>CM028137.1:572402500-574802500 GCA_016271365.2 Neoceratodus forsteri
CCACACACTTTACTCCTGCTTGACCCATCTGCTAACTTGAAGAATCACGGCTGCCCAGAAGCTTGACTATCTAGCTTTGAACTTCTCCATAATAACAAAAGCCGATCTCGTCCATATGTTCCCTCTGGGCTCCCCTACCACCATCTCACTGCCTGTAACTGTGCCCTTCAAGACAAGGGAGCCCAAATAACTGGAATTTCTACAAAGAAAACGTGCACTTGTGATCATTGTCTGTACTCAGAGCACAGAGAACACCCATAACCCTGTCCTTGCCTAGCCATGTAATTGGTAGCACGGGTTTAGTGGTGCTCGATTCCTCTCAATGCTTCCAGCACCATTGTTTTTATGTGGGTGGTCATAAGATGAGTATCAGCCAGGTAATGATACCAAAGGCCTGGGCTTTACCAGTGCTAGAAGGAGCACAGCCAGCAGATCTGAGGCTTAAACCACAACCTGGAGTCTGGACCTTTCCTTTTAAACTTGTGTGGTCCCAAGTTGTCACCTTGTGATCCTGTGATTATACTTTTAGGGCATTGCCTGCTGTCTTAGGGATAGGTACAGACATGCCTCTCAGGTCGCAGTGCTTCTTTCAATAGCTTATGCTGGCAATTTAGGATGTTCCCTGTACTACATTGAGTTCTCACCATGTATGTCATGGTGTCTGCTCTCTTCAAAGGGCAGTCTATATATATTTTCCATGGATCAGATAGTGTTCCATGGTCCAGGCTATAAAGTAAATATGCCTCTGGCCCTTATCAGCCTTTGGCAGTATTAAGTGAGATATGGGAGGGGCAGTTTGGGGCTAACCTCCCTTTGCCAAATGGGCTGCCTGTTTGCTAACACAGCCCTAGTGGATCCATCTCATGAGCCCCAGGATGTTTTAGTAATGGCTGTGGTCCTGATAGTAAGGACAGGGAGGACCACCCTTAAGACCTTGTAGGTGATCATGAGCGGTCTTGGGCACCTAACATTTGCAGGCGCTGAGTATGGCATTCCACCAGCCCCTTCTGCAGCAAGCCCAGGGCTCTAGGTGGGATTTTTGTTTTTGAGGTCTGGAACTTTTATAACAAATAAAAATCAAAGGGTGCTGCAGCCCAAAGTAGAAGTCCCTGGTAAATTCTGGGGACTCTATTGAAATGACTGAGAGTCAAGCCCTATGCTTACACCCTCATAATGTAAGAATCTGTAGAGCATGAGGCACGCTCCATGGGTTTCCATGAAACACTGTATTTAACTAGAATTTTTATGTTTTAGAGGGTGAATTTAAACAAATTACAGCCACTGCTTAACTAACAAGGCCCTTGTTAGTTGAGTGGTAACCATAATTTGTTTAAATTTATACCTAAAACTTCTTGTGAGTTCATGCCATCCCCTTCAAGATATGCTTGTTAGCTTACAAGGCCCTACGTGGTTTGGGACCAGACTACCTTAAAGAGCACCTGGTTCTGTAGCGGTCTAGCCACCCCCTAAGCTCTGCTGAGACTGGTCTGCTTCTTGTACCTTCCTTTCACTAAAGAGATTTGGCGATGGAGTGTTTGTTACAGCTGCTCCATCTCTGTAGTATTCTCTCCGCCCTACATTTGTGCAGCCAGCTTGGTGAGCCTTTAAAGTCTCTTTAAAGAGCTGTTTGTTTAGAAAGCTTTTAATTTTATTTGAATATACTTTTAATTTTAAATTTTGGGGATTGTTTTATTGTGAAGCACTCTGAACATTTGGCTAGGCGCCATATAAATACAATTTGCTTGCCTACCTACTAAAACATTAAACATTCTAGTTAAAAGCACTACCCCATAGAATCGAATGGAATATGCCTGTGCTCTATGATTCTTACCTTACGAGATATGGGCGTGGCTTAATGATATGGATTCAGGGCCTCGTAAATGAGTGTCTCAGAGACTTTTAGAAAGGAAAAAAGTTGCACATTTTGTTAGTAAATGGCGGGTACCTGAGAGCCCTGAAACCTTTTTAGCTGTAAGGGGATTAGCCTCCTGATGCATGGGAAGGATCCCTCATCCCCCGGTGACTTCAACTGATCTATAGACCGTGACTCAAATGGCCAACATCATTTAGGGGAAGACACACTTTCCTTCCCTTATGGTAAGAATACTGCACTTCTGGAGTTGGGTTCTCATTCATCACCTAGAATCAATACTAAGCCTCATTCCAGCACATGTAGCTTGTCTAGCCAGAGAAGTTAGGCAGGTCATGGTCCCATGAGCACCCATGGTAGCAGACCTGTGTGCCACACTGGATGCCACACACTTGATACCTTACTTTTTGGCATCTCTTCTTATTGAACCAAAAAAAAAAAACAGGAGGAATGACAGTTTTATTCGCTTCTTCAGAACCAAGAGGTTGTCTTGGCGAGGCACATCCTTCCTTTCTTAGCACGGAAGTGCCTGCTCGTCTTTTCTTGTCTTTCCAGGTGGAAAGTGCCTTTTATTCTCCTGATGGAGGAGTAGCTAGGTGCTCACAGTCCCTCTAGGCACTGCGCGCATACCTGTTCCACAGCTAGAAGGAGCTGTAGACTTAAACTCCTGCCTTTCTGCTAAGGCGTAGTATCTTGGGAAAATACTATAGCCTCTCAGGACTTCATCTGGGTTATGAAGACCCTGTGCTTTGGCTGCAGATGAACTTATTGCCCTGTACATCTGTATCTGTGGCCACAATGGAAGCTCAGGGATCGGAGGGTCCTGTGCTGCCACAGCCCATCAGACAGCCTCATGAATTCTTGACATCTGTAGCTGGACTTCTGTGGGCAGATGGAGTCTTCCTCTGGCAATCTGTTCAGGATATGATTCCACATTCAAGAAAAGAAAGGAAATTCATGGCTGGCCCAATGGCGTTGGAGGCTAAGGCATGCACCTTGCCTCCTGCACCCAGAGACCTGTGTTCGGAGGTGAAAGCGGGTTGCTGGTGCAGGTCTGGGAGGAGAGGATTGGCGTCTGGAGGGCAGCTCTCCTCTTCTGGGGAGGAATGCGTTGGCAGTCCTGCCGAAGGACTGGCCCCAAGTGGAGGCTTGGAGTAGAATGGATCGGGGGCGCCACTGAAGGGAGCTTTGGGACTCTGCAGTATGCATATGCCTCACATGTGCATGCTGATGTGCTCTCACCAGCAGTGGGGATGGGAAAACCAGAAACTGGGAGGCTGGCAGGTGGCGTGAAGACCCGAGTGCTCTTGACCTAAGGCTACCCTGCTGGCATCTAGATGAGTCATTTGGGGGCCTTCATTCACCTCCCTGGCCTCCATGGGGGACTTGCAGAGTCCACGGTTCAGGCTGGATGCAGCCCTCTCGAAGCTGACTGAATCTGCCTGCCAGCCGAGCTGCAGGAGAAAAAAAAAGCTGTATTTAAAAAAAAAAAAAAAAAAAAAAAAAAAAATTCTGTGCAGCAGCACCAGTTAGTGTTCAGTTTAACTCTAAACATTTCCCTACTTTTGCAGTGTTAACAACCCTAACTCCCACAACCCTCTCCCCAAGCAGCAAAATGGGAAAATAAAATTAAGGTTCAAACAACATGTCTTGCTGTATTCTGATATATGCAGTTAGCACCAGCACTTGAACTGCACCCGCGAGGAAAGGTTAACTGTGCAGGAAGCATAGAAAAGATGAGCTTGAGCTCTGTTTCAAACGTCTGTCTGCAGCACTTCAAAGTGTAACCGTCAGATTCTTTACTCCACCTAACTGAACAGTTGCTCGGAATTGCTCGTCGCTACAGTCTGTTCGGTTTAGTATCCGTTGGTTTAATTATCGATTTCATGTTTATTTCGACTTCAGATCTAATCTGCAGTATAGTAAGTGTTATCGGTAGTATTGCTGTATTTTTGTGTGAAATTGTAAAACCTTGGGATCGGTCCGGTTAAGAACCTATCACTTTGGGGTTTTGTTTTATTCTTTCTGTTAGTGTGGGTACTGGTTCTATCAGTTTCAAAACCATGATTTTACGTTTTTTCCGACCCGTAACATGGTTGGTAACCCGATAGGTAGGGTCTTACCTGGCTAAATAGCTCTAAAAGGGTAAGTTGTAGCCTGATCATGTCTGAAAACCCAAGAAAAATAAATGGGGCCCACTGGGTTTCAACACTGTGGTGAGTGTAGGGATGCCTTTGCTAAGGCAGACCTCACACCATTGTGTCTATTGTTAAGGGTTTGATCACCTCAATTCAGACTGTCAAATTTGCAAAAATTTCCCAAAGGCCACCCTGGAAAAGAGGCTGGGTAGACTGGGGGGCGAGAGTCTGCTAGTCAGATGGCCAGACAGGTTCAGTTCCTACCAAACCTGAGAGGTGCCCACTGACCTAGGTGATACTCCCTTGGGCAGGAGAGATCCGACCCTGAGGGTCGTCCCATTGAGCGCAGAGGAAATCGGCTGGCTCGGATCAGAACCACATCATCCAACCACGAAGAAATAGCCAGGGTGATGAGCATTGTGGAATCGCTCCGTCCGATCCGCGCCTCTTGGTAGCTCGGTTCAGTGGGTTCCTCGGTTCCGGACTATGTTCTGGATGCATTTCATGAACCAAGAGTGGGAGGGGAGGAAGAACAAGATGATGATGGGAAATGGTGATAAAGGCCTGGATGAGCCCATTGAACCGGACATCTCCCAAGATAGGCCTTCTAATATTTCCCCTCCAGGGCATTCTGAGTCTCCATCTCACTATTTGTTATACAAGAAAGTGGCGATACCCTTCAGCTTCCCTTGGTTAAAGCTGTTGAACAAGAGGAGCCTGATTTTGTGGAAATGATGGACATCCCAGAGTCCAAGAAATTGTCTATTCCCTCCATAAATCCTTTGGGAAGCAGACACAGAAAATTCTTCAAACCCAAATTCTTTACCTCCTGTCAATAAAAGAATGGACAGGAGGTATATGCTTTCGAGCTCAGGTACAGAGTTCTTGTGCCACCAATGCAGCCATGTTGGGGTAGTGCAGGCTGCAGCCTGTGACAAGGCTATATCCTTGGCTTCACAGCCCCTCAGATAAGACTCCAGGAAGGTGGATGCTATGGCCAAAAAAACAGTACTTAGCATCCTCCTTGGGACTCAGGCAGGCGAATGATATGCCTACACAGCCAGATACCAGAAGTCTAGATGGGATACTGTTCTGGAGCTGGCTAAATAGGCCTCCCACAGCTAGCCAAGGAGGTGGTTGCTGATGGGATTGAGGTATCCAAAATTCAATTTCATGCTGCGTGGACTCGAATGCTGTGGCTGCATCTGTGTCTCTTAGGAGGTTTGCTTGGCTCAGATGTACTAGCCTCTCACAGGACACCCAGGCTAAGGCAGTGGATTTCTCTTTGGTGGGTAATGCTCTGTTTGAGGAGCAGACAGATAATTACATGAAGAAAATGGATGAGTATCAGACCACCTACAGGAGTGCAGAGGCCAAGGAAAGGCAGGCAACTCCTCAGAGGCAGCAGTCTTGGGGCAGGGGCAGACCTTTTCACAGGCCTTTCTGCCAAGCTCAGGCCTCCTCTCCTTTCCACAGAGGGGTTCTTAAGAGGGGAGAGGTAGAGGGGGATGAGTAGGGCTGCATCCTTCTCTCTCAGTCAGGCTCCTGCCAGTCAGACACCCTGATGTGTCAGCCTGAGTCAGCTTCCCAATCCTAGCAGGAGGCAGGCTAGCTTACTACTTCCAGGCCTGGAAGTCTGTTACTTCAGACAAGTGGGTCTTGGAGATAGTAAGCCAGGATTGGTCCTCATGTTTGCAAAGTTCCCACAATTGAGGCCAAGTCTTTCCACCTGCAAACCTTTCCGAGACCACTGCTTTAGAAGCAGAGGTTTCCTCTCTGCTAACCCTCAGGGCTGTGAGAGAGTTCCTACTCAACACAGGGCAAGGGTCTGTATTTCAGATATTTCCTTACCCAAAAATGACGGGTGGCGGCCCATCCTAGACCTAAGATATCTAAACAAGCACACCTTAAAACCAAAATTGAAATGGTGGTTCTGGGAATAATTCTTGCCTCTTTAAGGCCAGGGGTTGGCTAGCTTCCTGGACCTCAAGGGTGCCTATTTTCACATCCCAATCAAGTGTTTCCATGAAAGTACCTCAGGTTGATTTACTTTCAGGCCATTATCAGTTTCAGGCAATGCCCTTTGACCTAGCATCAGCTCCAAGGGGTGTTTACAGAGTGCCTAGCAGTAGTAGTGGCCTTTCTCAGGAGGCAGGGATCTCCATTTTCCCATACCTGGACTGACTGGCTCATTGTGGGGCAGTCTCCAGACCAAGTCAAGTCAGGCCTACAAGTTACACAACAGTTGCTCACTTCTCTAGGTTTCCTTCTCAATCTGTCAGTCAGTTCTCGAACCAGTACAACTCCTCACCTTCATGGGGTAGAGTCGGATACTGTGCAGGAAAGGCTTTTTCCTTGGCAAAGGTGAAGGCCCTACAGATCTTGCTTCCTCTTTCCGTTTTCTGGTGTCTCGACCAGCAAGACATTTCTTTGGCTCCTGGGCCATGTGGCAGCTTCCACTGCAGTGGTACAGGGTGCCTGATTTCAAATGAGGGACATCCAGTTCCACCTGAGGTCCTTTTGGTCTCAGAAAAAAGATCCTCTAACCAAATTGATTCCAGTGACTCAGACTCTGGTCCAGGCTCTCCAGTGGTGGTTGGATTTGGACAATCTCAGACAAGAAGTCCCATTCATCAGTTAGACTCATTCAGTGGTACTAACCACAGATGCCTCTCTCCTGGTCTGTGGGCCCTCCTGTGAGCCCTTACAGCACAAGGTGTCTGGTCTCCTCAAGGTCTGTGCTTCATATCTGTCTTCTGGAACTGGGCAGTATTCCTGGATCTCCAAGCTCTTGCGGATTCAGTGAGGAACAGTGGTTCAGGTGAGGACAGACACCACCACATGGTACATTAACAAGCAGGAGGCACTCTGTCTGTGGCCTTGTGCATGGAAGCCATGAAAATATGGTCTCTGGCTTGTGCCCTGCAAGCATCCCTAGTAGCAGTCCTTCTACCAGGGAAGGATGATGTGCTAGCAGATGCCCTGAGCAGAATATCTCGGCCACCACTAATGGGCCTGGACCTCTTCATACTGAAAGTAGTCTTTTCCAGGTGGGGCTCTCCATAGATAAATCTCTTTGCAGCCCCAGACAGTCAACTTCCTCCCTTCTGTTGCAGGTCTCCAGTTATGGGCACAGGTCCTCTGGACACTCTGGTTCTGGATTTTTTTTTTTGGGGGGCAAATTCCTTTATGCCTTTCCTCCCTTCCCTCTGTTATTCAAGGTCCTGGTCAAGATCAGGTCACAACCGTGCAGGGTGATCCTGATTGCACCAGACTGGGCCAGACAGCCTTGATATCTCTGTTGTTGTTCCTAGTAGTCCATCTTCCCTTTCTTTTCCCAAGAGGCACAATCTGCAACTTCTCTCAGGGAAGAATCTGGTACTCCAGCCTTCAGTCTCTCAACCTCAAGGCTTGGCTCTTGAAGAGGTAGAGTATGCAGGTCTGCACCTGTCTTGAGGGTGCTGGATATTCTCAAAGCCTCTTGAAAACCGCCACCAGAAAACTCATAATTCCAAATGGAAGAGATTCAGTATTTGATGTTCCAATAAGAATGTTTTACGGATACTGCTGATCTGGCTACGGTTCTAGATTACATGGTTCATCTTAATGGCCTAGGCCTCAGGCCAGCCACTTTAAAAGTTCATTTAGCAGCTGTATCTGTATTCCAGTCAGCAGGGAAGGCTCCTTCTCTGGCATCTCATCCTGTCTTCTGTAAGTTCTTTAAAGGTTTGGTTCATACCAACCCTCCCTTTAGGGACCCTACCCTGCTTGGGATCTTAATGTTTGCATTGCTCAGTTCATGCAACACCCTTTTGAGCCTTTGGCTTGGCCGAACTCAAATATTTGACTTGGAAAACTGTGTTCTCTTCTAAGCTGGTCTCTGGGCTTCTTACTCCTGGGCTTCACCTCCTGATACTGACAGACAGGCAGGAATCAGACCTCTGCAGCAGGGACATCCAGCCCTCCTTCCTGTCTCCCTCAGTTTACTTCCTGCCTTCAGTGGAGCAGGTACTCTGCAGCAGAGCTCTGCCACAGGGGCAGGGCTGAAGAGTGCTTCTAGGGGCAAGGGCTGTTCTATTGACAACTGGCTTGGCGGAAAATTTAAGCCTCTTGTTGCGGAGATGCAGGCAGTGCGCGGAGAGCACCGGACCACTCTGTTTGGTGTCCCCCACAACAAGCACTGGTAAGCCCTCAAGGCTAGGGAGACCTTTTCATTTTGCCGCCTCAAGGCTAGAGGGGCTCTGTATTCCAGCATGACAGCTAGGACAGCACGAGTGCCTTCCTTGACGAGCAGTCTTGGAGAAAATGTCAGCCGCTCGTTGATGAGGCAACCTCGTCCATGGGGTTCCAAGCAGCATGCTAAGGTGAGTAGCCAGGAGAGCTTTAGTCTCGGTGACTACAAGCGCTGAGGAGAGTGCCAGGTCGCTCATTGCCGTTGGGAACAGCATCACAGTGGCGGTCCCAGATCGATTCTTTCTTTAACGGTAGTGCTGGAAGATACCCTTCATTTGGAACGCTGAGGACACCCAGCAGCACTGTAGGGTTCCCACAAAGCAGCGGGTATCCCTGGCGCAGCGAGGTGCACAGCGCTGGGGTATTCAGCATTACAGGTTCCCCTCAGGATTTGAGCAGTGCATGGGGGTCGTCCCCCCAAATGGGACCATGGAACTCCCCTCAGCATGACAGCCCCTCCCTCCCAGAATAGCATCAAGGGACAAGATGGATCTTATTCATTAAATTTTCTGTTTACAGTACACAAAGGAGGGAGCAGCTTACTTTTTGCCCTTAAGGGGCTAGCAGCAATTCATGCAACTTAGTAGCAATTCAGCAGCTTCAGCAGCATAGCTCGAAATCCTCCAGGGGAGGGGTAAAGTGATGAAAAGGGAACAGGACCATTTAGGGGATGACCTCAGGCAAACCTTCCAGGGCAAAACACCAGTGTGGATTTGTTCCCCACTCTAATCATTTTCGCCGGATCACCTTGCCTAACTGGTGAGAAGGCAGAATCCGCCAATGCCGAAGTCAAAGGAGGCAGCCTCTTCCTCGACTCAGACTGATAATCAACAGACAAGATGGGTCTGAACAAGTAGCAACCACCAGGTCTGAGACAGCAGCGCCCATCAGGAGACACATCAGTCCACAGCCCCTCACTGGCTACAGGCCTCCTGGTCAGGTAAAATTGGACCTTGGCCTGGGACCCACTATGCCTCTTGAGGAGGGCCGTATCTCCAGATGGGGTCCACACAACACAAAATAAAGCCCAGTCTTCATGCAGTGGAGCAGTAGTCCTCACAGCGGTGTGAGGGCAGCCCTCTTCATGTGTGAAGAAGGAGCGAGAAAAAAAAAGAGAGGTTTTGGCAGGATTCTCCTCTGACTTTTCATGAAGGCTTCAACCCGGCCGATACAGACTTTCACCTTACAACTGCAACCAAATCTGCCTCAGCCTTCCATATTCCCCAGCTATTGGGGGACTTGCTATTTAGGAATGGCAAAGTCCAGGATACACCTATCCGATGGCCTGGCAGATCTCTTAAGATTCCCAAGTCTGACAAGAAGCAATCTAACAAGTGGTCCCTCTGCCCCGGCATCAACCCTTCAATTCAAACCGGACCAAGAAGTCTCTCATCCCAGCCGGAGGAGGGGTTCTCTCAGAAACCCAATGTATAAGGACATGGATGCCTCACTCAACTGGTCCTCCAAGCATCGACAGCGTCTCAGGGTGACAACGAGAAAGAGTTCCCTAACCAATCCTGTGTTTGCCTTTAAGTGCTCTGTCTGGGGTCCCACTTTTAGTCTTTTATTTTCGGTAACTGATCCAGAGAGGAACAGAACTATTCCTCATCAGCTACGGTCCTTGGGGAGGCGGTCAGGTGTGCCGCTTAGAGCAGGTATCCAACCTCGACTTGCTTTGGGTCTGGCAAGCAGTCGCCCCACAAGAGTCCATCAACTCACCAATATATGTAATCTCCTGTTTTGGCTAAGCTCAAAGGAGATGGCGAGGATTATGAAGAGAGGCCAGGGCACACATCCCACATCAAGAGGCTAGGGCCAGTCTTCATCTCGGGTCCCAGAAGATTTTTGCACAGCTAGTTTTCAATAAGGGTCAAAATGCTATACTAATTTTGCGGGACAGAGATTATGAGGCCATTATGGGATTATTGCAAATGGGCTAGTTCCATTCTTTATCATACCAAACGCATCGGGGATTCAGACCAGTCCTAGTTCTTGAATTCTGGCATAGTTTTGTCCCGAGCAGGCCCTAACAAGATGGAAACCTTTGTCGTAAATCATTTTGAATAGTTTGGTCCACAGCATACCCTACAAGCGGAAACCTAGTTATCAATCAGAGAATCGCAAAAGGTTTTTTTCTGGTATCCATAGATCTGCAAGATGCTTATTTACATTTCCCACTCAGTAACGCACATGCACGATCTCGGGTTCAGAATGGCAGAACAGCACTTCAGTTAAGACCCTGCCATTGGGGTTTCCTCAGGCCCATGGACAGGATTAAGGTGCTGGTAGTGGTCATAGCACACATTAAGGCCCCACAGCTCAACCAAACATTACAAGCAGTGGCAGAGGTGGTCTGGTACTTGCTGGCACACTGTTTTCTCATAATCTGCAGAAAGACTTCCTAATTCTAAACCAGACATTGAGCCTCCTGGGGCAGACATCAAGACATAAGTTTTACTCCCCGAATACTAAATTTCAGATTCTGACAGAGCTCATCAGAGTTTCAGGTAACTCCTCAGCTGTCTGCTTATTTTTTCATACAGTTCATTGAGACAGAATAGACCCTCCCTCCAGTGATTGTCGTGGGGGACAGAGGTCATGAAGGGTTGCAAGTTAGGCCATATAATCACCAAAACCGAATTGCAATCGATGCAAACCTCGGGAGCTGGGGAGAGCTTGCCTTACATTAGCTTTTGGCACCGGGCAGGTGGTCACTGTTAGACACAAGGTAAGCATAAACGCTCCAGACAGGAGAAGTGTAGGCCATGCCCAGAGACTAGGGTCCCTTAATCGGATAGTCTGGTTCCAACCAACAATACATCAGTGTTGGCATACACCAACCATCAAGATGGCACAAGAAGCTCAAAAGGCTAAGGAAAGCCCTTATACACCAATCATCAAGGTGGCACAAGGAGCTCAAAGGCCAAGGGAAGCCCTTTTTCTCTCGGTGAGCTGAGCACCAGTGAGCAAGGTATATCAGAACACAGGTGAATGTCACAGCAGACTGACTTAGTGATAAGGCTGGTCAACCAGGGAATGGGAGCTAAAGGATAGTGCCTCCGACATATTGACAGAACAGTGGGGCAATCTTCAGACAGATTTTTCGCCTGCTGGCGAACTCAGAGTAAAGCTTTTCTGCTCCCTGGCAAAGGATGAACCAGCGTGGTTCAGGACACCTTTTCCCTAAACTGGGACGAGTTTGGTGCCCTGTATACCTTTCCTCCAGTACTGCTTCTATCGAGGGTCCTTCACAAAGTGGTCGGGACAGGGTAGTCATGTTTTAAGTCTGCCCTTATTGCCTTCCCGCACATAGTTCCTGATTATCATTTGTTTGTCAAGGTGACCACGTCTAACATTCAAGTTCAGCCTAACATTTCCATCAGGTCCAGCTCGGCATCCCACTTAAACAGCTTGTCTCTAAGCCCAGGCATGGGTGAAAGACCTTCAAGGAGCTAGGCTACTCAAATCCTCTTATTGACACGATGTGAAACTCGTGACAGCAACATTAAATGCCTTCTAACTCTCCAAAACAACCACTTTGGAGTCTTAAACTGATTAACGCTGTGTCCAAGGCCCCTTTAGAACTTATCGAGGAAATATCCATCACGCGTCTCCAAATAAAGGTCACCTTCTCTCCCTCATAGCTATTGCTTGACCAGGAGGATCAGCAAACTAAAAGCATTGCTTATACAAGAGCTATACACTGCTGTTCATCCAGCTCAAACAGTTCTAGGTTATCTGTCAAAGCTATGCCTCCATTCCATTACAATTCAGGGTTCATTCTTCCTTCTGCCCCTCTACAAAGCAATAAGGAAGGAATTCCCACTAGGGCTGGGAGGTGTGATAAAACTTAGAGGCATGGCGGTTGAGGGCAGACTGGGGCTGCAGAGCCGATTCAGTCTGCCCGGATGAAAGTGTATATTAAGGGAGAGTAAGCTATTTGCAAAACTTCCAAGATTGTTTATGTCAGCTACGGGCCAAAATTATGGATAACAAGGATTCAAAAGCACTATAGCCAGGCGGATTTGTCAGCCACTTCCTGGCTTGTGATTAGGCTGTGGTAACTTGCCTGGCCCAGGGAGAGCCCTTATCACCACAGCTGTGGCCTCTTCGGGTGTACCTCAGAGAAGCATCGACAGAACACTTATGCAGAGATGCCACTTGATAATCCATTCACACATTTTAAAATTTTATTCACTCAGAAGTGATGCCCTCGGAGGAGGCATCGTTGCGTAGAATGCTTCAAGCGGTGGTGGAGCCCTGTGGGATCCTGACATTCTTCCCACCTGGGACATCTGGGGACGTACTGCTTTTGTATATCCTAGGAGTAGAGCCCGGAGACCAGCTTAGGAGAGAAATCAAATTTAAATACCTGTAAATTTTCTTTTCTCCGACGGTTGGTCTCCTGGCTTCGATTCCTCCCAGAATGTATATACTTGACTGACCTCATGGCCATGTACACCTTAAAATTCTTATTTTCTGTTTTCAAGTTCTTGTAGTGTTGCCACATTGGACTGCTTTAGGAAGAACTGAGGAGATGGAAAGGGAGGGCTGGATGTCCCTGCTGCAGAGGTCTGATTCCTGCCTGTCTGTCAGTATTGGGAGGTGGAGCCCAGGAGTAAGGAAGCCCGGAGACCAGCCGTGGGAGAAAGAATATTTTCAGGTATTTAAATTTGATTTCCTGGTAGCTATTACTTGCCAGACGTATTGGTGAATTACAAGCTCTCAGTGGAGCCAGATTTTATCTCATTCCATAGTAATAAGGTGGTCCTTAGAACCAGTAGGAGGTTCTTAACCAAAGTAGTCTCAGATTTTCATCTGAACCAATCCATGTTTCTTCCTGTGTTTTCACTTATCACTCTTCTTCAGGGAAAGATGATTACATAGTTTGGATGTTAAGAGGGCTCTTAGCTACTATATTGAGCATACTAAGGCACTCGGTATGAATGTCCCAAATTGTTTTCACTTATGGTGAAGTAGGGAAAGGTAAGCCTGCTGCTAAGAGAACTATTGCCAGGTGGATTGTCTCTTGTATTCAGTTCTGCTATGAAAAGCTAGGTAAACTACCTCCTTCAGGCATGAGGGCTCATTCGACAAGGGTACAGCTGCTTCCTGGCTGCTGCTAGGATATACCTTAACTAGAGATATGCAGAGCTGCCACTTGGAAAACTGTTCATACTTTCACCAAGCAGTACTCTGAATATCCAGGCTAGGAGTGAAGCTCGGTTCAGAACAGCAGTACTGTAGTGCCTATTCCCAAAATAGGTTCGTACCTCCCTCCTTGGCGGTACTGCTTGGTAGTCTGCATATGTCAGAATACAGCAAGACTTCATATTGTTTGAAGGAAAAATCACCTTAGTAATTGTGTTTCTTCTAATGGAGTTTTGCTATATTCTGACTTCCTCTCAGAACATGTATTTGGAAAGTGGGCTGGCAGGTACAGTGTTGCACTTCAGGGGTGTACTGGCACCCTCCATTCTAGAAGGAGAGGGTTATTGTCATGCTTTTTTTGTAGTTATAAGTTGGTTCACTACTTGGTTATTATTTTGGATTCTTGACTTGAGTCTTCGGGAACCCAAATTGTTGCCTGTTGGCTTATGTTCCTTTACAGTTTCCACCATAGACTTATAGTTGGTCAGCAACAGCTGGTAAGAATCTGACAGTTACACTTCAAGTGCTGCAGACAGAGGTTTGAAACCGAGCTCGAACTCAACGTTCTTTGCTTCCTGCATAGAGTTAACTTTTCTCTCTGGAACAGTTCAGAGCTGGGGCTAACAGCATATGTCAGAATACAGCAAGACTCGTTAGAGAAACACAATTACTAAGGTGAGTAATTTTTCTTTTGGATCGGTGGAGTCTTGATAAATAATTGGTTGGGTCTTCCTGTGGTTGTAAACCTTAATGTCCATTGTGTTGGCAGCATGTGGCAGATATACTTCTCTACCTTTGCTGAGTGTATCTCTTTGAGGCACTGGCTTGGTGCTGTACCTTGTGCTTCAGACAGGAGGCTACGGGCTTGGGGAGGGTGAGCATTAGGGTTGACAGCCTCAAGGAAGACTCCCACTACTGATTCGCCAAGACCCCAGAGATCCAAAACCCCAATATTTGCATAATCCTTGCCAGAAAATAAATCAATTATAGAAGAGATACTGAATTGTGAGCTCTAGTAGCTGTTCATTTTTTATTTTTTTTTTTTAACCAGGAGGTGGACTGGGCACAGCCTTTTCAGCCATGCCTGGCACTGAACATTCAATACAGATTCACATAAAACAAGACAGTTTTATTTACATTTACGTGCAGTGTCACAATACAAACTATTTAACAAAGTGCTTCTTGCTGTGGGCAGAGGTAGCAGTGGAATTTTGAAGATGTGATGAGGTTCTGGAGATCTTGTTTCTTTGTCATACGTTTTTATAAGTTTTGCTGTTGTGTTTTAAATTTGGCCTAACTCCTTAAAATCCTTCTGTGACGAGAGGGACATAAATCCTTAAATCTTTCTGTGCTGGCTG
This sequence comes from Neoceratodus forsteri, assembly GCA_016271365.2. NCBI lineage: Eukaryota > Metazoa > Chordata > Ceratodontiformes > Ceratodontidae > Neoceratodus > Neoceratodus forsteri. Next base: position 572,417,251 of record CM028137.1, read on the forward strand.
GAGACTATTCTTGTGGGGAGGGTTCTTTGGCCAGTAACACAGCCACATCAAGGTTGTTTGCATTTCAGTTAATCTCTGTTTAAATCCTCACTGAGGCATTTTAAATCTCCTTGCTGTGGGCAGAGGTATCAGTGGAATTTTGAAGATGTGAGGTTCTGGAGAGCTTACTTATTTTTGTCCTAAGTTTTTCTGTTGTGTTTTAAATTTGGCTTAACCCTTAAATATGGAAAAGCCACTGGGTGTTTTGGTTTAAAGGCTGAGGGAGGAGCTTAGGAATTCCACACTTTCCCTATGAGCTAGCTCTTATGGCTGATAGGTGGGGAAAAGTTCAGCCACTCAAGCGTTGCAGTTTTAGTCTGCATGCTGTATGGGGGGATCGTCTAGTTCTCTCTCTCCTAAGCTGGTCTCTGGGCTTCCCACTCCTGGGCTGTACCTCCTGATGCTGATGCACAGGCAGGAAACAGACCTCTGCAGCAGGGGACATCCAGCCCTCAGCACCTCTGCAGCAGGGGACATCCAGCCCTCAGCGTCTGTTCTCCTCAGTTTACTTCCTGCCTTCAGTCTGGCAGGTACTCTGCAAGCAGAACTCTGCCATGTGGCAGAGCTGAAGACAACAGACTGCAAGTTAAGCAGTTTTGTTTCAATGAGGATCAGAAATCCCTGCTGTATGTTAGAATCACAGGGTGGTGTAAGTCTCAGCCTTGCAAGCTGCACAGTCTGGCCCTATTTTCACTGGGTTGTTTTTTTCTTGCAAATCCTGCACTAGGCCTGAAATGCAGTCTCAGCCTTGCAAGCTGCACAGTCTGGCCTCATTTTCACCGGGTTGTTTTTTTCTCAGACATCCTGCACTAGGCCTGAAATGCTACTTAGTGCAGTGGAAAGTGTTTCAGGGAATCAAAACGGGCACCGGACTGATTTGATTTTCAGGGAACCAGAATGGGCCCGTGAGTGCTCAGTAACCCATAACATCTATTTTTAGGGGGTCAGAACAGGATGGGCCCATCTCTTCGTGAGGCTTTTCCCCACGCTTTCTAGGATGTAAGCGGTATGAGGAGTTGGGGAGAATACATCTCCCCATAGCGCTTTTGGGCAGAAACTGCTGATGTGTCCCTCTGCTTACTACTCATGGTATGATCACAAGGGAATAAACGGCACAAGGACTTGAGAGACTACATCTCTCCTCAGCTGGCAGCTCTGTATCTTTCCCCATATTTTTTCTTGTTATCCATTGACAGCATTCTAATTGAGCCACTCGTCGGTGGTGGGCGGCAGCTTGTCAGCGGCAACTTGTTGACGAATCACTGCTCAACAAAGCGCTGCAGGGATGAGGAACTCAAACGCATAGGAGCTTAAATTATCATATATGAAGCAACCCGTCATCGGGCAATCGGATTACCTCAGCCGCTCGTTGGCCAGCGGACCTGCAGCACAGCTTAGCGACTCCATTGATGAGCACTACAGGCGTGGGAGGAGTGCTATTATTTAGCCTTTTGTTCACCGTGCTGCCCCCAAAAAAAAAAAAAATTCAAGAAGTGAGCCAGCTGCTTAGGTTTTTCAGATCCCTGCATATTCTAGGGGAGTAAAATAAAACCTTCAAAAAGGACTACAGCACAAGGGCAGCTCTGATGGCCTTTGTAGGACTGGCACAGTTCTTAAAGGGCCAGCACACTTTCTACCTGCTTCAGCAGCAGGACATCAGGAAGGGGGAGTAAGCTGAATTAAGGGAAGTAGGGCCTTTTGTGGTATTATGGCCTCGCACAAGCCTTCTCGGGCAGAAAAGGTAAGCGCGGCTAGTCGCCTCTGCTAATGACCTTGGCTGGTAGCTTCTCCTATAATGTCTCAGATGGCAACGCTCGAATGGGGAAGATGTCACAGAGGAAGATCCTCCTCAGCTCAGTATCATAGCCCATGGATCATATTAACCTGACTGCTTCCAGAGGACTCGCAATCCGCAGCTCCCTCTGACACCACACCTCATAAAACGGTTAAACACAACCCAATAGTTAAATAAGACCAGATATGAGAGCTCTAGAGGATACAAGAAAATGGACCATCCATATTCTCACTTCTCTGTATTCTTACCCCGAGGCAGTTGGCCTGGGAGGATCAACATTCCGCCTCCTAGGAGAAAGATAAGGAATAGAGGGTAACCTAAAGCGTTGCAGGGGTCATTTCTGTCACTTATGGGACCCCAGGTTATCTTCTGGAGAACGAATGGTCAAATTTCTGTCTAAATAGAGGTCACTGTTGAGATTTCCTTGGTTCTTACCCGGCGGCTCCCAGCCAACAAGAACAGGTTTTCTCACTTGTCATCTGTTGTCAAGCTGGCCACAGCTTTTCCCACTCTTTCTACCAACAGGAAATGGCCAAAGGAGGAGTGGCAACTCTCTAAGCTTCCTCCCTATCCAGTGTCCCAGCAGATTTTAAGCTTTTCAGGCTCAATGCAGCAATGGGAAGAATGGCTAAAACTGCCGAGAAGCTACCCTCTGATTTCAGACCAAACAGTGAGTCACTGGACAGGACTCAGACGCTGCTTACACAGCAAACCAGTCAGAAGAGGCTGCACGGGCAATACTCAACCCCTGGCTTTGGCCCTAGCAGGCAGGGTCCCTCTCCAGGAGGTGTTTGGTAATGTCATTAGTCTAGGGCAAGGGCAATTCAGGGTCCAGAGATCCCAGACGCAGAATTCATGGCCAAGCTTATAACTAGGATCAAGAGGGTAACAGCGATCAACAAGTAGTCACAAGCTATCTGGGCCCATTCTCAAGTAGGGGACAGACCTTCATATTTCTTGAGCAAGGGTTCAAACCTATGCATCACCAACAAGCCCCCGCCTGTGTTGTGCCCTCCTCTCTGGTGGCTCATCCAAAACGCAAACTCTCCACAGCCTGAGGATATTGTACAAAGTTCCTCCTTGAACAAAGTGCAGTCACAGAGATTAACTAAGGGGCTGCTCCTATTCTTAATGGTGCAAAAATATATAGGGGTTCAGGCCCTCCTATATCTCAAAGGATTGAACAAGCAAGAGACCCATTGGCAGATTCCTGTTCAGGAACTACACAAGCATCAGTTCAAATTCAAAGGGGGAGCAGTTCTTCTATTCAAAATTCTGACATCTTGAGTATTCCTGAGACCCACGGGCATTAATCATGCCATCAGTGGAAACAGTCCACTTAAAGGCCCCACAACTCAACAAAACAGTACATGCAGGGATTTTCCAGCACCCATAATTCTGGAAGATGCCTATTCCCATGCAGTAATGGCACATGCACTATCCCAGATTCAGAGGGAGAGCAGTACTTCTAAATCAGACTCTACCATTGCTTTCTTTTCAGACCCATGGACAGTATTTAAGGTGCTAGTAGTGGTTATAGTCCACTTAAAGGCCCCACAGCTCAACCAAGCATTACAGGCAGTGGCAGAGGTAGTCAGGTCCCCTATGGCACATGGTTTTCCCATCAACTGGAGAAAGAGCTCCTAATTCCAAACCAGACCTTGATCCTCTTGGGGACTCTCATCATGACATAAGTTTCTCCACCCAAAAACTAGATTTTGGGATCTGTAATTGCTCATCAAGGAGTTTTGTAAGCTCCTCGGCTGCCTGCTTATTTTTTCACACAGCTCATTAAGACGGATTAAGCCCTTCCTCCAGGGATGGTCCCAGAGATCAGAGGTCATGAAGGGCCACAAGTTGGGTCACTGCACTAAGTTGGAATCGCGATCAATGCAAACCTCAGGAGCTGGGAAGGACTCACTGCATCAGCTGTTGGCACCAGGCAGAGGATTGCTGTTGGACACATGGTACAGTATAAGCGTTTCTGGGGGGTAGGCCATGCCCGTGACATGCTGAACAGCAGTTCCTCAGTCAGACTAGCCTGATTCCAACTGACAGTCTGGCAACGCTGACATACACCGACTATCAGGGCTAAACGAGAAGCTCAAAGATGCTAAAGGAATCCTTCTCTTCAGTGGGTTGAGCACCACTGAGCGATGTTTGCATCGAGACTGAAAAATGTCATAGCAGAATGTCTCAGTCGCAAGGTGGGTCGACTCAAGGATCGCAGCTGAAGGACAGTGCCTCCCACAATCAGACAGAATAGTGGGGCAGTACTCAAACAGATCTTTTCGCCTGCTGGCAGAACTCCAAGGTAAAGCACCTTGCTCCTGGCCAAGGACGAACCAGTGGTGGTTCTGGACACCTTTCCCCATAAACTGGGATCTGTTTGGTCTCCTGTATGCCTTCCTCCAATACCGCCTCTATCAAGAGTTCTCCACAAAGTGGCCTTGGACAGGACAGTCGCATTCTAGTCTGTCCCTTATGTTTTTTCCGCACTTAGTTGTTTTTCTTTCATTGGTCAGGGCTACCACTTCAACATTCAGGTTCAGCCTGGCATTCTCCATCACGGTCCAGTTCTGCACCCCATTTTAACAACTGGTCTCTCTCTAGACCTGGAAAGTGAGTGGAAAAACTTTCAAGCTATGCAGCACAGCTCCTGCTATTGACATGATGGGGAACCTGTGTGTCTCTTCTTCCTTCAAAGTGCATTATAGAATCCGAGGAAATTTTGGTTCTGGCTTCATTCCAGACACATACAGAATGACACAATATAATCGCTTGTACTACTGCAGTTCCTTTAAGACAGATGGACAAAGGACTGCAACCAACCACCTTACAAAGTAGAGTTTCTGCACTGGGGGAGTCTTGACAGACCCTGGGGAGTTGTTGGGCCCATATCCCCATGTCTGGTAGTTCTTCAGGCAGCAGCATTAAAACATCTTCAATCCACCAAAGCTATCACCTTGAGTCTTAATATGGTTCTCAAGGCCCCTTTAGAGCCTCTCAAGCCATCCATCGTGCATCTCAAAATAAAGGTCCCCTCTTTTCTCAAAGTTATTATTCCAACCAGGAGTTTCAGCAGACTAAAAGCATTGCTTGCCCAAGAGCTGTGCACTCATTCATTAGGCTGGAACAGTTCCAGTTTTTGTTTGCCAGAGTTATGTCTCCTATCTATTATAATCAAGGGTTCATCCTTCCTTCTGCCCACTCTCTAAAAGCAACAAGGATGGAAAATGTCATACACTAGACCTGGGAAGAGGGTGAAAATGTACATTAATAGAGAGGACGCTATTCACAAAACTTCAACTATGTTCTTGCCAGCTAAAGGGAAAAATTTGGGCAAAAAGGATTCAATAGGCTCTATAGCCAAACGGATTCTATCTGTCGCCCACGGCTTATGATCAGGCCAGAGTAACTTGCCAGGCCCAGTGAGAATCCCTAGCCCCCTTGTGGGGTAATCTAGAGAAGCATTGACAGCACACTCACACTGAGTGGCCTTTTGATCATCCATTCACACACTATAGCGCAAAAAAAAAAATCTCTCACTGGGGTGATGTCCTCGGTAGAGGCATCCTTGGTCATGGAGTATTTGAGCAGTGGTGAACCCTTATGAGCTCTTGACATTCTTCCCACCCGGGACATCTGGGGATGTACTGCTTTTGTATATCCCAGGAGTAAGGAAGCCTGGAGACCAGCTTAGGAGAGAAATCGACTAATATTTGTAATTTTCTTCTCAGATGACTGGTCTCTGGGTTCGGATTCCCTCCAAGAATGTATAGTTGGCTGGCCTCACGGCCACATAATGCCTTTACAATTTTTGTTTTTGTTCCCAAGTTCTTGTATTACCACATTGGACTATTTTAGGAAGAACTGAGGAGAACAGGAAGTGGAGGGCTGGATGTCCCCTGCTGCAGAGGTCTGTTTCCTGCCTGTGGATCATCATCAGGAGGTACAGCCCAGGAATAAGGAAGCCCGGAGAACCGCCATCGGAGAAATAAAATTTACAGGTGTTTAATTTTCATGTATTGGTACTGATAGCGCGAAACTGTGGAGCCACTGAGTTGGTAATTTGGTCTACAAAAGACTGCTGTGATGATGGGGAAGGACTGCATATCACTAGAGCAGGTATCTTTGGGAGGGTGGTTGGGTGCACAGTGTGGTGTGGCCATGATACTGGACTGGGCTTGGAAGTTTGGGGATGTCCAATGTGCTACCAGCTGGGCACAGCTTAAGGAGGAGAGGAGATCTGAAGGCAGCTGGAGGGGGGATTGAGAGGAGAGGCAAGTGGTCACTTCACATGGAAGCACTAGGTGCTGGGGAGGAGTAAAGAGAGGTGCTCACACTAGGGGAGGAGGGAGGGGGTACACAGGGGCTCTAGGGGACCCTGGCAGGTGGGGCACAAAGGTGGAAATTTCCACAGTAGGGGGGGTAGGGATGGGAGGCACTGGAGGATGGGCTAAGGCTCATAAATTTTTTAACCCTCATGCCCATTGGTAGAAGAGGGTAGGTGGGGGGAGGAGGATGATGTTGCTAGTGAAGCTGGGGCAGGGATGGATGGAGAAAGGATAGGATGGGGCAAGAGGCAAAGGAGCAGTAGAGGGGACCCAGACAGGATGGGGAAGAGGGGTGGGGGAGGAGAAGAAAAAGGATCAGGGGAACAAGGAGGAGGTTGATGGTTGGGAACAGGAGCACGACAGGCAGGAAGGCGCAGGACGAATGGGATGATAGCAGCAAGCAGAAAGCCAAGTAGGCAAACTGTTAGGATGGATGGATCAGTAAGGAGGGGAAAGAGATACAGAAAAGATACGTGGTGGGGTATAAAGAAGACCAGGACATGAGTAGAGGGATGACCAGGAAAATAGCAAAGGGGCTCACCTTTGACATCCAGATTGTGGAGGTGCGAGGAGTCGTTGGGAGAACCTGGATGAAGGGATGAGGAGGGGCATGGAAGGAGGGAACCGAGGGGTGAACAGGAGGCAAGGGGAGGCTAGGGTAGTGCTATTGGGGACTCAGCGATCTGAGGCATCCAGTGGGAGGGGCAGGGAGGTAAAACCTGTCTGATCAGAACCAAATGCCACCCAGGTGTGATGGTGCACAAGGCCAAGCACGAAGTTGACCCTGGACATTCTAGTGCACTTGTGGACAAATGTCATAAATGGTAATGGTGAACTAGAAATGTAGGGGAGTTTCCGGAGCTGACCAGGGTATGCCTTTTCATAAGCTGTAAGATCCCTTTTGAAAATCCTGCCGGTGCCATGGGCTAGTGGGGAAAACAAGAAGGTGATTGGGGAGATAAATTAGTGGCTATGGGAGTGGTGGAGGAATTGGGGTATGGCCTGGTGGGGACTGGGGAGACCTGAGAGGATAAGGGGCTGTACGCTAGGGACAGGTTCCACCTTAATTTGAGGGGAAGGAAACTTAAGCTCAAACTAGCTGGGTTAATCAGCAAAGGTGGGGTTTAAACTTGTGAAGGGAGGGATCAAAAGGCAGTGCCAGCAGGTACAATAAATGAGGGACAGGGTCTCCACCCTCTAGGGGGCTAGGAAGATGTGGAAATGGTCACCAGGAAGGGTGCAGGAGCTGAGAAATGGGAGCTCAAGGTGGAGAAAGGAGAGGAGGAAAAGAAGTGGAGTGTGGTCTCATAAACGCCAGGAGCTTAGGAAATAAAATGCCTGAGCTCCAGGCGATGCTAGTTGAGGGGAGGTAGATGTGGCGGCAGTCACTGAGACTTGGGCCACCAAGGGCACAAGTGGGACCTAAATCTGGAGAGCTATACTATGTTCAGAAAAGATAAGGGGTGTGGTGTAGTACTGTTAGTTAGAAATGGCATTGGTATTGGAGGGTAGAGGAGGCAAAGAGGAACGTGGAGGCTATTTGGGTCACTGTTGGACGAGGAGAGTAAGAGAGTAAAGGACAGAGTGATATACAGACTACCAGCACTGGCGGAGGTCCTGAAGAAAGTTTAGTGGCAGATCTTGAGGACACTGTGGATTGGGAAAGGAAGGGTAGTGGTAATGGGGACCGCACATGCCAGGAACAGACTGGGGGACTATGACGCACCAGTGGCCAGAGAGCAGAGGCTGATGGATGTCTTCCAGGATACGTTTCTGACACAGCAGGTGGGTGAGCCAACTTGGGAGGTCCAGACACTCGATGTGGTTCTGGTGGGCAGTGATCAGATTAGGGGCCTAGATGTGAGGGACCCATTGGCGGGATGATCATGCCACAGTCTGGTTCTTCCTTGACCTAGGGGCAGAAAAACAAGGACGGTAGTAACTGACTTTAGGGTTGCAGGCTCCAGGGAGATGGGAAGGATCCTTAAAGATCATCTGGACAGCATAAGGTCGGATATGGTTGCTGACAGCAGGTGGGGGATCATTAGGAGGAGAATACAGGAGGTTACCAGATCTGCGCAATGGAAAGGTGTAAGTTCGGTAAGGCCAGAAAACCCTGCTGGTGGACTCTAGAGGTACAGGAGGTGGTGAGGGAAAGAAGGCAGCTTATAGGCGCTTCAGATGCTCAAGAAGTGAAAGGGTTCAGGAGGAATATGAGCTGACAGCCAAGAGAGTCAACAGGGTGGCGAGAACAGCTAAGGGAAAAAGGAGCAGTCCTGGCCAGTTGGATCCAGAGGTGGGACAAGGGTTCTTTAGATGCATAGGGGGAAAAAAGGAAAGTAAGGGCAGATCAGCAAGATAAGGATAGGGGATGGTTGGGCACAGGAGGCGGGAGAACAGGCAGAAGTCCTAAATGAGTACTTGCCTCAGTCTTTACTGGGGGGATGGAGGGGCTGTGTCTTGCGAGGGAGCGGGTAAACCAGAGGAAAGTAGAGACCAGGGGCCCTGACTGGTTTAGGAAAGGGAGTGGCCACCACAGACAGGTGGGGGGCCAGCAGTGCAGGGTGGAAAGGGGAGGACGGGAGGCTGAAATCCCAGTAGAGAGAGTAAGGAAGCCCTCGGCCCCTTCGGATGGAGAAAGCACCTGGGCCAGATAAGATGCATCCCAGGAACTGGCGGATGTCCTGGCAGTCCCTCTAGCAGAGCTTTGCGACGCTCTCTCTGAGGACTTGGTGGGTGCCCCAAGACTGGAGGTTGGCCCATGTCGCCGATCCACAAGGGGATCAAGAGGGAGGCGGAAATTACAGGCCTGTTAGCCTGACATTGGTGGTCGGCAAGGTGATGGAGGGTATTGTCAAGGAAAGGCTAGGGGGTTACTGGAGCCAACTGGGTACTTGGACGATAGGCAGATGGCTTTTCACGGACGATCATGCCAGACAAACCTTGTTGAGTTCTATGACTGAGCAACGAGAGCCCTGGACCAGAGTAGGCCAGTGGACGCCTCTTCTGGACTTTAGTAAGGCATTTGATTTGGTACCTCACAGTGGTCTGCTGGCTGAGCTGAAGGAAATGGGTAGGAGACAGTCGTTGAGATGGATGGAATTGAGACTCTGAGCGTGCTCAGAAGGGTGGTGGTTGAGGGTTAGCCTCATCCCCAAGGTGGATTACTAGTGGGCCCCTGGGGTCAGTGCTGGGGCCACCTGTTCAATGCCTATGTCACAGACATCAGGAAGGGGGATCAGGAGTGAAAGGTGTCTCTTTGCAGATGACTCAGAGCTGGATGCAGTGGTGGAGGAGGGAGGTGGCCTTGCAGGAGGACCTGGAGGCTCTGGCATGGTGGTCAGGAAAATGGAAACTAAAATTCAGTCGGAAATGCAAGGTTCTGCACCTGGGAGTCAGAAATCCATTCAGGGGTATACCCTGGGAGGAGTCATGATTCAAGTCACTGAGGGAGAGGGACTTGGGGTGTGGTGGTAGATATCAGAATGAACTCTTGAGACCTGTAGGAGGGCAGCGGCAAGGGCAAATAGGATGCTGGGTTGCATCGCCAGGATTACCTCCATAAAGGCAGAAGTGATCCCCTCCACTGTACAACTGCTTGGTTGGGCCACACCCGAGTTTTGTGTGCAGTTTTGGAGACCACATTTAAAGAGGGACATTGCACTCTAGAGAGGGTCCAAAGGAGGGCCACCAAAATTATCTGTGGCCTGGGGAGAGGACTCCATGAGGCAGGCTCAAGGAGCTCGACATGTACACCCTCTAGGAGAGGAGGGGCATGATAGAGGTCTTTAAGTACATGAAAGGGATCAATAAAGGAGGCCTCAGTCAAGATGCTTCCAAAGGAAGGAGTGTGGGGCAACAAGAGGTCACGGGTGTAAGCTGGAAGGAGCAGGCCCAGAGGGAGAGGAGTTGTTTCACTGAAAGGGTGGTGGAGCCATGGAATGCACTGTCCAGGGAGCTGATAGAGGTGGAGACTGTGGACTGGTTTAAGAAGGGATGGGACAGGTACAGGGGAGGGTAAATCTTGCCAGGTCCAATACATGTGAATATCTACTGTTGACAGTATAACCCAAGGGGGCCACCAAGAATCGAAGCCCTCAGTGTGGGTGCTAAAATCAAGCAGACTCTAGAGACTGTTAGGCCTATTCTGCTGGGATTTTAGTATGTTAAGTCCGCACTCAGATCCCACCTGTTCAGCTAAGCGACATGCCACCGCCACCCCTGACCAACTCCTCCCAAACCCCACCACTACCTCTGCCTCTCCTCTCTTTATTTCCCTGGGTTCATAGCTCACCCCTTCTGCATGTTCCCTATGCACTGCCCCTATCCGCTTTCTCCCGCCCCACCCTCCGACAAATTGACCCTGAGCCTGAGGTTGCCACTAGCTCTCACCTCTGTCTCCTCCTCCCCCACCACCACCTCTCTTACTATCCCAGTACTACTGGGCCTCCTCCTGCTCTTTTTCTTCTTCTAAAAAATCTTATGTTAGCACCTTGTTAGCCTCGACACTGTATCTCGTGCCAATACCATGTAGTTTGTCTCCCTGCTATTTTCTTTTATGATGCATCAGTAATTCTATGTGTTTCTGTTATTCCATCACTTATCCCCAGACTTTGTAAATGAGCTTGTAGCTCAAAGGTTATAATCTGAGAATTCAGTTCAATAAAAGGGCCATAGAACCTGTCCGAGACCCATTAGGGCAGAGGGTTGTGCTCTCATTTCTTGCTGGTGCCCAAAGGCAGAGGGTTCTACTCATTTCTTCCTGGTGCCCAAATGGACAGGAGACCTCAGGCCCATTCTGACCCTCTGGAAGCTAAATCTGTTCATCCAGTACAAAAATTCTGGATGGTGACACTCCAGGCTGCTGCTTCTTCTGCACCAGGGAGACTGGATTTGCTCCCTCGACATGAAGGATGACTACCTGCACATCCAGGTATACATGCCTCCATACAATACCTAAGGTTTGATTTCCAGGAAGCACACTTCCAATTCTGGCTTTGACTTGTCTTTGGCCCTCGGGTGTTCACCAAATGCCTGTCAGTGGTGGCAGCTGCCCTCAGGTGGGAGGGACCCTGTCTTCCCTACCTGGATAACTGGCTGGATTCAGGATCTGGGCATTACTGTCAAGCTGCCCAAACCGCTTTGAACCTCCTGTCACTGCCTTCAGTACATAGGGGCAGGCCTGGATACCTCTCAAGGTATTGCTTGTCTGCTTTACAGCAGCCACTGTGTCTTAGCCAGAACCTTTCTCCAGCTTTTGGGTCTGATGGCTGTGGCCATAGTCACAGTGCCCCTAGCCAGATTGCTCACGAGGATTCCTTGATGGACGCTATAGGGTCCAGTGGGATCAGCACACCGATGACCTGGACCAGCGGTCCTAGTCTCCTCTCCAGTGAAGAGTTCTACTTTGGTGGATGGAACCCAGCAACCTGTTAAGAGGATTCTTTTCTTCATTCCTTCCCTCTGCAAATCCTCACAGTCGATGCTTTGGGGGGGCATCTAAGCCCCACAAAACAAAAGACCCTGGTCCCATCTCATCATATCAGTGTACAGGAGATGCAGGCTGTTCTAAAGCCCTGCAGGCTTCCAGATTTGGCTAACGCTGGGTCTTCTGCTAATACACAGACAGACAACATCAGTGTAGTTCATTACATCAACAAACGGGACACTCACTGCATTCCCTCGGCTGAGAAGCAGTGAGAGTCTGGTATTGGGCTGTGGATCATGGTCTCGAGCTGTCAGCTGTCCATAACATCCTGGCGGACACCCCTAGTCAGTTGCAGTCAAAGCGCATTAATGGGAGCTGCTGGACAGAGTTGGACCTTTTGTGTCCCCACTCAATGCAAAACTATCACATTTTTGCTTGCTCAGTCCAGGGTCTGGAGTTTTCTGGAGGCGCTGTTGTTCCTTCTTGGCAAGGGAGGTTTCTGATCGCATTTCCTCCCTTCCCCCTGCTTCAGAGGGTTCTGATCAGGCTACTGCAAACCGGTAGAAGTCAGTTGGGCCCTGCCCTGCCCTCCCAGCCTGTGCTCAGCATGTGTGAGGTTTGTGTATTTTGCACCTTTGTGGTTAAAGCTGTATTATTAAACTGCTAATATTTTGACATATACTGTGTCATTACCTTTATTTGAGTGGTGGGTAATGCTGGCCTTTTTGAGATTTGAATGTTATTGTTTGATAGCCAACCCTGTTATGGGGCTTGTTCACAGACTATTGGTTCCAGATGGAAGGGCCATGATGATCCCTCATAGCCCCTTCTGGCCGCATCAGATCTGGTTCCCGCTACTGCTACAGCCGACAGTGGAACCTCCAGTACCTCTTCCTCTGTGCACTGGCTTGCTGTCCCAGAACCAGGGCATCCTGGTCCATCTGGACCTAAATTCCTTGCATTTGAGTACTTAGCCACAGCTTGGTCTCGTGTCGCCCAAGGTGGCTAACGTCCAGGTGCAGCTAGAAAGTCTTCCACTAGGTCCATGTATTCTATGACGTGGAACGCTTGTGTTGTGGGCTGCTTCATGTCAGATGCATCCTTCACTTGTCCAGTGAATCAGATTCTGGAGTACTTGATGTCCCTTCAGACTCCGCTCTGAAGTACTGCTCACTTAAGTGCATGTCCGCCATCTCTGCCCTCCATGTGCCTATTGATGGCCATATGATGGCGCAGCTGGAGGTATCCTGAACGCTTTTGAGAGGCATCCTTCATTTGATGCCTCCTATCTGCAATCCAGTTCCACTTTGGGACTTGAATTTTGTGTTGGGAAAACTTACTTTGGCTCCTTTTGAGCCAGTCGTGAAATGCGAACTCACGCTTTCTGTCGTGGCGTTATTTTTAATTGCTATTACTTGCTTGAAAAGTTTCAGACCTACAAGCACTCTAGTGCGAGCAGCCTTATTTGGTTTTCCACAATGATGATGTCTTATGCATAAAATCCTAAGTTTCTTTCTAAGGTGGTGCCTGAGTTTACTTTTAAATATATCTATCCACTTCCCTGTTTATTGCTCAGAGCATGGCAACCCAGGGGACGATTTCTCCACACTTCAGATTTGTGTAGAATTCTGCATTAATACACCCACTATACTGAAGAACTGTAAAAGTCCTCTGTTTCTTTCACCCCTGGAAAGAGGATGTCCCTGTTTCTAAACCATGTTTGTCCAATGGTTGGCCAACTGTATCACTTATTGCTACAGGAAGTATGGCAAGGATTTTCCTGAGTTGTTCATGGCCATTCCAATCGGAGGCATGGCTACTTCTATTGTGTGTTTTCAGGAATGTGTCCGCTGCAGAGATCTGTCCTGTTGCTACTTGGAGTACTGTCCACACCTTTACTAAGCACTAAAGTCTGGACATTGCTCTCTAGGTGTAGGGCCAGCTTTCACCTAGCCGCCCTCAAGGACCTACTTTCTTAGACTCCAGGTTTCCTGTGCCCAGACTGTGATGTCTGCTGATGGAACTGCTTGGGACTCATTCCATAGATGTGGTTCTGCTGCAAAGATATCCTCAAGTCCAGTAGTACAGTTACGCAAGAACTTACTGTAACAGTAGGTCTTCGAGGGGATCTCTTGCAGGCCATTCCATCTCTCCCTCCTTCCCTGGTCACGGGAGGTCTTCCTGTGTCTGTACCTCTTTCTCCATTATTTTCTTTTGGTGTGAACCTTCAGTTCCTCAACTGGGACTAGGTGGCTCATGGTCTCTGGCGGAGAACTTTGGGGTGCAGCAGCTGCCCACTCTTGCTGGGTAGGCCAACATCTGCATACGTCATCAGAGTGGGCAGTCCCCTGGTAGACTGCTAGCTAGAAATGTTTCAGTGTGGTCCTAGTGCTCAGCGCCCATAGTTCCATAGGTGTGGCCTGCTGCAAGAGGTCTCCTTACAGAGCTACTGTTTACAGTAAGTTCTTGGGTAACTGTACTTTTCAGGAAGGCCTGGCTCCTATTTCATTTTGTATCTAGTAGGAGTGACGCACAGTGAAGGTCAAGGTCACATAGTGTGCTGGTGGCTGATATGATTCGAAGCTCGGGAACTACTTGCTCACAGTGTTGTGCTCTGACCACCAGATAACTCTGCTCTCCCTTGCAGGTGTAAAAGTGGGTAGATAAAAAAAAAAAAAAACAGACCTTGCTGTAAATGGCAGGCAGTATAGCAGTGGGTTAAGGCTCTCAGCTGCAGATCTGTGGAGGCCTGGGTTTGAATCCTGCAGTCAGCTAGGTGCACACTGTGTGGTCCTGAGCAAGTAAGTCAGTTAACTTCCTTGTGCTTCCTGGTTGCATCTGGAAACAAACTTTGGCTTAGTGTGCTACTCCTGGTTAAACAATGTACCCTTTCTCTAAATGAGATACTGAATCTTATTGGTAATATCGTGGATCTGTTTGAGAATAAAATCCACAAATGTATACGTAAAGAGTTAATGACTCAGGGAAAGCATTGAAAGCTTGATATTTCAAACAGTCAGCTTTTATTTTATGTATTTGTACTCTTCTTTCCCTTGCCTTTTTTTTATTTAACAACAGACATGTGAGTGACCACAGAATCTGAGATGTCCTGGGCATAGGATTAAGATTTGATTTTTGTAACAAAGGACGTTTGCATGACGGCAGGATGTCAGAGCTGTCCTGTGCATTGGATTAAGACTTCAGGGTCAGATATTCAAAAGGAAGTGCTGGCACTATCCAGGTTTGTGGTGTGTGTTTTTTGTTTTGTTCTGGGGCTATATTGAGATGCCCTGTAGGCCGCTAAAATCCGCTGCGCCCATGCAAGTGAAGGGGTCCCTCCTGCATTCAGATGTAGCTGCATGTTCAAAGGTTTACATAGTGTTTAATGGCACCCAGAGTGGTGCTGTTTACTACCATCAAAATCCATGATTTAACTGGGTGTGAAGCCTGCACCACACCCCCTGATGGTGACATGACTGTACTGCATCTTCCCATCCCTGATCATTGTCACACCAGCAAGGTTGCAGGCCGCCATGGTGTCCAGTGGCACCTCCTGTCACAAACCCACTCAGCAGGTTAGGCCTTCTACTCCCAAAGTGCCAACCTCCGAGCGTAGTCTTGTGAACAGTTTAACAGAACAAGGTAACCTCTTGTCTGTTTTGTGAGTTTGGTCAACTTTGGTCTCAAGTCTTGGAGGGATTCAAACTGTGAACCTCTTGGTAGCATACCAAATGCACAGGCTAAGATTTTTCTGTCTTCGGGGCCCAGATATCTTTGCCTATGGACACCTAACCAGGTATACAGAGATGAACCCTTAAAAACTTTATTAAAGACCTCAGATTTAAAACGCTTGTCTTTCCAGTTTGGTATCACCAGTCAAGCTTATTTCTATTGTCTGCTATAACCATATGTACTTTACTTACAAATAAAAAGTCAAAGAGAGACCAAGTATGTTCTAAAAAGAATTTTACTGAAATAGATAAAAATATGTAAACACAAAATACAGAACTCTTATATCACAAGACATAAATATTTTAAAAGAACAAGGTTTAAATAGTGCAATTCCTACTTACAGTACTTAGATTTGACTTTCTTTCTAAATATCTGCTTAAAAATACTCACAGATCTTTCCTTGTCAGAGTCTAGGTAAAAGTCCCAAGTGAAACAGAATTATTCCTTAAAGTAAACTGTATTTGCCAACCCCTTTGTGTGGGGTCATCTAGCTCCTCCTCTGTCAGATTATATATAAAAATATATATCTTATACAAAACAGGATTTCTTTTCAAAGTATTACATTCTGTAACTTTAGCATAATTCATATCCTTCAAATGACACTACTTTTATCTCATAATAAGCTTTCCCTTCCAGGACATGAAAGCGTCTTTATGATTTCGCATTTCTATATAATAACCTGGGTTTTTCTGCTGTCACAAAATGGATATGATATAGCAACTACGGCTGTAATTAACTCTTAGACAAACAGGATCCTTGATTAAGGCCTTCCATGTAACTACTAGTATCTAAAACTGTATGAACTCACATGCTGTCTTCAGCATTTTTCTCATGCTTGTATCTTTCAGCTGAAACCTTGGAGGGAATGAGTGAGGTCATTCTAAGAGTACCAGACTTTTTCAGCAGAGACGGTCAGTAATACATTTTATATTAAAAAAAAAAAACGATACAGCACTCAAAAACTGGCTGTCCACGTCACAATTCCTCCCACCTAGACTGAATTTGGGGTTCTATCCCTGCATGGGATGAGGTTCCCAACTCAGTTCACTCCTCATAGACCCTAGACAGCCCATCTGAGTTCTGGTTCTTCGCCCAGCCCTATATAAGATTGTCAGATCATAACTTTGCAAAGCAAGACTCCGCCTTAGCAGTCTGCCATTGTTTTTCCCCATCTGTGTCAGCCAAACGAGGGGTTGTGGTTAGTCTGCACCACAGAATGCTTCCCATACAAGTATGGCTCTAATTTCTTTAGGGCCCACACCATGGCAAGACACTCTTTTTCTACAGTGGAGTACGCTCTCCCTGGGAAGTAACTTCCTGCTCAGGTACACTATTGTGTGATCTTTCCCTTGGCTAGATGTCTGGCTCAGTACTGCCCCAATATCCACATCTGAGGTGTCTGTCTGAACTATAAAGGTTTTGCTATAGTCAGGACTTATCAAAACAGGAGCACTGCACAGTGCCTCTTTCAATCTGGTAAAGGCTTCCTCACAGGCTGGGCCCCAGGTAATTTTCTTTGGCATCTTTTTCTTTGCCAGGTCAGATAGGGAGCTGCCAGGGCACTGTAATTGGGTACAATTTCCTGTAGTATCCTGTTGTCCCTAAAAGCTCCTGACCTGCTTCTGTGTTTCTGGTCTGGGCCACGCCTGGATCACCTCTATCTTTATTTGGTTAGGACTGAGCTGTCCCTGGCTTACCACATGCCCGAGGTATGCCACTTCCCCATGGCCACCTGGCACTTCTCGGCTTGACAGTGAGCCCGCCCTCTGTATTCTGTCCAGCACTTCCCTAAGGTGGGATAGCTGTTCCTCCCATCTGGTGCTAAAGATGGCAGTGTCATCCAGGTACGCCTACAGCGTGCTCCTCAGCACCATTTAAAACCTGGTTCACCAACCCTTGGAAAGTGGCTGGGCGTCTTCATTCAAAGGCATTGCTTAAAGTCAAATAAGCGTGATTGGAATGATGAAGGCCAACCTCTCCCTGGCTCTGTCAACTCTACCTGCCAATACCCCTTTGTCAGATCAGTGGTCGAAGGTAGGTCGCCTCCCAACTTGTCCAGGAGTTCGTCCATCTGGGGCATCGGGGTGTCTGACTCGTGACTGCATTCAGTCCACGATAGTCCACACAGAAACGCAGTTGAGCCATCTGGCTTAGGTACAAGGACTACAGGTGATGTCCAGGGCTGTGGGATCTCTGGATTACCCCTAAATCCAGCCTCTCCTCCACTTACCTCCTAATGTCCTTTGGACAGCCTCTGGCAACCGATATGCTGTCCGCTGTATGGGCGTCTGTGTCCCTGTCTCCACATTGTGTCGCTAAGGGGTTAGTCCAGGCTGGGCGCCTAAACAATGGGGCAAAGTCTGCTAAAACCTCCCTACTTTCTGGATCTGGCCGGGTCAGCTGGGAGACAATTTTACTGCCGCCACAGAGGACTCCCGCTTACTTTCCTCCAGCAGATCCAGAAGGGGGTCTCCTTCGTCCGTCCCCTTCCGCATGACTACACACTGCAAACACCATGTCGGCCCTACTGGTATATGGCTTCATCATGTTGACATGGTACATCCTTTCTGTCTGTCTTTTGTCAGGTAACTCCACAATGTAGTTCACGCATTTACCTTCCTAACCACTCTGTACGGTCCTGTCGCTCAGCTTGCAGCTTGTCTTTCCGGACGGAATAAGGACCGTGACTTCCTGACCCATCATGTACGAGCGAGCTCTGGCTCTGCGGTTGTACCACACTTTTGTTGGGAGCTGCTAGGTTGCTCTGGGCTGTCCCCATAAGCTCCTTCAGCCTTTCCTAAACCGTAGGACGTAATCCACAATGGGAGTTCCCTGGTGGCGTGCGTTGCCTTCCCAGTCCTCCTGGATCAAGTCTAGGGGCCCATGTACCGACGTCCATGTAAGAGTTCAACGGAAAATCCTGTCAACTCTGGGGTACCTCCTGTATGCAGAAGGTGAGGAAGGTATTTCGATCCTCATGCTGTTCAATCGCAAAACTTCAGGACCTTGAAATTACCACAAGATGGCACAAGTCAATTATGTCTCTACCCCCACACCATAAACATTTAATGGTCTGACGAAGGAACTCCTCAATGGTGACTACCTCCTGTGAAAAACCGCGCGGAAAATCCCAGTAGGCATCTACCAACTTTGTCTGTCCTCAGTGAGGATAGGCAACTGCCTCTGGGTACTGGGTGGCATAATCCACCACAGTCGGGATGAATCTCTTCCTTGAGGATCTGGGGTATTTAAAGGCCCCATCATATCCATTCCCACCCTCTGGAATGGCTTCTCCACTATGGCAATGGAATCAGGGCAGCTTAGGTTTTTGCCCACCTTCCCTATTTCTTGGCACCGTGACAAGATCTGTAGTACTCTTCACCCGCTGGGTGAAGTTAGGCCAGTAGAAAATCTGGGCTAACCGCTGGTTAGTGCATTCCAGATGACCAGACAAGGGAATATCATGTGCAGTTTTGAGCAACTGCTGGCAATACCCTGGGAATGACAAGCTGCCTGCCTAGCAGCCTCCCTCTGCCTGTACTGCTTGAGTATACACAAGTCCATTTTCCCAATAAACCTTATGTCTGCTGCACTCGCCTGTGTGCCGCCTGAGTCTGCCCAAGCCTCAGCTTCTCTAAACTAGGGTCACCCTCTGAGCAACAGCAAACCCTCGACGTGCTCCCAAGGCATGGGACAGGTCCCTTTAGTCGCTAAACTAGGGTCCCTAGCACTAGCCTCAGGGCCCTCAGGATCACTGTCAGTCCCAACCTCTTTTGACAGTGGGTCACCCTCCTTCTTTGAAGTAATCTTCCATAGCTGTCTGGTCACTTGCTACGGGAAATTTCTACCCCTCTTCATTAATCTCCATATCAGGAGACATGGTTTCCACACTGGTTTCTGTGGGGTTCAGGGAACTACAATTTTCCTTTGCCGCTTGGCTACAGGTAACTGCACATACCATCCCTGTTGGAGATTGTTACCCAGGAGAAGTTGGGGTGGAGGACAGTCCTGATCAACGCCAGGAGTATGAGCACAAACTGCCTGAACTCCAAGCTGTGTTTGCTGAGGGAATAGCGGATGTGGCAGCAATTACAGAGACATGGGCAACTCAGAGAAATGAGTGGGACCCTAAACTTAGAGGGCTACAAGATATTCACAGGAAGGATAGGGAGTGGGAAGAGGGGAGGGTTGCGCTGATGGTCAAATGACATAATGGTTAGTCAGTGGAGTGGAGGAGGCGGAGGGTGTGGAGGCAATTTGGGTAATGCTGCAAGCGAGGGGTGGGAATAAATTGAAGATAGGGGTGGTATACAGGCTCCTGCAATAGAGGAGGCTCTGGAGGATAACTTGTGGAGAACATCCAGGCTCAATGTGACCTTGAAAAGGAAAGGATGGTTGTCATGGTGATCTTAATATGCCGGGGCAGACTGAACACCATGACATCCTCTGTAGCCAGGGAACAGAGACTGATGGATGTCTTTCAGGATGCTTTCCTGGTCCAGCAGGTGGGGAACCTACTAGAGAGGGACGGATATTGGATGTTGTGCTAGCGGACAGTGAACAAATTAGGGGACTGGAGGTGCAGTTCACTGACGAGTGGAGACCATGCCACGGTTTGGTTCCTGCTGTATTTAGGGAGGGGAGGAAACCGCACTCATACAGTAGTGGTTGATTTCAGGGAGCAGACTTTGTGGGCATGGGTAGGATTCTAAGGGAGAGGCTGGACATGGTTGGACCGGATATGGATGCTGGAAGATTGTGGGAGACCATTAAAGAGAGGTACAGGAGGCTACTTGGTCCTTTACTAAAATAAGATGTAAGCATGGTAGAACCAGCAAGCCATGTTGGTGGACCAGGGAGGTGCATGAGGCAGTGAGGGATAAAAGGCTGCCTATGTACGCTTTCAGACAATCTAGGGGGATAAGGAATGAGGAGTTTGAACTATTGGCTGTGAAGGTCACCAGAGGACGGTGGGCGCTAAGGCAGGGATAGAGAAAAACCTGGCTAGGGATATCGGGGAGATTCTATAGATACATAAGAGAAGAGAGGACACAGATCAACAGGATTAAGATTGTGGGGGATGGGCCCAGGAAGCAGGGTAAAGGCAGACGTGCCAAACGAGTACTTTGCCTCAATATTTGCAGTGGTGACAAGGATCCCTACAGCCTGATGGGAGAGATGATTCAGTAAAGCGAGAGGTCAGTCTCAGTCTGAGACCATAGGATGGCATGAGACTAGGGCACAGGCTAGATCAGACCAAAAAGGTGTAGGAAGGTTGCATGAGGGAGTAGATTTGGAGGGGGGAATCAGTGGATAGGGTGAGGGAGGCCCTTCGGAATCTGAAAACTGATAGGCGCTGAGGCCGGATGGAATACATCCGAGGGTTATGAAGGAATTGATGGATGTGCTGGCAACCCCACTGGCTGCACTCTTTAGCACCTCTCTGCAGACGGGATGGGTGCCACAGGATTGGAGAGTGGCTTATGTAGTGCCTATACATAAGGGTGGGGTCTAGGGAGAAGATGGGGAACTATAGGCCGTCAGTCTAACGCCTGTAGTGGGCAAAGTAATGGACGGCTTTATCAAGGCTTGGGAGGCAGTTGGAAAGGTTAGGCACCAGGATGATAAACAGTATGGCTTTGTCCTGGGGAGATCGTGTCAGACCAGCCTTGTAGAGTTTTATGATTGGGTGATGGGGCCTTGGATAGACATAGGCCGGTGGATGTCCTGTACCTAGATTTCAGCAAGGTGTTTGATTCAGTACTCATAATGGACTCATAGCAAACATGGGGAGATGGTGGGTGGACAGGAGCTAAACTGGGTTGAAAATTGACTTTCGGGCGATTTACCTTCCTGGGAGGATATCCCACCCACCATTACCCTCTGTAATCAGTGGAGTCCCTTAAGGTTCAGTATTAGGGCTACTTTTGTTCAATGCCTACGCCTCGGATATAGGGAGGGAGGTTAGGAATAGGTTGAGTCTCTTTGGATGATTCAAAATTGGGAGCACTGCTGGATAGTGAGGAAGCGAGGAGACGGTCCAGGGGGATCTGGATACCCTGGAGGGGTAGTCAAAGAGGTGGGGACTGAAATTTAATGCCGTGAAATGTAGGGTACTTCATTTGGGGTCAGTAACCCGGGCCATGTATATACTGGGGGTCACACTACAAGCAACATTGGGAGAAAGGGATTTAGGGTAGTGGTTGACGTTAAAATTAATAATTCTGAAAATTGTAGAAAAATTGCAGCCAAGGTAAACAGGATTTTGGGTTACATAACAGGGAATTAGTCCAGAAGCAGGAAGCAATCCTCCCTCTATATAATGCCTTGGTCAGGCCGCAGCTTGAGTATTGTGTACAGTTCTGGAGACCTCATCTGAAGAAGGACATAGCTGCTGGAGAAGGGTCCAGAGGAGGCGACCAGGATGATTCGGGCATGGAGGGAGGCCTTATGAGGAGAGACTGGAAGAGCTTGGGCTTTACTCACTGGAGGAGAGGAGGATAGGGAGACATCATAGAGGTTTTTCAAGTATGTAAAGGGAATAATTAGGAGTGAAACCAGGGTTGTTTGGCTAAGAAGGGGGGAATGACCAGGGGCCATGGGTGGAATTTGGAGGAGAAATTACATGGGGAACGAGGAGACATTTTTTCACTGAGAGGGTGGCAGAGCCGTGGAATGCACTGCCTGGGAGACTGGTGGAAGAGAGTACAGTGGAGGGCTTCAGGAAAGGGTGGGATAGGTACAAGAGGAAATTGAAACAAATGAAGACCCTCTTGGGGTGGTAGAGCTGAGCAGCCATTAGGTTGCTGGCTTTTGAGCAGACAAGACAGACCATTTGGCCTATTCTGCTGGCTTTTAGTATGTTATTTAGTTTACCCCGAACAGCAAGGTAGCTGCACAAGCATCAACGTCTGGGCCAGCTGCTTTCCCTGTGTTCACCACAGACTGCTACTTGAGTGACTGACTCACATAGATTTAAAGAAAATATATGGAAACAATTGTTTTTTTTTTTGTTAGATTTTATTTTATTGTTTTAAACCAAAATCTAATAGCTGAGCTGCAAAAGCAGCATCCTGTGTGCCAGCCCTGACCCCTTACCACTTCTGCTTGAGCTGTATTGGTTCTAATGTAGTTCTTAATATTTATGCAGCAGTTGGCCAACAATAGCACACAGTGTGTGAAAAAGAAACTTTTTTTTTTTTTCCAAATTCTACATTTGACAGACCGACAAAATAAATATATCTCCTTGCTTTCAGTAACACCCTGAAACCACCATGACACATCTGGCGTGAGAAGGGACAGTATTTACACAAGACAGGTTCCTCTCAAACTTCTCCCGGGCGGTGGAGTACTTTAACTTGCAGTCTGGACCTCGTGGTGGTTGACTGTCTTTAAGATTGAAGCTGCTCAGCCCAGAACCCTGAAGATGCTGGGCTCAAAGTTCTAAGGCTGCTGTCCCCAGATTACCTTGCCTCCTTGATGGAGGAAGGGAAAGGTCTAGTGCTTTTCTGTCTCTGCCACTTCTAGTCTCCTCCTCCCTAAAAGGCAATAGAAGAAGCACAAGCAGGAAGGAGTGGTGTGCCCCCGCTTACCTTGGTTGGGCCTGTTTTCTCATTTCTTATCTGGGTCTGAGGAGTTCTGTATGGGTGATGAATTCTTTCTGGACTGAAACATCCTTCTCGCTGATCTTCCTAATCTCGTTTGGCACAAGTATGGCTATAGATCTGGCTCAACAAGGAAAGAGGCCAAGACTAGATTTTTCAAAGTTGGGCTGTCTCCACGGGTTTGGGGGCAGTACGTATAGACTAGATCAGCACAGTTCACTGCAAATGGGAATCACATAGGAAACACTTCTGTTCCCAGATTGTCATATAAAATGTACAGGTTTGATGAGGTGGATGGTAACAGGCGGTTTACCTAACTGCAGTACCCTCTGATCCTAACATACTAAAAGCCAGCAGAATAGGCCAAATGGTCTGTCTTGTCTGCTTAAAGGCCAGCAACCTAATGGCTGCTTGCCTTACCATTCCATAACAACATAGCAGTACTTACCCATAGTATTTTCTTGCCTTTGGTAGGTAATGCAGCCTCTACGCTCACGATAAAGTGCATTGATTTTTTGTTTGAAAATCCCACTACATTGCTGTGTCCCTAACAGTAGCTATTTACTCAGCCTACGGCCAAAGAAGTTGACTTATGCCTTCTGGAGTTCAGATTCATGCTGTAGGGAAGGATGAACGATAGGCATGTTTGTTAGAAACACAGGGTCTGGACCCATCTAGGGCTGTCTTGTTCCTAGAAGATGCTGCAGTAGACATGGTCACTCTGGTGGCACTGGCCACAGCAGTCTGTGGTTTGCCTTGAATTGTTGATCAGACTTACAAGGTCCAACTGATCCAAATTCCATTCTTAACATGCTAACATACTAAGAGCCAGCAGAATAGGCCAAATGGTCTTTTAATGTCTGCTCGAAAGCCAGCAACCTAGTGGCTGCTGCCTTACCCCCACCACCCCTCAAGAGGGTGGTCTTTGGTTCTTGGGTATGGTCCTCTTCTGAGAGCCCCTTGTGAAGGAGATCAATGACTTTCATGAATTTTGAAAAGTTCAGGTACCCTTCTCAGGTGGGAAAACACTTTCGAATGAAGCCCAGGTCTTAAACTCAGCAGAGTGTAGATGGAAGTCTGTCTTCAGAGGTCATACAAGCCTCCTCTGGTGGAAGTCAGCACACAAATCTCTTGGAAGGGATGCTCTTTATGGATTGGCCATATGTCATCTAGACAAATGCAAGTTTTCTGGGCTAGGGAGGAGCAGTCCTGGGAGACAAGAATTTTGTTTTTCTTTACATTTTCTATCAATATTGTAGTTCTGTGCTGTAGCACAAATGAGTTTGTGCCATGCAAACTGCTCAGCTTGCTCAGAGTGAAGAGGTGCTGTATGCAAGAGGTCACTTCTTTGCTTTATGCTTCCACAAGGATTGTGCTTTGTGCTGCTTTCACAAGGGTTTGTAGGAAACCTGTTACAACTTGGTCTTGCGTGCACACACTTTTAGACAGACCTCCTTGTTCCTGACTTATTAATGCAGGGGTGATGAGGATGTTCCTTTAAAGTGGCAGAAGAAAGAGATAAGTCGGCAAAAGATCCTTTTTCATGCAAATGTATCAATGATGAAGAAAAGATACAGAAAATTAATTAAATGCAAGCTGAATTGTGCCTGAAAAGGTTTTCCTGCATACTAAAGAATCACTTTTTATAGAATGTAACAGCAGCATTCCACTGATCATTGGTAACTCTTAATACCATGCATTTGTTACCTATTTTGTTTGTGTTCACTGGTTTCACGGTATGCATTGAAGCAGAAGTTGTTTTGCTGACTCTTATCTAACTGCATTACTGTTGAGTGTTTTTTTTTTTTTATGTGCCCTTGCCACAGGGCCTCTTCAATCATTGGTTGTATGCCCAGGGAATTGCACAGTATGAACATTCTTAATGAAAAATACTGTGGTCAGTATGTGAATTATATAAACCTCAACAGCTTGTTCATTAGGAAGAGTTCTGGTCTCATGACCACAAACTTAACAACGGAATGAAACAGAAGAAATATAGTGTTCAGCTTTTCAAAGCTTCAACCCGTAATTTGTTGTTTTCAGTTTTGCATATAGAATCAACTTTATACATTTTAGCTGCTTTTAAGCTTGGCATCTTAAAAATCATAAGCACCGTACTGTAGGAACTCCTTTCTGCAGTTGTTTGAAACCTTATGGTTTGCACCTCTTCTCCTTTTTCTTTTAAGACAGATACCAGTTTCTGTAGGAGTAGATTCTGCTAAGCAAACATATGCAGGATGTACTTTCCAGTGTAAGATAAAGCTTTAGCTGGTAGCTATTTTATCGTCGTCCAGGAGCTTAATTCTTGATCATACCAGAACAACGCCATACATTGCAGTCGCATGGAAGGAAGGAAGAAAAATTCATCAAGTCTGCATGGCTTGGTCCCCCCCACCACCACACACGCTTTAACCCGTGAACTGTTTTTTTTTTATTCATTTTGTATGATAGAGGTACAGCTTGTTTAAAAAAAAAAAAGTTATAGGCCTAGTTCATGTGTGTAAGGCACTTAACATACAAGACGTATTGCAGAAGGCAGGTGTTGCTATAGCAACCCTGTAGTAGGTCGGAGTCGGTTCAGCTTACATGATTGGCTGTTAGTAGAAACTAATATTCTGGAAGGCAAAACAAACAGACAAAAAAATGGTAATTTAGGTGAGAAAAACCTAATTTTATCTCTGTTAAATGGTTGAGTAGTAAATTTTTTATAAAAACAAATGGTATACTGGTAAGATATCAAAATATTCTAAGTCTGCAGTGAAAAAAATAATGTAACCTAAGAAAGGATGTTTGTTTTAGCTGGTACTGTGTTAGGATTTTCCCAGAAATTTTTAAAGGATGGGAGCATTTATTGAGCAACAGAGGCATGATTCTTGCAGGGTCTTCATCTCTGATTTTTCTCTGTATTTCTTCCTCTGAGTCCATTTGCTTTCTGTTTCTTTCCACAAGTTTCTTTGTAGCTGCTAGTCACCTTCTTTCATGGGTTACTTTTGTGAGTTCCCACAAATGATGTAACTGTAACAATATTAGGGACCAGTGCTCGGCTTTAAACATGGGGAAGCATGGGGGTGTTGCAAAGGATGGGGACTCAAAATGAAAATATGGGGCACCCCCATGCTTAAATGCTTTAGAAGAAACCCTGCTGTTTAGCTTTTAGCTTGATGGAGAATGCTTATATGTGTGTCTGTACTTACTTTGCTCCAGTTTCATTATATAGTGCCACTTTTCTTCAGGCAGTACTGCGAGGCACATATCTTGTGAGAGTCTCCCTCTTCCCGTGTCTCTGTCAGGCTTATTCTTTGGCTTGTGCCTCAAGATGCTGCATAGCACATCCAAGTCCTCTGGCTCCCAGGATTTGAGACTGTACAAAAACAGCTTCACAATGCCTTCAGTAAAGGACCAGCCAGGCCAAATCAAAATACTTTGCTTCCAGCCTCTTGTTCCTTATGGACTTGAACTAGGGTACTCCCTATCAAGGTCCACATGGCTGCTGTGTTGGCCTTGTGGCCCAGATGGAGTTACCACAGATTCCAAAGAGGTATTCTCCTGCATCCCCTCTCCCCAGTCCAAGATCATGTTCCAGTGTGGGACTTTAAATTTGATGTTGGTGACCCTCCTACACCTCCCTTTGAGCCTGGGGCTACTTGTAAACTTTGCTGCCTCGTGCGGAAGACATTGTTCCTAGTTTCCACGATGTCTGCCAGACTCATTAAGTTACAGGCTCTGTCGCAGACCCTCCCTTTATAATTCTTCACAAGGATAGGGCTGCATTATACCAATCTTTGATGTTCTTCAGACACAGCCTTCAGAATAAAACGATTGTAGACCCTCCTATTACTTTTTGTCTCCACCGATAGTGGAGAACATCGCTTTACATGCTGGGCACCCATAGGATGCTGCATTGTTACCTGGATTGTACAAAGGATTGTTGAAAATCCGCTCAGCTATTTAATACTTTTGCCCCCAGGATGGTGGTCTCACCGATTTTACTAAACAAGGCCTGTCCAAATGGCTGGCTAATTGTATTATGTTTTGCTAGCAGAAGCACGTTACAGCTTCCTGGTGGGTCCTGTTCATGCTCATTCCACCGTGGGGTGGCTACAGTAGCTTGTTTTAAAAATGTGCCCTAGCGGACAGTTGTGCTGCTGCCACTTGGAATACTGTTCATACATTCACTAAGCGGTACTCTGTATATCGTTTCTCATAGGTGTGCCAGCTTTGGTGTCCGTGTTCTGCAAGGGCTCCATATTCAGGATCATTGGCTCCAGCTGTCCTCACTACTGCCTGGAATTGTTCCATGATGTGGCTCAGTGTAGGGACAATATCCTTGGAAAAAAAATAGAATAATTATCTTAGCAACAGATCTTGGAGAATCTCCTCCATTGAGCCACAGCTCCCCTCCTGCCCTCCCCGTTGTCAGGTGATGGGTGACTATCCTGCATGGTATCTAAGCTGGTTCTCCTCTGATGCCTCCTGTGGCATCTGTACTCAGATTTTCTTATGCTCTACTGTGTGCCTCGTCATTTCAATCCCTGCCTGTCTAATGATCCTCTGAGCTTGTCTCTGGTTGGGAACTGAGGCATGCTGGGCATGCCCACGCTACATAGGCGAGCAGATGAGATGCAACGATAAGGCCCCAGCCAACAAAAAGTCCCAGGTGGTCCTGACACAACGGCTTACAATCCCATGTTGTGGCTCAATGGAGGAAATTCTCAAGAGCTGCTAATACATGGGTAACTATTCTTTTGTGTAGCAACTCGTGTTGGATCGCACCATTTTGTCTGAACACTTGGTATGCATAATGTGTCCTGGATAAACTCTTGAACACCTTGTGAATTCATCCTGGGCAAATGTTGTTAAACGTTACATTTGTGGAGGAAGGGCAGTTTGAATGGGTTCATAATACTGTAGCAATAAGGCAAATTCATATGGTTCTGCCCTTTTAGAAATGTCATATTAATACCGTTATTAGTACCCAATACCGTGAGAACTGTTTCACTGTACACCACAATTTTCTAGCCTTTTGTGTATTTTTTCAGTTCTTAGAGATGACTGTCCTTCCACACTCCTCTGCCCAACAAGAGTTTGAGAAGATCTTTTTTTGGGGTGTACAGAATGACTACTTTGTTCTATAGTGATGTGGTATTATGATAGCACAGTTTCATACTGTGACACCTCTAGTCTCTTGATCGTGTATTGTTGCTGCATGGAGGGGGGCTCACAGGTATTGTATCCTGTACTGTAAGTAAGTAATAACCCATGACAGGGTAGCATGGGGTTGTTGAGATTGATCAACACCCTAGGTACGTTGTGAAGCCGCCAGTCCGCATGCCCTCACAGCACCCGGTGTTGATCAATCCCAACAACCCCATACCAGAGTGGGTTATTGCACTCATAACATGGAGTCACTGAAATGTTACACAAAGAAACTTGAATCTCTGACTGAAAGATGAAAAAGTAGAAGCTTTATGATGTCTGCTTCCCGAGAGAAAGTAGTTCCACTGTTGAACTGCAGTGTATACTGAACTAGCCGTTCTTGGCGTGCAATGTCATCACTGAACACACTACACCACTGCACGTGTTATATATACTACTGTGTCAGTCACCGGTATGGAGGAACAGATGTGATAATGGTCAGTGAAGTAAAATAGAAGTTCTCGCTCCTAAAGCTGGTCTCCGGGATCATCACTCCTGGGAGGTCCTTCCTGGAACCACGCGACAGGCAGGAGGTAGGCTGATCTTTGCAGGAAGGAGGCAGTCTTCCACTCACTTCCTCTAGACACCAGTTTACTTCCTGCCTGTCTGGTGGCAGGAGCTTTGCAGGTCCTTTGTCACAAGTGACAGACCAGGAAACCGGAGAGTGCTGAACTGTGAGTTTTTCATTCATTCTTCATTGGATATTGGATTCATTCAGCGTTTTGTAGAAACTAATCCGGGGCCCCAGTCTCAGCCGTGCAAGCTGGACAGGCGGCTCCTCGCTCCTCTCACTTCCTGCGCTTCAGCGAGGGCCCCTAGCACCAAAAGCGAAACTGGGGCTATCGCGCTTCCCGAGCGGAAGCGCCTCACACCACAACTCCAGCGTCGATGAGCAGAAGGAGCAAAGTTAGCTCGTCGACTGGCACTGGAGGCTGTTTTACGCAGCGGCCCAGATCAAGCAGGAAGTTGGCCAGCCTGCGACTCTGAGAGCTGTTGACTCTCAGGCTCTCCGGCGTCACAGATTTGGCGCGCGAACTGAGTGCCATAGCGACAGTTAATAGAGGGGCATAGAGGAGCAGGCAATTCCCTCGCCTTGTCAGCGACCCTAGTGGCAGATCCAAGGGGCAGAAAGGCAAATATTCAAGAGATTGCTCCAATTTATCAACAGGGCAGATCCAAGGGGCAGACAGGCAAACATTCAAAAGATTGCCCCAATTTATCAACAGCGGGATTGCTCCCATCTGCCTAATTGGGGGCTCTCAGCAGCTCCACAATCACAGCTCTTCAAGCTAGTCGGCAGGCTTTCAAAGGAGCAGACTTTCTCCAAGCCTAGGAGACCCTTTGAGAGCACGTATTCTCTCCCCCCTTAAGCCTAGGTGGCCAAACATTTTAACCACCCTCCTCAAGTTGTGTTATCAGGGTTCTTGCTTCCACCAAGGACAGGCCCCAGGGACGGAAATGCCACAAATGTAGAACACTCACGCTGGCCACATTCGAGGGGTCGCTGTGTGTAAATGCGACAGCACAGTCTCGCCTGCTCGGGAGGAGGTGGATGAGGCTTCCACCTCAGAGTATCTGGATCCACAAGAGCAGCCCAGAGGCTCAGGCCAGTCCACAACCTTAGAGGGACGTCGCCACTTGACTGGAGCTGTAGCTCCAGACCTGATTATAAACTTGAGTCGAGCCTTTGCCACCCAACCCCTGATCTTTCGATGTCCTTCAGCAGCCGAGGGAATCTAGGTCTCATAGGAAATTCACTCGTAAGCTCACCCCTCCTCATCCTCGGACGAAGGTTCCCACCGCACCTCATGGCATGACAGGAGGAGGAAGAGACCTAGGCCCAGATCCAGGAGTTCTTCCAGACATAGGGACACAGCCCATGGGAAGCACAACCAGGACAAGTCCCCTCAGGGTCAGACTACACCTCCTTAGAAGGAGGAGAACTCCCAACTCGGATTCAGACTCTGAGGCCTCACCAACCAGAAACTTTGATCTAGAAGATCTGGACTTTTTCATTAAAAGGGTGTCGAAGAGATCCACCTCAGCTCCCCATTTTCCAGAGCCCAAGCCAAGCGAAGCCAGCATTCCGGCTAGTGTCAGCCTCAAAGCGGTGACTGTCTTCCCTATACCTCCGGCTATAGAGGAACTTTTAAAGGAAGAATGGCAGGGACCTGAACGGTCCTTCCGGTCCTCACCACCTCACCAAACTCCTAAAGTTCGACAAGAAGCTCAGAGAAATGGCTTGACTGCCCCAAGATAGATCCTCTTATATCAAACCTCACGAAAAGATGGTCATTCTAGCAGAAGGCAGGGGCGTCATGAGACCCCATGGACAGGAAAGTGGACACTCTCTAAAGAAGGCCTTTCAGTCCACTGCAACCTCCCTTAAAGCTGCTACAGCTAACCTCTACTCCGCCAGAGCCGCTCTCCTGTGCCACTGATCTGGCATTCCAGCTCACTGACAGAGCCAGACAAGAATCAGCCATCTTGCAGCAATTAGAGCTCATGGGTCTAGCTTCAGCATACTCGCAGGCGTATCAGAAGAGGCAGTCAGATGTGCAGCTCTGGCTATGTTCTACCAGACCTCCGCTCGGCGCAACTTATGGCTTCGGGCTTGGCAGCGGATGCCTCCTCGAAAATGCATTTGGTCAATGCCCTCTTACAAGAGGCCTTCTGTTGACTCACGCTAAAGGAGGCGGTTAAGAATCCGGAGAAGTGGCAAAGTGCAATGCCACAAGCCCAAGGAAGTAATAGGCCTGGAACTCAGTTCAGTTCAAAACAAATTTTCCGGCCCATGGTTATTCCAGGGGCAGAACAAGGTGACCACTGGAAGGCGCCCTGGTTCAACTCGTAACAAACGCGTTTCCGAGGTGGCAGAGGAGGCGCCGGGATGTCGAGGGCGACTCCAGAAAATCACAGTGAGGACTCACGGATCCATCCTCATGTCGGGGCAGATTTTCCAACTTTTTCGAGAATGGGTCCACACCACCATGGTCAAGTGGGTATTGGACATAATCTGTGAGGGATAATTTCATAGAGTTCAGTTCTTGGCCCTCTGCCCAACATAGTGCCCTCACCAATCTCGAGGCAACCCTGTAAGCGGCGGCAACCCAGCAAGCCATTACGGGTCTCATTCAGTCAGCAGCGATAGAACAAGTCCTTGTGCTGGAAAGGAACAGAGGTGTACTGCTATTCTTCATAGTACAAAAACACTCCGGGGCTTCCGATCAGTGTTGGATCTCAAATTTCTAAATGGCTGTGTTCATCACAGAACTTTCAAGATGGAGACCTGTTCTCCATCATCCGAGAAGTCCATCGGGGACTTTTTAGCCTCAGTGGATTTGCAAAACTCCTATCTACACATTCCCATCAGGAAGGCTCATTGTCAATTTCTGAGATTCAAGTAGAAGGTCGCCACTTTCAGTTCAAGACGCTGCCCTTTGGCCTAGCCACAGCCCCAGAGTTTTTCCAAAGTTCTTTGTGACAGTGGTTGCCCGACTCCGCATGCAAGGGATCCAGCTCTTCCCATACCTGGGCGACATTCTTATCGACCCCACGCTACGTTCAAGCAGTTTGGGTAGTGACAGAGGTCACATGGTGCCTCTTCTCTCTGGGGTTCAGTAATCAACCAGGGAAGAGTTCTCTACATCCTGTTTCAATCTCTGTCCCATCTGGACGTGAACTTTGACACGGTCCACAACAAAGTTTTCCCACAGAAAAGGAAATTCAGAGAGCTGAGGGCCCTCGTCCTCAAATTCCAGTCGGCTCGTTTCTGCGGCCAATCCTTCATGCAACTCATAGGGATGATGGTCTCCCTGGCAGACTCTGTCCCCTGGGCACTGATCCACGTCGACCTCTTTAGTCTGCTCTTCTCCAGCAATGGTTCCAATCAAGGCACGTTCAATCAGAGGATTCAAATATCCCACAAGGCGAAGGAATCTCTAAAATGGCGGACTCAGCAGAACAACATCATGAAGGGTCTCGGTCTGGGGCACTGTTACCAGATCAGAGTGACCACCGATGCCATTCTCTGGGGCTAGGAAGGCAGAGTGGTCTCTGGCGGAATCCGCTACAGCATCAATGTACTGGAGATGCGGGCGATCCCACTCCTGGCAATTCAGGTCGTAACTGTCCAACCAGGACGTCCTCATACTCACGGACAATCAGACAACAATGGCATACATCATCCACCAGGGTGGCACAAAGAGCTCCCAGATGCTGCAGAGACACTTCCTCTCTTCCAGTGGGTGGAAGTCAGCCTGACAAGTCTACGGGCGGCATACTTTCCAGGCCAAGAAACGTCACAGCAGATTGGCGAAGTCGAAAGGACATCCTACCTGGAGAATGGGAGCTCAAGGACAGCGCCTTCCAACTCACCACGGAGCGGTGGGGCCACCCGCAGGTAGATCTTTTCGCCTGCCGAAGAAATTACAAAGTTCCACACTTCTGCTCCCTCAGCAGGGGCGAGACTGCCATGGCATTGGCGCATTCTCCCTCAGCTGGGGTCAGTTCGATCTCCTGTCGCCTTCCCACCAATTCTGATCGATCAAGGGTGCTGCACAAGATTGCCCAAGACCGAGCAGAGGTGGTTCTGGTCTGCCCGCAGTGGCCCCGCAGACCGTGGTTTCCAAGATTAGTCCAAATGGCTCTTCAGTCTCCCATATGTTTCAAGCGAGCCCAGACCACCTACTTGAGGACGGTGTGGCACCAGATCGCAATCTGTCCCTCTCTGCATGGAGATTGGGCGGGAAACTCTCAGGGAGTTTTGTTTCTCGGAGCCTGTTAGAGACGTTGATTCAGTCCAGATGAGCCTCCTCCTGTAGGGTCTGTTACAGAATTTGGAGAAAATTCCTATTCTGGTTACGAGACTCCACCTTACTCCACCTGATTCTGTGTCTCTCCTACTATACTTCAGTTCCTTCAGGAGGGTTTGACAAGTGCCTCCAATCTGCTACCACGAGTCCAGGTGTCTGCTTTGGGGCTGCTATTAGCGGACTCTGGTGACTCCTTAGGGCTCTTCCACATGTTCAAATATTTCTGAGGAGGCGATTTGAAACATCCACCAATAAACCGGTAGTACTTCCCTGGAGGCTCAACCTGGTTCTCAAAGCTCTCACCAAACCACTGTTTTGAACCTTAAAGGAGGTATCCTCAATGCATCTCACTATGAAGGCAGTCTTTCTCATTGCAGTCACCTCAGGCCAGACGCTTCAGTGAGATAGGAGCACTATCATCCAAAGAACCTTATACGATTTTTCATCCAGACTCTGTAGTCATGTGGACGGATCCAGCATTCTTACTTAAAGTGTTATCTATCTCCCTTTCACTTTAACCAAGTATTGAACATTCCTCTCTCTGTCCTCACCCCAGGAATGACAAAGGCGAGAATTCCACATGCTTGACCCTCGGAGGCCCTCAAACTTTGCATCAAGCGATGGGACTCAATCATAAGACCTCGCCTCATCCATCCTTACCTCAGGCCCAAACGCTGGGTAAGAAGGCCAAAGGACTCCATTGCTAGGTGGATTCGTTCCCATCATAATCTTGGCCTACCAGAAGGCTGGAATTGGTCTGCCGAGCCGGGTTCGAGCACACTTAACCTCGGAGCGATGAGTTGTGTCATGGGTACTTCAGAGAAGCTTTCCCCAGTGGACTTATGTAGAGTGGCCACATGGTCATCCATTCACACATTTTGCAGAGTTTTACAAATTGGATGTCGCAGCCTCGGCAGAAGCGCTCATTTGGCCGCAGGGTTCTCCAGGCTGTGGTGGACCCCAGAGGTTTATAAACTTTATTCTCACCCAGTGGAGGGATGTACTGTTTTAGTATATCCCAGAGTGATGAGCCGGAGACCAGCTTTAGGAGAAATAGAAATTAAATACCTGTAAATTTTCTTCTCCGACTACTGGTCTCCAGGCTCCGCCCTCCCAGATTGCTGAAAGTCTGCCTCTGGCCTCAAGTTACGCTAACCTTTTGTGTTTGTTCCAAGTTATGTGTCCCTCAGAAGACAAAGTCTGTAGAAGTACTGGTGTCTAGAGGAAGTGGGTGGAAGATTGCCTCCTTCCCCGCAAAATCAGCCTACCTCCTGCCTGTCACGTGGTTCCAGGAAGTACCTCCAGAAGTGATGAGCCTGAGACCAGCAGTCAGAGAGCGAAAATTTACAGGTATTTAAATTTCTATTTTTCATCTCTCATTTGGCACTCCTGTCTCCAGCCGGCTGTCAGGAATACTGCGGAGTGCAATTCTGCACATGGTGATTACATTATTGCAGGAATTGGGTTTTCAACTGTAACAATTGTATCGCACAACAGTTTCCTGATGTTCTCGCAACGGCACAAAGTGAACACAGTTGTACCACGCCTGCTGGAAGTTGAAAGTGGTCACCACTGCAGACGTCTATTGGTAAATTACACAGGATGCCGCTGTGGAATTTGTGACGCAACGGAGGGAAACTTTGAAGAGAAGAACGGAACAAATTGCATGGCAGCATCAAACTGTGTGCCTCTCAGGCAATAAAGGAAGTAATTGCTGGGAAACTTGAAATAACCGCGTGGCACTGAAACTTGACAACTATGCCGCTTTCAGATTGGAACGGAACTGAGGAACAACAACATATTGAGCTACCACAGCACTGTCTGTATGACTGCACACATGGTGAACAGTAATGACGTACATGAGCAGTGCTAATGCGGGGATGCCTGGATGCTGTTACCACTGTCACTTTGCTTGGTAATGGAAAGTGACTAGCCGTAGATATTGAATAGTTTCAGTTGAAGCCTGACAGCATCATCTGCCTGTCGGGAGGGCGGGAGTTGTCTGTCGGCAGTTTGTGCTCACTACGCCTGCATCATGGTCCCGCTCGATGACTGGGAGGCTACACCTTCTGCATCGCCTCACTGATGACTGACAACTCCCTGCAGGCAACATGTTGTTTTTGGTATGCCACTGACCCACTGCAGTGCTTGGCTGTGACTCTGGTGTCTGTTTCTGTGCTGTGTTAGACAGAGGACACTGGTCTCGCCACTGTTGTGCCGCAGAACTTAACAGGGAGCTTCACTTGTGCCTGTCAGCAATAGACTTGCTCCAATAGTTTCGGAGACTGGTTTCACAGTGGTGTCTTATGACACTCATGATTTCATGGGATGCTAGTCTGGCATCAAACAAAATTTGCACAGTGGTACTACGAATCGAGTGGTTAGTGTATCGCTGTGACAACTGGGCTGCTTCAGATATTTTAGGCATCATGTTGTCCAGATAATTGACACCCATAGTTGCAGGGTGTACCAGTACTGGTCATGGGCATGGACTACTCACTTGGTGGAGGTATAGGCCGGGCGTTCGGTGGACAACGACTGATGCATTCTTTAAAAGATCTCCATGGGGCAATGGGGTTCCAACAATCGGCAAAAGAACTCCCGCTGACTCTTTGTTTGGCTCCTGCACATTGCTGTGATTCTTGATTTGCAGATTAAAGGAAAGTCTGAGTTACTGTACCCATCGGGGTCCTTTTCACCATGAATGAGTCCTGCTTCAGCTTCACCCCCTCGCTCCCCGATGAGCAAGACAAAGCTGGATCTCAAACTACAGCCATCTCATCAGTCCTGCTGGGGTACTACGGAACAGTGTCTCCGATGTTCATAATTTAGACAGGTCAAATGACTGACTGATGGGTGGTGAGAGGCATGGTCTTGGCCCTCCTTCCAGAGTTGTTTCAACGGCAATGAACACATTATTTCCTGACTGGAAGGCTGAGTCCATCGTGATATTGATGTGCCTGTTATTTTGGGGCTATTCAGATAGCGGTTGATGCCCGCTCTGAGGCATATGAGGGAGCTGACGGTGTACACTTTTCCTTCAAAGCCTCTCACATTTGCATAGAAATCTCTCAGTAGGGCACTGAGACACTCCACTGAAATCTCTTTATAGTTGATGTTTGTGTTCCAAGTACTGAGCCAGTTGTTTAGGGCGTTGGTAGCCCAGGCTGTGCTCTTTGTGTTTGGCTGTCCTTAGACTTCTCAGAGCATCCACCTCTGTGGCACATAGCTTTGTGTGCCTACTACTGCCCTCCGGCTGACTTCCACTGCTATGGGTCTCTTTCCTGTTTTGTGATGGCTCCTCATAGGGATGTGGACACTATGGCACTCGGACCCACTTTCATTTCTGCAAGTTTTACTTTTCTTTCACGGCGCCTGCCCATTGGGAAAGCGCACATTCAGCCACTGATTTAACTTGAGGTGGCAGAACAGTGAAATGAACCTCCATTGCAGCACTGCCTTTTCCTTTTCTTATGTACTGCAGAATAATAGCTGGTGGCTGCTACTGCTATACGAGGTTGTGAGGAGGGATCCGAGCTGCGGGCACTACACACCATCTGTGTGTGTGTGTGTGTGTGTGTGTGTGTGTGTGTGTGTGCGCTGCTTTAATGCACAGTCAGGTGATGGTCTTGCTCCAGTGAGGTTAGTCCTCCTCTTGACCACATGTTATAATCTGCAGTGTTGCATTGCGTGAAAGGTATTTTGTTGCAGTATACAACTGAGAGCCTGCATCTTGCTGACAGCGATGCACCCAAGGATGGCTTGGTAGCAAATGCAGTTTACTATACCTTGAAATGCATCACTTTAGATTAGTATTAATTTTGTAAGCCTGCTAAAGTAGTAGAGAGGAACAGAAGATTTTATCTCTTTCTGGCACCCTTCCTTGAGGCTCAGGGCACTATTACAGCAGATAAGCAGTTATAGAAAGTGCGCTACAAGTACTGTGATGCTCACCAGACTCAAATAGCAGACAGGTAACTCGGGCACTCACCACCACAGTAATGTACCAACTATTGTGATTAGCAGCAAAGCAGTAAAATTTATGCTGGCCCACTGGGCGCGGTGGCAGGGCATCCGCCTGTGATGCCGGCGTCCCGGATTAGGTAATGGACTTGGGGGCAGAGGGCGGGCTGGGGGAAAGAGTGGGCATCCTGGAAAAGGGGTTGAGCGTCCGGGGCGGAGAGTTCCCGTAGTGACCGGTACCTGACTTAGACGTTAGGTTCGTCCACGGATGTCATTGCATGTCCGCCTCTTGGGGAGCACATCATTTAGAAAATGGTTCCAACGTGATGACACCCATGTCAACCCTGTGCCATCACCCGGCTCCCTTCCTCACTACAAGTCCACCGATCTCATTGGTGGCTCACCCCTGGGGGTGGGGGTGTTTAGAAGTGAGAGTTCTGAGGGGCGTGTCGGGCGGCAGTGACCGATGGGGGCTGGCAGTGGACGCCAAAAAAGTACAATTTATTTCACAGTGGGTGGCAGAGCAGACAGTAAACAAAACATGTCTGCTGTGCCGCCCACTGTGAAAATAAATGTTTGTTCTTTGCTGCTAATCATAAGAGTTGATGCTTTTCTGTGGTGTGGAGTGCCTGAATTACCTTGTTGTCCACTATTTCAACAGGCAATGGTAGTAAACATTTTATATAACAGATCACAAATTTTATAAATAGATATCTGCAGCTATCTGAAAACCTCATTGGGGATGGCAAAGTGGGCAAGGCACCTGTTCATCCCCCAAAAGACAGAAACAGGAGGCACATTTATGCAGAAAGTTTATTTTTCTATCTAGTTTCCAAGGTACAGAAGTTTAAAAGTGAGGAATCCCACAAAACCAGCACACGTTATTGTCTGCCTAATGTTTTACACCATGTGGTACTTGGTCAGAGGTATTTGAATGAGAGAAATCAAATTATTGCCAAAATGTGCCTTTAGCCTTTCTTTGTGGATGAGTAGGTGCTGTACTTTGGTAGAGTTACACACTGTGTAAGAGCACTACTAATCTAGCAGCAGCCTTGTTCAGAACATTGTCAGTAATATAAGCTGTGTCCTAATGTTTAAAGAAGAAAACATAAATTAACCCACACCAAATTACTCTGGCAACTTTAACCTTGATGCTAAGGAAAAACTGCTGAAATCTGAACATTCTCCACTAACCAATAGGTATTTTAACTCTCCCATTAGGGTTTTAGGAATAAAAATTAAAATTGTATTTATCTAAACATATTTGGCAGCGTTTTAGAAACAGAGAATTTGACGGCAGATAAGGACCGCTTGGCCCACCCATTCTGCCCATTCTCTACCTAATGGATAAGCTGCAGATCCTAGTTAACCAGCAGCCTACTTCTTCCTACACCCCACCCCTAGAATTGCCTTATGACTGTCCCATGCATGCTTGAATTCCACCACTGTTTTTGACTCCACAACCTCCTCCGGAAGGCTGCTCCATGCATCCACAACCCGCCTCTGTGAAGAAATACTCCTTAAATTACCTCTGAGCCACCCCCATCTTCAAATTGTGCCCCTTGTTCTTGCACACCTCTTTTTTGGAAAGATGCTACCCTCTTGGACTTTTGTTGATTCCCTTGAGGTACTTGAAAGTTTCTATCATGTCCCCCTCTCCCTCCTTTCATAGAGGCTATACATGTTAAGCTCCTTAAGTCTCTCTTCATATGTCTTCGGTGCAGACCCTGCACCATTTTAGTGCCCTCCTCTGGACAACTTCCATCCTGTCTGGCTTTAAGGAGATTGGGTCTCAAGAACTGCACGAGTACTCCAGATGGGGTCTGACCAGCTGTCTGTACAGAGGATAATAACTTCCTGTTTTCTACTGGTGATGCCTCTCCTATGCATCCCAGTACCCCCCCAGCCCTCCTTGCTGCCCTCTCACATTGCCTGCCCACCTTCAGGTCATCTGATATGACTACCCCAGGTCCCTTTCCATTTTGTTGTTGTTAGTATTCACCCCCATTGTGTACTCTTCCACTGGTTTTTGTTTCCCAGGTGCATTACCTTGCACTTCTTAGCATTGAATCTAAGCTGCCATACATTTGACCATTCCTCTAACCTTGCCAAGTCCCTTCTTACCCTTTCCACCCCACCTTGTGCATCAACTCTGTTGCAGATCTTTGTGTCATCTGCAAAGAGACATACTTTCCTTCCAGTCCCTCTGCAATGTCGCTTATAAAGACATCAAGAGACCCATCCTAATACTGAACTCCCTGCGTACCCCACTAGTAACCCCCTTCTTCAGAGTGGACTCCATTTACTATTCTCTCTCTGTCCTATTCTCCAGCCAATTCTTTACCCAAGCTGTCATCTTGGGACCCACTCCCATGCTGGCTAACTTGTATATTAATCTGTTGTGTGGGACTGTGTCAAATGCCTTGCTAAAGTCTAGGTAGGCCATGTCCACAGCCCTCTCTGATCTACTACTTTGGTCACCCAGTCAAAGAAATCTTATCAGATTCGCTCTGGCATGACCTTCCTGCTGTGAATCCATGCTGCCTTGGGTCCTGTGCCCTCTGGCCTCTAGATACTCGACAGTTCTTTCCTTCAGAAGTGATTCCATCATTTTCCCTATCACTGAGGTTAAACTAACAGGTCTGTAGTTTCCTGCTTCTGCCTTGCTCCCGCTTTTGTGAAGGGCAATCACATCTGCCCTCCTCCAGTCCCCGAGTACCACCTCATCCTCCCATGATTTGTTAAAGAGGGTAGTCAGTGGTGTCACTAGTTCTACCCTTAGTTCTTTTAGAATTCTGGGATGAATCCCATCAGGCCCCATTGCTTTGTCCACCTTCAGTTTTAAGAGTTCTTTCAGAACCCTTCCTTCTGTAAATGGGCTGGTATCAACTTCTGTATCCAGAGTGTTTCTACTGTTTGTTTTAGGTACCTCCCTCTTCATTTATAAATGCTGAGCAAAATATTTTAGTATCTCTGCCTTTTCAGTCACCCTCTGCCCACCCTCTCTCCCCTTATTAAGCCTCACTATCCTCCCTCCCTTGGTCTTCATTCGGCTCCCTGATGTACCTATAAAAGGTTTTATCCCCTTCTTAACTGAGTTGGCTGTCTTTTCCTCGGTTTGGGTCTTTACTGTTCTGACTGCCTTCCCAGCTTCCTTTTGCTTTAACTAATACAGTTCTCTGTCCTGCTCCTTCTGTGATTCCTTGTACTTCCTGAATGCTTTCTTTTCTCTTGAACCTTCACTGCCATTTCCTTGGAGAACCATAGTGGTTTCTTGCATCGTTTAGTTTTGTTTATTTGCTTCACACAAAGGCTTGTTACCTCTGTAATAGCAGTTTTATTATTCCCATTCTTCCACCCTCCTTCCTGCCCGCTTGCTAGTGCATTCTTAGGCACTTGCCCATTTTGGCAAAGTCAGCCCTCCTAAAGTCCAGTACTTTTGCCTTTGTATGGCTTGACTCTATTGCTGTGTTTATTGTGAACCATACTGTTCGATCGCTAGTTCCCAGATGGCTACCCACTTCTACATCTGTGATCCTCTCTCTCCATCTCCATTTGAGAGAACCATGTCTAAGATTGCTCCTCTCGAGTGGGCTCCAATACTTGTTGTCTAAGGCATGCCCCCTGTAGGGCATCTAGAATAACCCACTCTTAAGTGGCTGCTGCAACTGCACTCCAGTTAACATCTGGCATATTCAGATCACCCATCAGCAATATCTCCCTTTTCTGCCATTCTAAGTATACTTTCTATCATTTCCTTGTCCTCCCCTGAGAAGGTCTGTATAACAACCCTATGCGGATTCTGGTGCCATTGCCTGTCTCCAAATTTACCCACAGTGCTTCTTCTCCTCCTGTTTACCCTTTTGTTCTGTTGCTTGATTCCTTCCCTTATGCAAAGAGCTACTCCTCCTCCTCCTCTTTTACCCTCTGTGTCTCTCCTGTAGATAGTGTGTCCTGGTATGTTTACGTCCCAGTCATGGTTTTGTGTGTACCATGATCTTCCTGGACTAAGTCTCCATCACTCATTCACACTAGTGGGATAGTGCCAGAGCGCTAGGACCAAGCGGGAGCCAAAATTTTCTGAAAGGTTGGCGCCGAGGTAGGACCCAGCGCATCCGTGACCAGCCTGACCCGCGCCTGTGTAGGCCATCTCGGCATCGACCCTCCAACCACCTCAGTTCCTTTTTTCCTCCGCCGACGCCGCTGGATGTCGACGCCGCTCGCCTGCTGGAGTCAAAGTTTTCGCTTATACGACAACAGCTTTTAGTGTTTAATTTAACTGTTTA
The DNA here is from genome assembly GCA_016271365.2 of Neoceratodus forsteri. NCBI lineage: Eukaryota > Metazoa > Chordata > Ceratodontiformes > Ceratodontidae > Neoceratodus > Neoceratodus forsteri. The sequence continues at coordinate 572,458,445 of CM028137.1, forward strand.
ATTTAACTATTTAGTAGTATTTTTATTTTAGAACAAGAAAAGATGATTATGAAGAAAATAAATTCTTTCCTGCCATCAACGGAGTCATCCTGGCAGCGGTGGCGGTAGGAAGACTTCGTTGAAAGTTGTTATGGCAGAGGGCTGTGCCCAGTCCGTCACTCTTAAGTATGGGGGAGGGTCTGACTCACGGACAGTCCTGTGCTCGGGGAGAACAGTCCACGAAGCATGAATCTGCGCGGTGCGGGGATCCGACTCCGCTTAGCCTCGAGCTCTTCTTCGTTTGGGGAGGAAGAATGGGTGCAGCTCGGGGTTGCCTGTTGGCTCACGTCTGCATGAGGATTGTTCGCTGCAAGGGCGATAGGCCTGAACCGACTTCCATGGGTTCCCTTGGCCCCGCCTCCTAACAGTCAGACATACGATCTCAACTCCATCTCTGTCCTCGTTGGAGTTCCAGTGAGCAGTTTCACCTCTGGGCTGCTCCTGTGGAGCAGGGGTTTGACTTTCCTTTTTCTGGTTGTGTTCCTGTTTCGGGGCCTCGAGCCATTGGACCAGAGCCGGGTCAATTGGATCAGAATGAGCGCGGTGCCCTCTTGGTGACTTCGCCATCGTGTCAACCCTCGTGCCAACCTCCCTCTTCCATTTCCATGCTGGGGCGGCACGGCACCACCTTTCTCCTTCTCATCTTTTCCATTGGCTTTTCCATGATGTTTTTCCTGGCGCTGTGCCCGACACCTTGGTGTCACCGCGGAGTCTGGCGCCGTGCCACTGGTTTGGCATTGGTGCCATAGGCGGGCGCCACTGGTGTTTGGGTTGGTGCGGGACTCGGTGCCGTGGATCCAGCGCCATGGCTCGGCGCCGTGCTAGTGCCATTGTTGCCTTCGTTGCCAGCGCTGCTGGTGTTTGGAGTCGGCGCCGGGACTCTGCGCTGTGGATGCTGTCATTGTTGCCTTTGTTGCGGGCGCGCTGGCGGTGCTAGTGGGTGTCTCACGGTGCCACGGATGCCGCGGGTGCTCGTGGTGTTGCGGTACCGTGGGTGGTGCCGTGCACCCACGGATGACATGGGTTTCTTGGGTACCATGGGCGTCGGGGTGCCCGTGGGTGCCCTCGGTGTCTCCCAGGTTGGCATAGGTACTGCTTGGTGCCCTCCTGTGCCACGCAGTGATGCTGGTGCCACAGGGGTGCCAGTTGGTGCTGTCTGACAGAACTAGGGAAAGATCTCCATTTGCAGACCTCTCCGCGGGACTTGTGGCGGGATGTTTCCGTGGAATGAAGTCCTATTCTCTAGATTATTTTCCACACATCTTAGTGGGTGGCAGTCTGCATCGGGTCTCATCATCCAGTGGTCTTCCGCTGATGGGACTCTTCTGTTCTGTTCTGTCAGTGGAATCTCTCATTCCGCTCAGCACTTTCTCAGCTCCCTACGTGGTGCCAGGCTCCTCGACACCCTTCCTGGTGGCGGAGTCTCTAGTGGCTCTGACCTAGACCTCTTTTGGGGTCCTTCTGTGGTAGAGGAATCTAGATGAGTCTCTCCTGTCCTTCTGGTCAGTGATACAGTGGATGACTCATTTTATATACTGAAGACACGCCCTCTCTATCATCAGAGTCTGTGATGAAGCGCTTTTCAGTAGTTCCTCATTTATGGGGTCCACCATAATGTTCAGACTGGATCTGTGGACCATATACCTCTGCGTCTAGACTTTGTCGTCAAGACAATTACACTCTGTGGAACATTCTAATTCAGTGGTCAGGAGTCGCACAGACTGTTACGCTCCTTTGATGGGGTATACAGCCCTCTTTGATGCCCCTCTGGTGGCTGCTTCGGCACAGGTGGTTAACATCTGTCTAGCTGTTATTAGTCCACTCAAGGGTTCAGTTATGGATCCTCAGGCTCCTCCTGCTCCTCAGAGGGATGACATCCTTGTCATTTCTGTATCAGGCAGTCCTTGCCAAATAGCAGCCAACAACCTTGTCAGGCTCTGACTAATGATGATTAAAAAAAAAAGGGGAGCAGAATTATCACAGCACAGGGCCTAGTTGGAATTTCCTGATACCACATTTTGGATCTGGTCAGGTTCCACCTCAACACTGAGGTGGTCGTCTCTAAACTTCAGTAAAGAGTACTTGATTTCTTCTACCCCTAGGGGCAGTCCGATCCAGCGGTGGTATAGCTCACCTCTTTCCTCTAGAGAATTTTTCTTATTCTGAGATATTTCCAAAATCTAGGCGCTAACCAGTCTGCTAGTCCCTTTTGTTTTTAATCAGGTTTTCTCTCTGATCAGAGCCTTGCAGCAACAGAAGTGACTCTTCAGCAAGTCGAACTTAGATTCCTACTTCCATGCTTGCTTCAGCTAACAGACGACATGCTCCTTTCTTGAACATAGGTCAAGTAGTTCTTTCTGAGGTAGCTTCTCAAATATTCACACCTTCAGTTCCTGTGCACTGGTTCCGTGCCAGTAGCACTCGGCTGTCCTCTCCGACTGCGTGCGGAGCAGTGATGTGTTTTTTTTTTTTTTTCAACAAAGCAAACTAGAGTCCTTCCTACTCCCTTCAGGAGGCTGGAGTAAGTAGTGTCTCACCGCATTGAGCCACTTCTGCCGCTATTCGGTCACTTCAGCGAATGGGTTAGCCCTAACTTGGTCCTGCTGTGTCCTCCTCGACATCTTCTTCTATTTGCCTTACAAATCCAGCCCGTTTTTTCTGTCAAATTTTTTTCCCCTCAGTGGACACGCGTCCTGTACACTTTTCCTTTCTTCCCAGAGTTCAGAGACTGCTTCTACAGTTATACACACAGGGCAGGATGATTCACCTTTGGAATATGCAGTGGCTAGGATTTGATTCTACTAGACCACCACAAGAGGCTTCTAAGTTGTGCTACGCCTTCCATCAGGAAGTTTTCAGTGACTTAGTACAAACCATTTTCTTTCATGAGCTAACCCCACCTGGACCTTCTTTGCTCACCAAGTAAGGGGTTCAAGTGCTACTGGACCTGTTGTTTGCAGGTCAGCCATACTTGTAGTGGGGGTTCCGTCTCTGCTTTTGGTCTACTCTGAACCTGTACACTTTACCTCTGGCTCTTGCAGTTCCTGAGGTCCTTTACATTAGATTAGTACATGTCTTTGACACTATTAGTTTTGGTCCTATACCAAATTGTGAGTCGGGTTTTCGCCTCTCTGAGTGGTTGCGGCTTCCTGGCAGAGTTTCATTTGTTCCCATTGCAGTCGTCTGCAAAGTGGTGTGTTACAACTCGAAGCATCTTGTAAGCATCATGTTCTGGATGCTCTTACAAGACTGCTCTTTTATTAGCAGGACAGTCCTTGGCCGTCCTTTCTGGTGAACCCTATCTCCTACCACCCTACTCAGGGTTGTGGGTTTTAGCTTAGTACTCTCCCACTAGTGTGAATGAGTGATGGAGACTTAGTCCTGGAAGATATGGAAAATATGTACTTACCGTAATTATTGATCTTCTTTTTAAGCAAAAAGATGTTTCAGGACTAGAGGGCATGGGATGAAGTTGGAGGGAGGACGATTCAGAGGAAACATGAGAAAGAATTTCTTCACTGAACGGGTGGTGGACAAGTGGAACACCCTGCCAGAAGAAGTGGTGGGGGCTGAAACAATCACGGATTTAAGAATGCATGGGATAGACATAAAGGAATTCTAGAGGTCAGGGTAAGGGTAAATAGACTTCTAGGAAAACAAACTGAACTTACAAGCTCAAATGGGCAGACTAGGTGGGCCATAGGCCCTTATCTGCCGACACTGTCTATGTATCTATGTATGACAGTCTCCATCACTCATTCACATGCCCACCCACCATCCCCTGGGTTCACTCATTTTTCTTTCCTGGTCTTCATGGCCTATGGTTCGGACTGTGAAGACATTGTTCTTTGACCTGTCTTACAAAGGCCATCTGGGTCCTCTCAGGCCCAGAAACTCAGAATGAGTTCTTCTCATTAGTTACGCTGCACCTCCTTGGCTGAAAAGGTACTGAGGCGTGTTGGAGGGTTTGCCACTGAGCTGGCTTACACAGGCGCCGAGCTGTCTCAAGTGGTGCCGCACATGCGCAGTCCTACCCCTCTGGCTTGTCCTAGCGCCTCCGTGCTATCCTAATTAGTGTGACTGAGTGATGGAGACTGTCCAAGAAGATCAATAATTACGTAAGTACGTAATTTCCATTTTCTGTGACTGCCACGATATCCAGATGTTCCTCCTCCATCAAGGCCACTAATTCAGGAAGCTTGTTACTCCATCCACGGGCATTGGTACTCATTGCTCTCCATATTTTGATGGCTTTACCTTCTGTTGCAGCATCCCCACTGACCTTTCTACCTCAGTCTTTTTCTCATTTAGTACCCTGTTTTGTAGGAGAGGCTGGGATTTTCCTGCTGCTTATCAGTCCCTCCCCTTGACTAGTTTAAAAGCTTGCCAATGAAGCATTTAAACCGATTGCTCAAAAGACTTGTTCTTCTCTGGACAGATGCAGACCATCCTGCCAGTATAGGCTGGTGACCCTCCAGGTGGAACCCCAGTCCCCAATGAAGCCAAACTCCTGTGCTCCACACCATTTTTTCAACCATTCATTAAACTGCATGGTGCAGAGTACCTCGCCTCACCCATGCCAGTGACAGGCAGCACTCTGAGAAGGATACTGTGTGCTACTTGTCTTGGGCCCCTCCCAACCTCTCTACAAAGTCCTCCTGCACTGCTCTGATCTCATGATGAGCCATGTCATTTGTCCCTAAATGGACAGTGACATCCAGCTCAGACTTCCGTGCAGCTGTTCTCGTGATCCTGAGGATGCGCTTCCTGTCCCTCCATGCCATGGCACCAGGCAGGCACCTTACTTCAGTTTTCCTTGCTCCCCAGTTCTGTCCCCTAATAATTGGGTCCCCACCAGGAGCTGCTTCCTTTCCTGTGGTGTCCTCTGCCTCCTTCCTGTGGGCCTCCCTTGTGACAGTTGTCCTCAGCCTCCTTAGTCTCCTCTGCAGGTGCATCCATAGGGGAGCTATGCTCCCCAGAATGGTGTATGGATTGTGGAGTGGAACAACGGACTGGGTGTGCCTCTATTCCACCTTCCTCAGCCTCCCTGAGCCCACTGTGATCCAACTGCTGTGCTTTCCTCGCAGCCTCTGAGCTAGTGGTGGTGGCTCTGGTGCTCCCTTGATGGGGAGGTTCCTTCCTACTGTCCATTGTGGCCTGGGGAAGGTTTCCTTACTACTGTCCAGTGTGGCCTGAAGACTGGCAACTTCCTCCCTCAGGGCAGAGAGTTGTCTGCAAATAGGGCAGCATCTTAGCCTCCAGAAAGACTCCCGAAGACTGTTGCCCCACAGCCATTACATTGCACTACTCCCACATGTTTATCTAATTTTTTTTTCTTGTGTATGATTGGTTTGTTATATAGAAATATATATATCATACAGTGTGTATGCTTATATTGTCAGTGCAGTGTGCTAGAGAGGCTATAGCGGTGATATGCACCTTGCTCTTGAGGAAATGTCAGAACCCCAGGTATAAAGGAACTATTTCAGGGGTGGGTGGAGTGAAGGGTGGGCAGGGGTTGGGCCTAAACTGTGCCCCTCACAAAACAATCAGCGCTCTGACCTACAGCTGCGATGAGTGCCTTCCTGTCAGCAAGATGCCCTACATGACAATTTGACAGAGAAAATACCCTGCTAATCAAACAGAAAAAATCCAGACATCCAAGTCAGACACAGGTAAACCTCCCCAGCCCCAAAACAGCCTGGTGGTTTGTGCTCTGAAAGCAGTCAGCCCCAAAATAAGTCAGCTGTGCTTTAAACTCTTCCTGCACTGAAAATCTTAAGAATTGTAACAAAAGTAAAGCTAGATCCACCTCCTCTGTTGCTTGAGACTGTCTTTTCCTGATAATTCTAAGTTCCTTATTTCACCTTTCAGTTACAAGTAGCCTCCACCTGCAGAATATCTGCTACAAACCAAAGACAATTGTAAGGTTCACCTCCCTCTGTTGTGAGCACAACTCGCTTTCTTGCAAATCCTATGTTCAGTATTGCAGCTTCCAGCCAGAGGTAGCTTCACCGAAGAATATTAGCTGTTAGACATATTTGGCAGCGCTTAAATGCTATTGCATCTTTCACAGTAGTTGCATGCCCATGGCATCTCACAGTACCAGCCCCTTTATGCTGCTTTGTGTTATGATAATGAGAGGTGTTGCGAGTAAAAGCAGAGGTTGACACTGCTTATTAGCATTGTGTGTTGCAGAAGCTGGCTGATGCTGTGAGATGGCTGTGGCATGTGTTTGTAGCAGAAGTTAGAGCTGTATTTTAAAAAGTTTGCAAACTGTTATTTATAGGTAAAAAAAAATAGTCTATGCCTAGGAACACAAATTGGGATTTTGATTGGCTGGGGTGGAGCCACTGATTTCAGCAGTTTTCTCTAATGCCTTTCTGATTACTGTGCCAAGTGAATTTATTTTTTGGCATGTTTACCCTCCTTGCACCATTGACAGCAGTGTACAACAGCTGCCATGTTGCAGAAAGAGCAGTCTATCTGTGGGACACTGTAATGCTGCTAGATGTTTTCTTCACCTTTGTGGACACTTCTCACTGCCTATAGTATTGCCGTGAGGGTTAAGCTCAATCGTCCCCATCTCTCCCCCCCACGCTCGTGCGGTGAGCGTGTCAAAGTGGTGCTGTTGCCATGCCACGCCACATAGAGGAAAAACTGCAGCATATCTTTATCAATGATGTCTCCTTCGTTAGGCCACACCTGTTTAGAACTGCAACAGCAGTCCCATTAGGACCACATGGAAACTATGCTAGCCGGGCAGTCCACAATGATATAGCGCCGACGAGTATGTAACGTGAGCAGCCCTATCACTCCTCAGTTCTTTCTCCCATCCTTGCTTATCCTCATTGAACCTGCTGAAGGAAACATCAAACAAACTGTTGCTCTTTATTTTTATTTTCTAAATTTTATTACCGTTATCTCTGTGTATTGAAAATCTAAAGGAACTTAATTTCGATATTGAATCTAAGTATGGTTATAAATGGGATACTCGGGCAGTTTCGACCTGGCTTGCCAAGCCTGTCACCAGGCTTTTCAACCTATCAATCAGTACTTCCTCTGTCCCTTTGCCTGGAAAACGGCCAGAACTATCCCTATACTCAAAGGGAGATGTCAAACTTATGTCCAACTACCGTCCCATCTCTCTTCTCCCACTCTCAAGCTTCTTGAGAAAGTAGTCCATCGTCAGCTCTGGACACCTCTCCAAGTTCAGTCTTCAAACCCCTGCCAACATGGCTTTAGGACTGGGCAAGTACCACCACGGCTCTGACCCAACTCACCAGTGAAGTCAAAAGTAATATGGCTAACGGCCTACTCACAGGTGCTGATTCCATAAACCTGTCCAAAGCATTCGACATGGTTCATCACCCACTTATGCTGTGACAGCTTCAATCCGTTTGTGCCTCTGACTCCTCTCTATCCTGGTTCTGTAGTTACCTGGACAACCACACTCAGGCTGTAGCTTTCCACAAGGCTCTATCCTCCCCCAAAATGATCACCCATGGTGTCCCACAGAGGTCCATTCTCGGCCCTCTCCTTTTCTCCCTTTTCTAAATGATATTCCCAACCCTACTCACAGTTGCATTCCTATATGCGCCAACAACCTGGTTCTTTATTCTGCATCTAAATTGATTGAAGATATCCTCACACTCTCACGCCGACTTTCAAGCCCCTTCAGTTGTGGCTCTCGAACAGCCATCAGTATCTAAATCTAGATAAAACACGAGCCATGCTATTTGGCTGCTCAAAGAAACTGCCTCCATGGCTCCTAAGCTCTTGGTTCACTGCAGGGACGGTTTCTCGGTCACCAACACGTCCTCCTTCAAATACCTGGGGCTCATACTTGATCCTCCTCAATTTTTTTTTTTCTTCCCCAACTCATGTCAACGAGCTTGTCGCGGTTGTTAACGCAGAAAATTGGCGGTGCCTACCGAGTGCGCCACTCCTCACACCATCTGTCAGACTATCTGTAGCCAGAGGAGTGCATCTCCCTCAGCTCCAATATGCTCTACCAGTTCTTTACTCTGCCAACACCAGTGTGCTGAGCAAATGGGGCGCTTCCTACAATAGTATCTGCAGATTCACCTTAACTGCCCCTGTCCTTACTCATCATTGCCTCCTTTACTCCGCTTAAATTGGCTGTCACCCAAGGATCTCCGGGCCTACTCCCTTGGGTGCTTTATCAACTCCTAACTAGACCTCCTCGCCCAGACTCCTTGGCCAACTTGCTTGCTCCTGCTTCCCAATCCGCACCCTCAGGTCCTTCTCAGTCCCTATGTTCTCTGTTAGACCTTGTGCTACAAAATAGGTGAACAGGCGGTTTCCAAAGTTGCCCCTAAGTTCTGGAACTCGCTTCTCCTCCAGGTTAAAAATTCTGCCTCCCACTGGGTCTTTAAAAGCTCGCTGTTCTCTCACCTTTACACCCTTGGTCACTGCAAATGCTCATAAACCTAACTCCACTAGACCTCTGGGCTGAGGCCTGGACCTATTGCGATTTTGTTACATTACTGCTTTTTAATCGTTCTTGTCCTTGCACTTACTTGTTGGACTAGTACAGTTAGTGTGCCAGCATTTCCGCTCACCACACTACCTTGACTAATGGAATCCTGAATTACTAGTTTGTTTGTTCTTTTCCTAGCTTGTATTCTGTTACAATATTGCTTGTAATCTTATGTTGTTCTTATCAATTAAGTTGTACTACTGTGATTATCTGTACCTTTGTTCTGTGCTCTCCCGGGTCGTGCTGAAAATAGGCAGGATTGTTGCCTAGTGCACTTACCCGGTTACCAAAAGCTAATAAAATAAATGACATACACTCTGTTTAAGTTTGCTGTTTGGGCCTTTCACAACATGAGAGTTCTGAGATTTGCCAGAACTTCAACTAGTCTACAAGGCAACACTGTAAGAAAGCCCTAGAAAATATTCTTGCCTCAAAAGCATTAAAAGCCATGGAAAATAAAAGGAAAGTCCTCTTTTCCTCATTGTTGTCAAAAACAGGCATTAAAATTGAAGGACAAGGAAAGGCGTTGTCTGGTCTCCTTGTCCACTACAAGCACAAAACATAAGGCCAAGATAAGTCTGCTTGGCTGGTGGTAAGAGGTCCCAGTTGCCATTGAAAACAGGTATGTCCTCATGAACGCCCGCTTCTCCCTGGGCATTGACAGAAGCCCCCAAAAAAATCGGTGAGCCAAAGGTCAAGGCTTAGATCAGGCATTACTGTATCTACTATTGTTGTAGAGGCATATGTCAGAAACAAAGCAAACCAGGAGTAGTTTTATTATTAACAATAAGGTGTGTGTGTGTGTGTGTGTGTGTGTGTGTGTGTGTGTGTGTGTGTATGTGTGTATGTATTTATATAAACATGATATGTGTGTGTATATCTATATATGAACATTGTACAGAATGACTTTTAAAACAGGCAGTTCAAACAATAGTCCTTCATCTGAGCGCATCTCCAAATCTAAAACTGGAAACAAAATAATTCCTCTTTATAAGATGCCTTTGCCTGTCAGATTTTTGTTTTTTGCACTTTCTTTTTATCCCTCCTTACTGCCTCTCGGTCCACTACTTGGATCGATCAATCTCTGTAACCCTCCCACAGCATCTGCCCTATAGTGCCAGGCTTGCTCGTTGTCTCCCTACATTCCTCTTTCTCCAGAGAGCTTGCACAGTGGGGTCTGCCTGTGGGTGAGGTGATCGGGCTGGAATCGGTAGTCATCCTGGCCTGAGAGGGGTGTTTTCCACTTTTCTTCCCTTGGTCCCTCCTCCCCTGAGGGCGTCGGCACAGAGGACTGGCGTCCAGACAGATGGTGTGCTGGCGCATGCCATTGTCAAATGCCCTAGCGTCCTCCCGCCCGACTCTCCCCAGCCGCTAGTGCCCGGTGCTGAGTGGTTCCACCGGCACTGGTGCGTCAGGTGCTCAGAGCACCCCAGGAACCCACCCAGGAGGAGGAGGAGGAGGAGAGCATCTGTTGGGATGCTTGATCCTCCTCCTCCTCTCAACCCCAGCGACCAAAGTCCGTTCCAACCTGGGTCGCCAGCGTAGGCGAGGTGTGGCGTCCAGCACCTCAGCGCCACTGGGCAGTGCCTGTCAGATTTTAACTCTGCATCGTGTCCTCATTAAGCTATAGACCATTCTGTCTGAGGCTGATCTCCTGTTGAAAGTTTTGCAAACAAGCTTGAGAAGGTCAAAGGTTTCTCAAGTCAAATCCCTTGCATTTCAGCTTGCTATAATTTGTAGTAAACTCGGATAGCTTTCGCAGTTTATTTCATCATAACATAACTATATGCATTTGCAAACCGTGGAATCCTGTTTTTTCTATAAACATACTAAAATGCCAGCAGAATAGGTGTAACGGTCTTTCTGGCTCGCTCGCTTGGTCAGCCTCTTACCCTGGGAGCTGATCTTGCTGTCCCCTCCTTCTCTGGCTTCTCCTTCCCAGTTCTGGATATTCTCGCTGCATTGGATTTTGCTTCAGAACCCTTCCCTGTACCTGTCCACCCCTCCTGAACCCCTCCACCGTCTCTGCCTGCAGCAGCTCCTGGGCAGCGCATTCCATGGCTCCACCACCTCTCAGTGAAGTAGCACCTCCTCCTTTCTCCCCTTAATCTTCCCCTCCAGCTTCCACCCATGCCCTCAGTTGCCCCTCCTCCTTCCTTTGAAGCACCCTGACTGATCTCCCCATTTACCCCTTCATGTACCTGAAGACACCTATCTTGTCCCCTGGTCCCTTCTGTCTTCCAATGTGTACATATTTAGCTCTTCAAGCCTCTCCCCATAGGTCCTGTCCCCAAGCCCCAAATCATTTGGTTGACCTCCTCTGGACCCTCTCCAGGAGTTTAATGTCCCTCTTTAAGTGTGGCCTCCAAAACTGCATGCAGTACTCTAGTGCTGGCCTCACCAAGCAGTTATACAGAGGAGTATCATTTCCCTCCTCCTGGAGGTGACCCCCCAGTGATGCATCCCAGCATCCTGTTGGCCTTGGCTGCTGCCCTTCTACAAGTCTCCGAGTTGTTCAGCTTGACATCCACCACCACCCCAGGTCCCTCTCAGCCCTTGAGACTTGTGCATTCTCTCTCTCCCCCCTCCGGGTGTACACTTGCCCGGTTTCTGTCCCCAGGTGCAGTACCTTGCATTTCCCATTGAACCTCAGCTTCCACTTTCTAGACCATCTTTCCAGAGCCTCCAGGTCCCTCCACTGTAGAGCCACCTTCCCTCCTCCCCATCCACCACCACCCCCAGTTTTGAGTCATCCACCAAGAGACTCATCTCACTCCTGATACCTGTCTTTATGTCAGAGATGTAGGTGTTGAACAGGAGGGCCCAGGACTGATCCCTGTGGGACCCACTAATGACCCTCCTTGGGGATGAGAATATCCACCAACTGTGACCCTCTGGGTCTGGTCCTGGAGCCAGTTGCCTATCCATCTGATCCTCTGGTTCCCCACCCCATTTCTTCCAGCTTATTCGACAGGCCCTCGTGAGGAACAGAGTCAAATGCCTTGCTGAAGTGTAGAAAAGAGGATGTCCACTGGTCTACCAGGTCAAGGCACTCGTCACCCAGTCATAGAACTCCACAAGGTTTGTCGACACACTTTTCCGGGACAAATCCATGCTATCGTCCAGGCACCCTGACTTTTCCAAGTCTTTTCTCTCCACCCCCAGCCTCTACTTGACAATGCCTCCATTACCTTGCCCACCACTGATATCAGGCTGACAGGCCTGTAGTTCCCTGCCACTTCCCTTGATCCCCCCTTGTGGATAGGCACTGTGTCGCCAGCTTCCAGTCCTGGGGCACCCACCCTGTCCTCAAAGAGATGCTGAAAGCTCCACTGCAGGACATCCATAAATTCCTTCAGCACTCTGGGATGTAATTTATCCGGCCCGGTGCTTTCTCTGTCTTAAGGGACCTGAGGCTTCCCTCACTCTCTCTCTGCTGATTTCCACCTCCGCTACCTCTTCTCCTGCTTAGCTTCCCCCTCCTGCTGTGATGCTTCCCCTCTCCCCAGACCGCTCGATCGGTAAGGGTCCCACCCTCCTCAGTATCACTTCACTGTCTCCTCCCATGTATGATGCAGCACCCCATTTTCCTTGGTGAAAACTGAGGTGATGTCCTCATTTAATACCTCAGCCTGCTCCCCGGGTCTTGTGCCCATCTCCCTGTTTTAAGCCTGCTAATCTGCCCTTTCACCCTTCCGTTTTCCCCAATGTATCTAAAGAACCCTTGTTCCTTCTCCTAATTTCCTGGCCAGGTTCCGCTTCTTCCTTGCTTTGCAGCCTCACCACCCTAGTGGCCCTTCTAGCCATCGACTGTACTCCCCTCGATCCCTTTCACTCCTTGAGCACTTGAATTGCCTATATGCTGCCTTCTTTCCCCGCACCACCTCCTGGACCTCCCTAGTCCACCAGCAGGGTTTCAGGCCCTACCACACTTTTGTCTTACTCTTGCACAGGTGCTGATAGCATCCTGCACCCCTCTCCTGATGATATCCCGCCTACTGTCAGTGTCCATGTCTCACCCATCACATCCAAATGCTCCTTAAGGATCCTTCTATTTCCTTAAATTCTGCCCCCTGAGTCAGTTACCTCAGTCTTTGTGCAGCCTTCTACCACTCCTAGGTCCAGGCAGAACCAGACCGTGGCCTGGTCACTCTCCCGCCAACAGGTCCCTTACCTCCAGACCCCCAATCTGGTCACTGTCTGCCAGAACCACATCCAGTACCCGCGCCTCCCTTGTCGGTTCCCCACCTGCTGAGTTAGGAGCAGCGTCTTGAAAGACATTCAACAACCTCTTTCCCTGGCCACCGAGGATGTCATAGAATAAAGATTCACATAGAGTTTTTACCCACAGAGAAGTCTGTCTGTTTGTTTTTTGAGGGGGCAAAGAATAGAAACAGCAAGTGAAGAAAGGGGATAGCAGGGGAAGAGTGGGTCCTTCAGAGTGACCAGTTCATCAGTGCCACAAGAAAATTTAATAGTGTGGTCAGTGGGGAGGTAGGGAGAGACAAGTGGTAGAAATAGAGAGGACAAAACATATCCTTTCTTTTAACTCTCTCTGCATAACAAATGGGACAGGGTCTTTCCAACCCTGTCACAACTATGGATGGTATGCACAATTGTCATTGGGCTCTAGCCCTTTGACCCAGGTAGACCCTGACCCTTCTCAGGGCACCATTGACTCCCATGCTGTGCTGGCATCATTCTCTGAAATAAGACATTTTACCAAGGTTGCCATTGCAGGCAGTTTTCTGCTGACTGGGTCTTTTGGTCTGCGTCCCGTCGATGCATTCCTGTAGCACAGAGCAGATTTCCTGCCTTTCAGCCGTCACCAGTTGAGGAGACATTGGATGACTCGGATCACGTGGCCATGGTCTCTCTGAGACTCCATTCTTTGACTGCAGCTTGGTCAAAGAGCCTTCTACTGGAGATGGCCTGTGGTATCTTTTAGGCGCTTCTCCAACTTATTTTGGCATCTGTTTGTCCCACTTGAGCTAGTCCAGAGGAGGCTGATGCGCTCTCAGACATTCTGGACTGGGATGAATCCACAGTTTTCTTCCCTGTGACTGAGGCCATTTGAGACCTATCCTGGAGCTTTGGCATCATCCAGTATCCTGCCTGGCACTCTTTCTTTCTATAGGCCCATAAGTCCTCCCAGGCTCCCTTGGGTTTGTAACCATACCTCTGTGGGCGGGACTGGTCAGTGATTTGGTGTTCCATAAATGTGGACATCAGGGGATGTGGACAAGCCTCTGGACAATGGTCTCATAAGATTGACCTCATCGCTAAAAAATGTGCGCTGTGGCATCTCTAGGTCTCTGGCAGGCTAACTGTGCTGTGATGATGTTAACCTTAGTCACTCCCTGATGGGAGTTTTGATGTTGCCCTCCCTCACCTCTATTGAGCCACAGTTGGCGTAAGCTCACCAAAAACCAAGGTCAGTCTCTGGCTAAACACTAGTTACAGGCATCCTTGGACATGAGCAATTTCTTGCACCTGTGGTGTGGCAGTGGCTGTCTCCATGCATCGTAGGACCTGACTGCGCATTTCCCACCTTCATAGCGGACACTCAGCACAAGCTGGCCTATGTGCCTTTCTGGTTACTGACCTTTTTGGCCCTGGGATGGAATGGCATCTCGCCTGAATTAAGAAGTCCACTACCTCCTGGATTCTGTGACCTTGTACCAGAAGGACAGAGGAATCCTAGAGCGGCTTTCCAATACGGCCCTTTCATAGAATCATAGAAGCTTGATGGCGGAAAAGGACCACACGGCCCATCTAGTCTGCCCGTTTCTCCCCCCACTAGCCCTGCCCTCCCCCCACTACTCAGCCTCATATGCCTGTCCGATGCCTACTTGAATCCTTCTACTGAATCCGCCCACACACTTCTTCAAACAACATGAAGTCTTGCTGTATTCTGACAATTGCAGTGATTCCCAACCTTTGAACTGCCCGGAAAACAAAGTTAAGCTTTCTATGCAGGGCATAGAATGCTGAGCTCAAACTCGGTTGAAGTCTCTGTCTGGAGTGAGTCAAACCTAAACCGTCAGATTCTTTACTCCGCCTCACTGAGCAGTTGCTCTGGAGATTTCTCCTTCAGCTCGGTTCGGAAGTCGGTTAGTTTCAGTTTTCATCTGGTTTTAAACCGAAAAAGTATCCACGTAGTCTGTTCAGTCTCTGTCTGTTGTGCCATTTAGTACTAGATAGAATTGTTTTTTTTTTTTTTTCCCTGTGTGGAACTTGTAAAAGTGCGGCTCCGGTCGACTGAACCGGCCATTTATTAGTGAAATTTGTGTGTGGTTACCAGTTCTTATCGATTCTAAAAAAAAAAAAAGTGTGTTAAATGTGTTTTCCAACACCATTGACTCTGTTAGGAACTGATAAGGAGTCTTGCTTGGCGGTTGCGAAAAAAGGGTAAATTTGGTTAGGTTGGCCATGCAGAAACCCCACCAAAAAACAGGCCCACTGGGTTTGCAACACTGCAGTGAGTGTGGGGAGGTCTTTGCTAAGGCCGATCCCCACTACCTGTGTTTATTGTTTGGGGTTTGACCACCTCGATTCAGACTGCCAAATATGTAAAAACTTTCCCAAATCTACCCTTGAGAAGATTAGGTAGACTGAGGAAAAGGAGGCTGAGAAGTCTGCTGACCTGGATGGCCAGCCTGGTTCAGTTTCGACCGAACCAGGAGTGCCCTCTGACCAGGCGATACTTCTTTGGGCAAAGGAGGCCGATTCTGTGGGATCGGTTCCGACAAAAGAAATCGCAAAGTTATATCGACCAGTTCGAATCAGGGTTCATGTTCCGACCGCCCGAAGAGAGATAGTCAGAGCAATTTAGATTGTGGAATCGCTCCGTCTGGTTCTGACCGATCTGGCTCCTTCTGGCAGGGTTGATTCGGTTGGTTCCCCTGGTTCAAGATTATACCCTTGAAGATTTTATGAACCGAATTTGAAGAGGAAGGGAATTTGAGGATGATGATGTAAGTGAGGGTCTGGATGTGCCTGTGGAACCGGACATCTCCCCGGACAGACCTTCAGGTGTTTCCCTCCTAGGCTTTGAGTCCCTTCTCACTTTATGCTTTACAGAAAGGTGGCTGAAACCCTCCAGTTTCCTATGGAGGAGGCTGTGGAAGATCAAGAGGAGCCTGATTATGTAGAGATGATGGACATCCCAGAGTCCAGGGAGACTGTCTGTTCCCTCCATAAATCTTTTGGAAAAGCGGACTCAAAAAATCTTTGTCTCCTGACACTATACCTCCTGTAAATAGAAGAATGAACAAGAGGTATACACTTTCAGGCTCAGACACAGTTCTTATATCAACAATGCAGCCATGTTGGGGTAGTACAGGATGCTGCCTGTGACAAGGCAAATATTCCCTTGGCTTCACACTCCTGCAAGGGACTCCAGGAAGATTGATGCCATGGCAGAAGCAGTACATGGCATCTTCTTTGGGACTCAGGCAGGCGAATTACATGGCCTATACAGCCAGGTACCAGAAGTCCAGGTGGGACACTGTACTGGCTAAACAGGCCTCCCCCAGCTAGCCAAGGAGCTGGAGGCAGTGTCTG
The DNA here is from genome assembly GCA_016271365.2 of Neoceratodus forsteri. NCBI lineage: Eukaryota > Metazoa > Chordata > Ceratodontiformes > Ceratodontidae > Neoceratodus > Neoceratodus forsteri. The sequence goes on from CM028137.1 coordinate 572,474,553, forward strand.
CAGATGGGATTGAGGCATCTAAGGTTCAGTTTCATGCTGTTGTGGACTCTAGTGATGTGTCAGAGTCATGGCTACATCTGTGACTCTTCGGAGGATGGCTTGGCTCAGATGTACTAGCCTTTATGGGACACCCAGGCTAAGTCCATGGATTTTCCTGTAGTGGGTAATTCTCTGTTTGGGGGCAGATGAAAATTACATGAAGAAAAATGGATGAGTACAGGACCACTTACAGGTGCCCAGGCCAAGGAAAGGCAGGCAGCTCTTCAAAGGCAGCAGTCTAGGGGCAGGGCAGGCCTTTTCAAATGCCTTTTACCAAGCACAGGCCTCTTTTTCCTTTTCTCAGAGGGGTTCTTCAGAGGGAGGCGGAAGGGTTATGAGCAGGGCTGCATCCACTCCTCAGCCTAAAGCCCCTGCCAAGCAGACACCCTGCTGGGCCTGCCCAGGTCGACTCTCCTATTCCAGTAGGGGCAGGCTGGCTTACTTTGTCCAGGACTGGATGTCTATTACATGAGACAAGTGGGTCCTGGAAGTAGTAAGCCAGGGACTGGTTCTCGGCTTGAAAAATTTCCAAAGATGAGCCAGATCTTTCCACCTGCAAATCTCTGGAAACCCTTGCCCTAGAGGCAGAGTTTCTTCTCTCCTAGCTTTAAGAGCCATAGAGTACCTACCCTACACTGGAGCAAGGACTGTACTCCAGGTACTTCCTGACCCCAAAAGGCGGGAGTGCGACGCATCCTAGACCTAAGATATCTAAACGAAACATCTTTTAAAACCAAAATTCAATATGGTAACTCTGGGAATAATCCTTCCTCTCTAAGGCCGGGGACTGGCTAGCCTCCCTGGACCTCAAAGATGCCTACTTTCACATTCCCATCAAGTGCTCCCACAGAGATACCTCATGCTCGAGGTTGCCCTCAGGCTATTATCCAGTTCAGAGGCGATGCCCTTTGGCTAACTTCAGCCCCAAGGGTTTCACAAAGTGCCTGGCAGTAGTAGTTGCCTTTCTAAAGGCAAAATATTTCCATTTTCCATATCTGGACGATTGACTAATAGTGGGCCAGTCTCCAGACCAAGTCAAGTCTCACCTGCAAGTGACTCAGCAAGTGCTCACTTCTCCAGCATTTCTTCTCAACCTTCCCGTGTCAGTTCTCGAACGGTCCAGCTTCTTACCTTTATAGGGGCAGAACTGGACACACTCTGAACAAGACCTTTCTTCCTCTAGAAAGGGCAAGGGTTCTTATGGAACTAGCTTCTTCCTTCTGCCTTTGGGCATCTCGACCAACAAGGCATTTCCTCCGACTCTTGGGCCACATGCAGCTTCAACAGCAGTGGTCCAAGGGCAAGATTCAGATGGGGATATTCAGTTCCACCTGAGAGGTTTCTGGTCTAAGAGGAATGATTCCTACCAATTGATCCCAGTGACTCTGACCTTGATCTAAGCCCTCCAATGGTGGCAGGATGGGACAGTTTAAGACGAGATGTTCCTTTTGTTACTCAGCCTTGTTCAGTGGTCTTTACCATGGATGCTTCTCTCTGGGCTGGGGGCCCATCTGGGGTCCTACTGCCCAGGGGCTGTAATCCCCAAGAATCCCTTCTCCACATCAATCTTCTAGAGCTCAGAGCAGTTTTCTGGCTCTTAAAACTTTCTCACAGTCAGTACAGAACAAGGTGGTTCAGGTCAGAACAGACATCACCACCACCATGTGGTACAGCAACAAGCAGGGAGGCACTCTGTTCACGGCCTTGTGCACAGAAGCCATGAAGTTGTGGTCCCTGGCTTATTCCCTGCAAACCTCTCTTGCAGCAGTTCACCTTCCAGGCAGGACAATGTGCTAGCAGATGCACTGAGTGGGATTTCTCAGGGCCATCACAGAATGGTCCCTGGACCCTCAGGTGTTGAGCGTGATCTTTTCAGGTGGAGCACTCCAGAGATAGATCTCTTTGCAGTCCCAGACAATCACCAACTCCCTCTCTTTGTTGCAGACCTTCAGTCTTGGTCTCCGTCCCTCTGGGCCCTGATCCTGAATTGGGAAGGAAGTTTCTGTATGCCTTTCCCCTTCCCACTCCTGTTCAAAGTTTTAGTAAAATAAGGTCTCAACCTTGCAAGATGATTCTGATTGCTCCAGACTGGGCCAGAAAACCCTGGTACCCCTGTTTGCTGTCTTTAGCAGATCCATCTTCCCCTGTCTCTTACGGGAGTACAACCTGTTAACATCCTCTCGGAAGGATTTGGTACCCCAATCTTCAGTCTCTCAATCTCAAGGCATGGCTCTTGAAGAGTTAGAGTTTGCAGGTCTGCATCTTTCCCAAGGGGTTCTGGATATCCTTAAGGCTTCTCAAAGCCCTCCACAGAAAGACTTACAACTCCAAATAGAAAGATTCTGCATTTGGTGTTCTAGAAACATATTTCTCCAGATACTGCTGGATTTCCCTCGGTTCTGGATTATATGGTCCATCTTAATGGCCTAGGCCTCAGACCAGCTACTCTCAAAGTACTCTTGCCAGCTGTTTCTGCATTTTTGTCTGTGGGAAGTCTTCCTCACTATCTTCCCATCCTGTGTTCTGTAAATTTTTAAAGGTTGCTTCCACCAGTCCTCCTTTAGAGACCCTTCCCTGCCTGGAATTTGAGTGTTTGCATTGCTCAAACTTATGCAACCCCACCTTTGAGCCTGTCTTCATCAGAGCTTTAGTACTTGACTTGGAAAACTGTGTTGCACTGGTAGCCATTACCTCTGCCAGGCGTATCAGTGAATTGCAAACCCTGTCAGTGGAACCTGATTTTACCTAATTTCACAGGGATAAAAGTGGTCCTTAGAACCAATAGAAGATTCTTGCCCAAAGTGGTTTCAGACTTCCATTTAAACCAGTCTTTGTCTCTCCTGTTTTCTTCACTGATCATTCTTCCTCAGGAGAGGAGGCTACACAGTTTAGATGTCAAAGAGCCCTTAGTTACTACATAGGCGTACCAAGGGTCACAGGTTTTGACTCCCTCAGTTTTCCTCACTTATGGAGAAGTGGGAAGGGCAAACCTGCCACCAAAGATCTGTTGCCAGGTGTATTATGTCTTTTATACAATTCTGCTATGAAAAACTCTACCCTCAGGCCTGAGGGCTCATTCACAAGAGGTACAGTTGCTTTCCTGGCTGCTGCCAGGGATATCCCTCTCTCAGAAATTTGTCAAGCAGCCACCTGGAAAACAGTCCATACCTTTACCAAGCATTACTCTCTGGATATTCAGGATGGGAGTGATGCTTGGTTGGGCTTCTAACAGTACTTCAAAGCCTATTCCCAAAGTAAGTTCTGTTCCTCCTCCTCCTTGGAGGTACTGCGAGTAGTCTGGAATTGTCAGAATACAGCAAGACTTATTGATGTTTGAAGAAAAATTACTCACCTTAGTAATTGTTTCTTCTAATGAGTCTTATGTATTCTGACTCCTCCTTCCTGCCCTCTCAGAACCTGTTTTTGGGAAGTGGGTGGGTAGGTGCAATGTTGCACCCCAGGGTGTGTTTTTGCACCCCTCCTCCTTTTTGTTTGGGTGCTGATTTATTATTTATAGTAGATTGGTTTTGGGTTTCTGACTTGAGTCTTCCTTGGGAATCCAAAACTTTTACAACCAGTTGGCTAGTAAGAATCTCTTCTCCACGCTGATGTCTTCTTCTCAGATGCCAGCGACCATTGTTTATTATTGAGGAGTAAGATCACCAACAACCCAGCACCCATCTGGAAGAGGAGGAGAGAGGGATATGATAGAGACATACAAGTATCTTACAGGGAGGAACAGGGTGCAGGAATGCACTATTTTTAAGCGAAAAAAGATGTTCTAGGATTAAGGGCATGGGATGAAGTTGGAGGGCGATTCAGAGAAGCGTGAGGAAGAATTTCTTCACAGAGCGAGTGGTGGACAAGTGGAACACCCTGCCAGAGAAGTGGTGAGGGCTGAAACAATCAGGAGTTTAAGAATGCATGGGATAGACATAAAGGAATTCTGGAGGTCAGGGTAAGGGCAACAGACTTCCTGGAAAACATAAACTGAACTTACAAACTTAAATGGGCAGACTGGGTGGGCCATAGGCCCTTATCTGCCGACACTGTCTATGTATGTATCTATGTATCAACAAGTTCTCTATGAAGAGATCCAGGAGCAACTTCAGTGAACATGCCTACCTAAGCGAGCTTAAGTACTCCCTGAGTGGCAAGATTTCTACCTGGCCAAAGCGATTCGTCAGCTTACAATATCTTCCACAACATTCTATCAAGGGCCCTTAATAAGTATGCTCCATATTAAAGTTTGAACTAGGACCAAAACCTGTAAATGGTTCACCCCTCAGATCACGTCGTTGCTTACAAAGAGAATGAAAGCTCTGGAAAAAAAGCACGCAGACTGAACACTGCAGAGGATTGAACCAGTTCAGGAGACTACTGAAATTTATGTACCAGCAATCAGAGAATCGAAGGCCACCTTCTTCAAATCCGAACTACGACTCTGCCACAAGAGCCCAATCAAGGTCTGGAACACAATCAGTGATCTGCTAGCCACTCCCAGGAAATTCACTCCCGACCAAGATTACCTCTGGCAACTTGACTATAACCGAAAGATGGATATACTTGGCGCATTCAATAACCACTTTGCTGCACAGGCATGGCATTTGATAACTCCCCTGCAAACACACCCCGGCTCCCAGACTGCCAGCCAACTGCAGAAACTCCGATAACCTGCTGCCTTTCTCACTTCAACCTGCCAAACTGAAAGGGTGAGGACCTCTTGCTTCAGTTGGATACTAGAAAAAGTAGCGGGGCCGACTCCCTTGACCCTTACTTCCTAAAATTGCCTACCACGTACTAGCAATACCGACACCCACCTTTTAACTTATCCCTGTCTCAGGGCACCTTACCTATATGGAAGACAGCACATGTCATACCACTGTTCAAATCAGGTGACGTGGCGATCTCAATAACCTCAGGCCAATTTCCCTCCTTCGGTCCTGTCCAAGCTCCTAGAAAATTGTAAATGCACAGCTGAGGACTCACCTTGAGTCTAGGAACTGCTAAATCCTATGCAGTCAGTTCAGAGCTAAACATAGCACTATCTCAGCCTGCCAAAGTTACTAACAACTGGCAGCGTAATCTTGAGAACAAAAACTTTATTTGTGCTGTTTTCCTTGATTTAAGCAAGGCTTCGACACCATCGACCATAGTCTGCTCCTCTCCGCCCTTCAAACCATATGAGTGTGGACCCCTCCTCTTCGTTGGTTCACTGACTATCTTACAGGCGCCTTCAACAAGTTAAAGCGAAGGCCTGTCCCCATAAAAACTCTGCAAGAGGTACCTCAAGGTTCTATATTAGGGCCCTTACTTTTTGCAATCTACATAATAACATCGACTACTGTATAAAAGAGCCAACATCCATCTGTTTGCAGATGATACAGTTCTCGTGAGTTGCCCAACACCTGAAGCTGCCTGCAATGACCTACAGTCAAATTCAACCTTTTGCAAAGCCAACTCCTCAAAAAAAAGCTACTCCTTAATTCAAAAAAACTAAAGCGATGGTCCTCTCTCCTTTTTATCTGTACAGCTAACCTGTGTCCAGTGGGACAGTTCCCCAAATTACCACAGTTCTAGGTGAAAAACTAGAATTTGTTACAAAATTCAAGTATCTGGGAGTTTGGATAGACCAAGACTCTCCTTCATTGAACATATCGAGGACTTGCTAAAAGCGACTTGACAAGGCTTGGACTGTTTTTAGAATCAGCCAATTTCTCACCAGAGATGCCAAGAAACAACTGGTCCAATCCATTTTCCTATCATTGGTTGATTCGCTGACTTCCTCTACAGCCAATGCCCCAACTCTTACATGGCTAAACTGGAACACACTACCCCGAGCACTGAGGTTTATAGCGGGACTCCCCTTGACACATATCACTGCTCCCTATATGCGGCAGTGGGATGGACATCACTAAAGTTCAGGCGCCACAAGCGCTGCTCTCTGGACCTATAGAGCCATCTCTAATAGCTGCCTTACTATATCTCCTGCTGTCTTCCCTAGGTATAATTGGGAAATCTGCGTTGAAGTTACTCAGCTATTACACTTAAAGTACCCAAAGCAAAATTCCGCTCGGCAGGGGCAGCCATAAGCCAGTGCTACCTACCTTATGGAGCGATCTACAAAAACTCTCAAATTAAGCACTCTAATCGGTATAAATGCTTTCAAGATGCTTTATTTCATTACAATCAGAAAGTATGTAACTGCTTCACCCACTCAGACCAGTACGGTGTCTGCACTGGTTATAACACGCCTAGACCCAATTTTAAAGTACTGACCCCCCAGCTTGCTCCTCACCAGCCTAATTGTTCTCTTTCTTATCCCCTGTCTTATCAACACTAGGCCCATCCATCCCCTTATTCTTCCTTTCCCAACCTGGATGGGAGCTCACTACCCTGGGTTGTGACATCCTACCATGCCCGTGCTTATAGCATTCAATCCGGGGCTCACACATACTCCTTTCTCCATCCACCTTCTCTACATCCAGCTTTACCAACTCCTTTCTGTGCACCGTGCCCTCCTAGCCTTTCTCCCCTACTTCCCTCCCTCTCTTCCCCCTACCTTCACCTCTACCTGGTGTATATTTTTTATTTTTATTTTTTCTTCCGTTACTTCCTCCTGCAACCTTAGATAACCTGCTTTATCTTCCTATAGACACTTCTGTGTATGTAAATACCGTGTAATCTGTACAATACCTGTATAATTCTATGTACATATGAACTTCTTTTCTTCCTCTCTGTAAAGAGTATTATCTGTATTGCCTTGTAAATACCTGTGTTGACCTGTATATACAATTGTTCATGCTCCACCCAGGTCCATCTTGCAAATGAGCTTCTGCTCAACGATGAGCACCTGGTTAAATAAAGACTTGATTGATTGATTGAATATTTACAATTCCACATAGACTTTTAGTTTAGTTGGGTCGTAAGAATCTGACGGTTTAGGTTTGAATCACTCCAGACAGAGACTTCAGCGAGCTCGAGCTCAGCATTCTGTGCCCTGCATAGAAAGTTCACTGTCTGTTCTCCGGGGCAATTCAAAGGTTGGGAAACACTGCAATTGTCAGAATACAGCAAGATTCCATTAGAAGAAACATAATTACTAAAGTGAGTAATTTTTCTTCTGGTAGCCTGTTCAGGGCTACACCACCCTTTCTGTGAAGAATCACTCTCTCCCATTGCTTCTGTATCTTTTTGCCTGCAGTCTGAGGCTATGCCATCTTGTCCTGGCCCCTCCTTCATCTTAAGTAAACACTCTTCCCCATCACATATTTAAAAGTTTCAATCATGTCTCCCTTTCCTCCTTATCTCCAGCATGTTCAGATAAAGATCCCTACACCTCTGCTCATATGCCTTCCCCTGCATACCCTGTGCCTTCTTGGTTGCCGTTCTTTGAACCCTCTCTATCCCATCTATATCCTTGTGAAGCCACAGCCTCCCCTGCAGCAGCCCTGACAGTGGTAATAGTGCTGCTGGTGCCCTTAGAAAAGCTGCCCAGTGATGGGTTGGGGCGATCATCCAGCCACCTGCCCTGTCCTGACTTCTCTCACCAACTCGTCACTTTTCTACCCGTTGGTCCGCTATCACAACAGACAAATGGGTGTTGGACATAGTTGGTAGATATTGCCTCTAGGCTTCAAGGCTCTTGTGCACTACCACTTCCACACACCTCGAGATTCAGGGGTGGCTCAGGACATGCTGTCCACACTAAGGGTGGACATTGTTCAGCTCCTTGCGAAGGGCGGTATCCTGTGTCCCAGACACCCTGGCCAGTAAGGAATATGTGTCCAGGTACTTCTTGGTTCCAAAATGGACAAGGAACTGGTGCCCATACTGGATTTGCACAAGCTCAACCAATTTATGTAGAAAGCGTATTATGTTAGGATGGTCACTCTGAGGCAAGATTATACCACCCTGGAGCAGCATCATGGAATTCAGGATGTGTTTTCCATTCTGTCCATCAGTCCTACCTCCAGTACCTCTGTTTCCATGTGGAAATTGTCTGTACTAGTTCGGGTCATACCTTTGACCTCTCCTCAGCACCCAGGGGTTTCACCAAATGCATAGCAGTGATGGTAGTCCACTTGCAGTGCTGGGGGTCAGAATGTACCCTACCTGGGCGTCTGGCTGGCCCATTCAGGAATGGTGGAGCTCCATAGATCTGGCTGTCCAGACTTGTTCCTTACTGTCAACCTGGACAAGTCCAAACTGGTACGAAGCGGTGATAAAGTTCATCAGGGCAGAACTAGAGTCCCTGTGGGCCAAGGCCCACACCTTGGAAGACCAGATACTTAATCTGATCTTTTCCGATCATTCAGGTGGGACTGTCGCAACTTGTCCAGATTTCCTGAGGCTGCTGGGGTACATGGTGCTCTGTACAAATGTGACCAGTTGGGCCTGCTGGTGGATGTGCCACCTTCACTGGGAGCTTGGCCATAATAACATAAAACCTGCTGGAGCTCCATGTAGTGTGCTTGGCTCCTGATGGAATTAACTACTAGTCAGTGTCCAGGTCATGCAGGTTCAGGCGGACAACACCATAACCATGTGTGCCTGAGCAGGCAGGGTGGAACTTACTCCCCTACCTGTGTCAGGAGGCCCTCCACCTGGTCCCTTATGCATCTTGTGTACCGTCTTAGTGAGCTTTGTTGCGGGGAAGAACAGTCAGCTGGTGGGCGCTGTCATCTGGTTGGAGAGACATCCCTGAATCAGGAGCTGGTGAGAACCACCTGTTCTTCCTGTGGTGCACACCCTTGATGGACCCTTTTGCCTTGTGGGAGGATGCCAGACTCTGGGTATTTTGTGTCCTCCCCCACACACACACACACAGCCTGGGACACTGCTGGGTGATGTCTTCATGACGCCCTGGACCTCTGGTCTCTTTTACGCATTTCCTTTCTTCCCACTGATCCACAAGGCAGTGATCAAGGCTGGGAAGGAAAGGTGCAGATGATCCTGATGGCTCCAGGCTGGCCATGGCAGTTCTTGTACCAGGATCTCCTTAGTCTCAGCAGCAGGTCTCTGGCATCTGCTTCTTTGCCCAGACCTGCTGACCAGATTATTGGGGATGGTCCTGCATCTGGACCTGCAGTCCTGCCTGTCTCGGCCTGGTTCTGAGTGGCTAGGGTTCCAGGCCTCGAGTTTCTTGGAGGCAACCAGAAAGAGTTGACTTGCAAATGCTGTTCCTTCATGAGATTCTCCATTTGGTATCTGGGCAGGGGCACTGTATCCCCTTACTTATCCTTTGGCTAGCATCCTGGACTATCTTTTGTCCCTTTCCCAGCTGGCATTACAGGCAGCGATCCTCAATGTGTACCTGGCAGCATCTCTGCTTACTGGCCCTGGGCTGGTAAGCCAGTGGTAGCCCAGGAGAAAAATGGTTATGCACTTTTTGTTTTAATCCCTCCTATACGCCTCGTGTCCCACTCCTTCAGGCACTGCTCATGCCATCCATACTCCTTGACCTTGAGTCTGCCCCTAGAGTGCCCCGTAACTCCTTCCTCCCTCCTACCTTTGTGGAGCACCTGCACAGCAGGGATCTGCCTGTGGTTCTTGGACTGGATGGCGTGGAGCATCTGTCATCTAGGAGCAGCGAGTATTGTTTCCGCTTTTCTCCTTCCCATCCCCATCTCCTGAGGGCGTCTGCTCTGGCAGTTGCGTGATGGCCTGACGCCTGCCAAGTACCTAACAACGTCCCTCTCCTCCCGACTCCAGCCCTTCTGGCGCGCGATATGCCCTATGAGTCGGCACTCCTACCGGCCCCCAGGGACGTAGGGTGCATACAGTACCTCGAAGGAGGAGAGCATCCATTGGGACGCCAGTCCTTCTTTTCCTGCCGGCCTCCCACCCAGTCCATGCCCAGTACCCAGGTCGCCAGGCGCAGGCGGGGTGACGCCCAGCGCCAACCTCGGCGCCACCGGCCGTCCCTGGTGCACTTTTTTTGAGGGCCTGGACCACTTGTCCTTTCTGGTGTGTGTACCTCCTCCACCATGCAACTTACTGCTGGTTTTGGCAGTGCTCATGGGCCAAACCTTCTGAGCCATTGCGGAGGTGTGAAATGTCACATATGTTGTGGAAGATGACTTTCTGGTGGCCATTACATCAGCGAGAGGGCCAGGCGTTCCTGGTGGAGTCTTCTCTTACCTGTTCTTCCAAAGGGACAAGGTTGCCCTTTGCCTCAACCAGTTCCTTCGAAGGTGGTTTGAAATTAACCCTTAACCAGTTGATTAACTTTCCATTTTATTTCATCAGCCCATCTTCAGAGGCTGACTGCAGGCTCTATACTGTGGACTTGTGGAGGCTCTGTTGGAGCCAATGACTGGAGTTCATGGACAGACTTGTCAGCTGTTTGTGACCCACGCTGAAGCTGGACCTGGCAGACTAGCAGCAAGTGGATGATTGCCAGGTAGATCACTTCTTGCATCAACCTTTCTTTAGGTTGGCTGGTAGGAGCCTCCCGTAGGACTTGGGGCTCGTTTCTACCACATATATCACTTCCTGGGATGTCAACATACAGGAGATCTGATGGACTGCTACCTGAAAGTCAGCACTTCGTCTCACTACTGCACTGACCTGGAGTCATGCCGGGATGCAGGTTTTGGGACCTCTGTTCTCCAGTCTTTGTTTGCCAGGTAGTAGGGTGTACCTTCCCCTCCTCCCAGAGAACTGCTAGGAGTCTGCCAGAGTGTAGATAAGTGAGCCATACCCGTCCCTAGAATAGGTTACTTGCCTGTAACCGAATTCTAGGAGTGGTATATTGTTACATGGACACAGCCAATCCATCCTCCCTAGTAAATTGCACACAGATCCCGCTTCCAGCACATAAGATCTGATGTCACAGGGTGGAGTTGGGGGGATATACTACTGACCATGCAGGTGGCGGAGGAGCTTAGCTTAAGGCATCCGGTCAATAACACTGTCCAGTGAAACTGCCAGAGTGTCAAGTGAACCATATACCACTCCCAAAACTACGGTTACAAGTGAGTAGCCTATTCTTTTAGTTGCTTTAACTTCTGCTCGGGAGGATGTCTGAGCTTCAGTCCCTAATGTGTAGCCTCCTTATTTGATTTTCAGAGTGTCTTTGCCTATGTATCCTGAGTTTCTACCAAAGGTGGTATCAGAATTTACACTGAATCAGCGATACACCTTCCTGTTGATTATCCTGAGCATGCCAACCAAGGTGAGGCACTGCTCCATACTTTAGATGTACATGGAATGTTGAAATACTATATTGATTGCACAAGGACTGCAGAAAGTCATCTCGGTTTTGTTTCATTTGCCCCTGCTAAGAGGGTGCTCTGTGTCAAAAGAATGCCCAAATGACTGGTACATTGTATTACACTCTTACAGAAAGTACAGTAAGAATTCCTCTTTTTTTTTTTTTTTTTTTTCCTCAGTCACTGCTCTTGGGACCATCTCTCAGGCATCTGGTCCTTTATCTTGCACGCCCATGGATCCCTCGGACTGAGCCTCCTCCCCCCTTTGCAGCCAGCACCCTGGTTTCACCCACTCGGCGAGATGGCCTTGCCTCTTTAGGCTGCAACACTAGACAGACTCCGACTGCAGGTGGGCCTGGAGGGAGGAACTGGAAGAAGAGCCAGAAAACTCGGCGAGGAGGCATGGGGACAGGTTCTGTCGCCTGCTGCCTGAGCCGTTTTTTCTTTTGTTCACTTCTTCCCTGACCCCTGCATGGGCACGCCCGGCCGCTGGCACACATGGCAAACCGCAAGCCCAGCTCGCCACACAATGATTTCGCATGTCTGCTTGCTGTGACATCCCTGGTCTCCACCAGGGTCATCGCACGAGCTGACCCAACCCGCACTCCTGGGAGAGCACCACTAGGGTGCTACGTCCTCAACCCGCCCCTACCCGACCCTGGCGAGTCCATTCCAGACTCGGGTCGCCCGGTAGCACGTAGATGTGGCGCCCAGTACCTCAAGCACCACTGGGACAGCCCTACTAAGAATTTCTTGATACTGTTTGTGGTCACTCCACAGGGGTGTGGCCATTTCAGTTGCTCATTTCAAAAGGTAGCTGCTGCTGCTGGCGTGCTGCAGCCACATGGAGCACTGTTCACACTTTTCACTAAATATTACAATCTGGACATTGTCTCTCATAGATGTGCTTGTTTTGTTCTTGCTGCCTCGATCACATATCAGACTGTGCCGTCCTCTTGGTTTATTTTGTAGTGCTTGTGAGTCATTCCAGAGATGTGGCCTAATGGAGGAGATATCCTTTTGAAGATAGAGCAGTTCGTAAGAACTTACAAAACAGCAGATCTTTGAGACAATCTCCTCCTTTAGGATATGTCATACTCTCCTTTCTTCATCTTTTCGACTTCCTTGAGGGTTATATCTAGGGTTGCCAGGTTTGATAGAAATCGTTAACTTTACGATAAACGTCGATTTCAGAACAAATCCTGAAACTGACGGGGGAGGGATTACATCGATTTTGTTTTTTGCCCTGGGACATGAACCCGCTATCCCAACACAACTGTGATTTGCTGAAACTAGTGCTGTTTTCTAATGGGACAGGAGGTTTCACACAACTTACTATTCAAGTGAGAAAATGGTAACCTCTCCTCATTCCCGAATGCAATGTGGATACAGACATTTTCTAAAAATGTTCTTACTTTGCTACTAACTTTATCAGTGTTCCATTCTGTTGCAAGGATGTCTTACTGGCCCGTGCATTCCAAGTGACATAATAGCAGTACACAAGTCTCTGCTTTCTCAGCAGAGTTTGACAGCATGTCTTTCAGTTGAGCTGCTGACCTGCCTGGAACTGCTGAAACCACAAAGAAAGCTGCCTGTTTGCAGACAGTAACATACTAGCAGACTAAAAGCCAGCAGAATAGGCCTGACTGTCTTTGGTGTCTGCTCGATGATCAGCCGCTGTTGGGCGCTAGCTCTCCCACCCCTCTTTTAGTTTTTGTTGACCTGGTAAGTGCACTAGACAAATCCTGCCTATTTTCAGGCACGACCGAGGGAGGGGATACAGATGCATGCCAACTGACCTTGAACCAGATTAAGCTGTTGGTCCCTGAGAGGGTCATCTTCAGTTTACTCATGCACCTGTCCCACCCCTCTTGAGGCCTTCCACTGTGCCTCCTCCTCCAGACTCCTGGGCAGTGCATTCCATGGCCCCACCACCCTCTCAGTGAAGTAATGTCTTCTCGTTCTCCCCTGTGATTTCCCTCCTTCAGCTTCCATTCATGCCCCCCTGCTTGTACCCTTTCTTTAGCCTGAACATTTCTTTGGCTTTGCCCTGTTTATCCATTTCACATATTTGAAAACCCTATCATGTCCCCCGTCTCTCTGATGATCCAGTACAGCCAAGTTCTTCCAGCCTTCCCTCCTAGGTCATTTCTCTCATGCCCTGAATCATCCTGGTTGCCCTCCTCTGGACCCTCTCCAGCAGTGCTATGTCCTTCTTGAGGTGAGACTCTTCAGAACTGTCACGAGTACTCAAGATGCGGCCTGATCAAGGCATTATACAGAGGAGGATCACCTCCCTCCTCCTGGATGTAATTCCTTGGGCTATCAGCCAGAATCCTGTTTGCTTTGCTGCAGATGATCTGCAGTTTAGTGTGTTATTCATTTTGGTGTCTACCACCACCCCAGGTCCCTTTCACTCGTGGCTTGCAGTGAGACAACTCCCGGGTGTATACATGACCTGGTTTCTGACCTCCAGATGCAGCACTTTTACTTCCCTGGATTAAACCTCAGTCCCCACTTCCCTGACCACTCCTCCAGGATATCCAGAGCTCTCTGGACTGTGTCTCTCGCTTCGTCCCTGTCTGCCAGTGTTCCCAGTTTTGAGTCGTCCTCAAAGAGGCTCATCCTTCTCCTAACCCCTTCCCATATCAGAGACATAGGCATTAAACAGGAGTGGCCCCAGTATCGAACCTTGGGGAACCCCACTGAAGACTTTCCTAGGGAGGAGACTATCCCACCAACCACTACCCTCTGTGTTCACCCGTGTAGCTAATTTTCTACTCATCTAAGCAACTGTCCTCCCTCCTCCGTATCCCCAACTGCTTAACACCAGATGTGGGTACAGTCAAACGCCTACTGAAATCCAGATATAGGGACGTCCACTGGTCTTTGTTGGTCCAGGGTCCCCATCACCCAGTCGTAAAAATCAGAGGTTGGTCTGACACGATCTCCCGGGACAAAACCATACTGTTTGTCATCCATGTGGCCCAACCTTTCCAGTTGTCTCGCGGTCGTCTTGATGATTCCCTCCATTAGTTGGCCTACCACAGACGTTAGGCTGACAGGCCTGTAATTTCCGATCTCCTCCCTAGACCCCTTTGTGGATAGGCACCACATGAGCCACCCTCCAGTCTTGAGGCACCCATCTTGTCTGCAGAGAGGCATTGAAGAGTGCAGCTAGTGGAGCTGCTAGTTAGTCTGCCAGTTCCTTCAGAACCCTCGGATGCAGTCCATCCGCCTTATCAGTTTTTAGCTCCAAAGAGCCTCCTCACCCTGTCCTCTGTGATTTCTCCTCCCAATCCACCCCTCAATTAAACACCCATCCCGGTATTGTACTTCTTCCACTAAGATGGCAAGTAATTAAAATTTTTCTCCTTCATAGCGACTTTTAAAGTCTTGAAATTTTGTAAAAAAAAAAAAAAAGAATCCTGGCAAAGCCTAGTTAAATCAGATGATGTGCCTAACACTTTGCTCCATGCATCTAGTTTCTAGTCCCGTGCCTCTCCTTGTATGCCCTGGCACTGGTATAGTCGCTGGTTCCACACAGAGGCCATCTGAGGCTAATCTGGTGCGTAACTGAGGAGTTATCGGATACCAGCGTTATCGTTGATGGTGCAAGTCATTTTGGGCAGCCCTCGCTAGCAAAAGTTTCTCTGTGGTCCTGGCATTGATGGCTTAAAGTCGAAAGATGTGGCCTAATGGAAGAGATTCTGTCGGAGATCTAATGTTACGATAAGTTCTTACATCACACTTCTTTGTATAAACATGCCTTTTGGGGCTGTTGTGTTTGCAGTTACATTGTGAAATAGTCAAGTGACTGTTATGAACTAAAATATACGGTTGTCCATTTTCAAAATGATTTAGAGAACAGCCTGCAATTATCAAAAGTGCAGTAAAATCTGCATCTCTAGAAGGCAGTCAAGGAGTAATAGGAGTCATCTAAGTTTTTTGTGTATCACTGTGCTGTTTGTTTAAGCAATTAAGAAAAATGTGTTTTAAATATAACTGTTAAAGGAATGCAGGTTGGTATGAGGGTACATGACAAGCTGATGACTAGTTCTTGATGATGTAATTGTTTCACATTAGACTGACCATATTGTAAAATGTTTGTGCCAGGGTAGAATTCTGCTAGCACTGTATGCCATTAAAGCTATTCAAAGATTAATTGACATGTTTGGGTCACTGTGCCAGTAATTAAGTAAACTGTGTACCTTTGTGGTATCTGAAGTCTTGTACACTCCAAACGTCCCATGCTGTAACACTGCTCCCAGAAAGAAAACATTTTCATGGCTGTATGGAGAATGAAGTTACAGCAGGGGTCAGAATTAAGTTTTGTTAGCATCCGCAGCAGGGTTCATGACTAAGAAAATGTAACTACAGACTGGTGTACTTACTGAAAGGAGGACATCCTCTGATACTAGTCAGCAGGGCTAGTTAAAGGAACATTTGTACAAGCCAATACAAAATCTGTTTGCATCTGACGGTGTCCGTGTCCAACTCTGTAACTTCTTTGTTCTACAGAGTGACTAGCAGAAGTGGAGGGGAGAAATTGGATGTATACCACCACTTGTGATATTCGTTTCGAAGTTTACATCCAAATTTGGCCCTTGCTCTAGGAAGATTTGCTGATGTTCCTCAATGGAAAATAAACATTGAAGCGTTCTAGAGTGCAGTGCTGGGTCACCTGAATGTTTAGGGGTATGGAAGCAAAAGTGTAGGAGAGTTGCAGGTTTACATTGGAGAAAAGGCGAGTGTGTGGACAGTCTTGTTTTCTGCATACTCTGCAGTAGTGACAATACTGAACACAGAGATGTTTGATCTTTAGTCCTCCAACAGGACACTGGGGTACGCCTGAAGCTGTGAGGTGGTAAGATTCATGGGTAATGTTAGAAAGCACCAATTCTCCCAAAGGGTGGTGAACCTTTGTAACAGTTTACTAGTGGAGATGCTGAACATGAAGACAAGTATCTAATTGAGGATATCTCTTGCATCAGGCCACACCTATGGAACTATAGCCGCCAGGCACTAGGACCACATGGAAACTTTTCTAGCTAGCAGTCCAGTAGGGGCTGTCTACAGTGACATTGGCTGGCGTCCCACCTGTATAAATGTGGACGGCCCCATGCCTGCCTCAGTTCTCCTGCCAACGACCATCGTGACAAGTTGGACCCCACGGAGACACCGCTGCTTCAGTCGACTGCCAAAATCTTTCATTTCTTTTTTTTTCCCACCCTAGTTTGCTTATCACAGAGTGAGTATCGCTCTTTGTTTATGCTGACCGACCCAGAGAAACTTTACATACTGTGAGTGCGGTAGGAAGATTTAGGCCAAGGATGACCACAACAATTAAGTCCGCTATCTCAGTGAGGCCTGCAAGGTTTGCCGTTGCTTCACCTGGCAGCGCCCTAAAGGTTTGAGTCCTTCCTCTTGGAACAGAAGGTTGCCAAAATGGAGAAGGAGCTCCAGGCAAGAAGCTCCTCTGCCTCGCTCTGCTCTGTCCATGGGATTTCATTCCTCCAAGGCACAGGACAAACTTTGCAGTAAACACAAGCACCAGGAGAAGGACCAGAGTAAGAGAGTCCACCTCGTGGTGACCCCATTGCTCACACACCCTGTCTTCCACAGGTTCGGCTTGCAGTGTGCCCTTCTGGGCCTTCCTGCTACTGGGAGCGTGAAACAGATTTTGGTGGTGAGCCCAGGCAGCTGCAAATTCTATCCGGCCACCATATGGGCAGCTAGTGCACTTTAGAAACGGCATTAAGATTGGGTATGTTAAGAGCTAGGAAATGATTTTACATAGTTAACAGCCTCCCATTTTCCTTTCCAAGCCAGTTATGCATTCTGATATGTTTTGGCTAGTTTTTGATAAATAACATAGGTTTGGTGTGCCCTGAGAGCAATATAGAGGTCCGCTTTGTATACCAACTGCTGTTT
Organism: Neoceratodus forsteri; assembly: GCA_016271365.2. Lineage (NCBI taxonomy): Eukaryota > Metazoa > Chordata > Ceratodontiformes > Ceratodontidae > Neoceratodus > Neoceratodus forsteri. The sequence continues at coordinate 572,491,742 of CM028137.1, forward strand.
CTTTTCACATTTCTAACATATTCCACAACATCAGTAACACTATCCCATGCTGTTTATCTGAATGGCCTGGAGTGGTGTTACCGATGTCCTAGAATGTTTGGGCAACATGAAAAGGAAAAATGATGATTGCTGAGGAAAAAGGGATTCAGAGTGGTTAGAAATGCAAAATAATGTATTTTTAAAAAGAATGATCAAAACATCAGAATACTGGATATCATTAAAGGAAAACAGGAGGTCATCTAGAGTGTGAAAGACTTGCTTATTACCATTAACACTTCTCCAGCGGCCTTCCAACACAAGGTGATTAACATAGCTAATTCTAGACTCAGGAATGTCATTCTACATAATTGTAAAGCTATTTTATTGATCAGTGAATCATGGTGCTTTTAGGGCACGCTCAGTACTGTTTCCTTTTAAGAATGGGGTGTTCAGTGCTGTAGCCTTTTGAAGAGGATTGAAATTATCTGTTTTTGGCAGCTGTATGGAATGTCCCTATTTTCAGATGCGATAGTCACTACTACTAGTCTTTGGGTACTGATTGGTGCCTATGATGGGCGAGACTGACTGTTGTAGTGAACTATGTTGTATGGCTGCTGTGTTGAAGCTGATCTCCTTATGTAATGCGTATGTAGAGATTGTGATAAAATTGCCTTAAGTGCTTATGGGACTGCACTAGGTCTGTCAGTCTGTTCAAGGAGCCAACAGCTTGGTTCTGCTGCTTGGATCTCCTGGACAGATGCGTTCATAATGCCATTCATCTATCACACAGAGGATTCCTTTTTTTTGTGTGAACAGTCCCTGTATTAGTTCAAAGTCATGCAGCATGTCATTGGCACCCAGGGTGTTTATCTGGCATTATACAATGTGGTAAATCCGATAGTCGAATCCTGCATCCTGATTGGTTGGCTGGCACAATGACCACTGTGATAAATCCTCCAGTGTACCCACTGGAAGAAGTGCCAGCCAACCTTGTACAGTGCTAATCGAGGTGGCTTTCACTAAAAAGCGAAACTGCAGCGGTTTGTCGTCGCCTCTTCGCTAAAAGAACCGGTAAAGTTTAGCAAGTCTCCTTTTTCAAAGTGTGGGGACCTCCGTCCAGTAATAACATAGTTAAAAGCGTTAAAAAAAAAAAACAGCATTCGTCATTGTATAATAAAATTTATCCCTCAGGGTGTGGGTACACTGGAGGATTTAACCTACTGGTGTGATTAGGTCACTTTCGGCTGCGCCTCGTGGCCGAATCACATCAACACGTAAATCCTCCAGTGTACCCACACCCTGAAGGATAAATTGTTAAATATAACGCAGTGTGTTAGGCTCTCAGCTGCAGATCTGAGATCTGGGTTTGAATCCCACAGCCGCCCTAGGTGCATACTGTGTGATCCTGGGCCAGTCACTTAACTTCCTTGAGCTCCCAGGTCGCATCTGAAACAAGCTTGGCTTAGTGTGCTACTCCTGGTTAAACAGTGTTCCTTTCCATTTCATCACTGTTTCTGGGATTTTGAAAATGTTGACCACTGTGGCTAAAGTGACTCCAAAACAATTATCCACCATGCACGCTGCCAAATTATTTTTCTGAGGTATGTGCAGTACTATGGCTAAAATGGCAGGAACAAGCGATTTTCATCTCCATGGCATGGAAAAGTTTATAATCTTATTTAGCTTTTTGTTGACCAGGTAAGTGCACTAGACAAATCCTGCCTATTTTCAGAGCACGACCGGGGAGGGATACAGTTGAATGCCAACTGACCTTGAACCACATTAAGCTGTTGGTGGTATTTTAGTGACTGAGGGTAATTTAGCCAGGACACCGAAATTCCCCTACTCTTTTCGATAAGTGCCATGGGATCTTTAACATCCACCTGAACTACCACCAATCAGGCAGATGGGACCTCGGTTTAACGTCTCATCGAAGCGGCACCTCAGAAGTGCAGCACCCTCTCATGATGCACTACAGTGTCAGTACTGGGATATTAACCCAAGTGCCAGATCTTAGCCATTTGGTAGAAACATTCCTTGCTGGCATGGCGATGAGGACAGGAGAGAATATGCAGCAAGGATCTCACAGTCATGAGAATCTTTCTTAGGCACAGAATTGTGAAGGTATTTCAGTACCTGATGGCTGGCTCTAAATGGGAAGCTCCTTGCAGAACGTGGAGTGGTCCAGGGTCTGGCTAGCCAGAAGTTCAGGATCTTGGCCTGATGGTCAGGCTGGTCAAGTCAAGCTGAACCTGAAGGACATCCTGTTTGTTGGAGTGGAGCTAGACCCTCCCAGCCAACGCTCACCACGCCTCTAGTCAGGGCTGAGGGCCTGTTTCCTGTGATTGATCATTTCTGACTGGGCAACTGCGTCTGGCTTGGGGTTTCCTCCAGCTTCTGGGCTTCATGGCATCATCATGGCCATAGTGCTTTGGGCCCACTGGCACATGCAGCACGCTCAGTGTGAATTAGGGTGCCAGTATATGTAAGGTACTTCATTTGGAGGTCAAAACCCGGCCATGTATACACTCCTCATGGGAGTGTCACTGCATGCCACATCGGGAGAAAGGGATTTAGGGGTGGTGGTAGACGCCAAAATGAATAACTCTGAAAATTGTAGAAGAATTGCAGCCAAGGCAAACAGGATATTTGAGTTGCATAGCCAGGGAATTATGTCCAGAAGCAGGGGTGATCCTCCCTCTATATAATACCTTGGTCAGGCTGCAGCTCGAGTACTGTGTACAGTTCTGGAGACCTCATCTGAAGAAGGACATAGCGCTGCTGGAAAGGGTCCAGAGGAGGCGACCAGGATGATTCAGGGCATGAAGGGGAGACCTTATGAGGAGAGACTGGAAGAGCTTGGACTTTACTCACTGGAGGAGAGGAGGGATAGAAGAGACATGATAGGTTTTCAAGTATGTAAAGGGAATAATTAGGAGTGGAACCAGGCAGTTGTTTAGGCTGGGGTGGGAGTAACCAGGAGCCATGAGTGGAAGTTGGAGGAAATTACAGGGGAACATGGAAGCATTTTTTCACTGAGAGGGTGGTGGAGCCGTGGAATCGCTTCCGGGAGGCTGGTGGAGGGCAATGGAGGGCTTCAAGAAGGGGTGGGACAGGTACAAGGGGGAAACTGAATTAGAGTAGAAGACCCTCCTGGAAGGGGTGAGGCGGGCAGCCATTAGGTTGCTGGCTTCGAGCAGACAAGACAGACTATTTGGCCTATTCTGCTGACTTTTAGTATGTTAGTACTCCGTCACATGCTGCCCTGAACCAACCATGTCAGATGATAACAGCCAATGCTGGATTTCATCTGTTGGTGGCTGTCCTAGTCGAACCTTCCAGAGGGAATCCTGTTAGTCCATCTGTACCCTTCAGTCACATTAGTAGGTGGACATGCCACTAGTGTGATGGGGTGCACTGCTTTGGACCACAGAGCACATAGGTTCTGATCACTAAGTGAGACTCTGCTCTGCATCAGCCTGCTGGAACTTTAGTTCATCAAGCTTTGGTAGAGCTCACAATAATCCAAGCTTGAGTGGTCCAGGTCAACACAGACAACACAACTGCCATGTTTTACCTGGAGAAAAGGAAAACATGCATTAACATACTAAGAAGCCAGCAGATTAGACCCTTTGATCTATAGGAGTCTGCTCGGTGTTTCCCAGGGGCACCGCTTTTAGCAACCTCCCCGGCAAGGCCTCTGGGATGCACCTCCGCAGTCGCAGGCAGCCACCAGCTCCCAGGCAGTGACATCCAGGGCTCCACACTCAGTGAAGTAGCGCCTCGCGCCAGCCTCATTGAGTGTCCTCTGGTGGCCTCTGCCTCCCTCAACTGAATCACAAGGTCCCCTATCCTGGTTTTCCAGATCTTACCTGAGTGGGAACTCTTGCAGCAGGCTATAACCATTAGGACTAATGCATAAGCCTTGGGACACACCGGAAAAATTCTTAGCTAGCAGTACCCAGCAGGGACTGCTTCCTGACGCCTGCTCCATCCCGGCGTCAGTCATGGTATAGAAGGGCGAGCCCGGCTCCACCCAATTCTTTTCCCGCTGACCCGCTCACATTGGGAAGGTCTGGCTATCCAGCCCAGCAAAGAAAGAAATTAGAAGATTCTGGATGAATTTATTCTCCTTGAGTGTTTTGATCAGTTTCTTATCGCCTCACCTACCACAGTCAGATGTATGTCATCACTGGCTGTCTGTTTCCTCTAGGCACAAGAGGAATAAGTGCTACTGTGGCCGCCAAATCCCTTCACAAGACGGCCACACCAAAAGCGTTTCTGCCTGGACCCAGACCACGACAGCTGACCTGCTCCATCTGTCAAGGCTTCACCAGCAGGACAAGAATTCAGCGACTGAAGGCCCTAAAGGCCCATCTTTGGAGGAAAATATGGATGTCCTGCACACCCTGTGGGGACAAGGGCAAGCATCGGACAAGTCCCACAAGCGCTTCCGTGACAAGGACTGTAGCCGGTCCCATCATCGCTCCTGCTCTCACTTTTCCCCCAAGAAGGCTTCTCCCTCTTTGGGCTCAGGGGACCGTTGCAAGCACCCAGAAAGTTCCACAGTGCTTATCCCTCCTACCAAGAGGCAGGCGCCAGCCAAAGGCAGGCACAGCCGGGCAAAATCAAACGTAAGTGGCTCTTCTGAGTTACTCCCAGACCTCTTCGTGCAAGCTGTGGCCCCGCCTAAGAAGGTCTCAACCTTGCCCGATGAGGGCAAGCCACCGAGCGAAAGTTACCCTGGTATAAACTCCTGTGAAACAGACATCGGACCCTGTACAGATGCCAGTAGAGACTATAGAGGTGGAAGACCCCGGCAGGGGCAGCCTCGAGGACTTCCGAATCTTCCATGCCTGCTCTCGAAAGTTCGTTCCCAGTCTGCAATCTGTCGCTGGCACCCTCCATATTGGGTAGCTGTCGCCTGTATCGGTCCCAGTCCAGGAGCCGTCCGCCTCTTCTAGGCTGGCCTGCTCCCTCCCCGATGTCTGTCATTGCTCCGCCATCTGTCCCATAACCGACGCGGTCCTTGGACTGACGTTGGTCCGGTAGCCACCGACGCCGAGCGGGGAGTCTAAAGATGCAGCTTGGGCTGCTCAAAGCCCAGTAGCAGATTGTCTACTCCTCCTCCTTCCTCATCCCTCTCAGAGGTCGGGGTTCCCGAGAGAAGGACCAACCCTGCTTACCTCCTGATGATCCGACCTTCATGGATGTTATGAGGCACATCCAGGCCTCCAATGAATGGGAGACTGAGGACCTGGACCTGGAATGCTGCCGACTGGCTAAATACCTGAGGCAGAAGGAGCCCAAACCTCTAGTGGAGCCTCCTTTAGTGGACACCTTCCAAGATCTCACCAGAATAACTTGGAAACACCAGCTTCAGTCCCTGCTGTTCAAAAAGTCAGACAGGCTATATAGAGCCCGAGGATGAGTCTTTCCTGGCAGAACACCCCCAGGTGGACTTATTGGTCATTATGGCTGCCCACGACAGAGTCGAAGCAGCCCTGGCACCTCGGCCCCCAGCCTCCTGACCCAAAATCCTGCTACTTGGACCATGTGGGCAAGAGGTGTACTCTGCCTCCACCTGCTCCATTGGATCACTCAGCTTCCTCACTCATATGGTCCAGTACTAGAATGAGTTATGGGAGAGAGGACAGGAGCTAGCTAATGCCTTGCCAGACTCTGCACAAAGACAGAGCTCCTGGACATCTTAAAATCTGGCTTGGACATAGGCATGCATGTTCTCCGTTCTCGTATGATACTGCCGACACGGGCGGCCAGAGCGTCCGCACTCATGTATCTGCTTCCGCGCCATGCCTGGTTGACAGTCTCGGCTTTCACCAGAATCTGCAGTCCAGAACTGGGCATCCTGCTCCAGGGTTCCATCCTCTTTGGGCAGGAGACTGTCTCTTATCTCTCATCTCCAGGAGTCTGGCAAGTCTATCTGGTCCGTCCAGCAAATGTACAGAGGGGACCAGAGACGAGTGGGAGCGACTGCCATTTCAGAAGCCCTCGGGTGCTCAAGCCTGTGGTAACTAACGGCCAGAAAGGCAGCTTCAGAAGGAGGGCCAGCAACCTGGAGGCACTTCTTTTGTGGTACCAAGTCTCCCAAGCCTCTCTGCCCACTCCGAGCTCTGCCCAATGACTCCTTCTAACCCCTCCCCCGCCCGGAGGAGGTATCAGGGAGGCAGTAGGGGTCACTTCTCCCTTCACCTGAAGGGTTGGCGCTCCATAACAGCGGACCAGTGGGTCCTAGACATCATAAGGAGGGACATAAGCTGGAGTTCATGAAATTCCCCAGATACTCCACCAAGGTTCTCAAGATATTCTCCTTCTCACATATCTCTCATTGAAGGAGAGATTCAGGCCCTCTTGCAAAAAGCGATAGAACCGGTCCCTCTGCAGCAGCGGGAAAGGTATATTACTCCCATGTTTTGCTAGTTCCAAAAGACGCAAGATCTTTCGACCCATCCTGGACCTCATCTCTTTACACAACCATATAGAGTAATCAAGGTACCGGATGGTTACCTTCCAGGTCTTATTGCTCTGCTCCTCAGACATGCAAGATATGTACAAGCACATCGCCCCCACAGGAAGTACCTGAGGTTCCACTTCCAGGGGAGCATTATCAGTTTCTGGTTCTTCTGTTCAGCCTCTTCAAACAACATGAATTCTTGCTATATTATGACATATGCAGTATAACCCCAGGTTAGAACTGCTCCGGAGGTGAGAGTTAACTTCCATGCAAGGCATGGAATCTTGAGCACGAAGCTCGTTGTACACTCTGTCTGTTGAAGCTCAAACTTAAACTGTCAGATTCTTTTACTCTGCCTCACTGAACAGTCGCCCGGAGATTCCTCCTGCTGCTCTGTTTGTTTGTCGGTTTTAAAGTGTAATTCTCTGTTTATTTTACAAATTTAACCGCATTCGACGGTTCAAGCTCTGTCTGTGGTATTGTAAGTAATAGATGGGCTTATTTATTATTTTTCTTCTCTGTGGAACTTGTAAGCGTCTTTTGAGTTCGGTTGAACCGATCAGAGGATTTAAAATTACTTTCTAGCCCTTTTAGAGTGCGGTTCAGTTCTTATCGGTTCTAAAAACCGGATTTTTATTCGTTTTCCACAACCATATGACAGTTGGCAGGGACCCTGGTTTTCCATTTTACGGTAACACCGTAACAATCCGGAATCCTGCTTGGTTCATGGATTTTGAATTCTTGTACCGGTGTCTCACGGAAATTGCATGTCACTGCACAGAATCCCTAAGATTTCAGCATCTTTTAAATGTTTTTAGTTTCTTTCTATGCCATCTTCTCACAGCATCCGTCTCCACTTTTCAGTGATCCCTAGGCTGGGTAACCCTGGCTTCACCCCAGGTATTAGTCAGGAGCTCCTGTGGGCTCCTCAGTTGTTTGAATGAAAACTAGTCTGAATGAAAGTATGTTCATAAGGAAAAAAATGCCTTACTACTTATGAAAAGACTTCACAGTCAGCACCCATTGAGGTGAACTGGATCATTTGCACTTTTCTCCCACCTGCTGTTTCAGTCTCTGACAACAAAAGTTTTCTGATAGACTGCTTCAACAAAAGCAAATGTTAAGTATTTAAATGTACTTCTGTTTGGCCTGTGGATGTTGAAAGCACATTCAATGACATACAGAAGGTAAGACCCCAGGGGCTGTATGATGCTGGTGGGCAGAGTGGTGCTCAATCCACATCTGAGCTCAGACATGAAAACTGGGAGACACCCTTTTCATGGGCACCAAGTAAAAAAACAAAAGCATCCACACGTCTGGGAGATGAATGAATCCATTTGTAGGTCCTCCACTAATCACTTGTGGATTTGTTGGTGAAGACACTTTATTTCAAAAGCAAATTCAAGCAGTTTTTTTTTTTGCTCCTCCTACCCCTGGCCATCCACTCCTTCAGGCTGCAAGGCTCCCTACCACCTCTGCTGGAGTCCCGACCACCATCCACTGTCCCTTACTGCTGTGCTACCAGGTAACCCAAAGTAACCCTTCATTGAGTGGGGCCCCTAACCCTGTGGGAGGCTACCAGGGAGGAGAATTGCCCCAAAGAGCTTCCTGTGTATCCTGGGCATGGCAGGGGCCAGAACAGGCATGTCTGGGGCTTCCAGCTTATGGAGGGACCAGCAGCCGTCCTTTGGTTGGCCAGCGATTGTTTTCTCATTTTTCTTGGGAGGCGTGGCGGGCCATGTGATGTCAGGCACAAGCCAACGTCCGTCACGCTCCCTCCCGCAGTGAGGGCCGATGTGTCGTCATGCCTCTGGCCTCCCCAGGGGCCAGTAAATGCTGAGCCATGAACTCAACCCTCCGTCCCAGGAGAGGTGAGTGGTCATTGGACACTCAAGCCTTCACCCACCAGCTGGCCCTCCAGCACCCAAGTCTGTTCCCTAACCCTGGTCAGCAGTGTCACAGGCAGAAATCCAATTCAGGCAGTTAAATTATAGATAGAAAAAGGTAGTCCACCTTAGTGGTGATGGTTCAGATTAATTTACATCTGAGTTCTAACAAGCAAAGAGAACAAGTCATTTGTAACTTGTGCATGTGGGGGTGTGGGTGTTGAAGAAATGGGATCATAGTGCTGTCACTACTGCCGTCACCCCAGAGGGATGTGGACTGTACTGTGCTACTGCTGTCATACCGAAGGGGTGGGGCTGTAGTGCTTCTGCTATCACTACTGGTGGATGGGGAATGTAGTACTGCTGCCATCACACCCTAGAGATGGGGCCACAGTGCTGCTGCTTCTGTCACAGGTCGTAGTGCTGTTGCTGTCGCCATCACACCAGAGGGATGGGCGCCATAGTGCTGTTGGTGCTTCCATCACACCTTAGTGATAGGGGCTATAGTGCTGCTGCTTGCCATCACATCTTGTACCTAAAATAACTTTTAATTGGTACAAGGATGTGCAATAGTGGAGGTCAAAATTGCTAAAATGTATATTAGCAGAGTTAAACATTGTTAAAGTACACAGAACCAAATACCGGTAAAACCAGATTTTGGCTTAGCAAACACGGTGACAATACCGTTTTACAATGTGCAAAATGGAATATGCCCTTTCTCAGTCCTGGTAAACTAGTGTCCCTGACGGTTGGGAACCGATAAGGAAGTCTTGCTTGGTGGATTGCCATTAACGGGCAAGTTTTGGTTAGGCTGGCACTATGTTTGAGAAACCCAAAGAAAAACCGGACCCACTGGGTTTCAGCACTGTGGCCTCTGTGGGAAGCCTTTGCCAAGGCTGACCCACACACCATTATGTATATTGTCTGGGGTTTGACCACCTCAATGCAGACTGCCAGATTTGTAAGAATTTTCCTGCTGCCACCGTGGAAAAAGAGTTGGTAGGCTCAGGAAAAGGAGGCCAAAAGTCCACTGACCCAGATGGCCAGCCGGTTCGGTTCCAGCCGAACCTGAGGGATGCCCTCTGACCAGGCGATGCTTCCTCGGGCAACGGAGAGCCAGCTCTGAGGAGCCGGTTCCAACTAAAAAGGCTAGAAGGTCAGCTAGTTTGGGGCCAAAAGTTGTTTCTCCAACCGCTGAGGAAATAGCCAAAGCTATTAAAATTGTCCAGTCTCTTTCCCCAGTTCCGTCCGAACCGGCACCATTGGGCAAGCGCCGGTTCGGTCGTTCCCTCGGTTCAAGATTGATTTTGAAGATTTTTATGAACCAGGGAAGGAGAGGGAGGGTACGAGGAGAGTGAGTGTGATTTTGAAAGTCTGGATGTGCCCATTGAACAGACATCTCTCCAGACAGACCCTCAGAGTATCCCTCCCAGGCTGTCTGAGTCCCCTTCTCATTTTTGTTTTACAAGAAAGTTGCTGACACTCTGCAACTCCCTGTTGAGGAAGCTGTTGATCAAGAAGAGCCGGATTTTGTGGAAATGATGGATATTCCAGAGTCTAGGAGACTGTCTATTCCCTTGCATAAATCTTTTACGAAACAGACAGTAAAATTCTGAAAACTCCTCATTCTATCCTCCCTGTAGATAAAAGGATGGACAAGAGGTATGCTTTATCAGGCTCTGATATGGAGTTCCTATCCCAGCAGTGCAGCCATGTGGGGGTAGTCCAGGCTGCAGCCTCTGACAAGGCTAATATTCCTCTAGCCTCTCACCCTCCTGAAAAGGATTCCAGGAGGATGGATGCCATGGCAAAAAAGCAGTACATGGCAGCATCTTTGGGACTCAGACAGGCAAATTATATGGCTTACTAGCTAGGTACCAGAAATCCAGATGGGATACTGTCCTGGTCCTAGCAAAACAGGCCCCTGAACAGTTTGCCAGGGAGCTGGAGCAGGTGGCTGCGGATGGTATTGAGGCATCCAAGGTGCAATTTCATGCTGCTGTAGACTCTTAATGATGTTTCATCTAGAATTGTGGCTACATCTGTGTCTCTTCGCAGAATGGCCTGGCTCAGATGTACTGCCCTGTCAGGATACCCAGTCTAAGGCTATGGATTTTCCTGTTGTGGAAATTCTCTGTTTGGGAAGCAGACAGAGAATTATATGAAGAAAATGGATGAGTATAGGACCACCTATAGGAGTGCACAGACCAAAGAAAGGCAAGTCACTCCTCAAAGGCAGCATGTCAGGGGCAGGGGCAGGCCTTTTCATAGGCCGCTTTACCAAGCCCAGGCCTCCTCTTCTGCTTATGCCCAGAGGGGATTCTTTAGAGGAAGGGGCAGAAGGGGCTCTAGTAAGCCTGCTTCTACCCCTCAACCCAAAGCCCCTGCAAAACAGGTTCCCTGATGGGGTGCCCAGGACCGATTCTCCACTACCAGTAGGGGGAGGCTGGCTTACTTTGTCCAGGACTGGAAGTCTTTAACATCAGACAAGTGGGTCCTGGAAGTAGTAAGCCAGGGACTGGTTCTCAGCTTCAAAAATCTCCGAAGATGAGAGCCAGGTCTTTTCTACCTGCAAACCCATCAGAGGCACTTGCCCTGGAAGCAGAAATTTCTTCCTCCTGGCTCTCAGAGCCGTGGAAAGGTTCTGCCCATACACCAGGGCAAAGGTTGTACTCCAGGTACTTCCTTACCCCAAAAAGACAGGAGAATGGCGCCCATTCTGGATCTCAGGTATCTAAACAAGCACCTTTTAAAACCAAAGTTCAAAATGGTGACCCTGGGGTTTATTTTACCCTCTCTAAGGCCAGGGACTGGCTAGCCTCCCTGGACCTCAAGGATGCCTACTTCCATGTTCTCATCAGAAGCTCCCATCGAAAGTACCTCAGATTCGAACTGCCCTCAGGCCATTACCAGTTCAGAGCAATGCCTTTGGCCCTCCTCGCCCAAGGGTGTTCACAAAATGCCTGGCAGTAGCAGTTGCTCATTTAAGAAGGCAAAAGATTGCCATCTTTCCTTATCTGGACGACTGGCTCATTGTAGCCAGTCTCCAGAACAGGTCAAACTACATTTACAAGTAACCCAGCAGCTGCTTACATCTCTAGGTTTCCTTCTCAATATTCCAAAGTCAGTTCTGGAGCCTGTCCAGCTTCTCACCTTTATAGGCGCAGAACTGAACAAAAAAGAAGCCAGAGCCTTCCTTCCTCTGGAAAGAGCAAGGACCCTGGTGTCTCTGCTTCCTCTTTCACCCTGCAGGTCTCTCGACCAGCAAGGCATTTTCTACAGCTCCTGGGGCACATGGCTGCTTCTACAGCAGTGGTGCAGGGAGCGAGATTTCAGATGAGGACATTCAGTTCCATTTGAGAGCCTTTTGGTCTCAAAGGACAGATCCCTAACCAAATTGATTCCAGTGACTCGAACCCTGATCCAGGCCCTTCAGTGGTGGCAGGATCAGAGCAATCTGAGACAGGGGTTCCCTTCACTCCCAGTCTCATTCCTTGACCCTTACTACAGCAGCATCCCTCTTGGGGTGGGAGCTCACATGGGCGACCTTTCCACCCAAGGGCTGTGGTCCCCTCAGGAATCTCTGCTCCACATCAATTTGCTGGAGCTCAGAGCAGTTTTTCTAGCACTCTGGGTTTTCCACATCTGTCCAGAACAAGGTTGTTCAGGTCAGAACAGACAATACCACTACAATGTGGTACATCAACAAGCAGGGGCACTGGTCTATGGCCTTGTGCACGAAGCAATGAAGTTGTGGTCTCTGGCTTATTCTCTGAGACGCCTCCCTTACGGCAGTTCACCTCCCAGGCAAGGACAATGTCCTAGCGGATGCTCTCAGCAGGATTTCCCAGGGCCATCACGAATGGGCACTGGATCCCTAGTACTGGAGGTAATATTTGCCAGATGGGGCACTCCACAAATAGATCTCTTTGCAGCCCCAGACAATCACCAACTTCCTTTTGCTGCAGGCCCCCAGTGTTGGGCTCAGTCCTCTGGATGCCTTCCTTCTCAGTTGGGAAGGAAGTTTCTCTATCTTTTCCCCTTTCCCCTTCTTTTCAAAGTGCTAGTCAGAATCAGATCTCAATCCTGCAAGATGATCCTGATTGCTCCAGATTGGGCCAGGCAGCCCTGGTACCCACTCCTCATGTCCTTAGCAGTCCACCCTCCCCTGTGTCTTCCCAGGAATCACAACCTGTTAACCTGTGCCCAGGGAGGTGTGGTATCCGACCTCAAATCTCTCAATCTCAAGGCTTGGCTCTTGAAGAGTTAGAATTTGCTGCCCTACACCTTTCTCAAGGTGTATTGGATATCTTGAAGGCCTCTGGAAGCCTTCCACCAGGGCTACCTATAATTCAAAATGGAAGAAATTTTCCATATGGTGTGCTGGTAAACATATTTCCCAGAATCTGCTGGTGTGCCCACGATCCTGGATTATTTGGTGCATTTGAATTCTTGGGCTGAGACCAGCTACCCTAAAAGTGCACTTGGCAGCTGTGTCTGTCTTCTTGTCAGCAGGTAAGTCCTCTTCTTTATCAGCTCACCCTGTGTTCTCCAAGTTTTTAAAGGGTTGCTTCACACCAACCCCGTTCAGGGATCCTGCCCTGCTTGGGATCTTAATATTTGCATCGCTCAGCTTATGCAACCCTTTTGAGCCATTGTCTTCAGCAGAGCTGAAGTACTTAACTGAAAACTGTGTTTCTGGTAGCCATCACCTCTGCCAGGCGCATAAGTGAGTTACAAGCCTTGTCAGTGGAGCCTGATTTTTTCTCCTTTCATAGAGATAAGGTAGTCCTCAGGACTAACGAGAAGTTTTGCCTAAGGTGGTTTCAGACTTTCACCTTAATCAATCCATGTCTCTTCCTGTGTACTTCACTGACCATTCCTCCTCTGGTGAAGAGGAGATTGTACAATTTAGATGTCAAAGAGCCATAGTTACTATATAGAGCGTACCAAGGGTCACAGGTTCAAATCCCTCAATTGTTCCTCACTTATGGTGAGGTTGGTAAAGAAACCTGCCCTAAAGATCCATTGCCAGGTGGATTCTCTTGTATCCAATTCTGTTATGAAAAACTGGGTAAGGTTCCTCCTCAGGCCTGAGGGCTCACTCTACCAGAGGTACAGCTGCGTCTCTGGCTGCTGCCAGGGACATTCCTATCCTAGAGATATGTCAAGCAGCTACCTGGAAAACAGTTCACACTTTTACTAAGCATTACTCCTTGGATATCCAGGTTAGGAGTGATGCTCGATTATCACAACTGTGCTTCAGAGCCTATTTCCCAAGTAGGTTCTGTCCTCCTCCATGGAGGTACTGCTGTATAGTCTGCATATGTCATAATATAGCAAGACTTCATGTTGTTTGAAGAAAAAGTTACTCACCTTAGTAATGTTGTTTTTTCTAATGGAGTCTTGCTATATTATGACCTCCCCAAGCCTGCCTCTCAGAACCTCTGTTTTGGGATGTGGGTGGGCAGTGCAATGTTGGCACTTCTTTGCCCACTTTATTTCACCCTTCTAGGGTGCTTAGGTATTATGCTTAAATTTTCCTTCTTGAATCCCCGACTTGAGTCTTTGTTTTGGGATCAAGAACAAAAATGTTTTTGTAGTTAGTAGCCAGTGGCTAGTGTAGGTTTACAGCTCCCACAGAACCTTACTGAGTTTTGCTCGTAAAGATCTGACAGTTTAAGTTTGAGCTCAACAGACAGTGTACAACGAGCTCTAGCTCAAGATTCCATGCCCTGCATGGAAGTTAACTCTTTCACCTCCGACAGTTCTAACCTGGGGTTATTCTGCATATGTCATAATATAGCAAGACTCCATTAGAAGAAACAACATTACTAAGGTGGTAACTTTTTCTTCTCCGCTCCTCAAGCCTTCACCAAGTGCTTCCTTACCTCGACGATTGGCTGCTTGCGGCCCTGTCAGGGCGTGCCTCATCCAGGCTCTCGGAGACACCTGTGCTCTGTTCCGAGAGGTGAGGATCACTCTGAATCTTCCAAAGTGTTCCCGGAGGCCTGCAAAGACTTGTTTTCTTGAGGCGGTCCTGGACTCAATCCAGGGCATGGCTTTCACGTCCAGGAGGCGATTGCTTGCGGAGATAGCCAGCTTGGTCTTGGTAACCCCTCAGGTCCAGGCCAGGACCTTACTCAGACTTCTGGAGCATATGGCGGCCAGCCCTGTAACTCCCTTGGCATGTCTCCACATGAGTCTCACAGTGGATGCTCAGGGTGCAGAGAGACCAGTGCTCAGGCGACTTGGATCAGCGGTCAAAGTCACAGAGCTGGTCAAGAGGATGGCATTGGTGGCTGGATCCTCTCAATCTAGAAAAAAGGGTCCCCTTCGTCAGGAGCCCCTAATCAGAACCTCACGGTGGATCGTCAGATCTGGGATGGGGGTGCAGTTAGAAGCCCGACAAACTCAAGGTTCTGGACCCAGAGGAGCGCCTTTCACATAAGTGTCCTGGAGATGCAAGCGGTCCTCATGCGCTGCATGTCTTCCAAGAGGACCTTGTCCCAGGCTCTCTCCTAGTTCAGGACGGACAACATGGCGGGACGTCTTTTACATCAGCAAGCAAGGGACGCACTCTGGCCCCTATGCAGGAAGGCAATGAGTCTGGTACTGGGCGCTGAGCGTCACATCTTTCTGTCTGCAGTGCATGTTCCAGGCATCTTGCGCGACTTGGCAGACAGCCTAAGCGAGGTCTTAGTCCAAGGCGCCACGGTAGCAGTTGCTACAGTCAGTAGCGGACCAGCTCTTCGACACACGGGCTCGTCCAGAGCTGGACCTTGTGCTCCACGCAATGCCAAACTGCCAATTTTCTGTCCGCGCCTGGTGCTGTCTGGCCAGACGATTGTCCTTTGCTGGGCAGGGAGGTTTCTTTACGCTTTCCTCTCATTCAGAGAGTTCTGTTGAAGATACAGGCCGAGAGGGCTCAGATGATTCTAATCGCCCATTGTGGCTTCTGCAGATTTGGTTCCCACTACTTTGTCGGTGTCCCGGACCCTCCTGTACTGCTGCCAATGTGCTCGCGGTTGCTGTCCCAGGATCGAGGCACGCTGGTCCATCTGGATCTCCGGTCTCTGCACCTTCATGCTTGGCTCCTGCAGGCGTAAGGTCAAGGTATGGGTCTTCCAGGAGGTGGCAGATGTCCTCGTCTCTCTGAAAGCCCTCTCTCACTCCACTTATGCTATGAAGTGTAAGCATTTTTCTCTGGGCTTTGTCTCACGTCTGGATCCCTTACCTGTCGGTGAACTCTGCATTACAGTATCTCCTCTTATACTAGCAAGGCTTGAGCTACTCTCCAGTAAAGGTGCATATGTGGGCCATCTCTGCATATCATGTCCTCCGGGGTGGGGGTAGGCCTTGTCCCAACTGGGCGTGGCTTGCACTTTTACGAGGATTCTGCATATGAGACCTCCCATCCGGGATCCTATCCCTCCCTGGGACCTCCTGTTTGTATTGGGCTCCGCTCCCCCCGTTTGAACTAACGGCTGAGTGTGAGCTGTGTTATCTTTCCTGGAAGGTTTATGTTTTTAGTTGCTGTTACTCGGCTTGAAGAGTTTCCGTGCTCCAGGCTCTGATGTGTGAAGAGTCTTGTTTAGTTTTCACAGGAATGAGTTTCATTGAGAACAAATCCTAAGTTCCTTCCTAAAGTGGTCTCGGGTTGACCCTCAACCAGTCAGTTGACCTTCCAGTTTTCTTCTTCTTCTCCTTCTAATAGGGGCTCTCCTTTATACACTGGGCGTTCACAGGCGCTGAGGTACTATCTCAAGCATGCGGCTGCAAACCGTAAATCGGCAACTGTTTGTGGCCTTGCGCCACAACACTTGGAGCAACACCGTGTCTAAGCATACGATTTCTAAGTGGCTTGTCCACTGCATTGTGTTTTGCTATGACAAGCACAACAAACCTCTTCCGGGTCTGGTTAGGGGTTACTCCACCAGGAGTCTTGGTTTCTTTTGCCGCCTTAAAGAATGTCTCTATAAGAAACATGTGGGGCCCACCTGGAATTCTGTGCACTTGTGAAGCACTATAGCCTGGACATTGCATCCAGATGCTATGCTGATTTTGGCTTGGCAGTCCTTCAGGAACTTCTTTCCTAAGTTGCTGTGTTCCAGCATTTCCATCCTTGCACCTCCTTGGTGCATGACTGTAGGATTCAGTCTTAATGGTTATAGCATGCTGCAACAGTTCCCACTCAGTAAGACAGTACAGTTACGTAAGAACTTAACGTAACAATAGATCTTTGAGGAGCTCTTGCAGCAGGCGCTGCTTTCCCACTCTTCATCCCCTGATTGAAGTGTTCAGCACATCATTTAACAGGCTTTGCTTCTTTCTCTTGTTAGGGCCCGTTCGTAGGTCTTGGCGGTGGAACTGGGGTGGAGCCAGGTCTGCCCTCTGTATACCGTGACCGACTGGGTGGAGCCGATGTGGGGGTGGGGGGTGTCCCTGCTAGGTACTGCTAGCTAAGAATTTTCCGATGGATCCTAAGGCCTGGTATTAGTCCTAATGGTTATATGCTGCTGCAAAATCCTCTCAATGATCTACTGTTATGGTAAGTTCTTACATAACTGTGCTCTATCTTTCCTCCAGTTCCCAGTGTGTTAAAATTAACACCACCCTCTACCACCCTACCCGTGTGTTTAGGTCCCGCAGGGCTCCATACTGGGTACTCTGCTCTTTAGCATTTATCTTAATGCTCTGCCCAGCTCTTGCTCCAGGAGTGTACTCCTTTATGCGGATGACGCAGTTCTATTTGTCCCCCACCTGACCCTTCTGCACTCCAGTCCTCCCTCCAAGACTCTTTCAAACAAATTGAAAACTGGTTTACTGACCACAGACTAATTGTACATATCAAAAACTAAAACCATGCTCTTCACATACCGTCAAAACAGGGCTAACTAAGGTATACCACTTGAGATCCTCTCCAGCTCACTGCTCTCACTGGACCAGGTCCAACCTACAAATACTTGGGTGTCACCTTTAACACCACCCTCTCGTTCCTGACACATCAGAATACTACTTATGCGCCACCAGTGCCTGAATCAGCCTCTTATACCCGGCATAAGGACTGCCTGCCGCTGAAGCCCTCAGCCTGGCAGTCACCTCCTCAGTCCTGTCACTTGTCGACAATATCGCTGCCTCTGACCCTACTGCGCTGAACAAAATTCAGCTGGCAATCAAAGCATGTCGGCTCCTCTCCGGTGCAGACAAACAAATGCATACCTGCACCTCTACTCCTCGCCAATGTTCTCCTGCTAGAGGAAAGGCTTCAATACCAGACATGTTTCCCTACCAAAGAAATCCACCTGGGTTTGACTCTGCTGGGGTTACAGCTTCACTTCTCTCAGCCACCCTCCTCAGTTGCCACCGCACTGCTACCAAGAATGTACCCAGGGTTAGGACCGCATTAGCTCAAAGATCCTTCCCTTCAGAGCCCTCACCTGGTACAGTGCAGTCCCTCTGCTATCACCGCCATATCCAAACAAGGTCTATTTAAGGCAGCTCTGAAAAGCACATTTGGCCTCTAACTGCCAGTATGCTCACTAAGCCTAGTCCTAGGTCCTGCTGTAGCACTAGAGGCCGAACCAGGCCTTCCACTGACAGTGTCTCCACTGAGGCTGCATCCAATCTTCCTCTTCCTCTCCAAAACCTGCAGGCCCTATGTCTAACTTATTAGTATCATAGCTTATATCTGTGATAGGAATGCTTGACAATGCCTCCCTGAAGCAGCACCTCATTATATGATTGTAACCATGTTCCTCAACCACTATATTCAGCTACCACATATATAGCACAAGTATTTTAACTGGTCACCTGTATAAATACTTGTATGATGCCTAGTAATCCACTGTTACAAACTGCAATCTTGTTATAATCTATTGTTGTTTTACCCTGTGCTTGACGTGGAGACTTTGGAAATGAGTCTGTGACTCAAAGGGCTGTATTTCTGTGTTCTTAAATAAATAAATCAGCCCCTCAAGGCTCACCCTATTTATTGCCTTAAGATATTTGAAGATCTCTTTAATATCTCCCCCGTTCCTTTGCTTCTCCAGCAGTACAGGTTGAGCTCCTCCAATCTTTCCTTATAGGGCCTTTCCCTAGTCCCAGTATCATCCTGGTCTCCTCCTTTTGGACCCTCTCCAGAAGAACAATGTTCCTCTTTAAGTAGGGACAACAAAACTGCACACAGTATTCAAGCGTGGTCTAACCAGGCAGTTGTACAGGGAAGGATCACCTCTCGACCTCTTGAGATTATCCCTGGCTGTGCAGCCCAGCATTTTATTTACCTGGGCACAGCCCTCTACACTGCTCTGAGTTATTCATTTGGCATCCCCGCTCCAAAAAGTTCCTTCTGCCCCTAGAAACCTGCAGTGTTTCTCCCCAGAGGTATACATGAGCTGGATTTTTGGCCCCAGGTGCAGAACACTGCACTTCCCGCATTAAACTTGAGCTTCCAATCTCGTGACCACCTCTCCAGAGTCTCCAGGTCCTCCTGAGAGATCGCCCTCTCCTCCCCACCACCGCCCACAGCTTTGAGTCCTCTGCAGAGGGCTCATCCCACTTCTGATGTCTGAAATATAGGTGTTAAACAGGGTGGGCCCAGTACAGACTCCTGTGGGACCCGCTAATGACTACTGGGGATGAAACCTCCCCTCCTACCCTCACCTTCTGTACACACCATCCAGCCAGTTTCCTATCCACCTGACCCTCTGTCCCCCCACCCTCCTCTAGCTTTGCTTTCCTCTCTGTCAGAGTCACTGTAGAAATGGTCTCTGGCTTGCTCCTTGCACGCAGACTTGTTGGCAGTCTAGTACAAAACTGTGTGCCTTTTTTTTTTTAATATCACTAGGTGTGTTTTACAACACACGTAGAATGAGTCTGTACCACAACTACATTGTATATGTATGCCCACAAACCTAAGGAGAAAGCGTGACAGTGCTCCTTTAAACGAAAAATAATATAAGCTAAACAGGGGAGTGTCATCCTGAATGGGAAATCACTGGTCATGTAATAGCTCTCCTAAAATCAAGGAGAGTTGCATTTAAGGAAAAAGTACAGAAAGACATTAAATGATGTCCCAACCTCCACTTTGATTATTCTCCTTCTCAGTTCACATAGGGCATGAAGTGTAAACCACCACACCTCAAGACATCTTAATCCGAATCCTGTGGCAGCCCCGATCATCTGCCGATCGCTGCTGAAATTCTGACACAATGGCATCCACCCTTCTCTTGGCCTCATCTGGATCGTTACATTGTTATGTTTCCCCGTAATGTCGGAGGCATGCTGTGCCAGGAGGGAGTGAACCACCCTCAAGCCTCGGAGTTGTTTTGAAGCAGGTCAAATAGCTTGCGCCTAGAGTGAGTGGCAAAAGACCAGTCAGGGAATATTTTAATTTCATGACTTTCCATGATAGTTGATTCTTGCCCACTGTAATATGTCCGTATATCTGTTCGGTAGTCACCAACATGATGGTGCGTGGTGTCATGGTGTTGCCTTGGGCCGTCTGAAGTTGATACGGAAGGCCATCTTAAGGAGTCTAAATTCAGCTGCAGGTCAGAGGGAAATTATCAGAGAACCAGTTTTGAGGTAAGCTAGCGTGTTCTCTCTCTCCATGCCCTGCGGAATGCCTGCCAATCATAAATTCATTGCACAACTTGTATTTTCCAGTGACTCCATGCGAACACGTAAATGGTTGATCTCGGTTGTTGACTTGGCAAAAGCCACTTGGGTCTTCTGCGATCGAAATTTGCTTCTGTGGCAGTCTTTGTCGCTGTTTCAATTTTCATGTCCTGTGCCCCCAGCCTCTAAAACTTTTTCAAGCTTGTGGTCCATTTGTCTGACCGCATCCAATACAGTGTCCCAAGGTGGAGAGTCTCCGAACCTTTCGGGCCTGCTGTATGCTGCATTTCACCATGATGAGCCTGTGTTGGTTGTGGAGTAGATTTTGACGGAGCCTCCAGCCGTTCCTTTTAGGCGTCCTATATTATAGTTGGCATCTTTCTTCTCATTTGACAATGAGCCACCGAAGATATAGAAATATTTGTGAAAAAGTCACCCAGAAATTATTGTAATCAGGTTTCTGTAGAGCATGATACAGAGCAATGGGGAAAAACCTCCAGTCATGAATGTG
Organism: Neoceratodus forsteri; assembly: GCA_016271365.2. NCBI lineage: Eukaryota > Metazoa > Chordata > Ceratodontiformes > Ceratodontidae > Neoceratodus > Neoceratodus forsteri. The sequence continues at coordinate 572,512,215 of CM028137.1, forward strand.
GCTATCTGGCACCCCCTCATTGATCCCTTTCAAGTACATGAAGGTCTCAATCATGTCTCCCTCTTCCTTCTGTCCTCCATGGAGTATATGTTCAGGGCTCCACTTTCTCCTCATATGAACTACCTTGCTTGCCCTGCAGTCATCTTTGTAGCCCTACTTTGGACCCTCTCCACCAGGTTGATATCCTTCTTGAGGTGGCGTTGCCAGAACTGTACCATATACTCTAGATGCAGCCTCGCCAGTGACCTAAATAAGGGCAGCATCACCTCCTGTCTCCTACAGCTGACTCCATGGCTGTGCACCCCAACATCCTGTTTGCGCTTGCCTCTGCCTTCCTACCATTAGCGCAGAGTGCTTTAGGCCACTAGATATCATCACACCTAGATCTTTCTCCTCTACTGTAGGAGATACCTGGAGCCTCTCCCAGGTAGTACTCTGTCCTGGGTTTCTGGCTCCAGTGTACATGACCTTAGCACTTATTGGCATTGAAGCCCAGCTGCCAGATCCTGGACCACCTCTCAAGTCTTCTTGGGTCCTCCTTAAGGTCCTGTGTCACCTCCCACAAAATTTGGTGCTGTCCATGAACAGGCATATTTTGCCCTTGATGCTGTCTCAGTGTAATTAATGAACATGTTGAAGAGCACTGGCCCCAGCACAGAGCCCTGTGGATGCCACTTGTGACTGCCCTGATACTGGACAACTCTTCTCACACTACCACCTTTTATGAGCTGTTCCTAGCCAGTTTTCACCCATTTAACCATCTTTTCTCCTACTCAGAGGTCTGTCAATTGCTTGATCAACCTGTGGTACAGAGTCAAAGGCCTTGCTGAAATCCAGGCAGAGGATGTCCCTACCTGGCCCCACACCACTGCTTTGGTGCCCCATCAAAGTCAATCAAATTTGTTTGGTAATAACTCCCCGCCCCAAAAAAAAAAAAATCCATGCTGCCTTGGATCTTGGAGGTCATGTCCCTCCAGGTGCTCTATCAGTCTTTCCTTCAGCATTGTTTCCTTCATCTTGCAGACTATTGAGTGAGACTGACCAGCCTGTAATTCCATGGATCATCCTGGGGCCACAACATGGAGGGGCACCACATGTGTAGTTCTGCGTCCTGCGGCACCACGCTGGACTCCAGTGAACATACGTACAGGTCTCCTACCAGCTCCTTCAGCGCCCTGGGGTGTACTCCATCCAGTCCCAGCGATTTGTCTGTCTTCAAAGCTAACAGCCCTTTTTCACTATTTCTCCATCTATTGCCCATCTGTGGACCCTCCCCATCCGTATTGGTTCTTCTTTCTCCTTCATGAAGGCAATAGTATTACGTTAACTATGCCCTTTTCCTTATTCTTCACCCACCTACCCACCCATGTCCTCTTCTCAGTCTGACTCACTTATGTAGTAGCAGACCGCCTTCTCCCCATCTTAATGCCCTCTTCTAACTGCAGTTCTTTCTTTGCCTTTGCTCTCTGAACTGCCCTTCTAGCCTCCCTCACCAGCCCTAGGTATAATTCTGTCTTCCTCTTTCCTGGTCCTCCTGAACTTCTTATAGGCCAACCTCTGGTCCGTCACTGCCTGGACTGCCATAGGGCTGAACCAGTTTGGTGCTTTGCTTTTTGAGTTCTTCCTTCTGTACCTAGCACATTCCTCCGTTGCAGCCTCTAATCCTTCCTTAATAATAGATTATTTTTGGTCCACCTCCACAGTTGTTTTTGCTAGGTGCTTGTTCAGTGCCATATCCATTCTCTTAAAGTCCGTCCTTTTAAAGTCCAGGATTTTGGTCTTTGTGGGGACACTTTCCTGCTCATGTCTAGTTAGAACCACACCAGATTCAACTTGCTTTCACGATACTGTCTCTCCCCCCAAACCCCTGTGATTCCCTCGTGCCTGTCCCAGACATTTTGAACCCCACCATTTTCACCTCCACTATCTCTGCTGAATGGCTGTTCCAGGCATCCACCACCCTTTCTGTGAAGAAGTATGCCCATCTCCCTCAACAGGGTACTCTGTCTGGGGACACATTCTGTCAGTTGTGGGCTCAGTACTTTCTGTATTCCTTCCTTCTCTTTCCCCAGTCCACAAATGTGTCCTCAAGGTGTTGAGGAACAGGCCTCATGATTCTGATTAAGCCAGATTGTCCTTGATAGTTCTGATACCTGGTTTGTCTGTGTAACAGCGAGACCTCCAACAGCCACTTCAAGTCCTGCTGGATCTGCTGGCGAGGTCCTAAGGGATGATAGGCATTTGGAACTGCAGTCCATGTACCTGACTGGCTAGGTTCCTCACAGGCTTGTGTTCCCCAGTCATATGGACTTTCCAGTGATGTATTCCGGATGTTGAAGATATGTTGGAAGAGTTCACAAGATCTATACTTGAAGGTTTTGTGGTGTTGTGAAAGCAGGGAATTTGCCATCTCCAAAACTGTCGCATGTACTCTGTAATCATTGGTCCCTGAGTTTGCAAGCTCGTCTTTCAGGATGCACCTGGCTGCCATTTCGGCATACTTTGCCAAGCATTTGTTGATTGAAATATTGTACTCCATTTTGATTGGGGTTTCAGAAGGGTGGATTATAAGCAGTGCATAACCCCGGTATGGTTCAGTAAAGTTATAACTATCCACTCATATACCGAACATAGCGTTTCAATTACAAGAATAATTGAGCTATTTACTTCACATCATGCACCATACTGTCCTACCTAAGGGTCCAAAGAGTCCTACATATTGACCTCAATTAACATACCTATACCAATGAACACTGTTTCCTTATCATTTAACTTGTATCAGTCAATCAAATCTTTATTTATCCAGGCGAACATTGTTGAGCAAGCTCATTTGCAAGATGGACCTTGTTATTACCGGTCAAAATACATTACAAAGGTTTTACCGTCAACAGTGACAAATTACATCTACATGACAACTAAATATAGAGTAGGTGCACAATGCAGCAACAGAAATATACAAAGCAGGCATACAACAGCTCAGAGGGTGACTATAGTGTGTGTATATATATATAAGTGGAACTTAGTCTAGATAGTTTAGGGAAATTGACAAGGGTGCAGGGTAAGCAGCTAGGAATGTAGCAAGAAAAATACCTAGTCCTGGCCAGGAGAGGCACAGCTAAGCTGAGGGGATGTATAGAATTCCCAGAAGACTGAGGCAGGAGAACAGAGAGGAGGAGGAGGTGCTGTGTGTGTGTGTGTGTGGGGGGGCATGGTAGGTGAGCCAAGGTATGGGGAAGGGGACTGGTGTCCGTGACAGAGTATGCAGACAATTAAGGTGCAGGGTGCCTAGGAATCAGAGGCAGCCTAAGGGAGCGGAGAAGTGATTATAGAATTCCCTCAGAGTGATAATATAGGGTCTTGAGGTGAATCCAGAGTAACGGGGACATGGAGACAGCAGCTACTAAAGTATATTCTGCTGGGAGCTGAAAGCCGAGAGCCTAGGATTCAGGGCAGGTTAGTGATGAGGGAGGCAATTACAGGGTTGCCTCACAGTCCGAGCATATAAGGTCTCAAGGAATCGAAACTGATGGGAATGCTCAATTTCAACAACTTTTGCAGTTTATTCCACAAGGATGGCAACACAAAGCTAACTGCTGCTCTACCAAAGTGGAAAGAAACCTTGGGAATACACAATGTGATAAATGAGGAACTTCTTAAAGCATATATTCCTGGCGTGTTTAGGGAGACTGTCAATAATACATTGAGAAGCTTTTGTGACAGCTCTGAAGGTCAAGAGCCGTATTTCTATTACACCTAAACATAGGGAGGACCACCCTATGGCTGCGTACAAAAGAGCAATGGTGGGTGGAAAGGGAAGACTGTTATAAACCTGATAGCTCTGTGGTAGAGCATATCCAGTTTAGCTTATAGCCTTTGGGCACTGACTATATAAGAAGTTTGATAATCAACTAGAGAGAGAAAAGTTGTTTGGACCGGGCGATTTTAGCATCTCTAGTAAGGAATTGGTTGATCCTAAAGAAAAGACTCTAAGTCTGCCTTAGTTTCTTTATCAAGTCATCTATATGTTCAATGAATGAGAGATTATGGACAAGTCACACTCCCAAGTACAGTATTTAAACTTTGTGACAAACTCCAGATTCTCTCCGAGGATTGTGCTGATCTGAGGTAATGCTCTGGTGCTGGCTGTTTTTTTTTTTTTGTTTGTTATTTGACAATTTTTTTTTCTTTTTTAAAAGAAGCTGATTCTACAGCCGGTTAAATTCTCCTGGAGGTCTTGCAGGTGGCTTCAGGGGTCGGGACAATTAAGGTAAAGAACCGTGTTCTGCAACAGGTATATATTGGCCTTATTTGTGCTATCATCAATGTTATTAACATAGATAACAAACAGTAGGGGGCCAAGTATTGACCCTTGTAGCACTCCCTTGAAGAGGTTTGAGTGGGGAGAGCTCACCCTCTGCCTTGATCTGCTGGAGTCGTCCTGAAAGGTAATCAGTAAACCAGTGCATTGATACAGAGTCCAGACCTATACTCCTCAAGGATGAGAGAAGCAGGCTGTGATCTACGTGTCAAAAGCCTTGCTTAGGTGTAAGAATACAGCGCAGACAAAATTTCTACTATCCAGGTCATGGTGCCAATCATTGGTTACTTTGGCAGGGCCTATATAATGCTGTCTTGTTCTGAAACCAGATTGCATGGGGTTTAATAGATTTTGGATTCTAGGTAGTTCCTGAGTTGGTTGCTCACTATTTTCCCAGAAGTTTCGACAGAATTGGAGAGAGAGATTGGTTTGTAATTGTTAAAGATCACAAGGATCCCGATTTAAACAAGGGAATGACGTGCAATTTTCCATATAGGGGAATAATCCCTTGGAACAGTGATAGGTTGAAAAGGTGAGTGATTGGCACCGCTAGAACATGGTAGGCAATCTTATGGAAATGGGGATCTAGTGAATCTGCACTAGCACTTTTCTTAGAGTCCAACTGAAGCAAAGATTGTTGACCTCTTTCAGTGATGCAGGTTGAAAGGAGAAGCCAGGGGCTGGGGCAGGAGAGTCATAATCTTGTACACCTAGTTGAGAGCATGCCAAGCATACAGGAGCGTTGTCAAATGCAAGACCAGGGTAGCAAAATGATTTAGTAGTAGTATTCCTGAGATAATCTTTGCCTGCAGGGGTTTCCAGGCGTGTGCCGAGACATTTCGTTGATTGTCTTCCAAAATTTAGAGGAGCACTTTGCAGCGGAATGCAGTTCATTACGATAGAATGCAGCCTTTGCTTCCCTAACCATTTTAGTGCATGAATTCGTGCCTTCCTGAATTGACACCAATCTGTGTCTAACTTGTTTCTACGCACCTTTTCCAAAGCTTCTCTTGCTAGCAATGCAGCCTTCAATTCAGAAGAGAACCAACGACAGGCTTTGTTCTTCTCACACATTTTACCATAGGGACATACTTATTTAGTGCCCCTGCCAGTATTTCATAGAGAATATTGTATGCCATATTTACCGTGTTGGCTAAGTAGAAGTCCTGCCAGCGCAGTGAATGTTTCAAGCTCATTGATGTAGGGAAACAGGTTGACGTCCGACTGGTCCTTTTAGTGTTAAATTTAGCTGCTGGTACTGTATTATGTAGTGATCTGACACCAGCAATGAAGCAGTGGTCACTAACATCTGAGAAAAAGGTGCCAGCGTGAGAGAATAGGTGGGGCTTATTAACTAGTATAACATCTAGCAGGGTACTATTGCTTAGATTCCTTTTATTCAGCGTGTAGGTTCACCAATTAATTGTCAGCCCAAGGGGCGCAAGAAGGTATTAAGAGGTGTAGAGGTCTTGGATAGCCCGTCAAAGTTGAGATCCCTAGGATAATTGCCCAAAGTTCCCTTTCTAATATAGAGCCAAGATGCATAAAGAGCTGTAGCCCAGCGGATGGAGGTCTATAACAACCTATTATATCGGTATGCGAGGGAAGTGATAACTCGGTCTTAATAGCCAAATATTCAGATTCGTTTTGACAGTAGCTGAATCAAGTGAAGATAGTGTGTTTCCTTAACATAGATTGCCACTCCTCCTCCTCAGTCAGTATCTGTTCTGAATAAGCGTGTAAGTAGGGATGCTAATCTCACTGTCCGAGGTGGCTGGCCTAAGCCAGGATTTGGAGACCACTTAATATTAATTATAATTTTATTATAATTATCATCTTTAATTTCTTGTATACTACCTTAAGTGCATCCTGGAAAGGGGCCCAGATTTTATTAAAGACTTGAATCTGGTTGGTTCTAATGTAATGGCATTTTCCAGTTGCAGTATGTCTTTCATTTGGCACAGCCATGTTTCAAATTTTTGGGGTATAGTGTCCTTCCATTGTAATAGTATACATTTATGGGCAGTGATGGTTGCAGCTGTATCCGAAATGAGTTATTTATTTGTAATATCTGCGTTTGAGAAATTTGCTAGTAATGTGATAGCAAGAGTGTCACTGAAATGTATTTTAGTTACACTATGGAGAAATTAAAACATTTTTGCCAAAATTTAGAGAGGTTGGGACATGCGTGTATGATCCTGAAGCGATTTTAACACCTGGTCGATGATGAACTCTCACAATTTGGACAAAATTTCCTCCAGTTGATGACATCTGTGGGCCTTACACAGATAGTTACCATTGCTGCCCATAAACATTGTCACTCTCTTGACTTAGTCTTCCTCTTGGGATCGAGCCTTGGATCTGTGGGTGGAACTAGTTGTATCGTCCGATCACTACACCATGGGGTTCAGTTTAGTGCCCCCTCCTCGAAGGCCTGCCCCTGCGGAGATGGTCAAGTATTGCCCTTTACGAGATGTTAGCTCTGAAGGCCTAATGGCGGTACTTGACCTATCAATTATTCGGTGGCAAACAGTGACCCAGAGGACCTCGTGGTGGCCTATAATATGGCCATTTCGGCAGCCTGGACGTCGTTGCTCCTGTCCGTGTTTGTCCTCTTTCCTTCACCCTCGGTCTCCATGGTTTGTTTGGACCTCTAGGAGATGCAGCGATTAGAGCAAGTTAGTGTGTTGCTGGCGAGGATCTGCCTTTGATGCAGACCACCTTAGATTGCTGGATCATTATCAAGCCTATCAATCTGCAATCACCCGTAAGAAGGCAGAGTTACTGTCCGGGGAGATTGCAGCCGCTCGAAATCGGCCAGGTCAGCTTTTCGAACTGTGAACAGACTGTCAACCCAGCCTGTCTGCAAGTCCGGGCGTTTTTGCAAATAACGTGCAATGAACTTGCTCAATTCTTTGCGACTAAGGTGGATGACATCAGGACAACTGTCCGACCGGCACACACTATGGGCGTTGCTTCTGATCAGCGCCATTACTAGCCTCCGCTTCCTGGAGTACCTTTGACTGCCCGGAGTTCATGGATGTCATGAGGATTGTCCAGGGTGAGCGTCTTATGTACTGTAGTCTGGATCCAGGACTAACTTCCTGATTATGGGTTTTGATTCCATTGGTCTAGTCCTTGCAGGATAGTTTGGTGCTCTTGGAAACAAGCGAGTTTCCTAGCTCCCTGAAGGAGGTGGTGGTTATACCCTCCTGAAGAAAGCTTCTTTGGACCCAAACTGCAATGCTAACCACAGACTAATCTGTAACCTCCCTTTTAGGGAAGGTGGTTGAGAAGGTAGTGGACATACAGCTGGAGAGCAGTTTGACCATCCATGACATCTATGAACGTCTCCAGTCCGGTTTCTGAAAGAGGCATAGTGGAGACAGTTCTGGTTCCGGTGCTCAATGATGATCTGATGACTGCTCTATCGTGATTATTCTAGATCTCTCATCAGTGCTTTGACACTGTGGACCATGTGGTTCTACTCGATCGTCTGAGGTTCATCTGTGGCCTGTGGGTACAGTCCTCAGGTGGTTTACATCATTCCTCACTGGAAGAACTCAAGAGGGTTGTGTCTGGAATTTATTCCTTGAACCCAATCCCTCAGTCATTTGAGGTTCCTCAGGGATCGGTGTTGTCCCTACATTGTTCGCAGTGATGTGCTGCCTCTCAGAGATATTGTAAGGGATATGAGCTGAGGTTTCACTGCTATGCTGATGATACTTAGCTCTACCTTTCTTTGCACCCAACCAGGATGGAGCTGTCTTAGTCTTTAATAACTGCCTTGCAGAAATCCAGGAGTGGATGGATTGAGCTATTTAAGTTGAACTCTGGGAAGACTGAAGTGCTGGTTGTGGACCCATGGCACCAGATAGGCGGTCGGGTAGGTTCACCCTCCGGCTCTTCCTTGGGGTTAATCACCCCGCCTCTGAACAGCGAAACCAGGGGTAATTTCTGATGAAGGGCTGATGCATGCACAGATGTCGGTCATTGTCAAGACCTCTTTCTACCATCTGAGGAATATCTCCAGGATTAAGCACCTTGTTCCGTTCTGTGACCTTCTCGTTGGTTCACACCTTTGTGTCCTCGGCCTTGGATTATTGCAACTCCTTGTACCTAGGACTATCTGGGGTGGAAATCCACTGTTTGCAGCTAGTGCAGAACGCAGCGGCCCGGCTTTTTGACAGGAACCCTCGTCCTGCCATAATTCTCCAGTGCTGCGTGGTCTGCACTGGATGCCGTACAGTGGTGGATCAGCTTTAAGTCGGTCTTCTGATAAGCCATACATGGACAGGGCCCTGACTACCTGAAAGAGCTTCTGGTACCTTACCACCCTGAGTGATTGCTCCGCTGAGCTGGCGGCGAGTTGCTAGAGATTTCAAGGGTGTGTTTAAAATCTTCTGGGGCCCGGCATTTTGCACGTGGCCCCATCCTTTGAATTCTTCTACTTGCCAGTTGCGTGAGTGAGCGACTGTGGAGGGATTTAACAAGCTTTGAAAAGCTATCTCTGGCACCAAGCATTTGGTGACTGATGCATTTATCTCAATTTTAGATGTTTATTGTCTTATTTAATTAGCTGTTGTGAGATCTGATAAGTTTTAAATTCTGTTAGGCGCCTTGGTTTTGGAAAGGTGCCATAAAATTTATTATTATTAAATGTAGAGTGTTCCGGATGTATTACTGCATCTGGGGCACTTGGCCCTCAATGGCTGGATTAACTTATTCAATTGTGAAGGTGTTAAAATATATACGATGTGTTGTATTATATTAGATTTGCTGTAATTTGGTAGACTTTAGAATAACACATGGTGTACTTAGTATTTCTGCCCAGAGTTTTCCGTTGTAAGCTAAAAACTGATAAGGCGCCAGAGCGGCCGGACAACATCTAAGGGTTATGAAGGAACTGGTGGAGAGCTGGCAGCTCCATGGCTGCACTGTTTAAACACCTCTCTGCAGGCAGGATGGGTGCCACAGGACTGGAGGGTGGCATATGTAGTGCCATATACATAAAGGGGGTCTAGGAAGGAGATGGGAATTATAGGCCTGTCTGGCGTCTGGGGTAGGCAAAGTAATGGAGGGCTTTATCAAGAAGAGGCTTGGGAGACAGTTTGGAAGGTTAGGACACCAGGATGATAAAACAGTATGGCTTCGTCCGGGAAGTCGTGTCAGTCCAACCTGTGGAGTTTTATGACTGTGTGATGGGGGCCTTGGATAGACATAGTCTGGCTGGATGTTCTATACCTAGATTTCAGCAAGGCATTTGATTCAGTGCCACATAATGGACTGATAGCAAAAGAAGGGGAGATGGGGTGGGGAGGACAGGAGCTCAGTTGGGTCAAAATTGGCTTTCGGGTGTTTACCTTCCTGGGGAGGAGAGTACCCACCCACCACTACCCTCTGTAATCAGTGGGGTCCTCAAGGTTCAGTATTGGGCCACTCTTGTTCAATGTCTACATCTTGGATGTGGGAAGGGGTTAGGAATAGGTTGAGTCTCTTTGCGGACGATTCAAAATTGGGAGCATTGGTGGATTGGGAGAGCGAGGGAGACAGTCCAGGGGATCTGGATACCCTGGAGGGGTGAGCAGGAGGTGGGAACTGAAATTGAATGCCGTCAAATGTGAGTACTTCATTTGGGGGTCAAAGCACAGGCCATGTATACACCGGAAGTCACACTGCAAGCCACAATGGGAGAAAGGGATTTAGGGGTGGAGGTAGATGTCAAAATGAATAACTCTGACAACTGTAGAAGAACTGCAGCCAAAGCAAACAGGATACTGGGTTGCATAGCCAGGGAATTATGTCTAGGAGGAGGAAGGCGATCCTCCTCTATATAATGCCTTGGTCAGGCTGCAGCTCGAGACTACTGTGCAGTTCTGGAGATCTCAGCTGAAGAGAGTTCAGAGAAGAGTGACTAGGATGATTCAGGGTATGGAGGAAGCCTTATGAGGAGAGACTGGTAGAGCTTGGGCTTTGCTGCTGTGAGGAGAGGGGAGGGACAGGGGAGACATGATAGAGGTTTTCAAGTATGTAAAGGAATATCTCAGCAGGTGTCAGTGTCTGTTGAGATTAAACAAGACCGATACTTTATTAGAAGTAGAAGGGGTCTTATTTAGGGTTAAAAGAAAGGAAGTAGGTGTGTGTTCTGTGTTGTGAAGGTACTGTATCAACTTACTTTGCTAAACCAGTAGGAGGAGAGAGAGCTTAATTGGGGGTGTGGCGTAGACACTATCAAAGCAGGTGACTCAAATTACAACTTCCTGTAGCTAGCCTTTTCTTACTAATTAGCCTCCATCCACCACCTAAGCCAGTTCTACTTTTATAGCCACTGGATTTGACTGTAGGAAGGAAGGATCATAGAGAAACATTGGTTTGTCAACTCTGAAGGAAAAAGTTGCCCCCAAGTTGGTGGTGGTCTGACACTGAGCAAAGAAGGAGACTGCTGAAGAATATAGGTTGCTGTACCAGAACAGGAAGGGTGAAAGTTATAAGGAGAGGAGAGGTAAGCATACAGAGAATCAGGAGAGGGACACAAAATAAGACATGATGGGAGTGGTGCAGTGCAATGGCTGTGGGTCAGCAGTGTTCGGAGACATTCTGGAGGCTGCGATGCTGCCCTAGTTGCAGGCACCTCTCTGGTCTGAGGGAGGAGGTTGCCAGTCTCCATGGCTGACCTGGCTAGGATTCGTGAAACCTCCTCCCCACCCAGGGACCACGAGGGCCAAAGCCACTACTCAGAGGTTGCCAAAAAGAGGAGAGGCTGGACCAGGGTGGGCTCAGGGAGGGAGAGGTAGAACAGAGTTGCATCCTCGAACTGTACCTCTCCACAATTCATTCATGCTTCTGGTGGATAGTGGTTCCTCTATGGAAGCACCTGCAGTGGAGATCAAGGAGGATGCTGGGAATCTTCACAAAGGAGACCCACTGGAGGTGGCGTGGGACCCACAGGGAAGAAACAACTCCTGGTGGGGACTCAATCATGAGGGGTAGAAATGGGGAAGGAAGAGGAGAGGGAGGTAAGGTGCCTGCCTGGCACCACAGCTTGGAGGGACAGGAATTGAATTCTCAGGATCGTGGGAGCAGCTGCTAAGGGAGGGGAGCTGGATGTCATTGTCCACCTAGGGACAAATGACCTGGCTAGGAATGGGATCAGAGCAGTGCAAGAGGAGTTTGTAGAGTTGGGGAGGGGCTTAGACAAGTAGCGCATACGGTAACCTTCTCTGAGGTGCTGCCTGTCTGTGGTAAGGGTGATGCTAGGGTACTCCTCACCAGGGAATTCAATAAATGGTTGAAAAACTGGTGTGGAGCTCAGGGTTTTGGCTTCATTGGGGACTGGGGAACCACCTGGAGGGATGCAGACCTATACTGGTGCAATGGTCTGCATCTGTCCAGGGGAACCAGGATCTTAGGTGAGAGGTTTAAATGCTTCATTGGCAAGCATTTAAACTAGCCAAGGGAGGCACTGAAAGGGCAGGAAATCCAGCCTCCCCACAAAACATGTAATTAGTGAGGTAAACACCAAGGTAGATAAGTCATTAGGGAGAAGGACAGAGGTAAATGTAAAAAAAAGGGGCAAAGGCAGTAAGGACAGGAATGGGGCTAAAGGGGTAAGGGCATCAAAAGTGGGGGTGATGACTACCAGTGCCTGTAGTCTGTGTAACAAGCTCCCTGACCTAGTGGCCTTGATGGAAGAGGGTTGCCTGGATATTGTGGCAGTCACAGAAACATGGTACACAGAGAACCATGACTGTGATGTCAGCATACCAGGATACACAATCTACAGGAGGAACAGGAAGGGTAAAGAGGAGGAGGAGTAGCTCTTTATGTAAAGGAAGGATCAAAGCAACAAAACTAAGGAGTAAACTGAGGAGCAGATTAGGCACTCTGGGTCACCTTGGAGACAGGAAATGGCACCACAATCCGCATGCGGTTGTATACAGACCCCATCTCAGGGGAGGGAATGGACAAGGAAATGATACAAGGCTTCCTTAGAATGGCAGAAAAAGGGAGATATTGTTGATGGGGACCTGAATATGCCAGATGTTAACTGAGCACCTTTGCTGCAGGCACATCCAAGAGCATGATCATTCTTGATGCCCTACAGGGGCATGCCTCAGACAGCTAGTATTGGAACCCACTGGAGGAGCAATCTTAGACCTGGTACTCTCAAATGGGGATGGAGAAACAATTGCAGATTTAGAAGTGGATAGCCATCTGGGAACAAGCGACCACCAAACAGTGTGGTTCACGATAAACACAGCCATACAATCAAGCCATACAAAAGCAAGAGTATTGGACTTTAGGAGGGCTGACTTTGGGAAAATGAGAGTGTGCCTCAGAAAAGCACCAGCAAACAGACAAGAAAGGGTGGAGGAACAATGGGAGTAATCAAACAGCCATCACAGAGGCAACAAGCCTTTGTGTAAAGCAAATCAACAAAATACACGAAGGAAAAAAAACACTATGGTTCTCAAAGAGGTGGAAGGAAGGTTAAGGAGAAAAGGCTAGCATTTAGGAAATATAAGGAAACACAGAAGGAGCAGGACAGAGAACTTTATCAGTTAAAGAAGAAAGAGGCTGGGAAGGCAGTCAGAATAGCAAAGGCCCAAACTGAGGAAAAGTAGCCAACTCGGTAAGAAGGGATAAACCTTTTATAGGTACATCAGGGAGTGTAGAAAGACAAAGGGAGGGGATATTGAGGTTGAATAGAAAGGATGGTGGATGGGCAGAGCGGGACAGTGAAAAATCAGGGATACTGAATGAATATTTCTGCTCCAGTATTCACAAAGGAAGAGGAGGAGTTACCTAAACCAGCAAGAGAAACATTCTGAAGACGGGGTCTATACGATCCATTTACAGAAAAAAGGGTTCTGAAAACTAATAAAATTGAAGGTGGACAGAGCAATGGGGCCTGATGGGATTCACCAAGAATTCCTAAAGGAACTAAGGGTAGAACTAGTGGCACGCTACTACTCTCTTTAACAAATCATGGGAGGATGGGGTGGTGCCTGAGGACTGGAGGAGGGTGGATGTGATTCCTCTTCACAAAAGAGGAGCAGGACAGAGGCAGGAAACTACAGACCAGCTAATTTGACCTCAGTGGTAGGGAAAATGATGGAATCACTTCTGAAGGAAAAATTGTTAGTACCTAGAGGCCAGTGGGGCACAGGACGAAGGCAGCATGGATTCACAATGGGAAGGTCATGTCAGTCAGATCTAACAGATTTCTTTGACTGGGTGACCAAAGTAGTAGACAAGGGAGGGGCTGTGGACATGGCCTACCTAGATTTTAGCAGGCATTTGTTACAGTCCTGGCACACAAAGATTAATACACAAGTTAGCCAGCCTTGGGTGGATCCCAAGGTGGTAGCCTGGATAAAAAATTGGCTAGACAACAGGACGCAAGGGTAGTAGTCAGTGGAGTCCACAGTGAAGAAAGGAGGGTTACTAGCTGGGTACTGCAGGGTTCAGTACTAGGACCGGTCCTTTTAATGTCTTTATAAGTGACCTTGCAGAGAAACTGGAAGGAAAAGTTTGTCTCTTTGCAGACGACACAAAGATCTGCAACAGGGTTAATAACACAAGATGGAGTGGAAAGGATGAGAAGAGACTTGGCAAGAGTTGGAGGAATGGTCAAATGTATGGCAGCTCAGATTCAGTGCAAGAAGTGCAAGGTAATGCACCTGGGAAACAAAACCAGGGAAGAGTACACAATGGGGGTGAGATACTGACAACAGTAAAATGGAAAGGGACTAGGTGTAATTATATCAGATGACCTAAGGTGGGCAAGCAATGTGAGAAGGCAGTAAGGAAGGCTGGAGGGATACTGGGATGCATAGGGAGAGGCATCAGTAGTAGAAAATAGTAAGTTATCCCTCTGTACAGACAGTTGGTGAGACCCCATCTAGAGTACTGTGTGCAGTTCTGGAGACCCCATCTCCATAAAGACAGAGTGGAGGCTGTCCAGAGGAGGGCAACTAAAATGGTGCAGGGTCTGCACCAGAAGACATCTGAAGAAAGACTAAAGAGCTTAATATGTATATGCTTGAGGAAAGAAGGGAGAGTGGTCAAGATAGAAACTTTCAAGTGCCTCAAGGGAATCAACAAAGTCCAAGAGGGTAGCATCTTTCAGAAATAGAGATGTGCAAGAACAAGGGCACAATTTGAAGATGGGGGGAGCGGCTCAGAGGTAATGTGAGAAGTATTTTTCACAGAGTTGTGGATGCATGGAACAGCCTCCCTGAGGAGGTCGTGGAGTCAAGAACAGTGGAGGAATTCAAGCATGCATGGGACAGACATAAGGCAGTTCTAGTGGGGGGTGGGGTGGAGGAAGTAAGCTGTTGGTTAACTAGGATCTGCAGCTTACCTGTTAGGTAGGACAATGGACAGACTAGGTGGGCCCAGCGGTCCTTATCTACCGTCACATTCTATGTTTCTATAACCAGGTGGAACCAAGGAGCTGTTTAGGCTAAAGAAGGGAGAGCAACCAGGGGTCATGGTGGAAGCTGGAGGGGGAATTATTGGGGGGAGTGTAGGAAGTAGTATTTCACTGAGAGGTGGTGGAGCCGTGGAATCGCTGCCCAGGAGGCTGGTGGAGGAGGGCACAGTGGAGGGCTTCAAGAAGGGGTGGGACAGGTACAAGGGAAACTGAAGCCAAAGACCACCTCTCGGGAGCTAGGTGGGGTGGGAAGGAGAGTAGCCATTAGGTTGCTGGCTTCGAGCAGACAAGACACACCATTTGGCCTATTCTACTGGCTTTTAGTATGTAAGTATATTAATTCCGAGGTCTTACTGCGACTTGCTTTTTAAATTTACAAGTTTAGATTGTGATTTCTTATTTAACAAATAGTAAATTAAGGGTGTTAATTTGGAATCATTGGATTTTGCTTTAGGATTTCAATTATTGATGAATTGGAGTCTAGCCTTAAATTACCATTAATTGTTTTAGTATATTGTTTTAAGTATTGAAATATGATTTCTTGAAATCTTATATTCTAGCCTAAGTTGATTAAATGTTTTGCAATGATTATCTATAAATAGATGAGCCGTATGTGTTATGCAAGTTTGGCCATTTATTATCGTTTTGTCTGTTAAAAATATGTCTAAGATGAGATTGTTGTAAATAGGGGTATCTGCAGTAATTTAGATTTTATATTTAAAATTAGAGTATGCTTTATACTAAGCGTTTAATGCTACTTTGGATGCATTGTTCTTAATTTGTTTATTAATAATGGTTATATGGTTCTTATAAGTAAAAATAATACATTTGTATGGGTAATTTTGATAAATTTATTTCCATTTGGGCAGTTGGGTACTTAACAGATTAGCATGTATCAATACCATATAATAGAGCATTGTGAGGCTATATTATATGGAAGGCCACCATTAATTTTGATTTTATCAAAGTTGAATATGCAACTTTAGATTTTCCTTCTTCCATATATAGTTTAAGGTTATTCTTTCTAATTGTGAGAAGAATGTTTTGGTAATTCAGTAGGGATGGTTTGGAACAAATATAACAATTTGGGCAATACATTCATTTTTATTACGTTGATATGTCCTATATTAGTTAATGGTGAGTATTGCCATCTTTGCAAATCTATTGTGATCTTTTCAAGAATAGGTTCATAAATATTATTATATATATCAACATATGGCAGGATATTTATTCGAGATAATGTAGCTGTTGCACTTGTGGACATTCATAGCCCAGTGGCATTTTGGTTTGGATGCTTGTTTTAATGACATCACAAAGATTGTTGCCAGTTTACAGTATAGCCAGAAGTGTCGCTGAACATTTCTGTAATGTTGAATAATTCAGGCAACGAGTTTAAAGTGTCATAAATACAGTGTAATATATCATCTATGTATAAACTAATCTTATGCTCCTGCTGTTGTATTTGAATTCCTTTGACTTTTATATTATTTCTGACTGTTGTGTTGTTGCCAAGGGTTGAATTATAAGTGCGAATATAAGTGGTGATAAGGGACATCCTTGGCAGGTTCCACAGCTAAGTTGAATGGATGAGGATATTGTATTGTTTGTTTTAATTTCAGCTTTGGGTATTTGTAAATTACTTAATCAATCAATGAAATTTTCCTAGTTTCATTTTTGTAAAGCTATAAAATAAATTGCCATTCTATTTTATCGAATGCTTTGGCAGCGTCAGTTAATAATATAATTGCATCTGCTTGTGTTCTATTGTTTATTACATTTATTGTACACCTAATATCGTTGATTTTACTGCCTTTAATAAATCTGGACTGATATGGTGGTACCAGTAAGTGAATTACTTTCTGGAGTCTGACAGAATTTTGGTAGAAATCTTATCGACGTTCAGTAATGAAATGGGTCGATATGATTCACAATTCATTGGTATTTACCCTTTCTCTCTCCTTATGCTGATCTCGGGGCTTCCAAGAGGAGGTACCTTCCAGTAGTTGTCACGTGACAGGCAGGAACACAAAGCTCTGAAGCCTGGACATGCTCTTCCCGCTTCCTGTGACCACCAGTTTAGTTCCTGCCTTGCAGGGGCAGGTACTCTGCAGCAGAGCTCTGTCACTGCAGTGCTAGGGCTGAAGACTTCAAAACTATAAGTTTGGACATATTTCTTATTGGATTTACACAAGAGTGGGGATGGCTGGACCCAACGACCAGCTTTCTCTGCTCTTGGGGGTCTCAGCCCTGCAGGCTGGACTGACTGGCCCCTCTCAATTATCAGGATAAAGCTCTCTTTCTCTGGTTATAGGGTCCCAGTCTCAGCCGTGCATGCTGATCAGACTAGCACCCCTCCACCTTTCTTCTGCCTGACCCCAGCCTCAGCCACAGCGTGCTGTACAGACTGGCCTCTCAGTATTTTCTCCTGCTGCTGAGTGGTAGGTGGCGCCCCCTTTCCGGGACATTCAAGTCGGCTCAGAGGATCAAAGTGGGAAATTCTTTATTAATAAAGTTTCAAGCAGCAGACGAGCCGCCCTACCTAAGGAAGTGCCACCCACCGGCTCCTCGTGGAGCACTTTTCCAAGACCTCGTGATGAGAGTGAGCTTGCTTAGTGGAACACTGTCATGATTACTCCTGGGCTACAGATGTACTTCCGCTGGAGTCAGGAAGCACTTCACTGAGCAATTTTCTATCAGTGAGCTTCAGAGGCTAGGCTTATCAACGGAGGCTGCGTATAAGACAGCTTGTGTTATGGCGGCATGCTCAGGCAGTCGGCGAACCCTCGGACTCAGAGTTTATTTAATTGGTGGCAATGTGCACAACAAGGGCGCCTTATAGAACTGTAGCGCCACTAACGACGCCCAGATGCACAGATTGTCGACTAGCACCTAGGGTCTCACTGCTTTCGTTAATGGGAGGCCACTATCGCTCTAGTCTGAGCTCAGCTGCATTTTCAGGAGTGCTTTTTCCGTCTAGCACTTCAGAGGTCAGCTCGTCTCCACAGGACGTGTATGGCACAACTAGCCTGGCGGCAATGTACATAGGCGTTGATGAGCTCCTTGGGCTCTTAGCACATCGATCAGAAGCCTTATGGAACTAGCAGCTCTGCTGGCAGGCACGCCCAGGTTCACAGTTCGTTGACTAGCAACCCAGGTGTGTCAGTGCTTATGGAGTGAGGCCACTACCCCTCTGAGGTGACTGGAGAGGCTCCTTACAGTCACTTTAGTGGAAGGCACTCCCTGCATTTCAACAGCGATGCTGCGGGATAGAGTGCCCCTTCCCCACAAATGAAGGATCAACCATTACAGGCAATGCTGCTTAGGTAAAGTAAGGAACTGCAGGCCAGGAATCTTGGTGACCTAAAGACCTGAGTTTGAATCTCTCTTTGGATTTGAGAACCGGACCACAAGTGCTGATAAGGGAATCTGTTTGTGGGCTCCTATCTTCTGGCAGGTGGATTATTGGACTACGTGGATTGGGTGACTAGTATGGGGACACCCAGCTGTACCTGCCAGCAGCAGAGGCCGACATACTCCATGAAATGCGTCTTTGGATTAGCCTGGCGTATACTTCTCCAAGCAGGAGTTGCCACAGGTTCAGATACCCCATGGTGGGCTACATGCAGCTCTCTATGTTTGTACTCTAAGCAAACAACTACCTCGAGGTTACAGGAGATAACCGGGCTGCCATCTCAGTGATCAGCTCCCAACTGTGTAGTCTGAGGAGGTCACAGCCTCAGGGGAACCCTCTTGGCCTCAGAGCCTTGGTGCTAAACCTTCATACCAATGCAGCCCACATAAGTGGGTCACTTGAGAGCACAACAAGGTGGAGGTATCTCAAGAAGGCTACCCAGGTGTCCGTAACCTCACAGCAGCAACGGCAATCTCTTTTCATCTAGCAATCCCTTCTAGTTTCAGTGAAAACCAAGTCTGCCTGCCAGCAACCCCAGCTGTGAGCCTAGCCTTGGCTCACTCAGCAGTCAGACAGCTATGCAGCAAATCCCATGTTTTACCACATCATAACCAAGCACTCCCTGGATTTTGGGCTGGTCAAATGGTGCATCTTCAGAAATTCACCTGGAAAAGGCACCGTATGAAAGAAACCTGCAGTGCGGATCTGCCTTGAAGAGCGATAACAGTATTTAGGGAATGTGAAGAAGGTACACATGCCGCATCAAGGGACAGGCGGAAATCTTGGTCACCGGCTTCTGAAAGGATTTGCTTGCCCACACCTCAGCAATGGTCAGAAAGGGTCATTTCAGGCATCGCATGGTTCTCCTCCCTAACCAGTGTAATTGCAGGGAAGGATGAGGCTGCATCTGAGTCACAGGGGGTGACACAACACCTCGTAATGAAGATCTCTGGCCCATACTCAGTGAGGGACAAACCCATCCATACCAAGTCATGCAAGGGTTGGGGCATACTTCATCACTGATACGCAGTTGCCTCCACTCAAAACCACTGTTGGCCTCACGTGGCTCCCTCACCAACTTCTAACTGTAATTTATCAATGGCCCAAGCAATTACAGACTTGGCAAGGTTCAAGCGATTCCTTATTTTCTGACAGGGGTTAGTGAGCAGGTTCACCCACAGACTGGAACAGGGTGTCCCTCACTCTGACAATGTGGGGAGGATTCAGACCAGTCTTGGTTCTGAAACTTTGTCACCACTGGGTGCGCACAACTCTGTTGAGATGGACACATTGTCATCTGTCGTATGGAAACTCCATGAGGCGATTTTCCTGATATCAATGAATTACAAGACTCCTATCCACTTATCCCCATCTGGGAGTAGCACAATATCTCAGATTCAAGATGGGGAGCAATCACCTTCAATTCAAAGCGCTTCCTATCGGCCAGAGGGTTGACCAAGGTCATAGAAGTAGGTATTTGCTCCTACTTCTGGTAATTGCTAGCTTCCACACAACCAGGATATAGCTCTTCCCACCTGGTCAACATCATCCAAGGCCCACAATTCTATCAAGCAATACCAGCAGTGGCGGAGGTCGTCAGGGCCTCTCTACCCTATCTGGGAGCAGGCTTGAAACACAGTCAGGTGTCTCACACAGAAGAAAATCCATGGACCTCTAGACTGTTTTCCATCAGCACACCTCCTGACGGCTCACTGTTACATAAGGCTCATAGGGGACATGCTCTCCTTCATAGACATAGTCTTCTGGGCAGTGATTCACAGACAGCCCATCCAGGCCAGCATTCTCAAACTGTGGTCTCAACCAGGGATGGCTAAAACAAAATTTCTAATTCCTTGCCAGGGCATTCTTCCTTGATGGGCTCGGAGGACCAGTTTTATAGCGTTCTCAATTTGAGGCTTCATCAGCGAGCAAAAATTACTAACGTTAGCTACCTAAGGGCTATGGAGATTCTGGGTCAGGCCTCCGTACTAGGCAAGTGGTCTCTGTCGGAGTCCAGATCCAGCACAATGGACAACTGACCAGCAATAACTTGTACTGATCACCGGGGTTGAAAAGGAGATCATGGATACACAAGGAATTCCTCCTGCCCCTGGGGGGCCTGTGCTGCACCTGCCAAGCCTCACGGCAGCATACAGTCAGTTCTGAATAACATCCATGCGGGCTGGCTAGGGCGCAAGGACTTCCTACCAGGGAATGGGAGCTGAAGGCGATGCCTTCAGCACCCCTCGGTAGATCTCTTGTCAGCAAAACCCTATCAGCCTTTTTCCCAATTCTACTACTCTCCAGGGTCTGGCATAAGTTAACTGGATCCGGCGGAACTATTTTGGCCTACTCATACTGGCCCAGGTGTCCACCGTTCACATGTCTGATTCACAGGTCAAGGCAGCCTCAATAAGATCCGTCTCAGCCCAGACCTTTTCACAGGCCCTGTACTGCATTTCAGTCTGTGCGGCGCTCTCTCTCACTGGGAGATTGATCAGGAGTCTCTCAAGGAGCTAGGATTTATTTCTTCTGGCATTGAAATCATGCTTCATCTTTGTCTTATTCTAATACAGAATATGGTCAGATTTCCTTTCTGGCTTCAAGGGCAACAGATGTCAACTAGGAGGTATCCCTACTCTCCATTCTTCAGGTCATCCATCAGAATGCGAGAAAGGTCTACAACCATCCTCCTGGTGGGTTCAGATTCCCGCGTTAGGAGCACTCTGGTTGATAGAGGCAGGAGAGTCCTGTGGTCTCATCACCAGGTGGGAGGATTCCTGAGGGTGTAACTTTTAAACGCCCTTCAAGCCAGCTGGAGACTCAGCTTGGTCAAAGAGGCATCCCTCATACACCTGATTTAAGACGACGGTCGCCTTTCTAGCTACCTCTTTAGCCAGTCGCATCAATGCGCTAGAAGATATCTTCCATATGGATCCTCGTATAGTATTTTTGTATAGTTGTTCATAAGGACTCGGTGGTCTCTGTTTAGATCCAGATTTTTTTGCAGAATGTGGTAATCTCTCTCTTGGCAACCAGCGGTTGAACATTCCTCCCTGCTACCTTTCTCCAAAATATGACAAGGAGAATGAATTTCATACTCTGGATCCTAAAGAGTGATACAGCACTGCCTTAAAGAGCCAAGCCCATTCGTAAAGCTCCAGCTTATACGTCCTCACCAAGGACCAAACCATCAAAAGAAGCTTCTAAGCTCTATTGCCAGATATATTTATTCATCCATAACCACTACCTTCCAGCAAACAGGGATGTCTTTACCTGGTCCAATTAAGGTACCCTCAGCCAGGGCCATAGTGCGTCTTGAGGGTGGACTTCAATGATTCCTCTGGCTGGCTTATGCAGAGGCGGCTCTTTGGCCACCTATTGACAATGTATTAAGACTTTTCCCAGCTGGATTTGTCTGCCTCGACCGGGCTTCTTGGTTCTTCAGGTGGTGGTGGTGATCCCTTAAGGGTATTCACATTCTTCCACCGGAAGCCAGGGGATGTACTGCTTTAGTATATCCCAGTAGTTATAAACCGGAGACTAGCATAAGGAGAGAAATAGAAATTTAAATACCTGTAAATTTTCCTTCTCTGACTGCTGGTCTCCAGCTTCTTCCCTCCCACAATGTAACAAGGTGGTGGTCAGCTGGCAGATTGTTTGAGATAACGTTGTCTCTTTCTGTTTCCAAGTTTATATAGTACTACCAGGATGGAATGGCTTTGGGAAGAACTGGTGGTCACAGGAAGTGGGAGGGAGGATGTCCAGGCTGCAGAGCTTTGTGTTCCTGCCTGTCACGTGGCAAGAGGAGGTTCCGCCAGTAGTTACGCCTAATCCAATTAACATAAGCACTCTGGAGAGAGTCGATCTCAGTCCTTTCACAGAAGAAGGTTCTGAGAAGGACCTGCAGAAACTTGAAGAATGGTCAGGGGTTTGGCAGTTGAAATTTAATGCAAGGAAGTAGCAAGATAATACATATGGGGCACAAAACCCTGGCACAATATATCAGTTGGGGGTGAGGATATAGCATGCACCAAGCAGGAATGGGATCTTGGGGTTATCTCTGATGACCTCAAGGTGAGAAACAGTGTGACAAGACAGCAGGTAAAGCAAATAGGATGCTGGGATGTATAGGCAGGGGCATCACCAGCAGGAAAGGGAGGTCATAATTCGCTCTACAAGACAGTAGTGAAGCCCCACCTGGGTACAGTGTACAGTTCTGGAGACCATACCTACGTGAGGACATAGACAGGAGTAGAGAAGGTTCAGAGGAGGGCAACAAAGATGGTGCATGGATTGCATCACAAGTCCTATGAAGATAGGTTGAAGGAACTGAACATGTACCCCTGGAGGAGAGGAGGAGAGAGAGGATATGATAGAGACATACAAGTATCTTACAGGGAGGAACAGGGTCTAGGAATACACTATTTTAAGCGAAAAGATGTTCCAGGACTAGAGGGCATGGGATGAAGTTGGAGGGAGGATGATTCAGAAGAAACATGAGAAAAATTTCTTCACAGAGCGGGTGGTGGACAAGTGGAACACCCTGCCAGAGGAAGCGGTGGGGGCTGAAACAATCACAGGATTTAAGATGCATGGGATAGACATAAAAGGAATTCTGGAGGTCAGGGGTAAGGGGCAACAGACTTCTAGGAAAACATAAACTGAACTTACAAGCTCAAATGGGCAGACTGGGTGGGCCATAGGCCCTTATCTGCCGACACTGTCTATGTATCTATGTAACTCCTAAAACTGAAGGTGGACAAAGCAATGGGGCCAGATGGAATTCACCCAGAATTCTAAAAGAATTAAGCAGAGAACTAGTGACACCACTGACTACGCTTTTAACAAATCATGGGAGGATGGCGTGGTACCTGAGGACTGGAAGAAAGTGGATGTGATTCCCTTCACAAAGTGGGACCAAGGCGGAGGCAAGAGGCAAACTACAGGCCTGTCAATTTGACCTCTGTGGTAGGAGAAGTGATGGAATCACTTCTGAAGGAAAGAATAATTGAGTACCTAGAGGCCAGTGGGGCACACGACCCAAGGCAGCATGGATTCTGACCGGGAAGGTCATGTCAGACGAATCTAATTGATTTCTTTGACTGGGTGACCAAAGTAGTAGACCAGGGAGGGGCTGTGGACATGGCCTACCTAGACTTTAGCAAGGCATTTGACACAGTCCCACACAAAAGATTAGTAGTCAGATTAACCAGCCTTGGAGTGGGTCCCAAGGTGGTAGCCTGGGTAAAACATTGGCTGAACAACAGGACACAGAAGGTAATTGTAAATGGAGTCCACTCTGAAGAGAGGGTTACTAGTGGGGTACCACAGGGTTCAGTACTGGGTCCAGTCCTTTTTAATGTCTTTATAAGTGACATTGCAGAGGGACTGGGAGAAAATATGCCTCTTGCAGATGACACAAAAGATCTGCAACAGGGTTGATACACAAGGAGGTGTGGAAAGGATGAGAAGGGACTTGGCAAGGTTGGAGGAATGGTCAGTATGGCAGCTTGGATTCAATGCAAAGAAGTGCAAAGTAATGCACTGGGAAACAAAACCAAGGGAAGATTAAACAATTGGGGGGTAGTGACAAAATGGAAAGAGACCTAGGGTAATCTGATCAGATGACCTTAAGGTTGGCAAGCAATGTGAGAAGGGTAGGGAGGCTGGGGGATACTGGGATGTATAGGGAGAGGTATCACCAGCAGAAAACAGGAAGTTGTTATCCCCCTGTACAGACAGTTGGTGAGACCCCATCTGGAGTACTGCGTCCAGTTCTGGAGACCCCATCTCCAGCAAGGTCATAGACAGGATGGAGGCAGTTCAGAGGAGGGCAACTAAAATGGTGCAGGGTCTGCAAGAGAAGCCATACGAGGAGAGACTAAAGGAGCTTAATATGTATACCCTTGAGGAAAGGAGGAGAGGGGACATGATAGAAGCGTTTAAGTACCCCAGTGGAATCAACAAAGTCCAAGAGGGTAGCATCTATCAGAAAAGAGATGTGCAAGAACAAGGGGACACAATTTGAAGATAGAGGGGGCGGCTCAGGGGCAATGTGAGGGATATTTTTCACAGAGAGGGTGATGGACACGTGGAACAGCCTTCTTGAGGAGTTTGTGGGGTCTAAAACTGTGGGAGAATTCAAGAATGCATGGGATAGACATAAGGCAATTCTTGTGGAGGTAGGAAGAAATAGGCTGTTGGTTAAATAGGATCTGCAGCTTATCCTCTAGGTAGGAAATGGGCATACTAGGTGGGCCAGCGGTCCTTACCTGCGTCAAAGTCTTATGTTTGAAGCCTGAGACCAGCAGTCTGAGAAAGAAAATTTACAGTTACTTAAATTTCTATTTTTCAAAATAGATGGATTATTGCTTCATTAAATTAGCATGGTATTTTATGTTCAGTAATAAATGAATTAAATAATCTTAAGATAGGGTCAAGATGTCTTTAATTTTTTTATAAAATTCGATAATCCATCTGGACCAGGGGCCTTCCTTCCTTACGGCAGTTGGATTATTGCCTGGTCAAGTTCATATAGATGAATATAATCATTCACGATGTACAGTAGATGTGGGAGTGAGTTTAAATGTGTAGCATCCATAAATTGTGTTATTACTATGTCACCGGTTCTTGTTGTGTTTTGTATAATTCTTTATAATCTTCAAAAGAATTAAGTTGATTTCAGTAGGGTCTATAGTTATAGTACTGTCTTATGTATTTTATGAATAGAATTCTGCTCCTTTTCATTATTTAACTGCCATGATAGTAGTTTTAACGGGTTGTCCCAAAGTATGTAATATTTACTACGTGTTTGCATTAAGATTCTTTCTGCCTTTTCAGTAATTAGGTTATTGTATTCTATCTGTGTTTGTAAAATTGTTTTTACTACAGTAGGGTCCAAATTAGAACTATGTATTCATTGCAATGTTTGTATTTGTTGTTCAAGACATATTTGTTGCTGATTCCAACTGTTTTTCTGTTTTTCTGCAGTTTACATACATGTTCAATGATCCACATTTTAAAAGCTTTCCATAATACCACTAATCTTAGCATCCCGTTATCATTAAATGTGAAATACTCCAGAATGTTGGTTTGTATTGATTTATGCATTATGAGTTTATGTAATATTGAAGAGTCTAATTTCCAATGGCATGGTGATATGACACTGTTGTATGTCAATTTCATTATACAAGGAGAATGAGCTGAAATCATTATCCCTGAATGTTCTATTTTCTTTATTTGATACATTAAAGCATTAGAGCATAGAACAAAATCAATGTAGAAGTATGATTTATGCATATTAGAATAAAATTATATTTTATCTTTACTAAAATAAACCCATTGGTCCTCTAAGTGAAGTTGAATTGAAACTGCTTAATCACTTTTATTGCGGTTTTATGTGTATTGTAAAAGAAAGATGTACAGTTGGTTTTAGATGAGGTTAGATTGAAATCTCCAGTAATTATATATGGTGGGAATATGTTAATTGGAGAAAAAATTAGTAAAGAAAGTAGGTGAATTTTCATTGGAGCATATAGGGTTGCAACTTTCACAATCTGATTTAATAATTGAATTTCAGTTATTATATACCTACTACATTTATCTTTAGATGTTTAAAGAATCGTGAGGTTTTAAATTTTTTTTTTTAAATATAGCTACCTCTCGGCACATAAATTCTTTAAAAGAAGAAAAAGTTGATTTTCTTAGATACAGCATATAACAATCATTACAAGGCAATAAAAAGAAAAAACATTCAGCAAATCTCCTGGCCTGGAAATTTCCCGTGGAAGTACAGCTCTAAGGAGATAGTTCAGTAGTAAAGAAAATAAACAGTGTGTGAACTATTAGACAAAAGAAAACTACCAGCAGCAGTATGCTTAACTGACTCTGATGGAAATTGACTTTCAGAAAGTAGTTACATAACTGAAAGCAGTAACTAACCTTAAGGATGTCTTTGACTATAACTGATCAGAATGCCAAAACTGACAGTCATTTATCTTTTATTGCCTAGCAACAGAGCATTTATGAAATTGCATGCCAGTTGATGTAAGGCTCAGCATATTATTGGATGTGTATCGTTCGGGTGACACCTTCCACTTTTTGCTTCCGTCAGCTTGTGCAGCCATAGATATTCAGATGGTGAGAGACTGTAGAGGGATCAGCATAGGTCTCAAAGGATAAATTAACCCTCCACCCCACCCGTCCACTACCCTTGAGTGTTGCTCCCATCTGGTGCTTGAAACCATATATCCCATGCCAGGTCCAATCTGTCTCTGACCTTATATTGTACTCTTGTATAGAAGGCTGTTCTGGTGACCCTGGCTTTCATTCCCTATACATTGGGAGCTCTGCCTGCCTCCATTTCATTACTTTGTCTCTCCACATCCATGGCCATTGCATACAACAAGGGCCTCCATTTGATTGCTGCTCCTTGAGCAAGGTGCATTTCTCCCAGTAACCAGAGAATAAGTGTGGTAGGTAGGCTGCTGCTGGCTACCATCTTAGTCGCTTTGTGGGTTTACTCCCAGAATGGTTGCACCAGAGGGCAGCCCCAGAGTGTGTGGTATGTGTGCCCTGGCCCTAATGGCATCTCCAGCACTCATTTCAGACTTGTATTTCCATGTGAGATAGTTTGTCCGGTGTTCAGTGGCCTGCTCAGTATTTTTTCTGGTTTAATTAATACCTAGGATCTGATGTGCCCTGGCGGGCAGGTCTCGAAAGCACCTCTCTTACAAGTCCTGTAGGATGTCCAGGTTCAGATCTATAGCCCATTTTGTTTTATGTCTGTCCCAGCTGGTCTGTGCAACTGCTGCAGGTGTTTATGAACTGGTCCTGCTTTTGGATGTACCAGTCTTGTCCACTGATCAGTTACCCTTTCCATCTCTGTGAGGTGGTATTCATAGCTCACACCCAGCCATGGCCTCGAAGCATGTCGAAGGTTCGGATATCTCCAATGGTCTGACACCTGTAAAGCAAATTCTTGTTGCAAGCACCTGAATGATTTAAGAATGTAGTCTTTGGGAGAAGAGACAAGAGCTACCTTGGTAATGCCTCTTTCTCTTACTACCTCCGATGAGAAATTTTATCCTCTGTTTGCAACAGAGGGCTGTCCCATAGATTTTCCTGCAACCCAAATAGAGACTGCTTCAGACGGATTTATTTTACACTGTCCACCAGCAGTGTTTGGTGTTTTCAGATGTGAGGGCAACCCTCCCACGGTCCCCACTAACCTTTTCAGCCTGTCCTGCAACAGGGATCAGTCTGAAAAGGCTTGTTCCATCTGGAGCCGGAGGGGTCATCTTGGCCTCCCTTGATCTACAGTAATGCATTCCTAACACCATTCTCTGTGAGAAGACCGTGGCCATGGGGCATTCCACCTTCCCTGCATCGGCAGGGCCCATAATACCTGTGGACTGAACAGTGTCTTGTTGTGATGCTAAAGAATGCATGGAAGCATGCCATCTCTCTAAGTCAGGTGGGAGGAATTCTCTGGTTGATGTGTAGTAGTCCGGGACAACGCCATCATTTTAAAGGCAACAGTTTTACCCTGGATAGAAAGGTTGAGATGTTCCCACCTATCTATATCATAAGTCAGCTGCTTCAAGAGTGGTTGGAGATTGGCTGCTCTCCAGTCCTCCACTTTGGGCTTAATGAACATCCCCAAGTATCTGATGCGTGTGGGGCCTGTGTCATCTGACATTATTCCAAAATTGCCCCTGGGCCTGGCATCTCTTCAGGTAAAACCTCTCTTTTGGACCAGTTCACCTGCAAACCTGAGAGTTGTCCGAACTTCAGTATGACACTGAGAGTCTCGGGTGGGAATCGCTAGCTGGGATAGTTTGAATAGCATGCCATTTAGTAAAGCAGGGATTTGCAGGAAATAGACACTGCAGGGATCCCTGAATCCTAGGCTGAGTTCTGAGAACCTCTGTTGAGGTTCCATCACCATAACTAAGAGCAGGGGAAGAGTGGGCACCAAAGTCTGGTTCCTTAGTGGAGTGGAAAGCAGGAGATATAGAAACCCATTTGTGAGAACATCAGCGAGAGGAGAGTGGTATAGCTTCTGAACCCAGTTTATGGGCGTGGACCTATTCAGAATGACTTGAAGAGGAAGTCCCACTCACTCCACTGAGTCAAAGGCCGCCTCTGCATCAGTTGCAACTAGCACTGATGAAGCCTCCCAATTCTGAGCTCAAGTTATGATGTTGGCCAGTGCCTAACATTATCTGTGCCCTGCCTCCTGTTGATAAAGCCCACTATTGGGGATGAATGATGCATGGCGGTGCTTTCTCCAGTCTGGTTGCTTAAATGTTAGCAGTCACCTTGGCATCTGTGTTAATTAGGGAGGTTGGCCAGAAGCTACATGGTAAGGGGGAAGGTCGAGGGAGGGTGGGAGTGGCAGCTGCAGTATAAGGGCTGCTAGGTATACAATAGAGCAGACTTGATGGACCGTACATTGCCTTTATCTGGGCAGTTTCTGATGTTTGTAAGTGGTCAGATCCTTATTGGGCTTTGGTAACACCATGACTGTTGCTTCCTACATAGAAAGGAGAATGACTTTCCGTCCCTCTGTGTTGTACTAGCATCCATAGATGCAATAGTAAGTCTTCCTAAAAGTCAGCACTTGGCCCATCTGGACCTGGTGCCTTACCTTTGCCAGGGCACGAATGGCTTTGGCTACTTCACCCAGTGTTATGAGGATGTCTGGTTCTTGCTTAGTGATTCCAGGATCTGCTGTAGGCTTAAATCTCCAGAAATGTATCAGAGTGCAGTGAGCAGGGGCTGGACTTGTACAACCTTTCTTAAAAGTCTAGGGATCTCATTTCCTTGGGGTCTGCTGTGAGATGGCCATCCATCTGGTTAAGATGGGCTGTGTGGACTTCAGCTGCCTGCTTTCTTAACCTGTAGGACAGCAGTTTAAAGCTTTTCTGACATCCTTCCAGTAGCGTGGTTGAGTGAAAAACATTGCCCGCTCTGCGTGCTGTGCAGGTGCAAAATGGTGTTCAGTTTGTATCACCTCACTCTCTTTCTGGTCTCTGTTAGAGGTCTTATCTAGGTCATGTTTGCCACCTTAGGCTGATCTTGCAGCTCAGTATGGATTGCTTTTCTCTCTCTCTGTCTATTCAGCCTGGCCGATACTTGTTGATGTGACCCTAATAAGCGCTTGATAAATGGCTGAAAGCATCCATGTGGTTTGCTCCGAGATACCTGCTCTTCCATTAGGTCTCAAAATACATTTTGATGTCTGCCCTCAGTCAAGTATTACAAGCTTCTGATTGGAGGAGAAAAGGGTTATTGTGTCACCTTTGTGTTCTGGTTTCTGTATTGGATAGAACCAGCATCACTGGAGTCAGAGCATGGTCTGAAACCATAATAGGTGGATTATGTCATCTCTGACTTTCTTCATGGCCCATGAGCTAACTGGAAAATACTAACATACTAAAATGCCAGCAGAATGACCGCAGTCTTTACGTGTCTGCTTTCATTTGGTCAGCCCCACCCTGGGTGCTGACCTTGCTATCCTCGCCTTCTCTGGCTTCTCCCTTCCCAATTCCGGATATTCTTGCTGCATTGGATTTTGCTCCAGAACCCTTCCCTGTACCTGTCCCACCCCCTTGAACCCTCCACTGTCTCTGCCTCCACCAGCCCCTAGGCGGTGCATTCCATGGCTCCACCCACCCTCTCAGTGAAGTAGCACCTCCTCCTTTCTCTCCTGAATCTTCCCTCCAGCTTCCACCCATGCCTCTAGTGGCCCCCTCCTCCTTCCTTCAAGCACCCTGACTGTTCCTCCCTATTTACCCTCTTCATGTACCTGAGACCTCTATCATGTCCCCCAGTCCCTTCTCTCTCCAATGTGTACATATTTAGCTCTTCAAGCCTCTCCTCATAGGTCCTGTCCCCAAGCCCCAAATCATTTTGGTTGCCCTCTTCTGGACCCTCTCCAGGAGGTTAATGTCCCTCTTTAAGTGTGGCCTCCAAAACTGTGCATGAGTACTCAAGGTGCGGCCTCACCAAGCAGTTATACAGAGGGTATCACTTCCCTCCTTCTGGTGATCCCCTAGCGATGCATCCCAGCATCCTGTTGGCATTGGCTGCTGTCCTCCTACAGGTCTCAGAGTTGTTCATCTTGACATCCACCACCCCCAGGTCCCTCTCAGCCATCGAGACTGTAGCATTCCCCGGTGTACACTTGGCCTGCGTTTCGGCCCCAGGTGAGGCTACCTGCATTTCCCTGCATTGAACCTCAGCTTCCACTTTCTAGACCATCTTTCCAGAGCCTCCAGGTCCCCTGTGGGGCCACCCTCCTCCTCCCCATCCACCACCGCCCCAGTTTGAGTCATCTGCAAAGAGACTCATCTCCTCCTGATTCCTGTCCTTATGTCAGATCGTGGCGTTGAACAGAAGGGCCCAAGGACTGTCCCTGTGGGACCCCACTAATGACCTTCCTTGGGGATGAGACTATCCCACCAACTCCGACCCTCTGGGTCGGCCCTGGAGCCAATTGCCTATCCATCTGATCATCTGGTTTCCCAGCTTATCCAACAGGCCCACGTGAGGAACAGAGTCAAATGCCTTGCTGAAGTCTAGAAAGAGGACATCCACTGGTCTACCCAGGTCCAAGGCACTTGTCACCCAGTCATAGAACTCCACCAAGTTTGTCTGACACGATTTCCCGGGATGAATCCATGCTGTCTATCGTCCAGGCACCCTGACTTATCCAGGCCCCCAGCCTCTCCTTGACAATGCCCTCCATCACCTTGCCCACCACCGATGTCAGACTGACAGGCCTGTAGTTCCCTGCCACCTCCCTTGATCCCCCTTGTGGATAGGCACTATATCGCCACCTTCCAGTCTTGGGGCACCCACCCTGTCCTCCGAGAGAGATGGTGAAAGCTCTGCCAGGGGTTTCGCCAGGACATCTGCAAGTTTCTTCAGCACTCTGGGATGTAATTTATCGGCCCGGTGCTTTCTCCGTCTTAAGGGAGCTGAGGGCTTCCCTCACTATCTCTGCTGTGATTTCCTTCTGGTACCTCTTCTCCCTGCTAGCCCTCCCCACCTGCCAGTGATGCCTCTCCCTCTCCCAGACCTGCCGATCGGTGAGGGTCCCCCTCCTCAGTATCTCTGTCTCCTCCCATGTATGATGCAGCCCCCATTTCCCTGTGAAAACTGAGGTGAAGTACTCATTTAGTACCTCAGCCTGCTCCCCGGGTCTTGTGCCCATCTCTCACCTGATTTAATCCTGCTAATCTGCCCCTTCACCTTCGTTTTTCCCAGTGTATCTAAAGAACCCTTGTTCTCTCTCCTAATTTCCCTGGCCAGGTTCTGCTCCTTCCTTGCCTTAGCAGCCCTCACCACTCTAGTGGCCCTTCAGCCATCAGCTTCATTACTCCCTCGATCCCTTTCACTCCTTGAACACTTGAATTGCTTATAGGCTGCTTTCTTTCCCGCACCACCTCCTGGACCTCCTCGGTCCACCAACAGGTTTTGGGCCCTACCGCATTTTAGTCTTACTCTTGCACAGGTGCTGGTAGCATCCTGCACCCCTCTCCTGATGATTTCCACCTACTGTCAGCGTCATGTCTGGCCCAATCCCATCAAATGCTCCTTAAGGATCCTTCCCATTTCCTTAAAATCCGCCCCCTGAGTTGGTTACTTCCGTCTTTGTGCAGCCTTCTACCCCTCCTAGGTCCAGGCAGAACCAGACCGTGGCATGGTCACTCCCCGCCAATGGGTCCCTTACCTCCAGGCCCTCAATCTGGTCACTGTCTGCCAGGACCACATCCAGTACCGTGCTCTCCCTGGTCGGGTTCCTCACCTGCTGAGTCAGGCAGCGTCTT
The DNA here is from genome assembly GCA_016271365.2 of Neoceratodus forsteri. Lineage (NCBI taxonomy): Eukaryota > Metazoa > Chordata > Ceratodontiformes > Ceratodontidae > Neoceratodus > Neoceratodus forsteri. The sequence goes on from CM028137.1 coordinate 572,544,224, forward strand.
GAAAGACATAGTCCAGTGTACTTGTGTGTCTGATCTGGGTGATCTACATGTTTTGTCCCAAGTTGTGGGACAGAATCAGCATCTTGAAGGGATAAATTCTGACATATCTGCAGCATAACTTGCATGGTGTTGCTGTGAGAGAGCTGGGCTTTCTTAGGGGTTCTGTCCAAGATAGGATCCCCGGCATGTTGAAGTCTCCACGAGGATAACACCACCTGTGGTAGAGCTCGATAAATTATTCTTGATTTAAAAAAAAAATAATTTGTGTAGTTAGGGTGGTGTTCTTAAAGGGTGAAAAAAGTCATAGCTGAATCCTGATTAGAAGACTAGTAACTTTAGTTTATTGTGCTATTACTTCCTCACCATTCTAGAACAATAAATTGTAACCATGATTACCAAGGAGAATTTTGTATGAACCTGCTGTTGCATCCTTTGGAAACCTTTCATTTTTTTTTTACTGAAACCGAGCTTGTCTAACTGAGTTAGTCCTTGGAAAACTGAATTTGTTGAGGACGCAGACTGTTAATTAAACCACATATATGCATAGATGTCACAGTGGACAAAGTTTTGTGGCCACACAAGTTCATTTGTGTTAAAGATCAAACAGAAAACTGCAAAGGGACCTGTTTGGCCCTAAAGCTTGTGTTCTGTAACGTGTATACACTGTAGAATTTAAACACTGTCTTCAGTGAATCCACATTCCTTTGCTGACATTTCAACAAAATACTGTACATAAAATGGATTTTTGAGCTGTAGTCCCAATCAAGCAAATGAGCGAGGCTGTGGTTCCTGTTCCTTCTGTTCTTTTAGTGAAGTAGAGTTGCTTTATAATGTACAGTGTGAAAATTGTTAATCATTCAGGCAGAATAGTTATGGTGTCTTATCTGAAGTCTACAAAGCTGATCAGTTGATTTTTATGGAATGTTGCAGATTGAGTACATAGAGGTAAGGATTATAAGAATATTGAATAGGAATAGGCACCCTGTTACCCCTTTACCCAGGGCTCCAGATAAGGTGTGTACCGCTATTTTACTCGCCTCATTTTAGGAAATACTCTTCAGAACTTTTTTACTGAGTACCAGTACTCACCCAACATTTGTGAATGCTCCACACTCCATAGAACAATGCTTCATAACACAGCAGGTGATTAAAAGGAGCATTTTTCCAGATTTACAGCCTCGATGCATCCCAATTTTGTTTTACTCACTATATTTTAAAACTGGTGAGTAAATTACTCCTACCTATAACATTATCTGAGAATTAGTGGCACCTGATCAGTTCTTATCTAGAAAAAACTGTTGTTTTTAAAAATGTACTCCTCACTCCACTCCATCCAGACATTTGTACACATCTGAATTTGGTTTTACTCACCTCACTTTCAAAATGAGGAGCACAGTACTCATCATAAAATAAATTATCTGGAGCCCTGCCGTCACCATCAAATTGTTTCTAGTTTTAAAGTGTATGTTAAGAGTATACACTTTAAATTGCTCATGTTGCTTATTCATTGTCTGCTGCCATCTTCAGTACAAGTGAAAAGCAGAGTTTTGGTGTAATTAGACCAACACTACACACAATAATAGGTTTGCGGTACACCCTGGATGCCCCATGGGCATGCACCACAGTGCCCTTTATAGAGCTTTAAATTGATCAAATTAACAGAGCCTCAATCTCTGTATGACCCATTTGATTTACATATGTTTTCTTAAAAAAAAAAAATGCCGATTTGTTTACTAGAGTTGATAAGCCTTTTTACATTCCTTACCCTTATATGTGCTGTAGGGGCCATTGACTACATGGTACCAACCATGAAAACTGTCAAGGATAATTCTAATTTTATCTGCATGGGCCCTTAATTATGGAATAACTACCAGGTCATTTGAGATCGCAAAGATGAACCATATCCTGGAGTTCCGTAAAACATGAATTGTAAATACTGCTGAGCTACTAAAAGCCTGTTGTGACTAAGTCGCTGTAATTCATTGTGCTATTATTGTATTTAACTTTGTACTATTTGCATGTTTGTAAATAATATTTAAAAGGTGAAACTTTTATATGCACTTCAGGACCCTGTTGTAAATGAGCAGCTCGACTAGGTTATCCTTTTCTGAAATTACAAAAACTTTTTACCACTGCTACTACCTTGTTTTGCTTGTAATCCTCTGTCCTTTCTTGTAGGATAATTCCTGAACTTTATAAATGCTCCCAAACGGCACAGTACTGGGAAAAATAAGGCCTTATTCTAGGGCGTGGCTATAGTTCACTATCCACACTGTGGCAGTTCCACTGGAACAGTCTGATTTGCTGGATGTCTTTAAGCTATGCTCCTTCCACCCACCATGTGGTATATCCTTTTCTGCCCTGCAATGTCAGATTTTTCTTGCTGCAGGAAGAACTGATAGCGTCCTTCGTGACTCTCACTTAGGTTTTCTGTGCCATAGGTGAACTTTGCTTTTGAAGTTTTCGACTTCTGCAGTTTTATCTCATCAGTCCCTTTGACTACTGTTGTTGGTCCTTGATGGAGCAGCGAAGTCGGGTTCAAATTTTGTGCGGTGCTGACAGAAGATGTCGGTCACTGATCTGCATGCCATGTGCATGTTCTGCTTGGGCAGGCAGCATGACATGACTAGGTGCAGCCTTTATGTCTGTGCTTCCTGAATTCCTTGAGGATCGGAAGCTGGCTAACTCAGGCTTGGTCTTGGGAATGAGATCCGAAGGACTATCCTAAAGGCTGCAAGAAGGCCTCAGTGTCTGCTTGGTCAGCACAGCAGCTTGCATCCTTGAAGCAGAAGTAGCTGTTGTTGTGGCAAGCACGCCTGTGGTCTCCGTGCTTTTCCTGGGGCCAGCGTTGGAGGGTCATTCACTGACACATATCTGGCCCTCCAGACTTTGTGGGGAGAGCTCTGCCCACCATGGTTCTAGCAGAAGTGCCAGTTGTGGGACTGGGAGGATTACAGTCTCCTGGTCCCTCAACTCACCTGACTATTTGTTGGTGGTTGAGGCTCTTTAGCACCTACCTCGAACTTGTGGACCAGTTGTCAGACAAGGGCAACGAGTCGACCTCAGACTCCGGTGCTCCTGGTCCTCACCAGGAGGACGAGATAGGTTGGTGTCCCAGTCCAGTCCACAGTGGGAGCAGCCTCACTGGTGGTCGAGACTTCACCCGCTGCTAATGTGGGCAGGCACGTGGTGTACCACAGCCAGCCGGAAAACTCCCTCAGCGTTGATCATCTGGTCGAGTTCAAGTTCAAGGCACTCTAGATCCTGCTTGAGCGGCAGGCATCGCAGTTAACACTTGTCATCCTCTGGCAAAGAGCACCGTTGCAGTAAGCTGCGGGGTGTACAAGGAGCTCCTGTGACAACAGTGGACCATCACTGGGCAGTGTAGGGCCACTACCCCATGGACCTCTGGTCACCTGGCAGCCACCAGTGGTGCCCTACCAGTCCATGCTGTGCAGGTGCTACCTGCAATTGCTTCTCAACCATTTTGGGTGAAGCCTCCGCCATCACAGCTGAAGGTGGGTGCTCTGACCAAGGAGGCCTGTTTGGCCAGGTTTGCCATACTGGTTGCTGATGCAGATCACCCTGGAGGAGGATATTTATTTACTTAAAAGTTTTACCAGGAAGGCATATCGAGCGGACTACTGCTCAATTCCAGACGCAACCTGGGGGAGGGGAGCAAGGAGTTTACATACAGAAAATATACATCAGCAATGTATAAGTAGTACAGCACATTATGTACAGAAATACAGCAGGAAATTTATTTATTAGGTCTAGGTTTACAATACCTTTGAGCCATGGCTCTTTTACAAGGTTCCATGTCCGTTACAATTCAAAACATAAGACATGTAAGTCAGATTACAAATTCAATACATAGGACAAGGTTACAAAGTATAAGCTAAACAGAGTTACAAAGCATCTGAGAAACGAGACAAGTTTTGGAGGCTAGGTTACAAGGGATAGCTAATGAGGTGCAGACAGGATAGAGGACAAGAGAGAGGAAGAGCAGAGGGGGGAACTATAGAGGAGGGCGCAGCCAGAGGCATTGTAGTAGACATAGCATGGGGAAGTGCATGCTAAGGGCAGCCAAGTGCTAATAGGAGAGAGAACTACATAGGTTAGGAAATGTTCATGGGGTCAGCTAGTGGAGGCATTCACAGGAGCTAGAGGCAGGAGAGAGAGAGATGGAGCCTTGATTTTAAATGCTAAGGGTAGAAGTGGAGGAGATGTAACTGTTTAGACCATTTAGCCAGCTGGGTGCCCTGTAGGCAAAAGATCTTTGATCTTGTGAGGTTTGACAACATGGAACCTGCAGAAGCTGTGATTCAGACCCTGGTTGAGCAGGGGTTATTGCTAGAGTACAGGAGTGCACACACTCCAGGGGCTCAAGGCCCATACTTATTTTCTTCTGTCATGGTGCAGGTTAGGTACTTCATCTGATTGGTGAGTTGCAGCCATCCAGTTTGTGCATAGTGGCCACATATATGTGTGAGGGGTGGGATCCAGTGAGAAGTTGGCAGGCCTTATTGAGAGAGGTGGATATGTGTCTAAGTGTCTAAGAGCAGTAGCGGTGGCAGAGCCATAGATGATGAGCCCATAGTCAATAATGGAGACAACAGAACTCTGAACAGCGACAGTCAAGGCTTCTGGGGTAAGATGTTGCCTATGCCAGAAGTTAGATGAGGGTCTAGAGTGATTCCAAGGTACTTAAAGGCTTGAACCTGTTCCAGGATGATTCTTGAATGGTTTTGATGGATAGCGGGTGCAGCTTATGCTTGTTATGAGAGCTTCTGAACATCATAGACTTTGTTTTCTTATTATTGAGGACCAGATTGTGATTTGAGAACCAGTTTTCAATAGATGTGAAGACAAGCTGAAGGTTAAAGTCTATTACAGATATTGATGAACTTTGGTATATGATGTGCTGGTAGTCCATGGCGAGAAGCAGGTTGGCTGTTTTTGAGGAGCCCTAGGATGACTTTGACCATGAGTCTGTGGTCTCCCTGGGACTCTCCACCTCGACCTGGGATCGGTCAATAAGTTCTCCAGCGGGAAAGCCTGGGTGTCCTTTGGGGCGCTTCTCCAATGTATTTGGTCCATGTCAGTCCTGTTGGAGTCAGTTCAGAAAAGGGCCAAGTATCCCTTTACTGACATTCTGGATTGGGACGAATCCCCAAGGATTGCCTTTCCTGTGGCTGAGGCCATTTGGGACTGGCCCTGAGGCTTTGGCAGCATTCATCGTCCTGCCTGGCACCCGCTATCTGTATGACTCACAAGTATGTGATCCTGACAGTGTCCCTTTCAGGGTTCTTGGGCCACCCCTCCATGGAGGGGCTGGTGACAGACTCAGCTTTCCATAAGTTGGGAAACCAGGGAGATGTGGACAAGCCTCCAGACAATGAGTTCTGTAAGATTGACCACACTACTAAAAGCTGTATGATGCAGCATCCTTGGGTCTCCTTCAGGCTACCTGTGCCATGATGATTGCCAGCTTCAGTCACTCTTTGATGGAGTGTTTGATTTCATCCTTTCTCACCTTCCAGCTGAGCAGCAGTTGTTGGAGAAAGTCGTCAAAGACCAGGGTTAATTGCTGGCTAGAACGAGGCTCCAGACGGCCATGGAGATGGGCCATTTGTGTGCCCGTGCCACGGCAGCCATCCACAATCTTCCTGCATTGCAGGGCTTATTGTGTCTATTCACCTTCATGCCAGACACCCAGGACAAGCTAGCCAATGTCTGTTTCTTGGGCACTGACCTATTTATTTTTATTATCAGTTATTAGACAGTGTGACAAAGCAGTTGGGAGAGCTGGGATGCATAAGAGAGGTATCACCTGCAGGATGAATGAGGTAGTGCTGCCTTTGTATAAATAGTTGGTAAGATCTCACTTAGAATAATGTGTACAGTTCTGGAGGCCACATCTCTGTAAGGACATAGACCAAGTGGAGACAGTCTAGAAGAAGGCAACTAAAATGTTTTGGGGTCTGCATCACAGGCTCTATGAGGAGAGATTAATGGAGCTCAATATGTAAAGCAGAAGAGAGGAGATATATAGACACCTTTAAATACCTCACTGAGGTGAGTAAGGTACAGGAGGAAAGTATTTTTCAGAAAAAAGATTCACTGGAATAAGGGGACATGCTGTGAAGCGGGGAGGGAGTTTCTGGCGGGATGTGAGGAAGTACTTCACAGAGCGGGGGTGGATTTGTGGAATGGCCTACCAGCCGAGGTGGTGGGAGTGAAAACAGTGGTGGGGTTTAAGAATGCATGGGACAGGAATAAGGGAATCTTAATACAAAAGAATGGGTGGGGAGGGAGAACAAGGCAGAGATAAAGTAGGGTTTACGTAATATGGTAGGTAGGCAAAATGGGCAGACTAGGTGGACCAAAGGTCCTTATCTGCCAACAGTCTGTGTTTCTATTTGGCCCTGGGGTGGAAGGACATCTCACCCATATTGAGAAGTCCAGGGCTACCTTGGATTCTGTGGCATCGTCCCAGAAAGACCCAAAAAGAAGCATAATCCACCACAGCCTCCTTGGCAGCAGCAGTGCCAGGCCTGGCACCCCAAGCCTGGGATCCAGGACACTTTAAAAAAAAAAAAAAAAAAAGAGGGGATCAGGGTGGTGCTGCTGCTTCAGCACAGCTGCTGGTGTCCCCACCAAAGCCGCCGGTGACTGGTTGGGGATGTCTTCCTTCCACCTGTCCTGTCCTCGCCTGTACTCCCTGTAGGAGGTTGATAATTGTCCCTGCACCAGTATTGTCTGTTGGAATGCTGGCAGATATGCCACCTCCAGTGGGAGTTGGGCTGTCAGTGGTACCAGCACCTAGGTCATTTGGACCCAGCCAGTCATGGTGAGACAGTTGATGTGGGATGCTATCCAGTGGTAGCTTATCCCTAAACAGCTGGAGGAAGGAATCTTTATCCGCCCAAAACAGACTGTCATGCTCACAACAGACATGTCTCTAGTAGGGGTAGGAGTGCACCTGGGAGGCACACAGCCCACGGGTTCTGGTCACCCGGGAATCCGTCATCACATAAACCTGCTGGAGCTCCGTGCAGGTGCGCTTACGCTGGACATAATTCGCTAATGTAATCCGAGGTAGGGTTGTGCTGGTCCAGATGGACAGCACCAAAACCATGTTCTACCTACAATGGCAGGATGGAACACACTCCCTTCCCTTGTGTCAGGAGGCCCCTTCCATACCAGCAGTCTTGTGCGCAGTGTGGGTGCAGCTCTCCTGGTGGTTGCAGGAGAACTAATCATCTGGTGTGCGCTTTCAGCCAGGTAGGAGAGACTGTCACATGGGTGGTCCCTGAATCAAGAGGTGGTGAACCACCTGTTCTTCCTTTAAGGCACTCCTCCAGAGGACATGTTTGCCTCCTGGGAGAATGCCAAACTGAGGGCATTTTGTGACCCCACTCCCGCCTGGGACACTGTTGGGGAAGCCTTTGCAAGGCCCTGGACCCCAGGCTCATGTACACCTTTCCTCCCTTTCCTTTGATCCGCAAGTTAGTGGTCACAGGCCTGGAAGGAGAAGGCGCGGATGATCCTGATGGCTCTAAACTGGCCTCAGCAGTTCTGGTACCTGTATCTCCTCAGCCTCAGCAGCAGCTCTCTGTCGCGGCTTCCTCTCTGCTTGAATCTGCTGGACCTGCAGTCCCTGCACTTCACGGCCTGGTTTGTGAGTGGCTAGATTTCTAGGTCTTGGGTCTTTTGCATGAAGTGCTCCATGTTCTGGTACAGTCCTCAGATGATTTCTCTCCTTCCTCACTGGCAGGTAGTGGAGAGTGGTATCGAGGACTTGTTCTTGTGATTCATTCTCTCTGCCATGTGGGGTCCTGCAGGGCTCCATGCTGACCCCGGATGTTGTTTGCGGTGTATATGCTGCCATTGGGAGACATTGTGAGGTGGTATGGGCTGAGTTTTCACTGATGATACTCAGCTCTACCTGTCCTTTGTGCCCGACCGGATAGTGCACTCAGTGGTTAACTGCTGCCTCATGGAAATCCAGGACTGGGTGAATACCAGCTGAGTTAAAGCTCAGTTCCGACAAGACCGAGGTGTTGGCGGAACAGTCGCTTTATAGAGGGGTGGGATGTCCTCAGGGCTTTGGTTTGGGGGTTGCCCAGTTGCTGACCTCTGAATGGACGTGGAATCTGGGGGTGATTCTTGACAACGGGCTGACACTTCGTTCTCAGGTGTCGGCTGTGATCAAGTCTCTCTTTACCATATGAGGAACATCACCCGGATTAAGCACATTGTTCTGTCGGTGATCTTCCAACCTTTTCCAAGCCTTTGTGACCTCTCGCCTAAACTATTGTACCTCCCGTACCTTGGGCTTGGGGTTGATTTCGCTGCTTGCAGCTGGTGCAGAATGCTGCGCCAGGTTGCTGTCTGGTCAGCCTGATCCAGTCACATTACATCTAAGCTGCGCGAACTACAGTGGCGGATCACCTTCAAGGTAGGCTTGCTGACCTATAAAGCCCTTCACGGACAGGATCCGAGCTATCTGCAAGATCTTCTGAACCCGTGCTGTCCTCTCCAACAGCTCTGCTCTGCGAAGAGGATTGCTGGAGATTGCCAGGGTACAGTTGAAAACTTCTGGAGCTCGGGCGCTTGCATGTGCTGCCCCTACCCTGTGGAATTCTCTACCTCATCAGATACGAGTGCCTGATCGTGGAGAGCTTTAAAACCGCATCTTTCTGAACTTGCTTTTGTTGAGTGAACTTAAATAGGTGGTGTAATATGTTACGATTTTATTTATTTTTATCGGTTTTAAGATAAGGTTAGGAATTGGAGTGTTTTCTTGTGTGTTTGGAATTCCTACAATTTTAAATTATCTTATTTGTACAGCGCTTTGATACACTGTGAATTACACTTAACAAATAAAGATTATTATTTTGTGGAGGCCTCCTGAAAGTCTCGACTTGCTGGTGTTACGCCTTTAAATGGAAGAGGTTCCCCATTTTGGTGCCAGGCAGGAGCTTGATCCGCTTGCCTGCCCTGTGGCAAGCATCTTGACTACCTCTGATCTCCTTCTCAGCTGGGACTGCAAGCAGTGATCCTAAGGTACACCTGGCAGCTATCTCTGCTTACTGGGTGTGGGCTGATAAGTCAGCAGTGACCAGGAGAAGGTGGTCGGATGCTTTTCAAGCGGACCACCTATCCTCCGCCGCTGTGAAACACCTTCACTGCTGGGCTTACTGCTGGTGTTGGCTATACTCATTGGCAAATCTTTTGAACTTGTGCACAGATTTGAGATGTCATCCTTCCTGGTGGCCATTATTTCAGCCAGAAGGATTTGGGAACTTCAGGCACTCATAGTGGGGCCTCCTGCCTCGTCTTCCACAGGGACAAAGTCTTCCTTTGCCCCAACCCAAAGTTCCTCCTGACGTTTTATTGGGTTTCACCTCAGCCAGGTGATTAACTTACTGGTATACTTTGCCAACCCATCTTCAGAGGCTGACCACAGGCTCCATATACTGGACCTGGCAGAAGATGTACTCTTATGTAGAGTGCACTGCTGGAGTTCTAGGAGAAGCTCACCTATTTGTCACTTATGCTGAAGCCACGGCGGGCAGACCGGGATTGCTAGGTGGATAACATCCTGCATTGACCTTTGCTAGGCTGGCGGTAGGGAGCCTCCTTTAGGGCTTAGAACTCCTTCCACCAAGCATACAGGTTCCTTGCTTGCTGCTTCCAGGGATGTCCCTATACAGAAAATCTGTAGAGCTGATAAACAGAAGTCAGCACACACCTTCATTTCCCACTACCACATTGACCTTGAGTCATGCTGGGATGATGGTTTTGGGACCTCTGTTCTCCATTCTCTGTTTGCCAAGTAGGGGTGCTCTGTCTTGTCCTCTCCTCCTGGAGAACTGCTAGGTGTCTGCCAGAGTTTGTCTAGTGAACTGTAGCCACACCCTGGGAAAATGGGTTACTCTCCCATACCCTTAGTTCAAGGAGTGGTATGTAGTTGGCATACATCTAACCCACTTGGCCTTCCCAGACAAGTGGCACACTGATTCCTGCTTCCAACATACAAGATCTGAAGTCACAGGGCTGAGTCGGTGGATAAACTTCCTGGGTGGTGAGAGGGGCTTAGCTTAAAGACGTCTGGCAAATTATACTGTTCAGGTGGAACTGCCAAAGTGTGGATGTAAACTGTATAGCACTCCTAGAATTACGGATACTGTCACAGGGTGATCCCTGTGATGAGTAGGGCCCTGATATTCTATAAAATACCCCCAAGAAAAAAGTGCATAGGTATAAAGGGATGATATTGACTGTAACTTGACTGTTAAGAACGCTGAAACATCCCTTCCTGTATTTCCTGCACAAAATAGCAATCTTTCATGGCAGAACACCCTTGCATGCTTCCACAGACACAATGCCAGAACTTAATTATCTGTACCTTTCCGTGCTATTTCTTGTCCTGTAGCCAGTATCCAAAAGGAAAGCCTCTAAAAGTCTTTAGCAGCTCCTAACGCACTGCTAGCATTAAAAATATGCCCTAAATCTTATGAATGCACAGGTTCGCTATAGGTGCAAATTCCCGAGAGGGAATATGTAAAGAAAGCAGGACGTGCGTCTTTATAATATACCAGTGCCCTAAAAACATGGAAAAGGCATTAGGAGTCGAAACAGTTGCTTGGCAGGGTTAATATAAAACCCTAAACTCCTAGCTCTAATATGCAATGTGCCTGTGATAGTGAGCAGCTGGCAGCTTGCAAAATGCGACCTATTAAACAAAGTCAAAATGGGCTGAATTGAAATGTTTACCATCGGGCTGATATTTCAGCCATCGACTTGTGAAAATATAAAGTTGCAAGTTATTAGGAGTTGAAGTATCCTGAGCTGAGTTTACCAAGACACCCCCAAAAAAAAAAAAAAAAAATTAGAATGTTGGTATAGCAAGGTGAGGGCTAAAGAAATAAAGCCCTTACAGAAAGAAAAGTACAAGAGAACATTGTTCCTTTTGAGGCAGTATGGCACAGTGGTTAAGGCTCTGAGCTGCAAACTTGGAGACCTGGGTTTGAATATCACACCCCACAACTTGCATACTGTGTGACTCTGAGCAAGTCACTTAACTTTCTTGTGCAAACAGGTTGCACCTGGAAACAAGCTTCAGCTTAGTGTGCTTCTCCTGATTAAACTATTTTCCCTTCCTTTTGTTTTTGTTTATTTTCAGTTACTGCCTGGTATTCTGAAGTTGACAAAGGAAAGAAAATAAGGAGTGCACCCTTATTTTTCTATTCACTTGTCCAACTCGGAATACCTATGGTCTATATATAAAGGTAGTAGTAGTCGTTATCTGGTTCTGCAGTCAGGACTGTCTATAGGGCTGGCAGTCCCAGAAATGGCTGCTTTATAGAAATAAGAAACTGAGGTCACTCCAGAATGAGAGTGACTTAATCCCTTAATGAACCTAATGATGATACAATTAGGTATATTTGGGCTATTCTGCTCGGTGTTGCATACAAAGAGAGTGTTGCTATAAAACTATGTGGGTAGTATGTTAGACAGGTATGGTGGTTTACCAGGCGATCTAGACTAACCCAGATATTTCTGTAAATTAGATGATAGCTAGGTCAGGTGACCCCACCTACATGTATAAAAGTCTGCCACTAGGGTGTTAAAAAGGAGATGGAGACCAGACCAGGAGTCTGTCTGGAACTGAGAGTCTGTGGGATAAGACCTCAGAGTATTGCTGGGCGGAATAGTTGATCCTTTGAAGCTGAACTAATGACAGTTTATCTCTTCTGTATCATTTCATGAAGTATAAATAAAATAAATGCCATCCTGGCATTTTTATGCACTGATTTTTGTTGTCTGCCTGCAATTTGCCTTCTGAACCAACGACTCGCCACAGATACAAGTGAGTAATGTATTTTTCCTGTACGATAAACCAATGTGGTAGATGGTCACAATTCTAAAAGAAAGCAACCAGCTGTATCAGTAAATTCTAGTAAAGTACAGCAATATGTTATTTTAACAAAGCAACAATTTGAGGCCAGGCGTGACAGTACCCATTCTAGTGTGCACATTGTTTCTCAAAAGTATTTTATTTATTTCTAAATGTATTTTAATTTTTCCAGGAAGAGCACGGTGAGTTGATAAAGGTTGCCCATAGATGCATCCTGGGGACGGAGTACATTGAAGGTAAACAAAATTTATTATAAACAATACTGAAACAGAAATAGCAATCTGAATCAGAAGAATACCACATTAAATTCTGCTTAGGGGAGTTAAATGGCCACACTGGAGAAGCAGGAGAACTTTCTCAGGGACCAGGGTAGAAAAAGTACAAGAGTGGTGAGGGAAGTGAAGAGATTAAAGAAAGTAGAAGGAGTAAGACTAGATACAGAGTTTTTTTTTTTTTTTTTTTTTTTTTTTTTAAATAAAGGAGCAGGAATAAGTAAAGTATTTACGAGCAGTACAGGAAAGAGACTCCTATAATACAAAGCAGCCTTTCTAGCTGAGGATTTGACGTGAGAAGGTGTAACAAAGCTGTGTATTGGGAGAGCAATCTCGAAGAAGAGGTTTAAGAGAACAAAGCAAGAATTTGGAGATGAAGGAATGGGGAGAGAATGTTTCACTTTTAGTAGCATTTGCTAAAGTTTCCCTCATTCCTAAACTCTGACTGTTTAGTTAAGTTAATACAAGTGTTTTATCTATTGCTCAACACTTATTCGGTAGTAATACATGGCACAGATGAAAGAGTCTGCAGTTAGTGTAAAAAATGACTGCTCACTTGTATGCTGAGTGAGCAGTGCTGTGCCACACACCAACACAGATGGCACGGTGCAGCACCCGCCATGTTGCTCGCCGGCAGAGTTTACGAAAGTGTTGGAGCGTAGTAAGTACAAACACTTATATTTTATTGCCAAAAGCTAAATCGAAGCAGTCAGGTTTCGGGGTGGAGAGCTTTACTTAAGTACTGTTTTCCCTTTAAGGGAATGAAGAGGAAGGTTGGCATATATGGAGCTGGTGTTTGGTATGAGGAGTATGGTTAAGGGCAAAGTGGTAAAGGGAATGAAAGAGGGTACCAAGATAGCCTAACTCTCAGTGATGCCTCTGCCACACCGCAAGCTGCGTTCATACCCTTAAATTGGATTGGTAGGAGAATCTTGCATTCTAGTGGACGCCTCCCTTTGGTGGATGGAGGGGCTGTAGGTGGCTGAAGTACTGCCATCTGTATGATCACAGGTGGTGATGGTGCAGCTTGAACCTACAGTGAAAGGGGCTACTGCTCTGAGTTTGCACATGCTCCAAGTTACATGGCTGGCACCTTTGGGGAGAAACCAAGCAAGTGAATGTTGCCTGTGTCTCCACCTGCTTGGCTCCTTTGCCAGTTGAGTTTGCTGAGGGACCCTACACCCTCCCGTAGTGAGGATGGGGTAAACCATGGCCATGAGGATTGGGGTAGGCTTGAGGTAAGGGAGAAGTAGGGAGATAGGGCTGAAAGTTGACACCATGAGGGCTGGTGGGGTCTGGTGTAAATCAGTAGGATAAACAATAAAAAGAAGGAAGCCAAGAACAAGGTTAGAAATAATTTTGGCAGCAAGTGGCTGCCGATGCCGTAAGGTATTGGGCTATGAAGCCCAAACACAGTTAAACCTTCTGTACTTGACTTGCACCCCAACCCTTTAATGTTTTCATTTTGTATAAGAGTGTGTGTGTGTGTGTGTGTGTTTCTGGAGCACCATTGACTTGTCTAATTTATACAAGGCCTGCAATAAACAGGTTTAAATTGTAATTTGAGATGCAGAAAACACAATTTGAGAGTCAAGTGCAACCTTGATTAGTAGTTTTCATTTACTCTGATTCTCCTTGTTGCAGTTAACATTTCTGCAGATTCTGCACTTTTCGGCAAGTGCAGTAATGTTTATTCATAACTATGATAAGTACTGTTGGTACAGTACAGTACTGGCACATGTTACTGCAGTTGCACACTTCCATTCCATCATTCCATTTAATTGTTTTACGAGGAAGAGTGTCTTTGCTCTTCAAGTTGGATGGGAGGGTTGCTTATATGGGATTTGTCAGGTATTTTATGATTGATTTGCATAGTGACCGCTTGATCCTTTTGTTAACATGCTTCTGTCAAAGCACTCAGCAGGTCAGGCCCTCCGCCCCACAGTGCCAACCTCAGAGCGCAATAGTGTGAACAGGTAACAGAAGGGGAACCCTCCTGTCTGCTTTTGAGTCCGAATCACCTTTAGTCTCGCAAATATACAGGCTGAGATAATCTCTTGGGGATGCAGTGTATTTTTGCCTGAGGGCACCTAACCAGGTATCCAAAATTAACCTTAAAACTCTGTAGGAGACCATGGGTATATTCTTACCTTTTTCCAAGCTTAGTAACACTATCAAGCTGTTGAACAGTTGTCTGACTTAACCACCTATACATCACATGCAAAAGAACCAACAGACACCCAGACAGTCTTTCAAAGAAAAGATTCTTTACTAAAAGAACTGGAAGGGGCAGGGTCAGTTGTGTTCCAGGACAGTAGCTGCTGCTGTTTTCACAGGGTTCTTGTGGATTTTACTTGGTAGGTTAGTTCTTTTCTTTCTTGCTTCTAAGGGCTAGCAGGTATTGTTCTGGGGGATCCTGGATGTTTGTAAACTGATTTAGTGGCTGTAAGTGGGGCTCTTTTTGTGGATGTTTCACTTTGTAACAGGCTGCGCTGGTAGAGGCCTGTTTCTTCTGATTTAAAACCTGTTTGGTGGGATTTGCTTGGGCCTGGTTCTTTAGCTGCAGGGGCTTGGAGGAGACACAGGGCTGATACACTCTCTTGTCAGGTGTCTGCCCAAACCCACCTCCCTCCCAGAAGTCTGCAAATTTATGGGAAGACCTGCCCTGCAATTGAGGAAAAGGCTGCTGGTGCAGCTCATGTAGTTCTAGCCACTGGGGTTGAATTTAAAGGCCGGGAGAGAGGAGCTTTGGAGTTGTTCATTTTTCTTACATGTTTAATGTGTTGTACTGCACCTAGTAACAGAGTTACTGGTGTACAGTGGGACCGCCTCTAGGATTAGTGGGTGACCTGATTAGGCAGTAGGGTATCTTGAATAGGGAGACCTGGTGGCTCACCCAAGGAAACCTATTTGAAAGGGGATGGAACCACACATCATTAGGGCCGCATCTTTGGGAGAGTGGTGGGGTGCACAGGTGTGGAGCAGCCATGATACTGGACTGGGCTTGGAAGTTTGGTGGTTGCCCAGTGTGCTACCAGCTAGCACAGCTTAGGGAGGTTGCGGGGATGAGGAGAAAGCTGGGGAAGGGGGTGGTATGGTTGGGGAAGGGCTGGAAATCTCCCACAGGGCTGCACCAAGCACTGGGGGGGGTATAGGGAAAGGAGTGCAGGAGAATACTCAGAGTCACATTGGGACCCTGGCAGAGGGGCCCAAAGAGGACACTACCAAGGAAGCAGGCAGGTAACTGGGGACCCTCACAAAGGGGGACGGAGGACAACATTCTCAGGAAGTAGGCGGATAGCCAGTGCTGGACAGAAGGAAGCAAGGCAGGAGGTGGATCAGACCTTATACTTAGTAACCGCTTAATTTTCTTCTTCTGCTCAAGGATGGGGGATGTAGCCATGACAGAGGTGGTTAGAGACGAAAGGGTGTGGGAGTGGGGGCAGGAGGCAGGGCCAGATAGCAGGAAGAACAGGGGGACCTGGAATGCAGGAGAATGGGGAGCAGTGAATCGGAGCAGGAGGGGCAGGGGAAGAGGGAGGAAAGCGCAAGGAGAAGGACCAGTTGGGAGGAAAGGTAAAGAAGGACCAGAAGTACAAGGAGGATTCAGTAAAGAGAGCTGAGGGGTAGGCCAGGAGCACGACAGAGCAAGGAGGAACTAAATGGGGACAGGAAGGAAGGGAGGATGAGCCAGGCTAGTTTAGCAGATGGGGAGAAGGACCAGTTGTGAGCAGTGAGGGAATTAACAAGGTACAGAAGGATACTCAGGAGGAGGAGAGGCAGTTAGGATTGAGGAGGGAGTGGCATGGTAAATAAGGAGCGGTGGCATGTGGCACCCAGATAGGGGAGGAACAAGGAGCCGGCTGGGTGGAAGGGCCAGTAGAAAGGATGAGGACATGGAAGGGGAATGGAGGAAAAGGAGTGGTCAGAGTGCTCCTGCTGGGGGATTCTATGATCAGGGTATCAAATGGGATAGGGAGGAGAAGCTGGCCAGTTAGAACAAGATGCTTCCTGGACTAACGGTACACAGGGCTAAGCATGAGGTATATCAGCTGGCAAGGATCGTGGGGTTCCCAGACATACTGGTCCACCTGGGCACAAATGACATTGAGGGAAATAGCGAGCTAGAGATACAGGCAAGATTCAGGAGCTCACCAGGGTCTGTCATGACATAGGATGCACAGTTTCCTTCTCAGAAATCCTGCCAGTGCCAAGGGCTAGTGGGAACACAAAAGAAAAATTAGGAGATAAACCAGTGGCTCAGGGAGTGGTGTGAGGCCAGAGGGTATGGGTTGATGGGGGATTGGGGAGACCTGGGAGGATAAGGAGTTGTATGCTAGAGATACACTACATCTCCATTTGAGGAGGGAATCCTTGTTGAAAATAGAGGAGTTCATTGGTGAAAAGTGGGGTTTAAACTTGTGAAGGGGTGGGATGGGAGAAAAGGCAGTCAAGGGGATGCCGATAAAGGAGGGACTTGTCTCCACCCCTGGGGACCAGGAGGATTGCAGGAAAAGACCAACTGGCAAAGTGCAGACCAGGAGAAAACAGAATCCCCAGGGAAATGGAACTATAGGGAAAGGGTGGAAGGTAGTCCTGTTAAATGCCAGGAGCTTGGCAATAAAATGCCTGAGCTCCAGGCGATGTTAACTGAGGGAGCAGTGGATGTGGCAGCGGTCACTGAGACTTGGGCCACTGCAAGACATGACTGGGACCTGAACCTGGAGGGTTACACTATGTTCAGGAAGGACAGGGGAGGGAAGGGGAGGAGGTAGCAATGATAGTAAAAACTCCATTGGCATAGGGGAGTAGAGGAGGCGGAGGGAACCGTGGAGGCGATTTGGGTCACCTTGATAACAAGGGGGGCAAGAGAGTAAAAATAGGAGTGGTGTATAGACCCCTGCCCTGGCGGAGGAGCTGGAGGACGGTCTGGTGGCAGATGTTAGGAGACACTGCAGACTGGGCAGAGGAAAGGTGGTGGTGTTAGGGGACTTAAACATGCCAGGAACAGACTGGGAGACTATGACATCCTCTGTGACCAGGGAACAGAGGTTGTTGGATGTCTTTCAAGATGCATTCCTAACTCAGCAGGTGAGGGAACCGACCAGGAGGCACGGTACTGGATGTGGTCCTGGCAGACAGTGACCAGATTGGGGGCCTGGAGGTAAGGGACCCATTGGCGGGAGTGACCATGCCACGGTCTGGTTCTGCCTGGACCTAGGAGGGGTAGAAGGTTGCACAAAGACGGAAGTAACCGACTTCAGGGGTGGATTTTAAGGAAATGGGAAGGATCCTTATGAGCATTTGGATGGGATTGGGTCAGACATGGACGCTGATAGTAGGTGGAAATCATCAGGAGAGGGTGCAGGATGCTACCAGCACCTGTGCAAGAGTAAGACGAAAATGCGGTAGGGCCCAAAACCCTGTTGGTGGACCAGGAGGTCCAGGAGGTGGTGCAGGGAAAGAAAGCAGCCTATAAGCAATTCAAGTGCTCAAGGAGTGAAAGGGATCGAGGGGAGTATGAGCTGATGGCTAGAAGGGCCACTAGAGTGGTGAGGGTGGCTAAGGCAAGGAAGGAGCAGAACCTGGCCAGGGAAATTAGGAGAGGAAAAAGGGTTCTTTAGATACATTGGGGAAAGACGAAGGGTGAAGGGGCAGATTAGCAGGATTAAATCAGGGAAGAGATGGGCACAAGACCCAGAGGAGCAGGCTGAGGTACTAAATGAGTACTTCACCCTCAGTTTTCACCAAGGAAAATGGGGATGCTGCATCATACATGGGAGGAGACAGATAATGAGGAGGGGGCCCTTACCAATCGGCAGGTCTGGGGAGAGGGGGGCATCACTGGCAGGTGGGGGAGGGCTAAGCAGGAGAAGAGGTACTGGAAGTGGAAATCACAGCAGAGAGTGAGGAAGCCCTCAGCTCCCTTAAGACGGAGAAAGCACTGGGGCGGATAAATTACATCCCAGAGTGCTGAAGGAACTTGCAGATGTCCTGGCGAAACCCTGGCAGAGCTTTTCACCATCTCTCTGAGGACAGGGTGGTGCCCCAAGACTGGAAGGTGGCGATGTAGTGCCTATCCACAAGGGGATCAAGGAGGTGGCAGGGAACTACAGGCCTGTCAGCCTGACATCAGTGGTGGGCAAGGTGATGGAGGGCATTGTCAAGGAGAGGCTGGGGGACCTGGATAAGTCAGGGTGCCTGGACGATAGACAATATGGATTCATCCCGGGAAATCGTGTCAGACAAACCTAGTGGAGTTCTATGACTGGGTGACAAGTGCCTTGGACCTGGGTAGACCAGTGGATGTCCTCTTTCTAGACTTCAGCAAGGCATTTGACTCTGTTCCTCACGTGGCCTGTTGGATAAACTAGGAGAAATGGGGTGGGAAACCAGATGATCCGATGGATAGGCAATTGGCTCCAGGACCGGACCCAGAGGGTCGAGTTGGTGGGATAGTCTCTCCCCAAGGAGGGTCATTAGTGGGTCCCACAGGATCAGTCCTGGGCCCTTCTTCAACGCCCACGATCTGACATAAGGACAGGAATCAGGAGGAGATGAGTCTCTTTGCAGATGACTCAAACTGGGGGCGGTGGTGGATGGGGAGGGGGAGGGTGGCTCCTGCAGGCAACCTGGAGGCTCTGGAAAGATGGTCTAGAAAGTGGAAGCTGAGGTTTAATGCAGGGAAATGCAAGGTACTCCACCTGAGCCAGAAACCCAGGCCAAGTGTACACCCTGGGGGATACTACAAGTCTCAATGGCTGAGAGGGACCTGGGGTGGTGGTGGATGTCAAGATGAACAACTCTGAGACTTGTAGGAGGGCAGCAGCCAAGGCCAACAGGATGCTGGGATGCATCGCTAGGGGATCACCTCCAGAAGGAGGGAAGTGATACTCCTCTGTATAACCGCTTGGTGAGGCTCACCTGGAGTACTGCGTCAGTTTTGGAGGCCGCACTTAAAGAGGGACATTAACCTCCTGGAGAGGGTCCAGAGGAGTGCAACCAAAATGATTTGGGGCTTGGGGACAGGACCTATGAGGAGAGGCTCAAGAGCTAAATATATACACTTTGGAAGAGAGAAGGACTGGGAGACATGATAGAGGTCTTCAGGTACATGAACAGGGTAAATAGGGAGGAACAGTGAGGGTGCTTAAGGAAGGAGGAGGGGCCACTAGAGGCATGGGTGGAAGCTGGAGGGGAAGATTCAGGGAGAAAGGAGGAGGTGTTACCACTGAGAGGGTGGTAGAGCCATGGAATGCACTACCTAGGGGGCTGGTGGAGGCAGAGACAGTGGAGGGGTTCAAGAGGGGTGGGACAGGTACAGGGAAGGGTTCAGGAAGCAAAATCCAATGCAGCAAGAATATCCGGAACTGGGAAGGAGAAGCCAGAGAAGCGAGGGGACAGCAAGGTCAGCGCCAGGGTGGGGGCTGACCAAACGAGCGAGACACCGAAAGACCATTAGGCCTATTCTGCTGGCATTTTAGTATGTTAGTATGTTAAAAGATGATAAAATATGAAAATGTAAACACAGAACAATATATCAGAGTTCACAATCACCATAAAAGAACAAGGGAAAATTACAAAGTAAAACTCCTACCACAATACAGTTAGATCTTTGCTGTCTAAGGTATTACCTCTGGAAGTGCTTTTAAAGTTAGATCAGAGAGCTGTGTCTCTCTAGAGTTCCAAGATGATATGACATTCAGTTTAGACACAAGTATCAGTTTAAACTAGTGTCTTCACACTCCTTCTGTGAGTCATCTAGCACCTCCTTTCTAGCGTCAAAAATACAAACATGATTTCCAATCAGGAGGTATATTAAATAATGTGATATCAGCAAAAACCATTTCCCAAATTGAGTTTTGATCAACCAGTTCCTTTGAGGTTTACAACCCTGCAGTCAGTCACCCAGGTACATATAGCCAACAGGAATTGGCTAAATGACGCCCTGTCCTGTAATAAAATGTATATTTAGTTTCCAACCTCAAAAGCACGATGTCATAAAAGGCCATAAATGCAATTTCTCAAGGAAGTTTATTACATTACGAGATCTCCAGGTCAATGTAATACATCTTGTGATTTCAGCTGCTGACACCTTGTAATTTTAAAGGCCAAATCTCACAGACTAACATTCCATACACTGACCATTTATTTATACCACCAATATCGTGACAGTAATCATAACCAGTTGGCCAAGCGCCACAACTTCTACCTGAGTTAAATAAGCGATACTGCCTCCAGTATACGATGAGGAACAGAACTGGTCGGCCAAGGCCGTGCATGTTGAGCCGGCTAGAGATCATAAACCTGAAAGTCTCTCACAGATTTACCTACAATTTCGCTTTTAAGGATGAAATGAGCGTCTTCTACATATAGCCTTACTAAAAAAAAATATTCCACAGGGACTCTCGTGCAGAAGGTATAATTAAGCAATATACCATGACAGGGTGGTGGATGCTAGATTTACCACGCCTGGTATGGTTGCTTGGTCACGAGGCCGCGAGGCCAAGTGAGCAGAAACACACCAGGCATGGTAAATCCTAGCATTACCCACGCCTTGAGAGGTATATTGCATTATATAATGTCCTGTAGAAATTGAGTTTTTGAATTTAAATTATTTTGTTAATTGCACTGTTCCACCAGAAAAAAATCGTTATTTACTGGTGGAGACTGGAGATGCCGCCTGGTGGTGAAAGTTATTGACAAGACCTTATCTAATGCTATTGGTATCCGGTAGACATAGGTTAATTGGTCTCCGCTCAACACCACGCATGCGACACACACACACAACTTACTTACTTACTGGTGACCTGGGGATTCCTGTTTGAGTTCTGAGCGGGTGTCCGCTATAAGCATGTGGGACTCTGATGGAAAATGCAGATCTGGTGACAGCGTGTTGTGAAGTTGCGGTGCCGTACCTAAGGAACGTTGCAAGTGAAGACTGGAGATGGTGAAACGTGAGAAGTGAGTGGGTTGTGGTATTTTATCTGTTGCTGTCTGCAATCTTCTGAATATAATTGGTGAAAGCAATAGGCATACTATTGAGAATCACAGCTGAAAAGCTGAGCCGTGATAGTGGGCATGTGCAAAGCCATATGGATAAGCACATGTTCAGTATCATGGCTGGACTTTTCAGCTGTGATTTCTGTGTTTTGAGCTTCGTTTACAGTTAATAAAGACTTTTCTGGGTTGAGGATTCTGGAAAGCTGCAGTGTATTTTATTAGTTGAGGGGTCATGGTGTGAGCCAGCTACGCATTCAGGGGCTTCAGTTTTGTGGCACTGGCACCCCACGATTCTCTTGAACGGTGGTGTTTTTATGATCGGAATGATTTGAGGTGCAGTCCCTGATGCGCTGACTGGCGGCTGGCACCTTTTCCCATGAGGGTGATGCCACGATTTACAACGTGTAAATCGTGCCAGTCAGCCAATCAGGAATCAGGATTTGTGAGACCCATTGTATAATTACTGATAAGGGCATGTCAGAGAAGATTGAACAAAGAATAATTAAGATAACAAAAAACCACTATGCATACAGTTAAGACGTTGTTGTCCATGTTGTTTCAACATACCGAACGCTTTTATGAAAGAGGTTAATGGTCAGGAGAATATGTGATTGAAGTTATTATTTTAAAACTTTGATGTCTCTTAGTCACAAACTTTGATGTATGACTAAGAAAGGCTATTTTCCATGATTGAGATACTGTATACTGTATTTAAAATGGTCATTCATTAGAAAAAGGACACAGCAGTATGAGTTTGATAACAGGGTTGAATGACGATTTATTTTAGTTATAATTTGATTTATAGATTTTTTTAATTTAATATCTGGGAGTTGATGTAATAACTGTATATAAATGAATCTCCTGGGATAAGGGATAAAGAACGCTGATATTAGACAAGGGGATTGCTTACCCAGTGTGATATCATTTAACTTTTCATGGATTAATATACAGTCATGGCCAAAAATATTACGCCTTGCACTTTTTCAAATAACTCACAATTTCTCTAAACATAAGTTGAAATTAACAGTACAGTATTTGGTCTGCACAATTCTTTATTTCTCTGTTAATATTACAGAACCTTTGTTTTTGATTCAGAATTTAATATATCCTTTTAAATCAGAAAGTGAAAAGAAATGGCATTGACAAAATTATTGACACCCTAGACTTAATATTTGGTAGCACAACCTTTGGTCAAAATAACTGCAATCAACCGCTTCCTATAGCCATGGATGAGCTTCCTGCACCTCTCTAGTGGCAGTTTGGCCCACTCTTCTTGCGCAAACTGCTCCAGTTCTCCCAGATTTGAAAGGTGCCTTCTCCCAACTGCTGTTTTCAGATCTCTCCACAGGTTTTCAATGGGATTTAGATCTGGACTCATTGCTGGCCACTTCAGAACAGTCCAGCATTCCTGGGTGCTTTTGAAGTGTGTTTGGGGTCATTGTCCTGCTGGAAGACCCATGACCTTCGACAGAGACCCAGCTTTCTGACACTGGGTTCAACACTGCGCCCAAAATGGCCTGGTAATCTCCAGATTTCATGATGCCATGCACACGCTCAAGGCACCCAGTGCCAGAGGCAGCACAGCAACCCCAAACATCATTGAACCTCCTCCATGTTTGACTGTAGGGAAGGTGTTCTTTTCTTTGAAGGCTTCATTTTATTTTCTGTAAACATAGAGATGATGTGCTTTACCAGAAAGCTCTAATTTGGTCTCATCTGTCCACAGGACGCTCTCCCAGAAGGATTTTGGCTTGTTCAGGTGTGTTTTGGCAAACCCCAGTCGGGCTTTCCTACGCCTCTCTCTCTCAGCAGTGGGGTCCTCCTGGGCCTCCTACCATATAACCCCTTTCATTGAGTTGGCGATGGATGGTGCAGTTGAAACTGTCGTACCTTGTGTCTGAAGGTCAGCTTGAATCTGTTTGGCAGTTGATCGAGGTGCTTTCTCCACCATTCGAACAATCCTCGCGCTGCAATCTTCTATCAAGTTTTCTGCGGCCACGTCCAGGAGGTTGGCTACAGTGCCATGGGCCTTAAACATCCTGATAACATTATGTACGGTGGAACAGGAACATCAAGGTCTCTGGAGATTGATCTGTAGCCTTGAGACTGTCCATGCTTGAATACAATATTCTGTCTGACCTCCTCAGACAGTTCTCTGGCTGTCTTTCTTTTCTCCATGCTCATTGCAGTACACAGTGACACAAAACAGGAGAATGAGTCATTTCTCTATTCAAACTGGTTGAATGAGTGATTTTATATTGCGGGCACCTGCAACTCACCACAGGTGAGTTCATTTCCAAAATGAAGGAGAATCACCTGCTAGGAATCTAATTATTTCTAACTGCTTCTAAAAGGTGCCAATAATTTTGTCCGGCCATTTAAGGATTTCTGTGTGGAATAAGCTAAGACTTAGTAAATTGTTCTGCTTTTTGTGTTTTATTCCACTGCAAATCAAAGAAATACATATGTGGATACCAAAATATTTTTAATTTCAACAATTTTCTGGAAGGAATGGTGCATTATTAGAAAAACTGCAAGGGCGCCAATATTTTTGGCCACGACTGTATGTATTTATTTTGAGCAGATTGCACATAAATGCTGACTAATTGTTTGCTTTACGCATGTGCAAGAAACACAGTGCCATCATCCGAGATTTCAGAGGTGTGTCACCCCTCTTCCAATTCAGTCAGTGCGTTGGCAGTATGACCCCTGTAAGCCAATGCATGCTGGAGCTGTCTATGACAAGCTCCAAAATGCGTGGCATACATTTGAAGAGAACTACGCTTCAGTGAGCAGCGGTAAGGAATATTGCCTGCTCATGCACAGCTCCCCGCACCACACTGTATAGCCGACAGGGTTGCCCAATCCCCGTCGGCTGTGCTGCGCCCCCGCCTTCTGAAATGCCACGCTGGGTGACCACCCCCAGTGGCAACCTCATGATAGCCGGGTGCCCAATCCCCCGTCGGCTCCACTGTCCACTCTCCCCGAGTGCTGGGTGCCACGCTGGGAGCCCACCCCAGCGTGGCAATAGATTCTTTGGCCGACAGGGTGCCCAATCCCCATCGGCTGAACGCACTCAACTGTCCTTGTGGCACGCTGGGGAGCCCAGCCCAGCGTGGCAAATGTCCCGCCGTCATTGGAAAAAAAAAAAAACCTGTAAAGAAAAATAGTCCCACGTAGTCTCCTGGCCCCACACCCACCCACTGCGCACCCTGCCTCCCCACACACCCTCACCCCATACTTACCTCCGGACCTCGCGCGATGATCTTTGGTGGACCGGGAACACGCCTGCACTCTTCAAAGCCGACCGCGAACTGAGGAAATGCCGGTAAGCTGTATAATGGGCTAGATAGGGTTTTTCAACTTTGTTGCATATCTCAGGTATTTTTGAATTTTTGCACCAAATTTTCAACATGGGGTTTTGGGACCCCTTCTCATGAATGATGTCACTGTCATGGCGGTAGCCGGGCCCGAAGGGTGATTTGCTAGTCATGGTGAAATCACCTTCGGGACCGACACTAAACGACACTGCCAGTGTTCATAAGATGGGCTCTAGAAGCCTATTTTGAAAATTTGTGAAAAATTCCAAAATCACTGTTTATTGAGCGCAGGTTATGCGTAGTTCCTACGCACGCTTCATAAGTTCAAGGAATTTTCAATATTTTCATCTAGATTTTCAATATTGCCATTTTACCACACCTTCTTATGAGTAGTACAGCTGTCATTTTCCACATCTCACCCAAAATGTGTTTCCGCCCATGTAGCGCATAATGGCGCGAGTCGATAATGCGAAATCAATGTACGGACAAATTAAGAAAATTACAGTGACACTGTTCATGATCAGAGGTTTTAAAATGGCTATGTTGAAAATTTGGTGAAAATGACTGTTTTACGAAGCTATGCTATGCAGTTCCTATGCATGCTCATAAGTTTGATGAATTTAATATTTTCACTCCAGATTTTCAACATTGCCATTTTATTACGTCCTTATGAACAGTACAGCTGCCATTTTTCATATGCCGTCTAAATGTGTTTCGCACATGTAGTGCACTATGGTTGGTGTGCGAAAGAAATGTTTGGGACAGATTAAGAAAATCACAGTTACTGTTCATGAGCAGAGGTCTTAAAATGGCTATGGTGAAAATTTGGTGACAAAAGTCCATAAAATGACTGTGTTACTGAGTGAGCATTGCGCAGTTTCCACGCACTCGTGAAATTCATGACTTTGTAATATTTAAGTCCAGATTTTCACCAGCGCATTTTTCCACACTACCTTATTTACAGTACAGCTGTCATTTTTCACAACATGGTCAAGTATGTTTTCACACTTTCAGCGAAGAGATGTGGTTGCTGTGGAAATCATTGTTCGGACAGATAAAGAAAATCACAGTGACACTGTTCATGATCGGAGGCACCAAAATGCCTGAGTTGACAATCTGCTGTAAAAATCCCCAGCCTAATTATATTACGGGTGTGCGTTGCACAGTTTCTATGTACCGTGACTTCCCATTTTTTAAATATTTTTATTGCAGATTTGCAACATTGCCATTTTTACACCTCCCCATGAACAGTACAGCTGTCATTTTTACATCCTGTTCGAATGTTTTGCACCTGTGGTGCTAAATGCCGTAGTCGCGCATAAGCAGCTTGCTAAGAAACTGATATTCCCCTATTCATGAGGTGGGGTCACAAAACCATGTTGAACAGTTGGAGTGAAAATACCAACGAATGCCTGAGGTATTCGGGTTTCCAACCATAACGCCCAATCCTGTAGAGAATGACAGGCATCAGGGGTGTGACTTGGGATTCTGCCTGTAATGCTCGCACCATTCCACACCCTGCAGTCAGTGAGAGGCATCGAGGTATGCCTTGGACTCTTCGGTCCCAGAGTTCACCCCATTCTCCTATATCGCACCCATCTCACTACATTTCCTAATGGAATGGGGTGCGCAAAGACTAAGACCCCAAGGAACACCGTGACACTTGGCCAGTGTCTGCAGGGTGGGGTGTACTGAAATGGCGTGGTCGTTATGCCTGATGACCCAAAGGCACACCCCAGTGCCTGTCACTCTCTGCAGGGTGGTGGTGGGGTTGACTTCAGTTCAGTACTTCACTGCCATTCCTGTTACGCAGCTCTGTAACTTCTACACTGCCAATGCCAGCAAGCAAACATTCGCATTGACAAATGCTTGTTTTATTCTAGGTTTTATCTGGAAATATGTTTAGTACTTATTTTGACAAACAATTGGGGGCGATTAGGAGCCCAAGCTAAAGCAGCAGAACTTTTAACAGCTCCTGTCTCCATCTGCAGTAAAGTGGTTTAAAATTCAATTTTACTTTTAATTTTGTTTGAAACAATCATATAGTTTCTCTAGTGAAAACGATCTAGAATGGGTAACCCCTGTAAGAGAAACAGCATGGCGAGTCTGAAAGGCGCGAGGGATCAGCCGAGCTCACCTCAAGAAGTCGGGCGACAGAGGCCATCCACATGGCTGGGCCCAGATACAGAAATTCTTCTTCTTGGTGTTGAAGCTCCAACAACTCATCACCACAGTAGCCAACCTAAACCAGAAGGTGGACAGCTTCAGTGCTCGTGTTGCAGTGATTGAAGCAAAGTGAACTGTTTAAAAGATATGGTGGACTAGTCATCAGCAACCATGAGCCACGACATTGGTAGTAAAAGAAAATCAACACATTTGTGCATGACTTGAAACCTGGAGAACCAGACCAGTTCAGCAGATATCAGGGTCATTGGCCTTCCAGAAGGTATGGAGTAGGATCACCCACTGATGTTGTTAAGGGATTGACTAGTTTAAAAATTTCAGGCGGAGTGCATGTTGAAAGATTTAAGGCTACAAAAGTATATAGAGTGACTCCATGTGGCAAGCAACTGAACAGAGCAGAGCTGTGCACACTGTTGATCACTCCGTATATTGAAGCTAGGGACAGAATTCTCTCTTTGGCATGGGGCCTTCCTAGGATGGACAAAATATTCATATATTCTAGGGGCATGGATATTGTTCACTTATTCACACTCTTGTAGTTCACTGGAATGCAATGACTGACTGGATCTCTTTAAGCTAAGCTTCTCCCACCACCTGGGCAGATGTATCCCGACTCTACCCTGTTGACATCAGATCTTTCATTCTGCTTGAAGAACAGGTCACCTTCTTCACGCTCTGCTTAGGATTTTCTCTATGCCATTGGCAAACTCTTGTTTTGCAGCTGTTTTAGTTAATAGTTCTGTGGTTCTTTTAAATATGTCTCTGAATCAGCAATGGATGGCAGGAAACACAGATTTAAATTCTGCATTTGTTGCCACCAGAAGATGTTGGTCACAGATCCACACGACACTTGCTTGTACTGCCTGGGCGAGCAACACGACATGGCCAGGTGTGGCCTTTGTCTTTACGTGCTTTCTGAGTTCCTTGAGAATAGGAAGCTCCGGCTCATGCTGGGCGACCTTCAGAACGGATTCAAAAGGATCACACTAAAAGTTGCAGAAAGGCCTTGGGTGGGGGCCCGCAGCAGGCACATCCTCTGCACTGTTCCCACCTGGGTCTGTGTTGAAGGACCTCTACGGACTAGTTCTGTGATATGTGTAGGTCCCTCCAGACTGCTGGAGGGAGAGGAGCTCTACCCACCGTGGTTCTAGGTCCAAGACCAAAACCAAGAAATCTTCTCACCATCGTTGCCAGTCGTAGGATGGGGTGAGATCAGTCCTTTGGACCCTCGATTCACCTGGCCACTAGGTCTGCTGGCGAATGCATCGCTTCTCAGTGGAGCTGGGCCGTCGTGGTTCCAGTGCATAGTCCACTTGGATCAGCCAGTCACAGTGACCCAGCCGATGTGGATGCCATCCAGTGGTGGCTAGTCCCGGAACACCTGGAGGAAGGAGTCCGTTTGTCTGCCCAGAGCTGACCGTCACCCTGTCGATGGACATTTTTCTGGTAGGGTGGCGATCACACGGCCTGTGTGGGTTTTAATTATCCAGGAGTCCCATCACCACTTAAACCTGCTTGATCGCCTTGCTGCATTTGGCTCTGGCAGAATTTGCTGTGCTAGTCAGGGGTCAGGTCATTCGGTCCAGACGGACAACACCATGACTATTTTACTCAACAGACAGTGGCACACACTGCCTTCACTTGTGTTGGGAGACGCCTGTACCTGGACCCTCATGTGCAGCCTGAGTGCCAATGATCTAGTAATTCATGTTGCTGGGGTAACAATCAGCTGGCAGATGCTCTCAGCCAAGTAGGAGACTCATCACATGAGTGGCCTCTGAATCAGAAGATGGTTGAACCACCTGTTCTCCCTGTGGGAGCTCACTCTTGGTAGTCCTGTCACCCTCAGTTTGCATTCTCCCAGGAGGCAATTTTGCGCCCCAGTCTGGTACACTAATGGGGATGCCTTCGTAGGAGGCTCTGGACCCCAGGCCTTTCCCTTCCCTTGATCCACTGAGTATTGGTCAAGGTCAGGAAGGACGAGGCGCAATGATCCTGATAGGTCTAGATTGGCCACAGTAGTTCTGGTACCGGTTATCCTCAGCAGCTGGTCTCCACAGCAACTGCCTCTTCATCCAGACCTGCTGACAAGACCTCTGGGGTACAGTCCTGCACCCGGATGTTCAGTCCCTGCACCTCACGCCCTGGTTGCTGAGCTGTTAGAGTTCCAGGTTTTGGTCCTTCCGAGGCTGTCCTCCACATCGTGGAGACATCCAGAAAGGCATCAACTTATTGGTGCTATTCCTTTGAATGGGAGAGATTTTCCATTTGGTGCTATCCCCTTGCCTGTCCTGTGGCTAGCATCCTGGACTACCTCTGTTCCCTTTCCAGCTGGGACTGTGAGCGACAAACCTTAAGGTGAACCTGTCAGCCATCTCTGCTTACAGAGTGCAGGCCAATATGCTGATGGCCCAGGAGAAGGTGATGGGCACTTTTTCAAGGGCTTGGACCAGTAGTCTCCTCTGATGCTTGATCCTCCTCCACCATTGACTTACTGCTGATCCTGGCTATGCTCATAGGCAAGCCGTTTGGGCCTACACACATGTGAATTGTCACACCTGTTGTGGAAGACAGCCTTCCTGGTAGTCATTACGTCTGCCAGAAGGATTGTTGAGTTCAGGTACTCTTAGTGGACTCTCCATATTTGGTTTTCCACAGGGACAGTGCCCTTGCCCCAACCCTAAGTTCCTTCCGAAGGTGGCATCAGAGTTTTACCTTAAATCAGGAGATTAACTTATTGGAATACTTTACTAACCCTACCATCTGTAGATACATTGGGGAAAAAACGAAGGGTGAAGGGCAGATTAGCAGGATTAAATCAGGGAGAGATGGGCACAAGACCCGGGGAGCAGGCTGAGGTACTAAATGAGTACTTCACTCAGTTTTCACCAAGGAAAATGGGGTGCTGCATCATACATGGGAGGAGACAGAGATACTGGGGGGACCCTTCCGATCGGCGGGTCTGGGGAGAGGGGAGGCATCACTGGCAGGTGGGGAGGGCTAAGCAGGAGAGGAGGTACTGGAAGTGGAAATCACAGCAGAGAGTGAGGGAAGCCTCAGCCCTTTAAGACGGAGAAAGCACTGGGCCGGATAAATTACATCCCAGAGTGCTGAAGGAACTTGCGGATGTCCTGGGTGAAACCCTGGCAAAGCTTTTCACCATCTCTCTGAGGACAGGGTGGGTGCCCCAGGACTGGAAGGTGGCGCATATAGTGCCTGTCCACAAAGGGGATCAAGGGAGGTGGCAGGGAACTGCAGGCCTGTCAGCCTGACATCGGTGGTGGGCAAGGTGATGGAGGGCATTGTCAAAGAGAGGCTGGGGGGACCTGGATAAGTCAGGGTGCCTGGACGATAGACAGCAGGATTCATCCCGGGAAATCGTGTCAGACAAATCTGGTGGAGTTCTATGACTGGGTGACAAGTGCCTTGGACCTGGTAGACCAGTGGACGTCCTCTTCTAGACTTCAGCAAGGCATTTGACTCTGTTCCTCACATGGGCCTGTTGGATAAACTGGGAGAAATGGGGTGGGGAACCAGATGATCAGATGGATAGGCAATTGGCTCCAGGACCGGACCCAGAGGGTCGAGTTGGTGGGATAGTCTCATCCCCAAGGAGGGTCATTAGTGGGGTCCCACAGGGATCAGTCCTGAGCCCCTTCTGTTCAACGCCACGATCTGACATAAGGACAGGAATCAGGAGGAGATGAGTCTCTTGCAGATGACCAAACTGGGGGCGGTGGTGGATGGGGAGGAGGGAGGGTGGCCCTACAGGGGACCTGAGGCTCTGGAAAGATGGTCTAGAAAGTGGAAGCTGAGGTTCAATGCAGGAAATGCAAGGTACTCCACCTGGGGCCAGAAACCTGGGCCAAGTGTACACCCTGGGATGGGGGATGCTACAAGTCTCGATGGCTGAGAGGGACCTTGGGGTGGTGGTGGATGTCAAGATGAACAACTCTGAGACTTGTAGGAGGGCAGCAGCAAGGCCAACAGGATGCTGGGATGCATCGCTAGGGGATCACCTCAGAAGGAGGAAGTGATGCTCCTCTGTATAACTGCTTGGTGAGGCCGCACCTTGAGTACTCGTGCAGTTTGGAGGCCACACTTAAAAGAGGGACATTAACCTCCTGGAGAGGGTCCAGAGGAGGGCAAACAAAATGATTTGGGGCTTGGGGACAGGACCTATGAGGAGAGGCTCAAGAGCTAAATATGTACACATTGGAGGAGAGAAGGGACCGGGGATATGATAGAGGTCTTCAGGTATATGAAGAGGGTAAATAGGGGAGGAACAGTCAGGGTGCTTCAAGGAAGGAGGGGCCACTAGAGGGCATGGGTGGAAGCTGGAGGGGAAGATTCAGGGAGAAAGGAGGAGGTGCTACTTCACTGAGAGGGTGGTGAAGCCATGGAATGCGCTGCCTAGGGGGCTGGTGGAGTCGGAGACAGTGGAGGGTTCAAGAGGGGTGGGACAGGTACAGGAAGGGTTCTGGAAGCAAAATCCAATGCAGCAAGAATATCCGAACTGGGAAAGGAGAAGCCAGAGAAGGCGAGGGGGACAGCAAGGTCAGTACCCAGGGTGGGGGCTGACCAAACGAGCAGACACGAAAGACCGTTAGGCCTATTCTGCTGGCATATTAGTCTGTTAGTACATCGGAGATGGACCATTGGCTCCATACCCTGAACCATGGAGAATGCTGTCATATTATGTAGCACATATGTCTGGAATCCGGGCAGCTCGACAGCTGTTTGTCACCTACAGTGAAGCTGCGCCTGGAAGACTGGCAGCAGAGTGGATGATTGCAAGGTGGATTGCCTCTTGCATCACCTTTGCTGTAGGTTGGCTTGTCAGAAGCCTTCTGTTGGGATTAGGTTAATTTCACCAGACATACCACTGTCTTGGTGGCTGCTTCCAGGGATATAACCATGCAGGAGATCTGAAGGGCTGTGAGCTGGAAGTCATCACACACCTTATTTCCCACTACCGCATTAACAATGAGTCACTCTAGGATTCGGTGTTTTGGGACCTCGGTTCTCCACTCTGTTTGCCAAGTATGGGTGTGTGCCTTGCCCTCCTCCTGGAGAACTGCTAGGAGTCTGTCAGTGTGTGGATAGGTGAACCATATCCATGCCCCTAGAAGAATAGGTTCACCTGTAACTGCAGTTCTAAGAGTGGTATATGTTTAACATCTACACAACCTACCTGGGTTCCCTGGCAAGTGGCACCTGATTTTCTTTCAGCGATGAAGATCTGATATCACAGGGCGGAGTCGGGGATATATCTGTCTGGCTGGTGGGAGGAGCTTAGCTTAAAGATGTCCGCCAATTATTGCATTTCAGTGGAACTGCCAGAATGTGGATGTGAACCAGAAACCACTGCTAAAACAATGGTTATAGGCAAGTAGCCTATTCTTTTCTTGACATTAGCTATGCAACACGTCAAAGCAGGAAGAAATTTGATGGGGTGCAGAGAGTACTGGCGGAGGCTGCCATTTCTCATATCATTTTCACAACCCGACTGAGGATAGTGAATGCAGGGAAAGTGTGGTCTGTCTTGGGCTGCATTGAGGCAGACAAACAGGTGATCAGACATTGGCAGAGCAGAACCGCGAGGGAACACTGAGGAGGATTAAGCTACTGCAGTGACCTGAATAAATAAATGGAATTTACGTTTTTCTTTCCTTGACGTGCACTGCTGTTGTATGTTTCTCCAGACTTTGGACTTGGTTGCACATACTTTTCCTGAATTCTGTTTATTTTTAGTTCTGGGTGCCTAACCCTTAATTTGCTTTTTGGATTTGTATTATACTAGACTTTATTTTGTTAGACTGATGGTGTTATTGGTACTCTGACTCTAAATTGGACATTTCCATGCCCTCTGTTTTTAAATTGTCACAGTATTGTAATGGTTACTGTTATTATCCTTTCTCCCCAGTGATGTACCATAATATGGTTGATGTACCTATTCTTCGATTAAAATTATTTTCATACAAATTGATTTACCCCATTCGATAGCTAATGCTGGCGAAAGTCATCCTGTCTTGGTTTTAATATTTATTGCGGTGCCTATATTTGATATCAGAGATTGTACTTTGGCCCCAACAACACTGGCCAGCCAGTTCCGGTACTTCCTGATTCATGAACACGCCCACGCTCAGGCACATTATGATGTCCAGCAAGGGAGAGTGTGGAGCATGTCCCATTGACAAGAGGTGGGGCTCGATGTTGTCATTTTTAATACCTTATGGCCAGTTTGAGATTAATGAAGGACGCGCTTGACTAACAAGGGCCTTGTTAGTCGGCGGTGTCCTTCCTCAGCTCCAGCTGGCCATCATACGGTATTAAATACGATGCAAAATCAAGCCTTCCCTTGCTGGATGTTATAAAGCGCGCTGGGGGTGTGTGTGTGTTAAGGAAGCGCTGACCAGTGTTGTCTGGGCCAAAATATGATCTTTGATATAAAAATACAGGCACTTCATCAAATATTGAAACCGGACTGGATGACTTTTGCTAGCATTAGCTATTGATTGGGGTAAGTCAGTAGTAAATGTAAGAAACCACTTTAAGGAACTACATTGTTAATCTGTTATTTGTGGTCTCGTTAACCATATGCTTTGCATATCAGTTGTTCGTCAATTGAGAAAACGGAGTTTAAAAAAAAAAAACCTTGATAGTGGTGACCACCATTATTCCAGTTTACTCCTTTTTTTTTTTTTTTTAAACTTATGAACCTCAGTGAAATGGACAAATGGTGTCAGTGACTCAGTAGGTAGCACACTCGCCTCTGAGGCCTGGAGATCAGAGGGCTGTGGGTTCAGTTCCCACATCTGGCACTTGGGTTAATATCCCAGTACTGACACTGTAGTGCAGCATGAGAGTGGTGCTGTACTTCTGAGGTGCCGCTTTCGGATGAGACGTTAAACCGAGGTCCCATCTGCTTGGATTAGTGGTAGTTCAGGTGGATGTTAAAGATCCCATG
The DNA here is from genome assembly GCA_016271365.2 of Neoceratodus forsteri. NCBI lineage: Eukaryota > Metazoa > Chordata > Ceratodontiformes > Ceratodontidae > Neoceratodus > Neoceratodus forsteri. Next base: position 572,577,902 of record CM028137.1, read on the forward strand.
GCACTTATCGAAAGAGTAGGAATTTCCCGTGTCCTGGCCAAATTTCCTCATTCACTAAAAATACCACCACAACAACTTAATCTGGTTCAAGGTCAGTTGGCATTCATCTGTATCCCTCCCGGGTCATGCCTGAAAATAGGCAGGATTTATCTAGTGCACTTAACCCGTCAACAAAACTAAATAAATAAATGCATACAATTACAGACAGATAGCATTCTACAATCTGTGGTAGAGGGACAATGGCATTAATACAGAAAAGTAGTGCATCTGAATTTAAACATATACTGCAGGGTTAAAAAAAAGTGTGTACAGGTAGCTCAAGATGAGCAGTGCTGGTTATGGACGATGGGTATTTTTTGTAATATATTTTTATAGAAATTTCTGCATACACAAGCATTGGAACGTATATATGGTGAACAGTCCAAAATACATATCCATCTAGGACCAAAAGTCCCTTAATGTTAGAAACAGGTGCATCCGACATATGGAGATACCACATAGGAGGGTTTACAACATCATTACTAAAATACTGAAAAAACTTACATTGTTGCTGTGCATTTGGGTCCAAGAATAACATGGCCTTTCCTCAAGTGTTGATTGTCCAGCAATGTCCAAATATAACTAGCGTTGCCCCATAGGGACCTGCAATGCTATGTACATACCTAAAGAATATTAATCCTGTCAGGAAACTTGGAAGCAAGCTGTAAAGATTAATTACAGAATAACAACAATATAGCCACCTCATTTAAGAACTGTAACATTCAGCAGAAGTTTACTTAAATAAGGAATAAACCCAGCAGATTTTGGTGTCGGATTAGAAAACATTAAAATGAAGAACCCTTGAAAATATGTAATAACTAGCCTAGAGTAAGCCATATCACTTGAAAAGAACCTCATCAAAGCATGAAACTTAGCAAAGCATGAAGCTTACAAGCAAGCGGATCAGTCTTAAGCCAAACGGTAGAGTAGGGCAGAAGAACCAGAAGCCGCTTCAGGTCGCTCCCACAGCCTCCACATGGTCATCTTCCTTGACGCTAGCTCTCAAAGCCGCAAAACGAGTAGCCCTTTTGCCTGTGTCCACAGGATCTGTAAACAAGTATACTTTGCCCACGAAACAATCCATAACCGAGCTGGGTAGATCATTGTGTGAGGGACCCTGGCTTCCTCAAGGTACGCCAACCCCATCAAACTTTGTAATGTTGGCAGGTCGCATGGCTTATATCTGGAAATAAATACACTTATTTATCATCCTGCATGATCAGGCCAGCACAGCGCACCAACTGTAAAATGCAGTCTCTCACATTGACTCCTGAAGTTACCACCATTAATGCGAAGTTCTTCAGATTCCTGCCATCGGCCACGAGGGTAATCCAATAAGCCTTCTGAATCTCAGTGATTGGGTCAGCCCTTCTGGTAATAGGTTTTCAGTCAGCCATTCCTAAGAAAAGGGATAGGGTAATATTCCCCCAAACCAAAGATCCCTCCAGCAGGCCCAAGAGTCTCGCATTAGCTAAGCGGACTTGATTTTCAGGAGACTCCAGCCGGTCTGCAAATGCTGGGATTCTGTGACAAAGTGCCATTGCTGCCATGGAGGCATCGGCCTGCTTTGTATTTCTAGTAAGTCTTCTTTCATGGCATCCACGGTCGTTTCAAGTATAAACACCCTGCCACTAAATCCATCGACTTTCTGGGAAAGGTCAGTGACCGAGCGTATCAACTTCTGACTTTCCAGTCCCAAGGAGGCTAGGGTCTCCTGCGATCCCTGTTCAGCCCAAGGATGGCCTCTGCACCAGGCCGTGTGGCTTGTGGTCCGACAGGTCCTTTACTTTTTCAGAGCCACCAGGATTCTTATTTTACTTGGGGTTGTCCATCTTAACCAAGGCAAGGTTTTCTATCTGTTGGGAAAGTCAGAATTTGAAAAATCTAAGAATTTCATTTCATTTTATTTGTTAACGGGTTAGGATTCTGGGCTGAAGCCCTTTTTCAGGATCAACCCGGATATAAAAAACATACATAATAAATATGCAACATTACAAAGTTTACAAATAAGATGAACAATCTGACTGTGCCAACAAATATTGTTTAAAGTTAACTTTAAAACATGAATAAGACTTAATTAACCTTAATGAAAGTGGTAACCTATTCCATAGTAGAGAAGCCTGATGGTCAAATACTTGGGCTATAATTATTTTTAGCGCCTGACTACCAACACTACCCCATGTAATATTCGCAGATTCACTCAACTTCACAGACCAAAACCAAATCGGATAATAGGGATAAGCCATTCAATAGATGGCCTGATTAGCCAGTTCACCTAAAAGCAAATTCAAATTTAAGCTGGGACGACAGCCATATCAGTGAAGAATATAAAAGGCAGTGATGGGTCAAAATAGAGACATCCAAGACAAACCTACAGATGTTGTTATAAACAACACTTAGGATTTGTTTTCTTTAGCCCCCAACTTAACATACAGTGAGGAGACCTAATAAAAATGTGGCATTAAAACCCCAACAGTCAATTTCAGATGGGAATCATAAGATAAATAAGATTTGAATTTATATAATTGGCTCAATCTACTGTAAATTTTCTTTTTACTGCCTTTACCTGAGGAATATAAGTCAAGGAGGATCTAAAAACACCCAGGTACTTAAATTCTGACACCTGATAGAGTAAATTCCCTGAACAATCATGTATAGTCAGAGAAGGATATTCACCAAGTCTGACAGAACTACCAAACAACATAGCTTTGGTTTTACGAATATTTAGCCGCAATTACCTGCTGATGTTAGTGGATTTCTGTGATTAAGTGCAGGAGCTGTAAATGTTGCTTCCATTCAACTCAAGGCGGGTTCCACAGCACCCCCTCCCGGTCCGTCATGGACTATGTTGATAGTAGGTGGTGATCAGAAGTACCCAATGGGAGGGTTCCTAGAAATCACTTGAGCCAAATATTGACAAGTGTTGGAGCTGTGTACATAGAAGCCTCTAGCTACAAGCCAAATAAGCAACTCTTCGAAAGAGGCATTGTAAACTGTGGAGTGACTGAGCCTGCATTCAAATTACACTAACTGTGGAATTAAGGCACCAGTAACAATGGGTATTTGTGTCCAGAACTATTGCATGATGTTGGGTAGACTGCAACTACAGTTTACTGGACCAAATAGTCATAGCTTAATCTTAAGAATCAAAGTACAAGTTTCAGTACAGGGGAATGCCGATTCCATTTCCAATCTGTGTTGGTATGAATTTACTACAGCTGGGTATGTTATCTGGTTTGTGAATCATCGGAAGCAGGAGTTATTCCATACTTCATGAACTGTGTCAAACAGTTTACCACACAAAGGATTCTTCCACACAATATTGCTGAAGCTTAATTAAAACCATTATACATTTACAGTGGCTGTAGTTATTCTAAGTCCAAAGTCCAAGTAAGGAACCCGTGCCTGGTGGGCGCTGACAGATCTTCGTCAGAATGTTAGTTGCTATGATAGAATAACATCAGGGTCTGTGCCATCACATGCACCCCTCACCACCACCACTCTGATATTCCTGCCAGAACTGCAGTCCAGAATATATCCACTTAAAACACCATTTCAGCACACTCTGAATTGTAAATGCCATATAAACATTCAGCATTTAACTTTTAATTAGTCTCCCAGTCTGGGCAAATTTGAAAGCATACCAACATCAAGGTACAGTGATAGTGCTTATGATCTCTTCTCTGGTTTGGCCAAGGCTCATTTTTGGTTATCCTCAGTATCACTTTGCTAGCATTCTCTTTTTAGTTTATCGGTCAGTTTGAGAGAATCCTGTGAGTTGGAAAACAGGTACTGCTTGCCCTTAACCTCCAGTCGCAGACAGGCCAGAAGCAGCAGTGCAAAGGGATACCCTAAGTCCGTAGAGCGTTGCTTTGTCCCTTGAGAGTCCTTTTCTTTATTTAGGTTGCAAAGGATAAGCCCGGTGCAGGTATAAAATCCCATCCCCTGCCAGTAGTTCACGCCAATTTCATGTGGAGTGGAGCGGTCTTTCTTTCATTGTTATGCTGAAAATGTGATCAGCACCATCTGTGTGTACAGGACTTGTTATAGACCCGATATGTGAATCCCAGTATTGGCGATGTGCTGAAAGACAGTTCTCGAAAAAAGGGATAAGATCTTCAGGTTTGAACCCTTCATGGAGACCAGCTATCCGTAGGTTGCATTCTGTGATGGCATTCTCGTTATGCTCTAATTGGAGTTTAATTTGTGCATTCTCCTTCATGTTTTTGATGTTGGCATTGCCTGCCCGCATTGCTAGAGGATTCCCTACTTTTCTATCAGTCCTACCACTGACTGTTTGGAGACTGAGAATTTTTGATTTCTGTGATCTCACTGTTCGTGGAGGTTTCACTTTGATTTCCCTCTGTCGGCTGTCCTCCAGGCGATTGCTTCTGCTTGGAAAGGTCACTTGCTGGCATCTTATATACTCCTTACTTTTGGTCTCCTCATGGTCTCAGTAAGTGTACTTACTAAGTAGCAGTAAAATACAGAGATTGGTGTTATTCCAGGACGAGATTGTGATAATAAATTCAAATTGGAAGGCTTGCAGCAGGAGCTCTAAAAGAATACTCTGCTTGAACTGACAGCAGGCTCCACCCCACCTAGATTGCTCTTTAGAAACACATTTACTGAGCAGACCGCATTTATAGCCCATGTAAGTTAAAAGGAACCATACACGTATAATTTGCATTGACGTACATATTTCTGTTTAGGTGTTTTTACTATTCTTTTGTCATTTATTATGTCTTGAGACCGAGTTAGGAAAATAATCAACAAATGTGAATAATCTTTGATATAGACAGAGGCTATTTCCATCTATAGTATTGGTGCTAATAAAGGTATTTTCAGTGTAGTGATACAGTTACAAGTTAAAGTTTTGGTTATGTAGCATAATTGAAGAGACCACACTTGAAACGCTAGCACAAAATTTAACAGACTGATGTGTTGTCATTATATGCCAGTATGTAAACCTTGAAAATATCTTGAAATGCTATTATTGATGTGGTGAGTAGGTCATTTCTTCTAACATAGTTCTGCATTTGATGGTCTGTTAGGAGTGGACTCTCCCTTGTTTTTCTTTTCGCAGGGCTGCCTGATGGGCTCTTGCTTGTTCTTAAGGAAGCAATAAGAAGAGCGGTTATTACAGTAAGGTAATGACACACCTCAGCTGTGTAGCTAGGCATGATCAGGCGGCTTCATTTTTCATTTTTATTTTTTACTCATTTTATAAGTAATGAGACACAATAAGGTGTGAATCATGGGCAGATTGTTGGTTGGGTGTGTTGTGTGGTGTTGCACATGACAGATATGTGATTATTGGTCATACTTACACAAAGTGTATTTCTGCACATATAAAATAGTTCTTATACATAAAATGAGGTGGCTGGCTACATGGTGTCAAAATTGAGCAGATAGGGTCCATGGGAATGGGTGTCTGTATAGAAGATGACTGACCTGGGAGGGTGAGCTGGGGTGTGTACTGCCCCCACCATATGATGGCTCCATCCTCCCCAAAAAAAAAAAACATTTCTCCATCTGTTTGAAAGTGCTTCCTCTCTGGTGAGAGCAAAAGGCCCCATAGCAGGGATAAGCTGGAGATGTGGGAGACTGATACCCCTGGTAGGACCTGAGAGAGGAGCCACGAGGCATAGGATGGAGCAAAAAAAAAAATAAAGGCGAGAAGTGCCTTACAAAATGGTGATTTATGGGTATAAATGAGAGATTTTTGACTAGGAGGTCCTGGCTTGTGTAATTATTGTGAGATAATGACATTGTTTGGAATTTTCATTAGCCAGTCACATTCTTCTTCTGCCTTAGTCATTGTATATGCTAGGCAAACCAAGACAAAAATAAGGTAGCTGGGGAGGATTAGAAGTCGCATCTGGGCGTCTGTAACCTTTTTGTTTAACACCAATCTATTTATGGCCCACTTTGAACAGTGCAGCCCCTTCTGTCAGCTACCACCAACCTGGACCCAGCTTTACCCCATTCAGCCCCTAGCTTACTCTTCTCCTTCTTGAGGACCTCCAGGGTGGATGGCTGGTCTGGGGCCCAAAGGTGCTTTGGCATCCTGCTGTGCAACAAGGGTTTCTCTGCTTCAGCTCTTCCCATCCTGAGGCTGCCATCACACATAGGGTTCTTGGTGCACGCATGCAAAGTGATGTGGTGTTGCAGATCCTGCAAAAGCCTTCCTTTCCCACACCGTGCCTCCAGTGCACTACTACCTATGGTCACCCAGTCAGCAACCGTCCTCCCTGGCCAGCCTGCAACAATCTGGGCACATTCCTGAACCAGAGTCGCTGGCATCCTGAGGTGGTGTTGTGATTGCTGCACCGACTGACTGGCCCACTCCGTGTTTCTTCCATCAGGTGCCAATAAAAAGCTCAGATTTTTCTTGTGAACCATGTTGACTGCTGCTCACGCATAAAAATGTAACAGAAGGTAAAAACAAAATGTTTATAATAAACTTTCCATTGACACTAAACTTGTAAGCATGGTCACATTCAGGATGACTGGGAGCAAAAGAATTTCTGGGTCCTTCCCCATGTCTGAAAACTGCAGTCGGACCGCACCAAATATGCAGCATCTGGGTTGACACTTAACTGGTGTTGAAACATCAGTACCCAGGAGCTATTTCTGTTCCTTTATTCAGAATTATTGTTTCAACCCCTTAACATAGTATAAGCAGGTTTCAACCCCTCAGGTCAGGCTGACCAGACCTCATGTTATAAAATGTCAGTGTGCCTAACATTGTACCTAATAGGCGTAAAAATACTTGTTGTGTTCTGCAGATGGTGGACCTGTATGGTAAATCCACATTGGCGTTGTGTTGTATACAGAGTAGCCGAGCGTGTATGCGTTAAAGTGGGCAAATCATTAAGGATTTCATCATTCTAGTTTCCCCTAAAGCATATGTACATTGTGGTGCCTCTGTGTTTTAGCAGGAAATTTTGTTTATGTATCTGACCACAGGGTTCCCCACAGTCTGAAAATATAGGTGGTGGCAGTGGTGATCGGGTCAAAATGTCGTTATTTTGTGAACCTCCTATATGCACTGTATATGTGTGTATAAGCTGATTTTAAGTACAGTATAGTGTGCTGGTATCAAAACAGGGGTAGTAGTGCAGTAAAGGATATCAATAAAAGACAATTTTGGAGGATTTTGTAAAAAAAAATCAGTCAGTAATGGATAGAAATATAGGGTGGTGGCAAAAATATAGGGTGGTAAAAAATATAGAATGGTGGTTAAAAAAAATATAGGGTGGTGGCCCAGCACTAAAACAGTGAATGGGAACACTGGACCATCACTGAGGCTCTAAGATGTATAGTTTTAGGCGGCTGCAGGAGACCTCCAAGAAGTTCTCCCCAGTGAAGTGGCAGTTGCCATCAAGTATAGGGGTCAGAATTTTTTTTTTTTTTTTTTCAAAAAGCGTTTCATAGCAGTCACATACTGTACCATACATGCTTGCAAGAAACTGCATAGCAATAGTTGATGCATTTCACTTTCCAGTTAATACCAACTGTAGTGACTCACATTTCTAAGGTTTTGACAGAGGGAGTTGCATTAGCATGAAATGTATCACAACTTGTGACTTTATATGAAACCACTGTTCTGTCAGGAATATTATACACACAATAGTAAAAGAGAAAGCAGATGCAGCGATCACTAGTCCTAGGCGTGTCTTTTTTCGTATGTATTTTGTCAAGTCACATGATATTTATGTTACACTACTGACTTGGCAGTTTTTCTTTGTTTCCATGTGCTACAGTAACTTAACTCTTAACTTGCATTAAGTACATATAGTAAGATAAGTATGTAAGATATAGATAATATAACAAATAACCTAGGTTAATAGGCTTTAACAATGACTTATTGACTTAGACTTTCTAAAGATTCAAATTATATAGTTTTGTCATACAATTATTTTATCTGACTTTCAGTTTATTCTAATCCTTTCTGTTCTGAACTAGTGGTGATGTTGATGATGATGTGCTTTCAAGATGGGGGAGGTTACTAGATACAATTCATTCTCATGTCCCTCCTCATGTGTCTGGATACCAGTTAAGCAAATATATGCATTTTGTCTTCTGTTTGGTATGCCTCCCAAACCAGCGACTTTGCTCAGTTCAAAAGGCCCATCTAGACAATCTTCTGAGGCTTTTTTCAGTAGCATCCCTTAACTGGTAGGTTAGTTCTTCCATATGCTGTACGTAATTAATAATTTGAATCCACCCTTAACAGCTGGTGGAGTGATTTGTAACCAGTTTCTTGTTATGGCTTTGTTGTAAGCTAGCACACACATTTACCCGAAATTTAAAATATCTGCTCCTTCATCCCTTCCAGAAGCAAGCCCAGTGCAAGGTTTTGTATTAATAGTGGGTGTGTGTTGAAAATAATCTACTAATCTTATCCCTACTTCCTTTCTGAACTAGTCTAGTTTAGGATACACCAAAAAAAAAAATCGTGAGGGTTGCTTTCTGTTCCCCACAATGTCCCAGCAGCAGGCAGAGCCGTGGAAGAGTATTTGGCCACTCTGTCTGGAGTCAAAAAAAAAAAAAAACATACTAAAGCCAGCAGAATAGGCCTAATGGGCTTTGTGTCTTTCGGTAGCCAACCCCCTATTTAAGCAATAATGCCCAACAGGGTGTGTGTCGTGTTGGGATAACGTCACACCTCAGGTGGTTGGGCACGGGCTGTGGGCCGGAGCGTCCAACGACTGAGGCGTGCGTTATCTAAACAACACACGCTCTGGAGGGCAATATTGCTATTATACAATGGTTCGTTGTTATACAGAATAAAAAATTATTTTAAAGATGTTTTGTGTGGAAAAATATCTTTGTTTCTTAAGAGAAGATGAAACAATCAGTCAAAGGCTCAGTAAAACAATCAATCAAAGGCTCAGCCAAAATGCTCATCTGTAGGTTCACAGTGAGGCTGAGACTAGACCCGTGATGTTGTACTAATTAACATCACGGGTCCAGCCTAAGACTGACCAATCAGAGTCCAGGATTTTCTTGTCATTGTATAATGGGCGCTAGCTCCTGCCCCCCAACCCGTCCCCGAGAGGTCAACTTTAGCTCAGTACACCATGCATCTGTCCACCCCTCTTGAAGCCCTCCACAGTGCCTTGCTTGACTAGACTCCCGGGCAATGCATTCCATGGCTCCGCTACCCTCTCAGTGAAGTAATGCCGTCTCGTTCTCCCTGAGGTTCCCCCTCCAACTTCTATTCATGCCCCTTTCTTTAATTTAACCTGAACATTTCTTTGGCTGTGCCCCTGTTAATCCCTTTCACATATTTGAATACCTCAATCATGTCCTTCCCTGTCTCTCCTCTCCTCCAGTGAGTATAGCCCAAGGACTTCCAGCCTTTCCTCATAGGTCCTTTCACTCTTGCCCTGGATCATTCTGGTTGCCCTCCTCTGGACCCTCTCCAACAGTGCTATGTCCTTCCTAAGGTGAGGTCTCCAGAACTGCATAATACTCAAGATGCGGCCTGAAGAATGCATTATACAGAGGTATGATCACCTTGCTTCTCCTGGGCGTTATTCCCTGGGCTATGCAGCCCAGTATCCTGTTTGCCTTTGCCGCCGATCTCCTGCAGTTTTCAGTGTTGTTCATTCTGGTGTCTACCACCACCCCAGGTCCCTTTCACTCGATGTGGCTAGCAGTGAGACACCTCCCAGGGTGTATACATGACCTGGGCTTCTGACCCCCAGATGCAACACTCTACACTTCCCTGGATTAACCTCATCCCACCTCCTTAACTAACTCTTGGGTATCCAGATACCTCTGGACTGTTACCCTCGCTTCCTCTTTGTCAGCCAGTGCTCCCAGTTTTGAGTCATCCATGAAGAGGCTCATCCTACTCCTAACCCCTGTCCCTATATCAGAGACATAGGCTTTGAACAGGAGTGGCCCCAGTACTGAACCTGGGCACCCCACTGAAGACCTTCCTAGGGAGGAGACTATCCCACCAACCACTACCCTCTGTGTTCTATCTGTAAGCCAGTTTTCACCCATCTAAGCAACTGTCTCCCACCCCACCCCTCCAACTTTGTCAATAACCCGATGTGGGTATCGAGTCAAATGCCTTACTGAAATCCAGATATAAGACATTCACCGATCTTTGTCTGTCCAGGGTCCCTGTCACCCAGTCGTAGTAAAATCAGTGAGGTTGGTCTGGCATGTCTCCCGGGCGAAACCATGCTTATTGTCATCCATGTGCCCCAGCCTTTCCAGTTGCCTCCTGAGCTTCCCTTTGATGAAGCCCTCCATTAGTTGCCTACCACCGGCGTTAGGCTGACATGCCTGTAATTTCCCATCTCCTCCTAGACCCCCCTTGTGGATAGGCACCACATGAGCCACCCCTCAATCCTGGGGCACACTTCCTGTCTGGAGAGCACGTTGAACAAGCGCAGCTAGTGGAGCTGCTAGTTAGTCTGCCAGTTCCTTCAGCACTCTGGGATACAGCTCATCTGGTCCTGGTGCCTTGTCAGTTTTCAGCGCCCATAGGGCCTCCCTCACGCTGTCCTCTGATTTCTTCCTCCTTAACCCCTCCCCTTAAAAGGCACCCATCCCTTCTAGGCCTGGCCCACCCGGTGCCCCAGCCTCTTCTGGTCCTCTCATCTCCATTTGTCCTCTCCTCTCAGCTGTCTTCTCCCCGGTTGAATGGATCCCATGTCTCCTTCCTTAAATACCAAGGCAAAGTACTTGTTTAGTACCTCTGCCTGCTCTCCCACCTCCTGAGCCCATCCTTCCCCAGTCCTAATCCTGGAGATCTGTGCTCTCCCTTTCCTCTTTTCCCCTATGTATCTATAAAAACCCTTTCCACCCTTCGGATATCCCTAGCCAGGTTTTGCTCCATCCTCACCTTGGCTCCCCTCACCACTCTTGTGACCCTTCTAACTGACGACTCGTCTCACCTCTCTCCTTGTCCCCCCTGGGCGCTTAAAATGTACTGTAACTTTCCATAGGTGCTATTGCCAGAGAGGCATATAGTGGCTTTCGATGAAGATTCCCAAATTTTGACCGGAGCAGAGTAAGAAAAACTAGCTTTTCTTTCCCATTTTGCCTGTAGGCCAGACTCCCCCCTCCTCATGTGAATTCAGATATTTTTATATCTTGGTGATGGCTTGATTTGCACTCACCAGAGAGAGATCACTGAGAGTTAGTCCTGAGCGCTCAGTTGTAGCTTCTCTCTCGTATGAATTTTTTTGTTGTATGTAGGTATATATCTGTAAATAATATATTTTTTCCCTGGGGTCCATCCCCATTTTTGAACACATTCCAAAAGGAAAGTATAACATCTCCCTCAGCATCTGCATGGGTGAACAGAACCCCCTGCCTGCCTGTTTGTTGTACCAGACATCTCTATGAGCTGGGATGAAGTTGCTATCAGATATAAACCACCTCACCCTCCACATATCTCTCCTTGGTCCAGAATATGTTGGAATAAATCCCACACCTCAAGGGCCACTTGGATGGATGTATTATCCACTAAGTATTGTGGTCTATTTGAACTAAACAGACTGGTATGTATAAGAAAGTCAGGGCTCATGGCTTCTTCTGTTTCCTGTCAGTGTGCTTTCACTGGGGTCTGGGTCCAAAATAGTACCCATCTTACTTGTGCCGCTATCCAGTATTCTCTAAGATTGGGGACTGCTCGCCCTCCTCTGTTTAGTGGCTAGCATTAATGTTATACAAGCTGTAGGCCTGTGGTTATTCCTAATAAAATTAAACACCCTGGCCTGCTGGTCTTGGAACCACTTCTGAGAGGGTGTGACTGGGATACACTGAAATATAAAAGCTGAGGAAGGTAGTTCATTTTCACAGCCTGGATTCTGGCTTACATGGGTAGGGGAGCAGCGACCACCTCCCAGTGTCTAATTGCAACTGCTATAGGTTTGTAGTTATCTATAAACAGGCGGGCATTAGTCGCTCTCAGGGTCACCCCAGTAGTGTTGTGAGGTCCCATTTCATATTATATTTTGTCCTCAGTTGTTTGGGTGGACTATAATTAAATGTAAGTACTTCAGTTTTGTAGTGTTGAGTGCATATCCTGACAAATCTGAAAATGTTTTAATACTTTCCATGACCTGTGTTAATGAGGTTTTGGATAAGTCAAGTAAAGCAACACATCATCGGCATATAATGCCACCTTGTGTGTGTTTGTACCCATCTTGACTCCTTTTATCTCCAGATCATTGCGAATCCACTGGGCCAAAGATTCAATGTATAGGGCAAATAAAGGGATGGGACATCCTTGTCAGTTGCCTCTAGTTAGATTAATTCTTTGGGAGATTGTGCCATTGATGCGGATGTAGGCCTGTGGTTCTGTATATAGGAGTTTGATTAGATTTATGAATTTGTCCGGAAAAGCAAACCGGCAAGGACCCCATATCATATAAAAGCTCCAATTTACTCAGTCTGAAGCTTTTCTGCATCAAGGCTCACTGAGAGCAGATGTTTTCTGTTGCTTGAGATGATCAATAATATGTACTGTCGTCTGACACTGTCAGGTGCCTGTCTATCAACAACAAATCCGGTGTGATCTTTATTTACTAAGGTTGGGATTAGATATTGCAATCTTTTGCTATAATTAAGGTCAGCATCTTAGTCTATGTTTAGAATCGAGATGGGCCTATATGATGCATGAGAGAGTGGGGTCTCTGCCGAGTTTGGGGATGACTGAAATGATGGCCTGTCTCCAGGAGGAAGCGATGAAACTTCAGCCATTATTCCCTGATAAGTAAGCAGTTCTCATTACTGGAGACAATGTAGTCCGAAATTTCTTATAGAATTCCATGGAAGTCCATCATTCCTGGACCCTTCTGTTTTCCCATCCCGTATTACATCATTAATTTCAGATTCTGATATGAGGCGTAGGGTTGGGCTTTCCAGTTGTCCGGGACCGAGGTAAATTCAGTTTTCTCAAAAATTATGCATCTCCTGTTGTGGGAGATCAATCGGTTGGGCATATAAGTGTTGATAATAGGACTGGAATATTTCCGTTATGTGTTCTAATTTGGACTTTTCACCCTATTAGGGGTGTGCGATTTTACTATGTGTGCCTTAGCCCTTAATCGGATGGCAAGGCTTCTGGTGGCCTTTGGGCCACCTTCATAATAACTTTGTCTTAAGTATTGTAGATTATACTCCACCTTAGTATCTAGGATGTTCTTTAGTTTTCTTTTATGTTTTATTAGCTCTTTTCTCTTTGTGCCAAAAATTTCTCCTCCTGTTGTGCTTCAAGTATTTTTATCTGGCTTTCCAACATTTTTTTTGTTTGTTCTGTTTTTCCTGGCGAGACTATGGCCACTAGTTTAGTATACCATTATCATTATCTTGCAAAGTTTGTGAAATTAACTGGGGTATTTGGTCTTGTATCTCCTTATCCCGAAGAAGGGATAGGTTGAGTCTCCAAACTGTATTGAAGGGGCCAAATTTAAATATATTATCAACGCGTGATCTGATAAAGTAAATGATCCAATTTCGCATTTTGTATCTTTGCCACTGCATCTCTATTTATAAACAGATCTTAACCTTGATAACAGAAAGAGTGGAGGGACATTACTAGTAGGGGAGTATATCTGGCAGTATAGCCTAGAGGTTAAAGGAGCGAGTTATGAATGAGCAGCAGACCAGACCTGAGTTTGATTCTCACAACCTCCACTTGTGTACTGTGTGACTCTGAGCAAGTCACGTAACGCCCATTGCTTCCAGGTCTCCCCTGAAACGGGCACTTGTGCCTAGTGGGCCTTACCCGTTACAAAGACTAAAAAAAAAAAAAGTAGTAGTCGCCTAACCTAACTCATGAATATATGTAGTAAGTTGCTGAATAATGCGTATAACCTTTCAATGGGCCCCTCCACAAAGGTCCAAGCATCCTGTAAACTCAGTTTCTGTAATAGGGCCTTCATTCATTTTGTAATTTGGTGGTCTTCCTGGGGATTTTGAAGTAGTATCTGTTCTCTGGTCCAAGATCATATTCCAGACTCCCCTACTAGTAATGTCCCTCCGCTCTTTCTGCTGTCAAGGTTAAGATCTGCTTATAGCTTTCATATGTAGAGCCTGGGAGGATGTGTATTGATACCATTGTCTGTTTGTTTCCATTTAGGTTCCCTTTAAGTAAGACAAATCTACCCTCCTTGTCAGCAACCTGTTCCAGCACTTCAAATGGAGTAGTATGTGGAATTAATACAGCTACACTTCTGTGTCTACCCCCAGTAAGATGAAAATCTCTGAGAATCCAGATCCTTTTAATTTCAAATGCTCATCATCTGATAGATGAGTTTCCTGCATTAAAACGAGGTCCGCCCCTGTATTTCTTAATATGGCCAGTTATTCTTTCCTCCGGATTGGGTTTGTTAACCTGCTTACATTAAAGAGAGGACCTTAACTCCCATTTCTCCAGTAAGTAGGGTCTGTCTGGCAGTGGATCAGTTTGCCTCCCATATCTCCCTGTTCTCTCAGCGCATCATCATCAGAAATATATTTATTATTTTACCTAGGCTCCATAAACAAGTAACTTGGGCTACTTGTAAAGTTAAAAAAAGTAGCCAAAAGTGGCCACAAACATCGCCATCTAGAACTTTGTACAGTCCTTCCAAGGTAGGGGAACAGTTTAGTTCCCTAACTCTGCAATGTGATGTGCAGAGATGTAAGTTATTTATCCCCAACGGGTCCACTACAGGAGCAGTAGCTAGTAGAGATACATCCTAGCTAGAATTCTATCCCAGTTATGAAAACAACGCCTACAGGTGTTAAATCTAATAGACTGTTTTAAGTCTACCCCCAAAGAGGCACTTAACTTTGTAGTTTATAGTCAAGCGAGGGCTGAGGCTTTATCTTTACTTGTTGCCATCTTTCAAGCTCCCCTGTACTTCTACATCCCTCTCTTGCCAATGTGGCCCCCACATATAATAAACCTGGCTCAAAAACTCTTGTGTTGAGGTAGCATAATAAGAACTAGCAACATTCTGAAGCTACTGATATCACAAGGAGAATATTGTTCGCCACGGGTGCTCAGTTCTAAATCAAAAATTGCTTGTCAGACATTTCCCAACTCCCAGTGTCTCAGCTTGATTGCACATTTATATGTAATTCCATTTAACAGCTTTGTCCCCTTTTACTGTAGTTAGGCTTACCGACCCTTTCAGCCGTTGCCAGGCTAGGAAGCTGTATGGGCTGAGGATGAAATAACATCTAGTAGCCTCAATTTGTACTCTACACAGCCATCAGGTATTCAGTCCCTGCTGTTCGGTCTAAGGTGATTGTGTTCGGGCCTGTTGGATGTGCGCGAGGATTTTGTGTGGTGAGCATGTCCGACAGTATATCTTCTCCTCTATGAAGGTGCTCTCCCAAGCGCCTGAGGTTCCTATCTTGGCCCTTATGGTGGTTTGTTGAAGATCCTCCAGTGTAATTCCTCTATGTTTAAGTGCCTCAGTAACATCTTCAGGGAGGAATACAGTTGGGTCCCTCTTCTCAGAACACACTCATTTTTGCTGGATAGGAGTTTAAACCTGATCTTTTGGAGCGAAGTGCTTTCATTACAGGTCTGTACTGTAATCTGATTTTCTGGATCTCCGTGGATAATCCTGGTAAATATAGTCTGGTTGCATTATATTTAATTTCTCCCATCTGCCAAGCTTGAAAGTACTTCCTCTCTTGTGGCATAGCTCGAAAATTTCATAAGGATCTAGACGGGGTCTGACTGTAGGATTTGTGGGTTTCGCCCAAGTGTTCTATTGGCGTCGATTTTAATGTGTAGCGTGGGTGGTAAGGCCAGAATATCTTATAAAAGATCTTGCATAAAGTGGGCTACATTTCCCACCTCGGTCCCTTCTGTTAACCCTGACAATCGGAGGCCTCTAGTTCCACACACTTAACCTGTAGCTGGTCGGCATAGTCCAGGACAGTGACTAAGGCGTCCGTATGTAGCGAGGAGCTGTTTTCCAACTGGGACACCCTGGTATCTACCTCCTTAATTGCCGTATCCATGTCTGCCAACTTACTATGTAGTTTCTGAAATTCAGCTTTATTTTCCTTTCTGCATTTCAAGGATTTCTGTCAGAATAGTGTCCAGTTGTGCCTTTTCTTATTCCTGTTTCAGTATTTTGGGATGCTGCCTGAGGTGCATGGCCCATCAGCGAGGGCTCGCATCCCGTCTTGTGCAGCAAACAGTATCGGAGCCATCTATTGTTGTTTGCCCTCGCCGGACAGATTTTGTTTGCCTCGAGTCTCCTTTCCTTTTGGAGGCTTTTTGTTTAAATGGTCAGGTTTGTAGCAGGGTAAACAAAACTTTTCAGTCTTTCGAGGAGGGGACAGGGTTCTAGGTCTGCTATGGAGCTGTGGCAGAACCGGAAATCCATCCTAGGCCTGTCTTAATGAATAGTCCTCTAGGACACTATAAACTCGTAGTTGCTCATTTTGAGCATGTCACTCAACTCCATACAACCATTGCTTGCTCGCTTTAAGAGGAACTTAAAACAGAGAATTTTCAATTACCTGTAACAGAGGAAACTGTGAAACAGTTACTTGATATTTAGTATGTTATAAGACTGGAAAGAATAAGCTGTTAGCATACCTGCAGGACATTCTGAAACCTTTTATGGTGTTGCATGTAGGGCAATTCCAACTTGGTATTTTAAAGAACAGTTATCTGAAAGTAGCTGCATTCCTGTCAGCAACCCTGACAGTCGACTTCTTGGAGCTGCAGCTCAAAGCCACTGCACTAGGGCTGGCCCGTTGGCGCAGCGGTTGGATTTCGCTTGCGATGCCAGCGACTCTGGTTTGGGAATGGGTCCGGGTCGCTGGAGGGCCTCCTTCTCTGGGGGTGGGGTGGGGTGGAAGTGTCCCGCGCTTTGGGGACACCTGGAGGAGGCCGGAAGTCATTCAAGCCACTGACTCGCACTTATGGGAGGCGGGCCAGACGCTGGCGCCATTACATGTCCCTGCCTTCAAGAAAATGGTGGAAAAAAGGAAGGTGGGTTGGTCCTCTGTTTTCATTGAAGCCGCCCCTGAGCTTCAGTTAGCCACCATCGCCTAGCTCTCCCAACTAGATACTGGTCCCGCTGCCTCTGGATAGGGGTATACGGTGGGGATAACTGGGAGATGCAGGCCATAGATGGGAGGTGGAAGCTCCAGGGGCCGTAACCAGGGCGAAGACCGACAGATGGACCTGCCAGGTAAAAATGAAAATAAAATAAAAATAAAAAGCCACTGCACCATCTTACTGAGCCCACAAGGTCATTATGCCTGTATACTATCGTTGCCATCATACCCTTGTGTCGGCCGCCAGTCACATGACCACTGCAAAAATGTACCTGTAATTAGTCAAGAAGACTAAAAACAATGCTCAGTAATACCCAAGTTCAGCTAACATCTGTTGGCTAAGAAAACACACACCGCTTTTGAAGCTGATGTTCTCAGATCACCCCTCCCCCACGCAGTGAATTATAACACCAACCACATTTGCTTACTAGGGTTTGAGGGAAACTGAGCGCTATAAAAGAATTACACTGTCCGTATAAATTGCACTGTCCATTTAAGTCCATGTACGAGGCTGATTATGTTAAAGTGTTCAGGCATTACCATAATAGCTGCAGAGCTCAATCCACGTCGTCAGAGTTATAAAGTTAAACACCATTCGGTCTCAAATTGCCCTCCAGCATTTCTGAAAGAGTCGCACTGAATTGGAGGTGGCAGGAGGAAGTTTAGCATAAGGTCCCAGCTGCATTTGCATTGGTAAAATGGTGTATTTTGTCCAAATAGTTAAACTGCATGCGGGCTGGAAATGAGTCATAAACTACCCCCACTACATCGAAGTTTGTTTGCAGCCTCCTTAAAGGCTTTTCAGCTCTGTCGTGTGGCATAGGAGTAATCCTCAGAAAACAGTACTTTATTTTCTCCATTCGTAACTGGGAAACGTTTGATCCCCGAGCACCTAAGTAGTCTTGATCATAAGGACTGTTTGTTCTTGGACCTCTAACTTGTTAGTGGCTCGGTGCAAGGTGATCCTATAAGCTTTTATTACTATGATTGCAAAAGCAGGACCAAGTGCTTTTGGCAGCCATCTCTCCAAGAAGATCAGTAAGAAGAAGAAGAATCAGCATTTATATAGTGCTTTTCATATAACTGTATCCCAAAGTGCTTTACAAGCAATACTAGACTAGTAGTGAAATGACTGAATGTGAGTGGCGGCTATCTCGCATCAACACCCACACACAGCCAGGACAATTGCATATAGCAGGTAGCTTCCTCAGTCCCTCCAGAATACCCAGGACTCTTAAATTGGCTGAATGGGGCAGGTTCTATAATTGTTCAATGCAGCTCCAGACCACTATTTGCTGTTTGATTATTGTAGAGCTAGCCCAGTGCTTTCTCTGCCATGCTGCTGTGTTCATATGTGGAACCGCCATCGCTTCCACCCATTGTTCAGTAATCACAGTCTTATTATTTTGTTGTTCCAGATTCTTGTCCAGGTTTTGTATTGTTTGGGTCAGCGCAGGAATAGTCCTCTACAGAGATTCACTGTTTGTTTCATCAGCAATAGTCCGTGCAGCAGATTTCCTGCTGGAGCATTTGCAGGCCCAGAGGTCTCACTTGCAGATTTTTTTCCCTGATCCTTTTGGTCTTCGCATCGCCAGAAATGCCCATGCTTCAGTCAGGTCAGTGCACCAGTACAGTAGCACAGTTTGAACCCCAAGTGCCTGTTTTTAAAAGTTCTTTTTAAAGTAGATTTATGCAATTGTTGGTAGTGAGCTCGAGCTGGATGCATTTATTCTGCTTAGCTGGCCAGCCCTGTGCAGAAGATTTTTAATGTAGCCAGGACCCAGATTGTACAGGGCTTTGAAGACCAACAAGCAGATCTTGAAGGTGGTAGGTTATCTAACTGGCAATTTTCATCGATCTGGCCAAAGATTTAGACTCTGTGTCCAATGCATTCCTCCTAGACAAGCTGAGATCTTCTGGCCTCACTGCCCCGGCTGTTGCTTGGTTCCATTGTTACCTAATCTGCTGACAGTAGTCGGTTCAGGACGATGATCCCTGTCGCCTCCCTTCCTACCCAGTCTGGGGTTCCACAGCCTCCATCTTCCTCAGTGACCTCCCCACCGTCTGTGTCAACTTGCATATCTACATGTATGCAGATGTCAGTCATCTCGCCTCTGGTCCTTCCACTGCAGCTGTGCAAGACCTGCTCCAGTGGGAGTTCAGCAGTGTCCTACACTGGTTCCAATCTAACCAACTTAGAGTTAACATTAAAAGACAGTCTTGATGACCTTTGGATATCAGTCAGAAACTGACCAGACTGACTGCTCTCTCTCCCCCCCTCAAATCGCCCTGGATGGCACCCACTTGAAGTGGTTCAAGTCTTTTAAGTACTCGAGGATGTGTCTAGACAGTGAAGCTTGACTGTTCGCCCACATTCCTACTAATCTCCATCCCAAGCTTGGTGCCGCTTGTTGTAACGAAGACTGCTTATCTCCGCATGTCTGCAGGAGCTTGTTACCAAAATAGTGCTGCTTGTATTAGACTATGTGGATGTGGTCTATGGTTCTGCTCCTTTCACTTTTCTCGCAAGTCTGGATACCCTCCTCAACTCCTTCTGCCATTTTGCATCAAACTCTCCACCACGCATGCACCATTGCTCACTACATTCCTCCTAGTCATCCTCCCACTGCCCCCTCACTGCCAGGCCTACTGTGCCACCTTCCTCTCCAAATATTGGTTTAACACCCTTCTCTCCTGCCTCTCCTCGCTCCTTTCCCAACCCTCACTACCGCCTCCTGCTCCCTCCACTGTAGGGACGATCACAGTTTTGCCACGCCTCACCCCTGCTCCTTTTTGGGCAGTCTGCCTTCTCCTACAGACTTCCCTCAGTCTGGAACAAACTCCTCTCCTCCCTCTGTTACTCCCTCATCCCATAGCTCCTTCAATCACCAGCTGAAACTTCCCCCACACACACACTTGCTCCTGTTACTCTTCCTCCAGATACCCTTGAAGACTGACTCTTAATCCATCTGTGTTACTGTTCATTATTCTGTTTTTGTTCCACTGTGCACTGTATTACCTATACATGCAAATTGTTCATTATTTGTTCTGTTAGAACACCACATTGTTCGTTTGTCCATTCAAGTGTTTGATACTGTGCATTGTCTGCTGCTTGCTCCACATCCTCCTCCCCTGGGTCGCACCTGAAATTAGCCTTGGCTCAGTGTGCTTTCCCAGTTACCAAATTTAAAATAAATAAAATAATGTTGGAGACGATGAGAGAATCCACAGCTTACTAGTTTAGTTTATTTCACCAGGATAAGGCTCAATTGAGCAAGCTCATTACAAGTAGGTTACAAATAGGAAAGAATTGTTGAGTACCTAGGCGTCCAGTGGGGCACAGGACCCAAGGCAGCATGGATTCACAGTGGGAAAGTCATGTCAGATGAATCTAAAAGATTTCTTTGACTGGGTGACCAAGTAGTAGACCAGGAGGAGCTGTGGACATGGTCTACCCAGAATTTAGCAAGGCATCTGACACAGTCCCACACAGAAGATTAATAAACAAATTAGCCAGCCTGGGAGTGAGTCCAGTGGTAGCCTGGGTAAAACAATGGCTGGACAACAGGACGCAGAGGGTAATAGTAAACTGAGTCCACAGTGAAGAAAAGGGGTACTAGTGGAGTACCACAGGATTCAGTACTGGGTCTGGTCCTTTTAATGTGTTTATAAGTGAGATTGCAGAAGGACTGGAAGGCAAAATATGTCTCTTTGCAGACAACACAAAGATCTGCAACAGGGTTGATACACAAGATGGGGTGGAAAGGATGAGAAGGGACTTGGCAAAGTTGGAAGAAAGGTCAAATGTGTATGGCAGCTTAGATTCAATGCAAAGAAGTGCAAAGTAATGCACCTGGGAAACAAAAACTCAGGGAAGAGTACACAATGGGGATGAGATACTGACAACAACAAAAAATGGAAAGGGACCGGGGGTAATTATATCAGATGGCCTAGAGGTGGGCAAGCAGTGTAAGAAGGCAGTAAGGAGGGCTGGGGGATACTGGGATGCATAGGGGAGGCATCAACAGTAGAAACGGAAGTTGTTATCCCTCTGTACAAACAGTTGGTGAGACCCCATCTGGAGTACTCGTGCAGTTCTGGAGACCTCATCTCCATAAAGTCATAGACAGGGTGGAGGCTGTGCAGAGTAGGGCAACCAAAATGGTGCATGCACCAGAAGATATATCTGAAAGAGACTAAAGGAGCTTAATATGTATACTCTTCAGGAAAGGAGGGAGAGGGGACATGATGGAAACTTATAAATACCTCAAGGGAATCAGCAAAGTCAAGAGGGTAATATCTTTCAGAAAAGAGATGTGCAAGAACAAGGGGCGCAATTTGAAGATAGAGGGGGACTGCTCAGAGGTAATGTGAGAAGTATTTTCATGGAGAGGGTTGTGGATGCATGGAACAGCCTTCCTGAGGAGGTCATGGAGTCAAAACTGGAGGGGTGTCAAGAATGCATGGGACAGACATAAGGCAAT
The DNA here is from genome assembly GCA_016271365.2 of Neoceratodus forsteri. Taxonomy (NCBI): domain Eukaryota; kingdom Metazoa; phylum Chordata; order Ceratodontiformes; family Ceratodontidae; genus Neoceratodus; species Neoceratodus forsteri. Next base: position 572,599,480 of record CM028137.1, read on the forward strand.
TCTAGTGGGGGTAGGAGGAAGTAGGCTGTTTGGTTAGCTAGAATCTTCAGCTTATCCATTAGGTAGGGAAAATGGGCAGAGTAGGTGGACCAGGTGGTCTTTATCTGCCATCAAATTCTACGTTTCTGTGTCCCGGATTGGACAGCATGCAATATTTGGGGACTGTAATATACAGCAGTGAGACAGAGCATAATACCATGTTACAGATCTGCGAATAGCAATGTAACATAAAACAGAATTTGTGAGTACACATTATATTACAAAGGGAAGGAACTTGGGTACATTAGAGATAATTTGAAGAATACATGTAGCTTACAACATGCGATAATTTTAAATACAGAAGGCAGTGAACAGTCATTTGTTTGTGCCATTACACATACAAGATTCATTACATAGTTTTTCTATAAGAGATTTGAAGACAGTGCTTCAGCTACCAACAGCTCAAGTGGCAGTGTATTTTCCTCTATGACCCCCAGATTTTTTTCAGTTTTTGTGCTCCTCCACCTTAGGCCCATCATCTCCAACCTTCCCAGATCCATCACCTACCTTTTCTGGGACTTGCCTGATGCTGAGCGCCCTCATGGATTACCCCACAGATGTCAATATCAAGAATTTTGGATCCTACCAATTCGTTATTGTGGTGGTTCGAGATTCCCAAAGCTATTGTCAAATTTTTTTCCCACCAGTTTGTTTCCTTCCTTCCTCCTCCCTTATCCACTAACACTTGTCAATAGCTTTTAGGCACGCCTATGCCCTCATGTAGCAACATCCAGTGGAGGAGATGAACATCTTGGCCCAGGGTCACTGTTATGGCAGAACCTGCATTGCTTCCCAGACCAGCTGGAGCGCTGCTATGCCACCCCAGTCACCAAACCTGAGCATCTTGAGTGTGTTCCCAAAGTCGGGTCACTAGTGTAGAAATGTGTAGTGCTTCCACTGGGCCGCCTAGTCACTTCCAGATTTTTAGCCCTATCCACAGCTCTGAGGAGGTTGCCTTTTGATGATGGCATGATGACACTTTTCCTTTTTGCCATTTTCTGCATCCAGCTCTAACAGAAATAGCTCTGTCTGGACAGAGGCTCGGCCAGCTGGCAGCCATCCAATCACTGGGTACAAAACCACCATGCATCCCACTCTGTGAAAAGATAGCCCTGGTTCTTAGTGCTGTTAAAGAATTTTGAGCACAGCATAGCGGAAAGGAAGTAAAAGTAGCTGGCGAAGAATCAAGGACAGACACTGGGGACAGTATGTCACATGGTTTTGTCACGTAACCACACCCCATCCTTTCATATTTTCCTGTGGGAAATGTGGCTTGCGATGTTCCCTTAGGATGTATGGGGAATAATAATGAGGCAGTTGTATGTGTGAGCATAGTGTAAGTAATACTTTTAAATGTACACTGCTTGTGATCTGGGACCTGGTTTCAGCTGGTATTCATGACCAAGTATTTAGCCAATTGTCTGTTCTCAGAGCGGGGTGGGTAGTGTATGTGTTGCTCTGTGTGCTGTACAGGAGATGTGCTCAGCATCCTGGGAGGAAGGACACTGCTTGATGTTTGTCCATCCCCAGCTGGATGACCAAGGAGCAGCATTGGCTACAGTGGTCCTGACTGTAAGGTTGGGAAGAGTAGAATGCCTACCATGTCACAAATCTGATTTGCCTTATTAGTTGATTAAATACTGAGATACTTGGCAGTGAATTTTTTGTGTAAGTGGCAGCCATTACTGCTGACTTCATTGAAAGGCAGCCTTCCTTCCCTGTTCAGATATATACCAGTTCATTTATGTAAGATCTGTCTAGATTTTACTGTACTTGTGGTTTTCATAGGAATCCCACACCGCACTATTTTCTAGTATTTTTAGAGTTACATTTTGTGTGGTTTGTGGATTACAAATGACGACAGTTAGCTGAAGATGTGTCCAAGCAGCTTGAACTCTCTTCTCTCACTTCCTCCCTCCCCGCAGTCTGAAAGTGCAAGCTGCAGTTTAAGTGGCATCTGAAGACACTTGATAATGAGACAGAAAATGACTGCTCAAAGCATTTTCTTGTTTTCATCTACGTTTTGAAAAAGAAAAAAGTGTGTGTGTATATATATATGTATGTGTGTATATGTGTATATATATGTATATATATATATATATATATATATGTATGTATATATATATATGTGTATATATGTATATATATGTATATATATATATATGTATATATATATATATGTGATATATATATATATATGTGTATATATATGTGTATATATATGTATATATATGTATATATATATATATATATATATATATATATATATATATATATATATATATATATATATATGTGTGTATATATATATATGTATATATAAGAAGGCACTCCATTTTCGTTCTTGGAAATACTACTGTTATGAAGAGGTCTTCTTGAATGATGTTTTGGGAATTTACAGACGGAAGGAATAGTTGCAAGCAGACTGGAATACTTCATGCTAGGAAATATTTGTGTGGAGCATCCCAAGTTAGTCACTTGCTAATTGAATGGTAGCTCTGATTGTAAACCAAGATCCCTCTAAAGTATTAAAAGTACTGTATTAAAATAAAAGCCCCAGTTCACTTCAGTAGTGCCCTTCAGGATGAGACATTGTGAAGTCTTAGCATGGGGCTGGGCCCAATATCCGACAGTGGAAGGGATCATGCTGCCAGCTCTGTGGGGCAAAATACAATCCCTTCACTTCCCAAAGTGCTGCTATTTATACAAAAAAAGGGGGTAAGCTTTATACTTGCTGCCTTACTGCAACATAAGGAAAATTATGCTATATGTGTTTTTTTTTTTAATAAAGTTTACAGTTGGCTATGCTGTTTGTCCTTATTGCTGGACCAAGGGTAGGTATTTGCTACAGCTCAATTCATTTTGCAAATGGGCAGTAGTCATTGGTCGGTATAACATATGATTATACAAGTTCTAGCTTCTGTACAGCAACTTGTTGACACAGTTGCCAGTGTAGGCAGGTTCCAAAGCGGTGCCTCTGTCCAGACCATGCATGACGAGAGACCATTCCTTGTGGAGTTTGAAATTTTAACAAAATTTGATGAATCTTCCATTTGAGCCACTAGCCACATTTTAATTGAAGCTCCTCACTCTGAAGGAAGTCTTAGTAGCAATGACATCCATTTGCAGAGTCCATGAACTGCGGGGCCTTGCTTATCAATGAACCTTTCTGCCACTTTTTACCAGATGGGGTTTTCCTGTTTCATGTGAATAAGTGCTGGTAATGCTGTTGTTATGACTGCCGTCTAGTAATGAAAGCTAACATATAGTCACACCTTGAACTAGTGGAAAACTTTTAAGATTTTGCTTTGAGAGAACAGCCTCTTTTTGGAAATCTGTCACTCTTTGTCCTTTTTCAAGTCATAGGGCAAAGGAAAAAAACCTATTTTGAGAGATTAAAATATGTTGTGCAGAAGCCTATGCAGTTGGTGGTCAGACCTCACTGGGGAGTTGGGGACATTCCATGAGAGCAACAACAGAACATGGGCACAGTGGCCTAAGGTTCTTCAGTTGATATCTGCAAGGTATGCTACTTGGTCATTGGTTCACACCTTAAGAAAAATATTAAAAGCTTTAATGTACTATCCTGGCGGAGGCTTTCTTTGCTGCAGGTATACTGCACACAGCAGTGACATAGGTCACTCTACCTTGGTGAGGTTGCAGACACTTGGCCTACCCATTTGTGAGGGGTTACTGTTGGTGGGTCTGCTTGGTATATCCTTGAGTTAGTGATTGGGATTCACGGTCGATATGGAAGTGACAAGGAATTGAAAATTTTACCTGAATTTGTTTCCTGCATCATTCAGTTTTTATTGTCCAGAACATTTCCAGTGTGATGAAGATGGGATCCGTGAGTAACTACACTTTTCTGCTGCACAGTATGCTTTACTGAGCAGCTGGAGATTGTTGATTGTTACTGAAGCTGTAACATTTAATTTTCACGGGATATTTCTTTCATCAGGTAACACCTATGGAACATAAGCCTTCAGGTTCTCTGACCATATGGAAATGTTTTTCAGCAGTACCACTAGGAGTTAGTCACGATGACTATATCCCTGTATAACCATGGGTGTCCCAGACTCTCCTCAGTTCTGTTCCCACTGTTGATCCAGTCTTGTCAGACCTGTGGAAATTCTGCGCTTCAGCAAACCTACCTCTCAACGGATCAGCATGAAGATTCTGAATTAAACCTGTAGCCACTTTCCATTCTGTGATCACGACCGCCCAGCTAGCCCGGTGTTTCCGACCTGCTCCTGTTCTCGGACGTTTGTGAGGGCTCTGTTATGCCACACCTGCCTTGTCCTCAGGCTGAGGAGCATACTTGCTGCCGGTGGATTTGGTCTCTGTGGGACTGCGGCTTTTTCTTGGATTTTCTTCAAAACTGCAACCCAGCACCCCCAAAAAAAAAAAAATTGGGGGTTCTCTGGGGTCTGGGCTCATGCTCTGCCCTGGGGATGACACCTCGGCCTCTTCTGTCTCTCGTCCCACCTATGGCCAGGTTCCGTGTCTTTCGTCAGCCCGTCTAGCATAGGTCCTTGGCAGTGGTGTCCTTACCTACCCTGCCAATGTGTGCTTTTGGGACAGTGATACTGGCCTCTCCCATCCAACAGACAGCAGCTGGGCTAGGCCTTAGGCTAGCCTGACCAGGTAGTCCCACTTTCTTCCCCTAGCCTAAGCATTCTTGGGGGCCTCTGACCATCTCTGCACTGCCCAGGCTGCTGCTGACATGGCGGTGGCCTTTCTTCCACCACAGTGTTTGCCGACCCCCTCCTTTGCCTTTCTGCACCCACTTCGTCCCAGTTCTCCAGGACTATACCTATAGGTGCGTTGGCCTTTCCCTAGAGTAGGGTTTGCCCTCCAGGTCTTCCTGTGTGCTTTCTTCATTCTGGGAGAGGTGACTACTGGACCCGAGGCAGTGGCGCTTCAGACCACCTCTGCCTTGTCCCTCACAGGACCTCTAGTGGTCCCCTGTTTTGGGGGCCCAGAGTGCCACTGGAAGAGGGCCACAGCACCAGTTGCTTGGGTACAGAGGCATGCGGGTGGTATTCTCCTTTCTCCCTCACCCCAGCACCCACGGGTGGAGGCCTTGATGGTCATGCTCCTCTCTTTGCTCCATACCCCATCTTTATCTGCATGGGGTTCAGCATGGTTATTTTGCATGATCCTCTGTCACTTTTGACACACAGGAGAAGGGTATGCCCCTGGTTCTGCTGCCTGCTTACCAGCTTGGTTCCCTTGCAAGCGCCCCATCTGCTCTAGAGGGGTGTTATCAGTTCAGACTGGTCCCTTCCTCCTCTGGTAGTTACCAGCTGCTCCACTGTGCTGACAGCAGCCCTCTGGGGAGGCGAGGACTGTATGTCTCCCCTCTCTGGCTGCTCACAGTCCAGTCTGAGCAGCGACTGTCTTAGACCCCAGTGCACCTGGGACAGTTGTTTATGCCTTAGTGATCACAGCAACCTGCCCAAGTCCGTTATGGAACAACGTCAGCACTTGCAGTACATTGGGGCAGATTTGGGCACTGCCCACGGCTCTGCCTTCCTGCCACAGGACAGGACAAACCACTTCATAGCTCAGCAGCCTGCAGGAAGGGGAACTATGTCTTCCCCTACCTGGCCAACTGGTTGCTCAAAGTACAGTCAAGGAGCAACTTCTCTAGACCCTAGCACAGACCAGGCAGTTGTTCCATGCCCTAGGGATCATGATCAATCTGCCCAAGTCGGTCTTGGCTCCCTGTCTGTGCCGGCAGTACTGGACACTGCTCTGGGCTTTACTTTCTTACTGCAGGACATGGCAGATCACCTGATGGCTGAAGCCCAGCTGCTTTACAACAGCAGATATGTCACGCCAGAAGCTTCCTGAGGTTCTTGGGCATACTGGCTGCAGCCATTTTCATAGTATTCTTAGCCAGGCTGCACAGAGAGATCCCCAGTGGACAAAAGGGTCAAGTGGGATCAATGCATCAATGACTTAGAACATAAGGTTCTAGTCTCCTTACCAGTCAAAAGGAATCTGCTACGGTGGATGGAACCCAGCAGCCTGTTGAAGGGGTTCCCTTCCTCATCCCACTCAGGAGATCCACACCACAGTCGCATAGGGGCACGGCTGGGGGCTTATCAGGGCCTCATCAAACTCCAGGAGCGTGGACCAGAGTGGAGCTGCCTTCTACATCAATTTCTTGGAGATGAGGCGCACTCTGTGTGCTTTTCAAGCCTTCCAGACCCATCTGTCCCGGGCCTCCTTCCAGTGCAGGCGGACAACATCAGTGTAGTACACTACATCAAGAAACAAGGGGACATTCAGACCCTCTGTCGGGAGGCGATGATTGTCTGGTACTGGACTCTAGAACACGGTCTAGAACAGTCAGCTGTCCATGTTCCACTCATCCAGAATATCCTGGCGGACAGGCTAAGCCAGTCAGAGTCAGGGATGCATAAGTAGGAGCTGCTGACTTCAGTTGTAGAAGATCTGTTCAACAGGTGATGTCTTACAGAGTTGGACCTTTTGCATCCCCACTCAATGCAAAACTGTCACGTTTCTCCTTGCTTGCTCCAGGGCCTGGTGTTTTCTGGTTAGATGCCTTGTCTCTCTCTTGGGAAGAGGTTCCTCTCGCCTTTCCTCCTTTTCCCGTAATCCAGAGGTGTTGATCAAACTCCAGATGGAAGGGTCCCTCTGATCCTCATTGCCCCCTTATATCCTCATCAGTTCTGGTTCCCCTTACTGCAAGAGCTGGCAGTGGAACCTCTAGTGCCCCTGTCCAGGCTTGGTATCACAGGAGCAGAACACCCTGGCCCATGTGGACCTCAAGTCTCTACACCTTCATGCCCGACCCATGAAGACACAGCCATGGCTAAATTTTGGGGTGTCCCAGAAGGTGGGTGATGTTCTGAGGGCTGCTAGAAGCCCTCTACCAGGGCCACTTATTCCATGAAGTGGAATCGCTTTGCTCTGTGGGTGGCTTCCCATCATTTGGACCCTTTCACTTGCCCAGTGACTTGGATTCGGAGTGTTGCTGTCCCTCTCAGATTCTGTCTTGCAGTACTCCTCCATTAAGGTGCACTTGTCCGCCATTTCAGCCTTCCATGTGCCTGTTGAAGGCGTGCGGTGGCACAACTGTAGGTGTCCTGTACACTTTTGAGGCATTCTTCATCTGAACCTCCCATCCTCAATCCAGTCCACCTTGGAGCGTGAATTTTGTGTTTGAGAAATTTATTTTTGCTCCTTCTGAGCGGCCCGTGACAAGCGAGCTACGCTTTAAGTAAAGCATTATTTTCAGTTGCCATTACCTCTGCTCAAAGATTTCCAGGCTTCCAGCTCTGATGTGTGAACCTCCTTATTTTATTTTCCACAAATACAGGGTGTCTTTACATATGAATCCTAAGCTTCTTCCTAAGATGGTGTCTGAGTTCACGTTTTATCAAACCATCCACCTGCCTGTTTATTATCCAGAACATACCAGTTGAAGCACTGCTCCATACTTTGTATGTACATAGAATTCTCTGTTACTGTACACACGAAAGGATTGCAGGTAGCCCTCGCAGCCGTTTGTTCTAGGATCGTGGATATGTTATTCATCCTCAGTGTTTGTCATGTCCTTTCCCTTTAAATCTTGCCTGAAGTCTTCAAGCTGGCTCCTCCACCCACCCACCTGGGTGGTATATACCATGACTTTACCCCATGGCCAGATCTTCCTTTCTGCAGGAAGATACAGGTTGCCTCCCTTGTGATCACGCATTTCGTAGGCCCTGGCTTTCAAAGCGTGGGTTTACCGAGACTAAAACTTCGTCTGAGTTAGCATGGCCTTTTGCGTCTTGATCATGGAAGAAATCTTCTCAGGATTTCGCGGTGTCCTTGCAGCCAGAAGATGTCGGCACCGATCCCCATCTCATGTCGTCTACTGCCTGGGTGTCTGCCATGATACCTTGTCCTACAGTTTCTGCTTGGTCTTCCATCCAAGCGTCCTGGGCGACAGCCTGGCATGTTTGAAGTTAGAGACGGAGAAAAGAAACCCTCGGTGAAGTCTAAGGAGACTAGGTGGGCGGTTTCTGCAGCACGGGTTCCGCTGAGCAGCAGGAATGCATGAAGGCGTCAAGAAGAAGCCGCCCTGCGCTTAGTGAATCAAGCTTTTCTGCTCCACTCAACCTGGGCCCACCTTTACAGGTCCTTTTAAGGAGTTGTGCCAGTCTCTCCCACCTGGGGCGAGGCACTCACAGGCTCGCACTCCTCCCGCTCTTGAAAGAAGGGATAAAGAACCCAGCTTGTCTTCGTCTCGTCGAAGGCACTCTTAGGACAGAGAGGTCTCAGTCCCAGGAGCAAGCGGTCTCTATCTCAGTTGAGATTGCTTCTGTGCTGCAGGCTTCATGGACCTTCCGTCTGGCCAAATGACCGGAGGAAGTGGCCGATGAGGTCAGATTATTCTCGACCCAATTGACCCACTGTGCCGACTGTGGCCAATGACTCCTTGGAGGAATCCGGTCCTCGTGTTCCCGATGAGAGACCCAGCCTGCTGGTGTCCCCATCAGGGTCCGGTTCAGGACCCCCTGGGTTTCACTGATCCCTCAGTGTCTCCCGGTGACAGAGTCTGCCTGCCTGATCTCGGTCGAAGTCTAGAACCCTCTTGGCCAAAGGCCGGAGGAGCCATAAGTGCTCCAGAAGAAGCGCCACAGGTTGTCCTCGTCCTGCTCCGATGAGAGAGGCTCTGGCGGAAACTCCGGCTATGAGGACCTTATGTGGCAACAGCTGATTTTGACGGGGAGCTTGGCTCCGCCGCCCTACCTCGACCATTCTGACACTCGCCTCCCTGGGCGAAGCCGACCCCTTCAGAACGAAGCCCTTGGTTCCCCGCCCGTGGGACCGGCCCATCCTCCGGTTCAGCCTCTTTTCAGCCAACCGATAGTGGTGGATTTGTCGCCTAAACAGCCTGTGGGAGGGCTCCTTCAAAGAGGACCGACCAGATACCGGGCTTCCCTGATGTCTGTTGGTCACGGTCAGCCCGGACCGTCCTCGCCAGGTCGAGGTGACTTAGGCTGACAGACAGCTGTATCCCGACTCCTCGGACTCTGATGTTACCAGGCTCCCTCTCATCCGGGGATGATGAGTAGTGTGTTAGCACAGGTATGGAGGAAGTTCCCTCCTCCTTCCAAGGGATCCTTCGTCTCATCTCTGATTCTACAAGGATGCCCCTGGAACCCAACCAGAAAAAGCGAAGTACCCTCTCACGGACATCCTGAAGTGGTGGATACCCTGACTGAGGCCTTTCCTGTTGCGAGGCCATTGTTGGTCCGGCACTCAAGTTTGGCACGCTCTGCCCTCATGTCCAGCACTGTCGGCCGCCAAATGCATGTGCGCTTGGGAATCCCTTGCGGGGTTCACAGAGCACCCTTCGACCAAGAGCCTGGTGACCATCTCTGTGTTAAGGTGTACTGGCAGTTCTGCCGACACTGATCGTCCCTCAATAAGGAGTCAAGCTTTTGGACCATTTGCACGGAAAGTCTATGCGGCTTCCTCCTTAGGCCTTCCTCTGGCCAGCTCGGTCGTCGTCATGGCACACTTCTGGGTCATTAGATGAGGGCCTTCCACATCTCTCCACTGACATACAAACCACGGTTAAGCAGGTCCAGGACCAAGGCGTGCTGTTGCCAAACAGCAGCTCAGGCGACCCTGGACATTGGGGATTCTTGTGCCTGCTCGATGTCCCCGCAGTGCCGTCTCACCGCAGGAGCTTAGCTGAGAGCTCTCTTTCGGAGGATACTCTGCATAAGTTAGCTGATATCTTCCTTGGGACCGACTTATTCGGCCCAGGGGTGGCTGGTCTCCTCCAGCGCATTGGGCGGTCCAGTGCCACCTTAGGCGCCACTTCTGCCAAGAGTTCTTGGGCAGAACCAGCAGAAGAAAAAGAAACCTTTCGGCACTCTTCCCTGTGCTTCAGCAGTTCTCCTACCAAGGAGGACAGCAGCAGCATCAGCAGCAGAGCACAAGCTTGGCGTCCTTGGCCCAGGCTGGACTCCAACGCCCACAAAGGAGGCCGAGCTCAGGTCCTGGAGCCTCCTCCTCCTCTAAGCCTCGCAGTGATGGGGTGGGGTTGCCACCATGTCGCCATCACGGCAGCTCTGGGTCCTCCCGTGGGGGTTCGGCTCTGCCACTTTCTTTCCGCCTGGTCCGCTATCACTACAGACAGGTGGGTTCTCGAGAGTCGTTCAGGGACTGTCTCTAGAATTCGAGCAGTACCCTCCCAGCCGAGCCCGTGCCCCTCAGGAAGAAAGGATTTCTGCATACACCCAGTCGGCTCTTTGAGATGACACTGCTCAGCTCCTCCTCAGGGAGGCAGTAGCTATCGTGGCGGATCCATCTGCAGACCCAGGCTTTGTCTCCAGGTACTTCCTGGTGCCCATTCTAGAGCTCCACGACCCAAATCAGTTTCTCAGGTCATGCACCTTTTGGATGGTCACTCTGTCCCAGATCATACCATCCTTGGAGCAAACATGTGGTTCTGTTCACTGGATCTGCAGGACACGTTCTTTCAAGTACCAGTCCGTCCGTCCCATCAGCAGTTCCTCCGCTTCAGGGTCAAGGGACCCTGTACAAGTCGAGCCATGCCGTTGGCCTGTCATCGGCCCCTCTGGTCTTCACGAAATGCATTGCAGTGGTGGCGGCCCATGGCTTCTGGCAGGTTCCACCCAACAGGAGGTGAAGTCCGGGATCTGGCCCTCAGACCTGCTCTCAACTCTGCCTCCTGATCAGCGAGGCCAAGTCGACTTCGTGCCTTCCCAGGTGATGGGCTTCATCGGGCAGAGCTAGACTCTTTTCAAGCCAGAGCCGGTTCCTGGTGGACAGGGTGAAGGTTCTCTCCTCCTCTTCCCAATCATTTCTGGTTGGGCACTTGCACCTGCCGGGACTTTTGCACCTTCTGGGTTACATGGCAGCGTGCACCTCAGTAGTCCGTTGAACCGGTTGCACATCGCCCCTCAATGGGAGCTTGCCGTCCAGTGGACTCAGCGCCATGGTCATTTCAACCAGCTGATCACTGTAACCCAGAAGATGAGGATGCTCTCCAGTGGTGGACTGCCCCAGACGGTTGCAGGAAGGATCCCATTTGTTTCCCTGAACCCGACGGTGGTACTTATGACGATGCCTCACTCATGGGCTGAGGACCACATGGGGACAACAGGACCCTCTGGTTCTGGACCCTCGAGGGTCCTGATCACATCAACCTGTTGGAGCTCAGAGCAGTCAGACCGGCACTGTCAGTTTTCGCCCTCACTTCGGGATCAAGTGGTTCAAGTCCAGGCAGACAATACCACGACCATGTACTATCTCAACAAACAGGCAGCACACACTCCTGTCTTCCGTTACAGGAGGTGCTCACATCTGGACCTCGTCACGCTGGTTGGGCGAATCTCTTGTATCCATGGCAGAGCCTCCCGAACCAGCTGGCGGATTCTCTCAGCCCGTATAGGCCAGACATCCACAGTGGTCTCTCCATCCAGAGGTAGCTTACAGTCTGTTCTCCTGTTGGGGCAAACCCGATGGTGGATCTGTTTCCTCAGGAAAACACCAAACTGAGCTGTCGTGCGGCCCCTCAGCAGGGCTCGCTGCAGGATGCCTTCTTGAGGCCATGGACCCCAGGCCTCCTCTACACCTTCCCTCCGTTTCCCTTGATCCACAAGGTGTTCCTCAAGGTGAGGGACAAAGCGAAGAGTGATTCTGGTAGCCCCAGACTGGCCATGTCAGTTCTGATATCCAGATCTCCTTGGCCTCAGTGCAGAACCCGAGTGGCTTTGTACATGCCGGACCTGAAATCTCTGAAACAGGAAGGTCTTCCATCCAGACCTTCAGTCCCTGCACCTCACAGCCTGGTACCTGAGCAGCTAGAGTTCCAGGCTTTGGGTCTTTCGAAGATATCTACACCGTGGTGGAGGCATCTCAAAAGGAATCGACCAGGAAATGTTATGCCTTCAAAAGGAAAAGGTTTTCCATTTGGTGTCAGGGTAAGGGTTTGGACCCTTATTCTGTTCTGTGGCTAACATTCTCGACTACCTTTGGTCTCTCTCCAAAGGGGTCTCGGTCACCGACCTTTAGGGTGCACCTGGCAGCCTTTCTGCCTACTGGGCGTGGACCAGTCAGCCGACATTAGCGCAGGAGGCGATGGTTGGGCTCTTTTCAAGGTCTGGATCACATATCTCCTCCGGTGCATGAGCTTCCACCTCCGTGGGATCTACTGCTAGTACTGACAAAGCTCATGGGCAAGCCATTCAAACCAATGCAAAAGTGTGAGCTGTCACACTTGTGGAAGACTGCCTTTCTGGTGGCTATCATGTATGCCAGAAGGACAGCGGAGCTACAGATGCTTTGGTGGACTCCCTTATCTGGTCTTCCACAGAGACAGAGTTGTCCCACGCCCGAAATTCCTTCTGAAGGCAGTGTCAAAGTTTCACTTAACCAGGTGTTGACTGTGCGGTATACTACCCTAATTATACCTTGAGGCCAGTACAGGCTTCATACCTTGGACCTGAGGCGGCTCTCCTACTATACGGAAGAGGACGGCGGATATTCGTGGAGAGCTTCACCAGCTGTTTGTCACCTGTGCTGAAGCCGCTTCTGGCAGACCTGCAGACAAGCGGGCCCATAGCAGGATGGATTACATCATGCATAGGTCTGTGCTATGAGTTGGAGGGCAGAGGCCTCCCAGAGGATAAGAGCTTGTTCTTCCGCCATACTGCTGCATCAGTGGCTGCTTCCAGGGACTTCCCTATCCAGGAAATCTGTCGGGCTGCTACCTGGCAGTCAGCAAACACCTTAATTAACCATTATCATATCAACCTAGAGTCACGCCGGGATGCTGGCTTTGGGACCTCAGTTCTTCAACCTCTGTTCCCTAAGTAGGTGTGCGCTTTGCCTTCCTCCTCCCAGAGAACTGCTAGGAGTTTGCCAAGAGTGTGTATGAACAACATATCCACGATCCTAGAAAAACAGGTTACTCACCTGTAACAGTAGTTCTAGGAGTGGTATATATTTCATCCACACGGACCCTGAACTTCAGCTGCGGACACAACCCTGGCTTCATGGGCTAAGATCTGGCGTCATAGGGTGGAGCCGAGGTATGCCACCTGGGTGGGTGGGAGGAGCCAGGTTGAAGACTTCGCAAGATTTAAAGGGAAAGGGACATGCCAAACAGTGTGGATGAACAACATAATACCACTCCTAGAACTACTGTTACAGGTGAGTAGCCTGTTTTTCCTTGCCCTTGGAATGAGGGCGACCAGTTTCTAAATAGTGCCTGTCCAAATGGTTGGCTAACTGTATTACTTTCTATGAGAAGTATGGTAGGAATTTCTTGGCGGCGTTCGTGGCCATTCAGCCAGATGCACGCCACCTTGGTTGGTTGTTTAGGAATGTTTCAGCTGCAGAAATTTGTGCTGCTGCAGCCTGGAGTACTTTCACTAAACACTACCATCTGGACATTGCCTCTCATAGGAGAGCAGGTTTCAGCCTGGCTGTGCTTCAAGACCTTCTTCCCTGAGGCCTATAGCCTCCAGGCTCCCAGACTGTCTTGTCTGTCGGAACTGCTTGGGACTTGTTCCATAGGTGTGACCTGATGAGAGATCCCGATGAAGATAGTACAGTTACACAAAACTTACTGTAACAGATCTTAGAGGGAATCTCATCAGTTCATGCCAACTCTCCCTCTGTCTCCTTGGATGCCATGCTCTTTGGTTCCTGTCTTCCTGTTCAGGGCAGACTGTTTGTAGTGTCAGACCCTCCTGGTGGGTGGTCCTGTCTACTTTCTCTTTCTCGGTTGGCACCTTGTATTCTTTTCCTGGTCCGGGAGTGTTGCCCTCTGGGCGGTCCCCCCTCAAGCTCCCAGAGCTTTCTAGCACTACCTTTTCCTTTTAGGGCTCCTCTGCCGTTTCTGCCTTGCCTGTTTGACAGAACTACTATCTCTCTGGCTGCCTGCAGGGTGGCCCTCTGCACATGATCCCTCTCGGTATAGTAGTGATATTTCTATCTTGCCCTCTTTTTCTTCTTTGGGCTTTTCTGCTGCTTTCTGCCTTCCCTAATAGGCAGAACCATAGTCCCTCTCTTGGCTCCCTATAGAGGTCCTCTGAGCTGGATCTCCAGCAGGGGAACTGAGGAGGTCGGGGCTGCCCATACACATGTAGGGGTATCTCGTCCAGGCGTTGTGGTGGGTGGCCCCTGGTGGTACTGCTGGAAAAAAATTTGTGTGTGGTTCTAGAGCCTTACAGCTTGTGTTCCATAGATATTCCTGATAGAAACAAACTTTGATGGCAGATAAGGACCGCTTGGCCCACCTAGTATGCCCATTTTCCTACCTACAGGATAAGCTGCAGATCCTAGTTAACCAACAGCCTATTTCTTCGTATCCCCACAAGAATTTCCTTATGTCTGTCCCATGTATTCTTGAATTCTCCCGCAGTTTTAGACCCCGCAGCCTCCTCAGGAAGGCTGTTCCATGCGTCCACCACCCTCTCTGTGGAAAAAAAAAACTTCTCACATTGCCCCTGAACCCCCCAAATCTTTTAAATTGTGTCCCTTGTTCTTGCACATCTTTTCCGAAAGATGCTACCCACTGGACTTTGTTGATTCCACTGAGGGTACATAAAAGTTTCTATCATGTCCCCTCTCTCCTTTCCCCAAGGATATACATGTTAAGCTCCTTTAGTCTCTTCTCGTGTGGCTTCTCTTGCAGACTCTGCACCATTTTAGTTGCCCTCCTCTGGACTGCCTCTATCCTGTCTATGTCCTTGGAGATGGGGTCTCCAGAACTGTATGCAGTACTCCACATGGGGTTTCACCAACTGTCTGTACGGAGGAATAACAGCTTCATGTTTCCTGCTGGTGATGCCTCTCCTATACATCCCAGTATACCCAGCCCTCCCTACTGCCTTCTCACATTGCTTGCTAACCTTAAGGTCATCTGATATGATTACCCCCAGGTCCCTTTCATTTTTTTTTGTTGTTACTACCCCACCCCACTGTGTAATGTCGTCCCTTGGGTTTTGTTTCCCAGGTGCATTATTTTGCACTTGTTTGCACTGAATCCAAGCTGCCATACTTCTGGCCATTCCTCAAACCTTGCCAAGTCCTTCTCATCCTTTCCACACCTCCTTGTGCATCAACCCTGTTGCAGATCTTTGTGTCATCTGCAAAGAGGCATACCTTTTCTTCCAGTCTCTCTGCAGTGTCACTTATAAAGACATTGAACAGAACTGGACCCAGTACTGAACCTGCAGTACCCACTAGTAACCCTCTTTCTTCAGTGGACTCCATTTACAATTGCCTTCTGTGTCCTGTTGTGCAGCCAATGTTTTACCAGGCTACCACCCTGGGACCCACTCCCAGGCTGGTTAATTTGACAATTAATCATTGTGTGGGACTGTGTCAAATGCCTTGCTAAAGTCTAGGTAGGCCATTCCACAGCCCCTCCTGGTCTACTACTTTGGTCACCAAGTCAAAGAAATCAAATAGATTTGTCTGACATAACCTTCCTGCTGTGAACCCATGCTGCCTTGGGTCCTGTGCCCCACTGGCCTCTAGGTACCAACAGTTCTTTCCTTCAAGTGATTCCATCACTTTTCCTACCACAGAGGTCAAACTGACAGGTCTGTAGTTTCCTGCCTCTGTCTTGGTCCCACTTTGTGAAGGGGAATCTCATCTGCCTTCCTCCAGTCCTCGGGTACCACCCCATCCTCCCATGATTTGTTAAAAGGGTAGTCAGTGGTTTCACTAGTTCTCCTGAATTCTTTTAGAATTCTGGAGTGATGAATTCATCAAAATCTACTGTTAGGGTAAGTTCTTATGTAACTGTGCTTTATGATTTGTTTGACCCTGCACCCCAGTGATTTATATTTTTCTTAGTTCTTGATTGAATATGGTAGCCAGAGTTTTTGTGTGTGTGATATGCTGCTCTCCATCATTGACAGCATACTATATACGTGCACGCTCATTCAGAGATCACTGGGTGGCTGGCTGCAGTAATAGCGGTGGGCTGTCGCTGGCTTGGTTACAGGTATCCTATAGGAACTGTACCGAGTCATCAGAGTTGCATGTGTTAGGTGCTGATTAGCATGTTGGTGGGCTTTGAGCGTTAGACATCAGGAGCAGAAATGGGCCTGTACATACGGGCTTCTATGAGACTTTGCTAAGCAGTCTTGCTTCTGTGGCGTCATCCTGTCTCATGTCGGCGGCATCTTATGGATGGTTTGTGGTGCTGACTTTCTGACATCGAGGAAGTTTGTTTACAACATTCAAACCTGATAAAATGTATAGAATGACCGAAGCAGCTGTAAGGAGTACTAAATTGTAAAATGGCACCGAGTGCTACATCTCTGCTATTTCAGATTTTTAAATTAGTGACCCCAAAAATAATGTGCTTCGATGTTTTAAGGGATGGGTTTGTAATTTCTGGCTCAGAGGCCGCGACCTGGGGAAAAAAAAATACTGACCCACAGCTTGATCTTGACAGTTAGTTTCAGTTACCTTTCACAGGTCTTCCAGCTCTAAACTATGATAGAAGTTGGACACCACTGTATAACTGTGATGCTGCATCTCTGTTGGCATATCCTGTGCTAATGAAGGCAAAAATAATAATGATACAATATAGTGTGAGGATCTACTTTTTGGCGGGGTACCTAAATAGTCCAGTGCATGGAAAGAAATCCTCAGTCCTTACACTTTACCTGGATTGGTCGATAAGAAAGGATCATGAGGAGTACAAGATCTATGAGCAATACAAACTTGGAACCATTTTCAGATACCTATCTGTCTGTGATAGAGAGGTGGGGTGAAGCAGTGTATAGTTGATTTCAAAAGCAAATGTATTTGGAGAGTTTTAGGTATTGTTGATTTATGGAATTGCAGAGTATGACGTGAACTCTGTCGTAATAGGCCCCCAAAAAAAAGAAAAACTCAGTTTACTAAGAAACAAAGCGTTTGCTTTACTTTTGTGTAGTGGCAGAAGTTTTAAAAATCATTTGTCTTCTTTGTGCCTCGTGACTAGTTTATTTGGAAACACAGTTGAATTAAAAAAAATAAAATAAAATAGTGATTAAACAAAAATAAGGCTGTCTTCAGAACTGAATTTTCCTGGATGGCTAACAGCCTGAGTATCTACATGAGTAAGAGAAAACAGTTGCATTTTCTTCTAGTGTAACCATAGGCTGATTCCTTCATTACCTATAAAAATATCTTTTGGCCTTGGGACAAAATAGCTGACAACATCCCCATTGAGACTACTGTGAAATGCTTGCTAAAGTCTGTTGTAAAGTGTTCTGCACATGAACTGTTCTGTCCAGTTGATGTATTTAATTAAGCTCAAGGTCAAATGTAACTATTTCAAAATGCCCGATGGTTTCTGTTTGGTTAGTCAGTCATAGTGCTGTTTAAGTAGATCCATCTGGTATTATTTTCAAATGCAGACTTGTCTGTCAGAACATGCGAATGACTTTAGATGGTCTAAAATGATGCATCCATCCAGTTGGCAGCTAAACTTGCATTTTATTTTAACACAAATTGCTGTGTCTTTATTGTAAATGATCACATCATTAAAAATGGGTGCCCAGCTTCTGGACCTTGTGAGAGATGCAAGCCAAACACGTATTGGCGTCTGTGTTCACTGGCCTACATTTTCAAATCTGGGCATGGTATATTCAACCACAAAAGTACTTTGTTGCTACTGGGTTACTAACAATGTGGTGTGGTCAGAGCGCGTACAGACTGCGAGACTGGATACCTAGGTTTGAATCTCACCACAGCAACTGACTAACTCTCGCCCCCTCAGCAAGTCAGTTGATCTCCCTGTGCTCCATTCCTTCCAGGTTTAAAATGTAGTAATGCCAGAACTCCAGTGCAAATAAGACCGTCCCGTTTTAGTTTGTCTGCCTTGGGTGAAATATAAAACAATAATCTATGGATCTGCACCTCAGTGCCAAGAAGAAGAAAAAAAAAACACATGGCGAGGTGTAAGGGGATTCTTTAATAACCAAAGATTCTGACTTGGTTGTGAAGCATGGGACACAGACACATGTCACAAAGTTGAGGTATGCAACCCCACCTCCTCAAAGGTTCTCCAACCACCCAATCAAGGTATCGAAATCTGAAGCTCCAGCCCTGTTGTCAGAGGGTGGCAGATGTTGCATTGTCACCCAGAACATCATCGCCTTCTCCTGTCCACCCACCATAGGAAGCACTGTGCAATCAGACCAGCCAGCTCCCTCTCTCAGCACATTGTTACTGAGCCTGCGGCCTGGGTTTGGAAGTCAAGATCAGGAATTTATCAAGGGTGATCCATGTGGTACAGGATTGCACTGCCAGACAGCATCTGAGTGGGGCAGAATCTATTATGAAATAAAATGTGTACTTTTGTGCTTCTGTTATTTACAGTGACTTGCAAAAGTATTCAACCTCTTGAAAGTTATCAGATCTGTCTGGATTACTAAATGAGACTTACATATATTATTCCAGTCAATATTTGTACTGCAAACTCATATGCTCTAACAGTATATTGTCAAAGACAAAATTAATTATCCATCAGCAGATCTTTTAAAGAAAATTAAAAGTGGAAAATGCTGCTTGCAAAAGTATTTAACCCTACACATTAGTATTTGGTAGAGCCACCTTTTGCTGCAATAACAGCTTCAAGTCTTTTGGGGTAGTATCTACCAGCCTTGCACACTGTTCGGGAGTGATTCCTGCCCATTCTTCTTGGCAGATCTGTTCCAGGTTGTTCAGGTTGGTTGGGTGCGCTTGTGCACTGCAAGTTTCAAACAGTGCCACAGATTCCGATGGGATTGAGATCTGGACTTTGACTTGGCCACTGTAGGACATTCACCTTTTTGTTGTTTAACCACTCCTGTGTTGCTTTGGCCTTGTGCTTGGGATCATTGTCCTGCTGAAAGGTGAAGTTTCTCCCAAGCTTCAGTTTTTAGCAGACTGAAGCAGGTTCTCTTGCAGTATCTCCCTGTATTTTGCTCCATCCATTCTTCCTTCAATTTCAACAAGATGCCCAGTCCTGCTGATGAAAAGCATCCCCACAGCATGATGCTACCACCATACTTCACTGTAGGGATGGTGTTTCTCGAGGCATGGGCAGTGTTAGGTTTGCGCCACACATAGCGCTTTGAATTGTGGCCACAAATCTCTCTAACTTGGTCTCATCAGACCACAAAACCTTGTGCCACATCTTAGCTGGGTCACCTCATGCTTTCTGGCAACCCAGATGTGCTTTGATATGGTTCTTTTGAGTAATGGCTTCTTCTAGCCACCCTCCCATACAGACCAGTATTATGCAGAGCTGTTGACTGGTGCCCCTTCACTCCACTCTCAGCCACTGAACTCTGTAGCTCCTTCAAAGTGATTGTTGGCGCCTCTGTGGCTTCCTTACTAGTCTCCTTCTTGTTGGGATGCTGAGTTTTGAGGGATGGCCTTGTCTAGGTAGTGCCTGGGTGGTGTGATGCAGCTTCCACTTCCTCACTATTGATCCAACAGTGCACACTGGGATATCAAACACTTGGATATTATTCCGTACCCTTTTCTAATTTATGCATGTCTATTGCTTTATCTCTAACTTCCTTAGCATGCTCTTTAGTCTTCATTTTCACACCCTTCCTTCAGATTCACAGTCTGACCAATGGTCATTAAACTGAGGGGGTTTATCCAGAAAATGTGAGCTACTTTATAATGTTTCAGAGGAGGTGAGGCCAATTGTAAGCCAATTGTGTCCTCGTTAGGGCAATATTTTTCATCTGTGTAAACTTGGAGCTTCGAACACAGGTTGAATACTTATGCAAACAGCATATTTCAGTTATTTCGTTTTCTTAAAAATATATTCTAACATGAAAACAATGTCACTTTACAATAATTATTTTGAGGGTCAGTCTTTTTAAATTAAATATTACACAGAACAAAATCTGAATGTATCATTTGTCATTCTGACAACTTTCAAGGGGTTGAATACTTTTGCAAACCACTGTATATATATCCTGTCATATCTGTTTATACGTAGGTATAGTATATCAGTCACCCTTTCCCATCATCCCTAGGTCCTTCCATCCTGACAGCTAGAACCCCAAAGCTCTAAAGAAGCTAAGTTAGTTGGTAGGTTCATCAGTTAAATCAGAATCTGGCTTGGACTCAGATCTGGGTCTCTTTGGTTGTGCTGACTTGAAGGAACATCTTGTTAGGGCTCTGGTGCATTGACCAGGCTAGTAAGGTTAGCTAGTCCATCTGCCCTTTGACAGATTTCCCCTGTTTGAACTGACTGATGTTGGAACATTCTGTAATGGACTTATTCAAGGGTTCCCAGGTTCATGTATTGGAGGATACCATTACACATGTTTTAAATAATTGATTAGCAGTTTTTTTTCTTGGGACAATGCTAACTGTTCAGAAAGTATTTGTATAGGTTTTCTAGAAGTGGTATGTTTGTTAAACACAGTGAGGCAAGTGCTATGCATTTTCACAATGTTTTAGAACTTTTATGAGCAAACGCTAATCAATTTTTTAGAGTTAAATAAAACCCTGCATTAAAGGGCAGATGAACAAAGCTGGTCCTTGCCGATCTGGTCAGTGGAGGTGAGGGATGGCCAGATGTTTCTCTGATTCAGCACAGCTGAAGAGACCTGTCTACAGGCTAAAGTAGTGATATTCAGGGCTGCATCTTCCAGGAAGGCCACGGTCCTTTTCAGATTGAACTGCAGTTTCCTGATTGGCGTTTGCTTCTCCAGTACCTGATGTAGGTCCTGGTGTCATTTTTTTGAGGCCAGTGCCATGTGCACAGTATATGCTGCTATTCGGAGGGATACAGCCCCAGTTCTTGTCATTTTGTCATCATAGCATCCATCCGCTTGTCAAAAGAAGAGTCTGTGGGACCCAGACATCCCAGAAGGGAAGTACAGACTTCTGGATGATGGTACAGATAATCTAATCTGACAAGGGACTTGAAAAAGCCCTTAGGTCAACTTTGTCAAAGCGAAGTCTTCAGTAGAGCAGTGGTACTGAGTGCCTTCTCCAAGAAGGACCACTTCTTCTGGAACCTCTTGGTCAAGCTTTCATGGACAAGAGCGTGGTCTGCATAAGCGCATGGTCCGCGTTCCTGTCCCTCTTGATGGTAGGAAAGAGCCCAGATCTGTGTCCCGAGCCTGACTTGAGCTTTATTTAGAGCTCAAAGGGACTTTATGGGTAACGGCAGTCAGGATGAAAGGAAATGAGAGATTCCAGAAGACTCAATTTCCAGGTATGAGAGTTAATTATTGATAATTTAGCAGCCAACAGTATAGGACTATTTTAACTCTAGTTCTATTGCAGTGGAGTATTTATTGAGAAGAATGTGGGAGTAGTTGAACTGTTGTAAGTTTTATATTGTATCCTTGTGTTGATGAAAGCTGCAATTAATAAAATATGATGTTGCTGTTCCAGAAGGACCTTTTATCCCTTATGAGTCAGTGCTGTATCTTAATATACTAACGTACTAAAAGCCAGCAGAATAGGCCTAATGGTCTTTCGTGTCTGCTCGTTAGCCAGCCCTATTGAGCTAGTCTCCGGCCCCGAGGGTCATCTTCAGGGTTCTTTTGAGTAGTGTATTCAGGGGCCAGCAGTAGAGCATACAGGTTTAGCAGTAACTAAACAAACTTGGTACATCCAGCAGATGTGACTTTGTTTACTACTACTCAACTTGCATACTGTGACCCTGAGCAAGTCACTTAACCTTCTTGTACTTCATCCCTCACCTGAACCTCCTGGTCAAAATTAAAAGATTCAAAGGTTTCGAGCAGCTGAGGCTTTTAAGGAAGTCCATAAGAGTAGCATCACATTCTGTGGTTAACGATACACTGTAGTTATGTTCACCAGACCATGCAGCATATATTTGATTAATTAAAACTTGAACATGCTACTTCATCTCCATTTTTAATTGCTTAGGGTACATATTAATTGGGGAGAGTAAGTAAGCTGTATTACTTACATTGATAGAATTGTTCTTCATAGCAAGGCAGAAGTTGTAAATGAAGACCAAACCCTGTTTTCTGCCTGGGATAGCACATTATATATTTGTGCAACAGTATTTGGCTAGCTTTCGAACCTGTTTCTGCATGTGCTGTTGCTAATAACATTGTGCAACTGTGATTGTAAAATTAAAAATTTTCAGCCACTGAATAAACAGGTGCTTTAACATAATGTTACTTTCTAGGCAGTTCTGCCCTATTTTCAGCCTTCTCGGGGCTACAGATTGAAATTTTTAGTGAATATGGGAAATTTGGCGGGACATTGGGAAGTTCCCTTACTCATTGGTAGGGGTGTTTGGCTGGCGTTGCATGGCCATTCCAGAGAGTTTGCCGATTTGCATGGATGTGGAGGAGGCTGGGGAGCAGGTCTTCACACTTTTAGAGACCCAGATTGATTTTGGAACCGAGACGGGCTTTGTTTTAACTCAGAAAGAGTTTGCAGACCCGAATAGGTACTCAACACCAGCAGTTCAGATGATGACGGATGCCAGTGTGGAGAACAGAGGGCGGCTTGGGCTCTCATGACGATGAGTTACAGGATGCCATGAGGGAGGAGGAGGAGGAGCCTCTCTTCACTTACAGGAAGACTTGATTGCAGTGGAGCTGTTTCAGAGTGGAAAGGAAAACTAAATGTACAGTGTCCGTTCTGTAGTAGAGTCCGATGGGAAGGGATTGGATTACAATGTATGGAGATTGAGGAGCATGCAAGAGAAAATGTGGAGATAATCGGTTGGAGCATAAGGAGCTTGAGAACGAATGATACAAGGTACTGGTGTGTGTGTGTGTGTGTGTGTAAAGGCTAGTGATGCTGTTATTTCACAGTGGGAGGCATCAAGACTGGAAATCATGAGGAGACTGTTGTGACAAGCGCCGAGAGTGGGGGTGTCTGTAACAGGATCACAGATGTCTGCTGCAGTTCCACAGACCAGTACTTTGGGGGCCTGATTTACCTCAACTTACTTTTATGATTCGGGTTACCAGTGGGATTTCAGGAAAGGAACATCTGTAAAGAATACTATGGTCAAAACTTGGGAAACACATACAAAAGAGACATTGGGAGCAGTTAAAGGGGCACTGTCAGCTTTGCCCTTCCGTTTTAGTCACATGTGAGCAGTGTGCCTTGTGGCATTACTCACAATGGAATGACTCTAGCTGGCCCTGTGCATCTGAAACTTAATCCATTGTGCCAGTTTTGTGCAATATTTGAATTATTAGTTGGTCTTTTCGGTCCGGCGTTTCACCCATCACCGGAAGCAGGAGATCAAGACGCTCAAAGGCGCGAACGCCGATCCCGGCATATTTGGCATGCCCAGTTGCGCTTTCACATCGCGGATATGAATTGTTCGCGGTATGATATAAATCGACAGTCAGTATTTTTTAGAACTGGGTGAAATCCCACCATGCAAAAAGCGCATGAAGATCTCATGCTTGCTTGCACATGCGCTGGATTTCGCCCCGGTTTACAAAAGTAATTTGCAGTACTTTCGTGCTCGGTTTTGTATCATATACACCACGAACAGTTCATAATACCACGATGTAGAGGCGCAACTGGATTTTTCACTTTGCATGCCAAAAACTCACTTTGGGATC
The DNA here is from genome assembly GCA_016271365.2 of Neoceratodus forsteri. Lineage (NCBI taxonomy): Eukaryota > Metazoa > Chordata > Ceratodontiformes > Ceratodontidae > Neoceratodus > Neoceratodus forsteri. The sequence continues at coordinate 572,623,122 of CM028137.1, forward strand.
GCTAGGCCATGGCAGACGCAATGTCTCACCTAAGATATGCTTCTGGTTGGTGGGTGAGTTAACGCCGGACCGAGTGACCAACTAACTAATAATTCAAATATTAACAAAACTGGCACAATGGATTAAGTTTCAGATGTACAGGGGCATACTAGAGTCATTCTCAATAGGTGTGTGCCAGAGGCACACTGCTCACATGTGACTAAAAATGGAGGGGCAAGCTGACAGTGCCCCTTTAAAGTTGATGCTATGGCCCCAAAGGAGGGTCTGACTGCAGGGAATTACTGGGGAAATGCCTGTATGTGTGAAAACTGCTTTAGAGAAAGCGGATGGACAGCAGTGGTAGATGGTACTGGTTGGAATGCAAATCTCCCAGGCACTTCAGGTATGGGGGCTGGCAGACCCTTGGCTGAACTGGTGAAAAATGGACAAACCTTTACTTTGGTAAGGAATCTGTCTCACATTTCTCCTGGCCAACACTCGTTGCCAGAGAAATCAGATACGCATCAGGATCCTGCTACTGTTTCTCAGGACATGCTGACAGATATCAGACAATTGAGGGGAAGGGAGTACTGACCAAATTATTGCCCCCTTGTAGTCATGATGATCAGACAACTGTTGAGGATGATGTGGTAGGTTCACTTACTGTAGATTCCCAAACAGCAGCCAACATAAACAGATTACTTGCTGGCAGCACAACAGGAGCATCAATGTCTGGAATACCAATGTAAGAGAATGGCTGTTCCCTGAAACAGTCAGATTGGCGTCCTGAGCCAGCTACCGGCAGAACGCTGTGTGCCTTAAATATGGGGGGTCATCTGACATTCTTGCTAAGTTATTCATAACTAACTGAGGTATTCCACCTTGATGATGAATACCCAGCACAAGATAGCTGATATCCCATTCCTGGCCACAAACCTCTTTGGCCGGAGGGCATCTCAATCAGCATTGAGAAGTCCAGTGCCACCGTTGGTTCTGTGGCATCGTCCCAGAAGGATCCTAAAGCTCAGAAACCTTTAAGAACAAGTCCTTCCAGTATCAGTCCATTCAGCCACAGTGGCCTCCTCTGGCAATACCAAGTGTGGTGGCAAGTCCAATCTGGCGGTCAGGGGCCGAAAGAGGCTGGGGTAGGGAAGTGGTGCCCTTGGTGTACCCTCCAGAGCTGCCCACTGACAGTGGTGAAGGGGGGTCATCCTCCCACCTGTCCAGTCCCTGACCCAGCTCTTACACTATGCCACTTCTGACCACATGGTCTATCATTATCATGGACAAGTGGGTACTGGTGGTGGTCAATAGAAGGGTTGGCTCAAGATTTTGAAGCTACCTGCCTTATTGACTGCGTGCTTCTAGAGTCCCGATGTACTCTTTGCTCTAAGGAGAGAATTGCTCAGCATAAATCAGAAGTGCGTGTCCAGTTACTTCTGGGCCTCAAACAGACTGCCTCGGGGTGGAGATGGCTTCCCATACTGGATCTGCATGACTGGAACCAGTTCATGTGGAAGGTCGAGTTCAGATTTGTCACTCTGATCCAGGTTATACCATCCCTGAAGCAGGGCATGTGATTCTGCTCCCTGGGTCTGCAGGATGCATTCTTCCACATCCCAGTTCCGCCATCCCATTGGTGGTACCTCATGCTCCACACAGTGGGGGTTCTCTGTCAGTTCAGGGTCATTCTCTTTGGCTTCTCTGCTGCACTCAGGGTCTTCACCAAGTGCATGGCAGTGGGGTAGCCTTCCTGTGGCGCAGGGCATCAGGGTGTATCCATACTTGGAAGACTGGCTTATAGTCGTGCCATCTAAGAAGGCTGTAGAGCAGTCCAGAGATCTGGCCCTGCATATCTGCAGGGATGTGGGCCGTACATCAGCAGACAAGTCTGAACTGATCCCTTGCAGATAATCGTGTTCACTGAGGCAGTATTAAACTCCCTGCAGGCCAAGGCTCATCTTCCTGTGAACCAGGCACAGGACCGTACCTACTCGGCCCAATCATTTTGGATTGGGGCACTTGCGTCCTGCCGGGATTTCCTGCAGCTGCTGGGGTATATGAAATCCACTACTAGCGTGGTCCTTTGGCATGCTGGCGGGTAAACCACCTGTGGTGGGGCTGGGTCGCCAGTGGTCCAGGCACATAGTTCATCTTGACCAGACGGTCTTGGTGACCCAGGCGTGTGGGATGCCGTACATTGGTGGCTGGTTCCTCAACTTCTGGAGGGCGAGTCCCATTTTCTGCTTAGAGCCGACTATCATGCCCAGCAGGATGCATCTCTGGTGGGATGGGAGCACACTTGGAGACCACAGAACCCATGGGTTCTGGTCACCCCAGGAGTCCTGTCACCACATCAGTGTGATGAAACTTTGTGCAGTACAGCTGGCTCTCACCGAGTTTGCTCCTCTGATCAGGGGTCAGGTTCTGCAGGTCCAGACAAGCAATACTATGACAGTGTTCTACCTGAACAGGCAGGGCAGAACTCGCTCCCTTGCCCTATGTTGTGAAACCCTCCGTACCTGGATCCCTTGTATAGTGTGGGTGCAGATTTCCAGGAAATTCATGTCAGGGGAGTTCACAGTCAACTGCAGTGCTCTCAATTGATTGGGAGAAATGTTGTATGAGTGATCCCTGTATCAAGAGGGTGGTAAGCCACCTGTTGTCCTAGTGGGGCTCCCTCTGATGGATCCTGTATGCCTCTTGGGAGAACAGAAGCTAAGGCTGTTTTGTGCCCGCCCTATAGTCCGGGACACTGTTCTGGGATGCCATTGCAAGATCTTGGATCCCAGGTCTTGTTTACATCTTCACTCTGGTCCCCCTGTCAAGTTGGGACTGCAAGTGATGACCCATAGGTGCACCTGGTAGTCATCCCAGCATACTGGGCATGGGTTTGTATGCTGGTGGTCCAGGAGAAGGTGGTTTGGTGCTTTTCAAAGGCCTGGATCACCTGTTGCTTCGATCGTGAACCACCACTACCACCGTGGAACCTACTGCTGGGATTAGTACAAGACATTTGAGGCTGTGCACAGGTGTGAAATGTGTTGCCTGTCATGTAAGACTGCCTTCTTGGTGGCTGTCACGTCAGGCAGTAGGTTCAGTGAGCTCAGTGCTCTCGGTGGAGTCTCCTTGCTTGATCTTTCACTTGGACAAGGTGGTTCTTAATCCCCACCCAAAGTTCCTCCTGAAAGCAGCTTGCAAGTTTCACCTTAACCAGGTGATCAACCTTGTGTAATTTTCTAAACCATCTTCTAGGCCAACTGCAGGCTCCATACTTGGGACCTGTGGAGTGCACTCTATTATTTTAGCGACTGCATGTTGGAGCTCCTGGTGAGCTTCGCCAGGTGTTTATAACATATGCTGAAGCTGCGCCTGGCAGACCAGCAACAAAGCAAATGATTGGCTGGTGGATCTCATCCTGCATCAACCTGTACTGTAGGTTGGCTGATAGGAGCCTCCCAAAGGTTAGTGTTCACTCCACAGACATATTGCTGCCTTGGTGGTTGCCTCTGTAGGAGCTGCTACCTGGAGAAGCACACACCTTCCTCTCCCATTACAGCATTAATGAGGCTTGGCAGAGAACACCAGAAGGAAGGAGTGCTGTGTGATTGGACTTCTCTACTGGCACTAAAGTAGTAGAACTCTTCTACTGGGACCTTTAATTTAGGGTACAAAAAAAAAAAAAAAAAAAAATTTTGTTTCTCAGTTAGCTAAAGTGGTTATCTGAACAGTTACCTAGGTGTAAATCTTAGGTGGCTGAAGGGCTTGATTACTGTGCAGTTTAAATTACTTGTAGAAAGATCTAGTAAGTAGGAGAGTGGCTTAGCTAGAAGGAAACTAAATTTAAACACTGCCTTAGAAAGATTCTGTCAGTGTCTTGGCAGAGGACACCAGAAGGGAGTGCTGTGTGATTGGACTTCTCTACTGGAACTAAAGAGTAGAACTCTTCTACTTTCTACCTCCTCTAAAACTATATTGCCCACCTTCCCTCCCCCTCCCACCTAAAGCTAGTCCTACTTTTATAGGCACAGGATTTGACGGACAACAGGAACTTCCTGTTTGGGAGCAGGAAGTGAGTGATCACAGTGCCACCAAAGACTCACCATCCTAGAAGGGCAAGTAGCTCTCGGACCCCTCTAGCTGCTGGAGGTCTGCCTCTAAGCAAGTAAGGGGTCTACTGAGAAATATAAGATCTTCTTGTCTCGGAACAGGAGAGTCAGGAGCTTAAAGGCACAGAGGCAGTAAGTAGAGAGAGAAGGGGAGAGAGGAAAAGTAAGAATTCCAAACAATAGTGAAGGGGCCAGAAATAAGACATGATGGAAGTGGTGCAGTGGCTGTGGAGCAGCAGTCTTCCAGAAGCATTCTGGAGGATGTGGTGTTGTCCCATCTGCAGGCACCTCTCTGGGCTGGGGAGGGGTTGCTCATCTCAGGCTGAGTTGGCCAAGTTTGTGGGACCTCCTCTTCATCCAGGGACCACCAGGTCCACTGCCGTTGCCAAGAAAAGGAGCAGTTGGACCACAGTGGGCCCAGGGAGGGTGTGGGTGGTGGAACAGAGGTGCATCCTTCAGTTGTACCCTCCACACTTCCTATGCCATTCTGGCAAAGTGTGGTTCCTCTATGAGGCACCCACAGTGGAGATTAAAGAGGATGCTGGGAACCTCCACAAAGGAGACCCACGGAAGAAAACAACTCCTGGTGGGGATTCCATTGTTAGGAAGGTAGAACTGGGGAGGAAGGGGATAGGGAGGTAGGGTACCTGCCTGGCGCCATGGCTTGGAGGGACAGGGAGCGAATCCTCAGGATTGCTGGAGCAGCTGCACAGTGAGGGAGCTGGATGTCACTGTCTACCTAGGGATAAATGATCTGGCTAAGAAAGGTATCAGAGCAGTGCAGGAAGAGTTTGTGAATTTGGGAGGGCCTTAGACCAAGTGCACGCACAATAACTTTCTGGAGGTGCTGCCTGTCTGTAGCGTCTGAGGGCTAGGTGCTCCACATCATGGGATTCAATCAGTGGTTGAAAAACTGGTTCAGAGCTCAGGAATTTGGCTTCATTGGAGACTGGGGTCCTCCTGGAGTGATGCAAGCCTATACTGGCATGATGGGCTGCATCTGTCCAGGAGGGAACCGGGAACCAGGATCCTAGGTGATAGATTTAAATGCTTCATTGACAAGTATTTAAACTAGCCACGGAGGAGGCACTGGAAAGGAACAGGAAATCCTAGCCCCCAAAAAAGTCACGGTAGTAAGTGCAGTGAACACCAACATAGAGATGTCGATAGGGAGAAGGGCAGGGGTAAATGGAGAAAGTGACATAGGCAAGAAGGACAGGGATGGGGCAAAAGGAGTATTGCCATCAGGAAATGGAGGATGAGTACCAATGCCCATAGCCTGGGCAACAAGCTCCCTGAACTGGTGGCCTTGATGGAAGAGGGATGCCTGGATATGTGCAATCACAGAAACATGGTGCACAGAGAACCATGACTGGGATGTTAACATACTGCACGTAACCTACAGGGGAAGAGAAGCAGTGTAAAGGAAAAGGATAAAACAACTGAACAAAAGAGTAAACGGGAGGAGAGGAGGCACTTTGGGTCACCTTGGAGACTGGAAATGGCACCACAATCCGCACAGGGGTTATATACAGACCCCCAGGTCGGGGGATGGACAAGGATATGATAGAAGGCATTCTTAGGATGGCAGAGAAAGGGAGATATTGTTGATGGGAGACCTGAATATGCCAGATGTTAACTGGAGCACACTTGCTGCAGCCACATCCAAACGAGGGCCATTTTAATGCCCTACAGGTGGCATGCCTCAGACAGCTATTTTGGAACCCACTCGTGAGGGAGCAATCTTAGACCTTGTGCTCTCAAATGGGGACAGTGAGAGGATCTCACATCTAGAAGTGGGTAGCCATCTGGGAACAAGTGACCATCAAACAGTGTGGTTCACGTTAAACTCAGCTACAGAGTCAAGCCATATAAAAGTGAGTGTACTGGACTTCAGGAGGGCTGACTTTGGCAAGATGGGGTGTGCCTCAGAAAAGCACTAGCAAACAGGCTTGAAGGAGGGGTGGAGAAACAATGGGAATCATCAAACTGCCATCACAGAGGCAACAAGCCTTTGTGTGAAGCAAATAAACAAATGAAAAGCCACTATGGTTTTCAAAAGAGGTGGCTGGGAAAGTCAGGGAGAAAAGATAGCTTTCAGGAAGTATAAGGAAACATAGAAGGAGCAGGACAGAGAGCTGTACCAGTTAAGGCAGAAGGAAGCAGGGAGGGAAGTCAGAATAGCAAAGGCCCAAACTGAGGAAAGGATAGCCAACTCTGTTAAGAAGGGATAAAACCTTTTATAGGTACATCAGGGAGCGTGAAAGACAAAGGAGGGATAGCAAGGCTGAGTAAAATGAATGGTGGGTGGGTAGAGGGGATGAGAAAAAGCAGGGATACTGAACAAATATTTCTGCTCAGTATTCACAAAAGAGGAGGGTGCCTAATCCAATTAACAGAAGCACTCTGGATAGAATGATCCAGTCTTGTCACAGAAGAAAGGGTTCTGAAAGAACTCCTAAAACTGAAGGTGGACAAAGCAGTGGGGCCTGATGGAATTCACCCACAATTCTAAAAGAATTAAGCAGAGAACTAGTGAAACCACTGGGTACACTTTTTAACAAATCATGGGAGGATGGTGTGGTACCCGAGGACTGGAGGAAGGCAGATCGTTTCCCTTCACAAAGTGGGACCAAGACAGGGTAGGAAACTACAGACCTGTCAGTTTGACCTCTGTGGTAGGGAAAGTGATGGAATCACTTCTGAAGGAAAAAATTGTTGAGTACCTAGAGGCCAGTGGGGCACAGGACCCAAGGCATGGGATCACAGTGGGAAGGTCATGTCAGACAAATCTATTTGATTTCTTTGACTGGGTGACCAAAGTAGTAGACCAGGAGAGGCTGTGGACATGGGCTGGCCTACCTAGACTTTAGCAAGGCATTTGACACAGTCCCACACACAAGATTAATATTCAGATTAACCAGCCTGGGAGTGGGTCCCAGGGTGGTAGCCTGGGTAAACATTGGCTGGACAACAGGACACACAAGGTAATTGTAAATGGAGTCCACTCTGAAGAAGAGGGTTACTAGTGGGGTACCTAGGATTCATTACTGGGTCCAGGCCTTTTTAATGTCTTTATAAGTGACATTGCAGAGGGACTAGAAGAAAAAGTATGCCTCTTTGCAGATGACACAAAGATCTGCAACAGGGTTGATACACAAGGGCGTGGAAAAGCGAGAAGGACTTGGCAAGGTTGGAGGAATGGTCAGAAGTATGGCAGCTAGGATTCAGTGCAAAGAAGTGCAAAATAATGCACCTGGGAAACAAAAACACAGGGAAGATTATGAAATGGGGGGTAGTAACAAAACCAAAAAGGAAGGGACCGGGGGTAATCATATCAGATGACCTTAAGGTTAGCAAGCAATGTGAGAAGGCAGTAGGAGAGCGGGGGTATACTGGGATGTATAGGAGAGGCATCACCAGCAGAAAACAGGAAGTTGTTATCCTCTGTACAGACATTTGATGAGACCCCATCTGAATACTGTGTCCAGTTCTGGAGACTCCATTTCCGCAAGGACATAGACAGGATAGAGAGCAGTCAAAGGAGGGCAACTAGAATGGTGCAGAGTCTGCATGAGAAGCCATCGAGGAGAAACTAAAAGATCTTAATATGTATACCCTTGAGGAAAGGAGGGAGAGGGGACATGATAGAAATGTTTAAGTACCTCAGTGGAATCAACAAAGTCCAAGAGGGTAGCATCTTTCAGAAAAAGAGATGTGCAAGAACAAGGAGACACAATTTAAAGATTTTTGAGGGGTCAGTGGCAATGTGAGGAAGTATTTTTCACAGAGAGGGTAGTGGATGCATGGAACAGCCTTCCTGGGGAGGTTGTGGGGTCTAAAACTGTGGGAGAATTCAAAATTCATGGGACAGACATAAGGCAATTCTTGTGGGGGGTAGGAAAAATAGGCTGTTGGTTGACTAGGATCTGCGACATCCTGTAGGTAGGAAATGGGCAGACTAAGTGGGCTAGCGGTCCTTATCTGCCGTCAAAGTCTATGTTTCTATGTAATGTCATGTCACTTTGGGATGCTACTTTTGGGGTCTTGGTTCTTCAGTCTCTGGTACGCCAAACAGGGTGCATACCTTACCTTCTCCTCCTAGAGAACTGCTAGGAATCTGCCAGAGTGTGAATAGTGAACTATATCCACGCCCATAGAAATATAGGTCACTCACCTGTAACTGTAGTTCTATGAGTGCTGTACAGTTCATTAGCACAACCCACTCGGCCTCCCTGGCAAGTGGCACATGGATCCCTGCTTCCAGTGTGCAAGGATCTGATGTCATGTGGCGTAGTCAAAGGATATATCATCCTGGTGATAGTAGGAGCTTAGGTTGAATACTTACGAGAAATTAGACTGTTGGCAGTGGAACTGCCAGTGTGTGAATGTCAACTGTATACCACTCCTGGCATTTTTTTTTTTTTTAACAAATGACTAGCTTATAGAGGATTGAGTATGAGCAGTCATATATAACAAGAATATTCTTGTATGAGGAGGTTTCCTTGGTAACAGATGACACTCTCGGGTACTCTGTTACCAAGGAACATCAAGATACATGAATTTCCTTGTTTGTGTATGACTGCTCATACACGATCTTTAGTGTCTGAGGCAGTCACAGCACATGAAAATCACAGAAAACCAGCTGGAAAGACAACAGAGAATAGAAATGTTAACATTTTTTTTTTTTTAACTGACAGTGTGCTGCAGATATTTCTGCAAGTTCAAGTTTAAAACAAACAAAAAAAAAAAACACAACTTCCAGTTTAACTGGATTGAGAAAAGCAACTATGTGGCAGCATTCCAAGTTGTTATGCTGCAGTAGTGACATAGGTACTGCAGCACAACAACTCCATTCTAATTATGGATTTCTATCCATAGCACATTCTGCCATACACTATATATTTTTGTCCACGTACAGATGCAGTGTTATCACCAGACGTTTGGGCATGGAATTCTGCCAGGTGGATGGTGCTGTGCCATGCTCAGAGGCCTTGGCATTTTGTTACCATCTCAGTTGTCTCCCTCCCCAACCTGAACTCTGTACCTTATAGCCCACTGGTGAGTCAGTTTGTTTTTCTTTAGTTTTCATGTCCCTTGCCTATCCTCCCTGGTAGTGAAAAATACCTGAATCTTTTAACAGCTAACCATGAGTGCCTGAGTATGAATGATTTCCTAAAGTAATTTTCAAATTTCGTAATGTAACTTGCACTGCCTTTCTTTACTCATGGTCTTCTAAAACTGAAGTGTGACATACTGTACATATTTGCTCATTTTAACTGCTGCAGTGTGTGCCTGATAATTCCTGTTGTCCAGTGGAGTCGCCCCCGTCCATTTCCATGCCAATCCTAGTCCCATGGTGCCACAGAAATAGAGCCAAAAAGCCTTACCACATGTATGACAGCACATTGCTATGCGTGCGGCAGTGGACAGACTTGGGGCCTGAGGCGGTGTGCATAACACGCATTTCAGGAGCATACTGCTCCGCTTCCTTTCCATATGCCCGCAGCAGCCTTCTAGATCTTTGTATATAGCGTATAGATTGAAGTTCATGGTTGAAGAACCAAAGTGGTTCTTGCAACCACTTTGCAGCACTCCATTATGATGTATATGTAGTCTCTAAGTATTGTCTTGGGAAAATATAGTTTTGTTGATTTTATGTTTTTGCACAGACTACTGTTCAATTATGCTGTAATTTAATGCAGGATCTGCTGAGGACCACATGCGTACAAAGACAGTGTACCGACTTAACATGCCTTGGAAGCCTAATGGTGGCACTTTTGTGCACTGAGGTACTCATTGGCGTTTGCAAAATCAAGGAAAAGGAGGGCTTGTAAAATGCAGATTGCAGATACTTTGCCCCAGAGTGTGTGTGCATGTGTGTGTTTTCTGCTATGTTGGCATCCTCGATTTTAATTAATAGGGGTAGGATGTGTGTGTGTGGTTGCATAACTTTTCCTCAGACCTGGAACCTGGCTTATCCTTACTTATCAGAAGCCACTGACTTGAGGGAATCTAAAGAGCAGGGCGAGGTGACTAGAAATTAGAAAAACTGTCCTGAACCCGGTCAGGAATTCTGGTTATAGTGGGCTGTCCTGTGGTGTGTAGTGCCACCTGCTCTCGATTGGATCCTCATGTTGCCAATCATTCACCTTAGGCACCTCGCCCCACTACTCTCCATTCACGGCATGGTCCCAAGCAACTAGAAGCCATCTGTGAACTATTTGAGGTTTATTTTTGACCCTGTTTCTGCTGATATTCCCGTGGTGCTAATGAGCCTAGTGGACATGGTTGGGAGGGTTGGGGTTAAACTGCAGTCTGGAGGAGTATCCTGTGTTGTGCTCAGGGAGAACCCTGGTGATGCGCCCCAAGGTGAGCCAGGAGAGTAAACTGGGCATGGAGGAATTGCTTTGAGTCAGTGTGGCGCTTGGGGAGCCCTGGTGTAAAGTGGTCCAGCATGAACAACCCCAACAGATTGGGGTCTGCCCTGCTTGCTGGTAGGTTCAGTCTGTGCCTGGGGTAGAGTGTTTGTGTGTGGGGCAGGGTGATCAAGAAAGGGGAAAAACTAAACAAAAAATAAATGCATGTGCTGTACAGCAGGAGCAACACTCCACAGTGTAAGGCTGGGAGTAACAGCCTGGTTTCTTGCTTTAATTTTGTCTCTGCCTCCAGATATACTTGTTAATGAACAGACTGGTGGGCTGCTCCAGTCAGCCTGTTAACCTCCTTTACCTCAGGTCCACTCTGGAGACTGTAAGTTTTCATTGTGTTACATTTTGCTTCCGCTGCTGTAGACTGCTGCCCCAAGTGCTGCACAGCAAATGTATTTATTCATATCTTTAAATGTATGTTTTGTGCATGCTACCTTCTGATACAGTTAATCAAATGCAAAATAGCTGGTCAAGAAAGACCAATGAGGATATTCTGTAGTAGGTTTCTATGAAATGGAAGGAGTTTAGTGATGTATCAAGTGAGTGAGTGTTGCCAGAGAACATTTTGTGGTTACGGTGGAGTTTTTAAAAGTAGTTTTGGACTATGTTCTACTACCAGTAGCCTTGTTTTGTGGCAGTCTCCACTGCCAAGCGGTGAACCTTGACAGGACAGTTGTAAGGCGCCTCATCTCCAGCTTGGAATTCCTGTAGCCCAGTCTACAATAATACAGTCATGTTCCAGAAAGTAATGTGCTCAAACAAGGGTCCTGTACATATTTAGTTTTCAGATTAGACTGAATTGTGGGCAAGCTTGGGTACCGACATCCATGCATCTCCCAATAAGCCAAGGACATATTGTTTTATATTGTAAACTGCAGTAGTGATCTGGAGTAAGGAGACAGTACTATTAACTAGGCAGGCTCATAATATGTGAATCTTGAGGCATGAAAACATTTGTCTGAGACAGCTGCCCTTGTTGCTGTTTGATATGTCACTGCTTGACACCGAGCAGTAAAAAGTGTGGCATTGTCTGGTGGCATTGTGTTATCCAGTAGCACTCCATTAAAGTAAAGATTTTCAGTTGTACAAAGTGTGTGTGTGTGTGTGTGTGTATAGATATAGAGAGCAAACTGCAGCGGTACAGTGTTTTAAAGACTTACTGGAATACTCAAAGCAGCCATTCCGGCATAGATTGGGGTTAAGAGGATGGTTGTTTTGAGGCAGTGAAATGAGACTGCTGTGTGTCAGAATTGTAAGTTTCGGATCCAGTACTGGACTAGCTCATTTGATCTCCGCACTGTCTCCCCCAAAAAAAAAACAACAAAAACCTGTTCTCTGGAGTGGAACATAAACGAGCCTGACTTCATTTGTATACTTATACTCATTTGCATACTTTTCACAGCAAGATGAAGGTCTGTTGGAAAAGAGTTCCAGTGTCATATGATATTGTGAAACTTGCTCTGCATGTCTGCTGCAAACCTATAATCTAGTTCCTCGGTATGTCTGCTGCAAACCGATAATCTGGTTCCTCACTCTATGCTGAAAAGGGTGGATAGGGGCCTTAATTGACTCCTGTATTTGTATTTGAGGGGTGAATATGTAGGCCATAAACAAGGAAAGAGGTTTCTAAAAGTCCAGACAGCGTGGGTACAGCCTTATTTATAGAGTGCCACCACTGGGTTTGGATTCCTATATTGGCGAAGTCTTTTGAGCTTAATTTTATATATTTTTTCCAACTCTGCATGTAAGTGGAAGGGTTGTAATTTGGCCTGCAAAAGGTAACCAATCAATCTCTTCACTTCCGATTGCTTAGATCTGCACCCATAATCAGGTACGTAATGATGTGTGCCTAGGGAGAGTGCATAGGTGCACCATTAAAATCAAGTGGGGTTAGTTTTGAGTCTGGTTTCATACAAAAGAATGGCCTGTTTGAGATTAATGAGGGCACTGCTTGAGTAATGTGGACCTTCTTAGTCTAGCGATGCCCTTCATTAATCTCAAACTGGCCATTCTTTTGTATAAAACAGACTTAAAACTGATCCCACAGACTTTAATGGGTCATGCCTCTGAGCATGTCATTATGTGCCTGTGCATGGGGCAGATCTGAGCAGTCGGAAGTTGAGGGTTTGGTTGGCTACCGTAGGGGGCCAAATTGTAATTCCTTCGACTTCATGCAGACTTAAAATAAAAAAAATTAAACTCAAAGACTTTAGTCATATAGACTTCAAAGTGTGTAAATGTTACTTCAAATAAATAAAATCACTTTAATACTACTTTAGGGATGTCACAATCATGTTTTGAGTATCATTATATTGGAGTAAAATATATTGCACATTTTCATTTTATGGGAGGAAACTAAAAATTTGATGTGATTGAGGTAGGCAATCTATCGTGCCAGAGCATCAAAGTAGTATAGATGAATAAATCAAGATGACTTGTCACATTATTTTGCAGTATATTGTATTGCAGCGATAATAGTAATATAATAACTGGTTTCTGTTTTTTTTTAACAAAAGCTGGTTATAACAACATTCTCTTTTCTAAGTAAAACTGTAAGTTGCACAGGCAAAAAAATAGAAACCAGAAATTATACAAAAATAAAACATGGGTTGCCAGTTAAAACTCTGATTTTGCACACCCCCGAGGTGGGGTGCCAAACCCCTCGAGCTTTGCTGTCTGAGGTTTATGTGGAATACCACCCCTCGGAGGTGTGTACAATCCTCATTATAACCAGCTACCCATCCATTATTCTCTATATAGTGTATAGTAGAGTATTGTTCTATATTATAAAAGGCTCAGAAATGCTGCAATCTGATTGGCTGTTAGATTCCAACAGCCTTACATTAATCCATGTTATACTGTCATGTACAGCCTGATCACCATGGCACATAGATTCTTCCTGTCAGCATTCCATTCTCTAGAACAGCTGAATGTGTGGAATGATGCATTCTGGTTTTGAACCAGCATTCTTAAACTGCTGGTGGAAGAACTATTTTATTAAAATCTCCTCTAAATGAGAAAAACATTCATAGAGGATAGTTTTAACACTTTCCTTTTTGAAAACATTTTATAATAGCAATAAGGCACTCCTAGGAGTTAGATTAACAGTCAATCACCCCTAGGGCAATATGGCACCGGCTGTGCCTTGTGCCACATTACACCCTGGGGGTACTAACAGATATTAATCTAACCCCGGTCATACCTTATTGCTTAACAGAATCCATCCTTTTCAAAATTGTACTACAGTTCAGAGGTCATAGAATGTGATTGTACCCTTCTGTGGTAGAACAGCATTCTAGAGACTGCACAGGTCTGCTTCATTGTAAAAGAAAAAACACAGTGCTCACATGTCACATAATACTATATACTATAAAAAATACAGGATGAGCAGCTTCATGCATAACTAGTATGTTCTGCCACCCCAGGGTTCTGATTCCATGGACCTCAGATTTGCTCTCAAGGTCAGAGGAATCGGCACCCTTATCTTAGTAGTTTTTCTTTGGTTGGACACCACCACTCCTGTGCTAGCCATCATGCAGCTCTGTTGGCTTCTTCGCTGTAGAATGAGGCCCCAGAGCTTCCCCTCGTTCAAGGTTGGCAGGAAGGTGTCCCTCCCTGCTGGAACAGGATTTGGCATTGGAACTGGCAGGGACAGAGTCTGCTGCTGTTGTCTTCCTAGTGGTAGTTTTTCTTTCTGGTTTCTTCCTTATCACAGCCACCCGCGTCCCTACACACCTGTGACTGGGTTCTGTACATGTAACTGCACTCTCTGCGAGAGAGCAGGCTCACTGTTTCACTACCCACACGAGCTCTAGTAAGGGGAATTATCTACCCTTCATGCGCATCACATCAGCACTTACCATCTTCAGAATGGGACAAATTGCACTTGTATTATTTCCACAAAATGTAACTATTGTTTGCTTGTTCTTATCTTTGATGTATATGCCTATCTGTTCATCCTGTACCTGTTTATTTGTATCACCCTGCTCATTGCTTGTATTTTCACATTGTTATTCCCTCACACTGTTTTGTAAACCATGCTCTTGTAATCTCCCAGGTGCGTACCTGAAAATAGGTATTCCTTGTCTAGTTTGCTTACCCAGTAAACAAAAGCTAACAAATAAATGGCAGTAGAATAAGGTGCCCACCTGCTGCCATGGGTAGTGCTATTCAGCCTGACTGCACCAGCGACCAGGGTCTGTTTTATGAAACCAAGGTGCCTGCCAGGTTATGCATAACTAACAGCATGTGGAGAATAAATGTTTTTGAGCTTTGAGCGCCACTCCATTAAAGTGCCTAGAAAATCAGAGGATCAATATGTTAATTTTTGTCTTGCCTAAATAAAGCTGAAAAATACTTGAATTTTTAACAGCTAACCGTGAGTGCCTAAGTGTGAATGAGTTCAAATTTCTTATGGTAGCTTACTCACGCTTTCTCTACCATGGCGTTACAAAACTGGAACATGAGAGACTGGCTTGCCCTTCCTTGCAGTGAAAATTTATATTTATCATCAAGCACACCTTCTCTGCTAGAAGTTAGCTTTACTGTGAACGATGCCTGTGGTGTTGCAAATTGGTTACTGTGCAATGTCATTTATTTGAGATGGCTAGAAAAGGAAGAAACAGTGATACTGTTACCAGAAAAAAAGGGGGTGCATAGGTATTTTCTTACTACAAAGAGGACAAGAGCTGATAGCTGTGGCCAAACAAATTAAGTAGATCTTTATTAACGGTTCCTCAGTCAAGGTGTAATGCAACCCTCCTTTGCCTCATCCCTTTTGTAGGATGTTGATGAGGACATGGAGGCTTTGCAAAAGTTGCAGCCCTACCAGTATTAAGTGTTTTACATTTCCTATATAATAGCTGCTATACAAATTACATTCCAGTCTACATGAGTACGGTATAGGCAGGGCCCCTGGTGTTCTCTGGCAGCATTTTCTGATTTCTGTGGCATGATACATTAATTTCTCTGGCAGAATGCAGTCCTGTCATTGGCTAAATATGATGCGATGTCATCGATGGCATCATATGCTGAGCATAAAGGAGGAGCTTCAGGATAAGCGAGGTGGGAAAGAGCCTGCCACTATGGAAAACAGTATATTTATGAAAGTTCACCAAAACAGTGAATTCTGCGGCACTATATATATTCCCATGCATAATGCAAATTCTGTGGCAAATTCCGTGAACCAAGAGAACTGCAGAATTCCAGGGCCTTGGGTATAGGTACCAAGTAGGAAAAATGCACTGGAATGGGATGCTATAGAATGTCAAATCAGAGCAAGAAAATAAAATTCAGCACCCACTACCTCAAAATAGACACATGAGCTCCTAAATGGTGTATAAAGTTCTTTGAAAAGGGAAGGTATCGAAGCAGCGTTGGAGCGTGTTTTTTTATCCTGGCACCTTAAATAAATTTGGCAAACATTATAGTACATTCAGGAATCTACGACTATCTATTTTGGAGGTGGTGAGTGCTGGATTTTTTTCAAATGGTATGGTATAGATTTGCATCTTGCAAGCAACTTAAAAATTAAATAATCTTTTATTATGTTAAATCGTAGATGCAGCCAGCAGAAGCTAACATAATTCACACTGATGAACCATAACTATTTATGCATGTTCACCCATACTTTTTCAGTATCGTATTAGAAAAAATGCTGCTAGAACGACACACAGTTAAATGCAAACCGGTTTGAAGAAAGATTTGCAGCCCTCGTATTCAGATTCTTCTCTGTATACACAGTATTGGTTCTGCCTACATGCCAACAGGTGTGGCTAGTCTATATTTAAGAGCTCTTACGGTAGAAGTATGTTTTGTGTTGATCCAGTTCAATTTTCTGAAAACTGTTCTCAGAAAATTTATGAATAGGATTTAAAATGCCTTACAGTAAAATACTGAAAACGACACTGGCAGAGTTTACACAGACCTGTATCAGGGTTGGCTCCCGCCCTTTGTGTCCTTAATCTTGCATAAATGGCTGTTTTTGTCCCATAGGCGTAGGCATGAACTATTTTCATCTTCTAATAGTGATAAACTGTTTCAAAATTGCTATTTGAAAACATTTTTGAGGGCTTAGGGGCAAATGGTAGGTCTAGTACTGCACATCATCATCAGGAAGCTATTAACTCCTGTCTTCACTTGTCAGCGACTGCATGACCTATGAGGCCTCATGTGACCACAGTTTGCAACATTACTTTACCTGTCGTGCCAGATGTTTGGGCTCAAAAGATATTCAAATGGCCAGGACAAGCAGACACAAATTACATTAATCCTGGGATCAGCAACACTTTGCGACCTAAGCTGTGTGTGTGTGTGTGTGTGTATATATATGTGTATAAGAGAGAGGGACTGTAGTTAATTTTCTTGTGCTTTGTCAGGAGTACAGTGATGTGCAGCTTATGTCCACTACATTGTGGAAAGTGTTGTCAGGAGTGATGATGAGCCGTTGAGCACAAGGAAGCTCAAGATGGTGTTTCTGAATGATCCGATATGTCAAACATTAGAACTGCCTACTGGACGCAGATGGGTGCAGAGATTGCTTAATGTAGTAAAGAAAAGGAATCATAAGACTAGTAGTTATAGTGGCTACTAGTTAGAGGACATGTTTTAAACGGACGACCACTAAAAACGGACAGAAGCTGTCAGCCCAGTTCCTGACAGTAGAACACAATGCTGTTTTGTTCATTTAGTGTGGGCATTAGCTGCTACTTTGAACTTAAGCCAGCATACAGTTTACACCTTTAGATCAGTGTAGAGCTGGAGGGCAGTCGCAATAAGGTGATGATTATTGGCAATTTTACTTAGTTGCTGGCTTGTTCAAAGTGCATAAAGCAGCGGGGGTCCTGTACCTCTTCTTACATTGTTGAAATGGCTTCATCAAAGTGATCTGCTTTTCCTCTGGCTAAGAACAAAATTGATTTGCTCTGCAAGATGGATGCACTGCAAGATGTGTGTGTGTGTGTGTGTGTGTGATTTGGCAGTGCATCTCCTTTCCAAAATCTACAGTCTTGGATTTGTTTCATGGTAAGGAGCAGTTACTACAGGACTGGGTCAGCAGCCAGAATCCTCAAAAGAGGAAACATGAGGGAAGTATGGCGAGGTTGAAGAGGCTATGTTGGTTTAGTTCATACTGAGGTTCATAACTGAGGCAAGAAAGGGAACTAGAGGCATGATGCCCATAAACCGTTCCCATTTCAAAGACCCTTATCGAGGGTTCCTTCCTTGCCAAGATTCAGTTATCTAGGCTACATTGTAAATTGATTTATTTTGCTGACAACTATCTCGGGGAGAGTCTGTTCAATGCATTCACCACACTCTTTGTGTAATAAACATCTTCTCGAAATAGCTCTTGCAGTAGGTTACACCATTAGGGACTGAAGCTGACAAGCGACAGGACCCCATGGAAATTTTCTAGCTAGCAGTATTCAGCGGGACCTCCTCAGGCGTCAGTCCCCCCGACGTCCAGGCATAGTACATAAGGAGGCGGTCCCCCAGAATCCCAGTTCTTTTCCTGGCCCGACTCGGCCAGCATTGGCCTCTCGGTCTCTACCTAGTGACGACAACTTAGAACTTCAAGGGTTTGTACATAACTAATGTCCTCTCCAACTCCATCTAAAGGACACCTTATAAAGTGTGCCCATGGAAGCAGTTCTTTCAAGGATCCTCATTCCTGCGTCGGTGCTTAGGCCTGGACCACGACACCAAGGCCTGCACCTTTTGCCAAGGTTCCAACAGCCACACAGGATCTGCCATCACAAGGCACTTCAGGCTTACCTGTTAGAGGAGAAACTTAGTAGGATGGACAAGAACCTTCCTCAAGGCACATAAACACCGGGACAGGCACGGGAGAAAGCAAGGTCCAGATCCCTGAACTTGGCCTTGGACTCCCAGAGCTTAGCCTCCACCCGATCAGACCGCTCTCCCTCCAGGGCTAGGTCTCAGCCCCTCGGTTAAAGTCGGGCTTCAGTGGTTCTTGACTCTTCAGCCCATCAAGACTTCCATTCGGCCTGTATCTGAAGCAATACAATTGAAGTGGTTGTCCTCTGGTTCCCATTACATCTTGTTTAAAGGTAAATCCCATTTCATTAAATAAGTAGGGATCATTTGACATCCACATAAAAAGATCACTGCTGTATCTTTTTGTTCAAGAGACATAATGTTCAAGGATTGCAGTCTGTCCTCAGTCATAATCTAAATCTCCTAGAACTTTACTTGTTATGTGAATCTCCTTGGATTTTCTTCAGTAGTTTTCTGGGATATGGGAGCAGGAGGCATTAGTCAGTGGTCTCTTGCTGCAAGAGAGGCAAAGCAGCTGTCCGAGGCCTTGGGATGCCCAGTCTCATACCCCACTGATGGCTGGCTCCAAAGATGGAAGGGAGACATACCTGTTATCACATGGAGAAAAACTGAATGCTGACAGATCACTTGCCAGTTCGTGGTTTCAGGATGTCCCTGATGTTTTTCTTGGCTGTGGCTCGTCGGACATCTAAAGTGCCAATGAGATGGGCATTTTTTTCCGTTGGGTGGGGTATAGGATTTTGACTTTCAAATCTGAGCTTCCCCAAGGACAAAAGAATAGCAAAAGAGTGCTCATTTCTTCTTGTGTGCTGCAGCATGACTGGGACTGATGAGGAGGAGTTTCTTGTCATTGGAAAGTCAGCTCAGTAGCGATGCTTTCATTGGGTGGCTCATCTACTTGTCATCTATAAAAGAAATAATTTTACCTGGAGACATTTTCTCAGAGTGGCTCTGAGGAATGGACAAAAGTTATGAGGCGCAAGACTGTGCTCCTGATGGACAATTTGGTGACCACCCTGATGTCCCTAAGCTGATGAACATCATATTTATTTTCCTCCCACTCAACATGACCTTGGTCATCCAACCACTTCACCAAGGGGTAATCTAGTCCCTAAAGAGGCACTATGTACTGGAAACGATATCTCTTTGAGATGGACACTGAGGAGTGTGACAAGAGGATTTCTAACTTAGATGCTGTGCACCTGCTAAAGTCTGCTTGAGACAGTGTATTAGTGGAGAGTCACACATTGCTGTCATAGCAGGATTCTGTGCCGGTGTCACAGGTGCTAAAGTTTACTTAATCTACCTTCCATAGCGAGCCTGAACTATCTCCAGCTCCTGAAGGCCTCAGTGAGGCTGAGTTTGACAGCCTTTGTCACTTGGGGATAATGAACTGAGCTTACCCAACAGGCTAATGACATTACCTATGTAATGGACATTGTGCACCAGACATCCAGCAAGGAAGGCCCAAATGAGCAGAGTGATCTGAAACCAGAGTTCTCACCATAACCAGCACTAATGTCCATGATGCACTCCTTACTCTCTGTAGGACCATGGGGCAGCAAAGAGAGTTGTAGTGCTGGACTGGGCTCTCTGTTCATGCACTTAGCAAGGCTGGAGTGCTTATACAAAACTGCTTCCACTCAAGCCAAAATCCCTTTTTATTTCAGAAGAGTGGGGAAATAAAGGTTTTAAATAAAGTCAAAATAAAGTTAAAGTTTTAAATACAGAAGCATGAACACTATAAAATGTACCCAACCCTTTGCTATCCTCTGACACACTTTTCACTGCCTCTACCATGAATGACAGTTGAAGCAGATGCATAAGAAAAGCATCATAAAAATGCTGGAAGCACTTTATTTTATGCCCTCAGAACCCTGTAATGTCCTGCAACCATCCGCTACAAACAACTTCCAAACACAGTTACTGTTACAGGTTGTTGGTTGTTACTCTTACATAGGTTTTTGGGATGGTGTAGTTTTCAAATATTCAGCCTGCTTACATTACAGTATGGACCGATGCGAGGGGCACTAGAGCTAAACAGAAAGTTAAAGTACTAGCCAGTGGTGTAAAGCCTTGCCCATCCAGGTAATTTAAATTTCAGTTTGCACCAAGTTTGCTGTAAGTTGCTCACACTAATAAATGGGAATTATAACTTGCTAAGAAAAGAGATCCTATCATGGAACAGGAAGCTCAAGTAGGTGACTTTATGGTACACAAACTGGGTATAACTGGATGTATGGCCTAATGGTCTTTTTCTGTGTCGACATTGTTGCACTCTGAAGAAAGGAGCAGAACACTTGATATAGGGGAGTTAAGTGCAACTGTTGACACCTATGTGGGTCCACTTATGCTTGTAAATATGGGCCCATTTGCACTTGTGGCACTTCAGTATTTTTGTGTGGTAAAATAATAACTTTTGAATCGCAGTAACCCGTGAGTGCACAACCTTCCTTTTAATCTTAAGTACACGAGAGGAGACATGGATAGTAGTACCACAGCAGTTCAATTTCCTGCCATCCACAGTCTCTTTGTAGTACTGTACCTGGCACTCACCACATTAAATTTAAACCCTATTTTTCTGGCCATGCCTTTAGTCTGTGCAGGTACCCTGTAGTGCATCTTCTTCCTTTGCTGCATCCACTCTTCTTGTCAGTTTAGTGCCATCAGCAATCTTTAGCAACCTACTTCTGACCGTTCCTCCTTGTCCTTAATAATTATCACCAACTAGATTCAGCTTACTGTCCGCATGTAGGCTGTCTTCCACTGAGTATGCTCAGTCACAGGAACAGTCTTTATGTTTGACTCCTCCTAGTTCCAAACTTGGGGTCCTCTGGCTCTACTCCCGTGATGTCCATTTCTCTTCCACTCAAAGGAACAGGTAGTCTGTAGTCCCTACGCACAAGAGACTATTTAATGTGGTTAATATAAACTTCTACTTTGTAAAAGTTAAAATAAAACACTCGACAGCAGATGTAACCTCCAGTTACCTCGCCAACATTTCTTGCCAGATGCATTGTCAACCTTGAGAAAGTACATTTTGCACAGAATGTTGGTGGAAACAGAGATTATGTGATGCTGCTAGTCATGTTTTATCGTCGGGGAATAAAAGTTAATATTAACCAAAGAGATTGTTTGTGGTGATTGACTGCAGATTAATAAGTGACCCACTTCTTGTCTTGCTATGAACTTCCACTCATGTTCAGCTCTGTGTGGACTTTGTGAACTGCCCTTTTGGTGTTAAGTTGTAAACTGGTTGTCTCCCTCACAACCCTGCTTATATTTGAGGCATTTCCAGTTTTCAAGAAAAAGTGTAGATTTTCAAGCTATTTTGACAAATTCTGCTGCTATGCTCCTGTCATGACTGGTTGATGTTTTGGACATGGATTTGAAACAAAAGCCAGGTTTTAAGCCATGCATCATTGTTGATAAAGCGTGATTGGTCACGGCGGCCAAGATATCTCCTTCTACTGTTAGGCCCTGTTGATGACGTGGCGTTCTGCATGTGGTACCTAGCTATGCACCTTTTGTCCATCAGTGAATGCCAAGCTCAGCTACTTAAACGAGGGCCCCAGGGAAGGCAGTCATCTGTGGCTGCAGGATCAGAGACTTTGTTTGGACCTATGAAGAAGGGGCAGTGGTCGCTGGGGACGTTACCGATCATGAGCATTTGTCGGTAGAGGAGTGCACTTTAGAACCAGTGACACCTCAGAAGGATGTATTCAGAGATTTTCTGCAAATCCTCCACTAATTTAGGACGACTCTCCTCCAACGGAAACATAAACAGGAACATCATGGGGATGCAGTCTGTTGGATGGACCGCCAGAGTCCCGACAGTCGACAGTTTCATGAGTGGTCGCCTCTGCTGGAAGTCGATCCCTGGTGCAACCTGTCTACAACAGATCCTCCATTAAAGTAACTGACTGATATGGCGTTAGTTGACTCAGCTGGTTTTGTTGACCCTGTCAATGAGGAGGTTATTTATTCATTTATTTTATTTATTTATTAATCAATCGATCAATCAAAATCTTTATTTAACAAGGACACTGTTGAGCAAGCTCATTTTCGAGGTGGACTTGGTGTAGATGATACAAGCGTACAGAAAAATCGGATGAGTTAACACAAGAAATAACGCAAGACAATTAGTAGCAGATATGTACAGGTTTATATGGAGATTAAAATTATATTTAGACAAAATATATAGGCAGGGTATTAAATAATTGATTAGCAGTTTTTTTTCTTGGGACTATACTAACTGTACAGAAAGTATTTATATAGATTTTCTAGAAGTGCTGTGTTTGTCAAACACAGTGAGGCAAGAGCTATGTATTTTCACAAAGATTTAGCACTTTTATGAGCAAAAGCGCTAGTCAATTTTAGAGTTAAATAAATCCTGTATAGGGCACAGTATTACAGTATCAGATATATGCAGGTTACCAGCATAACAGATATGAAGTTAAATATAATGACATTTTTTTTTTTTTATGGAGGAACTGGACAGGCAGTAGAGGGTGAGGGCCAGGGCATAGACAGGAGATGGGCCCTATGGCGACAGGGCAAGAACAGGGTTGCCTAGGTGATCATGCAGTCCTAAAGGTTAAGGAAGCAGTCACAGGATTCCTTAGGATGGTACATAATTAGGGCTTTGAGCGATGCTGAGCTAATAGGAGACTTATTTTCAGGGTTTTAGCAGTTTGTTCACAGCAAAGGGAAGTACATGGCTCATAGAGGCCTTGCGAAGCGGACCTAATCTTGGGTACCATTAGCATAATGTAAGGGCACTTCTCAGAAGATAGTTACTTAGGGTGCTGAACAGCAAGCAGGCTGCAATATAATTTGATAGTTTATCATTAATGGCTTTGAAGGTCCAGAATGCCGTGTTTTGCTGGCATCTAAGAGTAAGGGATGGCCAGCCCACAGCGGTATACAGGAGATGGTGATGAGTGGAGTAGGGGCTCGTTATGAACCTTAGGACTCTGTGATAGTGTATCAAGTTTGGCAAGAATACCAACTGAGCCTTGATTATATAGAAAGTCTGCATAGTCTAACAAAGGGAGAAAGGTTGTTTGCACTAGCTGCATTTTGGCCTCCATAGGAAAGTTTTCTATCCTATAGAAAAGTCTAGTCTCTGGCAGAGTTTCTTTGTTAGCTCTTCAGTGTGCCCTTGAAATGAGAGAGTTGTCAATCCAGACCACCAGATATTTGAATTTAGACACATAATCCAGCTGTTCACCTAGTATGGTGGAAATCGGTAAGAGGTTTCCAGGGAGATGGAGCCTTGAGGTACAACCTTAATCAGGAGTTTTAGGGTGAGACCTCTCCTCAGCCTTAACTTACTGATAATGTTCTGTCAGGTAGTTGTTGAACCATCTAAGCAAGAGAGCATCCAGGCAGTAGTCCGAAGGGACGAGAAGCAAGGAGTGATCGACAGTATCAAAAGCCTTACTGAGGTCCAGAAAGACTGCACCAACAAAGTTCCTATTGTCCAGTTCTCCCTGCTAGTCGTTGGTCACCTTGGCTAAGGCAGAGATTGTGCTGTGTTGAGCCCTGAAGCCTGACTGTAGTGGGTTTAGCAGCTTCGCTGATTCCAGGTAATTCCTGAGCTGGGAATTAATGATTTTTCCAATGATTTAGACAGGACTGGGAGGAGAGAGATAGGCCTGTAGTTGTTCAGGTCACTGGATCTCCAGACTTAAATACAGGAATGACGTCGGTTTTCCAGATAGTATTAAGTTCATCTTGGGAAATGGATAAGTTGAAAAATGTGTAATGGGCACCGCTAGGAACAGTAGCCTGCCTTTAAGAAGAAGGGTCAATGTGGTCTGCACCCGTGCTTTTTCTAACATCCAGTTGAAGCAGGAGGTCATCCACTTCCTTCAGAGATGTGGGATGGAGAGAGAGGAAGGTTAGATGAACTGGAGTCTGGGGCCTCGAATCCAAGTTGTCGCATAATGTACTGGCTGGGGAGGAATCAAGCTAACCCTGCAGTGGCAAAATGGTTGCTGAAAGAGTCAAGGATGGTAGGTTTATCTGTGACTGTGGAAGTACCGATTAGGATTTTTGTGGGCAAGAATTACTGGTTGAGTGGCCTTCAATGTCCCTAATTGTCCTCCAGAATTTGGACGAGTGCTTTGTAGAAACTTCAAATTGAGACCAGTAGTAATTAGCCTTAGTATTTCTAACCAACTTGGTGCAGAAGTTTCTTGCTCTCCAAAAGAGGTTCAGTGGTTGGTAGCTTTGTCCTATGAGCAGTTTTCATGCCTGTCCTTTTTCTGTAAAGCGCTTTTTAGTTCTGGTGAGAACCAGCTGCAACACCGTTGAGCAAAATTGCTCATTTACAAAGGTTCCTCATCAAGAACAAAATATTTACAGTACTGTAGATTAATTAAAACAAGCGATGAAAACAGGAGATTGGTAACAGAAACATCAGGATACATAAATCAAAGGTTTACATCATGTGGAGTACCCAGTGATATAGCTACAGGAGTTTGGTGAAAACAAGAGGTTATTCCTCACCCGGATGCCAGTGCAGCCTGACCTTGGGGCAGGGGGCTGGCTGAACCAGATCATTCTGGAGACCACTCTGGTTCTCTATTCACTGTTCATCCATGCTGCGGTGCAAAACCAGATCTACCGGTCGCTAAGCCAGTGGGGTCCCAAGGGCCACAGGAACCAGCATAGCATTGATGAAACAGTTCTGCTTAATTGTGTCAGCTGTTTTATATATTTTAAGATTTGAAATGTTTGATGTGTTTTTAAATTTTGAAGGCGCCATAGAAATAGTTTATTATTATTATTATTGATGCTGATGCGGCATCAGACAGTGTTGAGTTTGTCCTTGGACTCCACTGTAAACATTGGGACCTTCACTGATGAGAGCGGATAACATTGCTAGAGTTGGCACTGGGGTTGTAGCCTCCAGCTCAGTTGTAACCTCATGAGTCAAAGCTGATCATCGTTCCTGGTTGACTGTTTCAGCCATGGCTACCTGTCCCAAAGCCGGCTCTCTATCCGCATCAGGGTTCCCACTGTGGCTATGCTGGCCCTGTCACAGCGATCTTTTAAATACAGATCCCTCCCACAGCCAAGGGGCGGTGCTCTGGTGAAGGACTGATGATCTTGGTCTGGACTGCCTGACTCCTGTCCATGGTCATTACCCTGTTGGAGAGTAGTCCATACTCCCACCTGGCAGAAAACACTCCTGTACCCAGATTTGGATTCAGAGTTGTCTTTTGCTTTCAGCCTGTTCCTTTTCTTAGAGGCGTGACTACCGTTCACTATCCATACTCTGGCCATTTCATTGGAAGTGCTCAGCCATTGGACATCTTGAAGCTAAGCTGCTCCACTACCCATGCGGTATATCCCTGTTTCTGCCCCATGGCGTCAACTCTTTCTTTACACTGGAAGAACAGATCACCTCCTTCGTGGCTCTTGCTTAGTATTTAGTGCACCATAGGCAAGTCTTTACTTTTGAAGTTTTTAGATTTAATTAGATTCATTTCCTTGGACCCTTATACCCTTCTGTTTGATTGACAATTGAGCAGTAGAGGCTAGGTTCAAGTTCTGAAATATGGTGTGGGCAGAAGATGTCAGTCACCAACCCACACGAGAAATATTGTACTGCCTGGGCAGGCCGCACAACATGGTTGAGTGTGGCCTGTCTCTGCTTCGAAGTCCCTTGAGGATTGGAGGTATCGGCTTACCCTCATCTGACATTTGAGTGGGATCCAAAGACCGTCCTAAGGATTACAGGAAGGCCTCGGCGTCTGCGGTCTGTATCACAGCCACGGCTCTTCTGGAGGAAATGACGTGCCATCATGACAGGTACTGTGAAGTCTCAGCTCTTGATTCCGGCAGGGGCCTGCATTGGAGGGTCATTCACAGAATGGTTCTGTGAAATGTACATGGTCCTCCAGACTGTGGGAGAGAGACACTGCCCACGCGTAGCAAGAAACACAAATGCCGCCTGCCTTGGTCATGGTCCAGAGAGATTGAGGTCCTCCAGATCCCTCAACTCCCAAATCAATCGACTCTGGTCAAGACCCCTGTGGTTGAGGGAAGGTCAAGAGCTCCTCAGTACCCCCATCAGGTTTGTCGTCAACTCTGGTCGAACAGGCCATAGAAATCTTCCTCAAGCCTATCGACAAGTTGTCAGATGAGGTCTAAGATACGCTCTCCCAGACCTCACTGCTCCTGGTCCTCACTCAGGTGGATGTGGGCGGTCAGTGTCCCGACTGGTTCACCTCAGGAGTGGCCTCCTCCGGTGGTAGTCTTCCAAGCCTGTCCTCCTTAATGTTGCCAGGCATATGGTCTACTATAACCAGCTGGAGGTTCTGCTTGACCTAGACTGTCTGGTTGATGTTCAAGGTCTCAACGCCTGCGCCCCACTCTTGATGCTGCTCGACTGAGAAGCGTTTCTGCCGACACTCCTCAAACTCCTCATCAGGTGAGGAGAGGCACCAACAGAAGATGCATTGGTGCTGTGAGGAACCTCTGTGGAAATCGTGGGCCATTGCAGGATGGGGTGGGACTCTCCCCTGGACCTTCAGTCACCTAGCAGCTGCCAGTGATGCCCTCTCAAATCTATGCTGTGCAGGTGCTTCCCCACCCCTGATGGTGGAGCTGTCACCACTGCCATCAAAGGTGGGTGCTCCAGCCAAGAAGGCACAGTTGTCCACCGGCTTATCAGGCCAGTTGTCAGTGGAAATCACCCAATCCGAGGATACTCTGGTGGTCGCAGCAAGAAACAGCTGACGGCTGTTTTTGGAGTCCTCGAGTTTGATCTCTCATTCATGGCCTTCTTTAGGATTTGCTTCCTTGACGGGTCTTGATGGGAACTGAACACAGACCATGGGCTGATGTCTTTGGGACTCACATCCGATTAATATCGGAGTCCATGCATGTCCCTATGGGGCCAATATGAAAAGGGCTGAGTACCCTTTCAGGGACATTTTGAACAGGGATGAACCCTAGGGGTTGCCTCTCCCGTGCGGAGGCCATACTGGGACTGACCCTGGAGCTATGACAGTGTCCAGCATCCTGCCTGTCACCCTCCAGCGGTATGGTCTTTAAGTCCCTGTGAGTCCCTCTCTGGGTTCTCGGATCACCCTTTGGCCAGTGGCCTGGTTTCAGACTAGCCTTCCACAAAGCTGGAGGCCAGGCGGACATGGACAAGGAGTCCAGAAAAATTGACTATGCTGCAAAAGGTTTACGCTGCAATGTCTCTGTCTCTGTCAGGGAGCTATGGCTAATTCCCTATTGGGAGTGTTTCATCAAATCTTCCATCATCTCCCTGCTGACCTGCAGTTGCTGGGCAAAACCAGCTCCAGACAACCGTGGACATGGACAGATTCTGTGCCTGTGCCATAGCAGTGGCAGTTGCCCTGCATCATGGGACTAGCTGCATCTGTCCGTTTATGGTGGACACCAGCACAAACTGGCCGATGTCCCTTTTTGGGCACCAGCTTCTTTGATCCTAGGGTGGAAGGACATCTCACCTGTATACCAAAGCCAGTGCCACCCTTGACTCTGTGGCTTCTTCCCAGAAGGACCAGAAACAATAGCCTAAGAGGCTTTTCAGTACCAGCCACTTTCAGCAATAGCCCCAGCAAGACAGTACCAAACCTGGCAACCAAAAACTAAGTCGTGGCCAGGGTCCCAAGAGAGTTTGGTGCAGGGGATGTGGTTCCCTCCAGGTGCTGTGGCCAGTGCCCTCAGAAGCTACACAGTGACGGGTTGTGGGATGTCATCCCTCAACTTGTCCCTTTCCTGTCTGCATCCCCATCAGGGTCGGATATGTCACTTGTTGCAGCATTTGTCCGCTATTGCAGTGGCAAGTGGTTGTTAGAGTGGTAGGCAAAGATCTGCCGCTGGTCTCTGAGGCACTCCTACCTTAAAAAGCTAGTGTACTGCCTGGAATTAATAGTAATTTTCAGATGCAGTCAGCTATCTCATCCTATATCTGTAGTATTTTTATTTTCAGGATCGTGGATATGTTGTTCATCCACACTTATTGGCATGTCCTTTCCCTTTAAGAATCGCTAGAAGTCTTCAAACTGGCTCCTCCACCCACCCGGGTGGTATATACCTCGGCTTCACCCCTGATACCAGATCTTCCTTTCCGCTGGAAGATTCAAGTTGCCTCCTTGTGCTCACACATTTCTTAGGCCCTGGCTTTCAAAACTTCAGTTTTACCAAAATAAAAATTGTTGAGTTAGCGATAGCCTTTGCATCTTGATTATGGAACAGAAATCTTCCCAGATTTTGCCGTGTCCTTGCGGCCAAACAGTGTTACGCACCCGATCCCCACCTCTATAAGTCTACTGCCTCTGTGTCGGCCATGACATCTCGTCCTACAGCTTCTGCTTGGCCTTCCATCCAATGTCCTGGACAGCCGTCTTGCATGTTTGAAACTGGGGAGACTGGAGATGAGGAACCCTCCGGTGAAGTCCAAAGGAGGCAAGGTGAGGCGGTTTCCACAGCTGGGATCTACTGAGCAATTGGAGCATGCAAGCGTTAGAGGAAAGAATCCGTCATGTACGGACTCTCAAAGCTTCTGCTCCACTCAACCTGGGCTCCACCTTCTGGCTCCTTGAAGGAGTTGTGCCACTTTCTTTCCCACCGGGAGAGCAGCCTGTGGCTTGCACTCCTCCCCATCCCGTAGCGGGAGAAGGAACCGAGCAAGTCTGTATCTCAGCGAAGGTGCTCTTGGGACCGAGAGGTCTCAGTCCCAGGAGTGCGGTCTCGACCAGTCGAGATCTCTTCCTCGCTGCCGCTTTTCATGGACCTTCCGGCCGGGTCAGCCGAACAAGATGCAGCTGATGAGGTCGAGATTATTCTTGACCCGCTGTCGTGGACACCGATAGATGACTCTTTAGAGAGGAATCCAGTCCTTGTCTTCCCGATGAGGAGACCTGCCCACTGGTGTTCCCATTGAGGACCCGGTTCCGGACCCCAGGTATCACCAGTCCGCCCGATGACTCCAGAGCGACCGAGTCAGCCCCCCCCCATCTCGGTTGAGGTCTAGAACCCCTCATCTGAAAGGCCAAGGAAGAGCCAAGCGCTCCAAAAGAGGCAATGTCATTGGTCGTCCTCATCCTCCTCAGATGAGGAGAGGCTCTGGTGGAAGCTCCATCTCGGCCTTCTGAGGACCTCATCTGGCAACAACTGATCTTGTCCAGTACAAGAAACTGACCATTCCTACCCCAGCCATTGCTTGGTTTTCGTACTAGGCCAAAAGCGACCCCTTTGGAGCCAAAACCTTCGTTCCCCTGCGCGGCAGGCCGCGCGACTTACCTGTTTGGCCTAAGCCAGTCTCTCCACGGATTGTAGTGGAACTGCTGCCTAAACAGCCTGTGGGAGGGCTCCTTTCAAAAGGCGACCAACCAGACACGGACTTCCTCGGCGTTTGTCGGTCACGGTCACCCTGGACCTTCCTCGGCGTGTCAAGGGTGATTTGGGCAGCAGGCCGTTGTATCCCGACTCCTCTGATTCGGATGTCACTGAGCATCACTGTCATCCTGGGGATGGTGTGTCGTTCATTGGCCTAGGGATGTAGGAAGGTCCTTCCAAGGGATCCTTCGCCTCATCTCGGAGTCTACAGGGATGCCCCTGGAACCCATCCAGAAAAGGCGGAGTACCCTCTACGGACATCCTTAAAATAGGGATACCTGACGGAGGCCTTTCCTGTGGCCGAGGCCATTGTTGGTCCGGCACACGAACTCAGGCAGCATCCTGCCTCTTGTCCAGCCCGTCTACCTGCATGGCCTGCAAGTATTGCACTTCCCAAGGAGGGTCTCTTGCAGGGTTCACAGAGCACCCTTCAGCCGAGAGCCTGGTGACCGCCTCTGTGTCCAGGCATACTGGCAGATCCTACTTCGAGAGGGCTTTGAGTAGGTAATTACATATAGGACTAGAAGCTGTCAGGGCAGGACCCCACAGAAAATTTCTAGCTAGCAGTCTCTGGCGGGGACTGCCCCATGTCAGGTGACGGTGTCAGGTAGCGTCGGTATAAAGGGTGGCCCCCACGCCTGCTTTCAACTTGTGAAAGTGCCTCGTGGTTAAGTTCCTCTGCTCGTCGGGTCTTGTTTACTGAGTTTTTTCTGTTTTTTTTTTTTTTTTTTTGATGTTTCTATAAAATCGCGTGTATGTCGTCCCTACATCCTCATTCGCATAAGAACAAGTGCGACTCATGCGGATCACAGCTCCGCATGAGGACAGTCCTCCCTGTGTCTGTTATGCCTAGGCCCGGAACACCCGTGGAGAAGTGCCAGCAATTGAATGCTGCTACCAGTAAAATGGAGCAGCAGTCTCTGGAGGCCCACGTTTAAGGAAGAGAAATGGTCTCCATGGAGGAGGAGCTGAAGAGCTAGGCAGGCCTCCACTTTGCCTGAGGGGCACCATAAAGGAGAAGCACGGGACGGGATTCCATCTCCACGGCTACGCGACTCCGGCTGGAGTTGCCGTACTCCAGGTAGCGTCCCCTGGGACTGACCCTTCACGGCCTTCTTGGAGGTTTTCAAAGGCGCCCCTCCCGTCGGGTGCTTCCGGGACAAAGGCGGCCACTCCTGGGAAGGCCGCTGCCATGTGGCCCTCTGGGTCCAAGCGGGTCTGGTAAAGCGGCCGCCAGGGCCTCCATAAATCCGCTCAGACAAGAATGGTAAGATGCGCACTTTTTGGGGGCACGGTCCCACCAACGCCTACCAGCGTCGCCCCTTACATGGCCTTAGTCGGGCGCATGATCTGATAGGTCGACTGCCCTCCAACTCCACCCAGATCCCGACAGTAAGGTGGACATTGGCCCGTCCGGCGAACCCACAGCGATAGAGCCTGTGTCAGACACTCTGGAGAAGTCTACCTTCCCAGGCTCACCATAAAGCTTGCCGCTGCTTACGAGGTTCCAGCATTTCCTCTGCTAGACCCCGGGATTTCAGGTCTCCTCCCCAGTGATACAGAGGATATGGATGCGCTGATGTCAGGGCTCCTTCCTGTAGGACTGGACCCCCTGGCGCCGGCTCTGGCCTTCAGGCCTGTCTGCGGACGACATCCCTTTGCTGTCACGCGGACCTGGCCATGCGACCACCTGTACCTGGCTGTTCTGCCAGGCCTCTCCCAGGCCGTCTGCTCCAGCGAGCCCCTGGTTCCTGGGTACCCGACCCCATCTTATCCAGGGCTGCAGTATCCTGCACCGCAGTAATAGACGTCTGCTTCCTGCCA
Source organism: Neoceratodus forsteri (assembly GCA_016271365.2). NCBI lineage: Eukaryota > Metazoa > Chordata > Ceratodontiformes > Ceratodontidae > Neoceratodus > Neoceratodus forsteri. The sequence continues at coordinate 572,654,653 of CM028137.1, forward strand.
TCGGGTTACGGATACTTGCCCTACAGATACCTTCGTATCCGTATCCCCTCCTCTTCCACCGCCACCGATTGAGTTGGAGACTGTGGCTAGCTGAGGCCAAGGCTGAACTCATCAGGGAGGTGAGAGTCATCTGTCGGGCACCGGACCCTGCACAGGATCCCCTGCGCTGAGGCGAGACTCTCTCCCTACCCGACACCAGAGGTGAACGTCACGTGCCAGGGGTGGGAGGGTACGCTTGAGGTTTGCCCAAGAGGTCCGCTTCTCCCGCTGCAGGAGCTCCTCCTGCTTCTTCTTCTTCACCTCTGACTCAGACTAAGGTGGCTGCTCTGATCCTGACGGCCCTTACTCCAGACCGTCCCAGGTCAAGGACTCCTCCGGAAGATCCTTTCTGGAGTTACTGAGAAAGATCCAGGAGGGTCCTCCAGTGGCAATCTCTGGAGCCAGATCCACAGTGGGGCTGGCTGCCCACTTGGATCTGCCCGAAGCTGCTCTGACATTTATTCCACCCTGGATTGAGGCCTCATGCCGACCTTGTTTCTACTGTTAGGAACAGCTGTCTGCGTTAGCCCCTCTGCCGAGGAAGGGCGGATTGGCTGTACTAGGCTCCTGAGGGTGTGGATTCCTGAATACACACCCCAAAGCTGACTCTGTAGTGATTAGCACCACTCACGGCCGGTCAGCGAATCCTAAACATCTCAGTTGCCTCCACCAGACAAGGAATCCCATCTTCTGGACCAGTACGGGAAGAAGGTGTACGCTTCTTCCACACTGGGGATTAGGGCCCTGAACTATGTCATGCTATGGGGACTACCAGAAGACTATCCTGAGTCAGGTGGAATCCAAATTGGACTCCTTACTGTGTCTCAGACCAAACAGGAAGTGGCTGATTTACGTCGGTCTGCTCATTCAGCCATTCGGCACATGCTGCGTGCCACATATGATGCAGTGGTCGCTGCAGGTCAGAGCTCTGCTTTTGCCGTGGGTTTTCAGTGGCGCGGGCTCCGGGTGTCAGGATTGGTCCCGCAGAGTGCAATCCGCTGTCGGGATCGCCCTTCAGGGATTCCGTGCTGTTTGGTGGAGATGTCAGGGCATCACCACCGACTCAGTAAGAGAAGGGCACTGCACTCAAGTCTGTTGACTCTTGTACAGGCCCCTCAAAGACACCGTTGTCCTTTCACAGACATTTTCAGCCTATAGCAAAACCTCGGGAACAGCGGGCCAACAAACATCGGGACTCCTCCGCTGCCAAACCCGCCCGGCCCCCAAAAGTGGTGGGAGCTTCAGCCATGGCGTTGCCTCACACCTACTGAGTCCTTTCCTCTCCACAGCCTCTGGATCCCCAGAAGAACCAGTAGGAGTGAGGTTCACCTTCCATCTGCTGGGTTGGGAGAGGATTAAATCAGATGCTTGGGTGCTCCAACTGATAGCAGCAGGACACTCAGTCGAGTTTCTAAAGAAACCACCTAGAAAACCACCACCCCAAGTGGTCTTACTCCTGGAACATCTTCCTCTGGTCTTTAAAAGAAATTTCCTCCCTTCTCTCGATGGCGGCGATGGTGCCTGTCGATCCACCTTTGGGGGACAGGTTACTGTTATCATTTCTTCCTAGTTACAAAGAAAACTGGAGACATGAGGCCTATTTTTAGACCTCTGCTCCCTGAACATGTTAAGTGAGTACAAGCGTTTCAGAATGTTCTCCTGCAGAGCCTTCTGCCACTTCTTCAGCAGGGACAGTGGCTTTGCGCTTTGGATATGCAGGATGCCTACCTGCATATCCTCATCTCCGTTCCACTAAATTCCTTGAGCTTTCCTTGAGGACCGCTCCAAATTCAAGCCCTCCCATTTGGTCTTTCCTCGGCTCCCGAGTGTTCACCAAATGTCTTCCAGTGGTAGCGACTCACCTGCGTGCCAGGGATGCAGTATTCCCATACCTGGACGACTAACTCTTGGCAGCCCCTTCCTGGGAGGAATCTTCCTGCGCTTTTACCACTCCTGCAGATTTTCACCAGCCTGGGTATCACCATCGAGCAGGCCAAGTCCCATCTGATCCCTTGCCAAAGACTCCAGTTCATAGGGAGATCCTGGACACGACCATTGGCGAGGCCTTTCTGCCTCCGGAAGGGTGGACACTCTCAGGTTCATGCAAGTCTGTTGTCCAGTCACAGAAGAGTCAGCGCCAGGTCAGTCCTCCGTCTTCTCTGGCTCATGGCGGCTGCTATTTGACAGTCCCTCACGTTCGGCTCCATATGAGAATCTCTCAGTGGATGCTTCTGTCTCAGTGGGACCAGACATTTGGATAACCTAGACCAGGAAGTTCTGGTGTCCAATCCCATGGTCTGCGGCTTGCAATGGTGGATGGTGCAAGAGAACCTTTGCTGGGGAGTTCCCTTTGCTTGAACCCCATCCCAAACATTGACAACAGATGCCTCGGGAGAAGGCTGGGAGCCCATCTAGGGTCTCACAGGACTCTGGGCTCCTGGTCCAGACTCGAGCAGACTCTTCATATAAATGTGCTGAAACTCAGGGCAGTTTTGTACACTCTCCAGGCCATCTGACGATCCAGATGGACATGTGTATAGTCTGGTACCTCGTCAACAGGGAGGAACTGTTACTACCCTCTGTGCAGTGAAGCAATGAGAGTTTGGAGTTGGGCTGTTCAACACAACTTTCACCTGATGGCAGTTCATGTTCTGGGAGTTGAAAACATGTTGGCGGATCACCTCAGTCGGTCGTCAGCCAAAGCACACGAATGGGAACTGGATCAAGAGGTAGTGAGACGATATCTTCCTCGGGAACCCCTGGAAGACCTGTTTGTGTCCCATCAAAATGCAAAACTTCCTGCTTTTTGCTCGCTCACTCCAGGGCGAGGCATTATCTGGCGGGATGATCTGTGTCTCGACTGAAGGCGACAGATTAGTCTATGCCTTTCCTCCAATCTCCTTAATGCCGAGGGTCTACACAAACTCAGTTCAGAAGGGCCCCAGTGATCCTCATCGCTCCATTCTGGCCCAGGCAAGTTTGGTTTCTCTTCTGCAACAGTTTTCAGAAGAACCTACTACTTCTTCCTCTGTCACAGCATTTGCTGACCCAGGATCGAGGACCCTGGTTCATACAGGTCTCAAATCCTTTCAGTTGCATCGTGGCTCCTGCAGCCGTAGTCATTCCTCTTTGAAGGTCCATGGTGGCTGTCTCTGCTACCATGTCCCTTTAGAGACAGGTCTTTCGGCGCGGTTGGAAGTCTCTAAGACTTTCCTTAGAGGTCCTCCATTTAAGACCCCCCATCCATGTTCTTGCTCCTCCTTGAGGTTTGAACTTTGTTCTCGAGAAGCTTACTCTGCCTCACTTTGAGCCGGCAGCTTCAGCAGACTTGAAGTTCCTTTCTTGGAAGACTCTCTTCCTAGTGGCCATTATTTCAGTTTGTCTAATTTCGAGCTTCAGGCCATGATGTGCAAAACCCTTACTTGATTATCCACAAGGAACGTGTGGCTCTTCTATCAACCCTAAGTTTCTCCCTAAGGTGGTGGCAGAATATCGCTGAACCAATCCATTGAGCTACCTGCTTTCTTTATGCAACACTCCAATCAAGGGCAGCATCTCCTGCATACTTTGGGTGTTCATAGAATACTGAGATACTACACAACTCTGACTAAGGATCTCAGGAAATCTGATCAGCTTTTGTCTCCTTTGCTCACAAAGAGAGGCAATGCTGTCTTCAAGCAATGCCTATCTAAATGGTTGGCTAATTGGATCACTTTCTGTTACAAGTACAACAAGACCCTGCCAGGTCAGGTCAGAGGTCACTCCACTAGAGGAGTAGCTGCCTCTGCAGCTTATTTCAGAAATGTGTCAGCAGATATCTGCACAGCCCCAACTTGGACTTCTGTCCATGCCTTTCTGAAACACTACAGTTTGGACATTGCCTCTCGCCTAGAGCAGGCTTGGTTAGCTGTTCTGTAAGGTCTTCTCTCTCAAGACCTTTACAGCTGAAGGTTCTATTGGTTGGTAGTTTTCCTCCTCCCAGTGCTTTTCTTGTGCCAGACTGCTTGGGATTCAGTCCTATATGTAATTACCTACTGTAAGAGCCCTCTCAAAGTAAGATAGTACAATTACGCAAGAACTTACCGTAACAGTAGATCTTAGAGAGGCTCTTGCAGTAGGTAATGCCTCCGCCCTCCATTCCCTCCAGTTGGTCCACATCACCCCAGTATTGCCAGGTAGAAAATCTTCTAATTAGCAAACAGAAAGGAAAAATACTTGCGATATAAGATGATAGCTGGCTTCATCTGAAAGCTATTATTAATTCCAGGCAGTACACTAGCTCTTTAACGACTCCATGCTCTGCTGGATTTCAACATGTAGCAGGACACTCTCCGCCTCTTCAAGGGAACATCCTCAGCTCTTCACAAAAGGAGCTATAGCCTGTGTCTGGGATGCCCTGGCCTGTAAAGATTACCTGTCTAGGTACTCCCACTGTCCAAAATGAATTTGGGGGGTCTGGTGCCCCATACTGGATCTGTAGGCGTGCAAGTTCCTGATGGTTATCCTGAATCGGATCATTCTGTTTCAGGAATAGAACATGTGATTTTGGTCCCTGGACCGCCATGATGTGTTGTTCCACATCTCAGTCCATCATCCACTGCCAGTACCTCCAGTTCTGCGGATAGGATCTGGTGCCAGTTGCAGGTCATGCCCTTCAGCCTCCTCAGCACCCAGCGTCTTTACTATGTGCATTGTAGTGGTGGCAGCGTTCTTGCTGTTCCAAGGCATCAGGTTGTATCCTAGCTGGACTGGCTGCTGGCAGGGCATCCAGCGAGACCATTGAGAGTTAAGCCTTCCTGGACGACTGGCTGCTGGCGGGGTCATCCAGAGACGCTGCTGAGAGGTCCAGAGATGTGGCTTTCCAGACTTGCCAAGACTTGGGCCTGTGGTAAACTTGGACAAGTCTGAATTGATACCTTCACATGTGGTCAGGTTCATGGGTAGAACTAGATTCCTTGTGGGCCAAGGCCTGGCCCCTGAATCAGGCATTGGACCTTGCGTCCTTGCCTGATCATTTAAGTTGGCACTTGTGCCCTTCCCAGAATTTCCTGTGGCTGTGGGGGAACATGGCATCCTGCACCAGCATGGTCCATTGGGCCTGCTGGTGTGGAAGCTATCACCTGCAGTGGAAGTTGGTCCGTCAGTGGCCCCACCACCTAGGCCACTTGGACCAACAATCCGCTGATGTGGGATGGCATCCAGTAAGGCTGACCCCAGAACATCTAGAGGAAGAATCCTGTTGGTCCGCCATAGCTGACCATCATGCTCATGGCGGAAGTGTCTCTGGTGGAGAGGAACATGTCTGGGAGACCACAGTGCCTATGGGTTCTGGTCACCCTGGTAGACTGTGAGCCACATAAACCTGCTAGAGCTTCATGCAGCGCTGCTTGCTGTGATGGAATACACTCCTCTAGTCAGGTGATGCAGGTCCAGACAGACAACACCACAACCTTGCTCTCCCTGAAGAGGCAAGGTGGAACACGCTTCCTTCCTCTGTGTTGGGAGGCCTTCCGCGCTTGGATGTTTGTTCACAGCCTGGGTACAGATCTTTTGGCACTCCGTGTCATGTGAGTTCTGATCAGCTGGTGTACCTCTCAGCCAGGTAGAAGAGACATTGCTTGAGTGATTCCTGAATCAGGAGGTGGTGAACCACCTGTTCTCCCTGTGGGGCACTCCTCTGCGGATCTGTTTGCCTCTTGGGAGAATGCCCACCCTCCACAGTTCGGGACACTGATGGAGAATGCTTTTGCAAAGCCTGGCACCCCAGGCCTCGTGTAAACCTTCCTTCCTTCTTTCTTGATCCACAAGGTGGTGGTCAGGGTCCAGAAGGACAAGGCATGGATAATCCTGATAGCCCCAGACTGGCCAAGGCAGCTTTGGTAACTGGATCTCCTCAGCATCAGCAGCAGACCTCCTTGGTGGTTGACTCTTCACCCAGATCTGCTGACCAGACAACGAGAGTCAGTCCTGCACCATGACCTGAAGTTCCTGCTCCTCTTGACTTGGTTACAGAACATCTAGATTTCCAGGCCTTGGGTCTTTCAGAAGCTGTTCTCCATGTTGTGAAGGCCTCCCAGATGAGTTGACTCACAGATGCCATGCATTTAAATGGAAGAAGTTCTCCATTTGGTGCCAGGGCAAGGAGCTTGATCCCTTGGCTGCCCTGTGGTGAGCACTTTGGAATAAGTTTGGTCCTTCTCTCAATTGGGACTGTGGTAGTGACTGACAGCTACCTCTGCCTACCAGGTGTGGTATGGTAAGACAAAAGTGGTCCAGGATAAGGTGGTGGGCACGTTTTCCAAGTCTGGACTACATGCCCCCTCCGGTGTGCGCCACCACCACCACCACGGAACCTACTGCAGTAGCTGCTTGCACTTATGGGCAAGACTTTTAAGCCTATACATAGGTGTGAGATGTCTCGCCTGTCATGGAAGACTACCTTCTTGGTGGCTGTCACATCAGCCAGAAGGATTAGTGAGCCCTAGGCACTTTTGGTGCAGTCTCCTTACCCAGTCTTCCACAAAGACAAGGTCATATTCACCATCACGAAAATTGAGGTAGTGTCGGAGTTTCACCTTAACTAGGTGATCAACCTTCCGGTATACTTTACCAACCCATCTTCTGAGGCCGACCACAGATGCCATACTCTGGACCTGTGGAGGATGCTCTCTAATTATAAGGAATGCACAGCTAGAGTTTGGGGTGAGGCTTGCCAGCTGTTTGGGTCATGTGCTGAAGCTGTGGCTGGCATACGGCAGCAAAGCAGTTGGCAGGTGGATAAGATCCTGCATTGACCTCTGCTATTGATTGGCTGGTGGGGAGCCTGTTGTATAGCTTAGGACTCGTTCCACCAGACATACTGCTTCCTCGATTGGCTGCTTCAGGGACGTCCCCATCCAGGAATCTGCAGACCTGCTACTTGGAAGTCAGCACACACCTTCCATTCTCAGTATTGCATTGATCTTGAATAATGCTGGTTTTGGGACCTTGATTCTCAGTTTCTGTTCACCATGTAGGGTTCCATGCCTTGCCCCTTGTCCCAGAGAACTGCTAGGAGCCTGCTGGGTGGATATTGAACCATCTTCATACCCCTAGAAAGAGGTTCTAGGAGCATGGATATATTCTTCATCCTCACTCTTTGGCATGTCCCTTCTGCTCGGATGTCACTGGAAGTCTTCAAGCTGGCTCCTCCAACCCACCGGGTGGTATATACCTCAAGCTCAGCCCATGATGCCAGATCTTCCTTACTGCTGGAAGATTCAGTTTGCCTCCCTCATGCTCGTGCATTGTGTAGGCCCTGGCTTTCAAACCTTGGTTTTACTGAAAATTTGCATTGTTCTCCTTAGCGATCACAAGTTTGCTGCTTCAATCATGGAAGACAAGTCATCTCCGGTTTTGTCGGTGCCCTTGCGGCCAGAAGATGTCACGCCTAACCCCACACCGGCGTGCGTGTGTTGCCCCGATGTCGACCATGACAGCTCGAAATGCAATCTTTGTCTTGCCTTTCATCCCAGCGTCCTAGGCGACCGCCTCGCATGCCTGAAGCTGGGAGGCTGGAGAAAAACCCTCCGTTGAAATCCAAGGAGGCTCGGTGGGCAATTTCCACGCTGCGGGATCTGCCAAGCAGTTGGAGCATACAAGCCTTCAAGGAGGAAGTAGCTCATGCTGCAGATTCTTCCGGGCTTCTTCTTCCCCTGAACCTGGGCTCCACCTTCTAGGGTTCCTTTAGAGAGTTGTGCCAGTCTCCCGATGAAGGAGAGGCGCCTATGACTCACCCTACTCTCGATCCCATAAAAGGATCCTGGATTGTCTTCGTCTTGATGGAGACATTCTTGGGAAGCGGGAAGATCTCGATCCCAGGGCATCTGTCTCGACTTCAGTCGAGATTGCTTGTTTGGCCACTGGCTTTTCAGCTCTGCCATTAGGTCAGTCGACCAAATTATCGATTGAGGTGAAATCATGATCGATCGATATCGCTGATTTTGGATGACGATTCCCTCGATCAGACCCCTAATCTGGTCTTTCCAGATGATGAGACCCAGACTGCTGGGACTCCCATCGATGATGGTCCCTGATCCTGGGAAATCACCGGCCCCTACCGGTGTCTCCCGACCGACTGAGTCTGCCTGTCGATTCGATCAGGTCTGGGACCCCTCGACTGACGGGCGAGGAAGAGCCATAGCAGCTCTTAGGCGACACCATTGGTTGTCCTCGGATGAGGAGAGGCTTGCGGAAACTCCGGCACTACAAGGACCTCATGTGGCAGCAGCTAATTTTGACTGAGCAGAAGCCATCTCCAGCTTCTACACCAGCCATTACTTGGCTTTCACCTCCTAGGCTGAAGCAGACTCCTTTGGAGCCGATTAAATCGGTTCCCCTCCTGCAGAGCGGCAAAGCCACCAGTTCAGCCCAGAACGATCTCTCCACTGATTGTGGTGGAACCACCACCCAAACAGCCTGTGGGAGGATTTCTTCCACGGAAGACAGACCTGACATCGGGCTTCCCAGTGATTGTCTTTACGGTCACCCCGGACTGCCCTCAGGTCAAGGTGACCTGGGTGGTCGACTGTTGTACCGGATTCCTCGGTTCGGACGTCACTGGCTTGCACTCTTATCAGAGGATGATGACTAACCATTGGCTTAGAGACAGAGGAAAGTCCCTCGTCTTCAAAGATTCTTAGCCTCATCTCTGAATCTACAGGGATATACCTGGAGCCCATCCAGAAAAAGGCGGAGTACCCTCTTACAGACATCCTTAGAGAGGACACACGATGGAGGCCTTAGCTGTGGCTGAGGCTATTGTTGGCCGGGCCTAGAACTTTGGCAGCGTCCTGCCTCTTGTCCAGCTCAGTGTGCCTGCATGGCCTACAAGTATGCAGTGCCCATGGGGTCCCTTGCGGGATTCACAGAGCACCCTTCAGCCGAGAGCCTGGTGACCGCCTCTTGTTCAGGTGTACTGGCAGTTCTGCCGACACTGACTGACCTCCTGATAGAGTCCAAGCTCTTGGGCCATTCAGCCAGGAAGGTCTGTTGCGTTTCCTCCTCGGGCCTTCATCAGGCAAGTTCGCTGTCATCATGGCACACTTCTCTCACTCCTTTTAGGGTCACTGGATGAAGTCCTCCTACATCTCCTCATGGACATGCAGACCACGGTCAAGCAGGTCTGGAATCAAACTGAGCTGTTGCCAAGCAACAGTTTCAGATAGCCCTGGACATCTGGATTCTTGAGCCCTCTCGATGGCTGCAGTGGTTGCCTCGTTGCAGGGCTTGGCTGAGGCTCTTCTCCTTCTCGGCGGATACCCAGCACAAACTAGCTGACATGCCCTTCCTCAGGGCCGGCGTGTTCGGCCCAGGAGTAACTGGTCATGTTCAGTGCATTTAACATTCCAGTGCCACCTTGACGCCACTTCTGCCAAGGGTTCTTCGGCAAGAACCAGCAGAAGAAAAGAAGCCTTTTTCGCACTCCTCCCTGTGGCTCAGCAGTCCTCCTTCCAAAGTGGACAGCAGCACCAGCAACAGCAGGAATCTCAGGCTTACTGCCCCTGGCCCAGCCGGACCCCAACGTGCCCATAAAGGAGGCTGAGGTTCAGGTCCTGGAGCCGCCGCCTCAAGCCTGCTCAGTGATGGGCTGGGGCTATCAACCCTCAGCTGTGGGTCCTCCCATGGGATCCGGCCCGCCACTTTGTTTCCACCTGGTCTGTTGTCATGTCGGACAGGTGAGTTCTTGAAGTGGTCGGTCAGAGACTGCCTCTGGAATTTGAGCAGTACCTCCATCCGAGCCTCGCCCCTTGGGTCGAAAGAGTATCGCTCAGACTCAGTCGGCGACATTGCTCAGCTCCTCTTCAGAGGCAGCGGTAAGCTCCAGTGGCGGATCCTCCAGCAGACCCAGGCTTTGTCTCCAGGTACTTCCTGGTGCGGCGGGGTGTGGCTGGTGTCCTATTCTAGATCTGCACAGCCTGAATCAATATCTCGGGATCGCACCTTTGGATGGTCACTGTGTCCCAGAGCCTACCATCCTTGGAATGAAACATGTGGTTCTGTTCACTGGATCTGCAGTATGTGTTCTTTCAAATCCCAATCCGTCTGCCCCATCAGCAGTTCCTCCACTTCAGGGTCGAAGGGACCCTGTATGAGTTCTGAGCCGTGCCGTTTGGCCAGTCATCGCCCCACTGGTCCTCACCAAATGCATTGCAGTGATGGTGGCCCATCTTGGGGGGTGGTCAGGTTTATCTAACCTCGACGATTGGCTCCTAGCAGGTTCTACTGAGGGGTGGAGAGGTCCAGGGATCTGGACCTCCAGACCTGCTCCAAACTGTGCCTCCTCATCAACGAGGCCAAGTCGGAACTCGTGCCTTTTCAGGTGATGGGCTTCATTGTGGCAGAGCTTGGCTCCTGGCGGACAGTGTGGAGGTTCTTTCCTCCTTTGCCCAATCATTTCTGGTTGGGCACTGAGCCCTGCTCTGGACTTTCTGCACCTTCTGAGTTACATGGCATGCACCTCAGTGGTCCGTTGGGCCCGGTTGCACATCGCCCCTCCAGTGGGGGCTAGCACCCAGTGGACTCAGCACTACGGTCATTTCAACCAATTGATCACTGTAACTCAGAAGTGGGATGCTCTCCAATGGTGGACCGCCACAGATCGGTTGCAGGAAGGGATCCCATTTGTCTGCCGACGGTTGTCCTCACAACTGACACCTCTCTCATGGGCTGGGGCCCGTGTGGACAGAGCGGCCCATGGGCTCTGGACCCCTGAGGGTCCCGATGCCACATCAACCTGTTGGAGCCCAGAGCAGTCAGACTGACACTGTCAGCTTTGCTCCTCAGCTCCAGGGTCAAGTGGTTCAAGTCAGACAGACAATACCACGACCATGTACTACCTCAACAAACAGGGCGGCACGCACTCCTTCTGCTGTGCAAGGAGGTGCTCCGCATCTGGACCCTCGTGAGTCGATTGGAGGCAGTTCTCCTGGGCATCCAGGTGGCAGGAGCCTCAAACCATCTGCGGATGCTCTCAGCCGTTTAGGCCAGACATCCCACTAGAGGTCTCTCCATCCAGAGGTATACAGCCTGTTCTCCCGCTGGGGCAAACCCGATGGTGGACCTGTTTGCCTCCTGGGAAAACACCAAGCTGAGGCTGTTTCATGCCGCCCCCTCAGCAGGCTTGCTGCGGGGATGCCTTCTCGAGGCCGTGGACCCCAGGCCTCCTCTACACCTTCCTCGATCCACAAGGTGCTTCTCAAGGTGGGGAGGGACAAGGTGGAGGTGATTCTGGTAGCCCCAGACTGGCTGCGCCAGTTCTGATATTCAGATCGCCTCGGCCTTAGCTGCAGGCCCCTGAGCGGCTTTGCACATGCCCAGACCTGATATCACTCAATCAGGGAAGATATTCTATTCGGACCTTCAATCCCTGCATCTCACAGCCTGGTACCTGAGTGGCTAGAGTTCCAGGCTTTGGGTCTTCCGAGATGTCTACACCGTGGTGGAGCATCCAGAAAAATTCGACCAGGAAATGTTATGCCTTCAAATGGAAAGGTTTTCCATTTGGTGTCAGAACAGACCTGGACCTCTGTCCTGTCCAGTGGCTGACATTCTCTACTGCCTTTGGTCTCTCTCCAAAGGGTTTTGGTCATCGACCCTTAGGGTGCACCTGGCAGCCATTTCTGCTTACTGAGCGGGCCAGTCAGTGGGTGGTGCGGAGACAGTGGTCAGGCACTTTTCAAAGGCCTGGATCACATATCCCTCTGGTGCGTGAACCTGCACCTCTGTGGGATCTACTGCTGGTACTGGCAAAGCTCATGGGCAAGCCGTTCGAACCAGTATACAAGTATGCCTTGTCACACTTGTGGAAGATGGCCTTCCTGGTGGCTATCATGTCTGTCAGAAGGACAGGGAGCTTCAGGTGCTTTCGGTGGACTCCTTATTTGGTCTTCCACAGGGATAAGGTTGTCCTCGCTCCTGCCGAAATTCCTTCCGGCCGGTGGTGTCAGAGTTTCACCTTGACCAGGTGTATACTCTGCTGGTCACTAACCTAATTACACCTCGGAGGCAGAGTACAGGCTCCATACTCTGGACCTGAGACGTGTTCTCCCTACTATAAGGAGAGGATGACAGAAATTGGGAGTGGTTTGCCAGCTGTTTGTCACCTACGCTGAAGCCACTTCTGGCAGACCTGCAACAGAGCAGACCATTGCAGGTGGATTACATCATGCATAGATCTGTGCTATGCATTGGTGGGCAAGGAGCCCCCAGAGGATAAGAGCTCATTCTACCCGTCATAATGCTGTATCGGTGGCTGCTTCCAGGGACATCCCTATGCAAGAAATCTGCCGGTCTGCTACCTGGAAGTCAGCAAACACCTTCATTACCCATTACCACGCCGACCTTGAGTCACTAGGATGCTAGTTTTGAGGCCTCAGTTCTCCAGTCTGTTCCCCACGAGGGGTGTGCGCCTTTCCTCCCTCCTCCGAACTGTAACAGTAGATCTTCCACGGAATGTCTCTTGCAGTAAGTCATTGGAGTTCCGATAGTCTCTTCCAGCAGTCTCTATATCAGGGACCACCACCCTACCTCACTTCCTGGGTTGTACCTGTAAAAGTGGGTGGTCTCTGGTAAGCTCCATTCATTTTCCTGCGGGTTCAGCTCTGGCAGCAACTATCCTAGTAGAAATCTACGACGTGATTGAACCTATAGCCCTAGGTGCCTGGGCTTCATACAGACACCATATACCTACAATGAATGATTCCTGTCTCACACGCAGGATGCTCAACCAAAGAGCTCAAAAACTTACGGATCATCAAGAAGATGTTCATCGTCAACAGGCATTCACCCCCATCAATGGCAGGCTCTACTCCATCAAAAAGGAATGTTCCCTTTCGGACGGGCGTCATTCTTCAGCTCCCCTATCGATGACAGAGGTCTTGCTGCCTTCCCCATCGACAGGAGGGTTTACAAGACAGCATCATCGATGAGAATGCCTCCTCCATCGACGGAGCACATGCCTTCCCGTCGACAGGACATGCCCCTTTGCTCCACGCCGACAAGAGGCTCACACCGTCAGTGGGCCATGTATCCACTCTCCCATTGTCGACGGAGCATATCTTCACTTCCATTGTCGACGGAGCATGCATCCACTATTCCATCATCTCACGGAGCATATCCACCATCGACGATACACGTGCCCCTGCCTTCCTCATCAATTGAGTACATTCCCCATCGACGGAGCATGCTGTTACTGACCCTCCACACAGTACATCATCTTTGAGTCAGGCTTCTCTGCCTCCCCATTGACGGACCGATGCCTCCATCCTCAAGACGATCACTGCTGCATAGAACAACACCCTTGCCTGCATATAGTACTGCTATGGATGATCTTTATGGTAGGTCGACCATGAAAAGCCAAGAAGAGTCTCAAAACATGTATTGAAAGATGCATATTGAGCTGCATTTCTACAAAATAAAGAACTATATGCCTCAGAACACAGAGGCCCTCCTGCCTCGTTGTCGTTCCTACGTGGAGACTCACAACCCATTGGAAATGAGCGAGCGTAAAAACACAGGATCACTGTACCGGAGGCTCAAATTGTTCCCCGTCTCCATATACGCTGGATTCAGAACCAGCTTACATGACAATTCCATCATCACAAGTTCCAAATATTGAAGAAATAGTAAATAGAGTACTGGATTCTGTGGGTTTTGCCCATAGCCTCACTCCTGAACATAACCCTCAAACACACTTGATATCGCCACTCCATCAAAACAGGCACACTGAGCTAGAAACGCTCCCGGTTATGCCTCCTCCGAATATTCAGACATATATTTCTCAGATTATCACATGAATCCAAACCTTCATAGGACCTGTGATGGTTCCCCTGACACAAGAGGATATGAATCCTTTTGAGGTGCTCTCCTACTGGGACGAAGGGCTATTACAACCACGAAGGTCATTTCTCCACGGATGACCCTCATTCCCGAAATGATGCTACAAATACAAAAACAATGGGGTTTACCACAACGGAACAGGACAGATTGAGAAAGATATGGCTAAATATCTGGGCCTACGGAGGACCCTGTCTGGGCTATCCCTCCTTTTATACCTACGTTCGAAATGCTGCTATTACTGAAGCTTGAAGTCAACCTATAGCAGCGCGGGAGTTACCTAGAAGGCCCATTGGGCTGTATCAGGCTCCTCCTCATTATCAATATTTAGAACTTCGCCAGCAGATTCTGGGTACCTGCAGCTGCCCACAACCACCGCAAGCCCAAACATACAAGCATACCACCTCCAGAGAGAGACTCTAAATGTTTTGACCATATGGGAAAGAAAGTGTTTGCTCTAAACACACTAAATATCAGAATACTTAACTATATGGGGCACATGCTGCAATACCTACGTACGGTGAGCACTTCTGCTGGAGAAGTTATAAACAGAATACTTGTATCTCCTGAAAGAGAGCAACTTACATCTATACATAATAGTTATTTCACTGTCTCGACATCTATTGAAATCAGGATATGATCTTGCCGATGCCGGCTTAAGCCTCTGCAGTCGGTATTTTTATACACACGCCAGACATGGCTCTGACTTTCAGGGCTAGCACCTGATATTCAACACAAAGTGGCTAATGCCCCTTTTCAGGCAACCATCTTTTGGGCCAGGAGCTCAAGCGATACTGGAGAACCTACAAGCTTCAGACAGACAACTGAAAACAGTACAATATATATACCAAAACCTAGCCCTCAGTATAATTATTCATACAAAACTGGAACTAATTATAACCCACGTGACACCTTTAAGGGCAGAGAACAAGTAACAAGAACCCCCAGCGAAGTGACCCGTGGCTGCGCTCTTGCCTCTCGGACTACTGCCCCCATTAAACACTCTGGACCCTGCCCGTCCTCTTCTAGGCCTCTGGGACCTTTGGGGCCACAAACAAGACTGAGGCCTTTTTTTTCACATCGGCTCGATACATCTAGCCAGTTTCTCAGGTATCACTGTTTATAGACCATCATGACCATTCCATCGAGATGCCTTTTGACCTGTGGTGCACTGGATGTCCTGTCCCTCCCTCGACCAGATCCATCCACTGTTAACTCACATGCTGAGACACAGTCAATCCCACTACGGACTATATTCTTCTCTCTTCCACTGCTATTCACAGCTTTGCTTTGATTATGAACAAAGGGTCATATCAAAAGGATGAGTACATATACAGAGACTATATGTTCTTAACCACGGCTTCATTTTGTTTGATCACAGATACATTGTTACATTTGCTACATTATCTGTTACTTTAGTATCCTACTTTTGTCAAATGGATACATTCATTACTGGCTAGACAGTCGGGGGCCTTCACTTGCTACTTTGTAGCTCCTCTAAAGAATAACATTGTATTACTCGAGCTACTGTTACAATTCATAACAAAGTTGCCTTTGCCTCAGATTGTGCTTCCGCTGCCGATTACTGAAGCTCCATAATCCCCATGCTCTTGGCGTATTCCTTCTAGTTGTTTAAAGTGCTTAACACAGTGAATCATGTATCCTTTATTCCACTGCTATGCTATTTTAGCATTCATTGGTCCCATGACCACATTTTACCTACTGCAGAATGCCATCTGTAGCCACCCACTGCCATATAACTGCTTGGAATCTCCCAGTAATGACTTACTGCAAGAGACCATTGTATGGAAGATAGTGCAGTAACACAGACTTGCTGTAACAGTAAATCTTCTAGGAACGTCTCTTGCAGTAAGTAGTTTCCCTCCCTCCATCTCTCTGCCTTATGTAATAGGAAAATGATGTAAGGATGGGAAGCCTCTGTTCCCCTCGGTCCCTCGCTGAGCTGAAACTGGGGGAACGGAGCTTACCAGGGACGACCCACTTTTATAGGTACAGCCCAGGAAGTGAGGTGGGGTGGGTGGTCCCTGGTATAGAGACTGCTGGAAGAGGCTTCCGTGCTGGAGCGCCACCTATCAGGAACTCCCAGAAGTAATGACTTACTGAAGAGACATTCCTAGAAGAACTACTCTTACAGCAAAAGTATTTGTGTAATTGCACTTTCTAGGAATGGTATATGTTGTTCATCCATGGACCCACCGACCTTACGGCTGCGGACACACAGCCTGGCTTCCAGCGGGCTAAGATCTGGCCTAATGGGCGGAGCTGAGGTATATACCACTCAGGTCGGTGGGAGGAGCCAGCTTGAAGACTTCAGTGAGATTTAAAGTGGAAGGGACATGCCAGAGTGTGGATAAACAACATATACTACTCCTAGAACTACTATTACAGGTGTGTTTCCTCACCTGCAAGCATAGTTCTGGGAGTGGTATATGCTTCACATCCACACAACCCACCCATACTCTCTTTGCAAGTGGCACAGATTTCAGGCTTCCAGCCTGCAAGATCTAGTGTCATGGGACTGGAATCTGTGGATATACTGCTCAGGTGGTGGGAGGAACTTGGCTTAGACATCTGGCCAATCAGACTATTCCAGTGGAACTTTGAAAGTGTGGATGTTAACCATATAGCACTCCGAAAACTCGGTCACGTTGAGCAACCTATTATTTTAGTATTGGTTCTGTTCTTTTAATTTCCTTAATTTCTGCTTATTGCTAGTACAGTGTTGACTCTTGCACTGGCCACCAATGTGAAAATGCAGTTTGCCATGAAAGAAGTTCAGAGCCAAAACTAGAAATTGTCAATCTGCGTGTTTAGACATAAAATTAATACCTTTTGGATGACCACACAAATCTGCCTCTGCAGATCTTTTCGAGGTGTAGTAATTTGTTAGGTATGGGATTTTTTCCTTTTCGAAGCCCTGAATGAAAATATTCTTTTCATAAAATGGCTGCAGGAAAATATTTAATGTTGAATGGGGATCCAAAATATATTTAGGCCAAAAGTGTTGTTGATGGCATCCTATTGTCATTATATTTTGACATCTTGTCTTTCAAACCTCATGGAGTGGCCACTTAAATTCCATATAACAGAATTGACAGTGCTTCTGAGGCTGCCCCTCACCCCGACTGATGAGACTGTCCTGATCCCACCTTGGAAGCGTGGAGGTCATGACATGGTTCATGTGTTGTTGGAACCATAATGCTATCCAGACACATTATACGTGTTTCAGTGTACTATTTTGGATAGACCTTCTGAAGAGAACCCCACTGCAATGTTTTATCACAGTCTTTGTGACATCACACTGGTGAAGTAACATGAATTTCACTGGTGTGAAACTAACATTTCAGGAAGACAGCATGAGATTCCCTGTTTCCATAGCAACCTGTTTTCCGCTCAAAGCAGTGATCCTCTTAATGTAGTTATTTAACAAAAAAAAAAAAACTGTGACCACAAAGGCACACTGAGTTTACATAGCCTTTTTAGAGGTGGGGACAGGAACAGGAATTGGAATATAATACAGTAAATGTGATACGCGGTGGCCTGAAGGGATGGAAAAGTTGTTACTATTGGTAGCTGTTCATTTATAATGTTCCTATTTTCAGAAATATTTACACCCCTAAATGATCTGTTTTAACTGTACCTGAATATGAAGTGATGGAAAAGCTGTATTTTTGTATTGTTTTCTTTTTATGGGCAGCATTGTGCTTTTCATGTAACCAGAGATCTGTAGTTCTAACAAATATATTTCACGGTTTATGTACAGAACTCTAAGCACGGTTCTGATATGTAAACAGCTAATGCTTAGCATTCTGTGCACAAATCGTGATACAGTGAAACTCAAAATTACTGGTTCATGAAAAGTGCAGAATGCTGTCTATATGAAAACCATTCAAAACATAGTATTTCACATCAGTGTTAGCAGTGCAGAATGCTGTTTATGTGAAGAAAACAATTTAAAACCTAATTTTCACATCCATGTTAGTGGAGAATGCTGTCTGTATAAAGAAAACTGGAAATTAGTTTAACATCAGTGTTCATTCAAATACAGATACATAAGGATCATTTTGAGGTGTGATTCCAGTTCTTAAACAAGAACATTACTAACTGCAGCTAGTTAGCACACATTTTCTGTCCTTAGTTTGTGTGAAGATTAACTGTTTCTCCTAGTTCAGCAGCTGACTTTAGAGCAGGACAGGGCCTTTGTGATGTCATAAGCCTTGTGAAAGGTAGTCTTGAGTGGTAAATGTGGCGCATCTTAAACTTTAGATAAAATGTTTATTTGAAAGTTACATGGTGTGATGAATTTATCAGTGCAGATTCTCGTCACTGGTGTGTAAATATTAATGCTGTATCAGTATACATTCCAAAACAGCAAGGTTAGTGAATGAAAATACAAGTAGCAGGGTGGAGAATCTTATCAGTTGCCAGCAGCAGATGGTTTGGGGTAAAAGAATGAAACCGTGTGTGTGTCTTTTTGGGGGTACGAGAGAGACGATAAGGGAGTATTTGGGGTAGAGGACAGAAAGCTGAGAGGGTGGAGCAAAATAAGTGCAAGAATAGACTTATTTACACATTGGCCACTGTGTGTGAGTTTAAGGGCAAGGGGGCAGCAGGAATGGAGGAAGAGGGAGACTGGACCAGAGGCAGGTAAGTAAGAGTAGTTGGGGTGAGGGGCAGACAGCAGGGGAGGGTGCTGAGCCAGCAACCCTCCATGGAGGAAAGTCAGAGAGTAGCATAAGCACTGATGGGTATGGGGATGCACAAGGAACTGACAAATAGTGAAAAAATCGGCACTTTGGTCAGGGTGGATTTTGCACTATAAGCCACATTATTCCCATAGTCAAACGCTGTAAGAATTATTTTCAAAATATCGCAATGTTTGAAAACAGGATATAAACTTTGTTACAATATTTTCTTTATCTGAAAATTGGTAACTGAGAAAGGCATACTGAGCCAAGACTTGTTTCCAGGTGCAACCTGTAATAAAAGCATACACAGTATTAATGATTGGTATAAGTATACCCTTCCCCAGGTCGCATCTGAAATGAGCTATTGTAGCTCAGCATGCCTTCCTGGTGAAACCTTTCAAAATAAAATGAAAAATTATGCACATAAAAGTAAATGGAACAAAGCAAACATGCAGTGAGCAGCTTTGTTAAGCAAATAGAGGCACCAAAGCAGGTGGAATGAATGGCGCGCAGATGTAGAAAATGAAGGAGCCTGATGCAGCTGAGGTAGAATCCATGAGAAGGCTCAACAGCAGGGATGGTAGGGGCTCCAACAGGGTAGGCTCGGGGGGTGACAGAAGCAGTTTGCAGGAGGGAGTTTCAGCTGATGCCTGAGGGAGGGTGAGACAGAGAGGAGGGAAGCGGGTTCAGGGGAGGGAAGGTGATAGGGATGGCTGACTGCCTAGCAGAGGAGTGAGGACAGGAAGGCAGAAGGTATTTAGTGCACCAATTTTCAGGAGGCGGTTTGTGAATAGGGTCTGCATGGCAGAAGTCGAAGTGACAAGCCCTTAGAACCTCCCAGATATTAAAGGAAGACTTTCTCTAGGAGGAGCCATTTAAGGCATAGAAAATCAGGATGGAGTTGATTTTGTTGGCCACTGTTTGGTACCAGTGGTCATGGAGACTTGTTTTATTGGTACTGTGGTTGGAAAGCTTCAGAGCCAGTGCTGGATGTTTCCCAAGGCAGGCTTAGCTGCACTGCATGTCAGGGGCTAAGGAACCAAAGGCATGAATCACAGACCTTCCCGGAGAGGTCATTCAGAAAGATTGAGAACAGGATGGGCCCCAGGACAGAACAGTGAAGGAGAAGTGCAGTTTATATGGCCACATTTTCACTGTGGCAACCAGAGTGCTTGGGTTGCTAGAGTAGAAAAGCGGATGTGGACACTTGCCAAATCATGGTAGGTCACTCCCTGCTCATGTCACTGAAACACTATCATCTTGGTGACGCTGGCCAGATTGAGTGGTTTAAGCAGCTGTGTGGACAGGCTGCACTGCTCGATCCAATCTAATAGGGACAATCACATAATCCTTTGGTACCGCGCTGAGAGAAGACACATGGATACAAGATGAATATCATCTCCAGTGGTCAGTGCAAGTTAAAGTACTGCAGAAGTGCAGTGCATTGGCCATTCAAACACAGCTTGGGATCTCTTGGCCAAGTAAAAGCTGAATCCTCTGATTGTAAAGTTGGTGAGTCCAGTCCTAGTAAGCTTGTCTAGAAGGAGGGATAGGGTAGCAATGTTGAAGGCCTTGGCAAGGTTGACAGAGTTAGCAGAGGTAAGCATGCACTGATCCATCCGCTTCAGGATGGTATCGTTAGCCTGAGAGGGAAGAGATGGTGGAAAGAGTCTTGCGGAAGCTAGGTAGACTGGTAGGAGCTGAGGACAGAGGAAGAGTCTAGGAAGGTGAGGTTACCAGATTTTCCGTAACTTGATCAGAGGGATAACATGCTATTTCCCACGAGCAGAGGCCAAAGTTAGAGGGGTAAGCCAGAATTGTACACACAGAGCCAAGTCAGAGCTGAATCAGGGATCTGGCTTGACTCTATGAGCCAAAACATGAGCCAAGTCCTGCCCACTGCAGGCTGTTTTCAGCATAGGAGTTTAACATTTCAGACAGTCCACTAACTGTGCAGGCTGTCAATTGACCATAGCTGGCTTGACTTGACCTTGGCTCTCTGTTACTTATAGAAGTTGAGCTGAGCCAGGCATTAACCTGCTGTGGCGTACCACCTGTAACAAAAGTCTTGAACACTGGCTTCGATTTTGAACAAACAAAAATCTAAACTAAAATGAAAAACTAAAAAAGATGCCCCATTTACTGCCATAGACTCACTCATTATGAAACATTTAGAGTGCAGGGGTTTGTCTTCAGTTAGTGATGAGGTTGTTATCGAGCTGGCATTTATGATCTGTGTCAAAGAAGCGTTATAGCCTAAATGAGCAAAAACATATGCAGAGTGTTTTGATTTGTGTGTGGTTCAGGGTGTGTCCTTCTCTTCGCTTTGCTATTAAGAGATTTTTCTAAATTTGCCTATTAGTTTTGTGGCCTCTGGGGATTTCCCTGTTAGCTTGGTTTATGCCCTTCTTTTCCCTACAGTATCTTCTGTTGTACGTGACACTGATGCATTTGGGACTCTAGATTCAGCAAGTACTGGTTTAAAGTCAATTTTATAGCAGTAGGGCTGTGATTTTTAAGTAACTTTCTTTATCCAATGGGCGCTGAAGGCTACATTTACGGTTTTGCAAGCACTTGAGGGCTAATGAAGTGAGTATTCTGTAAGAAGACAGCTAGAATCTTTACCATTTATAGCATTGATGGCCTAAAGTGATCTGTATGCATTTTGTGGCTGTGTGTGTAGTTTGATGAAATAAAAAGCTTTAAAAGCAAAACGACACCTGCTGGCAAGACCTAGACACACAGAAAACAAACATATTAAATTAGAGTTGTTGTAGTTGAGACCAGAAGTTTAGGCTTCTATTTGCAGGTTACTGCTGCGTTACTTTCCCTCAGCTGAATCAGTGGTCCTAGACGCATCACTGTCACATGAGACAGGAGGCATTGTAGGAAAAAATTAGAAATAGGCTATGCTAACATGGAGATCCTTAGTGGGGCCATAAAACTAGTAGGCAATTTACAGGAAAAAAAAAAACATTCCTAATAGCAAACAAAGGGAAGGACACACCGGAACTACACTCAAAAATCAAAACACTCTGCACAGCATATATTTTTGTGAATTTTGACTGTGGTAGGCCTTTAAACATGGAATATCAACCAAAAAAAAAAAAATCTGTTTAGGTATCCAATGCCTCACTTAGAGGTAAGGCTCCTGATTGTTTTGCCCTGAGAGGGAAGAGATGGTGGAATGTATTGCCCATTACAGATAGGCTCACTGTTAGGCAATGTGTTGTCTGCTGCAAAGACAGGCTTACCATATTGTATCACTCATTGCAATGACATGCTCCCTGTTAGTGTATTGACCTTTGCAGAAACAATCATGTATTGTCCAAAGCCATGCAGTGCCAGACTTCCCTGATGGTAAACGTATTGTGGCGAGCTCCCTGTTAGATTATTGCCCATTGCTTTGATAGGCTTCCTCATGTCTTACCAATTGCAGACAGTTTTCCTGTGTTATAGTATTGTCTTTTTGCAAAGACAGGCATCCAGTTAGTCAATATATTTATTATAAAGTTATACTGGTGGCTGGCCCTGTGGCGCTGAGGGTTGAGGCGTTGGGCGCCACACCTCGTGCTACAGCTGGCAGCCGGGTTCAGACACGAGCCGGGTGGGGATGGGATTGAGTGTCTGAAGGACTGCTCTCCTATCCCAGGGAGGGATCAGGGTGCCACTGCATGCTGGCGGCCCCTGGTGACGACTGGGGGCACTGCTAAAGTTGGTGCAGTAGTGCAGTGCTACAGAGCGTTGCTTTGTACGTGCCACGACGTCATTGCACGCCGCATCTCTGGAAGTTACCACAACATCGAGAAAACGCGCACAGACTGCAGCAGCTTGATGGCCGCTACCTTCGCCAACAATGCCTGCACAGCGCGTGCCAGTATTGGTTCCTTGCGCGGCGTAGGGCAATGGGGATGCCTCGCTCAAGGTATAGTTGCATATGCTGTCTGGGCATGCAACTTCAGGGTTGGTATTGGTGGTGTTGCAGTGGTGACTGGAGTATGAAGGGAGGTCAGTGGCTGCAGGGTGAAATTGTGATATGATAAAAAAAGTTTACTGGGAAGGGCCTATTGAGCTGTAAACTAGTATTTTCCAGCAGTGCACCCTAGGAGAGGGGAGTACAAAGGAAGCAGGATACAGTGATAAGTAAGCAGAAAGCAAAAAACATAAGCACAATGATAACAGCGATCACAATACAAGTGAACAGTGCAAAACAGTGTAAAAAAAAAAAAATACTGACTGAGCAAATGGTCAGAAATGGCAGAAGTAATTTTAGCAGCAAACGTAAAAGGGATGTGTTGTCCATAGCAGTTGATACAGGCTTCCTTGTTGTATTGTACTGCCTACTACAAAGACAGGCTTCCTTGTGTTGATTATTAGAGTACCTAATAAAACGATGGGCTTCCTGTGTTAATGTATTGTCTATTGTAAAACTTCTGTGTTGATTACCATATTTCCCATTGGAAAGACATGCTTTTGTGTAAGTATGTATTGCATACTGCAAAACATGCTTGTAGGCACATAGATAAGAACATCCCTGTTAAACATGTAGTATATCTATGGGAGGGCATGGTAACCGGAACATAGAATGATTCTTCAAAGATGCTGTCTGTGTTCTAGTCTTGAGCCTCCCAGCATTCCATTGGCAGATCTTAGTTTCTACCAAAGAAAGTATTAAGCCTGGACAGTGCACCTGACATTAGATGCCAAGTCCTAAGAATTTTATTTTACAGAAGTTTTCTTATTACATTAGGTGATAGGAAATAATTTTAAGTAGTCAATTGCCCTTCCAATTTTTGATAAATTTAATCTAGCTTTGGGGTTATTATTACCTACTCTGCTGCAGGTGTACCAAGAGGTAGCAAGTGGAGATCCTACCCTCCATCTTGGTCATATGCAGTACTGGCTCCATACCAGAACCGGGTAAAGATCCTAAGGACTTTCTCATACCACCCTGTCTTCATATTAAACGAGATTATAAACTATACATGGTTATTTGGGTGTTATATTGCATCGCTATTACCATCTATCATACACCCAGATCAGTTTGGCTTTATCAAGGCATGTAACACTACTGATAACATTTGAAGGATATTACTGTTGATAGAATATATACAGTCTCATAAGATCCCAGCAGTCCTGTTGAGCTTAGATGCTGAAAAGGCATTTGACAGGGTGTCCTGGGAATTTTCTAGGACACTCTGTCAGCGTTGGTTTCCCAGAACCTTTTCAAAATGGTTGAAGAACATCTATTAAAGGCCGAAGCTTACATCCATGTAAAGGTCTCTCTCCCCCACCAATTTCTTTACAATGAGGCCTCGACAGGATGTCCTCTTTCCTCATTCTTTTTGCTCTTTACATGGAGCCCCATCCATGAGACTTTGAGGAAGAGGGCATAGAAGGAATACCCTGGGGCAGACACAGTATAAGGTGTCATTATTCACTGATTACGCTTTTACTCAGTGTTATACCCAGAGGAATCGATCCCTGAGACATGGAAATATTACAGGCATTTAAAACCTTAGTGGATTTCAAATTAAATGTTCCAAAACCAAAGTTCTAACTCTTAATTTTTCCACATAACAGCATTTAAAAATGTACTTCCTTTATGATGGTGAAGGGTGAAAATAAAATATTTGGGTATTCATATACCATAAGATATCACTAACTTGGACATGGTAAATTATGAACCCTTAACTCTACTAATACAAGATCTTGCTAACTGGAGTAAATTGAACCTATCCTTTTTCAAAAAGTAGAGACTGTTAGAATGAATATTTTACCCCGATTACTGTCTGTTTCAGAACTTACCAATGTGGTCTTCCGTTTTTATTTCTCCTTATGGAACAAAATATCACAATTTGTCTGGGGAGACAGCGTCCCAGAGTGCAGCTTTTCTATTTTGCATTTTCCATTGGCCTTGGGAGGAGTGAACTTGCCTAATTTGGAATGGTGTGCTAGAGCTGCTTTTGTAAAAAATATTAATTTTGTGACTCACGCCCACATACTCTGCACCCTGGAAAGATATAGAATATACGCTAAATTACCTCCATGATTTGGTACCTATTCTATTCGAAACCCGGAAAATCCATTCCTATTCAGAACTTTTCTAAATTTACGGGGAGTCTTGAAAATATGAAATCAAATGAAATACCATTTGAAATTCTCAAATATATCTTATTACCTTTGGCTACTGTTGGCTGATGAAAATATTAATCAGGCCTAACATTCTGGGGTTGGCGCTAATCTGGCATGCCTTTTTATTTCAAGTACTTAGTCAACAAGTGACTTCCTTTGAAGCCCTACAGAGGTAGAATGGATTGCCACACAGGGATCATTTTGGTATCTTCAAGTGTGGGCCTATATCAGAGCCAAAACCCAGAAAGGATGAAATTCCCTCAACTAAAGTCACCTTCTGAGGGGTGCTGTGTAGCTCCTAACATGGCGGACGTTTTTTCCTACTGCAGCAGATCGAGACGACTATTAAAATGTTTCTTCGTTAAACTGTACTAAACCCTGTACAATGAGTGGCATTTGTTTGCTGAATGTCTCTGGACTGCTAGTATAGGACTGAAAAGGGAGGCCATGAGTGGCATAACCTTGATGCTTACATCTCCTCTGTGGCTGGCTCAAAAGCGCCTGGGAGTGGGCCGTCTACGCTAGCTGACATGAGGCCTGCAGATACCCAGAATCCACAGATCATGGCCATGCTGGAAAAATACAGAATACAGGGGAGGACACTAATCTGAGGTTGGCGGCTACAGAAGCTCGTTTTACTGATCTGGAGAGTAAGGTGCAGACGAATACTGCCCAACTCTTGAGAGTCACTCTGAGTCCAAACGCCAGCGGAGAGATGCAGCCTTTGTCTGGGACTTCCATTTTCTCAGCTTCAAGGTGGAGTCATTGAGAACGCCAGAGACAGCGAACGTCCGTGATAGTTGGATTCCCTCCGGCTGGTGAGCAGAACAGAACTGCTGGCGGCAGTACAGCGCTTGATTTTTAGGACCTGGAACTATTGCCTCCCAACTCTGGTGTCAGTATAATTAAGGCCTTCGGCATCTCTGTCAGACCTACTCGGCCCAGAACTACTCCAGAAAACGCCCGCTCACTGCAATAGTGAGCTGTCGAGCCTTGAGGCTCAGATTCCTTGCTCTAGGCTGCCAGACAGAAGGGGATCTTATCTGGGAAGGCAGTAAAATCGCACTGTTCCCCAGACATTTCTTCCCAAACATAATTGAAGACAAAAGCCCTGCAAGACGTAAAGAAACTTTTACTTGCCAACTGATTCTCTGCCCATCTTCAATTCCTTGCTCGTCTGCATGTCAGACATGAGAATAAATCTCATATTGTCATGGATCCTGATGTGGCAGGTGCATTTCCTCCACGACTTCTGGAGGACCAGCATCCCAGTAAAGAAAAGGGACTGACTAGGACTCTGATTTGGACCCTAATGACTGACAAGTAACTATTGGGGTTAATGTTCTTCAACTCATTGGTGGTTATACCTGCCTACAGTTTCAAGGAGTAACAGTTTGGATTGAATTGTTAATGCTGCTTTATAATATTTCTGTTATATATAATTCTTCTGCCCTGTTTTGCCATGTTTTAGCTCTAATAATATCTTGCATGCAGTACTTGCATGATTAGCATATCTGGCACACTGGAGTCTATAATATTGTTGGAGTTTGATTAGCTCTACTCAGTTTGTCAACTATGTTTAAAGTTCCTTAGAATAGCCTGTTTCCTGCCAGCCATCTGGTATGTGCATAAACGCAGGGTGTGATTTAACTTAATTGAGCCCAGAACTTCTGTTTGCTTTCCTTGGGGCTCCATTATGTGAACTTCAGTCTCCTCATATTTTTCTATTCCTGCGAGGGCCAGGAAATTTTGGCTGATGCCCTTCTAGTCATCGAGAAGGTGAGAGTGGACTATTCTCATAATTATCTTGCTGGACTTTGATGCCTTGGTGATATCTGACAGAGCAGGTTGAATTAAAGAACACGTACTGATTTATAAGATATACAGGTCTGATTCTGTACCTTATTTTTTCCCTCTGCTCTATATAATGTCTCCTTTTGGTGGTGGTGTATGAATATAGTATTTGCTGTATTTCATAAAATGCTATAAATAAAAATTAAAAATAAAACCCTTTACTACAATTGTTAATTAACACTATGCAAGGAAGCGTGTGAGGCCACATTATTGGGCAGTTATATCCATGTCTAGCGATACCTTAGGGGACATGACAGTAAGTTTTAAATGAATGGAATGCTGAATTAGATCTAGTCGTCTCAGCGGACTTGTTAATCAAACTTATTTTGAGATTTACAAAACTTCGGTCTGTATCTTCCCTCGCTCTGCGATGGACAAATCGACTCCTGGATTTTGTCGGTGCCCCTGTAGGCAGATGATGTCGGACGATCCGCACGCATGCGTCGTTTATTGTTGGATTCGGCCACGACTCACAGGCTTGAGAGTTGTGCAAATCCTTTTCGGCTTTGGTCTTGGAGGACCGTGCTGCCCGGTTACTGTTGGGTGACCAGCGTTATCCTCCGGTGAAGTCTAAGGAGGCCCGTTGAACAGTGTCTGCGATGGCAGGCTTGGCGGAACAGCTGGAGCAGATGATTGCCCTCGAGGAGGAGTGGCCCAGGCCGCATCATCATCATCCTCGATGCGGCATTTATCCGCTCTCCTGGAATGCTCCCACAGCTTCTTTCAAAAAGCTTTACCAATCCCTCTCCACCAAGGAGAAGGCCCCGGGATATTCTTCTCGGTCCAAAAGGACCCCAAGGGTAAGTCCCACTGTCGATGTTCATGGGAGGCGGAGAGGTCCCTTACCCAGAGAGCGACACTCTACTTGATCGAGGAGTTGCGGCTAAGGCCGCTGCTTCCACGGTGTCCCCATCGGGTCAGCCAGCCGAGATACCCGTCGGCAATGGTTGAGATTTTCTCGACCGACCGGTCTGTCGACTGGAGAAGCAGACAACCCTTCTTCACCGTTCCCCGGTGGAAACCGAGGACTTACCTGTGCCTCCTGTGCTAGAGTCCCCAGTTAAGGTCCCTGAACTGAGGGAGGAGCAGGTTTCCCGGACCTCTTCTCTGTCCAGCCGATCCACCAACATCGGCTGTCGGCTACATGGAAAGTGGGCGGCACGCTCGTCCTTATCTTCATCCTCTTTGAGGATAGGCTCTGGTGCAAATTGCGTCAAGCGCTCACGAGGAGCTAATGTGGCAGCAGCTCCATTTGACCGGGAATAGGCCGACTTAGTCATCTTCCCTGCCATTAAGTGGCTGTCACGGAGCAGCCAAAAACAACCCCTCGCGAGTGGTTTCAGAGGCCAAAACCGCTGCGCCCACCCATCGTGGTGTCACCCCCGCCTCCACAACCAAAATTTGGGGCCCGACCAAGGATTCTCAGTCGAGTCAGGGCTTACCCCATCGGTTGTCGGTCACCCTCACTCCCGATCGACCTCTGCAGGTGGAAGGTGGCTCAGGCGCCAAGCAGCTGTTCGCGAGACTCCTCCGAGTCTGATCATGACTCCTCCTTGTTCTCCAGGCCGCTTGACTTGAGTCCACCGGGGTCAGTCAGTGAAGCGAGAGCCCATCCTCATTTTTGGAATGCTTCAGCTCATCTCAGAGTCCACTGGGATGAAGCTCGAACCGTTCAAAGCGGGCCAAGTATCCCTCACGGAGATACTGGACCGAGGGATTCCTCACGGAGGCCTTCCGGTGGCTGAAGCCATTGTTGGCCCAGCCCTGGAGCTATGGCAGCAGCTAGCTTCTTGTCCAGCACCTTTGGCCAGGATGGCTTGGAAGTGTGCTGTCCTCACCGATTCCTCTCCGGTTGCTCGGAACAGCCCTCTGCGTAGGGGCTCGTGACTGATAGCATTTTCGGCTTTCTGGGAATGCTAGGGGCGTGGACAAGCCTCCCATCAAGGAGTCCAAGAAGCTGGACTACTCTGGTGGAAATTACACGCTTCCTCCCTAATCCCTTCTCAGGCCAGCTCAGCCGTCCTGATGGCACGCTTTCACATGCCCTTTTGGGCTCCCTAGATGAGGTGATTCCTCATCTCCTGCTGACCTCAAACTACGGTCAAGCAGGTGCGGGATCAGGTAAGGTGGTGGCCAAACAGCAGCTTCAGACCTCCCTGGACATCGCTGATTCATTGTTGCCCGGTCAGTGGCGGCCGCGGTGGCCATGCGCGGAAGCTTGGCTGCGGATTGCCACTTTCACGGCAGATACCCAGCACAAGCTGGCAGGCGTTCGCTTCCTGGGTACCGACTTGTTCGGTCATGGGTTTGAGGGCATCTTCAGCGATTGAGAAGTCCAGTGCCACCTTGACTCAGTCATGTCTTCCCAGAAGGACAAAGGTCACCAGCAACAGTGTAAGCCCTTTCGTCCTTCAGCCTCTGCAGCACATTTGGCCCAGCAACACCAGCATCAGGTCGAGCAGGCTCGCACTTGGCACCCCAAAGCCAAGCCTGCCGCTTCCTCCAACAGGAAGCCTGGAGGAATGGTCCAGGAGGCTCCTCGGCGGTCCTTCCTCCAGGCCTGCCCAGTGAAGGGTTGAGGGGTGTCGCCCCAACCTCGTCCTCCTCCCGGTTCCCCCATGGTGGCACGGCTCTGCCGCTTATTTTGCCTGGTCCGATATCACCATAGACCATTGGGTGTTGGAAGTGGTAGGAAAGGGTCTGCCACTGAAATTCGAGCAGTCCTCACCCTATCGAGCCGCCGCGCCCACAGGGGCTCGCGGGTCCGCAGCCTCTCTGTTGGCCTGTGGAGCCGACATTGCCCTGCTCCTCCAGAAGGAGGTGATCAGGAGGTGGCGGATCCTCCACCAGACCCAGGGTTTGTGTCCAGGTACTTCCTGGTCCCAAAGCGGATGGGGGCTGGCGCCCATTCTAGACCTCCACGACCTGAACAAGTTCCAAGATCTCGAACCTTCAGGATGGTCACTCTGGCTCAGAACATCCCATCCTTGGAGCGAGGCATGTGGTTCTGTTCTCTGGACGTTCAGGGCGCGTTCTTTCACGTCCCAATCTGTAAATCCCACCAGCGATTCCCTCTGCTTCAGAGCGGAGGGATCCCTTCTAGATTTTGGGCCATGCCCTTCGGCCTCTCTCCAGCTCCCAGGGTCTTCACCAAATGCATGGCAGTGGTGACAGCATTCTGCGGTGCCAAAGGGTCCGGGTGTACCCTTACCTGGATGACTGGCTGATTGCAGCCTCCTCCAAGTCTGAGGTGGAGCGGTCCAGGGATCTGGCCCTCCAGGTCTGCTCTCAGATTGGCCTCCTCATCAATGAGGCCAGATCAGAACTCATGCCAATGCAGGTGATTCAATTCATCGAGCAGAGTTCGACTCTCTGAAGCCAGAGCACGGCTCCTGGCGGACAGGGCAGGTTCTTTCCTCCTTGCCAGTCATTTCTGGTTGGGCAGTTGCGCCCCTGCCTGGGACTTCCTCGCCTCCCTGGGCCTCATGGTGGCCTGTACCAGCGTGGTCCATTGGGCCTGCTGGCACATGCGTCCCTTTCAGTGGGGACTGGCCTGCCAGTGGTCACAGCGCCCAGTCCTCTGGACCAGCCAGTAATAGTGACCCAGGAGATGGGGAGCGCTCTCCAGTGGTGGATTGTTCCCGCTCATCTGCAGGAAGGTATCCCATTTGTCTGCCCAGAGTCGATGGTCACTCTGACTGACACCTCTCTCATGGGTTGGGGTGCCCATCTGGGGAGCTCAGGCGCACAATCTCTGGTCCCCCAGGCGTCTCGATGCCACATCAGCCTGCTGGAGCTTGAGTGGTCCGACTAGCCCTCACCGCCCGAAACCACCAGGGCGGGCGCGCTTCTTGCCTCTGTGCAAGGAAGCTCTCCGCACTTGGTCTCTCATGGGCAGACTGGAGGCGGATCTCCTGCCATTCATGTCGCGGGAGCCTCCAACACTGGCCGATGCCCTAAGCTGGATAGGTGCTGCATCTCACGAGTGGTCTCTCCTGCCGGAGGTAGTACACAATCTGTTCTCTCACTGGGGCACACCTCAGGTGGACGGTTTGCCTCCAGGTAGAATGCGAAGCTGAGGCTGTTTCATGCCTGCCTCCCCTCAGCAGGGGCTTGCTGCAGGGGATGCCTTCTGAGGCCGTGGACCCCAGGCCTCTTCTTCTCCCATTTCCCTTGATCCACAGGGTGCTTCTCAAGGCGAGGAGGGACAAGGAGCTGGTGATTCTGGTAGCCCCAGACTGGCCCCGTCAGTTCTGGTATCCAGATCTCCTCAGCCTCAGCTCCAGGCTCCCGAGGACGGCTTCCAGCCCTCCTGGACCTGATCTCAGTCAACCAGGGAAGGTATTCCACCGGACCTTCAATCCCTGCACCTGACAGCCTGGTTCCTCAGCAGCTAGAGTTCTAGGCTTGGGTGCTTTATGCACGAGGTCCTCAATATTGTTGAGGCATCCTGTAAGAGTCACCAGAAAATGCTATGCCTTCAAATGGACGAGATTCTCTATTTGGTGTCAGGATAAGGGGTTGGACTCTTCCTCCTGTTCCTTGGCCAACATTCTGGACTACCTATGGTCCCTTTCTCAGCTAGGGCTTCGGTCGAACACCCTTAAGGTGCACCTGGCAGCCATTTCTGCTTAGTGAGGGGGCTGGAAAGCAGTCGGTTGGTGCCGGAGAAGGTGTCGGGCACTTTTTCAAAGGCCTTGATCACATATCCCTCCGGTGCGAGAACCTCCACCTCTGTCGGATCTACTGCTGGTATTGGCTAAGCTCATGGGCAAGCCATTCGAATTGATGCACAGGTGTGACATCTCTCACCTGTCGTGGAAGACTGCCTTCTTGGTGGCTATAACGTCAGCCCGAAGGATGGGAGAGCTCCAGGCGCTTTCCATAGAGTCTCCTTGTCTGGTCTTCCACAGGGACAAGGGTGTTCTGCTCCCCACCCGAAATTCCTTCCGAAGGTAGTGTGGAGTTTCACCTTGACCAGGTGTTGACTCTGCGGTGTTCTACCCAATCACCTCGGAGGCGAATATAGGCTCCATACTTTGGACCCTAGAAGGCGCTCATTATAAGGAGCAGGCAGCTGAATTTCGGGAGAGGTTGCCACCTGTTTGTCACCCTACGCTGAAGTCGCACCTGGCAGACCTGCAGCCAAGCAGACGAAAGGCAGGTGGGTCACCTCCTGCATAGATCTCTGCTATACGTTGGCAGGCATGGAGCCTCCCAAAGGGATGAAGCTAATTCTACCCGCCATACCGCTGCTTGGTGGCTGCTTCCAGGGACGTCCCTATCCAGGAAATCTGCAGGGCTGCTGCCTGGAAGTCAGCACACACCTTCATTACCCATTACCATCGACCCTCAGTCATGCGGGATGCTGGTTTTGGGAACTCGGTTCTCCAGTCCTTATTCCTAAGTAAGAGGTGCACGCCTTGCCTCCCTCCTCCCGGAGAACTGCTAGAGTCTGCCAATAAGTGTGGATTGAACAACATGTCCACGCCCTAGAAATACAGGTTACTCACCTGTAACAGGAGTTCTAGGAATGGTATATGTTGTTCATCCACACATCCCACCCTGACCTCCCGGCCGACACGCAACCTGGCTTCCAGCGGGCTAGATCTGGCATCATGGGGCGGGCCGAGGTTTTACCACCGGGTGGGTGGGAGAAGCCAGCTTGAAAACCTTCTGGCGACATTGAAAGCGGCAAGGAACCTGCCAATAGTGTGGATGAACAACATATGCCACTCCTAGAACTCTTGTTACAGGTGAGTAACCTGTATTTATTGCCTTTGCATGAAAACCCTCACGTTTCTGGTTGTTAGTTAGTATAGTGCTCGAAGAATCTGGTGGTTACACTGAGGACTACCTGGGACAGAGGTTTGAAAACCGAGCTCGAGCTCAAGTTCTATGCTTTGGCATAGAGTTAACTCTTTCCTCTCCAGAGCAGTTCAAGTGCTGGGGCTAACTGCATATGGTCAGAATACAGCAAGACTCATTAGAGGAAACATTACTATGGTGAGTCATTTTTCATCTAGGACATATTTTTGGTTTTGCCATTATTAATGCCATATTGATGTGAAGTGCAAAATGAGTTACAGGACTGCCTGGGAGAACCTATAGAATTGATGGCGAGATGGTGTTACTATCAGTAACACCAAAATGGGAAGAACTCAACTGCTTATGTATTTAGTTGCAGCTGAAAAGCGATCACCTGTAGATGGATGTCTCCGACCATTCCTTCAGTGGCATAATGAGAGTGATTGTGTTGAATATTTATCAGTTAGAAAAACTGGCAGCCGCTTTATATGTCCGAACTAAATCTTTTATGGCTAAATGGCAACATTGGATGTGGTACAAGGTCAAATGGACCCGGCTTCTTCCCTGATGGTCGTCCTGTAGCTGGGGATGGGTGTTGGGGTAAAAGAACCTAACTTTTGAAACTGCCCATGATCGCTCTCAAATTAACATACTAAAAGCCAGCAGAATAGGCCCAATTGTCTGTCGGGTCTGCTCGGTAGCCAGCCACCTAGTGGTGCTCGCCTCGCGCCCCAGCCCCCGAGATGGTCATCTTTGACTTTAGTTTCCTTTGTACCTCTCCCATCCCTCTTGAAGCCCTTCACTGTGCCCTTCTCCACCAGCCACCCAGGCAGCACATTCCACGCTCCACCACCCTCTCAGTGAAATAATGGTTCCTACGCCCCCTGTAATTCCTCCAGCTTCCACTCACACCCCTAGTTGTCTCCCCCTTAGCCTAAACAACTCCTTGGATCCGCTCAGTTATTCCTTTTACATACTTGAAGACCACTATCATATCTTCCCTGTCTCTCCTCCAGTGTGACAGACCAAGCTCTTCCAGTCTCTCCTCATAGGACCTCCCTCCATGCCCTGTATTATCCTGGTCGCTCTCCTCTGGACTCTCTCTAGCAGCGCTATATCCTCCTTCAGATGAGGTCTGCAGAACTGTACACAGTACTTGAGTTGTGGCCTGATCAAGGCATTTTATAGAGGAAGGATCGCCTCCTCCTCCTGGATGTAATTCCCTTGGGTATGCAGCCCAGTATCCTGTTGCGTTGGCTGTGGTTCTTCTACAATTTTTAGTTTTGTTCATTTTGGCGTCTACCACCACTCCTAGATTCCGCTCACCCAGTGTGGCTTGCAGTGACACCCCCACCCCCGGCTGTAAACATGGCCGGGTTTTTGACCCCAAATGAAGTACCCTTACATTTCCCAGCATTAAATTTCAGTCCCCACCTCCTTGACCACCCCTCCAGGGTATCCAGGTCCCCCTGGACTGTCACTCTCGCTTCTTCCCAGTCCACAAGTGCTCCCTGTTTGGAATCGTCTGCGAAGAGACTCTGCCTACTCCTAACCTCCCTCCCTATGTCCGAGACATAGGCATTGAACAGGAGTGGTCCCAATACTGAACCTTGGGGACCCCACTGATTACCTTCCTAGGGAGGAGACAATCCCACTGACCTTCACCCTCTTTATTCACCCAGAAAGCCAATTTTCAACCCACTTGAGCTCCTGTCCTCCCATCCCCATCTTCCCCAGCTTTATCAGCCCATTATGGGTACTGAATCAAATGCCTTGCTAAAATCCAGGTATAGGACGTCCACGGTCTATGTCTGTCCAAGGACCCCATCACCCAGTCATAAAACTACGAGGTTGGACTGACATGATCTCCCAGAATGAAGTCATACTGTTTATCATGCTGGTGCCCTAACCATTCCAGCTGCCTCCCAAGCCTCTCCTTGACAAAGCCCTCCATTACTTTGCCTACTACAGATGTTAGGCTGACAGGCCTATAATTCCCCATCTCCTCACTAGAACCCCCTTTATGGATAGGCTCTACATAAGCCACCCTCCAGTCTTGGGGCACCCATCCTGTCTGCAGAGAGGTTATCCACTGTGATTTCTCAACCTGTCCTCCCCTCATTCAGCCTCCTCACCCCTTCTGGGTCTGGCCCTGTCTGTACCCTAGCCTCTTTCTGTCGTCTGGTCTCAAACTGACCTCTCGCCTTAGCTGGATGCTCTTCCTCCCATCAGCCTGTAGGGATCCCCAGTCCACATCTGCAAAGATTGAGGCAAAGTACTCATTTAGCACCTCTAATTACCGCACAGTGAAACTGTCTTTTGTTCAATTCAAAACCTAAGTTTACAGTTTTGTCTCAGGAAGATGTTCTACATGAGGCCTTGGCCTAAAACCCAATGTATGTATTATAAGTGTATCCACACCATATATCAGTGTTACCAGGAATGTATACAGTTGTGTGTCTTGCAAGTTTCACTCAGTAAAATTGTATTTAAAAAATAATGCAGCTTTGGGATGCCCTCAGATCTACTTGCAGTTCCTACTGTCTTCAGCAGCAACTGCTGTTTCCTTTCATATTTGTAAGACATTCCATTACATGAGTTGCACTATTCCATGTTAGTGATCTGAATGGCCTGTAATGCTATTACTGATGTCCCAGAATGTTCAGTCACTATGAAAAGAGAGGCAGCAACTGCTGAGAAAAGGAATTGGGGTACTTACAAAGACAAAAAAATTTATAAAGCGCCAAAGGTCAGAACACATTAGAATATTGAATGGGCACTAAAGGGAAGACTGGAGGGCAGCTAGAGATGGAAAAACTTTCCTGTCATCCGCTAATATTTTACCTGGTATAGCATAGCAAAACAACAGATTTCTTGAGTTTGCCCAAGTGGTTGTACAGCTGCTTTACACAAGGTTGAACATATGAAGAAGCCAGTAGAAGAAGGCCATTTTGTCTGTCAAGTCTGCTTGTATTACAGGGTCCACAGCTTGCGCTACTGTTCCTGCCCTCCTCCCATTCCTCCCATTCTCCTACCCATGATCTTTACTTCCCCAAGCCTATCCAGCCTCTCTAAAGCTGCCTACTGTCCTCAACAAGGTGACCTCTTCCAGCAAGCGCATTTAAAATGTTCACCACCCTCTCTGTGAAGAAGTGCTTCCTGACCTCCCTCCTAAACCTCCCACCTTCCAGCTTAAGACTGTGCCACTTGTGTTATGGTTGCCACTCAGCTTAAAGAGACTCTCCTTATCAGCCTTATTTATCCTTTCAAGTACTTGAAGGTCCAAATCATGTCCCTCTCTCTCCTCCCTATCTTCCGGGAGTACAGTGCCTCAGCTTCTCTCCTTTTATGCCTTACCCTGCTGACCCGCTGTCATCTTTGTAGCCCTCCCTGGACCTTCTCCAGCAGGTTAATGTCCTTTTGAGGTGTGGGCACCAGTACTAAATGCTGTACTCTAGATATGACTTTACCAGTGACCTGTACAAGGGCAGTATAACCTCCTCTCTCCCACTACTGTTCCCCTAAATATGCATCCCAGCATCTTGTTTGCCTTTGCTGCTGCTTTCTTGCATTGCGTGGAGTGCTTCAGGTCACTAGTGATCATCACTCCCAGGTCCTTCTCCTCCTGTGATGCATGTAAATGAGTTTTTAGCTCAAAGGTTGTAATTCTGATTTTACAATAAATAAATACTCTGATTCCACCCAGGTAGTACTCTGTCCTGGGATTCTTGGCTCAGTGTATGTAACTTTGCATTTTTGGCATTGAAGCCAAGCTGCCAAATCCTGGACTACCTCCCTAGCTTTTCCAGATTTTCCTGTAGGTCCTGTATCCCATCAGTTGTGTCCACTTTCCAAGAGCTTGGCGTCATCCAGCGAATAGACACATTTTGCCCTTAATGCTATCCCCAGTGTCATTGATGAAGACATTGAAAACACCAGCCCCAGCACGAGCCTGCAGGATCCGCTGGTTACTTCTCTGGTGCCAGATAACTCTCCCTTTACAAACCACCCTCTGGGTTCTGTCCCTCAGCCAGTTTTCTACTCGTCTGGGCATCTTTTCCCCAACCCTAAGATCCACCAACTTCCTGATCAACCTTTTGTGGGGCACAGAGACAAAGGCCTTGCTGAAATGAAGATAAAAGATGTCTACCACTTGGACCCTTTCTACTATCTTAGTGACACAGTCAAAGAAGTCAGTCAGATTCATTTAACACAACCCCCCATGGACCCAGCCTCACATTCTGAAGACCATGCTCCTCTAGATATTCCACCAACCTTTCCTCTAGTATGGTTACCTGCAAACGTTACAAATATTCTTTTGTACTTCTTCTTAAATTAGTATTGTAATGCTGCAGTTGCTATGCATTTAATACAATTGTTCTTGCCTATCCCTTTAATTAACTGTTACTCTCAGTACTGTATTTTAGCAAAAACAAATTTTTCATCCTTTTACATGGTTCCGAATAGGCTTAAAGAGCACATTTTCGCTATTTAAACAAAAAAGGAGAAACCTGAGACTCTCTTACTAAATGGGAATCCTTCCATTGATGTTCTAAATGTTTTTTAATTTAGCCCCAGTGGAAGGGAGGGATAATAATTTGCCCCTGGAGGTTTACCCACCCAATCCCTTCCACTTTCTGATAGCTGTGTCTGTCCCAGCTTGATGTTTTGATGTATTAACATGGAGGCCATGGGGCACGCTCCATCTAAGTCTTTGGAGCATCCTTTTAAAAGCTTATGAATGGTATCAGACTTTTGGTATAAATTGAAGGCAGGGTTCAACTAGTCTTTTTAAAAACTTATTTTACAAATGTAATCAGGCTTTTGGTACAAATTGAAGGCTCTTGTTAGATGAAACCTGCTTTCAATTTGTACCAAAAACTAAGTTACATTCTGCTTACAGTGACTGGTTGACGTTATGGTTTAAATTTATCACCTAACAGTTTCTGTTTTGCCATAAAAGAAAGTGCTTCTGCCTACTTTTTCAGCATTTTAGTCCTTTTTTTTTTTTGTTCAATGCCTGTGGCTGAATTACTGATGAACTCACGATGGCTGTGGTCAGTGTTGGAAACCATCTCCCAGCAACTGAGGCCGGTGTTTTACTGTAGCACCAATCTCTGGTATCATGTCTGAGTCAGAATTTGAAACTGCAGCCTGATAAAGAACATTTTCCACGTTTCAGAAAGTGCCAAAGTGTGCCACAGTTTGCCTAAGGCAGAGAGGCAGATTGTTGCAGGTGTTTTGGACCAGATCACGATTGGTTAAACTGTAATCAGTGCAGAGTGGTTTGTCCTAAGACATAGACCACCTTTCTGCTAGTCTATATATTTTTTTAACTCTGCTTTATTTCCTTCAAAGCATAGACATACAGCAATACATTTATTGAATACAAATCTGTAAACACCATCCAGTGGTCTTGTTAAGTTATACAGCAATCTGAAGCACAAGAATATTCAATGTTAACTCTCCAGAGGTTACTAAAGTTGATAACATATTGATTTGTCCTTTGCTGTGTTTAGAATTAAACTCCTTTAACAGTTCCCCACAGGAGTGCTTATATATGCATGCCAAAAAACAACATACGTTTAACCTACTGGGCTAAACTACCCAGTTCCAACCTGTGGCCATTTTGTGCTCTGTTTGATCCTACTGCCATAACCCTCCCGATATCAGGTTTACTACGCACTTTATTGTTAAAGGCTCCAGGCTAATGGCAAACAAAGGGGGACAAGGGACAACCTGCGTGTCCCACTTGAAGTGGAAGGGCTCAGAGTTGGTACCATTTACTCTTACTAAGGCCATAGGATTAGTATACAGCTGTGATATGACTTTTAAGAATTTGGGGCCAAATTTCATGCTGTTCATGGATGCTTTAAGAATTGCCAATTAACCCTATCAAATGCTTTTTCAGCATCCATGGATATGGCTAACTGAAACTGGGTCTGGGTCTTCTGGGGATTATAATGTTTAATCATGGTCGATATTGTCTGGGAGATACTTGCCTAGATAAACCAGTCTGATCTTCATGTACTATTGAGGGGATACAGCCTGCAGTCTCCTGCCATTAGGCCAGTAAATAGCTCAGGTCTGCATTAAGCAATGAAATGGGTCTCTACAAACCACATTCTAAGGGGTCTTTCCTTCCTTAGGTAGCACGAAATCTGGGCCAGCTCCCAGAAGCTGGAATTTCCTCCTTCCATAATCTCCTCACATACCGTAGTAAAGCGGGAGTAACTGGTCAGCGAAGGTCTTGTAAAACTCTGGCGTGATGCCATCAAGACCAGGAGACTTTTCCATTTTTCAGTCACATATCTGGGCCCTCTGGTCTGCCATGGAGCCCTCAAGTCTGTCTCAAAGCCTCCTCAGAGAGAGTCCTGAGGTTCGGACCTTCAAAAAACCGTCTGTAAGGCTTGCATAATTTAAAATCTCCTAATCTCCTTCTGGGTATATAGAGACTTTGTAGTCATGAATATGTTAGTGATCTCTCCTGGTTTGCTTGTTGGGCTCTACCCCTCTGTCTGGGTGTTTCAGTTTTAAACCAGCCTACTGAGCTTCTGGGACCTTAGTGTGGTTGCCAGTAGTTTCCCGGCGTGTCTCTCCCTCAGAGTGTTGTTGCCAAATTCTCCTATACTTCACTTCTAGTAGGGCTTGAATTAGGCTCACAGGGCTTCCTTTTTCTTTGAGGACTCTCTTGACTTCCAAGTTTAGGGTGATCTTATGTTGAAACTTAAGTCTCCTAATTCCTCTTCTAGGCTCGCTAGTTTACCAGCCATCTTTGTCTTGTGTTCCGAGGTGAACTTTATTATCACCACTCTGAGAACTGCCTCTAGTGCATCCCATCGAACCGTGTGGGATGCATCTCCCACTGGGTTCTGCTGCTGATATTCTAGTATACTAAAATGCCAGCAGAATAGGCCTAACAGTCTTTTGTGTCTGCTCGTTTGGTCAGCCCCACCCTGGGAGCTGACCTTGCTGCCCCTGGCCTTCTCTGGCTTCACCCTTCCCAGTTCAATATTCTCGCTGCACTGGATTTTGCTTCCAGAACCCTTTCCCTGTACCTGTCCCACCGCCTCTTGAACCCTCCACCGTGGTCTGCCTCCACCAGCCCCTTGGGCAGAGCATTCCATGGCTCCACCACCCTCCAGTGAAGTAGCACCTCCTCCTTCTCCCTGAATCTTCCCCCTCCAGCTTCCTCCCATGCCCTAGTGGCCCCTCCTCCTTCCTCAAGCACCCTGTCTGCTCCTCCCCTATTTACCCCTTCATGTACCTGAAGACCTCTATCATGTCCCCCAGTCCGGCTCTCTTCCAATGTGTCATATTTAGCTCTTCGAGCTCTCCCCATAGGTCCTGTCCCCCAAGCCCCAAATCATTTTGTTTGCCCTCCTCTGGACCCTCTCCAGGAGTTTAATGTCCTCTTTAGTGTGGCTCCAAAACTGCATGCAGTTCTCGAGGTGTGGCCTCACCAAGCAGTTATACAGAGGGAGTATCACTTCCCTCCTTCTGGAGGTGATCCCCCGCCTCAGCGATGCATCCCAGCATCCTGTTGGACTTGCTGCTGCCCTCCTACAAATCTCTGAGTTGTTCATCTTGACATCCACCACCACCCCAGGTCCCTCTCAGCCATCGAGACTGTAGCATCCCGCCCTACACGGTGTACACTTGTCCCGGGTTTCTGGCCCCAGGTGCAGTACCTTGCATTTTCCGCATTGAACTCCAACTTTCACTTTCTATACCATCTTTCCAGAGTCTCCAGTTCCCCTGTGGGCCACCCTCCCTCCTCCCCATCCACCACTGCCCCCAGTTTTGAGTCATCCATGAAGAGACTCATCTCACTCCTGATACCTGTCCTTATGTCAGAGACGTAGGCGTCGAACAGGAGGGGCCCAGGACTGATCCCTGTGGGACCCCACTAATGACCCTCCTTGGGATAAGACTATCCCGCCAACTCGACCCTCTGGGTCTGG
Organism: Neoceratodus forsteri; assembly: GCA_016271365.2. NCBI lineage: Eukaryota > Metazoa > Chordata > Ceratodontiformes > Ceratodontidae > Neoceratodus > Neoceratodus forsteri. The sequence goes on from CM028137.1 coordinate 572,695,037, forward strand.
TCCTGAGACCAGTTGTCTATCCATCGATCCCCACCCCATTTCTCCCAGCTTATCCAACAGGCCCTCATGAGGAACAGAGTCAGATGACTTGCTGAAGTCTAGAAAGAGGATGTCCACTGGTCTACCCAGGTCCAGGGCACTCATCACCCAGTCATAGAACTCTGCAAGGTTTGTTTGACACGATTTCCTGGGACGTAATCCACGCTGTCTCATCGCCCAGGCACCCTAACTTTCCAGGTCCCCCCAAGCCTCTCCTTGACAGTGCCTCCATCACCTTGCCACCACGATGCTCAGGCTGACAGGCTGTAGTTCCCTGCCACCTCCCTTGACACCCCCTTGTGGATAGGCACTATATGCGCCACCTTCCAGTCCTGGGGCACCCACCCTGTCCTCAGAGAGATGGTGAAAAGCTCGCCCAGGGGTTTCGCCAGGACATCCGCAAGTTCCTTCAGCACTCTGGGATGTAATTTATCTGGCCCCGTGCTTTCTCAGTCTTAAGGGGCCTGAGGGCTTCCTTCACTCTCTCTGCTGTGATTTCCACCTCTGCTACCTCTTCTCCCTGCTTAGCCTTCTCCACTCCTGCCAGTGATGCCTCCCTCTCCCCAGACCCGCACGATCGGTAAGGGTCCCCTTCCTCAGTATCACTGACTCCGCCCATGTATGATGCAGCACCCCATTTACTTTGGTGAAACTGAGGTGAAGTACTCATTTAGTACCTCAGCCTGCTCCCCTGGGTCTTGTGCCCATCTCTCCTGTTTTAATCCTGCTAATCTGCCCCTTCACCCTTCGTGTTTTCCCCAATGTATCTAAAGAACCCTTGTTTCCTCTCCTAATTTCCCTGTCCAGGTTCTGCCCTTCCCCTTGTAGCCGCCTCACCACCCTAAATGGCCCTTCTAGCCATCAGTTCCACTCCTCGATCCCTTTCACCCTTGAGCACTTGAATTGCCTATAGGCTGCCTTCTTTCTCGCACCACCTCCTGGACCTCCCTGGTCCACCAGCAGGGTTTGGGACCTCACCATTTTCGTCTTACTCTGGCACAGGTGCTGGTAGCATCCTGCACCCTCTCCTGATTGTTTCCCACCTACTGTCAGGGTCCATGTCTGACCCAAGTTGTTACCTCCATCTTTGTGCAGCCTTCTACCCCTCCTAGGTCCAGGCAGAACTAGACTGTGGCCTGGTCACTCCCCGCCTAATAGGTCCCTTACCTCCAGCCTGGTCACTGTCTGCCAGGACCACATCCAGTACCCGTGCCTCCCTGGTCGGTTCCCCACCTGCTGAGTTAGGAACGTGTCTTGAAAGACATCCAACAACCTCTGTTCCCTGGCCACCGAGGATGTCGAGACTCCCAGTCTGTTCCTGGCATGTTTAAGTCCCCAACACCAGCAGCCTTCCCTGCCCAATCTGCAGTGTCTCCCAGCATCTGTCACCAGACCTCCTTCATCTCCCGCCAGGCGCAGGGTCTATACACCACTCCTATTTTACTCCCCTCCCCTGCTATCAAGGTGACCCAAATCGCTTCCACGGTTCCTCTGCCTCCTCTACTCCCCTGTATGCCAATGCAGTTTTGACTATTATTGCTACCCTCCTCCCTTCCCTCCCACTGTCCTTCCTGAACATAGTGTAACCTCCAGGTTCAGGTCCAATTGTCCCTGCGGTGGCCCAGGTCTCAGCGACTCGCTGCCACATCCACCGCCTCCCTCAGTTAGCATCTCCTGGAGCTCAGGCATTTTATTGCCCAAGATCCTGGCATTTAGCAGGACTACCTTCCACCCTTTCCCTATACTTCCATTTCCTTGCTCGTGTTCCTTGGGGATTCCATTTTCCCTGGTCTGCACTTCACCAGTCGGCCTTTTCCCGCAATCCTCCAGCTCCCCAGGGGTGAGACAGTCCTCCTTTATCGGACCCTCAACAGCCTTTTCTCCCATCCCTCCCCTTCACAAGTTTAAACCCCACTTTCACCAATGAACCCTCTATTTTCAACTTAAGGATTCGCTCCCTCCAAATTGAGATGGAGCCCATCTCTAGCATACAGCTCCTTATCCTCCCAGGTCTTCCTCCATTCCCCATCAGCCCATACCCTCTGGCCTCACACCGCTACCTGAGCCACTGGTTTATCTCCTAATCTTCCTTTGTGTTCCCACCAGCCCTTGGCACGGCAGGATTCGAGAAGGAAATTGTGCACCCTGTGTTATGACAGACCCTGGCAAGCTCCTGAACCTTGCCTGTATCTGTAGCTCGCTATTTCTCTCGATGTCATTTGTACCAGGTGGACCAGTATGTCTGGGAACTCCCCAATCCTTTGCCAGCTGATATACCTGTGTTTGGCCCTGTGCACCGCTGGTCCAGGGAAGCATTTTGTTCTAACTGGCCAGGTTTCCTCCCCTATCCCATTTGATACTCCTGATCATAGAATCCCCCAACAGGAGTACTCTGACTCGCCTCTTTCCTCCATTTCTCCCCTTCCATGTCCCTCATCCTTTCTACTGGCCCTCCACCCAGCTGCTCCTTGTTGCTCCCCTGTCTGGGTGCCGCATGCCCCCCTCATTTACTCCTGGCCATCCCTCCTGTCCGATCCTATGCCCCCCAGTATCCTTCTGTGCCTCGCCAACTCTCCCTCACTGCTCGCAACTGGTCCATCTCCCATCCGCTGAACTAGCCTGGCTCATCCTCCCTTCCTGTCTCCGCTCAGTCCCTCCTGTCTGTCACATCCTCTGGCCTAAACCCTCAGCTCCCTTTACTGTATCCTCCTTGTACTTCTGGTCCTTCTCCTGCCTTTCCTCCCTACTGGTCCTTCTCCTTGCGCTTTCCTCCTCTTCCCCTGCCCTCCTGCTCTGATCCACTGCTCCCCATTTTCCTGCATTCCAGGTTCCTCCTGCTATCCGGTCCCCGCCTCCTGCCCCCACTCCTTTCCATCTCTAACCACCCCTATCATGGCTACATCACCCCGTCATCCCTCAAGCAGAAGAGAATTAGGCGGTTACTGAGCGTGAGTCCGATCCACCTCCCACCTTCTGTCCAGCCCCAGCCATCTGCCTACTTCCTGAGAATGTTGTCCCTCTGGCCCCCTTTGTGAGGGTTCCCAGTTACCTGCCTGCTTCCTTGGTAGTGTCCTCCTTTGGGCCCCATGTGACCCCAGAGTATTCTCCTGCACTCCTCTCCCATGCCCCGCCCCTAGTGCTTAGTGCAACCCGTGGAGATCCCTGCCCTCTTCCCCAACCATACCTCCCTTCTCCCAGCTGTCTCCTAATCCCTGCAACCTCCTCCCTAGCTGTGCCAGCTGGTAGCACACTGGGCAACCACCCAACTTCCAAGCCCAGTCCAGTATCATGGCTGCCCACACCCTGTGCACCCCACCACCCTCCCAAAGATGCCGCCCTAATGACGTGTGGTCCCATCCCTCCAAGTAGGTTTCCTTGGAGCCACCGCTCCCCACTAGTCCAAGATACACCCCTACTGACTAATCGGTCACCCACTAATCCTAGATACAGTTCCACAGTAAACTGGTAACCCTGTTACTAGGTGCAGTACAACACAGTAAACTTACAAAGGAAGTGAACAACTCCCTAAGCTCCTCTTTCCCAGCCTTTAAATCCAACCCCAGTGGCTAGAACTACATGAGCTGCACCTGCAGCCTTTTCCTCCAATTGCAGGGCAGGTGTTCCCCATAAATAAGCAGAGCTCTGGGAGGGGGGGTGGAATAGGCCTACACCCTACCTCGAGGGAGTGTATCAGCCCTGTGTCTACCCCTCCAGGCCCTGCAACCAAAGAAACAGCCCCAAGCAAATCCCACCAAATAGGTTTTAAATCAGAAGAAATAGGCTCCCACCAGCGCAGCCTGTTCCATAGCGGAACATCCAACAAATGAGCCCACTTACAGCCACCAAACCAGTTTTCAAACTTCCAACAGCCCCAAAACAATACCCTGCTAGCCCTTAGAAGTAGTAAGAAAGAAAAGAAATAACCTTCTACCAAGTAAAATCCACAAGAAACCCTGTAAAACAAGAAGCAGCAGCTACTGTACTGAAACGCATCTGATCCTGTCCCCTTCTAGTTCCTTCTAATCTAGTATGATAGAGTTAATTAGTTCTCTAAAATTGGGTATATTCAGCAGTCCCACATTAAACCTCCAGTGTAAGTTCTGGACTGTGGGGCTAGGGCAAGAGTTAGTTTGGCCGTGCATGATCAGAAGCGTCCGTGGCATAATTTCGCATGGTAGGGCTGTGTAGGCCCATTTCTCAGAGAGGAACAGTAAGCAGTCATGTCTTCGAATAGTGGACTGGTCTTTTAACTGCTCGTGAACTCCCTCCAGATATCCTGCAGACCTGCTATTCTGCTTAGTTTGAGCAGGGTGGGGCCTGCCATTCCCTTCTAGTTCATAGTGCTCCACCCTTCTTATCGAGAGTGGTGGACAAATGGTGAAGTCCTCCCAGGATGCAGAGTCACTCTGTAGGGTCTGACAGATCCGTGAATATCTATTTTAAAAGAAGGAGGCATTTTGTCCTCATTCGGAGCATACACATTTAAAATGACATACTAACATACTAAATGCCAGCAGAATAGGCCTAACGGCTTCGTGTCTGCTCGATTGGTCAGCCCCCGCCTGGGTGCTGACCTCTGCCCCCGCCTCTCTGGCTTCTCCCATCCCAGTTCTGGATATTCTTGCTGCATTGGATTTTGCTTCCAGAACCCTTCCCTGTACCTGTCCCACCTCCACTGTGTCTGCCTCCACCAGCCCCTAGGCAGCATTCCATGGCTCCACTACCTCTCAGTGAAGTAGCACCTCCTCCTTTCTCCCTGAATCTTTCCCTCCAGCTTCCACCCATGCCTCTAGTGGCCCCTCCTCCTTCCTTCAAGCACCCTGACTGTTCCTCCCTATTTACCCTCTTCATGTACCTGAAGACTCCTATCATGTCGCCCGGTCCCGTCTCTCTTCCAGTGTGTACATATTTAGCTCTTCGAGCCTCTCCTCATAGGTCCTGTCCCCATGCCCCACATCAGTTTGGTTGCCCTCCTCTGGACCCTCTCCAGGAGGTTAATGTCCCTCTTTAAGTGTGGCCTCCAAAACTGCATGCAGTACTCAAGGTGCGGCCTCAACAAGCAGTTATACAGACGGAGTATCACTCCCTCCTCCTGAGGTGATCCCCTAGCGATGCATCCCAGCATCCTGTTGGCATTGGCTGCTGCCCTCCTACAAGTCTGAGTTGTTCATCTTGACATCCACCACCACCCCAGGTCCCTCAGCCATCGAGACTTGTAGCATCTCTCTCCCCAGGGTGTACACTTGGCCCGGGTTTCTGGCTCCCAGGTGGAGTACCTTGCATTTCCCTGCATTGAACCTCAGCTTCCACTTTCTAGACCATCTTTCCAGAGCCTCCAGGTCCCCTGTAGGCCACCCTCCCCTCCCTCCCCATCCACCACCGCCCCCAGTTTGAGTCATCCGCAAAGAGACTACAGAAGGGCCAAGGACTGATCCCTGTGGGACCCCACTAATGACCCTCTTTGGGAATGAGACTATCCTCAGAACTACGACCCTCTGGGTCCGGTCCTGGAGCCAATTGCCTATCCATCTGATCATGGTTCCCACCCCATTTCTCCCAGCTTATCCAACAGGCCCACTTGAGGAACAGAGTCAAATGCCTTGCTGGTCTAGAAAGAGGACGCCCACTGGTCTACCCAGGTCCAAGGCACTCGTCACCTAGTCATAGAACTCCACCAGGTTTGTCTGACATGATTTCCGGGATGAATCCATGCTGTCTATTGTCCAGGCACCTGACTTATCCAGGTCCCCCAGCCTCTCCTTGACGATGCCCTCCATCACCTTGCCCACCACTGATGTCAGGCTGACAGGCCTGTAGTTCCCTGCCACCTCCCTTGATCCCCCCCTGTGGATAGGCACCATGCGCCACCTTCCAGTCCGGGGCACCCACCTGTCCCTCAGAGAGATGGTGAAAGGTTCTCGCCAGGACATCCGCAGTTCCTTCAGCACTCTGGGATGTAATTTATCCGGCCCGGTGCTTTCTCCATCTTAAGGAGCTGAGTGCTTCCCTCACTCTCTCTGCTGTGATTTCCACTTCCAGTACCTCTTCTCCCTGCTTAGCCCTCCCTTCCTGCCAGTGATGCCCCCTCCCAGACCCGCCCGATCGTAAGGTCCCCTCCTCAGTATCTCTGTCTCCTCCCATGTATGATGCAGCACCCCATTTTCCTTGGTGAAAACTGAGGTGAAGTACTCATTTAGTACCTCAGCCTGCTCCCTGGGTCTTGTGCCCATCTCTCCCTGATTTACTCCTGCTAATCTGCCCTTAACCCTTCATTTTTCCCCAGTGTATCTAAAGAACCCTTGTTCCTCTGCTAATTTCCTGGCTAGGTTCTGCTCCTTCCTTGCCTTAGCCGCCTCACCACCCTAGTGGCCCTTCCAGCCATCAGCCTCGTGCTCCCCTCGATCCCTTTCACTCCTTGAGCACTTGGATTGCTTATAGGCTGCCTTCTTTCCACGCACCACCTCCTGGACCTCCCTGGTCCACCAGCAGGGATTTTGGCCCTACCGCATTTTTGTCTTACTCTTGCACAGGTGCTGGTAGCATCCTGCACCCTCTCCTGATTATTTCACCTGCTATCAGCGCCCTGTTCGACCCAATCCCATCCAAATGCTCTAAGGATCCTTCCCATTTCCTTTAAACTGCCCCTGAAGTCGGTTATTTCTGTCTTTGTGCAGCCTTCTACCCTCCTAGGTCCAGGCAGAACCAGACTGTGCATGGTCACTCCCCGCCAATGGGTTCCTTTACCTCCAGGCTCCTCAATCTGGTCACTGTCTGCCAGGACCACATCCAGTACCGCGCCTCCTGGTCGGTTCCCTCACCTGCTGAGTTAGGAATGCGTCTTGCAAGACATCCAACAACCTCTGTTCCCTGGTCCCAGGATGTCATAGTCTCCCAGTCTGTTTCAGGCATGTTTAAGTCCCCAACACCACCACGTTCCTCTGCCCAGTCTGCAGTGTCTCCCAGCATCTGCCACCAGACTGTCCTCCAGCTCCTCTGCCAGGGCAGGGGTCTATACCACTCCTGTTTTCACTCTCTTGCCCTCCCTTGTTATCAAGGTGACCCAAATCGCCTCCGCCTCCTCTACTCCCCATGCCAATGCAGTTTTTGACTATCATTGCTACCTTCCCTCCCCTGTCCTTCCTGAACATAGTGTAACCCTCCAGGTTCAGGTCCCAGTCGTCCTGCAGTGGCCCAAGTCTGGTGACCGCTGCCACATCCACTGCTCCCTCAGTTAGCATCGCCTGGAGCTCAGGCATTTATTGCCCAAGCTCCTGGCATTTAGCAGGACTACCTTCCACCCTTTCCCTATAGTTCCATTTCCCTGCTTCGTGTTCCCATGGGATTCTGTTTTCCCCTGGTCTGCACTTTGCCAGTCTGCCTTTTCCATAATCCTCCCGGCTCCCCAGGGGTGGAGACAGAGTCCCTCCTTTATCGGCACCCCTTGACAGCCTTTTCTCCCATTCCTTCCCTCTCACAAGTTTAACCCTAGATAAGTCTCTAGGTAGCCCACAATTTAACATGGCGCCCTCCAAATAAGTCTCCACTTTCTACGCTCAGGGGCAAGCCTATAAAATAAAATAGCCTTCCCTTCTATGTGGGTGTGCCTCATGAGGAAGCGAGGCCTTGCTCCACCCACCTTAGGGCATAATTTGTCATGCTCAACTGTTGTAAGATGGGTTTCCTGTAATAGTGCAATTTGGGTATCTAGTCCACCCAACTCCTTGTATTATCCTGGCGCTTTTATGGGTCTGTTGATCACCAGGATGTTGTAGGTAATAATTGTAAAACTATCCATGATCTGCCATGGAGTAACTCTGCATCCTTGGGTCCCGGAACCCACCCAGGCCACGTAATTGTGACCCATACATTGAACCTCTGAGAGACAGGAGAGCAGAGACACTTGGCCAAACAAACATTTCTTCCTATCAACCAAAACAATGTTAAAACATTCAAACAGTATAACTTGGCTCTTGGCCTAACCACTGCCCAGTGGCACAGAACTTTTATTATCAGCTTTTGTGACTTCCAATGTTCCACCACAATACTGGCTATTCTTCTGTTGCCTGTGAGGATGGGTAGTGCCAGAGCCATCTCCGCACTGCGCTGTCTTCTCCTGGCACAGCCACGAAATGCAACTAGTGTGGTGTACTGCCACTACCATACAAATCATCCCTTCACCTTCCTGCCTTTCCTGTGCACTCTTTCAAAATTGTGTTAGTATATGGAGAGGGTGGAGGAGGTCCCACTCACCTGTTTTCATAAGTGCCCCCTCAATTCTCTCATACATTTCCCTTCTCTTAATTATGCTATGCAGTCTTTCATTTCCTCCAGTCCAAATTCAGAGTCCCAAAGCACCTTCATTTTTCTACATAGGAAATTTCAGTCTTACCCCTGTGTTTGAGGTAGTTTTTCTTTGACCTCCTGGACATCTCCGACTCCCAAATCTTTCCTTCATGGGGCCTCCGCCTATTGCTGTGTTATCTGGGGTGCTTGCCCTCGGGGTGTGGCATTGAGGGTCACACTCTTGTTGCTGCTTGATCTGTGGGTTAGCCTTCCATTTCTTGGGGAGGATTGACGGTGTGATCTGAGTTTATTCCATGTACTGGGTTCCATGACCTTGGCGGTTTTCCAAATGGTTGGTAGGGACCAGGCTACCTCCCACCATCTGCCATTGACGTTCTCCAAATCCTTATATGCCACGGGTCAGTGAGATCGCCAGTCGTTATTTCCAGTGAAGCCAGTATTTCTTAGCCTTCCTGCAGCGCTCTCAAAGATCTTTTGTACCCTGTCTGAAGTAATACGAGCTTAGCCGGGAAGTCTACCCTGGCCCTCAGCCCCTTGCTATGAAGTGCTTTTATCGCTGGGAACCATAGCTTCCATGGTAGTGTGGGCATAGTCTGGTCCAAATATAACTTGGTATCACCCAACACAATTTCTTTCTGGGCCCAGGCCTTCCAAAGCACCATCTCCTTCCACTCTGTTATCCAGGAATGTCTTAATAACAGAGCGTGACCTGGCTTTTGGGTCTTTCGGTGGAGTCTCAAGAGCTCAATGTGCACTGATATTTAAGGAGTGTCTTTATCTAGTAGCTCCTTTAACAGCCCTTCAGTATATTCTGCCATATCTCTTGTTTCTGTGTGCTCAGTCCATAGAAACATAGACTTTGATGGCAGACGAGGACTGCTTAGCCCACCTAGTCTGCCTATTTCTTACCTATTGGATAAGCTGCAGATCCTAGTTAACCAACAGCCTGTTTCTTCCTACCCCCACTAGAAATGCCCCAGCATCTTCCATAGCAACTAGGTTGTCTGACTGAGAGTTAAACTAGAGTCCGATCTCAGGACTTACTTTCACAGTTTCTGCTGCAACTTTTTTTTGTGGATTTAATATAAACCTGTCTTTATTCTGTACATGTGATATGTTAGAAAAAATTTAGTTGGCAGTCTGCTTTTCAGTGATCGAGGAGCCGGTTGAAAAGTTTAAATGAACTGTCCATGATATCTGTTGCATTGCACTTTTCTGAGGCAACTTGCATGCTGGCATGGGGTGTCCTTTACTGAAATCTTGGAATGGGCACCATTCGTAAGAGGGAGTGTTTGGTTTTAACATTCCCAGAAGAACTCTGGTTTACAGGTGGCATGGAAAGCGGGCTCATACTGGTTTGACGGTTTGTTTTGAATGACAGTGTCATCATTTGATCATTTGTGTGTTTACTTACAAAATCCCAAGCCTCCTGTAGTGTCACAGCAAACTGGTGGCTGTCCCTGAATTTGTATAATCTGTAATGCAGGATATTTTATATAGTACTGCGCCATGTTGCTGTAACACTTTTTTTTCACTCCCAGAAAGCTTTCCTTTCTTCAGCAAGCTCTGATGAATAATCTTGATATATTTGCAGTTTCACCACCCTCCATGTAACCTGCCTTCTGTCCTTTGCAGTTCTGATCAGTTCTGTTTATTTATGTTTTGGTAACGGATGAGCAAACTGATCCAGAGGACTATTTTCAGCTTCGACCTGGGCTGTACTGTGGCACAGACAACTGGATACAAGTTATATAATACAGTAGGTACATATAATACAGTGAGTACAGTGGTATCAGAAACAGTGATATAAATATCATATCTTAAAAATAGGAGTCAAGGACATAAAAACTAGTTCATGACAAATAAAGTTGAGTACCTGAGGAAGAAGGCAACAATAGGTCTCAGATGTGTACCTTTCTCTGGTTTTGGGGCAAGGGATCGATGAGCTTTCTTGGTCTCCATTGGCCACACCACTGATAGTTCAATGCTTCAGGAGAGCTGCTTGTAAAATGTAACAATGCTCTCTCCCCCTTCTTCTGGTCTCCTAATATGCAAATATTATTTCGCCAGTTTCAATGTCATCAATTTTGTACAACAGGAATTGGATCTGCATTTCTCAATTGTCTGTTTACTCTCTCAAGTAAATATAATATCCTCCATAGAAGACATTTTTTTCTGCACATGGTCTTTGTTAGTGGTTAAATTGTAGTCTTGATATAGGTTTTCAAAACCAGTTTTAAACCACTCATCTAATTTAAGTTCAGCAGATATTTATTTTGTAAGAGCAATGTCCGATTTACTACTCTGTGAGGTGTTATAGTGTCTGCAGCAGCTGATCCATTCCTAATCTCCCACTCTTGTAGGTTGATACTGGCGTGACCTGTTCTCCAGGCCTTTTATTTTAAGTGCCTCGGCGATCGTGAAGCTGTATCAGGGCTCCGTTGTGTAAATCCACCATTTCCGATTGTGTGGTAAGGTGCTTCTCTGTCTAATGCAGTTGCCTCTCATGTTATATTTTAGTTTTATCATCTCCAATGTCTGCTCTAATGGCGCCTAGGGTTTTAGTTAGGCGCCTTAATTCCAGACATAGCTGGCATGAGGTTATCGTAAATCCTCACCCTCCTCCTCCTTGGACTCACTGGTTGAATTTAAGTCCTGGTTTTCTGGAGGACTAGTTGGCGTGTCTCCTTTTGCTGAACCTGAGGAGCCAAGTTCAGTTTCTGCTGCTTCAGTTGCCACTTCGCGTTTTAGGTAAAATTACTGAGGAGGTGGGCAAAAAGGCAATTTTGCCTAGGAATTGGTGGAGCTGATCAACCGATGTCTGCATGGTATATGCCTTCACCGGAAGTCTGCTAGTCTTATTTTTTATCTGCTTAATCCTCTAACTTTAAAGAATATTCTAGTAAACAGGTTGACAACATTTCTGTGATAATGTCTGTAGAAATATGTTCCCACAAAGACCTGTGTAAATAAGACTCTCTGCAAGGAAGGCTATTATGGAGCATTAATCTCGGCTGAGGAATGCTAGGGTAGAAAGGACTCCCAAAAAAAAAAGCATAGAGAAGTCCCACCTTCACACTAGCCCTAAAAGACTAGAAAAGAAAAGCATTTGGAGCCAGAAAAGGTAAATGAGCTGTTGTGTGTTGTCTACTGCAGGCAGGCAGTTGGTAGTGATAGACTGTCCTTGCATACTTGCTGGGGACAGATTGTAACAATTATAGGCATAGGACAGTTCCCAGACTCCCTCAACATTTTACAATTTGTCCTAACCCTTTGCTCTTCTGGGATTCCTTTTCCTCAGCAAGTGGATTGATTCTTAACACATTGGGTTCAGCTTCAGCTGATGCAACACAGGACCATCAGGCACCGGTCTTCAATGCTGCACACAACAAGTGGGATTCTCGGCCCAGTCAGCTAGTGATGCTGAGATGCCCTACATGGAACTAAAAACTCTGGTAATTCTTCCACCAACAAAGGAGGAAGCATCTTAAGTCCTTCCTCAACTGCCCCTAGTACAACAGAGTAAGAAAATACTACAAGAGGAGCATTGCCTCGCCTGATATTAGGGAGTTGGTTTTCTTAAAGATATTGGGACTGACAGCAACCAATTGAGTCTGCATCCCTAGACATGGCATATTTAAAAGGATGGAAAAGAAAATCTTACAATTGCTAACATCTGCAACACCAGTTAATAAGACATTTGAGAGTGCTGGCTCAGTGGTGCTGAGCAAAGGAGGATTGCTTGCACGCTGGTGACCCTGGTTTGCACCTCGGACAACAGGAGCGGAGACAGGTGAGGGTTAGGAGCATCCGCCAGGGCGCTTCCTCCTGTGAGGGAGGGTACAAGCCTGTACTGCTTCTAGAGTGATTCTTAGTGATCCCCAGTGGCGGTGCACTTAGCGATATGGTGATCAAAGCGCCACCGCGAGTCCTTCCCAGGATGCCATATGCGTGCAGCTGCAATGCGGGAGAGGGTGGGATGGAGGGAGAAAATGGGGAAAATCAACCACTCTGCTGACCTGGATGGTGGCTGCCTGGGTCCTGTAGTGCCACGCATAAGTGGCAGCAGTATTCTGAGCCGATCCTTGGCCATGTACCCGATACAGATTTGGATCCTGTCTCTCCTGTCATGGGCCCCAGGAGAGAGTGCCCCCGCATGAAGGGATACGTGGCCCACTCAGGGCCTGGCATAAAGGGGGATAGCTTGACAGGTAGGTGGGCCCTTGGTGGCCCAAAGAAGTGGGGGCAGAGGAAAAAGGGAAATTGGCGAGAAGATATATTGTAACCAAGGAATGAGTTCCCAAAGAGTGGCGTATGTTCTGATAACTGCTAGGAAAACCATCTACCTGATCCAATTACTCCATGAAGTGGAAGCGGTTTGTTTTATGGGCTGCTTCTCAGCACCTGGCTCCATTCACCTGTCCAGTCAATCAGGTTCTAGAGTACCTGCTGTCCTTATCAGATTCAGGACTGCAGTATTCTCATTCAGAGTGCACGTGGCTGCCATGTCAGCGCTTTCCATGTGCCTATGGATGACTATACGGTGGCTCAGCTGGACATAGCCCATAATGCTCTGAGGGGCATTATGCATCTCAAGCCCCTATTTGCAGTCAAGCCCTGCATGTGGCCTGAATTATATTTTGAAAAGCTCACTTTAGCTTCTTTTGAGCCAGCTAACTTGTCGCTTATGCTTTCTCTCTTGCAAAGCGTTATTTTTAGTTGCAGTCACTTCTCCTGAAGGATTTCACAGCTACAGGCTCTAACATGTGAGCCTCCTTTGATTTTCCACAAAGATACGGTGTCTTTGTGTACTAATCCCAAGTTTCTCTGCAAAGTGGTGTCTGAGCTCACTTTAAATCAAACCATCGACCTGCAGTGTAGTTTCAGAGCATGCCAATCCAATGGATGCATTACTCCATACTTTGGCCGTGCATAGAATACTCTGGTACTGTACACACTGTACATAGGACTGCAGGAAGTCCTCACAGCTTTTATTATCCACCCAGGAAAGAGGTGCCTCAGTTTCAAACAGTGCTTGTCCAAATGGCTAGGAAACTATAGTACTTTTTACAGGAAGTACAGTAAGGAATTTCCTGATGGGGTTTGTGGTCATTCCACAAGCAGTTTGGCCACTTCTGTAGCTTGTTTTCGAATGTCTGTGCTGTAGAGATCTGTAGCTGCAACCTGGTGTATTGTCCATACTTTCACTAAGCACTACAGCGTCTGGACATTGCTTTAGCAGACTAGCTGGCTTTGGCCTAGCTTATACTACAAGGCCTATTGTCATAAGCCAATATGTTTCAGCTGCTGAGACCATTCGCTTTGGGTACTGCTTGGTACTTGTTCCTGAGATGTAGCCTGATGAAAGAGAGATCTTCAAAGAAGATAGGACAGTTGTGCACTTATGCTGACAGTAGATCTGAGAATCTTTTTCCTCAGATCATGCTGTACCACCCTCCTCCCCTTTTGGGTCTGCAACACTGGATTACTGTGCTATCTCCTTGTTCTCATTTCCAGCCCTCTGTCTCACCTGCTTGTGGAGTGATGGGTTCTCTCTGGTTCCGGAGGGAGGTGGTCTGAGCAGATCTCCAGTGCGGAACCGAGAAAGGAGGGTCTGTCCACGATTATGTATAGACTGATGTCTGATGTCATTATGGGCGCTCCTCGCAGACTGCTTGCAAATGTTTCCGGTGGTTGTAGAGCCTGGTAGCCTTAAGTGCCAATGCTAGGTCTAAAAGAGATTCTCTTGAAGACCTACTGTACGCAAGTATGTAACTGTTATCAAGTTGTTTGTCCTGAGGAGTTCGGTATTTTCTTCAACAGTTCAGAAGCAAGACTGTGAACCTCAGTTGGTTTCGAACATGTTGGAGCATTTGTTGTAGGATGCTGTTTTACAGATCAGCTCCTTTGTTGTTAGGGCTGGCCAAAGCTCCTGCTGTATTGCTCTGATTATATGTTGGAACGGTTGTGTCACCAAGTGTTGCAATATAAATAAAGTCTAAAAATGGTGTGTGTTTATATTCGATACATGCATGCCTTGCCTTTAAAAGATCAAGGCAGCAGCTTTTTATGGACTTTGAGAAAGTGATGTCACTGAAGGGTAAACAACACTTGAGGGAAACGGGAATTTATGCTCATTGGCAGCAGACACTAAATGTTTCTATTTACAGAAATGAAATTCATACCCACATGATCCATATTGAACTGTAGCTGAATAAACACTGATGTGAAAACTGTGTATTCCTTTATTTTCCTCTTATGGACAGCATTCTGTATACTTCTCCTAATGTAACCAGTAATTTGGAGTTTATACTAGTCATGGTTCATGTACAAAATGCTAACCATGAGCTGTTCACTTACCAGAACCATGCTTAGGTTCTGTACACAAACTGTAACATAGTTAAAACTCCATCCCACTGGTTCCATGAAGAAACTGTAACAGATTGTTGCCTGAAAACAAAACAATGCAAAATACAGTTTTTCACAGCATGTTTTGGCCTTGTACAGCTTAATATGGATAATTTAGGAATGAATATTGTTTCTGAAAATAGAACATTATTAAACAGCTGCCTATTAGAAACCATTTACTGTCTCCTTTAAAACACCAGTGGCAAAAACTTTGACGTACTTTTTTATTCCATTTTAGATAGTCCCTTATCTCCAGATTTGTAAGATACCCTTCCCACATTTTGAGTCTGCTTTACAGTTTTATTTGCCGTTGAAATAATAAAAGAAAGCTCTTCATTTGATATGGCTTGGACCAGTTTTATCAGTATTCTCTGGTTTTAAAACACAAGTGTATACGTCACTTTTTATGCGATTATAATGAAGTAGCATGCAGGAGACAATGCTCCTGCCCTTCCAGGACAACAGGTATACAAAACAACTGAGAATACTGATGAAAGCCCGATCTGAACCATATTTAAAAGAAACACTTCTTGTATTATTATTTTTTTTAAAGGAGTAGTATAGTCCAAATTTGCAAAAACCTATGCTGTAGAGTGTTTTGATTTCTGTGAGTAGTCCTGGTGTGTCGCTCCTCATATTTTGCTATTAGAGTTTTTTCTAAATTAGCCTGTTAGTTATATGGTAGTTTTATGGCCCCAGGGATTTCCATCTCAGAAATGCTTATTGCTCTCTTTTCCTACAGTGCATCCTGTCCCATGTGACAGTGATGTGTCCACGACCACTGATTCAGAAAGTACTAGAGATAGAAGGCGTGATCCTGATGGGCTGGCCTCCAATGAATAGCTCTAATTCAATATGTTTGTTTTATATGTATGCCAGGTCTAGCCAGTAGGAGTACTTTTAAACGTTACATCAAATTACACAGCCATAAAAAGTACACAAATTAACCCAGATGATCAATGCTAGAATTAGTAAAGACTCTCAGTTAGCCCTCAAGTATTTGCTAAACTGTAAAATGTAGCATATCGCTCCACTGGATAAGGAAAGTTACTTAATATCACAGTTCTGTGTAGTAAATTGACTCTAAACCAGTGCTTGCTGAATCCATCCTCCCAGATGCATCACTGTCACATGGTATAGGAGGCATTGTAGGAACAATCAGTAAACCTTGCTGAGCTGGAGATCCCCAGGGCCATAAAACTAGCAGGCTAATGTAGAAAATACTCCTAATAGCAGACAGAGGAAGGACACACTAGGACTACAGCACAAATTAAAACACACTGCACAACATGTGTTTGTGCAAATCCTGACTGTAGAACTCCTTTAAATTAAAAAAAAAAAAAAAAAAAATACTAAAGCAGCCTCTAAATGGGGAAATGTAAGGCATCGCACAAGTTAGAGAGAATGATTGATCTAAAATAGAATAAAAGTGTAGGTTAAAATTTCCATCATTGTCGTGCCTCTGTTGCAATAACAAATACAGTATGCCTTTCAGTGACCTCACTTTCTGTCTCGAGTCCATGAAATGGCAGCTGCCTTAATTCATGGATTTAGGTCTAAAAGTCCCTAGTCAAGGAGGATGGCTGGAATGTACCAAATTTTTAGCCACATATAAACTGGATTATCCACTATATCAGGTTAAAGGAAGTTAGACCACCTGGTCTCTCGCATCCCAAAGCTTACCATCCGGTTTAGCTTGTAACATCGAGTGGCATTTTTTTCGTGCCAGAACTTGCTGTATTTTAATTTTAAAAGTCCAAACCCGAAAGTATGGAGGATGCAGGAGATTCCATTTGCTGAAAGGGGACCGCTTGCTTCAATACTTTTGTATTGAAACAAGTGGGTACGCTGCCACACCTTTTCTGCAAGTGAGCGTCCCATGCATCCTCCATACTTCCAGGTTTTGGACTTTAAAATTAAAATACAGCAAGTTGCGGTATGAGAAAAATGCCGCTTTCTTCCTGTTAACAGCTAAACCAGAGGGTTAGCTTTTCGGGTGCTAGAGACCAGGTTGTGTACAGCTTTTCTTTAACTGAACAGTAAAACTTAAAATGACCAAATACTTTAGCCTAAGTGGTGGCTGTGAACATAAAAAGTTAAGCCAATTTCAGTTTACTGTAGCTTTTGCGATGGTGGCAATTCTTAGTGCACACTAAATTAATCTCTGCACTGCCGACACCTACAGGAATACCTCTACCTTGTTTGAGTGATCTTTTCATTGAGTTGCAGAATTTGAGAACACTGCACACTTACTTTTAATGTGTTTAGTTTAAATATGCTGTTGTGTGACAGGAACTGTTTTATTTCAAAAGAAATTATCTTCTTCCAAAAGGAGTGCTTTTTCCTACATCCTCTGCTCAGAGTATTGGCCTGGCCTATTGGTTTACGTGCAAGTTTTTTTCTTCTTCACAGTTCCCACTTGATGTTAAACAGTCCAGTGCTACTGTTCAAAATGCTAGAGGTTTGCATAGAACAGGGTTCTCAAATGGTGAGGCAGCCTCCTGGGAGGCCCAACCTGTTCCAAGGGAGGCTCAAGCAAGTCTGAAAAGTACTGTATTTAAATTTTGACTTTTATATATTTTGTATGAAGAGATAAAGCAAATTGAAAGAGGAGAATAGTAAGTGGATTTTATGTATTTATTTACTAGTAAGTGACAAGGGAAGGCGAACAAGTGAAGGCTTGTTTCAGGTGTACAGGGAAGGGTAGGGAGTGAATACATTTCAAAAGGTAACTGCAAAATAATTAAGAAATGCACAGTGAACAATAGTACAAACAAATATGAACAATAAACTGAGTGGTGGTAACTGATCAATTTGTAGACTGTTGGCAGAACAGCCCAAATACAAGGGCTGAGCGAGGAGTGCTAAGAGCAATAGCAGAAAGGAGCAAAGTAATCCCAGAGAAATTGTTTAGGAGTAGGGAAGGAGGGAGAGACAAAGTATGTAGGAAGGTTATTTTATATAGAGAGGAAACAAAGAAAGTAGTCTGACCATGAAGGTACTGCAACAAGGGTAACGATTCAAGAATGAAAATAGTGGAGCAAGTAGGCTGGCCAGTGGGGGGGGGGCTACAATAAGATGAATAATATTTGTTTATTTTATTTGTTATTCAGATAACACCTTTGAGCACAGGAGCTCTTTTCAAAGGTTCCACGTCGTGTAAGACAAATTGAATGTGAGCCAAGTATTCAAAGGGTTTGTTTATTCATGGTGTACTACGCAAAGTACAGTATGGTATTTTTCTTTGGGAGGCCCAAGATTATTTTAGTTTTTGGGGAGGTTCAAAATCTTTTCCATGGATTTGGGGAGGCTCACTGTGACAATGTAAGAACTATTGGCATAGAACAGTAAATGTAGAAGTAAACTGTGTTTAAGAAGAAAGTCTTCTGTTCTATACTGTTACGTGATTATGACACTGATCTTCTGTGGAGTGTCAAAATAAACTCTTAATAGAACTATGCTAATTTGTAAGCAGCTATAAAGGCATGTTTACATTTGTAAAATATCTGCTCTAGTTGCGATTTTTAAGAATTGTGGTACATTACGATGTTTTGGACTTTTCCTGTTAACAGAAAGGTTTTCAAGAAACATTCTCAAAACCAGTACAGCTTAACCAGTTTAGCATGTTCAGACCTGAAAGCATGGTACTGCAACAGCCAGACTGATGCTGTAGTTCTGTTATGCATTTTGGTTCACATCCTATTTCCTTATGGGACTTCCCATAATGACTCATGGAAGCTCAGAGAACTTGTCTCAAGAACAGCTAGGAAAAAGTCTGTGTCCAGATTATTAAGCAATAAAACATGACTAGTTAAATTAACAGTCTGTTAATCACCACCTATGGTGTAATGCACATGCAGCGAAGTGCCATATTACCCTAGGAGTGACTGACTGTTAATCTAACTCCTGACTACCTTATTGTTATAAAAAATGATTCCAAAAGGAAAGTGTTAAAGTATACTTTTTAATGTTTTGCTCATTTAGAGGAGATATTGAATAAAATGGTTCTTCCAACAGTTTAGTAAGAAAAGATAGCATTCGGAAGTATAAGGAAGCGTAGAAGGAGCAGGACAGAAAGCTGTACCAGTTGAGGCAGAAGGAAGCAGGGAGGGAAGTCAGAATAGCAAAGGCCCAAACTGAGGAAAAAGATAGCCAACTCAGTTAAGAAGGGGGATAAAACCTTTATAGGTACATCAGCCAGCGAGAAAGACAAAGGGAGGGATAATGAGGCTGAATAGAATGAACGGGTGGTGGGCAGAGGGGACAGTGAAAAACAGGGATACTGAACTTAATATTTCTGCTCAGTATTCACAAAGAGGAGGGGGAAGTGCCTAATCCAATTAACAGAAGCACTTTTGATAGGGGGTCGATCCCAGTCCTTTCACAGAAGAAGGGTTCTGCAAGAACTCCTAAAACTGAAGGTGGACAAAAGCAATGGGGCCTGATGGAATTAACCCCAGAATTTAAAAAGAATTAAGGGGTAAACTAGTGAAACCACTGGCTACTCTTTTTAATAAATCATGGAGGATGGTGGTACCCGAGGACTGGAGGAAGGTGGATGTGATTCCCTTCACAAAAGTGGGACCAAGACAGAGGGGAAACTACAGACCTGTCAGTTTGACCTCTGTGGTAGGGAAAGTGATGGAGTCACTTCTGAAGAAAAACAATTGAGTACCTAGAGGCCAGTGGGGCACAGGTCCCAAGGCAGCATGGGTTCATGGCAGGAAGGTCATGTCAGACGAATCTAATAGACTTCTTTGACTGGGTGACCAAGTAGTAGACTAGGGAGTGGCTGTGACATGGCTCACCTTGACTTTAGCAAGGCATTTGACACAGTCCCACACAAAAGATTAATAGTCAAATTAACCAGCCTGGGAGTGGGTCCTGGGTAAAACATTGGCTGGACAACAGGACACAGAAGGTAATTGTAAATGGAGTCCACTCTGAAGAAAGAGGGGTTACTAGTGGGTACCGCGAGGGTTCAGTCCTTTAATGTCTCTATAAGTGACATTGCAGAGGACTGAAGGAAAAGTATGCCCTTTGCAGATGACACAAAGATCTGCAACAGTGTTGATACACAAGCAGTCGAGAAAGGATGAGAAGGGACTTGGAAAGGTTGGAGGAATGGTCAGAAGTATGGCAGCTAGGATTCAATGTAAAATAATGCACCTGGGAAACAGGAACCCAGGGAAGAATACACAATTGGGGGAGGTAGTAACAACAACAAAAAAGGAAAGGGACCTGGGGGTAATCATGTCAGATGACCTTAAGGTTAGCAAGCAATGTGAGAAGGCAGTAGGGAGGGCTGGGGTATACTGGGATGCATAGGGACAGGCAGCAGAAAACAGGAAGTTGTTATCCTCTCTACAGACAGTTGGTGAGACCCCATCTGGAGTACTGCATCTAGTTGTGGGAGACTCCATTCACAAGGACATAGACAGGATAGAGGCAGTCCAGAGGAGGGCAGCTAAAATGGCGCAGGGTCTGCAAGAGAAGCATATGAGAAGAGATTAAAGGAGCTTAATAAGTATACCCTTGAGGAAAGAAGGGAGAGGGGGACATGATAGAAACTTTAAGTACTCAGTGGAATCAACAAAGTCCAAGAGGGTAGCATTTTCAGAAAAGAGACATGCAAGAACAAGGAGACACGATTTAAAGATGGGGGGGGGTTCAGGGGCAATGTGAGGAACTATTATTTCACAGAGAGGGTTTTGGATGCATGGAACAGCCTTCCTGAGGATGTTGTGGGGTCTAAAACTGGGAGAATTCAAGAATGCATGGACAGACATAGGGCAATTCTTGTGGGAGGTAGGAAGAAATAGGCTGTTGGTTAACTAGGATCTGCGGCCTATCCTGTAGGTAGAGAAATGGGCAGACTAGATGGGCTGTTGATCCTTATCTCGCCAACAAAGTCTATGTTTCTATGTAATGCTGGTTTAAAATCGAAATGCATCATTCCAGTCATTCAGCAGTGCTAGAGGATGGCATGCTGACAGGAAGAATCCATGTGACATGTTGATCAGGCTGTACATGACAGTGTAACAGGGATTAATGTAAGGCTGTTGTAATCCCAACAGCCAATCACATTGCAGTATTTGAGACCTCTTTTATAACTGTAGTTACCGATTTTGCTAAATCAGTTTTAGTGTAGAATCATCCTGTGGCCTACTTCCCATGTAAATTATAGAATGGTTCTCGTGAATAGTTCCTAAAGTCACAGTCTGGACCCTAAGTTGCAGTTTTAACGGTGTTACTTTGATAACTTGGTTTAAAATCTGTAGTAGCCTGACAGAGCCTTAAAAGCTCATCATAAAAATGACCCCTCACCAGCGCACACCTTCAACACAAAAAAAAAAAATATATGAACAGGAGCCTTACTACCTCATGAGTCATTTGGTGCATTTATACCAAATTACAAGCCCTGGGGTCTAGGGGAGAAAGGATTGTATTTGGGTTCCATGGAGACAACCGACTGCATCCCTTTCACACCACTGTACTGTGAGTCAGCACCACCCCCTGCGCTTTGACGATTCATGACTTGTTGGTCGATTGGGGCCTTGATTTCACAAATGGCTCTTTAAAACACATTCACGCGTGTGCGTACACACACACACACACGCACAGAGTGGGCTGATAAACCATATAAACGGGTGTATCTTCACTCCTTATGTAACTATGAAGACGTTAGTTTACTGTGTAGATAAATTACATTTATCCACATGGTAGACACGGCACTTGCCGCTTGTACAGCACATACACAGCACCCCCAGCAGCCAGAATGTCCACACCTTCTATCACAGTAATCAGTGTAGTGGATGTCACCTGCCTTATACTTCATCCCTAACACATCTACAAGCACTGTCCTCATGCCATCTTCATTTTAGAAGCACTCACCGAGGCAAACTGAGTGTACAGTGCCATGGAGTTAAGCAAAGATCTTCAGCTTTTCCGATTGGCAGGAACCCCGCCATAACATGAAATCCCACCCACTGACCTCCATCGACGGGTCAATGCTCACCCTGCACAAAGACCTCATGATGCAACTACAACTACAGCAGCAAATCCACAGAAAGCACTATCGCAAGCAGCCAATCAGAACATACAAACTCACCCCATTAATAAAAAAAAAAAAGAGAAATACAGAGGAATAATGCCCACTCACAAAAATCTGTTTATATGGACACTGAACTGAATCCAGCACAATTAAAACACAACAAAACATGGCCTTATTGTATAAATTGAATAACGTGATGGCCAGTTGTTGAATATATTATTCTGAACTAGTGAGTGACCTCTGGAATCATCACTTGGCTCCGTTATGCTCCGCCACTCATGAGGTTACCAGAGGTCACTCTCCACTGCTCAGATAGTGTATTCAGCTACCGCCATCAAATATCTATATATATATCTATATATCTATATATCTGTATCTGTATCTATATCTATATTTATCTATATATATATCTATATATATATATGTATATATATGTGTATATGTATATGTGTATGTATATGTATATGTATATATATGTGTATATGTATATATATATGTATATATGATATATATATGTGTATATATATGTATATGTATATATATATATATATGTGTATATATATATATATGTATATATATGTGTATATATATATATGTATATATATATATATATATGTATATATATATATATATATATATATATATATGTGTGTATATATATATATATATGTGTGTGTGTATATGTATATATATATATATATGTGTATGTATGCATGTATGTATGTATATATGTATATATATATATATATATGTGTGTATGTATATATATATATATATATATATATATATATATATATATGTATGAGAGTATAATGGTAGCACGGTAGTGCTACCATAGCTAGGGTTGAGGAGCCATTTCTATGTTAAACCCCAAATTTTGCACCTTAATAACTTTGCAACCATTTGACGGATTTGCCTGTAATTTGAATACACGATCAAGGCCCATACGCTTGGGATCTGCCAAGTTTCGTGCCGTTGGATACACATTGCTCGGAGTTA
The DNA here is from genome assembly GCA_016271365.2 of Neoceratodus forsteri. Lineage (NCBI taxonomy): Eukaryota > Metazoa > Chordata > Ceratodontiformes > Ceratodontidae > Neoceratodus > Neoceratodus forsteri. The sequence goes on from CM028137.1 coordinate 572,717,841, forward strand.
AGCATGATTCTGCGGCGTATTTACACTTTTCTGAATTCCACGGTCGCTTCACAGGTCGCGCACACTTGTGTTTGGCGGTGGATCGCCCAAAATCTTCAGGGAACGACGCTGAAATGCGTTTTACTTTGCAAATGGCTCTGTTACTTTCAAATCCGCCATCTTGTTTTCAGTTAGTGATCAGAAAATGCTTGGCATTTAAATTTGGGACCCTCTAGCAACCTAATTCTTTTGTGTTCACCTAGTCGGACCCTGAGGATGCTATCCATGTCTTTATTTTGGGGTAAAACACCCAGAAATATGTTTTAAATTTCTGGAAAAGGTACTTTAGCAAAGTACTGTGTGCTCGCAAAGTGTCGCAAAATTTTGTGAAAGCTTTAAATTATACAGTACTTTCTAGTCTGTGGAAAATGACAGCAATTCTTTAGCACTCCGCTGCAAAAGAACGGTTTGGAGTTTTGGGCTGAAATTTGAGGAACGATCCGACATCTCACAGATGTGCCTTTTCGGTGTTTTGTTGAAATAATATTGCATGGCGCAAAGTTACGTACTCCAAAGTTTATGCTTTTCCCATAGGATAACATTACAGTGCCCGGCACATTACAGGAACTTTGGCACCCTGCTGCAAAATAACGGTTTGGTCTTTTTTCCTGAAATTTGGAGGGAACACAGCCAACAGCCGACAGATGTGCTTTCAGTGGTTTGGTGAAAAATATTACAGGGAGGCAAGTTATGGCACTCTCAACTTCTTTTTTCCCATAGGATAACATTACGGGCGCTCGCACCTTCTAGGCCCATATCTCGGAAACGGTGCAAGATACAGACTTTTCGCTGGAAAAACACTTAAGTACAAAACTAGCCAGGACAGTCGTGAAATCATATGACTTTTAAATTTTTTTCTACATCGTACAGTTCCTGTGATATAACCTATTCAGTATTCTAAGTCCTCATTTTCTGCTCCGATACCCATTATTATGCATACATTCTTTGTACTCACTGTCTTTCTTATGCAGCTTTGGGGAAAACCAGCCTGTCGCTTACGTACTGTTACTGTTGCCCTTTCTGCTTGCGATTCCTGCACGTCTTCACTTACAGTTGGCGCTCACGCCACCATGTGCGCTATCCTTTGCGCTTTCCTTTGCGCTCACGTTTCTGTTATTTTTGCCATTTGTGTCTACAGTACTGTTTGTCTTTCTGTTTCACTTTGCGCCACCATGCCCATTGACATTTCCGCTTGCAGGCACCATGTTACTATGTGACAACACATCATGTGGCAGACCGCTCCCATCTACGCCGTGTGCATTACCCTTTCTGTTCTCATTCGCTTATGCTACCATGTGCGCCCATCTTAACGCTCTGTTTGCGTTGCTGTTCCTGTTACTATGCCACAAGACATCACATGGCGGGAGGCCCTTGCTCCGCCGCTGCATTACATTCACTATTTCGTTATTCTCAAAAGAAGGAAATTAGAGGCAAAAACTCCATTTAATGCATTAGTTAGGGTTGTTCCACAGCGACAAAAGTGAGGAAATTCGTGTTAGGGTTGAAAACCCCTTGGACCCCCAGCCCACCCCCAACCGGCATTGGGGTGCGCTTTGGGGTAGTCGGTCCCAACTCTCACTTCATTCTCCTATACTTCTGCTGCTTTACACATGTGATGGGGTGAGAGGGCTGACGACTCAGTGCGCTCCCAATGCCGGTTGGGGGTCCAGGGGTTTCAACCCTAACACCGACTTCCTCACTTTTGTCACTGTGGAACAACCCTAACTAATGCATTAAATAGGTTTTTTGCCATATATATATATATATCTGTCTGTCTGTATATGGCAACCTCAAAGTGGCTCCCTGTGGTCGGCCCAGTGGCGGAGGGCTAAGGTGCTGTTAGCACCTTATCTTCTGTCACACCAGCGCACCCTTGTACAGTCACAAACATGGGTTGCTGGGGGTCTGCCGGGAGGGAAAGGGTTGAGTGCCTGATGGTTGCTCTCCTTGGGGCACGGACCTGCACATTCCACTGAATGACTGGCACTTGGTGGAGGCCATGTGTGTAATGGGTCGAGGAAGGGAGGGCTGCGAGGCTTCGTGGCATGTGCGTGCCTCCACATGCGCATATCCCAGTGTGTTGAACAGGGACAAAAGCTGAATGTCTTCCTGCCCTGCTCAGACTTCCGGGAGGGGGGATTGGTCAGGTAGGTGGATGCGGGTGGGGTAGCAGGGACAGGACTGAGAGCTGACTCGCTGGGAGAAAAACCTAACAAAAAAAAAAAGTCTGCCTACATTTCTGTAGGTGCATTGCAGGGCTGCGGTCTTGCCGCCAATCCCAGGGCTGTGGATTAAGTCTAGGCTATCTGAGAGTCAGTTGAAAGAAGGAAGATATCCAGAGGATGCTGTCCTCTGAGAGGATTGCTGCCACATTCATTTATTTAAAATTTGATAACCGAAAGGCACTCTGAGCCAAGGCTTATTTTCAGGTGCAACCCAGGGACAAGAGTTATAGTACATACAGGAGTTAGATACACAGTTACAAAAATAGTTTTGGCACATGGCAGTTCAGTGCATTTGAGAGAGTGCTTGGGGAACATAGTATAACATTTTGGCTGTCAAATACAAGTGCAAATAAACAGTTTAGTGACTAAAAGTCACCCAGTCTCCTCTCACAGTTTCATAAAATTTGCATATGGCATTGTGGTGGAGTTGGGGAGGGTGTATCGGGCAGGAGCAAATGGGGTGTGGGAAGAGCATAGGGTGTTGTTTGATGGAGGTGTGTGAGGAGAGTTTTGTAATTGAAGAGTTTGCCTGTTCCATAAAGATGGAAGCCTAAAGGAGAAAGCGGATTTGCCGCTGTGGAGCAAGGTTGGGAAGAGAGATGGAGCAGGAGTCCCTAGTGCAGGGTGTATGAGGTGGGGCTGCAGGGGATAGCATGTCAGAAAGATAGGGAGTTAGAAGTCTGAACCAGAATTTGGCTATTAGAGAGTGCATGGGTGACAACATGTAGCGGAGCAGTGGGTGGAATAGTGGGAGGGAGGACACTGGCTGGGTTCTATGCAGGGACAGCACAGACATGCAGCAAAAGGACGAAGTTGAAACCTGTCCATAAATGACCTCCTTTCCTCTGCCAGTCAGTCTCGGTGATGCACCTACTGCATAACAATAATGCAGAAAAGGAATGTGAATAGTAATTAGTTTGCATTTGATTAGTTCTCGATCTTTAACTTTTACACCAGTGGGTCCATGTTGAACCACGTTTTAAAGTCCTAACTCCTTCTCTTCAAACTTAGATGTGAAGTAGCACCTGAGCATGCAAGTGGTGCCATCCGATAGGGAATGTCAAAGCATCAGGCTGCCGTGTACACGGAGCCTTCCTTAACCTTTTAACCCAAATCATCTCGGTCCCCACTTGCTATAACTTCAAATCCTAAAGCAGTCCTCTTGTACTGGTCCTCCTCCCATCCCCATGGTATTGTGGATGGTATTACTCTTCCTGATGCCCTCGGTGACAACTATATGATGTACTGGGAGTGTAGATTCACTGTCCCAAAGCTCCCCCAACCCCAAATTCATTTAGATTTGATCTTTCTGATCGCTAGACTTGTCCCGCTTTCTTACAGACCTGCTAGCTACCAACTGGTCCCATATTTCTACAGCTGGCAACATTAACAGTGCCCTCGAATTCTTCAACGCCAAATTCATGTCAGTCTGGGATCATCATCCCCTCTTAGAAGAACCAAGGACCGAGTATCTCGTCTCTCATGGATCTCAGCAGAGTTGCTGGCTTGTCACTGCAAGGTGACCTTGCCTAGAGGACCTACATATCCTCTGGCTCCATCACTTCTGACTTTACAAGTTACCATACCCTTTGCAATGCCTTTACTAGAGCTACTAGGCTTGTGAAATCTCCATCTTTGCATTCTCATTCCAGAACAACTTTAGTCACCCTCTAAATTTTGGAGGGTAATTCATGCCTTTCCTTTCCCCTCCAGCCCAGTCCTCCCTCCCTGTTATCAAGATGTAGTACTACTCCCTTGGACCCTGCTGCAGTCACTTTATCTTTCAGTTCTTTTTTCACCTGCACCTGCTCCCTCTCTTCTACCCTCTCAGTCTTCTTCTCTACCCATCATATTGCCCCTCCTCCTTTTTTTCATCTCCACCCACTACCTCTGCTGCTCTTAAGGCCTTCTTGGCTCTAAACCTCACATAGGGTGTGGAGCCCTGATGGTCTTGACCCCAGACTCTTGTATCTCTCTGCTCATGCCATTGCCCTCATGATCACCTACCTCAACTTCTTTCTCCTTATCCTGTGTCCTAACTTTTGGAAGTTGGCCAGTGTCATTCCTGTCACTAAAGGGGTTGACCTCTCTCCCTTGTAACTTCCATCCTATCTCCTCCCACACTGGCTAAACTGCAGGAACACCTTGTTGTCTCCCAGCTAGCCTCTTTTCTGACTCAACGTCCTTCTTTACTCCTTTCCAGTCTGGCTTTAGGAAATCCCACTCCACCTCCCTCCTCTGACTCAATAACACCGTCCTCTCTGGGATGATCAGGTCCTTGTCACCTCCACTACCTTTGTTGATCGAGCCAAAACTTCTGACACTGTTCCCCTCGCCATTCTCCTGGACAAGCTGGACTGTCTGCCGCCTCAGTTGCATGGTTCCACCCCTACCTTGAGGGCAGGTCACAAGCTGTCCATATTGAGACTCCTCTCACCCCTCCTAGTCAGGTGTCCCAACTGTCTATCCTTGGCTCAATTATATTTCTCCATTTTTCTAAATGACCTCCCCACTGGCCTGCTCCTCTGTGTCCATTCATATGTACACAAATAAGGTACTCTACTGCTGGCTCCTCTGCTCTGACCTCACAAACCAGCTTCAGCTTGACTTTAACAACATCCAGCACTGGTTCGAGAAATAAGATATCCCTCAGTGCAGAAAAAAAAGTCTGCGATTTTGGCACCAGACAGAAGCTTGCTAGGGTCTCCCTTCTACCTTCATTTCATAACCCTTGATGGTGCGTCAATGGATGTCACAGGTTGTGAGACTGTTACAAGTCAGTCTGCCAATAAGACCATGTCAGACTTGCTACCATATCAGTGGTAATAATCCTGTGTTATATTTCCCATGTAGTCATCCAAGCAACTTTTAAATATGTTTATACTTGATGCATAAATAATCTCTGCTGGAAGAGCATTCCAGATATGTACCACCCTTGGCTGAACCACACAGCTCTCCTCTTGGCTTTATAAAGTTCTCCTATTAGTTGTTTGCTGTGTGATCTTGTTGCCTTAGTCACTGGGGTTTTCATTGATAGTGCTGCAGACTTCCACAAAATTTCATTTTCAAAGGCCTTGAAACATAACATAGATCACCCCTGGTTTTCCTGTAGTTTATGGGGAACAAACCCACCTCCTGTATGCTTTCATTGTAGAGTCTGTTTCTTAATCCTGTTTGTTTTGTAAATCTTCTCTTGTACACTTTCCATCATTTTGTTGTATCCTGTTGGGTAGAGAAGCGCTATACTCCATAACTGGTCTGACCAAGCTTTTATACAGGGTAACATTACTTCCTTTGTCCTACTTTTAGATTTCTTAGGATTTTCCTACTATTCTGTTAGCTTTCTTGTTACCTCTCTTTGTATGTCTGTCAAAATTTAGTTTTAGTAACAATCACTCCTAAATCCTTCTCACTCTCAGTACAGGAATAGCTGTATTGTTTAGTTTATACTCTGCTCATAGGTTTGTACAACCAAAGTGCATGACTCTACACTTGCTGACGTTAAAAAATTTTAGTTTGTGATTGTTGGTCCCTCCTCCAGATTATTTAGTTGTTCTTAATGTCTCCTCCTTCAAGTACCTCTGGGTTTGGGTGGATTGCCACCTTAATTTTCAGTTCCTGTGATGCAGTCACACAAGAAGCTCCATCCCAAACTCTGACCACTTTACAGGAATAAGAGAAGCATCCCTTCCTTTATGCAGAGAAATCCTAGGATGATCCTCCCCATTTTTGACTATGGTGACATTGTTTACAGTGGTGCTCCAAAGTCCATGTTAGCTTGACTGGACCTTTTTTTTCACTCTTTCTGTTGATTTACCCTTGACAAACTCCTGCTACCCATTACTGTTCTTGTATACCTCCCTGTCTCTTGATGCAGATCCCTTACCCACAGTGCCTCCTTTATCTCCAGATTTTGGTTTGTTTCCGCTTCTCATATCTTGCCCACTCCGCACACCTCTTACTGCCTTCACAATGCTTGTTTTGCTTGACTGTCCATGAACTTACTGCTGGCCAAGCTGCCTTCTCGCTTCGTTTCCCAAACTGTGTGCTCTCTCCCCTCTTCCATTTGCTCTGCTCCTTCCTTGCTTGCTCTGAAATCTCTCCTCTGTGATGTGCTGTTCACTCCTGCAGTTGCTTGTGATATAGGTGAACTTCTGTCAGCTACCTTCAGCCTTACACTGGCACTAGCGCAACCTAGCTCCATCAGTCGGAGTCACAGCTACCTGCTCTCACATTATTTAGTTGCTTACTGTTTATCACGGTATGGCAGTTTTATTCTTGAAGCATTTTCATGTGATTTATTTTGTTATACTTATTTTCATACTTTGTTCTTTCTCTTCCCTTTCCTCCAAGATGCATCCGGAAAGAAGCTGATAGCCAGCTCAGTATGACTTTCTTGATAAAACTTTTGAAATAAATACACCCCTTCAGCCCCGAAATTCTTAATTTTATTCCTGATATACCAAATGCCGTACCAGGATTTAAGGCTCTTTATCGTTTTAAATATTGATCAAACTGAGCTCTCAAAGTTATCAGCTGCAGATTTCTCTACACAAAGGATATGCAGTGGTGCATTCTGGAGCTTGTTTGAGCTCAGGCCACGGAGGGAAACTGTTGGAAGTTTACTTTACATGGTCACTTAAAACAGCTGAATCGTCTGCACTCCTCAGATGTGTGTAGCAGAGCTGGCCCATCGGTGCAGCAGTAGTGCTACTGCTCATGACTACAGTGACCTGGTTTGGGAATGAGCCCCAGTTGTCAGGGGCGCCCAGGGGTGGGAGGAGGATCGAGCTTCCCATGGTGCACTCCTCTCCGGGGAGAGGGTCACTGTCATTGCTGCTTTACTGCCACCTGGGTGACCACAGTGGCAGTGCAGTTGAGGCGCCAGGGAGGAGACACTTTGACCTGAGGCCAGAATAACATGCATGTTCAAGCGTGCACATGCTGTTTGGCCTTCGTAGCGTGCCTCCATCTCAGGCTGGGAGAAATGAAGGCCCTAGCTCGGCGGGTTGACTCCCTACCCCAGCTCACAAGCACCATCATCGACTGCAGCACCACTCCAGTGATGTGGGCTGCGTTACCTGTGGGGACTGAGACCCTCTAAGGACCCTGATGAAAGAGCCTTGCGGTGTGGTGTATGCCATGGTGGTAAAAGTAGAACACCGTCATGGGGGTAAAACCACGGGAGTGAAAATGGAGCCAGGATAAGTCCCAGAGAAGGTGGATGGTGGGGTTGGGGATGGAGGAGGGATGATGAGGCAGGCGGTGAAGGGGGCATGATAAATAGGTAGTGTCAAGCAAAACAAACAAACAAAAAATATGTAGCAGAACAGCTACAACTGTTTGGACCGCCAAACCTCTAGCGGTTTGAAGTAATGACTGTGAATCTTGAAATGATTTTCTGAAATAACATTTATTTTCACTGTACTCACATTTGATTAGTCATGGCATGAAGTAAGCGGGTTTACATAGCAACTTGCTACCCTAAAACATTATTTGCTAATCAAGTGCAACCTTGATTAACAGACTGCCAGTCAAGTTTTCAAAACTAATTTACGCTTGTTAGTGCAGTTCAGTGTTTCTCTTGTATTTCTAATTGTAAGATCATGTTTTTAGCTATTTTGCATGAAAAACTATAAGGAGAGCAGAACACTAGCTGAGCCAATTGAAAGGTCTCTGCCTAAAAATGGGTCCTGAAATTAGTACTAGATTATTCAGACCCAAGACTTGAATATGTTGGAATATAACCAACCATACATTTTCTAGTGCTTTATCCTGTACATGTGGCATTGCTTGTATTGTGACAATTGTTTACTATTTGAAAAGCAATGAGCAAGAAGTTTTGTTTATATATTGTAAAACAGGTAATATTCACAGTAAATGTATTTTAACTATACAAATAATTTCAACTATACACTTAATTTAAACTACTGAAGGGGTTGGGCATGAATGCCAACGACTCAAAGAGGAGGTAGTGACCCCCCAAAGTGATGGAAGAAGTCTGAGGAGGAGGTGGAATTGGTGAAAAAAACAGTAAAGGTGGAGGGGGTGAAGACACACAAAGTTAGTTGGGGAGGTGCACACATAGGGAGAAATGTAAGAGAAGAATAGAGGAAAGAAGAAGGAAAGTGAGATTCTGGGTGGAGGTTGGTGTCTGAATGCATGGAGTCTGGAAACAAGATGAACGACCACGCTACTAGCAAACAGGAGGGTGGACATAGCGGCAGTAACTGAGACTTGGGCAGCACCACACCATGACTGGGACCTTGCGCCCCTGGATATAAAACTATACAGGAGGGACAGGGTAGTTGAAAAGGGGGAGGGATGGCAGTTTACATCAGGAGGGAATAACTTGCATGAGGGAGGAGTCTGAGGATAGGAAGGTGGAGGTATTATGGGTTCAGCCATGGACCAATAGAGGGAGAAAAGTGAGGTTGGGGTAGTTTACAGACCACTCAGCCAAGATGAGGAGAGGGACTGGGAACTGAGCTCACAAATATTGGAAGCTGTGGGGAGAGGAGAGGTGGCAATTGTGGGGACTTCAGTCTGCCAAGGTGGACTGGAGCGTACCATCCACAACATATGCTAGGAGTCTGGTGATCCTGGAAGGACTGTATAGTGGGTTCCTGACTAAGGGTCACAGACCCAACAAGAGCTGAGGCAGTTCTTCATCTGGTGCTCACAAAGAGGAGTATATACAGGAAATAATGGCCAGGGAATCCCTGGGTGGGAGTGACCATTGTACAGTGCAGTTCCAGTTGGATATGGGTAGGAAAGCATCCTGACTAAGACCAACATCTTAGATTTTAGGAAGGTAGATTTCAGGAAGATGGTTGAAGTGCTAAGGTTACCTGGCAGGCATCAGAGCAGATACGGGGTGGACTAGAGGTGATTCATCATTAAGAAAGGAATACTGTTTGCCACAGAGGAGTGCGTTAGGCTCGGGGGACCCAAGAGCCAAAACACCCTGCTGGTTCAGTTCTGGGGTTACCCAGGCAAGAGAGAAGGAGAGTATAGCCTATAGAAAATTCAGGAAGACCAGGAGAGTGGTGGATGAGGAAGACTACCTATGGTTGGCTAATGAAGCAAGTAAGAAGTCTGACGAGCTAAGGCACAGAGGGAGCTGCAGATAGCTGAAGGAGAGAGGCCTTCTTCGTTATATAAGTGAGAAAAGGGTCAAGAAGGATGGGATTGTTGGGCTTAAAGAAAGTGGAGGAGGATAATGGGGGGCAGAGACACTAAATGAATATTTCTTCTCCGTCTTTACCAGGGAGAAGGACAAACCAATGACTTTAGGAGGAAGAAAAGGAGCAAGGGGACACAAACAGATGTGATGGAGGAGGAGAATAAAGTGTGTAAGGGGCTGCAAGCATTGAAGGTGGACCGATCACAGGCACGGACAGAGTACATCCAAGGGTACTAAGGAACTGGCTGAGGAGCTGGCAGAGCCACTGGCAGGCCTATTAAATAGTTCACTGGAGTTAGGCGTGTACTGCAGGACTGGAGAACAGCATATGTGGTGCCCTCCACAAAGCGGTCCCAAGGATGACCCAGGGCATTACAGACCAGTCATTCTGACCTCAGTCATGTGCAAGCTTTGCAGATCATACTTGGGGAAAGGTTGGAAGAATATCTAGAAGGAGCATAGTCTCCAGGATGCAAGGCAGCACAGGTTCCAGGGTTTTAAATAACTGATCAGCAGTTTTTTCTTGGGACTATACTAACTGTACAGAAAGTATTTATGTAGATTTTCTAGAAGTGCTGTGTTAAACACAGTGAGGCAAGAGCTATGCATTTTCACAAAGATTTAGCACTTTTATGAGCAAAACGCTAATACATTTTTAGAGTTAAATAAATCCCTGGGTTCATGGGAGAGATCTTGTCAAATAAGTCTGACTGACTTCTTTGACTAGAATCACAAAGACAGAAGGCAGGGGCCAAGTGGTAGACATTCTCTGTCTGGATTTCAGCAAGGCCTTGACACTGTGCCCCACAAAGGTTGATCAGAAAGTTGGTGGATCTCAGGGTTCGGAGATAAGATGGCCAGATGGGTGGAAAACTGGCTGAAGGACATAACCCAGAGGTTGGTTGTGGGGGCGGGGAGTTGTCTGGCACCAGAGAGGTCACCAGTGGGATCCCACAGGGCTCATTGTTGGGCCAGATGGTGTTCAGTGTCTTGCCAGTGACATTGGGGATTGCATTAAGGGCAAATGTGCCTATTCTCGGATGACACCAAGCTATGCAGGAGAATGGACACAGCTGAAGGGATACAGGACCTCAGTGATGATCTGGAAAGGCTGGGGAGGTGGTCAGAGATCTGGCAGCTTCGCTTCAACTCCAAGAAATGCATAGATCTTACTTGAGAGGGTTCCTGCAGGAGGTCATAACATGTAGGACTCGCCCCTGGTTTCCGGATGGCAAAACAAACTTTTCCAGCAATGCTGGCAGGGGACTACCCACTCGGACGTCATGTGATGGACGTCGGCATGACCCTATATAGTGGGCGGTCCCATGCCCGCCTTCCAGTTCTTTCCGCCTTTCACCTGCACAGAGTTCTTCACGGTACGTTGCTCATTCAGTCGCCATTTCACCTTATCTCCTTGCTGATTTTCTCTAGATTCCATTTCTGTAATGTCTTCTCCACCTTGACAGTGAAGGCGAAGGAGAAATGCGGTACACAGATCCCTCACAAGGACAGTCACTGTGTCTGTCTCTTTCGCCTGGGCTCGAACACGACACACAGGCCTGTCCTGACTGCAAACTCTTTAATCAGGCAACCCGTAGACGGAGACAGCAGGCCCTGGAGGTCCATCTTTGAAGACCAGTATAGTCTCCTGGAAAAAGAGATGCAAAAGCTGAGGGACACCACTTCTTCACTTCTTCTGAGTCAAAAGAAAGATAAGGAGAAGCATGGAGAGCGGATCGCCTGGAAGATCAAGATCAGGCCACAAGTAAGCCCTCTATCAGTCAGGCTGTTCCCCACTGCCTGGCCTTGTGGGTACTCAGGCGGCGTCAGGACCTCTCCATGCCTTCTGCCGCTTTTCTCTAATATCTGCCAGTAAGTCATCCACTGGCTTCTCCAATGAATGCCCATTCACTGCCGATAAGTCTGCCCCGGCTCCTCCGGGGGACTGCCTGGCTGTCGATAAGTCAGGTCCCCAGGCTCAATTGGGGACCTGCACGACCACGACTGATAAGCCGGTCGAGGGTCCTTCCCTCCTCTGCCCTGGTCCCTCTTCCATCTGGTAGCCACCTCCCCTGCCTCGGATGACCCCACAGACTCTGCTCACCCATCGGGGCTGACACCACCTCATCTGATGTCTGGTCGAGCACGCCGATGGCTGTCTTCCAACCCTCCCTCAGGTCCCTCCTGAGCGGAGGCTTCAAACAACATGAAGTCTTGCTGTATTCTGACATATGCAGTTAGGTCCTGCCTTTCAACTGCCTCGAGAACAAAGGGTTAACTTTTCTATGCCTTGCATAGAATGTTCATCACGAGCTCGGGTTGAAGCCCTGTCTGCTGCTGTTTAAATTGCAACTGTCAGATCTTCTGACGAAGACTAGCTAGGTGTTCTGTGTGGAAACTGTAAAATTCTTAGCCAACTGGCAAATATATAAAATGTTTTTTTGGTTTCAAAGGAAGACTGAAGTCAGGAAACCGAAAACAAAACACATCCAAACACAACATCCCACCCAAACAAAAAGAGGGTGTAAAAAGGACACCCTAGGTGCCAACACTGCTCCTGCCACATCCCTGACCTGGTGGACAATTAAAAGCAATTTGTGTCAAGGAATGCCTTTCTGCTCCCTCCCTCCCATGCAGATGTTAACCACGGATGCTCCCTTGGATGGATGGGGTGCACTTTGGTCCTTATCAGAGCTAAGGCTGGTGGACCGCATCTTCCCATAGCTAGCATATCAATCTCCTCGATGAAGCGGTCCATCTAGCCCTTCAGGCATTCCAGCCCCTATCTCAAGCCAGGATAGTAGCTGATTCAGTCAGACAACACTGCAGTGGCGTTTACCTCAACAAACAAGGGGCGAAATTGCATACCCTGTGCATGGAGACCCTTGCAGTCTGGCAGGAAGCCATCAGACAGAACCTAACGCTAACGGCTGTCCACCTACGGACAGTGCAATCAGTTAGACCAGCTAAGTCGCCAGTCATCCGCTCACAAATGGACACTTCACAAAGAAGTACTCCAGAAAATCTTCGACCTGTGAGGAATTCCACAGCTGGATCTGTTTGCTCCCCAATCAATCATTGGCTCTCCAGTTACTTCTCCATTATTCCGAGCAACAAGGGATGATCTATAGATGCCCTGTCTCAGCCTTGGACTGGACTCTACTTGTATGCCCCCCATAACATAACTATTGAAACTAGTGGTCAGTCAAACTGTACCTCCTGACTCGGTGTCATGGATCCCTCCTGCACCCCAGCCTGAAGACCCTTCATCTTCACGCTTGGCTCCTGAGGACACATTTATAAATGGACTCCAAGTGTCCTCATGTTACCAACATTCTCCTGGCTTCTAGAAAACCAGCAACCAGAGAAACCTAGAATTCCAAATGAAAATGCTTTTCCATATGATCTGCCTCTCGCTCCCTGGACCCTTAATCTTGTCCACTGACGAAGGTTTTAGATTACCTGGCCTCACTATCCGAATCAGGCTTAAGTTACTCCTCCATCAAAGTCCCACCTGGCTGCCATATCTGCATTCTTGAACCTTTTGATGGCAAACTTCTGTACCATCATCCTTTAGCCAAGATGTTTTTGAAAGGAATGATAGACACAAACCTCCGATTAGAAGACCCACTCCTCCGTGGGATCTCAATTTCATTATAGAAAAACTGACCTCGAACCTTTTGAGCCAGCTGCCACTTGTGATCTCAGTTTCCTTTCATGGAAACGTTGTTTCAAACAACATGAAGTCTTGCTATATTATGACATATGCAGTTTGTCTCAGCCTTAGAACTGCTCCGAGGTGAAAGAGTTAACTTCCATGCCAGGCATGGAATCTTGGAGGAGCTCGGTTGAAAAAAACTGTCTGTTGTTCTTCAAACTTAAACTTTCAGATTCTTTACTACCACTGAACAGTTGCTCCGGAGATTTCTCCTTCTGCTCGGTTCATTTTCGGTTAAAAAGTACTGCTTTTTTAAACCACATTTGTCTTATTTTAACCGCAACCGGTCGGTTCAAGCTCTGTCTGTGGTATCGTAAATATAGACAGGTTTACATTTCTCTGTGGAACTTGCAAGCGTTATCGGTTCGATTTGAACCGATCAGGTTGTTGTTTAAACTTAAATTGCATTTAGAGTGCGGTTCCGGTTCTTATCGGTACTAAAAAACCGGATTTCATTACGTTTTTTCCACCCGTGACACGGTTGGGAACCGATAGGGGTGTCTTGCTTGGCGATTTGCCGGAAAAGGGCAAGTTTTTGGTTAGGCTGGCATTATGTCTGAGAAACCCAAAAAAAAACCAGGCCCACTGGGTTTCAGCACTGTAGTGTCTGTGGGGAAGCCTTGCCAAGGCTGACCCACACCTACCTCATGTTTATTGTCTGGGGTTTGACCACCTCAATGCAGACTGCCAGATTTTGCAAGAATTTCCCTGCAGCTACCCTGGATAAGACAGTTGGTAGGCTCAGGAGCGAGGAGCTAAAAAGTCCGCTGACCCGATGGACAGCCCGGTTCGGTGCCAGCCGAACGGAGGGAGTGCCCTCTGACCAGGGCGAGACTTCTCGGCAAACGGAGAGCTGACTCAGAGGAGCTAGTTCCAGCAAAGAGGACTAGAAAATCAGCAGGTGGAGCAAAATTTCTTTCTCCAACCGCTGCAGAGATAGCCAAAGCGATCCAAATTGTCCAGTCGCTTTCCCGGTTCCCACCGAACCGGCACCATCAGGTGAGCGGTTCCACTGGTTCAAGAATATGATAGAGGAGTTTATGAACCAGAGGAGGGGAGGAGGATTATGAAGAGTGAATGTGATTTTGAAAGTCTGGATGTGCCCATTGAACCAGACATCTCCCAGACAGACCTTCAGGAGTGTCTCCCCTAGGCTTTCTGAGTCCCTTCTTATTTTATGTTTTATAAAAGTTGCTGAAACCCTCCAGCTTCCTTTGAAGAAGCTGTGGATGAACAGGAGGAGCCTGACTATGTGGAAATGATGGATATCCCAGAGTCCAGGAGATTGTCTATTCCTTTGCATAAATCTTTTAGGAAACAGACAATAACAATTTTAAAAGCTCCTAACACTGTACCTCCTGTGGATAAAAGAATGGACAAGAGGTACACATTGTCAGGTTCTGATACGGAGTTCCTTTCAGAACAATGCAGCCATGTTGGGTGGTGCAGGCTGCAGCCTGTGATAAGGCAAATATTCCCTTGGCTTCACACCCCTGACAAGGACTCCAGGAGGATTGATGCCATGGCAAAGAACAATACATGGCAGCATCCTTGGGACTCAGACAGGCGAATTATATGGCCTATGTTGCAAGATACCAGAAATCCAGATGGGATACTGTTATGGCTTTAGCTAAACAGGTCCCTGGCCAGCTTGCCAAGGAGCTGGAACAGGTGGCTGCTGCTGGTATTGAGGCATCCAAGGTGCAATTCCATGCTGCAGTGGACTCTAATGATGTATCTTCAAGAGTCATGGCTACATCTGTGGCTTTTCAGAATGGCTTGGCTCAGGTGTACTAGCCTGTCACAGGATACCCAGGCTAAGGTCATGAATTTTCCTGTTGTGGGTAATTCTTTTGTTTGGGAGCAGACAGAGAATTACATGAAGAAAATGGATGAGTATAGGACCACTTATAGGAGTGCTCAGGCCAAAGAGAGGCAAGCCACTTCTCAAAGGCAGCTTTCCAGGGGCAGGCCTTTTCACAAGCCAGGCCTCCTCTTCAGCTTATGCCCAGAGTGGGTTCTTCACAGGGAGGCAGGCAGAGGGCACGAGCAGGCCTGCTCCACCCCTCAGCTTAAACCACCTGCCAAACAGGCACCCTGATGGGATGCCCAGGGCAGCTTCTCCATTACCTGTAGGGGGCAGGCTGGCTTACTTCGTCCAGGACTGGGAGTCTTTAACATCAGACAAGTGGGTCCTGGAAGTAGTAAGCCAGGGACTGGTTCTCAGCTTCAAAAATTTCCAAAGATGAGAACCAGATCCTTTCCACCTGCAAATCCATTAGAGGCTCTCGCTTTGGAAACAGAAGTCTCAACCTCCTGGCTTTCAGAGCTGTAGAAAGGGTTCCTCCCTACACCAGTGCAAAGGACTGTACCCAGGTACTTCTTACCCCAAAAGACAGGAGAATGACGGCCCATCCTGGATCTCAGACACCTAAACAAGCACCTTTTAAAAACAAAATTCAAAATGGTGACTCTGGGAATTATTTTACCCTCTCTAAGGCCAGGGGACTGGCTAGTGTCCCTGGACCTCAAGGATGCCTACTTCCATGTTCTCATAAGAAGCTACCACCGAAAGTACCTCAGATTCGAACTGCCCTCAGGCCATTACCAGTTCAGAGCAATGCCCTTCGGCCTTACCTCTGCCCCAAGGGTATTCACAAATGCCTGGCAGTAGCAGTTGCTCACTTAAGAAGGCAAAAGATTGCCATCTTTCCTTACCTGGACGACTGGCTCATAGTGGGTCAGTCTCCAGACCAAGTCAGATTACACCTTCAGGTTACCCAGCAGCTGCTTACATCTATAGGTTTTCTTCTCAATCTTCCAAAGTCAGTTCTAGAGCCTGTTCAACTACTCACCTTCATAGGTGCAGAACTGGACACAAAGCAGGCCAGAGCTTTCCTTCCTCTAGAAGAGTAAAGGCCCTGGTAGCTCTGGCCTCCTCCTCACTCTGCAGGTCTCGACCAGCAAGGCACTTTCTACAGCTCCTAGGGCACATGGCTGCTTCCACAGCTGTAGTGCAAGAAGCAAGATTTCAGATGAGGGACATTCAGTTTCATTTGAGAGCATTCTGGTCTCAAAGGAGAGATCCTTTAACCAAATTGATCCTAGTAACTCAAACCCTGATCCAGGCCCTGCAGTGGTGGCAGGATCAGAGCAACCTGAGACAGGGGTTCCTTTCATCCTCAATCTCACTCCTGACCTTTACTACAGATCGTCCCCTCTTGGGGTGGGGAGCTCACATGGCGACCTCACCACCCAGGGTTATGGTCCCATGAGGAATCTCTGCTCCACATCAATCTGTTGGAACTCAGAGCTGTTTTTCTAGCACTTCAGGTTTTTCTGCATCTGTTCAGAACAAAGTGGTACAGGTGAGAACAGACACCACTACAATGTGGTACATCAACACAAGGGCACTCGGTCTCGGCCTTGTGCACCGAGGCAATGAAGTTGTGGTCTCTGGCTTCTCCTGAACACTTCCCTCATGGCAGTTCACCTCCCAGGCAAGGACAATGTTCTGGCAGATGCTCTCAGCAGGATTCCCAGGGCCATCACGAATGGTCTCTGGATCCCCTAGTACTGGAGTCAGTATTTGCCAGATGGGGCACCCTCAGATGGATCTTTGCAGCCCCAGACAATCACCAACTTCCGTTTTTTGTTGCAGGCCCCAGTGTTGGGCTCAGTCCTCTGGATGCGTCCTTCTCGACTGGGAAGGGAAGTTCCTCTATGCCTTTCCCCGCCTTCCTCTTTTGTTCAAGGTGCTAGTCAAAATCAGATCTCAACCTTGCAAGGTGATTCTGATTGCTCCAGGTTGGGCCAGACAGCCCTGGTATCCACTCCTTCTTGTCCTTAGCAGTCCACCTTCCCTGTGTCTTCCCAGGAATCACAATCTGTTAACCTGTGCCATGGGAGAGTCTGGTATCCCAAACTCAAATCCCTCAACCTCAAGACCTGGCTCTTGAAGAGTTAGAGTTTGCTGACCTACACCTTTCTCAAGGTGTACTCGATATCTTGAAGGCTTCTAGGAAGTCTTCCACCAGGCTACTTACAATTTTAAACGGAAAAGGTTTTCCATATGGTGCTCTGAAAGCATATTTCCCCAGAATCTGATTTGCCCACAGTCCTGGATTATATGGTCCATTTAAATACTTTGGGGCTGAGGCCAGCTACCCTGAAAGTGCATTTGGCAGCTGTCTCTGCTTTTATTTCAGCAGGAAAGCCCTCTTCTTTCTACTCACCCTGTATTCTCCAAGTTTTTCAAGGATTGCTTCACACCAACCCCTCCATTCAGGGACCCTGCTCCTGCCTGGGATCTTAATGTTTGCATTGCTCAGCTAATCAACCCCCTTGAGCCCTTGTTTCAGCAGTGTTTAAGTACTTGACTTGGAAAACTGTGTTTCTAGTAGCCATCACTTCTGCCAGGTGCATAAGTGAATTTCAAGCTTTGTCAGTGGAGCCTGATTTTATCTCCTTTCACAGAGATAAGGTAGTCCTCAGGACTAACAGGAAGTTCTTGCCTAAGGTGGTTTCAGATTTCCACCTTAATCAATCTATATCTCTTCCAGTGTACTTACTGACCACTCCTCCTCTGGTGGAGGAGGCTGCACAGTTAGATGTAAAGAGAGCCCTCAGTTACTACATAGGCGTACCAAGGGTCATAGGTTTGACTCCTCCAACTGTTCCTCACGGTGAGGTTGGTAGAGGAAACCTGCCACTGAAAGATCTATTGCCAGGTGGATTGTCTCTTGTATCCAATTTTGTTATCAAAAATTGGGTAGGTTCCCCAATCAGGCCTGAAGGCTCACTCTACCAGAGGTACAGCTGCTTCCCTAGCTGCTGCCAGGGACATCCTATCTTAGAGATATGTCAAGCAGCTACCTGGAAAACAGTACACACTTCACCAGGCATTACCTCTGGACATCCAGGCAAGGGGTGATGCTCACAGCTGTGCTCAGAGCCTATTTCCTAAGTAGGTTCTGTCTTCCTCCATGGAGTACTGCTGTGTATTGTATATGTCATAATATAGCAAGACTTCATGTTTGAAGAAAATTACTCACCTTAGTAATGTTGTTTCTTCTAATGGAGTCTTGCTATATTATGACCTCTCCCCAGCCTGCCCCTCTCAGAACCTCTGCTCTTGGGATGTGGGTGGGCAGTGCAGTGTTGGCACTTAGTGATGCCCACTTTATGTTTTCCCCTCCTTTTGGGGTGTTGGGGTGCTGTGTTTGATTTTATTTTTGGGTCCCTGACTTGAGTCTTTGTTTTGGGACCAAAAATGTGTTAATATTTTAAGTGGCCAGTTGGCTAGTGTAGGTTTACAGCTTCCACACAGAGTTCTAGTGAGTTTTGCTTGTAAAGATCTGACAGTTTAAGTTTGAAGAACAACAGAGTCTTTTTCAGCGAGTCTGCTCAAGAGTCCATGCCTGGCATGGAAGTTAACACTTTCACCTCCGGAGCAGTTCTAAGGCTGAGACAAACTGCATATGTTATAATATAGCAAGACTCCATTAGAAGAAACAACATTACTAAGGTGAGTAATTTTTCTTCTAGTGGTTATATACTTTAGCTCGCTGTATTTCCGCTTCATGCCCTGTGTAGGGAACCTTACTTGATTTACACAAGGACAGGTGGTCCTTCCTAAAGTAGTCTCTGAACATACTCTAAATCAGTCCTTGGAGCTTCCAGTATACTACTCACAATACTCCAATCCCGTGAACATCTGTTACATACCTTAGATGTCCATCGTATCCTGTTGATTAGTATGTACCTTAGATGTCCACCGTATCCAGTTGATTAGGAAAATGTCTCAATTGTTCATCACCTTTGCCTCTGGCAGAGAAGGGCTTCCTGTTGCTAAACGAACCCTGTCTTCATGGTTGGTGAATTGTATTGCCTTTTGTTACAAAAGCACAAGAAGACTTTACCTGGACCTGTCCAAGCCCATTCCACTAGAGCTGTGGCCACTACTGCGGCTTGATTTAAAGGCCTCCATTTCAGATATCTGCAATGCAGCTCCCTAGTCCACAATCCATACCTTCACAAGGCATTACAGTTTTGATATTGCCTCACGACATAGGACAACCTTTGGCCATGCAGTTCTACAAGGTCTATCATAATCGTCCTCCCATATGGACATAACAGCTGGGATTCTCCCAGAAGTAATCACCTACTGCAAGAGACCATTCTGTGGAAGACTTACCATAGCAGTAGATCTTACTTGAGAGGGCTTTTGCAGTAGGTAATTACATATAGGACACGCCGGTCGGTGGCAGGACCCCAGAAAATTTCTAGCTAGCAGTCCTGGGAGGGACCGCCATGTCAGGTGACCGGCCAGACGACGGTATAAAGGGCAGTTCCATACGCCCGCCTTCCAGTTGTTTCCCCGTCAGCTTGTGCAGCGCCTCGTGGTGAAGTTCATAACGCTCAGTCCTGTTGCTTCGCCGGTTTTTCTGAAAATATCAATATTTTGTATTTTCTTCGCCTGTAAACGCCGGTATATGTAGTCCCTTCAAAATAAGTGCGACTCGTGCGGCGTCGCTAACTGCCTCACAAAGACGGTCACTCCCTCTGCCTTTCTGTTTAGGGCCCCGACCACGCAGTCGACAAGTGTCCGACTGCCTTCATTTCAACGCGGCCACCCGCAGACCACGCCAGCAGTCTTCAAGCCCATCTCCTCAAGAAGAAGATGTCTGCGATGGAGAAGGAGTCAAGAAGCTTCATCAGTGTCAACCTCCCTGAAGGACACAAGAAGCGGACAAAGAAAGGCATCGGAGAAGGCCTCCTCCTCCTCAGCGACTCCGGCCGGAGCCGCGAAATGCATCCCTTCGGGATAGCCCAATGGCAGCCTCAAGGCTTTGGGAGGCGCCGCCCGCCTGCCTGGTTCGCGTCGAGCCCGCCGGCTACCTCCGACAAAGGAGGCTTCAGCCCCCAGTACCGCCGCAGGCATGCGCCTACTGGTGCGGGCGCCCCATAAGCCGGACCGGCTCCTCCGACGTCCTCCGGAGAAGGCGCTAAGATGCCCGACCTTTGGGGGCGGCGACGGGCAGCGCCCCCATCAGACCGGGCCTCTTCAGATCATCGGTCCTTCTCCGGCGAGGGACCCCAGTCGGATGCCGCTCCTCTGGCGTCCGCTGGGACTCGCCCCTAAGTGCGACGTCGGCTCCTCCGGCGTGCGCCGGGCCTCGGAGCCACTGCAGACCCTGCTCCGCCTGTCATCCCAGGTTCTCCACAGCCTCGCTGCCGTCCGGAGGCAGAGTCCCCTGCCTGAACCGGGATTTTTCCCCTCCGTGCCAGGCGAGGCTGGGATCCTGGGCCACAGTCTGATCCCCTTCCTACAGAGCCGGATCTGATGTTGGCTCCCCAGATGCCGGCTCCAACTCCGCCCCGCTGACGCGGTTCCGACACCGCCCCTCTGATGCCGGGGGGAATAATTCCTCTTCCATCGGGCCCTCCACCCATGGGCCTATCCTGCCGATCCGCCCGTGGAGTTCCCGACTGAGCCATCTGCTCCGGCAGCTCCTCCAGTGCCTGGGTATTCTGCCGCCTTATCTGACACCGGTTTCCCAGGTCCACAGTATCCTGCGCCCGCAGTACCAGGCGCCACAATACCCAGCTCCGTATTCCTGCAGCCGGTTACGGATACTCTCCTACGGATTTCATCCGTACAACTATCTCCCCTCCTCCACCGCCCCCCAGGCCGCGATGGATCTCCAGGAGAGACTGGCCTCTGGTGGGCTGAGGCCAGGCTCGGCTCACTAAGGAAGTTGAGAGCCTTCTACGGCGACGGTGCCACCCTGGCTCCCGTGACGCCCCAGACGGCACCTCCCTCTCCTCCGCCTCGGATTCCCGGCTCTGTGCTCGGGATCCAGAGAGGCAGGAGCACACGTCACGGGATCCCCCCAAGGAACCTGCTCCTCCCCTAGCCGAGCCAGGAGTCTTACACTGCTACGACCCGGACGCCCGATGGCTGTTCTTGAGAAAGACGACGAGCCGGCCTCCGCCCAAGTCCCGCCGAGGACTCCTCCAGTCTCCTCCGAGGATCCTTCCTTCACGGAGTTGCTCAGGAAGATCCAGGAAGTCCATCAGTGGCGTTCCTTAGAGCCAGATCCTCAACGGGTTAAACTTGCCGAACATCTGGACTTGCCCCTTATGGCTCCTACTCTAGTGCCACCTGGATCGAGCCTCATGCCCACTTTGTTTCCACTATTTGAAACAACCATCGCTTTAGCCCCACTTCCTCGAAGTATAACAGGCTATACCAGGCTCCGGAGGGTGTAGACTTTTAGACTCTCACCCTGTGCAGACTCTGTTGTGATTAGCGCCAGTCAGCACACCAGAAACATTTGAGCTCATCTCCCGGATAAGAATCTCGCCTTCTGGATCAGTATGGAAGGAAGATCTATGCTTCTTCCACACTGGAGATTAGGCTCTAAATTATATAGACATATGGGAGTTACAGAAGACTGTCCTTACCAGGCGGAATGCAAGATTGACTCCTTGCCTGACTCCCAAGACAAGCAGGAGTTAGCCGACCTGAGTCCGTTCTGCTCGTTCGGCCAGTCGTCGGAGTATTCTGAGGACGACCTACGATGCAGTGGACACCTGAGACGGAGCTCATGCGTCACCATAAGTCTTCACGGCCATGCATGGCTCCGTGTGTCAGGTCTGGTCCCGGAGGTGCAGTCAGCAATTCAAGAAGCACCTTCAGAGGTTCTGTGTTTTCGTGGTGATGTCAAGGACATCATCACTGACTTGCAGGAGAAGGGACGGCCTCAAATCTGTTGATTCAATGTACTGTCCCCATCCCCTCAGCTCGCGTGCCACTGCAGACGTAGGCCGGCTCCCAAGCGAAACCTCAGGAAGGCGGGCCACTAAATGTCAGGCCCTCATAGTTGCCAGGCCCCGCCGACCAAAAAGCAGCGGGTGCCCCAGTTGCGGTGCTGCCTCACACCACCTGACTCCTTCCCTCCCACCGCCTCCAGACACCCCGGAGGAACCGTAGGAGACTCTCCTCCACCTTCGGGCTGGGAGAGGATAACATCGGATTCATGGGTGCTTAGATCATAGCAGAGGGGCACTCCATAGAGTTTCTGCAAAAACCTCCACGTCACCCCCTCTGAACTCCTCTTACTCAAGGGACCATCTTCCTTTGGTCAGGAAGAAATCTCTCCTCCTATGACAGGCCATAGAAACCCGTCCCCTCACCTTCACGGGACGGGTTACTATTCCCATTTCTTCCTTGTACCAAAGAAGACGGAGATCTCAGACCCATTCGATCTCGGCTCCTGAACCTATATGTATATACAAGACGCTCAGGATGCTCTCCCTTCAGACCCTCTTGCCCCTGCTTGGCCGGGCCAATGGCTTTGTGCACTGGATATGCAGGATGCGCACCTGCACATCCCCATTTGCCCTTCGCACCGAAAGTGCCTCAGGTTTTGCGTTCCAGGGAGCACTACCAATTCCGACACTCCCTTTTGGTCTTTCCTCGGCTCCCGAGTCTTTACCAAATGCCTGGCTGTGGTAGCTGCCCACCTGCATACTTTAGGAATTCAGGTTTTCCCTACCTGGACGACTGGCTCCTGGCGGCCCGTCCAGGAGGAACTCCTACATTCCTCTCCCTCACCCAGCAGGTTTTCACTGGCCTGGGTATCACCATCAACCATTCCAAGTCTCACCTGGATCCTTCTCAGAGACTCCAGTTCATCGGGCAATCCTCGACACGACAATGTGCAGGGGCCTTCCTGCCTCCGGACAGGGGCCTCCCTCCAGTCCCAGATTTCCCTTCTGTCTAGATACAGGAAGGTCCTGGCGAGGTCGGTGCTCAGTCTCCTGGGGCTTATGGCGGCCATCCTCGGCTGCTGCCGCCACACATGAGAATCTCTCAGTGGACTCTCCGCCTCAGTGGGATCAACTGGTAGACGACCGTCCTAGATCATCTGGTACTGATCTCTCGCTGTAAGAGACTTGCAATGGTGGATGGTTCGAGAGAACCTATTCCGGGGTCCCTTTTTTCATCCTCCTCCCGATCAGACTCTTACCACGGACGCTCAGGCGAAGGTTGGGAGCCCATCTGGGTCCTCACACGAACCCAGGGCTTATGGTCAAAATTGGAGTTAATTCTCCACATCAACGTGCTTTCGAGCTTCAAGCAGTGCTGTATGCTCCAGGCCCTTCACCAGTACATCCTTCCCGGTCACCTAGCTGTCCAAACAGACAACATGCGTGGTGTGGTACATCAGCAAGCAGGAGGGACTCTGTCCTACCCGCTGTGCAGGGAAGCAATGTGGGTTTGGGAATGGCAACGCTCACAACCTTCACTTCACGGCGATCCATGTTCCGGGAGTCAACAATGTCCTGGCAGACAGGAAGTCGTTGTTGGCTCTACCACACGAAAAGGGAACTGACCTAAAAGTTCTAAAAGCATCTTCCAGATTTGGGGACTCTCAGATAGATCTGTTCGCTTCCTCCCAAAACGCAAAGCTTCCAACTTTTTGTTCGTTCGCTCCAGAGCGCGGCGCTTTCTGGAGCGATGCTCTATCTCTAAACTGGAAGGACAGATTCGTCTATGCTTTTTCCCCAATTCCTCTGGTCCTCGTGTGTTGCAGAAACTTGCTTTGGAAGGAGCGAGAATGATTCTGATCAGCTCCTTTCTGGCTCAGGCAAATCTGGTTCTTCTTCTACAACAATACTCAGAGGTTCCTCCTCTTCCTCTTCCTTTATCTCGAGGATTGCTGACCCAGGATCAGGGACCCTGGTCCATCCGGGACTCAAGTCCCTTCAACTTCATGCATGGTTCCTGCAGACCTAGTCCAATCTCGCTTACGCTTTCTCCTAAGGTGGCCGAGATTCTGATGGAGGCTAGAAAACCCTCCACTAGGTCCACCTACACCATGAAATGGAAAAGATTTTCCATCTGGGCGTCCTGGAACATGGAGCCCTTTTCCTGCCCTGTGACCGTTCTGCTTGATTACCACGCCATCTTTTCAACCTGGGTCTCAGTCACTCCTCTTTGAAAGTCCATATGGATGCTATTTCAGCCTACCATGTCCCTTTCACTGATAAGGCATTTGCCCAACTGGAGGTATCAAAACTTTTCTCAGAGGGTCCTTCATCTCAGGCCCCTGTCCGACTCCAGCTCCCTTGGGACTTAAACTTTGTCCCTAGAAAGTTACTCCTCCTTTGAGCCTGTGGCTTCCGTGAGACTTGACGCTTTTATCGTGGAAGACACTCTTCTTGGTGGCCATTACTTGCTCGCAGAATTTCTTGAGCTCAGGCCCTGATGTGCAAAACCCTTATCTGATTTTTCACAAAAGAACGAGTAGCTCTTGCACGAATCCTAAGTTCCTCCCAAAGGTGATAGCGGAATCTTCCTTAAAATCAGTCTATTGAATTACCTGCCTTTTCACGCAGTACTCCAACCAAGGAGAATACTTGCTCCATACCATGGATGTTCACAGGATTCTGAGATACTACACTGATAGGAAGAAGGATCTCAGAAAGACTGATTAGTTGTTCGCCCTTTTGCTCACAAAGAGAAGGCAATGCTGTTTCTAAGCAATGCTTATCAAAATGGCTGGTCCATTGCATCACTTTCTGTTATGACAAGTACAACAAGACCCTTCGGGTCAAGTCAGAGGTCATGCCACTCGTGGAGTAGCAGTCTCCGTCTGCGGC
The DNA here is from genome assembly GCA_016271365.2 of Neoceratodus forsteri. Lineage (NCBI taxonomy): Eukaryota > Metazoa > Chordata > Ceratodontiformes > Ceratodontidae > Neoceratodus > Neoceratodus forsteri. The sequence continues at coordinate 572,742,682 of CM028137.1, forward strand.
TTGTTTCAAGAAGTGTCCGCAGACATCTGTGCTGCCACCGGACTTCCGCTATACCTTTACTAACCATTACAGTTTGGACATTGCCTCTCGCAGTAGAGCAGCAGGCTTTGTTAGCGGTCTTGCAAGGCCTCCTTTCTTGAGGCTTGCAAGGTTTCTTTTGCTACTTTGAAGTAGTTCCTCCTCCCGTGCCTTTCATTTGTTCCAGAGTGCTTGGGATTCTGTCTCTATATAATACTCACTGCAAGAGTCCTCTCAAGTAAGATAGTGCAGTTACGTGAAGCACTTACCATAACAGTAGATCTTCGAGAGAGGCTCTTACAGTAGGTAATACCTTCCCACCCTCCATCCCCTAGGCTTTTTCACGCCTTTTCCATTGAAGGAAATATCTGCTTCTCTCGTCCGGGCCTGTGGGAAAGAACTGGAAGGCGGGCGTATGGGACCGCCCTTATGCGATGTCATCCTGCGCCGGTCACCTGCGTGGGGCTGTCCCGCCAGGGACTGCTAGCTAGAAATTTTTCCGGGGTCCCGTCCACCGAGTCAGTCCCATATGTAATTACCTACTGCAAGAGCTCTTCAAGATCTACTGTTACGTAAATTCTACGTAACTGTACTATCTTCAGGTAATGTCTCTTACAGTAGGTGCAATCCCACCCTCTGTCCCCTCCTTCTAACAGAGCAAATTCTGCCCTAGTGACTTAGGGGTTAGCACTCTTGGTACTCTCGGCTTCCCTTGATCCTTGCTTTCTTGCAAGCTGAATCTGGCAGGGAACTGAGGATACTAGGGAACTCCCCCCTTTATATAGGAAGCAGGAAGATGATGTCATGTGTGGGGCGGTCCCTGGTGAAAACTGCTAGAAGAGCTGCTGTCGACGCACCCTCTGCTGGAAGCTTCCAGAAGTAATTACTACTGCAAGAGACATTCCTTAGAGATCTACTGTTACGGTAAGACTTGTAATCGCACTTTGTGGTGAGTGGTATAGGATGATCACCCACATGAACCCACTCCAACCTCTCCTGGCTTGAGCGACACAACTGCTTCCAGCGGCAAGATCTGGTGTCATGGGGGAGCGGAGGGAATTACCACCCGGTGGGTGGGAGGAGCCAGCTTGAAGACTTTCCAGGAAGCATTTTAAAGGAAAGGACACTGACCAAGTGTGGATGAGCATCATATACCACTTCTAGAACTACTTTTACAGGTGAGTAACCTGTTTATTGGGTGGTGGCAGGGACTGCCAAAAGTCCTTTTCACGGCATCCAGCCTTTCTTCAGAAACTAAAAGTTTCTCCTTTGTCTGTCGGGTCTGTAGTACAGGAGCGGACTTCTGCTGTTCGAAAGTTAAATTTCCAGTTCTCAGTGCGGGGGGCAGGGGCCCCATACTAAAACAGTCAGTTGAGCCAGGATTCGTGAAGTTGCACCCTTCAGCTGCAAAATATATTTTACCTGGATTGTTTTTGAGAGTCTGCTATAATTACCATCACTGTTTGGTGCTAGTCGAGATTGCTTTGTGTCAGTAAAAGTATTATTCAGATATGTGTGTAAGAGGAGTCCCACAGCAAGGATTCCTCACACTCTCTTCTAAAGGCACAGTGCTAGGTAGAGAGAGGATCAGCAGAACAGTAGACCAGTCAAAACAGAATCAGTTAACATTGCCTTACCAAATAAAGCAGGCCAGTGTTCCACAAAACTTATTAGATGCAAATAGCATTTCACCCTGAATCCATATATTAAATGGATGCAAGATAGAAATACAGTACGTGTATTAAATAAGTCTAAAAAGTTGATTAGCAGTTTTACATGTGAAAGTACTAATCAGCTGTGAAAATGCATAGCACTTTTTTTATATTTTATTTAAAAGTTTCACCAGGAAAAGCAGTGTTGCTCAATTTCAGATGCACCTGGGGGAAGGGTAGTGCAAGAGTACATGGAATAATCGACAATCACAAAATTCAGTATACATGGTACAAATATACATGATACAGAAGCTACAGTATACTAGATACAGTGCACAGGGTAAAACATACAATGAATACAGGGTTCACCAAACAGGATACAACAATTATACACAAACAATGCAATCCAAACAGTCTGATACTATACCATGTGATAATAGGAGTGCAGTGAGGAAATATTGAGAGCATGGAAGATCCGGGGAGGACAAAAGCAACTAGAGTGAAGTGCTGTTCAGAGTTGCAGCACTGAGGGAAGTCTCAGTGCTGGAGATAAAGATAAGGCTAGGGGATGGGAGGGACAGCTAATGGGTGGGGCTTGGGAGAGTGGATAGGGAAGGAGGGAGCTATAGCAGGGGTAGGTGAGGGAGAAATAGGAGTGAAGAGATGGTAGTTGGGGAGGTAATTGTAGGATATATATATATGGGGCTACACATATAGCATGTATTTAGCCCGATTATATGTATACCTGCCAACAAGATAATATAAGTACATTTTGTCGCCTCCCTCCCGATCCTGTTATGATATCCGTAGAGTGCCTGCAGCCCTGGTTCCCTATCTTGCGTCATCAAAGTGCAGTTTTTAGGGAGGGCTATAGTACTCGGCGACCACTTGGCTCATAGCAGGAAGTTCGAGCTGGAGCTTCCGGAGGATATAAGTCTTTTGTAAGTACAGAGAAACTTCAATTTATGGATAAAATAGCTCCCAGGGCAGGCAGCTTCACTGGCATGGGTTACCTGCCTGGATTGTGGCAGTCGCCTTTAAAGAAAACCTATATAGTTCTATTAATGATGTCCACTGTTGCATTGACTACCCTATAAAAGTGGTTTGCAGTCTGCTGCTATGCATTTGTGGAAAGCGGTTAAAATTACCCCTGTATTGTGTAGTGTTTTGCTATGCTATGCTATACTAGCTGTTTAGTACCCTGTTACAGTAATGCAAGCAGGCTCGAAATAGTGCCTTCCGCAATTTCCTGGACATGCATGTAAGCTACTGGAAATGCTGTACTCACTGTGAGCGCACAGTCGTGGATGGCAGTAGAAAGTGCTGGCTCTTGCCTTTGGCAAGAGTCTTCTGCTGTCTAGATTGGGGTGGGGCATGAGAACGTCCTCTGCTGTCAGGTTTGGGTGCAGGGTGCACAGTCTACACACCAAGCTCATCAGTCTACAGTTTGCAATCAGGCACTGTGGACAGCTTGGGGAGGGTGTCACAAGCAAGAGACCTATGTAGTGTTCTCACAGCTCATTGATTGACTGAAACAACCTCTCCATGCTGTGCTAACGGTGACCTGATGCAATAGTCATTTGGCAACGAGAAGGTAGCTTAGTTGGCATGCTCAGTATTTTCTGTTGCAGAGGCACAATAACTTGGAAAAGACAGACAATTCCTTTCATTTTTGGGACAGCGCAGCAAAGGATTCTCTGCCTGTATAACTAAGCTTTTTGTTTTTCTGAAAACATCTCTAGTCTCCAGAAACTTATGGGGAAAATGATCTCTGTATGATAAACGACTTGCTGCATATACTACACACAGAAAAATACATTCAGTGCTGTAGCCTCTAGTGGATGGACAACAAAAGAAAAGCAGTATAGAGGCTTCTCATATTTAACAACATACATTCCCTCAGATTCATTTTTTTCTTTCTGAACACCTTTTGGATTTCTTTTGCTTGGCTGTAGCTACCTTTTGAGTGTAATCTCGCATCCCTCATCCATGCATTTTGAGTAAATAAAATTGAAAAAATGTAAATAAAGCCAGACACACACAGAAAAAAATCTATTAAAACACTTCAGTAATGAAATAACTCTATTGTAGTCTCTTTCAGGACTGCTCTTTTTTTTTTGTACTTTACCACAGTCTGGTGGCACTGACGGTTGAGGCACTGGGTGCGCTCGGGGACCTGGGTTGGGACGAGCCTGGGTTATTGAAGGTTGGGGAGGAGGGATTGAGCTGTTGTGGGTGGCTCTCCTCCTCCTGGGAGGATGTGGAGTTTCCTGGCCCTTGCCTTTCACCCGTGGAGGATGGATGGCAGTTCGGCCATGGGGAGCTCTGCACTGCCATGGGAGAGATGGAAGGCTCACAGATGGCTGTGTGGGCCTCGGCTCATCGGGTAAAACCGAAAAATATAAATAAAAACAAAAATATATTTCAATGTGGAAATGTTATAGTGACACAGGAATTGTAAACTTTGAGACTCATAATTCTGAAGGAAATGTACCAGCATGAGCATTATTTCTAGCCTTGTATAAGCCACACTGTAGCATAGTGTTTCTTTAGACTGAGATTGATTTTTTGGAAGAAAATGTTGGTTACTTGAGTTAGGCTCTTGTGCGGGATCCTTCAGGCTGAAATACGACTCTAGTTCTGGAAGATCCCTGTGGAAGTTTTTTTTTAAACTTTGTTTATTTTCTTTTGTACATAAACATACCTTCATCCAACATTTCAGATGTAATATGCAGTGAGTCGCCACTCCCTTAATACTCTAAAGGTTAGTCAAATGAACTAAGATATGTCCTATGAGGGGATATCTATTGTATTATACAGTATATTCAAACTGCTGTAAAGGAGCCCGTGGAGTGGCATGAGTTTTATACCAAAATGTTCAAGTCTATTTGATCAGAGTCCTTCCCTGGTTGGGAATAACCATCATGCACTATCATAGTATTAATACACAGTTGTGTTTTAAACAGAAAGAACCCCTCAGAACTCTACATTCCCTAATAAAAGAACTCCCTTATTTTTACCAAATATCTTAAGCGCTTTTTACTTGTAGATGAGCAATATTCCATGATTATTACAGATGGTAGAATATGTTTTATGGGGAAACAGGATATTATTAGGGATAAACCAAATTAAAATAAGCCACCACTATTTAATTTTAAAGTCCAGACCAGCTGGGAAATCAACACTTGGGTCTAAAATAAAGACAAATGGTGTGCTTTAACTATAACAATTTTAAAACTTACGTTAACAGTGCCCCTCTTATAAATCCCACCATCACAGTTCTTAATTCTTCAGAGTCATCTTCAGAAGAGTGAGCATCTTCTTCTTCTCCCTCCTACGGGAGGAACATTCCTCTGGCACCATTTTAAAGCCTCAGATGGTTCCGAAAGATGAAAATTTACTCTGGTGTGCAATTCGTAATCGAGCTGGAAAGATTAGGCCATGCATTATTCCTCCTTCCGTAGCATTGCCCTTATTCCATCGAACCGTTTTCTCCGTTGCCTGGTAGCATAAGATAAGTCAGGGAATAAACTGATCTGGTTGCCATCAAAGAGAAGAATTTTTCTTTCTCCTTACCAGGGCTAGTAATTTATCTGAGAGCCCATTCCATCAGTACGATAACCACGTGTGCGGGGGCCTCTGGACTATCCTGTCTGCCCTTGAAGGCCACTCTATAAGCTTTTGGATTTTCTGGCATTAGGGTAGCTTTTCTCCCAGTTGCTGTCCTATCCAGTCTTGTAAAATAAGATCAAGTGGTCTCCTTCAGCTAGTTCTGTAAGCCCCAGAATCCTAATATTAGCAGCCCTTGCCTGATTTTCAAGGGTTTCAGTCTGGAGGCCGAAGATCGCGTTTTCTTTCACATTGAAGCTTCAGCTCCCATGGCTGCATCAGCAGTTTTGCTAGCGGTGGTCATTGCCACAGAGACTGTTTCTAATGTGGTCTCTGCTACGGTGACTCTCGGACGTTAGAGAGTCAAACTTGTTTGAAAGTCCGCCACCGAGGCAATCAATTGATTGATCTTCTCACTGAGGATTGTAGAGTCTCTCCTCCAGATTCCGCCTTGTGGTCTTGGTCTCGCCTAGAGTTGCTCGTGAAGTTGTCTGGCCGAAGGGGCTTTTGATTTTGCTCCATCTCCGACTGCTTTTCTTTCCGTGGATTGCCCATTCTTATTCTTTAGTTCAGCCACCTATTAGTATAATTTTTGTCTGAGTTTATGAGGGAATCTTCTTGAAAAGTTATATTTTAGATAGATTTTGTAGAGCTCTGGTGTTCTGACATTCTACTCAGGCTCCACAGCCCCCTCCATTGTGGAAGGTCTGATGCAGTTGTAGCGGCTAGCTAGCTATTCTTGAACGTAACTGACAAAAAATCATGCATAGCACTAGGCATGATTACCGTTACGACATGTGGTCTGGCTTTTACTTTTGTATGCATCGAAGGAAGATCAGCACATGTTTCTCACATATACTGCCCAGCATTACATCATTTAGGGAACAGACATTAAGCTGCACATTCTTTTAGTAGCCATTTATTAAACATTCTGCTTCAGAAATATTTTCACTTCTAACTGACTTAGAATTATTTTTTTAATTACATCAACCATAAGTAATGCCTGTTTTCAGATATTGGTATTGCCTTGTATCCAGCTTCACTGAGGCAGTGGTTCTTGTCTGGGACTGCATCTACATATATCTGTCAAGGTGACCCACACCAGTCAGTGTAGTCTAGGTTAGAGCACAAGCTTGGGAGCAAGCCCAGGTTCAAATTCCACTAGCACTACTGAATTGCTTTGTGACCATGAGCCTACCACTACTACCCTTTGCTTTAGCCCTCCTAGTGGTAAAAGTGGATAATAGCTAGATCCCTCTGTCCAAGAGGTATTGGACTATTGTAGGCAGTTGCATTTTAAAAAAATGTATAGTGATTGCTTGATCCTTGTAAAGTTAATTTCGAATAAGAAGCTTTATAATGTAAAGCAGATGGGACCTACTTGCAGGTACTTGAAGGGGTGGGAGTCCAGTCAGAAGCACTAAATTGCAGAAGTAGGATGAGCATAAGCCTTATGAATGAGTTGGAGCAAACTGGTAAAACTTGTGCATCATCTTCATGAGGTGCACAGTGCCCAGAACTTAGAATCTTTTTTTTTCTTTTTTTTTTTTTGTAAATGCGGTCTGTCTGCTGGACTCGAGCCTTCCAGTAGTAGATTTTTCACTTCTCCAAGAGTGGTTGCCTTGGATGATGCTTCCAGGTAATTTGATGGTGAAGTCTTAAAAGCTTGTAGTCTTAGACTTGTTTTGTAAAGATTTTAATTAATTTAGTTCTCCAGTATTAGATCAACTTCTTACACCTTAGATGTGATATTAGGGCTTTTAGATCTGCTAGCTGGATTCCTCTCCTCTCAGTTCATTTTATAAATTAGCTGCAAAATGTGTTTCTTTAGGTTCTTTCACCCTTAAATAACACAACAGAAGAAAGAACAATGACAAGACATAAGAGATGAGTTGTTAGTATGACTATTTTATTGTGGCGGATAGTAATTTTTCCAGGCCAACAGAATATCCTTTAGTGATACTAAGGATGCGTCGTACTTCAGGGCCAGAACGCATCATGTTCTAGAGACATGCACAGTGCTTCCGCTTATTTTCGCAAGCTTCCATACCTGAAATAACATTAATAATTATGTACATTTCATTCTTTTATTACACATGTAGACAGTCTGGATTGTTTTTCTTATTGTGTAACTGATGATGTCTAAAGTATGTACTAATTTATTTGTAATGTCCTTTGCTACAATAAAAGTTTACAAGTTAAAAAATGTTTTGTTAATATAGGTTTGTATTCTCTTATGAGCTGTATTTTTGTAGTGGGTAAAAAGTGATTTTCAGCATTTATTTTTTGTACTGGATTCCGGCAATGGTTTGGGAACCACAGCCTTATCTGCAAAGGTGCTAATCTCACAATGACTGTGGGAGGAGTTTGCGGTTTCAGAACAGCCTGACCATTTTGTTTTAACTGCTCTACTTTAACTTAAGATGTTAGTGTTTCTCCCTAATATTTTAAAGCATTTTAGGTTGTTTTTCAACTCAAAGCAACTGTGCTATAATGCTTTGAACGGCTCATCTGACGGAAACTGTGTGTCACAGTAAAGTGCTTTACCTGTTTTTCACAACACTTTTAAATTTGTTTTCAGCTCGCAATGACAGTGGTCAACATCGAAACACCAGCTGTCAATGACTGAAGTCAGTAATATTACTTTGGTACCATTTTCCGGTCTTATGTCTTAAATCATAACTAAAACAAAATTCTCAAAACAAATGAGGCCCACAGGTTTCCAAAAGTATGGTCACTATTTGCTAAAGGTAGATATCGTGTACATAGTGCTGTGTGTTGGCCATTGAACACCAATGAATATTGTCGTGGGACACAGAGAAAAAACCAAAAGGCAGTGTCTATCGCTCCAGTCTCTTGACTAGCTCCAAATTCATTCCCTTACTACAAAGATTGAGAACATCTCTTTAATTATGGCAGCTGAAACACCTTCCCAAAGACCAATCTAAAGCAGAGTCTGCAAGGAAGGTCACAAAAGAGCGACACTCTGATGAAAAGGACTAAAAATAAAAAATAGTCCGTCAAGCGGTTGTCCTCTCACACTAGCCTTAAAAAGACAAAAAAAAAAAGGCCGGCTCAGTAACACAGAAGGCTGAGGCACTGGACACCTTACTTCACACTACGCCAGCCACCTGTGTTCGGGAACAAGCAGCCGGCTGGCAGGGGAGAAAGATTGAGCATCTGATGGACTGCTCTCCTTCTCCATGGAGAGGGATCCTCAGTTGTCGGTGCTCGCCTGCCCTCTGGCGGAGGCTGGGATAGGACGCTGCACTGCAGTACGGGAGAAGTTGGGGCAGATGCTTGGAGGAGTGCATGCGATGCGCGCCGCTTCCTCCGCTTAGCATCATTGCTTGCCCCAGCTCCTGGGAGGGCGCCCGCAGAGCTCGGCTCCCAGCCAGCCACGGTGCTGGCCCTCTGAATCTGGTCTCCGTGGGGTTGGGGGAAGCCAGCGCTCTGTCGGGGTGGGGCAAGCCCTGGGAGTTTGGATCATGCGCCAAATGGTGGATGCCAGGGGACAGGGCTGGGGTGCCTCCGAGGTCAGCCGGCATAGAGAAGAAAATACTAAACCAAAAAGACAAAAAAAAAAAACACCCACATCCTAAGAAATAAAAGACTTAGATGCCTGCCATGGAGAATTCAAACTAAGTGTAATCTTCCAGACCATGAAAGAACAAGCATTAACACAATTCTCACTAGGTTGCGCCTCAGTGTCTCAGGAGAGGAATGCTACTTGAGGAGGAGGACAGAAACCTATTACTCCTGCAGTCAAAGGTGATGAGAAAACAAGTTCACCTCCATGAACTTTTAGAGGACCTCTCCAAATAGTATGTCTTCCTTCGAGACATGGCAGCTATAATTGATATCCCCACTGTGGAAACAGAATTCTGATATGGGGGAGGGGCTAGATTTCATAAGCATGATGAGATTGGAAGAAGTCAAGAGTCAGTATGTCTACACAGGGCTCCAGATAAGGGGTAACCAACCTGTTCTACTCACACCATTTTAATAAATATTCTTCAGAAAATGTTTTCAATGAGTACCAGTACTAACCCAACATTTGTAAATACCCCACACTACAAAGAATAGTGCTTCATAACAGAACTGGTGATTCAAAAGGAGTTTTTTTTTTCCAGATTTACAGCACTTGTATGCATCCCAATTTTGTTTTACTCACTATATTTATAAAACTGGCTAGTAAATTACTACTACCTGCCAACATTATCTGGAGCCTTGTAGGCACTTGATCAGTTCTTAGCTAAAAAACCATTGTTTTTAAAATGTACTCTTCACTACACTCTCCAGACATTTGTATGCATCTGAATATAGTTTACACATCTCTCTTTCAAAATAAGGAGTACATTGCTCAACTCAAAAATCTTATCTGGAGCCCTGTGCCTACCCATGACTTTTTTTTTTCTCTTCATTAACTTACTATGCTGTTCCTTTTGGCGCTATCCCCTCAGCTGCCCTAACACTGCTGACAAGACCCAGTCTTTCCTGAGCGCAGTACTCCCTGGATTGCCCCAGGGCAGAGCGCCTTTGGAGCTTCCCAGTGCGACCGGGTGCTCTAAAATGGATGTGCTTGGGAACCAAGGTCCACTACCGGGCAGGAGGCTTCATTTGGCATGTTGGAGAGTTGTTTTTATTATATGTGAAGGGGGCGTGTCAATGTGGGCGATGTGACTGCGTCCGACCCCTCCCCAAAGGAGCCAAGCTCACAGGTGCTCCGCCCGCAGTGCAGCCTGTGGTCACCCGGGAGCACCGGACCGAATCACGCTACCCCTCCCCTTTGAGGTGGAGAATGTACTATGACCGTTCAATCCCTCCCTCAGGCCAACCCTCGATCATCCAAATCCATTGCTAACCTGACCTGCCTGTGTCACAGCGGTAAATCTTGCTGCTGTGCCGGCGGGTTGGCTTTTCCCATGACATTTCTAAAAACATAAGTAGAAAGATTCTCCAGTTTATTGCTTCAGCAACAGTTCTTGATAAGAAAGCAGAAAAAGATATGTATATATAGTAACTAGGACTGGTTTGGAATATCTTTACCAACACAATAACAGTCTAATACAGGCTGCTGCAATTGAAAAGGCTAAGACAACCTTTTCTACAGCATCACCTGAGGAGGAGTTGGGGAAAAATTAGTTACACATTACATTACTAGGAAACACTTGAAGACTGTGCTACTCCTTTATAATAGTCTTTTCCCTGATGAGAGATCGAAGTGCTAAAGCATATAAATGCAAGTCAGGATACTGCCAAACACTAGTTGCAAATGGCTGTGTACCTTAATGATACTCATTTGTCAAGACTCTGTTTGCTGTATCAGCCAGAAGTTATGCATGGTTTATTGGATCTACAGAATAAAGCTGCTGACTTCCCTTTGAAGGTAAATCTGTGTTGAGAGAACACACAGGCTACATCAACAAGGTTGAAGACGACAAAACTACTTTGAAAAACCTTGTATAAATCTAAAGGTCCAGAGGGTACTATAGACCCCATAGCAGTGGAAGCATTGGAAGGGTGTACTATCACAGGTGCACCCAGAGGTTCATATAGAGGTATAGGTGGAAGAGGCATCAGTGCTAGCTCATCTGCCAGGAACAAAACTAACCCCGGACGAGTCATAGGTCGCCACATCTCGACCTCCGGAAGGTAGACACCTGTCTTGCCACTTCTGGCTGTGGCAGTTTGTTATGATGGGTGTTTGAGATTGTGAGAGTAGGCCTGAGACTGTCTTTAGTTACCAGTCCAAAACAAAAATAATCAAACTATTCAAACCAAATTCATCAGCGAGATACAGTAATGAAAATTAGAAGTTTAAAAGTTGCAAGTTATAAATGCTGTGGAGAGAGTGCCAATAAAAGAAATCAGAAAAGGGATGTTTCTCACATTACTTTCTAACAAAGGGAAAATTGGCGACCAGTACTCAACAAAAGATCTCAGTAGACACAAAAAGAAAATTTCAAAATAAACACAAATAGTAATTCTGTCTTTACTGCAAGGAGACTGGGTTTGCTCACTGGATCTGAAGGATGCTTATTTCGCATTCCAGTAATAGCAAGAAAATACCTACGCTTCAGAGTAGGTATGGGTCAACTCACAAGCTTTAAATTCAGTACTATTTGGTGTTCCGTGCATAACAAAAATCATTCATAAAACACCAAATAATGCTTTCTGGCAACACATACTGTATACTGTTTTGCGATTCCCTATTTCGACTACCTGTCATCATGTTAGGTTCCGGTCTGCCTTTGTAGTGTTTCTGGCAATTGCTGTTGGTGTTTGTATTCCAACCCCCAACAACTTAACACTGTAACAGATCTGTCGGTGCTTAGCCACCATGAAAAGCCGTAAATCATGGGAAGCTGTTGGTCCTTCTGTCTCCCCAGCACTGTAACGAGCTGCCTATAGTAGTGTAGAAATCCGTAAATGGAGGCTCTCTGTGTGCAGCTCCCCACTGGCGGCACCTGCTTGCTGCATGTGTGTTGCTATTCATCACTGCTGCCACAACATTTGGCTCTGTTTACTTGACAACACAGTAAGACCAAGCCCAAAAAGAAAGCGGGTTTGGGAGGTGGGAGTCGGCACTGTAGAGGAAGGAACTCACGTGTAGGAGCAGGTCCCATCTGCAGGTTTCAACCTTTCATGATAGGTAAGACAGGTTGTTTTTATGCCACCTACTGTGGTTGAACATTTATACAGGGCTCAGTGTTTTGAAAAGTTGCATTTCATGGCAACGAGACAATGCTAACTGAAAATAAAGAATAATAGTATTTAATTGTGGTTTGCTGTAAAGGAAGATATGCTGTGCCCTGAACATAACTGCTTGGATGATTAAGTATTGTATGCTGGCTGTAAGGAAAAAAAAAAATTGTCTGAGCAAAAGCTATTGTGAAAAAGTTTTTAGCCGGCTTGGTGGTGCTGAGGGTTGAGGCATTGTGGATGCCTTACCGTACTTTCGCCCGGCGACCGGGTTCAGGAGCGACCTCGGGAGGGAGCAGGATCAAGCGGAGCCAGCAGGCTGCTCTCCTGGGGTGGGGTGTCACCCTTCCATGGTTCTGTTTCCACGGGTAGAGGAGTGCGTTGTATAGCATAGGCGGAGGGGCGACAAGGACAGGAGGTGGAAGGGCTGAGCTGGCACCATGTTGTGCGTACCAGTCAGTATCGCATGCCGGGCCTCCAAAGGGAAAGTGGGACTTACAAAGAAAACCCATAAAAAAAAGGGGTTATGCTATAAAATTGATAAAGTCCAGGCTATCTGTATTTAAAACTCACTCAGCCCCAGAACTCACGTGTGAGTCAGTGTTCTATGCTTAACCCTATTCAAAATGGCCGCCTAGGGCTGAGTTTAAACCAAAAAGATGAGTAGGAAATTTGAATTAACCTGGGCAAAAGCTTTGAAAATTAATATTAACTTGATAGGGCTGGCTGCAGCTTACAAACAAAATCTGTGCCTGTTTGACCACCAAGAAAATAAACAAAAATAATGAACTCTTGAACTGTTAAGCCATGTAGATAAAACATATGTGGATTGTAAGGGAGGTGGAGTTTACATTTGCAAGCCAAACCGATTTACCTGCCATCAAAGTACATCATGCTTGCATGTACTGAATCTCTTGTGGTGCAGGGGTGGAACTTGTGAGCGGAAGATTCTTACCTAGTGTGTCATTTGCTTAAATAAATACCTGCTGCATGTTGTCTCTGATATCCCAATACTGTAATAACACTGTTGCTGGCTTCTCGTAATAAAAAAGAAACACTGGTATATTAAAAAAAAAAAAAAGTTTACGTATCAGATTTTCAGATGGAATACCAGACATTTGTAATCTGGTATTCTGTGAAATGCACCGATTTTTTAATTTCAGGCTCTAAATACCAATACAAGGGTATTTATAAAGTACATGACTGGTTGCAGCAGTTCAAAGGAATGAAGTGACAGTCTGTCCATACTTAAGCCTGTTTACACAGTCACTTTGGCACTGGAGTAGCCGGATTGCTCGGGTTGCTCCAGTGCAAAAGCTCCATGTGGACACTTATCTGATCGGGGTAACCTGCCCAGTAAGATGCTCCCGCATTCTCTCAAAACGGAGGATTCTGAGCAGACAGTCCGAGTGCGGCAGAGTAGCTGCTATTAAAAACTGAGGGCAGCAACTGTTTTAATTTTAATCCGAAACCTTCAGCTGCCATTACGCCACCATTTACGGGGAGGGCGGCTGTCCGGCCCTGATGCACTGCCCTCACTGGCACACATTGTAGCAGTGCACAGAGTGGCCGTGGTAGACATGCAGATCACCAGGAGCAGGTGGTCAGGATCATGCTGCTGCCGTCCGGCCTTTGTAGTGCTACTGCCATGTAAACACGGCTTTAGACAACTGGTTAATGTGTGGGAGAAGCAGTGAAGCTGCCTTGTCATTAATAAAACAAGTAATACTGCTAATGGTAAAGTTGGGGTTCCACTGTAGAAAATTGAAACCTACACATCTGCACTGCAGTGGTGTGGAACTGACACAGTTCAAGGCAAGGGTTTTGCTCCTACAAGAAAGGGTCCCTGCTTCCACATGGGAACAAAGAGGATGGCACAGGATTTTCTAGGCCGTTGAATCTCATCTCCGCCACAACTTCTATGATACCTTGGGCAAGGCAGAACATGAGAGGAGAAAATACTGGTCTCAACTTGGGCTGGCTGTGGCTTGTAAAGGCTACCTAAGCACAATTTTATGTGCCTGCTGTTCCGAAACCCTCTCTTGGAGGTATAGCAGACAGGGAGAGGTGCAGTGCGATGTTGTAATCTTAGCGAGTCATCTCTTCCCTGGTACTCAATCCTCATGGGCCTTATATACTGTGTGTACCTTGTCATCTTTGTTATGTAAGATGCAGAGCACCAAAAAAAACTTACCATTGTGTATTTTGCTCACCTACAGCCTAGACGGTGTGGAACTTTTCATGAAATTCTCAGGTTTGAAGAGGCCTATGCCATGGGTGTGCTTTTCAAGGCTTGGTGAAAAAAATATTATACTATTCTAGAGTTATAACGCATTTTTGAAGGTGGGGGAGCATGGCAGTGTTATGCCACACCCCAGCCAGGGAATGCAAGGTGCAGGGTTGAATGCATGGGCTCAGGTACTATACAGTGAAGACAACTGTCCTCTTGGCATAGGCCCTCCACCTCTGCAGTCTTAAGTGGCAGAGGGCCCTTTGCATTGACTGACAGATGCATTCTTTGTCCTGTGCATCTGTATTGGGAAGCACAGGGAACAGAGGTCCCTGTGCTCCCACCTGACAGCCCCATGAATTTTTCATATTTGTTGTTGCATGGAAGTGCAGAGTCTTCCCTTGGCACAGGACATTCAGATCTGTTCAACAGGTCTTGAGGAGGGGACCTGCGTGAATGAGAATACAATTCCTCTGTCTGAAACAGAAAAGAAATTCTTTGCCAAAAACTGTAATGCACCATGAGAACCCAAGGAAGACCTCACCACTGATTTGCCATAATGTTTGTTTTTTTGCTTTGGGGGTCAAAGCTTGAATTCTAACATCACATTTCCTTACTTTTGTCGCTTTAATCTGAACTCTTACAGGTGCATTACTGCAGTTTTTTGCAAAGAATATATATATACCTGTCTGTCCATTATGTAATGGGTGTGGACAAAAAAGCCTTACATAAATGCTGATATCTGACCTACTTTATTTTGGTTGATTCATACAGACATTCTCCTCCACGTGGGGGAGCAGCTTTTCCTTTTCTTTACACAGGTATATGTAATAGTGTGGACAAAATAAATGTACAAATCCTTATAAAGAATATCTGCCCTACTGTGCACATAAATTTCATTTGTGCATAGTAGATAAGTCATCAGCATCTATGTACATAGTAGCTGTCATTTTGCATTTATATATACAGTAGCTATGTTCTGTGTACTCTGCCACTGTCTGCCTGGTGGCACCGTTTCTTTCTTTCAGTCTGTGAAAATAATACACTTAAGCTCCCAGTCACTCCAGAACTTGCAGCTCACTGCCGTGTACACCATAACACACTCTCTTGAAAACCAAACTCATCCCCCGTGGCTTGACTGCCAGCTCCATTCATTTCTCTGTCTGTTGCCCTCTGGACCCTAGCCAGGGCTCCAGATAACGGGAGTACCAGCCTATTTTATTTGCCTCATTTTAGGAAATACTCCTCAGAAATGTTTTTTTAATGAGTACAGATACTCGACATTTGTAAATACCAACACTCCAAAGAATTGTGCTTCATAACATAACTGGAGATTCAAAAGGAGCATTTTTCCAGATTTACAGCACTCTTACCCATCCAAATTTTGTTTTACTCTCTATATTTTAAAACTGGTGAGTAAATTATTCTGCCTGCCAACATTATCTGGAGCATTGTTGGCACTTGATCAATTCTTATCTGGAAAAACTATTGTTTTAAAATATGTACTCCTCACTTCACTCTATCCAGACGTTTGTACACATCTGAATTTGGTTTTACTCACTTCACTTTCAAAATGAGGAGTACAGTACTCATACTAAAAATACTCTTCTCTGGAGCCCTGCCCTTAGCATCCTGCAGTTTCATTTAAGCAGTTAAAAAGCTGCCATGTTTCTGCTTTTGTTAGAGAACTTTCTTGAAATCAATCCCTTTATTTGGCCATCCAAAACCAAGAACTCTTGCCGTCTGTGTCTGACTCAGATGAGGCACTACTTCTTTCATTGCAGCTCGCTGTACCCCTCAGTCCTCCCTATCTCTTCCTCTTATACCATAAAACATTTAAAATCTGTACTTTTTTTTTTCCAATTGTCATCAGAAACGCTGATCTCATCACCGTGGCTGGCAGGCTCTGCTCACTCCTCACGACATCCTGCACTTCTTCCATGGCAGATAAGTATTTAAATAAGACCAGAATAGTACCGGAGAGAGAGAGACTTCCCACGGCAGACAAACTGCACTCATGTCACTCCAATAGGATCATTTAGTCGCTAACAGCTTACACCGTGTCTTTCTGAAAATTTTAGAAAGCTGCTCATGTGTTTATGAATGTTTCTAGTATGCGAGGTATTTCTTATTACTGTATACATGTGGATGTGGCTTTGTCCCTTGGCAGTCAATTGTAAGGTGGCATGTAACCTATGATGCATCTTTTAGCATCACTTGATCCACTGTAAAAAGGTTCCTTTCTCAGACTTGTACTAATCTGTAAAGTTTGGATGGATATGTTAGGTTTATGTCCCAAGAGGCATCATATGTACATTAACGTATTAATTATTTGGAAAACTTCAATAAAAATTAATTTAAAAAAGAAAGCTGTTTATGTAACCAATCAACAGTCAGTGCAGTGCAGCCAACGAGGGTATCATGATGCAGATACCATGGCAGCAGGCGTGATGACATGAATCCATGGCAGTCGACTTTCATAAACGGAGTATTGTTTCACCCACACAAAAAAGGTCCCCATGGGGCTGGCAGTATAGCTTAGAGGTTAGAGTAATGAGCTGTGAATGAGTTTGATACATCCAGGAGACTGGGATGTGATTGCCACAACCTCTGCTTGCACACTGTGTGACTCTGAGCAAGTCACTTAACCTCCCCAGTACTCCCAGGCTGCCCCTGAAAACAGGCACTTGTGCCTAGTAGGCCTTACCTGGTTACCAGAGACTAAAAATAATAAAATAAATAAAAAAAAATTGCATAAATGAAATACACAACAGGGACCATGTGGAATAAATTATTTTGTCTCCTGCTGTTTGACCTAGGACACATTACTCTTGACCTGCTCCACTCATGAGGTTACCCAAGGTCAAGCAGCACTAGTGAAAATAAATAACTTACTCCATGGGCGCGACACACTAACGTCCAGTGAATGTCTGGTTGTGCTGAAGAATACAGCACCTTTGGTATTTCACCTCATGCGCTTCAACCACTCATCAAGTCTATGTATTACTTTGGTGTGGATGTTACAGTGGTTATAAAATGGTCCTAAAAGATTAAAGGCTGTAAGAGCTAAGCTGTTTACTTTTGCTGAAATAACCAGATATGTATTCATTCTCAGCCAGTCATATTACTAATGCTTTCCAATCTGTTGTAAATGTTAATGTAAAACCGTATACAGAAAGAGACTTGCTCATTTCGCTTGAGAGGTTGTGGGAGAACAAACCATGAATCTGAATGCTGAATGGTATGCAGCCACCAGGCTCACAATATACAATTGCAAGCAGATTTTTATCTGTGTCCATTTAATATTTTTCTGTAAGTGGATTAATTTTTATTTTTTTTATGACTGGAAACACTCAGATGTTTGGTCGGATGTTGAAGCACTGTAATGACATGATGCTGACATCAGAGCAGTAGTATAACAAACATGTGGAAGGTCACTGTTTCCTATGAGAAAATATTACCTTCCTTGTATTATCAAGGAATGTGCTCATATGTTTCGCTTTTCCTGCTGTCACTTTAAATGCAGTACAGTGGCTGGTGGCTCTGTGATGGATTTGGTGGGGACGCTTGGTGTGCAGGTTAAAACAATTCAACAAGCCCCTACTATTCATTGCAGAGGGTACCTTCACACGTGTTCTTCAGAGCCATGCTGACATATTTTCAAAAATTAAGGGTGATTTGTTCAAGCAGATCAAATTATTATTGTTTTAATAATTTGTGCTTCCAGTAATTGCCTAAGATTTTTAAATATGGAGTGTGTGAGATCAAAGATAAATCGATTTCTGCCCTGTTTTTCAAGTCCAGGTGTGCAGCAAGTATTTATGTAAATTAATTTTCCAGTGTAGTCAGAGTGCTAGAAAATAGCCATGCATATGTTTAAAAAAAAAAAAAGTACTGAATGGTGGATTCATTCGTTAGTAGAGATTATGGGAAAAGTTGTTTAAAATGCAGAAGTGTAACAGTGTGTGTTTCTCTTGTGTTTTTAGTAAAGAATATTTCTATAGGGTATTGTTGGGAAATATTGACCGCCTAGGAAGTAATGAGGTCCGATGTCGCAGGCGTGGGCCTTATAGCTCCTGGAAGGTCCGGTATTTCCTAATAATGCCCACCCTGGAGGGTATTATTGTACTTAGAAAATGGGCATCTTAGTTTTTATTAAGTTGTAAAATAAGAGAGAAAATAAGTTTAAAATTGAATAAAAGTAGTAGAATTTTGTTTTAATTGAAAAAGTAGTGCATATGTTTAAAAGCTGTTCTACCTTTTGTTGCTCTTCCCACAGAGCTATTGTAATCTATTGACACACACACGCACACACACCTCAACAAGAAGTGTGTAGAAAACATTTACCCTAACAGTCTGTGGACATAGTCTGTCTGCTTTAGTAAGACTTTTTTTTTAAATTCATTCATTAGCGGTCAGAAGTATCTGAGCGCGCACCAACCTTGCGTGACTCTAATGGATAACAGCATCTGCAATGGCAAGGGATAGTCCTGACTCCGAGGTACATTATTTATGTTTTAATACAAAGCGGCAGCTTTAAGTGTGGGGACATTGTGGAATTTGTGCTGCTTTGATAACGGGCTTTCTAGCATGAAACCAAATGATCTGACGCCTGATTTCATTTTCGTTCAGCTCGGTAGTTCAAGAGCGTTAGGGAGAGGGTGGCGTTGGCAGTGAGAACACGGCTATGTAGAATTGGTATGTTACCACTCTTCCTGACCGAGAAATATCGGGATCAGGTACCCCCACTGAGTTGGGAGAGACAGCCCTCGCTAACTTAGCGAGAGAAAAACATGGCTGGGATTTGAAATTTCACTGGTGCTGTTAGCCAGTGACAAACTAGCCTGAGCAATCCTGTACAAGGGTGTATGTGGTGAGGTGGCACTTGAGCTGGTATTATTTTTTAGCTGGGCATCTATTAAGAAATAAATGCCCAGCTAGGAGGCTGCATCAGCAAATCAGAATTGTGAAATCATTTTTGGCATTTTCTTATGCTTCATGTTTTAGCCATGTGTGTTTCCACTTCTACCTTGAGGGTAGGTCTCAATCTTTTAGAGTTGGTGATTTCCTGTTCTCCCACTTCCTGTCAGCAGTGGTGTCCCACAAGGGTCCATCCTTGACCCAGTATTCTTCTCGATCTTTTGGACAACCTCCCACTGCCTGCTCCTCTGCATCCAGGGCCGGATTAAGTTGTGGTGCCCTGGGCAATTTTGAATTGTGGGCCCCCTGTGACTTAACCCCAAAAGCTGAACGATTTTTGATGCCTTAAAATTGATTTGGAGTATTTTCCAGCTACTCTGAATGCCATTCTTGGGGCGGAAATAGAAGGCTATTATTTGAAGTTGGATGGCTGAATTACATTCACACTGAGTGTCAGCACTCAAACACAGTCATGCATTACTGGCCCCTCCACACCAACATCTCACTGCCCGAATAGATAGTAGCCCTGGACAGCCTGCCATTTAAATGTGTTAGCCATCCTGAGATCAGTGGGCTGGTCTACCTGGTGTCGTGTTGGGCAGCAGGTAGGTGGGTGCTGCTGTGAGGACAAGGAAGGTAACTCAGATACAATAAACCTGCTGCAGCTGCTGTGAATGTTTGCTGGGGTCAGGGGTCACAGTAGTGACCACAGTCAGCAAGAGACCTGGGTAACTGTGGCTGGGGCTGCCTACAAAACTTCACTGACTGGTGGCATGATGACAAACAAAGCACTGGGAGAAGATTAAGAAGTGAGAGAAGCTGGTTGGAGTCTGGTGCAATGAAAGGCCAAATTTTTCTCCCACTCCCTGTCTCCCCTTTTACTATAGTATGATCCTCTTCTCACACATCACATCATTTTATTTAAAACTTTTAAAATAACAAACATTATTTTTTACCTGAGATAAAGACAAAGTCAAAGAAGATGAGAAGGCAAATAGGACAGAAATGCCTGGTGGTGATTTGGGTCCGCTCAGCCTGTGGCCTCACTGCTGACTACTCGCACTCCTCGCTGGCAGCTTCTACTACTTGACAGTCTCCTGACACACACAAGGTGGCAACATGTGTGTTGTGCACTCACCAGTCTGCCTTGACTTCAGCTGATAATTCAGCTATTTTCCGACCTAAGTGACCCGATGATCGGAGTCGACAGCCAGTCCAGACAATGGGCCTAGTGACAGGCCACAGACGCTGAGGTGGAGAGTGTGGAGGATGGTCTTCTCTCTATTGACGATGATGACAGGATTCGGCAGCTCTGTTTGCTTGCGGCTGGTGCATGGTGCTGTTTTCTAGATCCGGTGGGACTTACTTCACGTGAGCGTAGATGTGATGGAACCACCATGCACTATGTGACGAATGGACCTGAGGTCTGGGGACAGAAAGGTTCTGGTCTAGGGTCAGGTGCAAATCAATGAAGGACCATATTGGAACAATTTCATTGGCTGGCTAGCATGTTATGCTTTACCTGACCACCAGAAAGAAGCGTCCATGGGGAAACAAAATGCCACAAATGGCCGAGCTGTTTGGACGGTTGATGGCGGGCCCAGCGGGCAAAGGAATGGTCAATGATCGACTTCTCCCCAAGGTTTAGTCGCACAGTGGAAAGTAGAGGGGGTCAGAAGAAGAAGAAGAAAAAAAGTAAAAATAAATAAATAAATAAATCAGTGGCTCTCAAACTAGGGGGCCCAGGGCAGTGCCCCTTTGCCTATGGTTAATCTGGCCCTGTCTGCATCCATCCACATATACACAGATGACACTGTATTGTTTGCCTCTGATTCTCCCGTTTGATCCATTGCCAGGCTTCAGCTGGACTTCAGCCATGTTTGGCACTGGTTGTGGTCAAATCCAGCTATCCTCAATGTCAAGAAAACAGTTTCCATGATCTTGGCACTAGGCTTACCACCATCCCTCCTTCCACACCTTAGAAGAGGCCCAAATTGATGATGTTTCATCTTGTAGGTACCTCAGGCTCCTGACTCGACTCAGCACCTTGACTTTTCTTGGCATGTGGATGCCACACACAAAAAAAGTCACCCTAAACTCAGAGAATTATACGTGAATGGAGGTTGCATTCCTCCTCCTCCTCCTGCCCGCGAGCTGTTGTCCAGAAAATTATTCTCCTCATCATTTGCCTATGGTGACATTGTCTACAGTGTAGCTTCTAAGATCACCCTGGCCAGACTGGATTTAGTCTTTACTTCTTCTGCCGATTTGCTTTGGACTGTCCACCTCGTGCCCACCATTGCTCCCTATATTCCTCCCCTTCCTCCTGTCCCTTGAAGCCAGACGTATCACTCATTATGCATCCTTCATCTCCAAGTACTGGCTCGGCTCCAGCAGTGGAGGAATGTACCAAGTAGTGTGGGCGGTCATAATTGCATAGAATACCACAGTATGGGGCACTGTTCAATTCGTTGTCTGACCCTTCAGCTACAAAAGTGAGGGGCTGCCTGACCCTCCTATCCCCTGGCTCCACCGCCTATGTTTGGCTTCCTCCTCCCTTACCTTACCACTCTCCTTCTCCCTCCCCATATGCTCTTTGTAACTCTGGCTTTCACTCCCTTCAAGGAATTCATCAGCAGGCCAAGCAGCTTTCTCCTACCATTTCCCCAAACTCTGGAATTCTCTCTCACTAACTATGTGCTGTGCTACCTCCTAACGCTCACTCTCTTCTCCACGATTTCATTTCTCACTCTTGCAGTTGTACCTGATACGGTTCCCTGTTCCATTGCTCACTGCTTTCTACCCACCTTTCCTCCTGACCTTCACTTGTCTCCCCCCTTTTTTTTCTCACCCTTTAGCAACAAGTCCTAGTCCCTACTGCTGATTCCACCATTACCACAGCACTTTGAATTGTATTTCCTTGAATTCCACCTAATTGCATTCCCGCTTGCTCCTTGCATAAATGGCAGTTTACACTTTTGTTACAAATTTCCTTCTATCCATTGGATGACATTCTACACCTGTTCATTCATAAGTTGTCTATTGATTGTAGCTTTGTATATGAAGTTGTTTTTTCTGCCATGTAATTATTGCTTTGATTATTTCTTCACTGCCCTCTTCTACCCTCTTCCCCAGTACGCATTTGTTATCAGCTTAGTATGTCTTTCCTGGTGAAACTTTTGAAATAAATAAATTAGCCACAATTTCAGGTTAACGGAATAGTTAAAAATTATAATGACCAAACGCCTTGGTCAAAGTGGTGACTAGGAACATAACAGTTAGCTAAATTCATTTACTGTAGCCAATGGCAATGGTGACAATTCTAACACACACCCAGAGTTTGGTTTAATATCAGACTTGTGGCAGTTATGAATTTAACCCAAACAAAAATACTGGATTTTAGGAGGATAATTTTGAAAGGGTGAATGAGCACTTAGGAGGGGAACTGCTGGGTGGGGGTAACACGGTGGATGGAATGGAATCTAAATGGGTTGACAGAGGTTAGAAAGCTCTCTGTGAGTGTAGTAGGGAAGGCATTGAGAGGTGTAAGACATTATGGTTTAATGGAGAGGTTAGTAATGCCGTGAGGGCAAAGAAAGACATTTATAAAATACAACCCTATTCAGACAAAGGAAGACAGTGGAGTTAGAGTAGGATGAAAGAAGCTGACGAGGCTATGAGGAAGGAGAAGTCAGACATGGAGTAGAATAGAGTGTGAAGTAAAAGATATGGCCTTATTCAGGTACATGCAAGAAAAATGAGACTAGGGATGGCATAATACACCTGAAAAGGCTTTGGAATGGGAGGAGGAGAATAAAGGAAAAGCAGACATCTTGAGTAGAGCTGCTGTGCTGGTCTGGTGCCATGGTGGGGGGACGACTTAAATTCCATTTTAATGAAAAGTATGCTTGCTGGATTATGTGCATGAAAGGTGGATGTCTATATGCCCGGATGGACTGCATTCCTGTGTGCTTTCTCCTCAACTTTTTTTCTGCATGCCTGTATAGTTTGTAGGCATGAACTCTGTTGCATTGCCCTGGGCACAAACAGTGATTCCTCTTTTCCATCCCCAATTTCATCCTAATTTAAATGTAGTTGCTTCACTCTCTTCTGCCCGAGTGTGAAAAGGTGTTTGACTCCATTGCAAAGGTCATGACCCCACCCATAAAAGGAAACATAGGAGTTGATAATGTGTAAAGGGACTGAAGTCAAAGTATAGAATATGCTCTATCAAGTTTGTCTGACACAACTTCCCTCCTGTGAACCCATGATTTCTTTTGTCTAGCAGTTCCATTATTTACAAAAGCTTACTTCTCTTTCCTTTATTACAGTCTCAAGCAGCTTAATCAAAACAGACGTCAGATTAACAGGTCTAGAATTCCTGGTTCATCCCTGATCTTGCTATTATGTAAGGGAACCACGTTAGCTTTTCTCAGTCTCTGGGTACTATCCTGTCTATAGTTAGATGCTGAATAGCTCTGCTAGCAGCCCAGCTAGGACTTGTCTCATCTCCTTAAAGGAAAGTCCCTCAACCTATGTTCTGCATATCTGTGTAGTTCGAGGGCATAAACAATGATTCCCTCTGTTATATGTACACACACACACACACACACACACACACTCTAATTTAAATGAAGTTGCTTTCACTCTGTTCTGCCAAGGTCATGACCTTTGCAGTGGAGTCAGCAAGTTTTCACACCTCTGTTATACAGCAGCATTAAAGGCTTCAGGAGGTCAACAAGACCAAGAGAGTACAGTTTAGTAGACCACATTTAAAAAAAGGACAGGGAAAGATGGTGGCAGTACAGAATAGAGATGTAAGGGTGATTCAAGGACACAAGGGAAGGTGTTAGGAGATCTAAACATGTACTGGGTGAAGATGGGAGCATGATTAAAACATAAAATACCTCCTCTACTGGATGAGTAAAGTAAGTAGTGGGGATTTGTTCAGAATTAGTGGGAACACCAACCCCAGAAGAAACCTAATGAAGTTGGAGGGCAAAGTCAAGAAAGATATCAGGAAACATTTTTAACAGAGAGTGTGTTGCAGGGTGAAGCTCCTTAAAGACGTGGTCCAGAAACAAATGGCTTTGATACTTTTTATTCGACCCAACAGAGGTGTAACTAAAGAAAACCGTGCTTAAGCTTTAGGACTAACCAAGTCCTTCCTCGGAAGCTTATGCCAGTTGTTCAGAAAATCACATTCTGTTAACACCCAGATCATACATAAAAAAAATAGTTCTCATTGGTTTAAAATACCTTTTTAAACCATAACAGGTCAGGTGCTGCCACTGCTGTGAATAAAACAGTAGTGGTGCAGGCTGCATACTACACTAGTGTTCTAATTGCTTCTGGGGATTGGGGTAACGCTTAAAATAAGACTTGTGCACATTGTGTAAACCATTGCGGTCACCTTTAAAGAGTTTGTGACATCTCCAGGAAACCTTAATAAATGTAATATTAATTAACAATATTTTTTATCATGGAGAGCTGCTTGAAGACAAGCTCCTTGTCCCTCAGACTTAAAGCAGCAGTGTTGTTAGTTCTTTTCAGCAGTAATTGTTTTCTGGCAAAATATCAATACCCATTTTATTTTTATTTTCTTTCATTCCTGAACCAAGATACAGGATTCTGTACCATGTGTCGTAAAAAAAAAAAAAATATCCAGTGTGATGCTGTTTAGCATCAGAAACATGTGTAACACAATCCTAATAACATCCACATTATGGATGTCATGTATATTCAACAGGTAACCTCAACGGAAGGGATTTTTTAAAATTGTGTGGCACACTCGTCTTAAATGATGTGAGATATTAATTATAAAATTAGCTATAAAGATGTTTTAAAGAGCGGCTGACATCTTTGGGGCAGGCAACTCATGCAGTAGCTGCTTGCTTCAGGACCAACTAGCCATATTTAGAGATGTATCTCTTCAGGGACTTCTGAGGTTAGAATAACAATAGGCATGACAGGGTGTGTGTGTTATGGATGTAATACGTCACTCCTGGGGTGGGTTGAAGCACGTGATAGACAGAGGCTTCCACCACCCCAGGAGGACGTTATTATTACGATAACACACATCCCTGGAGTGCCTTATTGCTATTAATAATAATGGCTCGCTCTACAAAATAAAAAAATAAAGATAAAAATTATTTTAAGGGATCCAAATGGTCATGATAATGGAGCTCAGGAGCCATAGAAAAGCAATACAGTGATGTTATTGTGTAATAACATCATTGACCAATCGAGTCCAGGAAATTTTTTGCCATTGTATAACAACAAATACCACAGTCTCACTTCCTAGTAAACCCAAAACAGTTGAGTGGCTGCTGCAGCCCCACCCAGAACACTGTTTTCATGACATGAAGTGGGAAAAAGACTTGGGACTATAGATATTATAATGCTGTCAGGGCAGTGGCAGAATTTGAGCACTACTAAAACTTCTAAGAGGCTCTCATACATGTTATGGAGGGGTTAGTATTACATGTACCCCCTTATTTATTTATTTAAAATTGGTGACTAGAAAAGGCACACTGAGCTGAGCTTGTTTCCAGGTGTGACCGGGGACAAGGTAAACACAGGAGATAAACATTAATTTGTAGAAGAGCCTTTTAGAAGTTCTAGTAGCATTCTGTGCCACTGCTGCACCCAGTAGCATTATGATGCTGTCTGTTGTCTTGGAGTCCCTTCCCAGGGTTTTAAATAAGCTCGGAAAATTGATTAGCAGTTTTGGCAGAAAGTGCTTATCAACTCATGAAAATGAATAGTATATGCCTTAATTTGATTAGCATAATTAAAATGTGCAAATGTGTATATAAATATATATATATATATACACACACATACACAAGGTGTGTGTGTATATATGTATATAGAGAGAGATTTATTTTAAATATTGTATGTAACCTAAACAAAATCTCTCATTAAAATGAATTGTCTTTGTGTCATCTGTTTTGGTACCTCCCAGCGACACTCATACAACACCACTCATGTTCCTTTGCCAGAATAGGGTATCTTCCAAAACCCCACCTATCTCAGCCCCCAGCCATGTGCCCTTTGCCAGAATAAAAGGGTATCTGCCAAAGCCCCACCCATCTAAGCCTCCACAGCTGTATCCCTTTGCCAGAATAGGGGACCTGCCAAAACCCCCACCATCTCAGCCTTCACAGCCATGTCCCCTTTGCCAGAATGTTAGGGACCTGCCAAAACCCCCACCCATCTCAAGACTCTACAGCCATGTCCCTTTGTCGAAAACAAAAGTATGAGCCACCTACCACAACCCTCCCCCAGAATTTATGCACTGAAATAAGGGACGTGGACTCCCAAAATTAGGACAGTGACAGAGATGTACCAACATGGAGATGCTATGGAATCCACTGTTTTTTTTTTACTTACTACTGCTTAAAATTTGAATTTGCAGGACGCGTGGGCTGCATCTTTCATGAGGGAGAGACAGACAGCTGGAATGCCCAACACAAAACTGCCAAGGCTGCACAGAGTGATGGTGGTGCTACCACCTCCCTCCGCTTGCCCCTTAAGCAAACTCACCAACTCACTGCAGGGTGCTGCTGTTAACAGTTTCTCCACCGCAGGTCTGAATAGTGGCACCGCCACTGGATAAACCGCGAGGAACAGATAGAACTTAGTTCCACCACCTCTCACACACGCCGAGATGGTGTGCAGGTTGCCGCCAATATTATGCCAATATTTCACCATCGTGGCCTGAATGCCGGCCGTCGCTCCCATACTGCAATATCGCAGCATTACTGGGAGCAGTTGCCGCATTGTGACCTGCAGGAGTGAAAGTGTTAGCATACTGGCGACATGCTGCTGTATCAAGAAGGGAGCAAAGATGATGGGGTGGGGGGTGTCCCAATGTTGGATCTCCATTTTTTGAGATGTATAACTAAAAACGATCGCATGAACAGCCGGGTTTGGCGCCGCGAAAATGCGACATCAATTTAAAACCCCTGCTTCCCCACTTTACATTATCAAGACACTGTTTTCTGGATGGGACCATGGTGGGTACTCTGCAGCTTCGCTATACTAGGAAGTGAGAATGTGGTCTTTGTTTGTATTATTAACTTCATAGTCCTTGAAGAGAAAAATTCTAAATATGGCTAGTTTACATCCTGAGGCAGGCGACTACTGGACAATGAGCTGCTTGCCCCAACCTAAAGAAGGTGTCAGCTGCTATTCAAAAATATTTGATAAAACTAAAAATACACTGAGGATTAATTTAAAGATATGAGAAATATTTTTCTAGAAACCTGTGTAATGAATTATTTTTGCCAACTAAAAAATACTGCTGCTTTAAAAGGGACAGGAAATGTGTGGTAATTGTCAGCAATTAGTAATCCTCCTTTTACAGAAATGAAATTCACACTTGCAAATATCCATATTTAATTGCAACTGAATAAGCACTGATATGAAAACTGTGCTTTCAATTGTTTCGTTTTAAGGATAGCATTCTGTTACAGTTCCCTTCATGGGACGAGTAATTTGAAATTTTACTGAAACAGTTTGAGTACAGAATCCTAAACTTGAGCTATTGTCCTATTAGAACCATGCTCGGAGTTCTGAGCTCAAATCATGACATAGTTAAAATTCCAGATCACTGGTTCTATGAAGAGAACCATTACAGAATGCTGCCCATAAAACAAAACAATACAAAACAGTTTTCACATTGCTTTTTATTTAGGTGCAGTTACATATGGATCATTTAGGGTATGAATATTTCTGCAAATAGGAACATTATAAACAGCAGCTAATTAGAAATATTTTCCTGTCCACTTTAATCTGTTCTGTCTGCCTGTCTTCAAACGATGGCATAATCCACTGTTTATTAATTTGTTAGTTGCGAGGGAAATGCTTATGATGTCACAAGCAGGAGATTGTGATATCTTGTGTAGACAAGCTGCAGCAACAGATGACGTCCAGAGGGCAAGGAACCAGTTTTCATACAATTTTCTTGGTAATTGAAACTAAAGGAGATAAAACAGGAATACAGATAACACAGCTAATGCTGTGTATAGTTTATAAGGGTTTGCCAATTTCCAGAGGCACTGCAGAACAGTTAATAGCAGCTAAAAAAAGCAACTCATGGAAAGACTATACAAGTCAGAGGTATTCAGAATAAAACAGATAAGGATCAAATGTTAGGACATCTAAATAAATATGGCTCTCACCTAGCAAAATAAAAAAAACAGATCCGCCGCTTCCTAGAAGGAACTGGGAGTGCAGGTGCGATGATGGCCGAAATGAACAAGTAGCATCAAAGTTTCAAAGGAAAATAGGTCACCCTTTGGGCCATAAAAAGTAGATGCAACCCATGCACTGCATACAACAGGGCTGCAACTGACGAAATATTGCAACACAAAGGTAAAAATATAAACAGCTGTATAGGTTTTTTTAATTAAAGCAGCAGTATGTTAGTTGGCAAAAAAGAAAGATTAAGCAAAATGTATTTCTGTCATCCTTAGATTCATGTTAAGTGTATTTTAGTGTTCTCAGATATTTTAAAACAGCTTTTATATCTAATTTTTAATTGTGACTCATGTCATTAATAATGGCCACACTCAGTTCTTAAAATCTCTTCTATGAAGGTTACCAGTTGAATGTATGCGTGCTAGATTTATAATGTTGGATGTATCTGGATGGTGTTGATTACGCTTTCTGGTGATAAGCAACACTGGACTGTACCATGAATTTAAATTTTTTTTGTTTGTTATGGCAGGCATGGCATGGGAGGAACTTTTAAACGTCAATTTTCCATATGTTGGCATGAAAGAAAATGAAAAGAATAATGGGCACTTTAATATTTTTGCCAGGAAAACGTTATTGTTGAAAAAAAAATTATATGATGACTAACAAATACTGCTACTTTAAAGGAAAACCAAAGTCAACATTTACAAAAAGCGTTATGCAGTGTATTTTGATTTGTAGGTGTATTCTTAGTAGGTTCTTTCCTTTATTTGCTGAAAGGAGTTTTTTCTAAATTTGCGTGTCAGTTCTATAGCCCTGGAGATCTCAATACTTATTTTTTAATGGCTCTTGTTCCTATAATGCCTCCTGTTCCACTGATGCATCCAGGGCCATTAATTCAACAAGAACTGTTTTTTTTTCTCAAGTTTACAGTAGTAGAACTGTGATGCTAACCAACATTCTTTGTCCTGGGGAGCTCTAATGAAGGCTACATTTACAAAGGGAAAATGACCGAGGGATAATTGAGTGGGATATGCTGTAAGGAAGCAGCTGGGTTATTCATTAATTATAGCATTTGTGTCCTTTAGTGATTTCTGTGCTTTTTAATGGCTGTTTGTAGTCTGATAAAATGAAAAGCTTTAGGAAACCAAACATTCACTTGCTGGCTAGACCTAGACACACATCAACAAAACAGAAAGCTTGGATTAGACAGTTATTTAACTGAAACCAGAATATCAAGCTCCTTACAAATAGATGGTGCCGCAGCAGTTATTACTCTCTAGATCAGTGGTCATGGACACATCACTGTCACATGGGACAGGAGGCATTGTGAGAACAGGAAGAGCCATGATAAATGCAACACGAAGATCCCCAGGACCATAAACCCAGCAACCAAATTTAGAAGAAAACTCCTTTCAGCAAATAAAGGGAGGGACTTACTAGGAGTACACATACAAATCAAAACACACTGCACAACATATTTTTTTTAATTGTGACTTGTTTTCCCAGTTAGGTATGGTTCTCATTACTACTTGCTGTGAAGTTCCTAAGGTGTTAAATGTGTGAGGTTACCTTTTATCTCAAGATCTTGTGAACATGAAAAGTAGTCTCATGTGCCTTCACTCTGAGGTGTGAACAATATAGTTACAAAAAGGCAAGATCAATCTCAATCATTTCATTTTATGAAATATGGATACCATGAGGACATTTCAGAACAATGTACTTCAGTGTAAACATGTAGCTACAGTAAGACTCTTATGAATTTGAACATTTTCCCATCTCAATCTTATGGCAGGGGTGTGCAAATCCTATTGCTCTCTTCAGGGTAAGTAAATTTCCTTGAAGGGCAAGTACAAAAAGAAAGCTAAGTTCATTATAATGAATAGAGGCAAGTGGAAATTCAGCTACGGTCCTGGCTGGGCAAGCCTAAAAGTTTTTAGATTTTAACACCCCTACTTATGGTTTCTTAAACAAACGGATGCTCAGTTTTTTGTGGGTGGAGTGCCTGCCCATCAGGTTACCAGAATTTATCAATGGTGATGTTTATAGAAATTTTTGCTGGCATTTGTAACCCCTTGGAATCTTGGGTTTTCCTAAAATTTGTTGAGGTCGTGTGCTGGCACCTTTTAAGTTTTGAGCTTTTGGTGCATGTACAGCAGGAGGGGCCTGTCTTGTAGTATAACTGCCTCACAGAGGAAGGTCAGTAATTTCTTGATTTATTGATTAGTGGGAATTCAGAGGAGAGATGCCTGTGCCAGTGCCGCAAGGGAAGTCCTTTTGTCTTGTTCGTCTCATGCTGCCAGTGAATTATTCGGCACTTCATTGAAGTGCAAAAGCTACTCATCCATCTATTGAGTGACTGCCCTTCGACGTTGAATTGCAGCTGTGGCTGCTATCAGTTTGGATCAGTTTTGTAGTCTACACTGCAGCCATTGACTGCCTGTTTGTGTAATTATGTTAGCGTGCTATTTACTCCTGTCATTATCTATCAGCCGAGATTTAGGGTAATGCCTTTATTGATGCTAGCTTAATTAGGCTAGAAATCAATGATATTTTGCATAAAGTTTTCAAGGTGGAATACCATTTTCATCATGATATTCCAACTGGAATACTACTTCTCTCGCCTCCACTTGGTAGTTCAGTCTGTAGGTTGCTCTTCTGGATGAGGTGAAATACCAGCATTGAGACAGAGCACCAGATTTGGGTTTTAGGATTTCCGCCTACCACACTAGATTATTTTCCTTATTTCTACCCCTGATAGTGCTAATATTTCTCTTAAGTTTGTTTCAGCAAGAATTGGTGAACATCTACTGTTAATTGCTTTGGTACTATGTTCTGCTAGAATGGGACCCAAGTTCTGCCGTTGGCTTGACTGATATTGTAAACTGTCCTTGCATCATAGAGGAGCGAGTCAGGAAGTACAGCCAAACCTCAGAAAAAGGTACACGGTTGAAATAGTATTGCTTTTATGTAAAGCACAATAAAGACATATATATATATAGTTGGATGGCTTCAGAATGGTGAACTGATTTGGCAGCTGCTTTACAAAGATTATAAACAGAAAGTTCAGCAAAATATTTTGTACTTATCTTTTTTAACATTGTATTAAGCAAGGACAGTACTGTACAACAGTTACATGAACTTCAATGAACAGTTAATAACAATCTTGAGATGATACACGTGCTTTAAAATATTGTTTGTAAGAATGTAGGTAACATTGGCTGTATAACTTACCACCTGAACACATGGGCTGAGTGATACCTGGTAATTCTAGGACGTGGATGTGTTGTTCTATCCACACTTGGTGGTGGTGTCCTTTCCTCTTTAGTGTGCCGAAAAGTCTTCAAGCTGCCTCCTCCCACCCACCCAGGTGGTATATCCCTCGACCCGCCCCATGAATCCAGATGTTCTTTTCGCTGGAAGAAGCAGGTTCCTCCTGCTGCTCCTGCATTGTAGGCTCGTAGCACTTATGGCAAAGCTTATGGGCAAGCCACTCAAACTGATACACAGGTGTGACATGTCTGCCTGTCGTGGGAAGACTGCCTTCTTGGTGGCTATCACATCAGCCAGAAGGATCAGTGAGCTCCAGCTGCTTTTGGTGGAGTCTCTTACCTGGTCTTCCACAGGTACAAGGTTGTCCTACGCCCAAGCCAAAGTTCCTGCTGAAGGTTGTGTCAGAGTTCACCTTAGTCAGGTGATGACTCTTCCGGTGTTCTTCGAATCGCATCTTGGAGGCGAACACAAGCTCCATACTCTGGACCTGAGGCAAACGCCGCTACTACAAAGAGCGCATCGACGGATGGAGTTAGGTGATAGGTTCGCCAGCTTTTGTCGCCTACACTGAAGCCACACCTGGCAGACCTGCAGCCAAGTGAATGATTGGCAGGTGGATCACTTCCTGCTTTGATCTCTTCTATAGATTGGCGGGTAGGGAGCCTCCTGGAGGCTTACGGCTCATTCCACCCACCATACCGCCATGCGTTGGTGGCTTCTTCTAGGACGTCCCTATCCAGCAATCTGCAGGGCTGCTACCGGAAGTGGCACACACCTTCATTTCCCACTACCACATTGACCTCAAGTCATAGAAACATAGACTTTGACGGCAGATAAGGACCACTTGGCCCACCCAGTCTGCCCATTTCCTACCTACAGGATAAGCTGCAGATTCTAGTTAACCGGAAGCCTACCTCCTGCCACCCCTCACTACAATTGCCTTATGCCTGTCCCATGCATGTTTGAATTCCCCACTGTTTTAGACCAAACAACCTCCCCAGGATAGCGGTTCCATGCATCCACCACTCTTTCCGTGAAAATAAATTTCCTCACATTACCCTGAGCCGTCTCTTATCTTTAAATTGTGCCCCTTGTTCTTGCACATCTTTTCTGAAAGATGCTACCTCCTGGACTTTGTTGATTCCTTCAGGTATTTGAATATTTCTATCATGTCTCCCTGTACCTCCTTTCATCAAGGGTATACATATTAAGCTCTGTCTTTCTTCATATGGTTTCTGTTGCAGACCCTGCACCATTTAGTTGCCCTCCTCTGGACTGCTTCCATCCTGTCTATGTTCTTGCATAGATGAGGTCTCCAAAACTGCACATAGTACTCAGATGGGGTCTCACCAACTGTCTGTACAGAGGGATAACCACTTCCTTTTTCTACTTGTGATGCCTCTTCCTATGCATCCCAGTATCCCCCGGCTCCTCCTTACTGACTTCTCGCATTGCTTACCAACCTTTAGATCATCTGCTATGACTACCCCAGGTCCCTTTCCATTTTTGTTGTTAGTACTCTCCTGCTATTGTGTACTCCTCTCCTGGGCTTTTGTTTCCTATGTGCATTACTTTGCACTTCTTTGCATTGAATCTAAGTTGCCATATGTCTGACCATTCCTCCAACCTTGCCAAGTCCCTTCTCATCCTTTCTACCCCACCACCGTGCATCAACTCTGTTACAGATCTTTGTGTCATCTGCAAAGAGGCATACCTTTCCTCCAGACCCTCTGCAATGTCACCTATAAAGATGTTAAGAGGACTGGACCCAGTACTGAGCCCTGAGGTACTCCACTAGTGACCCCCTTTCTTCGGAATGTGTCATTCACTATTACCTTCTGAGTCCTGTTTTGCAGCCAGTTTGCTACTCAGGCTACCACCCTGGGACCCACTCCCAGGCTGGATAACTTGATTATTAATCTTTGTGCAGGACTGTGTCAAATGCTTTGCTAAAGTCTAGGTAGGCAATATCCACAGCCCCTCCCTGGTCTATTACTTTGGTCACCCAGTCAAAGAAATCTATTAGATTAGCTCTGACATGAACTTCCTGCTGTAAATCCATGCTGCTTTGGGTCCTGTGCCCTCTGGCCTCTAGGTACTCAACAATTCTTTCTTTCAGAAGTGATTCCATCATTTTCCCAACCACTGAAGTCAGACTTACAGGTCTATAGTTTCCTGCTTCTGCCTTGCTCCCACTTTTGTGAAGGGAATCACATCTGCCCTCCTCCAGTCCTCGGGTACCACCCATCCTCCCATGATTTGTAAAAGTGTGGTCAGTGGTGTCACTAGGTCCTCCTTAGTTCTTTTAGGATTCTAGGTGACTCCAGTCAGGCCCCATTGCTTTGTCCACCTTAAGTTTTAGGAGTTCTTTCAGGACTCTTTTTTCTGTAAATGGATTGGTGTCAACTCCCCCAAAGTCATGCTGGGATGCTGTTTTGCTGCCTCAGTCTTCCCATGTCTGTTCCTTAAGTAGAGGATGTGCACATTGCCTCCCTCCTCCAGGAGAACTGCTACGGAGTCTGCCTACAAGTGTGGCTCGAACAACATATCCACGTCCCTAGAAACACAGGTTAGCCATCTGTAACAGTACATTTTACTGAGAGGGCTCTTGCAGTAGGTAATTACATATAGGACTGCGGCGCCGTCAGCAGGACCCTCATGGAAAAATTTCTAGCTTAGCAGTCCCTGGTGGGACCGGCCACGCCAGGTGATTACGCCAGACGACGCCGGGTATAAGGCGGTCCCAGACGCCCGCTTCCAGTTCTTTCCTGCCATCAGCTCGTGCAGCTCTCGCTGTGAAGTTCATAATGCTCAGTCCTGTTGCTTCGTCTGTTTTTCGAAAGTATCAGTATTTTGTATTTTCTTCGTCAGATGAGCGTCGGTTTATGTCGTCCCCTTCAAAAATAAGTGCGACTTCGATGCGGCAGCTGCCTCACAAAGGCGGTCACTCCCTCTGCCTTTTCTGTTTAGGCCCGACCACGCAGTCGACAAGTGTCCGCACTGCCTTCATTTCAACGCTGCCACCCGCAAACGACGCCAGCAGTCTCTCGGCCCATCTCCTCAAGAAGATGATGTCCGCGATGGAGAAGGAGTTGAAGAAGCCGCAGGTGTCGACCTCCCTGAAGGACACAAGAAGTGGGACAAAGAAAGGCACCAGGAGAAGGCCTCCTCCTTCTGCGACTCCGGCCGAGCTGCAGCCAGGGTACGTCCCCTGGGGGATCGCCAGACGGCAGCCTCCAAGACTTTGGCGGAGGTGTCGGCCTGCCCGTCGGAGTTGCGTTCGAGCCCGCCGGGTGCCTCGGCAAAAGGAGGCTTCAGCCCCAGTACCGCCGCAGGCTTGTGGCCCACAGCGGGCGCTCCCATAGCCGGACGCCGGCCCTCCGACGTTGCCAGGAGAAGGACGCTAAGATGCCCGACCCTTCGGGTGGCTGATGGCAGCGCCCCCATCAGACCAGGCTCTTCACATCCTCGCCCGCCTCCGACGAGGACCCCAGTCGGATGTCGGCTCCTCTGGCCCGCGGAATCAGGCTCCCAAGTCGCGACGCTGGCTCTCTCCAACATGCCAGGCCTCGAGCCTACGGCAGACCCTGCTCCGCCTGTCGCCCCAGGTTCCTCAGCCCCTCGCCGCCCAGGGAGCCAGAGTCCCCATGCCTGATCCGGGATTTTTCCTCTGTCCCCGGGCGAGGCTCGGGATCCTGAGTCACTGTCTGATCCTCTTCCTACAGAGCGGATCTGATGTCGGCTTCCCAGACGCCGGCCTCAACACCGCCCCTCCGGCGCCGGTGGGGATATTCTCTTGCATCGGACCTCCACCCCACGGGCCTAACACGGCCGATCCGCCTCGTGGAGTTCCCGACTGGGCCGCCTGCCCGCAGCTCTCCGGTGCCTGGGTGTCCGCCGCCTTATCGACGCCGATTTTCCCAGGTCTACAGTATCCTGTGCTGCAGTACCCGCGCCGGTATTCTCGCAGCCGGTTACGGATACTCTCTTATGGATTTCATCCATACAACTATCCTCCCCCCTCCACTGCCCCTAGGCTGCCGGTGGATCTCCAGGAGACTCTGGCCTCCTGGTGGGCTGAGGCTAAGGTTCAGCTCACCAAGGAAGTTGAGAGCTGTCTTACGGCGACGTGCCACCCCAGCTCCCAGACGCCCCAGACGGCACACTCCCTCTCCGCCCGGGATTCCCGGCTCTGCCTCGGGATCCAGAGAGGGGCAGGACACGTCGGGGATCCCCCTAAGGAACCTGTTCCTCCCCTAGGCGAGCCAGGAGTCTTGCTCTGCTTCAATTCCTCCTCTTCTTCTCTCTCGGACTCCTCGGAGGCCTCCAATGGTGTTCAGAGAAAGACGACGAGCACGCGCCTCAGTCCAAGCCCGCCGAGGACTCCTCCAGTATCCTTCCTTCACGGAGTTGTTCAGGAAGATCCAGGAGGTCCATCAGTGGCGTTTTAGAGCCAGATCCTCAGTGGGTAAACTCCCCGAACATCTGGACTTGCCTCTTATGGCTCCTACTCTAGTGCCACCCTGGATCGAGCCTCACGCCCACCTTGTTTCCACTATTTGGAACAACCGTCAGCTTTAGCCCCACTTCCTCGGAAGTCTAACAGGCTATACCAGGCTCTGGAGGGTGTAGACTTTTAGACTCTCACCACCATGCAGACTCGGTTGTGATTAGTGCCTGGCTGCGGTCAGCACACCGAAACATTTGAGCTCGTCTCCCCGGATAAGGAATCTCGGCTTCTGGATCAGTATGGAAGGAAGATCTATGCTTCTTCCACACTGGGGATTAGGGCCCCAAATTATGTAGCACATATGGGGATTACCAGAAGGCTGTCCTTACCCAGGCGGAATGCAAGATTGACTCCTTGCCTGACTCCCAAGTCAAGCAGGAGTTAACCGACCTGGTCCGCTCTGCTGCTCTCGGCCAGTCGTCATGAGTCTGAGGACGACCTGCGATGCAGTGGACACACAGGACGGAGCTGCGTTCGCCGCAAGTCTCGGCGCCATGCATGGCTCCGTGTGTCAGGTCTGGTCCCAGAGGTGCAGTCAGCAATTCAAGAAGCACCTTTCAGAGGTTCTGTGCTTTTCAGTGGTGATGTCAAGGACATCATCACTGACTTGAGGAGAAGGGACGGCCCTTAAATCTGTTGATTTAGTGTACCGTCCCCATCAGCGCCGTCCCTTTCACAGATGCAGCCGCCTCAAGCGAAACCTCAGGGAAGGCGGGCCACTAAACGTGGCCCCCACAGCTGCCAGGCCCTCGCAACAAAAAGCAGCGGGTGCCCCAGCTGCAGTGCTGCCTCACACCACCTGACTCCTTCCTCTCCCACTGCCTCCGGACACACGGAGGAACCGTAGGAGGGAGATTCTCCCTCCACCTTCGGGCTGGGAGAGATAACATCGATTTATGGGTGCTTCAGATCATAGCAGAGGGCACTCCATAGAGTTTCTGCAAAACCTCCACGTAACCCTCCTCTGAATTCCTCTTAGTCAAGGGACCATCTTCCTTTGGTCAAGGAAGAAATCTGGCTCTCCTTGCGAAGCAGGCCATAGAGCCCGGTGCCCCTCACCTTCACACGGATAGGTTACTATTCCATTTCTTCCTTGTACCAAAGAAGACAGGAGATCTCAGACCCATTCTCAATCTCAGCTCCCTGAACCTATATATGTGGAATACAAGAGGTTCAGGATGCCTCCTTCAGACCCTCTTGCCCCTGCTTCAACTGGGCCAATGGCTTTGTGCACTGGATATGCAGGATGCGCATCTGCACATCCCTCATTCGCCTCTTCGCACCGAAAGTACCTCAGGTTTGTGTTCCAGGGGACCACTACCACTTCTGGGCACTCCCTTTGGTCTTTCCTCGCTCCCCGAGTCTCTACCAAATGCCTGGCTGTGGTAGCGCCCACCTGTGTACTTTGGGAGTTCAGGTTTTTCCTACCTGGACGACTGGCTCCTGGTGGCCCGTCCATGGAGGAACTCCTACATTTCCTCTCCCTCACCCAGCAGGTTTTCACTGGCCTGGGTATCACCATCAACCGTTCCAAGTCTCACCTGAATCCTTCACAGAGACTCCAGTTCATCGGGACAGTCCTTGATACGACAATGTGCGGGGCCTTCCTGCCTCCGGACAGGGGGCCTCCTCCAGTCCCAGATTTCCCTTCTATCAGAACACAGGAAGGTTCCGGGAGGTCAGTGCTCTGGCCTCTGGGGCTTATGGCGGCGGCCATCCCGACAGTTCACACAGGCCTCCACATGAGAATCTCTCAGTGGGATCAACTGGTAGACGACCTAGATAATCTGATACTGATCTCCTCACCGATGATAAGAGACTTGTAATGGTGGATGGTTCGAGAGAACCTATTCCGGGGTCCCTTTTTCATCCTCCCCATCAGACTCTGACCACGGATGCTTCAGGCGAAGGTTGGGGAGCCCATCTGGATCCTCACCAAACGCAGGGCTTATGGTCAAAATCGGAGTTAGTTCTCCACATCAACGTGTTTGAGCTCGAGCAGTGCTGTATGCCTCCAGGCCTTCACCAATACATCCTTCCCGGTCACCTAGCTGTCCAAACAGACATGTGCGTGGTGTGGTA
The DNA here is from genome assembly GCA_016271365.2 of Neoceratodus forsteri. Lineage (NCBI taxonomy): Eukaryota > Metazoa > Chordata > Ceratodontiformes > Ceratodontidae > Neoceratodus > Neoceratodus forsteri. Next base: position 572,780,885 of record CM028137.1, read on the forward strand.
CATCAACAAGCAGGGAGGGACTCTGTCCTGCCCGCTGTGCAGGGAAGCGATGAGGGTTTGGGAATGGGCAACGCTTCACAACCTTCACCTCACGGCGATCCATGTTCCGGGAGTCGACAGTGTCCTAGCAGACAGGCTGTCGCTCGGCTCTGCCACACGAGTGGGAACTGGACTAAGAAGTTCTAAAAGCACCTTCCAGATTTGGGGGACTCTCAGATAGACCTGTTCGCTTCTTCCCAAAACGCAAAGCTTCCAACCTTTTGCTCGCCGCTCCAGAGTGAGGCGCTTCTGGAGGACGCTGTATCTCTAAACTGGAAGGACAGATTCGCTATGCTTTTCTCCCAGTTCCTCTGGACCTCGTGGTGTTGCAGAAACTTGCTTTGGAAGGAGCGAATGATTCTGATCGCTCCTTTCTGGCCCAGGCAAATCTGGTTCTCTCTTCTACAGCAATACTCAGGGGTTCCTCCTCTTCCTCTATCTTGAGGATTGCTGACCCAGGATCAGGGGACCTGGTCCATCCGGGACTCAAGTCCCTTCAACTTCATGCATGGCTCCTGCAGACCTAGCCCAGTCTCGCTTTGGTGTTTCTCCCTAAGGTGGCCGAGATTCTGGTGGAGGCTAGAAAACCCTCCACTAGGTCCACTCTACGCCATGAAATGGAAAAGATTTTCCATCTGGGCTGTGTCCAGGAACGTGGAGCCCTTTTCCTGTCCTGTGACCGTTCTGCTTGATTACCTGCGTCCATCTTTTCAACCTGGGTCTCAGTCACTCCTCTTTGAAAGTCCATATGGGCTATTTCAGCCTACCATGTCCTTTCACTGATAAGGCATTTGCCCAACTGGAGGTATCCAAAACTTTTCTCAGAGGGGTCCTCCATCTCAGGCCCCTGTCCGACTCCAGATCCCCTTGGGACTTAAACTTTGTCCTCGAAACTTACCCTTCCTCATTTTGAGCCTGCGGGTTCCGTAGACTTGAAGTTTTATCGTGGAAGACGCTCTTCTTGGTGGTCATTACTCTGTCTCGCAGAATTTCTGAGCTCTGGCCCTGATGTGCAAAAATCCTCATTGATTTTTTTTTTCACAAAGAAATCTAATAGCTCTTCAGATGAATCCTAAGTTCCTCCTGAAGGTGATAGCGGAATCTACCTTAAATCAGTCTATTGAATTACCTGCCTTTTTCACGCAGTACTCCAACCAAGGAGAATACTTGCTCTGCATTATGGATGTTCACAGGATTCTGAGATACTACACCGATAGGACGAAGGATCTCAGAAAGACTGATCAGTTGTTCGCTCTTTGCTCATAAAACAGAAGGCAATGCTGTTTCAAGCAATGCCTATCAAAATGGTTGGCCCATTGCATCACTTTCTGTTATGACAGTACAACAAGACCTTCCGGTCAAGTCAGAGGCCATTCCACTCATGGAGTAGCAGCCTCGTGGCTTGTTTCAAGAATGTGTCTGCAGCAGACATCTGTGCTGCCGCCACTTGGACTTCCGTCCATACCTTTACTAAACATCAAAGTTTGGACACTGCCTCTCACCAGAGCAGGCTTTGGGTTAGCGGTCTTGCAAGGTTTCTTTTGCTACTTGGAGTTGTTCCTCCTCCCGCTGCCTTTCATTTGTTCCAGACTGCTTGGGATTCTGTCCTATATGATATTACTGCAAGAGCCTCTCTGGTAAGATAGTACTGTTACGTAAGAACTTACCGTAGATCTTCGAGAGGCGCCTTGCAGTAGGTAATACCTTCCCGCCTCCATCCCCTAGGCTTTTTCAGCTCCTTTCCATTGAGGGGAATATCTGCTTCTCTCGCCTGGGCCTTCCGGCCTGTGGTGGAAAGAACTGGAAGGCGGGCATCTGGGATCGCCTTTATACCGACGCCGCCTGACGCCGGGTCACCTGACATGAAGTGGCCGGCAGGGACTGCTCGCTAGAAATTTTTTCAGGGTCCTGCCGCCAACCGCCGCCAGTCCTATATGTAATTACCTACTGCAAGAGCCTCTCTCAAGATCTACTGTTACGGTAAGTTCTTGCGTAACTGTACTTTCTAGAGTGGTATATGTTCATCCACATGGACCCCTCAACCTCCCTTGGCTCAGGTGCACAACCTCTGCTTCCAGCAGGCAAGATCTGATGTCATGAGGCAGAGCTGAGGGTTATACCGCCGGGTTTGTGGGAGGAGCCAGCCTGAAGATTTTCCGCACATCTTAAAGGGAAAGGACACTGCCGGAAGTGTGGATGAACAACATATACCACTCCCTAGAATTACTGTTACCGTGAGTAACCTGTGTTTACTCAGTGGGACAGCTCACAGATCCAACGCTCCCATCGTGATCCCCTTATGACTGACAATATGCCGGGTTATCTAAGGTTACCAGGTTCCTTTGAAATGCCACTAGTGCAACAAGGACAGTCAAGAGCAGTAAGGAGCCACCTATCTGGGATCAGCATGGCCAGATGCAGATTCTTTGCAGCAATAATTGGGTCCCATATTTTGCAAAGAGCTCTTGTGACCACTGACTGTAGGCTGAGACCTCCCTACTTTAAGGCAGCTGCATGCATTTCTAGCCCACTGTGCTACAGAGGAGACACCTCTGCTATCCACTGCTTGGCAGTGGCCTCTGTGCATTTATTTACCAGAGCTATAGACCAAAGCATTGATAGTCCCATTTTCAGGTTACAACTAGCTTCAGCTCCTAATAAGAGTTAAAGGAGGATTTAGGCAGTTTGACCTGTGGGTCTTGTTCCATAATGTCATGACATACGTACTAGCATTGTTATTCTGGGACAGGTTAGAGTCATATGGAGAAAGGTGCCCTCATTTATTTGGTGCTTGGGGCAGTTGGGAGTTCTTTCTGAGTGACTAGCATGTATCTTAATAGGGTGACGTAGGTTTGGGGTAGGAAATTGAACTGTATGTGCTGAAGCTTGTTGGTTCTAGAACAGTTAGAGATGGGCTACAGCCCTCTTCCAGATCTCATCAGTGATAAGGGTCCCAGAGTCCTCTCATTGCTTGCAAATGATTGCTTTTGGGGCACATTCTCCAGCATGCCATAGTATTTGGATAGAAGTTTGAAGAAAGGTTGTGATTTAACAGTTTCTCCTCCAAAGGGGATCTGCTGGTTCTTGATGTTAGTAGACTTAGTTCATTTGAATCTGGCACTACCATTGGCGTGTGCCATATTCAAAGGTACACAAAGGGCTACCTGCTGGTGGGCGAGCTCCTTACAGATGAGTTAACATCTTGGAGGCCCCGACCAACTGAATCAAATGGGTGAGCCCAGGTTTCTCACACTTTAGAAGTGTATGGTGAAGAAAACATTGTACAACAGCCTACCCCTCAGAGTGGCCCTTAATTGCACCCAGCCTGAAATGCTTAGTGGCCAGTGTAAGAGCCTGTGAGCTGTTGATTCCAAACCTTCACCAGGGTTCTGGTGAAGGGACTGGGATTGGAGACCTGAGGTGCTAACATTTCTAGAGCTGCTGACAGAAGGCCTCTTCTCAGGTCTAGGCCCAGCTCTTCCTCCTCCATCTCCAGCCATGTTGGCTTCCGACAGGAGACACCTGTAGGTAGGAAACTGAGCTGGCAGGCCCAATAGTAATTTCTGAAGTTGGGCAGGGCGCACACATGTTTTTGTATAGGTAGTTCCCTTAACCTGGCTTGCCTGATGCGCTGCAGAAACCCACGCAACACACTTCTACTGTGAAGGAACTGCTGTGGCACTGAGATAGGGAGTGACTGGAACCAGTATAGACACTAAGGCAGGGTGTGCATGTTAACCACATTTAGTCTACCACCAGTGATGGTAGGGAATTCCGTCTTTTGCTTTCAGAGTTCACAGCAGATAGTAGCAGAGGAAAATTCAACTTACATAATTAAAGAGGGACTATGGTCACAAATTACTGGCATCAGTGAATTCAGAATATGGCTCAACATAGCCCGAATCACCCTCATGCCAAAACTGAGATCCCCAAGTTACTAGGTTTAAAAGTTACAAATCATTTTACAACCCCAAATTCTCTGCCTGGTCAAAAAGCCAGTTTCATTGAAGAGGTGCTGATGATGTCGCTCCTGAACTCACAGTCTAACCTCCTGTCAGCAAGCTTACAGGACCGTCTTCTCAAAGTTTAAAACTGTGCAAATGGTTTTCTCCAGTGAAACAGGCAGCACCATTCCATAAACAATGCTTTAAAACCTATGCGTGTTTCAGGTTTTGTAAACAAAGTTGACAAATTCATATTTTTGTTTTGGTGCTTTTTGTTGTGGTCCTTTTCTCCTGGGTTGCTGGATGCTAAGTCACAGCACACTAATGTGAGATTTGTAGACTGGAGATCTCTGATGTGGTGAAAGGCTGTGAACATTTACAGGTCATTCAATTGAGGTGATTTCTCAGGATGGCACTTTAAATCAATTATTCCATCACCCTGAAAATGGGGTGGGAGAGGTAGTGCTGCTTTGAAACCTTGCTTAATCAATATTTTATTCATCAAAGTATGAGTGAATGGGATACTCAGTTGAGCAGAACTAATTTTCTGTTTTCTCATTGACAGGCTATTACCTGAGCTATACACAGGCACATCTGCATTGTACTCCACATTACAATGATTGTTTTACCAGGGCTAACACTTCCATCACTAGTAGGAATTAACACACATAAGGCCCCTATTGAAATTCATTGTAAAGCAGACACTGAGAACAGCAATGTAGTTACCAACATTGCAACACTTCTAGCAGTATACCTTCCAAACAGGCACTGCAGAGTAACACTTCACATGATATCAGTAGCCTGGAGGCATGCTGACTCAGCATGCTGCAACTCTGGAGAAATGAATCACACCAAAAATGCATTAAAATAAAATGTGTCAACTTTGTTACAAAACCTGAAACACAGATTCTGTAGCACTGTTTTTAGAATGGTGCTGCTTGTTATTCTCGTGAAAACCATTGCAGAATGATCTTTTAACTTTGAGAAACGGGTCCTATAAGCTTGCTGACAGGGAGGCTAGGCTGTGAGTTCAGGAGATGACATTTTCTGCACCTCTTCACTGAAACCAGCTTTTTTGAACAGATTGTGAAATCAGGGTTACAAAATAGCCCATAACTTTAAAAAGAAGTAACACAGAAACTTAATGTCTGGTATGAGATTTATTGTGGGTATGCTTATTCTTATTCTACAGTGTAACACTTTCGGTCAGAGTCCCTCTTTAAGATAGGTGAGATGGAATTTTCACCCTAAATACTTATTACCATTACTGTCTGAAGCCCCATGGCATTATGCACCACACTCTCCTATGTTGTGCACCTGTCAGGAGGATTTCATTCTTACTGCAAATAATTTTGTGACCAACGTGCAGTGTATTCTGAGACCAGGTTATGTAGGATGGCAGTCCTTCTCTCGGCACTGTAAGTATAGCAAAAGGTCATCAGCAAGAAGGGCATTTGTGCTCCATTCCTCTAATTAGCATCCCTCTATCCTCTGGTGATGGCTGATTGCTACAGCTAGTGGTTCAAGAGGTATGACATAAAGTAATCGGGGTATGGACATTCCTGCCTAATGCCCCTGCTTAACATGAAGGCATCCATCAGCCCCGCACTGATCTGTATTTTTGCAGGTGTACAAGGTAGCTATCCAACCAATAATTTGGCCTTTCAAACCAAAGCGTCTTGAGGGTTGTCAGCACGTTTCCCACCCCCCTCAGTTTCAGAAATGTATAATGCTTTGCAGAATCAGTTGAATGCATCTCCAACCTCTTGGTGGCCAGACATTATTCCTTGCTCAGGTTGGTGAATACGGACTGTGGTCTGTTCACTTATCCTGTGACGGAGCGGCCAGGCCAGCAGCTTTCCACCTCTGTCACCATCAAGGTATTGCCTAGCTTTGTTCAGTAGGATGGCTTGCTCCATAGCCGGTGTACTTAATGTGTTAATCTGCCACATCTTAAAATTGCATCGGCCTGCTGATGTCAAAACCCCCCGTGAAATATGTTAGCACTTGCACCCATACAAAACTGCCGCCCTTAAAATGTAGTATTTCTGTACTGCTCCAGATTTGGTGCAACGCTTATCTCAAGATGTGTAATCTTACCTGTAGTCTCATGATGTGTAACCTGTTCCTATTTATGTACCATGTTGTCCAAGTGTGTAAGTATGTAATTTCCTGTACTCTCCCGGTCATACCTGAAAATAGGCAAATTGCTTGTCTAGTGTACTTACCTGGTTAACAAAAGCTAAATAACTTAAAAGCCCCTGACACTGTAGGCAGAACTTTGAAAAAAATGTAATATTTAGACACAATTTACATTAGTTTTCATCTTTTTTTTTTTCTTCTTAGCCCTGTTTGTTTGTTGCTAGTGACCTTTGTATAGAAACAGGATCTCTGCCCTGTCTACTTGGCTGCATGCCTACACCTGACATCACAGTTCTGTTTGACATTGCAGTCTGTTGCTGGGGAGATGATTATGATGTCAGGTGTGGGCAACCAGTCAGCTAAGCTTTTCTTAGCAATAAAGGAAATGGGGAAGAATTACAGGAACTGTATGAAACAATACCTTTGTTGGGTCTAAATCTTCTATATTTTCAAAATTTTATAATGGTGTTGTGGCTCTTTAAGCTTTTGTAGTAGATTGTAGAGGTGGTGGCAGGGTTAGCAATATGTAGACGCTCCACTTCTGCAATTTTGTGCTCTAGTTTTACCAGTTCTTGAGCCTCCCTCCCTGCTTGTGTTTGGCATACGCAGTGGATGAACCCTTTATGTAGGGCTTCAGAACCTCCCATCTGGTTGAGTGAGGTATCATTTCGCTTGTTACGTAATAAGAAATCCATTTATTAAGGCCACCCATGGCCTTCACATATTGTTGATCCTCAAGTAGGAGCGGTCAAATATCTAGGTTTTAATACAGACCTAAGGCAGGTCCTATGGGCCCATATTTAGCCCAATGGCAGAGAGATGGAATTTCCTACAATTTCCAGCTAGTGGGCAGGACAAAACTCCTTCCCTTTGTTTCCCTACAGAGGGAATACCACTTGCCCCATTAGTATTTTATTTCCTGTCTACACCTTAAATCCCACCTTCTGCGATTTTGAAGAGTCACTAGCGGCACTTGATCGAGAACCCCTCACAAATACTACAGCTTCTACAAGCACACATTAGGGGAACTACCTCGAATACTCAATCAGTAAAATATATAAGACCTTAAATGAGATGGGGAGACTAATTGACTTGATCAGGGCTCAGATGGGCAGAGGAACTGCAGGTATAATAACAGAGTCGGCTTGGAGTGATTCAGCACTACCAGCTTTTAAAATCTTTTCCTCCCCATATTGGAGGGAATACACGTGGAAACTCCAGACTCGCTTTCTTTCTGCATTCCTGCCATATTGGCCAGCATATGAGAACTGGGGAAGGAAAGTGCTGGAGGGGTTATGGGACGACAAAGCAAACCAGAGTCATGTCCTTGGTCTTGCCTAAAGATATCCAAGTTTTGCACAGAGATCCTCGAGGAGCTGAGGGCAGTATATGACATTGCTGATTTATTCACACCTACCTATGTCCTGACCTTTATTAAAACAGAAGGACTGCGAATTGACAAGAAATTATTAAAACAAATCTCAAAATTCATAGTAGTAGTCCATAAAATGATCACTAGATTATGGTTTACAAATAAAATACCCACTAAAGAAGCTTGTTAAGGGAGATGCATGCCCTTGAGCGAGGCTCCACCAAAATGACAGATAAAGTAGAAAAGTCTGATTCTATGGTAAAATTAGTATGCTACCAGCTAGACCACTATGTTGACTTTGTCCCTTAAGCTGTTAACTGATTTTTGTAGACCTTTCTTCTCTGTCCCAGGAACGTCACCTGGGCCCTAACCAGCGGAACTACCTAAATTCCAGCACTCTTACAGCATATTTGGGGTGGGGGTGCCATGCTTTATTCAGATAGTTCGAGACTGCGCTTTAAACAAAGTAATAATTGTATCATGGAAACTTATGTATCAAGCTATTAATTTATCTTCTTTCACCATATGTGATGCAGTGTGATGCAAGTAACTGGTATTAATTTGTGATGTAATGATGCCTGTAGAGTTTTGAACTTGTATATTAAATAATAAAAAAAATCTCCAGGTTTTTTTTGGGGTGCATAGAAACACAGACAACAATGGTATAAAAGACCAGAAGTCCATTCGGTCTGCCCAAGTTCCCAAATCCTTGAACCTACTGATTTTACTTCAAGAGGGAGCCTTGCAGCAGGTTATAACACTAGGTCTATGCCGCCAGGCACCAGAACCCCATGGAAAATTTTCTAGCTAACAGTCTATGGCGGGGATTGCCCCTCTTAACGCTGGCCCTGTTTCTGATGTCACCTATGGTATAAAGGTGGTCCCATTTTGGCTCCACAGATGCCTCTTATGCCCAGTTGACCTTATTGTTGCGCTTCGTGCAGGTTACTGCTTTCTCTTGCTTGATGACCGTTTAGTGTAGGTCTTGCCTGTTTACATCTTCTTACCGCCATGGAAATCTGTGTGTGTGTGTGTGTGGAAATAGATCCCCACGAAGACAGCCATTTGGCTCTGCCTTTGTGCCTAGGCCTCGATCACAACTCTGGGTATCTGCCCGCACTGCCTTAGTTTTAACTGTCGCACTACCATTAAAGATGCTGTAGGCTTACTTTTTGGAACAAGTGGCTGCCATGCAGAAGACCCACTGAAACCACAGCTCGTTGTCTTCCTCAGCCAGAGGGACCTCCCACAGAGAGAAGAAATCCAGCAGGAAGCACCATCACCGTGACAAGGACAGATCCAGGTCAGAATCCTGCTCGAGGTTCCCACGTGAATATTCAAAGAGTTCCTCTTCTGGCGCGAGGTCGATTTCACAGCTCCGGCTCTCGGTTTGCTACTGCTGAGCTTCCGCCCCCACTCAGACGCCGGGTGGGGTCTTCAGGGCAAGGGCTGTCCAAGGCCCCCATCTCTTGGACGATTAGGCCCCACAGATATTTCCATGGTCAAGTCAGGCGGTTCGATGGCAAGTCTGAGCCTGCTGTCCGTAGGCTGTTCTTTCTGGGTAGTCTGACAAGACGGACAGACCCTGACGATCCTGAGACGCACAAGCTCGGACACAAAGAATACCATAGTTCGCCTGACAAGCCATCGACCAAAACCCTGGTCCACCGCCAGTCAATTCTGCATCGATGCTTCAGCTGAGACGTCAGGGCAGACGATGCCTTCTATGCCATCTGACCCCAAGCCCAAGAAGAGAACATTGTCTGAACCGCCAGAGGACCCAACGCTAGGGCTTCAAACAGCCCAGGGACGGGTGTCACGCTCTCCACTGTCACCCCACTCTGGTGCCAGTGGACCATACGCCAGGGCACCAGATGCTGGAGAAAGAGGCAGCCCCAGCCCAGACCCCGATAGTGAAACGCCAGACCAGACAACAGGGCATTCTAATCCCGCGGGTCCAACACCAGGGCCTAGCGGGCGCCCCAGCTTGGTGCCAGACCCCACCACAAGTACCTATGGTTCCTCTAGCTGAAGTGGGGTGTTGTTCACCACTTGGTAGAATACTATCAAAGGGACTTGCTACAAGCCACAGGAGCGAAATACTACGCCAGCTCCCCTGCCAAACCTGTCCCAAGTCCAAAGAAATCTCCTTCACCAACCCCAATGCCAGGTAGTTTGTCCCCAAGTGGCTCAGACCACGGATCCCCAGGTGAAAGGGACGTGGCCACCACCTGTCATCTTGGTCATCATGTAGGCGACGGCATGCAAGAGCTCCTTGCCCACTCCACACCTACCGCATGACACACTACTTGCCCTCCTCTCCAGCAGAGCTCCAGGGAAGCAGTAGGAGGGTGGTTCTCCCTTACCTTTCAGGATGGTCCAGCATCACCGGATCAGTGGGTGCTTCAGACTATAAAGAGGGAGTACTCTCTGGAGATCACCAATTGCCTCCATACAACCCACCATTCCCACCCACTGTTCTCCGTCCTATGCAATCCTTCATTCGGGTGGAGATTCAGGCATTTCTGTCAAAAAGGTGATTTAAGAGGTTCCTCCGAATCAGAGGGGAGGGATATTACTCCCACTTCCTCCAGGTGCCAAAAAGAGAGGAGATCTTCTTCCCATTCTGTATCTCACTCATCTGAATTATTTCATCAAGTAGAAGAGGTTCCGGATGGTCACCCTTGCCAGGACTACTGCCCATTCTCAACCAGAAGGATTGGCTCTGTTTCCTGGATATGCAAGACGATACATGATCAAGATCTTGCCATCCCACAGGAAATACTTCTGCTTTATCTTCCAGGAGAGCATTACTGCTCAGCCTGCTGTTTGGCCTATTGTCGGGTAACTCGGTGTTCACCAAATGCTTGGCGGTAGTGGCATCAGCTCTCAGGAGGAAGGGTTTTCTATTTACCCCTACCTGGACGACTGGGTTCTAACAGGGTCAACAAAGGAGCAGTTGCTTCTTAATCTAGAAAGGACCTTTCCAACTTGTCCAGATGATGGGGTCATGCTGAATCTCCTCAAATCTCCCTTTGGCCCTGTCAAAGACTCATATACATAGGGGCAGTCTTGGACATCGGCCAAGGGAGGGCATTTCTCCCTCCGACAGGGGCTAATCACCTTCAGTCGGCATAGAGGATTGCTTAAAACAACCAGGTCCCAGCCCGCACCGTGACAGCAGTTGCCCGGGTCACATGGCAGCTGCCATTGTGACCGGCCCCATTAGCCTGGCTCCACTTATGCAGTCCTGCAGTGGAACCTCAGGGTGCAATGGGATCAGCGCTTGATAATTTAGATCAGCTAGTTCGGATCTCCAACGAGAACGCCAGACCATGGGGTGGTTGGTGGCTGGCCCCTCCTGCCTAGAGACAGGCGCCCTTCCAGAAACCCAGTGCTCAGCAAGTGCTGACCACAGATGCCTCAGGAGTTGGATGGGAGCACATTTCCAGACAACTAGACAATTGGGGCATGGGCTGCTATGGAACAAGACCTACACATAAATGTGTTGGAGATGAGAACCGTTCTTTTCTAGGATCGTGGATATGTTCTATCCACACTTGTTGGCATGTGCTTTCCCTTTAAGAATCTTGTCAGAAGGTTAGCACTGGCTCCTCCACCCACCCGAGTGGTATATCTCGGCTCCGCTATAATGCTAGATCTTCCTTTCCACTGGACTCAGGTTCCCTCCTTATGGCTCACGTGTTACTGTAGGCCCTGGTATAAATCTTTGGATTTACCCAAATTTAGACCTGCTAGGGTTTCTCCTAATCGCTTTGTAATCTCAATCTGGATGGAGGACAAGTCCTCACCAGCTTCCGCCATGGCTCATGCAGGCAAAATATGTCTTGGACCAGCCCCAAGATGCTCTGAAGCGTTATTGCCTGGGTCACCATCATGACACCCAGACATGAAATGTTAGCGATTTCATCCAAATGTTTTGGACGATCATCTCGCATATGACTGTAATTGGGCAGACTGGAGAAATGGAACCTCCAGTCAAATCCAAGGAAGCCTTAGTGATCTCCACTGTTGCGGGGTCTGCTGGAGCAGTTGGAACAGTGGAAGGCCTTGCGGCAAGGAGCCTCTCTAGAGGGTAAGAGCTCACTCCACCCGCCATACTGCTGCATCAGTGGCTGCTTCCAGGGACATCCTATCCAGGAAATCTGCAGGGCTGCTACCTGTAAGTCAGCAAACACCTTTATTTCCCACTACCACATTGACCTAGAGTCATGCTGGGATGCTGGTTTTGGGACCTCAGTTCTCAGTATCTGTTTCCCCAAGTAGTGGGTGTGCGCCTTGCCTCCTTCTCCTGGAGAACTGCTAGATTCTGCCAACAAGTGTGGATAGAAAAACACATCCGCGATCCTAGACAAAACAGGTTACTCACCTGTAACAGTAGTTCTAGGAGTGGTATATGTTGTTCATCCACACGAACCCACTCAACCTCCCTGGCTTGACGACAACTCTCTACTTCCAGCAGGCAAAGATTCAAGGCCATGGGGCAGGGCCGGGATATACTACCCGGGTGGGTGGGAGGAGCCAGCATTTAGACCTTCCAGCAAGATTCTTAAAGGGAAAGGACATGACAAGTGTGGATGAACAACATATACCACTCCTAGAACTAGTTACAGGTGAGTAACCTGCTTTTATGCCTTGCAGGCTTTTCAAATGGTACTCCTCCCAGGCCCTTACTGGTAGAGACAGACATGTCTCGTCGGTATTACATCAACAAGTAAGGGGAACGCAGTCCTAACCCTCTGCAGGAGGCCATGTGAGTACGGTACTGGGCAGTGGATCATGATCTAGAGTTTGTAGCAGCCCATGTTCCAGGAGTCCAAAACACCTTTTCCAACAGCCTAGCCACTTGCGGTCTCGGCCTCATGAGTGGAGCTGCTACAAGAAGTAGCAGGAAACCTGTTCGAAGATAGTGACTCCAGAGCTGGACCTCTTTGCATCCCCACTCAATGCCAAACTGCCCAGTTTCTGCTCACAAGATCTAGGGCCTGGTGTTTTCTGGCAAGTTGCGTTGTCCCTCTCCTGGACAGGGAAGTTTCTTTATGCCTTCCTCCGCTCCTGTTGCTTCAGAAGGTTCTGCTCAAGCTGCAAGCGGAGCGTAGCAGCGTGATCCTGATAGCACCTTCCTGGCCTCGCCAGATTTGGTTTCCATTGCTCCAGCAACTGGCAGTAGAGCCACCATTTTCTCTTCCCTGTCCTCACACTTGCTCTCCCAGGACCAGGGAAACTAGTGCACCCGGATCTCAAGTCATTGCACCTGCACCTGCATGCTTGGCTTCTACAGACTTGGTCCAGGCAGGTTTGAGTATCTTCCAGAGTGGCAGACGTTCTTGTAGCTGCTAGGAAGCCCTCAACCAGGGCCATCTATTCCATGAAATGGAAGCTTCTGCCTATGGGCTTCAGCCATAGTCTGGATCCTTTCTCCTGTCCGTGAGCATGGTACTGGAGTACCTTCTTCTTATCTGACTTGAGCCTGAGTTACTCATCCATAAAGGTGCACCTTTCGCCATTTGGTGCATATCACGACCAGTGGACGGTGCAGGACCCTGGCACAACTGACCCATCTCACCTTCCTGAGAGGTACTTGCATATCAAACTCTCCCATATGAGATCCTATTCCCATGGGATTTGTGTTTATGTTAGAAAACCTACGTTGCCTCCTTTGAACTACAGCTAGTTGCAAGCTACGCTTCCTATCTTGGAAAGTGTTATTTTTAGTTGCAGCTATTTCTGCTCAGAGGATTTCTGAGCTGCAGTCTGAGTAAAGAACCTATTTAATCTTCCACAGGGACAGAGTTTCCTGTATACTAACCCTAAATTTCTGCCAAAGGTGGTGTTCGTGTTCACTCTTAACCAGGACATTCATCTCCATGTATACTACCCAGAGTACTCCAGTCTGGGGAGGCCCTTTACATACTCTGGATGTTCATAGGATTCTGTGTTACAATGTTGACTGCACTTTGTCTTTTGGAAATCGGACCAGCAGTTTGTGTCCTTTGCCCCAAGAATGCTAGTGGCCCCAGTGGCTAAGCAGACCTTGTCGAAATGGTTAGTCAACGGCATAGTCTCTTGCTACAACAAGTACAAGAAACCCTTACTGGGCTCAGTTAAGGGTCAGTCCACTAGGGGTGTTGCTACTACTTGGTTTGCATCACTTTGCAGCTGCCTGTGCAGATGTCTGTGCCCCAGCCACCTGGAGTTCCCACATGTTCATAAGGCACTACAGTTTGGACATTGCTCCAGAAGGAGGGTAGGCTTTGGCCTAGCTGCCTCCAAGGATTGCCTTAGGAGCGCCACGGATTTTATATCCACCGCCTTTTCTGACCTGGATCTTTTCCTCGTACTGCTTGGGACTCAGTCCTAATTGTTATAGCCTGCTGCAAGAGCTCCTCTCAAGTGAGATAGCATAGTAACAGCAGATCTTCGAGAGGAGTTCTTGCAGCAGGCATGCTTTCCTCCCTCCTTCCCTAGATTTGGGTTGTATTATTTTTTCTCCTCCCTTTGGGGACAAAAACTCCTCGGTCCCCATCCCTCATGCAAGCCGAGTCTCCAGTGGGCAATTGAGGTGGTGGCGGGACCGCCTTTATACCATAGGTGACGCCAGAGGTGGGGCGATATAAGGGAGGTAAGTCTCCTGCCATACATGGCTAGCTGAAAAATTTCCTGTGGGTTCTAGTGCCTGACAGTATAGTCTTAGTTGTTGTAGCCTGCTGCAAGAGCTCCTCTCAAGATCTACTGTTACGGTAAGTTCTTATGTAACTGTACTTTCCTCCAGGGTATTAACCTCCCGTCCTATCCCCTGCTCTCATCCTTGGGCCTGTCTCACTGGGAAACCAGTATTCCTTTCATTCTGTCCCAGGCCTGCTTTAATCCCTGACTCTGTTCGGTCCCAGCACCTCGGCTGGCAGACTGTTGGATTCCACCACCCTTGTGAAAGAAGTACTTCCTCAAGTCCCTCCTGAACTTTACACCTGCCTAATTTACACCTGTGTCCACATGTTGGTATGCAGACTAAATACTTCCCCACAGTTCACCTTATTGATTCCTTTGAGGAATTTGAAAGTGTCGGTGATATTCTCTCAACACTTGAAAGTGAATACAAGGAATGTGGTGCTCTGGATATAAAACTAAGAATCCACTACCATGGAATCAGGCACACAACCTATTAAAGGGACACCAGAACTACATTTATAACCAAACATTTATTCAGACATTTATTTTATTTTTGAATAAATGTTTCGATTATAGATGCAGTTCTGGTGTCCCTTTAATGGGTTGTATGTGCCTGAGTTCTATGATGATGGATTCACTTATATCCTCCCTCTCGCTTCTGACCTCCAGTGATTACATATTTAGTGACCCGAGGCAGGCTGTCCATAGCCACCTCGCTTGCAACGTTGAGTGATGCGATTCAAGGGCTACCTGATATGACACTGTGTGCACCTGAGGGCAAGTACCTCAAAACACAGTAGTAGATCAATTCTAGCATGATATCTGTGTGCATGGAAAAGAAACTATACCCCACAGTGGGATTCCTGTGGCACCACATGTCTACTAGGGAGAAAGTTCACATGAGGTCTTCCAGGCTTTTGCATTATTGGATTTTGGGACAGAGTCCGGGTTGGACATATGCGGCACACTGTCTAGAGGACACAATGTGTCTCCCCCACCACCACCACCCACCAGGGTCCATGTATTGTGCACTATCTCCAATGCCAGCATTTGGGGAAAAGTGCCATCCTCCATGTTTGAACTCAGATACTGCCCCAGCTGAGAAGCTGGTACCATCTTTCATGGATATCTGCATTAGTGCATATCTGCCCTTGTGGTCAACTGAAAATCTTACTACAGTTTGTGGAAATACAGGTTTTAACCATATGCCACACAGACACAATGCCATGCGCTTATGGGCGAGAGGGTGCTAGCTGTAACAGACACTGGAACAAATGTGGCAGCACTCTATCAGAAAAAGAACAAATAAGTCAGATAAGCATCTCCAAAGTTGAAATACTTATTATAAATACAGAGAACCTGCACTTAGCTCAGCACTTTGCCTCGTAAGCGGAGGCTTCGTCAGAGGCATGGCTACGCAGTGAGAGGACACTCTCTTAAACAGTTTGAATTTAAAGACACAGTAATACATTATAGTAAAACCCACTGTGTACAGCACATCAGTTTGATGCCCAGTGAGTGAACACACTTATCTAAAGTGTAATTAAGTTCACAATAAAAGTAAGCACCCAAAACATGACCAAAATCCAAACCACAAATACAGTGCATGAACAAATGATTAAAGCAACTGAAGTAGTAGTACATTTACCCCGAGCTTCTTTACATGGCTCATGACCCTTACCGCTCAGTATGTGCTTTAGTCATTAACATTCCAGGTGACAGTATTGAATTTATCTGTTGTCCTGGAACTGGTGAGGATAATAGTGTGTACACGCATCAGTGTGCTGCCGTGTCTCTGTAACTAAGTTACACCAAATATGAGAGTTAATTTGTCCTTTTTTTATCCCTGTAACCTCCACTCATCCCTCTCCTACAGAGCATCCCCCATCATCCCCTTTCCCTGGTACATTGGTTGTCCCTTGATGTATTTAAAAATTGCAACATATACACTTTTAGTTTTCCATGTCCCCCACCTCAAGTACACACTCCAACAAATGAAAGTGCATGAACTCGTAACACCATGCCCAGCCCCTCCCCAGTTGTAACAAAACTGTAATGTAAACCTCCTACCCAGTTGAGTCTGAGCTAGAGAATGGTAGATTTCTTAATTCTGCATGCTCCCAAGAGAATAGGCTACAGAAGCAAAATAATGCCTAAACTGTTCGGGGCCACACTCAATGGCATGCCATTTCTGACTCTGTTTGCCATCTTAACTTGCACCATCCAAGTCTCCGTCTCTGTCCGGCACCCCACCCCCACCCCCTGCCATTATGGCACTCAACAAGCCCCCAAAAAAAAAAAACAAAACGAAGAGGACAATAAGCAAACCCAGTTTTTATTGAGGCATACTAGCCTAGATTCAGACAGACACGGACCATGCCCCACTACCACTGCTGCCTGATGGTACTCATATTCCAGTAGAATCATCCAGTGCATTCGGTCTGTGGAGGCTCCTGGGGTGAGCGACAAGCGACTACACTTGGAGCAGCGCTGTCATTGAGGGCGGTGGGATAAGACTGTGGTGTTAAGTGTTGCCTAAGGATCTAGATAACCTTCTGCCCTGGGTAAAAAAAAAAAAAGGCATTAGTCTTTGCTGCCCGGATCTAAGGAAGTCAACATTATGCTGTTAGAATGGGCAGGGCTGAACCGCTCACAGATGACCGATTGCAATAGAAGCAGTGTATACCACTAAGCCCTGGGAGAGACCCTCTCCCGATCAACTATGTCCTGGGCATACAATTAAAGGTATAGTTCAGAAGCTGATCTACCCCCATGTAAACTACAGTATTTGGGATGGAACAGAGGGGAGACCCGGAACGAGACCGGACCACCACAGAGCATTGGCCTGATAGTAAATTAATGGCCTTGCAGGTACAAAGGGCAACAGAAAGATCTCCAGAATAATAGGAGGGCAGCTAGTGAACAAGGGCAGCCACAGCTTCCTTGAATAAGGATGTTATTTTTAGACTACAGTGAACTGATTTATTACTTTTTGGACCTGTGTAAGTAACTAGTATTGATTCTGTTTTGGGGATGACTTTTCTTACTTTTAACTTTAATTTGACCAGGAAGAACTGTAGCTGGGAGATATTTGCAGTCATTTGTGACTAGACCTGTTACTTAACCTCTGTGAAATAGGTGTCTGAAAGGAAGGAAGGCACTTCCTGGGGTGGAGGGTCAGAGTTGTAGTTGATTCTGAATGGCATAGGTTTACTCCCTCCCACCCTTCCCTCACCCCACCCACCCCAGGTGCATACCTTCCTTTATAGCAGAGGTTCTGACATCACTTCCCAAAACTGCTAACAACATACACCTGTTTATATCCTTAAAGGCACAGTACACTAAATAGGGGAGAGACGCTCAAACTTGTACACACTAAAACAAGAACAAAAACAAAAGAAAAGCATCTGTAACTGGAAGGGACACAGACATGTGGGGAGTGGTGCACTGCACTGGCTGTGGAACAGTAGTCTTCCGGGAGACATTCGGAGACTGCGTTGCTGCCCTATTTGCAGGCACCTCTGGTCTGAGGGAGGAGGTTGTCTGCCCAAGCTGACCTGGCAAGGATTGGGAAACCTGCTCCCCACCCAGGCCACCGCCACTACCTCAGAGGTTGCCAGGAAAGAAGAGTGGTTGGACCACGTGGGCCCAGGGAGTCAGGGAGGGTGAGAGTGGTGGAACAGAGGCACATCCTTCAGTTGTGCCTCCCACAATTCATTTGCCACTCTGGCGGTGCATGGTTCCTCCATGGAGGCACCCGCAGTGAAGACCAAGGAGAATGCTGGGAACCTCCACAGTGGAGACGAAAGTAGGGTGGCACAGGACCCCACAGGGGAAGGAAACAACCCTGGTGGGGACCTGTGTTAGGGGGTAGAACTGGAGGAGGAGGGAAGGAGGTAAGGTGCCTGCCCGCGCCATGGCTTGAGGGCCAGGAAACGAGTCCTCAGGATCAGGAGCAGCTGCAATGGGGGGAGCTGGATGTCATATCCATCTAGGGACGAATGACTTGGCTGAGAATGGGATCTGAGCAGTGCAACAGGAGTTTGTGGAGGGACCTTAGACAAGTAGCACGATGGTAACTTTCAAAGTGCTACCTGTGTATGGCATGAATGAGGCTAGGTACTCCGCACTCATGAGATTCAATTACTGGTTGAAAAACTGGTGCAGAGCTCAGAGATTTAAGGCCATTGGACTGGGGCTCCACCTGAGGGATGCAGGCCCATACAGGCGTGATGGTTTGCATCTATCCAGGAGGGGAACCAGGATCCTAGGTGATAGGTTTAAATGCTTCTTATACAGCATTTAAATTAGCCAGGGTGGGGGGCACGAAAGAAGGAAATCCCAGCGCCTCAAAAAAAAATCAGGGTAATTAGTGAGGTAAACACCAAGATAGAGCAGTCAATAGGGAGAAGGGCAGGAGTAAATAGAGAAAAGACAAAGGCAGTAAGGATAGGTATGGGGCAAAAAGAAGAAATAAAGCCATAAAAAATGGAGGATAATGGAGTACCAATGCCCATAGTCTAGGTAAAAAGCTTCCTGAAATGGTGGCCTTGATGGAAGAGGGATGCCTGGATAACGTGGCAGTCACAGAAACATGGTACACAGAGAACTGTGACTGGGATGTCAACATACCAGGGTACACATCTACAGGAGGGACAGGGAGGGAAGAAGAGGAGGAGGAGTAGTCTCATGTAACGGAAGGGATCAAATCAACAGAACTAAAGGGTAAACAGGAGGAGAGGAGGCACTGTCGGTCACCCTGGAGACTGGAAATGGCTCCACAATCCGCACAGGGGTTGTATACAGACCCCTGTCTCAGGGGAGGAAATAGACAAGGAATGATGGAAGGCATCCTTGGATGGCAGAGAAAGAGGAGATATTGCTGATGGGGACCCAATACGCCAGATGTTAACTGGAGCACCTTTGCTGCAAGCACATCCAAGAGCAGGGCCATTCTCGATGCCCTACAGGGGCATGCCTCAGACAACTAGTTATGGAACCCACTCGGAGGGAGCAGTCTTAGACCTGGTACTTTAAATGGGGACGGAGAGAGGATCTCTGATCTTGAAGTGGGTAGCTATCTAGAACAAGCGACCACAAACAGTGTGGTCCACTTATAAACTTAGCTGTAGAGTCAAGCCACAAAGTGATGGTACTGGACTTTAGGAGGGCTGATTTTGTCAAATGGGAGAGTGCCCAGAAAAGCACTAGCAGACAGACAAGAAGGTGGGTGGAGCAACAATGGGGAAACATCAAACCGCCATCACAGAGGCAACAAGCTATTGTGTGAAGCAAATAAACAAATCAAAATGAAAGAAAAAACACTGGTTCTCAAAAGAAGTGGTGGGAAGGTAAGGGAGAAAAGATAGCATTCAGGAAGTATAAGGAAACACAGAAGGAGCAGGACCGAGAACTGTACCAGTTAAAGCAGAAGGAAGGGAAGGCAGTCAGAATAGCAAAGGCCCAAACTGAGGAGAAGATAGCCAACTCTGTTAAGAAGGGAAAACCTTTATAGGTACATTATGGAGCAAAGAAAGACTAAGGCAGGGATACTGAGGCTGAATAAAGAGGCAGGTGGTTGGGCAGAGAGCGACAGTAAAAACAAACAAAAAAAAAAAAAAAAGGGATACTGAACGAATACTTCTGCTCAGTATTCACAATGGAAAAGCAGGGGAGATATGTAATCCAGTCAATAGAAGCACTCTGGATAGGGGTTGATATTAGTCCTTTCACAGAAGAAAGGGTTCTGAAAGAACTCTTAAAACTGAAGGTGGATAAGCAAGGGGCCTGATGGGATTCACCCCAGCATTCTAAAAGAACTAAGGAAGAACTAGTAACACCACTGACTACCCTTTTAGTAAATCATGGAAGGATGGTGTGGTACCTGAGGACTGGAGGAGGGCAGATGTGATTCCTTCACAAAAGTGGAGCAAGACACAGGCAGGAAACTACAGACCTGTCAGTTTGACCTCAGTGGTTGGGAAAATGATGGAATCACTTCTGAAGGAAAGAATTGTTGAGTACCTAGAGGCCAATGAGGCACAGGACCCAAGGCAGCATGGATTCACAGCTGGAAGGTCATGTCAGACAAATCTCACTGATTTCTTTGACTGGGTGACCAAAGTAGTAGACCAGGGAGGGCTGTGTACATAGCCCAGCTAGACTTTAGCAAGGCATTTGACACAGTCCCGCACAAAACATTAGTAAACAAATAGCCAGCCTGGGAGTGGATCCCAGGGTGGTAGCCTGGGTAAAACACTGGCTGGACAACAGGACACAGCAGGTAATAGTAAATGGAGTCCACAGTGAAGAAAGGAGGGTTACTAGTGGGGTATCGCAGGGTTCAGTACTGGGCGGTCCTTTTAATGTCTTTATGTGACATTGCAGAGGGACTGGAAGGAAAGTATGTCTCTTTGCAGATGACACACAGATCTGCAACAGGGTTGAGACGTGGGGTGGAAAGGATGAAAAGGGACTTGGCAAGGTTGGAGGAATGGTCAAATGTATGGCAGCTTAGCTTCAACACAAAGAAGTGCAAAGTAATGCACCTGGGAAACAAACCCAGGGGAAGAGTACGAATAGGGGGTGAGATACTGACAACAAGAATGGAAAGGTACCGGGGTAGTCATATCAGATGACCTGAAGGTGGGACAGGAATGTGAGAAGGCAGCAAGGAGGGCTTGGAGGGATACTGGGATGCATAGGGAGAGGCATCACCAGTTGAAAACAGGAAGTTGTTGGCCCTCTGTACAGGCGGTAAGACCACATCTGGAGTAATGTGTACAGTTCTGGAGACCCCATATCCAAGAAGAGATAGGGTGGAGGCTGTCCAGAGGAGGGCTATCAAAATGGTGCAGGGTCTGCACCAGAAGACGGAAGAAAGAGTAAAGGAGCTTAAGATGTATAGCCTTGAGGAAAGGAGGAGAGGGGACATGATAGAAACTTTCAAATACCTCAAGGGAATCAACAAAGTCCAAGAGGGTAGCATCTTTGAGAAAAAGAGATGTACAAGAACAAGGGGACACAATTTGAAGATGGGGGGGACATCTCGAGGTAATGTGAGGATGCATGGAACAGCCTTCCTGAGGAGGTCGAGAGTCAAAAGCAGTGGGGAATCCCAAGAATGCATGGGACAGACTTGAGCAGTTCTAGTGGGGGATAGGGGAAGTAGGCTGTTGGTTAACTAGGATCTGCAGCTTATCCGTTAGGTAGGGAAATGGGCACACTGGGTGGGCCAAGCGGTCCTTATCTGCTGCCAAATTCTATGTTTCTATGTAAGGGGTTACTGGAAACAGTGTGGCAAAAGTACCGTTCACTTGTCATGATCAGTACAGCATACCCCATATTTCCCCTCTACTGTAGCATTCTCTCGATTAACATCGTCTGCATCCTGAGCCTGGGTAAATATACAAAGGAAATGTCCTGGTTTAGTGATCCTGATCCTTGGAGGGGTACAGATGGCAATTCCCATCCCCTGATGTGATTTGACAGCAGTGAACTGTTGGCACCATAGTTGTACCTTACGGTTGTAATCTTGAAACACCATGACAGCTCTGTCGGGTGTTTTGATGGGGCCATAGGACTTGGCCGCTGTCAGCATTTTTTTCTTTGAACTGTAAGCGAAGATACTTGATCAGAAAATGCCATGGTTGTTCCCTTAGGTTTGGGACCCATTTGATATGCCTTGTCAGTCATGAAATCAGTCTTCCAGGGCCATTCCCAGATGCACTGCTAGGTATTTTGCACAGATTTATCAGTACTTTTCTTCAAGCCCTAAGTTCAGGAAATTCCACCAGCCAGGGTTAGGTCTCCTGGCTCTATTCTCCTGATCGTCCACTTTTTAAGTAACGCTGCCACATTTTCTTTTAGCTGGGTCTTCTCTCTAGACCAGTCAGGCACGAGATCCTCCAACTCACTGATCCTTTTTCAGCTTTGTTGAGGACGTGGCATGTAGAGCCAGATTCTGAAAGTCCAGCTACAGTATTTTGCAAGTGCTGTATTTGTGCAGTTACACTGGTAACACCTGCCTTCATCTCATTTTGAAAGTTTTTACCATGCCTGCAGGGTTGGAAAAGAACTTTCAGACAGCCAGTACCCTCCGTTGCTGCTTCCTGCGGCTCATGCTTTGTGCCCTTGTTCTTCCCTCACTTGTGCTGCAGAGTTAGAGACCACCATTGCTGGCTTAAACGATAAGGCAGTCTTTTTTTTTTCTTTTTTTTTAGCGATTGCTGAGAAGCCATATGCTACATCTTCATAGCTTGCCATTTTATTTATGAAAGTTACTGTAGTAACTAGGTTAATTGCCAGTTTAGGATGGTGCTATGTTGGAGCTCAGCTAGAACCCATCTGCCATCTTATGCGTCTAAACTTGCACTCTATATCTGTTCTGAAAGTGTTTGCTTGTATCAAAATTGTAGACTCCTTCCTGTGCAGTAGGAAGTAATACCTTGCTGCTTCAGGTTAACCTGTTTGACTACGCTTAGGTCTTCATTGCTTTCCGTTTCTTAGGCAAGCTGTCCCTTCTTTTTAGAGAGTTCCGTGTGCCAATAGGCCCCCTTTCTGTAATCCTTTGGCTGTTTATTGTTTTTTCTGACCTGACCTCCGTGGGTCTGCTTTTGTTCTCAGTTAGCTGTCCTGTCTGAGCTAAACAGACAAGCAAAAAAAATAAAATAAAACAACTTTAGCTTAGGCTTGAAAAGAGTAACTTCTTCCTGCCATCAGAGTTAATGTTTTTGTTTTAACAACTCATAGTTTTAGAAAACATTGCTTGTTTTCACAGCCTGTGAGCAGCACACATGCATTTTAACAACTCTGTGGTGCAGTTAAAAATGGCCTCAGTCTTACTGCAGTATAAACAGTCATCACAAAGGGCCCAACACTTAAAATGCACACTGGAACCACCTCGATTTGTGTGCTAGAACGATTTGTCACTTACTATTTACAGTTGTATAGTGGATTATATCAGACTTATTTTGGTTCGTTCTAGGCTGACATCTTCTTTTACTAAAAATATCAGAATCCCTCAGCTGACATTGGAGCAGTAGCAGCGATGGGAGATTCCTTAGCCTGCTTTGCATAATAGACAATCTCCGTCAAATTTTTCCTGGTCTGCTTTTCTCCAGGGGCTACGTACAGTCCTCTGTGACTGTACATAGCCCAGAAGGACAGTGAGACCAGCAAACAAAGATCGTAGCTTATATAACCTTTAATACTGCAGAATATTGAATATTCTCACTGCCGCCTGTGGTTGTGTTGTCAAGAGCAGGGGTTGCAGTAGAAGAGGAGATCAGCCTAGAACTAAGCAAACTTAGTGTGATGTGATCTACTATGCTGTGTGTGAACGGTAAGTAAATAAAATGTTTTGCTACATAAAGTGCACATTGGACCGTACTCCACACTTGAGTGTGGGGCACCTGGTGGTGATTGTTCTCTTTTAATGTACCGTGCGGTACTTGGATGACATTACAGTTGAAGATAGTGGAGTTGCTGACATACTGCAGCATTTAAGACAATTGGAAACTTTTGTGTTAGCAAAGGGAAACGCTTTGTGCTGTCGCTACTGTAAGTGTGCTATTACAGACCCAAGTCTTTTTTCATAGGGGTTCTCCTGTTTTGGTGCACAGTGGAGATGTAAAGAAAAACAGCAGGGAAGTACAGGAGAAGGAGCAAGGCATAGAGATTGGTTGTCTGACTGCGGAGGGGTGGCTTCTGGATCCCTCAGGAATTCTCCCCCTCCAAGGCGCTGGAGAGAGTCATGTCAGACCAACTCGCTGAACATCTCACAAAATATGATCTTCTATGTAGGAACAACACAGCTTCCATCAAGGCCACAGCGCTACCTCGCACTGCTGGAGTTTTCTGCTGCCATCCACTCTGCTCTGACAAAGTATGTCTGGCTAGTGCAGTCTTTGTGGACTTGTCGGAAGCCTTCACACCATAAACCACGCTTTTCTTATCCGCCTCACGCACGCTTGATCTTTACCAGGACGCCATAAACTGGTTTGCTGACTATCTACCTGGTAAGACTCATCAAGTCAAGATAGGCAACATGCTCTCCTTCAGTCTTCCATTTAAGTCAGGGGCCTGAGGATCCATCCTAGTGCCCTTCTTTCAGTCTTTCTAAACACCCTCCCAAAGCGTACTCTGGGCAACTGCTGCTCTATGCCGACAATGTGGTCCTTTTCTACTCCCACTCTGATCCCCTTATGCTCCAGCTATCGCTCCAAAAAACTGTCAGTGATGCTGAATCCTGGATTGCTGAACATCATTTAATGTTAAATTACAAGAAAACCAAAGTTATGATGTTTGATCATCACCAGAGCAAGCACAAAGGCCTACCACTGCAAATCTTCAACTCACAGTTGCAGCCCCTTGACCAGGTGGACACCTTCAGATACCTTGGTATCACCCTAGACTCTTCTCTTAACTACTACAAACATATCCATCTCCTCAGCACTGCCGTCATTACCAGAATTGGATTACTCTACCAGTACAAGCACTGTCTCACCCCGAGGCCCTCTGTACGACTGTCTCCTCCTCAGTCCTATCCCTAATTGTTTACAGGATTTTGGTCTATGGGGCAATTGATAACTCCTCCCTCTT
Organism: Neoceratodus forsteri; assembly: GCA_016271365.2. NCBI lineage: Eukaryota > Metazoa > Chordata > Ceratodontiformes > Ceratodontidae > Neoceratodus > Neoceratodus forsteri. The sequence goes on from CM028137.1 coordinate 572,805,674, forward strand.
CAGAATAAGAGTATCCCATAACAAAGCCTGCCGCCTAGTCTTGCATGCAGACCAAACTACACACACCTGTTCCCTTTACCGTCTCTCTAACTGACTCAGTTTTGATGGTAGGCTCAAGTATCAAACTTACCTCCTTGCCAAAAGATCTCTTCTTGGCTGTCTCCCCCAAACTCTCAGCCCTCCTGCAGCCAGCACCAGAGCTAAAAACCACCCACATCTCCTCTAAATCCCCCTTCCAGAGTTCTCTGTGTAGAACTTCCCTGTGCCATAGAGCCTTCAGCTACAGAGTCCCACTCTGGATGAACATACTTCCCTGTGCCTTAGCTGCTGAAAGTAAGGTATGCCACTTTAAATCCCTCCTCTGAGAACATTTCAGCCCACTAGTGCTTGTGACTGCTACTAGCCTCCCAGGTCTCCCCCACCCCCGGTCACTATTCACCTTCGATAATGGATTCTCATCCTGCCATGCTGTCACCCTTGTACCTTGAATATGCCAGGTAACCTCGTACTGTCTGTCCATATTATTCCTCATTGTTTAGTGCTTGCTGCAGCCTTCTCTGTACAGCAACTAATTGTATTGCTGTCTGTTAGTTACTGACGTGGACTTTGTAAAGGAGTCTCTGACTCAAAGGTTGTAATTCTGAAATGTTCAATAAATAAATATTGTTTGCAAGCAATTTTAAAGATAGAAAGGACTGGACAGGTAAAAGATACAGCGGGATAGCACAGAATAAGTTTTAAGTAATTTTATTTTCCTTACGAAAATGGGACAGCGATCTGACCTGTCACACTCTACCAAAAACTGTAATGTACATGTTTTGCTTTTTACTTCCAGTCTGAGGCTGTGGTTTAGAATTGGTTGTGGTGATGTGGTATGGTCACTCCTCCTGTGGAGATGTTTCACTGCTGCCACGGATGGTGTCTACACTACCTGGTGGAGTCTGATGCTTGCTGTACGGTTGGAGCTGTGTCCCAAGTTTGATTTCTTTTGTGTGGGGATAAAGGGATTTTTTAGTTTATTTTTTTTCCAGTACAATAGTATCAAGAAATAGCTATTCATACAGGCACATATGGTTACAGGTAAAATGTCTGTTATACTGTGCGTATTAAATCGCAAGTAACCTTTTTAAGAACTATAAAACCTGTTGTCAGTAGTTTCAAGGAAAGGGCAGAACCTTATCGTAAGAGTATTTTTTCAGACATACCTGACTAATTGTAGAGAGACTACTGTTCTTACTGCAAATAAAATGTGCCATCACCATAGAACACATTTACATTATAGTACAAAGTCTGCAGTAGTGTAAGGCATGTCTATCAACCATCCCTACCACCTGCTGTGAAATCCATTTGTTGACATAATCTGTGCGTTGTTCTTTCTAGTTAATAGACTGTTTCATCAGTTCATTTCAGTGTGCAGTGGTGGGAGGGAAGGTCTGAACCACTGTTCTGGCCTTTGGCCAGTCTGTGCCATACGCAAGAAATAATTGTGATGTTTGTTTATTGAAAACCTTAAAAGGGAAATACAAGAAAAGGCCAATTTAGGGATAAAACTGGAAGTTAGTACATATGTGCTTCAATTTCCTTTCAAGGTCTGCCCAATAGGTTTGGAGAACTGGATAGAGCCAAAGATGTGAGAACACGTTGCAGAGGTCTCCCTGCATGCCCTCCAGCAGGCCCCAGCCCCCCACCTTGAATTTTACCACTATGTTGGAGTCCTAACGTAACGATAATGGCCTTACAAACTCCTTTCAGTACAGTAATGAAAAACTTTGTTGTGCAGTGGACCTCTGGGATACAAATATCCAGTTCATGAAACCACTGTTGCTTGGATTTTCGAAAGAACTACTAGTGGATGTGAGGGCTTTATTCCTTATGGTTATTAAATGAGGTTGTCCAATGAGCTGTCTTTGTTCTAATAAACACAGTAAGGGGTGGACCAGTTCTGTTGTCCAAGCTATGCCCCAAATCGTATTAATATAGTGGGAATCTGGAGGAATCTAAAATGATCCTCCTTAGAGAACTGAAACTGCTGTTTCAGTTGGGAAAAATAAAGGGGCATTGTCTGCCAGGAATTGGGACAGTTGGGAAAGACCTTGTTCTGCCCCATTGTGCACATCTGGGATCAGTGCGGGCTGAACAAATGGCAGAGTCAGAAGCAGTTGCCCAGCAAGGAGTCGGGGCGCTTGAAATTTTTTGTCTTGACAGATTTTGAACCATTGGAAAAGTACAGCTCTGGGAAATAAATTTTCTCCTAGTGGTATGGGTGGACAGGATTTAACGCTTTAAATAATGGTTCTTTGAGTTCTCCACATCCAAGACCTTGCAGTGGGCCTCATTATCCTTATTGAGCCAGTCCCTGCATGTCTGAATTGGGCCATCTGATAACACATTTTGGGGAGCTGTAACTTACGATATGCAGCCCCGGGTCTGTGTCCAGCCCAAATCTGGAAATTATTTTGTCTCAATTGTGAAAGTCCGTGGGGCCTACGTAATAGGGAGTGTTTGAAATAAATATAGTAAACAAGGAAGGAGGTTCATATGGAATACCTCTAGCCTGTTTTCAAACGATAAGTGGAGAGTTGACCATCGCTGTGGCCTCCTGCAGTGCTGCGTTTGAGGAGGATAATTCAAGGCATATGTTTCAAGCAGACTTTGTATATCCATAAGTATTTTATAGAGCTTTGGTTCCATTTGAATTTATAGGCATCCTTAAATCTTTGTGGTGGATCATATGCCATGTGTGCGGCAGCAGTTTTATCCTCCTTTATACTCGTGCAAAGGCAGACAGAAGACTTAACTCCCCTTAGACAAGGGGTATATTGTTCTTTTAGCAAGGAGGTAGGTGTCAAGTTTACTTTTTTTAATGTATATTTTATCCTCCCCTTCCTCCGCAGTCTCCTCTTTGGGGAGCCACTTAAGCCTGTCCTGCCCCTATCCTACCTGACTGATCGGGTCCTCCATCTTGCTGCGTTTGCGCCCCACACGTGGGGTCAGGGTGGGGCCCACCCTCAAACCTTGGATCTCGTCAGGTTCCCAACTCAGCTGGGCAGGTGGCGTAGATTGGGACCTGGCTCGGCTCTCCATCTACCCGACTCGTGAGGGGCTTTTCCGCTTTTCCTAGGAGGTACTGACTGTGTGCCCTGGCGTCAAGGTGTAGGGGCCGACGCTGCAAAGTCCACCCCCAAGAACCCGTCCCAGAGCTGGTTGGTCCAATGCCTATGCCCTGACCAGTCATGCCCCAGTGACTCCAGCAGCTGTCGTGCCTCAGCCTCCGCCAGGGTCACTGCTAGTGTAAGGACCCACCTTCCCCAGAGAAGGCGAGCTGTTGTCGGACGCTCTAGCATTTGTCCCCGGCCCAACCCTGGCGGCCAGGCGTTCGAACCTGGGTCACCGGCATGGTGTGGCGTCCATCGCTCAACTCTTAGTGCCACCGGGTCGGCGAGCTTATTTTTAAATGCCGTTGCTGTCTGAATGTATAACCTCTGGTGGGCGAATTCCATGTATTAATTATTCTCTCATTGAAAAATATCTTCCAGTTTTTGAATGGGTATGTCAGTTAAAGTTGCTTATCATGGTTCCTGAGGTTGAATTTCCGATTGCATAACTAATGCCCAGGTTCTCCGTTAGATCATTATCCAGTGAGATTTTAAACATTTGTAATAGATCGCCTCTTAAATGTCTTACTTATAATGGATACAGGTTCAATTTCTCCAGTCTAATCTCATATGTCTTTGTTTAACCCTTTGATCATTTTAGTGGTTTTCCATTGACCCTCTCAAGGCTACATCTTTGTTGGGTAAGGATTCCACAGGGCTACAGTAGTCCAAATGTGGTCTGACCAGTGCTTTGTATAATGGCATAATGCAAGATCTCTGGTTACAAATAATCTACTTAATACTGATGATTCTGTTGGTTTTATTTACTAATTGCTACAGGGTTTTATTTAACTCTAAAAATTGATTAGCATTTTGTTCATAAAAGTGCTAAATCTTGTGAAAATGCATAGTTTGCATCACTGTGTTTAACAAACACAGCACTTCTAGAAAATATATATAAATACTTTCTGTACAGTTAGTATCATTCCTAGAAAAAACTGCTAATCAATTATTTAAAACCCTGTTATATTGGCGGTAAATGACAGTTCACTGGATATTAGGATCCCAGGTCCCTTTCTTGGGTAACTGTTTTAAAGTTTTATTATTTAAGGAATAGCTTATTTGATCATTCTAACTGCCAAGATGCAAAACTACACACTTGTCAGTGTTAAATTGCATTCGCTTCTGCTTGCCCAGAGTTGGAGTTGTGCTAAGTCCTGTTGCAGAATGTGCACTTTATCAACATCCCCACTTCTGCACATAGTTTGGAGTCGTCTACAGATTTCACACATTTATTTGTGAGTGTGTTGTTCATATCAGAGATTAAAGCATTGAACAACACTGGCCCCAAAACTGACCCCTGAGGCACCCCACTAGTAACGGGGCCTGGTTCTGACAGGTGACCTCTTATTCTGACTCTTTGGGTCCTGTTCTGCAGCCAGTTTTAACCCAGTTAATGATATATATAAATGCCAAGTGTTGTCATTTTGTCAGCTGAGAGTGTGGGACTTTATCAAAAGCTTTTTGGTAGTCCAAAATACTATATCTACTGGTTTGTTGTTATCTAGCAGATTGCTTACATGGTTGTAAAATGTCAGCATGTTAGTTAAACACAGTATATTTTTTTGAAACCATGTTGTGCTTTGTCCACTGTTTTTTGTCTTCTAAATCTTCTAATCTGTCCCTCAGTAGGGACTCAAATTTTGCCCAGTACCGAGGTTAGGCTTATGGGCCTATAGTTTCCCATTTCAGCTTTATCACCTTTTTCATAGCTTGGTATAACCTCTGCTTCCTTCTAATCACCCAGTACCTCGCTGGTGATTAGGGACAATTGAAAGAGTTTGTAGAGTGTTTTGACTAGCCAGTCCATAATTTCTTTCAGTAATTTAGGGTGGAGTTTGTCGAGTCCCACAGATTTTGATGGGTCTAGTTTGTGTAATCTATCTGCTATTTCACTTCTAGTCATATCAATCTGTGCAGTGTATCTTCTTATTTATAGTTGGTGTATTGCAGAAACAGAAGGTTTATGGTAGATAGTGCAGAAGTAATTGTTGAAAGCACTTAGCCATTTGTAATGGCTTTTTTGTTCCTACCATCAACCCTGATTGGGCCCACTTCCTATTTGTAGATTTATTATTTGTATAGGCATGGAAGGTTTTCCATTGTCTTTTAAATGAACAATTTTGAATTCTAAAAGATTCTTCTCCTCCTGATTGTTTTTTTGTTTTGTATAGGTGATCTTTATACGTTTGTATATTATATCGGCTGTTCTCCTTTTTCATTGCACGGTATGCCTGTCTTTTCCTGATGACTTGTCTATGTACTCTGCTAGGCTACCAAACTGGGAACTTGCCTTGCCTATTATAAGACTTTTTAGTGGGACAAATTTATTTTCTAATGTGAGAATTGATTTTTAACCTTTAATCATAAGCTTTCGTGGTGTACTGTCATTGTCCCATCTCCATTTAATACGTTTCTTTGTATCTCAGTAAAGTCTGCTTTTGGTAGTTCCTAACCACTGTTTTCTAACCTCAGGAATCCACTAATATTATTACTCTTGCAGTGCTCCTTAAACTAACACTGCCCCAGAAAGAATAGAATGCTGTGCTAATCATGAAATGTAGCTTGTGCATCTATTTTCAAACTGCCCAGTGTCAACTGCCTACATTCTACCTCAGATTTCTTCTCTCTGCTGCAAAGTTCAGATGCCCTGGAGATCTCGCTCAATCAAGACAGATTCCTGTAGTGCATAGAGGCAGCAAAAAAAAAGGTATTTTGTTTTATTTTTCATTACTGCCTAGTGTCATTGTTCTTTAGTGTTTTATACCTCAAGAGTTTTAATTTATCGGTTCCTCGCAGTTCTTTTGAACTGAGGGGCAACCAACTTTTTATTTAATTGGAACCTTTTAGAGGGTTCCGCTACTTTATTCTTTAATTTTATTTAATTTTAACCTCTTTTGAACCAAGGTTTATCGGTTTTCCTCAGTGGTTTCTTGGTTCCGGATCCGATCGGAACAGACAGTTAAATTCACTTTATCAGTCCTGAACCGACTCTTATTCTATTGAAACCAACCACAGATATTTAAATTTAGTCAATTTTTGGTTGGTTACTAGTTCCTGTTTTCTATAATGTCAGACATGCCTAAGAAGAAAACGGGGCCCTCAGGTTCAAGAATTGTTTGAAGTGTGTGAGGTGTTTGCCAAGGCAGACAAGCATGATCTTTGATTGATCTGTCTTGGGTAACAGCACTTCAGTGAAGACTGTGATATTTGTAAGTATTTCCCTGTTAAGACAGTGGAAAACGCAGGGAGAGGCTTAAAAGAAACTAGAGAAGTGGTCCATGGGCTCTAACCAGTCCACCCTTCTAAAACTGTGACAGTTCCTTCCAGAGCCTCTAAATCTACCCATGATATGGGTGAGGGCAGTGGTAAGAGAGGCAATCAACCGGCTGACTCCCGGTGCCTGCCAAAAACATTAAAGAAAGCCTAACACACTGACACCCCGCCTGAAACGCCTCAAGGGGCTCCTCAGGTGCCTATTAATGCTCCTTCTGCTGAGTTGACACAGGCTTTCGCTGTACCAGATGCTGCATGGTTTACTACCCTCGCAGCCTGTGATTACTACTGCTGAAAAAGCAACTGTTGCTGTCCTCTTTGCCCACTGCTACAGTGGCATATGAGGAGGATGACCTGGAAGAAGAGGAATTGAACTTGAGGTGTCACCAGAACAGGATTTTGGCTCCCCTCCAGACCCTCGGAGGATTTCTCTTTCCATTTTTTTTCTTAAGAAAATGGTAGAGACCCTGGATCTGCAAACAGCTGAAGAGATCCAGGATGAAGAGGAGGCACAATACATAGAGCTTATGGGCTGACACCCTCAAAAGGCTCCTCCTGCCTAGCTACAAATTCTTTGCAAAGGATTTTTTAGAAATCTTAAAGGCTCCCAATGCAGTCACACACAGACAAAAAAAAAAAGTGTGACAAGTATCAGTTGGAAAGATCTGGTGCTGAGTTTCTTTTTAGTTACCCAGAGTACCAGGATTTTGTACAGCAGGCCGCCTGTGAGAAAGCCAAACTCCACCCCCACCCTCCCCGAGGAGGATTTGAGAAAGGTGGACAGCATGGCAAAAAGGAGTACCTTTCGGCATCTCTGGCAATCGTCAAGCCAGCTACCAGGCCTATGCAGCCCTTTATCAAAAAGCTCTCTGGCTGTCAGTAGTGGACAATGCTGAGACTAACCCCTCTTCAACAGTGCCAGAGCTGCAAGACACAGCAAAATTGGGCTTGGTGGCTTCCAAATACCAATTTGGATGGCAGCTGACACCAGTGATACTGCTACAAGGGATGGCTGATACCATTGCTCTAAGAAGATTTGCCTGGCTGAGGCTACCAGCCTCACCCAGGACACCAAACTAAGGCAGTGGACTTTCCTGTGAAGGCCACTCTTTTGGTGCCCAGACTGAGGCATATATGAAAAAAGTAGACTAATATAGAGCTACTTTTAGGAGCAACTCGACCAGAGACATGCCTCTACTTCAACTTCGCCTTATTCTAGGGGAGGTAGGGTCAGGGCCTCTTTAGGAGGCCTTTTTTCAGGTACAGGCTGTTTCCCAGCAGCAGTACCAACCAAGCAGACTGGATTTTACAGAGGTAGAAGGGTTCTCTGAGAGGATCCCAATCTGCTTAGCCTCAGCAACAAGCAAAACAGAACCCTGATTTTTCCCTTCAGGCTGCCTCTCCACATCCCGTGAGGGGCAGACTCGCCACTAATTCCAGGAATGGTTAAAAATAACCACAGACAAGTGGGTCTTGAAATAGTGAGTCAGGGTCCCTTCCTCCTCCAACGTTAAAACATTCTGCACCAGCTCCTTCTCAGAAAGAAAACTACTGGAGCAGGAGGTACAAACAAGGTACTGGCAAAAGCTGTGGAGCCTGTCCCCACAACCAAAGAAGGCAAGGTTCTATTCCAGATATTTCCTAACAAGAAAAAAGAATGGAGAGTGGCTGCTATACTAGACCTCAGACTGCTAAATAGGTACCTTGGAAAGCCCAGGTTCAAAATAGTCACAATGGCCATGATTTTGCCAACTCTGCAAAAGGGGACTGGCTAGCCTCTTGGATCTAAAGGATGCATATTCCCATAATGGAGTCGCACAGAAAGTATCTCAGCTTCAGAGTCCCCTCATTCCACTACCAGTTCTCAACACTTCCCTTGGCCTTACCTCTGCACCAGGGTCTTACCAAGTGCATAGCAGTAGTAGTAGTGGCACACCTCAGACTGGGTGTTACAATTTTTCCTTATCTGGACGATTGGCTATAGTAGGAAATCCCACCAACAGGTGTCAGACCACATTTAGGTAACCCAGGATATGCTGCTCTCCATGGATTCCTTCTCAATACCAAAAAGTCAGTCCTGACCCTGTGCAGGTTCTGCAGTTCATAGATAGGTGCAGAACTGAATACAGTAGTGGGAAGAGTTTTTCTCCTCAGGAGGGGCAGAAAGCATTCAGCTTCTGTCAGGTTCATTTGCCCTGGGCAGGCCAAAGCCAGCAAAACAGTTTCTTCAACTGTTAGGGCACATGGCTGCAGCTGCAAGCACAGTTGTAGGTGCCAGGTTTCAGATGAGAGAGATCATTTCACCTCAGGGCACATTGGTGCCAAAGACGGGACCCCCTCTCAAAGCCAGTACCAGTCACACAAAGCGTTACTACAGGCCCTCCAATGGTGGAGGGAACCAGACAATTTAAGGGAAGGGGTTCCATTTCTGCAGGAGCCTTCCTTCCTGGTTCTCACAACCGATGCTTTCCTGCTTGGTTAGGGTGCTCACGTGGGGGATCGTACCATCCACTGTACTTGGGAGAGTGCAGACTCACTCTTGCACATAAACCTGCTGGAGTTAGAGCTGTTTGTTTGTCCCTTCAGGGTTTCTTTTATCTCATACAGGGAAAGATGGTACAAGTCAGAACAGATAATACCTAAACAATGTATTACATCAACAAACAAGGAGGGACAAGGTCCACTTCTCTGTCTACAGAGGCAATGAAGATATGGAGCTTTGCTTACTCTCTAAATGCCTCTCTGCAGTCCGTTCATGTCAGGCAAGGACAACACCTTGGCAGATGCCTTAAGCATGATAAACCAGGCCCATCACGAATGGGCATTGAACAAGCAAGTGGTGAATGCTCTATTCAGGAGGTGGGGACCCCAGAAATGGACAGTTTTGCTTCCCACCTAAATCACCACTTTCCTCTCTATTGCTGCAGGGCCCCAGTGAAGGGACAGTACCAACGGATGCCTCGATTCTGGATTGGACAGGCAGGCACCTCTGTGCCTTTCTTCCTTTTCCTCTGATACTCAGGGTGCTCATCAAGCTCTGGTCACAACCAGCTTCAATGATTCTGGTAGCCCGGATTGGGCAAGACAGCCTAGATACTCCTGCTGCTCTCAGTGTCTAAGCAAACAGATTCACCTCCCTCAGAGGTACAATCTATTGACTTCCTTTCAGGGAGGGTAGTGTACCCAATTTCAGGTCTCTCAAGGCCTGGCCCTTGAGGACTTGAATATGCAGCTTGCCAATTCTCTGAAGCAGTTTTAGAAGTTCTTGAGGGTTACAGGAAGCATTCCACCAAAAAAACTATACCTCAGAATGGAAAAGATTTTCCATTTGGTGCAGTGACAAGTGTATAGTCCCAGCCCAGGCCGGGATCCCAACCCTTCTTGTTTATTTGTCTCACCTGCACTCCTGGGGTTGCAGCACTCATCTCTGAAGGTACACCTGACTTCAGTTTCAGCATACCTTTCAGCTAGAAAGGATACCTCACTGGCATCAAACCCTATATTCAAAAGATTATTTAAAGGGCTCTCTCATTTGTTTCCCCCTCACAGGGAACCAGTGTCAGCATGGGACCTTAATATTTGCATTGCCCAGCTTATGCTTCCGCCTTTGAGCCTATGGCATCTGCAGAGCTTAAATTTCTTACCTGGATGGTTGTTTTTCTGGTAGCAGACACTTCTGCCAGAAGGATGTGAGCTGCAGGCCCTCTGTGTGGAAAAGGACTGTTTCTCACCACAGGGACAAGGTGTAATGTTGAGAACTAATAGAAAGTTCCTCCCCAAGGTGGTTTCTGACTTCCTTTGAATCAGTCTACAACATTGCCAGTTTTGTTTACTGAACACTTTAGCCCAAGTGAGCATAGATTGCACAGCTTGGATGTAAAAAGATCTCAAGTTATTACATGACTCATACCAAAGATCATAGGCAGGACAAACAGCTGTTCCTCACCTATGGGGAGTAGGTAAGGGTACTGCTGCTTCAAAGATGACTATTTCTCGATGGATAGTCTGGTGTATTCAGTTTTGCTACTCAAAGGCAGGCACGATTCCTCCCTCTGGTCTTAGGGCCCACTCTGCAGGGCACAGCTGCCAGTATTGCAGCTGCCAGAGAGTACCTCCTAATGGAAATATGTAAACAAGCTACCTGGAGGTCAGCCCACACCTTCACTAAGCATTATAGCCTGGTCGCCCAGTCCAGGATTGATGCCAGATTTGGCACAACAGTCTTGCAGAGTCTTTTCCTAAATAGATTCTGGTCCACCTCCTTGAGGTACTGCTGCATAGTCTGCAAGAGTAATAATAATATTAGTGGATTCCTGGGGTTAGAAGAAAAATTACTCTCCTGTAGTAATCTTGTTTCTTCCAAAGGATCCACTAATATTATTACTCCTAGCCTTGCCTCCCCTTCAGAATCAGTAACAAGAAAAATCTCTCCACAGCTGATAAGATGTATAGTTGGAGTGGCATGCCACATGCTGGCACCTTCTAGTAATGTTTTAACTTGTAGATTCTTTCCTAAAGGCATATCTGACTTCAGGAAAAAAGACATTTGTTTATACTAGTCCTTTGGTTAATGTTATTTGCCCAGTTGGGCATTATTTTTCTGTACTTATTTAAATAGTGATTCACATGTTATATGACCTCTTTGCAGACTTCTGAGAAATCTGAGGTAGAATGTAGGCAGTTGACACTGGGCAGTTTGAAAACAGATGCACAGACTAAGCGTCCCATGATTAGTATAGCATTCTAGTTTAGCTGGGTCAGTGCTGGCTTAAGGGAGCACTGCAAGAGTAATAATATTAGTGGGTCCCTGTGGAAGAAACAAGATTACTACAGGTGAGTGATTTTTTTCCCCTTACCTGACAATATTGTGGGTGTAGTACTGTGCTTGAACATGGTAGTGTTGTGTTCACTAAAAATTAGTGGATCTTACTTTGAGAGGGTTCCTTCAGTAGGTCATTACATATAGGACTAGCGCCACGTAGCATCTGGGCTGCACGGCAGACTTTTCTAGCAATACCTGGCCGGGACCCGACCACCCGGCGTCACATGACTGATGTCGGCGTGACCTTGTATAGTGGACAGTCCCCACGCCCGCCCTCCAGTTCTTTCCGATGATGCCTCGTGTCAGTCGCATTGCAGACTTCCATTAATGATCATTGTGAAAGTTCTTGCGATGAAAAATTTTTTTTTTCTCCTTGCTTATGTCTTCGCCCAGATGTGGTGTATCCTGCGCCACACGCCTCACACAAGGGGCGGACAGGGTGTGCAGGCGCTTAAGGCACCATTCTCAATGCATCTGAAGGCAGACTCGTCATTATTTCAGCTGCTCATGATCGCCGTCTGCACCCAAGCATGAGCACATCTCCTCCAGATAAGGAGTCGAGACAGAAGACCCAGTTTGGTAGAAAGGTCTATTTTTCAGCCACATGCGCTCCAGTCTCTAAACTATGTGGCCCATATGGTGTTGCACCAGAAAGCTACCTTGGCCAGGCTATGGACCCTCAAGCCTCAAGGAGGAGCTCGCCAAGGATCTCTGCCTCTCATTTTCCTGTAGGCATGCTCTATGGGCTACGTACAGCTCCGTCGACTCTGCAGCTCGCGCCTCGATGACAGCCATTGCGTTAAGGCGGCACGCCTGGCCGCATTTCTGGCCTTGCCAGCGAGGTGCAGTCTGCAATTCCATGACTCCCTTCCGGGCTTGGGGCTTTTGGTGGTGATACAAAGACATAGTCAGTGGCCTCTGGGATAGAGGCCTTGCCCTGAGGTCAGTGAGGTCCATGTACCGATCGGGCACTCACAGCAGCAGCAGCCCTTATGGAAAAGGACCTGGAGGCAGAGGAAGCAGGCCATGGCTCGCGCCAGGGAAATGCAGGCCACGGGTTCTGTCACTCCTCCTGCCTCCAAGAACCAGAGATGCTCAGGAGGTGGTCCTCCTGACAGCCTACCACCTCCTGACTCCCTAGCCCACCACCTCCTCAGCCTCATGGCGAGGCCGAGAGGGTGCATCTACCACAGGCAGGAGTGGCAGAACATGACTTCGATGCATGGGTACTGCAACTGATGTCGCGGGACACACTATAGAGTTTCTGGAGGTCCCACCAGACTCCCACCATAAAGGTCTTCCTACTCCAGGAATCAGGCTCTTCTTGTTCGAGAAGAAATTTAAAGCCTCTTGCTCAAAGAAGCAGTAGAGTGTGTTCCCTCCTACAAAGGGGAAGTGGGTTTTACTGGTTCCAGAAAAGATGGGAGACTTGAGACCATCCTTGACTTAAGCAGTCTCAACCTGTTCGTTGAATACAAAAGTTCTGGATGCTGACACTCCAGAGCCTTCTCCTACTACTCTGGAGAACCATTGGCTCTGCGCTCTGAACATCTAGGATGCTTACCTGCACATTCCAATCTTCTCCAGCCACGCCGATTCCTGCAGTTCCTATTCCAGGGGAGCACTCCAGTTTCTGGCCTCCCTTTGGTCTGTCCTAGGCACCTCGGGTGTTTACCAAGTGCCTGGCGGTGGTGGCGGCCTTTCTGTGCCACCAGGGTATTGGCAGTTTTCCCTTACCTGGACGATCGGGCTGATTTGACCTCTTACAGGGTTTCCTTACTGAAGGCTCTGTTCCTTACTCCGGACCTTTTACAAACTGGGGATTACTGTCAGTATCCCCAAATCATCCTGATCCCGTCCCAGAGACTTCACTTGATTGGGGTGGTTTTGGATACGGTCCAATGCAGAGCCTTCCTTCCTCCAGACAGGGTGGAGACCCTGGTCTGTCAGGCTTCTTTGGTGGCATTCATCCAGGACCATTCCTGCCGGGAGGTCCTCCGCCTTCTTGGCCTGATGGCAGCCTCCATCACTACGTTCCTCTGGCGAGGCTCCACATGAGAGTTACTCAGCGGTCCTTGCGGGTGCAGTGGGATCAACTCCTGGACAACCTGGACCATCCCGTCTTGGTGTCATCAGCAGTTCAGAAAGTATTGCTGTGGTGGAGGGACCCTGCAACCTTTCCTTGGGTCTTCCTTTCAGGAGCCTGGCCCCTCTACATCCCTGACTATGGATGCATCGAATATGGGATGGGGAGCACCAAGCACAAGGACTGGGTTCAGCTTGGAAGCATCATTACACATCATTGTTCTGGAGATGAGGCGGTCTTGTCGCCTTCCAGGCCTTCAGACCCTCCTTTCAAGGGATCACTGATTGTCCAGATGGACAATGTCAGTAGTTTGGTACCTCAACAAACAAGGAGGAACTGCTTGTACCCCGTTGCAGGAGGCAATGCAGAGCTGGGCAATCCAGCACAATCTGGCCCTAGTGGCCATGTATGTTCCAGGCATTCAAAATGTCCTGGCAGACAGTCTTAGCAGGTCTCGACCCTAAGTCACGAATAGGAACTAAATCAGAAGTGGCAGAGTCTCTTACTAAAGTGGGGTGTCCGGAACTGATCTCTTCAGCCTCCCACTCCAACACAAAACTTTTCAGTTTTGCCCGCTCATTCAGGGCATGGTGCTTTCTGGCATGATGCGCTGTCTCTCTCTTTGGACAGGGAGATTTTGTATGCCTTCTCTCTGTTTCCCATTCTTCAGAGGGTGCTCCTAAAGTTTCAGGAAGAGAAGGCGTGGATGATTCTCACTGCCCCTCTCTGGCGAGACAGATTTGGTTCCCTGCTACAGCAGTTGGCGAGAGAACCACCCGTTTCACTTCCAGTGACTTATGACCTCTTAACCCAGGATGAGGGTCATCTTGTTCATCCGGGGCTCAGGACACTGTCTTCATGCGTGGCTCCTACAGACATGGCAGTTTCTTGCTTTCGGGTCTCCTCTCGAGTCGCTCAAGTCTTAGTAAAGGCACGAAAACCTCTACTCATTCCACTTATGCCATGAAGTGGAAACATTTTCCATTTGGGCAACTTCAAAGATTGGAACCCATTTTCTTGTTCTGCCCAGCAAGTCATGGAATTACCCCTCCATCTTTAAGATTCTGGTCTGTCGTATTCTTCTTTGAAGGTTTAGCTTCGCAATCTCGCGTTCCACGAACTGGTGGATTGTAAACCCGTAGCTCAGTTGGAAGTCTCAAACCTTTCTGAAAGGATTCTCCATCTGAAACCCCCATCTGCAGTCCTACACTCCCTTGGGATTTGAATTTAGTGTTGGAGAAGCATACTCTCCCTCCTTGAACCAGCATTGAGCTGTGATTTATGCTTCCTCTCTTGGAAGGCGTTATTTTTGGTTGCTGTTACTTCAGCTCGAAGGATTTCGGAGCTTCAAACTCTAGTATGTAAAGAGACTCATCTAATTTTCCACAGGGACGAGGCGATCCTCAGGACAAATCCTAAGTTTTACCCAAGGTGGTGTCGTAAGTCACCGAACCAATCAGTGGAGCTTCCAGTTTTCTTTCCGTCCCCTGCGAACAGAGGTGAAGCACTCCTGCACTCCATGGACGTCCCACCGGATCCTTCCGAACAAAGGGATATCTGTAACAGTGATCAGCTGTTTGTTTCTTGCCCCCAGGTCAGTGGGCAAAGCTGTTTCTAAGCAGTGCCTTTCCAGCTGGTTAGGTAACTGTATTCACTACTGTTACAAAAATATGACAAACCTCTGCGGGTCCCATTAGAGTCACCTACCAGGGGCATGGCTGCTTCCACTGTCTTTTGCGGAACATTTCCGGAGCTGATATCTGTGCTGCAGCAACTTGAGTTCTGTCCATACCTTTACCAAACACTACAGTCTGGACATTGCTTCTAGGTGGAGGCAGGTTTTGGCCTAGCTGTTTTGCAGGGCCTTCTGTCCTAGGCTGGGTCCATTCTAGTTCCCAATTTTGTTGGAGTTTGTCCCCCCTTTGTTTCTTTCGGTCTCTCCTCTGAGGGACTGCTTGGGATTCAGTTCTATATGTAATGACCTACTGAAGAAACCCTCTCAAAGTAAGATAGTACAGTTACGTAGGAACTTACGTAACAGTGGATCTTGAGGAGTTCCTTCAGTAGGTCATATTCCCCTCCCTCCTTACCCCTTTTATGTATATAGGGGACTCAAATCCTGTTTACTCTTGCTGTCAGGCCTCTTCCAGGCTCCAAGCGGAGAACTGGAGGGCAGTCGGGGGATCGCCCACTATATAGGTCACACTGACATCAGTCACATGATGTCGGTATTGCTAGAAAAGTCTGCCGTGTGGCTCAGGCGCCAGGTGGCACTAGTCCTGTATGTAATGACCTACTGAAGGAACCTCTCTCGAAGATCTACTGTTATGGTTAAGTTCCTACATAACTGTACTTTCTTGAATCTTTAATCCAGTCATGCCATCTGTGGTGTTTAAGAGTTAAGTCCAACACATTCATCTGCCTGGTAGGACCACCAACCATCTGGGATAACCCATTTTATAGCATAGATTTAATATTGCCTGCTCTTGCCCATTTATTTATTTAGTTAAACATCAGTTTATAAACCTTTGAGCCAGAGGCTCATTTACAAAGTACCTCGTCACAAAGAGGACATCAGAACAGTAGTACAAGGGACACAGTACTTACAAACAAAAAGTTACAGTTCAATTACAATTTTTGTTACAATGAGTACAATCTCCAGCGAGCAAAAGATAACAAAAGGTGCAAAACTTATGGTCGGGGAGAGCTGGTGGGGGTAGAAGGGAGGGAGAAGGGAGGAGGAATAAGTAGGGAAAGGAAGGGGGGAGCGCCAGTGAGCATTGTCAAACAGAGTATATATATATATATTTTTTTTACACTAGGCTAGCGGCAGTTGCATTTATGAGAGCTAAGCAGGAAGTTTCTGAGCCTGGGCTTAAAGCAAGCTAAGGTTAGAGAGTTTGAGACACTGGCAGGGAGGGAGTTATTTGTTACTGTTCCATTAGTCCAGTCTATACCAGGGGCATTGAAGTCCCAAGTAGTAAAAATGTGTTATAATACCATCTGTAGTATCTACTGGAACTGTTATGTATTTGATTTATGTCTGGTGGTCTGTATGCTACTCCCACTGCTAGTTTTTTTTTTTTTTTTTAACATCCGACAAGATTTATGTCTACCCATAGAAGATCTAATTTTGTGGTGGTTGATTTATAATTAGTTCACATTCTATACTTTCCTTAACAAATAAGACTACCCCACCTCCTTTTCTGTCTTTCCTATCTTGTCTGAAGAGATTATACCTTTAATTAGGGTATTGCTGATGTCATTGTCTGTCCACCAAGTCTCCGTTATTGCTGCAAGATCTATATTTTTATCTATTAAGACATTCAAGATCAGACATTTTGATAGTGTTTAGGCTTCTGGCATTAGCTAGTAGGACCGACATCCCAGATTTATACCTCTCGCTTTTCTTTGTTTTGTAACACTTTATTACCGGATCTTCAGTTGTTCATCCCAAGCCCCAGATATGCTAGTTTTTGACACTGAAGTGTAAAATTTATTCCCCAGTTTCTTGGTACCCTTTTATTCAGGTGTAATCCATCAGAACTCATGGCTGGTTATGCATTTGAGGTAATTCTCTATACACCATTTACTAGCCAGTTATATTGCTTAATCCTGTAAGCTCTACCCTGATCGTCTCTTGGCTCTGGTAATACTTCAGAGAATATTACAGTTGCAGTTGAGGTTTGACAGTTTCATAGCTCTTTATAGTGTAATCAGTTGTATCTGTTGCACACGAAAGCCCAGATCGTTGGTCCCTGTGTGAATAAGAACCTTTTTGGTGCATGAATGTTATTCAACATTGCTGGTGACATTTGTATAATGGCCTTAATTTTTGCACCATTGTATGAACATGTAGTTGTGTTCATTTTATTTTCCTGGCTGAGTATCAGTATATTTTATCATTGAATCCCTAATATTAACACCTGTTCTGGGCGTCTGAGGTTTGTTTCATTGGTTTGTTTCTTCACTTGTCTGACCTTCTGGAAGAAATTATGTTGGTATATCTAACGGCTCAATTAAGTTATTGGGATCACCTACTGGAGGTTGATGAGGGTACTGAAGGTAGAATTTGTCATATGGTTCTTCTCTAGAGGTATGCCCTGCAGTCGGGGTTTGGGAAAGCAGACCGTTTCATTGGGATTATTTGTGCTGCCAATTATGCTAGCCAATTCCATCAACTTGTTTGTCTGCTGTTCTGTATTGCCCATTAAGGTTTCCAATGGCAAATAGCGTTTTGGCAGCTAAGAACTGGGGTTAAGGCCCTTTGTCTAAGTTTTTTTTTTTTTGTCTGTTCCTATCTATAACAGTAGTCCAGTCATTTAAACTATCTTCCTCCTCTCCTGCTGATCTCTGCCTTTTTGCAACTGTGATTCCTATACAATGGATTTGTTAATCGTGTTTATTTTTCTAGTTTTAATTGTAATTTATATATCTCCTTATCATTCTCTGCTATGGTCTCTCTTGCCTTTTGTATATTATTAAACACCCTTGGCAGTCAAATGAATTGAACTCTGTGTCCGCTAGTATGGCAGACATTTCACATTTACAACCAGGCTCCAGATAAGATTTTTGGGATGAGTATCGTACTCCTCATTTTGAAAGTGAGGTGAGTAAAACCAAATTCAGATGCGTACAAATGTCTGGACAGAGTGAAGTGAGGAGTACATTTTAAAAGCAATGTATTTTTTTTTTTTTTTTTTTTAGGTAAGATTGATCAGGTGCCAACAATGCTCCAAATAATGTTGGCAGGTAGGAGTAATTTACTCACCTGTTTTAAAAATATAGTGAGTAAAACAAAATTGGGATACATCTGAGTGCTGTAATCTGGAAAGAAACTCCTTTTGAATCACCAGTTATGTTAGGAAGCAATATTCTTTGAGTCTGGTGTATTTACAGATATTGGGTGAGTACTGGTACTCATTAAAAACATTTTTAAAGTATTTCCTAAAATAAGCTGAGTAAAACAGATTAGTTACTTCCCTTATGTGAAGCCCTGTTTACAACACTTTATTCCCAGGACACCAGAAGCAAAACCCACCATATTGTTTTCCATTGTAACACGTTTTACCTTTACACTTGTCACCAGATTAGACTGCTGGGCTGAAATTTCCGCATCAGGCCTTGTCCCGCTGTCCACGCTAGAACCGTTACGCATGTTCTTAATGTAGTGCTCACCCATACTTGCTCGCTCCATGGAGTGCTCCCTTTCTAGTTTCGGGCTTGGAAGTATATGCGGGTCATGTGACACCCTCTTCATCATGTCCCAAATCAGGGCTTTGAGGAACCCAAATAGTCCCGAATATCTGCCCTGTGGGATTTCAGGTCTGGTAGTACTTAAAAGTGCTGTAACTAGCACTCTGGCACAGTTTTAAAATTAGTACCCATTTCAACTGCCGACAGGAAGTGCTGTACTCCCCTACAGTAATTAGAGACTACAACTCCATACAACTTTACATCAGCAGGTTGCCTTGGTGTTTAGAAGGCACACTTAGTACCACACAAATACAGTTCAAATGTTTAAAAGAACAGCCCTGCTAGAGTCTTCCCTCTGCAGAACTGCCTCATACTACAAAGGTGTCATGCAGCGTGGACAGAGTGTTTAGTCTGTATCCAGAAAGCTCACCGTGGCGTCAAGCTCCCCAACTGGTGTGTGAAGGAGGGTGTACAATCATCAGAATTTTTGTGTCAGGAGTTCTCAAATTGGGAATCGTTCAGTAAGACCAGATTCAGACTTCAGGCTGTTTTCTTGGGTTCAGAGGTTAGTTCAAAATGCAGGAAAAGCAGTGCATGATCCAGACACAACATTTTACCCATCTCCACAGCGTGCATTGCAGCCAGTTATAGACCTAAAGGGACCAGTGTTTAAGTCTGGAATGAGTAAAAGTAAATTGTTTAAGGTTTGAATGTAAGGTACATTAGACATCCAGTACCCTAAGATTGTTTAGGAGATGCTCACAATATTTGAGCTGAGGGGATTCTAGTTCTGTGTGGGGTGATGGTGTATTTGCATGGTCTATAATTATATTAAATCTGTTCCCAAGGTTAAAGTAGTACAAGTTTGGTATTTCAGAATTTGGTCAAATAATTTAGTGTAGATGAGTCAAATTCAGGAGGAATGTAGAGATTCACAATAATGTATTTTTGTCTCCTGTAGAGTCCCTGTGATTAGAGTCTTGTGCCCCTCTCTGACACACAGGAGTTACGTGGGATTAAGGTGTGACTACTCCTCTACATCTGCCCTTCTGATAGGTTGAGACTATTACCTCCTTGAACCCAAATTTCTTTATTTTATCATGCTTTACCTGAGAGGTGAGTTTTCTGTAAGAGTATTAGGTGGGCAAGAACCTTGGCCCTTTTAAGAGGATTTCTCAGCCCATTGACATTCCATGATACTATAGTAAATTTAGAAACTGTCTTTGTGAATGAATGAAAACTAGAAGACCCTGTGAGGGCCTATGGATGTGCAAAAATATGTGACACAATCCCCATATAATCAGCAAACTGAATGAATAGCATGAAGTAAACCCAGGTCTTGCACTGTTGGCCTGTTTGTGAACTAAGATGCCTGTGATCGCATTTTAAAGAGAATGAGCTGAACACCAGCTCCCAGTAACCTCAACATGTGAACCTGAATGCTTAAACAATCAGCAGGATATACAAAACAGTAGCACAAACTATATTACAGCTCTGACTTCCAGTTGGTTGGCCTGTTGGAAAACAGATCCAGATAATCTGGAGGGGTTTCTAGATGTCGATATAGCACCCTCAGTGGGAAGGAAAGTTACAGGTCTGAAGCGTGCCGGTGTCCAACACAAAATGTGGTATTGGTGTGATGTCAGCCATGTGACCTGAGCGAGGGGAGAACAACTCCCAGGTTACTAAAGAAGATCCCCAACAAAGGAAAACATGCAGAAATCTATAAAAAGACGAGCTCCTCCACCACCCCTGTAGTCACAATCCCATAATAGAGCATAATGAATGGGCATCAGTGAATAACAGTGCTGTGTTTACTTGAGAAGTTATCATGACAATCAGGTAGAACCTCGAGGCGGAAGCGAGGTCTTCACTAACATTACAACCTTGAGAAGTGCATGCAGCGTTGTTCCACTACTGCCCATTCATTGTCTTTATAGTATCACGGGCAACAGTAGAGCGGAGCCAATCGCTTGTTTAAAAAAAAAAAACCTAAATAAAACCAATGAAGCGATCAGCAGGGCTATCAGAGACTACTGCAGGGCGCGAGGGCATTCTAAGTAATACCATCGTGTGATGCACTCAAGATGGTACAACACCAGTTGAGGGAGGTGGTGATCCACTCTGCAAGGCTGGTTAGGCCTCACCTAAATTATTACTTTGTGCAGTTCTGGGCTGCACTGGCGTAAGGATATTGAGCAGGTGAAACATTGCAGAGGTGGGCAGCTAAGATGGTGCAGGGTCTGCACAACAAGGCATATGGGATAGACTTGGGGACCTGAATATGTACACATTGGGACAGAGAGGGACATGATTGAGACTTTCAGATATCTTAAGGGCATAAATAAGGTGGAAGAGGATAGCATCTTCCAGTATGAAAGATAGAACTAGAGGGCATGACATGAAATTGGGGGGTCACATAAGGGGTAGAAGTGAAAACTTTCTTTTTTACAGAGAGGGTTGTGAATGCTTGGAATACCCTGCCTCAGAAGGCAGTGGGAGCATGTGCGGTGGAAGGTTTCAAGAGGGTATGGGCTAGGCACGAGGTCAAAGGGAATCATACATATGAGGGAGGGCATAGCTGAGGCTGCTGACCTAGTAGAGGCAGTGGGAGCAAATTGGTAAAATAGGCAGACTAGGTGGGCCTTGCTGTCCCTTTTCTGCCCGTCAACTACGTTCTGTGACATCCCACTATGATGGTAGAACAAGCCTAGGAATTCATTGAATTCCATAGGTATCGTGCTCTCCACACACTATAGTCCTGTAAATAAAACTATAGTGTAAATCAGAATCTCTGGGAGCGCAGATTAGCATCAAAATAATGAGAAGAGAACGGTGGACTTATCCAAGGTCCAGGGGAAAAACTTAAAGTTCATGTAAAGGCAATGGGAATTAAAGTTCCTGAGGAATCCATCTGAATGAAAAAATAGCAAACTAAGCAAAAGGCTTCCTGTGAGATACTAGGAAGGAGCTCCTACCTTTCAGTGAATGGTTAGAGAATAAAGGCATGGGGTCAGGAGTTCGGTCAGGGCAGCATTCCCCATCCCATAGCATGAAAACTGTTGGAAAGTGAACTCAACTAATTCAGTGCACCTCCTGGGGCCCCAGGGACCAAGTAGCTGGCTCTCCACAATTCCATGCAGCTGAAAGTGCATTGAACACAAAGGATCCCATTGCTTGTCCTTACTGTTAAAGCGTTGCTACTGCTGTCAAGCAGCCAACAGTAGAGCTTAATGTGTGATGTGACAGGCAGGCCTTTTCCCGATATGAGGCTAGCATGGTAGCGGGGGAGTTAAAACAAGGGTCAATATGGACCCACTGATGTAAACAAAAATTAAATTGGGAGTCCAAAGAGAAACCTGCTGAGTCAAAACATAATCAGTGGCAGAGTTTGAACAGTTCCCTTCCTTTAGCTCCTGTTATATTGGTGCATCAATTTGCCACACTGACAAAGGGAAGAGGATAACCTCTGGGCAGGATGCACCTTTTGCCCGTTAGTGCATATTAGCGCTATCCTTTGGTTAGTGGACATTTCCCCTTCAGTTGGCTCTTAATTCTGCCTGCATTCCCACCAAGAACTTTCAACTGAGTTTTGTTTCACTACATGTCACCCGGTGCTTGAGATAACTGTAACCTGGGTGGGCATATCGACATATAGCTGCAGCTGTTAAGTCATGGCTTTGGAGCAAGAGGAGAGCACGGACCTAAGCAAAGTGACCGGAGACCAGGGTATAAGGAAGGCACCTGTTTGCCCCCCTGCCAGCAGCCGACAGGGAAAATGCAGTGATAGTAAGGAGTGGTAATTATGATATGCCTTCCTAAATAATGAAAGTACTAATGTGGAACTCTGACTTTATCCAGTAAGTAAGTAATATAGGTTTCCATGCTACATGCTCTGAGAGGGAGTGGGAGAACAGCACTGCACCCTTCCTGCCATAGTCTGCAGCCTTCAGAACCACAAAATGAAATGCCAGCAGAGTCAAGTAGGATGCAATCTCTGGATCTTTACATAGATGCTGTCGGCAGATAAGCCCACCCAGTCTGCCCATTTGAGCTCAGTAAGGTAACTTTTAAGTTTTTCTAGAAGTCTGTTGCCCTACCCCCGACCTCTGGGATTCCCTTATGTGTAGCCCATGCATTCTTAAATCCCATGATTGTTTCAGTCCCACCACTTCCTCAGGCATGGTGTTCCACTTGTCCACCACCCTTTCTGTTAGGAAATTCTTCCTCACATTTCCTCTTAACCGCCCTCCCCAACTTCATCCCATGCCCTCTAGTCCTGGAACATTTATTTCACTGGAAAAGTGTTTTCCTGCACTCTGTTTCTCCCGTAAGGTACTTGTATGTCTATCATATCTCCTCTCTCCTTATCTCCTCCAGGGAGTACATATTCAAGTCCTTCAGCCTGTCCTCATAGGACTTGTGATGCAATCCGCATTCATCTTTGTTGCCCTTCTCTGAACCTTCTCCACCCTATGTCTTTACATAGGTAAGGTCTCAGAACTCACTGTACTCTAGGTGGGGCCTCACTAGTGTCTTGTATAGTGGAATTATGACACCTTTTTTTCCTGCTGGTGATGCCACTGCCTATGCATCCCAGCATACTATTTGCTTTACCTGCCTCCTTGCACTGTTTCCCTACCTTGAGGTCATCAGGAGATAACCCTCAAGATCCTTTTCCTGCTTGGTGCATGCTATATCGCAACCCCTTCCAGCTGATATGATGTTCCAGGGTTTTTGTGTCCCATGTGCATTATTTTACACTTTTTGTGGTAAATTTCAACTGCCAAACCCTTGACCATTCTTCAGGCTTGTGCAGGTCCCTCCTCATTCTGTCTACACCCTCTGGCATGTCCGCTCTGTTACAGAGCTTTGTGTCATCAGCGATTAGGGAAATTCCGCCTTCTAGGTCCTGCACAATGTCACCGATGAAGATGTCGATAGGACCAGTCCCAGCACTGATCCCTGCGGCACCCCACTGGTCACTCTTCCCTCTGTGGAGTGACAGCCATTTACCACCACCCTCTTTGTCCTGCCACCAAACCAATTACCCACCCCACCGCACTACTGTCCTACCTGCTCCCATATTCCCCAGTTTAACAGCCTTCTGTGTGGCATAGTGTCAGAGGCCTTTCTGAAGTCCAGATAGGCCATGTCCACTGCCCTCCCTGTTCCACCTCCCTTGTCACCCAGTCAAAAATTCAGTGAGGTTGATCTGACATGACCTCCCCGTGAAACCATGCAGTGATGGTAAGGACTGGTAATTACGATATGCCTTCCTAAATAATGAAAGTACTAATGTGGAACTTTTACCTTATTTGGTAAGTAATATAGGTTCCCCTGCTACATGCTCTGAGGGAGGGTGGGAAAACACCACACACCCTCCCTGCCATAGTCTGCAGCCATCAGAACCACAAAATGAAATGGCAGCATCCAGCATCCTATTTGCTTTATCTGCCGCCTTGTGCACTGTTTCCCCACCTTGAGGTCATCAGAGATGATTTGAAGCTGGGACTGCATCTGCTTTCAGTCTGGCGATGAGCTGTTGCAGGGTCAGTTGCGTCTGTTTCTTGCTGTTTTATCTGCAGTTTTCATTGGAGCCCTTTGCGGCTTGCTAAGGGTGGTGGTGGAGGTCCAGCTGCCACCTGTGTTGCTGCAGCGTCTTCAGCAATTTCAAGCACTTGAGCTATCAGGAAATTGTACTTGAAACAATGCCGAGAGTGGTGTGCAGAATTTAATCTGAGCGTTGGTGCGGTGTTTAAGTAAAGGAATATGCACATCTCTGCATCATGGCTGTAGGACAGTCATTATCGAAGAAAATGGTGGTTCTGTTGAATTTAACTGTTCTGCTGCTTATTCTATGTAACAAGTCCTGCTGAAGGTATGAAATAATTGAGCGGGGTCTGGTAAGAGGTCTGTAAGTTTAGTGCCAATGCCCTGTAGACCTGTTGAATTTCAAGTTCATACTCAGCGGGGGCGAGTACTTGCTTTAATGTGGTCTGTAAAAGTTGGCGATACTCTGTCCTCGCTGCCATCAGGGATGCTATAAATCTGAAGAGTATTCCTTTGTAGAGCGGCTCTCTAAATCGATCAGTTTCCCTGTAACTGGTGCTATATTCCATTAAGGTTACCATGGTTCTCCTCTAGGGTGCAAAAGTAATTGCTTTAATGTGGTCTGTAAAAAGTAGATGATATTCTGTCTCGCTGCCATCAGGGATGCTATAAATATGAAGATTATTCCTTTGTGAGTGGTGCTGTCGATCAGTTTTTGACCTGTAACTGGTGCTGTGTCTCCATTAACGTTATCATGGTCTCCTCAAAACTGTCATACTGACATCTGTAGCCAGTTGAGGCAGATTTTATTTATATAGCGCCTATCCAGGGCTCAGAGCGCTTAAACATAATAATAAATGCAGTAAAACAACCCAACAAGAAAAGATGGTCACAAGATTAAAAGCGGCTAATTGTTGATTTGTGCGAGAAGCTTTTGTTTCAAGGGCTGTAGTTTGCCCTTGGTGCATCAGATAAATTGGCTATTTCTACTCTGAATGTGTAAGCTCATGCAAGATGTTGCCCAGCTTCTTGCCTTTTTTTTCATTTTATCATCGATTTGGGGCTTTGCAGGCAAGCTATGCTTAGTTTGTAAGTGAATCCTATCTGTAGTTCTTTTAAGGCAGGAGCGCAATGGAGAGGATATTTCAGGGCATTTGTGGCAGAGTTCTAGGAAGTAGTGGCAGTCAACACTGGTGATGTGACCAGAAGTTGGGGATAAAGGAGTGAGTAATTCTGGTGCTTGGAAGGCCCAGTCCATCCCTTTACATGATCATGGGCATGATGAAATCACACAAACGCTACTACTTTTGCTTAATATGCACAACTACCTGAGTTAGTAGCTGTGACTGTCCAACTCTGTTGGATGTCCAAAGACCCAAGG
This sequence comes from Neoceratodus forsteri, assembly GCA_016271365.2. Lineage (NCBI taxonomy): Eukaryota > Metazoa > Chordata > Ceratodontiformes > Ceratodontidae > Neoceratodus > Neoceratodus forsteri. The sequence goes on from CM028137.1 coordinate 572,831,143, forward strand.
TGCACACTCTGGCATCAGTTATCCAGGGTTGGGGTTGAGAGAGAGAGAGAGAGAGATCAGAGCTGTTTAAAATGCCTTTCCATCGCATAGCATTTTATCCTGGTGGCTGCAGCTGACCAGCCTGCTATGCATTTGTTTGCATCTTCCAGTAGGAGTGACTTGACTAAAATTGTACAAGACTTTATCATCTGAAGTTCCTAATCTTGCTCAAATTACCCACCATAATTTCAGTCACACAGTACACATATGTGTGCGAACAAAGAACAAGACTGCAGATGGTGTGGAGATTTCTGTTTGTAACTGTTACTGCAGCTAATGGTGCCTAGTTTCCTTCTGATTCCAGCCCTCCAGGATTCCCTCATAGCAAAGTAAAATGCTTTTGTGGTGTGTTTCCTCCTCGAGAGCCAAGTGTCACTGCATGAAAGTCCTCCAGACTGGGGAGGGAGGCTTTACACATTGTTCTGCCAGAAGAGTGCAATAAGCTCCATTTACTCGCACCGAAAGACTGCAAAACATTTGCTTTCCTCGGCATCCATTTAAAATTGAAGCTTTCTGCACCATTGCTGGTCCAAGTGTTTTTGGACACACTATCAACCCTGCATTTACATTTCATGCCGAGTATTTCTGAAAAGAGGTACATTGTTGAGCTTACATACGCTCTAGCTATCAGGAAATGCTGTGTGAAGTATCTGTTTGATACTGCCACTTAAACAAGCTGGAACATTTCAGCTCTTCAGGGAGGAGTCAAGCAATTTTCTGCCTGAGCAGTTTACACTTATACATGTAAAACCATTGGTGCTGGCACTGGGGGGGCCATAATGTCCCTGGCCCTACCATTTTCTGTTTTCACAGTCATTTTAAAGGGACACTGTCAACCCCTGAAGGCCTCAGCGTGTTCTTAGTTTAAAAAACATGCTATGATTGTTCACATTCTGTACAGACTGCTGGTGTAGCTGGTTGGTTGTTTGATTCTGATTCATCTTTTCTTTTAAAAAGTGAAAAACAGACTGCCCACCATACTGATGTTTGCGTACAAAAACATGTTTGCTTACACTCCTTGATCAACTCCCATTTCATTTCTCCTGGACTTAGGAACACCCCAAACATAATGTAGCCGCTCATAATGCAGTGGGAATAGAGAAAACTATTGTATCATAAGGGGCTGCACTGTTCTGTTGTGTTTCTAATGTTCGAAGTATCCAATAAGAATAGACCTAGGATTTGAAACTATACATTAGCATGCATTTTAGCTGGATTTCAACAATGTCCAGCACTAGTTTCGATAAATAAACTGTCTAAATACCAAAAAGACGGTTTCAGTACCTTTGGCACCAGGCAAAAGCTGGCTGGGCTTACTGCCAGTCCTACCTTTCAAACCCTCGATGGTTCCACATTAAATGATGTTGCTTCTGTCAGATACCTCAGGCTCTGGCTTGACAGGAGTCTCCCACTTGGTCACGTGGAAGCTATTCATAAAAAGCTGCCTCCCAAACAGGGAGCTCTCTGTAGACACTGCAGCTGCCTTCCCCACCTTTTGCTGAGAGATCGTCAGAAGATGATCCTCCTTTCTTTGACTTTGGTGGCGTAGTCTATAGTTTGCCCCAATCCACTCTTGTAGGCTTGACCCTCTTTTCAACTCCTTCTGCCGCTTTGCTGTTGCCTGTCCACCACGTACTCACCAGTGTGACCTCTAATCCTCTCTCTCTCCTTCTCCTCTCTCAGGGACAGACACCTTGTCCATAGTGCCTCTCAAATTGGCAAGTTCTGGCTTGGCTCCCTGCCTCGGTGCCTCCTTACCTTCCTCCCTTCTCTTCATCCCTCCTACCTCTTCCTACTCACTGTGCAACTCCTCATTAGGACCCTTGCCCTCCCTTCCAGGTCTTCCACCGGGAGAGCTGCCTTCTCCTATCACTTTCCGAGCATCTGGAATTCCTTTCCCTTAGAGATCCGCTCTGCCTCATCCTCTCATTAATTATTCCATCTACTTCATCACTTGTCTCCCCCTCCTGCAATTGCACCTAACCCCTCCCTCCTTTGTACTTCTCTGATGAAATTCCTCACTTCTCCCAAATGTTGTTATAACTAATGTTTCCTGTTGTAAGATCTGTGCGTCGTCCATGGTTGTGTGACTGCACAAATGCATGCATGTGTAATTGAAATTTATAACAATATTAACGTGTTGTGTATATATGTGATATGGATATATCCATTTTTATGTGCAAGCACTGCCTAACTTTTCCATAAAATGTTTGTTGGCCTAATGTTGTACAGACCTAGTGCTATAAATTTGTTTTTATTCTGTACCATTATCCAAACAATATCCCCCTCTTCCCCTTCCCCATGGCACATCTGAAATGAGCTATTGTAGCTCAGTGTGCCTTTCCTGGTGAAACTTTTCAAAATAAATAAATGCAATTCAGTTCTGCAAAGCAATGAGGCAGATAGAGCAACCAGCAACATCAGTGAATTTTAGAGATGGTAAGCAATCATAAAATTTTGTTTTTAACTAGAAGTAATATGATGCAAAACAGGTTGACTGCATCCCTTTAATGTGTTATTGACTTGTTGAGAACATGCAGTGCACAGTGTTAGTCACTCCCTATGTGGCTTACGGGAGTCAGCAGAGTTTTGGACAGCGTAAAACCTGTAGTGTTCTATATCATAGTGTCATAGTAATGTGTCAGCAGAAAAGGACCATCAAGTCTGCCCATTTCCCACCACCCTACTTGTCTCCACTTCCCAGGGATATTTTCCTCTGCCTGCCAGTCAACCCCTTGTCTGTCCCACACCCTCTTGAATTCCTCCACTGTTTCTGCACACACCGCATTATTAGGTAATCTGTTCCAGGATTCACCACCCTCTCAGTGAAATAACTTTTCCTTACATTGCGCTTAAATCTTCCCCTCCCAATCTTAAATAAAGACCCTTCGTTTAACTCCTACTTTTTTTGAATAATCTCCTTCTTTCACTTTTTTATTCTCTTCATCAAGGAGAGGCTGGGGGACCTGGAAAAGTCAGGGTGCCTGGACGATGAGACAGCATGGATTCGTCCCGGGAAATCATGTCAGACAAACCTTGTGGAGTTCTATGACTGGGTGTCGAGTGCCTTGGACCTGGGTGACCAGTGGACGCCCTCTTTCTAGACTTCAGCAAGGCATTTGACTCTTTTCCTCATGTGGGCCTGTTGGATAAGCTGGGAGAAATGGGGTGGGGAACCAGATAATCAGATGGATAGGCAATTGGCTCCAGGACTGGAAGTTGGCAGGATAGTCTCATCCCCAAGAGGGTCATTAGTGGGGTCCCACAGGATCAGTCCTTGGGCCCCTCCTGTTCAACGCCATGCTCTGACATAAGGACAGGTATCAGGAGTGAGATGAGTCTCTTATGGATGACTCCAAACTGGGGGCAGTGGTGGATGGGGAGGTGGCCTACAGGGGGACCTGGAGGCTCTGGAAAGATGGTCTAGAAAGTGGAAGCTGAGGTTCAGTGCAGGAAAATGCAAGGTACTGCACCTGGGGCCAGAAACCCGGCCAAGTGTACACCGGGGATGCAACAAGTCTCAATGGCTGAGAGGGACCTGGGGTGGTGGTGGATGTCAAGATGAACAACTCGGAGACTTGTAGGAGGGCAGCAGCCAAGGCCAACAGGATGCTGGGATGCATCGCTAAAGGGGATCACCTCCAGAAGGAGAATGATACTCCTCTGTATAACTGCTTGGTGAGGCGCACCTCGGGAGTACTGCGTGCAGTTTTGGAGGCCACACTTAAAGAGGGACATTGAACTCCTGGAGAGGGTCCGAGGAGGGCAACCAAAATGATTTGGGGGCTTGGGGACAGGACCTATGAGGAGAGGCTCGAAGAGCTAAATATGTGCACATTGGAAGAGAGAAGGGACCGGGAGGACATGATAAAGGTCTTCAGGTACATGAAGGGGGTAAATAGAGGAGGAACAGTCAGGGTGCTTGAAGGAAGGAGGAGGGGCCACTAGAGGACATGGGTGGAAGCTGGAGGGAAGATTCAGGGGAGAAAGGAGGAGGTGCTACTTCACTGAGAGGATGGTGGAGCCATGGAATGCACTGCCTAGGGGCTGGTGGAGGCAGAGATGGTGGAGGGTTCAAGAAGGGTGGGACAGGTACAGGGGAAGGGTTCTGGAAGCTAAATCCAATGCAGCAAGAATATCTGGAACTGGGAAGGGAGAAGCCAGAGAAGGCGAGGGGGCAGCAAGGTCAGCTCCCAGGGTGGGGGCTGACCAAGCGAGCAGACACGAAAGACCGTTAGGCCTATTCTGCTGGCATTTAGTATGTTAGTATGTTAAGTCTCTGTCATGTCACCTCTGTCTCTTCTAGCCTCCAGCAGTATAGATGTAATTCCATCTCGGCTGAGGGGTTGGAAAGGGGGCTAGAGGGGTGGAAAACTGAGCATCCATTAGGAGGCTGGCTGCTGAGCAGACACGACAGACCATCAGGCCTATTCTGCTGGCTTTTAGTATGTTAGTCTCATGTGGCTTCTCCTGCATACCTTGCACCATTTTGTTGCCCTCTCTGAACCCTCTCCAACCCATGTGTATCCTTTCTTAAATAAGTGTTGATGGGGGTAGGCTGGGTTCATTGCTTGATGAGTTAAGACACAGTGATCACACTTTAAAAATGAAAAGGTAGGCCAGTCCTGGGAGGGTGTTTATCAGGGAACTTGACACGGAGCTGTTGTCTCGTTGGGAGTGAGATCTTACTCCACAGATTACAAATTTGGTCACCAAGAACACGGTGTGTGGGTGAATCTGATCATAAATTGGGGAGGAGGGTTACCCTTTCATTCTTGACCCTACCACTTTTCAGACCTTTGCGCTACCTATGTGTAACGTGGCTTTGATCTCCAAGCACCCTAAATTATTCAGAAAAGAAGGGAGTAAACAGAGCTATAGATAAGATATTAATGTAGAGTCACATCTGCTCTTCAGCTTAACAGGCGTTGAGCAGATCTTGTGAAAATTTCTGTGAGCAAAACAAGATTTTTAACAAGGAATCCATTCATGGATTTGTATATCAAATTGAAGAGTTTGAAGTAACTCCTTGGACAACAATTGTGGCATCAGCTGTTTTTGTCCATGTAGAGCTCAGGTTATTGGGGTTAATTATGTTGTAGTTAGGTTTGGAAATGTTCTTCTAATTAGCCCCTTCCTTAGTGAAGCACCATCTTTAACAAGGAGGAATGCTATATAAATGGGATGCAGGATAATAAATATAGTTAAAAGACACTATGCAGGGCAAGGGTTGACAGACACTCACTCACCTATCTATATAATGATCCTAATCTTCCACTAAATCACAGAGGATAGAAGGAATGGAGCTGGATAAGCATTTCTCACTTATTTCCTTAGGGTAGAGAGGAGGAGATGGATTGGTTGTATAAGCAGGCTAATACAGGTCTCCCACAGAGATTATTATAGTTACATATGATTCCTAAACTACCAGTGACTGGAGACCTGAACAAACAGGACAGTGTACATGGGAGACCTGGGTAGATCATAATGCATAAAACTGTAAAGAGGTCAATGATGTGTACCCTCTGTGAAGACCATTATTTTGTAGATAAGGTTGATATGGGGGGCAGGGGAAAAAGTAGTACAGTCTTGCGGCACCCCTGAATCCTGGAAGAACCACCAGCCATTTTGTCAAGCAAGGAAGCTTATTATAAAAACATATTCAAGGAACATCTACTCCCAAGATGGTGTGTCCCATACATACTAAGGACTTTAATAAAATTACAGCTTTGCTACATCTAAACATGTTGACAGTCGAGATTACAAAATTGTGTGCGTCTTGATTCCTTTGTTATACATGAATATGTGCTATCTCTAGAATAAAATGTGAAATACAGTATTGTATACCTGAAAATGAATAAGAAACAATAAGTTAACCAAAAAAGTCCTCCTCCTTTTGTTGAATCACCAACGCTGTTTGGGGCTCTGCACTTTTCCCCACCCGTTTCCAAGACCTAGCAACTCACTTTTTCTAGTTGGTGGTTGCCTTTGACTTTATCATTTGTTATTATGTACTTTCTCCTCTTGTTACTGTTCTAATTTATGCGTATATAAATTGATCAGCACAATATTAGTCTTTTACAATAACACAAATGTTTTCTGCACCCTTGATACACGCCTAGTGTAAATCGGTCTATGCCATATCTTTCCTGTCCTGTTACTGTCTCAACGTGCTGAAGTTAAATTGGTCATGCCTGCCTCTCTCTTTTTGCTGTCTTAGACATGCCCCATGTAATCGGATCCACGCACTCAGTGTGGTTTGCTGTTCCTTTTACCTGGGTTACCACTTTCTTTCATATCCCAATGTAGCCTACAGCCTGTTTACCCTGTTTGGCCCTCCATGCCTCCTTTTATGGGTATATGAGCGGGTGTTAATGAATCAACTAGAACAGTGTCTCCTGTTCCAGCTGTCCTAAATATATGTCTCTTCCCCGACACTCGTCCCTTTTGCCTTGCCCGATCAGAGCAGATGACACGGTTGAAGTTAAACAGCCTACTTACTTGCGGCTTTTTGGCATTCTGTGGCCTTAGAAAACACCAACCCTGACTGTCAGTGTCTGCTTCTCCCCTTTTGTCTGAGTCTTGCTCGTTTGACTAGTATGGGCTGTGCATATGGACTTCTGCTAGCTGGCTGTGGGTGAGACTATATTGCCCAGCATGGCACCACCTATATTATCAGAATACAATAAGATTCCTTGGAAGAAACAAAGAGTACCATAGTAAATAATGTTTTATTGCGGTTTTATCACATAAACCAATACTGTTGCATATATGTAATATGGCATGGTCCTTTTAAAGATACACCTGATATTTTACTTGTGAGCTGTGACCACTGTCGTGTCACTCGTGGCTTTACCATTTGTGATGCCATGTGTCACAGACCACTTATAAAAAGTATACATCTTACTTTCCTAGGGTAGCCTAGGTAATGTGTAGCAGGCGGAAGGTTCCTAAACAATTACAGAACATGCCAGACTGAATCTGGAAGGAGGCAGGAAGCTTACTTAGTGACCAAGATGCAAACAGTTTATTTACCGGGGACAATAAAACCAAGGTAACTGTTTTACAATGTTGCAGGGGAAAAAAAAAATAAACAAGACAGTGCGATTGAGACCAACTGTTGGTCGAACCAAGAACAACCTGGTTGCTGGGGCAGAACTATGGGTCTGGGGCACGTTTTCTACCTGGGCCTCTCTTTATGCGGCACCGCTTGGTCCTGCCCCAAATGACGCTGGGGAAGAGAGAACAGTGTGTCGAGGCCAGGCTCCCATCCGATTTCCTCTGCTGCCACCCTGGAGCTTGAGGGAGGCGATGCTGAGAGCCACAAACACCATACAAGTACCTTTTTCTTCTGGTCCGTGCTCCTCGTCCTCCACCCTCCTCACAATGCCACCGACCCTCCTTTCACTACTCCCAGGCCCTTTTGTAGGGTGGGGAGGTCCTGCATCTGGCCAGGAAATTGGGCCATGCAAGCCCGCATGGAGGGTCTTCTGCCCATGACCTCCCTTTCTCAGCACCGAATGGCCAAGAGAAACCAAGGAACTGAGTGGGGTATGTGGGATTTGGGGGGGAAGTGAGAGAAAGGGGTTGGGTTCCACATTGGGGAAAGGGGTCACTGTTTCTTTGTCGTGCTCTAACTTTAGGGCAGGCAAGAGGCTGGAAGGGAGGGAGCGAAGAAAATGAAAAAACCCTAACCCGGGGTGCTATAAGCACATCATCTCATTTACAGTAGGGGTCTTAATTTTACCTAGTTTTTACACCTGACAGGACTCTGGGGTATGAGAGGTAAGGACTTGAACAAGGTCACTCATTGGGCTGTTATCCACCCTTTCACAGTTCAGTGCTTGCATCTCGCAAATACACCACACATTCCCATATAAACACATTTATTTATAGTTTGATTACTGGGTTGGTGCAAAGTACAGAAGCCATAATGATGAGAAATGTGTTACAAATATATACAGTGTAGAAAGAAATAATGTGGTTAGATCACTGGGCCTGTGTTCAGTTCCCAGTAGATCACATTATTCCATTCTCACATATTATTCTTTCTCGGTACAATTTGTGATTTAAGTAGCTTAGCAGTGGCTAATACTGTATCCAGAAACATCTAATTGTCAAATATAGACAGTGGAAACACAGGTGTACTATTTGCATACATAAGCACTGAAAACATATAATATGCACATTAGTATATGGCACTGAAAACCTAGAACATTCTGCCAAGACATGGGCATCGGCTCATAACTGTATTTAAAATGTCATTATGGCACACACATTTTCATGTGTATTGAATGGATGCCTGGTATAATACAGTCTGTTTTATAACTGTAAAGAAACACTGTACAAACCTCTCTGTAAACAGGCTTGTAGTTTCTGCAGTGTGACGTTTCCCTGATTTGTGTATTATAGAGCATGTCTCCCTGCCTATAGTTTTCTGTTATACTGCAGATATTTGTATGACCTAGTTTTCACATGAAGTCAGCCCACATGGTCTCCTGTTCCTCTGTTGCTTGTGATCAGAAGGGCTGCTGAGTGGGGAGGGCAGATTGCATTTCCTGCCTTTTTTTTTTTTGCAAAGAGCGAAGTGGGGAGGGGAGGGAGCCTACTGAAGATTGGCCATAGATTACAGATGGAGCACTCAAGCTTTCTGTTTAGCATAGAAGGAATCTGTCCTGTTGCCAGAGCAGTGTGTCAGCACAGCATAAACATTTAAGGAAGTAGAAAGGGCATAATGAGCGCTGTCTGAACACAAGATAAGAAACAGACACTCTGTCAAGGTCAAATCAAAATCACTTCATGATCCCCAACATAGGCAGCACTGGGTTACCATGTTAACCCCTTAAACATTCCAAATGTGTCACACAAGTTCCTTCCTTTAGAGAGTTACATTTTGTTCCCTGTTGTGGCTGGATGGGCTAATGTTTATGTGAAGAGATGATTCTTTATTATCCATTATAAAATGCAGGCTTCATATTGCCGAAAACACTCCAACCTGCTGCTAGCTCATATTTTTTACATGGGTTGTAGTACTAGCCAGAAAGCTAGCCAACTCCCAATTTTCTGCAACAGGATATCCATACACTCCCTCCAGTCACAAACCAAAAAGCAGCCACTTTTTATAAAATGTATGGAAAACCCATTCAATATACGTAAAAACATTCTGTATGTGAGACGATCGTGCAGCTCCCCATTTTGTTTCTGCTGCTGCTGTGTTGGAGTCTGCACAGAGACATTGTAGGAAGAAGATGCATAAGAATGTGACATGGTGACCCCCAGGGGCCAAACAATCAGCTAGCAAATTTGGGGAAAAAAACTACTTTCAGCAAATAAAGGGAAGGACTTACCAAGAGTACACCTAGAAATCGAAACAGATTATAACATTTTGGTTGTTGCATTGCCTCATTAAAAGGCACACTGTATAAAACCTCATGCCTAACAAAACCCTTGAGGTGTGTGGTTATTGGCCTATAATTTAATCACACACCCTGTCCAGCATTATTGCATACACAGATCCCTCTGGCTGGGCAGTGAACATTATCTACAGAATACCATTCAAAGCTGCCCTGGCTTTCCACTGCAGAGTTTATTACAGCAGTGTATAACCAAGGTTAACCTGAAACTAGCTATAACTGCAAAGTTCAGCCATCTGGTGGGATATGCAAATGAGTTATAGTTTATTAATATAGAAACCCAAAATGGGATGACAGATGAGGCTGCTTGGCCCACTCAGTCTGCCCATTTTATTTATTTATGCTGTAGACCACACATGAGCTATGATGCCATCTCTTTCCCTCCCTTCCTTAACTTGCGATCCTCTTGTGCCTGTCCCAGGCATTTTCAAACAACATGAAGTCTTGCTGTATTCTGACAATCTGCAGTTAGCGCCAGCCTTTAAACTGCGGAGAGTAGAGGTTAATTTCTATGCAGTGCATAGAACGTTGAGCTCGAGCTCGGTTGAGGTCTCTGTCTGCAGCGCTTTGAAACCCAACAGTCAGATTCTTTACTCTGCCTCACTGAACAGTCGCTCCGAGATTTCTTTCTGCTTGGTTCAAAGTCTGTTAAAGTTGTCAGTTTCATTCTGAATTTATTTCCGCATTGTTGGTTCAGGCTCTGTCTGCAGTACCGTGAGTACTAGATAATTTCTCTGTTGTTTTTGAAATTGTATTTCACGATCGGTTCGGCTGAACCAAACCAACATATTTGAACTCTTGTGTTTTCATTAGTGTGTGATTACCAGTCCTTATCGTTAAAAAAAAAAAAAAAAAAAAGTGTTTCAACGTTTTTTTCCCAATACCTGTAATATGGTTAGAAACTGATAAGGAGTCTTGCCTTGCGGTTGCAGAAAAAGGATAAGTTTGGGTAAGTTGCCCATGTCTGAGAAACCCAAGGAAAAAACGGTCCCACTGGGTTTCAACACTGCAGTGAGTGTGGGGAGGTCTTTGCTAAGGCCGATCCCACACCACCTGTGCTTATTGTCTGGGGTTTGACCACCTCGATACAGACTGCCAAATATGTAAAACTTTCCTAAGTCTACCCTGGAAAAAGATAGGAAAAGGAGGCCGAAAGTCTGCTGACCTGGATGGCCAGTCTGGTTTGGTTCCGACTGAACCAGGAGTAGTGCCCTCTGACCAAGGCGATACTTCTTCGGGCAAGAGGAGGCGATCCTGAGGGATCGGGTCCTACAAAAAGCATAAGAGAAATCGGCCAGTTCGGATCCAGAGTTCATGTTCCAACCCCGAACAAATAGCCAAGCGATTTGGATTGTTGAATAACCGTCCGGTTCTGACTGATCGGTGCCTTTTGGCGAGGGTTCGGTTCAGTCGGTTCCCCAGTTCAAGATTATACCCTGAAGACTTTTATGAACCAGACTTTAAAGAGGAGGGGATTTTGAAGATGATGGTTAAAGTCTGGATGTTCCTGTGGAACCGGACATCTCCCAGACAGACCTTCTGGTGTTTCCTCTCCTAGGCTCTCAGGTCCCTCCCACTACCTGTTTACAGAAAAGTGGCTGAATCCTCCAGATTCCTATGGAGGAGGCTGTGGAGGATCAAGAGGAGCCTGATTTTGTTGAAATGATGGACATCCCAGAGTCCAGCAGACTGTCTATTCCTTCATAAGTCCTTTGGAAGCAGACACAATAAATCCTAAAGTCTCTCAATTCTGTACCTCCTGTCGACAGAAGGATGGACAAGAGGTATACTTTATCAGACTCATATACAGAGTTTTCTACCAGCAATGCAGCCATGTTGGTGTAGTGCAGGCTGCAGCCTCTGACAAGGCAAATATTCCCTTGGCTTCACACCCCCAGACAGAGATGCCAGGAAGATGGGTGCCATGGCAAAGAAGCAGTACATGGCCTCCTCCTTGGGACTCAGGCAGGCTAACTATGGCCCATACAGCCAGGTACCAGAAGTCCAGGTGGGACACTGTACTGGCACTGGCTAAACAGGCCTTCCCCAGCTGGCCAAGGAGCTGGAGGAGGTGGCTGCTGATGGGATTGAGGCATCAAAGGTACAATTTCATGCTGCTGTGGACTCCAATGATGTGTCATCAAGAGTCATGGCTACATCTGTGGCTCTTTGGAGGATGGCTTGGCTCAGATGTATTAACCTCTCACAGGACACCCAGACTAAGGCCATGGATTTCCCTGTTGTGGGTAATTCTCTGTTTGGGAGCAGACATTGAATTACATGAAGAAAATGGATGAGTACAGGACCACTTATAGGAGTGCTCAGGCCAGGAGAGGCATTCAGCTCCTCACAGGCAGCAGTTTAGGGGCAGGCCTTTCATAGAGCCTTTCTACAAGCACAGGCCTCTTCTCCCTTTTCACGAGGGGGATCTTCAGAGGGAGAGGCAAAGGGGGATGAGTATGGCTACATCCACTCCTCAGCCTAAGGCCCCTGCCAAGCAGACACCCTGATGGGTCTGCCGGGTCGACTCTCCCTATCCCTGTAGGGGAAGGCTGGCTTTCTTCCGTCCAGGACTGGATGTCTGTTACTTCAGACAAGTGGGTCCTGGAAGTAGTAAACCAGGGCTGGTTCTCTGCTTCAGAAAATTTCCGAAGATGAGAGCCAGATCTTTTCCACCTGCAAGTCTCTCCGAAACCCTTTCCCTAGAGGCAGTGGTTTCATCTCTTCTGGCCTTAAGAGCCATAGAGAGGTTCCTGCCCTACACCAGGGCAAAGGTCTGTACTCCAGGTACTTCCTTACCCCAAAAAGACAAGGAGTGGCAACCCATCCTAGATCTAAGATACCTGAACAAACATCTTTTAAAACCAAGGTTCAAGATGGTGACTCTGGGAATAATTCTTCCCTCCTGAGTACAGGGGACTGGCTAGCCTCCCTGGACCTCAAAGATGCCTACTTTCACATCCCCATCAGGTGCTCCCACAGAAAGTACCTCAGGTTAGAGTTGCCCTCAGGCCATTATCAGTTCAAAGCAATGCCCTTTGGTCTAACATCAGCTCCAAGGGTTTTCATAAAGTACCTGGCAGTGGTAGTTGCCTTTCTAAGAAGGCAAAATTCCATTTTCCATATCTGGACGACTGGCTCGTAGTGGGTCAGTCTCCAGACCAAGTCAAGTCAGATCTGCAAGTGACTCAGCAAGTGCTCACTTCACTGGGCTTTCTACTCAACCTTCCCAAGTCGGTTCTCGAACCTGTGCAGCGTCTTACCTTTATGGGGCAGAGCTAGATACTGTCAAAGCAAGAGCCTTTCTTCCCTGGAAAGGGCAAGAGTTCTTATAGAACTGGCTTCTTCCTTCAGCCTTCAGATGTCCCAACCAGCAAGGCATTTCCTTCAGCTCTTGGGCCACATGGCAGCTTCTACAGCAGTGGTCCAAGTGGCAAGATTCCAGATGAGGGACATTCAGTTCCATCTGAGGGCCTTTGGTCCCAAAGGAGGATCCTCTTACTAAACTGATTCCTGTGACTCGGACACTGATCCAAGCTCTTCGGTGGTGGCAGGATCAGGACAATTTAAGGCAAGGGGTCCCATTTGTTACTCAATCTCATTCGGTGGTCCTTACCACGGGTGCTTCCCTCTGGGGTGGGGAGCCCATCTGGGGGCTCTCACAGCCCAGGGACTGTGGTCCCCTCAGGAATCCCTTCTTCATATCAATCTCCTGGAACTCAGGGCAGTTTATCTGGCCCTGCAGGCCTTCACTCAGTCAGTGCAGAACAAGGTGGTTCAGGTCAGAACAGACAGCACCACCACCATGTGGTACATCAACAAGCAGGGAGGCACTCGGTCCACGGCCTTATGCACGGAAGCCATGAGATGTGGTCCCTGGCTTATTCTCTGCAGACTCTGATACCAGTCCACCTTCCAGGGAAGGACAGTGTGCTAGCAGATGCACCGAGCAGAATCTCCCAGGGCCATCACAGGCGGTCCCTGGACCGTCTGGTGTTAAAAGTGATTTTTTCAAGGTGGGGCACTCCAGAGATGGATCTCGTTGCAGCCCCAGACAATCACTACCTTCCTCTGTTTTCTTGCAGACCCCAGTCTCTGGCTCAGTCTCTCTGGATGCTCTGATGTTGAACTGGGAAGGAAATTTCTCTATTCCTTCCTCCGTTTCCTCTGCTGTTCAAGTTTCTGGTCAAGGTGAGGTCACAACCCTGTAAAGTGATTGATTGCTCCAGATTGGGCCAGGCAGCCCTAGTACCCCCTCTTACTTCCCTAACAGTCCATCTTCCTCCATCTCTTCCCAGGAATTACAACCTGTTAACCTCCTCTTGGGGAGGATTTGGTACCCCAATCTTGGTCCCTCAATCTCAGGGCATGGCTCTTGAGAGTTAGAGTATGCAGATTTGCATCTGTCCCAAGGGGTTCTGGATATTCTCAAAGCCTCTCGAAGCCTACCACCAGAAAGACTTATGACTCCAAATGGAAAAGATTCAGCATTTGGTGTTCGAAGAAACATATATCTCCAGACACTGCTGGATTGCCTACAGTTCTGGATTATGTGGTCCATCTTAATGGCCTAGGCCTCAGACCACCTACTTTCAAGGTGCACTTTTCAGCTGTTTCTGCTTTTCTGTCATGGGAAAGCCTTCCTCACGGTCATCTCACCTGTATTCTGTAAATTTTCAAGGGATTGCTTCATACCAATCCTCCTTTAGGGATCCTGCCCCTGCCTGGGACTTAAATGTTTACATTGCTCAACTTATGGAACCCCATTTGAGCCTATGTCCTCAACAGAGCTTAAGTACTTGACTTGAAAAACTGTATTTTTGGTAGCCATTACCTCTGCTAGGCGTATCAGTGAATTGCAAGCCCGTCAGTGGAACCTGATTTTATTTCCTTTCATAGAGATAAAGTGGTCCTAAGAACCAGTAGGAGTTCTTGCCCAAAGTGGTTTCAGACTTCTATTTGAATCAGTCCATGGGCGCTTTACACAGGCGAGTACAATGGAATAGCCGTTGCGATTATTATACCGTTGTACTCTGTTCCGTTTGTGGTTCACTTTACCGCAGAGGGTATTCAGCAACCCCCATCTCCGCTTTTCAGTATGTGTTTTGCCCCATCGAGTGTGGTGCTTTATGGCTTTTTTTTTTTTTAATACTGATGCCGGAATGGCTGTTTTGCACAGCAGGCGAAGCAGATCAGAAAGGGATGAACCCGAGGAAGGAAGGGATGCGGTTGAGTGAGCGTTTACGGTGTGGAACAGATGCATTTTACACACAGGGGATGTAACGGTATACTGTTTCCATAACAGTCATTTTCATATAGAAACCTGTGTGTAAGCGCTCATGTCTCTCCCTGTTTTCTTCACTGATCATTCTTCCTCAGGGAGAGGAGGTTACACAGGTTAGATGTTAAAAGAGCCCTTAGCTTACATAGGCGTGCTAAGGGTCACAGGTTTGATTCCCTCCAGTTGTTCCTCACTTATGGGGAAGTGGGAAAGGCAAACCTGCCACCAAGAGAACTGTTGCCAGGTGGATTGTTTCTTGTATACAATTCTGCTTTGAGAAACTGGAAAAATTCCACCCTAGGCCTGAGGCTCATTCATAAGAGGTACAGCTCCTTCCCTGGTTGCTGCCAGGATATCCTCTGTTGGAAATTTGTCACAGCCACCTGAAAACGGTTCATACCTTTACCAAGCATTACTCTCTGATATCCAGGCTAGAGTGATGCTCGGTTTGGCACAGCAGTACTTCAGAGCCTATTCTCAAAGTAGGTTATGTCCCTCCTCCATGGAGGTACTGCTTGGTAGTCTGCAGATTGTCAGACTACAGCAAGACTTCATATTGTTTGAAGAAAAATTAGTAGCCTTAGTAATTGTGTTTCTTCTAATGGAGTCTTGCTGTATTCTGATCTCTCCTGCCTCCCCTCTCAGAACCTGTTTTGGGAAGTGGGTGGGCACACCCTCCATTTACCTGGGTGCTTGTATTATAATCTTTATTTTTGGATAGGTTTTGGTTTTGGGTTTCCTGGCTCAGGTCTTCCTTTGGAAATCCAAGACTTTCTGTTATGATTAGCTACTTAAAAATTTTACAATTTCCACATAGTCAGTGTTTGCTCATAAGAATCTGACGGTTGGGTTTCAAAGTGCTGCAGACAGAGACCTCAACTGAGCTTGAACTCAGCGTTCTATGCACTGCATAGAAAATTAACCTCTACTCTCCGGGGCAGTTTAAAGCCTGGAGTTAACTGCAGATTGTTGGAATACAGCAAGACTCCATTAGAAGAACACAATTACTAAGGTGAGTAATTTTTCTTTTAACCTTCCACTGTTTTGACCCTCACTACCTCCACTGGAAGGCTGTTCAAGGGATCTACCACCTTTTCTGTGATGCAGTACTTCCTCATACCCTCCTGAATTTAACCCCCAGCTTCATAGCATGCTCCTTGTTCTAGAGTACCTTTATCTCTGAACATTGCTTCCTCAGTATTTTATTAACCCCATTAGGTATTTAAAGGTCTCTCATATTCTCCTTGGCAGGACAGGCTGGGCTCCCCTCAGTTCTACCCTGCCAACCTCATTGTCCCAGTACCACCCGGTACTCACTAGGAAGCCTGCTACCGGATTGCACTCCCTGGGTCGGGGAGGGCCCCAAGCCACATATCCAGTCATCAGCCTGCAGTGGGCGGGATTGGCATGCAGGTGTCATTTACATACCTGCCCCATGCTGGGTGTGCTCTCATTAGTGTGTGCGCTGGAAGCACATGTATGCCATGGAGTCCTGCAGTCCTCCTTCTTCTGCTCTCTCGACCCACACTGCCACATTGCCTCCACAGGTGGCAGTCAGGTGGAGCATGCAGACACCTCCCGAGAGGATTGCAGCCACATGCCAGTCTTCAGCTGCAACCCCAGCAACCTAGGTTTGTTGCCGAACCGCCTGCTAGCATGGCAGGAGGTGAGGGGCTTATGGCACCTCAGCCCCCATGCCACTGGGCCGGCTTTGAGTTATAGTTTCCACTGCCTTACAGCTCCTCGGTGTCTTATTTGTGTGCATGTCTGATTTGATTCATTAACATACTTTAAAAGTTGACGAGTCAAGAGTTTAAAAAATGAATTCTTCCATTTCTGCTGATGGTGTCAGTTACATCATCTTATAAGCCTGGCTCTGGGGCTTGTGGATTTTTTATGTCATTACCTCCCAGTAATACAGTATTTTATCTGTGGATGATGGGAAGTGTAAACTCACTCTATGGGTGTATGAGGATTGGAGGTTGTATTTCTTTACTAATAAATTTGTTGTGCCTTTGGACCTGAGAGGTGGTAGTCTTGTTCTCCAAGGCTGCATTCAGGGTGCTACATTGCTACCAGGTTGGTGGCAAACAGATAAAAAAATGTAATCTAACTGCAGAACGTTTTGAGTAATCAGAGGCCTTCCTAAAAGTGTTTTTGCATTTTAATGTTTTTACTTTTACAGTTTATTTACATTGGCCAGCCAGCTTAGATACAGTATCCGATTTTCAGTAGGGCAAAACCTCTACCCATTTCTATAGCTGTGTTGGACTGTCTTCGTTAAAGAAGTGTGAGGATAAACCCTAAGATGATCTGGGGATGTTTAGTTTGTGTTGCTGCAGTGTTGGTGTATCTCCTGAAGTCTTACAACTACCAGATGATGTAGGTATGGCAGCAGAGGTCTGAGGCGTTAGCAGCCCCTGATGTTTATTGGCCCCCTAGTTTCTACTCCTAAGCCACCTTCTAGAACACTGATGAAATTGACGTGCAACAGAGCTTTTCCAAAATACATTGGCTAGCTTCTATGAAAACAAGTGCAGTAGATGGTGCACCCCCTCCCACACAGATACACACTCTGACTTGAGCTGGTAATATGAGCTTCAGATAGCAATTTCCATAACACTGAAAAAATGAGCTTACTTTGTAACTGTTAACATGTTTTCATGGCTACTTTTTCAGTGGAAGAGTCCACAGTGAATAGTGTTGGGGGGCAGGCATTTGCCTGTGGGTATGTCCCTGAATGACACCTTGGGAGGTAGGGACTAGGTAGGTAGAGTCTACCCATTAGGGTCAGGGAAGAAGCAGGTAAGGCAGGTAGGTTCCCAGGGAGGAGGCGGTCCGAGGCAGGAGGAGAGGAGCAGTATGTTATGTAAGGGCAGTTCAGAGGCGCTCCCTCATTGCCTCTTCACTCCAGCCGGGCCTATGTAAACGGGTGGGAACGGCAGGCAGGGAATTGCCTTAGGGTCGAGGTAATTTTCTCTGCTTTTCCTACAGGGGTTTCTAGGTTTTTCGCCTTCTCCAGCCTAGATCAGGCTAGGACAAAGCTAGGCAGGTTAGGCTGTCAGTCGTGGAATGTCACATTGGTCTTGGAAGGTTATACATTTTGGTGGTTTAGTTTTGGTTGACCAATGCAGACAGAGGTCTTGTGGAGCCAGATCACCCTGAGGTTGACAGGAGTGCTGATTGGTTTGCCAGGGCTCACCCTTCATGAATAGGGTGGCAGTCAGGATGTCAGCCTCTCTGGGTGAGGGCCTGCGGCATCATAGTGTCCGCTAAGTAAAGGGGGAGATGCCACGGGCAGCAAGTCAAGAGCCACCCCTTATGCCCAGGTCCTCATGCGGTTTTGCAGTGATTTATGGCTTCCCTCAGAGGAAGGCTGGTGAGACTACCTGACAGCGCACGTCTAGCCAACTTGTAATGAGGATCAGTTGATGAATACACGATTGTGATTTTCTCTTCAGTGCTTGGTGTGTGTCTGTTTGCTCAGGTGGAATGGGGAAACTGTGCCCTATAAGACATATTACCTTTACTTAGAATGGAAAAACAAAATGTGTGGTATTTTCTTTCCTATTTGATTTAGCTGTGTGATTAGAATTATTCTATAATGTCTGTTTTAAGAACCATAGAAATGCTTGTGTGTAGCGTCTCAATTTGTTTTGTATTTAACTGACAGAAACCTTCCTTTTCAGTGACTCTGTAGCAGCTATGTTGTGTGAATCAGAGCTGATTTTATATTAAGCAAGGCATAAATTGAAAGGGCTGTATAGACTGCCCCTACTGTTTCTATAGAAGTTTATTAAATGAGTTCAAATGCTGTTTTAATTTATTTTACTCATTTTATCCAAACGTTAATCTGTTAGAAAGTATTTTAGTTTATGATTTGTGGGATACATTTTTTAACTTAATTTATTTTTTAAAATCTGTCATGAAATGTAATTACTAGTAGTGTATTTCTCTTGTTTGAAATACTTGTGGTTAATGCTGCCTCAAGTGGTGAAGTGGGATAGCAGATAATGTAGCTTGGAGCTTGTTCGTGGGTACAAGATTTTAGTAATATACACCTTGCACTGATTATAGAGTTTGTTTCCTTCTCATAGTTCTACATTGCACTTAATTATTTAAACACAAACTGTATTTAGCTATTGAGATTGACTTGGAAGTGCATATCAGTATTAGAATGATGCCAGTTCAAACTTGTAGGCAGAACCAAACATCAGCAATTTTTTGTGACCATGTGTTCATTATGTCAGATGTTTGTTTATTTTTTTGATGGCACTAAAACCACTGATATGTTGTGTTTTAATTGCTAGACACCTGCAATCTGTAAGCTAGTGCAACAGGGATGCACCAAGATAACCTGTGATCCCAACATTTTGTAATTTATACATTTAGTAATGTATTTGTTTTAAATCTGTAATGGAATGTAATTACTAGTAATGCATTTCTCTTGTTTGAAATACTTGTGGTTAATGCTGCCTCAAGTGGTGAAGGTGAGATAGCAGATAATGTAGCTTGGCACTTGTTCGTGGGTACAAGATTTTAGTAATATACACCTTGCACTGATTATAGAGCTTGTTCCTTCTCATAGTTCTACATCGTACTTAATTATTTAAACACAAACTGTATTTAGCTGTGTGTTGTGTTTTTATATGTTGTGTTTTAATTGCTAGACACTCTACAGACCATCTTTAAATTACTTGCAGTGCATTTAAACTAGTGCAACAGGGATAACTCGTTATCCCATTTTAATTTATACATTTAATGCCATTAAAAAAATTAATTATGTCAGATGTTTATTTTAATGGCACTGAAACCACTGATATGTTGTGTTTTAATTGCTATACACCTTACAGACCATCTGTAAACTACTTGCAGTGCATTTAAACTAGTGCAACAGGGATAGCCCGTGATCCCAACATTTTTAATTTATACATGTAATGTCCTATATGTTAATGAAACTACATTTATAAGTGTCTGTTGCTATGTGGTTTAAAGCAACATGTATTACATCAAGTTGCAGTAGGTGGCTCTATTCCCTTGTGACTTAAGACCAGTTTTCTCTAGGTGGCAAATTGTCAGTGTATGAGAGCACGGGCTTTGTTCCATACTTCACAGCCCCCAATTTGAATTGTTTTAGGATAAAAATAAACCAAGCTAGACAGCAAAATACAGAGCATCAGAATTTATACTAAGGAGGTGTGTGTGTGTGTGTGTGTCTGTGTGTGCGTGTGTCACAGACACGGAGGACGGACAGGTGGTTCAGCAAATCACCTGTCTGCTGATTGAGGCCAGCTGGTGTTATGCTTTCAGAAGACTGTCATGATGCAAAAAGGAAAACAAAGCAAGTCCTCTTCTTTCCTTAATTACAAGGGTCATCCTCTTTTCCCGCTCAAGAATTGTTGTGTCATACAGAGAGTTTTGTCCCTATTATATACTTAGAATTCAAATCAGAAGTTGATAATAGAAATATAGAATTTGTCCACAGAAAAGGACTGCTTGACCACGTAGTGTGCCCAGATATTCCTGCTTAATCTGGGTCCCGTGACCCCCCATTTTCAGATATACCTCAGGTTTATCCCATGCTTAAGCCCCCACTGTTTTCGCCTTCATCACTATTGCCAGTAGTTTGTCACAGGTGTCTGCTGCCATTTCAGTTAAGTATTTCCTTTATTTACCATTCAATAATATAATGTAATATTAAACAATATAATAATAGCAAAGCTTTACAAAAAATGTTGTCATTACAGGCCCAAATTATTCTTTACAAGAAAGACAAGAAGTTTTAAGTAATATATAAGATAGCTGCAGACCAAGAAATATGGGAACAAGCCTTACAGGCAGTAATTAAACTCTGTTCCAAGTTGTTAGCAGCGCTGTGTTCACTAACATACTGTGTGTGTCTTTTAGGATGCAACTTGCTTAGGATCTAAACAAGTACAAATAAACTAACCCTATGAAAAATTAAGAATAGATACAAGGGTGCACAAACAATCTTTATTGAATTGTATGTGTACAGTATACACCAAAGAATTAAAATGTAACATATATAAAACAATATCATTTAAAAAAATGCTGATTATTGACAAAATGTATTTACAGATGTGTAACAAAGAATAAACCCGTGAACAAGCTCCAGGTCAGCAAAAGCGGGGGATGAGAAAAAAAAGAAAGATTGAAGAACAATAACTTGAGCTGAAGAGTATTTACTTAAAGGGCATTTCCTATATATTTTTCTTTTGGTGCAATCTCTGCATCATTTTGTTTGCCCTCCTTGAACTGCCTCCACCCTGTTTATGGCCTTTTTAAAGGTGTGGCCTCCAAAACTGCATTAGTACTCCAGGTGAGAGTCTTGCCAGCAAGCGATACAGAGGAACACCACTTCCTCCTCCTGCTGGAGATACTCCTCCTATGCACCCCAGCATCCCACTACCCTACCCACTGCTTTGTCGCCTGCCCTGCCACATTGAGGTCATCAGCCATAACACAAAAGTCACTTTTCCTGTTTAGTGACTCAATATCTCCCCCACCCCAAACAGTTGGTACTCAGCTCTTGGGTCCTGTGCCCTAGTTGCATGATTTTGCACTTTTGGCGTTGAACCGGTCTGCCCTGCTCTTGACCACTCCTCGAGTTTTCAAGATCACTGCACATTCTCTCCACCCTCCCGAGTGTCCACCGTATTACAGATTTTGGTGTAATCTGCAAAAGGAATACTTTGCCTTCCATTTCTTCTGCAGTGTCACTTAAGAAAACATTTAAAAGACCGGCCTCAGTATTGAGCCCTGTGGCACTCTGCTGGTCCTCATTGCAGTGAGTGTCCTTAACCACCACACTCTGTCTCCTATCCAAAATCTCAGTTCACCACTTTGAATACCATCCCATGACTGCTCAGTTTCTTAATTATCCTACTGTGCAGGACAGTGTCAGAGGTCTTGCTAAAGTCCAGATAGGCCATGTCCTTTTCTCTCCCTGATTAATTTCAGTCACTCAGTCAAAGAAAGCTATCAAATTAGTTTGGCATACGAACCACCCCCAAAAAAAAAGCCAAGATCTACCATTAGCTCTTTGGCAGTCTCTTCCCCACCCTCCAAATTCAGCTGCCCATGGCAGATGTGAAGCTTGCAGATTTTCCAGGAGCCATGTGAGGAAGCTCATGGGGGGCAAGCAGAGCTTCATCTGCCAGACCATTGCCACTTTTCTTTCCTTCCCTGGAATGCAGTCATGAGTGACATCTGTGGCACCCGATGCCAACTGTGTTCCATCCCTCCCTTGCAGTAACTGTTATAGTTGTGCTTGGGTGGCAAGTAAATGGCAGAGCTAGTTAGCTTACACAGAGGAGGAGAGGTAGTCCTTAGGCGCTCCATCCCCTTCCCCAGCGGGCCCCAGACAACTCAAGCTTGTTCTGGAGCTTGGGTCATTAGCATTCTGAGTGGAAGGCCACTGATGCACTGTTGGCCAGCACATTATTCTTGTGTTAGAGGCAGAGCTAGAAATATTTTTTTATGGATGGCTGTCCAAGGGACAGGTGCAATATTAATTTTGACTGTCCCACATAATTTGTACCTGACTCCCTAGTGTCTGCTAATGCTTTTCACTTGGAACCTGTCCCAGGGACAGGCAGAGAAGAAAAGGACCAGCCGTCCCTGAGGAAAAACTGGGTGTCTGGGACAGGCAAACAGGTGATTATTTCGACCCCTGGTTAGAGGCAAAAACTGAGAGGTATGATAGAACAATCATTGTACTTACTTTACTCAAGAGCTAAGCAAGATAGAGGTTTTCCAGTATGGCACACAGCACAGGACTTAATTACCACGCCATGGAACTGAGAGAAAAGCAATAGCTTTGATGTGTGCATGGGCCTGTAAAATGGACAGCAAAGAGGCTAAGGCTTGTGATACCTCTTAAGTGGATGCATCCATAAGCATGACCATTATGAAAACAGTGCTTTGCTACAGGGGAAGCAGCAATCAAAACTTCAGTGGACCAGAAGTGGAATTGGTAATGAAGAAAGTATCACGAGGTAGCAGAGGCCTGTATAGAGGCAACAGTGGCTAGCAGATGTCTTCTTGACCTACCACATGACTCTGAAACAGCACACACTGTCTTCTGGGAACAGGATTTTGACAGATGCCTCATATTACATGCTCCAGCTTTCAGCAGAAAATTGGCCTGTACACCTTTGTAGCTAGGACCACTCTGGGTCTGCCATTGGTCGATCCAACATTTCCTCAAAGCATCTCTTCTAAACATGCCTTTCCTACGATGCCTTTTTTGGTCCAGAGCTCAAAGAAATCCTCAAGCAGCTTCCTGCACCCTCCTGTTTTGTCTACCCATGCAACCTTTGTCCTCCCTGCTAGTCAGTCCACTAGCTGCTGTCTTTCACCTTTTACCCCTACTCCAACATGTCCTGTGCAGTTTTGCCTCACATAAGATTGTTTCAAACAACATGAAGTCTTGCTGTATTCTGACACATGCAGTTGGCCCCAACATGAACTGCCCTGGAGAGGAAAGAGTTTATTCTATGCATGAGCATAGAATGTTGAGCATGAGCTCGGTTCAGACCTCTGTCTGCAGCACTTCAGAGTCTAACGTCAGATTCTTTACTCCGCCTAACTGAACATGCTCCGGAGGTTGCTCCTTCACTTGCTCGGTTGGTAAAATCAGTCGGTTTGAATACCATTTTGCTTTTTTTCAGCTTCAGATCCCTGTCTGTGGTACAGTAAGTGTTGTAGGTAGTGGACTTTAGTTTTATTGTGGTAATTTCTGTGAAATTGTAAAACTTGGAGGGAGTGCTGTTGAGCAGCCATCTGGCAGGATGTGCCTGAGAACAGCTCTTCACATCTGCAGATATAAACCTTAAAAAACCTACTAACAAGTCAGAGGAAGCAAATAAAATCAGAAATTTGAACAGATTTGATACTCTGAATTCAGCGATACTAAATTTAATTTCATGGGAAGAACTTAAAAAATGACTGAGCCGGAACAAACTCCACCTACTGAACCAGACCAGGCGCAACCGCCTCAACGTCTGTGGGATCAGAACCTCCTTAGGCGCTCCAATCAGCCATGAAAGCCATTGATATAAGTGGAGTCGATACTCCAGCGATTTGTTGGAACGGATGCTAAAAAATCGACTCTCACGATTAATACTGCCCGCATCGGCAGAGAAAAGTACATCGCAGGCTCTAACCACAACTTCTAAACTGGTCCAGGAGAATGCCCAGCTGCGCTACAGGCTCAAAGCGCTGGAGAATTCCAATCGGGCCTCTCATATCTGCATAGTAGGTCTTCCTGAGGGACTGAAAGGGCAGAGCTTATTACCTTTCTCAAATCGTGGCTCCCTGAGGTGTTAAACCTACCTCCAGATATGGTAGCCAATTACCTCTGAAAGCCTTTTGAATTACTCCCCTTCAGCTGGTCCACGTGGAGACTCATCACAGTGATCGTTTTGATTACAGCTAGCTCAGCGATTTGGGACACTGTGCTACAGGCTGCAAGATCAGCAGACGGATTATCTCTTGAGGGACAACAGTTCATTTGTTTCCAGACTTGCCGTTTGCTACCCGTGTGAGATGAAAAATTTGACTCAGTTCGGGCCCGGCTTAGAGCCCTGGGGTTTCCCACTCTTATTAATGCCCGCCAGGCTTTTGGATCCATTACGCAAGGGTGCACGCTTCATTCAGCTACCCAAGCAGGCTGGGAAAAGGTGGAGGCCATAGCCTGGGAGTTCCAGGTTTCAGAAGGGCAACGACCCGAAGATTCAGACGAGAAACCTGATGAGGACAATGTACCCTGTCTGAACTTAAGTACAATGTTTGAATTTTCACTTCTAGTCAAAGGAACAGTAACAGTTGGATTTTAGAGTTGATTGACTTTACCTAAATTGAGACTCTTACTTTTGTAGAGACTACTAGTCCTAAGAAACAAAAATTTAGTTAAATAGGCATTTAGATGCCCTTATTTGTTTCTCTGATGTATTGTTGGGGATTACAGATTGTAGGGATTGTGGGCAGTTTAAGTAGGCACTTACTATGTTAGGTACTCATTCTGGATTTGGGGACATAACAACACTGGTTGCTGAGTTTATATTCTGTCAGTGTGACACATTTTGTATTAGTGCCCCAAAACCTTAAATTGCTGTAGCTATCCTGTTATTTTATCGTAATACTTATTTTGTATTTCTCCCCTCACCACCTAATGCAATTCTGTGCTGTTTTTTAATCCTGATGTACATTGGATGTATCTGTAATGTTTTACAATATTTGATGCCTTACAGGCGATTGTACTGTATCTTATTGTTTTTGCAAAATGCAATAAACATAAAGTTCAAAAAAAAAATAGAAAAACTGATCACTCCTGTTTTGGAACCTACTGTTAGGTTTATTTTATTTCCTATTTTTCTAGTGTGAGATACTGGTTCCTATTGGTTTCAAAAGAATGGAATTTAAAAAATTTGTTCCACAACCTGTAACATGGTTGGTAACAGATAGGGGGTCTTACCTGGCTTTTAAGCTATCTTGAGTAAGTTGTTAGCCTGGCCATGTCTGAGAAACTCAAGCAAAACCGGGCCCACTGGGTTTCAACACTGTAGTGAGTTTGGGGATGCCTTTGCTAAGGTAGACCCTCACACCACTGTGTTTATTGTCTGGGGTTTGACCACCTCGAGGTCAGACTGCCAAATCTGCAAGAATTTTCCAAAGGCACCCTGGATAAGAGATTGGGTAGGCAGAGAGTCTGCTAATCCGGATGGCCAGCCTGGTTCGGTTCTGACCGAACCTGAAGGAATCCACTGACCTGGGTGATACTTCCTTGGGCAAAGAGCTGATCCTGAGGAGTCGGTTCCGTTGAAGAAAAGAAATCTGCTGGTTCTGATCCAGAACGCGGCGTTCAACCGCCGAAGAGATGGCAGGGGCGATAAGCATTGTAGAATTGTTCCGTCCAATACAGCGCCTCTTGGTAGGGCGCTTAGATTTATTGGTTCCCCGGTTCTGGAATATTGTCCGGATGAGTTTTATGAACGGAATGGGAAGGGAGGAAGAGGCGGCGATGGTGTGGAAGGTCTGGATGAGCCCATTGAACCGGACATCTCCCCAGACAGGCCTTCTAATGTTTCCCTCACAGGCTTTGAGTCCCCATCCCACTATTTGTTTCAAAAAAGTGGCAGAGACCCTCAGCTCCCTCTGGTTGAACCTGTTGAGGAACAAGAGGAGCCTGAATTTTTATTTTTTTTATTAGAAATAATAGGTCATCCCAGAGTCCAAAGGTTGTCTATTCTCCTCCATAAATCTCTTGGGAAACATGCACAAAAATTCTCCAAACACCAAATTCTTTACCTCCTGTGGATAAAAGAGCGGACAGGAGGTACCTGCTTTCAGGCTCAGGTACAGAGTTCTTGTTCTTCCAGTGCAGCCATGTTGAGGTAGTGCAGGCTGCTTTAACTGATAAAGTTCTCTGTCCTGCTCCTTCTGTGTTTCCTTATATTTCCTTAATGCTGTCCTTTTCTCCTTAACTTCCTGCCACCTCTTTTGAGAACCATGGCGTTTTTTCCTTCATTGTGTTTTATTGATTTGCTTTACACAAGGCTTGTTGCCTCTGTGATGGCTGTTTGATTACTCCCCATTGTTCTTCCTCCCTCCTTCTTGCCTGTTTGCTAATGCTTTTCTGAGTCCTCTCTCATTTTCCCAAAGTCAGCCCTCCTAAAGTCAATACTCTTGCTTTTGTATGGCTTGATTGTATGGCTGTGATATAATGTGAACCACACTGTTTGGTGGTCGCTTGTTCCCAAATGGCTACCCACTCTAAATCTGAGATTCTTTCTCCATCCCCATTTGAGAGTACCAGGTCTAAGAGTGCTCCCTCCCAGTGGGTTCCAATACTAGCTGTCTGAGGCATGCCCCTGTAGGGCATCAAGAATGACCCTGCTCTTGGATGTGCCTGCAGCAAGGTGCTCCAGTTAACATCTGGCATATTCATGTCCCCATCAACAATATCTCCCTTTTCCTGCCATTCTAAGGAAGCCTTCTATCATTTCCTTGTCCATTCCCTCCCCTGAGATGGGGTCTGTATACAACCCCCATGCGGATTGTGGTGCTATTTCCTGTCTCCAGGGTGACCCAGAGTGCCTCATCTGCTCCCTGTTTACTCTTTAGTTCTGTTGCTTTGATACCTTCCTTTACATAGACAGCTACTCCTCCTCCTCTTTAACCTCCTGTCCCTCCTGTAGATTGTGTATCCTGGCACGCTGACATCCCAGTCATGGTTCTCTGTGTACCATGTTTCTGTGACTGCCACAATATCCAGGCAACCCTCTTCCATCAAGGCCACTAGTTCAGGGAGCTTGTTACACAGACTACGGGCATTGGTATACATCACCCTCCACTTTTTGATAGCCTTACCCTTTTGCCCCATTCCTGTCCTTACTGCCTTTGCCTTTTTGTACATTTACCTCTGTTCTGCTCCCCTAATAACTTCTCTACCTTGGTGTTTACCTCACTAATTACCATGTTTTTGTGGGGGCTGGGATTTCCCTGCTCCTTTTGGTGCCCCCTTGGCTGGTTTAAATGCTTGCCAGTGAAGCATTTAAACCTCTCACCTAGGATCCTGGTTCCACCTTGGACAGATGCAGACCATCGCACCAGTATAGGTCTGCATCCTCCAAGTGGCTCCCCAGTCCCAATGAAGCCAAAACCCTGAGCTCCACACCAGTTTTTCAACCACTCATTGAATTCCCTGGTGAGGAGTGCCCTAGCGTCACCCTTGCCATAGACAGGCAGCACCTCCGAGAAGGTTACCATGCGCTACTTGTCTTAGGCCCCTCCCCAACTCTACAAACTCTCTTGCACTGCTCTGATCCCATTCCTAGCCAGGTCATTTGTCCCTAGGTGGACAGTGACATCCAGCTCCCTCCCTAGTGCAGCTCCTCCCACGGTCCTGAGGATTAAGCTTCCTGTCCCTCCAACCGTGGCCAGGAAAACTGCCACCTCCTCTCCCTTCCTCCCCATTTCTCCCCAAATGACCGAGTCCCCCACCAGGAGTTGTTTCCTTCCCTGTGGGGTCCCATGCCACCCTCCTGTGGGTCTCCTTTGTGAAGGTTCCCAGCATCCTCCTTGGTCTCCACTGCAGGTGCCTCCATAGAGGAACCACTATCCACCAGAAGAGCGACTGAATTGTGGAGAGGTACAGCTGGAGGATGCAACTCTGTTCCACCACCCTCTCCCCCCTGAGCCCACCCTGGTCCAGCCTCTCCTCTTTCTTGGCAACCTCTGAGGTAGTGGCATTGGCCCCTGGTGGTCCCTGAGTGGGGGAGGAGGTTTCCGAATCCTAGCCAGGTCAGCCTGGAGGCAGGCAACCTCTTCTCTCAGACCAGAGGGTGCCTGCAAATAGGGCAGCATCACAGCCTCCAGAATGTCTCCCGAACACTGTCCCCACAGCCATTGCACTGCACCACCCTATCATGTCTTATTTTGTGTCCCTCTACTGTTTCTCTATATTCTTCCTCTCTACTCTCCTTACAATTCTCACACTTCCTGTTCTGGGACAGCAACTTCCTATCTTCTTCAGTAGCCTCCTTCAGAAATATTTTCTTGTCGTCTGTCAGGTTCTTTCAGCAATTAAGCACCCTTCTGAGCCGCCTTCTCATGAGGTCACTAACTCCGCCTTGGTGTATCAAACTGTATATTTTACAATACAGGGTCTCCAAATAAAATATTTAAAAACATATGAGATGACCTCACTGACTTTCCTCTCCACAGGTTAACTGGTCAGAACTGGTTTGTCCTCTGCTACACATACAATCTCAAAAGTGTCTTTGATCTGAGTCACTGTATTTAAAGCAAAAGTGTATTGGCTTCTTTAATCCCGCTCTGAACCTTGGAATCTACACCTCAGGTCTTTGATGTAATTCAGGGTTCCCGGAAATGTATTTTGGACCTTCAAATCCGTGCGGGGTCCTCCTGGCTCAGACATCAAACCTCTTCAATGTCCATTCTGCCTCTCTCCGACACCTCCCCACAAATCCTTCCTGGTAACCATGCAAGTCAAAGGATCTCCTGAGGGCATTATGAATGGCTAATCTTATTTCCTGGGATGAAAGCAAATTGACAAGGTAATTGCACACCAGATCTCTTGCAGTTTAAAATCCTCCTGTCCTTTGAACTTATCCCCGGGGTCTTGATGTGTCTGTTCCAGTAAGACAGTAGTTTCCTCTGAGTTTCCCATCACATATTTTTATATGTAATAAAAAATTACAGCACTCGAAAGTACCAGAGCTGGCTGTCTACATCACAGTTAATATTTCTGGTAAGAATCTGACGGGTTACACTTTGAAGTGCTGCAGAGAGAGGTTTGAACCAAGCTCGAGCTCAACGTTCTATGCTCGTGCATAGAGTTAACTCTTTCCTCTCCAGGGCAGTTCAAGTGATGGGGCTAACTGCTTGTGTCAGAATACAGCAAGACTCCATTAGAAGAAACACAATTACCAAAGTGAGTAATTTTTCTTATTGCTCATTGCTGTATTTATATTATGCCTGCATATTTTACAGCTGCCTCTGTACTCTAGTTGCCCCATGATTACTATGCTGACTCTGATGTATAATCTTAGTAGTTCTCCTACAGCCTCTTCCCTAGGATGCATCTGGAAATGAGCCTTGCTCAGTGTGCCTTTTCCAGTTACCAACTTTTAAATAAATAAAGGAAGTTTATTCTAAAACGGTGCCGCTGCAGGGCAAGAAACCTGAAGAGTGTTGTTCTTTTGAATTCAGGCACCCCTCCCTTGGGAGAAGCCTGTTTAACCTTTGCTGACTGATGGAAAATAATCTCAGATTTCTGGGTCTTTGAAATTGTTTATAATGCTCTGCTCGGTAGAGTTTATGCTTCCTGACAAACTAACTTCCTCATGCAGTCTCCAGTATCACAGAATCCTGCAAAGGTTCAAACAATCAAGGGCACCCGCCCTCACCTCCAGTTGTTAAGGGCCATACAGCAGGTCCCTTTCATTAGAGAGATACAGGTCTGTAGTCCATTTTTCATCATTCCAGAAAAGACCGAAGGGCTCAGAGCAGTGCTAGACCTAAAGCACCTCAAAAGATCATGGTTCATGACCGAGCACTTAGAAATGGAGACCTTCTGCTCAACCATAGCTGTGCTCCTTTGGTATGCAGATTCTTACCATGTGTCTCTGGATGTGTCCGCCCACACAGAGATTTCTCTGGTTTCTTTTTCAGGGTGAGTATTACTAATTCATGTATTGCCTTTGGCTTATCCTCTGCTCCACAGGTCTTTACAGTGCTTAGCAGCAGTACCTGCTGCCCTCTGAAGAGAAGGACTGTACGCTTTTCTCCTACCTGGACGACTGGCTTCTCAAGGCTCCATCCAGAGAACAGCTCCTCCAGACCCTGGAGAGAACCCCAGCTGTTTCCCTCCTGGGAATCATTGTCAGTCTGCCCAAGTCTGTTTTGATTCCATCCCAGAGACTGCAGTATATAAGAGCGGTCCTGGACTCTGTGCCGGCAGAGCCTTCCTTCCTTCTCAACAGAGTGAGTGCCTTATTGCCCGGACTCAGGAAGTCGCCCAGAGCCGTTATGTTCCCAAGAGGGTATACCTGAGGTTGTTGGGACTTTTGTTGCAGCCACTGCTACAGTATCCTTGGCCAGACTGCACATGCAAGTGTCTCCAGTGGAGACACTGGGTGCAGTGGACCAACGTACAGATGACTTGGAACAGTTAGTGCTGGTCTCCTCCCCAGTCTGCAAGGTGCTCTAGTGATGGATGGACTCCCAGAACCTGTTACAAGGGGTTCCATTCCAGATCTCTTCTCCCAGCAAATCCTCACGACAGATGCCTATGGTTTGGGCTGGGAGCGCGCCTGGGCCCTTTCCAGACTGGGGGGGCATAGTCCCACATCACATCGTCCCTGCATATCAGCCCTGAGATGCAGGTGGTCCTGTATGCCATGCAGACCTTTCAGAACCATTTCCTTCACGTGTCAGCTGTTAATCCAGTCAGACAATCTCAGTGTTTACTGCGACAGGCAAGGAACTGCATTCTTCCTGTGCAGGGAGGCCATGGGATTCTGTTACTGGGCTCTGGACCATTGTCTGTTGCTCCCAGCAGTCCATGTCCCAGGTATGCTAAACACCCAGGAGGACAGCCTCAGGTGGCATGATCCAGCATGCATGAATAGGAATGTCTCTCATCCATCAGAGAAGATGTTTGCCAGATGGCGTCGTCCAGAGTTGAATCTTCTTGCATTCCCTCCGCACAATACTGCCCAGTTTCTGCTTGCTAGATCCAGGGTCTGGAGTTTTCTGGCTAGATATCTTATCCTACTCTAAGGAGTGGGAGGTTCCTTTATGTCTTCCCTCCATTTTTTTGATTCAGAGGGTGCTAATCAAGCTACAGATGGAGGGGCCTGCTTGATTCTGGTCACGCCCTTCTGGCCACGGCAGATATGGTTTCCATTGCTGCAACAGTTAGTGGAAAAGCCTCCAGTTCTCCTGCCCCATTGCAGGGATCTGCTGCGTGAGGCCCAGGGACCCTGTTCCATGTGAATCTCGGGTCCCTTTGTCTGCATACCTGTCTCCTGAGGTTGTAGCTATTGCCTGGTTTGGGATCTCAGCGAGTGGCATCATGGCAGCTCAGAAGCCCTTCTAGAGCCACATACGCCATGAAGTGAAAGCGGTTTGACATATGGGATGCCAAATATCATCTTGACCTTTTACCTGCCCGGTACGTCAGATTCTGGACTACCTGATCTCCCTGTTGAACTCAGGTCTCCAGTGATCCTCCTTCAGGGTGCAGCTTTCGCTGTTTCTGCCTTTCATGAGCCCATTGACAGCAGTACCGTGGCTCCAGTTAGAGGTGCTCTGCATTTCTCTCAGGAGGCATCCTCGATCTGAAACCTCAATCTGTTCCTGCTTTGGATTTAAATTTTGATTTGGAGAAGTTGACCCTGTCTCCTTTTGAACCAACCGTGATTTGTGAGCTACACTTTCTTTCTAGGAAAACTTTGTTTGGTTGCAGTTACTTCTGCTCGAAGGATTTCCAAGCTTCAGGCTCTCTGGTGTGAATAGCCTTATTTGATTTTTCACAAAGACAAGGTGTCTTTGCACACAAATCCCAAGTTTCTCCCTAAGGTGGTGTCTGAGTTTACCCTAAACCAATATATCCACTTATTGGTTTATTTTCCGAATGTGCCAGTCCAGGAGAAGCAGTGCTCCATACTTTAGATGTGCAGATTTCTGAAATTCTATGTGCTCCGAACTAAGGACTGCAGAAGAACAAAATGGCTTTTGTTTCTTTCACCCCAGGAAGAGAGCGCTTAGATTTCCAAACTGTGTTTGTCCAAATGGTTGGCCCATTATATTGTGTTCTCAACAAGCATTGCAAAGAGTTGCCAGGGACAGTGAAAGCCCATTCCACAAAGTGCATGGCTACCTCTGTGGCCTGATTCAAGAAGGTCTCCGCCACTGACATTTGCGCTGCTGCCACCTGGAGTACTGTCCATACTTTTACCAAGCAGTACAGTCTGGACATTTCTTCTAGAGCTTGGGTAGGCTTTGTCCAGGCTGTTTTGCAGGGCCTCCTGTCCCAGGCATTGGTTGGCCTTCCTCCCAGACTGTTTTGCTGAACCAGTAACTGCTTGGGACTCGTTCCTATGGTGTTACCTGATGACTGAGATATCCCTGAAGAAGACAGAACAGTTGCAAAAGAACTTGGCGTAACAGTAGATCTTGAGGGGATCTCGGTCATCAAGTCGTCTTCCTCCCACCATCCTCCTGTTATGGGGCTTTCTTCTCCGAACTAGCTTACTGGTATATCACTTATGAATCAGTAGGGCCTCTCAACTCTCCAGTGTGGATTTATAAGTAGAGTCCCAGACAAAGCAGTGTGCGGAGAGACATAATTTGTTATGCTTTCTGCACACTGCTTTGTCTGGGACTCTGCTTATAAATCCACACTTGGCAGGGTTGTGAGGCTCCTTCTGATTCATAGTGATTCTTCATTTTAGCTTGGTACAATTGCAGCCTGTAGGTGACCTCACTTTTGATTTGGCTTACTGGTGTATCCAGCCATTTACTCTGGCCTAGGCACCTCTCTCTCCTTGGTCCCCATGGCAGGTTTTGCTCCCTTAGTCTCTGGGGAAAGAACTGAGGAGAGTGCAGGGCCGCTCATTCCTTTATAGGGTTGGTAACGTCCAGCAAGGTCGCGGTGGGCTGCTCTGGAAAATCTTCCATGTGGACCGCTTCACCAACAGTAAAATTCCACGGTGTGACCCTGATGACTGAGATCTCTTCAAAGATCTACTGTTACAGTAAGTTCTTGCGTAAGTGGTCTTCGCCAGTTTGTTGGTGCAGCGGTAATGCTACCACTCATGGCATTGGTGATCCAAGTACAGGAATAAGTTTGAGTTGTTGACGAGGGATTCAGCATCCAGGGGACTCTCTCCTCCAGGGAGGGAGTGTTGCTGTTTTACTGCCACCATCTTTTTCAGCTAAGGTGATCTCTAACCTTTCATTGCATCAAACCATACACCGTCTTGTGTATTATCCAGAGCATGCTAACAAGGGTGAGGTATTGCTTCCTTACTTGATGTACCTAGAACATTGCGTTTATATCTTGATATCAGTAAGAACTGCAGAAAGTCTTCTCGGATTTTTATTTTTCATCTTGGGAAAGAGTGTGCCCTCTTGGGAAAGAGTGCCCCATGACTAAATAGTGCCTGTCCAAAGGGCTGGCTAACTTATTTGTTTTGCTTTTTTTTTGTTTTGTTACAAGGAGTATGATGAGGAACTTTAAGGACGGTCCATGGCCACTCTTCATGTGGTACAGCCACTTAGTTCTATTTTTGCTTTCAGAATGCTTCCACATCTGACTTATGGAAGACATAGGGGAAGAAAGGGCGAATTCATTACAAAGAGAATTTGAAAATTTGTGATGTGCATTAATCTGGTGACAGCAGTTCTAGTGCATGGGTATCTTTAGTGTTAGCTATAGCTGTTGGGGGGATGAATTTTTACTGTTCGTATATCCTCCACAAATTGCTTCATTGGGACTTGGTTATTTTGTGAATACATTACCTGCTGTTTGTACCTAAACTGAAACTATAGTGATGATGATGTTAACCTAAATTAGCATAAATTGATGAGAATCAAAATTGAAACTGTTAATAGTAAAGGTACTTGTACACAAATAATTGAAAGCACTACTAGGTTTAATTTTAAAAGCAGTAATCACACAGTATTGGACTGATGTCTTACAAATAGACCTGATCACGTTGTTAGTTTTGTTTTCGATAGTATTTCTCTTTCTCCAGCGGCTGGTCTGCCATCGATCAGCTGAATCCTCTACTCACACACAATACCAGTGACTCACTCATTACTGGGCTAGCATGGAATGCCAGCGGTGGGACTCCTCAATCCCAGGCTGTCGGCCTGGATCTAATACCTAGATGTGATTCCACTCTGGTCCATGGGTGAGCAGAGGCATGGCCTTCAAGCCGCCATGACCAACTGCCATTTTCTGCAATTTTTTCTCCCTTAGGAGTACAAGTACAGTGGCGTCTGTGCACAAGCGTGCAGATGTCCGCCGATACTCCTTCCTCTAGATGCATCATGGCTGTAGTGGCCCTGATCTCCATGATCACATTGGCCAGTTTGAGGTTTGGTGAGTTGTTATATTCAAACAACATGAAGTCTTGCTGTATTCTGACAAGTTGCAGTTAGCTCCAGCTCTTGAACTGCCCGGAGGTGAAGGGTTAAAATTCTGTACCAGGCATGAAACCGTTGAGCTCGATTTCGGTTGAAAACTCAGTCCTTTGAAACCCAACCATCAGATTCTTACTCTGCCTCCCTAAACAGTCGCCTGGAGATTTCTCCTTCTGCTCCGGTTCTGTCGCGTTAAAGTTTCAGTTTTAGTCCGATTTTCATTCGAGACTGTCTGTGGTACCATAATTGCTTAGATTAGTAGCTGTTGTGTGGAAATTGTAATATTTTTCCGATCGGTTCGGCTGAACCAATCTTGTAGTAAGATCTTAAAAAGAAAAAGTTAGGTGTGGTTACCGGTCCATATCGGTTTAAAAAAAAACAAAAAAGCAATTTTGGCAGTTTTTCCAATCACCCGTACACGGTGAGAAACTGATAGGGAGTCTTGTGTGTCGGTTGCCATATAAAGGGTAAGTTGGTTATGTTGTCCATGTCTGAGAAACCCAAGGAAAAAATGGCCCACTGGGTTTCAATACTGCAGTGTGTGTGGGAGGTCTTGCTAAGGCCGATCCCCACATCACCTGTGTTTACTGTCTGGGTTTGACCACCTCGATTCAGACTGCCAAATTTGTTAGAATTTCTCTAAGCCTACCCTGGAGAAAAGGCTAGGTAGACTTGGGGATAAGGAGGCCGAGAAATCCGCTGACCTGGAAAGCCAGCCCAGTTCGTTCCTACCGAGCTGGAAGGAGTGCCGCCTGACCAGGCGATACTTATTCGGGCAAGAGGAGAGCCGATCCTGAGGGATCAGTTCCCACAAAAGGAAAACAAAAGAATAAATTGTCCGGTTCGGATCCAGAGCTGCAAGTTCTGACCGCCGAAGAAATAGCCAAAGCGATTCTGATTGTGGAATTGCTTTGTCTGGTTCTGACCGATCTGGCGCCTACTGGCAGGGGTTCGGTTCGGTCGGTTCCTCGTTCAGATTATTCCTGAAGATTTTACGAACCAGAGTTTGATGAAGAGGGGATTTTGAAGAGGATGATTATGACGGTGAAACTCTGATGTGCCTGTGGAACCGAACATCTCCTCAGACAGACCTTCTTGTGTTTCCTCGTAGGCTTTCTGAGTCCTCTCCCACTTTCTGTTCTACAGAAAAGTGGCTCAAACCCTCCAGCTTCCTATTGAAGAGGCTGTAGAGGATCAAAAGGAGCATGACTACATAGAGATAATGACATCACAGAATCTGAGACTGTCTATTCCCTTCATAAGTCATTTCAGAAGCGGACACAAACAATTCTTAGGTCTCCCAACTCTGTACCTCCTGTTGACAAGAGAATGAACAAAGGTACACCTTGTCAGGCTCGGATATGGAATTTCTTTACCAACAGTGCAGCTATGTTGGGGTAGTGCAGGCTGCTGCTTGTGACAAGGCAGACATTCCTTGGCTTCACACCCCACAAAGATTCCAGGAAGATAGATGACATGGCAAAGAAACAGTACTTGGCATCATCTTTGGGACTCAGACAGGCTCATTATATGGCCTATAAGCCAGGTACCAGAAGTCCAGGTGGGACACTGTACTGGCACTGGCTAAACAGGCCTCCCCAGCTAGCCAAGGAGCTGGAGGGGTGGCTGCTGATGAGATTGAGGCATCAAAGGTGCAATTTTATGCGCTGTGGACTCCAGTGATGTGTCATCATGAGTCATGGCTACATCTGTGGGTCTTGAGAATGGCTTGGCTCAGATGTACTAGCCTTTGCAGGACACCCAGGCTAAGGCCATGGATTTCCCTGTAGTGGGTAATTCTCTGTTTGGGAGCAGACAGAGAATTACGTAAGAAAATGGATAGTACAGGACCACTTATAGGATGCGAGGCCAAGGAGAGGCAGGCAACTTCTCAGAGGCAGCAAGCTAGGAGCAGGGCAGGCCATTTCACAGGCCTTTCTACTGGTGCAGGCCCCTCTTCCTTTTCTCAGAGGGGTTCTTCAGAGGGAGAGGCAGAAGGGGATGAGCAGGGCTGCATCCACTCCTCAGCCTAAGGCTCCTGCAAGCAGACACCCTGATGTGTCAGCCTGAGTCGACTCCCCATTCCAGTAGGAGGCAGGCTGACTTACTTTGTCTAGGACTGGATGTCTGTTACCTCAGACAAAGTGGGTCCTGGAGGTTGTGTTAGTGGGCTGGTTCTCAGTTTCAAAAGTTTTCCTAAACAGAGACCCAGATCCTTTCCGCCTGCAAATACTTCAGAACCCTTGCTCTGGAGGCAGAGATTTTGTCTCTACTGGCTTTAAAGGCATAGAGAGTTCCTACTCCATACAGGGACAAATGTCTGTACTCCAGGTACTTCCTTACCCCAAAAAGACAGGGAGTGGCGACCCATCTTAGATCTAAGATACTAAACAAGCACCTAATGAAGCCAAAATTCAAAATGGTGCCTCTGGGAACAGTTCTTCCCTCTTTGAGGCCAGGAGACAGGCTAGCCTCACTGGACCTCAAGGATGCCTATTTTCACATTCCCATCAGGTGCTCCCACAGAAAGTACCTCAGGTTGAATTGCCCTCAGGCCATTATCAGTTCAGAGCAATGCCCTTCGGTCTAACTTCAGCTCCAAGGGTGTTTACAAAGTGCCTAGCAGTAGTGGTGGCCTTTTAAGAAGAAAAGGGATTCCTTTTTTCCATACCTGGACGACTGGCTTCTTGTGGGCCAGTCTCCAGACCAAGTCAAGTCAGATCTGCAAGTCACCCAGCAAGTTCTCACTTCCTGGGTTCCTTCCCAATCTTCCAAAGTCAGTCCTCGAACCAGTATAGCTCCTCACTTTTATAGGAGCAGAACTGGACACCCTCAAAGCAAGAGCCTTCCTTCCTTTGGAAAGGGCAAGCCATCTCTCAGCTGGCCTCTTCCTTTCTCCCTCTGGTTTCTCGACCAGCAAGACATTTTCTGCAGCTTTGGGCCACATGGCAGCTTCCACAGCAGTGGTCAAGGGACCAGGTTTCAGATGAGGGACATTCAGTTCCATCTGAGAACTTTTCACTCCAAAGAAAATATCCTCTTACCGAGCTAGTTCCTGTTACTCAGACCTTAATTCAGGCTCTTCAGTGGTGGCAGGACCTGAGCAAGCTGAGGCATGGTGTTCAGTTTGAATCTTGGACTCACTCTGTGGTTCTCACCACAGATGCTTCCCTTTGGGATGGGAGCCCATCTGGGGGCTCTCACGGCCCAGGGACTGTGGTCCCTCAGGAGTCCCTTCTTCACATCAACCTCCTGGAGCTCAGGTCAGTACTCACCCTACAAGCTTTCTTTCAGTCAGTACAGAACAAGGTGGTTCAGGTCAGGCCTGACAACACTACCACAATGTGGTATATCAACAAGCAGGAGGCTCTCTGTCCCACGGCCTTGTGCTCGGAGACCATGAAAGTATGGTCCCTGGTATTCCCTGCAGACCTCTCTAATAGCGGTCCATCTCCCAGGAAAGGACAATGTGATAGCAGATGCATTGAGCAGGATTTCCCAGGGCCATCACGAATGGTCTCTGGACCCTTTGTGTTGAAGGTGATTTTCTCAAGGTGGGGCACTCCAGAGATAGGTCGCTTACGCCCCTGACAATCACCAACTTCCTCTGTTCTGTTGCAGACCCCCAGTCTTGGGTTCAGTCCTCTCGATGCTTTGATTTTGAACTGGAAGGAAGTTTCTTTATGCCTTCCTCCTTTTTCCTCTGTTGTTCAATGTTCTAGTCAAGGTACGGTCACAACCATGCAAAGTGATTCTGATTGCTCCAGACTGGCCCAGGCAGCCTTGGTACTCTTTTGCTGTCTTTAGCAGTCCATCTTCCCTGTCTCTTCCCAGGAATTACAATCTGCTAACCTCCTCTCAGGGAGGATTTGTTGCCCAATCTCTCACCAATCTCAAGGCATGGCTCTTGAAGAGTTAGAGTATGCAGATTTACATCTGTCCCAAGGGTTCTGATATCCTCAAGGCTTCTAACGCCTGACACAGAGAAAACCTACAACCCAAAACGGAAAAGGTTAAGTATTTGGTGTTCCAAGAAGCACATTTCTCCAGACACTGCTGAGTTGTCCACAGTTCTGGATTACATGGTTTACCTTAATGGCCTAGGCCTCAAATCAGCTGCTCTCAAAGTGCATTTATCAGCTATTTCTGCTTTCCTGTCAGTGGGAAGTCTTCCTCTCCGTCATCTCACCCTGTATTCTGTAAATTTTTCAAAGGGTTGCTTCATACCAACCCCCTTTTGGGATCCTTCTCCTGCCTGGGATTTGAATATATGTATTGCTCAGCTTATGCAACCCCCTTCAAGCCTATGTCCTCAGCAGGCTCAAGTACTTGACTTGAAAACTGTGTTTTTGGTTGCTGTTACTTCTACTAGGCATATCAGTGAATTGCAAGCCCTATCAGTGGAGCCTGACTTCATTTCTTTCCGTAGGGATAAGTTGGTCCTTAGAACCAATAGAAGGTTCCTACCTAAAGTGGTTTCTGATTCCACTTAAACCAATCTGTCTCTTCCTGTGTTCTTCACTGATCGCACCTCCTCAGGAGCGAGGCTACAGTTTCGATGTTAAAGGGCCCTTAGGCATGCCCGCCGGGCGAGCGGTTGGATTCGCTATGACGCCAGCGACCGGGTTCGGGAACGGACTCGGTAGCTGGAGGGTCGCTGGGGAGGAGGATTGAGCCCAACGCGCTGCTCTCCTCCTCCAGGGGTGGGAGGGATGCAGATCCCACTGCAACACCGCCACCTGGGTGACCACAGGTGGAAGTGCAGCGAGACTACTGCGGTAGTAGGGAGGGAGGGACGGGCGTGGCGGGCGTCAGGCATGTCATGGCGTGCTCGCCCTAGGCTTCCCAGCATGTGGAGTGTCCTGAGGGCAGGGAAGTAAACCAGGAAATACCCCACCGAACTCCTAGTAGGCGGAGCTCTAGCCACGATCCCAATGCCCCTGTTGGCGCTCAGTACCAGCATCCCGAAGAAAATACAGACCACGGGGTGAAGGGTCCACCCTGTACCGCCTGGGGGTATAGCCAAGGTCCTGTGGGGATGGACTGCACTGGACGTCGGTCAGTAGGGGAGGGACTAATCAGGCCATTGGGGACTCCAGAAGGGATAGGAGTTTGGGGTGAGAGGGGCATCAAAAGAAAATATATAAAAAAAGGGAGCCCTTAGTTACATGGAGTGTACAAAGGGTCACATGTTTGACTCCTCCAGTGTTGTTTCTCACTTATGGGGAAGCAGGTAAAGGAAAACTGCCACCAAGAGAACCATTGCCAGGTGGATTGTGTCCTGTATTCAGTTTTGTTATGAAAACTGCACACAGGCCTGAGGGCTCATTCCACTAGAGGTACAGCTGCATCTCTGGCTGCAGCTAGGATATCCCTTCTTAGAAATGTGTCGAGCAGCCACCTGAAAGCAGTTCATACCTTCACCAAGCATTACTCTTGGTTATTCCAGGCTAGGAGTGATGCTAGGTTTGGCACAGCAGTACCAGAGTCAGTTCCAAAGTAGGTTCTGTCCTCCTCCTGGAGGTACTGCTTGATGGTCTGCAACTTGTCAGAATACAGCAAGACTCATTAGAAGAGACTAAATTGCTAAGGTGAGTAATTTTTCTTAAGTGTTATATTAATCTGTATAAAATGACTTGTGCAAGGACATTTTGACTATTTTGTTACTAAATTTGTATTTGTAGTCCTTCAAAATAAGTATGTGCTTCTTACTAAAAGTAGGATGAGAGGTGTAATTACTGATTGCATAGATGATTTGCTTAATATGATGAAAAGTAGAGATGTATTTTGGACCTTTATAAAACACTAACAACCTACACTTCGAATAAATTATCATGAACTTAGAAGCAAGTATAAGAAGGGTTACGTAAATGTAAGTGTGACTTTGTAAGAAAACAAACTTGATATAAATTGAGAACCTAAACATTTCATGAAATCTCAAAAAAAAAAAATAAATAAAAAAAATAATGTTGGGCACTGAAGGAAAAACTGATATTAAAATGATTTTCTCATCCTAAGGTACCACTTTCTGGATATACTACCTTAAAGACGGTAGCCTGTTTCTGCAGTTGTAAAACTTCTATTTGCAGCCTTTTATTTGGAAGGGATTGTGGTTGGTCCTGACAAGGTGGCAGTTGATCCTTCCTTCTCAATTAATGATTACGCCCTGCGCCAGGTAAGTACTTTATGACGCAGCAAGGTACAGAGCGGGGAGGAACCATTGAAATGTATGGGACTTGATTTTCAAACTATTTAATACTGTAACCCCAGGTGGCACTATCCAAGGGGCTACCACCCCTGCCTGCTTGGCTAGTAGCAGGTTAAGGGGCCTAATGCTCTGCAGTGGTGCCTCCACCTGGAGGTCAAGTTGGTAGTTGTCTAACCTGGGCAATAGCCCTCCGGACACTGTAACTTCCCTCTTCCCTTCTAGTGGCCTGAGCACACATACTATAATCACTTTCACAGTACCCCTTGTACACCACAGGTACCCACACTGTTTACACTTACCACCAGGGCTGGTCCTCTGGCTCGACCCTGGGGACCCCTGTAAACAAGGTTATGCACAGCAAATAGCAACAGTACAGTACTCTTGGCACAAACTGAACCACAGTCAGATTAAATGCAGAAAAAGTTAGATCTGATTTATTCAGGGACTTGAACAAGGAAGGCAATGAGGTTGATTGCTTAAAGGTTATATTAATCAAACAGTTCTGCATGCGCTTTAAGTCCCCACACAGTCGCACCTCTGGGTACCCAGGTAGGAGACGATGACCAGCCAGAACATTGCAGCTGGTTGGGGCCTTGTGATGGAAGAGCCATGCACAACACACACTATTTGTAATCCAGAGCCGGAGGGCTCAGTTCGTGGAAAGAAAAAGCAACTAGACAATCAAATGACAACACTTTAGATTTAGCTGTTGTTGCAGGGAGCTACCCTGATGTTTACCACAATACCCAATACTGGACACAGGTAGGACGAAACGAGACTGCAGGTTGTTGAGCTGGAGTGCTCGGAGAAGGGGCCCACACTAATCACCAAGGCATAGTTCCTGTTCAGGTGTTGAGCAGGGCTGATCCCAGGCAGGTCTCTCGTCGATGGTTTCTCTGTGCAGTGGGTAGTCAGGCTGCGCCAGTTTGGCAAGGCCCAGGCCCAGTGGAGATGATTTGGATTCCAGTCCTGGGGCTGGATGCAGCTTCCAGCAAGCAGAATACAGTTCAAACCACAGTGGGGAACTAAATCGCGACCCACTAGCAGCACCGCACATTTACATGTAAGGAACTTCTAATACAGCTTCCAGCAAGCAGAACACAATTCAAAGCACAGTTGGGAACCAAATCACGAACCACTATAAGCACATAAACATTCACATGTAAGGAAATTCCACTGTACCAGGCAAAGGCTCTTCTGCAATTACAGAGTCTCTGCACAATACTGCCATACTAAAATACCAGCAGAATAGGCATTTCGGTCTTTCAAATCTGCTCGCTTGGTCAGCCCCCACCCTGAGAACTGACCTTGCTGCCTCCTGTCCCTCTCGGGCTTCCCTTCCTAGTCCTGGATATTCTCGCTGCACTGGACTTTGCTTCCAGAACCCTTCCCTGTACCTGTCCCACCCCCTCTTAAACCCCTCCACTGCCTCCTCTATTCAGCTCCTGGCAGCTTATTCCATGGCCCCACCACCCTCTCAGTGAAGTAAAACCTCCTTTTTCCCTGAATCTCACCCCTCCAGCTTCCATCCATGCCTCTAGTTGCCACACCTCCTTCCTTCAGAGCACCCTGACTTCGCCTCCACTGTTCACCTCCCTGATGTACCTGAAGACCTCATCATGTCCCCCTGGTCTCTTCTGTCCTCCAATATGTACATATTTAGCCTCGAGCTCTCCCCATAGGTCCTGTCCCTCAAGCACCAGATCATCTTGGTTTCCTCCTCT
Source organism: Neoceratodus forsteri (assembly GCA_016271365.2). Lineage (NCBI taxonomy): Eukaryota > Metazoa > Chordata > Ceratodontiformes > Ceratodontidae > Neoceratodus > Neoceratodus forsteri. Next base: position 572,873,509 of record CM028137.1, read on the forward strand.
GACCCTTTCCAGGAGTTCAGTATCCTCTTAAGTGTGGCTCTAGAACTGCACGCAGTACTCTAGGTGCGGCCTCACCAAGCAGTTGTGCAGTGAGTATCACCTCCCTCCTTCTGGAGGTGATCCCGATGGCATCCCAGCATCTCTTGTTGGCCTTGGCTGCAGCCCTCCTACAAGTCTCTGAGTTGTTCATTTTGACATCCACCACCACCCCCAGGTCCCTCTCAGCCACTGAGACTTGTAGCGTTTCCCCACAGGGTGTACACTTGGCCTGGGTTTCTGGCTCCCAGATGCAGTACCTTGCATTTCCCTGCATTTAAACTCAGTTTCCACTTTCTGAGCCACCCTTCCAGAGCCTCCAGGTTCTCTGAAGGGCTACCCTCCCTACTCCCTATCCACCACCGCCCCCAGCTTTGAGACATCCATAGAGACTCATCTCACTCCTAATGCTCTCTCCTATGTCCAGGACATAGGTGTTGAACAGGAGTGGCCCAAGGACCGATCCCTAATGACCCTCCTTGGGATGAGACTATCCTACCAACCACGACCCTCTGGGTCCGGTCCTGACCAATCCCTAGCCATCTGATCATCGCTTCCCACCCCATTTCCCCAGCTTATCCAACGCCTTCTGAGGGACAGAGTCAAACGTCTTGCTGAAGTCGAGGAAGAGGACGTCCACTGGTCTACCCAGGTCCAAGGCTGCTATCACCCAATCATAAAACTCCACAAGGTTTGTCTAACACGATGTCCCTGGGACAAAGCCACGCTGTCTATCATTCTGGCACCCCAACTTTTCAAGGTCACCCCCTAGTCTCTCCTTTACGATGCCCTCCATCACCCGCTCCACAACCGAGGTCAGGCTGACGGATCTGTAGTTCCCTGCCACCTCCCTTGATCCACCCTTGTGGATTAGGCACTACATGCACCACCTTCCAGTCCTGGGGCACCCACCCTGTCCTCAGGGAGATGCTGAAAAGCTCCAGCCAGGTTTGGCCAGGATATCTGCCAGTTCCTTCAACACTCTGGGATGAATTTTGTCTGGCCCGGTGCTTTCTCCATCTTAAGGGACCTGAGGGCTTCCTCCTCTCTCTGCCGTGATTTCCACCTCCGCTACCTCGTCCCCTGCATTGCCTGCCCTCTCTCCCCAGACCCCCTCTCAGTTCCGTCTGCTCTCCCCTCTGTAAGGCAGCCTCCATTTTCCTTAGTGAAAACTGAGGCAAAGTACTCATTTAGTACCTCAGCCTGCTCCCGGGGTCTTGTACCCATCCTCTCCTGTTTTAATCCTGCTAATCTGCCCTTTTACCTTCGTTTTTCCCCAATGTATCTATAGAACCCCTTATTCTCTCCTAATTTCCCTTGCCAGGTTCTTTTCCTTGCCTTAGCCTGCGCACCATCCTAGTGGTCCTTCTGGCCATCAGCTCATACTTCCTTGATCCTTGCACCCTTGTGCACTTGAAATGCCTTATAGGCCACCTTCTCTCCCTCCTCCTGGACTCTGCCTGGTCCACCAGCAGGGTTTTCGGGCCCCACGCATTTACGCCTCACTCTTGCACAAATGCTGGTAGCATCCTGCACCCCTCCTGATAATTTCCCACCCTACTGTCAGCGCCCATGTCTGGCCCAATCCTGAGCACCCACCCTGTCCTCAGGACACAGGAATTCAGAGGAGGCTGGAGGTCCAGACAGGCTGCATCGCATTCAGCAAATCTTCGATCTTCTTCAGGTAGGAGCCTGGTCACAATTCAGTAGCTTACTTCAATTATCCAAGTTCGATTCAGTCTCAAAGGGCACACGCTCCTTCTCGGGGACAGCAGGGTGGCATGCAGGCCAAAACTCAGGACTTTCCACAGTTCTCCCACGCTGAATCCACTATGGATTGCTGCTCTAACTACCTTGAGCTGTTACTTCTTCACTTCCCAACTTGAATCTAACTGAAATTGCAAGCAGTTGGAACTTCCCCAAAATCCAAAAGGTTCGGTTGGCTGATCTGTTTGTCAGTCAGAACAAGGCCCCCTCCAGGTTATTTTAGGCGCAAAATGCAAAACTACAATTCCTACAAGTTTTGACCCTACCAAGCCCCTGTATGCAGGCTCCATTTTAGAGTCCCAAATGTACTGATTGCCCATTTCAGCAGTCCCAGGACCAAATGATGGAAACAAACCAAACTGTTCATGCTCCAAAGAAGGCAGGTTAGAACAAACTGCAGTATTACTACTCTAACAAATGATCAGCGGCAAGCACATCTTCTAACAGAACTCCTTTTAGATTAATTATGGCTGCATTCCAGGCAGCTCTTAAAGAAACAGTACACAGAGGCTATATAGGCACTGTCTGGCAATCACATTTAAACTGCAAAACTGCAGGACACCAGCCTGGCAGTGAGCATTTAGACAAGCTCAAGGAAGACTGCAGGAACCCCATTTGTAGGGGGTTACAATACCTACGATGGCGAGTTGGCGATAAATGAAGACGCTGTTGATTAACAAGGCCCTTGTTAGTCGGACAGTGGCCTTCATATTATTCTCCAGCTTGCCATCATAAGGTATTAAATAGTAATGAAATTACGCTCTGTTCATTTCAGTGCGCCACGCCTCACTCTCATATTTGCTGCACGTCATAGCACGGAGGTGTGTTGATCAATTGGGAAGAGGGAAGGACTGGCTGGCCACCTTGGTCCGAACTGCTATCCCTTCCAAATAAATAAAGGCTGAAAATAAAAAGTTTTGCAACTGCAGAAAATAGGCTACGCTACATGGCCTACCAAAAACGGTAAGCCATGTTCTGTGGAAACAAAGATGAGAATCACTTTAATGAGATTTCAGTTATTGGCAAATTGTACTTTATCCTGTTAACATGGTTGATGCCTTTAATAAAACAATTTATGGATTCTTAAGAAATTTGTGACAGTTCTCCTTCGTCTAGAGATAATTTATTAATAGAAGATTACTTTCTTTCATTGTGACTCTGAAAGACTGAATTTTATTTCTGTTGTCTTAATGTATCTGAGTTTTATTGCAATAGCAAAAACAATTAGACCCAAGTAAAATTGTGGCTATGCAATTGGAACCTAGACTTTAAAACTGGCCGCTCACCTATATAGCTGCAACCTTATCTTATTTGTATAATTCGTCATTGATTGCAGGTGTAGTTCCAGAAAACTGGAAGATAGCTTTGATTGTACCAGTCTGTAAAAAAAAAAAAAAAAAAAAAGGTGCCCCTTCTGAACTTCATAATTACCCATCTCTGTTCTGTCCCTGTTGAGAAAATTATAAAGAAGTTTGTGTATGAACAGATTATGGGTTATCTGGAGGAGTGCGACTTGCTTTGCATTGAACAGCATGGGTTTGGGCCTTGTCACGCTATCTTGAGGGCCCTGATCAGGTTCACGAATGATGTCCATCTGCTCATGAATAACTGAAATCTAACTGGTGGTGTGCTTGTGGACTTGATTAAGGTCTTTGATTTGGTTGACCACAACTATTACTTTGTAGGCTATCTTGTAGTGGAATTTCCAGGTTGCCTTGAAGTGGTTTTCAAATTATTTTCTTAGTCGACAACAGTTTAATTAAGCTGTATAACACCAGGTCCAGTCTCTCTTTGTCCTTAGGTGTGCCTCAGGGTCCTTTCCTCAGTTATTTTGAAAAGTAATCTCTTACTTTGTACTGATGATTTAATTATTTTGTAACATGGCTCTGAAGATAGCAGGCAAATGGAGAGTGGAGATTGGTGGAAGCGCATCATGTGACTGAAAGCGAGTGAGTGATTAAGCCACCAGTAGAGCCTGCTTGTGTAGTACCTAAAGTGTCCACAGTGGTGGTAGCCCATCAGAGCCGCGCTTGTAGTACCTGTGGTGGCCAGAGTCTGCCATGCTAACCAAGAGAGGAGAGAGTATGTGAAAGAACACAGGCACAGTCATCAGAAATAGTGGACGTGTCAACTGTGAAAGCGAGTATGTGAGTGAGAGAGGAGATGTCCGCCATCTCCTGGATTTAGTTACATACCACCACTTGCAGTCTGTCTGCATACCCCCCAAAAAAGGCTATACCGTGTAGCCCTCCTTGCCCTACCAGAAGCAGCCACATGGTGCAGCACTGGGAGGACAACCCAGTAGAGCCCGCTTGCGCCACTAGACCTCACCACAGTCTGAAACGCTACCTGGGAAACATCAGCGGCAAGGTAGAGAGTTGCCCGCTAGTGCATGTGGGTGAGAAGGAGCGCCTGCTATTGTGAGCGCCAGAAGATAGATAGAGGGGTGAATAGTGCTGTCAATCCCTGTAGATGGCAGTAGTGGAGGACGAGTAATACATCCATCGCAGAGATGCAGCGCACCGAGCAGGTCCTCTGGTAACGGATCTGTCCCATGATGCAGTGCAGCATTGGGATAGCAATCGAAGAAACGGAAAAGTTCCAGCGAGTCAGAAAATTGGACTGTTGGGTCTGTGGGAGTGCGACAGTGGCAGCGGACATGTTGTCAAAGCAGTGCACACTATAAAGTGGCGTGCCGTGGCAGGAGCAGCCGCAGCTCTCCAGCATGCCTGTCTGCCGGAAACAACGAAGTGCAGCAGAGCGTCAGCAACATACTTGTAGATCTCATTAGCGAGTCTGCTGTAAAGGTCCACAATATTATCGCAATCTCTGTCTGCACTTGCCGCTATTTACAAGTGCATTAATCACCCTCTCCAGCCGGGCTCTACGGGATTAATGCTCCTGGTGGTTGAAGCACTGCCTCGGCCTCTGCACCCCCCCCCAAAGCAGGGCATAAATCCACTGGTAGAGCCCTCCTCTGTTGGTGATTAATGCTTACATAATCATTGTTCTACTCTTAAAGAGCTAAATGTCTTAAATGCAGATTTTCTGCTGTATCCAAATGGATGAGAGAGAGTAATCCGTAATGACGTTAGCAAGACTGGAGTTATCTGTCTGGAACAAAACACAAACTTACACATTTGGATGGAAAGCTTAGTGTTTACAGTTTGAATGGAACCCGTGCTGAAAATGTGTCATCTTTAAGTATCTAGGGATCCTATTGGACCTTTCATTGACCTTTTCACCCCAAATTGATAGTTTGTGGTACTGTTAATCATATGTTGGATCTGTTTTATCAAATTCAACAGCAGTTAACAAATGAAGAAGGGTTATCAATTGCTCAGAGTATGCATATGTCTAGACTAAATTATTGCTATCTACTTTATTAGACTGCCTGTGATGCAGACTTAACTAAATGGGATACTGATTATACGGCATATGTAGGTTTGCATCACGGACTAATGCATTCTAACGCGTCGTTGTGACTTACATTAGTAAGCAATTAGTCATCTCTAAAGGATAATAGACTATGATATGGGTCTTTATGTTTAGTATACTTTAATTCAGGCAAACCATATAGTCTTAACTCTCTTGTGCGCTGTGTACTATAAAGTCTAAAAGAGATCTGCTGTTTCTGAAAATTTGGCACTGCCATTTCTTTAAAGGGACACTGTTAACCCTATCTACAACATATTATTTCTAGTCAGAAACCCACATTTTATGATTGTTTACCTTCTCTAAAGTTCATTGATGTTGCTGGTTGTTTTAGCTGCCTTCTTGCTCAGTAGAACTGAAATACATGCTAATTTATAGCTATACCCAACCTTGTTTTGATTTAAATCCATTATCTACTGTTACTGCATACTTCTTGAAGATTGGGTACACCCTCAAACTGTTCAGACGCATGAGCATTATGCAACAGTCTAATCTACTTCCACTGCATAATGAGTGACTACATTGTGTTGGGGTGTTCCCAAGTTCTGAAAGATGCAGTGGGAGGAAAGTAAACAAATATCTTTCTATGTGGTAACACCAGTATGGCGGCAGTCTGTTTTTCACTTTAAAAGAAAAAGAATCTGAATCAAACTACCAGCACATCAGCAATCTCTATAGAATGTGAACAATCACAAAATGTGTTTTATAAACTAGGGACACTTTGAGGCCTAATGGCTGATAGTGCCCTTTAAGACCAAACTGGGACAGAATTATTTTTCTTATGTAGCCAAAACAAGTGGAACAATTGTTTAACAATGTGCATATTTTGTAAATTTGTATTTAATTTTATTGCATCATGTAAGTGTGTATTGTTTTTCTGTCTGGGTCACACCTGAAAATAGGTCCTTGACCTAGCATGGCTTAACGATTAACGAAAACTAAATAAATGTGCTGCTGCTACAGCTGAAGTATGTGCTGCTGCCACTTGGAGCACAGTGCATACTTTCACTAAGCACTACTGTCTAGGTATCGTCTCGTAGATGTGCTGGTTTGGCCTTGTGGTACAGCAAGGCCTTCTGTCAAGATGCCAGATCAGACTTTGCCATCCTTTCCAGGAACTTGTTACTGCTTGAGAATCATTCCAAAGGTATGTTCCAGTGAAGGAAATGCATCCTTTATGAAGACTGAACAGTTATTCACCTTTGCAGTAGATTTTTGAGAGAGACTTCTCCATTGGGCCACAGTGCATTCACCCTCCTTCCCCTTACTGAGGTATGAGCCAGCAGACTTGTCAACTGCCTTGTTTGGAGGTATCCATACTTGTCTTATGAATACTAGGTTTCCAGTCTCATGCCTCTCCTTGTGTACCTGGTACTATTCTGGTCCCTCATGGTAAGAGGCCCTCCGAAATTCCCTCCGAGGAAACTGAGGAGCATTTGGGCTGCCATGTTGTATATAAGCACTGACTTACGTTATCGTGGTCTGTACCAGCTAGCAAGTTTCAAGTGGTTCTGATGCCAGCGGCTTACATTTTCAAGCGGTGGCCCAATGGAGGAGATTCTGCTGAAGATCTACTGTTGGTAAGTAACTGTTGTTTCTCAAGTGGTTGAGGTATGCCGTTATCCCACCACAACACACACCCAATAATGTCTTATTGCTTAACTGAACTCTTCCTCCAAGATAACTGCTTATTAGGGCCTATGCCATCTGACTGTCCAGAGCAGCAAACACAAAAAGGAGAGTTGTTTCCTTACCAGAAATTCCAATTGTGTGTTGGCAGCATTCATGTACAGTCATGTCCACTCAATCTTCAGTGCAGTACTTCCAGTTCCTGTAGTGCTACACATTGTCAATGGGTATTTATTATACAAGCAATAACCAACGAGAGTGTGGGTTATCGCCTAAGAGCACACCCAGCCTTATGCACCTGGCGTGCTCTTATCAGGCAATAAGCTACACCTTGGAGTGTGTTATTGTGCTTATAAAATGGGCCCTAAGTAACTATTAAAAAAATGTGTATGTATGTATATGTGTGTGTGTGTGTGTATATATATATATATATATATATAAAACAGGGCAAAATATTTTAACAGTTTGAGGTTATAACACCTGAAGTAAAATAGTCCCTCTGTTTTGGTAGTTTCTGTGCTGTGTGATGCATGCTGCCCCTCCCCCCATCCACACACAGGTCAGGTTGTCCTTTTCCTAGTGTCCACACACTGTTAATTCCACATTGTCCTCCCCTCTCCATATGTGTTAATCTCCACCGTTCCCGTTTAGACAGGAGGTGGAGGGAAAGGTGAGGGGAAAAGATTGGCTTCATTAATTTCAAAAAATCTGGGCATGAGGAGGATAGTGAAGTGTTCACAAAGGCATCTAGGAGGTGACCAGATCAGTCAGGGCAGCAAGGAGCTGAAGTTAGATCAGAGAGGGAAAATGGGTTCTTTAAATACATAAGGGAGAAAAGTAGTTGTAGGGGTGACATTGTTAGAATCAAGAGGGGAAGATGAGCGGAACAAGGGGAAATCAGGCAGAGGCACTCAGTGAGTATTTCTGCTCGGTGTTCACTAAAGAAAGTGATGGCCCAGTGTCACGGGGAAAGGGGGCAAGGTTGGGGGCAGAGATAACAGATGGGGTCATCCAAGAGATAGAGTTCTGAAGGGCCTTAAAGCTTTGTGGGTGGATAAGGCACCAGGACCGGACAGTGTACATCCAAGGGTCCTGAAGGAACTGGCAGAGGTGTTGGCAGGCCCTCTGATGGACCTGTTCAACACCTCCTTGGAGAGCAGGGAATGTACCCAGGGACTGGAGGATGGCTCACGTGGTGCCCCTTCACAAGAGTGAACCCAAGGACCAACTGGGTAAATGCAGACCGGTGAGCTTGACTTCGTGAGTGGGAAGTTGATGGAGACCATTCTGAAGGAGAGGTTGATCACCTTTCTCGATAGCAATGGTCTGCAGGATGAGACAACATGGGTTTGTCATGAGAAGATCTTGCCAAACTAACCTGATCGATTTTGTTTGACTGGGTCACTAGGCGGGTGATGAAGGCCAAGCCAGATGTTCTGTATCTGGACTTCAGCAAGGCTTTTGACTCAGCCGCAAAGGAGGTTAATGAATGTTGGGGCGGATTGGTGGGGTGGGTTGGGTTGAGAGCTGGCTGCAGGGCAGACAACAGAGGGTAGTTGTGCGGGGAGACATCAAGCCAAGGCCAGTAACAAGTAGGGTACTGCAGGGTTCAGTAACGGCCCTGTTTTGTTCAGTGTCTTCATGGAGACATTGCAGGGTCAAAAGTAAGATCAGCCTGTTCATGGATGACACTAACATTTGTCTAAAAGTGAACAATGAGGAAGAGAGGCAGGCACTCATAGAGGATCTAGCTAAACTCGAAAACTGGTCTAGGGAGTGTCAGTTGGGGTTTAACGCTAAGAAGTGTAAGGTCATGCACCTTGGAGCCAGAAATCCCAGGAACACCTACTGGCTGGGGTGAGTGCAGGTAACTGCTTCAGAGGAGAAAGGGACCTCGGGTAATAGTCACAGGGACATGAGGATATCCACACAGTGTAGGAGGGTGGCAGCAAGGACAAATAGGATGCTAGGGTGCATTGCAGGAGGGATCACCTCTCGAAGGGAAGGTCATCCTTTGTTTTAACAGGAGAAACGACTAAGCTGAAAGCTTGTGTACAGAGTGCAACCTGGGAGCACAAAGTTAAGTGACTTGCTCAGGGTCACACAGTATGTAAGTGGGGCTGTGGAATTCAAACCCTGGTCCCCAGGTTTGCAGCTCAGAGCCTTAAACCACTGCGCTATCCTGCCATTGTATAGATCACTGATGAGGCCACACTTGGAGTAATGTGTACAGTACTGGTGCCCATACCTCAAAAAGGAAGTGAGATTACTGGAGGGGTGCAGCGAGGACTGCAAAAATGATCATGGAACTAGGAGAGTTGCCGTACTAGGAAAGGTTGAAGGAGCTCAACATGTACTCGCTGGAAGACAGAAGGGTAAGAGGGACATGATAGAGACTTTTAAGTACTTGAAAGGCATAAACAAAGTCTGGGAGGAGGATTCTTCCGCTTAAAGGGGAAGGGTCACTAGGGGCACAGTCTGAAGTTGGAAGGGAAGCTTGGAGGGAGATGAGGAGGCACTACTTCACAGAGAGTGGTGGCGGTTGGAATGCACTGCTGAGGAGTTAATCACTCAAAGGACAGTGGATAGCTTTAAGTGGGGTTGGGATAGAGTCAAGGGGCAGGTTAGTACAGACAGAACACAAAGCCGAGAAGGACCGGAAAGAGGGACGGAGGAGGGTTTGGGTGGGCAGCTGTAGTGATATGAAACTAAGAGCTGCATCAATCGGGCAGACTTTATGGACCTGTGGGCCTTTTTCTGCCGGCAATTTCAGATGTTCAGAGCACGGTTAATGTTGTACTGCTTCATAAGCAGCCGGCTTTGATCAAGAGCAAGGGCTTGGTTTTTATGTCTCCTCCAAAACTGTGTCCCTTCTTGAACACATAAACATTTTATAACTTTTTCTTCGTTTTTATTTAGGGTTTGGTTTAGCTTTGCTTTAATATTGTTGCTAGCCGCTTCATTGACTTGAATGACGTGTCCCATACCAGTCACTTTATAGAGCAGTTTCCTGGTTCGCTTTTTTAATTTAAAGTATTTCTTTAATGTGTGCTGCTGTCCTTCTTGAATAACAATGTGTCCCATTTTGTGGAGCCCATACAGAGCCCTTGGGTTGTGAAAATAGAGATTGAAGACTGCAGGGGATGGGGGACCAGACAGGAAGCAGCAAGTAGTGAATTTGAAGCTGTCTGCACTGAGTAGATCTTACTTGAGACTGCTCTTACAGTAGGTAATCACTTGTGGGACTGCCCCCTGACATCAGGACTGCACAGAAACTTCTGTTAGCATTGTCTGACGGGCGACCGCCCACCAGATGTCATGTGACTGACATCAGCATGACCCTATATATAGTGGGTCCCCATGTCCGCCTCCAGCTCTTCCGCTGTCTAATTGTGCACGCCGGACCGACTGAAGCTTGTTGCCACAGTTTGAATGCCCATCCGATGAGTATTTGTTTTCTTATTCTTTCTAAGAGTTGTTTGTATGTTGTTTGTATGTAGTCCTCTCCGGGTCAGCATAAAAACAAGTGCGGTTCGTGTGGAGTCCAACTTCTGCACAAAGACCAACATTCTCTTTGCCTCTTCTGTCTTGGGCCTAACCACAAGGTCGAGGAGTGTGAGGACTACGCCCACTTTAACCAGGCCACACAGAAACACCAGGCTCTCGAGTCCCATATCCTCAGGAAAAATGGCTTAGATGGAGCAAGAATTAAACTGAAGGCGCGTTGTCCTCACCTGGGATCCCCACAAGAAAAGAAAAGGGACAAAGAACAGAGAACAGGGAGCATTCACTCCTCCAGCGAAGACGCCCACGGGTCCTTCAACAGAGTATCAGCCCCTTTCTTCAGAGTAGGTTAGTACCGCACCTAGCCTCGCCTCCTGTTTTCTGGGCAGGCCTTGGTCACCCCACCGGCACTGGTCACAGTGGCGGTGGGCCTCTGAATTCATCAAGGCCGCTGCCACTCTTAGGCTCATCTCCACCCGGGCTCTAAGATGGCAGGCACAGCCGATAAGTCGCTCGTCCTGACCCTCCGAGAACGCCTAACTGGGATTGGTAAGTCGTGAGCTGGCTCCTCTAACTCCCATGTGACCCAGGTCGATCAGCCAATTGTCTGCTCCTCCGACTGCCCAACCTCTTTGCTCCCGTCAGGCTGTGATGTGACGCTGCTGAACGTCAGTACCGTCTAGGCTGGAGGACTGGGGTCTCCACAGGGTTCCTTCATGAACTCCCATCACGTGATCTGTCAGAGCTTCCCTGGTATCACCGGGCTGCAAGCCCCTGACTGGCGACCACCCTCGGCCTGGGTGTCCCTGGCGACAGAGTGCCGCTAGGCCTCACGGTGGCTCCTGCGCTGCCTAGAGTGACGCTGGACCTTTTCCCCAACACCTGCAGATTCCTTGCCTCCACTGGACTGCCATCGGTTTCACCCCTCAGGTGCACCTCCTGCCATTCCTCCATCGAGGCACTCCATCGGGATCTCTTCTGTCAGGGATTATTGTTGTCCCCTGAGAACTTGGCAGCTCCCCAGGATTCCTGTCGGGTCACTGTCAGTCTATCCTCCCGGACCCGTCCAGGCTATCCGCTGTTGCTACCCCCCGGCAAGGCTGCCTCCCATCAAGGCCTTCTGCTTTCCCTCCATCAGGGCAGCCGTCTGGTTGCCCTCAGTCAAGCCTTTCGCCCTATTCACAGCACGGTCTGAGCGCCTGGGTTTCTGACACCTGCTTATCCTCCATTGGGGTTCCTCCATCAGCCCCGATGCAAGACCTTTTCGTCAGCCTACTTTAATCTGGGCTACCCTCACCATCCCCCTCTGGTTTTGGGGACATGGGCCTGGATCTGGGTTTATGCAACCACCACCTCCTCCTCCTCAACAACCTCAGGTGAACTTCAAAGAAATTCTCAATTCTTGGTGGGCTGGCGACCAGAGTCTGGTGGTCTCTGAACTTCGACAACAGGCATCCTGCCCCACCGAGCGTCGAGCAACCCATCTCCTCCACCTAGGGCCTTCGCTGGTGAGTGCTCTTCCTTCAACGCAGACCGCCTGTCTGAGCCAACGACTTATCTGATGCCGGAGGTTGTCACCAGGAGCCAGATCTTCCTAGTTCAGAAATTCTAGAGGATTCAGGGGATTCAGAGCCGAGTCTGACTCCTCAGACGCCAGCTCAGGATTAGTAACCCTCCCCACGAGGACCCGGTCCTCGGGAATCCCCAAGTCCCCACCAGAAGATCCCTCCTTTGTGGACCTCCTCAAACAGATGGCGGAGGCCCAGGGTGGAAGTCAGAGGCTCTGGACCCCAAAAGGCGAAGGTTGGCAGAGCACCTGGACTTCCCTGGTACAAGTCCGGTACTTACCCCACCCTAGCTGGAACCCCATGAAGACTTAGCCTCAACTATCTGGCAAAGACCACTCTATCCTGGCCATGGCCAAAAGCCGACGGGTCTACAGGACACCTGAGGGAAAGACCACCTGAGCGCACATCCTAAAGCAGATTCAGTGGTCAAAACAGCAGCCTATGATGGATCTGCCAAGCCACAGCACCTCAGTAACTCACCCCGACAAGGAGTCCAGACAAATGTACTAGTTCGGGAGGAATTTGATGCATCCTCTACTCTAGCAGTTCGTGCTTTGAACTATGTCTCACACATGCTTGAGTTCCAGAAGACCTTGTTCCGCCAGCTTGAACCTGTCATTGAGGCCTTACCGAACTCTAATTCAAGGTTTCCTTGGCAACAACTAAAAATGGCAAAGGTGGCGGGCCACCTACGATGCGATGGACTCCTCGGCTTGGGGATGGCCACTGCTGTGAGCCTCAAGTACTTTTGGTTAAGTGTATCAGGACTAGCCACTGATGTTCAGTTGGCTATCGAGGAAGCCTCCTTCAGGGGTCTGTACTGTTCGTGGAGATCCCAGCACATCAGAACTATCCAAGGGCTAATGGCTCTGTGCTTTGGACATAAAGGATACATATCTTCATATCCCAGTCTTCACACAGATTCCTCAGATTTTGTTTCCAAGGGGAGCATTACAGGTTCAGGGCTCTATCTTTGGTCTGTCCTCTACCCGTGGGTTTTACCAAATGCCTGGCGGTTGTGGCAGAGACCTTGAGGTATCAGGGATACACCATGTTCACCTACCTCGACGATTGGCTCCTAGCAACTCCGTCGAGGGAGGAGTTGGAAGCTTCCTATCTGCTACTTTGCACCTATTCGAACGCCTGAGTATCAGTCAGTTACCCCAGTAAACAACTTGCTCCATCCCAAAGCTCCACTTTATTGGGGCAATTCTGGACATGGTGCAGGACATGGCCTTTCTCCCTTGGACAGGGTAGATACCCTGATGGGTCAGGCTAGGATGGTTTCTTCTAGCCGCCATATTTCAGCCAGAGCGGTTCTCCACCTTCTTGGCCTCATGGCAGCTGGCTATCTCCACGGTCCTTTGGCCAGACTTCACATGGATTTCACAGTAGACTTTGAGCTCTCAATGGGATCAGAGGAAGTCAAGCTAGATTGCCTGATCCTCATTTCCAACCCAGTGCAACAGGACCTGTTGTGGCAGGACCCCAGCAATAGTTCGCTGGGAGCCCTTTCAGACCCTCTCCACCTCCAGGTACTGACTACAGATGTGTCGGGACAGGGTTGGGTGCCCATCTGGGATCCCACAGGAACCAGGGTCTGTGGTCCCCTGTGGAATCATACTTGCACATAAGCGTGGTGGAGATGAGAGCAGTGCTTTATGCTCTTCAGGCCTTTCAGCACATACTACTTCACGAAGTGCTCGGTTCAGGCGGACAACATGTGCGTGGCGTGGTACATCAGCAAGCAGGATAAGGGCACAGCCCCTGGCACCTGCTCGTATCTCTTTGCAGAGAAGCAGTGCGGTCTGTAAATGGGCAGTTCTGCACAGAAATATGTTTAAGAGTGATTCACATCCTAGGAGTGTAGAATGTTCTTGCAGACAGTCTCAGCCTCACCAGGGTAAAGGCCCACAAATGGGAGCTAAAACAAGAAGTAACAGATCACATCTTGATCTTTGGGGTCATCCAGAGGTAGATCTGTTCGCAAGCCCATCAAATGCAAAACTTCCCAGGTTTGCTCTTTCAATCCCAGGCATGGTGTTTTCTGGCTAGGCACACTGTCGCTTTCTTGGACAGGGAGATTTGTGTATGCATTCCTCCTTTCCAATTCTACAGAGTGTTGTGCTTCAGTGGAAGGAGCACAAATGATTTTGATAGCTCCGTTTGGCCTCGGCAAATCTGGTTTCCTCTACTTCAGCAGTGGGCAGTGGAACCTCCAATCTCACCCCGCCCTATGACCTCCACTCAGGAACAGGGCACATTGGTTCAGGAACAGGGCACATTGGTACACCTGGGGCTAAAGTCCTTCATCTTCATGCGTGGCGTCTCGGGACATAGCTGCTTCTAGGTATGGGGTTTCCCCATGGTAGCCCAAATTCAGGTGGAAGGACAAAGCCGTCCACCAGAACTACCTCACGCCATGAAGTGGAAGCATTGTTCCATTTGGGCCACTGCAGAAGATCTGGACCCTTCGTGTGTCTCCCAGGTCATGGAATACTTTCTTCATCTCTCAGACCTGGGCCTAAGTTATTCATCCCTGAAGGTGCATTTAGCCTCTGTCTACCATGATCCAGTTGTAGGTAAGACAATGGCACAGTTAGAGGTCTCCAAAACCTTTTTGAAAGGTATCCTGCATCTGAAACCCTGGTGCGTAACCCTGCTGCACTGTGTGACCTTAATTTTCTGTTAGAGAAATTGCCCTTACCTCCCTTTGAGCGGCAAGTTCCTGTGAGTTACACTTTTGCCCTGGAAAGCGCTGATTGTTAGTTGCAGTTACCTTGCTCGTGGGGATTGTTGAGCTTCAGTCCCTGATGTGTAAGGTGCCTTATTCTATTTTTCACAAAGACAGGGTGGCTGTGTGTACAAATTCAAAATTTCTTCCTGAAGTCATGTTGGAAAGCGAGACTCAACCAGTCTTTGGAATTGCCGATATATATTTATTATTTATTAAATTTTGGTGACCAGGTAAGCCCACTGGGCCCCGGAGTCCCTTTTTCAGGAGCGACCCGGATTACATAACATAGAATAAATCACAGCGGTAATGAAGACAGTACAGTATGATACAAGTTATACAGTGGTGTACAGTCAGCTGGTTACATGTGCTGAGATCAGCATACAGCAGTGCATGTGTATTGACACTAAAGAGGAGGGTATGAACCACAATTGCAGAGACCGATTGCACTCAGCAGGTAGTAATGGACTGTGAGGGGCATTCTAATCGAGGGGAAGCCATCCTGCATACATTAGATGTTCACAGGATTTTACGGTATTACATGAACAGGACTAAAGATGTCCGCAGACGGATCTACTTTTCGCTTCTTTGCACCAAAGGAGATCGGCAGTTGCCAAGCAGTGTCTTTCAAAATGGCTGGCAAACTGCATTACTTTTTGTTACCAGAAGTATGATAAGGTGCTTCGGGTCAGGTAAAAGGACATTATACCAGAGATAGCTAGCTTACACGCCTGTTTCAGAAATGTATCTGCTGCAGATATGCTGCGCAGCAACTATGTGAGTTCTGTCACACTTTCACAGAACATTACAGTGTGGACATCACCGGTATGAAATGGGTTTTTGGACTAGCAGTCCTCCAGGGACTCTTGTCCCACCTTCATAACTGAGTTCTACTGGGATTATGTTCCAGCCTCCCTTATTCTTCTTTGTCCCTTGGACCTTTACTGCCTGGGACACAGCCCTACAAGTGATTTCTACTGCAAGAGCTCTCTAGTAAGATAGTACAGTTACGGAAGAACCTACTGTAACAGTAGATTCTAGAGAGGCTCTTGCAGGTAACCTTTTTCCTTCCTCCTTCCCCTTACCTTATTGGGTTAGTTATGCTCTGTCTTTCCAGAAAGCCATTTTTCTTGGATCCAGGAGCCTCTTCCTTTCCTCTCCTGTCGTGACCTTTTTGGTCTCCGCTGGGAGAACTGGAGGGTGGACGTGGGGACCGCCTACTATATAGGGTCATGCTGGACGTCTAGTCATGTGACGCCTGGTGGGCGGTGCCTCATCAGACGCATGCTAGCAAAAGTTTATGCGTCCTGACACCAGGGGCCAGTCCTACAAGTGATTATCTACTGCAAGAGCCTCTCTCGAAGATCTACTGTTATGGTAGGTTCTTACGTAACTTCTACTTTTTCCGTTGCAGCGTCACTCAGGTATTTATGTAAAAAGAATGCTCTGGATGAATTTATTTAATTTTTATAGACATTCTGCTTACACAGAGAGAGAGAGAGAGAGAGTAGCCTGTTACTTGATGTCCGCTACAGCGGTGTGCCATTTCACGGTGGTACTGCTGTTATGTGCCTGCTTGTGAAAAGTTTGAAGCTCATTGGGTTATTGAGTTTTCCTTATTGTGAGGTCGCCCAGCTAAGAAAAGTGTTGGTTGGCATATATATGCATATATATATATATATATATATATATATATATAGGCTGATAAAGACACGGGTCAAAGGTCCTTTCAGCCAATCATATTAAGGCTTCTTCTTTTTTTTTTTTTTTACCCATTTTATAAACTTGAGTATTGTGCATCCCTACTAGGGAAATGACACAGCCCAAAGCTTTAGAATGGTGGGCATATGAGGATTCTGGACAGCAACAGTTCTCCAGTTTAAACTGTGCCACCATAGGGAAAGATGTTTTCAAACTTCTCCATAGGCTTTGGGGCTACAATTCTACGTAGCAGGTTGAGGCAGCCTGGTGACAGGAGCACTCCTAAATCAGAACTGTGCCTGTTATGATGCACTTTCAAATTGGCTAAGCTGCTTCCCCATTTTCCACACTATATGTTGGAGTGGGGCCAAGTTTGCCCCATTTTCAGGGGTGTGTGTATATTGTCTGAGGTCTCCGATTTATTAAAAAAAAAAAAAAAAAGTGCCTCAAGTAACCTGACTTATTTTGTTGTTAGTCAGTGCCATTGTGGGGAGGGGCTGGCTAGCCCATCTCAGGGTGTTGCTGCCTCCTTAGTGTTTAGATTAACTTGTTTTTGCCTGTTAAATGCCTTGTTTTTGCGAAAAAGATTACCTTTTAGATTTTTTGCTGTCTGTTTCCAGTCACACTTTTCCTTATGCCTCTCATGCCTCGGAAAGAAAACAGGTTGCTGCTGTGAGAGTATAGTTTTCTTCTCAAGTCTCCTCAGTCTTTGTGGAAGAGAGCTCTGTGTTAAGTGACCTCAAGTAGTGTGTTTTATTTCAGTTGATCACAGGGCATTGCCCTTTAAGTAGTCTCCCTCAGCAGCATGGCCTAGTGTATAGGCTATTCATGCGGCACTCTAGCTAGTTGTTGGAGGGAGATTATGTTTTCTTCATGCATAGTCTAACTTTATTTGAGGCTTTTAGCCTCATCACCTAGGCAGGTTTATTGACTTCTCCCGAGCGCCAGGTTTTCCACCGCTTGGCTGCTTGTTTCTTCAGTTGGGCATGTGCTGGGGTTTCCAGATTAGGTCTTCCATTATACAGCGCTCCTTCCACACGCCCATAGTGTGCTTGCACCCTCCTTGACTGTGACATCACACACCTGTGTGAGCGTGTCTATGCTTTTCCCAGCAGCTAGAAGTTTAGCTCTTGTTACGGACTGTTATAACTCTCAGAGCAACTGCGGATGTTTCAATGTCTGCACTGCAGATCAGGACGATATTGTTTCTCTTACGTTTTTTCATAATTATTAGACCTGATGAGTGTATTTTATCGATATTTCTGCACAGGGCAGCAGGCAGTGTAGTGGTTAAGGCTCTGTGTTTTGTCCTGGTTTGAATCCCACAGCCACCAATAAATATTGTCAAAGTTTTAAATGTTATTTTTCTGCTGGCCTGTCGGTGCATCGGTGGGGTTTCCACTTGCAATGGCGACAACTCTGGTTTGGAGACGGACTCTGGAGTCTAAGGATGACTAAAGTTCCTGTGGTGTGATCCGGTCCCGCTGCTCCCTCCCGGGGTAAGCCAGGAGGTTTCCTGGTGGTGATCCTGTCAGGCTCCTCGACTACATGTCCAGGCCGAGGGACTCTGGGGCTGAGCCTCGGAGGTCAGGCAACACACACACAAAAAAATGATGTTTTAAGTCTAAGCAAAGGAGGGACAGCTGGTGATGTGTTATTAGTCCAGGATATCTCAGTAACTCCTGTAGGGCTATTTTTAAAACTTTAAGCAACTAACACTTTTTTTTTTCTACTTTAGCCCAGTCATTGTGTGCCATATTGTCTGGCTTAATGGTTTATCGGAGCCCTCTGTAAATGGCATCCAGAAGTGTTTTCTGCAGCCTTATCCTGCACATTGCAGGGCTCTGAGCAAGTAACCTTCACCACGATGTTCTGGGGGTCACCACCAGGTCAGGCTTACCACTACTACAAGTGAATATAAATGTTAAACAACTTTTGTATCAAGAGTTATTCTGTCTTGGTACCATAACATATTGGAGACTTGGTTTTCCAGACATGTAAGACCTGCAAAGGGTAATGGAACTCTGTTTGGGTTTCTTGGCCCTCCTTTGTGTTTTTATCAGATAATAATGTCTCTCATGATGCGTGGAGCCTGAACTCAGAGCTCCACATCACTTCTGAAGCCCTGACCGGGACTGCTCCACTATCAAGTGGGCTCAGAGTCCGAGTTAGGAGCCGTCAAGAGCCTGAACTCAAGGCTCCACATCACTCTGAAGCCCCTGACCAGGGCTGCCTCCATGAGCTGCAGGCTCAGAAGCTCCAGCTAGGAGCCGCCAAGGAGCCTGAACTCAGAAGGTATGAGCGACGCTTAAACGGCTCCAGCCACCATCTTTTGAATCTTGGCTCTTTTTCCAGTCTGCGGTTGCAGTCTGTGAATCTAAGGCAACCTTAAACTCTCATCCTTAATGCATACTGTTTCTATTAACTTGGCTGATGTTTTAGTCAATTAAGCAATTGCTAAAAATGTGTACTCTACCCTGAAAATGTTTAGCCTGATGCAGTTTTAGTGAATAGGCTGCAGGGACTGAGTGAATCAATTGCTGTAGAAAGTTTATTGGGGAATTTTTAGTGAAGGTTATCAAGTTTTTTATATATATATTTTCTAGGTTTTTGACTTTTTTCTCACCTAGTCCGTAGCAGCATATGGCGTGGAGGCGCATGCACACCATGTGATGCTGGCGCAGCCCAGTTCCGCACCTTCCGGTGGAGCTACCGCTGAGCTCCCTCAGGTCAGTGCTGCCATCTGTCCTCTACCAGGTGGAAGCCAGTGACCAGGAGCCTCCAAACCTCCCAGGCGAGAGAGTGCCTGCGGCGGCTTGATCTGACTCCTCAACCCCAGCCAACCTCCTGACAGCCGGGTTGGTTCCTGAACCCGGGTGGCAACGCAGCGGTGTGGCATCAGCACCTCAACCCTCAGTACCACGGGGCCGGTGTTGTTAAATATTCTCAGGCTTCTGCTCCTCCTTAGCTCCTCTGCTATTTCTCGGCCTCTGGCACACAGTAGATCATGACCCACTTACTTTCTGAAGCCCTCCTCTGTCTTTGTCTCCTCCTGCTTAAATTTTCCTGCTAGTGCTAAGTTTTATTTCTCTCCTCCTCTCCCAGGCTCCACATCACTTCTGAAGCCCCTGACTAAGGCTGCTCCTACAAGCTGTGGGCTCAGAAGCCCGAGCTAGGAGCCACTGAGGAGCCTGAACTCTGAAGGTAACTCCCGCCCCCGCCATGCCCACCCTTTGCTGACCTTGCTTGAATAGAAGTAGGAGGTCATGTGACTAAGTCCTCACTTTCCCACTTGTATAACTCCACTCATAGAGGGCATTTTGGATTAATAGTAGCTGAACCCTGGTCTAAGCCAACTAGCTGTAAAACTGATAAAAAATTCAGTATGGCTCTCTGTTAAGAGAAAACTCTTCAATTTTTTAGCCTAGCTCTCTCATTAGCTTCCTGCATAATTTGGATATTTACACCCCATTTTCCTCACCTCAGCATTTCCATGGCCTCCCCTTGTATCCTGCTTCACCCCTTCTAGCCTCCTCTTTTCCTTCTTCCTGTCTCCCTCCAGCCTCTCCCTCAGCACTTTCTTGATCTTCCCTACCATGTCTCTCTTGGGGCCGCTAACCAGTTCCTTCATTCCCTCCCCTTCAAATGATCTCACAACAAATAATCATCCTGCTTTACTCTACTCCTGCCTCTAAGTTTGAAGTCCTCTGTCATCTCCGAAGGGTTTCCCACGTCACCAAAATGTCCCCTTCCTGTGGACACCGGCTAAAGATTAAAAAATACCCTCCGCTATCGCCTCCTAGTCTCGCTCCCTTTCATGGCTGGTGATGTCGAACTTAACCCTGGCCCCTCCATCCCTACCTCTTCACATGATTTCCCCAAGGGATTGAGGCTTTTCCATATGAATATCCGTAGCCGTCTTCTTAAATTGGATATCATCAAAGTTTGTCGTTCAGCACTCCCTGACATTCTATGTATCACAGAAATATAGATCTTACTTGAGAGAGGCTCTTGCAGTAGGTAATTACATATAGGGACTGATGCCGCAGGCAGCAGGACCTACGAAAAATTTCTAGCTAGCAGTCCTTGGCGAGGACCGCCCCGTCAGGTGACCGGCGTCAGGAGGCGTCAGTGTAAAGGCGGTCCCGAATGCCCCGCCTTCAGTTCTTTCCGCTGTTAGCTCATGCAGGCGCCTCGTGAAAAGTTAGGTACTTCATCAGCCCTACCTTCGTCATTTTTTCTGAAGAAAAATCTTTTTTTCAACTAACGTCAGTACTAACATCCATTGGTGTATGCGTCCCCTACACCCTCCGAGCACAAGAACAAGTGCAATTCAGTGCGGCACCCAACTACCGCTGACAAGGACGGCCACTCCTGTGCCTGTTCTGCCTAGGCCTTGATCATCAGGTCGAGAAGTGCCAGCATTGCCTTAGCTTTAATGCGGCTACCCAAAAAGACGGCAGCAATCCTGGAGGCCCATATTCTTAAGAAGAAATGAGCTCTATGGAGAAGGAGCTTAAAAGCTAAGGCAGGCGTTCACTTCCCGAAGGCCATCGAAAGAAGGACAAGGAGAGGCACGGGACAAAGGCTCCTCCCTCGTCTCCCTTGGGAGTCGCAGCGCGTAAAGGTAACATCCCTCTGGGGATCGCTCTCGACGGCCGCCTCGGAGGTTTCTGAGGGGCGGCCTGCCCGCCTGGCTCGGGCCTGTGCGGCGCCTCTGGGCAGTTGGAGGCCTCTGCCCTGGTTTGGCCACAGGCTTGCGGCCTACTCATCATGGGCGACTCCGGTAAGCCAGGCGTCGGCTCCTCTGGCGTCCGCCGGAGAGGGCTGGTAAGACGTCCGACCTTCGGGGTGACGCCGCGGCCTCTTCCCCACTGGACCAGGCCGACCTCCTCTCGACCCTCTCCAGCGATGGCTCGTAAGTCAGACATCGGCTCTTCCGCGCCCGCTGAGAGCTCGCCTCTACACCTCACATTGGCTTGTCCAGCGTCCGGCGGTGAGGGAACCGCAGCGGACCCTCCAGCGTCTGTCGTTCCCGGTTCACACGGCCTTCACTGCCGTCTGGGGAGCAGAGTCTCCCCAACCTGAACCGGGACTTTTCCCCTCCTTCCTCGGCGAAGCTGGGATTTTTGCCTCCGCCAGTCCTTCCTCCATCTGGGCGATGGACCTGGCGTGACTCCCCTGGGCGTCGCCCTCCGGCGTCAGGGCCTCCGTCGTCGGCCTTACCGACTCAGGGAGATTTCCTGCTCCCATCGGGCCCTTCACCCTCCAGGCTCTCTGCTGCGGACCCGCCCGTGAGATTCCCAGCCTGGCTGTCTGCTCAGGCAGCCCCAGCTTCGGTTATCCGCCATCTTATTCCGATGCCGATTGTACCGGAACGCCCGTATCGGCGCCGAGCACCGACGCCCGGGCTTCCCCCAGCGCCGGGTTACCCACAGCCGGTTTTGGATACGCTCCCTTATGGGTATAGCCCATATTCTTATCCCTGCCACTCTCCTCCACCACCGCTCTCGGCCGCCGGTGGACCTGTAGAGACTCTGACCTCCTGGTGGGCTGAGGCCAAGGCTCAGCTCACCAAAGAGGTCGAGAGCCGCCTTCTGGCGACAGTGCCATCCCAGGTTCCTGTATGCCCCAGGCGTACACTCCTTCTCCACCTCCGGACACCAGGGTTCTTCTGTCTGGATCCAGAGAGGGTCAGGACATGCGTCCCGGGGACTCCCCAAGGGACCCGTTCCTCCCCGTGTCGGAAAGGGAGTCTTACTCTTCGTTGTCATCCTCTTCACTCGGACTCTTCCGGCGGCTGCTCGAGAGGGGCAGCGAGCCTCGCTCTCCGTCGAAGCCCGGCCAAGGACTCCTCCGAAGTCTCCTCCGGAGGATCCTTCTTTCTGAGTTGCTAGAAAAATCCAGGAGGTTCATCAGTGGCTCTTTGGAACCAGATCCTCAGCATCTGAAACTCGCTGAACATCTGGATCTGCCCGTGACAGCTCCTACTTAGTGCCACCCTGGATGAGAGCCTCCGCCGACCTTGTGACCACGATCTGGAAGCAGCCGTTGGCCTTAGCCCCACTTCCTAGGAAGTTGAACAGGCTATATCATGCTCCAGAGGATGTTGATTTCCTGGATTCTCACCCTCGTGCCGACTCGGTCGTGATTAGTGCCGCTCACGGCCAGTCGCGAACCAAAACATCTTAGCTTGTCTCCTCCTGATAAGGAATCTGCCTTCTGGACCAGTGCGGGAGAAAGATTTACGCTTCCTCCACACTGGGGATTAGGGCCCTGAACTATATCGGCCATGGGGGACTACCAGAAGGCCATTCTTACTCAGGTGGAAGCCAAGCTGGACTCCTTGCCTGACTCCCAAGTCAAACAGGAGTTGGCTGATCTCATCTGCTCTGCTCGTTCGGCCGATTCGCCACATGCTTCGTCGACGACATACGATGCAGTGGACACTGCTGGGCGGTGCTCAGCTTTTCGCCGTAGGCCTCACGAGCGTCATCTCGCTCCGCGTGTCAGGTCTGGTCCCAGAGGTGCATCTGCTATCCAGGAAGCACCTTTCCGGAGTCGGTGCTTTTGGGGGTGATGTCAAGGACATCATTACCGATTGCAAAGAAGAGGGATGGCTCTGAAATCAGTTGATTCCATATGCCATCCCATCAGCAGCCTTCGTCCTTTAGCAGACAGAAGTGGCCAAAAGCGGGCCACAAAGCGTCAGGCTCCCGCAGCTGCTAAGCCCCCCAAAAAAGCAGGGGTGCTTCAGCTGCGCGCGCTGCCCCACACCACCTGGACTCCTTTCCTCTCCCACTGCCTCCGGACTCCCGGAGGAAGCGGTAGGAGGGAGGTTTTCCCTCCACCTTCCGGGATGGGAGAGGATAACCACAGATTCTTGGGTGCTCCAGCTCATAGCAGAAGGACACTCCATACAGTTTCTTCAGAAACCACCCGCCACCCCCTCTGAAGTCGTTGTATTCATGGGAACACCTTCCTTTGGTCCAGGAGGAAATCTGGCTCTTCTGCTGAAGCAAGCGATAGAGCCTGTCCAGGGGCAGGGTTACTATTCCCATTTCTTCCTGGTCCCAAAGAATACTGAAGATCTCAGACCGATTTTAGATCTCAGTTCCTGAATCTTTATGTAGAGTACAAAGGTTCAGGATGTCTCTCTGCAGAGCCTTCTGCCCCTCCTCCGGCCGGGTCAGTGGCTTTGTGCCCTGGATATGCAGGATGCTTATCTGCACATTCCCATTCGCCCATCTCGCCATAAATACCTTCATTTTGGGTCCAGGAGAACCACTACCAGTTCAAGGTGCTCCCGTTTGGTCTGTCTCGGCCCCCAGTGTTACCAAATGCCTGGCAGTGGTGGCAGCCACCTGCGTACAAGGAGTACAGGTGTTCTCTTACCTGGGCGACTGGCTCCTGGCGGCCTCGTCAAGGGAGGAACTCCTGGTTTCCTCTCCCTCACCCAGCAGGTTTTGCCTGCCTGGGTATTACCATCAACCATTCTAAAAAGAGGTGTGCAAGAACAAGGGGCACAATTTGAAGATAGAGAGGCGGCTCAGAGGCAATTTAAGGAAGTATTTTTCAAAGAGGGTTGTGGATGCATGGAATGGCCTTCGGAGGAGGTTGTGGAGTCAAAAACAGTGGTGGAATTCAAGCATGCATGGGACAGTCCTAGGGCCATTCTAGGGGTGAGGGTAGGAAGAAGTAGGCTGCTGGTTAACTAGGATCTGCAGCTTATCCAGTAGGTAGGGAAATGGGCAGACTGGGTGGGCCAAGCGATCATATCTGCCGTCAAATTCTATGTTCTAGGGACATGGATATGTTGTTCATCCACACTCATTGGCAGGTATCCTTGCCGCTTTAAATCTTGCGGAAGGTCTTCAAGCTTGCTCCTCCCACCCACCGGGTGGTATAACTCGGCTCCGCCCCATGGCGCCAGATCTTCCTTACCGCTTGGAGCTCAGGTTCCCTCTTAACAGCTCTCGTTTGTGACTAGTTCCTATTTCTCCGTTTGCGGTTTAAAAATAAATTTTGCAAAAGACTTCAGTCTTCTATCCCTTGCTGTCACGATGGACAAATCGACTCCGTTTGGAGATGCCCATGCGGACGAAGATGTCTCGAGACGGATCCACACTCACGTGTGTCTACTGCTTAGGCCTTGAGCACGACCCGCAGGCTTGCGACCTGTGCTCATCTTTCTCGACCCTCGTCCTCGAGACCGTGCTGCCCGATTGCAACTGGGCGTCCAGGCGTTCCCTCGGTGAAGTCCAAGGAGGCCGGTTGGCGGTGTCCGGCGGCGGGCTTTCGGCGGATCAACTCGGCGGATGGTCGCCCTCGAAGAGGCAGGCTGGGGCGTATCTTCCTCGACGCGGCATTTATCCCGCTCTCTCTGGGTTCTTCCTACGGCTTCTTTTAAGAGCTTTGTCTGTCCTCTCCACTAAAGGAGAAGGGCCTGCGTCTGCTGGACCTTATTCACCGGTCCAAAGAGGGACAGGGGTAGATCCCTCCGTCGACGGCTCTTGGGAGGCGGGAAGGTCCCTCTCCAGACGTCGACCCCGTCGGCTTGATCGGCCGCTCGGCTTCGGCCACTGGCCTCACGGTGTCCCCGTCAGGTCAGTTGACCGAGACTCCCACCCGATGAAGTGAGATTTTCTCGACCCATTGGACGGGCTGTCGCCTTTAGCAGCCGATTCCCCTCTCCCGGTTCCCGGAGGAGTTGAGATCCCGTAGGCTCGCCTGTGCCTCGGTTCCGGAGCCCTCGGATGGACCATCGAGCGAAGGAGTGCGGTTCGGGCGACACCTCCCGCACCGACCTCGGAAATTCCGGGACTCTCGGTCTCGGATCCCGGAAATCTTCGGCGGTCAGCCGATCCCACCGTCACAGGCGGTCTGCGGTCTCGGCACGATGGCGGCGTCGCCGCTAATCCTCATCCTCCTCCTCGGATGAGGAGGCTTGGCGTAAGTCACGTCGGCCAGTGCGAGACCTTATGTTTAACAGCTCCTCTGGCGGGAATAAGCCGACCCGTCGCCTTCTCGGCCATTAAATAACTGTCACGGGCGGCCGACACAACCCCTCGACTTATCCGAGGCCTACCCAGGCGGTTGTTCGGCCAAAACCAACTGCTCCACGATTCCGGTGGAACCTCCGCCTCCACAGCCACCAGTTGGGGCTCCGACCAAGATTCTCGATTGGCTAAAGGTCTACCCATCGGCTGTCAGTTACCCTCACTCCGACCGACCTCGGCAGGTGAAGGGTGGCTCAGGCCAGAGGCAGCTCTTGAGGACTCTTCGAGTCGAAGATGATTCCTCCTTTTTCTCCAAGCGACTGGACTTGGAGTCTTCAGGAGGTCAGTCAATGGACGATAGCCGTCGTCCTTCCTAGGACTGCTTGGCTCATCTCGGAGTCTACCGGGATGGAGCTCGAACCCGTTTCCAAGCCGGGCAGGTATCCCCTCACGGAGATTCTGGACCGAGGATTCTCCGACGAGGCCTTTCCGGTGGCGAGGCCATAGTGGGTCCGGCACTGGAGCTTTGGCAGCGCCCTGCTTCCTGCCCTGCGCCTTGGCCAGGATGGCCAGAAGTATCCGGTCCCTACCGGTTCCTTGTCCGGTTTTGGAACACCCTCTGCTGAGGGTTGGTTACCGACAGCGTTTTCCGGCCCGGCTGCGCCAGGGATGTGGACAAACCTCCTGACAAGGAGTCGAAATTGGACTATGTCGGGCGAAAAGTCTACGCTTCGTCCTCTCTCGGCCTTCGTCAGGCCAGTTGACCCCGTCCTCATGGCACATTTTCTCATGCCCTGTTGGGCTCCTGGATGGTCATCCTCATCTTCCCGCCGATCTGCAGACTACGGTTAAGCAGGTGCGGGACCAGGGCAGGAGCAGTGGCCAAACAGCAGCTCCAGACTGCTTTGGATATAGGGGACTCATGTGCAGATCGGTGGCGGCCGCGGTGGCTATGTCGGCGGGCTTGGCTGAGGATATCCACCTTTACTCGGATCCCAGCACAAGTTGGCGGATGTTCCCTCATGGGGACTGACCTCTTGACCCTGGGGTGGAAGGTCACCTGCAGAGGATCGAGAAGTCCAATGCCACCTTGGACTCGGTCTCTTCCGCTCAGAAGGACAAGGCGCAAAACCACAGCCTTAAGCCTTTCGTCCTTCTGTGCCCCAGCGCCCGGCCCAGCAACGTCAGGGCCAGCAGGCCGACCTTGGCATCCCAAACCCAAACGCCGGCTTCCTCTAACAGGAGGCAGGGAGGAAAGGGCCCAGGAGGTCCCTCGGCGGTCCCTCCTCCAAGCCTGCCCAGTGACAGGCTGAGGGTGTCGCCCATCCCGTCACCTTACCCCCTGGGTCCCCCGTGGAGAGGCGGCTCAGCACTTCCGTTCCGCCTGGTCCGCTGTTACCACGGACAGGTGGGTCTTGGAGGTGGTGGGAAGAGGCCTGCCTCTGGAATTCGAACAGGCACCACCCTTCAGGCCGTCGCCCCTCGAGAACTTCCGGGATCCCCAGCCTCACTGGCGGCTCGTCGAGCCGACATCGCTCTCCTCCTCCAGAAGGAGGTGGTAAGAGAGGTGGTGAACCCTCCTTCAGACCCAGGGTTTGTGTCCAGGTACTTCCTGGTTCCGAAGCGGACGGGGCTGGCGCCCATTCTCGCCTACCACGACTAAACAAGTTCCTAAGGTCTCGAGACCTTCAGGATGGTCACTCTGGCTCAGATAATACCATCCTTGGAGCAGCGGCGTGTGGTTCTGCTCTCTGGACTTGCAGGGCCGCGTTTTTCACGTCCCTATCCGTCCGTCTCACAGAGATTCCTTCACTTCGCGAAGGATCCTCTTCGAGTTCAAGCCATGCCCTGACTTGTCTCAGCTCCCAGGGTCTTCACCAAATGCATGGCAGTGGTGACAGCATTCCCTCTTGCTGAGGGGTCGGGTGGCCCTTACTGGGCGACTGGCTGATAGCAGCTCCTCCAGGAAGGAGGCGGAGTGGTCCAGAGATCAGGCCTCAGGTCTGCTCTCAACTGGGCCTCCTTATCAGCGAGGCCAAGTGCAGACTTCGAGGCGAAGCAGGTGATTCTATTCATCGGCAGCTTCGACTCTCTTGAGCCAGGCCGCGGCTCCGCGGACAGGGCGAGGTTCTTTCCTCCTTGCCCGATCATTTCTGGTTGGGCAATTGCGCCCCTACCGGGACTTCCTCGCGCCTCCTGGGTCTCATGGCGGCCTGCAAGCGTGGTCCGTTGGGCCAGCTGGAACGCGTCCCCTTCAGTGAGGACTGGCCAGCCAGTGGTCTGGCAGCTGCGATCCCATGGACCAGCTTGCAGCCGGTGACACAGGGGATGTGGGCAGCTCTCCAGTGGTGGACCGTTCAGATCATTTGCAGGAGGGCATCCGTTAAATCCGCCCGAGCCGGCGGTCTCTCTGATCGACCGATGCCTCTCTGATGGGTTGGGGCCCATCTGGGGAACACGGGCTCATGGCCTCCTGGTCCCAGCGGAGTCCGATGCCACATCAACCTGCTGGAGCTCCGGCGGTCCGCCTAGCTCTCACCGCCTTTGCTCCGTTCCTCCGGGGTCAAGTGGTCCGGTCAGGCGGACAATACCCGACCATGTACTATCTAAACCGCCAGGCGGGGCGCTCCATGCTTCTATGCAGGAAGCTCTCGCATTTGGTCACTCGTGCAGCCTGGAGGCGGATCTCCTAGCCATTCCGTGGCAGGGCCTCCAACACCCTGGCGATGCCCTGGGCGGATGGGGGCTGCATCCCACAGTGGTCTCTCCTGCGGAGTGTAGTACAGCATCTGTTCTCCCTTTGGGGCACACCTCAGGTGGACCTGTTTGCCTCCATGGAGAGCGGCTGAGTCTGTTCCATGCCCGCCCCCTCAGCAGGGCTCACTGCAGGGATGCCTTCTCGAGGCAATGGACCCCGGGCCTCTTTTGCGCCTTTCCCCATTTCCCTTGATCCACAGGGTGCTTCTCAAGGCGAGGAGGACAAGGCGCAGGTGATTCTGATAGCTCCAGACTGGCCTCGCCAGTTCTGGTACCAGATCTCCTCAGTCTCAGCTCCAGGACTCACGGCAGCTTCCAGCTCGCCCGGACCTGCTCTCAGTCAATCAGGGAAGGTGTTCCATCCGGACCTTCAATCCCTGCACCTGAGCGGCCTGGTTCCTGGCGGCTAGAGTTCCAGGCCTTGGGTCTTTCCGGCGAGGTCCTCAATGTAGTTGAGGCTTCCCGTGAGAGTCGACCTGAAAATGCTATGCCTTCAAATGGAAAAGGTTTTCCATTTGGTGTCGAGAACAAGGCTTGGACCCTTCCTCCTGTTCCTTGGCAAGCATCTTGGACTATTTATGGTCCCTTTCTAGTCAAGGGCTTAGGTCGGCGACCCTAAGGGTGCACCTGGCAGCCATCTCTGCTTACAGGGCGCGGGCGGGAAGCAGTCGGTGCAGCAGGAGAGGTGGTCTGGCGCTTTTCAAGGCCTTGATCACATTCCCTCCAGTCGGGAACCCCACCTCCGTGGGATCTACTGCTGGTACTGGCAAAGCTCATGGGCAAAGCCATTCGAACCTATGCAGGTGTGCTCTCTCACACTGTCGTGGAAGACCGCCTTCTTGGTGGCTATCACGTCAGCCAGAAGGATGGGAGGCTCCAGGCGCTTTCATGGAGTCTCCTTACCTGGTCTTCCACAGGTACAAGGTTGTCCTGCGCCCCACCGAAATTCCTTCCGAAGGTGGTGGGAGTTTCACCTTAACCAGGTGTTGACTCTGCGGTGTTACCCCAATCCACCTCGGGAGGCGAATAGGCTCCATACTCTGGACCCTAGAAGGCGCTCGCTTATTATAAGGGCTACGGCTGGGAAGTCGGGAGAGGTTAAGCAGCTGTTTGTCACCTACGCTGAGCCGCATCTGGCAGACCTCTGCAGCCCGGACGATAAGCAGGTGGGTAACCTCCTGCATAGATCTCTGCTATAAGTTGGCAGGCATGGAGCCTCCCAGAGGATAAGAGCTCATTCTACCCGCCATGCTGCAGCGGTGGCTGCTTCCAGGGCGTCCCTATCCAGGAAATCTGCAGGGCTGCTACCTGGAAGTCAGCAAACACCTTCATTACCCACTACCACATCGACCTTGAGTCACGCCGGGATGCTGGTTTTGAGGCCTCGGTTCTCAGTCTCTCTTTCCCAAGTAAGTATGAGGGGTGTCGTCTTGCCTCCCTCCTCCCGGAGAACTGCTAGAGTCTGCCAATGAGTGTGGATGAACAACATATCCATGTCCCTAGAAGTACAGGTTACTCACCTGTAACAGGAGTTCTAGGAATGGTATATATTGTTCATCCACCGACCCACCGACCTCGGCTGGCCTGGCCCTGAGCTTCCAGCGGGCCAGATCTGGCGTCATGGGGGCGAGCCGAGAGTTATACCACCGGGTGGGTGGGAGGAGCAAGCTTGAAGACCTTCCGGCAAGATTTAAAGCGGCAAGGATACCTGCCAATAGTGTGGATGAACAACATATACCATTCCTAGAACTCCTGTTACAGGTGAGTAACCTGTATTTTCTGTATTTCATCTGGACCCTTCCCAGAGGCTACAGTTTATTGGGCCGATCCTCGTCGACCATGGGCAAGGCCTTCCTACCTCCGGACAGGGCGGCCTCCTTCAGACTCAGATGAGTCTGTTATCCGATCACAGGATGGTCTCGGCGAGGTCGGTCCCTTACCTTCCGGGCTCATGGCGACTGCTATGCCGATGGTCCCTCGCTTCGACTCCACATGAGGATCTCTCAGTGGACTGTCACGCTCTCAGTGGGATCAACTAGTGGACGACCTAGATCACTCCAGTGCTGATCTCATCGCCGATGATGCGAGACTTACAGTGGTGGATGGTTAGAGAACTTGTTTCGGGGTTCCTTTCTTTCATCCTCCCCTCCCAGACTCTAACCACAGATGCCTCAGGCGAAGGTTGGGGAGCCCATCTAAGCCTCATCGGACCCAGGGCTCCTGGTCCAGGCTAGAACAAGCTCTCCCACATCAATGTACTCGAGCTTCAGACAGCGTTGTACGCTCTCAAGCCCTTCATCAATACATCCTTCCCGGCCACCTAGCCGTCCAGGCCGGACAACATGTGCGTGGTGTGGTACATCAACAAGCAGGGAGAAACTTTGTCCTACCCTCTATGCAGGGAAGCAATGAGGGTTTGGGATTGGGCAACACAACACGACCTTCACCTCACAGCGATTCACGTTCCGCAGTCGACAACACCCTGGCAGACAAGCTAAGTCGCTCTTCTGCTCTGACTCACAGTGGGAACTGGACCAAGAGGTCCTAGACAATATCTTTCTACTTTGGGAAACACCACAGGTCGACCTGTTCGCATCCCCCAAAGCGCAAAACTTCCCACCTTCTGCTCACTCATTTCCAGGCGAGGCACTTTCTGGAAGCGCTCTGTCTCTAGACTGGAAGGACAGATTTGTCTGTACCTTTCCCCAATTCCTCTTATCCCACGAGTCTTGCAGAAACTAACTTCAGAAGGGCCGAGAATGATTCTGATCGCTCCTTTCTTGCCCCAGAGCAAATCTAGTTCTCTCTTCTACAACAATATTCAGAGGATCCTCCTCTTCCTCTATCTCGAGTTTGTTGACCCAGGATCAGGGACCCTGGTCCATCCAGGCCTCAAATCCTTCAACTGCATGCATGGCTCCTGCAGACCTAGCCCAATCCCGTTTTGGGGTGTCTTCCAAAGTGGCGGAGATTTTAGTGGAGCCAGAAACCCTCCACCAGATCCACTTATGCCATGAAGTGGAAAGATTCACTATTTGGGCCACCTCCAAAGAAGTGGAACCTTTCTCCTGTTCAGCAGAGGCTTCTGCTGGAGTATCTACGTCATCTGTTCGACCTGGGTCTCAGCCATTCCTCTTTGAAGGTACACATGGTGGCCATCTCGGCCTATCATGTTCCCTTCATAAACAAAACTTTGCTGAACTGGAGGTCTCCAAGACCTTTCTCAGAGGTTCTCCATCTGAGGCCCCCATCCATACTCCTGCCCCCTTGGGACTTGAATTTTGTTCTCGAAACTTACCTTCCTCCCTTCAAACCTGCAGCCTCTGCAGATTTGCGTTTCTTTCGTGGAAGGCGCTCTTCTTGGTGGCCATTACTTGGCTCGAAGAATCTCCGAGCTCAGGCCCTGATGTGTAAAATCCCTACTTGATTTTCACAAGGAATGAGTTACTCTTCTCACTGAATCCTCGTTCTACCTAAAGTAGTAGAGTCTACCTTAAATCAGTCCATAGAGCTACCTGCTTTTTCATGATACTCTAAACAAGGGAATATTTACTCACATACTATGGATGTTCACGGATTCTGAGATACTACACCAACAGGACAAAGGATCTCAGAAACACTGATCAGTTGTTAGTCTCTTTTGCTCACAAAGGGAAGGCAATGCAGTTTCAAGCAATGCCTGTCTAAGTAGTTGGCTCATTGCATCACTTTCTGTTCGACAAATACCACAAGACCCTCCGGGTCCAGAGTCAGAGCCACTCCACAAGAGGTAGCTGCCTCTGCAGCTTGTTTTAAGAATGTGTCTGCGGCAGACATATGTGCTGCCCCACCTGGACTGCTGTCCATACCTTTCTGAAACACTACAGTTTGGATATTGCCTCTCACGTGAGAGGCAGGCCGGGATAGCTGTTTTGCAAGGCCTCCTGTCTTGAGGATTGCACGGCTAGAGCTACTTCTTGGAGTAGTTTCCTCCTCCCGATGCCTTTCTTTGTTCCAGACTGCTTGGATTCAGTCCTATATGTAATTACCTACTGCAGAGCCCTCTCGAGTAAGATGAGTACAGTTACGTAAGAACTTACCGTAACAGTAGATCTTCAAGAGAGCTCTTGCATAAGTAACTCTCTCCGCCCTCCCTCCCCTTAGGTTTTTTCAGCTCCTTTTCCATTGGGGAAATATCGCTCCTCTCTCGTCCGGCCTCTTTTGG
Source organism: Neoceratodus forsteri (assembly GCA_016271365.2). Lineage (NCBI taxonomy): Eukaryota > Metazoa > Chordata > Ceratodontiformes > Ceratodontidae > Neoceratodus > Neoceratodus forsteri. The sequence continues at coordinate 572,905,843 of CM028137.1, forward strand.
CCTGTGGCGGGGAAAAGAACTGGAAGAGGGCGTCCAGGACGCCCCTTTATACCGGCGTCTCCTGATGCCGGTCACACCTGGCGATGGGCGGTCCCTCACCAGGGACTGCTAGCTAGAAATTTTTCGTGGGGTCCTGCCGCCTGCCAGTGTCAGCCCCTATATGTAATTACCTACTGAAGGCGCCTCTCGAAGATCTACTGTTCGGTAAGTTCTTACGTAACTGTACTTTGTCTTGTTAGTCATTTGCACTTATATTTCTGTTTTGTTATTACATAAAGATTCCTGCAAATGTACTGCCATTGCTGAAAATTTTGTATAAGTGTAGTATGTCTGACTTCTACTTGTTCCCATGATGTTTTCTTGTATCTACTATTGTCTGCATGCTTTGTTGTAATCTCCCGGGTCATACCTGAAATGGGCAGCTATGCTGTCTAGTGTACTATCGGTTAACAAAAACTAAATAAATAAATCTTCACGTGTACCAGAAAATCAAATTGCCATCCCAAAACTACAGCCTCCAGCTAGACCCGTGATTAAAGGGGGTGGAGTCGCTCTACTACCACTCCTCCCTGTCTTGCACTATCACTCACCATGAAGCTGCCTGAAATCTCTCAGACTTCTCCTGGCTAAGCTCACCTTTCCGTCCTCTTTGCCACTTTTTGTTGGCATCTTATATACCTCCCCAGACTCTCTCCCTCATCTCCTCGTCACCTCTATTACCACAATGGCACTTGCGGGCAAATTAATCCCTACTTGCGTGTCAATCTGGACTGGTTCGCCCTCTCCTCGCAAAGCCCTTGTCTGCAGATTGAAGCACTTAACTTGACCCAGTTGATCACTTGAGCCCACTCGCCTAAACCATAGACCCCCAAATCCCATACCTTGTAACTGGATACTAGCCACCCACCCTCACTGCATATGCTCTTCTGGTGTTCTGCCTGTTGTACTGAGTGATCACTGTCCCATCTTCTGCATCAGAAAGTTAAACCCCCTGCAACCTCCCCAGGTACATTAAATACCAAGCCCTCAAATCACTCAACTCAAACTACTCCTTGACCTGGCCTCGGCCAGTTGGTCTCAGTCCTCCTCTCCCCCTCTGTCGATGCTGCTCTCACCCATTTTACAGATATCTTCATAAAAATCTGGGATGCCCATGCTTCTCTGAGATTTGTCAGGGTAAGCACAAGCACAATCCGTGGATCTCACCAGACATCCTTTCTGCCTGCAAAACCAGCGACCTCACTTGGCATTGCTTCAAAGCCACCTGTGACCCTGCTGATCTTCAGAACTACAGAACCCTCGAAATAGCTGCACCACGCATATTCGACCAGGCAAAGCTGCCCATTTCAAAACTCTGTTGCACTCCTCAAACACCTTCCCTTCCTCCTTTTGGAATGACCTCCATTCACTCTTGTACCCCAACCCTGCCTCCCACTCTTTGCATGACAGGCTGTCTGGTGTCGGATCCTTCCGCTGTGGCTGATGCCTAAATAATTTCTTCACCACTTGTGCCCTCCCTCATGACCCCCAATCTGCCCCCAAGCCCTCCCTTCCCCTCTCGACCCTCTGGCTTTCTACTGTCCTTGGTAGCACCTCTACGGAAGTTGTTAGGGCTATTCTCATCCCTGAATTCCACAAAATCCAGCCCTGATGGCCTTCATCCCAGACTACTTAAATCTCTGCACCCTCTATCCTGACCCCTCTAACTCACCTCCTCAATCTCTCTCCACCTCCACTGTCCCTTCTGCTTGAAATCAGCTACTGTCGTGCCCTTCTCAGAGGGTGATCCCATCGTCCAGACAATTGTTGACTCATTTCTCTTCTTCCCTCTTATGCTAAGGTCCAGAATAGCTGGTCCTTACTAGGCTTAATGACTTCCTCTCCACCTTCAACACTCTCTCCCGGTCCAGTCTGGCTTCTGGAAACTCCACTCCACCACCTCTTCCTCCTTGATTTACAGAAGCCATCCACTCTGCAGTTGATCAAGGGCTGATCATCTCGGCAATATTCATAGACTTTGCCAGGCCTTTGATTCAATCTCCCACCCTATTCTTCTAAATAAACTAAGCTCCATTGGCCTTTCATCTGCATCTGTCTCCTGGTTCAGCTCTACTTGACTGCCTGGTCTCAGTCAGTAAAAATCTGTAACATTCAGTTCACCCTCCCCAAAAAAAAAAAAAAAAACCCTTGCAGGCGTTCCCCAGGGCTCAGTCCTTGGACCCATCCTCTTCTCCCTTTCATTAGTGACCTCCCTCAGCCTGCTCACGCCTTGGTCCATGTATCGCAGACGATACTGTCCTTTTCATTTCCGGTCCCTCTGCCCAGGCTGTCCAAACCCCACTACAACAGGATTTTACCTCAGTATCTAGTTGGCTCATTGCTATCTTCCTAAAATTAACAGAAAAAGACAGTGCCATGACCTTTGATTCCAAACAAAAGCTTGCCAGGCTCCCAACACTTCCAGCTTTCTACACTCTTGCAAACTCTCCCTTGACAATGTCCTGGCCTTCAAATACCTAGGTGTGTGGCTTGATCTCTCACTTGACTTTTTCTCTCATTTCAAGGCCCTGCATTCCAGTTTACATCCTAAACTTGGTCTACTCTACCACCATAAGGGCAGCCACCCCATCCCTGTCCAGCGCGACCTGCTTGTGAAATGGATACTCCCTGTCTTTGACTACGCTAATGTGGTTTTCAGCGCTGCTCCTGCCATCTCTCACTCTCCAAACTAGACATCCTTTTCAACGCCTTCTGTCTTTTCACCCTAATTCCTCCAAATGACACACCATTGTGACTTGTACTCCTTCAATCCCTAACACAGTGATGCATGTCTCACTGCTCCATCTTCATCTCCAAATTCTGGTTTGAACTCTTCCTTCCTACCTTTCCTCTCTCCTTAATCCTGCTACTCCATCCCCTACAATTCTCATATATACTGCCATTGTTCCTTCACCCTCTCACTTATTCACACTTTGACGGGAAACTGGCTTTCTCCTATAGACACCATCCATCTGGAACAATCTCTCCCCTCAAACCCGTCTCACCCCTCCTTTCCTGCTCTCAAACACCTCCTCAGGCCCTCCCTTCTACATCCTGCAACTGTCCAAGGCCCTAATTTCCCACCTCACACCTCCCTCCCTCCTGAACTAGTTGCTACCACTATGTTTTGTTTGCTGCCTGTGTTTGTAGGCCCTCCCTTCCCATCATAGCTCCTGTCAGTAACTCTGCATTGTATTTACCTACTCTATGTATTTTACTGTAATATACAGCTCATTCTCATGTTATCACGGTAACTATTAAGCTTTAAATATTCTGTATTGCACTGTATCTGTTTGTTTGCTCTCCCTTGATTTGTACCTCTGTCCCAGGTGCGTACCTGGAAGCGAGCTTTGACTGTGTGTACCTTTCTAGGCTATCAAGTTATTAAATAAATAAATTATATCTCCCGTCGATCCTCTGAGTCGAGGGTGAGAGGTGCACCTGGTTTATCAGTGGCAAACAGGTGCGTTATTTTGTTTGAGATTATTGATCATGGGAGAGCCTGATGTCCTGCAGGGCATACCCTCCGATACACCCAACCCCAAAACTGGGCCCTTTGGTCAGGTGGTGCCCACACAGGCATGTCCAGGTGTGCTGTAGCATGAACAGGACTGGGTGGTCTTTGGATATGCAGGCAGACCCTGAGCTGGACCATCTAGAGAGTCAGGAATTGGATATCGGGGTCTTGGGAAAACCCTGACCATAACAGTAACTTCATGATGGCGAGGACAGGCCTCTGAGGAGGCATAGCAAGAGTGGATACAGCCGAGAGGGGTTTTATCCCTCCTCTGGGTTGATTCAAAATGTTTGTCCTATCTGATTGTCAAAGTGTATAGGTCCTTGCAGCTCAAAGAAGTGCTACCATGGAGGCAGTAAAAATGAAGGATGATGCCCTAAATGGATTCACACAACCAGCAGGCAGTTGCTCTATACAGAGGCCTTGCCTCTGACAGTGCAGACTGTGTCTTCTATATCAGTGTGACACAGATACCTCACTAGGGACTTCCAGTTCACGCCACCGCCTTGTTTTTTACCAACAGGGCCCATGAAGCCTGTTTTGGTGACCTCTTTTCATAAGGTCAGGAAGGTCAACACAGTAACTGTGGATAGAGTGTTCTCGAAACTGACTGCAAGCAGAGTCCAGCAGAAATAGAACTACCCTTTTAAATAACACACAAGCAGTCACTGATTCTATAAAAATAGACTGTTTACTAGACTACTACAAGTATTTAAAACAGGATGTATTTACAGGAAACAAAAGGGTTGCACATTTAGTAAGAAGCAGAAAATAAAATCGCATTAAACAGATGGGTATTATATAGCAGATGTCTAAGCTATCCTCCCCACAAATCTTTCACCTGCCCTAGTTAAAGAAGCACTTTCCCTCACTGTTCAATCTTACCTCAGCTAGTCTTTGTAATGGCAGGGGCCCTGGTCTTCAGGTGTTTCAGTCCAAGAGAGTGAACTTGTTTTAAGCCCCTCAATATATTGCTTTGCTGTAAATGGGAGGGTCATACTCACTCTGGTGACAGGCCCACGTTGCCCAGCCCTCTTTGAGAGAGCGTGTGTGTTTGTATGTGTTTCCCTGCCCTTCATCACCTCCTTGCTACAATAATGATGTCTGCCTGGTTCCTTTTGTTCAGCATGGGAACGTCTCTAGCAAGGATGCCCCCACTGGTTTATTGCTTTATTGCCTTCTCCTGGCTTTCCTGTTAAGTTTTTCATGAGAACAATCAGTTCTGTACATAAATTGTCACATACAACTCGATCATGTGATCTGGTAGCCATCTTGCACCAAGCAGATTCCTATTTAGAAAAGAATAACTTGATCAAAAGAATACATGGTTCTGGTCCCTTTCCTTCACAACCACAGTGTTGTTCCCAGAGCTTTAAACTTGTGGGTTTCAGCCCTAGGCAGGCTTGTCTCTCTGGATTGAGAGGGTCAACTTTTACAGCTGGTTTTGTTGGCCTCCACTTTTAGGAATGCCATGGTGTAAAGTTATATTACATCTGCTCGCTCCGCCTAGGGCATTGTGTGGGTGATCAGCGAAGTTGGCGGTGGCTTGATTTGTCAAAATTAGAACTCTAATTATACCAAAAGCAATTAAAAAGCGACCTTATTGAACTCTGTGGTGCGACTCTGTGCTTTCCCTGAACTAACATGATAAAATGTGCTAGCGTGGGGTGTCTCCAAATAGGGAAGTGGAAGGATCTGGCTCATGGCTTCAAGGAGCCAAAATACAATCCTTCTCTTCCTTAATAATGGCACCAGAAAATTACAAATATATAGTAGATTAGACTTTCATCGAGGTAAGCTGCGTTATGTTTTTGGTGTAGAAATTTTTAAAAAGGTAGAAACCTGCTCTTTAAAGTCTCTTGTTCGTGACTTTTTCTACCTCTTGCAACTGTCATTTACCTCTTCTCTATATTGCACCGTATCCCCAGTTTGGCTTTCCTATTACACTATTCATTACTTGTTATGTATTAATCTTTGCCATCAAGTCTGTTTATATCTGATATGCATACATTTTTCTGTTGTTTTTGCCTCTGTTATATTGTAATGTTTACGATTCTTCTCTCCTCCGACGATCTAAACGAGCTATTGACACCTGCCAAGTGCCCTCTCTCCCCCAACTGCCTGACTAGTGGCACCTAGCTTGCGCTTATGAAAGTTGGCTTATCTGCACCAACTCGGCACTTACGTGTCATGTGTTCCCTTGTCCTGCCTTAATTAGTGCTCAGTGACTTGTACCTGTGTCCTATGTGCCTAACTGTACCAATGTTTTTATCCTGTTCTCTTCCGCCTCTCTAACAATGCATCATGTACTAAATGCATTCTCTCCACTGTATGCTTGTAAATATATTCTCACTTGATATCTTGCATGATATTCTACTTGTTAAATGTACTTTGACTTGCTAATTGCTTGTTCTCTCCCAGTGTCCCTCATCCCCCAGATTGCACCGGAGACGAGCATCTTCTTGCTCAGTGTACGTTTCCTGGTGAAACATTCGAAATAAGTGGCACATCTAGAAACTGATCAGCATCCTACTTAATCTAAAGCTCTTTAATTAATCCTGGTCCCTACATGATTGATAGCCTTTTATTATCACACAGTGTTGACTGATGCATCAAGTTAAATAAATAAGTTACTTCCGGGTATGCAGCATTTACTAAGTGCCCAAAACTTTTTCTCCACAGATGTTGCCATGAGATTCTGTTCATGAAGTCATTCAGTGGAAAAGAGCTTTTCTATTCCTCTACAGCAAGACTGTGCATTCTTGGAACAAAAAGTTGTACTGAAGTTCTCATTTATATTCTAAGAGGCTGCTAGGAAATGACCACTTAGACTACTGCCACCGGTGTTACAGTAAGTAGAGAGGAATTTTTTTAGACACACAGGACCTCAGTTCATTTTCAGATGCTTCCCCTCCCGTTGTACACATTCTACTTTGTGCATGCATAGCAAGCTTTTAATGTTTGTAAAAAAGGAGTTGTTAAAGCGTGGGTTGAGCCTTACAGCCAGTTGTCATGTTAGCTTGGGGTGGGCTCCCTATAAAAGGGGTTAATGTGCATCATATTCCTATAAATGCATTCTAAAAGGAACTGAGCAGGGCCCACAATGCAATTTAATTAAAATTTTTGATTTATACATTTTTATTACCAGGATTTTCCAGTATAAGATCATCTTGTTAACCTGTAAAGGGCCTAATGCAGTCCTTTAGAAGAAGTTTCATTTTGGTGGTGTTTGTGTCCCACAGTACCTGTCTGCCTGGAGCCTCGGTCTGGGTTGTTTCTCCCAGTGACCTTCTAGACACTGTCCTCACTGTCGCTCCAACAGAGGGTTAACACAGAGCAGGGTCCAGGGCGCCTGTTACTGTCATTTAGACAGTAGTGCCCACACCCATTTTCTTCCCAGTTGGCCAACCCACCTTTTGCCATTTTAGCAGCGAGAGGGCATTTGTAATGTTACACATATTGCAGCATCTTGGCCCAGAAGTGCTGCTCGGAGATGGAACTTCAGAATGTTAAAATTCAGACACAGCAGTGTGGTCATGCTCTCCTGTCATTCCAATGAGAGATTTATTTCTCCACCTAAGAGATCAGTTCCCTCACAGTTATGTTCCGTTCCTTGTGGCTATGTACTCTTGACTACCATTTTATTATTCTGCAAAGTTTGCATTTATTTACTAGTCTATGTTAGCATCATAGTTGCACTGAAATGTATTGCTTTTTCTGACTATCTAAATCCAGTTTACATCCTTATTTTGGCAATATACCCTGTACGTAGCTCAATCACCTGACATCAGGCCACCACCCATGGTGTCATCCTTCAGCTCTGTACGGCTTGATATCAGATCTGTGTACTGAAGGGCAGGTCTCCTTCACAGCCCGATGTTGTGTGAGGATTCCTAGTTTTCAAGTGCCTACCACTATTTTCATTGACTGACTGAAAGGTATTGTTTCGATTGTTTAAAGGGATACTGTCACCTTTGCCCTCGCTTTTTCTGTAAATTTTTCAGTGGATCTCTAGGCACATACTTGTAAGAACATTCCTCTAAAATGCCCCTGCATAAAACCAAAAGTAACAAGTTTACCTGTTTTGTATATTTTTCATTTGTTGCGGTCTGCACTTAAACTCTGCCCACCGGAAGCAGATCTGCGCCAAGAACGCTGCGGTCAACCGGGAGCACTGTCGCGACATGCACATTTTACCATCTCCATCACAGAAACATTTAATCCACTACAGAGTGTTGTACTGTAGCATTCCTGGCATTTTTTTAACATATCATACTTTTCTCTGCCTTGGTCAGGCGTCCCTCCCGACCTCCGGCCACTGGCACCCGCACCCCTGGAGTTGGTCATGCGGCGAATTTAGACACCCTATCGCACTCGCCTGGCCGATGGCAGGCTACCCCCCACAGGGACCCGAGGCACGGAACTGGTGAAGACGCCACACCACCCCAGGGCGAGGGCTGGCCATTAGCTGCCGAGGTTGCCCCACTGGTTTTTCCTCCATTTTTCTCCCACTTGAGCCAGTCGCGCACATGACATGCGACGACGCGCGGACGCCTGCCACTTCAAGTATGCCCGATTCTGTGGCGCCGCTTAGCCTCCGCTAGGCATCGTAATGCACAGTGCATGTCCCACACCCACCCCGGCGAGAGCAGTCGCGGGATGCTCAATACTTTCTCCCCCTGCCAGCCCCGTGGCCCGAGTCTGTTCCTGAACCCGGTCACCGCATGGCACGAGGTGTGGCATCTAGCACTCAACCTTCTCGCGCCACCAGGCCGCAACATTACTGGTATTTTTAAGAAAACGAGCACTGTGAGGCGCAAAATACTTTATTAGCCGGTGTTGAAATCCCGCGCATGCGCTTATATCGGCACATTCTGCGCTTGCACGTGATCTTTCCCTGGCCACAGTATGTGCTGGATTTCGCATCAGCTTTACAAAGTATTTTGTGCTTCAACGAGTGCTCGATCTTTTTTTTAAAGATTCGAGGAACGCTGTAGTATAGCACACTGTAGTGGATTAAATGTTTTTGCAATGGGATGGTGAAATGTGCATGTCGGGACAGCGCCCTGGTAGACGTGCTGTTCTTGGGGCAGATCTTACCCTGTGGGCAGGGGATTTAACTGTGGACCGCAGAACAAATGAAAATAATAAAAAAAAATTCAAAAATAGTTAAACTGGTTACTTTTTGTTTTGTGCAGGGGCATTCTAGAAATGGTCTTACAAGTATGTGCGTTGAGATCCACTGATAAAAATTTACAGAAAAGCGGGCAAAACTGACAGTGTCCCTTTTAGTCTTTTTGTCTTCTGGTTACTGCTCCGCTTATGAACAACCAGATGGATCACAAGAAGCCAGGATTCAAGTCGTGCAGACAGAAGTCTACCATAGATGGTCATGATTCATGTTTATTGTCCAGTGGCACAACACAGTGTGGGAAGCGGCTCATGGCATCATACCATGAACCTGTCATCAGTCGACAAGTGCATTGTGTGCTTCCTGTAAGGTAAACTTCAAGAAGGGAAAGCCTTGGCTACTATAAGTTCAACAGTGCAGTTGCAGGTTATGGATTAGGCGGCTGTGGGTGCTTCAACCTTAGCTTTGGTGCGGTGGGAGAGTCAGCTGTGGAGCTAATCACCCAGAGTTTTGGGAGTACTTCCTGACTGTGCACCCGGCTTCAAGATAGCCCACTCTATAGTTGGAAGCACAAGATGTGCCACTTGATTGGGGTAGGGGACATTCCCTCTGTTTGCTGGGTTCCCCAGAGCGCTACACTTTGGTTGAGGTTGTTCTGCCAAGGGAGCAGAGCGACACTCTAGTGGTACCCCCAAAGGCTTTGACGACTAAGCAGACTCCAGTCGATGAACCAGTGGAAATCGTAATTGCTCCAGTCAGTGTCAAATCGGAGAAGGGTGAAGCTTCATCTTTCACTCAGGGTGGTGTTGGAGATTCCTCCACTGGATGAATGGGGCAAGACCGACCTCTGGTTGAGCCAACTGCTGTGTAACGCTCACTGGTTGCTCTGAATTAGGCCCAGCCCTTGGCTGCCCCAGTGCATAGCTCCACATCCTTTCAACAGTCATCTGCTGTACCCTCTGAGCACTGAGTGAGGGCAATATCATGGTCCCATTTAAAGTCTCGATCCTGTCTACATCACTGCTGCCATAATTGGCAGTCACTGTTGGGCAATCGCTGATAGCTTTGACTGTATCACAAGTATAAGAAGGCAGCTCAGCAACAGTGGGCTTTAAGGCTGGGTTGAGATCAACTGATGGGCATGGCCACCGTGACTCCATCATGGGTGCATCTCTCGATACCACTGATGGTGCAGCATCCACCAGTCATCCCCAGGGCATTGCCAGCAGTACTGCAGTGACTGAACCATTCACGACCGCAGAAGGGTGCGCCAACTAAGGACTCTATACTTGAGTCCAGTCTATCAAAGCTGTTGGTGGTGGTCACCCTGTTGATGCAGAAAGTCCATACTCCCGATTTACTCCCAGAGCCTGTCTTCCCTGATTTGGACTCTGAGGTCTCCTCAGTGGTGGTTTTCCAATGTTGACTGGATACCAACTTCAGCAGTCTCATCATGCTGAGAGACACTACTTCCTTTATGTCTGCCTCCTGGATATTCTGTTGGAAGAGGTCCATGAATGGCAGTCTTACCCCTTCATGGACATCCTAGAGCAAATTCCTTGCCAGAGTGGCATTCCTGATCCCCAGGCTGTTCTGTGCCCTGAACTCAGTATTTGGCAACATGCAGCCACATGTCGAGCACCTCCATGCAGTATTAATCATAGATAAGCGGTTTCCTTGGCATGGTTGTCTGGGTTCTGGAACACCCTCGTCAGTGCTTGTGACCAACATAGTCTTCTGAGGCTAGAATTGACTAGGTGAGTCTGTTAAGCTGCTGGAATAAGAGTCTAGAAGCAGGACTTCAAGGGCCACAAAGTGTATATAGCTTTTTCCCTTGGGTTGGCAGGCCAGCTATGCTGCCTTAATGGCCAGATTTGGCCACAAGCTTCTGATAAGCTCTCTTACATGGTTCCTCTGCTTCCAGCAGATAGCCAGCTTGAGGCACGGGTGCTTTGTGGCCTGGGTTTATCCCTTTCAGAGCACCAGCTGCAGACTGCTTTGGACTCTGGCAGTTCTTCTCGCGGGTGGTGTCAGCAGCCATGTCCACGTGCAGGAGGGCTTGGCTATGTGTCTCCCTGTTTACACTGGAGACCCAGTACAAGCAGGGTGGCTTTGCCCTTCTTTGGCAGCAACCTGTTTGAGCCTAGGGTTAAGGATCATCTCACATAGTTTGAGAAGTACAGTGTCACATTGGATTCAGTGATGTCTGACTAATCCAAGGACAGTAAGCAGGACTCTTTTCAAAGTGCCTTCTTGGGTCTGGATGCGCAGCAGTACCGATGGAGTACTTCAAATCAGGTGGTTAACGGTTTTGGGGGAGGGAGTGGTGCTTCCGTGGACCCAACTCTCTGTAGCCCCTCTAAGGGTAAGAAGATGGGTTATGAGGAGCCATTGCCCGTCTGCACAAACCATGCTGCAGCTCCTGGTTGGGGTTTATCTGTCCACTTCCTGCCCTAGTGGTCCACCATCACCTTGGGCAGGTGGGTTCTGGACATTTGGGGTCGGGGTATGTGTCTAGTGTTCAAGACTTCCATTGTGACGATCCAGAGTGCCTCTGGAGTCTGTGATACCACGGACACACTGTCCTACACTGTGGAACAGGATCACTCGGGACTTCGGTGCGTCACCACCTCGAATGGCGCATAGAAGAGGGGCTGTGATGCATCCCGCTAGAAAAACTCCCAGACTCAACCTTATTATTGTTAAAAATCTAAGACGAATGTCTGGGAGTAAAGACAAAGGAACGCGCCGGGAGGCATAAAGAAAGGTGGATGGCGGGATTTGTAGGCGTGCCTACTTCCAGCAGTAGTGCATCACCAGCGAGCAGTATAGCCGGAGATATGGACCCAGATACAGATAGGGAAAGCCAGAGGCTCTCCAGGTCCAGATATGAAATGCTGCTGGCAGAAATACGGGCGTTTCATGCAGAAAATAAGAGTTTTCAGCCCTGCAATCTAGGCTGACTGAAGTGGAAGTAAGGCTAAGCGCTTGGGAAGAGACTACAAGGAAGATCGCCGAAGAGACCACCCGCTTACATCAGGCTGTCGACTACTTAATAGAGCAGCACCGAAATTCTATAAGATAAACTGATAGATCTGAAGCTCGCTCTAGACGAGATAACATCCGTATTCACGCCTACCAGAGGAGTCTGAAACGGTAGGATGGAGGACTTTATGACCGATCTGCTCAGGGATGTTTGGAGCTCCCCTTCCTTTTTATTTAAAATTGAGAGGCGCACAGAGCCTTGATGAGGAAACCAACGGACCCAACAGCCAGACCACGCTCGATAGTTTTAAAGATGTCCAGTTACAGAGATAAAGAATTGTAACTCCAAACGCGTGCACCAAGAAAATGTGACTTACAACTCAGCAAGGCTGCTTTTGACAATGATTACCCTCCTGAAATTATGAAGAAAAGAATAGCTTACACTCCAGTTTTGAGACTTTTGAGGAAAGGGATTAAGCTTCCAAACTCCATACCCTGCCAAACTACGGGTCTGCTGGGATTCTGGCACTAAGGTATCACAGCAAATCCAGACTAAATTCAGCTGGAACTAAAGAAGATGGGATGGTGTTTCCAGTCGACTGGTGCAGCGCCACAAGAAAAGCGCCCCCTAGATCGCAATGGCAGAGCTCTTCGAACTAACGCGAGGCATAGGAAAGGGAGGAGGATTCTGTTCGCTCCAAGAAATCAGAGAGTTCATCGGAAGACCACAAATAAACACTAAGGAAATAGAGCACGAAGATCAGAACTTGAATACCTGAACTGGGGCTTTTGGGGTTTGGTGGGCCGTCTGTTCATACCCTCCCCACGGGACACCTGTAATGTATGACAGGATTTTTGATTTGGTGATTCTCTTGGGTCAGGCATCAGTTAGACTGAAACATTATATGCAGCCTTAACTTCTGCTACTCGTTGAGCTTTTTGCAGCTGCGTTGTGGGCTGAGGGACATAAAGAGACCTATAATGTTTTGTTTACAGGTTCACACCCATTGAATTCCCAGGCTTAAGTATGAGAAGAGATCAGAAGTGGGATGTGCTAGGGCCGACGTCCGAGGGTGTAATCGTACCTCCACTGCTGATTCAACTGTCGCTCATTTGGGGCATTTCAGGGAGGCATCCATGCGGATTTGCTGGACTGCCTCTCTTGTGTGGGTGATGTTACTTTGCATCGACCTGCTTAGGGTCGGGAGGCCTGGCCACATACATGGTCACAATTCCTCCCTTAGGCTAAGGGACCTACTTAAGGTTCAAGAGACCTTGTCTTAGAGGTCAGCTTTCATACCCTCTTTGTTGGAAGTACCCTTGAATATAAGTTCTACAAGTTTTAAGTTGCTATATTTAGGCATTTTTTATGTTTGTAAATGTGCACACTTCTGTTTACAGTTGCCAATTAGAGAATGTGACCTCTAAAGGTTGGGACAAAAGTACAATGAAATTCAGGGTTTCCTGGTGGGGAAGGAGAAATTCATGAACATTTTGCTATCTGGATATATGGGGTGGGTTTCCCTTTTGACACCTGTGCTTACCCCTGCTGGATCAGCAGTGACCCCTATAAATATCCCGACTGGCTAAGCAGCCTTTAATTAAGATCTGGATTCTGTTCCCATAATGTTAATGGTTTGAATAACCCATTAAGCGGTACAAGTGATCAGCTCCTTGAAAAAATTGAAGCCTTCATTTCTTCTTCTCCAGGAAGCGATTTAACAAGCAGGAACACCAAAATCTTTCTAGATTTGGGTTCTCCACGATAGTGGGGTCAGTTTTTGGGGGAGAAGAGGCGGTGGTTTGGTCCCTAAGACCACACCCTTTCAGCTATCTGATTCATATACTGATCCAAAGGGCACATTGGCGTTGGCCGTGGGTCATCTGGAGGGTCAGGATATCACATTGGCTTCGATTTATATCCCTCCGGGGAAGGGCCAGAAGTAAGGAAGATGCTATTTCAGAAGATTATGGAAAAGCACAAGGGGTCCTAATATTCGGAGGTGACTCACATTTAACCACTTCCCATCTGGATACCACCAGCGTGAATCCCCAAAATCCCCAGTGCTACGGGCGATGCAGGCCTCCCTTTCTGGTGCACAGTGGGTGGATGCTTGGAGATATCTCCATCCAAACAAAAGAGAATACACGCATTTTCTGCTCCCACAAAATATACACGGATAGACTATATTCATATCCGAGAGAATATTTATATAAGATTCAGAGTTGTACGCAGACACCCATGGTGTTGTCGGATCACTCTTTCTTGACACTAACCATGTCATGGGGAGGGAAAGAGTCAACACCCTGTGGAAATTTAACAATTTTTTATTGAACTTGAAAGATTTTAGGAAATGGTTCAACATAAAATTAAGCAAATTCTAACAGACAGTGAAAAGCGGATAAGGAAGGGAATACTCTGACACTCTGAAGGTAGTTCTCTGGGGTGAGATTATAAAATATCGGCCTATTACAAAAGAATCAACAGTGTGCCTTGATAAACTTCAGAGGCAGTTTAAAGATCTGCAGGCTCAGCATGCAGCGGGGAGGAGGGCCTTCCACTCTTGTAGCCACTAGGGATCAGATCCAAGGGATTTTAGATATCCGCACAGAGCAAGCCTTACAATTTATTCAGCAAAAGTATTATGGGGGGTCCTAGGCCACCGACTACTAACCCATAGGCTTAGGCAACATAAGACTTGGTCCAATATTACCAAATTAGACATCCGACCTCCAGGAAAATGGTCTCCCTCCCAGAGAAATAGAACATACTTCCAGACCTTCTACAGTGCCTTATACAGATCTGATGGAGGCAGGGTGCTTGAGGACGAGGCCTTCTTGGAGGACCTTAGACTCCCAAGATTATCTGAGAAGCAGACCTTGGAGAAACCTATTTCTTCAGTAGAACTTGCTCAGGCTATCTCGGCCCTTAGACCCTTTAAAAGCCCTGGCCGGATGGGTATACAGGTGATTTTATAAGGCATTCAGGAAAGAGCCATCACCAGCTTTGTTAGAGGCTGTAGAAGTGTTCAATCAGGTGAACCAACCACGACTCCTGGCGATATGCATATATTTCTAGCATACAAAACCAGATAAGGACATCACATCTTGTTCCTCCTACAGACCTATTTCGGTTCTTAACATTGATTATAAAATTTTGCCTCTATCATAGCTAAAAGATTTGAGGTCTTTTTGCGGAGGTAATAGATCTGGACCAGACTGGTTTTGTTCCAGGTCATCGAACACAAGATGACATAAAAGAACATTATTATGCTACAGCATGCCAGGAGGAGGGTTCCCTTTCGTTTGCTTTCTCTGGATGCAGAAGAGCGTTTGACCGCGATCAATGGCCTTTTCTGTGGGGCGTGTGCTGAGGAATTTGACATTCCAGATTCGGTCATTAACTTAATAAAGCTAATGTATATGGACCCCAGGGCTTATATTCGAATCAATGGGTCATTTTCAAACCCTATTCCATTATCCCGTGGTACCAGGCAGGGTTGCCCCTGTCCTCCCTGCTGTTTGCTCTGTATTTAGAATCCTTAGCCCAAGCTCTAAGACAGGAGGAGATGGTCTCTGGGTGAGACTGACCTCAGGCATCCATAAACTCGCACTTTATGTGGATGACTTAGTGATATACATGACTGAGCCTGAGATTTCTCTCCTCTTCTTTGGGATATTTTGGCCAAATTGGGGAATTGGCAGGATATAAAGTTAATTTGTCTAAATCTGAGGCTTTGTTCTAAATTTTACTCCATCAGTGGACCTCAGAAATGGGTACCCTTTAAATGGGACCTACAAAGTGTTAAGTATCTGGGGTACAGATTGGTATGACTTATGAGAATTTGTTCTCCTTAAATTACCCTCCTTTTCTTTTTAAAACTAAGGCTGAATTGGAGAATGGAGCACTCTTCCCCTATCTTTATACCAAAAGTAGAATCTATCAGAATGGTGGTCCTCCTCGTTTTCTCTGTTTGACCCAGACTCTCCCAATACAGGTAACAGATCCGTTTTTCAGGTCAGTTGCAGAGGAAAGTCTCAGCTACATTTGGGGAAGCAGAGACCGTGGATCAATCTTGCAGTTATGCAGCTCCTAGACAGAGGGTGGTATGTACCTTCCTAATGTCAGGTTATACTATCTGGCTTCTCAGGTCAGAATTTCACTATTCTGGCTAGATAGGAACTATATAGCTAGGTGGAAGTCAGTTGAAAGCCAGGAGAAGGAATTAAGAGATGTTTTTCAGACGTTGCTCCTTCTCCCTCCCTGGTAACCGAGGTAAATAAATCCGATCACTCAGTCCACCTTGAGGTCCTGGCAGAGGATGCTGTCCTCCTAGAATTTGTGAAGTGGAGGCCTGTTTTGTTCTCCTTACCTTGTACGGATTCCTGTATCCTGGCCAAACTGGATGGGGATACCTTAAGTGGCAAAGAGGAGGTCTACATCTGATATACCATTTTATGCCCAGGGGTAATCTTATCATTTACAGACTTAGTTCAAAGGTTTGGCATCCAATATTCAGACAGGTTTAGATATTTTCAAACCAGGGATTATCTCCCTTCCTCAGGGATGTGAGTTGGAGGACTGCTCCTTCCAGGTTTCTGAAATTTTGATAAATGCAATAGATGGAGAGCTGTCCCATCGCATATCATTTCCAATTTATACAAGGGTTTACAATCCTGAAAGAGAGCCCCTAGATAAAACGAGGTTAACCTGGGAGAGGGACTTGGGAGGGAATCTCCTTGCCCACATGGGATAGATATTTAAAATCAATGCAGAGGGGCATCTGCTCTGGACGCTGGAAGGAATTTGCCTGGAAGATAGCGGTGAGGTACTTCAGGGCCCTGTAGTGACTCAGAAGTACAGCAAGCAGAGGGAGCAGAATGTTGGAGGCAATGTGGATTCCCTTCAGCCACTCTGGCCACATTTTTGGTCTTGCCGAATCTTGCAACCATTTCTGGCATGTCTTCATGATGCCCTTCAACAAATAATCTCTCCTGACATTAACCTGATTCTCTTCTTTCCTTTTGGTGAGTGTCCCCTGTTTCAACTGGATATTCCTAATAAGAAATTAATTAATCTGGCCTTTCTTGCTGCCAAAAGCTATCACTAAAAAATGGATGTCCCCATTGCCTCCTGCTTTGGATCAGAGGCATCAAATAATGATTGACATTTACAAAATTGAGAAAATTACAGCTACTCTGAATAAATCTCAAACTGCTTTTTGAGATTGTGAGAAAATGGGTAATATATACCACACCGATAAGAAAGAGTTTATACCATGAAAGCGGGAGGTTTCTCTGCTATTCTCTGGTGTTGGTTGTTCCCCCACCAACCCTGATGTACTGGGTCTGCAACATTTAAAGCTTAATGAAATATTGAAATAGTGCACTGTATGTTACCTTTATGTACTTTTTCAATTATTTATGTCTTGTACTTTCTGTTTATGTCTGCATCCTTTTCATGTACTGTTGATATCTACTTTTGCTTTAGTAATGTATGTTCTTTACTACAAAATAAAGAACGAAAGTTTTAAAAAGGAACAGGATCACTCAATGTTTTGAGTGCTATCAAGGCTGTTCCTGGCCTCTCGGTTCATGTCTTATTACTGTTTAGTAACAAAATGGACAGCGGTCTGACACCCCATTCTTAACCCGTGCATCCTGAACAATTTGTGTGCAGACAGACGCTCCATATGATCACCCTCAACCAGTTCATACTGTCTTTGGAGCCTGTGTCTTGACTCTGTTCCCTGACCTCCAGCAGGTGTATTTTCCATTAGGATCCATCCTTTCACTTTCCCTTACTTTCGAATTTCAGGTGGGCTGACACCTTGTATGGTTCAGGGCAATGCCCTATGGCTTGTCTTCTATGCCTTTAGTGTTCACCAAAGTACAGTGTATCTGTTGGTCATGGTTCTTTCTCCAGTGCAGGCACCAGGGTCCTTCTGTAACTGGACGCTGGCTCATGTGTTTTAGCACCAGGAGGCCATGTATTGCTCCAGGTATCTGGCCATCCAGACATTCCTGAATCTGAGCCCGATGATCAACCATCAGAACTGGTGCCAAGCAGGTGATTGTGTTCATTGAGCGTCAAACTTTTTACAAGCCAGGCCTTGCAGACTGAGTGATCTTACCTCCTTCTTGGGCAATTGCTTCTGGCCGGTATTGCCTAATTTTACTGAACTTCTAGGACAGCCATGGTCAACTGGGCTTATTGGCAGTTAGGCCCCTTCAGTGGGAAGGAACTGGAGCAGTAGTGGACCCAGTAGTATGACCGCCTGAACCAGCTGGTTCTGGTAACTCAGCTGATGTGGGACACCATTGAGTGCATGGAATCTGCAGATGAACCAGCTTGCACTGCATGTCATGGAGAAGGACAATCAGTGGACAATCAGCCAATTGGGAGAGAGGTTGCATGAGTGGTTTTACAGCCAGAAGTGATTGCATAACTGTTTCTCTCAGTGGGGCAGACTTCTGGTGGACCTTTTAACCTCCTAGGAAACCAGAAAGTGAGCCTGTTCTGTGTCCACCCCGTGACAAGAACACTGATGAAGGATGCCTTCTTCAGGCTCTGGACGCTGGTCCTTTCAGATGCCTTCTGTTTTCCTAAACCCACGAAGTAGTTCTCAAGGTGCAGAGGGACAGAGCAAACCTGATCTTGATCACTTCTGATTGGGCATGGTAGATCTTACTTTGAGAGGGTTCCTGCAGTAGGTCATAACATGTAGGACTAGCACCACCTGGCGTCTGGACCACACGGCAGACTTTTCCAGCAATGCCTGATGCGGGACAGCCCACCCGGCGTCATGTGACAACTTCAATGTGACCCTATATAGTGAGCGGTCCTCACCCCACGTCCAGTTCTTTCCACAATCGCCTCATGCAGTTACCTCGTGGTAGACTTGCTCAGTGATTGTCGTTTGTTTTCTGTTTACACTTTGTTTTTGGTCTTTAGACGCTTGCTATGTCTTCTCCTATATCAAAGAAGTGGAAACTTCTGGCACCAGATCCTGCACAAGGACAGCCACTATAAGTGCGCATTTGTCTGGGCCGGACCATCCTATGGGTACCTGTCCAGACTGCCAGCCTTTCAGCCAGGCCACCCGGAAATGGAGACAGCAGGCTCTGGAGGCACATTTGCTAAAGTCTTGTTTGGCTTCACTGGAGAAACAAATGGAGCAGATCAGGGATCTAAACATAAAGATAAGAAGAAACACCAGAAGTGCTCGTAGGAGGGTTCCAGGGCCGAATCTTCCAGGCCCTCCTTCAGCAAGGCTTTACCCCCGCCACCTCCAGTCAAGATTGTCCAGGCGTCCAGGGATTGCAGCAGTACCACTGCAACACTTGCTCCCTGGTCTTGGCAGGCAAGTTGCCTCTGGCTCCTCACGCGACCGCCTTTGCTTCAGCTGTTAAATCGGCCCCTGCTTCTCCCGAGGACTGCCTTGGCCACCGATAAGTCGGCTCTCGGGACACGCTTCGGTCTCAGCCGCTAAGTCGGCAGGGGGTTCCTCCTCCTGGCAGGCTTCATGTCTTGAGAAGTCAGCCTTCTGGCGGGCGAGATGCGCTGATTTCTGCCGGGACTTTTTTTTTTAAGTTTTTGTTGACCGGTAAGTGCACTAGACAAATCCTATTTTCAGGCACGCACCCGGGAGGGGATACAGATGAATGCCAACTGACCTTGAACCAGATTAAGCTGTTGGTGGTATTTTCGTGAATGGAGTTTGGACATTGCACCAGGGAAATTCCCTGCTCTTTTCGAGAAGTGCCATGGGATCTTTAACATCCACCAGAACAGGCAGATGGGACCTCTGTTTTAATTTCTCATCCGAAGACGGCACCTCAGAGTGCAGCACCTCTCATGCTGCACTACAGTGTCAGTATTGGGATATTAACCCAAGTGCCTGGTGTGGGGATAGGACCCACAGCCTACTGATCTCCCGGCCTCAGAGGTGAGTGTGCTACCTGCTGAGCCAGAGCCACTGACACTGCACTTGTTAGCCCACCTGACGTCCGGAGAGAGAGCAGGGAAGACTGCCTTCTCCCCGCCAGTAGCTCAGTCTAGTACCCACCCCTGCTCCCCTCTGGGGTCCCTGGGAGGAGGTCCTCCTACTCCATCTGGACCTGACACGAGGCACCTCCCATTCCCCGAGGAGGATTGGTTCTCTTCCGGTTGCAGACCTGACAATGGACATTCCTCCTGCATCAGATCCAGCAAAATCTGACCCGACACAGGACCCTCCAACTTCTCTCTCCTTGCCAGGACCTGTTCGCCTGTCCCCACCATCGGCTTCTTCAGCAGACCAGGGTCTCCTGTTGGACCCCTGCTCGGGTCCCGACATCAACCTACCCAGCACCAGATCCGCTTTCTGATGCCGGACCCGTGGCACCAATCCTGATGACTGCAGTTCCGACGTCGGATCAGCCTCCTCATTTATACCACAGCTGGTTCTTTCTGTATTCCCCTAATGTCAGCTTCTCTGACATCTTGGCTCAGGTGTCAAGATTTGCTAATGATGTCCAGTAGTCCATTTTAAATGCCCTTCAGAGGCTACAAGCTCTTTGGGGCAGATGCAGGATATCCTTTCTGACCTTCAAGCCTCAGGAAGGACTCTTAGGTCAGTTTACTACTTTTACCACACCCAGCCAAGAAGTTGGCAGAGGATGACATTTTGTTGTGCCAGCCACAAACCCAGGACAGGGACCCAACAGGGCAGGCGCAGAGCAGGGACAGCTTTGCCTGCCCCTACCTCATAGCTGCCAAAGCCTCCAGAGGTGGAGGTACAGCCCAGCCACAGGTTCTGCTTCAGCCTGACTCCTTGCCAGACCACCTCCTCCAGTCTCCAGGAGGTGGTGGTAAGGGTCACTTCTCCTTCACCTGGACAGGTGGAGGGAAATTACAACAGATGCTTGGGTCCTACAGCCCATAGAGCACTGTCACGCTTTAGAACTTCTGAATTGCCTCCCAGAACTGCCTCCAATTCCCCAGATCACATACCAGTGCTGCTGTGGGAAGTATGTACTCTGCTGGGCAGGAAGGCCATAGAACCAGTTCCTCGGGAACAAAGGCACAGGGATTTTGTTCTCATTTCTTTCTAGTCCACAGGAGATTTAAGACCTATTCTGGATCTGAGTGAATTGAACTTTTTTTTTTTTACTTTATTTTCACTAGTTTCATGTAAAAGCATAATATATATGTGCCAACAGGCAGGTAATACATCTGGAATGGCTTACTAAAGCAAGCACTATCTTGACTGTGCTTTTGTGGCACTGCACCTCTCAAGTCTCAGCCCCCAGCCCTGCCCATCCCTGGACCTACTGCGATCTGATCCCAGGCTTACCCCCACTGGGAGGGCCGTTGGTCGGCCCGTACTCTGGCAGGAATCCCCAACTGGAGGAACCCTAGCTTGCCCTCCAGGGTGGGGCCACCAGGACAGGGCGCGGTGGAACCACTTCTGTGGTGCCCGTGAGGTCGGGAAATGGTTGGGCATGGGCGTGGCCTATTTTTTTTATTTTAGAACAACAAGCCCCCAGAGGGGGAATGCAATGACGCCTGCGCCTGTTCCTCCCCTTAGTAATGTAGGTGCCAGTGATTGCAATGACACCCCAGCCTCTGCTAGAGGGCAGCGTGTCCACCCCTCCCGGGAAGGAGAACAGTCATGAGGACGCTCAATCCTTCTCCCTGGATGGCCTTCCGGGTCCGTTGTCTGCGTCTGGCAGAAGAAATCCAACTGCCGCGCCAGCAGGGCCAGCTAAGCACCATCATTTTACAGTAACAGACCATGAGCACCCCTGTAAGATGTTACAACACTTTGGGGTTTCAGAATATCAACCACATTTAAGCTTACTGTCCACATAGTTGGGTTAATTCACCCACTTCCTGTACAACATATATAGAATATAAATGTTCAATAACGACCAAAGTAGCCATGAGCAGGGACAATCGAAAAGGCTAAACAAATATTGTGCACCTTGCAAAGGGATTAGGTCCCATTCCTATGTACATCAGGGTAAAAATAAAATAGTACAGTACTTTTCTGCAAACTCCCAATAGATTACAGTTACCAAAGGAACTGAACTTCTGTATTCAGCACAAAGTTCAGGATGGTCACCTGCAAAGTCTGCTGCCCTACGTGCAAAAGTGGACTGGATATGCTCTCTGGACATGCAGGATGCATACCTGCATATCAAGGTGTCAGCCCTACCAGAAATATCTCGTGTTCCTGTTTTTTTTTTGGGGGCACTAACATTTCAGGGTATTGCCTTTGCTTGCTATCTGCCACTGGTATTTACCAGATGCAGTGGTGGCAACAGGCCTCATGGGGAGAATCTTCTCCTGTCTGGATGACTGGTTGCTCAAAGCTGAGTCCAAGGAGCACCTGTCTTACACCTAACACATACCAGACAGCTGTTTCTTGCCCTAGGGATTACAGTCTACCTGCCCAAGTCAGTCTTGACCCCTGTCAGTATGTCCAGTACATAGGAGCCATACTGGACACTGCTCAGGGATCTGCTTTCCTGTCCGGGACAGGGCAGAATGCCTGATTGCTCAGGCCCAGGTGCTTTACAGCAGCAGATATGCTCACAGCCAGGAAATTCCTCAGTCTGCTAGGCCTGATGGTGGCAGCCATTGTTACTGTTCCCTGGCAAGGCTGCACATGTGGATCCCCAGTGGACATTAAGGGTTCAGTGGACTCAGCAGTCTGATGATCTAGAACAGAAGATTCTCTTCACATTGCTGGTGAAGAAGGTGCTTCAGTGGTGGATGGAACCTGGCAATTTGCTCAAGAGGGTCCTTTCCTAATCCCTTCCCTCAACAGATTCTCACCACAGAAACTTCAGTGATGGACTGGGGATACCTGGGCCCTAATCAGACCCGGGCAGTTGGACCAAAGTGGAGTTCCTTCACGTAAGCGTTTTAGAGATGAGGCGTTCTGTATGCTATGCAAGGCTTCCAGAACCACCTGTCCCCGGAACCTTTGCTGGTGCAGACCGGCAACATCAGTGTGGTACACTACATAAGCAAGGGGTGACTCAGTCATACTCTCTGTACAGAGAAGTGGCGAGGGTTTGGTATTGGGCTACACAACATGGTCTAGAACTGTTGGCTGTCCCTGTTCCAAGTGTCCAGAACATCCTGGTGGACAAGCTAAGCAGGTTGCAGTCCAGAATACATGAGTGGGAGCTGCTGAACTTGGTAGTGGAAGGCCTGTTTGACAAGTGGGTTCCCCAGAGTTGAACCTTTTGCGTCCCCACTCAATGTAAAATTGCCGCTTTTCTGCTCGCTTGCTCCAGGGCCTGGAGTTTTCTGACGAGATGCATTGTCCCTCTTTTGGAAAGGGAGGTTCCTCTATGCCTTCCTCCTTTCCACTAAGTCAAGTGTGCTGCTCAATCTCCCAGATGGAAGGGGCCACTCTGATTCTCATTGCCGCCTTCTGGCCTCATCAGATCTTGTTTCCCTTACTGCAGCAATTGGCGCTGGAACTTCCTGTGCCCTTGCCTCTGTAGAAAGGCTAGCTATTGCAAAGGAGGGCTCCCTAGTCCCTACCAGACCTCAGGTCGCTCCATCTTCTTGCATGGCTCCTGAGGACATAGCTGTGGCTAGATTTGGAGTGTCTGAAAGGTGGCTGATGTCCTGGTGGCTGCAAGAAGCCCTCCACCAGGATCACTTATTCCATGAAGTGGAATTGCTTTACTCTGTAAGGCTGCTTCCCATGACTTGGATCCCTTCACTTGTCCAATGACTCAGATTGTAGAATACTTGCTGTCCCTTTCAGACACTGGACTGCAATACTCTTCCATTAAAGGTGGACCTGGCAGCCTCTCAAACCGCCTAAGGCCTCACTGCCCCCTCCTTAACGGCTCCTAATTTCTTCTCCCTGACCTGCCCCTCCCCTGTTCATCTCCTGACTTTTAAAAGTGGTGTATCACTGCTTTTAGGTGCTTATCTCAGACTGCTCTACATTATTAACAGCTAATCTGCAACTGTTTTATCCTAGTGGCTGGACTTGTATTGTACCCATTCTAACTGTATATTGCACTTAAGTACTATTTCTGCTCTGTAAATGGTTTGACGATTTGTAACTGTACTTATGTCTCGAGCTATCATGCCTTACTCTGTACCTGTCCCTCCCCCAGAACGCATCTGGAAATGAGCTGCCGGCTCGGTATGCCTTTCTTAGTGAAACTTTTAAATAAGTAAATAAAAAAACTTCAGTTTTCCATATGCCTATTGATGGCCATGCGGGGCACAACTCAAGGTGTCCCATATGTTCTTAAGAAGCATTCTTCATTTAAACCTCCTGTCTACAATCCAGTCCCAGCCTGGGATTGTTTTGGAAAACTAAGCCACTGCGACTTCATGAGCTATGCTTTTGATCGTGGAAAGCATTATTTCTTACCCCAGGGGTCCTTTAGCATCAGTAACAGTATGCAGTTAGTGGCTAGGTTGTACTGCCTCAGAGGTGGAGACTATGGCAATGAAAGGATTGAATTAACCAGTCAGAAAGGAGCTAGAGGTGTGCTGGAGGAGCCTGCCAGAGGACATCAGAATTTTTCTCTGACTGGCTGATAAACATTACCTCTGAGGTGCTCCCTCATCTTAAGAAAACTAACTTTTATTACTAAAACCTTTCTTTTGTGCTGAGTTGTGAGTATTTTATTTTGTTCAATTTTATGATGTTTTAGCATTCCTGATTGGTTCCTGGAGCCATGTTTTCTGTCGCGGTTCCATAACATTTTTCTGAGGTAAAAAGTAACAGTGTTTTGTGTATTTCAATGGTTCCTCATTTTGTTTTTATAGCGGTTCTCTTATTTTACTGGGAACCACTATTTTTCTCCACTTTACTGCAAATTTGACTATTTAAGTAGCGGTTCTTTACACGAGGGAACCGACCATAGATTGTTTTTTCTCCCTATTGGGAACCGACATTGCTTCATTATTCATTACATTGGCATGTCAGAAAAACCAAAAAGAGGATTGGACCTACCGGTTTAAAATTGTTTAAGTGCCACTGAATTGTGGCTGAAGCTGATACCTATGACCTGTGTTTAAGGTGCTTAGGTCCAGCTCATTTTTGTTCACTTTGCTCTAAATTTTGTGCCAAAACTTCAAGAAAGAGCAAAGAGGCTAAGAATTGTGGCTTCAGAAGAAATCATCCTCCGTTCCTAAGAGTCAGGAGCGAAGGCTACCGATGAGGGGCCTCTTAAAAGTAAACTTCCATCAGGGTGCTGAAGTGCCCTCAAAGCCTAAAAATATAAATAAGGTTGCTGATGAAGTGCCCTCTAACTACAAAAGCAATAGGAGGGCTGATGAAGCTCTCTAAAAGAAAAGATGATAAAGGTGCTGATGAAGTGCCTAACAAGCCTAGGACTACTAAATGTGCTGATGAGGTACCAAGCCATAAAAGAAAATCTGATCAGGTCACTGATGAAGTTCCTGCTAAACAGCCTCTTAAAGAGAAACATACCACTGCCAGTCCACACCTAAGCAAGGAGAGTCTTCAGTGGGCAAAAACATAGACAAAACAAAAATACAGAGCTGCAGGGGCACACTTGCCCAGATATACAGAAAGATTTGCCCTCTGTGGAAGAAATGACTAAAGCCTGGCATCTTTACTAAACTCTGGGATCTATTTTTTTTTTTTCTAATCCGCCACTGCTAGCACCCTCCCAGCGCTGCTCCCTCTGAGGGAGGTTTCTACCCTGGGGATGAGGATGATTATTATGATGAGGACACAGAGGAAGACCTACTAGAAACTGATGTTTCCTCTAACCTAATTTTAGTGCTTCTCCCAGTGATCAGGAGGATACTTCCTCCATGGTTACTTTTGCAGCACATGGTGGATACCCTGGATATCCCCTCACAGGAGTCCACAGGAGGATGAGGGCAGCGACTACAGGAGATGATGGGTCTTCCTCTCCAAAGAAAATAGTCATCCCTACTTATAAAGCCTTCAGACAGAATGCCATGAAGCTGCTCCAGATCTCTACTTCTCTGTCTGGAGTAGACAAGAAAATAGATAAAAAGTATCAGCTTTCTAAAACTAACACTGATTTCCTGTATGTGCATCCCAGCCGCCAAGGTGTGGTTCAGCAGGCTGCTTGTGACAAGGCCAATGTCCCCTCTCCCCTGAGAAGGGCTCCAGGTGACTTGATTTTGTGGCTAAGAAAGCTTATACCTCAGTTTCTCTCCTTTTAGCCTTTCTTCCCATTTGGCTTACACAGCCAAGTGTCAGAAAGGCTTTATGGAACTCAGTCATGGCCATTGCTACACGTAAGTCAGATACATTGGTCCATGACATTTTGGAGACTGCAAAAACTGCCCTGGAAGCAACCAAGTTCCAGTTCCACGTGGCAGCAGACAATAATGATGCAGCCTCCAGAGTTATAGCACAGGTCATTTCTCTCAGGCGCTTTGCTTGGCTGAAAACCAGCTTGTCTGAGGACACCCAGTCCAAAGCTGTGGAAGTTTCCTGTGAACAGAACTCCCTCTTTGGTGACACAACAGTAGCCTACATGAAGAAAGTAGATGAATACAAACTGCCTGCCAGAGTAGTTCAGCTAAGCTGACGCACCTTCAAAAAGCTCGGAATAAAGGGAACAGGGGCATGGGTTACTTCCTATGCCCTTTTCCCCTATCCCATGCCAGTGGACTATACACAGATGAGGTTGTACAGAGCTAGAGGCAGGACAGGGCAAAGAAGAGAAACTTCCACCTCTGCTCCTGCCACTCAGTCTAAGCCCGACTCCAGCTCCTTGGTCATCCCCCTCTACCAGTAGGGGCAAGCTCTCCCACTGTCTCCAAAATTGGAAACCCATCACTGCAGATGTCTGGGTTCTGGAGGTAGTGGAAAAGGGCCTATCCCTTCAGTTCAGGAAGTTTCCATCTCTCAGGGGTCCCTTTATATCAAAGCCTCAAACTCCTCAGAAAGACTTTTCTGGAGCTGGAAGTGAAGAAACTGCTAGCAGCAAAAGCAGTAGAGCCAGTACCTCCCTCACAGAGAGGAAAAGATCTCTATTCAGATGCTTCCTGGCACAGAAGAAAAAGCAGGGAGTGGCGACCTATTCTTGACCCAAGATACTTTTTTTTTTTGCAATTGTTTAAGCAGGAGTAGCACACTAAGCTGAAAGCTTGTTTACAAGTGCGACCTGGGAGCCTAGGGAAGTTAAGTGACTTGCTCAGGGTCATACAGTATGCAAGTGGGGGCTGTAGGATTCAAACCCAGGTCTCCAGATCTGCAGCCCAGAGCCCCAAACCACTGCGCTACACTGCTTCCAACTAAACAGGCACTTACTCAAACCAAAATTCAGAATGGTCACACTCAAAACAGTGATTCACTCCCTTCAGCAGGGAGGCTGGCCAGTTCCCTAGATCTCAAGGATGCCTATTTTCACATTCCAATAAGGCAGTCCCACAGGCAATACCTAAGGTTCAGGCTCCCATCAGGACACTACCAGTTTGCAGCCATGCCTTTGGGCCTTACTTCAGCCTGCCCCAAGGATATTCACAAGTGCCTAGCTGTAGTGGCTGCTTACTTAAGAAAAGGACATTTGGCCTGCCAGTGGCACTGAGGGTTGAGGTGCTGGATGCCATACCTCGTGCTCGCGGTGACCGGGTTGGGGAATGGGCCGAGAGGGGAGGCAGGATTGGCGTCCCCACGGATGCTCTCCTTGAGGGCTGGTTACAGGGCAGCGATGCCCACGTGCGTTACCATGGGTAGAAACACGGGCGGTGAGGCATAACGTCTCCCTATAGGGGGATGGGGAGGACACTGTGGATGCTTCACAGCGGCGAGTGTGTAGTCACACTGCCTATCTGGATGCAAGTCCTCTGCATCTGCACCCTCAGGGGATGGGACCGTAGAAAACCAAAGGCAAACAACTCCCGTTCCCTTGTAGAATGGCGCTGGGTCCATGTTACATCTGGGAACAGCTGAGAAGACTGGAGGAAGGATTCCTGGGACAGGGACCAGGAGAAAGTTAAAAAAAAAAAAAAAAAAAAAAACAGGGCATTTCAGTCTTCCCATACTTGGACGACTGGCTCCTGGTGGGCAGGTCGGAGACTTTCGCCCTCAAACCTTGCAGTCTCTGGGCTTCCTTATAAATGAAAAAAATCCCATCTGACTCCAGCTCAGCTCCTGAACTTCATAGGAGAAGAGCTGGATACTCAAATAGGCAAGGGCTTTCTTCCAGCAGACAGAATTTAAATCTTCCTGTCAATAGCAAATTCCTTTGTCCTGGACCAACCCAGACCATCCAGGCACTTTCTAAAAGCTTCTGGGTTACATGGCATCAGTGAGCAGTCATCCCAGGAGTCTGGTTCCAGATGAGGGACATTCAGTATTGCAGTCTCACTGGTCCCAAAAAGCACCTCTTTCAGGTTGGTTCCAGTAACAAAGCCTTCCTCTAAGCCATGGACTGGTGGAAGGATTTAGCCAACCTCTCAGTAGGGGTTCCTTCCAATTTCCTGCACCCTCAAAAGTCATTACCACAGATGCCTCCCTCTTGGGGTGGGGGCTCATCTAGAGGGCCACTGTATCAGTGGCAGTCGAACTCAGAGGAATCTGCAAATCACATCAACCTTCTGGAACTCAGGCCGTTTACCTTGCCCTGAAAAGCTTCCATGATGGGTGAAAGACCACACAGTGCAGATCAAAACAGACAATACCACTGCAATGTTTTACATAAACAAGCAGGGGTGGCACAAGGTCATCTGTGCTTTGCACAGAGGCATTGAGGATCTGGTCTCTGGCTTACTCCTCGACATCATCCTCACAGCCATTCACCTTCCTGGCCAGGACTACACCCTAGCAGATGCCCTAAGTCGCATCAGCCAGGGCACAACGAATAGACCCTGAACAAACAGGTCCTTGCCACATTGTTCAGGAGGTGGGGCACCCTAGAGATAGATCTGTTTGCCTCCACCTCAGTCATCCGCACCTTGCTCTGTACTGTTGCCCTGCAGGAACTCTCCAGCAGATGCTCTGACCTTGGATTGGACATGGAAGTTCCTTTATGCTTTCCTTCCTTCCCTCTGGTTGACAGAATGATGCTGAAGCTGAGATCCCAGCCTGCAATAATGCCATCCTAGTGGCACCTGACTGGCAAAGGCAGTCATGATACTCCTTCCTGCTAGCCCTGGTCTGCAGCAAGCCTGTCGATTTCCTCTCAGTCACTCTGTCTTGACTCTTCCTCGGCTAGGGTGGTGTATCCTAATCTGCAGTCTCTTTACCTTAAAGCCTGGCCCTTGAAGAGCTAGAGTTCCCAGAAACTCAATATCTGACAGGTCCTTAAGTTCCTGAGGATGGCCAAGAAGCCTAGTACCAAGAAAACATATGCTGCTGAGTGGAAAATATTTTCCTTCTGGTGCAGAAAAAACCCATAAATCCTCTCAAAGCATCAGTCTCCCATTTTTAGACTATTTGGTGCACTTGCAGGCGTTAAGGCCTCATCCTTAAAACTGCACCTAGCTGCAATTTCTGCTCATCTGTCCATAGGTAAAGAGAGTCTGTCATTTCATTGCCTTCCACCCATCTGAAATACGTCATTTGGAAAACTGACTTTTTAGTTGCTGTCACCTCTGCTAGAAGGATTTCTGAGTTTCAGGGACTTTGCATGGAACCTACCACATTATCCCTCACAGGGATAAAGTAGACTCAGAACAGACAGGAAGTTCTTGCCTAAGGTAGTCTCTGAATTCCACCTTAAGCAGTCTGTCACTCTTTCTGTTTTCTTCACTGAATAGTCCACTCCTGGAGAACAGAGGCTGCACAGCTTGGATGTGAAGCAAGCTATCTCTTACTACTTGGAACATACCAAGCTGTTTAGGGGCTCTACCACCCAGCTCTTCCTCACCTGTGGGGAGGTAGGAAAGGAAGACCAGCCACTAAGAGGACCATCTCTCATTGGATAGTCTCTTATATCCAGTTCTGTTTTGACAAAGCTAGCAAACAGCCCCTGAGGGCCTCAGGGCTCACTCTACCAGGGGCACTGTAGCCACAATGGCAGCATAGGGATATTCCCTTATTCGTTGTCTGCAAAGCAGCCACCTGGAATACTGTACACACACCTTCACTAAGCATTACTATTTGGAGTATATATTCCAGGTCTGATGACAAATTTGGCAGAAGTCGGTCCTGCAGAGCCTCTTCTCTAAGTAGGTTCTCTACCGCCTCCCAACTGCACTTCTTTGTAGTCTGCATACTGTTACTGATGCTAAAGGACCCCTGGGGTGAGAAGAAAAATTATTCACTGTAGTAGTTTGTTTCTTCCAAGGTGTCCTTTAGCATCAGTGCTCCTCCTTCCTCCTCCCCGGATAACCTTTCTGGAGCCGGGCTCCACTTCTTGTTCCTTGACTCTTGGAACCAGGTTTGTAGCAAAGTTGCATGTTTTCTAGTGGTTCATGTTTCATGCCTTTTGCAGGATTTTTAAATCCTATTGGTTTACATTTAATATGGGAATGTTCCATTTAGTTGTCAAAAATTCTGATGCCCTCTGGGCAGGCTCCTCTCAACACACCCTTTTTGATCGGTTAATTCACTCCCTTCATTACTATAGCCTCCGGCAGTACAACCTAGCCACCAACTGCATACTGTTACTGATGCTAAGGACACTTTGGAAGAAACAATATTACTATGGTGAGTAATTTTTCTTTAGTTGCTGTGACTTCTGCTCAAAGTTTCGAGCTGCAGGCTCTTTTGTGTGACCTTTATTTGATTTTCCCCAAAGTCAGGTTGTGTCTGCATACCAGCCCTAAGTTTCTTCAAAGGTGGTGTCAAGAGTTTACTTTAAATCAAACTATTAGCCTGCCAGATTATTTTCCAGACATGCCAATCCAGGGAAGCATTGCTTCATACTTTAGATGTACATAGACTACTCAGATATTGTGTTCATCGCATGAAGGACTGCAGGAAGTCCTCACAGCTATTTGTTTTCTTAGCCCTCTGGAAAGAGGTGTGAATCAGTTCCTGAGCAGTGCCTGGCCAATTGGTTGTCAGCTGTATTACTTTTGTTATAGGAGTATGGTAAGAACTTAGCGGGTTGTGCATAGCCATTCAGCCAGAGCATGGCCACCTCTGTTGCCTGTTTCAGGAATGTCAGTTGCAGAGATTTGTGCTGCTGCCACCAGGAGTACTGTTCACACTTTCACTAAACACTACAGTCTGGACATTGTCTCTAGAAGAAGGGCTGGTCTGTGGCCTGGCTGTGCTTTAAGGCCTCCTGTCCTAGGCCTGTAGCCTCCAGCCACCCAGACTCTTCCTCTATCAGTACTGCTTGGGACTCAATCAATAGGTGTGGCTTGATGAGAGATAGTCTCAAGATGATACTTGGTACAGTTATGTAAGAACTTATCGTAGCAGTAGATCTTGAAGGATCTCTTAATCAGGCCATACAGTTCCTGCCCCATTCCCCTTTGGACTCTGAGCTTCTCTGTCTGAGTCTCTCTTTCCTGGATGGGCTACCTTCTGTTCTACCTCGCTTTGTGCAGGGAATGGATTAGTTCTTCCTCTGTTCGTCAGGAGGAGATCCTTCAGGTATGATCTCTGGTGGGGGAACTGAGGGCGCAGCAGTCCACGCTTATGTAGTGGAAGGCGTTGACATCCCTGTCGCCCGTGCGGTGGCCCTAGTAGATGGCTAGCATAATAGTTTCCATGTGGTCCTAGTGCCTGACAACTATAGTTCCATAAATGTGGCCTGATGTAAGACATTATCTTGAAGATCTACTGTTACAGTAAGTTCCTTCCATAACTGTACTTTCCAGATGCCCTGACCATGTGTCCAGCTACTTCCTGGCACCCCCATACTTGATCTGCATGATCTGAACCAGTTCATGCGAGAACACAAGATCTGCCAAGAATCCATCTTCATCATTGATTATTACTTGTGGGTCTACAGAGGCATTGGGACCCCGTTGGAGCTTTTTCTGCGAGAGGAGCCAGTGTCAGCTACTGAAGTTGCTGCGCACCCCATGTGGTGCCATGGTCTGCAGTAGTAACCACCATCACCCTTATGAACCTTATTTCTGTTCTTCCCACTGTTTAGTGCACACTGTGGGAGTGACAGTGCCTCAGTTTGACCATCAAAATTTTTTTCGATAAGCCAGTCGTGTGAGCGAACTTCATGTCTTACTGAGCATGTCTTGGGGCTTCACACGAATTAGATTCTTGGACACCTGTTTCTCCATGGAATGCCACACCCTAGAGGTTCATGAGCTAAAGTGTGGTCACCAGATTTCCACTTTTGGAGGCAGACAAACCTGTGTAGCCAAGGTTACGACTCTGGGCCTTTCCCTGGGTTCCTTGCAAGTATCTGTGGTACTGAGGAAGTACAGGTTCTCCTCTACCTCACCTCCCTGAGGCGTTGAAGGCCCTGGGGGTGGGTCTCATGGACAGCTGGCTCTTTCTGGGTGGCTGGCTGAGACCCCCAGTCTGACTGCCTGTGGTGTCCCTGATGGTGAGGCCAAAGCTATACAGTCAGTCTACACCAGACACCTTGGTGCGCCTCTGCTCCTGACACTGTCTGTGGTGTTGAGTAGAGTGGTGCCAGCTGTGCTGTCGGGTCCTCCTCCTGGTACCATTCGTGGTTACTGGAAACTGATCACAGCAAGGCTTGCAGTGTCATTTTGCTAAGGTGTTGGTCTGCCCTGGGTAGGTCTTGAGCTATGGTGGTGAGGTAAACACCAGCCCCAGTGGTGTGTGGGGCACAGATGGTGGTGCCAGTTCGGCCTGACACTTGGTGTTGTGCCAGAGATGGTGCAGCCTTGTAGCCCTTGCCCTGTCCCACTATCATTTGCAATGCCAGGCTGGTCTCTGGCACCACTCTTGAGGACACTGTTGGCCATGGAGCCAGGGAGAGCCCTTTGTCTAGGCTGGTCTCTGACCCTGGTGCTGGGGCGGGAACCAGCTGGGGGTTGGAGGCGACCAGGGCATGGAGTTTTCCCAGGATGGCTGGTTGAGCCCTGTTAGGTATTTTGCTGGGCTCTGTTGGACACCCTCTGACTTCGTTATTATGATCTAAAAACCCTTAGTTACCTGCAAGGAAACAACCATTTGGGGCATCAGGAGATCACTGCACCATAACAAAACATATACAATACCTCTTACAGGTTCTAGGACTGAGAAAGACTAATAATGAGAATCAGAAGTAATCATAAAAGCAACATAAGGTTCTTTTATTACCCCTCTAGTTAGCTTATAGGACAGTCATTATACATTACATAACTAGTTATGTAACATACGTACCAGCGGAGTCTGGTTCTCTCCGAACACTGCAGTGTCATGTAAGGTCTGCCTGAGATTTCCTCGGAAAGGAGGCATGGAAAAGGCGTTTAATACCCTGATAAGCTCTTAGTCTGGTAATAGATAGCCAGTTGACGTGCATGTGATGATCGCATACTATGACTTCTGTTGTGGTCCAATTTGGGACAGCAGAGTACTCTCTGTTGCCCTTTAGAATGCTACAAAGTGTAGCATTCTATTTTTTTTTTAATTTAAGTTTATTGACAAACATAGGGCACATTTCTTACAGATAGACTAAACAAAGCCAGGTATATTTTACATAAATGAGATATATCAGGTTTGGTACATGATAAAATTCCTTCTCTCGTAACATCTCTTAAGGATTTAGTTCAACCAGTCGTTTTAATTCCCAGACATTAGAACATTGTTAAATCCACAGGCGTGCTATAGTCTATTTTAAGCCTATTGGTCCATACTCCAAAAGGAATACTCAGCTGTAGGAGTCCATCTTACTCCACGCAAGTTATTGTAGAGTGGGGGTAGGACTTCAGGGAGTGGGTTGGGCTCAAGGCACCACTGTTTCCGCCAGATCTCCCATCTTGTCCACCTCCGAACAAATTTTGTTGTCTTGTTGTTTATCCTGTAGGTTATTTCTTCCATATCTGCAATTTCTTGAACCAATTGTATCCATGTGGCTATAACTGGGCAGTTATTTTGCAGCCATAGCCTACTAATATTTTTTTTTTTATCCTCCTGGACGCCCTCTTAGTTCCACTCCTTCAGGCCCTGCTCAGTGTCACCCAGCCCTCCCCAAGTCTGCCCTAGAGTGCTCCGGTGTCCCTACCTCCTTACTCTTCCTCCACGGGCACTACCTTTTCACAGCGGGGTCTGCCTGTGATTACAGGCTGGGTGGCTGGAGCGGCCGTCATCCGGAACACCGAGGAAGGTTTTCTGGTTTCTGCCCTCCCCTCCATCCCACAGAGGACGCGCCCGGCGGAACGGGCGCACGCACGCCTGCCAAGTGCCTGGTGGCGCCCTCTCCTGGCTTCCCCAATGGAAGCCGCTGCTGCCTCGAGAGTCGGTAAGCTTCCACCGCCTCCTGAGCTGAGTGCATTAAACACCCCTGGTGTCCCTCCCCAAGGAGGAGAGCATCTGTGGGACGCCAATCCTCCTTCCCCAGCCGACCGGCAACCCGAGTCCGTATCCCAACCCGGTCGCCGGCTAGTAATGTTTTTATGTGCTGCCACAAGGAGGATGGACCAAATATATACATTATCAGCTCCAGTTAACTTTTGGGGTAGTTCCCCAGTACAAGACAGGGCCAGTCCAGAGGGGCATCTAAGCTAAATATATCCACTAGAGCTTTAGAAATATCTCCCTGGTAAGGTCCCAGTCGAGGACACAGCCAGAAGATATGTAAATAGTTTGCCCTTAACTCCCACACGTTCCTCCAACATGAGGAATCCTTGCTGGATCTCTCTTACTAGCGAGAGGGGTGAAAGGAAGTAACGATCTTCACCTTCCAGCTGTATTCCTGCCAGAGGGCAGAGGAGGTGGTATTAGCAGACAACTTAAATATGAGATCCCAGTTAATTTGTTGTAAATGTACCCCTTCCTCTCTCCATCTGCACTTGACCTTATCCAGATGGTCCCTTTTAGACCATAAAAGCTTTATAGAGTGTGGAAATGAGACCTGAGGTTTTCTGGGCAATTAAAATTAGTGGAGGCTTTCCACTAGAGGAGTTGCCCTGTTATGTTGGGGGTCCGCCTGTTATAGGCGTTATATAGTCTCTGACCTGTAAATACCGATAATGGTCCAAGTTCAAGATCAAATCGCTTTTGAAGAGTGGCAAAGTCCAGCACCTGTTTTTCTACCATATATTGCCTAACGAAATCAAGCCCTTCCTCTCCCAAGCTCTAAATGTGTGGCCCAATAGGGATGGGGCAAAGGATGTCCCAGGAGGGTCCGATATAGTGGCCAGAGTGATGATCTTATTTGTATTTCTGCCAGGCTCTATGTCAGCTCCTTATAGTGTCCCTTACCAACATAAGGAGGAGGGAGATGGTCTTTATCAGTTTTAATTTGTATAGCACGACACTCAATAGAGGTCCATGTTCCTCTTCCTCTGACTTCTCCATTTCCTTCCAATTGGCCACATAGGTAGAAGTGGACCACTGCAGTGCCCTCTTGACTTGCGTAGCAAGATAATAATCTTCAAGGTCGGGAAGGGCTCTACCCCTTAACTTTCTCAGACTCAAGGGTGCGTGCATTCACTCTAGGTCTTTTATTGTTCCAAATAAATTTTATGATTATCCTCTGCCAATCCAGAAAACATTTTTGGAAATAAATATTGGTAAACATTGGAATAAGTATAAATACCTTGGAAGGACATTCATAGTGATAGTTTGTATTCTTGAGTATAGCAGAGATTTACAAGAGTCCATTTATCTAGGTCTTTTTTATCTGACTGACAAGTGGGACATAATTGGCTTTAAAAGGTGGGTATTATGTCTGGTCAGCCAGGCACCTAGGTGTCTAATTTTGTCAACCGTCCAAGTCAGAGGAAGAAATTCTATAATCTTGTGGGAAGGTGTGTAATAGAAGGATAACACCTCAGTTTTAGTCTTATTCAGGGTGTTTCCTGGTGTCTACCAAATTCTGACAAGGTCGACCAAAGCTGAGGATTGAGGTCTCTGGTTGTGAAATACACAGTAATACATCGTCTGCATTCTGAAACTGGACCATGTGGTTAAGATAGTTGAGGGACCTAATGGGCGCAGGTAGCAGCTGCATCGTGTGCCTGCCCATGCGTCCAATTGCTTGGACTCTGGGTCCGTGGCAGGGTGCTCAGATGTTGCGGCCTCTGGGACCGGTCATGTGAGCTGTGATGACCAGGGAATCGGCCAGAGGATGAGATGCCAAGTACTGGTCCTCCTAGGGGCCTTGTACAGGCGGTCAGTCTTGACATGTCGCGGGAGTGAGTGTGGATGTTTCCATGCTGCCTTGGTGGCGTCCACGAAAGTGTCCACCAAGGGTGGCACCACCACAGGCTTTGGGTCCTTTTGCCAAGATATCGTGCAAGGCGAGTCCTCCTGTCAAGTTCCTCTCGTCCCAGCCCATGTTCTCTTGAATATGCCTCATAATCTCCGAGAACAATGGGTCATACGGAGGAGATCTTGGGAGCTCACGTGGGTCCGATGAAGGGCGGCTGATGGGAGAAGGGGATCTGGATTCGTCTGAAATCCGATCCAGAGTCCTCCGTCGAAGGCGGTGGCGGGCGTCTTCTGGGTCTCTTGGGGCTGGGTGACCCTGAAGATGATCTGGAGCGGAGGGTTTCTTCTTGTCTGGTCTTCCTTAGGAGATTCCGCGGGCTCCTGGGAAGGTACTGCCTGCTGCCCGGGTGGGTGGGGGCGCTGGGGCAGTGGAGTCACGGTGAGGAGGAGGAAGAAGAGGAGCAGGTGTGGGAACAACGTCCTTCTTTATGGTATCCCACCAGTAGGTGAATAACTCCTTGACCTCTGAAATACTGAGGCCAGGCAACGGACCGGGCGCGGTGGTCAGTCGTCTGGTTCAGCGTCTGGCTCCCAGGGGTCTCTGGTTCAGGGAGGGTTCCCTGGGGGTTCGACAGGACTGGATCGCCCGCCTGGTCTTTGGGCTGAGAGTCAACTCCTCCTCCGTGCGCCTCCTGGCCTCGCCGGTAGAGTGGCGTAGGTGTTTCTCTATCTACTGGGTCGGGCGTGGTCCCCAGCCGGCGTCCGTGGTGGAAGGGCCTGACAGGCGTTGGGCAGTCGTCGGGTCCCAGGACTGGTGATGCTTGGCCGACATCGGGTCCGGACGCCCTTTTGAGCGATGTCAGCTCCTTGGTCTTCCACTGGGGTGGAGGGGCAAGGAGGCCGACCGGACGCCGGGAGCCGGACTTGTGGTGGTGGCAGTCCCTGACCTTGGCGCAGGCCTTGGAAGAAGATGAAGAAGGCCTGGAGGTCTTAACAGGCTGTAGAGTAGAGGAACCCGAGGATGACTTGACCGTGACGGGAGGCTGAGGCCGGGCCCGGGAAGGGAGAGCAGTCAGACCGGGGGCGGAGCTCAGGAGTCGGAAGCCCTAGAAGGGATTTTGATCTCACCCTCTCCTTGTGCTTTTCGAGGTGCCAGGGCTTTCTCGGACGATTCCCCTTGAAGGCAGAATCCATGGCCTTCACTCTCTCTCAAGAAGGTAAGGTCTACCTTAAGTTTATATGAATCAGTACAATGTTCAAACGTGTCAGGAGCTGTTCTGCAGCCAATGCCTCAAAGTCATAATTGTTATTACTATTCAAAAGAAATGAGCAACCAACCGACCTTGTCTAGGTCCTATATATAAACTCACAGCATTAGTTAATGAATCAACCTCAGTCCAGAGCCCCTGTGTGCTCTCATAGCCTAGTGTGATGCTAACTTGGTATTAATTGGCAGGTACAGAAGGGGTTTGAAACAAATTACACAAAGAGATTGTTCCATGCATGGTCCGTGTTAGTTAAAGTATCATGCAGTCAGAGAGTAAGGAGGAACTCCCTCACCCCTAGCACTCCTACCATGGCAAAAGTATAACTTCTTTAAATATACCACTCAAATCAAGCCATATATTTGCCCTGTTGTCTGTTAACCAAGTACACTTTAACCCACCGCCAGTTCAATGGCAATAGATAGCATGCACTTGGAAAGCTACTATGGTGCCACACTGATAACAGTATTATCTAACCCACCTCCCTCCCTAGACCCTCTGCTTGCACACGAAGATTCATGGGGAAGGTGGCAGCTGCTACCATCTTGACTTTCTGCAATAAAGAAAATGAATACATTTTGTGGTTATCTCAACCTCTTAAACTAGAATAACATTTCAAACATTTGACCGGATGGATACAAGGGGCAGGGTTCAGCCTGTAGACATCATAGTCCAAATAAAACGTGAAAGTCCATAATTCGCCTTTATCCCTTCGTAGTTGATGCAGTACCCTTCAACCGGTAGTGTCTGTAGTCTGAAGTGTGCAACTTAAACAGAGTAAAATAAGAATTTAACAAACTGTAAAGGGAGAAGGCACCTTTATAGAAATTGAAACATCCTGGTGTTAAATTCAGTCCTCATCGGCGATTATTCCTATTCCAGGTGATTGTCCGTGTCGTTGGTGATGATCCTTTTCACACGTTCCTGCCTCCTTAGGGTCTGTAAACCACTATTGCATCTGGCCATCCGAAAAACATAGTCTGTCTGGAAGGACAGAGAGTAGAAATGATCAGCTCCGTAGCTTCTGTTTCACTTTTCAAAAGCTTTCCACCTTGTTCGGTGGCGTATAAAATGTCTGGGGAAAACGAGATTCTTTCCTTGTTGTAGATAGGGCCTTGGTTTCTTACAGCACCCAAGACCCATATCTCTTTCTACTGCTGAACTAAGGATCACTAATACCTTCTGAGGGGTGTCTGTTCCAGTAGTGGCTTGCCTCAAGGTGATCCTGTAGGCCTTGAATAATTCTGAGCTCAGCACTCCCGTGATCTCAGAGAGCCAGGGATGGAGAATGGAATCAGCTCTGGCACTCCGTTTCTCTGGGACTCCAAGTATTCATCGTTGGCAGCACTGACGGTATTTTTGAGCTGTATGAGGTGGCTTTTCAGTGCTGCTTGCTCTTTAATTGGTGGTGTCTGCTGTTGCTGGGGCCTTTCCACCATCGTCTCTGCACCTTTGGCTGATTGCCCCATAACATCCAGATGATTTTTGATTGTTGTAAAGCGTTGCGTGAAGGAATCTAGTTTTTGGTCCATTTGTTAGATGGTTTTAGCCAGTGCATTTAACCAATAGTTAACGGTAGTTCAGCTAAGCAACATTAGTCTGTGTGCTAGTTGACGGCAGTGCACTGTCTGCGTGGTTGGGCTGTCGAGAGACTGAACAGTGTGGTTGAAAAGTTCTGTTTCTTAGTTTTTATATGCCCCATTTCCATCAATATTTATATATAAATGCTCTGCAGATGTTGTTCTAGTCTGTGGACTGTAATTTCAACAGAAATAAGGCCCAGAAGAAGGTATTTAGGTCAGTATTAAGGGCTTCTCTCAGGACCTCTAGAACAGTGCTGCTGCTGGCTGGGCTGCTAGCTCTGCCCCTAATTGGAGTTTTAGAGGTGCCTTGCACTCCTCCATTATTATTCCACCTATATATTCTGCCTTAGAAGATGTTGCTTTTGCTGCATGGCATGGGATGGTCTGCAATGTAGAACTGAGGAGGGGCTGGGGCTGCCCACAGCTGTATAGAGGGATGTCGATGTAGTGGCGTCGCCTTGGGTGGTCCCAGTTAGACTGCTTGCGAAAAAGCTTCCATGTGGTCCTTGCTTCTGACAGCTGAGGTTCCTAAGGTGTGGCCTGTTGCAAGAGATTCTCTTGAAGATCTATCTACTGTTATGGTAAGTTCTTACATAACTGTTCTTTACAAGGAATCAAGCTATGTTTACTCACTTATAACCACAGTTGTACTAATATTCAGTTTGCATCCACATGAACCACCCAACCTCACCTGGCAAGGCTTGCTTGGATTCTTCTTTCAGTGTGCAGATTTGCAATCAGTGGTGATGGAACCGGAGGCAGTGGGAGGTCGAGCTTGAAGACATCCAGTGACTGAACTGCACTCTGTGGGTACTGCTAAAGTAAATTTCTGAGTCTAGTTATCTATTTGGGCTTCATAGCCACCTTAAGGCAGTGCTACCCCATTTTGGGCAAAATCAGTTGTAAGCATGTCCTTTTGGGGGTGGGAAGGGGCCTATTAGCTTAGTGGTGACTTCAGTTGTTCTCCAAGGTTGCTTAAAGTTATTTAAATGTTTTGAAATATGTCAGCATAGACTTATATGGGGTACACCCTGCATGCTCCCTGCTTAGGTGTCACAAAACGTGTGGGAGTGGGACCGTGGTGGAGGTGATCCGCTGGGTTTGGGTTTGACTTCAGTTGCGATCCCTTTTCTTCCAAAAGGACATGCTTAATAATTCTACTTTTTGCTGACATGGAGAAGCGCTGTACATTAAGGTAATTGGCAGTGAAGCTCAGCAGTGAAACTTAGAAAAATAAGGTGTGGATGTGAACTGAATATTAGTAGGAACTATGGTTACAAGTGAGTAACCATAAGGAGAAGTAGTCTCCAAATGTCTAGCATTCTTCAGTAATTCCACTTCTTCACCTCAAGGAATTGCTTCAATCTACTTATCTCTTTTTCTTAAAAATAAATAAATAAATAAATAAATAAAAATACCCATAACAGTCCCATAAGTCTTAGGCCAAACTAAATATCCACTTCAGATTTTGATCTCATCGGGTTGACGGCCCTTTCTGAGTCTGTTGCCCCCACCCCACCCAAAACTCCCTGCTCAGCTGAGGGAATTCAGCTCTATCAGTGGTGCCACTGACCTGGATGAACTGGGTGGTGAGTGCCAATTTGCTGTTCCTGCTTCAGCCATTGAGCTTGTAATTCTTCACCAAACCGTCCTATAGCTTGAAACAGAGAATTTGTCGGCAGATAAGGACTGCCAGACCATCCAGTCTGCCTGTGAGCCCTATACTCTTATGCGCTCTAACCCTATCTGGTCAGGAGTTCTTTCATCACTCCTTCACCCACTTCATGTTTCTCAGCCTGTCCCATGCATGTTTAAAAGCCCCCACTGTGCTCGCCTCCCACCACCTTTTGGTAGCAGATTCTGTGTCCAACACCCTCTCCATGAGGAAGAATTTTCTTGCATTACCCCTCAGTCTAACCCCCTTCCAATTTTATATCATGATCTCTTGTTCTTGTACTTCTTCTACATTGGAAGATGTCTACCCCTGCACCTTGTTTATGCCCTTCAGGTATTTGAAGTTTCTATCATGTCCCCGCTCAGTCTTTCCTCCAGTGAGTACATGTTGAGTCCCTAGTCATTCTCATATGTTTTGTGGTGCAAGCCCTGTACCATCTTGGTCGCCTCTTCTCTGGACTGTCTCCACTCTGTCGCTGTCCTTGTGCAGGTGTGGCCTTCAGAACTGCACGCAGTACTCTGGGCGAGGCCTCACTAGTGTTTTGTATAATGGCATCACCACCTCCCACCTTCTGCTAGTGATGCCACTGACCTCCCTGCAGCCTTTGTGCTCTGCTTTGACACCTTTAGGTCATCAGAAATGACAGAACCCTAAGTCCCTTTCCTCCTTGGTGATTGTCAGCACCTTCCCCCATCCTGTAGTTCTCCCAGGGTTCCTCTTCTCAGGTGCATTATTTTGCACGTTGCGATGAACCTCAGTTGCCACACCTCCGACCATTTTTCAAGCTTCTCCAGGTCCCTTCTAATTTTCTCCACCCCTTCTGGAGTATTCCCTGTTGCAAATCTTGGTGTCCTCTGCAAACAGGCAGACCTTTTCTTCCAGCCCTTCTGCAATGTGATTAATGAAGACATTGAACAGGACTGGTCCCCAAGGTACCCGCTTGTCACCCTCCTCCCTGGACTGAATCCCATTTACCCCCACCTCTGCCTCCTGTCTGCCAGCCAGTTACTAACCCAGTTTATCACCTTGGGCTCCATGTCCAGATTGTCCATCTTGTTAATCAGCCTTCTGTGTGAGGCGTGTCAAAGGCTTTGCTGAAATTGAGGTAGGCAGCGTCCACTGCCCCTCCCTGATTTGCTTCCTTCGTCATCCAATCAAAAGAATCCTAAAGATTAGTTTGATACAGTCTTTCTGCCGTAATCCATGGTGCCTTGGATCCTGGGCACCATTGGATTCAGATGTGCCTCTATCCTTTCTTTCAGCAGTGCCTCCATGATCATCCCTACTACTGAGGTGAGGCTGACCAGTCTATAGTTCCCCACCTCCCCTACTGCCGCTTTTGTGCAGAGGGACTACATTTACTCTCCTCCAGTCCTCTGGAACCACTCCTGTGTTGGTGACTCTATGAACATGGCTGCCAGAGGTGCTGCTAGTTCCTTCAGATCTCTCTTAATAACTTCTGTGCATGCCATCTGGCCCCATAGCTTTGTCCACCTTCAGTTTTGTGAGTTCTTCGAACTCTTCCACTGTAAATGGACTGGTGTCCACTTCTCCCCTCCATTTCATTTGCTTAATTTGCTGTGGTCCAACCCTCACCTCCTCAGTGAATACTGAACAGAAATATTTATTCATTGTTTCTGCCTTGTCTAGGGCACCTCTTACACTCTACCTCTTATTCTTTGAGCCTTACAGTCCCCCGTTTTTTCTTCTTTCATTGATGTACCTATAGACTGTCTTGTCCCTCTTTCTTCACTGTCTGCGCTAATTTTTCCTCCATCTGCTCTTTGTGGCCCTAACAGCTTTCCTGCTTCCCTTAGACCACGTAATGTACCTCTCTGTCTTCCTCACTCTGGGTCCCCTTTATTTCCAGAACTCTGCTTGAGCCTTGCTTTGTCCGCCACCTTTTGGAGAACCATAGTGGCTTTGTTGTCTTCCCTTTGGACACTAACCTGGTGCACTGGTTTGTCACCTCTACTATGGCACCTTTCAGTTTGCCCACTGCCTCCACTCCCTATCCTTCCCCCTCTCCAAGGCTACTCTGAAACATCTACCCATTTCAGCAAAGTCTGTCCTGGAATCTAATACCTTTGCCCTTGTTTGACTCACTTGAGTCCTTGTCTCCATGCTAAACCACATTATGTGGTGGTTGCTGGACCCCAGCTGCCCTTCTACCGGACTTCTGTGACTCTATCCCCATTGGTCAAAACCAGATCCAGAATCACCTTGTCCCTGGTGGGATCAAGCACCAGCTTCTGAGACCCACCCCTGCTGGGAATCTAGGATGACACTGCTTCTGGCTGATGCTGCTGCCTAGGTGGTCCAATCCACTTCTGGCATATTGAGGTCCCTGAGCAGTAGTACTTCACCTTTAGATGTCATGTCATGGATTTCATCCACTAGTTCCTGTCCACTTCCTCCCCCTGTGCTAGGGGTCTGGATCACCCCAGTGCATATTGCTGTGCCATTTCCCAGTTCAAGGGCGACCCACAGTGCCTCGGCCTCCTGGTCTTACTTGGTACTTCTGTAGCCTTTTACCCTCCCTAATGT
This sequence comes from Neoceratodus forsteri, assembly GCA_016271365.2. Classification (NCBI taxonomy): domain Eukaryota; kingdom Metazoa; phylum Chordata; order Ceratodontiformes; family Ceratodontidae; genus Neoceratodus; species Neoceratodus forsteri. The sequence goes on from CM028137.1 coordinate 572,948,815, forward strand.
ACAGGCACACTCACTTTTTCTCCCTATCCTCTTCTTGAACAGCATAACCCAGTACATTGATGTCCCGCTCATGATTAGCAGTACCATGTCTTCGTTATTGCTGCTACGTATAGCTCTGCATCCGCTTCAAGGTCTCCAGGCTGCGGGCATTTGTTACTATGGCTTTCCATGTCCACAGCATAGACCCTCTGTTTTTTATTAGTACTCTTACCCCTCTTCACTCTGTTCTCTCCCACTGCTGTCCAACTGCAGAAGCAGTACCAGGAAGAAGGAAGTTATAAGATGTCAAGGACTGCAGGATGGGGACTGGTGAGAGTGAGGATATGCCGCTAGATGCCAGGAACTGCAGGATTGGGACTGTGGAGAGGGAGAGGGCTGCTAGGCACCAGGGTCTGTGGGATTGGGACCAGGAGGGGTCACTAGATGCCAGGGATTGCCTTAATGCACTGTGATTTTCTATTGGTACCACTGCTTTTTTCCACAAGCTATTCCATGTATACCAGTATTTCTAGTTGTACTGCTCTGTGGATGTGGTATTGATTTGGAGGGGGGGCAGGAACTGTGGTAGCAAGTGGGAGTATTTTGAATATAAAGCGGATCTGTGTTGAGCAAATCTTATGTACAGTAAGGTAGGAGCACAGTGCAGAAGTAGCATGCTTTCTCCTGAACATATTTCTTGCATAGCTACGCTTATACATCCATAAAATTAATACTAGATTGGCTGGCATGCTCCTTAAAATCCATATTGAGCCAGAGTCCCAGGCTATTATTCTGTAAGCACTAAATAATTCTTTTTCTTACTTTTTTGTTTTGCAAACAGTCTCCTGGTATTGATGTCAAACTGAGTGGCTCTGAGTTCCATGCTCACCAGTGGAGCCTTTTTAAATATTGATGGACTTCCTCCAATCAGTTAGGCCTGTATACTTCAATAATGAAGAGAGTTCCTCTTAATGATGTGAATATTATTGCCAAGGAGACAGATTGCTCCTTGGCAAGTTCCTATGGGATTTGGGGCTTATTTCATCAGGCCACATTGGCTTGTTTATGTTTACCTTCAGCATTGTTTGTCTGTTCTGTTGTAACACATATAGCGTAATGTATTTTACTCCTCTGCATCAAATGTCAAATAACTAGGCATGTTTTCGGGTCTGAGTGATGCATAGTGGGCTTTGGTGTTTCAGTATCGCCCACGCTGTCAATAGGAAATCATTGCATATGGGAAGAGTGAACTCTTACCAAGGGATTGAGTGGTGCATTCTATAGCAAGCTTTAGAACCCTGAGTGCATGAATACTCCACCCACTTCAGTGAATTAGTCTTCTATACCACTCTGAAGGGAAAGTACTTTTTTCCTTTCACAAAACTTTATTTCTTGGCTGGGCAGACTCTGAGGGGTCATCCTCAGTCCCTTTGGTGCACATATCCAGATCCCCTGGTGGCTGGATGACAATGCAGGTCAAGAGGGTGTGCAGGGCTTCGTGATGCTTGCCTGTCTCCCATTTCCTGGTCCCTTCACCCTGTGTGGAGGCATGCACGCAGCTTAGAGCCACGGGCCTGTCCTTCTCGAGCTGCTCAGTAACCTGCACCACTCTCCACCTGGTGGCAGTCAGAGGCCGAGATGGCATGCCTTTGTTGTGAGAGGAGAGCAGTATTTGGGACATTTGATTCCATCCCCCAACCTGCTTTGACTCCCAGCGACTCAGGTCGGTTTCGAACTTGGTTGCTGGCATGACAGCAGTATTGCTACTGTCATGCCACTGTGCCGGTGGAAAGCACCTCTTTGAAGACGTTGTTCCCATCTACTTCTGACTTAATAAATTGTTATTACTTATTTTAGTCATTCTGCCACTGTGTAGGGTGCTTAACAACTTTCTTACCGGTAGCTTCTATGGTGGGAACCATCCATTGCTTAATCCGACCTAGAAAGGCTACACAAAATAGAATGAGTTTGTGTACATTCTTTTTTTCTAGGGCTCTTTTTTTTTTTTTTATGTAGCCTGGTGCCTCGGTACATTGGGGATTAATTAAAAACAAATATTGATAGTTTCCTCTGCCTTGCTTAGTGGTGCAGCTCGTGGTATGCCCTGATAGCCAGACAGGTTGAATGTGAGGGGTCTAATTGGGATCCTTGGATGTAGTTTAGGAAGAAATGCTTTATTTAGATTTATCAGGTGCTGTGACAGAATTGCTTTTGGGGCTTTTTATAAGAAGGTTTGCTTACAGCCCAATAGTAAGACTGGATTTTAATTTGTTGGTGCTGTTTGTGTAGGTGGTGCAGGAGAAGGTTTCTTCTTCACCTATGCTGTTGTGCCTTGTTATTGAACTTTGTGGTTTCTACGTGAGTATTGTAGTTTTGTTATGTGCACTTGTATTTTCCATGGAGCTCCTCAGAGCCATGAAGTTTTTCATGCTGTTTTCAGTGGCTTACTGTGCTTGAGTACTTGTAGCGACAGTTCTTTTGGGTGCATCCGTTTGATCATGGATATGACATTACAAAGTCATGCACCTGGGACGATAGAAACCAGCCATGCAAAAAGCAGAGCAGTCTCTTAAAATGCGATTTCGATGGTAGTGTGTCCTGGTCCTCGCTGCCATTTTCGGCTGTGATGAACATCATGTATAATTTCATTTCGCCTGCCCTTAGTGATTAACAGCATGCCCTGAGCAGGAGAGGCTGCAGAGGGCCATACAGATAAACAAGGCATTATGGATTCAGACAGTTAAGCCTTGCAGTGGTACGAGAGGCAGTTACATGGCATAGGGCTCTGGGATCATATATTTATTGTGGGGATGGACAAGGAATATTTTTATGTGGTATAGTGTAGCAAAAACTACACAATTTCATCAGCTGGTACACAAAAATTGTTTAATAGTCACTTGCCACACCTGAGTTTACGTAAAAGTGGTTCTACAACTGCTTTTATACAAGGTTGCATGCAAAGCACTACACATTTTCCCTACTTATACTCAGATAGTTTTGTAACACTTTAATTGTTACATAAACATGTTTAAATACAGTTTTCCTAGTTTTTTCTTGCATGAAACAATTGACCTTAGATTGCTTGTAGGCATGATAGCAAAGTTCAGGGGAGTGGATTTTCTGTTCAAGTAATCATAACTCTTGTTAACCTGGCACAGCAGCTCACCAAGTCTTCCAGTAAAAAAATGTTAACTTTCTCTTTTGGTACCATGTCTTCTGCAGACCATCAGTACTTCAAACAACATGAAGTCTTGCTGTATTCTGACAATTGCAGTTAGTCCTAGCCTTTAAACTGCCTTGAGAACAAAGAGTTAAACTTTCTATGCAGAGCATAGAATGCTGAGCTCGAGCTCGTTGAGGTCTCTGTCAGTTTCTCGCTTGAAATCCAGCTGCCAGATTCTTTACTCCTTCACTGAACAGTGGCTCGGAGATTTCTCCTTCAGCTTGGTTCGAAAGTCAGTTAAAGTCTCAAGGTTGTCGGTTTTACCTAAATTTATTTCCACATAGTTGGTTCAGTCTTCGCCTGTGGTACCGTGAGTACTAGATAGGTTTTGCTCTGATTTTCTGTGTGGAAATTGTAAGGTTAGATCGGTTTAGCTGAACCGATTATTTGTAGTGAATCCTTGTGTTTTACTTCAGAGTGTGGTTACCGTCCTTATCGGTTCTAAAAAAAGTGTTTTGAAAGTTTTTTCCAACACTCCATGACACGTAAGAACCGATAAGGGTCTTGCTCAAGTGTTGCCATAAAAGGGTAAGTTTGGTTAGGTTGGCCATGTCTGAGAAACCCAAGAGAAAACTGGGCCCACTGGGTTTCAACACTGCAGTGAGTGTGGGAGGTCTTTGCTAAGGCTGACCCAACACCACCTGTGTTTATTGTCTGGGGTTTGAACACCGATACAGACTGCCAAATTTGTAAAAATTGTCCTAAATCTACCCTTGAAAAGAGATTAGGTAGACTGAGGGAAAAGGTGGTTGAGAAGTCCGCTGACCTGATGGCCAGCCCGGTTCGGGTTTCGACTGAACTAGGAGGAGTGCCCTCTGACCAGGGCAATACTTCTTCGGCAAGAGGAGAGCCAATCCTGAGGGGCCGGTTCTTACAAAAAGGAAACGCAAAGAAAAATTGGTTCGGATCCAGAGGTTCATGTTCCACCGCTGAGGAAATAGCCAGAGTAATTCAAACTGTGGAATCGTCAGCTTGGTTCCGACCGATCCGCACCTTTCGCAGGGGTTCGGTTCGGTCGGTTTCCTGGTTCAAGATTATACCCTGAAGATTTTTATGAACCTGAGTTTGAAGATGATGGTGGTGATGGTGAAAGTCTGGATATGCCTGTGGAACCGGACATCTCCCGACAGACCTTCTGGTGTATCCTCCTAGGCTTTCTGAGTCCCTTCCCATTTTCTGTTTTACAGAAAAGTGGCTGAAACTCTTCAGCTTCCTATGGAGGAGGCAATGGAGGATCAGGAGGAGCCTGATTATGTGGAAATGATGGACATCCCAGAGTCCAGGAGACTGTCTATTCCCTTAACAAATCCTTGGGAAACAGACTCAAAAATCCTGAAGTCTACCAATTTGTACCCCTGTTGACAGAAGGATGGGCAAGAGGTACACACTGTCAGGCACAGATACGGAGTTTTGTACTAGCAAGGCAGCCATGTTGGGGTAGTGCAGGTTGCTGCCTATGACAAGGCAAACATTCCCTTCATTTCACACACTTCAGACAAAGACTCCAGGAAGATTGATGCCATGGCAAAAAGCAGTACATGGCATCTTCCTTGGGACTCAGGCGGGCTGAACTATATGGCCTATGCAGCTAGGTACCAGAAGTACAGGTGGGACACTGTACTGGCACTTTTAAACAGGCCTCCCCAGCTAGCCAAGGAGCTGGAGGAGGTGGCTGCTGATGGGATTGAGGCATCAAAAGTACAATTTCATGCTGCTGTGGACTCCAATGATGTGTCAAGAGTCATGGCTACATCTGTGGTTCTTCGGAGAATGGCTTGGCTCAGATGTACTAGACTCTCCAGGACACACAGGCTAAGGCCATGGATTTTCTCTAGTGGGTAATTCTCTGTTTGTAGTGCAGACAGAGAATTACATGAAGAAAATGGATGAGTACAGGACCGCTTATAGGAGTGCTCAGGCCAAGGAGAGGCAGACAACTCTCAAAGGCAGCAGTCTAGGGGCAGGCTTTTCATATGCATTTTTACTAAGCAGAAGCCTCTTCTCCCTTTTCACAGAGGGTTCTTCAGAGGGAGAGGCAGAAGGGGGATGAGCAGGGCTGCATCCACCCTCAGCTTAAGGCCCTGCCAAGCTTGACACCCTGATGGGTCTGCCCGGCCGACTCTCCTATTCCAGTAGGGGCAGGCTGGCTTACTTTGTCCAGGACTGGATGTCTGTTACCTCAGACAAGTGGGTCCTGGAAGTAGTAAGCCTGGGACTGGTTCTCAGCTTCAAAAATTTACTAAGATGAGAGACAGATCTTTTCCACCTGCAGGTCTCTCAGAAACCCTTGCCCTAGAGGCAGAGGTTTCATCTTTCCTGGCCTTAAGAGCTATAGAGAGAGTTCCTACCCTCACACAGAGGCAAAGGTCTGTACTCCAGGTACTTCCTCACCCCAAAAAGACAGGGAGTGAGCACCCATCCTAGACCTAAGATACCTGAACAAACATCTTTTAAAACCAAAGTTCAAGATGGTAACTCGGGAATAATTTTTCCTCTCTAAGGCCAGGAGACTGGCTAGCCTTCCTGGACCTCAAAGATGCCTATTTTCACATTCCCATCAGGTGCTCCCACAGAAAGTACCTCAGGTTGAGTTGCCTCAGGCCACTATCAGTTCAGAGCAATGCCATTTGACCTAACATCAGCCCCAAGGGTTTTCACAAAGTGCCTGGCAGTAGTTGTTGCTTTCCTAAGAAGAAAAAGATCTCCATCTTCCCATACTTGGACGACTGGCTCATAGTAGGTCAGTCTTCAGACCAAGTCAAGTCACATCTGCAAGTGACCCAGCAAGTGCTCATTTCATGGATTCCTTCTCAACCTTCCAAGTCAGTTCCGAACCAGTACAGCTCCCCACCTTCATAGGTGCAGAACTGATACAGTAAAGGCAAGAGCCTTCCTTCCCTGGAAAGGGCAAGGACCCTTATGGAACTGGCCTCTTCATTCACCCTTCAGGTGTCTCGACCAGCAAGGCATTTCCTTCAGCTTCTGGGCCACATGGCAGCTTCCACAGCAGTGGTCCAAGGGCAAGATTCCAGATGAGGGACATTCAGTTCACTTAAGAGCCTTCTGGTCCCAAAGAAAGGATTCCTTTACCAAACTAGTCCCAGTGACTCGAACCCTAATCCAAGCCTTGCAATGGTGGCAGGATCAGGACAATTTGAGACAAGAGGTTCCATTTGTCACTCAGTCTCATTCAGTGATACTCACCACAGATGCTTCCTGCTGGGCTGGGAGCCAATTTGGGGATCTTACCACCCAAGGACTGTGGTCACCTCAGGAATCTCTGCTTCACATCAATCTCTTGGAACTCAGAGCAGTGTTTCTGGCACTGCAAGCTTTTCCAAATCTGTACAGAACAAGGTGGTTCGGTCAGAACAGACAACTCCACCACCATGTGGTACATCAACAAGCAAGGAGGCACTCGGTCATGGCCTTGTGCACAAAAGCAATAAAGTTGTGGTCCCTGGCCTATTCCTGCAAACCTCTCTGATAGCAGTTCACCTTCCAGGGAAGGACAATGTGCTAGCAGATGCACTGAGCAGGGATCTCACAGGGCCATCACGAATGGTCCCCACCACTCTGGTCTTGAAGGTGATTTTTTCAAGGTGGGCACTCCAGAGATAGATCTCTTTGCAGCCCCAGACAATCACCAGCTTCCTCTCTTTTGTTGCAGACCCCAGTCTTGGGCTCAGTCCTCTGGATGCTCTGATTTTGAACTGGGAAGGGAAATTTCTGTATGCCTTCCCTCCTTTTCCCTACTGTTCAAAGTTCTAGTCAAGATAGGTCACAACCTTGCAAAGTGATTCTGATTGCTCCAGACTAGGCCAGACAGCCTTGGTACCCCCTGCTGCTGTCCCTAGCAGTCCATCTTCCTGTCTCTTCCCAGGGATTACTTCTGTTAACCTCCTCATCGGGAGGATTTGGTACCCCAATCTTGGTCTCTTAATCTCAAAGCATGGCTCTTGAAGAGTTAGAGTATGCAGATTTGCATCTGTCTCGGGAGTTCTGGATATACTCAAAGCCTCTTGAAAGCCCGCCACTAGAAAGGCCTATAACTCCAAATGGAAGAGATTCAGCATTTGGTGTTCCAAGCAACTATACTTCCCCAGACACTGCTGAATTGCCTACAGTTCTGGATTATGTGGTCCATCTTAATAGCCTAGGCCTCAGACCAGCTATTCTCAAGGTACACTTGTCAGCTGTTTCTGCTTTTCTGTCAGTGGGAAGTCTTCCTCACTATCATCTCATCCTGTGTTCTATAAATTTTCAAGGATTGCTTCATACCAAGCCTCCATTTAGGATCCTGCCCTGCCTGGGACTTGAATATTTGCATTGCTCAATTGATGCAACCTCCCTTTAAGCCCTATGTTTTCAGTAGAGCTTAAGTACTTGACTTGGAAAACTGTGTTTTAGCAGTCATTACCTCTGCTAGGCGTATCGGTGAACTGCAAGCCCTGTCAGTGGAACCTGATTTTGTCTCCTTTCATAGGGATAAAGTGGTCCTTAGACCCAGTGAAGGTTCTTGCCCAAAGTGGTTTCAGATTTCCACCTGAATCAGTCTGTCTCTTCCTGTTTTCTTCACTGATCATTCCTCTTCAGGCGAGGAGGCTACCCAGTTTAGATGTTAAAAGGCCCTTAGCTACTACATAGAGCGTAAACAAGGTCATAGGTTTGATTCCTCCAGTTGTTCCTCACTTATGGAGAAGTGGGAAAGGGCAAACCTGCCACCAAAAGAACTATTGCCAGGTGGACTGTGTCTGTATACAATTCTGCTATGAGAAACTAGGAAAGATTCCACCCTCAGGCCTGAGGGCTCCTCCACCAGAGGTATAGCTGCTTCCCTGGCTGCTGCCAGGGATATTCTCTCTTAGAAATTTGTCAAGCAGCCACCTGGAAAACAGTCATACCTTTACCAAGCATTACTCTCTGGATATCCAGGTTAGGAGTGATGCTCGGTCTTAACACAGCAGTACTTCAGAGCCTATTCCCAAAGTAGGGTTCTGTCCCTCCTCCATGGAGGTACTGTTGAGTAGTCTGCAGTTGTCAGGATACAGCAAGACTTCATGTTTGAAGAAAAATTCTCACCCTCAATAGTATGTTTCTTCTAATGGGTCTTGCTGTAATCCCTTTCCCCTCTGAGAACCTATGTTTGGGAAGTGGTGGGCAGGTGCAGGTTGCACCTCAGGGTGCTTTTTTTTTTTTTTTTTTTTACACCCTCCTTTGTTGTTTTGGTGTTTTGTTTCTTGTTGTTCTTATTTGGATTAGTTTTTGGTTTTGGGTTTCTGACTTCAGTCTTCCTGGGAATGCAAAACTCTTGTTGCCAGTTGGCTAGAAAAATTGTACAATTTCCACATAGTTGGTGAGTTTTGCTCGTAAGAATCTGACAGTTGTATTTCAAAGGAAACAGACAGATACCTCAACCGAGCTCAGCTCAGCATTCTATGCTTTGCATAGAAAGTTTAACCCTTTGTTCTCCGGGCAGTTTAAAGGCTGGGGCTAACTGCAATTGTCAGAATACAGCAAGACTCCATTAGAAGAAACATAATTACTGAGGTGAGTAATTTTTCTTTTGTGAGATGCAGGTCCTGTTGTTGGACAGTGAGGCAATCGTCCACGGACACACCTGATCCATTACGTAGATGCCAAATAATCTGGCAGTTTGGCCCCGATACCAGAAGACTGATGATATTAGGGACGCCACATCTGTAGTGAGGCTCACAATGCCAGATTGAGTTGCACAGGTCCCTTATTACATCCAGTGATACTGAATACTGAGGTTCTGCAGGCTTCTCTTGCAGACACACTCAACTAACTGAGGGTATCCCTCAGGCCAGTTGGACTCCTGGCAGGCACGTCGAGTTTTATAGGTTATCACAGATGTACTCTTCCTGATCCCAGGCATCCCCAGAAATTTGGGTTGGACACAGGAGAGGTACCTGTTAAATGGGATCATGGAAATGCCTCAGGGATGCAGGATCTGACAGTATCTGTGTAACTGTTGGGTGAGGGAGACTGTTCCTCAGAGGAAGAAGGTTGTTGGTCCAAGGTTAATATGAGATCTTACTTCTAGAAAGGCTCTTGCAGCAGGCCTCACCAGTAGGATCAGCCGCTGGCTCCAGGACCACATGGAAACTTATAGCTAGCAGTGTACTCATGGGGACCACCCACCACTGACGCCAGTTTAGCCTATAAAGGTGGGCAGTCCCCCACAACTACCTCAGTTCTTTTCCACAGTTGACCCATGCACACTTGACCTTAGTGGACACTGCAACTACAGTTGACCACTATTACCCTCGCTCACACTTTATTTTTGTTCTTTCTAAGTTTTAAACATTGAATTTTGGTGTTTTCCTTGGCAGTTTTTCTCCATCAGCTTGGTCTTCCAACCACCCTCAGAGTGTGCCTGTGGCAAACAGATCCTGAAAAGGATGGCCACTCTGCGTGTCTCATCTGTCTAGGCCCCTGCCATGACACTGAAGCCTGCCAGTTTTGCCAAAAATTCAACCAGGCCAGTTGGAGATGTTGTCTAAAAACCTCTGGAGAGCCACATTGTGAAGCAGAAGTTGGTCACGAAGTTAGAAGAGCTGCAGGCCAAGAGCTCTTCGGCCTCACTGGCACAGTCTTCTGGGGCCTCCTCATCTTCTCAAAAAGAAATCCAGGAAGCACAAGCACTGGGACCAGTTGGCTTCCCCGCCCCACAAACTGTTGACTGCGACGGGGTCATACTCCTGCTGGGAGGGGGGTCGCCTTCAGCCCTGCCATTTTCTCTTCCTCCGTGGTTCCTTATTGCCCACCTTTATTGCTATTTCAGGCATGGTACTTTGTCTCCTGCTCCCCAGTCCCTGACGTTTGACCCTTATCTTCCACACCACATTCTCTCAACCAGGTGGCTTGGCCGTGTGGTCCCCTGCTCCCACTAGTGGGATTGACTTCAGTCCTTCCAGGCTGCAGCAGACTACCACCATATCATCCTCTCTGGCTTTGCCTCTGCTTCCAGGGGTTTTCTTTCTCTCAGGCACCTGCTTCTCCGGCTAGGCCAGCGCGGTAGATCCATCCCCTGATACTCCAGGTAGGCGCCTGTTGGGTCACTGCCCATGCTGCCCCAGCCTATGGGCCCAGCACCTCACACCTGTGTCACAGCCAGTGCCTGTTGGTCCGATGTCGGATCCTCCGCTTGCACCAGGCGCCCCACACCTGGGTAAACCAAGCCGACTTCTTCACTGTCTTACTCTTGCCCTGCACCCTCATTCCTTTCCACCAGTGTGCAGTGTACTCGGTAGATTATAACCCTCCCTTGATCTAGTGGTCCTTCTTCCAGAGGCAGACCTCCGCCCTTATGCGCAGCCTCCCACATCTCTCCTTGTTCTCTTTGGGACCCCAGAACTCATATTGGGCTGGGCCCAGTGACCTCCGCATGTCTGGGTCCTCTGGGGTTCAACCTGATGGGTCAGGCTCTTGCAGGATGGAGCACTGATCTCCGCATTGTTCCCAGATAGTGAGGTACTGAGGATGAATCTGATTCTTTGGTCTTCCTTCTCACCTTGGGAGTCCTTGATGGGGACAGTCCTCCCAAGGAGGTACAATGGGCTGGGAGGCGGAGGAGGAGTACCGCGAGACGCCTGCCTTACCATTTATCTCTGCAGCAGTATGCCCTCCCTGTGTTGGTGCCCCTTTGATTGACCCCTAGGAGGACATCACTAGGACAACATGGAATTATCCAGCTACTACCTAAGAAAGTGGACTGTCTTTACCACAGTCCGCTGACAAACCCTTTTTAGGGGCCACCCTAAGTCAGATTCCATGGTGATTAATGCAGCATGACCGCACTAAGAGAAGTCAAGCACCTTAGTACCCCTTCTCCCAGACAGGGCCAGGCAGCTTGATCACCTGCTAAATCTGTGTTCTCTTCTACTACCCTGGCTATCTGGGCTCTGAATTATCTGGCCCTCATAGTCCAGTATCAAATGTTCATTGGGACCAAGTCAGGTCCTGGTAGACCTTTGCTGAGGATCCCACCATGACGCAGCTCATTTAACTCATGAAATTGTTCTTGGACGTTGGCAGTCATGTCTCTCCAGGCCGCTTTATGATGCTGTGGATGCCTCCGGTGTGGGGCAGCTGCTTGGGGTCTGTCTCAAGGGCCATTCTTGGCTCCAGGTATCCAGCTTGCCTTGGACGACAGGTCGGCATTTTGCACGCCCCTTCTGGGGTTCGATCCTTTCGGAGGGGATGTCCTGGATATAATTTGCACGCTTCAGGAGTCATTCTGGGCCCACAAGTTGATCCATTTGCTCTCTCACACTCAGGCTAGAGCAGACCAACGCCAGTCCTTCGCAGGTCGCCCCATAAGCAGTATCGAACCAGCCTGCCGAGGGTCACGAGCGTAAGGCCGCAGTGGCCCCTGCTGCCCCACTGCCTGCGCCTGCCCCCACCTCCTGACACTTAGCCAACCCCCACCCGCCAAGATCCAAGGGAGGGGTTGGTTGGTTCTCCTCCACCTAGAAGGGTGGAGGGTGACATGGACATCTGGGTGCTTCAGATCGTAGAGCATGGTCATACTGGAGTTTCTAGAGTGGCCTCCAGAAAATCCCCTGTAAAATCCACTTACCCTTCTGCCCACCTGCCTCTGTTTTGGGAGAAAATTCAGGCTCTTTTTCAAAAAGAGCCATAGAGCCCATCCCTCTGGCTCAGTAGGAAGGGGGTTTACTCCCACTCTTCCTCATCCCCTAAAAGACCGTGGATCTTCGCCCATCCTGAACCTGAGCCATCTGAATCTCTACATCAGGCGCAAGTGTTTCCGGTGGTAACTCTTCAGGGTTGTTGCCCTTTGCACCGGGAGAGTGGCTCTGCTTTCTGACATGCAGAATGCTTACCTGCACATGCAAATCTTTCAAACAACATGAAGTCTTGCTGTATTCTGACATATGCAGTTAGCCCCAGCACTTGAACTGCCCAGAGAGGAAAGAGTTAACTCTATGCAGGAAGCCTAGAACATTGAGCTCAAGTTCGGTTTCAAACCTCTTGTCTGTAGTGCTTCAAAGTGTAACCGTCAGATTTTTTACTCCGCCTTAACTGTTCAGTCACTCTGGAGATTGCTCCTTCGCTACAGTCGGTTCAGTTCAGAATCCGCTGGTTTATTCAACCGATCTGTTGTTTTTCAGTTTCAGATCCCTGTCTATGGTGCAGTAAGTGTTAGTAGACAGTGGACTGTATATGTTAAAAAAAAATCTGTGGAAATTGTAAACCTGTTGATCGGTGCGGTTCGAACGGATTGCTTGAGGGTTTTACTTCTTCTGGTTTAGCGTGAGGTACTGGTTCCTATCGGTTTCAAAAACATGATTCCACATGTTTGTTTTTTTCCACGACTCGTAACACGGTTGGTAACCGATAGGAGTGTCTTACCTGGCAAATAAGCTGTAAAGGGTAAGTTTTGTAGCCTCCATGTCTGAGAAAGCGCAAGGAAAAAAAAAAAGGCCCACTGGGTTTCAACACTGTCGTAAGTGTGGGGTGCCTTTGCTAAGGCAGACCCTCACACCATTTTTGTTTGTCTGGGGTTTGACCACCTCGATTCAGACTGCCAAATTTGTAAAAATTTCCAAAGGCAACCCTAGAAAAAGGGTTGGTAGGCTCAAGGAAAAGGAGGCCGAGAAGTCCGCTAATCCAGATGGCCAGGCCCTGCTTGGTTCCTACCGAACCTGAGGGGTGCCCACTGACCTGGGCAATACTCCTTGGGCAAGAGGAGATCTGAACCTGAGGGTCAGTTCCATCAAAACGCAATGGAAATCTGGCCGTTTGGATCCAGAACCGCATACCCAACTCGAAGAAATAACAGAGCGATAAGGATAGTGGAATCGCCTGCTCAGTTCCTGGCCCAATCCGACTCCTCTCGTAGGTGCTCAGTTCGTTGGTTCCCGGTTCCAGAATATGCTCTGGATTCATTTTATGAACCGGAGTGAGGGAGGAAGAACAAGATGGTGGTGGTGATGATGAAGGTCTGGATGAGCCCATTGAACCGGACGCTTCCTCCCGGCTTTGAGTCCCCATCCTACTGTTTGCTCTTCAAGAAGGTGGCTGATAGATACCTCCATCTTCCTTGGTTGAAGCTGTCGAGGAACAAGAGGAGCCAGACTTTGGGAGATGATGGACATCCCAGAGTCCAAGAGATTACTTATTCCCATCCATAAATCCTTGGGGAAACGGACACAAAAAATTCTGCAAACTTAAATTCTTACCTCCTGTGGATAAAAGAATGGACAGGAGGTATATGTTTTCAGGGTCTGGTACAGAGTTTTGTTTCACCAATGCAGCCATGTTGAGGTAGTGCAGGTTGTAGCCTGTGACAAGGCTAACATACCTTGGCTTCAAAACCACCCCCACCCTCGGATAAAGACTCTAGGAAGGTTGATGCTATGGCCAAAAACAGTACTTAGCATCATCCTTGGGACTCAGGAAGGCTAATTATATGGCCTACACAGCCAGGTACCAGAAGTCTAGATGGGATACTGTTCTGAGCTGGCTAACAGGCTTCCCCAGCTAGCCAAGATGCTGGAGGAGGTGGTTGCTGATGGATTGAGGCATCCAAAATGCCATTCCATGCTGCTGTGAACTGAAATGATGTGGCATCACGAGTCATGACTACATCTGTGTGTCTTAGGTTCTTAGCTCAGATGTACTAGCCTTTGCAGACACTGGCTAAGGCCATGGATTTCTTAGGTGGGTAATTCTCTGTTTGGGGAGCAGACAGAGAATTACATGAAGAAATGGATGAATATCGGACCACCTACAGGAGTGCACAGGCCAAGGAAAGGCAGGCAACTCCTCAGAAGCAGCAGTCATGGGCAGGCTGTTTCACAGGCCTTTCTACCAAGCTCAGGCCTCCTCTTCCTTTCTTCAGAGGGAGAGGTAGGTGGGGGATGAGCAGGGCTGCATCTTCCTCCCAGTCCAAGGCTCCTGCCAAGCAAACACCCTGATGTGTCAGCTGGGTCGCTCTCCAATCCCTAGGAGAGGCTGGTTTACTACTTCCAGGCCTGGAAGTCTGTTACCAGACAAGTCGGTCCTGGAGGTAGGCTGTGGGTTGGCCCCCTCGCTTTACAAAGCTCCCAAAATTGAGTGCCAAATTCTTTCCACCTGCAAACCTTTCCGAGACCACTGCTCTAGAAGCAGAGGCTTCCTCTGCTAACCCTCAGGGCTGTAGAGAGAGTTCCTACCGCACAGTTGCAGATATTTCCTTACCCCAAAAAGACGGGAGTGGTGGCCCATCCTAGACCTAAGATAGCTAAACAAGCACATCTTGAAACCAAGTTCAAAATGGTGACTTGGGAGTAATTCTTCCCACTCTAAGGACAGGGATTGGCTAGCTTCCGTGGACCTCAAGGATGCCTGCTTTCACATCCCTGTCAGGTGCTCCCACAGAAAGTACCTCAGGTTCAAGTTGTCTTCAGGCCATTATCAGTTCGAGCAATGCTCTTCGGCCTAACAGCTTCAGGAGTGTTCACAAAGTGTCTAGCAGTAGTAGTGGCCTTCCTCAAGAGGCAGGGATCTCCATATTCCCATACCTGGACAACTGTCCCATTGTAGGGCAGTCTCCAGGCAAGGTTAAATCAGATCTACAAGTTACTCAACAGCTGCTCACTTCTTGGGTTTCTTCTCAGTCTGCCAAAGTCGGTTCTCGAATCAGTGCAACTCCTCACCTTCATAGGGGTAGAGTTGGATACGTGCAGGCAAGGGTGAGGACCCTTATAGATCTTGCTTCTTCTTTCCGCTTCTGGTGTCTCACCAGCAAGACACTTTCTTCAGCTCCTGGGCTGCATGGCAGCTTCCACTGCAGTGGTACAGTGAGCCAAATTTCAAATGAACATTTAGTTCCACCTGAGGTCCTTTTGGTCCCAGAAAAAGATCCTCTAACCAAATTGATTCCAGTAACTCAGACTCTGGTCCAAGCTCCGTGGTGGTTGGATCAGGACAGTCTCAGACAAGATTACAGCATAAGGTGTCTGGTCTCCTCAGGAGTCTGTACTTCATATCAGTCTTGTGGAACTTGGGGCAGTATTCCTGGCTACATGCTTTGACTCGGTGAGGAACAAAGTGGTTCAGGTCAGGACAGACAACACCACCACCATGTGGTACATCAACAAGCAGGGAGGCACTTGGTCTACGGCCTTATGCATGGAAGCCATGAAGATATGATCTCTGGCTTATGCCCTGCAAGCATCCCTGGTAGCAGTCCATCTACCAGGGAAGGACAGTGTGCTAGCAGATGCCCTGAGCAGAATGTCTTGGGGCTACCAAGAATGGGCCCTAGACCCTTCATACTGAAAGTAATCTTCTCCAGGTGGGGCACTCCAGAGGTAGATCTCTTTGCAGCCCCAGACAATCATCAACTTCCTCTTTTCTGTTGCAGGCCTCCAGTCCTTGGCACAGTTCCCTGGATGCTCTAGTTCTGGATTGGGGTAAATTCTTTTATGCCTTTCCTCCCTTTTCCTGTTAAAGGTCCTGGTTAAGATCAGGTCATAACCGTGCAGGTGATCCTGATTGCTCCAGACTGGGCCAGACTGCCTTGATATCCTCTGTTGTTGTCCTAGCAGTACATCTTCCCAAGAGGCACAATCTGCTAACCTCCTGTCAGGAAGAATCTGATACCTCAACCTCAAGGCTTGGTTCTTGAAGAGTAAGAGTATGCAGGCCTGCACCTGTCTCGAGGTTATTCTTAAGGCCTCTCAAAACCTGCCACTAGAAAAACTTATAATTCCAAATGGAAGAGATTCAGCATTTGGTGTTCCTATAAGGATATTACTAATGCTGCTGATCTGGCTATGGTTCCGGATTACGTGTTCATCTTAATGGCCTAGGCCTGTGGCCAGCCACTTTAAAAGTTCATTTAGCAGCTGTATCTGCATTTATTTCAATAGGGAAGGCTTCTTCATCATCTCATCCTGTCTTCTGTAAGTTCTTTAAAGGTTTGGTTCATACCAGCCCTCCCTTTAGGGACCCTACCCCTGCTTGGAATCTTAATGTTTGCATTGGTCAGCTCATGCAACCCCTTTCGAGCCTCTGGCTTCAGCCAAACTCAAGTATTTGACCTGGAAGACTGTTTCTGGTAGCTATTACTTCTACCAGGCGATTAGTGAATTGCAAGCCCTGTTAGTGGAGCCAGATTTTATCTCATTTCATAGAGATAAGGTGGTCCTCAGAACCAGTAGGAGGTTCCTTCCCAAGGTGGTCTCAGATTTTCATCTGAACCAGTCCAGGTCTCTTCCTGTATTCATCACTGATCACTTTTCTTCAGGGAAAGAAAATTACACTAAAGCACACAGGAAGGAATGTCTTCAATTGTTTCTCACTAGGTGATGTGGGAAGGGTAGACCTGCCACTAAGAGAACTATTGCCAGGTAGATTGTCTCCTGTATACAATTCTGCTATACTAAGCTAGGTAAAACACCTCCCTCTGGCCTGAAGGCTCCTTCGACTAGGACATAGCTGCCTTCCTGGCTGCTGCCAGGATATGCCTTTACTAGAGAGATGCATAGCAGCCACCTGAAAACTGTCCATACTTTCACCAAGCATTACCTCTGGATATCCAGGCTAGGAGTGATGCTCGGTTTGGAACAGCAGTACTGCAGAGCCTATTCCCCAAAATAGGTTCAGTACACACACACACACATACACACACACACACCCCGTGTGGCAGTACTGTTGTAGTTGCATATGTCAGAATGCAGCAAGACTTCATGTTATTTGAAGAAAAAATTACTCACCTTAGTAATTGTTTTTGTTTTAATGGAGTCTTGCTGTATTCTGACCTCTCCCTCTCAGAACCTGGTTTTGGGAAGTGGGCTGGCAGCTACAGTGTTGCACCTCAGGGTGTACTTGACACCTCTTCTTTCTAGAAGGAGGGTGGGTTATTGTTATGCTGTTTTTATAGGTATATATTGGTTCAGTACCAGTTTTTTTTTTTTTGTCTTGGGTTCTCGACTTGAGTCTTTGGGGACCAGTCTGTTGCCTGTTGGCTTATATTCCTTTACAATTTCCACTATAGAAGTGTAGTTAGTAGTAGTCAGAAGAATCTGACGTTACACTTTCTTGAAGCACTCACAAACAGCGTGTTTGAAACCGAGCTCGAGCTTCCACGCTCAATGCAGTTCAAGTGCTGGGGCTAACTGCATATGTCAGAATACAGCAAGATTCCATTAGAAGAAACACAGTTACTAAGGTGAGTAATTTTTCTTCCTGCCCATTGTTACTTCCACTGTCAGGGAGTCCATTTTCAATTCTGGCTCTCCTTTGGCCTCCCCGGTATTTCCCAAATGCCTGGCAGTAGTGGCGGCTGCTTTGAGGAGGCAGGGCTTCACGTGTTCCCCTACCCGGACGATTTGCTGTGAACAGCCCCTTCTGGGATCGTCTGGTTCAGAATCTGAATACATGTTCTGCCTTTTCAGGCCTTGGAGGTCACTGTGAATCTGCGAAGCCCTGCCTCTCCCTTGGCAGTGCCTTCAGTTCATTGGGGCAGTCCTGGACACATGCCAGGGCAAGGCCTTTCTGCCCGAGGACAGGGTGGGCGACTGATGGAGCAGGCCTGGCTGGTTTCCTCCAGCTGGCAGGTCACCACCAGTGTGTTCCTTCACCTTCTGGGCCACACGGCAGCAGCTATTGCCATTGTTCCTCTGGTCCATCTGCATATGTGGGTTTCTTAAGTGGACCTTGAGGGCCCAATGGGACCAATGCATGAATGATCTGGGCTAGTTGGTCCTGGTTTCTGACCTGGCCCAGAGAGTTGTGTTGTGGTGGCTGGATCTGGCCAACCTCCTTGGAGTGGGGTGGTCTTCAGCTCTTGACCCCCCATGAGTTTCTCATGACAGACTCATCAGGCCTTGGCTGGGGTTCTCATCTGGCCGATCACCAGACCCAGGGTACCTGAATGGATGTAGAACAGAGTCTTCATATTAATGTCCTGAGATGCTGGTGGTCCTTTATGCTCTGCAGGCCTTTCAGACTCCTCTTTCCCAGTCTGCTGCTGGTGCAGACTGACAACCTGTCTTGGTGTATTACATTGTTAACAAACGAGGAGGACCCATTCTTACCCCTGTGTCGGGGAGGCGATGAGAGTGTGGTATTGGGCCATCGAGCATGATCTGGAGCTCTCAGCCATATATGTTCCAGGCGTTCAGAACGCCTTGTCCGACAGTCTTGGCCGCCTCAGGTTGCAGGCTCATGAATTTGAGCTTCTGACCTTAGTGGTAAGACCTCTTCCAACAGGTGGGGTTGGTCTGAGTTGGACCTTTGCATCCTCACACAACATAAAACTGCTGCTTTTCTGCTCGGTCTATCCTGGGTCTGGAAGATTCTGGCGGATGCATTGTCCCTCTCTTGGAAGGGGTTTCTGTACTCCTTTCCTGACTTCCTGCTCTAAGAGGTTCTGCTCAAGCTCCAGTTAAAAGGCGGCAATGATTTCATAGCTCCTTCTGGCCATGTCAGATTTGGTTCCTCTTGCTGCAGTAGCTGGTGGTGGAACCTCCACTGCCCACCTCTGTACACTGGCTTGCTGTCTCAGGACCAGGGCCCTGGTCCATCCGGACCTAAAGACCCTGCATCTCCTTGCTTTCTCCTAGGACCTAGCTGTTGCCCGCTTTACAGGGTAGAATAGGACCCTGTCCCATTTGTTATGGAGAAAGATGTGTAAATGCAAGGATCTGTATTCTTCCTTTCTCTCTTCTCTGTCTGGTCGCAACCAAATTTTCCTATGAGACTTCGGACTTGATCTACCAGGAACAGTCTTGCAATCCTTTGCGCCTCACTGTCTCTCTCTGTTGTCTCTTGCTGTCTGTTTTTCCCTTGCATATCTACATCTGTAATACAAACATATGTGTAAATCTATATATGGAAATGAAACTGATAATGGGATCACGCTTTGTATAGAAAATATCTGGTGTTACTGTTGAAATGTGTATATGTGTGTGTGTGTGTGTGTGTGTGTGTATATATATATATATTTATTTATGATTTGAGATGGCTGTAGAAAACTAGAGGTTACTTGGTACAAATGTCTCGGCCTTTGCAGCTGCTGTGGGTCTTCAGGAAGCTCACTGTTCTAGCAGATCCTGCCGAAATTGACTAGAACAAAATGTTTTGCTAGAACAGGATGCTTCATATGATGGGGTTGAAAAGTCGATAAAATAGCTAAGCTGCAATTGCAGAGAGATTTTTTTGTTTTGGAAGATAGTGTTCTACAAGAAAGATTTTTTTTTTAATATCTCTGTACACAGCTATTTTGAACAAGTTATTTTATATTACTGTAACTGCAAATTGTTCTGTTGAATTCTACAACTGCTTATGGTTTCCCTATGCTTCCTGACCTGTGCCTTGATGACACCCGCTTCAGGGTGTTCTCTAGGGTCAGAAATCCTGGTGGTTGCTAGAAACCCTCCACCAGAGCCACTTGCACTGTGAAATAGAAGCATTTCACCTTGGGCTCCTGCTCGCCATTTGGATACTTTTACTTGCCTGGTGAATAAGGTGTTTGAGTACCTTTCTTCCTTCGGATTCAGGCTTGAGGTGTCCTCATTCAAGGTGCACCTTTCTGCCATTTCTGCATACCATGCACCTATCTAGGGCAAAGCTGTTGCCCAGCCAAAGTGTCCTGCACATTCCTGTGGGGCATTTTACATCTGAAACCTCCCATTCTGGACCCAGTGCCTCCATGGGTCCTTAACTTTATTTTGGAGAAACCTACTTACCTCCCTTTGAACAGGCCATGAGTTGTAAGCTGTGCTCTCTGTAGAGTGAAAGCACTCTTTTCAGTTACTGTACTCTGCTTGAGGGATTTCCAGCTCTGGGCTATTATTTGTAAGGAGCCTTATTTGGTTTTTCACAAAGACAGGATGTCTATGCATACTAATCCTAAGTTTTACCTGAAGTGGTGTTGGAGTTTGCTTTAAATCAATCCATGCATTTTCCAGTTTATTTTCCTGAGTATTCTAAGCAGGAGGAGGCCTTGTTCCATACTTTGGATGTACATAGGATTTTTGGTACTACACAGACTGCACAAAGCCTTTCAGAAAATCTGACCAGTTTGATTCTGTTGCCCCAAAGAGGGGCATTTTGTTTCTAAACAGTCCGCTTTGTCCAAGTGGTTGGCAAATTGTATTATTTATTGCTACCGCAAGTGTAATGAATTCCTTCTGGGAGTGGTCAAGGTCATTCCACCAGGAGTATGGCCACCTCAACAGCTTGCTTCAGAAATGCATCTGCTGCTGACATCTGTGCAGCTGCCACCTGGAGTTCTGTTCACGCCTGCCAAGCATTACAGTCTGGACCTCTCCTCTAGGCGCAGGGTCAATTTCTGCCTAGCAGTTCTTCAGGGCCTTCTCTCCTGAGCTTTTAGCTGCAGATCTGTCCTCCCAGTGTGTTTTGGTGTACCGGTGCTGCTTGAGATTCAGTCCTACTGGTGTGGCCTGCTGCAAAAGCCTTCCTTTGAAGTAGATAGTAGCTATGTAAGAACGTATAACTTTAGATCTTCCAGAAAGCTCTTGCAGCAGGCCCTGCTTTCCACCCCCTTTCCCCTGCTGCTCTTTTTCTCTCAGGCATCGCCTGTCTTTCTTTGCTCTTGAGAAACCTCCTCAGTTCTCCATTAGCTGCCGGTATGGGGTCTCCAGCAGGAGAACTGAGGTAGATATGGGGACCACCCACCTTTATAGGCTAGGCTGACATCAGCAGACGTCGGCGGTTCCCCGTGGTAGACTGCTGGGTAGAAGTTTTCCATGTGGTCCTGGCACCTGACAGCTTAGTCCTGCTGGCGTGGCCTGCTGCAAGAGCTTCTTTCGATGATTTACTGTTACATAAGTTCTTACATAACTATGCGTTTAGATTCTTCAACTGCCAGGCAAAATGAAGTCTGTTACCACATCAAATTGGGTTGAGTATTCAGCATGAGAAAGCGCAAGCCATGTCCTTGCTGTATTTGACTCACTATTTCCTCGAGTTCACAACTAGATATTTTCAAAATTTCGTGGCACTGTGAATGCATTATTGAACAAGATTGATGGGACAGTGGTGGAGAAGATCATTTCCTGAGTCTCTGTCAGGATTGGTACTCAGAAAACAGTGGCGGTCCCTTCTAATGCTGGTAAATAATCAAGGAAGAGAGTATGCTACTTGATGGATTGTTTACCACCCCAGTGTATTGTTAAGACAAATGGGGTGGGGTAGAGAAACCAGCTAGTGTGACTGTTGTGATTTTGCACTATCGTCAGCTTTAAAATCATGTATTCCGCTTTCTAGCCTCCACTGCCACCTGCCTGTGTACTATACTCTGGCTGACCAGCCAAAGGAGTATTTGTTTGGTGCATCACGACCAGACAATCTGCTACTTGTGAGAGATGCAGTCAGCAAAGAGTGTGCCTGTCAGGGCACACTACATTCTCCATGGTATCGGCACTGTGGAGAGCCTGGCTGCACCATGGACACACAACTCAAACATGTTCGCCTTGTAATATATAGCTTCCAAGCGGTCTGCTGTTGTCCCTGACTGGATAATATATTTCTAGAGCGTGGATATGTTGTTCATCCACACTGTCTGGCATTGTTCCTTCCCTTTAAATCTTGCCAGAAGTCTTCAAGTTGGCTCCTCCCACCCACCGGGTGGTAAATACATTAGCTCCGCCCATGACACCAGATCTTCCTTTCCGCTGGAAGATACAGGTTCCCTCGTGCTTTTCTGCAGCGATTGAGGCCCTGGATTCAATTGACGGGTTTCACTGCATCTTCTCGCTTTGAAACTTCGTAAGAGTTCACGACTCTGATTAGGACATGGATGACAAATCGTCCCGGGTTTCGCCAGTGTCCTTGCAGACAGAAAATGTCGGCGCACCGACCCCCACCTCTCGTGCGTTTACTGCCTCGGTACTGTTCATGATACCTCGCATATGTACCATTTCGCTTCCTTCCATCTGACTGTTTTGAAGGATCGTCAGGCGCGCCTGAAGCTGGGGAGACGAACCATGATCACGGTAAAATCTAAGGAGGCCAGGTGGGCGGTTTCGCGGCTGATGGGATCCGCCCGAGCAGCTCGAGCAAATGGCGGCCTTGAGGAAGCCGCCCAAGCTTCCGCCAGCCGAGTCTTCGTGTCGCGCTCAACTTGGGCTCCACTTTTTCAGGATCCTTTCGATTTGTGCCAGTCTCCCTACCAAGGGTGAGGGCCTCGGGCTCGCACTCCTCCGTTCTAGGAAAAGGATCCAAAACTCTTCTTGAGTCGAAAAAGACGCCTCCTGGGATCGGGAGCAGTCCGAGGTCTCGACTACGGTAGAGATCGCCTCCTCGGCTGACGGGTTTCCAGACCTTCCGTCTGGACCAGGCACAGAAGTCGAGAGCGGCTGAACGGCCAAGATTTTCTCGACCCTAGTCGAGCCGTTGTCACGACACCTGTCGATGATTCTTTGGAGAGAACGCTTATTCTCTCCTTCTCGATGAGGAACCCGTCCCTGGGCCTCCCGATCGAGGACAGGAACCGGATCCTCGGTTTCGCCAAGTCCGGTTCTCCTGATCGACAAAGCTGACACCGTCGGTCTCGGTCGAGGAATAAGTCCTCTTTGGTCGGTCGAGCCAAGAAAGGACACAAACACTCCCGAAGAGGCGCCACCGTTCCTCCTCATCCTCGGACGAGGAGAGCTTCACGGAAGATCCGTCCGACGCGTGAGGATCTTATGTGGCAGCAACTCCTGCTAGCAGGCCAGAAGCCTGCCCTCGGCGTCCCAGCTATCACTTGGCCTCAGCCTCTTCGGCCTACTCCGACACCGATTCCTTCGGCTTCAGTCCCTCTGTCCGTGAGCCTCCGCGTGGCTGATTACAGGCTTCCCACCAATATTGGTGGAACCTCCACCAAAGCTGCCCTTGAGAGGTCCCTCCAAGGAGGATCAACAGTCTCCGGTCTTCCTCACAGACTGTCGATTACAGTCACCCCTGATCACCCTAGGCGACGAGGAGACTTAGGTGGACAGCCTTTGTATCTGGACTCCTCCGATTTGGATAATACAGGCCTTCATTCTCACGATGAGCTGTCGGGTGTCAGGCATGGAAGAAGGGCCTTCCTCCTTCCAGGGCATCCTCCGTCATTTCTGAGTCCACGGGATGCCCCTGCAGCCTATTCAGAAGAAGGCAGAATATCCTCACGGATATTCTTAAGAGGGGGATACCCTCACGGAGGCCTTTCCAGTCGCCGAAGCCATAATTGGCCCGGCTTTGAACTCTGGCAGCATCCTGCCTCCTGCCCAGCTCCGTCTGCCCGCGCATGGCGCTTAAGCACGCGGTGCCCACAGGGTCCTTAGGCGGGGTTTACTGAGCACCCTCGGTGAAAGCCTTGTGACCGCCTCAGTGTTCAGGCGGACGGGCAGCTCATGGATACTGACCGCCTCTGGACAAGGAGTCCAAACTTATGGACCACTTGGCCCGGAAGGTCTATGCAGCATCTTCCTTGGGCCTTACCGAGCAAGCTCAGCAGTGATTATGGCACACTTCTCTCACGCCTTTGGGGTCGCTGGACGAAGTTCTTCCTCACCTCCCAGTTGACATGCAGACCACGCCTACAGGTCAGGGACAGGGCAGGGCTGTTGCTAAACAACAGCTCCAGACTGCACTGACATGGGTGATTCCTGTGCCTGTTCACTAGCTGCAGCGGTATCCACTGCCGCAGGGCTTGGCTGAGGTTATCCTCCTTTCCGTGGATACTCAGCACAAGCTAGCTGATGTGCCCTTCCTTGACACCGACCTCTTCGGGCCAGGAGTGGCAGGTCATCTGCAGCGCATCGAACAGTCTAATGCCACCTTAGATGCCACCTCTGCTAAAGGTTCTTCAAGTA
This sequence comes from Neoceratodus forsteri, assembly GCA_016271365.2. NCBI lineage: Eukaryota > Metazoa > Chordata > Ceratodontiformes > Ceratodontidae > Neoceratodus > Neoceratodus forsteri. Next base: position 572,972,860 of record CM028137.1, read on the forward strand.
AGAACCAGCAGAAGCGCAGGAAGAAGCCCTTTCGACATTCTTCCCCTGCGGTTAGACAACCACCCTTCCAGGGGTCAGTAACAGCAGCAGGCTCAGGCTTTGCGCCCTAGGCCCAAGCAAGGTCCCCAGCAGCTCTCAAGAAGGGAGGCCGGTACTAGTCCAGGTGCCTCCTCCTCTAAGCCTGCCCAGTGACGAGCGGGTGGCCTCCCACTCCAGTCACACCAACTCTGGTTCTCCGTGGGGGCCCGGTCACTTCCTCTCTCCGCCTGGTCCGGTATCACTTTGGACAGGTGGGTTCTAGAGTGGTCGGGCAGGGTCTGCCCTTAGAATTCAAGCAGTTCCTCCCAGCCGAGCCTGCGTGCCCCACGAGAGAAAGGATCTCAGTCGCCCAGTCTGCTCTTCGGGACGACATTGCGCCACTCCTCCTCAAAGAGGCGGTGGCCCGAAGTGCGGATCCTTCTTCAGACCCAGGCTTTGTCTCCGGGTATTTCCTGGTGCCCAAACGGATGGGGGTTGCGCCTCATTCTCTGATCTGCACGACCTGAATCGGTTTCTCAGGTCTCGCACCTTTCGATGGTAACTCTGAACCAGATCATACCATCCCTGGAGCAAAACATGTGGTTCTGTACACTGATCTTCAGGACGCTTTTTTCCACGCCCCTATACGTCCCGTCCCATCAGCGGTTCCTCCGCTCAGGGAAAGAAGGACCCTGTACGGTGTTCAAACCAGCCATTCAGCCTGTCGCCGGCCCCAGGGTCTTCACCAAATGCATCGCAGTGGTGGCAAGCCATCTACGGCGTCCAGGGGTTCGGATTTACCCTACCTAGACGACTGGCTCCCATGGTTCCTCCTTCAGGAGGTGGAGAGGTCCAGGGACCTGACCTCCAAACCTGCTCACACTTGGACCTTCTGATCAACAAGGCCAAATCGAACCTCGTATTTCTCAGGTGGTGGGCTTCATCGGGCAGAGCCTCGACTCCTGCGTCAAGCCAGAGCTCGGCTCCCGTGGACAGGGTGGAGGTTCTCTCCTCCTTTGCTCAATCATTTCTGGTTGGGCACTCGTGTCCTGCCGGGACTTTCTCGCCTCCTGGGTTACATGGCGTGCGCACTTCAGTGGTTCGCTGGGCCAGACTGCACATGCGCCTCTTCAGTGGGAGCTGGCCGCCCAGTGGTCTCAGCGTCAGGGTCTTTTCGACCAGCTGACACAGTCACCAGAGGATGTGGACGCTCTCCAATGGTGGACCGTCCAGAGTCATCTGCAGGAAGGAATCCATTTGTCCGCCCTGAGCCGGTCGGGTCATCCTTACGACGAGGCGCCTCATGGGCTGGGGAGCCCATGGGGAACAACAAAGGGCCCACGGCCTCTGGACCCCGAGGAGTCCCGATGCCACATCAACCTGCTGGAGCTCAGGACAGTCAGACTGGCTCTGTCAGCTTCGCTCCTCAGCTCCGGGGTCAAGTGGTTCAAGTCCAGACGGACAATACCACGACCATGTACTACCTCAACAAACAGGCGGCACGCACTCCATCTGCTATGCAAGGAGGCGCTCCGGATCTGGACCTCGCCAGCCAGCTGGAGGCAGATCTCCTAGCCATCCATGTGGCAGGAGTCGCGAATCAACTGGCGGATGCTCTCAGCCGCTTAGGCCAGACATCCCACAGTGGTCTCTCCATCCAGAGGTAGCTTGCACCTGTTCTCCGTTGGGGCAAACCGTTGGTGGACCTGTTTGCCTCCAGGGAGAACACCAAGCTGAGGCTGTACCATGCCCGCCCCCTCAGCAGGGTTCGCTGCAGGGGATGCTTCTCGAGGCTGTGGACCTCAGGCTTCTCTTATGCCTTTCCCCATTTCCCTTGATCCACAAGGTGTTACTCAAGGTGAGGAGGGACAAGGCGAGGGTGATCCTGGTAGCCCCAGATTGGCCACGGCAGTTCTGTATCCAGATCTCCTCAGCCTCGGCTGCAGGGCCCCGGCGGGCTGTGTACGCCCGGACCTGATATCAGTGAACCAGGGAAGGTCTTTCATCGGACCTTCAATCCCTGCACCTCACAGCCAGTTCCCGGCTGAGAGTTCCAGGCTTTGGGTCTTTCTGAAGATGTCTACACCGTGGTTGAGGCATCTCGAAAAGAATCGACCAGGAAATGTTATGCCTTCAAATGGAAGAGATTTTCCATTTGGTGTCAGGACAAAAGCCTGGACCCCTTATCCTGCTCTGTAGCTAACATTCTGGACTACCTTTGGTCCCTCTCCAAAGGGGTCTTGGTCATCGACCCTTAGGGTGCACCTAGCAGCCATATCGACTACAGGTAGCGGGTTGGTCAGCCGGACAAGCTCAGAAAAGGTGATCGGCGCTTTTTCAAGGTCTGGATCACATACTCCCTCCGGTGCGTGAACCTCCACCTCCATGGGATCTTTTGCTGGTTTGGCAAAGCTCATGGGCAAGCCATTCAACCTATGCACAAGTCTGCGCTTCGACTTGTCGTGGAAGACGGCCTTCTTGGTGGCTATTCGTCAGCCAGAAGGATGGGGGAGCTCCAGGCGCTTTCAGTGGACTTCCCCTATCTGGTCTTTCACAGGATAAAGTTGTCCTGCGCCCCACCGAAATTCCTTCTGAAGGTGGCGTCAGAGTTTCAACTCAACCAGGTGTTGACTGCGGTATATTACCCTAATTACGCCTCGGGATGCAGTACAGGCTCCATACTCTGGACCTCAGGCGTGCTCTCTCCTACTGTAAGGAGAGGATGGCGGAAATTCGGGAGAGGTTCGCCAGCTGTTTGTCACCTAAGCTGAAAATGCTTCTGGCAGACCTGCAGCCAAGCGGACTATTGAGATGGATTACATCATGCATAGGTCTGTGCTATGAATTGGCGGGTGAGGAGCCTCCCAAAGGGATGAGGCTCATTCTACCCGCCATACTGCTATCCGGTGGCTGCTTCCAGGGACATCCCTATCCAGGAAATCTGTCGGGCCGCTACCTGAGTCAGCAAACACCTTTATTACCCTTACCACATCGACCTAGAGTCACGCCGGGATCAGGTTTTGGGGCCTCTGTTCTCAATCTCTGTTCCCAAGTAGGGAGTGTCGCCTTGCCTCCCTCCTCCCGGAGAACTGCTTGGAGTCTGAAACCCGTGTGGATGAACAACATATCCACGCTCCCTAGAAGAACAGGTTACTCACCTGTAACAGTAGTTCAGGAGTGTTGTAATTGTTCATCCTACCCTCTACCTCCCTGGCTTTAGGCGCACAACCTGGCTTCCAGCGGGCTAGATCTGGTGTCATGGGGTGCAGGTTATTTACCACCCGGTGGGTGGGAGGAGCCACTTAAAGACTAGTGGCAAGATTTAAAGGGAAGGAACAATGCCAGACAGTGTGGATGAACAACATATACCACTCCTAGAACTACTGTTACAGGTGAGTAACCTGTTCTTACATTAGCCTGGTTAAGCATGCAGGATGTTGCTTACTGACATTCTGTAAGCCCTCTGTCTGGAGAAAATGTGGACTGCTCTCAGTCACAAGCAGGATTCTTTCCATTCACGTTGGGAATTTGGGAACTGCTTTACCCTTGTTAGAAATATCAAATCTGTTGTAATCCCAGATAGTCCTGAATCATAGGCAGGGGCCCTAGTGTTCTTCTGGCAGAATTTTGATTTCTGCGGCAGGGCTCCTAGACTTATGCAGCAGCATTTTCTGATTTCTGCATAATTTATTCATTTATCTGGCAGAATACAGCCCTGCCATTGGCTAAAATATGAAGTGATGTCATTGATGACATCACCTGCAAACTGAAGAGGGCTTCAGGATAAATAAGATGGGTGCGGGAGCCTGGCACTATGAAAAAACTGTATTTGAATGAAAATTCACTAAAAACAATAATTCTGCAGCACTACATAAATTCTACGGCAAGATGCAAATTCTCTGGAAAATTCTGCTACATACAGAATTCCAAACACCTTGATCATAGGGCTTCTGTTTGTGCTTTTTGCTGGTAGGATGCCCACCTTGGAATGGGAGCATGTGGCAAACCAGTTTGACTGAGCCAGGGAAGGTTGGGGGGAAGGGTTATTTATTTAGTGATTAAAAAGATCTTTGGCGCAAGCTCTTTTACAAAGGTTCCACGTCAAAGATTGCAAAACAGAGTGAGTAGGAGAAAGCAAATGCACATTACAATGAATTATACAGCTCTGATTCAGAACTGCTTAGCTTAGTCCTGCCGGTGTGGCCTGCTGCAAAGCTTGAGTCTTGTGTTGTTTTGAATTTTGTCGTGTTTTATATGTGTCTAATTGTATGTAGTTTTGCATTATATTTGACATGTGTAATTATTGTGTTGATATTAAGTGTAAAAAAAATGCAAGATGTGGATATGTACATGGTGGTCACTTTTACCCATCATTGAGGCAGGGCTCTCCCGCACAAGAGGACGGTTTGGTCATCACTCTCCCTCCGAGATTGAGCAAGACAGTCTAAGGCCTTTCTGTGGACTTTGGATTGGCCAGAATGAAGGGTTCTTGTTTGTGGTTGTAATGGAGTTAAGGTGAGTGTAGCAGATCTTGGTTTACAGGCTTTCCATTACCCAACTCCTTGGTAAGGTGTCTTAGAACAAGCAGAAGACAGTTTCTGGTACTCTTAATTCATAAAAAATTGTCCTAGACCCACTCCATGGAGGACATGGGTGTATTCAACTTAAATCACGGTCTCTGGCGAGCAGGTATTGCCTGATTCAGAGTTGTAGCACTAAGACCAATTGTCACATTCTCCGGGATCTGAATCTATGGTTGTAAAAGAAGTCTGAGTTTTTATTCAGGTATACTGCTGCAGTATCTGAAGGCATAGTTTTCCCAGCCAAATAGTGTGTGGGAAAGTGAGTTCATGTATTTTGTCTTAGAGACTGGATACTTGAGCTTTGTTTGTTTCTTGTTGTGAGGGTGGTTCTTGGGTTCCTCGGTGAGAGAATTGTGAAGCAGCTGAGCAGTTCTGGCACAGAAAGGACTTGAGAAGAAACTCTAATGGTCATAACAGACACAGGAAGTGTACATACAAGCATATTATAAATCATGTAAAATATATTTATTTAAAAATGAATTTGAGCCGACCGGTGGTGCTGAGGGTTGAGGTGCTGGATGCCACACTCGTGCACACTGGCGACTCAGGTTGGGAGTGAGCTTGGGCCGCCAGAGGCCGGAGGAAGCGAGCCAGGATCAAGCAGCCATCAGGCAGCTGTCCTCTCGGGGTGGGAGGGACTCTTGGTTGCCACCCGTGTAGGCTGAGGTGACAGTGCCAGGCTGGGGGAATCTAGGCGCTAGGACAGGATGGTGGATGGGTCCGTCACGGACCGCGGGATGCATCGTCCTGGGAACATGGGAGAAAATGTGGAAAAATCTGGGGCCGAGGCTGGATGAAGTCCCCACATTGGCTCCAGTGGTTATGCCCGGGCAGAGGAGGTGGTGTCTAATGATCAGAAGTCCGGTGTCAGTTTACTTAATATGCTTACTACACACTGCGGAGGATAAATACAAGATGAAAGAAAAAAAAATGAATTTAAAATGTTTTGCTTTGCAGAATATTAGAGAAACCTTTTGTGGAAAATGGATTGTGCAAACGGATCTTCTGTGTGTGAGAAAGGCATGTGGGCCAGATAGTCAAATTGCACCAACACCAATTTGATAGAGCATGGGATCTAAGGTCTTTGCAGTTCTTGAACAGAATGACAGTCTTCTGTTATGGAATAGCACAAACCTGCCATGTTATCATCTATCTGTCCCTCTACAAGGCACTATATGTTACAGGTTCAGAGTTTCAGCCAGTATGGCCTTAGGGCCAGGGCTCAACATTTGATAGGCTGTTTTTAGGTAATTCCATTCAGCCTTTTGGGGCTATATATAGACAGTATTCTCCCTCTCCTACTTATATTGGATGCTGCTTTTTAGAACTCGTATGTAATGATTTTCTGTTGATAACGGTGGAGTGAGACAGAAGGAAGAAATTCCTTCATACTTACCGTAATTTCCTTTTTCTGTTAGCACCAACGTTGTCCAGTTGCACCGCTCTGGACATTTTGGCTCTCTGGAGAATATTGTTTGACATTATCTACGTGTACAAGCATTCACTGTGAGAACTAATTTTGTAACTGGACTTAAATGTCATCTCTGGCAGTATGCAACAATCTAGTGGTATTTTTTTTTGTTTGTTTTTGTTGTTAAATTTCATTGTTACAATGGATTGTTTTCTTACAGATGGGCCTGTGACACCTTTTGGCCTTTATGTGTGTTAAGTGTGAATATGTATAATTGATTGTACACACTGATTCTTATTTATTCAGACGTCAGGCGATCTTCAGAACAAGGCGTCAAGCTACTTTTTGAAATATTGAAGCATGATGAATGGTGGAGAAATGAAGGACATCCAGGTGGAAGGGATGATGGTATGCTTAGTACCAAGTACAGCCATCCTGGTAAGTTTACCTCCTACCTTTTTATTCCTGTGTAACAATTCATTGATTGAAAGGGTTATGCTATAAAAAGCTCATCCTAATGCATGGTTGTTCTGTTTGTAGTTCTGTTCTGTTTGTAGTTAAGAGCTGTATAGCAAATATGTGTGCTGACTCATTGCAGTGGTGGTGTGCTTAGGCACCCAGGGTTCTGACTCAGTCCTCTGGTAGGGGTGCACTTTAACACTGAAGACCAAGACTTGCCCACAGCTGGGTATGCAAAAAGGACAGGGTATCCAAACCAAAACTCCAGCACCACCACCGCCAAATAAACACCAGAGAACATCAATGCTGTTAAAAAACAAGTTATTTAATACATCAAAAAGTGCTGTCCTCTTACTAAAATCGGGAGACACCAGTAGGGCCCCACCAACTCCTACAAGTTGTGCTAACATGTCATCAGGGAGCTGATGTTCTCTGGTGTTTGTTTGGCAGGTGGTGCAGGAGGGTTCACTTACCTATATGTAATGACTTCCCATTGACTGCGTTGGAGCTTACAGAAAGGAGATTCTAACAACATGGATACATTTCACGTCTGCACTCTGGCAGTTCTGCTGGAGATGGCCAAGTCCTCAGAAGTCATCAAGCTAAGCTTCTGTCACCACCCGGTGGTATATCCTCTGGCTGTGCCCTGTAACTTCAGATCTTTCTTCCCACTGAAAGGGACAGGTCTCCTCCTTTGAGATGCTGAAGGATTTACATTTTTAGCACTTTCCTTAGGCAAATTTTACACAGTTTCAGTCCACATGCACCATTAAAGTTGTTTCTGCATCTTCCATCTCTGCTTCGTGATCATCAAACCATGATTTAAATTCTGTACCAGTGTAGGCAGAAGATGTGGATCTGCACCACCAGTTCATGCACTGCCTGAGTGCTCAACATGAAGTGGGATGCATTCTTTGCGGGCCATGCCACCAGTGTCCATTGAAGACTGGAAAGCCAAATTGATCCAAGGACGGACAAGAGTCTGCAAGAAAACCTCGGCAGCAGACATGTCATCCTCTGATGTCGGGAAACGTGTTTGCCTTCCAGCTCTTTGGTGAGACCCTTCTCACCATGGCAAAAGCAGCATCGCTGCAGGTTGTGGAACTGAAAAGATCACGCAATCACGCTTGTTCCACTGTTTTGATTCCATCGACCGTCGGTGTTGGCTTGTGCCCCGTGGTTATGGGGATGGTCGAGGTTTCCACAGTTACCCCATCTAGCTCTGTCTGCCTCTACCCGTTGAGTAGTGTTCGATTTTTCTAGAGCCTAATGATCAGCTATTGTAGGAGACTGATGAGGAGTCTATTTCCCAGACCCCAGTGCCCCTGGTCCTCGCCTCAGGATGACTAGGCCCATTCGCACCCCTGGCTGAGCTGCTTCAAAGCGACTCCATCGGTGGTCGTGCCTCCCAAACAGACTGTGGTTACCCCGCTGAAGCAGGTGGTTTATACTAACCTACTGGAGGACCCATGTCAACATCGACCCTTGGGTCGTTGGTCAAAATCTTAGTCTAAATCCTGCCCAATTAGGAGAAATTGCTGTCTGAGCTCATTGACCTTCTTGTTTGAGCAAGGAGAGGCAGCCATGAAAGATGCATCAGTGCTATGAAGGGCTCCTCTGGCAACACTGGACCATGACTGGGAGGGGTAGGGCTCAGCCCTCTAGACCTTCAGTCCCTTTAGCTATTCATTCTCACAACCAATCCAGCCTACTCAACAGTCCGCTGCTTCTGCTTCTTCTCCAGTGTTATTGAGTCACCTAGCTGCAGCCTTTGTCGGTGTCCGAACCAAAGTGTCGCTCTGCTGCTGGCTTGTCAGGCTGGCTGTTGGTGGAGATCACCCAGGATGAGGGATACCAATGTGGAAAAATGGTGAAGGCTCTCTTTCAGGAAGCCTCTGACTCCAGAAGGCAAGTCATTGATGGCTTGCGCCAGGATTCATACTTCCAACTAGAATCCGTTAAAGGAACTAACTACCAACCACAGGCAGGGTTCTTTGGAGCTCGGTCCGATTTAAATCCGAGTTCATGATAGCTCCCTTAGAGTCGATCCAGAAGGGGCTAATAACCTGTTCACTGACATACTGCATAGGAAGATTTCCTGAGGGTTGCTTTTCCTTTGGCTGAGGCCATCTTGGGTCCTGTCTTGGAACAGTGGCATCATCCTGCCCAGCACCCTATACCCAAATGGACTACAGGTATACAGTCCTAATGAGCACCTTGTCTGTGTCTCCAGCCACTCCACCCGGAGGTCTTGGTTTTGGATTCTGTCTTCTAAATTGGGAGGCCAAGGGGATTTAAACTTCCATGCAGAGAGTCCAAGAAGGTTGACCACGCCGCTAAAAGATGCTGCTGTCATGTCACTGCATCTCCATTAGCGCAGTTATTGCATCATCATGGCAAATTTTGTCCATTCCCCTTTTGGGACATTAGCTTTAAAGTAAAAATCATCTGGGAATAGGGTCAGGCTGGCTAAACACCAGTTCCAGATGGCCTTGGACAAGGGTGACTGCTGTGCCTGTGCCATGACAGCTGCTGCCGGCTTGCATGGTAGAGCCTGGTTGAGAGACTCCATTTACGGTGTACACTCAACATAAGTTGCCGCTGTCCCCTTCTTGAGCACCAGACTCTTTGGCCCAGGTGTGGAAGGTCATCTCGTGCATATTGAGAAGTCTAGTGCCACCCTAGGTTCTGTGGTTTCATCTCAAAAGCATTTCAGTTTTGTTCCTTTCAGTCAGAACAACCTCAGCAGCAGTTCCAGCAAGGGTTGTGTTCAGTGCTGGTGTCCAAACCCAAGTTTGGTGGCCCAGGGCAAAAATGGGGGTGGGTATAGGTATTGGTGCCTCTGAAGCCCCTGCACCAGAGCCCCTCCAAGGCTATACAGTGACAGTTTAGGATGTCATCCCTTCACGTCCAGTCCCTGTCCCAGCTCCGATTGAGGGTTGATTGTGCCCTTGCTCCTTCTTGCCACATTGGCCCCAGTTACTTCGGACAGGTGGGTTCTAGAAGTGATGGGAAGAGGTTGCCTCTGGATTTTGAGGCTTTCCTGCAGTGCCGACTCAAAGCTTCTCTGGAGTCCAGGGTGTCACTGGGCACATCAAAGCTAAGAGCTGATATTGCTTAGCTCTTGGAGTGAAGGGGCAGTAGCCCATGTTCCAACCACCCTGGCCACTCCAGGTATATGTGTCCAGGTACTGTCTGTTTTCAAAATGGACGGAGGACTGGCATCCCATTTGGAGCTGCATGATCAGAACCAGTTCATGTGGAAAGCGAGGTTCTGGATGGTAACTCGAATCAGATTACACAGTCTCTGAAGCAGAGCAAGTGGTTCTGCTCCCTGACCTCCAGGATGTCTTCCACATCCCAGTCTATCTGTCCCATTGCTGATACCTTGGCTCACGCAGAGAGGGTCCAATATCAGTTCCATGTTATGCCTTCGTCCGCCCATGGTCATCATCCTGTTAAGAAATACAAAAAGCAGCAATACACACAGGAGAATAATCCCGAGACAAGAATATAATTAAATAAGTAAACTTAATTCTGTTCACCCTGTTGCAGATCTTGGTGGCTTCTGCAGAGAGGCAGACCTCTCTTCCAGCTCCTCTGCTATGTCACTGATAAAGACCAGTTCAGCACTGAGCCTTGAGGTACCCGCTGGTCACCCCTACCTTCCTTGAAGTGAACTCTGTCTATCACTACCCTCTGTCCCTGTCTCTGAACCAGTTTTTAACCCAGCTTACCACCTTGTTGCCCACCCTTAAGCTACCCAATTTTTACCAGTATCCTTTGTTGAATGATATTGAAAGCCTTGCTGAAGTCCAGGTAGGCCACATCCACAGCTCCACCCTGATCTAACACCTTGATCACCCAGTCAAAGAAACCTATCAGATTTGTATGACATGACTTCCTCCTGTGAATCCATGCTGCATCGGTTCCTGTAACCCGTTGGATTCAAGATATTCTACAGTCCTTTCCTTCAGTAGTGTTTCCATTAACTTGTCCACCACCAATATCAGGCTGACAGGCCTATAATTGCCACCTCTTCCCTGCTACTGCTTCAGTGAAGTGGGACCACACCTGCTCTTCTCCAGTCCTCCGGGACCACTCTGGTCTCCAGCGATCTGTTAAATAAGTCAGTCAGAAGTACAGCTAATAGCTCTCTGAACTCCCTCAGCACCCTTGGTGCACTCAATTAGCCCCATAGTTTTGTCCACCTTCAAGTTACTGAATACTTTCTGGAATCTGTCCTAAAAATAAATTAATTACTAGTGTCCACTTCCCTCCCTCAAACTCCTGATGCTTTTTCAAGTCGTCTCTCTCCTTCCCTTCCTTGTGGAACACTGAGCAGAAGTATTTGTTCAAGATGTCTGCCTTTTCTTGGTCCCCTCCATGCAGGCCCCCTAACCTTCTTCCTTTTTCAGTGACATACCTGAAAAATGTCTTGACCAATTTTGATACTGCCTGAGTTTATTATTTCTTCAGTTTTAGCCTTTGCTCTCCTTACTGCTTTCCTGACTCCCTCTGTGTTCCTGATATGCTTCCTATCCTCCTCTCTGGGTCTCCCTTACCCCTTCTGAATGCTACTCTTTGCCTTTTCTGCACCTCTTTTGAGAACCATAGGGATCTCCTCTTCCTTTGCTTTTGATCACTTGCTTGATACAGAGTTTGTTGCCTACACTGTGCCCTCTTGTAGTTTAGCCCACTGTTCCTTCAATCTCAGGACATTCCCCACCACCAGGTCATTCCTGAGGCATTCACCTGTCTTTATAAAGTCTGCCCTTCTGAAGTCCAGGACTCTCGCCATTGTGTGGTTGGATTCTGCAGCTGCTCTTCTGTTGAACCACCATGTACAATGATCACTGGTTTCAGATGGCGTCCCACCTTGATGTCTGCAATACTGTCCCTGTTAGTGAGCACCAGGTCAGTAATGCCCCATCTTGAATGGATTCACTGAGTAATTGCCTGGGGAAGCCCTTTGCCGGAAGTTCAGGATATCCACTGCTTCTAGATGAAGCTGCAGTGGGGTGAAGAGAGGGTGGGTGGGGGCTTCATTCTGCAGTCGGCCGTGGATTGATGCCCCCACCAGCAACACCTCCCCTTTCAGCTATTCTTTTAATTGCTTCTAACATTTCCTGTGCTGGAGGTCAGTAGCTCACAGCTGTCTGAATAGTGGCTCCATTTCCTGACTCAATGGTGACCCACAAGATCTCTGCACCCCTCCAAATTCCTGTCGCTCCATTGCTTTTATGTTTTCCTTCACATAAAGCACCGCACCTCTTGTTTCTTTTTTTTTATACTATATGTTTATTGTTTTGACAAACAGATACAGTAAAGCACTCAGACATAGCAGTACAGCATATACTAAATTACATTGAGGGCACCACTCTTCTTAATACACTCGATAAATAGTCACTATGTCAATTAGTTGCATCATCTGGGGGAACACTTTTATAGAATAATCAAAAAAAAATTTCTCTAAGGTTGCTGCTTTTCAAGCCCATGAGCGGCATGGCATAAAGGTACGTCATAAAATCAGAATAGAAGTCAAGTCTGTATTCTCCTACTAGAGAAAACAAAAGAGAGCCTTGCAAATCGAAGTATTACACTAATGTGTAAAACAAATATAATCAACCTACAAAGTAAAACTATGCAGTTCTTATAGATGCCTGATAGAACTTTACCATTTGTTTTAACAAGGAACAAAACATTATGCAGTAGATCAGCATATTGTTCATAAAGTACAGAACAAAGAGCTTTGAAACTTTTAACATTTTCAACATTTATCTGACCTACTTAGAATTAAATCTAAATTAAGTCTCTTCTTCTGAACCTATAGACCTAAAGTCCTATGGGTCTGGTCTCGAACTCCATTTTGGAGCCCATTTTAAAACATCAGACAGATCATTAAAGATTAAAATTTTCCCTCTATGAATGATTTGTAGCCTAGCCGGGAACATCATGCCTTGGGGGATTTCCGCTTGCTGAACAAGTGCACTGGCCTGCGTTGAACTTTTTCTTTTTGCCTCGTGGCATAACTTGTCAGGAAACCAACGAACTTGTACTCCATCATGCAGTAAGGCCCTCTTTCAAGGGCCAGCACCAGCACTCTGTCCATTGTTCCTACTCCGTCCAAGATGACCACCACCGGCTCGAGCGGCGTCTGGATTTTCAGTCTTCCCCTAGAGGTAACCCGATAGGCCTTTTGGATATTAAGTGCCCCACCAAGCTCCTCTTCTCCAGATCGTTGCAAGAACCATTCCCCACAAAGAGCAATAAATGGTCCCCTTCACATCCTTGGGAAGCCAGTGACACGCAGTTATCAGAGCATGTTTGGTTCTCTAAAGTCTCAAGCTGAGGGCATAGATAATGGTTTCTTTTAGGACATTTGCTACCACCACCTCATCCAGTGCCAGGGGTTGACAGATTTTAAAATTACGTGCTAGGTCAGGACAAGTGGCCTAGCCAGAAATGGTAGTTGCAGTGTTGCGGTGGTAGTCCATGTTCGGAAGGCTATCATTTTAAGGAAAACTTGGAAAAAATGTGTGTAGCAACAAAATACATGGTGTAGGGGTTGTATTATAAATACTATATAGTTGTAGCTACTGGGAAGCAGGGGAGGAAATGATGCATTTTCTGTCAAATTAATACAGGAGGGTGGAAGTGTGAGGCAAGTGCCAGTTTCAGAACAAAGTTCAACAAACAGGCTGCTGAACTAAGCAAGACTTGAGGCAGTCAGAGTGGAATGGGATTGGGATAAAGAAATAGCAACTAGACTTAGTTATGTTGGTAACAGTTGAAGTTACCTTTTCTGCAGTTTAGTTCACTTTTCAAATCCCAACCCTCTCTCTTCCCTCCGTTTCTTTAATATTTATCCCTTAGAGCTGCCTGTTATTTTATTTTTTAATTTGCTCAGTTCTAGAACTTCTGGCTTTAACCTGGCTCTGTCTGTTCTCCTTTTCTCCTCCTTTACTGCTGCTCGTCCCTCTCCTCCATGTCTGTCCTGACTGTCCGACCCTTGCCCAATCCAACACCAACAAACATTCTTCCTTTTTGTTCGGTCCTTTAGTCATTTTAAATTTTTTGTGAGGGGCAGATTTATTTAAGGTAAAAAACAAAAAAAAAAAAAAAACCTTAAAGGCAGTTTGAGTCTCAAGCAGTGTGCTCTGCACTAGGCTGACTGACAGGTATTACCGTGCCCTGTGCCTCCGCCCTTTCCTCCCAGACTCACTGCCATCACTCTGGGCCCTCTGGCTCCTGTTAGTATTTCTTCCCATCCCACTCTGAAATGCTTTTTTCTGCTGTGTGCAAAAGTTCTCTTCCCTTGTAAAATGGGCAACAATAAATGAAGTGTTATTTTTATGTTTTTTTTTTTTTTGCGTTTTAACTTTCCACGGTCCACACTGAAGCACATGATCGGTGCATGTCCCTCCCTGGTAGTTAGAATGAAGTGAAAGTGCGCTTTGAACTCCCCATCACCGCCACAGCCAATGGGTCTCATTTACCCTTGGTATGACCTGCCATTCTGACTGCTGCGCCTCCCTGCTCAGTGCTGGCTGGTCCGATGACTCTGGCTCCTCTTCCGTTTGTTGGCCACTCACCTCCTATTCCCTGCTCGCGATCTGGTGAGTGATATGACCACCAGGACAATTGGACCTCACAACCTGGCAGTGCACCCTGCTGGAAAGGTTAAGCAACTCCAGAAAAAAATTTTTTGTTTTTTAAAACCGTATTTGTCCATGGACAAGTAACTCTCATGAAAGTGCTTGTCCCAGAGTATAAAATGATAGCCGGGATGTCTGGCAATAGGATTTGTCAAGCCCTACTCATTGCCGAGTCAGAGCATTTGGTAGCCTCCAGAGTTGTCTCAACCGTAGATACGTGGTTAGTCAGGTAACCAAACTTGTCAGAAAGTCCAACCACCGATTGTATTAGGGTGTTTAACTTAACACCCAGTGTTTGCAGAGTCTCTGTTTTAGTGGATTCGGCTACAGCTGCTCTGTGGCTTGGGCTCGACCGTGGTCGGAGTTGCCAGAATGTCTTTGCTCCTTCCTGAGCAGCCTTATCTTTCTGGGACTTCTCCATGGTGGAACGGAGGTCTTCCAACACCCGTAATGTATTTTGGGCAAGCGATGTCAAGAAAAATAGATGTTTAAAGTGAAAATCTATCCAGTATCTATCCAGTATTAGTGGTGGGTGAAAACTAAAGCGCTATCTTGCTTCGAGTGCCATAGCGCCCTCCACCTTCTCGTTTCTGAACAATGTGTAGCTTGGTATGGCCATGTCTCTGTCAGTGCACCATGGCTCGGTAATGGCCATAATCAGGGCCCCGATTTTTCTGCAGCACATCAGACAAAGTTCTGCGGCAGGGTTCTCATTTGCCGTAGAACTTCTGTGCACTCAACACCAATTTCTCGGCAATTGTGCACATTTTACCTTAATTTTTTCCTTTTTGTTTTTTTTGCCATATCTGACACAATGCACGCTGTAACAGTCATTTTATGGGTGTTTGTCACCAAATTTTCAACATAGCCAGTTTAAGACCTCTGCTCATGAACAGTATCACTGTGATTTTATTAATCTGTCCGGAACATTGATTTACGCATAACCGACTCGCCCATTCTGCGCTACAGGGTGGAAACACATTTTGGGTGAGATGTGAAAAATGACAGCTGTACTACTCATAAGACAGTGTGGTGAAATGGCAATGTTGAAACTCTGAGTGAAAATATTGAAATTTCGCGAACTTACGAGCCTGCGTAGGAACTGCAAGCGCATGCGCTCGTTAAACAGTCATTTTTGGAATTTTTCACCAAATTTTCAACATAGCCATTTCAAGACCTCTGCTCATGAACAGTATCACTGTGATTTTATTAATCTGTCCGGAACATTGATTTCGTACACCACTGTGCCATTCTGCGCTACAAGGGTGGAAACACATTTTGGGTGAGATGTGAAAATGACAGCTGTACTGCTCATAAGACAGTGTGGTGAAATGGCAATGTTGAACTCTGATGAAAATATTGAAATTTCGCGAACTTACGAGCCCTGTAGGAACTGCACAACGAGCTCATTAAACAGTCATTTTGGAATTTGGCACCAATTTTCAGTATGGGGTTTGGGCCCTTCTCATGAATGATGTCACTGTTATGGCAGTATTGAGGTTCCGAAGGGTGATTTAGAGTCACTGCGGCGAAATCACCCTTCAAGCCGAATAACGCCACATGACAGTGACATTATCTCATGAGAAGGGGTCCCAAAACCCCATGTTGAAAATTTGCAAAATGCCTGAGATATGCACAAAGTTGAACCCTCCTATTCAGCCTATTATACAGCTTACGGCATTTCCTCAGTTCGGTCGCCTTTGAAGAGTGCAGACGTGTTCTCGTCCACCAAGATCGTCGCGCGGAGTCCGTGGTAAGTATGGGTGGGGGTGGGAGGCTAAGCAGAGTGGGTGGGTGCGGATGTGGGAGGGGGCTCGAGACGCGCCAGGGACAGTTTTTGTTTTACAGGGGGAAGATGTCAGGACCTGCCACGCCATGGGGTGGGCCCAGGTGGCACAACGACTTTGGGATGTAGCCGACGGGGATTGGGGCACCTGCCGGGCAAAAAAAAAAAAAAATAATTATACGCTTGCCACGCTGGGTGGCCCAGCGGCACAACGACTCATATGCTCAGCCAACGGGATTGCACCTCCGGCGGCAAAAAAAAATAGTAGACAGTTGGCGTGCTGGGGTGGGCCTCAGCGTGGCATATAAGCATTTGAGGGGAATACGACGATTGGGCACTCTGTCGGCAAATGAAGTGGCGTCCGAATTCCCGGTGCTGATGGCAGCAATTCCAGGATATTTCCGCAGTTTGTCGATCCATGGAATCGCGGAAGACTGGGGGCCCTGGCCATAATGTCCAGATCGGCCTGTGCCATGATGGCGTCTAGGTCTGGGATCTTGTTTCCAGATTTTTGGCATTCGCTTCGTGACTTTCTAGATTTATTTATTTTTTCGCCCCAGCCCTCCTGGCCCCACCACTCCTTTGGACGATCAAGAGCCCTACCACCAGATCTCCCACCCCCTTCACCATCCCACACCCCTCATATCTGCCGGAGCCTGGTTGACCAGCGTATTCCCTTCGTTTTGGGAGGGTGGTGCCTCCCATCGCACCACCAGGAGAGGAGACGCAAGCGGGCATTTTCTTCTGCACCAGGCCCATTGGGGAACAGTGTGGACTCCTCTGGGCTTTGTGGCGCACAGGAGACCGGCCACCGTCATCTGGTCGGTGAGGCAGCCATTTTGATATTGTCCTCCCACTGCCCATCCTTCACCCAAAATGAGACTGCATGCACGCAGCGTTCTGGTAGAACACACAGTGGCACATGGTCACCACGCCCACGCCTCTGCGGGCCACCAGAGCCGCTCAGAGTTATGCAGG
This sequence comes from Neoceratodus forsteri, assembly GCA_016271365.2. Classification (NCBI taxonomy): domain Eukaryota; kingdom Metazoa; phylum Chordata; order Ceratodontiformes; family Ceratodontidae; genus Neoceratodus; species Neoceratodus forsteri. The sequence goes on from CM028137.1 coordinate 572,989,753, forward strand.
CTTGCCCCCCCAGCGCCTAAATGTCCCAGACAGCCTCTGCTCCTGTCCTCATGGGTGCGATCCTGGTCGCCAGTGTGCCAGGCGGTCCCCATCACCTGGCGCTATGGAGTCAGTTCTAGCCTTCCAGATTTTTGTTAGCTCTCTGCTTGTTGCAGTCCCTTTTTGTTTTGCTCCTTTCCCTTCACTTTTGACTTTGTCTTTCTCTCCCTCCTTTTGCTATCACACTGCTTCTTGATTAATCTGACGGGGGATCGTCGGATTCCCTTTGGCGGTGGGGCAGTTTTGCCTTTCTTATCTCATCCACCTTCCCTCAGCTAGTTTAAATGTTCATCAAAGTGACAGAAACTGTCTGCTGAGGACTGTAGTTCCCTCCTGGATGGATGCAGAAAATCACCACTGTATATGCTCCTTTCCTCCCAAATAGGCCTCCTATCCCCAGTGTAGCTGTATCCCTCCTTTCTGCACCATTCCTTCAACAATTAGTTGAAGGCCTGGGTGTGTAGATACTTCTCCTTCCTGTCATAGACAGGCAGTCCTTCAGCAAAGCTACTGAATCTGCTACCTGTCTTAAGACCACATCCCAGTTCCCTAAACTCCCTACACTATTACAGCCCATTCCTAGCCAGGTTATTTGTCTCCAGGTGGACCATGACCTCTAGCTCCCCTTTTCTTCCTGCCTCAGTAGCGATCCATAGGATACCCTTCCCATCCTTCCAGGCTGTGGCGCCGAATAGGCCCCTGAGCTCCCTTTCTGCCCCCTTTCATGTTCCTAACTTTATTCTCCTGACAGTAGAGTCTCTAACTGGAAGTTGCTTCCTCCTCCTCGTCCTCTGGGGTCCTCTTCCACCTTCCTTGGTCCCGGACCCCATCCTCCCTGGCCACTACCACGACTCATGATGGACACATTCTCTGGTAGAGTGGGGAGCATACTTGGGGACCACAGAGCTCATGAGTTCTTTTACTCTGGGAGTCCCAACACCACATCAGCCTGTTGGAGCTCCATGCGGTTCCTCTGGCTCTGATGGAATTTGCTTCATTGATTCAGAGTCAGGTTGTTCATGTCCAGACTGACAAGATGACAGTCGTGGTCTACCTGAACAGGCAGGGTGGGACGAGTCCTTCCCTTGTGTCAGAAGGTTCTCCACATGTGTGCAGCCTGGGTGCATATCTCCTAATGATCCATGTCTCTAGAGGAAACAGTTCGCTGGCAGACGATCTCAGCCGGGTTGCAGAGACCTTGCACGAGTGGTCCCAGCATCAGGATGCGGTCAACCAGTTGTTCTCCCAGTGGGGCACCCTTGTGTAGATCTGTTTGCCTTGTAGGAGAATAGAAAACTGAGTCTGTTTTTGCCTACCCCTACAGTCCTTGCCACTTTTGGGGAATGCCCTCATGAGGCCCTGGACCCTGGGCCTTCTTTATGCATTTCCTCCATTTGGTCCACAGGGTTGTAGTCACGGCCTGGAATGACAAGGTGTGGATGATCCTGATAGTCCCAGAATTAGCCCATGCAGTTCTGGTATCCAGATCTCCTCTGCCTCCACAGCAGGCCTCTGTGGAGGTTGCCCTTTGCTTAGATCTGTTGACCAGACAACAGGGAAGGTCTTGCACCTCTTAGCCTGGTTCCTGAGTTGCTAGAGTTTCTTGCTCTGGGCCTTTGGAAGATATCCTCCATGTTGTAGAGGCATCTGGTAAGGAGTTTCTAATATAAATGCTGTGCATTTAAGTGGAAGAAGTGCTTTATCTGGTTTCAGGACAAGAAGCTTGATTCCTTGCCTGCCCAATGGTGAGCATCCTTGACTATATATGGACACTCTCTCTGTTCGGACTGACAGCCATGACCTTAAGGTGCACCTTGCAGCCATTTCTGCATATCGGGCATGGGCTGATATGCCAATGGTAGCCCAGGAGACGTTGGTTGGATGCTTTGAAGGCCTGAATCACTTGTTTCCTCTGGTGCATGATTCTCCGCCTTGCTGAGATCTACTGCTGGTGCTGGCAGTGTTCATGGGCAGGCGTTTAAGCCAGTGCACAAATAAGAGATGTCCGATCGTGGACCCGCGATGGGTGCTCTCTCGCCTAGAAGGAACATACATGTGGAATTTGAGCTGAGGCTCGCCAGCTGTTTCTAATTTACACTGAAACTGCATCTGGCAGACCGCAACAAAGCAGACGATTGCCAGATGGTTTACATCCCTGATGAAGACCTGATGGTTGAAGCACTGGGGCTTTTTAGACTGCAGGAGCCTCCTGTATATAGTGTATATCTGCACCAGTAATGCATTTTACAGCTGTAATTACTGCCTCGTGGACTGGTGATATAGACTGACGCATGCGAGAGCGCTAAGCTTTTCTGACTTTGTTCATAAGCTTTGGGGCTGGACTACATCTGCTTTGCACAGACTCCTGCAAGGCCGTGCACAGTTATTCTAGCCTGCCTTCCTGGATTACATCATGCATCGACCTCTGCTACAGGTTGGCTGCTGGGAGTCACCCAAGGGCTTAGGGCTCATTCCACCAGCTATACCCCTGCTTCCTGGGATATCCCCAGGCGGAGATGAACAGGGTTGCAACCGGAAGCAGAACTTATGCATTTATCTCCCATTACAGGATTGACATAATTAGTTGCTGGATGCTGCTTTAAGGTCCCCTGTCCTCTAGCTTCTGTTCACCAAATAGGAATGTGTATCTTGCTGCCTGGTGAACTGTATCTAGATTGTTAGAAATATAGGTTACTGCCAGCCCAGTGGGGAAGAGGGCTGAGGCACCATGGGCGCCTTACCGCTTCCCCATGCTGGCGACCTAGGATCTTCTTTGAAGATATCTCTTTCATCAGGCCACACCTCTGGAACTATAGCTACCAGGCACTAGGACCACATTGAAACTTTTTGCTAGCAGTCTCTAGGGTCGCCTATGATGGCGCTACGCCGGCATCTTCAGCATATAAACGTGATGTCCCCTGCCGCCTCAGTTCTTTCCTGCCATCAACCATTGCATGTTGGACTCATGGAGATGCCACCACTTCAGTCGATGGCCAAATCTTCAATTCTCCTTTTCTTTTTCTCACCCTGGTCGTTTTCACTTTATTTTTAAGTGATTCCTGTCTTGTGTATGCTGACAGACTTTGCAAAAACACTTCTGATCCTGTGAGTGCTGTGGAAAATCTTCTACCACGATGACCACGACACCTGTGTCCGCTGTCTCGGTGAGGCCCATGATGTTAAGGCTCATGCAGATGTGCTGCAGCTTCAACCAGGCTACTCCGGGGTGCCATTAGAAGGCTCTGCAGTTCTTCCCTCCTGGAGCAGAAGGTAGCCAGAATACAGGGTGGCTCCAGGCAGGAAGGTCCTTCACATTGCTGGCACCATCCATGGGCTGCCATTCTTCAAGACCCGGACAAGTCCTGTGGGAAACACGAGCACTGGGAGAAGGAGAGGAGCAGGGATAAGTCCTGCTTCTCCCCCATCCCCACCGAGTACATGTGAGGGTTACCTAGAACTGAGCCAACAGGAATACTGAAACGTAGATCTCTGCACAATCAACGGAGTGAGGAAGACTAGCGCAGCATGTCAATATGTTGCCACTAAGGAACCCTGCCTCACTGACTCAGAAGCAAGCAAGTCGGGAGGAGAACAAACTCAGGAGTGGGGCAGATTTATAAAACTAACTCATTTGGAGAGGGGACAAACTTGGGAGGGGAAGATTATTTTAACTCAGGGGACTCAGGAGGGGAGACCTCTGGTAGGGGCAGATTTTGTAAACGGACTCATGAGGGGATGCAACTCTGGAAGGGAGACATCTCAGATACAGCTCTGGGGGCTTGGGACAGAACGGGGGGGTGGTGGGCAGCAGGCACAGTATCAAAAAAAAAAATCAACCAGCTAGTATTGAACCTAGGTCTGTTGGAGGTAGCAAGTGCAGACTCCGGCGGTAATCCTAACCACTGCGCTGCCAAGCACGGGTTCGTGTAGCACATTGATGGAGTTAAAGCAGCCGGCTTGAATGAAACCACCTGCCTGGATCACGTATAGTGCTACAACTTGCCCACGCTTGTTACGTCCAAGCAGCTGTCTTCACTCACGCTTAGTTTACCAGCACGATTACAACACAGTGTACTTCCTGTGCTGTTCTGGCAGAATACCTGTGCTCAGTTGCTGCTCCGGCACTGGCTGCTCCAGCATCGTTGTCCGCTTCAGCGACATCTGTTGCCCACACACTCACCTCCCACAGGGTCGACTTTGGCAGTGGTTCTGGACCTTTCATGGCCAGTGATGGCTTGCTCGACATTGGGCTTTTAACGCCTGCTGATGCTGCAGCCCCTGCTGCCCAGACCCAACTTCCTCGGAGCAGCTGGCAGCAGACTGCTTAGGCCTGTTTTGACTGGCTATAGCCTGTCGATGTTGGGGTTCTTGCTCTCTCTTGATACTCCAGGCCATTCCGCCAGTGTCTGACATCCAGCCTCCCTGTCGACACCACAAGGTGCCCTGGTGACACTAACTACTGTCAACGCCCAGACCATGATCATCTCTTTTATGCAGATCATTCAGTGCTTGCTCCTCGGGTGTGCTGTCGCCGGCCTACAGACCAAACCCCACATCGACACCCACCACATTGATGCAGCCTGCTCACCCAGGGCGCCAACATCCTCATGGCCTTCCCTGCACTATTTAGAGCCCGCCAGTGAGGATCAGGATTTACATTCCTGACTTTATCTCACAAGAGGAGGACGATGATGGGGATAGGAGCCCATCTAGATCTACCTCCACTGTTTCCTCATTCGTGAGAACTCCACTAAGTATACCCTGAGGTTCTTTACCTAACTACCCTCCTTCATCTCAGTGATGAAGCAGCTACAGACAGCTGTGAGATTTGATGTCTGAGGAGCAAGACATTACCAGGAGAAACATGGTTGAATTTCTGGAGCTAATAGTTCTAGGGACGTGAATATGTTCTCCACACTATCTGGCATTGTCCTTTCCCTTTAAGATGTGCCGGAAAGTCCAAGTTGGCTCCTCCCACCCACCTGGAGGGGTTATATCTCTCGGCTCTGCCCTATGACACCAGATCTTCCTTTCCGCTTGAGAAAAGCAGGTTCCTCCTTACGTGCTCCCTGCGTTATAGGCTCTAGTGCTTTTAATCCGTTTGGATTGCTTTCTAAAACTTACGCTTTGGTAGTAGTCTTCAAGCTTCCAACCACGATGGATCTATAAGTCCCAACCTGATTTCGCTGGTGCCTCATGTGGGCAGAAGATAAGATGTCTCATACTGACCCACACGCCACGCATCTACTGCCTGGGCCACAAACACGATACCCAGGCTGTGACATTTGTCAGTCGTTTCATGCAGCGGTCCTCGAGGACTGCCTCACCTCCTAAGTTGGGCTGCCCGGAAAATCCACATCCGCCGGTCAAATATAAAGACACCGTTGGGAGGTCTTCTGTGACTCTTGGGTCTGCCGAGCAGCTGGAACAGCTTATGGCCTTCGAGGAGGAGGAGGTGGCTCTGGCTGCTGCGTGATCCTCCTCAGCTTCTGCCTTCATTCCGCTCCATTTGGTCTCCACTTTTCGGCTCCTTCAAGGAGCTATGCCAGTCCCTCCTACCAAGGGGCAGGGCCCTTCTGATCTCTCAGCTCTTGAAAGACAGTCGGCAGGTGGATCACATCCTGCATTGATCTCTGCCGTGAGGTTGGCAGGGTAGGAGCCCCGGAGGGCTAAGGGCATATTCCACCGGCATACTGCTGTGTCGGTGACTGCTTCTAGGGATGTCCCTATCCAGGAAATCTGCAGGGTTGCTACCTGGAAGTTAGCACACACTTTCATTTCCCATTACCACATTGACCTCGAGTCGTCGGGATGCTGGTTTTGGGGCCTCAGTTCTCCAATCTCTGTTCCCTAAATAGGTGTGTGCCTTGCCTCCTCCTCCCAGAGAACTTTCCATGAAATTATGGTCCAAATTCAAAGGTCATGTGAGTCTCTACTACTTAACATAACAAACAACGCAAGGATATGGCAGACTACTTGGAGTTACCCGAGGAGCTGGTCTTTGTGGTACCCCACTAATCCAGACCTACCAAAAGTATGCTTACAGCCTGGCACAAACCTTCTTCTGTCATGGCTGTTTCCCACAAGGCAGATCGCATTTACCAGGCTCCTCTGGATCACCATTTTCATCCACTACGACTGAGGCTTATTCAGTGGTGATTTGCTGCGCCATGGTCGTACTAACGATCAAACATGAGCTCCTTACCTCCTGATAAAGAATCCTGAAGGATAGATTATCTTGGGGTGAAAAAGGTATTTCAGTCCAGTACCATGAATCTCAGTATCCTAAATTATATGGGGCACATGATCAAATACCAGCATACACTCTGGTCATCTGCCATTGAATTAGTCAGTAAACTCCTCCTTCACAGGAAAGGGAACAGTTACTGGCTACAGTGACCACTGGCAACTCCATTTCCGACACCTACTCCGGTCAGGCTATGATGCAGTTGATACCTTGGCCCTTTTGTCAGCAACTGGCATTACCTTGCGCCACCATGCTTGGCTTGCGTCCCAGGGTTCACACCTGGTGTACAGCAGAGAGCAGTTAACGCCCTTTAATGGGTCCAAACTGTTTGGGCCAAGTATCCAAACATTGATAGATGACCTCCAAACTCAGGTAGAACTCTCACGGACAGTCCATAGCATGTACTATACTTCCCAGCCATCTTACCATTCCCAGTCTCTTTCTACACCAAAAGAGGTGGAAAATACAGAGGCTCTAATAGAGGCAGTTTCAGAGGTCGTTCCCAATCTACCAGAGCCAACACCTCTGCCGCCAAGGGCTCCCGCTCATCCTCCAGGGTGGGTGGGTCAGCCCTCCCAGTGACCTACTGGGGCCTCTGTCTATGCTTCCTCGACCCGGCCTCTGAAGCAGTGGGCGGTTGTTTTGCCTCCATGTGGAAGCCTGGAAAATGATCACATCGGACTAGTGGGTTCTCCAGATGATTCAGATGGGTCACACTCTGGAATTCCTGTCCAGACCTCCCCTTCACCTGCCCCTCTCAGTCCATTACTCACCCGACCATGTTTCTGTTCTCCAGGAGGAATTACAGGCTCTCTAATCAAGAAGACAGTTTACCTAGTAACCCTTAAAGAACACCAGAAGGGGTTTACACCCATTTTCCTGGTACCCAAACGAACTGGAAATCTCAGACTAATACTGAACCTCACATCCAGTACAAACGGTTCTGCATGATCACTTTAAATTCCATCATGTCATACCAATACTGAAACAAGGGATTGGCTTGTGTCTTCAGTATGAAGGATGCCTACCCACGTATCCCCATCCATCCTGCGCCACAGGTTCCTTCGTAGTAGCAGCAGCCACTTTAGAAAGGGACGGGCACTTTGTCTTCCATATCTGGATGATTGACTCATCAGAGGAGATTCCAAAACTTCTCTGCTTTCCTCCCTAGATGCAACCTTAACTGTGTTCCAAGCTCTAGGGATTACGGTCAGTTGGCCAAAGTCCAATCCGACCTCACACAGTCGCCCAATATAAGGAGTGGTCTTAGACACGGTCTCTGCCTCTCTGGCCGCCTGCAAGACAAGCTTCTGTCTCTGGCATCACAGATACAAACCCAGAGAGTAGTCACAGCCAGACAAATGCTACGCCTCCTAGGTCACATGGCTGCTACCATCCCTTGGTAGCTTTTTGCCCATCTTCTTATGAGACCAGTCCAGTGAGTCCTCCCAGAACCATTGGTCTCAAAAACAGGACATTTCAAGACTGGTCACTCCTCACATTACGATCTGCTCTAGTCTGGTGGACACTTCAGCCAACCTATGTCAAGCATGCCCTTCCAGTCCCTCTCCCATGCAGACACTGACCATGGATGCATCCTTAGAAGGTGGGGTGCCCACCTGGGTCCTTACAGGATGCAAGGCAAGTGGACTGCTTCTGTCCTTTATCTCACATCAGTCTCCTGGAGCTGCGGGTGGTTTGGTAGCTCACCAGGCTTTTCAACCTCCCACCTACCTCGGGACTGTTGCTGAAGAAATCTGACAACACCTCAGTAGTAATTTACCTCAGCAAACGAGGTAAAGTCCCATACTCTGTGCAAAGAAACGCTTTAGTCTGGCAAGAGGCCATTCGGCAACACTTAATACTGACACTGTCCATCTACCAGGATATTGCAACATCCTGGCAGACCGCCTCTCTGTGACATTCTGCAACAACATTTAATGGATACTTCATCGGGCGCTTCAGAAAATCTTTCATCTGTGGGAACCCCACAACTGGATCTGTTTGCCTCCCCAATCAACCACCATCTCCCCAGATACTATTCCATTATCCCGAGCAAAAGGGAGAGTCTATAGATGCCCTGTCACAACCGTGGGCAGGACTCTTCTTATATACTTCTCTCCTGTCCCGTCCCCTCCAACAAACTCTACTGAAATTGCAACCTCAACCTGCCACAGTGATCCTCGAGTCCCTCTGTGGCCTCACAGGTATGGCACCCCTACTTTGGCAGTTGTCAGTAGAGGATCCCACTCCATGCCAGTCAGACCAGATCTCTTGACTCAGAATCAAGGACCCTTCTGCACCCCAACCTGAAGGCACTGCACCTTCACGCTTGGCTCCTGAGGACGCCATAGCACGCTTACAAGTGCCCTCTCCTGTTGCTAATATTTTATTGGCCTTATGTAAATCAGGGAAATATAATACCAAATGGAAATGCTTTTCCATCTGGGTTTGCTTCCGATCACTGGATCCCTACTTCTGCCCATTGACAAAAGTCTCTGATTACTTAGCCTCAATTGCCGAGACAGGATTAAGCTATTCCTCTATAAAAGTCCATTTGGCAGCTATTTCGCCTTCCACGAACCTCTGATGGCAGATTACTTTATCAACATCATCTAGCCAAAATGTTTCTAAGAGGAATGTTACGATAAACCACCTATCAGAAGACCCACTCCTCCGTGTGATCTCAGTTGTCTTATAGAGAAGTTAACTCTTGAACCCTTGAACCTCTGTTTTTTGTCTTGAAAACACTATTCCTAGTGGCTGTCACTTCAGCTCAGCTTATTTCAGAGCTTCACACCCTTATGTGTAAAGAACCCTACGTGATCTTTCACAAAGACGGTGGCACTCAGCTTACCCTTCCTTTCTACCTAAGGTAGTGTCAGAACACACCTTAAATCAGTCCTGGAATTACCAGTTTATTCTGAACTTTCCAGTCGAGGTGAAAGACGCCTACATACTCTATATACGTCCATCGTATATTACAATCCTATACTAATTGGACTAAATCTATTAGAAAGACTTTGCAACTTATTGTCACCTTTGCCTCAGGCAGGAAGGTCTCCCAGTCAATAAATGGACTCTTATGTAACTGGCTGGCACACTGTATAACATTTTGCCACTCAAACTACAACGAGCCATTACTAGGACCTGTCCAAGCCCATTCTACCAGCTATGGCCACTGTTGTAGCCTGCTTTAAAGAGGCTCTGTCACGGATATCTGCAACACAGCTACCTGGTCCACAGTTAATACTTTCATGAAGCATTACAACTTAGGCATTGCTCTCATGTCGGAGGACAGCCTTTTTGGCTGAGCTGTCCCACAAGGCCTCCTGTCATAATGTTCACCCTTTTGGTGTGTATGGCTTGTATTCATCCCAAGTGTATACCTGCTGCAAGAGATCACCCGTGGAAAATAGTACAGCCACGTAAAATCTACTGTATAGTAGATCTTGAGGAGTGTCGCTGCAGTAGGTACGATCCCGCCTGCCTTCCCTCCTCCTTTCTAAGAGAACAAATTCTGGTCCAGTGACTTATGGGTTGGGATACCTATGGTACCTTGGTTCCCTCTGTCCTCGCTTAGCAAGCTGAACTGTGGGGAACTGAGGATATTAGAGACCGCCCACACTTATATAGGAAACAGGAAGCTGATGTCATGTGTAGGTGGCCCTGGAAAGACTGCTAGAAGAGCTGCCAGGCACCACAGCCACCTCTGACGATTTCACCCAAGTGTATTTCTGCTGCAAGAGACACTCTCAAAGATCTACTGTTACGCTAAGATTTTACATAACTGTAGTTTCTAGGAGTGGTATATGTTGTTATTCCACACTGACTCACCTGACCTCCCTGGCTCAGGCACACAACCTCTGCTTCCAGCGGGCAAGATCTGGCATCATGGGGCAGAGCCAAGATATACCACCGGATGGGTGGAAGGAGCCAGCTTTAAGACTTTCCGCACATCTTAAAGGGAAAGGACACTCCAGATAGTGTGGATGAACAACATGTACCACTCCTAGAACTACTGTTACAGGTGAGTAACCTTGTATTCTCCCTGATTATTTCTCGCCTGCTGACTGTATTAGAGGATACCAGCGGCTGTCTGGTAAAGCCAAGTTTGATTGTTGCCATGCTCAGAAAGGCAGACAAATTGTACCAGGCCCGCTCAGGGAAGCCCATCTTTGCTGGGAAACCCCAGGCTGATTCAGTAGTTATAAATGCAGCCCATGATAGGTCTGAGAGGCCTCAATACTTCCCTCAGACAAGGAGTCGAGAAAACTGGACCTCATGGATAAGAGAACTTTTACTTCTGCCACACTGGGCCTCAGAATGGCTAGCTATCAGGCCCATATGGTTACATTCCAAAATACCTCTGGGAAGAGGTTAAGGCAGCAGCCCTGGCCTTTCCAGAGGGCCCTTAAAACAGGAAATGTCTAAGGCTCTCCAGACTGGGGCTGATTTAGCTAAGCACCTTTGAGGTCAACCTGTGATATTTCGGATGCCTCAGTCAGGGCAGCTGTGGGTGGCCTCTGCCTCAGATGGCATTGTTGGCTCAGTGTCTCAGGCTTTGCCAGTGATGTCCAGCAGTCTGTTCTGAATGCCGCTTCAGAGGTTACAAATTATTTGGGGCAGATGTGTGATATCTTTTGTGAGCTCCAAGGGTGGGACTAATGTGGTCAGTCTGCTTCAAACAACATGAAGTCTTGCTATATTATGACACATGCAGTGAGTCCCAACCTTCGAACTGCTTCGAGGTGAAAGAGTTAACTTTCCATGCCAGGCATGGAACGCTGAGCTCGAGCTCGTTGAAAACTCTGTCTGTTCTTCAAACTCAAACTGTCAGATTCTTTACTCTGCCTCACTGAACAGTCGCCTGGAGATTTCTCTTCTGCTTGGTTCATTTTGTCGGTTAAAGTATTATTTTCTCGCTTTTTGACCGATTTAAACCGCAACCAGTAGGTTCAAGCTCTGTCTGTGGTATTTGTGAGCACTAGATAGGTTTACACTATTTCTCTTCTTGTGGAACTTGTAGAACTGTTATCGGTTCGCTTTGAACCGATCAGGTTGTTTAAAATATTTTATTCTATCATTTAGAGTGTGGTTACTGGTTCTTACCGGTTCTAAAAACCCGAATTTCTTACGTTTTTTTCCACGACCCGTGACACGGGAACCGATAAGAGGGTCTTGCTTGACGGATTGCCATAAACGGGCAAGTTTGGTTAGGACTGGCACTATGTCTGAGAAACCAAAAAGAAAACTGCCCACTGGGTTTCAACACTGCAGTGTGTGTGGGAAGCCTTTGCCAAGGCTGATCCCCATACCACCTGTGTTTATTGTCTGGGGTTTGACCACCTCAATGCAGACTGCCAGATTTGAAAATGTTCCTGCAGCTACCCTGGAAAAGAGAGTTGGTAGGCTCAGGAAAGGGAGGCCAAGAGTCCAGCTGACCCGGATGGCCAGGCCGGTTCGGTTCCAACCGAACCAGAGGGACTGCCCTCTGACCAGGGACTTCCTCGGCAAAAGGAGAGCCGACTCTTGAGGGGTCGGTTCCAGCAAAAGGACTAGAAAATCAGCTGGTGTGGAGCCAAAACTTTCCTCTCCAACGCTGAAGAGATATCAAAGCGATTCAGATTGTCCAGTCGCTTTCTCCGTTCCGACCGAACCGTTGCCATCAGGTAAGCGTCTTGTTCAGCGGTTCCACCGGGTTCAAGACTACGATTTGAGGAATATTATGAACCGGAGGAGGGGAAGAGGAGTATGAGGAGAGTGAATGGATTTGTAAGTCTGATGTGCCCATCGACCCGGACATCTCCCCAGACAGACCTTCAGGAGTGTCCCTCCTAGGCTTTCTGAGTCCCCTTCTCATTTTATTTTCTATAAAAAGTGGCTAGAACCCTCCAGCTCCCTATGGAGGAAGCTGTGGATGATCAAGAGGAGCCTGACTATGTGGAAATGATGGATATCCCAGAGTCTAGGAGACTGTCTATTCCCTTGCATAAATCTTTGGGAAACAGACTTTTAAAATTCTAAAACTCCTCACACTATACCTCCTGTGGATAAGAGAATGGACAAGAGGTACACATTGTCAGGCTCTGATACGGAGTTCTTACACAACAATGCAGCCATGTTGGGTAGTGCAGGCTGCAGCCTGTGACAAGGCAAATATCCCTTGGCCTCACACCCCGGGACAAGGACTCCAGGAAGGTTGATGCCATGGCAAAGAAACAGTACATGGCAGCATCCTTGGGACTCAGACAGGCAAATTATATGGCATATGTTGCTAGATATCAGAAATCCAGATGGGATACTGTTATGGCTCTTGCAAAACAGGTCCCTGGCCAGCTTGCCAAGGAGTTGGAGCAGGTGGCTGCTGATGGTATTGAGGCATCCAAGGTGCAATTCCATGCTGCAGTGGACTCAAATGATGTCATCAAGAGTCATGGCTACATCTGTGGCTCTTCGCAGAATGGCTTGGCTCAGATGATACTAGCCTGTCACAGGATACCCAGACTAAGGCCATGGATTTTCCTGTTGTGGGTAATTCTGTTTGGGGAGCAGACAGAGCATTACATGAAGAAAATGGATGAGTATAGATAGGACCACCTATAGAAGTGTACAGGCCAAGGAAAGGCAGGCCACTCCTCAAAGGCAGCTTCCCAGGGGCAGGGCAGGCCTTTCATAGGCCTTTTACCAAGCCCAGGCCTCCTCTTCTGCTTTTGCCCAGAGGGGTTCTTTGAGGAGAGGCAGACGGGCACAAACAGGCCTGCTTCCACCCCTCAGCCCAAAGCCCCTGCCAAGCAGGCACCCTGATGGGGTTGCCAGGGCTGATTCTCAACCACCTGCAAGGGCAGGCTGGCTTACTTTGTCCAGGACTGGGAGTCTCTGACATCAGACAAGTGGGTCCTGGAAGTAGTAAGCCAGGGACTGGTTCTCAGCTTCAAAAGTTTCAAAGATGAGAACCAGATCCTTTCCACCTGCAAATCCTCCAGAGGCACTTGCCCTAGAGGCAGAGGCCCTTCCTCCTGGCTTTCAGAGCTGTGGAAAGGGTTCCACCCCACACCAGGGCAAAGGGTTGTACTCAGGCACTTCCTACCCCAAAAGACAGGAGAATGGCGGCCCATCCTGGATCCTCAGATACGTAAAAGCACCTTTAAAACCAAAATCAAAATGGTGACTCTGGGAATTATTCTACCCTCTTTAAGGCCAGGGACTGCCTAGCGTCCCTGGACCTCAAGGATGCCTACTTCCATATTCTCATCAGAAGCTCCCATCGCAAAGTACCTCAGGTTCGAGCTGCCCTCAGGCCATTACCAATTCAGAGCAATGCCCTTTGGCCTCACCTCTGCTCCAAGGGTGTTCACAAAATGCCTGGCAGTAGCAGTTGCTTCTCTAAGAAGGCAAAAGATTGCCATCTTCCCTTACCTGGGCGACTGGCTTATAGTAGGCCAGTCCCCAGACCAAGTCAGGTTACACCTACAGATAACTCAGCAACTGCTCACCTCTCCAGGTTTCCTTCTGAATCTGTCAAAGTCAGTTCTAGAGCCTGTTCAGCTCCTCACCTTCATAGGCGCAGAGCTAAACACAGAGAAAGCCAGAGCTTCTCCCTTTGGACAGGGCAAGGACCCTGGTCTCTCTGGCCTCCTCATTCACCCTGCAGGTGTCTCGCACCAGCAAGGCATTTTCTACAGCTCCTGGGGCACATGACTGCTTCTGCAGCAGTGGCAGGGAGCAAGATTTGGATGAGGGACATTCAGTTCCATTTGAGAGCTTTTGGTCTCAAAGGAAAGACCCTCTAACCAAACTGATCCCAGTGATCGAACCCTGATCCAGGCCCTACAGTGGTGGCAGGATCAGAGCAATCTCGGACAAGGGTTCCTTTATCACCCAGTCTCACTCCTTAATCCTTACTTACAGATGCATCCCTCTTGGGATGGGAGCTCACATGGGCGATCACTACCCAGGGGTTGTGGTCCCTCAGGAATCTCTGCTCCACATCAGTCTGTTGGAACTTAGAGCAGTTTTCTAGCACTTCAAGCTTTTTCCAAGTCTGTTCAGAACAAAGTGGTACAGGTCAAAACAGACAACACCACCACAATGTGGTACATCACACAAGCAAGGGGCACTCGGTCTCGGCCTTGTGCATCGAAGCAGTGAAGGTGTGGTCTCTGGCTTACTCCTGAACACCTCCTTACGCAGTTCACCTCCCAGGCAAGGACAATGTTCTGGCAGATGCTCTCAGCAGGATTTCCCAGGGCCATCACGGATGGTCACTGGACCCCTGGTCCTGGAGGTGGTATTTGCCAGATGGGGCACCCACAGATGGATCTTTTGTAGCCCCAGACAATCACCAACTTCCCTTTTTGCTGCAGGCCCCAGTGTTGGGCTCAGTCCCTCTGGATGCCTTAGTCCTCAATTGGGAAGGAAGTTTTCTATGCTTTTCCTCCCTTCCCTCTGCTGTTCAAAGTGCTAGTCAAAATCAGGTCTCAACCCTGCAAGATGATCCTGATTGCCCCAGATTGGCCCAGACAACCCTGGTATCCACTCCTGCTGTCCTTAGCAGTCCATCTTCCCTCTGTCTTCCCAGGAATCACAACCTGTTAACTTGTGCTCAGGGGAGGGTTTGGTGCAGACCTCAAATCTCTCAATCTCAAGGCCTGGCTCTTGAAGAGTTAGAGTTTGCTGATTTACACCTTTCCCAGGGTGTAATGGATATCCTGAAGGCTTCTAGAAAACCTTCTACCAGGGCTACTTATAATTCCAAATGGAAGAGATTTTCCATATGGTGCTCTGGAAAGCATATTTCCCAGAATCTGCTGATTTACCCACAGTCCTGGATTACATGGTCCATCTAAATACCTTGGGGCTGAGACCAGCTACCCTAAAAGTGCATCTGGCAGCTGTGTCTGCCTTTATTTCAGCAGGTAAGCCCTGTATTCTCCAGTTTTACAGGGATTGCTTCACACCAACTCTCCATTCAGGGATCCTGCCCTGTTTGGGACCTTAATGTTTGCATTGCTCAGCTTATGCAACCCCTTTTGAGCCTTTGTCTTCAGCAGAACTTAAGTACTTGACTTGGAAAACTGTGTTTCTGTAGCCATCACTTCTGCCAGGCCGATAAGTGAATTACAAGTGGAGCCTGATTTTATCTCCTTTCATAGAGAAAAGGTGATCCTCAGGACTAACAGGAAGTTCTTGCCTAAGGTGGTTTCAGATTTCCACCTTAATCAATTTATTTCTCTTCCTGTGTACTTCACTGACCATTCCTCCTCTGGGCGAGAGAGGCTGCATAGTTTAGATGTCAAAGAGCCCTTAGCTACTATTTAGAGCGTACCAAGGGTCACAGGTTTGACTCCCTCCAACTATTCCTCACTTATGGTGAGGTTGGTGAAGGAAACCTGCCACTAAGAGATCCATTGCCAGGTGGATTGTCTCTTGTATCCAATTCTGTTATGAAAAACTGGGTAAGGTTCCTCCCTCAGGCCTGAGGGCTCACTCTACCAGGGTACAGCTGCTTCCCTGGCTGCTGCCAGGGACATCCCTATTCTAGAGATATGTCAAGTAGCCACCTGGAAAACAGTTCATACTTTTACCAAGCATTACTCCTGGATATCCAGGCTAGGAGTGATGCCGCTTTGCTACGGCTGTGCTTCAGAGCCTATTCCCAAGTAGGTTCTGTCCCTCCTCCATGGAGGTACTGCTTTGTAGTCTGCATGTCATAATATAGCAAGACTTCATGTTGTTTGAAGAAAAATTACTCACCTTAGTAATGTTGTTTCTTCTATTGGAGTCTTGCTTTATTATGACTTCCTGCCTGCCCCTCTCAGAACCTCTGTTTTTGGGATGTGGGCAGAGCAGTGTTGGCACTTAGTAGGTGCCTACCTTGTTGTTTTTCACCCTTCTTTTGGGGTGACTTGGTGTTGTGTTTTTCATTTTTGGGGCTCCTGACTTGTCTTTGTTTTGGGACCAAAAATGTGTTATGTTTAGTAGCCAGTTGGCTAGTGTAGGTTTACAGCTTCCACACAGGACCTCAGTGAGTTTAGCCGTAAAGATCTGACGGTTTGAGTTTGAAGAACAACAGACAGAGTTTTCAACGAGCTCGAGCTCAGCGTTCCATGCCTGGCATGGAAAGTTAACTCTTTCACCTCCGGAGCAGTTCGAATGTTGGGACTCACTGCATATGTCATAATATAGCAAGACTCCAATAGAAGAAACAACATTACTAAGGTGAGTAATTTTTTCTTCCTTCACCACACCTAACCAAAAAGTGGTCAGAGGGTGCCTTTAAGTCGTTCCACCCACAGACCCAGGTCTGGCGCAAAAAGCCGACCAAGTGCAGAGCAGGAATAGCTTTGCCTTCTCTTACCTCCACCACCGGGACAGCCCCTGTAGGTGGTGGTGCGACCAGCTGCTGGTTCAGCTTTGGCCAGACTCCTTGTCAGACACCCCCAATCTCATGTACTTCAGGAGGTGGTGGTAGAGGTTGCTTCTCCCTTCACCTGGACAGATGGAAGGACATCACAACAGATGCTTGGGTCCTGCAGTTCATAGAGCATGGTCATGCTCTAGAACTTCAAGGATTGCCTCCAGAATTGCCATCAGTTTCCTCCACTTATCCTCCAGATCACATACCAGTGCTGCTGGAGAATGTCCGTACTTGCTGCTCAAAGTCCATAGAACCAGTTCCCTGGGAACAAGGGAACATGGGTTCTACTCTCATTTCTTCCTCGTCCCTAAATCCACATGGATGTAAGGCCCATTCTGGATCTGAGGGAACTGAACTTCCTATATTCAGTACAAGAGGTTCAGGATGGTCACCCTGCAAGGCTTGCTGCCCCTGCTGCAAAAGGGGACTGAATCGCTCCTTGACATGCTGGATGCGTGCTTGCATATCAAGGTGTCTCAACCACGCAGGAAGTATCTCGGGTTCCTATTCCAGGGGAACATACCCAGTTCAGGGTATTGCCCTTTGGTTGTAATCTGGGCCTCGGGTCTTTACCAGATGCCTAGCAATAGTGGCAGTGGCCCTCAGGAGGGAGAGACTTGCACATCTTCCCCTGTCTGGATGACTGGTTGCTCAGAGCCCAGTCCAAAGAGCACCTGTCTTGCACCCCAGTACGCACTCAGACAGCAGTTTCATGACCTAGGTATTCTGGTTAACCTGCCCAAGTCAGTCTTGAACCCTTTTCGTGTCTCCAGTGTATATAGGAGCCATACTGGACATTGCCCTAGGGATCAGCCTTCCTGCCACAGGACAGGGCAGAGTGCCTCATGGCTCAGGCCCAGGTGCTTTTCAACAGCAAGTAGGAAAATCATGATATATTTTAGTATCATAATATTTGTGTAAAAATTATCATGATACATTGATTATCATGATAATCAGCAGCATTTAGAATTTTTTCCATGTAACTGTTTGGACCTGGGCACCAGCAACTACAGCCTTCATGTTTCCTGGTGCCCCTAACCCCAACCACCACTCTCCCTGCTGTCTCATCAGTGGGGATCCATATTTGATCCAACTTGAAAACTTATCTGTAGCAAACAGCATTTTTGGATGCTTGACCGCTTTGGATGTTTAAGTAATTTATTCTGTTGGAATTTTATTCAGATTTATTAATTGGTTTTAATAACTGTTGTTAATATGATATGAATTTATTTATATGTGTTATTGGCTTGTGTTTAATGTTGTGGTTTGATATGTTCAGCGCTTTGGTATACTGAAAGATGCTATATAAATAAACTTCTTCTTATTAAATAGGGAGAGAGTCAGAGGGCTCCAGTTTGCTGTTACGTAAGGGGCGACCAGGGGCACATACTCTCTCCCCATTTCTTTTCCACATTATCAGGCCAGCACATGTGTGATGGTGTGGTTTACATGTAAAGGCATTGCATGTACTCAGCCCTTGTGCCCAGACAATTGGAAGGCTGTTTCTGCCATGTCACCATTCTTCGCTGGGTTGCGACCGATCAGTGGCTTGCACCATCTCTCCCCCCAAGGAGAGCAGTCGGGGATGCTCAGTTCCCTTCATGCAGCTTCTGAGTCTGTGTGGTCTCTTCCTGAACCTGGGTCGCCTTCATGGTGGCAGGTGAGGCGCCAGGTCCTTAGCCCTGCACGCCACTGGGCCAGCACTGCATTTCAATTTTACAGAAAAATGGTGAAAGTGTGATAGGAGGATGGTGGGAATCAGGAATCATGGCTGTACTGAAAAGGGACACACTTCCAGAAAAGCAAGCTAAGGCTGTTCAACAGTGTATATCATTCTGCATGATGATCTCGAATATATATTTTTTTTTTTTTTACAATGATAAATTATTTTCCGTGGTACTTGTCATGATATATCGTCATATTGTATTATCGTGATATCATCACAGCCAGGACATTCTTTAGACTACTGGGCCTGATGGCGCAGCCATTGTCACAGTTCTCCTAGCGAGGCTGCATGTGCTGTTCCCCAATGAACTTTTAAGGGTCCAGTGGGATCAATGCAACGAAGATCTGGAGCAACAGGTTCTTGTCACATCACTGGTAGAGAAGGTGCTTCAGAGATGGATGGAACCCAGCAATTTGCTCAAAGGGGTTCCTTTCCTAATCCCTCCTCTCATCAGATATTCACAACAGATGCTTTGGGATTGGGCTGGGAGGGCACCTGGGCCCTCACCAGACCCAGTATACCTGGATTGTGGTGGAGAGTTCCCTTCACATAAGCATCCTAGAGATGAGGGCTGTTCTGTATGCTCTGCAAGCCTTCCACAACTACCTGTCCTCTATGCCTCTGCTGGTACAGACGGACAACATCTGCATAATACACTACACAAACAAGCAAGGGGGACTCATTCATACCCCTGTGAATAGGCAATAAGGGTTTGGTACGAGGCTTTAGTACCGATCTAGAATTATCGGTCATCCCATGTTTCAGGCATCCAAAATGTCCTGGCAGACAAGTTAAGCACGTCGCAGTCCAGAATGCACTAGTGGGAGCTGCTGACTTTGGTAGTGGAAGACCTGTTCAACATATGGGGTCATCCAGCGTGAGTTGGACCTTTTGCATCCCCACTCAACACTAAAATTGATGCTTTTCTGCTTGCTTGTTTCAGGGCCTGGGCTTTTCTGGCAAGACGCTGCCTCCCTCTTGGAAAGGGAGGTTCCTGTACTTTTCTTCCTTCCTCTGACTCAGAGTGCTGATCAAGGAGCAACTCTGATTTTCATTATCCCTTCTGGTTTTGTCAGACCTGATTCCGTACTGCAGCAGTTGGTGGTGGAACCTCCAGTACCCATTCCCTGTGCAAAAGCTTACTGCCACAGGAGTAAGGGCACCCTGGTCCATCTAGACCTCAAGTCACTCCATCTTCATGCATGGTTCCTGAGGACATAAGCATGGTGAGATCTGCGGTATGTCAAAAGGTGGCTGATGTCCTGGTGGCTGCTAAAGCCTTCCACTAGGACTACTTATTTCATGAAGTGGAAGTGCTTTGCTCTGTTGGTCTGCTTCCCATCAATTGGATCCCTCACTTATCCAGTGAATCAGATCTTGGAGTACTTGCTGTCCTTTACAGATGTTGGACTGCAATACCCTTCCATTAAGGTGCACTTGGCAGCCATTTCGCTTCCACGTGCCTGTAGCTGGCTGTATGGTGGCATAACTGGAAGTGTCCTGTACATTCCTGAGATGCATTCTTCATCTAAAGCCTCCCATCCACAATCCAGTCACAGCTTGGAACCTGAATTTTGTTTGAGAAACTTACTTTGGCTCCTTTGAACAAGCTCGACTTGCAAGCTCGCTTTCTATCATGGAAAGCATTATTTTTGGTTGCTGTAACTTCTGTTCGAAGGATTTCTGAGCTTCAGGCTTTTATGTGTGAGCCTCCTTATTTTATTTTTGTGTATAAACGCAAGTTTTGCCAAAAGTGGTGTCTGAGTTTACCCTGAATCATACCATCCACCTGCTTATTTTTCTGAAGCATACCAATTCAGGAAGTATTGCTCACACTTTAGATCTACATAGAGCAGATTTTATGTTCATTATACGAAGGACTGCAGGAGGTTCTCGAGGCGCTTGGTTTCTTCACCCCTGGTAAAGAGAGGGCACCCAGTTTCTGAACAGTGCCTGGCCAAATGGTTGGCCAGCCCTATTACTTTCCGCTATAGGAAGTATGGTAAGGAACTTCCTGGGGTTGTATTAGACTATTCAGCCAGAGGCATGGTGGCCACCTCTGTCTGTTTCAGGAATGTTAGCTGCAGAGATTTGTGCTGCTGCCACCTGGAGTACTATCCCCACTTTCACTAAACACGACAGTCTGTACATTGCCTCTAGAACAAGGACAGGCTTCAGCCTGGCTGTGCTGCAAGGACTCCTGTCTTAGGCCTATAGCCCACCCACCCAGATTGTCTCTCTGTCGTACTGCTTGGGACTCGTGCCATAGGTGTGGCCTGATGCAGGAGATACTCTTGGTGAAGCTAGTACAGTTATGCAAGAACTTAACCACAACAGAAGATCTTAGAGAAAATGTCTTGCATCAGGCCATGCTGTCCCACTCTCCATCCCCTTTAGCCTCAGGGCTTCTTACTTCCTGTCTCCCTTTCTAGGATGGTTTACTTTCTGTTTTACCTTACCTAGTGGTGGTAACTGCTGCTCTCCCTCTGTTCCCCAAGAGGAGGTGCTCTACATATGGTCTCTGGCGGGAATGAGATGGGTTTGTGGCCACCCACGTTTATATAGGGAGGACTTGACAGCTGGCATCGCTGCGGGCGGCCCCAACTAGACTGCTGGCTAAAACGCTTCAGTGTGTCCTCGTGCCATGGCTGTAGTTCTGTAGGTGTGGCCTGAGCAAGAGATCCTCTCAAAGATATACTGTTACGACAAGGGCTTATGTAACTGTACTATACTTCGACTTCTCTACAACTGTTATAACCTGTACCAGCTAGCTGGGGAGGACAGCCATACCACTTGACTGCCTGTGAATGGAGCCTACACAACCAGAATTGCTGATAAGGAAATAAGATTCCCATTTAAGAGTATTTCATCTTGTGGGTGAAAATAGAGCTGGATTGACATGCAACAGTGAGGTAATGTAAAATAGCCAGTTTACATGCCAGGGCACAGATCAGTCACTGCCTTAATTTAATTCATGCAGTTTTAAACTAAGCAGTAACAGGCAGCGTGTATGTTTATACTGAGATATAAGAGTCGTTGTGGTGACTAAATGGCATTACAGATGTACACTTTGGAGTGTGTTATTGCATTATAAAATTGCTTTTGAAGGAAAACCAGTCCATTAAAAGACAGTGACAAGGCCATTCATTTCACTGGGAGCTGATGTGTTTAATTGTATTTACCGTAGGATAATTACACACCCTTTCAATCCTGTTGATCAGTCAGAGCGCTTCAGTTTCTCAATACATACATATATAATAGCCCGTAATATAAGGATTGCTCATTGGTAAATATTGATGAAATCTTTCTCGATTTTCGTGCATCTGTATAAGGAGTGCACGGCTGAAATTGGGGAGAGGTTCGCCAGCTGTTTGTCACCCACGCTGAAGCTGCACCTGGCAGACCTGCAGCCAAGCGGGATTTGATAAGCAGGTGGGTCACCTCCTGCATAGATCTCTGCTATTGGTTGGCGGGCATGGAGCCTCCCAGAGGATAAGAGCTCATTCTACCCGCCATACCGCTGCATCGGTGGCTGCTTCCAGGGATGTCCCTATCCAGGAAATCTGCAGGGCTGCTACCTGGAAGTCAGCACACACCTTCATCACCCACTACCACATCGACCTTGAGTCACGCCGGGATGCTGGTTTTTGGGGCCTCGGTTCTCCAGTCTCTTTTCCTAAGTAGGGGTGTGCGCCTGCCCTCCTCCCGAGAACTGCTAGGAGTCTGCCAGACAGTGTGGATGAACAACATATCCATGTCCCTAGAAATACAGGTTACTCACCTGTAACAGGAGTTCTAGGAATGGTATATGTTCATCCACACGACCCTCCGACCTCCGCTCGGCACGACAACCTGAGCTTCCAGTGGGCCAGATCTCAGCCATGGGCGGAGCTAAGAGTTTTACCACCCGGTGGGTGGGAGGAGCCAGCTTGAAGACCTTCCGCAAGATTTAAAGCGCAGGAACCTGCCAATAAGTGTGGATAAACAATATATACCATTCCTAGAACTCCTGTTACAGGTGAGTAACCTGTATTTAGCAGTCTACTGCTATACATTTTGGAAATGGTTGGCATTACTGCATTTTGCATAGTGTTTTGCAATGTTATACCAGCTATTTAAAACCCTGTTCAGGGTCCACGGAGAAGTCCTATGAGTAGCCTTAGGGCCCTGAACATGTTCTTGCTCAAAAACAGAAAAGAGAGGGGGACATGATAGAGACCTTCAAATTCCTTTGAGGAATAAACAGGGTGCACTATGAGGAATTATGTAGCAGGAGCACCAGTTCGACTAAAACTGAAACTGACGGGGTTTAGAAGGATATAAGGAAATATTATTTTACTGATAGGCTGGTGGAACTGCCTGCCACCAGAGGTTTTGTGGAGCTAAAACCGTGGGAGCGTCAAATGGGTTTGGGCCAGGGGAAAGGAATAATGCTTACTTGTAGCAAAGAATCCAGGGTAAGGAATGGGAGGCTGTTGGTGAGGGTTAAAACTCTGCATTGACGCTAGTCACAGGGTAATACAGGGTCTCATGGGCAAACTTGATGGACTGCTGGTCTTTTCTGCCATCACTGTCTAGGTTCTAGGTTTCTAGTACCACCACCCTCCCCACTTATGTCACCTGCCAGAAATAAATGACTTGCAAAGTCCCAATGCCATGTGTGATAACACCCCATCCATCTCAGAACCACCTCACCACCCCTGCCAGAAACTATCATTTGCCAAAGCCTCTATCCTATGTATGCCAAACCTGCCTCCTACCAATCTCCAGTACCACCACCCTACCTAATCATGTCCCCTGCCAGAAACGAAGTCACTTGCCAGCAAAGTCCGATCTCATGTCCTCACAGATACTTACCACAAGTAGTTGTGTTCTGCAGTGTGCTCGAGTAGTATGCCTAACAGTCTCACCGCTGCAAGCCTGAATTTGCAGTCGCCTCAAATGTGATATCGCAGCACTTCTGGGTGTAATTGCTGGCAGTCAGGCCCGCAGTGGTAAGACTGTTGGCATACTATCGACGGTACCCTGGGGGTCATGGTAGAACAGTTAACTACTTGTGGGGGACATGGTGGGAGGGTGGTGGGCTAAGAGAGGAGGATCACAGAATGGATCCCTTTTTGTTTTGGTGCAGTCCTGAACAAAGTATTGCTCGCACGAGCATCCAGTTCTCATTGCAAAATGCGATGTGATACTGGCTATTTTATACCCTGCTATGTATGTATCTTGTTTGTATAAAGTCTCATTGCCACAGGACTTTCCTTGGACATGTGCTCCTTATATGCCCAAGGCGTTGGTGTCTAAATCATCTTTATTACTAGTTCTTACTGTGGTTCTATGACACTCTTGAAAGATGAACTGTTTGAAATGTGTTTATATAATTATATGTTGAAACTGCATTTGACTTCTGTATTTAAATAGGTTTTGTTTTTTTCAAGGGATTCACAAATGAAGTTCCACCTGTCCCTATCTCTATTCCTGTCCCTGGCCTTCCCGATGTTAGCACTGAGCTTATGCAGACAGATGTCAAAGGGAAAAAGAAAGGCGCCCGAGGCCTCCAGTATGTAATTTTCATTTATTTATTTTTTAATGTTGTTATTCTTATACTTTTAATCCCCATCACTGGACCAACCTCTTTGCCCAGACTCCAGCCCTGTCCCATCCCTTGCCTGGCACTTACCTCCAACCTCCATTGCCACAGTGTAGCTCCTGCCCTGTGGTGGTTTCTACTGAGACTGCTGAGCTGCCCTCTAGTTATGAAGGCAGAGTGGCCTGTCTGAAGGGCAGGGCCTGAGAGTGCTGGCATCATCTTAAACAGTTTCTGGGTTATTTCTTACCATTTGCATCCCCAAAAATGCTGGTAGCGAGGGCACCATGTGCACATGAAACCACATAGCTGCGCATAGTGCCAGTCTTCTTCCTTCCCACAAGCTACTCTGACTGCACTGCCACCTGTGGTGGTAGTATTACAGCAGAGCCTGCTTCCCTCCCTTCCTGGAAAGGAGAGCAATCTCCATGCTGGTTCCCAACGTCCTGGGCTCGTTTGTGGACCCAGGTTGTGTGCTGCACAAGCAGTAACCCTACTGCAGCGACAACTGGCGGCCCTATTTTTGGAACTTGACTACCACATATTTGAATAAAGTGTGATTTTAGTGCTATCACAGAAACTGATAAATAAGGAAGAGAGGGAAGTAGTTACTGAGGTAATCACACCTCTTTGTAATTACAAGGCCAGAGGCAGAGCCAAAAGCTTCCAATCTGGACGTGGAAATTATTTCTCACTGATAATCACAGTTTGCTGTATTTCCTGATGTGAACATGGCAAGTATGACTTAACATTTCATGTTATCTTTTATATTGGTTTTAACTGGTTAACATGATGACTTTTTGGAATGCTGCCTCCGCTGCATGGTTATGATGCAATAGATTGCTTTCACAGAGTTGAACCGTAATTCAGAATTGTAATCGGCCAACCAGAAAGCTGCTTTGATTGCATCAGTTTTATAATTATTGCTCGAAAACGCTTTTATATAAGCTTTTAGTCAGAAGAGACGATGATTGATTAGCTTGCTAAATCTTGCAGATGGTCCTTAATGCTAAAGGTGCAGTGGCACACGTAATTGCTTTCACTGTGACTGTTCTTACAAAATTTATCATTCTGGCAGTGTCTGGGAATTCTGTGGCTTCTGCAATAGATTAATTTGTAGATTGATATGGTGGCACCTCTGAGTTATAACTTC
Organism: Neoceratodus forsteri; assembly: GCA_016271365.2. Taxonomy (NCBI): domain Eukaryota; kingdom Metazoa; phylum Chordata; order Ceratodontiformes; family Ceratodontidae; genus Neoceratodus; species Neoceratodus forsteri. Next base: position 573,014,922 of record CM028137.1, read on the forward strand.
TGTTTCTTAGTCTGCCAATAAGAAGCCTCGGAAGACCCCATCAGAGAAGAGTCGGACTGAGGGAGGAGGAAGAGGTGGAGGTCGTGGAAGAGCTAATGGCTTCCCTCTACAAAATGGAGATGGCGAGCCTGTCACACTGTTTGAAGTGGTCAAATTAGGCAAAAGTGCAATGCAGGTAAAATAACTATTGGCTAGTTGATTGACTTGTTTCCTAAAGTTAGGAAAGTTATGGTTCATCTGCCTGTGATTTTGTAGATATCGAACAACGTGTGTTACCATGGTATAAGTAAGGGTGATGGCTGCTGAACTGTGAACCGCCTAATTTTCTAACATAATGGATAAGAGCGCACTAAAAATCTCTGCATTGGTTCAGCTCACGTGCTATTTTCTAGAACTTTAAAATATCCCAGTTGCATTGTCTATTCTGTGCTGGTTGTGCAGTCTGCTCCCAACCCCAGATAGTTATCCCACTGTAACTTTAGCGGTGTTTATTTTTATTAATATTTTGGTGTTTAAAAAAAAAGGTTATCCTCAGTTTTCTCTATTCATATCCTGTGCAGTTTTTTTCATTTCAAAATTGTATTTCTTAAATCACAAATTCTACAGTGGTTCTGGGATCTATGACATTTGCAGGAAAATAAATTCTCTCACAATAATGATCACAAAAGAATAAGCATGTAATTGGTTCCTGTCAACTGCCAGCAAATTAGAAAATAAAGTGCCTTTGGCAGTTTTGAAAGTACAACAACCAGTGGCTTTCAATTTCTAGGGCTTCTTAAACACAAGTCTTTCTCTAAATAGTGTCCTTTCACATGTCTGGGGCTGTAATTTATACTAAAAACAAAAGAACCGGAGTACAAGATTTAAAAAGTGTACGTCCTGTAGCAAGTGCATGCCAAAGGCAGATAGGCATACACTGTGTTGCAAGTGCCCATACATTTCATGAAAATATTTAAAATGGGACTCTGAGGGCTCAGATTACTTCATAGCTACAGTTTGTCTTGAAAAGCTGCATTCATTTCCCTCAGGATTCTCAGGACTGGGGCATCACATACTTCAGACAGCTTGCAACAGCATTGATAGCAAACTCCTTGGTTAAATTATTTATCTTAAGTTTTCAGTTCTGATGTCTCAGCCCAAGCAGAAACGTAAAGGGAGATTGTTTTTCCAACAGTTACTAAAAACACTTAATGAATTTAAAATGATGAAGCTCTCTGACTTTGGTCTCAGAATACATCACAGCTAAGTTTACCTTGAAAAGCTACAGCAAATTGTATAGGTTCTCAGTAACTGGGGACTCACATAGTGTGGATAGTTTGCAGCAGCCTTGATTGAAGACTGCTTAGTTAAACTATTTATATTGAGTTTCTTGGTTCTGATGTCTCAAACTGAACATAATTACCTTAAAATAATGGGGTTGTCTTATATTCTGTAAAATACATCAACGAGAGCCTCAGTAACTGGGGTTGGGAGTAAAACATGAGTTGTAGTTGCCTTGATAACTAACTGAAAGAAAAGCACTTCATGTTACAAAACATTTTCGAGTTCTAAATCCCTGACCAAACAGGAACTTATAGAAACATAGAAAGTATTGGCAGAAAAGGCCCGCCAGGCCCACCCAGTCTGCCTGGCATGCTGCTAGACTTCACTATCACCTATGCTATATAAGTAAATGTTTTACCTCTGTCCATTCATAAAGAGATTCTCAGTAACTGGGCCTTGTTTTAACTTTATTAAACTGAGAAAGTTATTCATATGCCAGTTTCTGGGTTCTGATGTCACAGCCTGAGCAGAAAATTGGAAAAAATCCACAACAGGACAGACATTTCTAGAGAATTTGCATGCCCCGATGAATTGATGGCACCATGCCAGTGATGGAGCAAGACTGCTGGATTCAATGCCCTTGAATATAGCAATGGATCTTCTAGGACATCTCACCACATACATCCACAACTCCTTTGGAATGCAAGCTATTGGTGTCTGGGCCACTCAGATACTTTTTTTTTTTAATAGGCACATTTTCCAACTGCCAGTGAGGCTTGGTGGCTGCATTACCTACCATCTGCTCTGTCCCCCTTGTGGGGATCATAGGCGGATTTAGAAGGGGGCTAAGGGTGCTATAGCTCCCCGTCATGGAGCTCCTCTGTTAGTAACACACTGTGCTGCATTCTTAATTATGAAAGCTGCCTGAGCTACACAGGTCTCATCTGTCCTCCAGCAGAGCTGGCTTTAGCTAGGTGCAAACTGTGCCCCTGCACCTTGGGGCCGTGCTTTTTTCTTGAGGAAAAAATAATTTAAAACACTTAAAAATGCCTAAATGATGTTAGAGATGAAAATGTTTACCAGCAAATGAAAGTGGAAGACAACTGGCTCTGTTACTGTTACAAAAGGTGGGACAGCTTTGCTGCAGTGGAAAAGATTAAGTTAAGTAAGTGCTAATGGTGTTAATGGCCATACTTTACACCTCCCAGGTTGACTACTTTCACAAACAAAGGGCTATATTGACAAGAGAACTTGTTTGTAGCCTGGACATGTAGGTGAAACAATGAATGATATGACAAAATAAGTTTCAAAAGTATGTTAGCACTCAAAATGGCCCAAAACCTGACCAGTACAGAGCAAGACCAGATTTCCTGATAGGGACCCTGAAAACCTGATCACCAGGTAAAAAAAATGGCAGGTGGCAATCTTACTGGTATCCCATGATAATCCTCTCTATTCTTTCTCCTACACCTCCAGAAAAGTTAAGTTGTTTAACTTGTTTGCAAATCAGAGTATCTGAGGTGTGTGTATGTCCAGTGATGATGTCCCTGTCCTTACAGAAATGAGTATGGTAGTAGTACCGCATTTAAGTTCTTGCTCCAGGCTCAGTCAGATTCATTTCCAGTGGTGAAGTCAAATAATTCAGTGCAGTCAATGCCACTAATTAAAAGATGCTGGTTAAACTAGTAGACCTGGTACTGCTTTAGTAATTCAGGACAGGAGGGTCAGTGAGGTGTAAATGTTGGGTGGGGGCCCACAGGAATGGAGTGGTGGGGCCCGGCAGGGCTGCACAGAGGCCCAGAATGGTTAAGGCTGGCCCTGTCCTCCTGTGTCCTGGTAGTGCAGTAAACAACCACCCCACCCACATTACATATTTGACCCCTTCCCTAAAAGCTCGGTCTCCAGCATGAATTTTTACTAATGTCCATCCTGCGCCATGTGGTCCGGCCCCAGCTCAGTGGCAGCAGTTAGTCTTGCCTTGGTGAGCCTGAGCATTCATTGTCTACTTTGCAGGCTTGGTGCAGCTCCTTTGTTCATGCGTGGGGGGAGGGTAACATATGCGGCAAAGTGGAGTGGACCTTAACAATACGGATCTCAACCAGGTCGCCTGGTGCTCACTGCTTCTGATTTGCTGCTGCGCCCAGTAGTGGATGTGGCTAGCAAGGGGTGCCTTCTTTAAATGTCTGGGCTGCTGAAACAAGAGTGAGCTGTAATTCATTAACTCAGAAGATTAATGCTGTAGCAAGAAAGGAGCGAGTGTACTACTGAAGAGGAGACTGAGAGAGAGTGGAGCCCACAAGTGAAGAGCAAAGCCTGAGGTTTCAGGCGCAGCGGTCCAGTAACGCGAGGTTGGTGTGGCCTTGATAAATCAGCACAAGGAGTTGGAGTGAGGTTCAGGTCATCTTCTGGTAGCTGAAGCAAGCTGTAGCTGAGCTCTGCTCATTAGGAGCCATGGGGTCAGTGTGTGCTGTCTAGAGAATTTGGCGGCCAGGTGACCGGAGACAGTACTCAACTAGAGGCACATAGACTTCAGCCCTGCTGAAAATTGATCGACAACATTTAATCAGGTACTTCTTGCTTTAAAACAAAAGACTTTCACAGTCACAAACTATGGTGGGTGGGGGCAGCTGCTGGATGGGACAGGGCATTAGTGTTCCATCAAACTGGGTGTATAATAAATGTAGTACTAGTGTTATTAATTTCTAGTATGGGAGCTTAAATTCATGACATTAAAATTGTTTAAGGTCACTGCTAGTTTTGTCCTTTATGGCAAATTGATTTGGTGCAGATTTGCAGGAGAGGGAGTTGGAGTAGTGCCGTCCTGTAGCATGCTAGGAATGGTACAAAACGAATGTTGGGGCAGGTCTGGTCTCAGCAACAGCATGGACCAGGAGAGGCAGAAACTGGTACATGAGACCTTTGAACTGAGGTGTAAACTTCAGCATGTACTGTATGTCTAATCTGTGTGGTCTTTTCAGTTGTGCTTGTACAGTGTGAATGAGCACAGAGGGAATTCATAGATATGTGGACTTTGAAGGTGCTCTGCTGTATGTTATGGCATGTGCAGGAGTTTCTGCATGCTTGGAGAGCAAATTGGCAACAGAAGTCATAAGACCTTGTTTGGCTCATTGACATAGACAGTTACAAAACCAGAAAAGTGATATAATCAAATATTTAGTTTATGTAGGTCTGTGTGTTGAATTGGGGTGCAAGTTGTGATGTACTCAAGTAAATGTTGTTGCTAATAAAAAAAATGCATTTTTATATTGGTTTAAAAACTGTTTTTCTGTCTGCTTACTGACTTCTTGGGCCTATGATAAAATTAGATACCTCATACCATGGGGTTATCCCAGTAAAGGACATTTAAAACAATAAAAATATTTTATTTTATTTAAAAATGTATTTTCTTCAGAATAAATTGTTCTATAGAATTAAACATGTTTTGCAAAAATAGCAAGCAGACTTGAAATATTTTCAGAAACTAGATAGCAAAGTGACTTTGTTCCATATTTCTATAGTTATTGTGTTTACTTTTTCCCTGAGATAAGGTTGGGGATACGCTCATCTGTACTGCAGGACAAACTGGGATGGGTTGGCTTTTGGTAATGTCATAATGTGCTTGAGCGAGTGACATTTCTGAACTTGTTTACTTGGATTGTCATTTAATTTGTCTGCAATTTGTTTTTATCACTAAGTCTCTTTCAACTTTTCTCATTTTATGTGTTTCGGATGTGCTGCTGCCCGACTGCAGTCTTTGGTATTTTGTATTTTTTTTGGGGGTGGGAGGTATTTTGGGCAACATACTGTCATGTGGACTCTGGGGATGGTGCTAGGGTACAACTAACAAAGCATGGGAGGGAGGAAATGAGTAGAAATTGCATTAGAAATACCTCCAAAATGATAAAAATGTCTGAGGCCTAGACGGCCCACCAGACCCCGGCCTATTTTTATTTTTTCTCTGACTTCAGCTCCCCATCTGTAGGACTCCTGGATCCACCCCTGGCCAATCACAGTGCGTGGGGTGGATGTTCCTTCAATTGCTGAAAGTAGCTGTGGAAGCCCCCGAGCACCGCGCCAGGACCAGGGTCCAGGCGGGAAGCAGTGTGGCTCTGCTTCATTGATGGGGATTCACCTGCCAGTCTTCACTGCTCATCCCCATGTCAGGGCAGAAGTATGAGGCATTTGCCCTGAATTTGACTGGTACATTCCTGTATGACTTTCTGCCCTTTACCATGGTTCACGCTATGCTGAAGGAGTACCTCAAAGTAGTTCATCTGATGCTTGACTCCAGTGTGGCCCTGCCATATTTTGTATCCGGACCTTTCTTCACCTCAGCACAGATTGCCTTAGCATGCTGCTTCTCATGCCAGATCCTCTTATTCTGTCCAAAGGAGGAGAGAATACAGCACATTGGCCTGAAGTCCTTGCATGTGACAGTATGGTTCCTAAGAGGCGATAGTTTGTGTCTCTAGACCTTTCAGAAGAGGTTCTTGCAGTGTTAAAGGCTCGTCTGTGAGGCTCCATCCAGTGGACTTGTACTGAATGAAGGAGATCCTGGGAATTGTGCCAGGAGCATGGCCTAGGGCACATTGTGTGGGTGATTGGATCTGTACTGATTGCTATTGGACTGTCCAGTAGGAGACTTGGAGCCTAGTTCGTTATAGGTGTATTTTATGGCTATTTTGGTGTACCTACATAAGCGGGTTCACCTCTTATATCAGAGCATATGGTAGTCCAGTTTTTTTTTTTTTTATGTTTTGACCATATATTCTCATCTCTTCTTGAGTTACCTGGGACCTAACCTTGATCCTGGCCAGGCTCATGAAAAAGCCTTGTGAGCCTTTGGCAACATGTGACCTTGGATACTTGTCCTGGAAAGTGGTGTTTCTGGTCACTATTATCTCAACCAGATGGTACATCCAGCTGTAAGCCCTCTAAGTCGAGCCAGCCTAGATATATTCCACAAGGACAAGGTGTGCTGTGCACCAACAGGATATTCCCCAAGGTGGTTTCCAGTTCCATTTGAATGAATCTTTGGAATTGCATCTGCCGATGCTAGTCCTGCTGAGGAGAAGATACATTGACTTGGTTTCAGTCATTTCCTGCCCCCGTTCTGTTATCTGAGAGGAAGAATTCTCGGGCACCACTACCAGTTGATTTCACTTCAAGGGTAGCTCTTGCAGCAGGCTACACCATAAGGATTGAAGCTGGTAGGTGCAGGACCCCACGGAAAACTTCTAGCCTAGCAGTCTGGCGGGGACCACTCGATAAACCAGTGGTATAAAGGGGTGGTCCCCCAGCCCAACCTCAGTCCTTTTTCACACCTCGACCCACGCACTATCGGCTCCACGGACGCTTTCTACCTTAGTCACCATTTTTTTCACATTACCCATGCTTTATTAGTTTCCAAAAATACTAATTTCTTCAGGTTTTTTCTGTGCATGTCTTCTCCAGCCTCATCGGTAGAGCAGCGGTGGTCCAGGTGTTCTTTGTGGCAGGCAGATTCCCTTGAAGGACAGCCACGCTTCTTGCCTCTTCTGCCTAGGCCCTGACCATGATACAGGCCTGCCAGCACTGCTTGAACTTTAACTAGAGGACCAGAATCTGCCGCCAGAAGACCCTGAAAAGCTTCTTACTCAAAAAGAAATTAGCGATGGAGAAGGAGATCCGGGGCAAAAGTACCTCCTCTTCCCGATCGGGAGGGCTCGCTTCTCACAAGGAGTAGTAGTATAATGGATAGCACAAACACCGGTCAGCTTCTCATTCCCAGAGCGACAACCGGCTCCAGGACTTTCTCCTGCAGGAGGTCGGATTTGGCTTCATGGCATCTTCGGAGCTTCCAGTGATCAAACCTCCTGCCCTCATCCGGACTTCTGGCTGGGGATTTCATTCACAGTCCCTGATGCTCAGGCCTTCTCAGACTGTGGGTTCTCAGCCAGGTAACTCAGCAGAGTCTTTCCGGGCGGCAGGTATTTGCCTGTCATCCTCGACATCCGCTAAGTTGGCTCTAGGTTCTGGGGCAGCGCAACCCAAGCGACACCAGGGCATGTGCTTGCCTCCTGGGAGGCAGCGGCAGCTGCTTCCCCCTGACCCTACGTCCAGTCTCGCCTTTCGGTCGGCGCCCGGCTACACAAACATCTCTTCTGTCATCGCTGAACTCCTGGTCGCCATCTGACCCCAACATTATCCCTCAGCCGATTATTTGGGGTCTGATGCCTGGTCTGATGACACCACTAGACCGACCAGACGACTTAGACGCCCACTGGGCCACCGACGGTCAGCCCAAACTTAAAGACCCGCACCTGGGTTACCGCCACCAGAGGGACCAACGCCGGGCCTTTCTGTGTCCTATCTCCAATGCCAGCTAATCCATCTATGCCCCAGAACCCATTGCCGGACATTGCGCTTCTTCATATCCTGGTGGAACAGTGACCAAGGGCGATCTGATACCGAAGAGACCTCCTCTGCACCCTCCTAAGGACCTTCTTCTCGGGGGCTAAGCCTCAGGCTCCTCCTTGGCAACCCTCACGCCCAGCTCCTAGGGCGCCGCCTGCTATCAGATGACACTGGAAGGGCTGCTCTCAAAGTCGTGGTCAAAAGCACCATCACTCATCCTCTGGGTCTCAGGACAGGCCACAGCCGAGGTTGTGCTGTACGCAGGCACTGCCGCTTGACCTTACGACTTCTTTGGAGGAGTCTGACCATCTTCCTCCTCCCTCCTCGGTATCATCTATCTTGGGATGTCTCCTCTTCCATTGGATGCAAGGATACCCCAGGTCGCCTCCTGATGACCCAACCTTCATGGAGGTAATCACACATCCAGTCTAACATGGGCTGGGACACCAAGATTTCGATCTTGTGAGGTGCTGTTTGGCCATTTTCTCCGTCAAAAGGATCCAAAACCTGTGGTGGTTCCTCCTCTGATGGCTCCATTAAAGAATGTCACCAGATCTGCTTGGAAACGCTCATCTACTACCCTGCTCTGCTCAAGAAGGCTGATCACCTCTATAATGCTGCTGAGATGACTTTGTTTGGGAGCAAGCGTTACTGCAGACTGCATGATTATGGCAGCCATGATCGGTCTAAGAGGCCCTGGCATCTCATCACTCAGTCTATCATACTAGACACCAGCAGAGTAGGCCAGTTGGTCTGTCCGTCTGCTAATGTTTCAGCACCCTGATTGGGTACTGTAGCCCTCTGTCTTTTTCCACTGTTACTCCATCCCCAGTCCTGCCCCTCCCCACCAGGCAAACCAGCCTCTGCTTCCACCCCTCGCTCATACTTGTCCCACCTCTTGAATCCCTCCACTGTAGCTGCCTCTGCCAGCCTCCCCGGCAGCGCTCCATGGTTCCACCACCTGTGAAGTACCTCCTACTCCTTTCTCCCCTAATCCTACCACCCTCAATCTTCCAACTGTGCCCTCTGGTGATTCCACCTCCTTCATTAGAAAAATCCTATCTCGGCTTAACTTATTTACTCCCCTGAGGTACTTGAAGACCTCAGTCATGTTCCCCGGTCCCTCCTCTCCTCCAGCGAGAACAGGTTGCGCTCCCAGTTGTTCCTCATATGTCATATCACTCAGGCCCCGGATCATTCTGATTGCTCTCCCTGAACCTCTCCAGGAGTTGGATGTCCCTCCTTAGGTGTGGCCTCCAGAGCTGCACACAGTACTCAAGATGTGATCTAATCAGGCTGTTGTCGGTGATAAAATCACTTCCTGTTAGTGATGCATCCCAGCATCCTATTTGCTTTGACCAGAGCTCTCCTGCACTGCTCTGAATTATTCATGTTAACATCCACCAAGACTCTTAGGTCTCTTTCCCTGCAGTGGCCTGCAACTCATCCCCTGGTGTACACATAGTTGGGGTTTTCCTGCCCTAGGTGTAGCACCTTGCACTTGGAGGAGTTAAATTTCAATTTCCATGTGCAGGACCACCTATCCAGAGTATCCAGGTCTTCTTGCAGGGCCAATCTCCCCCTCTACCCTTCACCACCATTTCCAGCTTAGAGTCATCTGCAAAGAGACTCGTTTCACACCTATACCTTCCTGATATCGGAGATGTAGGCATTAAACTGGAGTGGCCCCAGGACTGATCCTGTGGGACCCCACTATGACCTCCCTAGGAGATGAGCCTCCCTCCGACCACTACCTGCTGAGTATGACCTGAGAGCCAATTTCCAATCCACCTAACAGTCAGTGGGCCTACCCCATTCCCCCAGCTTCTCCCTTAGGCCAGTGTGAGGGAGCGAATCAAATGCCTTGCTGAAGTCCAGGAACAGTACATCCACTGGTCTCCCCTGTCGAGTGCTGATGTCACTCACTCATAGAACTCTACCAGGTTTGTTTGACATACTCTACCTGGCACAAACCCATGCTGCTGGTCATCCAGGTAACCAGCTCCTCCAAGAAACCTCCCAGCCTTTCCTTAAATATGCTGTCCATTACCTTCCCCACCACTGACATCAAACTGATGGGTCTGTAGTATCCTGGCTCTTCTCGATCCTCCTTTATGGATGGGCACAACATAGAAGTTGATGGCAGATAAAGACTGCAAGGCCCATCCAGTCTGCCCATTTCTTTTCTGCCTTATGAATGTGCCATTGGCCTTTGCTCTGTCAATGGCCTATCTATTCATACTATTGTTCCTTTATTCCTATCCCATGCCTGTTTGAAGCCCTGCACTGTATTCATATCAGCACTTCCTGAGGTAGGCTGCTCCATGCATCCACCACCCTTTCTGTGAAAAAGAACTCCTTGCTACCACTTAATCGCTTCCCTCTAATCTCATGCTGTGTCCTCTTGTCCTGCTATTTTTCTTATATTGAAACATGTTAGATTCTTTCACCTTGTTAATGCCCATAAGGTGTTTGAATGTTTTGATCATATCACCTCTCTCCCTCCTTTGGTCTAGGGTATACATATTGGAGCTCCGTTAATCTGTCCTCATATGTTTTCTGATGCAGTCCCTGCACCATTTTGATTGTCCTTCTCTGGACTGCCTCAGTTTGATTAATGTCCTTGTGAAGGTGTGGCCTCAGTACTGCATGCAGTACTCCAGATGGGGCCTAACCAGTGTCTTGTAAAGAGGGATTATTACCTCCCTCTTCCAACTTGTGATACCCCTACTAATACACCCCAACATCCCTCCAACCTTACCTACTGCTTTAGTGGTTTGCTTGGATGATTTCAGGTCATCGGTGATGATGATGCCCAAGTCTCTTTCTTCCCTTGTGACTACCAGCAACTCCTCCCAGCCTATAGGTGGCATCAGGGTTTCTCTTCCCTATGTGCATGATCTTGCACTTCTTTGGCTAAACCCAGTTGCCACTCTTCCAACAAATTTGCCAGTTTATCCAGATCTCTTCTCATTCTGTCCACCCCATCTGGATCTACTCTGTTGCAGATCATGGTGTCATCTGCTAACAGATAAACCTTACTCTCCAGTCCTTCTACAAGGTCACTGATGAAGGTATTGAAGAGGACTGGCCCCAGGACTGATCCCTGAGGTACCCCACTTGTGACTTGCATCTCTTCTGACTGTATACTTGTACCACCACTCTCTGTTTTCTGCCCGTCCACCAGTTTCCCACCCATTTGACCAACTTCTGATCCACCCTGAGCCCACCCAGCTTATCAATCTTCTATTTGGAACAGTATCGAAGCTTTGTTGAAGTCAAGGTAGGCGACATCAGCTGCTTCCCTTGGTCCACCACTCTGGTTACCCAGTCAAAGAAATCTATGAGATTAGTTTGACAGGACCTTCCTTTGTAAACTCATGCTGTCTTGGATCCTGTGCTCTATACATTCCAGATGTTGCACTGTCATTTCCTTAAGGAGTGCCTCCATAATCTTGCCCACTACTGGAGGTAAGGACTGACTGGTCTGTAGTCTCCTGCCTCCTCCCTGCTACCACTCTTGTGTAGCGGGATCACATGTGCCTTTCTCCAGTCTTCTGGGACCTCTTCTGTGCTCAGAGACTCACTAAACAGTTCTGCTAATGGCTCTGCTAGTTCCACACTTAGCTCCTTTAGTACCCTGGGATGTATGCCATCAGGTCCCATTGCCTTGTCCACACTGAGCTTACCGAGCTCTTGTGGGACCCTCCCTTTTGTGAAGGGACTAGTGCCCACCTCCCTCCCCGTGTCCATGGTGCTGAGCTGTGGCCCTGCCCACCACCTTCTCTTCAGTAAATACTGAGCAGAAGTATCTATTTAGGATAGATGCTTTTACATGGTCCTCCTCGTCACACACTCCTTTATCCCTTTGATCTTATAGCAATACCCTCTGGACTTTCTTCTTCACTAATGTGTCTTTAGAAAGTCTTGTCACCTTCTTTTACTGTTTGTGCTAGTGTTTTCTCGGTTTGGGCCTTTGCCTGCCTTACTGCCTTCCCTGCTTCCCTTAGGGAAGTTAGGTATGCTCTCCCTATCTTCATCCTGCTGTGTTCCTTATATTTTCCTGAAGGCCAGCCTTTTGGCTCTGACCTTTTCTGCTACTCTTTTAGAGAACCAAAGTGTTTTCTTCTTCTTTGCACTTCCTTTTCTGTCTAACACAATGGGATGTTGCTTCAAGTATCGATCTTTAATGCTTGTCCACTTGCCTGTACCCTCACCTGTATTTCTTTTGCCAGGGCTAGCTTAACTCTGTTGGCCATCTTTCAAAGTCTGCCCTCTGAAGTCCCATTTTTGCCTTGAAGGATGATTTAGGTGTAGTGGCCAAATTGAACCATACCATGATGGTCGCTGGCCCCAGGTGACCTTCTACCTGGAGATCTGTGATCCTTTCCTGTTAGTCAGTATTAGATCTAGGATAGCCCTGTCTCTTTTGGGTTGTTGTACCAGTTGTGAGAGTCCCTCCCTGCAGGAATTCACCACGCAAGGCCTAGTTCTGGCAGATGTTCCTGCTGGTACTGACCAATCTGTATCTGACATGTTGAAGTCTCCCATTATCAGAACCTCCCTTAGCCGTGATGTTTTGTATATCTTCTGTCAGTAATGTGTGTGTGACCTCCCCTGGTCTGGAGGCTTGTACACAACCCCATTTCATATGGCTGTCCCATTTCCTGTTTCAGGTGACCCACAGTTCTTCTTACTCCTTATGTGTATTCTGAATTTCTGTAACTTTGATATTTTCATTGACATAAAGGGCCACTCCACACCCCTTTCTGCACCTCAGGTCTCTTCTGAACAGTACATAGCCAGGTACTGAAGTCTCCCAAGTGTGGTTACTGGTAAACTATGTCTCGCTAATGGCTACTACGTCCAGTTTAGCTTCATCATTATTGCCTGCAGGTCTAGGATCTTGTTCCCAGACTGCAAGCATTTGTGTACATGATTTTCCATTGGCCAGATCTTGGTGTGTTAGGTTGTTGGGTGAGGTCTGGCATTTCCATGCCATATGGGAAGCCGGACTGCTTTTCCTACCTGGTGATGCAAATGAATTACAAACATGCTGAACTCCTGTTCTGCTACCAATGCCTTGGCACCTTCCCTGTCTGGAGCAACAAGTTAAAGAGATCCGCCAACGGTGCAGCCAAAACATCTGCCAACTCCTCAGTACCCTGAATAGCATCAGACCCTGGAGATTTATCCGCTTTTAGGGCTGGAGGGCTTCCTCACCTGACTGATAGGAATATTATCCGCATCTTTCTCCCCACATATTCAGCAGAACCAGCTTGATATCCCACCCTGGCCTACCCCCAGCGCTTGTTCTTAAGCAGGTACCCTGATAGTAAGGTCTGCTGCACCTTCTGTGTCCTTCAGCTCCTTTTTGGAAGTTCTCAGCCTCCTCCCTAGTGAGCACTGAGGAAAGTAGTCATTCAGTACCTCTGCCCGCCTCCAGCCCTTTCCACCCACCCCCAGCTGTCCTTAACCTACTGAGCTGGCCCTTGACCTTCCTCTGCTCACTGGTATACCTAAAGAACCCTTTTCCCCACCCCATATCCCCTGCGCCAGCCTCTGCTCTTTCCAGGCCTTTGCCTCCCACCACCTTTCTGGTGAGTTTCCTGGTTGAGGCGATAGTTCACTCTATCCCTTTCTTCTCTCATTTTTTTGTACCTATTGTAGGCATCCTTCTCCTCCTACCTCCTCCTGGACCTCCTTGGTCCACCAGCATGGTTTACGTAGACCTACCGCCTTGTACTTCACTCTTGCACAGGTCCTGGTGGCCTCTAGTATCTCCCACTTTATGATCTTCCCACGTCCAATCCTGGTTTTATTTCCTGCAATGCCCCTTGAGAATGTCCCCTCATGTTCTGAAAGTCTGCCCCCCTATAATCAGCTGTCATCGCCTTGAATCATCTCCCCCAGTTTAAGCTGAAACCAGACTGTGTTGTGGTCGCTCCCAGCCAAGGGTTCTTCACAACCAGATCTTGTACAAGATACCCATCCGCTAAAACTACATCCAGTATATGACCTCCTCGCTGGGTCCATCACCTGCTGATTAAGGAACGCTGCCAGGAAGCCATCCAGCAGCTTCAACTCCCTGGTTACAGTGGACGTTATAGTATCTCCAATCAGCAGCTGGCATATTAAGGTCCCTCATCAACACCACTCTTCCCCATCCAGTCCACACTGCCCTTAATGTTAGGCAACAGGCAGTCCTCCAGGTTCTCTGCTAGTCCTGGGGACCCATATACCACCCCCAACTTTATCTCCTTCCCACGGGGTTCGCAAGGTGACCCTTAGGGCCCATGTTGCCCTCTGCTTCCTCCACTCTCATAATCTCGATGTTATCCCTAATGAACATTGCTACCCTCCCTCTCTGCCCACCTTTCTGTCCTTCCTTAGCACAAGGTACCCACTCAGATTAAGGTCCCAGTCATAGCCAGGGGTGGCCCAAGTTTCAGTGACCACTGCTACATCCACCCCACCTGCAAACAGCATGGCCTGGAACTCGGTATTTTATTCCCCAGACTCCTGGCATTTATTAAAGCCACCCTCAACCCTTGTCCCTACCCTCTTACCATATCCTCCTCAGATCCTTCACACGTCCGTCCACACTTCTCTCCTAGGTTACTGTCTGTCCCTCTCTGTGGGTTACAGACCAGTTCTACCAGCGGTATGGATGGCCAGATCAGCCCTGCAGTGCCCCTCCCTTTCACACATTTAAACCCTATCTTGCTTGAATGAAATCAGTCATCCCCTGCTTGAGAACTTCCTTCCCTACCGTTGTAGGTGAAGCCTATCCCAGGCATACAGTGTCTTGTCTTCCCAAACACTCCCTCTTCCCCCGCCCCAGTCTCCCAACACTCCAGTCCTGTCTGCTTCACCCCACTGCCCAAGCCAGTCATTAATCTCCCTGATCTTCTGTTTGTTCTCTACAGTGGCCCTTGGCAATGGCTGGATTTCCAGAAGGAGACTGTGCATCCATTGTCATGACTGACCCTGGCCAGTTCTCGAACCTTTCCTGAATTTCCAGCACACTATTCCTTCAATATAATTTCTTCCCAGATGCATCAGGAGTCCGGTGATCCTCCACAGTCCCTCGCCAGCTCTTACACCATGAACTTCGCCCTATGCACAGTCAGACCGGAATACCCACTACCTTAACTGGACTAGATTTTCCCTCACCCTGCCCCTCCTAGTGAATACCCCTGGTCATGGAGTCCCCTAGCAGGAGAACCTTAATGTCCCCTTGATCTTTGCGCACCTCCTTTTGGACTCCCCGCCAGCCCCTTCACCTCCCCTGCTCGAGACCACTTCCCTTGGCTTCTCTCCAGACCCTTTACAAGAGAACACCTAGCCACCCTACCCTCTTTTCACACCTTATATAACTGAGTTCCCTGGCTCCCCAGTTTAGCCTCCACCCCACTCCTTCTCCAGCCAAGCCTTTTCTCCGACCTCCTTCCCCTTCCAGCTCCCACCTCTCCAGTCCACCCCCAACACAGCATTCTCATCACCATCACCTCCTCCTACCTCCTCCCCTTCCATGCCCACATGCAGGTCCCCTACCTTTGGGCCTTTCCTGGCATGATCCTCCCCTCAAAGGACGCCTCTCCCTCATCTCAATCTCTCCTCCTTTCTGATCGATTGACTTGCAGCCTCCACACCTTCCCTCTGCTGGTTCCTCCTCCATTTCTTTGACACTTGATTTCCTCCTGCTAGCACACTTATTTAAATTACCGATACCCACCTTTGTCCAATTCACCGTATCCTCTCTCCTCCACCCTCCTTTTCCTCCTCTACCCCCTTCACCACTTCCTCTCCAGCCAACTTACTCAGTGGCTCAAATTTATTATAGCACTCAAAGCCAACCTCCTTTTTGTTCTAATTTTCCACTAGCCACTCCTCCAGTAGGCCCCTGTCAGTCCCAACCCACCTGTCTCCCCACCCGCCTCTTATGATTTAGCCTGTTTCTCTACAGTTTAGCTCCTTTACCCCTATGCTACTAGCCCATGCCCCATAGGTTCTCCACCTGCGTGATGAAACGGATCGAGGTTGCACTCTATCTCTGCCCTCTTGCTCACAAAGGCCCTCCCAGGCATGTTTATTCTCCCCCAAAAAAAACAACTCCAGTTTCCTCCATACCCAGTAACTGTCCTGTCAAAGATGCTTCCCTGGTGGCTGGGAGCCACCCCAGAGGCCTTCTTCAAACATTCTTCTACATTCACCCTTGGCCAGGTCCCCACCCTAGGTAGACCTATCTGCAACCCTTCATAGCCAACTATACGGCGATATAGCCCGTGAAATTGAAAACACAGCTCTTGTACCAAGCTACTAAGCAGAATAAAAGAGCATGAACAGTTACATCTCTTAACAGTTCCAAGAATAGTCAGTCACGACTGGAAAACCAGTATAGCCACCCAACCAATGGTGACCTACCTCCACCTGGTCCCTCCGACCAGCAGTTAATAAGTCGGGGAGTGGTGGATGGGTGGCAGACTAGCATCCAAGAGCAGCTGGGCTTGTCCTTTAAAGGCCCAGCCACGAGTCCCGAAAATGGCGCCTGGCTTTTATTGGGTGCTCCAACTCAGATCACTGAACTCCTCTTAGCCACTAATGTGGCCATCCCAGGCTCCAAATTTGCTCCTGATACAGCTCCTGCAACAGCTCTTTCACCGCTGATTAGGCCTGCACCATCCCTCAGGACCTCTGGACTCCCAGTAAGCAGCTCTCCGTGCAGCCTCTGCGAGTCCCCTGCTCCTCTGGAGAAAGTCCCAAGTATCCCGAGAGCAGCTGGGCTCATTCTATAAAGGCCCAACCACAAGTACTCAAAATGGTGCCCTTGCTTTGTCTCCAGATGAAGATTCTAAGCAGGCGCATCAGCACAGCAGAAAAGTCTAAACCCCGGCCTCCTCCCATTCGCCTCCCTGAATTTCTTAGCTCACTTGGTCCAGTATCAGAACCCTCTGTAGGAGAAGGCCATGGAACTGGTTTAGGCTCAGCCGAATAGTCCTCAGAAAACTGAACTGTTGCATATTTTGAAGTCAAGGTCAGACACGTAGGTACTCATGTCCTCAGTTTCTCCAATGACAGGGCAGATTCAACCACAAGGGCAGCGGCAGCCAGCATCTCCCTTGTCACTTTTGGCTGTGCATCTTAGGTTTTACTGCAGATGTCCAGGCAGGCGCCCACGGCAGGGTACTGCGATCTCAAACATTGTTCTCCCTGATATTGGTGCAGGAGACGATCCTGACTCGAGGGCGGAGTCATTGGAGGAATCTTCCACACAGAATCACCGGTCCCAGGAAGGTCTCTCTCAAAGCACCTCCGAGGACCCTTCTTTGCAGACCCTTTGAGGTCCATCCAAACGTATCAGCAGTGAGAGTCAGAGGAACAGGATCCAATGCAGCAGATGCTTGCTGAACCTCTAGACCTGGAGGCTTTATCCCCATCCCAGTTCCTGCCTGGATTGGACCTCTAAAGACCTCACCTTGACTATCTGCCAACTGCCCCACTCTGTCCTGGCCGTCCCTGAGAGAGCAAACAGGACTTGCGGGTGCCTAAGGGGCCCCCCTTTTTATCTGGGTATCCTAAGGCTGACTCTGTTGTCATTTTGGCTGCTCAGGATCGATTAGTCCACACCAAAGCACGAGTACCATCCTCCTGAGAAAGAGTTGAAGCAGTTTTACCAGTTTGGAAAAAGGTGTTTTCATCGGCCACGCTTGCATTAAGGTTCCTGAATTACATAGCCCATATGGTGTCCCACCAAAAGGCCACCTTAGCCAGGCTGAAGGACCGATCCAATCTGTCGGCTTTGGACCTCAAGGAGGAGCTCGCCCAGGATAGCAGACTATCCAAAATTTCTTGTCGACATGCTCTTCGGCCACCTGCAACTGTCAATTCAGTGGCTCAGACTTTCGGGCGGCATGCCTGGCTCCACATTTCCGGCCTCACAACGAGGTCCAATCGCCATTCAGGGAAACACCCTTCAGTGCCCAGTGGTCTTTGGAGGATGCCAACGACATCATCTCGGACCTTCAGAACGAGGCCAGGCTCTTAGGTCTGTGAGGTCATGTACCGTGCGGGCAGCCAGCCGGGCCAGCTCCAGCAGCCCTTTCGGAGACTGACCTGGAGGCAGCAATGATGACGCACCCAGTTCAGACAGGGTAAGTGAAAGGCCACGGGACCAGTTTCACCCCCTTCCAAGACCCAGCATCGATCTGGAGGACCTCTTCCAGCCCGACCCACCACCTCTTGACTTCTTGGCCCCACCCCTCCTCCAACTCTGGAAGAGGAACCGTGGAGGGAAGGTTTGCCCGCCATGCTTAGGAGTGGCAGAGTATCACCTCCGACAAATGGTCCTGCAGCTAGTGTCCATAGGGCACAGTTTAGAATTCCTGAGGTTCCTCCCAAATCGCCTCCCCGACGGGTCCGCCTACCTCGAGACCAGGTACTTCTAGTAAGGGAGGAAGTGCAAGCTGTCTTGTGAAAACAAGCAATAGAGCCGGTCCTTCTTTGGCAAAGAGGGTGGGGTTTTACTCCCATTTTTCCTGCTTCTAAAAAGACAGGCAATTTGAGACCCATTCTCAACCTCAGCAGGTTAAACCTGTTTGTCAAGTTCAGGATACTAACCTCCAGAGCCTCCTGCCTTTGTCGCAGGAGAATCACTGGCTATGCGCTCTGGACATGCAGGATGCTTACCTGCACATCCCGATCTTAGAGAGTTACCGCTGCTTTCATGCGGTTTGCCTTTCAGGGGAACACTTTCAATTCAAAGCGCCCTTGGCCTCTTCTCGGCACCCAGGATTTTACCAGTGCCTAGCGGGGTGGTGGCTGCAGCCCTGAGACGCAAGAGTATTGTGGTATTCCTTTACCTGGATGATTTGCTTATTTCATCTCCCTAGGGAGTACCTTTGGAGGCCCTCAAGACTACCCTAGACCTATTTTCCAGATTGGGGATTACTGTCCATATCCCAAGTCTTTCCTGACTCTTCTCAAGAATAGCTTCGATTATTGAGCTATTCTGGATACAGTTCAGGGCAGAGCATTTCTCCTTCTGGATCAGAGGGACACTGATGGAGCAGCCCACCTTGGTGGCCACTTCCAGGTACCTTCCAGCCGGGAAGTTCTCAGTCTTTTCGGCTTGATGGTGGCCTCTGTTTCCACGGTCCCCATGATGAGGCTCCACATGAGAATCTCTCAGTGGTCCTTCAGGGTTCAGTGGGATCAGCTCTAGGATCCGCTGGATCAGCAGGTCCTCATTTCCTCTGCGCTCAGAGGGACCTTTTGTGGTGGAAGGATCCGTTTCATGGCCCAGCCCTGCAGCAGTCCTCACTATGGACGCCTCCAATCTAGGATGGGGGCTCACGTGGGGACCATCACACACAGGGACTTTGGTCCCAATCGGAGATGTCCTGCACATCAACATTCTGAAATGAGAGCGGTGCTGTCTGCAAGCATTTCAGACTGTCCTCCTCAAGGGACTCTTGCTCATTGACAGACAACACTACGGTTGTCCAGTATCTCAACAAGCACCAGAGGCACTCGCTGTCGCTCTTGCCCCTTTGCAGGAAGCGATGAGGTGTGGAACTGGAGCAGTCCTGCATGACCTGTCTCTCTCAGGTGTGCGCGTTCGAGATGGAAAACCTCCTTGCCGACAGCAAGCAGATCATTCACCCTTGCTCACATATGGGAATAGATCAAGGAAGTGGGAGTCACTTTTCCAGAAATGGGGCAACCAGAGCTCTACCTGTTCACCTCCCCATTCAGCGCAAAGCTTCCAGCTTTTGCTCGCTGCTCCAGAGCATGGTGCTTTTGGCACGATGTATTTCTCTCTTGACAGGGAGATTGTTACTCACCTTCCCACCTTCTTCAGAGGGTACTCCTCAAGCTTCAGATTGAGCGAAGCGGAATGATCCTAGTTGTTCCTTCAGGCTCTTGTCTGTAAAAAGCGCATCTTATTTTTCATGAAGACGGTGATCCTCGCATTCATCTAGGTTTCTTCCTAAGGTGGTAGCAGCTCACCATGTCGGTTGAGCTGTTGGTGTACTATCCAGCCCAAACAAATGGAGGTGAGCTCTGCTACATATGGTAGGCGACACCGGATTCTCAGGTGTTGCACCTTCCGAACAAAAGAGCCGCTAAAGCCGATCAGCTTTCTTTCCTTTGCTCCAAAATCCTTGGATAAGGCTGTTTCTAAGCAGTGCCTTTCTAGGTGGCTAGCCAACTGCATTCGCTTCTGTTATCAGAAGTATGAGAAGCCTTGCTGGGGTTTGTCAAGACTCATTCCACTAGGGCGTGGCTGCTTCTGCAGCCTTCTCTGTAACGCTTCTGCAGTGGAGAGCTATGTGGCAGCTAACTGGAGTTCTGTCCATACCTTTAGCAAGCATTATAGTCTGGATATTGTCTCTAGGTGAAGGGCTGGTTTCTCCTAGCTGTCCTGCAGGGCCTTTGTCCCAGGCATGCTCCTTTCTGGTTTTCAGTTGTTCCTCCTCCCATATTTCTCTCGATCTCTTTGAGGGACTGCTTGAGAATCTGTCCTATATATGTTATGACCTACCGAAGGAACCCTCTCGAAGTAAGATAGAGGTCGTAGGAACTTACCATAACAGTAGACCTTTGAGAGGTTCCTCAGCAGGTCATGTTTTCCCTCCTCCTTCCTCCAAATTTTTTATTTTGGGTCTCCAGACCAGCTTCCTCTCCTTCCGGCTCTGGCGGAGAACTGGAGGCAAGTCTCTGGACTGCCCACTATGTGAGCCATGCTGACGTTGTCATGTGACATCCGTGGGCGGTCCCCGTCAAGTATTGCTGGAAAAGTCTGCTGTTGGGTTCTGACGCCCAGATGGCGCTTAGTCCCACATGTTATGACCTACTGAAGGAACTCTCTCGAAGATCTACTGTTATGGTAAGTTCCTACATAACTGTACTTTCTCAGGCCTCAGGAGGTATGGGTCCTAGAGGCCACAAACCTCCCAGGCCCTTTGCTTGTCCACGGTTCTTCGGCTGGCTCTTACTTGACTCTCCTCCCCAGCAGAATCTCTGGGGTAGGTGTTGGAGTCACCGCTATATCTAGAGGGATGGCACGGAATAACCACAGTTCAATGGGTTCTTCGCTGATAGAGAAAGAACATATTCTAGAGTTCGTGGAGATGCCCCCAGACAACCCACCTGTAATCTTCCATTACCCTCTGTCCCACATCGTCCCTCATTCACAAGAAGTTTCAGTTGTTGTTGCTGAAGCAGGCCATAGAGCCAATTCCGCCAGCTCAAAGAGGGATGGGCTTTTATTCCCACTTTTTTCTGGTTCCAAAGAAAACCGGGACCCACGGCTCATCCTGATCTCAGCCACCTGAACATGCACATGTGCCCGATTCAATGGGTCTTAAGATGCAGATGGCATCAGAAGACCGGGACTTGGAGGATTGGATCACAGTTACCCCGGCCTCAGACAAGCTCCTGACTTGGTGGATGGATCCATCCAATCTCACCCAGGAGCCCCTTACAGACTCCTCCACCCCTGTCTGGGGCGCCATCTCAGTTCACATCAGGCATGGGGTCTTTGGGTCCAGGCGCTGCCTCTCTTCATATAAATCTTCTCGAGATGCGAGCAGTCTGCCTTGCTTGTACTGTAGGCCTTCTGACCATATCTGCTTCCGTGACCCCTTCTGGTGCAAACAGATAACACCTGTGTTGTCTGTGACCTAAACAAACTGGGAGGTCACGAGGTCCCAAAGCCTTTGTTAGGAGGCTGTTCATATTTGTAGACAAGCTCTTAACACAACTACTTCACCTGATAGCAGTTAAATGTGCCGGAGGCTAAAATGTTCTGTCCAATCATGTCAGCTGCCATGCTCAGGGTCACGGAGAACGTTGCACATGACAGTCCTCCAAGACATCTTCCATCTCTGGGGGATACCAGTGGTCGACCTGTTTGCCTCCCTGTACAATCACCGCTTCCACGATACTGCTCCATTATACTGGACACCAAGGACACACTATTGATGCTCTGTCCCTTTCTGACGGGACAGTTTTTATATGCCCCCGTCCCTCTCCTCCAGAGTGTCTTCTCAAACTTGTTTGAGCCCGCCCATGATACTGATAGCTCCTTTGGCCCCTACAGATCTGGTTCCCTCTTTTCCAGCAGTTGTTGGTCACCGATCCCTTTCCCACGGCCCGCCACTCCCACAGCATCACGGGACTCTCCTGCACTTTACCTTTCGCCTCCCTGCACCTTCGTGTGTTTAGCTCCTGAAGATGTTTTTATAAATAGACAGAAGGCCTCCGTTTCAGTGGCTGCCATTCTGTTGGCATCCAGAAAACCTTCCACTAGAAAAAATTACCAAGCAAAATTGAAGCATTTCACTACCTGGGCAACTGCTGGCGCCTTGATTCCTTTTCCTGCCCTCTTCGTCCATCCTGGACTACCTGTCAACCCATTCCTCACAGGGTTTGAGCTACTCATCCATCAAGGTACATTTATCAGTGATTTCTGCCTTTTCATGAGCCCACTGGGACCGCTAGTCGCTCAGCAGGACCTTGCCTGCATGTTTCTTATGGGCAATTTGCATCTCAAACCTCCCCGTCGCGTCGGTGCCTCCCAGGAACTCAGTTTTGTTATAGAAACACTGACCTGGAACCTTTTGAGCCAGCTGCTACTTGTGAATTACACTTTGGCCTGGAAAACTTTATTTCTAGTAGCTGTTACCTCGGTTGGCCATATTTTGGAACTACAGGCCTTCATGTGCTCAGAGTCCTAGTTCGCTTTCCACAAAGACAAGGTCTCCTTCGTACTAATCTGGCCTTTCTTCCAAAGGTCGCCTGAATTCACATTAAACCAGTCCATCCAAATTGCCCACTTTCTACCCAGAGCATTCCAATCCAGGTGAATCGCTACTACATACATTGGATGTAAACCGTATCCTCTGTTACTACCTTGTACGCATTAAGTCCACTCTAAATCCAAGCAGCTCTTTGCTGCCTTTTGCACTGGCAAGGATGGTCTCCCTGTCACCATACACTCTATCCAGTTGGCCTGCTCTTTGCATGATCTGTTAAACTAAATATAAAAAAACACTACTGAACCGTCTGCGCCACTGTACGCGGCTCTCTTCCGTGGAGTTTCCATCACGGACATCTGTGATGCCACCACTTTATCTACTGTACATACCTTCACAAGCACTACAGCTTAGATGTAGCCTCGACGCCTCACTACTTTTGGCCGCACCATCCTGCAAGGCCTCCTTTCTTAACTGGCCTCCTTCCTGATCCACTGCTTGGGTATAATCCCAAAGAGTATGACCTGCTGCAAGACATTCCCTTGAAGAAGATAGTACAGTTTTGTGCTTACCATACAGTTTTCTCCAACAGAGTAGCAAGATGGGATACATAAACAACAATCAAGTACAAAGGTACATCGGTCTAGCTGTTCAAATCAAGTCTCAACAGTACAGTTTAAACCAGATTATGGCACGATCTCTTCTCTCCCTCCCCCAATCAACCTAAATACCTCTGAAAAGTCCTTTCAGTTGCATATCATCCCAAGGTGGATTCCTAGTTCTGAAGGGAACAGCACACCCCTTTTCTGTTGTACCATGGACTGCTGCATGTAACATGGCCCCCCTTGTCTTTGTTCTCCTTTGCAGTGGCCTAGCCTGCAGCCCAACCCGGCCATGGAGGAGGTGGTAGAGTGCTCCTCTTTGGCCTTGGCTGTGGTCCCTGTGAGGCCAGCCATTGGCACTCAGATTGGGGATTGCTGGAGTTCTTGAAATGTAATGAGAGCCCCTCAACAAAAAAAAAAAAAAACAGCGAGTGCTGCTGTCAGTCGTGGGAGAGGGAGCATTCCAGCACTTTATGGTCTTGCAATTCATCTGACCCATCAACCTTTGTCAATCTTCCACCAGCTGAGAGGTAAATCAGTGCTGCCACAAAATTCTGCTGGAGCAAGCAACGCCAACTCTGGTTGGAGACCCAGTTAAGATCTTTCTCAAGCCGCTGACCAGAGTCTGAGGTCAATTAGGTTTCCCCGCCTCCGGACCCCGTCTTATCCAGACTCTCCCAGACTGGGGTGGAGGCTTTGCTGGTTACGCTAGTTGAGCTGGCACAGGTGATGCCTTCACTGGTGCTCCTTTACAGGTGCCTTCTACAAGGCCCAATCATAGTGACACTGCCTAAGCATGTGGCCTGCTTGGCGCCGGCTGGACACCCACCAAACTCAAGGGGATCGATGGTTGAGGCATTGTTTGGTGCTATTTTGATTGACCCCAACTTTAACATACGCCGGAAGACAGTCATTGACATTAATTTAGGAGGAAGTTCTGAGACCTCTTATGGTTCAGGATGATGTGGACCAGTGCTTCCCACTCTGTCAATTCCTCTTGGGTACCTGTGCTTCCTGAGTCTTGACAGGTGGTTCCACTGGCAGTCCCTCCCACTCAGCTGATTGTAGTGAAGCTTCTGTCACTGTGGGACGGGCCCTACTAAGGATGTTAGGTTTGTGCCTAGGTTGCCCAGGCGCTTGTCAATGTCGGTTACCCTTGATAGATAGGTGGTCACAGCCTGAGAACCCACCTATGCCCATGTTCAAGGGGACTGTGACTTGCAGAAGTTCTCTATGGCCTCTGACAGAGGTCAATTGGATTACAACTCTATGGATGAGTGATCCCCAGTAGGTGAGACAACTCTTTGCTGCCCTCTTGCAACACCTGTCTTAAGACCCTGAATCTGCCCCTAGAGTAGGTACTGAAGAGGGAAACCAACCCATTTACTGACATATTGGAACAAGAGCATTCACTGAGGGTGATGCTTTCAGTAGCTGAAGCTGTCCTTGGCCCGTGCTTGATGTTTGGTAGCCCCTGCTTCCTGCCCATTGCTCCCTAACCATTTGATCTGCAAGTATACTGAAGCCTAGAGTACTTTCTAAAGGTCTTAGGAAAAGCCAATTTCAGTAGAGATTCTCTTGATCTTAAACTTCTCTCTCCCCTTCAGATTGTCCTGCCACCACTCACTAAACTCCTAAACCTCTCACTATCCACTAAACACTTCTCCCAACTTTAGAAATCTGCCATTGTTACACCAGTTCACAAAAGTGGGGATAGGTCTCTCCATACCAATTACCACCCCATCTCTATTCTGCCTTCACTCTCCAAGGTGTGCTTAAGCCGAATTGTTGCAGACCAGTTGTCAGAACACCTGGAAGAGTGTAATCTACAGTGTCTGCAGCAACATGGCTTCTGTAAAGCTCACAGTACTACCACTGACCTGCTTGAATTTACTATATACATAAGGCTCTGGACAGGGTACAATTTCTAGGTGCGTTTACATTGACCTGACAAAGGCCTTTGATACCGTGAACTACCAGCTTCCTCCTGTGCTCCATCTCTGCCCTTGGCCTGTCTTGTGAGGTAACAGAATGGTTTGGTAGCTACCGTATGACTAGGAGCCAACAAGTTAAGATCACCAACACAGTATCCTGTTGCCTCCCTGTTCGCTCTGGAGTCCCCCAGGAATCTATCCTGGCCCACTCCTATTCAGCCTCTTTATTAATAACCTTCCAGTGGCTTGTGACAATAAAATACTTTGCGATGATGCTGTCCTTTCTCAACCCACACTGACCCTATCCTCCTCCCATGACCTCCAGACTTACTTCAGCCTTGCCGAATCATGGTTTGATCAGCACATACTGCTGATGAATTACAAAAAACAAGGCTATGTTGTGTTATAACTCCACAACAAGCTCAGAACTGCCAGCCTAACAATCGACAACAAACAGCACCACCACTTGATCAAGTTCAAGAGTTCAAATATCTAAGTATTACTCTCGGTTGTTCACTCTCCTATAACTCGCATGTTCACACATCTCAAAAGCCATTAACTCAAGACTGGGGATCCTCTACCACCACTGTTTGACCCCTGAAGCTGTGCGCAGCTTAGTAACTAGCTCTATACTGTCCATAATTGATTGAGTTAGTCTTCTACAGGTCTGCCACGGATACTACACTAAAAATAATCAGCATTGCTTTGAATAAGTGCTGTAGGCTTATCACAGGAGCTGGGAGTACACATACTTGGACCTCTACAAATGCTCAAATTGGCTCAGTCTACATGGGAGACTAGCATATCAGACATGCCTCCTTGCCAAGAAAATTTGCCTTTGCCTTACACCACCAGCAACTTTTGCCCTGATGCAGTCTTACCATAGCACACGGTTCACGCCAGAGTTCACTCAGATCCTCTATCGGGTTCCTTTCTACAGGTCCTCCCGGCTCAGCACGCCTTCTATTATAGGGCCCCAACCTTGGTAAATGGTCTCCTCCTGAAGTAACAGCTTTGAATAAACTAGGCCCATATAGCACATACTGCCAGCACGCCACTAATCTCAGCAAGTGTGACTGTAGCCATTAAGCTTACTGGCTGCTCTTCCTCTGGTCCCTACAATAATTATTCCTTCCCACTCCTTCCTTCCTACTTTCTCCCCCACTCCCTGACTTCTCTATCGCTGTCAGCCTCCTGCTTCCCTCATTTTGTGACCCTCCTCTGTCTGTACTGCCCCACCTTCCTCTCCCTTACTCCACCCTTGATTCCTTTGCCCACTATTACCACCTTCCACGTTTCCTGTAACGTCATGGCTCCTCCTTATGCCCTCTCTTGCACTTCATGGCTCTTAGCACTTAAAAGTAATTTTGACTGCCCTATAGCCCCACTCTTAACTTCATGCCCTTTCTGTTGCTTCTTTATTACTCTCCACTAACTCTTTACATTGTGTGAATACTTGTTTTCTTTTCTTTTTTCTATAACTTGTATTAGCGTATTGTCTCCCCACACCTCTGAACCCACTGTTTGATGAATCATGACTTTACCATGATTTTATAGTATGTTATAATGATGTTGCTGTGTACTGCACAGTGTTGTTTTCCTTCTTGTCCATAATTTGATTTTGACGTGGAACCTTTGTAAAATAATCTCTGGTTCAGAGGTACTTGTAATCCTAGTATTCAATCAATAAATAAAGAAATAAGATAAAGTATGCGGTCCTCATGGGAACCCCTCCTGGTTCTGTAAACATCCCTTGACTGAGGAGCTCCCTCTGATTTTGGCCTTCAGTTAAATGAAGGTCCACTGACTATGCTGATGGTCAGTTGTGGGCATGCCTTGTTTGACCTCATCACTAACCTCCCTCTGCTACTGGATACTAGCCAGGCAGAAGCCAGGGTCTTAAGGACTTGGGATATAGGCTGTATAGGCAGTATATGCAGGCAGTTCTGGACACAAGCGACTCATGCGCTTATGCCATTGCTGCAGCAGTTTACATGTGCTGTAGGCCCTGTCTGTGTTTTTCAATGTTTACTGTGGAGAGCTGGCAGATGTGCCACTTCAGTGTGGACCCTTTGAGAAGTCCAGTGTCACCCTTACTCAGCATCTTCATCCCAGCAGGCTACATAGTCTCCCGATCTAAAGCAGGCTATCGGCAGCAGAGACAGAGATCCATCATTACTTTTCAAGCCTACATCAGGCATCCTGAGTCAGAAAAGGGGGTTGGCAGTGGTGTGTCTGGCTGCCAGCCCTCCGGATCCCCAAGGGTAAAATGTGAAGGGTAGCAGGGTACCATTCTTTCTCTTGCTAGATCCCTGCTGCAGTTCCTGGTTGTGGGGTTGGCTTTTCCACTTCCACAGTGTTCTGCAGTCATGTCAGACAAGTGGGTGCTAGAAGTGGTGGGTTTGGGTCTGTGTCTCAAATTCAAGGCTCTTCTGCTGTACCAACCCCAAGTGTGGATTGAGTCCATGGTGCCTGAGGGCATACTAACCACACTGCAGAGTGATATCATTCAACTCCTTCAGCGCAGTGCCATCAAGCCTGTCCCGGATGCCCTGTCCTGTCAGGGGTACATATCTCTGTAGTACTTGAAACAAAACAGGACGGGTTGATGCCCTGTCTTGTACTTCTTTGATAAGAAAGAGTTCATCAGTAGCCAAAAGTTATCTGTGGTCACCAGAACCAGATAACACTGTTTCTTGAGCCTGGTGTCTGTTTCTACTCCTTGGACCTGAAGGGTCTGCCTTCTTCACATCCATATCCGTCCATCACACCAGCAGTACCTCCAACAGAATATTGTACCAGTTCAAGGTCATGTCATCCGGCTTATTTTGAGCATCTTCACTATGCCCTCATGGTCATGGCAGTCTACCTCCAACAACAGGGTGTACCTGTACCTAGACAACTAGCTCATTGTGGGTGTCAGTAGGGAAGAGGTGAAACAGTCCAGGGATCTGGCCCTTCACACTTTTTGGGAACTTAGCCTCCTAGTCAGTCTGATCAAGTCCAGACTGGTTCCCAGTAAAGTGATTCTGTTCATTGGAGTAAAGTTGACATCTTCCAAGCAGGGGCTCACTTACTTCTGGACAGGGCGGAGGTTGTTGCTGCCTTTGCCCGACCGCTTCAAGTTGGGCAATCATGCCAAGCCTGGGAATCTTCCTTCGCTGTCAGGGTATATGGTGACTTGGACCATTGTTCTCTGTTCTGCTTGCTGGCCTGTGTTCCACTTCAGTGGGAGCTGTAGCAGTGGTTTCAGGATCATGATCACCTGGATCAACCATTTCTAGTGACACAGCCAATGCAGGACAATTATAAAATAATGGCTGTGCCCTGGACCTTTGCATAGGCAGTTCCATTCATCTGCCTAGTTCCAACCCTCACCTTGACCATGGATGTCTTTCTGACAGGTTGGGTGGCTCATCTGTCTGACTACAGAGGCCACAGATTTTGGTGGTGTAGTGAGATCTGCTTCCATGTCAACCTGCTGAAGCTGTGGAACAGTGGGCTTTGCACTGACTGAGTTTGCTCCGTAATTTTGGGTCAGGTGCAAGTTTACTCTAGGCCATCAGCAAGACAATCAAGTTCTACATGAAAAACAAGGTTGGACACACTACTTCCTGTGTGTCAGGAAGTGCTCTCACCTGGTCCCTGATGCACAGTCTGCAGGCAGATTTCCTTGCAGTGCATTTGGCAGGGAGGACAGTCAGTTGACAGACACTCTGAACCAGGTGGGCAAGACGTCTTCTGCAGAGTGGGTCTTGTGCCAGGATCTGGTGACACAGCTGGGCACATAGTGGACATGCCTCTGGTGGATCTGTTTGCCTCCTGGAAGAGCAGAAATCTGAGACTTTTCTGTGCCTACCCTCTGAGACATGAATGCTGCTGAATATACCTTCTTCTGGCCCTGAACCCTAGGCATTCTGTATGCCTTTCCTCCTTTCCCATTGATTCACAAAGTTGATTCACAGAGTGATACTCAAGGCACGTGGGACAAGGTGAAACATGATCCTGATAGCATCAGACTGACCTAGGCAGTTCTGGTACCAGGATCTCTTCAGCCCTCAGCAGTAGCTCCCTGGTGGTTTCTCCTCTGCCCATACCTGCTGATGAGTCAAAGGGAATAATCTGGCTCTTGGACCTTAAGTCCTTGCACACTTTTGGCCTAGTACATGAGCATATAAAGTTACAAGCTTTGGGCCTTCACAATGACATCCTTCACATGGTGGAGGCATCCCATAAGGAGTAGACTCATAAAGTATGCTTTCAAGTGAGGCGATTCTTGTTCAGTGCCAGGGCAAGGATATTGATCCCCTTGCCTGTCCAGTGGCATCTCAGAGCTATGAGCTGTGACCCCTAAGGTGCACCTGGTGGCCATTTCTGCTTAGCAGGTGTGGGCTGGTATGCTGACTGTAGCACATAAAATGGTGGTTCGGCACATTTTCAAAGGCCTGGACCATTTGTTTCCTCGGTTACATTACATACTTTCACCATGGGATCTACTGCTCATGCTTGCAAAGCTGATGGGAAAGCCATTTGAGGCGAGCGACAAGTGTGAGATGTCACGCTTGTCATGGAAGACTGTGTTTTGCTCACAGGCACCTCGGCCGGGCAAGTGATTGAGCTTAAGACGCTCTCTGTGGAGTCTCCATATTTAGTTTTCCCAAGGGTGAAGTAGTGTTCTCCTGCCCCACCCTGCAAAGTCCCTGGCCAAGGTGATCTCGGAGTTGCACCTTAAGCCGTGCTGTATCCACCGCTGTACTTTCAGAATCTGATTTCAGATGCCAAGCATGTGCCTATGCCCGAGACGTATCGCCAGACGCTCTTATTACAAGGAGCATACAGCAAGGGTTCACAGCAGACTCACTAGCTGTTTATAACCTGCGCCGAACCCACTCAGGCAGACAGGCAGCTAAGCAGATGTTTGGCAAACAGATCACATCCTGCATTGATCTGTGCTACAGATGTGCTGATATAGAGCCACCTGAGGGGTTGAATGCTTATTCCACCGTGCTTTCTGCTGCAAGGACATCCCGATGTAGATGATCTGCAGGACTGCTACCTGGTCTAGCATGCACATGTTTATCAGTCACTACAGCATTGATGTGCTCATTCGTCTTGATGTGTTTGGGGCCTAAGTCCTCCAGTCTCTTCAGTCTCTTTGCCAAATAGGGGTGTGTGCCAAACCCGCCTCTTCCCTCGACTGCTGTGAGTCTGCCTAAGTGTGGATAGTGAACCAAATCCAAATCATTAGGCAAGGCAGACTTTATTTATAAAGTGCCCAATCCCAAAGGCTCAGAGTGCTGTAAACAAATCATCAGAAAAGTACAAACGGAGCAACATCAAAACAGCGCTTAGCATACAGTCAAATCAATGAAAGAGGCGATAGGTACAAGATTAACTAACTAGGAACACTTGTTCAAATAAAAGGTCTTAAGAAAGGCTTTAAAGGCCTCCACCGAGATGACCGTATGAATAGTGACTTCTGTAGAACTGGAGCAGCCATTTCAAAAGCCCTAACTGGGATAATGAGACAACAAGCAGGTCCGCATCAGCGGAGGGGGCAAACTGGATGGTGGAGAACAAGGAGCTCTTTTAGTAGTCTGGTCTCAAACCATGTAGGGCCCTGTAGGTTAAAAAGCATATCTTGATGGTGATGCACCACTGCAAAGGCAGCCAGCCAGTGCAGTTCACGGAAGACCAGCATAATATGATCAGTCCTTGAGGAGCCCATTATCAGCTGGGCTGCAGCATTCTGAACCCACCTACAGGCATCATATCAAACCTTCAGATAACCCCAAGTAAAGAGCATTGCAGTAGTCCTGCCTAGAGGTGATAAAGGCATGGACAGTCATCACCAGGTCCGCATGAGTTAGATGCAGCTTGATCCTGGTGATGTTTTGAAGATGGTAAAGCCATATCAGACCACAGCCAATACCTGTTGTTCTAGCGTCAATCTGCAGTTGAAAATGACTCCCAGGTCCTTCACTGCATTGACAGTCATGAGGACTGGCCATCCACTGAAGGGATAGCCAGACCTTCCACAGCAGCCAAGGCTCAGCATCCTGGTTCGATCACCATAACCTTTATCTCCTGGATTGAGACATAACCAGTTTGAGGTCATCTGTTTCATTGCAGCCAGGCATCGACCTAACACAGAAACCACAAGATTTTGCCAAGAGAACAGGACAGGTGCAGCTGAATGGCATCTACATAGCAGTGAAACTTGACACCATACTGTGTAATGCTTTCATCCAAAGGCAGCAAAAAATAAGATGGGCGAGAACAGAGCCTTGAGGGACTCCCCAGGACAGTGCAGAAGCCTCAGAGGCAAAGTTACTCAAGGCTACTTGCTGCGTTCTCCCAGTTATGTAGATCTCGACCAGCGAAGAACTGTCGGTGAGGTCCACATAGTTTCTCAAATGATGCAGAGGCACCTTGTGGTCAACTAGATCAAATGCTGACAGAGATCCAAGGAGGACCAAGAAAAGACAGTCTTCTGTCTCTTGCTAGGAGCAGATCATGAGTCCCCTGACAAGAGCATGCTGTGTGCTGTGACTAGACCATGAAAGCCTGACTGGAGAGATTCATAGATGGAAAAGGACTCCAGGCAGTCTACAAGTTGCTTCACCACCACCTTCTCAATAACTGTACCTAGAAAGGGAAGGAACGTTGGAATCCAAGGAAGGCTTTTAGGAGGGCTCAACCATGGCCCTTTCAGGCAGATGGAAAACACCCTCTCTCAAGGAACCATTGACTATCTCAGCAACACCAGGCCCAGGAACTCGCTACAGCTGAGAATTGGCTATGTTGGTCCTGGATCCAGTGATGGGTTGCAAACTAGCAACTGCCCAGAGCACCTCAGCCTCAGGAACAGGTCAAAATGCATCCCTGACAGGCAGATCTACATCACCAAAGGTGTGAATTGTACCGGCCCATGACAGGCCACTTTCGACAAAATAGCTGATCTGATGCTTGACACCTTGCTAGTGAAAACTGTTCAAACTTCTTGCACTTTCTTTGGGAAAAACTCTGACTGCAGACAATAGGATTTAACAACCTGTCAACAGCACGAAAGAGCTGTGCTGGACAATTCTTCCCTGCAGCAGTCAACCTTGACAGGAACTGTCTTTTTCTTGTTGATTATCCGTTGATACTCAGCATAATAAGTCTAAATGCCAGCTTGGGAGCCTCTCCTGGAATGCTTCAATCTCCATCCCTTAGTCTTCAGTCCATGCAGCTCAGCACAGTACCACAGTGAGCTACATCTAGACATCAAGGAATGAATGCAGTAGGTGCATTTGAGTGTAAGGTGGCTGCAAGCACTGTTACAGTGCTCTCTGACTTTCTCAGAACCTTGTGCACAATCTAGCAACCAAGACATATGGTGCCTCCTGGGGCTTGTGAGGTCTCAATTATGTTTTTGATGGTACTGGATGATCTCCACAGAGGGAGTAATTGAACATGGGACCCTACATTGGAGCGACACTGCAGGATGGTCCAACCAGAAGACTGGATCAGTCTTGACCGCACTAATGTCAGGTCCCAATGAGAAGATCAGGTCCAGAGTGTGACCATGTTGATGAGCTTCAGAAGCAACAGCCTGTGTCATTCCCAGAGATGACAGCAGCTGGAGGAGTTCCTGTTCCTGAATTGAGAGGATTTCATTGTCTGCGCAGCATGGAAATCCCAGCACGGGGTCCAACACTTGCTCGCCAATGAAACCACACACCCTGCAGAAAGTCATTCCTGCCACCCAGAGGTCGGTAAATGAGAATGGTCCAGCCACTGACACCTGGATCACATCTAGCCACCACACATTCAAAGGACCTGAAGGTTTTCTTGGGAGCACAGTGAGTCCCAGAGTGGATTTAAACAAATGGCCACCCTGCCCCTCTGCGATCCCTCCTCAGGCAATGAACCACAGAGAAACCAGGTGGGATTAATGCCTCCAGGATGGGTCCAGAGTCATCGCCCAGCCATGTCTCTTTGATACAGACAAGGTCAGCTGAGGAATCTGTGAAGAAACCCTCCATCACTACTGTCTCGGTCCTTAGTAATCTTGGGTTGCAGAAATGGCCCAGAGGGAGGAGTAGTGCTTGCCAGACTGACTATTACCTGTTGAAGCTGACAAGTGTCAGAATAAATTGGATAAGTCTGACCGTGAATTTTGGGTGGTTGTCATAGTGCTGTTCTCACTATTGTAGGTATTTAAGACAGGCTGAAATTACATAGGTGTGGGGATATTAATGTAGAGGAGTTAACATTCATCGTGGCCAAGTTGATGTTTGGCAGTAAATCTCTTAACAGAAAGTGTATGCAAGAAGTATATAATGTCCTCCAGAAATCCCTTCTGTCAGGGTACTGTTGTCAGATATTATATATCTCCTGGAGTCCCAGATTTATGGATCTTGGGCAACATGCAGGATGTACCTAGCTTAGGTTCACCAGGGATGAAATCAGTTATTTTGTCTTGAATATGCTTAGGAAGTGATTTAATAATGTCCTATTTAATAAGGTGAGTAACCAGCATTTCCTGATGATTTTGCTTAGTAAGGTCGTAATCCTTACCTGGTACCATTGCTGTCAATTCCACTATGTTTGTGTGGCCAGTGTCTGTCAAGATTTGAAACATAGAATGTATCTGCAGATGACTTACTGCTTGGCCCACTCATTCTGCCCCCAAAAAAAAAAATGTATAGAATGCTTAACTGTCCATGGGTCCGCACAAATACTGTGCCATCCAAACTGCTTTTCTGGACTGAACCTATCAGACATGGTTGAATACTGCAATATCTGAGCCTTTGGATATCTTAGCAGAACAGACAGTATCACCACATCCCTACTTTCTACAGCTACAGATAAGTATGTTGTAGATGACACATTGGTTTCACTTATCCAGGTAAATGGCCTGATTGAGACCATGGCTTTTTTCCTTTTAAAGGGTGACGAGGGCTTGTGTCAAACCTGCTTTTTTGGTGCAGTTGTAGGAAGAACTCTGTTGCAACTGCACCTGATTTTAGTACATTGGGTGTGTTGCACAGTTTCCTCAGTTTACGGCAGCTTGTGCCAAAGATTTGGTACAAAACCCATAAAGGATTCTAATGGCGCAAGTTAGATCAGGGAAAAGCTGATCTAACTTGCAGCATTTGGCACTCCAGATTGAAAATCTTGACCACTGGCTTGGAGAACACCGCAACCCTGTATGTCAAACAGTCGGCATACCAGGGGCTAGCGGCATTCTCAGGGCTTTGAAATCGAGCCCCATCTCTTTTGCAAGTGTGGTGGCTAAGAGGTAGTCGACCCACACAAACAAATAATGGCAGAGGGACTCAACAGAAAGATAGAAGATGAAAGTGAGGGGCAAAGATTCTTTCATTCATGCCGATTTTCCTGTGTAGCAACAATTGGAAGAGCTTGAAATTCTGATTTGTATAATGTGTATCTGGGTTCTAGCGGATGTTATCTGATTTTGTTTTGTCCTCCGGAGCACCTTTTATCTCTTGGCAGGTATCAGGCAGTATGTTTAATGACTTTCATAGACTGAGACAAGAGTAGATCCCATTTCTTGATCAGAAAGATTTATATTAGCCAGGTTGCATTAATCTTAACATAGGAAAGACCGTGTGGTCTAGTGGATAACGCTCTGTGATTAACTCACTTTGTGACCCTGAACAAAACATTTGAGAACCCTGGGTTTTAGTCCACCCGGCTTCAGAACTTGGTAGGGAAATGGAACATTGTTTAACCAGGAGTAACACACTAAGCCAAAGCTTGTTTCCAGATGTGACTTGCTCAGGATCGCATAGTATGCACCTAGGGCAGCTGTGGGATTTAAACCTAGGTCTCCAGGATCTGCAGCTCAGAGCCTTAACTCTCTGTGCTATACTGTGTTCAGGTAGGACTTCACAAAAGTGAGATTAATGAAAACTGGAGACCAAGTGCCAGGTGTGTCTGAAATATATATTGTTTTCTTTTATTTAGGCTGTAGTAGATGACTGGATTGAGTCCTATAAGCAGGACAGGGATTTGGCTCTCCTGGATCTGATCAATTTCTTCATCCAATGCTCGGGATGTAAAGGTACAGAATCCCTAAAACATACCGCATGTCTTGGCACTGTTGACACTTGAGTTAACTGATAATGTTTTCTCAGGCTCTTTGATGCTGAAAGACCTTTGCCTTTTAACTGATTTAAGAATTCTTTAAACAGCTGAACATAACATGGATTTTAGAAAAATACACTACACATTAATGCAAAGCATCATGTATAGCATGGTGAAACATGCTACCCATGATGTTTTGCATTTGCATTATTTGTATATTTTTTGAAACATGGCTTTGCCATGCTAGTATTAGGTAACCCTTACTTTAGTACTTTCTTGTCTGGTCATTCTAGCTAATTTCAGTCGAATTTACTGTAAAACTAAACATTTCTTCACTTTTCCTGAAGCAGTAATTTGCACTAAAATAAATTTGATTAACTAGCACCAATGCCTTAGTGCTAGATTACATTTGCTCGTTTTAGTTGCATTTGGGTTTGCGCTAAAATTACTTTCATGTGAAAATAGTTTTACAGTAGTATAGTGTGTCCCTCAGATCTGTCTTCTGTGTTATGTCACTGCTTGTTGACCAGTAAAATAGGTTGGAAAAGTCAGTGTAGTATTCTCTGTGTTTCGTACTCTAAAGTCGGTCAGTGCCTTATTATCCCACCACATCGTTATTTTTGTGCTGTTAACTCTAGCAGGCAATGGTTGCAGTCTGCTCTGCAGTCTGGCCACTATTTTTGACACAGCACACCTGCTTTCCATCCTTGATCGGTGAACAGGCTGGCTGCGTGCCTGATCAAGCAGCAGAAAATGCGTAATGTCTGGAGTTGAGAGAGCAACTAGTTGTTTGCTGGTGCCCATCCCTGAAAGCTGTGGAATGTGTAGAAAACAATGTGACATTTATAAAAATTATAAATAAAACTTGATGTGAAGAGAATTTGCTTAAAGAAATCACTGGTGTGCCTGATACTGAATCTTCAACATGCTGGTTTCTTTTACTTAAATTTCACTTCGGAAGAATTCACTGGCGTTAACATTCCATCTTCATGTATAGTCTGAGGCACGCTAGAATAGCAGCACTATCTTATATTACAGTATCTCCCATCTGTACAGCAGTCAGAAAGTTATACAGTCAGCAACACGGGAAGCTAGCCAGGGTCGAAAATGGCATGGGCCCATCAGTGAAATGCTTTTAAAGTTTTGTATCGGCCAGTAAAATTTTCCTTTCATTGACCGGTTGGCTTGTATTGGTGGAAGGAAGGAACATTTTAATAAGTGTATCAGTTGGATCAGTGGAAAAGTCTGGGGACAGTGGGTTTCTCCAGTGACTAGCCCTGCTAGATAGTGGCTGCAAAACTTAAATTTGATCCTAAGTTTCACAGAGTTTCATAATCAACAGTATGGCAAAATAATAATAATAAAAAAATTAACTAAATGAGGTACCACTAAGGTGAGGAGCATATAGTCTAGACATTTTCAGCTCATTAGGAAGGAGATTTTAATCAAATGGTGCCAATTACAAAAACAAAAGTGTGGATTTCTTTTTAAAAATGGGTTAAACTCTGGTTTTGTTTTTTACTCTTCCTAACAGTTTCTGCTGTTTTGCAAACACAGGCACTGTCCGGATTGAGATGTTCAGAAACATGCAAAACGCTGAAATTATCCGAAATGACAGAAGAATTTGATGAGGTAAGTCAGCCTGATAGGTTGCCTAGTGATTGTCCGCTTCTTCCTGCATTGTAGAGGAGGATTTATGTAAAGTGGTCAGGGGCAAGCTATTTAGGTTGAAGTGCTTCACTATCATAACTAGGAATAAAACAAGCAAATGATGGCGTGGGCAATATTAGAATCTGGCTACAAAAATCCATCTGTTGGATTGGTGGGGAGAATGTCTGGACAACCAGACAACGGTGATCTTTTTTTTTTTTGGTTAAACTGTTATTGATTATTTAAAGCAGCCTTTAGGAATTAAGCGGCTGTTTACCATTGTACTGTGGTTTGCTGTCCATTATTCTGTGAAAGGTGGTATGACCCAATGATTAGATCATTGAATTCTAAAACAAGTCATGAGTTTGAATCCAACCACATCTACTGGCTAACTTTGTAACCTGGAGCAAATCACATTGTCTACGCTACTCCATCCCAGTTGTAAAACTAGCTAGCTAGAAGCAAGGCCCACTGACAAGATTCTGCATCTCAGTTTTGCTGCCCTGGGTAAACAAGTGTAAAAAAAAAAAATAAAAAGATAAATATGTATACCATGGGAATGCAAATGCATTTTGCAAAAGTGTTATCTTGATCCAGCATAGCAAAATAAATGATGTTGGTTACTGAGCATGCTTAGAAATGTATTGTTGTGAGAGATGCAGGAATTTAATTGAGCTGTAGAGTGATATAATAGAGACCTAAAAGTACCTTGCAGGAGCAAACAGGGTGCAGGGAGAGTCTTTAAATGAGAGAGCACCAGGACCAGGTGGCAAGTGATGCTTTTTTTTGGGGGTCAGGAGAGGCAAGAAAAACAGTTTCTTCCTTAAAAACATGGTAGATGCCTGGAACAGACTGCCACTGGAAGTGGTGGAGGCAAAAACCTTGGGGGCTTCCAGCATGCATGGGATAAACATAGGGACATATTAGAACAGAGGCAGGGAGGCAGGAGGGTTGCTGGAGAACAGATGGGGTCTGTGGAGACAGATTAGGCAGGGAACATTTGTGAAGACTGACTGGACCAAGTGATCTGTTCTGCTGACAAATGTTATGTCTCATGATCTTAACTGAACTTGAGGAACTTCTAGCAGACAGACTAACAAGGAGTCTAAAACAACATAAAAGATTTAAAAAACTTGAAATCCTTGGTATACATAAGATATTAGAAATTGTGTGATGTCGAGATGTTGGTGTTATTGTTCCTTCTTTGTGGCTTCCTTCACTTAGTCACTCGTGTAAGAGAACAATAACACCAACATTCTAACCAAGTAAGTAATGTTTTGAGCTACCTGATAGGATATCTTAAGAGGCAGTATAGCACAGTGGTCTAAGGCTCTGAGCTGCAAATCTGGTGATATCCAGCAGACCAGACCTGGGTTTGAATCCCACAGCTTCCACTTGCATACTGTGTGACCCTGAGCAAGTCACTTAACCTCCTTGTGCTTCCAGGTCGCTCCTGTAAAAAGCTTTCAGCTTAGTGTGCTATACCTGGTTAAACAACTAAATAAATAAAATAAAAAATTTTCTATTTATCAAACTGGTCAAAAATGGGCAGCTGTCATTAGCAGAAACCCATAACATGACCATGTAATATTACTGTATGCACGGCTGCAAAATGAAAACATCAGTACCTCACTGATGTCTGCACACCTCTGTTGATTGTACAAAAAGTTAATAAAACAAAATGAGTAACTTTACTGTACATGTACTACACCAGTACAAATTAATAAAAGCATAAATATTGGCATACATTTTTACATGCAGTGTTCTAACCTCAGTAATACTCAGGTATTCATAACTTCTTCAGTGCCCCTTTAAGACTGAACTGCCTGGAGAGAAGGAAGGCTATGCAAATGATGGAATCTTTGCGTGCTATTTTTCAAATGCTGCCTTGAACTAACTGCCTTGGTTCTAAACCCTCAGATTTCATACTCTGTCTGTCAAGACCAGAAGCTTGGAGATCCTCTCTCATCTACTAGTCCTGATGCGATAAAACTTATAAAAATACATAAGTACTATTTATCCTT
Organism: Neoceratodus forsteri; assembly: GCA_016271365.2. NCBI lineage: Eukaryota > Metazoa > Chordata > Ceratodontiformes > Ceratodontidae > Neoceratodus > Neoceratodus forsteri. The sequence goes on from CM028137.1 coordinate 573,053,651, forward strand.
TTCTTTTGCTGCCTTTAGCTAGTGTTTTGTTTTACTAAACCATTGTTTCAGTGTTAAAGTAATTCTTTCTCGGTTTCTCCCAGTGGGGAACCTGGGCTTTTCTTAGTGATTTTGAATTCCCTAAGGAACCCCTTAGTTTTATTAAAATTTAAGTTTTATATTTAAATTGTGAACCACCAATGCCGGTTCTTGAACCGCTGGCTCAAACAACATGAAGTCTTGCTGTGTTCTGACATATGCAGTGATGTCCAACCTTTGAACTGCCCCGAGATGAGAGTTAACTTTCCATGCCAGGCATGGAATGCTGAGCTCCAGCTCGGTTGAGACTCTGTCTGTTGCTGTTTGAACTCAAACTGTCAGATTCTTTACTCACCACTGAACAGTCACTCCAGAGATTTCTCCTTTGCTCGGTTCAAGTTTGTCGTTAAAGTGCTGCTTTCTCGGTTTCTAATCGAATTTAATCCGTTAACCTGTCGGTTCCATCTCTGTCTGTGGTATCGTGAGTACTAGATAGGTTTATTTTCTTGTTCTGTGTGGAACTTGTAAAGGATCGGTTCGGTTTGAACTGATCAGGTTTGTTCAAAAGTTTATTCGACTTTTAGAGTGTGCTAACCGGTCCTTATTGGTTCTAAAAAAAAAAAACTGATTTCATTACGTTTTTCCATGACCCATAACACGGTCAGGAACCGATAAGGGTGTCTTGCCTGGTGGATTGCGAAAAAAAGGGTATGTTTTGTTAGGACTGGCCATGTCTGAGAAACCCAAAGAAAAACTGGGCCCACTGGGTTTCAATATTGTAGTGTGTGTGTGGGAAGCCTTTGCTAGGCTGACCCCCACCACCTGTGTTTATTGTCTGGGGTTTGACCACCTCGATTCAGACTGCCAGATTTGCAAGAATGTTCCTGCAGCTACCCTGGAAAAGAGAGTTGGTAGGCTCAGGAAAGGGAGGCCAAGAAGTCCGCTGACCCGGATGGCCAGCCCAGTTCAGTTCCAACCGAACTAGAAGGAGTGCTCTCTGACCAGGGCGAAACTTCTTCGGGCAAAAGGAGAACTGACTCTGAGGAGTTGGTTCCGGTTAAAAGAAAAAGAAGGGATAAGTCAGCGGTGCGGATCCACATCTTCTTTCTCCGGATCATTGATGAAATAGCCAAAGCGATAAGGGGATTGTTCAATTAGCACTCGTTCCACCGAACTGGCACCTACCTGGAAGGGGCTCGGTTCGTCGGTTCTCCCGGTTCCAGATTATAATTTAGAAGATTTTTATGAACCGGAGGAGGAAAGAGAGTATGAGGATAGTGATGGTGATTACGAAAGTCTGGATGTGCCCATTGACCCGGACATCTCCCCAGACAGACCTTCAGGGTTTCTCCTCCTAGGCTTTCTGAGTCCCTTCCCATTTTATGTTCTACAAAAGTGGCTGAAACTCTTCAGCTTCCTATGGAAGAAGCTGTAGACAACCAGGAGGAGCCTGACTATGTTGAAATGATGGATATCCCAGAGTCCAGGAGGCTGTCTATTCCCTTCATAAGTCCTTTGGGAAACAGACAATAAAAATTTAAAGACTCCTAATTCTATACCTCCTGTGGACAAGAGAATGGACAAGAGGTATACTCTCTCAGGCTCAGATACGGAGTTCCTTACCCAGCAATGCAGCCATGTTAGGTAGTGCAGGCTGCTGCCTGTGATAAGGCAAATATACCCTTGGCTTCCATACCCCCAGATAAGGACTCCAGGAGGATTGATGCCATGGCAAAGAAACAGTACATGGCAGCATCCTTGGGACTCAGGCAGGCTAATTGTATGGCCTATACAGCTAGATATCAGAAATCTAGATGGGACACTGTAATGGCCTTAGCTAAACGGGTCCCTGGCCAGCTTGCCAAGGAGTTGGAGCAGGTGGCTGCGGATGGTATTGAGGCATCCAAGGTGCAATTCCATGCTGCAGTGGACTCCAATGATGTTTCATCTAGAGTCATGGCTACATCTGTGGCCCTTCGAGGATGGCTTGGCTCAGATGTACTAGCCTGTCTCAGGATACCCAGACTAAGGCCATGGATTTTCCCGTTGTGGGTAATTCTCTGTTTGGGGAGCAAACAGAGACCTACATGAAGAAAATGGATGAATACAGGACCACCTATAGGAGTACTCAGGCCAAGGAAAGGCAAGCCACTCCAAAGGCAGCATTCCAGGGGCAGAGGCAGGCCTTTTCATAGGCCTTTCTACTAAGCCCAGGCCTCCCTTCTGCTTATGCTCATAGGGGGTTCTTCAGAGGGAGAGGCAGGACGGGTTAGGGTTACCACCTTTTAAGAAGCCTAAAGTGGGACATTTCTTACTAAGCGTGATTTTTAGCAGGACAATACGTAACCTCGACTAGTGCAACAGACTTGTTTTCTATATAATCAGAATTAAGGCTAAGTATTGTAGTTTCTTGTTGTTTCTATGGTTTCATATCATTTTAATGTATTTTAGTTAAGGTACTATAGTTTTCTACAAGATTTAGATGAAAGTTAGGAAATATTTTTCTATTAAAAAGTCAGGACATGTAGTATTTTCATGTTTTTGCAGGACACAGCTGCCCAAATCAGGACTGTCCTGCGAAGCATGAGACAGGTGACCCTAGGCAGGGGTACAAACAGGCCTGCTTCCACCCTCAGCCTAAATTTTAGCCCTGCCAAACAGGCACCCTGATCGGGTTGCCAGGGCCGATTCTCCACCACCTGTAGGGGACAGGCTGGTTTCATTTTGTCCAGGACTGGATGTCTTTAACATCAGACAAATGGGTCCTGGAAGTAGTAAGCCAGGGACTGTTCTCAGCTTCAGAAAATTTCCAAAGATGAGAACCAGATCCTTTCCACCTGCAAGTCCTTCAGAGGCACTTGCCCTAGAGGCAGAGGTCTCTTCCTCTTGGCTCTGAGAGCCATAGAGAGGTTCCACCCCTACACAAGGGAAAAGGATTGTACTCCAGGTACTTCCTCACCCCAAAAAGACAGGAGAATGGTGCCCATCCTGGATCTCAGATATTTAAACAAGCACCTTTTAAAGCCAAAGTTCAAAATGGTGACTCTGGGAATAATTCTACCCTCTCTAAGGCCAGGGACTGGCTAGTCTCCCTGGACCTCAAGGATGCCTATTTCCATATTCTCATCAGAAGCTCCCACGAAAGTACCTCAGGTTCGAGCTGCCCTCAGGCCATTACCAATTCAGAGCAATGCCCTTCGCCAATTTCTGCTCCAAGGGTGTTCACAAAATGCCTGGCAGTAGTGGTTGCCTTCCTAAGGAGAAAAAGATCTCTATCTTTCCATACCTGGACGACTGGCTCATAGTAGGCCAGTCTCCAGACCAAGTCAAGTCCACACCTACAGATAGCTCAGCAACTGCTCACTTCTCTAGGTTTCCTTCTGAATCTTTCAAAGTCGGTTCTAGAGCCTGTGCAGCTCCTCACCTTCATGGGGCAGAGCTGGATACAGTAAAGGCAAGAGCCTTCCTTCCCTGGACAGGGCAAGGACCCTTTGTCTCACTGGCCTCTTCATTCACCCTCCAGGTGTCTCGACCAGCAAGGCATTTTCTGCAGCTCCTGGGACACATGGCTGCCTCTACAGCAGTGGTCCAGGGAGCAAGATTTCAAATGAGGGACATTCAGTTCCACTTGAGAGCCTTCTGGTCTCAGAAAAAGGATCCTCTGACCAAACTAATCCCAGTGACTCGAACCCTGATACAGGCGTTACAGTGGTGGCAGGATCAGGACAATCTAAGACAGGAGTTCCTTTTGTCACTCAGTCTCATTCTCTAATCCTTACTACAGATGCCTCCCTCTTGGGGTGGGGAGCCCACTTGGGGACCTGACCACCCAAGGGTTGTGGTCTCTCAGGAATCTCTGCTTCACATCAGTCTATTAGAACTCAGAGCAGTGTTTCTAGCACTTTAAGCTTTTTCCAAGTCTGTTCAGAACACAGTAGTTCAGATCAGGACAGACAATACCACCACAATGTGGTATATCAACAAGCAAGGGGCACTCGGGTTTACGGCTTTGTGCACAGAGGCAATGAAGTTGTGGTCTCTGGCCTATTCCTGAACGCCTCTCTTGCAGCAGTGCACCTCCCAATGAAGGACAATGTCCTGGCAGATGCTCTCAGCAGGATATCTGGGCCATCATGAATAGTCCCTGGATCCCTGATTTTGAAGGTGATCTTCTCAGATGGGGCACCCACAGATAGATCTTTTGCAGCCCCAGACAATCACCAACTTCCTCTGTCTTGCTGCAGGCCCCCAGTGTTGGACTCAGTCCCCTGGACACCCTTGTTCTCAATTGGGAAGGGAAGTTCCTGTATGCTTTTCCCCTTCCTCTCCTGTTCAAGGTGCTAGTCAACATCAGGTCTCAACCGTGCAAGGTGATTCTGATTGCTCCAGACTGGGCCAGCCAGCCCTGGTACCCTCTCTTGTTGTCCTTAGCAGTCCACCTTCCCTGTCTCTTCCCAGGAATTACAACCTGTTAACATGTGCTCAGGGAGGGTTTGGTATCCGAATCCTGAATCTCAAATCTCAAGGCCTGGCTTTTGAAGAGTTAGAGTTTGCTGATTTGCACCTCTGTCAAGGTGTTCTGGATGTCTTAAAGACTTCTAAGCCTTCCACCAGAAACACTTACATTCCAATTGGAAAAGATTTACTATATGGTGCTCTGGGAAGCATATTTCTCCAGAGTCTGCTGGCCTGCCCACAGTCCTTGACTATATGGTTCATCTTAATAGCTTGGGACTCGGATCAGCTACAGAGAGTGCATCTGGCAGCTGTCTCTGCCTTCCTCTCAGCAGGCAAGCACTCTTCCCTTTCAGCTCATCCTGTATTTTCTAAATTTTCAAGGGATTGCTGCATACCAATCCTCCTTCAGGGACCCTGCCCCTGCTTGGGACCTTAATGTTTGCATTGCCCAGCTTGTAACCCCTTTTGAGCCTTTGTCCTCAGCAGAGCTTAAGTACTTGACTTGAAACTGTTTTCTTGGTGGCCATCACTTCTGCCAGGCATAAGTGAGTTACAGGCCCTGTCAGTGGAGCCTGATTTTATCTCTTTCCTTAGAGATAAGGTGGTCCTCAGGACTAATAGGAAGTTTTTGCCTAAGGTGGTTTCATATTTCCACCTTAACCAGTCTGTCTCTTCCTGTTTTCTTCACTGACCATTCCTCCTCTGGGAGAGGAGGCTGCACAGTCTGGATGTGAAAAGGGCCCTTAGCTACTACATAGCGCACCAAGGGTCACAGGTTTGACTCTCTCCAACTGTTCCTCACTTATGGTGAGGTTGGTAAGGAAAACCTGCCACTAAGAGTTCTATTGCCAGGTGGATTGTCTCTTGCATTCAATTTTGCTGTGAAAAACTAGGTAGGATCCACCCTCAGGCCTGCGGGCTCACTCTACCAGAGGCACAGCTGCTTCCCTGGCTGCTGCCAGGGATATTCCTATCTTAGAGATTTGTCAAGCAGCCACCTGGAAAACAGCACACCTTTTACCAAGCATTACTCTTTGGATATCCAGGCTAGGAGTGATGCTCGGTTTGGCACAACAGTGCTTCAGAGCCTATTTCCAAGTAGGTTCTGTCCCTCCTCCATGGAGGTACTGCTTGGTAGTCTGCATATGTCAGAATACAGCAAGACTTCATGTTGTTTGAAGAAAAATTACTCACCTTAGTAATATTGTTTCTTCTAATGGAGTCTTGCTATATTCTGACCCCCGCCTCCCCTCTCAGAACCTGATTTTTGGGATGTGGGTGGGCTGTAGCAGTGTTGGCACTCGGAGGTGCCCCACCCTTCTTTTCTCACCCCTTTATTTTGGGTGTGTGGGTGTTGTGTTTTGTTTTATTTTTGGGTTTCTGACTTGAGTCTTTGTTTTGGGACCAAAAATATTTTATTATATTTAGTAGCCAGTTGGCTAGTGTCAGTTTACAGTTTCCACACAGGACACCCAGTGAGTATAGCTCGTAAGATATGACGGTTTGAGTTCAAACAGCAATAGACAGAGTCTCAACCGAGCTCGAGCTCAGCATTCCATGCCTGGCATGGAAAGTTAACTCTTTCATCTCGGGGCAGTTCAAAGGTTGGACATCACTGCATATGTCAGAATACAGCAAGACTCCATTAGAAGAAACAACATTACTAAGGTGAGTAATTTTTCTTCTGGTTCACTTCTCTGTTCGGTTCCGGTTCCAAAAGGTTTTCTTGGTTCAGGAACCGACTGCAAGTACTAAATAAAATTTTAAACTCCTTCTTATGAAGCGGTTATTGATTTTCTTCATTCAGAATGCCTGAAAAACCAAAAGAACTGGTGAACCCGGTTTCAAACCTTGTACTGATTGTGGTGAGATTCTTGCCAAAGCAGACAAGCATAATCTTTAGTGTTGTCTGTTTGGGCTGTAAACATTTAAAACAGACTGCGATATTCGCAAAACTTTTCGGAAAAAACAGTGGAAGAAGGCGCTTGAAAGGCTCAAAGAAAAGATGTCTGTTTCCAAGGGTCCCTCGAGCTCTGACCAGTCGACACCCTCTGATCTTACTTGAGGGGTTCCTTCAGTAGATCATTACACAGAGGACTTGCGCCACGGGTGTCTGAACTGCGGCAGACTTTTCTGCAATACCTGAGGGGACCACCCACCTGACATCACGTGACTGATGTCAGCGTGACCGTACATAATGGACGGTCCCACACCTGTCCTCCAATTCTTTTCCCCATTGTCGACTGTCAGTCGTGATTGCAGACTTCCATTAACGATTGTTGTGAAAGTACTTATGCTGGATTTTTCCATCGCTTTTCTACAAATTCTCAAATTTTTCTCAGCTTATGGCTTCACCTGAGAAGTGCTCATCCTACGGCACACAAATACCACACAAGGACGGCCATGTTAAGTGCGTGATCTGGCTGGGCCCAGACCATCCTGTCTTATCCTGCCGGAGTGCCAGCCTTTCAACCAGGCCACCAGGAAAAGGAGGCAGCAGGGTTTGGAGACCCACCTGTTAAAAGTCCATCTTACTTCATTGGAAAACAGATGGACCAGATCCGTGAGTCCTCTTCAGAAAAATTTTCCTTCCAAAAAGAGCACAGAAAGGAGAAACTTGGGGAGCACCCAGCCTGAGGCCTCTCTGCCCTCGACGAGCAAGGCCGCTTCTTAGCCGCTGCCTAAAGTGAAGACTTTTAACAGTAAATTGGACAAACTGCCATGGGTAAGTCAACTGCTGGCTCTGGACGGCTGCACTGCTGCAGCTGTTAAGTCGGCCTCCGGGACTGCATGGCTGCCAGTGGTCGGCTCCCCAGGCCTCAGGGACCCAGCCGGCTGTAGCCAGTAAGTCAGCGGGGGCTCCTCCCGCCTGTTCGCCTCTGTCTGGTAAGATGCCCGTCTCTGACTGCCACTCAGGCGTGGTTTCTGTTCTTGGGGCCTGGCGGCACCTTACCCGATGTTCGGAAGAGCCAGGGGAGACCGTCCTTCTCCCCGCCGATACCTTCCCCTTCTCAAGCAGGTACTTCAGGCGAGGACAGTGCGGAACCCGTTGACGTACAAGACCATTCCTCTTGGGTCCATTTCGCACTCCTGACTGGGTCACGGGAAGGAGGCTCCTCCTCAGACGCCCAGCCTTGTTGTGGAGGCCCTCCTCTCCCTTCAGGTGGGATCTCTCCAGATCCAGTGACTATGCTGGTCCAGATCCCACCGTATGTTCCGGCTTGCGTTCACCCGATGCCAGAGTTTCCAGCGGCGGTCTCAGAGCCCTGGACCCAGACGTGGTTCCTCCGTCGGGCCCTTTCGTCCGTCCCGGACGCAGACTGCTCCGTCGCCAGATCAGGTGGTGCCAGTCCTGACGCTGGTACCCCAGACGATGGCTATTCTGCTGTCGGATCCGCCGCCGATCTATACGATGGCGGGCCCGACTTGGGTCCCCTGTGTCAGACCCCTGATGCTAGGGGACCACTACCCGGCTGGTCGTCCTCCTGATTGGAGCACTACAGGACAGTACTACCCTGGGTACAATTCTTACCAGGGCTGTTACTTTTCTGGTTACCAGGGTATCACTACCCACCTCTCCCAGTAATCCCCCCAATCTCCTCCTTCTCAGCCTTAACCTCCTCCCCGCCCTGTCCACAAGCTCCGACCATGCCGGACTTCAAGACCTTATTTCAGTCTTGTGCAGGGGTGCGCTCGAGTTGGTGTCCGATCTGGAAAGCAGGCCCCAACCTCCAGCTCTCCTAGATCTCGTCCCGGAGGAGTTCTTCACCTCCATCCACAGTACATTCGGGATGGTCCATAAAACCGTTGTTTTCCCGGACCTTGGAGACCGTCTGGATGAGGGTGATGACGAGGAGGAGGATGGTGATGAGTTGCGGAGGACCCTCGGATGAACCCGAGGTTCCGATGGGCAAGGTTTCCAAGTCCCCCCAGAGGACCCTGCATTTTCGGACCTCTTGAGGTCCATGCAAGACTTTCTTGACTCTGAGTCGGAGGAACAGGACTCTATGTGACTGACTCATTGAGCATCTGGACTTAGAGTCTCTGTCCCGGTACCGATTCTTCCATGGATTGGACCTCACCAGGATCTCACCTCTACAATTTGGCAAATGCCTCATTCCATCCCAGCTGTCCCCAAGAGGGCGGACAGGGTGTAGTGGGCGTCTAAGGAGGCTCCATTTCTCAATGCGCATCTGAAGGCAGACTTGGTAATTATTTTGGCTGCTCATGATCGCCTGCCTGCACCAAGCACATAAGCACATCTCCTCCAGATAAGGAGTCGAGGCAGATGGACCAGTTCAGCAGAAAGGTCTATTCTTCAGCCACATGTGCGCTCCGGTCCCTAAACTATGTGGCCCATATGGTATCACACCAGAAAGCTATCTTGGCCAGGCTGGAGGCCCAAATCCAGGCTATGGACCCCTCAAGCCTCAAGGAGAGCTTGCCAAGGATCTCTGCCTCATATTTTCTAGTAGGCATGCTCTGCGGGCTCGTGCGACTCCGTTGACTCTGTAGCCAGCGCCTCGGTGGCCACTGCGTTAGGATGGTACAGTCTGCGATTCATGACTCCCCTTCCGGGGCTCGGTGCTTTTGGTGGTGATACCAAAGCCATCATCACTGACCTCCAGGATAGAGGCCTCACCCTGAGGTCAGTGCGTTCAATGCACCGATCGGACACTCAACAGCAGTAGCAGCCCTTTCGGAAAATAACCTGGAGGCAGAGGAAGCAGGCCCCTGGTTCAATGCCAGGGAAATGCAGAGCCACGGTTCCGCCCTCCTGCCTCCCAAGAACCAGAGATGCTCAGGAGGTCCTCCTCCTAACCGCCTGCCACCTCTTGACTCCCTAGCTCAACTCCTCCTCAGCCTCATGGCGAGGAGCCGGGGGGGTTGGCCTGCCACAGGCAAGAGTGGCGGGGCATAACCTCCGATGCATGGGTCCTGCAACTGGTGTCTGCGGACACACTGTAGAGTTTCTGGAGATCCCACCAGACTCTCCACCAAAAGGTCTTCTCTCCAGGAATCAGGCTGCTCTTGTTCGAGAAGAAATTCAAAGCCTCTTGCTCAAAGAAGCAATAGTGTGTCCCCTCCGGCAAAGGGAAGAGGGTTTACTCCCATTTTCCTGGTTCCAAAAGATGGGAGACTTGAGACCCATCCTCGTCTTGAGCAGTCTCAACCTGTTCGTCAAGTACAAAAGTTCTGGATGCTGGCGCTCCAGAGCCTTCTCCTTCCTCTTCTGGAGAACCATTGGCTTTGCGCTCTGGACATGCAGGATGCTTACCTGCACATTCCAATCTTCCCCAGCCACCGCCAGTTCCTGCAATTCCTATTCCAGGAGGAGCACTTCAGATTCGGGCCCTCCCCTTTGGTCTGTCCTCGGCACTTTGGGTGTTTACAAGTGCCTGGCGGTGGTGGTGGCCTTTCCAACAACATGAAGTTTTGCTGTATTCTGACAATCTGCAGTTAGCTCCAGCCTTTAAAGTGCCCCGTATAGGGTTAATTTGCTATGCAGTGCATAGAATGTTGAGCTCGAGCTCGGTTGAGGTCTCAGTCTGCAGCCCTTTGAAATCAATTTACTCCGCCTCACTGAACAGTCGCTCTGGAGATTTCTCCTTCAGCTGAGTTCAAAAGTCGGTTAAAGTGTCTGTTTTAAGCCAAAATTATTCGAATTTGTTCTGTATTGTCGGTTCAGGCTCTGTCTGCTGTACCGTGAGTACTAGATAGTTAATTTTCATTACTTTTGGAAATTGTAAGTTTGCTTTCGATTTGTTCGGCTGAACCGATGCTATATACTGAATCCTTGTACTTTGCTTTAGTGTGTGGTTACTGGTCCTTATCGGTTCTTAAAAAAATGTGTTTTAAACATTTTTTTCCAGTACTGTGACACGGTTAGGAACCGATAAGGAGTCTTGCCTGGCGGTTGCCGAAAAAAGGTAAGTTTGAGTAGGTTGGCCATGTCTGAGAAACCCAAGAAAAAACGGGCTCACTGGGTTTCAACACTGCAGTGAGTGTGGGGAAGTCTTTGTAAGGCTGATCCCCACATCACCTGTGTTTATTGTCTGGGGTTTGAACACCTCGATACAGACTGCCAAATTTGTAAAATGTTCCTAAGTCTACCCTGGAAAAGAGATTAGATAGACTTAGAGAAAGGAGGCCAAGAAGTCCGCTGACTCGGATGGCCAGTCCGGTTCGGTTCGACCGAACCAGAAGGAGTGCCTCTGACTAGAGGCGTATACTCGGCAAGAGGAGAGCCGATCCTGAGGATTGATTCCTACAAAAGGAAAAGGAAAGACAAATCAGCGGTTCGGATCAGAGGTTCATGTTCCGACCACTGATGAGATTGCAGCCAGTCGGATTGTTGAATCGCTTCGCCGTTCCGACCGATCCGCTTCGTTGGCTAGGGCTCGGTTCGGTCGGTTCCACCGTTCAGGAATATGCCCTGAAGATTTTATGAACGAATTTGAGAAGGAGGGGATTATGAACAAGATGATGATTATGATGGAGCAGAAAGTCTGGATGTGCCCATTGAACCGGACATCTCCTCAGACAGACCTTCTGGTGTTCCCCTCCTAGGTTCTCTGAGTCCCTCCCCACTATATGTTTTACAGGAAAGTGGTTGAAACTCCAGCTCCCTATGGAGGAAGCTACATAGGATCAGGAGGAGCCAGATTTTGTAGAGATGATGGACATCCCAGAGTCCAGGAGGCTGTCTGTTCCCTTGCACAAATCTTTTGGGAAACAGACACAAAAAATGTTAGTGTCCTAATTCTATACCTTCTGTTGATAGAAGAAAGGATAAGAGGTACACTTTATCAGGCTCAGAAATGGAGTTTTCTGCCAACAATGCAGCCATGTTGGGGTCGTGGCAGGCTGCAGCCTGTGACAGGGCTAATGTCACCTGGCTTCACACCCCAGATAAAGACTCCAGGAGGATGGATGCCATGGCAAAGAATCAATACATGGCATCCTCTTTGGGACTCAGGCAGGCTAATTATATGACCTATACAGCCTGGTACCAGAAGTCCAGGTGGGACACTGTACTGGCACTGGCTAAACAGACCTCCCCCAGCTGGCCAAGGAGCTGGAGGAGGTGGCTGCGGATGGCATTGAAGCATCTAAGGTACAGTTCCATGCTGCTGTGGACTCCAGTGATGTGTCATCAAGAGTCATGGCTACATCTGTGGCTCTTTGGAGCGGCTTGGCTCAGATGTACAAGCCTCTCACAGGACACCCAGGCTAAGGCCATGGATTTCCTGTGGAGGGTAATTCTCTGTTTGGGGAGCAGACAGAGAATTACATGAAGAAGATGGAGAAATATAGGACCATTTATAGGAGTGCACAGACCAAGGAGAGGCAGGCAACTCTCAAAGGCAGCATTCTAGGGCAGGGCAGGCCTTTTCATAGCCCTTTCTACCAAGCACAGGCCTCTTCTCCGCTTTCACAGAGCGGTTCTTCAGTGGGAGAGGCAGAAGGGGATGAGCAGGGCTGCATCCACTCTCAGCCTAAGGCCCCTGCCTGATCAGTGTCTGTGGCTCAGTAGGTAGCACCACGCCTCTGAGGCCGGGAGATCAGAGGGCTGTGGGTTCAGTTCCCACATCTGGCACTTGGGTTAATATCCCAGTACTGACACTGTAGTGCAGCATGTGCGGGTGCTGCACTTCTGAGGTGCCGCCTTTCAGATGAGACGTTTAACCGAGGTCCCATCTACCTGGATTGGTGGTAGTTCAGGTGGATGTTAAAGATCCCATGGCGCTTATTGAAAAGAGGAGAGAATTTCCCGTGCCCTGGCCAAATTTCCTCATTCATTAAAAATACCACCAACAGCTTAATCGGGTTCATGGTCAGTTGGCATTCATCTGTATCCCCCCTCCCCAGGTCATTCCTGAAAATAGGCAGATTTGTCTAGAGCACTTACCGGTCAACAAAAACTAAATAAAATAAAAGCAGACACCCTGATGGGCCTGCCGGTCGACTCTTCTATCCCAGTTGGGGCAGTCTGGCTTACTTCGTCAGGACTGGTATCTGTTACTTCAGACAAGTGGGTCCTGGAAGTAGTAAGCCAGGGACTGGTTCTCAGCTTTAAAAATTTCCGAAGATGAGAGCCAAATCTTTTCCACCTGCAAGTTCTCCGAAACCCATGCCCTAGAGGCAGAGGTTTCATCTCTTCTGGCCTTAGGAGCCATAGAAAGAGTTCCTACCCTACACTGGGGCAAAGGTCTGTACTCCAGGTACTTCCTTACCCCAAAAGACAGGGGAGGTGGCGACCCATCCTAGATCTAAGGTACCTGAACAAACATCTTTTAAAACCAAAGTTCCAGATGGTGACTCTGGGAATAATTTTTCCGCTCTAAGGCCAGGGACTGGCTAGCCTCCCTGGACCTCAAGGATGCCTACTTTCACTTTCCCATCAGGTGTTCCCACAGAAAGTACCTCGGGTTCAAGTTGCCTTCAGGCCATTACCAGTTCAAATCAATGCCCTTTGGCCTAACATCAGCTACAAGGGTTTTACAAAGTGCCTGGTAGTAGTAGTGGCCTTTTAAGAAGGCAGAGGATTTCCATTTTTCCAGATCTGGACGACTGGCTCATAGTGTGTCAGTCTCCAGACCAAGTCAAGTTAGACCTGCAAGTGACCCAGCAGGTGCTCTCTTCTCTGGGGTTTCTTCTCAACCTCCCCAAGTCAGTCCTCGAACCAGTACAGCTTCTTACCTTTATAGGGGCAGAGCTAGATACTGTCAAAGCGAGCCTTTCTTCCCTGGAAAGGGCAAGAATTCTTATAGAACTGGCTTCTTCCTTCAGCCTTCAGGTGTCCCGACCAGCAAGACACTTCCTTCAGCTCTTGGGCCACATGGCAGCTTCTACAGCAGTGGTCCGAGGGCAAGATTCCAGATGAGGGACATTCAGTTCCACCTGAGGGCCTTTTGGTCCCAAAGAAGGACCCTCTTACCAAGCTGATTCCAGTGACTCGGACACTGATCCAAGCTCTTCAATGATGGCAGGATCAGGACAATCAAGGCAAGGGGTCCCATTTGTCACTCGGTCTCATTCAGTGGTCCTTACCACGGAGGCTTCCCTTTGGGGGTGGGGAGCTCATCTGGGGATTTCACAGCCTAAGGACTGTGGTCCCCTCAGGAGTCCCTTCTTCATGTCAGTCTTCTGGAACTCAGGGCAGTTTTCTGGCCCTGCAAGCTCTCAGTCTGTGCGAACAAGGTAGTTCAGGTCAGACAGACAACACCACCACCATGTGGTACATCAACAAGCAGGAGGCACTCTGTCTATGGCCCTGTGCACAGAGGCCATGAAATTGTGGTCTCTGGCTTATTCCTGTAGGCCTCTCTGATAGCAAGCCACCTTCCAGGAAAGGACAGTGTGCCAGCAGACTCACTGAGCAGGATCTCCCAGGGCCATCACTAATGGTCCCTGGACCCCTAGTGTCAAAGTAATTTTTCTCAAGGTGGGGCACTACAGAGATAGATCTCTTTGCAGCCCCAGACAATCATCAGCTTCCTCTGTTTTGTTGCAGACCCCCAGTCCTGGGCTCAGTCCCTCTGGATGCTCTGATTTTGAACTGGGAGGGAAATTTCTGTATGCCTTCCTCCTTTTCCCTACTGTTCAAAGTTCTAGTCAGGATAAGGTCACAACCTTGCAAAGTGATTCTGATTGCTCCAGACTGTGCCCAACAGCCTTGGTACCCCCTGTTACTGTCTCTAGCAGTCCATCTTCCCTGTCTCTTCCCAGGAATTACAGTCTGTTAACCTCCTCTCGGGGATTTGTACCCCAACTCCGGTCTCTCAATCTCAAGGCATGGTTCTTGAAGAGTTAGAGTATACAGATTTGCATCCGTCTCAGGGTTCTGGATATTATCAAAGCTTCTCAAAGCCTTCCACCAGAAAGACTTATAACTCCAAATGGAAAAGATTCAGCATTTGGTGTTCCGAGAAGCATATTTCTCCGACACTGCTGAATTGCCTACAGTTCTGGATTATATGGTTCATCCTAATGGCTTCAGACCTCAGACCAGCTACTCTCAAGGTACACTTGTCAGCTGTTTCTGCTTTTCTGTCAGTGGGAAGTCTTCCTCACTATCATCTCTTCCTGTGTTTTGTAAATTTTTAAAGGATTGCTTCATACCAATCCTCCTTTAGGATCCTACCCCTGCCTGGGACTTAAATGTTTGCATTGCTCAACTTATGCAACCTCCTTTTGAGCCTTTGTCCTCAGCAGAGCTTAAGTATTTGACTTGGAAAACTGTGTTTTGTTAGCCATTACCTCTGCCAGACGTATCAGTGAACTGCAAGCCCTGTCAGTGGAACCTGATTTTATTTCCTCTCATAGAGATAAAGTCGTCCTTAGAACCAATAGGAGGTTCTTACCCAAAGTGGTTTCAGACTTCCACTTGAATCAGTCCGTCTCTTCCTGTCTTCAGTGATCATTCTTCCTCAGGAGAGGAGGCTACACAGTTTAGATGTTAAGAGCCCTTAGCTACTACATAGTGTACCAAGGGTCACAGGTTTGATTCCTCCAGTTGTTCCTCACTTATGGGGAAGTGGGAGGGCAAACCTGCCACCAAGAGAACTATTGCCAGGTGGATTGTGTCTTGTATACATTCTGCTATAGAGAAACTGGGAAGGATTCCACCCACAGGCCTGAGTGCTCACTCTACAAGAGGTACAGCTGGTTGTTGCCAGGGATATCCCTCTGTTAGAAATTTGTCAAGCAGCCACTTGAAAACAGTCCATACCTTTACCAAGCATTACTCTCTGGATATCCAGGCTAGGAGTGATGCTCGGTTTGAACACAGCAGTACTTCAGAGCCTGTCTCAAAGTTGGTTCTCTCCCTCCTCCAGGGAGGTACTGTTGGTAGTCTGCAGATAGAATAGAGCAAGACTTCATGTTGTTTGAAAAAAATTACTCACCTTAGTAATTGTGTTTCTTCTAATGGAGTCTTGCTGTATTCTCACCTCCCTCCCTGTCTCCGCTCTGAGAATCTGGGTTTGGGAAGTGGGTGGGTAGGTGCAGTGCTGCACCCAAGGGGTGCTTCTTGCACCCTCCTTTTTATTTTGGGTGTTTTGTTGTATTGTTATCCTTATTTGGATTGGTTTTGGTTTTGGGTTTCCTGACTTGAGTCTTCCTTTGGGAATCCAAAACTTTTGTTGCTCAGTTGGCTAGTTAAAAATTTTCAATTTCCATAAGTATAGTTAGTGAGTCTTTGCTCGTAAGAATCTGATGGTTTGATTTCAAAGGGCTGCAGACAGAGAGCTCTACCGAGCTCGAGCTCAACGCTCTATGCACTGCATAGAAAATTAATCCTATACTCTCCGGGCAGTTTAAAGGCTGGAGCTAACTGCAGATTGTCAGAATACTGGAAGACTCCATTAGAAGAAACACAGTTACTAAGGTGAGTAATTCTTTCTTCTGTGCCATCAGGGTATTGCGGTTTTCCCTTACCTGCAGGCTCTGTCCTTTACTCTGGACCTTTTTAAAAAACTGGGGATTACTGTCAGTATCCCCAAATCATCCCTGATCCTGTCCCTGAGACTTCAATTCATTGGGGCGGTTTTGGATACGGTCCAATGCAGAGCCTTCCTTCCTTCCTCCCTCCAGTCAGGATGGAGACCCCGGTTTATCAGGCTTCTTTGGTGGCTTCGTCCAGAACCATCCCTGCCTGGGAGGTCCTCTGCCTTCTTGGGCTGATGGCAGCCTCCATCACTACCGTTCCCTGGTGAGGCTCCACATGAGGAGTTACTCAAGGGTCCTTGCGGGTGCAGTGGCATCAACTCCTGGATACATAGATACATAGATACATAGAAAGTGTCGGCAGATAAGGGCCTATGGCCCACCTAGTCTGCCCATTTGAGCTTGTAAGTTCAGTTTGTTTTCCTAGAAGTCTATTTCCCCTTACCCCTGACCTCTAGAATTCCTTTATGTCTATCCCATGCATTCTTAAATCCGTGATTGTTTCAGCCCCCACCACTTCCTCTGGCAGGGGTGTTCCACTTGTCCACCACCCGTTCTGTGAAGAAATTCTTTCTCATGTTTCCTCTAGATCGTCCTCCTCCAACTTCATCCCATGCCCTCTAGTCCTGAAACATCTTTTTCGCTTAAAATAGTGTTTTCCTGCACCCTGTTCCTCCCTGTAAGATACTTGTATGTCTCTATCATATCCCTCTCTCCTCCTCTCCTCCAGGGAGTACATGTTCAGTTCCTTCAACCTGTCTTCATAGGACTTGTGATGCAACCCATGCACCATCTTTGTTGCCCTCCTCTGAACCTTCTCTACCCTGTCTATGTCCTTACGTAGGTATGGTCTCCAGAACTGCACACTGTACTCCAGGTGGGGCCTCACTAGTGTCTTGTATAGCTGGAATTATGACCTCCCTTTTCCTGCTGGTGATGCCCCTGCCTATACATCCCAGCATCCTATTTGCTTTTACCTGATGCCTTGTCACACTGTTTCCTACCTTGAGGTCATCAGAGATGACAACCCCAAGATCCCTTTCCTGCTTGGTGCATGCTATATCCTCACCCCCAACTGATATATTGTGCCAGGTTTTTGTGCCCTATATGCATTAACTTGCACTCTTTGCATTGAATTTCAACTGCCAAACCCTTGACCATTCTTCAAGTTTCTGCAGGTCCTTCTCATTCTGTCTACACCCTCTGGTGTGTCTACTCTGTTACAGAGCTTTGTGTCATCAGCGAACAGTGAAATTCTGCCTTCTATATCCTGTGCAATGTCACTGATGAAGATGTTGAATAGGACCGGTCCCAGCACTGATCCCTGTGGTACCCCACTGGTCACTCTTCCCTCTGTGGAGTGACAGCCATTTACCACCACCCTCTGTGTCCTGCCACCCAGCCAGTTACCTACCCACCACACTACTGTCCTGCCCACACCCATATTCCCAGTTTGTGTAATAGTCTTCTATGTGGCACAGTGTCAAAGGCCTTGCTGAAGTCCAGATAGGCCATGTCCACTGCCCTCCCCTGATCCACCTCCCTAGTCACCCAGTCAAAAATTCAGTGAGGTTGGTCTGACATGACCTCCCTGGTGAAACCATGCTGCCTTGGGTCCTGTAGTCCATTGACAACCAGATGTTCCACCAATCTCTCCTTCAGTAGTGCTTCCATGATCTTTCCACTACCGGAGGTGAGGCTGACTGGTCTGTAGTTCCCTGCTTCCTCTTTGTTCCCACTTTTGTATAAGGGACTACATCTGCTGTCCTCCAGTCTTTGGGTACCTCCCTGTTTCCAGTGATTGGCTGAACAGGATAGCCAGAGGTTCAGCCACCACCTCTCTTAGTTCTTTAAGGACCCTGGGGTGCACCCCATCTGGCCCCATTGCTTTATCAGCTTTATTACTTCCAGTTCCTTCAGGACCCTTTCGTGTAAAGGGACTTGTGTCCATTTCTGTACCATTCTCACCCCTTGTACTCCCTTCAGACCCATTACCCCTCTTCCTTAGTAAAGACTGAGCAGGAAATACCTGTTCAATATGTCAGCTTTACTGTTGTCATCCTCCACGCTGGATCCCATCCTCCCCTTCAGTCTCACTATCCCTCCCTTTGTCCTTCTTTTTTCACTTATGTACCTGTAAAAGGTTTTGTCCCCTTAACCACTGATTTTGCAATGTGTTCTTCTGTCTGAGCTTTGGCTTCCTTACTGACTTCCCTGCCTCCTTTGTTTCTCCTGGTACTTCTCCCTATCCCCTTCTGCCTGTGTCTTTTGGATGACCTGGACCATCTGGTCCTGGTGTCATCAGCAGTTTAGAAAGAATTGCTGTGGTGGAGGGACCCCAACCTTTTTTGGGTCTTCCTTTCAGGAGCCTGGCCCCTCTACATCCCTGACTGCAGATGCATCGGACGTGGGATGGGGAGCACACCTAGGGGAGCACCAAGCACAAGGACTGTGGTCCAGCTTGGAAGCATCATTACACATCAGTGTTCTGGAGATGAGGGCGGTCTTGTACGCCTTCCAGATCCTCCTTCCCAAGGGATCGCTGCTTGTCCAGATGGACAATATGTCAGTAGTTTGGTACTTCAACAAACAAGGAGAAACTCGTTAAGTAGCCCTTTGCATGGAGCAGTGTGGGTGTGGAACTGGGCGGTCAACACAGTCTTGCCCTAGTGGCCGTGCATGTTCCAGAGCATTCAAAATGTCCTGTGAGGACAGTCTCCAGCAGGTCTGGACCGAAGTAATGAATGGAACTAAATCAGGAAGAGGCAGTCTCTTTCCTAAAGTGGGGCATCTGAAGTCACCTCTTCACCTCCACTCCATTGTAAAACTTTCCAGTTTTGCTCACTCATTCCTGGGCATGGTGCTTTCTGGCATGATGCGCCATCTCTTGGACAGGGAAATTTTTGTACGCCTTCCCTCCATTTCCCATTCTCCGAGGGTTCTCCTAAAGTTTCAGGAAGAGAAGGCACGGATGATTCTCATAGCCCTCTCTGGCCAAGACAGATTGGTTCCGCTGCTGCAACAGTTGGTGAGTGAACCACGGTTCCACTTCAGTGACTCATGACCTCTTAACCCAGGATAAAGGTTGTCTTGTTTATCCGGGGCTCAGGACACTGCATCTCCATATGTGGCTTCTGCAGGCGTAAGCAGATTCTTGCTTTGGGGTCTCCTCTCGAGTCGCTCAAGTCTTAGTAGAGGCACGAAAACCCTTTACTCGCTCCACTTATGCCATGAAGTGGAAATGCTTTTACTATTTGGGTGGATTCCAAAGCTTGAACCCATTTTGTTCTGTCCCAAAAGTCATGGAATACAGCCTCCATCTTTCAGATTCAGGTCTGTTGTATTCTTCTTTGAAGGTCCACTTTTGGCAATTTGGCTACCACGAGCTGGTGGATGGTATACCCGTGGCTCAATTGGAAGTCTTGAAAACCTTTCTGAAACTGATTCTCCATCTGAAACCTCCATCTGCAGCCCTACACCCCTTGGGATTTGAATTTCGTGTTGAGAAGTTTACTGTCCTGCCCTTTGAACCAGCGATGAGCTGTGATTTACATGTCCTCTCTTGGAAGACGTTATTTTTGGTAGCTGTTTCTTCACCTTGCCTGCCTACCCTTATCCTGTCAGTTGGACCCCAGCCACACTATAGTTACTCTATACCTGGGGTCTGGCTCCAGCGCCAGTTGATTCCACGGCCTGATCTCAGCACTTTGGACATTTATGCAGTCCACAGGCTCCTCAGCTGATCCTGCTTCAGCCCTCCCACCACGAGGGCTCTAAAGGCACCTTCCCGGCCCCAGTTCATCTGCCACCCAGCGTTCTTCCTGCACACACGGATGCTGGTACTGCCATTTGCCTGACCAGTCCTCTCCAGGTGATAGTGGGGCAGAGGACTCTGCCTTGGATGACTAAGTTAGTTCTAAGTCATCCTCACTAGAACGGATCTCTTCGGGATGAGAGAGCCACTAATGTCCCCAGGTCTCCACCGAATGACCCCAACTTCATGGATATAATGCGGCATATGCAGACTATGATGGGGTGGGAGATCGAGGAGCAGGACCTACAGCGTTGCTGTCTGGACATTTATCTCCGCCAGCGTGATGCTTCCGCTCTGGTAGTCCCCACAGTGGTAGAGTCATATGATGGCGTTGCCAGGGCTGCATGGCTTCAACCTCACACAATCCCTGTGGTGCTTAAAGGTGGCAGACTACACCACCCTCCGGCTGGTAAGTCCTTTTTCGGGCATATCTGAAGGCTGACTTTGGTCATCATGTGGGAGACACATGACCGCACCAAGTGTCCAAAGTACCTCAGTGCCCTGCCTCCTGACAGGTTATCAAGGCAGTGGACCAGGTTGGCAAATGTGCTTTTGCTTTGACCACCCTTGCCATCAGGGACTTTACTTGGCTCACATGGTGCAGTACCAGAATTTGTTTTGGGACCAGGCTAGAGGCGGCAGCAATGCCTGACAACCCTCCAAACAGCAGACTTTGCATGTCCCAAAGACCGGGTATGACGTCGGTACCCATGTCCTCTGAGTGGCATACGATGGATTCAATGCCTCTGGATGAACTGCAGCAGGCATTGATTTTGCATATCATGCCTGGCTTAGGGTTTCAAGCTTTGCCCCCAATGTTCAGTCCAGTATTCTGGATGCCACCTCTTGTAGGTTTAAGCTGTTTGGGAGCGATGTCCAGTACATTATCTCAGAAATCCAAAACTCGGACGAGCATTGAAATCTGTCCACTGGCGCACTCACATCCAGCCAAAAACTGGTTATATGGCCCTTTTCGCTTCTCTTCTAAGAGGCACCTCAAAGCCCTGGGCAAGGTGCCTGCAGCCCAGTCAGGTGCTACCCCACCTCCTGGCTCCTTGTTGCCCTCCCACTCCTGTAGGATTTCAGGAGGTGGAGGTGGAGTTGCTTCTCCTCCACCTAGATCGGTGGAGGGCCATCACTAGAGACAAGTGGGTGCTTCAGTTCATAGAGCACAGGCACACTCTAAAGTGTCTGGAGTGGCCCCACGAATCCGCCAAGGGCACCCACATATCCACCAAGCCACGTCCTCTCATAAGGGCAGAGATTCAAGCCCTGCTGCAGAAAAAGGCCATAGAGCCAGTACCTCCCACATAACAAGGTTGGGGTACTACACCCATTTCTTCCTGGTTCCCAAGAAAACAGGGGACCTTCACCCCAATCTGGACCTGAGCAAATGATGGTTACCTATAGGGCTTACTGCCTCTGCTCCACCAGGGCACTGGCTGTGTTCTTTGGATATGCACGATGCTTATCTGCACATCAGTTTTTCTGGCCTACAGTCGCTTCCTTCATTTTCATTTCATGGGGAGCACTACCAGTTTCAGGCCCTGTCCTTTGGCCTTCCTTGGCCCTCAGTGTATTTACCGCATGCCTGGCAGTCGGGCGGCAGCCTTGAGGAGGCAGGGTTTTTACATATTTCTCTACTTGGATGACTGGCTCTTGGTGGCCTGGTACAGGGATTATCTCTTGCAGACCCTGGAAGGTACTTGCAGCCTGTTCCAGTCCCTGGACATTACTGTCAGCCTGCCCAAGTAGTCCTTCCTTAACCCTGCCAGCAACTTCTTTACATATGGGCAGACCTGGACACAGCTCAGGGCAAGGCCTTCTTGCCTCCCGACAGGGCAGAATGACTTGACTTGGGCCCGCTTCCTGCTCCTCAACGACCACATTCAAGCAAGGGAATTCCTCAGACTTCTGGGGTTTATGGTCGCAGCCATTGCGACGGTTCCCCTAGCCAGTCTACATATGAGGATCCCTCATTGGACCCTACTGGTGCAATGGGATTGGTGTGTGAACTGCCTGGATCAGTTGGTGCTTGTGTTGGGCCCAATTGAAGGTACTTCTGTGGTGTCTAGAGCCCAACAATCTGTTTTTAGGTGGGCCTTACTCCGCCTCCCCTCACAGATTCTTACAACCGACAGTTCAAGCCTTGGTTGGGATGCCCACATGGGGTCTCACCAGACCCAGACGACTTGGTCCGGGTTCGGAGCAGGATCTCCACGTTAATATTCTAGAGACATGGTGGTCTTGTAATGCCCTTCAGGCCTTACAGACTCAGCTCTCCCAGGTCTGCTCTTAGTTCAGACAGATAATGTAGAAACATAGAAGTTATTGGCAGATAAGGACTGCCAGGCCCATCCAGTCTGCCCGTTTACCCCATCTGTAATAGTGGCCGGTGACACTAGTTGGTCGTTAGCTTAAAGAGCAGCTGACACCTTCAGGAGAACTTCAGCAAAACTTAATATTTAGGACACAGTTTAGCTTGTTTTTCAGATAGGTCTGTATGTCTTTTTCTGTTATTTATTACTGAGGTCATTTGCAGGAATATAGGATCTTTGCTCTTGAAGAGTTTATCTATTTCTGTTGCTTTCTCCCTGTCTGAGGTCATAATGAACTGCTTGTGACGCCACAATTACTCTCATGGCAACTGATTGTGATTTCACAACAGAGGATTATGACGTGAAGCAGGAGTCTGCTATAGAGGCAGATGGACTCTAAAGGTACTCTTATGGGATAAAGATCACATATTCATGCAAATTTCCACAGTAAACGTGGAGGAGACATCTAAGGAATATAAATGGAATGCAAGTAGAATTGTACCTAAGTGTTTTTTTTTTTTTAATTTTCATTGTATGCCAGTAGCTCTTCATGCTATTCCTTCCCATCTCTTTGTGCATTGTGTATTATATAAACAAGTAGGGAGAATTCACTCCTACCCACTGTGCAGGGAAGCAATAAGAGTCTCAGAAAATATGAAGCACAGCCTACAACTCTCAGCCATCCATGTTCCAGGCGCCTTGAACGCCGTGGTGGACACACTGAGCTACTTGCCACCCAGGGGTCACGAGTGGAACTTATGACCTTGGTGGCAGAGGATTTGTTTGACAGATGGGGTTGATCTAAGTTGGACCTTTTTGTGTTCCCACTCAATGCAAAACTGCCGCATTTCTGCTCACTAGATCCCAGGTCTGAGTTTTCTGGTGAGACGATTGTCCCTCCCCTAGACAGGGTTGGTTTCTGTAGGCCTTCTCTTCCACTCCTTCAGCGGGTTCTGATCACACTCACATAGAAGGGGCAGTGATGATTCTCATCGCCTCCTTCTGGCCTTTCCAGATCTGGTTCCTCGTCCTGCAGCAACTGGCAGTGGAACCTCTGCTCCTGTGCACTGGCTTACTCTCCCAGGACTGGGGCACCCTGGTCCATCTGGACCTCAGGTCACTTCATCCATATGCATGGCTCCTGAAGATGCACCCCTAGCCAGATTTGGGGACACCAAGCCTGATGGAGAGTGGACACAGCTGAAGGATACAGGACTTACAGGAAGATCTGGAAAAGCTGGGGAGGTGGTCCAGGATCTGCAGCTTGGCTTCATACCAAGAAATGCAAAGTTATGCATATTGGAGCCAAGAATCCCATGACAGAGTACTACCTGGGGAGTCCCGGTATTTGCATCAGAGGAGGAGAAGGACCTAGAGGATGATGACTAGTGACCTGAAGCACTCCATGCAGTGCAAAAAAAGCAGCAGCAAAGGTAGACAAGATGCTGGGATGCATATCTAGGGGATCAGTAGTAGGAGGGAGGAGGTTATACTGCCCTTGTACAGGTCACTGGTAAGGCCATCCCGAGTATGGAGTTCAGTACTGGTGCCTACACCTCAAAAAGTACATTAACCTGCTGGAGAAGGTCCAGAAGAGGGCTACAAAGATGACAGCCGGGTCAGCAGGGTAAGACATATGAGGAGAGGATGAGGGCACTGAACATGTACTCCCTGGAGGACGGGGAGAGAGGAGACATGATTGGGACCTTCAAGTACTTGAAAGGGATAAATAAGGTTGATAAGAAGAGTCTCTTAAGCTGATTGGCAACATAACATGAGGGGACACAGTCTTAAGCTGTAGAGTGGGAGGTTTAGGAGGGAGGTCAGGAAGCACTTCTTCACAGAGAGGGTGGTAGACACCTGTTGGTGGTGACCAGGAAACTCTCCACCAGGGCCACTTATTCCACGAAATGGAAGTGCTTTGCTCTATGGACTGCTTTGCACCAGTTGGGTTCCCTCACCTGCCCGGTGAATCAGGTCCTGGAGTACCTTGGTCCCTCGTGGACTTGGGTTTAAGGTACTCTTCTATTAAGGTGCATCTTTCTGCTATCTCTTTGTACTATGTACCTTTGGACAGGCGTACAGTAACCCCACTTGATGTAACACACTTTTCTGTGGGGAATTGTGCATTTAAAAGCCCCAGTTCAGGATCCTGTTCTCGCATTGGGACCTTAATTTTGTGTTGGAAAAGCTTACGGTGCCTCCCTTTGAACCAGCTGCATCTTATGAGCTACGCTTTCTGTCATGGAAAGCTTTGTTTTAGGTTGCCATTTCTTCTGCTTGAAGGATTTCAGAGCTTCAGGCCTTCATGTGTAAGGAGCCTTATTTAGTTTTCCCAAAGGCATCGTGTCTTTATGTACCAATCCTAAATTGCATCATAAGGTGGTGTCAGTTTTCTTTTTTGGTCCATCAACCTCTGTTTATTTCCTGGAGCATTTCTGTTGGGAGGCATTACTCCATACCTTGGATGTACACAGAATTCTGAGATACTATACATTTTTTTTTATTTTAGTTTTGTTGACCGGGTAAGTGCACTAGACAAATCCTGCCTATTTTCAGGCACGACCCCGGGAGGGGATACAGATGAATGCCAGCTGACCTTGAACCAGATTAAGCTGTTGGTGGTATTTTTTTAGTGAATGAGGGAATTTGGCCAGGACACCGGGAAATTCCCCTACTGTTTTCGATAAGTGCCGTGATCTTGGACTAAGGACTCTTGTAATTCAGTCAGTTTTTTTTTTTGTTTCATTTGACCCTGGAGAGAGGGGTTGCTAGTTTCCAAACGCTGTTTGTCTAAGTGGTTGATGTCACAAACGAACACCTGCAGGTCAGGCCCTCTGCTCCACAGTGCCAACCTCAGTGCAATAGTGTGAACAGGTAACAGACAGGGTAACCTCCTGTCTGCTTTGGATCCAAATCACCTTTAGCTTGAGTTCTGGAGGGATTCAAACTGTGAACCTTATGCTAGCGCATCTAAATCTACAGGCTCAGATAATATTCTCTTCGGGGATATATATCTTAGCCTAAGGGCACCTAACCAGGTACCCAAAATGAACCTTTTAACTCTATAAGACCTAGGTAATTCTAGACTTATTATACAAACTCAGTAACACAGTCAAGCTTTTAACAGCTATCAGACTTAAATACAGGCACTTCACATGCAAAAGAAACTGTGAAGACGCCCAGGCAGTATTTCAAAGAAAAGGTTGTTCACCAAAATATGATGAAAACAGGTAAAATTAAATACAGAACAATTTATCATACATCTTACAATCATGTGAAACAAGAAGAAAGTTACAGAACAAAACACTTCTATTTCAAAGACTTAATTTCTTCTAAGTATTACCTTGTAAGTGCTGTGTGTTAGAGAGCTTCTGTCTCAGAGCCCCAAAATCATGTCACATTTCCCAGATACAATGTTTCATTTTTAACTCTATCTGCCCCACCCTTTTGATGAGGTCTGCTAGAGCCTCCTTAAATTTTAATTTCTAACATAGTTATCCCTGAGGATGTCATTACTTTAAGAAATCTGTAACTAGCCATTTCCCAAATATGACAATCGTTAATCAAACATTTCTGTTTGTTGTCCCTTCTCCTTATTTCCTGCTGCTAGTGTGATCTGAGGGTTTTATGACTCTTCACACACTTCTGGCTATGTGCTAAAATGAGAGGTACCAACCCAATTACCTTTCTTCCTATAACGTCATAAAACTCACATTTAGTTTCAACTTCAAAAGCCTGGGCAGGTCATAAAGGTAATAAAATGCCCCACCTCAGTAGCTTGCTTTCACAAAGTATCTTTTATTTAATTCTCAGATTAACACCTTTGAGCTAGGAGCTTTTTTACATAGGTTCCACAGCTTGTAACATAGACAAGGTACAAAACAGACAAAAGAAGCATCCGTACACGGTCAAAACAGTTAATATGATAAAATCTGACAGGCATTGTACAATGTATGCCTGGGCTATGGTAAAATAAAGCTAGAAATAAAGGAGACTAGTAGTAATAGAACATCATACTTTGATGTGTAGTTAAGAGTAGAGCAGCCCAAGGGCCTTGTCATGGGCAGAAGGAAGAGAACCGGTATCAAGATTTGGTTGAAAATAGGAGGTAGGAAGGGGGTACCTGATAATAAGGGGTGGTTAAGAGAGAGCAGCCCAAGGTTCTGTCAGGAGGAAGGAGAGAGAACAAAGTATCGAGATTTGAGTTGAAAAGGGGTAGGAAGGGAGTGCCTAGGAGGAAGGGGAGGGTGAAAGTTGGTGAAGTGGAGTCGGGAGTAAGGGCCAGGTAGGTAACAAGTGTTGATTTTGGGCGGGGTTGGAGGGTTAGAAAACTGGCGTAGGATGATGGGAGGCAGTGGTAGGTGTAGGAAAGGGGTGTGTATGAAGGAGATTTGAGGTAGGTGGGGGGTAAGGAGAGAGACGGGGCAGCATGCATTAGCTTAATTGAAGCAGTCACAAGTGGCACTTCACAAAGTGCAGTTGGAGCTTATGTTTGAAGGAGCATAGTGGCAGCGGCAGAGACATCACTATAAAGTGAGTTGAACTACTGGGCAGCTCTGATGGTGAACAATTGCTGGCGTAGTGAAGTGTGACGTTGGGGTACTTGGAAGGTGAGGTTTCAGTGTTTTTAGTCTGTCGGTGAACGCAGTGGATTGAGGATCCTTTGAACCCATGGGGGCATAAGACCAAGGGAGATTTTCTTAGCTAAAAGGCAGGGTTGATAGGTAATTCTGCCCTTTAGCTGCAGCCAGTTAGCTTGTGAATAAATATCACAGGTATGTGAGATGTGCACTGCACCAGTAAGGAGTCAGCAGGCTATATGTAGTGCTATAGAGACACTACGCAGGGCTGTGTCAGTGGTAGATCAGTGTATCACAAGCCCGTAGTCTGTGATGGAAAGTAACGAACTTTGGATCACCAGATTGAGAGTTTATGAAGATAGACAATGGTTTGTGTCTATGCAGATCCTAATTAGAGTGTTCATAGTCTTGGCGACATAGTCTATATGTTGTGTATAGGATAGCATGCTATCTAAGATCACACTGAGGTATTTGAACTGGTCTGTGGCACCTCAATACATTTTGGGCACTTTATCTGAGAGCAATGTCTTTTATATATTGGTGGTGAGTGCTGGATTGTTGCTGCTGTTATAACTTCTGAAATGGTGTCCTGCACTGTAGACAACTTATGCTGTTTGTCTCATAGCTCTAATGCTTACGTTCTGTTAGTGTGTGGATCCAGGCAGTTACAGTACCTTCACATGGTGCTGCCAGTTGTGTTCCTATGTAACAACATACAATAAATGTGCAGGGTGGGAAACAAATTCCTAAATTCAGAAAGTGATAGTAAATCATGCAAAAATGGTAGTAAAATACTCCCTTTCAAACCCCAGCAAATCTTGCTGTATTCTGGCAAATGCAGTATGGTCTCACCATAGGACTTCCCTGTGTAAATGGTTAATAGAACTTATGCTAATAGTGGAATGTTAGGCTTGAGCTGAGTTTTCAGACCACTGTCCCCTGGTTGCACTTCCTGCAACCGCAGATTCTTTACTCTGCTTGCCTCAGTAAGACGCCCTGGAGAGCTCTCCTTCACTCTAACTGAAGAAATTATTTTTCTGTTTACTTTTAAGTCCATTTACTTTATTTAGATTTTGAAGCACTGTCCTTGGTTCACAGGTAGAATTAGTTAGATTAGTGTAGTTTTGTAGTCTTTTCGGGTTCCTCCTCGTTTTTCCAACTGGGAAGGAACCAGTATTAATTTGTTTCATTCATTACTGTAATTTGATTGTATACCGTCCAGTAAGTTGGTTTTGATAATTTAAATTCACCTGAGTAACTCTCGGTTTAGTTTGTTTTTAACAACCGATAAATGTCACTGACCAAGAAGTGAACAGGCCCCAAGGTTTCAACATTGCACAGAGTGTGGGAGCTGTTCACAAAGGCAGATCCTCATCTTTTAGGTGCGTTTGCTTGAGGTTTGACTACCTCAGAGAGGATTGCAAGATCTGTAAAACTTCTCTCAGTCGACGCTTGAGAGGAGTTTAAAACGATTGCAGGAGAAGATGTCTGAGAAGGCTGCAGACAAACCTGTTTTGACCCAAAAAGAACTGGAGGATCAGCCTTCTGACAAGGGTGATGGTTTGTCGGTTAAGAGGAGAACTGCTGACCCTGCCGCTAACCCGACAGCCACAGGAAAACGAAAAAGAAAAGAAAAACACATTCAGCGCAAGTACACTGGTTCCAACTGCTGAGGAAATAGCAAATGCTATTAAGATAATACAATCACTTCAACCGTAACCCCAGTTCAGATTCCGAGCGGCAGTGTCTGGATCCTTCAAGTTCCACTCCAGTTCCCGTTCCTTGAACCCGAGTTGACACCTTTGTGGAGGAATATGATGATGCTGATGAGGAAGAGGATTACGGTGAACCCATTGATCCGGATATTTCACCGATCCTCATCATCCTGACTCCTCTGACAAGGGAACCGAGGACTATACCTCTCATTTGAATTTGTAAAACATGGCTCAGTCCTTGGACCTCCACACAGGAATCAACTGAGGAGGAGGAGGAACAGGACTATAGAGAAATGATGGATGTTCAGGCTCCAAAGAGTTTTGCTGCCCATCCATAAGTCCCTGAAGAAGCAGGTCATGAAAATCCTGCATACCCCAGCTCCATAGCACCAGTTGATAGGTGGATAGAAGTATTGGGTGGCTAAGGGTGGGGCTGAGTTCTTCGGTCACCCTAGCCATGAGGGTGTGGTACAGGCAGCAGCCTGTGATAAAGCATGTATTCCCTAGTTTCACATCCTGCTGATAAAGATTCCAGAAAGCTGGATTCTGTTGCAAAGAAGCAATACCTGGGTTCTTCCTGGCAATTAGGCAGGTTTCATACATGGCATATATTGCCAGGTAACAAAGGACACTCTGGGACACTGTGCTGGAGATTACAAAATCTGTGCCAGCACCAATGGCAGCAGACCTGGAGGAAGCTACTAAGAGAGGTATAGAGGCCTCCAAGGTTCAATTCAGGATGGCAGTGGATAGCTGTGAGACTGCAGCCAGGCAGATGGCTTCCTCAGTGTCTCTTAGGAGATTTGCTTGGCTGAGGACTACTGATCTTACCCAAGATACCCAGTCCAAAGCATGGACTTCCCATGTGAGCCTTCGTCCCTGTTCGGACAACAGACAGAGGCTTACATGAGGAAGACTGATGAATACAAAGCAGCATACCAAAGTGCTGCTGCTAAGGATAAGGCTCCTACCCCCAAAAGCAGCATGCCAGGGGTCATGGGGCAGACCTTACAGGCCATTTTTCCAACCTCAAGCTTATCCACAATATCATCAGCAGAGAGGCTACTTCAGAGGCAGGGGCAGGAGAGGCACCAACAGAACCAGCACCCAGTCAGTACCTCAAAATAAGCAGACACCCTGAGAGATCTGCTCTGGTTGCCTCCCAGTTCAAGTAGAGGGCAGGCTGACCTGCTATCTCCAGTAATGGCAATCCATCACCACAGACAGGTGGGTCCTGGAGGTAGTGGGTCGGGCCTTGCACTCAGTTTCAAACTGGACCAAGACTGAGAGCAAGAGTTTTCAACCTTCCTTCTCATCAGAGACACTCTTACTGGAAAGGAGGTGTTTAATCTGCTCTCATTGGGAGCAGTGAAGCCAGTTCCTCTCTCACAGAGGAAAGGGCCTCTACTCAAGATACTTCCTTACAACCAAGAAAACAGGGAGTGGTGACCTATATTGTATCTGAGACACCTAAACAGGCATTTACTGAAACCAAAATTCAAAATGGTCACTTTAAACACGATTCTGCCAACCCTAAGGCAGGGAGACTGACTGGCTTCTCTGGACTTAAAATATTTCTACTTCCACATCCTAACAAGAGAGTCCCACAGAAAATTCCTCGGATTCAGACTGCCATCAGGCCACTGTCAGTTCAGGGCTATGCCTTTCGGCCTTACTTCGCTCCAAGGGTGTTCACAGAATGCTTGGCTGTGGTTGTGGCACAGCTGTAGAAGGCAGGAGTGGCAGTTTTTCCATACTTGGACGACTGGCTCTTAGTTGGGCAGTCTCCCAGCAGGTCAAGCAGTCTCTGGGGTTGACGCAAGAACTGGTACAGTCCCTAGGGTTCTTGATAAACCAGAAGAAATCAGTGCTGCAGCCAGTACAGCTCCTGGAGTTTACAGCAGCAGAGCTGGATTCAGTCAGAGGAAGGGCCTTTCTTCCTCAGCTGAGGGCAGACATTCTGAGGCAGCTAGTGGGCACCTTCAAGCCTCACAGTCTCAGACCGGCCAGATATTTTCTTCCGTTGTTAGGCCACATGGCAGCTTCAACCACCACAGTGTTGGGAGCAAGATTTTAGATGAGGGATATTTAATATCACCTCAAGCATTACTGACACCAGAAAAGAGACCGGTTATCAAAGCTGGTCCCAGTCACTCAAACATTCGGTGCAAGCACTTCAGTGGTGGCAGGATCTGGAAAACCTCAGACAGGGAGTTCCATACCTCCAAGAGCAATCATCTCTGATGCTCACTACAGATGCATCCCTACTAGGGTGGGAGCTTACTGTCCATGGTACTTGGCTCAAACAGGAATCATTGCTTCACATCAGCCTGTTGGAGCTAAGGGCAGTGTTCATGGCATTTCAGGCATTAGCCAGCATGCTGCAGGAAAGGTGGTTCAGGTCAGGACAGACATGACCACTGTGTACTACATCAGCAAACAGGGAAGCACAAGTTCCACACCCCTGTGTACAGAAGCTATAAAATATGGACCCTGGCCTATTCCCTGAACATTTTGCTGTCAGCAGTCCACCTACCAGGGAAAGACAATTTGCTGGCAGATGCACTGAGCAGGATAAATCAAAACCATCACGAATGGTTCTTAAACAAACAAGTAGTGCAGTTGGTGTCCAAAAGGTGGGGCACTCCAGAGGTAGACCTCTTTGCTTCCCCAGACAACTACAGCTCCTCAGTACTGTTGCAGGCCTCCACTGAAGGGCACAGTACCACTGGATGCATTGACCCTGAATTGGACAGGAAGTTCCTGTATGCCTTCCTGCCTTCCCATTGTTGCTGAGAGCTCTGAACAAGTACAGATCCCAGCCAGCCACAATGATCCTCATTGCCCCAGACTGGGCCAGGCAGCCATGGTACTCCCTGGTCCTGTCCCTATCAGTGGCCAAGCCAGTCTGCCTACCCAGGAGGCACAATTTGCTGACCCACACCCAGGGCAGGATCCTCTGTCCCAACCTTTGATCCCTCAGACTCGAGGCCTGGTTCTTGAGGACTTAGAGTATGCAAATCTGAATCTTTCAGAAGGAGTAATGGTGGTCCTTAGGGTATCCAGAAAACCACCTACCAGGAAGATCTATACTTCCAAATGGAAAAGATTTCTGGTGCAAGAACAAAAACCTAGATCACACCCAGGCTGGGTTATCAGTAGTCCTTAACTATCTCACCCATCTTCACTACCTAGGCCTCAGGCCCTCTACTGAAGGTGCATCTGGCTGCATTATCTGCTTACCTGTCAGCGGCACTAGGACGATTAGTCACCGGATTTAAGACCGCAGGCATTTGGCAATGATTTAAATGTCTGTTCATTTGGTCCCCGGAGGTCAGCGCAATGTTGCCACGGGTTTAAATCGGCAACGTATTGTCCGATATGTCAAGTGCCTGCAATTCAGTCAGTGCTGTCTTTCATCCCTCGCTCTGTTTTCGAACCCCACCTTTCTCTAAATTTCGCATTGCTGTCTCCCAGATGGTGTTACTAATCAAACAGCTGTTATTTGGCCAAACATGCTGGTACTGTAATAGATGGCTTTTAGAATGGGAATCTGTATTTGCCAGACTGTTTCTGCCGTTCCTTCCGTTCGCAGTTATAGCACCATACCTGAGCGAGCATTATTGTTAAACATTTATCTCAGATGCATAATCAGTTGGCAGAGATCTTAGCACCATGCATGAGCCAGCATTGTTGTTAATTGTCGCCTGTGATTAATTGGTAATACATTCATGATAGAACCTGCTATCTAATGACTTATATAATTTGAGCATTAGTCTCACCTGTATATATGCTACTTATGGTCTCAAAGCACTGCTGAAATATTTTGGAAATGGAGTTTATTCAAAGTCAGAAAGGAAAGCCAGAGCTTGCTCTTGATAATTTCTTGTATACAAAGGAGAAGGATGGATCAGAAAATAAGATAATTTGGAGATGTGAGATGTGAAGCTGCAGGGCGAGACTACACACTGTTGATGATGCTATTTGCAAATCTCCGACAGAACACAGTCATGCCCTATACACGGCAAAGTTGTGGTCGATGTAGCAAAAGCAAAATTAAGCGAGGGCAAGAGAAACTGAGGAGCCAACACGTAGTGTTGTTCATCGAGGATTGCAAGAGGTGGATGTTTAACACGCACACCTTTTTCCATCACAGGACACCTTGAGGAGAGGTGTTCATAGACAGAAGCAGCTATGCAGCACTAATGAGCACTCGATATTCAGGAATATGCAAATACAATTAGCAATGAACCTTTTTACGGTAAACGAGGACATTGTGATTTTTGCTAGTGATGATGACCGTAGATGTTTATCACAGAATGGTCATTGGTTTTGCGATGGTACATTTAGTATTGCACCACGGGGAGGCGATCAGATGTATACTGTGCACACATTAGTGAATGGTGTAAACCGTCCATGTGTGTATGCCCTTCTCCCTGGATGTAGTGAGGCTGTGTACCTTAAGTTCTTTAAGCACTTGAGGTATTACTGTCTGCAAAACTTAATGCGATAAGTATTATGTTAGACTTTTAACTTGCTGCCATTAATGTGTTACAGAAGATTGTTCCAAATGCAGACCTCAGCGGGTGCAGTTTTCATCTGGGACAAGCTTTGTGGCGCCATATTCAAAGTGCTGGTTTGCAACAGCGTTACATAAAGGAGGAAGAGTTTGCTCTGAAAGTTCGGAGCTTACTTGGCTTGGCTTTTGTACCACAACAGTATGTAGAAAAATACTTTGAAATGCTACAGGATGATGACAGTTTTTCTGATCTTGAAATAATCCTCGATTATTTCGAGGATACATATTGGAAGACCATACAGAACAAGAAAAGTAGACGAAAGCCACGGTACCCAGTCTCGTTCTGGAATCAGTACCACCGTGTTGTTAATGATCTTCCACGTAGTAATAACGCCTCTGACGAGGGCACCGAGCATTTGCAAGAACTGTGACGATTGCACATCCCACCCGTGCTAGACTGGCTTGCAAATTGAGACAAGAACAGCACGCTGTTTCTCTGCAGCGAAGACAACTGGAGCTTGGTCAGGATCCACCGAGAAAGAATAGTAAATACTTGAGGCTGAACAAAATTTACAAAAACATATGTGGTGACTTGCAAGCTGTGAACCTAAGCAATACCTTTCTGACATAGCAAGTGTCCTAGAAATAAATGTTGTTGTTTAAAGGATTTTACTGAATTTAGCACCTGAAGTTTGGACCGTTTTAATAAAGTTTTTAATGATTTTAGAAGTTTTAAAGCTAGTGACCACACATGCCAAATTTGTGCTATGTCATCAAACTACACCAAAGTCATGCACAAAGCACAAGATCCAGATATACAACATACATAAACCCCGCCTTCCCAGCATGTCCAAATGAGAGAAAACAGTTCCTGCTGACCAGACCAATGCCCTGAAGTTATAACCATTTTAATGGGAGAACGAGGGGTTCCAAATCGAACAGCTGCAAATAAGCACTCCATTTTAATGGGGAGCAAAGGTACCCAGATACAAATAAGCACTGTGCAAAACTGAAGTTATAACCATTTTAATGGGAGAGTGAGGAGTTCAATCGTTTGGTCACAAATAAGCACTGTGCTGCAGTTTGGTAACACATGCTGAAGTTATAACCATTTTAATGGGAGAGCGAGGAGTTCGAATCGTTTGGTCACAAATAAGCAGGGCGACATTTCGACCGTGACTATATGAGACCACTTGTGACTTTTACGAGCAATAATATTTTGACCATTGACGGTTTTACACGCAATATTATGTCATGACGTATTGTCGGGAACTATTCGTCCACTTTCGCTGTCAGCATGTAAGCCATCCTCTTTGCCTCTGATGCAGTGTTCGAAGTTTTTTAAGGGGTTGCTGCATTTGTATCCTCCTGGTTCTATGTTATAAAGCGACTTTAAAATCGTGACTTTAATGTTTATGACTACATATCAGTGACCACAGGAAAGGCAATGGTACATAACAGCGAGAGTTAAAACTGCGCATACAAGTGTGCCCCTGAGGTCGCCTTCCAGTGTTTTATCAGGCTAATACCAGGTAGCCGTCCAGTTACTTAGCCTCAGGTGCAGCTGCAGTGCACTCACCACAACCTGTGCTGTTGCCTCCACTGTAGAGTGTGCTCTTGTCCTTATGTCAGCCATCACACGCCTAACACCGATTTCAGCAGCATCAGTAATGGGTGTATGTTGCTTGACAACGGCTACTACACTGTCTGCAGAGGTGTGCAGTCTCGTGAGGCAATTGCATTTTGAGACTCTGCAAAAATCCAATACACTATCTGATTTTCTTTCTCATGTATAAAGGTATCCCCATAGAGCGCCAGTGGCTTACCTTTTGGCTGGTGAAAACTCGACTGCCATGTGCACTAGTTTGTTTCGCTACCTCTACTACTTGGGGTGGGGTTTTATCAAGGCTGTACAACAGGAAACAGAAACTAAGGGATTTTGCTACTTGGGCTGATTTGCACAGGTAGAAGCAGGCGCTATTATTGCAAATGTAGTCGCTATTAAAGCTGAGTCTGTCTTATTCCATAGTCGCTAAATTGTATTTCGCTATTCTGCGGTCATGATTTTGAGTCGTTATCGTCAGCTGTTATCACGGGATACCATCCTCCCCATGGAGTTCCTACCCTTGTGGGACTTAAACAATTGCATAGCACACCAAAGGTCACAGAGAGCCTAGAACCCAGCTTTTCAAACGACGTGAAGTCTTGCTGTATTCTGACAATTGCAGTTAGCTCCAGCACTTGAACTGCCCCAGAGAGTGAAGGGTTAAAATTCTATGCCAGGCATAGAACGTTGGGCTCGAGCTCTGTTTTAAACTATGTGACACTTTGAAACCAAACCGTCAGATTCTTTACTCTGCCTCACTGAACAGTCGCTCCGAGATTTTCTCCTGCTCGGTTCAAAGTCTGTTAAAGTTGCCAGTTTTAGTCTGCATTAAGTTCCGTTTATCAATTTGAGACTCTGTCTGTGGTACCGTAAGTATGTAGGATAGTTATTTTGATCGGTTTGGCTGAACCGATCCTTTGAGACAAAAATCTTGTGAAAAGTTTGGTGTGTGGTTACCGGTCCGTATTGGTTTAAAAAAAAAAAAAAAAAATGTGAATTACGTTTTTCCAACACCCGTAACACGGTGAGAAACTGATAGAGTCTGCCTGGCGGTTGCCTTATAAAGGGTACATTTTGTTAGGTTGGCCATGTCTGAGAAACCCAAGAAAAACGGCCCACTGGGTTTCAACACTGCAGTGTGTGTGGGAGGTCTTTGCTAAGGCTGATCCCCACACCACTTGTGTTTACTGTCTGGGGTTTGACCACCTCGATTCAGACTGCCAAATTTGCAGGAATTTCCCTAAATCTCGTTGGATAAAAGGTTAGGTAGACTTAGGGATAAGGAGGCTGAGAAATCCGCTGACCGGAGGCCAGCCTGGTTCAGTTCCTACTGAACCAGGAGGAGTGCCTCTGACCAGGGGCGATACTTCTTCGGGAAGAGGAGAGCCATCCTAAGGGTTGGTTCCTACAAAGAGAAAGCGTGAAGGATAAATCGCCGGTTTGGATCCAGAACTTCATGTTCCGGACACGAAGAGACAGCTAGAGCGATTCGGATTGTTGAATCGCTTTGTCTGGTTCCGACCGATCCGCGCTTTCTGGTGGGATTCGGTTCGGTTGGTTCCCCGGTTGAGGATTATTCCCTGAAGATTTTATGAACCGGAGTTTGATGAGGGGATTTTGAAGAGGAGGATTATGGACGATGAAAGTCTGGATGTGCCTGTGGAACCGGACATCTCCCCAGACAGACCTTCTGGTGTTTCCTCCTAGGCTTTGAGTCCCTCCCCACTTTCTGTTTTACAGAAAAGTGGCTCAAACCTCCAGCTTCCTGTTGACTGTTTCTAAATCATGCTGCTGAGACTAGCATACAGAGTTCCATAATCTCAATCATTGACTATGGCCTTATTATTTATGGCTCAGCTACCTCCACTGCTCTAAGGCGATCTCAGTCACTCTAAATAAGGCCTGCTGGCTCCTCACGGGGCTCAAAGACTGACTCACACGCGGTGATCTGTACTATGAATCAGGCTGGTTGAACCTATCAAATCGCCTTATCTCACCTGCACAATGGCAAAAAATCTATCTTGGGACCGACTCCATTATGTATCCAAAACCTACTCCGACCGAATCTTGGCTCACGACCCTCCACCAGATCTGAACGCCAACCTTTCCTGGTTCCGAGATGGGACTGCACAGGGACAAAGATCTTTCCAGATACAGGGCCCCGAAATGGTTCAATGAGCTTAGTCCACCTACTCTATCCTCAACCTCGCTTGAAGCTTTCAAATCCATGCTCTATGCCCACCTCACCACCACCTAGCAACTGTGATTGCGCTAGATAAAGACTGCTACTCTTCGTGTCCATCCTCGCATCTGAGGCCTCTTCCTTCCTGACTAATGAACCGTCCTGGTACCTCTACTACTTCCTGTCTCCCACCCAAACTCACTCTTCCCCGCCTCCCCTTTTTTTCTGTCCCTCTCACTTACTCTCCCGCTCACCACCTTTCCTCCTCTCTTGCCTCCTTTGGCTCCTAATGATCACCCTCCTTCTGGAAGATTCTTTAACCCGAAATTGTCTACTCGCTTGAACCTGTTATAGCTTGTTTTTCTATGAAACTTAAAACGTTATCGTTTTAAACTGTTAACAGCAAATTTATTATGTAACTTTCCTGTCTGGTTTTTACTTGTAATGTGTATGCTTTGTTAAATGTTCTTTGTGATGGAACCTTTGTAAAAGAGCCCTGGCTCAAAGGTATTAATTCCTAGACTAATAAACTAAACTAAACTAGGAGGATCAGGAGGAGCCTGATTTTGTTGAGATGATGGACATCCCAGAGTGTAAGAGACTGTCTGTTCTCTCCATAAGTCCTTTGGGAAATGGACACAAAAATTCTAAGGTCTCCTAACTCTGAACCTCCTGTTGACAAGAGAATGGACAAGAGGTACACTTTATCTGGCTCAGATACAGAGTTTCTTTATCAGCAATGCAGCCATGTTGGGGTGGTGCAGGCTGCAGCCTGTGACAAGGCAAAATTCCCTTGGCTTCACACCCCAGACAAAGACTCCAGGAAGATAGATGCCATGGCAAAGAAGCAGTACATGGCATCATCTTTGGGACTCAGGCAGGCTAACTATATGGTTTATACAGCCAGGTACCAGAAGTCCAGGTGGGACACTGTACTGGCACTGGCTAAACAGGTTTCCTCCCAGCTAGCCAAGGAGCTGGAGGGGTGGCTGCTGATGGGATTGAGGCATCAAAGGTGCAATTTCATGCTGCTGTGGACTCCAGTGATGTCATCAAGTGTCATGGCTACATCTGTGGCTTCTTCGAGAATGGCTTGGCTCAGATGTACTAGCCTTTCAGGATACCCAGGCTAAGGCCATGGATTTCCCTGTGGTGGGTAATTCTCTGGGGAGCAGACAGAGAATTACATGAAGAAAATGGATGAGTACAGGACCACTTACAAGAGTGCCCAGGCCAAGGAGAGGCAGGCAACTCCTCAAAGGCAGCAAGCTAGTGGCAGGGGCAGGCCTTTCACCAAGCACAGGCCTCTTCTTCCTTTTCTCAGAGGGGTTCTTCAGAGGAGAGGCAGAAAGGGGCTGAGCAGGGTTGCATTCACCCCTCAGACTAAGGCTCCTGCCAAGCAGACACCCCTGATGTGTGCGGCTCGGTTCGACTCCCATTCCGATAGAGGCAGGCTGACTTACTTTGTCTAGGACTGGATGTCTGTTACCTCAGACAAAGTGGGTCCTGGAGGTTGTAAGCTAGGGGCTGGTTCTCAGTTTCAAAAATTTTCCGAAACTGAGACCCAGATCCTTTCCACCTGCAAATACATCAGAAACCCTTGCTCTCGAGGCAGAGGTTGCTCTCTACTGGCCTTAAGAGCCATAGAGAGTTCCTACCCCATACTGGAGCAAAGATCTGTACTCCAGGTACTTCCTTACCCCCAAAAAGGGAGTGGCAACCCATCTAAGATACCAAAACGAGCACCTGCTAAAGCCAAAATTCAAAATGGTGAGACTGGGAACAATTCTTCCTCTCTGAGGCCAGGAGACTGGCTAGCCTCCCTGGACCTCAAGGATGCCTGTTTTCACATTCCCATCAGGTGCTCCCACAGAAAGTACCTCAGGTTCGATTGCCTCAGGCCATTACCAGTTAAGAGCAATGCCCTTTGGCCTAGCTTCAGCTCCAAGGGTGTTTACAAAGTGCCTAGCAGTAGTGGTGGCCTTTAAAGAAGGAAAGCATTTCTATCTTTCCATACCTGGACGGTTGGCTCCTTGTGGGCCAGTCCCCAGACCAAGTCAAGTCAGATCTGCAGGTTACCCAGCAAGTTCTCACTTCCTGGGGTTCCTTCTCAATCTTTCCAAGTCAGTTCTCGAGCCAGTACAACTCCTCACTTTTATAGGAGCAGAGCTGGACATGCTCAAGGCAAAACTGTCCTTCCTTCCTTTGGAAAGGGCAAAAGCCATCTCTCAGCTGGCCTCTTCCTTCCTCCCTCTGATTTCTCAACAGCAAGGCATTTTCTTCAGCTTTTGGCCACATGGCAGCTTCCACGGCAGTGGTCCAAGGGGCCAGGTTTCAGATGAGGGACATTCAGTTCCATTTGAGGACCTTTTGGTCCCAAAGGAAAGATCCTCTTACCAGGCTAGTTCCTGTTACTCAGACCTTTATTCAGGCCCTTCAGAGGTGGCAGGACCTGGACAACCTGAGGCAAGGTGTTCCATTTTCACTCAGATTCACTCTGTGGTTCTCACCACAGAAGCTTCCCTTTGGGGTGGAGCCCATCTGAGGGCTCTCACGTCCCATGGACTGTGGTCCCTCAGGAATCCCTTCTTCATATCAACCTCCCAGAGCTTAGGGCAGTACTTTTGCCCTCAAGCTTTCTCCGCCAGTACAGAACAAGGTGGTTCAAGTCAAGACGGACAACACTGCCACCATGTGGTACATCAACAAGCAGGGGAGGACTTGGTCCATGGCCTTGTGCATGAAGGCCATGAAAATATGGTCCCTGGCTTATTCCCTACAGACCTCTGGTAGCAGTCCACCTCCCAGGAAAGGACAATTGTGCAATTGTGATAGCAGATGCATTGAATAGGATTTCCCAGGGCCATCACGAATGGTCTCTGGATCCCTTGGTGTTGAAAGTGATTTTCTCAAGGTGGGGCACTCCAGAGATAGATCTCTTTGCAGACCCAGACAATCACCAACTTCCTCTGTTTTGTTGCAGACCCCCAGTCTTCGGCTCAGTCCCTCTGGATGCTCTGATTTTGAACTGGAAGGAAATTTCTTTATGCCTTCCTCCCTTCCCTCTACTGTTCAAGGTTCTAGTCAAGGTAAGGTCACAACCTTGCAGAGTGATTCTGATTGCTCCAGACTGGGCCAGGCAGCCTTGGTACCCTCTGTTGCTGTCCCTAGCAGTCCATCTTCCCCTGTCTCTTCCCAGGAATCGCAACCTGTTAACCTCCTCTCAGGGGAGGATTTAGTACCCCAGTCTCCAGTCACTCAATCTCAAGGCATGGCTCTTGAAGAGTTAGAGTATGCAGACTTGCATCTTTCCCAAGGGTTTCTGGATATTCTCAAAGCTTCTCGAAAGCCTGCCACCAGAAAACTTACTACTCCAAATGGAAAAGGTTCCGATTTGGTGTTCCAAGAAGCATATATCCCCAGACAATGCTGAGTTGTCTACAGTTCTGGATTATATGGTTCACCTTAATGGCCTAGGCCTCAAACCAGCTACTCTCAAAGTTCATTTGTCGGCTATTTCTGCTTTCCTGTCAGTGGGAAGTCTTCCTCTCTGTCATCTCACCCTGTATTCTGTAAATTTTCAAAGGATTGTCATACCAATCCCCTTAAAAGGATCCTGCTCCTGCTTGGGATTTTATATTTGCATTGCTTAGCTTATGCAACCCCTTTGAGCCTATGTCCTCAGCAGAGCTCAAGTACTTGACTTGAAAATTGTGTTTTTGGTTGCAGTCAGTTCTGCCAGACATATCAGTGAATTGCAAGCCCTGTCAGTTGAATCTGACTTCATTTCATTCCACAGAGAGAGAGGTCCTTAGAACCAATAGAAGGTTCTACCCAAAGTGGTTTCTGATTTCCACTTAAACCAATCTGTCTCTTCCTGTGTTCTTCACTGATCATATCTCCTCAGGAGAGCGGAGGCTACACAGTTTAGATGTTAAAAGGGCCCTTATTTACTACATAGAATGTACAGAGGGTCATAGGTTTGACTCCTCCAGTTGTTCCTCACTTATGGGGAAGTAGGTAAGGGCAAACCTGCCACCAAGAGAACCATTGCCAGGTGGATTGTGTCCTGTATCCAGTTCTGCTATAAGAAACTGGGAAAAACTTCACCCTCAGGCCTGAGGGCTCATTCCACTAGAGGTAATAGCTGCATCTCTGGCTGCGGCCAGGATATTCCGCTGTTAGAAATTTGCCAAGTAGCCACCTGAAAAGCAGTTCATACTTTTCACCAAGCATTACTCTGGATATTCATGCTAGAGTGATGATAGGTTTGGCACAGCAGAGTTTCAGAGCTTATTCCCAAAGTAGGTTCTGTCCCTCCTCCTTGAGGTACTGCTTGGTGAGTTCAGAAGTTGTCAGAATACAGCAAGACTTCATGTTGTTTGAAGAAAAATTACTCACCTTAGTAATTGTGTGTCTTCTAATGGAGTCTTGCTGTATTCTGACCTGCCTCCTCTCTCAGAACCTGTTTTGGGAAGTGGGTGGGCAGGTGCAGTGTTGCACCAGGGATGTCTTCAGCCCGCTTTCTGTTGTGTTGGGTGCCTTGTGTTTGATTATTTAAGATTTTTTGTATTTCTTATTGCTTGGTTTTTGTCTTTGGGTTTCTGACTTGAGTCTTTTAGGAATCTAAAGTCTTTGTTGCCAGTTGTCTAGTAGGAATTTTATATTCCACATTATATAGTCAGTGAGTTTTAGCTCAGAAGAATCTAACGGTTTGGTTTCAAAGTGTCACAGACAGTTTTCAACCGAGCTCGAGACCTAACGCTCTATGCCTGGCACAGAATTTTAACTTTTCACCTCTGGGGCAGTTCCATGCTGGAGCTAACTGCAATTGTCAGAATACAGCAAGACTGCATTAGAAGAAACACAATTACTAAGGTGAGTATTTTTTCATTCTAACCAATGGAGAGGTTGGCAAGGTAAACCTGTACAAAGAGATCCATAGCAAGATGGATTATGTCATGTATCCAGTTCTGTTATGGTAAAGTGGGTAAGCAGGCCTCACAAGGGCTTAGGGCCCATTCTACTAGAGGGACTGCTGCATCAATAGCAGCTTCCATACATCCCTCTTCTGGAAATCTGTAAAGCAGCTACCTAAAACAGTTCACACATTCACCAAGCACTACTGCCTGGATACTCAGGAGCGACCTCTAGGTTTGGCACAGCAGTTCTGCAGAGCCTGTTTCCTAAATTGGTCCTCTGCCCGCCCCAAAGGCACTGCTTGGGTAGTCTGCATTTGTCAGAATACAATAAGATTCCCTTAGAACAAGATTACTATGGTAAGTAATGTTTCTTACTCCCTTATCTGTTCCTGGATTCAGTAGGTGCCTCAAGAAAATTTGACTGTGCAATCAAACGGAAGAGACAGGCAAGTGGCAGGGAAAAAAAAAGAGGGCAAATAGATCCTTGCTTTTAACTCTCTCCTCTGCATAACAAATGGAGTACGTCTTACCCTAACCCTGTCACACTGTGCCACTCTCATCCTCATAGTTCCTCTGTGGCCTTGCCAGAAAAGGTTTCATTCCTACAACACCTTGCGATAGAGCATCCTGTTCCTCTGCTCCTCTGTCGGGGTCTGTTGTCACAGGACCAGGGGATCTCTGGTTTATCCAGATGTAAAGTCCATACATCTGCACGCATGACTCCTAAAACCAGCCATTGCTTGTTTTGGGTCGTCACCTAAAGTTGCTGATATCTTGCTTTGGACTAGAAAGCCTTCTGCCACACATACTTATTCCTTGAAATGTAAGCATTTCTACTTAAGTGGGCCACTTCTTGGAATACAGACCATTTTACTTGTCCTTTGAATTCTGTTTTGGAGTACTTGCATTTCTTTATCTGATTGAGTTCTGCAGTATTACTCTATAGAGGTGTTCATGCTCCTATTGATGGCCATACAGTTGGAAGTATCCCATGTTGCCGGCCTGATGGCGCAGAGGGTTGAGGTGCTGGATGCCTTACCTCGTGCCATGCCAGAGACCTCTGGTCGTCCGAGAGCTTGGGGAGAGTAGGACTGAGCAGCCGAAAGGCAGCCTCTTCTCCCGGGTGGTCTGCGCCCATGGCGCTTGCATGCCTCCCACGCCGCACTTAGGGAAGGGGGGGCGATAAAATCTATATAGACCAAAAAAAAAACTCTCTGTTTTTTAAGAGGCATCCTTCATGTGAAACCACCTGTCCATAATCCAGTCCTTCCTTGGAACTTGAGTCTCATACTTGAAAATTGACCTTGGTTGCTTCAGAGCATGCCACCACTTGAGGCCTGTTTCCTGTTATGGAAAATGTTATTTTCAGTTGCCATATCCTCTGCTCTTAGAATTTCTGAGCTTCAGACTATTATGAATGAGCCTCTTATTTGATTTTTCACAACGACATGCCTGCTTTTACATACCAGTCCTTAGCTTTTACCGAAGGTGTTATTGGACTTTACAGTGAATCAAACGAACCACCTTCCTGTTTATTACCATGAGAATGCCAGTAAGGATGAGGCATTGCTCCGTACTCTTGATGTACATAGAACACTTAAATATTGTCTTAATCACACTTGGATGCAGAAGAATTCTCTGCTTTTGAGCCAGCTTGCTGGCGCAGTGGTAGCGTTTATCACTGGTGATGCCAACAGCCTGGGTTTGGGACTGAGACGGGCCATTGGAGAGCCAGTCGCTGGTAGAAGAATCAAGCGTCCCAACTGACGCTGTCCTCTGGGGATGGTGGATCCACTGATCTGTTTTGCTGCCACCTGGGTTACCACAGGTGACGGTGCAAGGGATAGTATTCGATGGTGACATTGGCGGAGTGTGAGGTCATGTGGGTGTGCTGGCACCCAGTGACACAGGCATACCCTGGCGGAGAGTGGGACTAAGAAGGGAAATAAACGGGATGTATTGGGCAGATGAAGCCTTCACCCACCATGCTTGATGCTGAACTGTATCTGCTGCCTGCCAGTGGGGACCACTCAGGTCTTCACCTCCTCTGCAGGTGGTCAGATGGACAGGGGAAGAAATGCCAATGGCTGAAGCTCTGGTGGACAAATTGGGGTGAGGCACCCATGGGGAAAAAATAAGATTGAGTTTGAAGACTTTTCTGGTGACTGAGCATGTGCAGTGGATGACTACCAAGTGTGAATGTACCTAACAGTAGTATTAGAATTATGGCTACAAATAACCCCTGTTTCTTTTATGTTTTTAGTTTCTATGGCTTGTAGTTAATATCTTTAGTATGCTTTGTGCTTGCTTGTAGCTTCCTCAACAGTTGGTTTAATCAATGGTTTAAGAGTGTGTCAAACCTTTCCTTACAGATACCTTTATTTTAGGCTTAAGAGGCTGCCAGGAGTAAGTGATGGGCTATGCAAGATCAACAAGACAGTTCATTTTGGGAAGTAGGCCAGCATATTAAATAAGTCTTGGGAGATGCTCAACAGTTGATCCATACAGCATGCATTTTACACATTTAGTTTGGCCTTTCATAGACAGCAGTATTGATTCTCAAAGGGTTTTAGATGGAAAATGTCACTGTTTTGTAAATCAGTGCTATTTCACAAGGTTACATGTCCATTACAAAATGCTGCCAATTTTAAATGTATTTAAATATTATCATTTTCTCTGTTATGGACCCCCCAATCACCCACTAATGATTGATGCTGCCTTCACAACTGCTGTCTGTGCCACTCTTGATTATTTGGCAGGGTGTGTACAAATGCCAGGTGACTTGCACCCTGCCCTTCCCCAAGAGCCTACCATCTGAATTCTGTGATGTACAGTGTGATAGGATTGGTAAGATCGTGCTCCATTTGTAGTGCTGAGGGAGAGAGTTAAAAGCAAGGATTTACTTTGCCTTTCTTTCTGCCACTTGTCTGTCTCTTGCCTTTTGCTTGCACGGT
Organism: Neoceratodus forsteri; assembly: GCA_016271365.2. Taxonomy (NCBI): domain Eukaryota; kingdom Metazoa; phylum Chordata; order Ceratodontiformes; family Ceratodontidae; genus Neoceratodus; species Neoceratodus forsteri. The sequence goes on from CM028137.1 coordinate 573,098,191, forward strand.
CAAGTTTTCTTGTGGCACCTATGAACTGGGGAACAGATAAGGGAGTAAAGGAGTTTTTACTACCATTTTCATGATTTACTACCATTTTCTGAATTTAGGAATTTGTTTCACCACTGCACATTTATTGTGTGTTGTTACATAGGAACACAACTGGCAGCACCATGTGAAGGTACTGTAACAGCCCTGGCTCCACATGCTAACAGAATGTAAGCATTAGAGCTGTGGACAAATAAACAGCATCAGCATCAGTTGTCTACAGTGCAGGACACCGCTTCAGAAGTTATAATAACAGAAACAATCTGGCACTCCCCATCAATATAAAAAGATGTTGCTCTCAGATAAAGTGCCCAAAAATATATTGAGGTGCCACAGAAAAACGTGTCTAGACGCATTTTGGATAAACGGTTCCTTTTCAAAAGGCACGCGAGACAAAGAATCAGTCACCTATATATATACACACACACAGCGCACACACACACACACACACACACACACGACAAGATGACGTCCCTAAATCCATGTCAACATGATTGTTTAAAACAGCAAATTATAAAGTGCACAGTGCAAACACATTAAATATAAGCAATGTAGAAGAGATATATATATATATGTATGTGTGTGTGTGTATATATATATATATATATATATATATATATATATATAAAATATACACAAAAATATAAATAAAAATCAAAACAGATCTCTAAAACATATTCTATAAAAACAATGATCTAATGCATTGGGAAATGTAAACTTCACTGGTCAGCTTTGTTTCCAGTGCAAATTCTGCTTAAGTTGAATATCTAGAAGAGAATCAGAAAAATTATATTGTGAATGTATAATCAAATAAGCAATTTCATAATACTTGTAGGGCTGGGAAATGGAGAAATTGAAAATAATTATTATACCAAACAGATGTTTGAAATGCACAGGAGAACCTGAAATTGTCAGAGTGCTTGTTTCAGGAGTCGCCACCACAGGAACTTACAAAAGTTTCCTGATGCTGACCAAACTTATAAGGCAAAAAGCAGAGGAACAAATTAAAGATTTTGTAAGCAGTAATTATACAGCACTTATTTCAAGTATGACATAATATCAAAATCACCATTTGCAGGGTATATATCCAGAAGCCCTCCTCTTTTCAGACGCTTATCAAAATCACCCACTCTGGGATTAGTGCAAACTTTGGCTGTGAAAGTGAGGTGATGCCCTAAAGGATTCCTAGACACTGCCATGTGTAGAGCTGTAGCATATTTGACATCATCATTGGAGATTGCCCTGCAGTGTTCATTTACCTGGTTTTGAATTGGCTAGTTTCCCCCACATAATAGGCATTACAACTACAAATGGCAACATGCACAATACCTGTACTCTGACAAGTAATAAATTGTCTAGCAGCATATTCTTTTTCATTGTGTGAATTCGTAAAAGTGTTCCATACAGAAGCATGCTCAGTAGACACATTTTTACAACAGAAGCAACCTGTCACTTGTTAGCCATGTAGTGTGTGTTGATCTGCCGTGATGACTATGGACTAAGGTATCCCAAGTGTACCTACTGCCTAAAAGTTATTCTTGGTGCAGCCTGAGACTTGATTGAGACTTGGGTCCCCCTCAAAATGTGCCAGTTTTGTTTAAAAAATGTCCTCTATTCTGGAAGCATGTGCTGAATAGGTTATAACTAATGTAAATCTGTTCTCTTGTTATGTGGTTAAAAGCATGGTACCAGACAGAAGATCCTATTTATTTTGGTTGCTAGCATGAACCCCAGCATTATGAATGTCTTCACCACTGTATCCCGTTTTAGAAGTTGCTCACTGGCCTGCAAGGACAGCAGTTGCAAAATGGCAGAGTTTCAGCAGTACAGGGCAGTGAGTAGGGAAGTATTGCAACATTCCAAAGTACTAGCAGTCAGTCAGTGGCTATAAAGCACCCAGTGGATTTGAGACTTGGTTTAGAGCTGGGGATCCAAACTATGCCAGTAGATGGAATTAGTACTGTTTAGACGAAATGCTACCAGGTGGAAGAAGCTAGCAGGAAATACTTCCCAGTCCTAAAATGATCTGGACCCTGCTAGGAATTGGTCACTCCGATGGTCTCACAATTTCTCCCTGCTGTCTCTGTTCCTTCACTTGCTGTTTCTGTTCTTTCTTTCTCCCTTGCTTCTCTGTGGTGAAATATGTATGTGTGTGTGTGTGTGTGTGTGTGTGTGTGTGTGTGTGTGTGTGTGTGTGTGTCAGGGATAGAATTAACTTTTCGGTACCTGCACCAAGGTGCATGTGGTGGCAAAGGTACATGCACCAGAGTCAGGTTACTTGCACTGGTGGGCAAAATTATAAAAAACTGAAAACATTATTTAACTGATTGTGGAATTGGTGCATACGAAAGAAATGTATTACTATTCTAAAATACTGCTTTCAAGCGAGGCAGGGACAGGTGTGTGTGGTTCTCTGTCTCAGAACTATACAAGGGCGTAGGTATGTATAGCAGAGATGATTATAACAGTAGTGGTGGATGGACAGTAGGCATAGACCAAGCACACACAGCAGCAAAAGCACTGCAGCAGCAGATGGTAGATACACTGCCTGTAGCAAACCTCACACTGTTTTGGCTATTTTTTTTATTTTTGCATGGGATGTTTATAACATAGTTGTGTTTCTTTTTAATGATGATTTTAAGGTGCAGGGTATTTTCCTCATTAATTTCAGACACAACTACTGTCGTTGGTGTAGCCCGTTAACTGTAGACTGGGAGCAGGGTCACAGTAAGAATTCTGTGCTGCTAATATGAATTAAATTAGATTTTACACAAATTACCCGCACTAAAATAAAAAAAAAACAATTAACAGCAAGTTAGGTATTTTGCTGCTGAGCTGTTCGGGAGCAGGGTCACAGCAAGACGTCTGTGTTGCTGACATAAATTAAAATAGATTTTAATACAAATTACTACCACCAAAAAAAAAAAAGAAAAACAATGGGCAGCAAGTTAGGGTATTATATATTTTTTTCCTCAAAACAATCAAGAGGGAATCGAGGTTGTGGTAGGTCATGGTAAAAGTTTATAACCACTGTTCCTGAGAAAGATTATCTATCTTTCTGTAATTTTAAAACAAACTAACAAAGCCTTTACAGTATACCAAATCAGTTCTCAAAGCAACTGCTGTTCAGTTGCCCTACTATCTCTCTGAAGTAAAGTCTGTTCAAAATCTACTTGGGAGGTGAAACCCCCAAATTGATCAATTTGCCTTCTGCCAAGTAATCAGTTTGCTTTGCTGAAATGTATTTTTTTTTACTTAAACAAAAGTATATCTGAAGAAAAGCATGCTCAAAATTGCCTTAGGAAGGGTGAAATCCTAACTTTATCTAATTTGCCTTCTGCAAATAATCTGTTTCTTTTGCTCAAAATACACTTTTTTAAACAAACAGAAGTCTGATGACCCTTCCTAAATATCTATAACCATTTAATGTATAACAAATTTCAATATCAATCACAAATTCCACTCACGGAAGAGCTTTGGCGCAAATGACTGTTCATTTCAGCAGTTCAATACAAAATGCATAGCTGACACAGACACGCATGCCTATGTGACCCTTACGACCACTAGGGTGACAGAAAGAAGCACACATGGTACAGTAAGGGTAAGACAGTATGCCAGAGCCAGATATGCCATTATTACCACCATGCCTCTTGTGCTCTGTACCCCCCTCGTGCTTCCAACACCCATCGCTGACTGGCAGTGACCACAGTCTCAGGCAACCCAGTGCCCACCCCAATCCTTTTATTACCAGTCACTACTGCAGCCCGGACTTCATGATTGACCTGCCGCCGGAGACTGTAGCCCCTCCGATGTCCAGTCGTATGATCCCGCCTCCTCTGAAAGACACTGAGCTCTTCCTTCAGCTCTCTGTCCTGACTCCAGCTCCAAACAGTGCTCGCTTCCTCGCTCAAGCTTCTCATTCCCGCGAAGTCCTCACTGTGGTGCGATGCATGCACACAACTTTAAATCAGCCAGGAAAAAGAAGTATTCAGCCTGTCTCTCTCCAGCACTGTGCCCCTTGTGGCAGCTTGTTGTAAATGCAGCCTAAAAGAACATGAATGAGCTACCTGCACCACAGTGCATGCGGGATTAAAACTATATGCACCAGCCTGTTTCTGCTTGCATAGGGTACAGGCTAAGTATGTTAATTTCACCCTGGTGTGTGTGTGTGTGTGTGTGTGTGTATATATATAAATCTTTGTGAAACTGGGATCCTTTGGTTGCAAATGTATAGTTATGATGTTTGAAATGATTGCAGAAAACTATTTGGGTTTCTTAAAAGGTGACAGTCTGGAACACTCAGGGTTAACCTTGAGATGCATTTTGACTTCCACAGACTTGTTCAGAGAGTTGTCAGCAAGAAACCAACTCAGGGACAATTAACTAAATGTACTCTTCAAGCTATCCTCAGGAAAGTAATTGACCGAGTTGTGGTACATTTTGTGAGAATCGAGGTGCAGTTTACAATAGTATGATGCAGAGTTTAAACAGACAGGAAAATACATCTTATAAAAAGGGAGCAATGTTTCGCTTTGAGAAGAATTTAATGGAAAACTCATATGAAGGACTTTTTGTTTCTTTTGCCTCTATGAAGTGCTATCGTGTACAGTTTTATGATTTTTATGTGAATTTTTAACTGGCAAGGCATAAAATAAGCGGGTTCGCATAGCAATTTGCTACTCAAAAATGCTGTTTGCTAATCAAGTTCAGCCTTAATTTGTAGAAGTTACTAATCAACTGAGATGCCGCATTGAGTAAGAATTTACAAACTGTGGTAATTCTGTCCTGCATTTGTGGTAAAAAGTACAGAATTGCGGAAACTATTATTGCAGTTTGACACTTTCCACAAAATTGCCCTCTTGTGGACTGTATCGTATAGATAAAAATAATCATTTATTGAAATTGCTTCTCAAACTAAGCTGGTTGCTAATAAAATGTTATTAGCAAAGACTTCTAATCAGGTTTCCAAATCTAATTTATGCTTCAAACTCCTCCTGGTCTTCCTGTGTTTCCTGACCTATGCCCTTCGACACACAGCCACCATCAAGCATCACAGTGGGAATCGGGGTGTAAACAAGAAGCTTAATATCCCAGGTTGGGAGTGGGCATCCAGGTGGAAAAAAAAATCTTAGTTTGAACATGTCATAATTGGCCTTGAGATGTTTAAGTATTTGTTGAAAACTGCTCGCAAAATATGTGGTGCAGCATGTTTATCTGCTGGTCCAGAACTTTCTTTTCTGCTCCTCACTGACCAATAAAAGGAAAAAAATGATGACCAACTTATATTTACAAGAGCATCTGTATCCCCACAAATGTGGCCTCTGTTTCCAGGTCCCAGCAGGATTTCATCTTCCTGTGCACTCATTATTCTGTGTGACGCTTAAAGCTGAACCAGTTAGAAAATCATTTGAAGAGGACATGCTGATAGCATTCATAGGACACACTGCTAGCTAGACTGTTGGTTACAGTAATTTATAAGACTGTTCCATTGATGACAGCTAGAGACCCAACAGGCCATGAGAATTTAAAGTTCTTGTCTTGTTTTATCCGTCCCCAGAACCCCACAATAAAATTGCCTCTGAGTAATTGTTTAGTAAAAGCATTCTACAAAAGAAACATAGATTACACTTATTTTGGATTCTACCTCCCACCCTTCTATAAATAGAGAATAATGCATATGTAGGGGTTGATATGAGTTTTTTTACACACCCAAGTTGTGTGGTAATATGTAAACATCAAGAGCGAAGCTGAGAGGTTTTACTATTGTCACACAACGAGGGTGTATTAAAAAAATCTACTCTCCACATATGTTTTATTTTTATAATAACTGGTGCAAAAAAAACTCAAAGAATTAGTTACGAAGTTGGCTATCACTTAATTTGCTTTTTAGCGATGGTGAACTTGTGAGTGTGTGTTTACCATTGGAGAATCATCTCTGCTGCCTCAGACAGTTTCATTGGTTTGTGCTGGTGTATGCTTCTCAACGCGAGGATATAAAGTCGTATCAACCTGTGGGTTGATATAGTTTTTTCGATCAACCTGTGGGTTGATACGACTTTCTGAGTTGCTAAAACTAGTTGATATTGGCTTCACCAGTTATCATGCTACTTATCTAGTGCTACCCTTGATTTCTTCCAGCACATAAGGGCATCTGTAAATTGGTAAACACTAAGTTGGGTCTTTGTATAAGCTCAAACAAAACCTTAACCTCTTTAGCTTGCCTATCCATAACCCATGGAGTCTTGCTTCTTAAGCTTAGTAATGTGGTCTCTGTAATCCTTGCATCTTCCAAAATTAATTTGCAAAAGTGGGAGTTGCATATATCTGCTGTTTCTCCATGTCCATAAGCTGCCATACTCATCATTGCATTTTATATGCTAAACTAGGATGGCTTCCACCTGCTGCCTTGCATGCTCTGGTACTTGGAGAGGTAACTTGCAATGTCTTGCAAAACCAGTCCCCCTTTTGCTGTCTAGTCTTCTCAACTGGTACCAAGCCTTTAAGATCTGTTAGTCGAGAAGAAGTACATATTCCGACGAGAGGACATGTCTGGGAGACATTTTTTCTGTTGCTTCCATAAGGACATGGAATTCTATTCACCTAGCCTTCACCTGTGCCATACTGCTACTACTTTCAAAAGGGATATTGCAGCCACCTCGTAAGTTTCATGTACTCTTGTGTCTAGAGCACTGTTTTTAGAATTGATGCTAACCATAGTCACTAGTGTTGGGTCAGCCCTCTGCTACCAAAGCTTGTCATGCTGAGTCTCACAAACTATTTATTTTGCCTGGTTTCATTAATCAGTTGTTGGCCCACCCACCAGTGACTATTAACTTTGTCCTTAATTTTGATTGGCTGTGTACTACCTATGTAATTTGTTATATACTGTGGAGTGTCAGTCATGGTTGCTGTACTGTACTTATATACTGAAACTTGACCCTGTATAACCTCCCAGGTCACCTGAAAATTAGCATTTAATTGTCTAGTGCACTTACCTGGTCAACACAAACTAAATAAATAAATACTGTAAATGTAACTCATGAATGTGGAATCAGAAGGCCACTGTTTATGAAGAATTGAAAGGATTGTGGAGGAGCTTGATTGACAGGGAAGTAATAGTTCACTGTTAGGGTGTTGCATCAGGGTATGTCACTTCCATTTTATTGTATATTCCGGGTACATTTATACAAGAAATGAGGCATGATGGTGGGTGGTGCATATATTATATAATGTACTAGTATGCTGGAGTTTGAACTAAGGTACATTAACAAGCACCCCCGGGACTTGCCTTATTCTACTTATGAAATGTGCAGTTGTTTAGCAGTGTGATGGTGTTTTATCTTTAAATGGGCAGTTTTATGGCATTAGTATAGATATGCAGTAGGGATTACTTTGAGATGGATTGTGTCTCCAGTTTGGTGCGGTTGCACTACAAAGGAGTGGGTTATGGTTGTAGTTGGTCCTGTTGCTTTTAATCACTGTTGCTAAGTTTTTGTTTTCTAGAGCTGGAAGCGTTGTTGTGGACAGTGCTTCCATGTGATCTGTGAACCTGACCTGGAACCCTGGCAGTTGATATGATGCCATGTCCTCTAGTTTGAGTGCCCTGCAGTGGAGCTGATGAGACTGAAGCAGAGTTTGAAACTATAGTCTCTTCGTGTGTTTACACAGTTTTTACATTGGCTACAGAATTATGCTCTGGTTGCTTCTTTGACTCTAGTGGTGATACACTGGCACATCTTATGGCCCATCTATGCCAGTGCAAGCGTCGCTCGAGAGGGCCGCGAGTTCAGGGGACTGGCAGTTGTTACTTGATGTCTGATGTAGGTGTGACAAATCAGTACACTTCTAGCACCTACCTGGTCTGTGGGCCCGGCTCACATTTGACAGTCTACCCAAGTGCTGCACATATAAGAGCTGCCATCACGGTGTGTTACTGGTTGGCACTATAATAAATACCCCAGAGCTGGCTGTTTGTTATTGTGAGGGTTCACGTTACGAAATACCCATATACTGTTAGAAGATGAAACCAACAGCAGCTTAAAGCTCAGCCTGATTCTCGCCTCTTGATTCTGTTTTGCCTTTGAAATTCCAAAAGCATTTGACTTGCAAAAGACCTGTATTCTCGCCAAGTACACTATCATGCTGAAGTCCCTGTTTGTGAAAACAGTTGGCAGTGAAAGCACGTAGTGATTCCTCTTGTTTTCAAAGAATGCAGTCTGTTTTGCCTACCACACATTGTTGCAAGAATTACAGCTGGCACATGGAGTCTGGTTAGGTTGTTTACTTTTAGGTTAAAAGTTTAAATGAAGCCTCTGTCTGAGAACAGGCGGTGAAGGTACATCACAATTCCTTTTGTTTGTGAATTGCATAAGTCATGGATTTCAGCAGTCTATTGTTAGCCAGTACATTATCGAACTGACAGAATCACCAATTTTTAGGTTGGTGGAGAGGAATGCATCAAGTAGATACTGTAATAGAGTAGCAAAAGAATGGCAAAAGACTGTTTCTGCTATGGTTCCCTGTCCACAACTTCTGTTTAACAACACTGTATTCTGGGAACCAAGCATGTTGCATTGATGAAAGCAGTGCTTCCAGTCCACACTGCAACTTACACCATTTACACTGCTGTGCTTTCACAGCTCCGTGGAGCTTCAGAAGCAGAACAAGGAGGTATTTACCATGATCAGGTAAATGTCCACACTGCCACATCTCCACTATAGCAACCAAAGTGCTCATGTTGCATCGGTGTAGGTATGGTAGTGTAAACAGGCCTTTGTTGCTGGATTCCAGATAGGTAAGTGGATATTTACTATATTTTAGATACATTTTTGTAGCTGTTTCATTGATTTTATTTTATGCTGTATGTATTTATTAGTAAAATATTTTATTAAGGAAAATGTCCATTGAGACTAGGCTCATTTTCAGTGGTGTTCTGCATAATTTTATACACAGGATTGCACAACATGGGGAGCAGCTAGTACTGAAGGTGAGGAAGGATGGGAGCACGGTTGCAGGAGATGAAAGGGTAGCAATCATAAAGGACTCCATAATTAGGGGTATTCCCTGGGAAGGAAAGGGGAACCCAAATTGTAAGCAGGAGGGCGTTTGTATGATGGGGCTGACAGCGGGAAGTGGGTCCCAGAATAAGGAAATAGTAAGGAGGTTGGAAGAAAACCTAATTTTAGTAATACTTGGAGTAACTAACGATCTAGCTGGGGAAGAGTGGCGGTAGTGCAAAGTAGGTTCAGGGAGTCAGGAAGATCTGCAGGGAGGAAGTAAGTTCGCTGGCCTTCTCAGAGGTGATACCAGAACCAAGGCCAGTACAGCCAGGAAAAGAATAGAGCATTTTAATGATTGGCTGAGGAATGGTGCAGAGGAGAGGTTCATCTGTGTTGGGGACTGGGAGGAGGCCTGGTCAAACAAAAACTCTCTTCAACAGACAGGTTACACCTCAGTATGGAGGGTTTGAAGGTACTCTGGGGAATAATTAACCAATACACTGAATTCAAACCTGGGGCGAAATCTGCAGGCTCAAAAACTCCCAAGAGGAGAAGGTCGAGGAACCTCTCTCAGCAGTGATGGAAGAGGTCTGAGGAGGAGGTGGAAGGGTAAGAAAACAGCAAAGGGTGGAGGGAGTGAGGAATATATCAAGGGTAGGTGGGGGTACACAGAGGGGAGAAATGTGAAGAGAGGGAAGGGAGGTCAGATTATAGGTGGTGTCTCTGAATGCGCAGTCTGGGAACGGGATGAATGACTTGCAGGCGCTTATAAGCAGACAAGAGGATGAACATAGCTGCGGTAATCAAGACTTGGGCAACACCACACCATGACCGGAACCTTATGTTCTCTGGATATAAACTATAATGGGGGACAAGATAGTTGGGATGGGGGAGTGGTGGCAGTTTGCATCAGAGAGGAATAACTTGCATGAGGGAGGAGTCAGAGGAAGGGAAGGTGGAGGCCTTATGGATTCAGTTACAGTCCAATAGATGGAGAAGGGTGAGGATGAGGGTGATTTAAAGAACACCCAGCCAAGATGAAGAGAGGGACAGGGAGCTGAGCTTGCAAATATTGGAAGCTTCAGGAAAGGAGAGGTGGAAATTGTGGGGAGTTCATCCTGTCCAAGGTGGAGTGGAGCGTACTCATCCACAACATGTGCTAGGAGTCGGGTGATCCTGGAAGGACTTCAGAGTGGGTTCTGACCCAGGATATCACAGAACCAATAAAAGTAGAGGCAGATCTTGGGGTGTCTTAGTCATCAGGAACATAGGAATTTCATAGTCGGTGAAGCAGGATCCACATGGAAGATTTTGAGCAGTACCACTGGGGCTACCCACCGATGTCACCAACCCTATGGAGGTGTGAGTGGCCCCGCTCCTTCCTCAGTTCTTTCTGCCATCTATTCTGTTAGCATGGGTCTCTGTGGAATCTCCTACGAGTTTCGCTCCATTTTGCCTATGACCTTATTTTACTTTTTCAGAATCTTTCTTTTTTCATTTTTTTTTTTTTTTTTTTTTTTAACAAGAGATTCTCTACCTTATTTATGTCAAGAGTTATTCCTCCCATTCTCTTTTCCGTCACTGCCACTGCAGAAAGAAGATTGCCTCTATGGACAAACATTCTCTGTGTCGGGCCTGACCATAATGTCTCGGACTGTGAGCTCTGCCATAAATTCAACTCAAACCACCCTAAGGCAACGAAAAGGCTCAGAAACGCTCTGATGGAACAACAGGTAGCACGTCATGCAGGGTCCTCCAGTCCCACCTTCCCAGTCGCTGACAGGTTCATCACACCTGTCTCTGACCAGGTCTCTGTTCCTATCAGACCCATAACGACAGCGCCGGGCCTGCCTTCAGGGTGACCAGTCACCTCAGATCCTCTGCCCCCAGTTTGTCCACGCTGGATCGCTGACGACAGCCCTCCTGTGATGCCTGTTGTTTCTCCAGGGCATCGGGCCCTAAGGCCTGACAGATGGGTTGTCACACCCCGTGCCGCTGACCCTCTTCCATCAAGGCAACAGTCTAATCTTGTCAATTCTAATGGTATCCTAACAGAGTTTACTACGGTATTGGTCCTTCAAAAGGGTGCTTCAAACAACATGAAGTCTTGCTATATTATGACTGTTGCAGTTTGTCCCACCATTAGAACTGCTCCGAGGTGAAAGAGTTAACTTCATGCAGGCATGGAACTTAGAGCGCAAGCTCGGTTAGAGAAGCTCTGTCTGGGATATTTCAAACCGAACTGTCAGATTCTTTACTCCACCACTGAACAGTCGCCCGGAGATTCCTCCTACTGCTCAGTTCATTTTCCCGGTTTGAAGAGTTTTTCTCGTGTTAAATTCAACCGCGATTATCATTATTTTAACCGCAAACCGATCGGTTCAAGCCTGTTTATGGTATTGTAAGTAATAGATAGGTTTATTTCTGTGTGGAACTTGTAAATGTTTATCGGTTCGGTTTGAGCCGATCAGGTTGTGTGGAAACTTTATTCTGAAGCATTTAGAATGCGGTTCCGGTTCTTATCGGTTCTAAAAAAACGGATTTCATTACGGTTTTTCCACGACCTGTGACATGGTTGGGAACCGATAGGGTGTCTTGCCTGGCACTGCCAAAAAGGCAAGTTTTGGTTAGGCTGCATTATGTCTGAGAAACCAAAAGAAAACTGGCCCACTGGGTTTCAACACTAGTGTCTGTGGGGAAGCCTTTGCCAAGGCTGACCCACACACCACATTGTTTATTGTCTGGGGTTTGACCACCTCAATGCAGACTGCCAGATTTGCAAGAATTTCCCGCAGCTACCCTAGATAAGAGAGTTGGTAGGCTCAGGGAACGAGAGGCCAAAAGTCCGCTGACCCGATGGCCAGCCCGTTCAGTGCCAACCGAACCGGAGGGAGTGCCCTCTGACCAGGGCCAGACTTCCTCGGCAACGTAAGCTGACTCTGAGGAGCCAGTTCCAGCAAAGAGAACTAGAAAATCAGCAGGTGTGGAGTCAAAACCTTCTCCAACTGCTGCAGAGATAGCCAGGGCAATCCAAATTGTCCAGTCACTTTCTCGATTCCGTCTCAACCGCCACTATCTGGCAAGAGGTCGGTTCGGTCTGTTCCACCGTTCAAGAATATGATATAGAGGAGTTTTATGAACCAGAAGAGGGGAGGATGATTATGAACAGTGTGAATGTGACTTTGAAAGTCTGGATGTGCCCATTGAACCGGACATCTCCCCAGACAGACCTTTAGGAGAATCTCCCCAGGCTTGCTGAGTCCCTTCATTTTCTGTTTTATAAAAAGTTGTTGAACCTCCAGCTTCCTTGGAGGAAGCTGTGATGAGCAAGAGGAGCCTGACTTTGTAGAGATGATGGATATCCCAGAGTCCAGGAGATTGTCTATTCCTTTACATAAATCCTTTAGGAAACAAACAATAAAAATTTTAAAAGCTCCTAATTCTGTGCCTGCTGTGGATAAAAAGATGGACAGGAGGTACACTTTGTCAGGTCCTGATACAGAATTTCTTTCACAGCAATGCAGCCATGTTGGGTAGTTCAGGCTGCAGCCTGTGATAAGGCTAATATTCCTGGCTTCACATCCTCCTGACAAGGACTCCAGGAAGATTGATGCCTTGGCAAAAAACAATACATGGCAGCATCCCTGGGACTCAGACAAACAAATTATATGGCTTATGTTGCAAGATACCAAGAATCTAGATGGGATACTGTCATGGCTTTAGCCAAACAGGCCCCTGGCCAGCTTGCCAAGGAGCTGAGCAGGTGGCTGCTGATGGTATTGAGGCATCTAAGGTGCAATTCCATGCTGCAGTGGATTCTAATGATGTATCCTCTAGAGTCATGGCTACATCTGTGGCTTTTCGAGATTGGCTTGGCTCAGGTGTACTAGTTTGTCACAGGATACCCAGGCTAAGGCTATGGATTTTCCTGTGGTGGGAAATTCTCTGTTTGGGAGCAGACAGAGAATTATATGAAGAAATGGATGAATATAGAACCATTTATAGAGTGCACAAGCCAAGGAACGCAAGCCACTCCTCAGAGGCAGCCCCAGGGGTAGAGGCAGGCCTTTCACAGGCCTTTACAAACCCAGGCCTCCTCTTCAGCTTATGATCAGAGGGGTTCTTCAGAGGAGAGGCAGATGGGGTATAAGCAGGCCTGCTCCTACCCTCAGCATAAAGCCCTGCCAAACAGGCACCCTGATGGGATGCCCAGGGCGGTTCTCCATTACCTGTAGGGCAGGCTGGCTTACTTGCGTCCAGGACTGGGAGTCTTTAACATCAGACAAGTGGGTCCTGGAAGTAGTTAAGCCAGGGTCTGGTTCTCAGCTTCAAAAATTTCCAAAGATGAGAATCAGATCTTTTCCACCTGCAAACCCTCTAGAGACTCTTGCTTTGGAAACAGAAGTCTCAACCTCCTGGCTCTCAGAGCTGTAGAAAGGGTTTCTCCCCACACACCAGGGCAAGGGTCTGTACTCCAGGTACTTCCTTATCCCAAAAAGACAGGAGAGTGGCGCCATCCTGGACCTAAGATATCTGAACAAGCACCTTTAAACCAAAATTCAAATGGTGACTTGGGAATTATTTTACCCTCCCTAAGGCCAGGGACTGGCTAGCTTCCTGGACCTCAAGGATGCCTACTTCCATGTTCTTATCAGAAGCTCCCACCGAAGTACCTCAGATTCAAACTGCCCTCAGGCCATTATCAGTTCAGAGCAATGCCCTTCGGCCTACCTCTGCCCCAAGGGTATTCACAAAATGCCTGGCAGTAGCAGTTGCTCATTTAAGAAGGCAAAAGATTGCCATCTTTCCCTACCTAGACGACTGGCTCATTGTGGGTCAGTCTCCAGACCAGGTCAGATCACACCTGCAAGTTACCCAGCAGCTGCTTACCTCTCTGGGCTTTCTCTCAATCTTCCAAAGTCAGTTCTGGAACCTGTCCAGGTACTCACCTTTATAGGTGCAGAACTGGACACAAAGCAGGCCAGAGCCTTCCTTCCCTAGAAAGGGTAAGGACCCTGTGGCCCTGGCCTGCCCCTTCACTCTGCAGGTCTCGACCAGCAAGGCATTTCCTACAGCTCCTAGGACACATGGCTGCTTCCACAGCTGCAGTGCAAGGAGCAAGATTTCAGATGAGGGACATTCAGTTCCATTTGAGAGCCTTTGGTCTCAAAGAAGAGATTCCCATCCAAGTTGATCCCAGTGACTCAACCCTGATCCAGGCCCTCAGTGGTGGCAGGATCAGAGCAATCTGAGACAAGGGTGCCCTTCATCCCTCTCTCTCACTCCTTGACCCTTACTACAGATGCGTCCCTCTTGGGATGGGGAGCTCACATGGGCGACCTCTCCACCCAGGGATTGTGGTCCCCTCAGGAATCTCTGCTCCACATCAATCTGTTGGAACTCAGAGCTGTTTTCTAGCACTTCAGGTTTTTTCTGCATCTGTTCAGAACAAAGTGGTACAGGTCAGAACAGACACCACTACAATGTGGTACATCAACAAACAAGGGGGCACTCGGTCTCGGCCTTGTGCACCGAGGCGATGAAGTTGTGGTCTCTGGCTTATTCCCTGAACACTTTCCTCATAGCAGTTCACCTCCCAGGCAAGGACAATGTCCTGGCAGATGTCTCAGCAGGATTTTCCAGGGCCATCATGAATGGTCTCTGGATCCCCAAGTACTTGGGATAGTTTTTGCCAGATGGGGCACCCTCAGATAGATCTTTTGCAGCCCCAGACAATCATCAACTTCCACTTTTGTTGCAGGCCCCAGTGTTGGGCTCAGTCCCTGGATGCCTTTCTCCTCGATTGGGAAGGAAGTTTCTATGCCTTCCCCTTCCCTCTCCTGTTCAAGGTGCTAGTCAAAATCAGATCTCAGCCCTGCAAGATGATCCTGATTGCTCCAGACTGGGCCAGGCAGCCCTGGTACCCACTCCTTCTGTCCTTAGCAGCCCATCTTCCCTGTGTCTCCCCAGGAACCACAATCTGTTAACCTGTGCCCAGGGAGAGTCTGTATCCGAATCTCAATCCCCAACCTCAAGGCCTGGCTCTTGAGGAGTTAGAGTTTGCTGATCTACAACTTTCTCAAGGTGTTCTCAAATCTTGAAAGCTGCTAGAAAGCCTTCCACTAGGGCTACTTATAATTCCAAATGGAAAAGGTTTTCCATATGGTGTTCTGGGAAGCATATTTCCCGGAATCTGCTGATTTGCCCACTGTTTTGGACTATATGGTCCATTTTAATTCCTTGGGACTGAGACCAGCTACCCTGAAAGTGCATTTGGCAGCTGTCTCTGTTTTTATTTCAGCAGGAAGCCCTCTCTCTTCTGCTCACCCTGTATTTTCCAAGTTTTTTAGGGATTGCTTCATACTAATCCACCATTCAGGACCCTGCCCTGCCTGGGATCTTAATGTTTGCATTGCTCAGCTGATGCAACCCCCTTTGAACCTCTGTCTTCGCAGAGCTTAAGTACTTGACTTGGAAACTGTATTTAGTAGCCATCACTTCTGCCAGGCGTATAAGTGAGTTACAAGCTTTGTCAGTGGAGGCTTGACTTTATTCCTTTCACAGGGATAAGGTAGTCCTCAGGACTAACAGGAAGTTTTTTGCCTAAGGTGGCTTCAGATTTCCACCTTAATCAATCTATTTCACTTCCAGTGTTCTTCACTGACCATTCCTCCTCTGGTGAGAGGAGGTTGCACAGCTTAGATGTTAAGAGGGCCTAAGTTACTACATAGAGCGACCTAGGGTCACAGGTTTGACTCCTCCAACTATTTCTCACTTATGGTGAGGTTGGGATAGGAAACCTGCCACTAAAGAGAACCATTGCCAGGTGGATTGTCTCTTGTATCCAATTTTGCTATCAAAACTGGGTAAGGTTCCCCTTCAGGCCTGAGGGCTCACTCTACCAGAGGTACAGCTGCGCTCTAGCTGCTGCCAGAGACATCCCTATCTTAGAGATATGTCAAGCAGCTACTTGGAAAACAGTACACACTTTCACCAAGCATTACTCCTGGATATCCAGGCCAGGAGGATGCTCGGTTTGCACAGCCGTGCTTCATAGCCTATTCCCTAAGTAGGTTCTGTCCCTCCTCCATGGAGGTACTGCTGTGTAGTTCTGTAGAAGTCATAATATAGCAAGACTTCATGTTGTTTTGAAGAAAAATTACTCACCTTAGTAATGTTGTTTCTTCTAATGGAGTCTTGCTATTATGACCTCCCCAGCCTGCCCTCTCAGAACTTATACTTGGGGTATGGGGTGGCAGTTCACTGTTGGCACTTATTGATGCCCCTTTTATGTTTTCCACCCCTTCTTTTGGGGTGTTCGGTGTTGTTTTTATTTTATTTTATCTTATCTTTTCTGGTTCCCTGACTTGAGTCTTGGTGTTGGGACCAGGAGAATGTGTTAACATTTTAGTAGCCAGTTGGCTAGTGTAGGTTACAGCTTCCACACAGAACCTTAGTGAGTTTTGCTCAGAAGATCTGACAGTTTCGCTTGAAATATCCCAGACAGAGCTTTTCTTAACCGAGTCAAGGCTTCAAGTTCCATGCCCCGCATGGAAGTTAACTCTTTCACCTCCGAGCAGTTCTAATGGTGGGACAAACTGCAATAGTCATAATATAGCAAGACTCATTAGAAGAAACAACATTACTAAGGTGAGTAATTTTTTCTTATAGGCCTAGGTCTTTGCACTGTTGATGGCCCTGGCTAGTCGACGCCACGCCTGCCTCCTCGGTTGTTACCTGTGGACGGTTGTCAGTCCTCGTTCATTGGACCTCGATGTGGAGCAGGTAGACATCGAGGAGGAGTACCATCCTGACCTCATCTTGCCTGAAGAAGAAGAGGAAGAACCTCCTTCCTTTGACAGGTCCGCTGCCTCTTCAGTGAATGAGGACTGTCAAGCATACCCCCAGGTGTCCTCCGGGAGGACCCTACTTTCTGCAATGTTATGAAGCTGCTGTCCTCAGCCATGGGCTTCCATATCGAGGAAGAGGATGCCACCAGATTTTCTCTGGTAGACTTCCTGGATATTCCAGAATCTCCTCCTGAGATCATTCCCTCCTATCCTCTCGGCCCTGAGGAATGCCACTGCTGCTGTTTGACACAGACCTGATATGGTTCTGGCCATGCTTGCAGGGCGGATGTTATATCATGCCACCTGCCAGGGCTTTCCTTACTATGGTGCCCAGCCTGAGACTGACTCTGTGGTCACAAAGCGGCCCATGACAGGTCGAAGGCGCATAAGCACCTCAGTGTCTCTCTCCCCAAGACCAGGAATCCTGCAGAATTGACCTTTGGGGTAAAGGATTCATGACTCCTCTGCCTTGGGGCTGAGGACTGCCAGTTATCTCTCTTACATGGTCAAATACCAGAACACTGTCTGGAAGGAGGACAAGGCTGCTGCCCAGGCCCTCCCAGACTGTACCCAGAAACAGGAGGTTCTCAAATTTTGCAGAGTGCAGAGGTCCAGCAAAAGGTGCTTAATGCCCCTTTCAATGGCTCTAAATTATTTGGGTCAGATGACCAGAACATCATCAGTGATCTACAGGCATCCTCAGGGCTATTAAGTCTGTCCACTCGCCTATCATACAGCAGCCTAGGAACAGACAGCACCTCCCTTTATAAGGTGTCCCACAAGTCTGCAGCAGACTCCTGACCCAGGCAAGAGAAGGGCCTCCCCTGCCTTGCCTATCCCCACCTCCTCTGGCACTGCAGCCAAGCGCCCTAGGGTTACTGATCAGCTCCAGCAGCTGGATCTCCTCTGATTGACTCCTTACTAGACTCCTCCCCCTTCTGGTCCTTGACCAAAAGGCGATGGTCGGAGTCAGTTTTCTCCATCCTAATCAATGGAAACCATCACTTCAGATGCCTGGATTCTTCGGATTATAGAGAGGGGTCACACTCTGGAACTCACAAGGTGCCCCCAGAGTCTCCCCACCTCAGTACCCTTCGCCTATACCCAGTCCGTCTGTCCGACCTCCGGGAGGAGGTGCAGTCCCTACTTCAGAAAAAGGCCATTAAGCCAGTGCCTGGGTATCAACAGAACAAGGGATTTTATTCCAGGGTCTTCGTGGTCTCCAGAAGAACCTGAGAGCTGGATCCCTTCTAGACCTCAATCTGTATATCCAGTACAGAAATTATGCATGGTCACCCTGCCAGGCCTGATGCCTCCACTCAAACAGGGTGACTAGCTGTGATCCCTGGACATGCAGGATGCTTACCTGCGATCTCGATGTTTCCACTGCACAGGAGATTCATCTGGTTTCTCTCTTAAAGTGCGCACCACCAATTCAAGGTACTGCCCTATGACTTATCCTCTGCACCGTGGTCTTACAAAGTGCTCGAGTCCCATGTGGAGTCTCGCTTCACTTTTAAAATATCAATTATGTAGAAATTAGACCTCGGTTTTAAAAAGAATGACATTGTAGAAGTCTGTATAGTTCATAGTATTAAGCATTTCCTTTTCTTTTATTCTCCTCCTGAATTGCCGACCTCGTCCATGCACGAATTCATGCCATTCAGTGCCATCTCAATGTCTGGTACACGCAGTAAGGGAGCGGACCACGGTATTTCTGTCGGTGCACGACGAGCAGTCATTTTTAGCAAAACTTCACATAAAAAGGCGTTATGCACTGTGTCAATCGAGCAAACGGGTGAAAGCTCTGTTAAGCCACAAATGCAAGGGTACTGTAAACTGCTGAAAATCTGACAGTGCCACTTTGTAATTCTAAAAGAAATATACTAAAGGGAAATGTCCATAAAGAAACGGGTCCCACCTCAGTGTGAGGCAGGGCCCGATTAAGACTTTTAGGAGATGTGATATTTTTTACCAGTCTATACCTGTTCTCGGTATAGCACAGAGACATGTCACAGCTCCAAATGAACTTTAGAAACTACTGAATACATAGATATAAAGGATAGACCTCATGGCTGATCCCTGCATGACAAGTCATTCTCAGGACAACCATGGGTGGTTGTATGGCGTGCCGCCTGCACTACTGAATCGTAAAATGCCGGGCAGAGAGGGAGGCAGGATCAACCAGATCAATTATTAAAATACTTAAAATTGCCAAAAGGTAAAAAAAAAATAATACATCTCCTAAAAGTCTTAATTGGGCCCTGCCTCACACTGAGATGTGGGGCTTATTCTAACGTGGACATTTCCCTTTAAGCTCATCCAGTTGATTAACTAATAAAATGTAAAGGCTGGTAAAAAGAATGAAACACGAAAGAGAAGAGGAAAGAACAAAAGATATATGAAGAAAGAAAGAACAGAGTGAGTGTAGTGTGCTGGCAAGAGTGGTTGAACACAAATAAAATAGGAGTTAACATTTATCAGTGGGAGGAGAAGTTAGTGGTCAGGACCCACAGGCAGCCTCTTATGTTATTGTTCTAAGCAAGAGGTATGATGTAGTGGCAACTTGTAAACCAAAAGAGTTATAAATAGTACTCCATTTTGAGTGGAATTCTTTCCTGTCCACATGCATGGTGAGCTAATCCATTTTTTAAATCCATAAGCATTCCTGTCACCATTCATTAAATGGAGGTGGTCTGCTTTCAATCCAAACTTTGAGTATGGTGTTCTTAACTGAAGCTCCTATCAGTGCATAGAATACCTGCATTCCTTTGTCCAATTAACTCTCATCACAGTGCCTTGTGACATAACTTTCAAAATCAAACCTATCCTTAGTCCAAGGCATGTTCTCAAAAGATCCCTTTACTTTTTGTCAAGATCCTGGATAGGGTTATATTTCCATATCATGTGCATAAAGTCAGCTCGGTTGTTAACATACTTTGAACAGTTTGAGGTGACTCTTCATCTAGTACTGGAGCCCACTCGAGAGGGAGCAATATTAGACTTGATACTCTCAAATGGAGATGGAGAGGATCACAGATGTAGAAGTGGGTAGCCATCTGGGAACTAGCTAACATCGAACAGTATGGTTCACAATAAAACAGCAATAGAGTCAAGCCATACAAAGACAAAAGTACTGGACTTTAGGAGGCTGACTTTGCTAAAATGGGTGAGTGCCTAAGGAATGCACTAGCAAATGGGCGGGAAGGAGGTGGAAGAACAATGGGAATAATAAAACTGCCATCACAGAGGTAACAGCCTTGTGTGAAGCAAATAAACAAAACAAGACGATGTAAGAAACCACTATGGTTCTCAAAGGAAGTGGCAGTGAAGGTTCAAGAGAAAAGAAAGCATTCAGGAAGTACAAGGAATCTCAGCAGGAGCAGGACAGAGAACTGTATCAGTTAAAGCAAAAGGAGGCTGGGAAGGCAGTCAGAACAGCAAAGGCCCAAACTGAGGAAAAGATAGCCAACTCAGTTAAGAAGGAATAAAACCTTTATAGGTACATCAGGAGCAAAGGAAGACCAAGGAGGGATAGTGAGGCTTAATAAAGGGGAGGAGGGTGGGCAGAGGAGAATGTGAAAAGGCAGAGATACTAAACAAATATTTTGCTCAGTATTTACAAAGGAAGAGGGGAGGTACATAAAACAAACAGTAGTAACACTCTGGATACAGAAGCTGATACCAGCCATTTACAGAAGAAAGGGTTCTGAAGAACTCTTAAAACTGAAAGGTGGACAAAGCAATGGGGCCTGATGGGATTCATCCTAGAATTCTAAAGAACTAAGGGTAGAACTAGTGACACCACTGACTACCCTCTTTAACAAATCATGGGAGGATGGGGTGGTATCCGAGGACTGGAGGAGCGCAGATGTGATTCCCCTTCACAAAAGTGGAGCAAGGCAGAAGCAGGAAACTATAGACCTGCTAGTTTAACCTCAGTGATAGGGAAAATGATGGAATCACTTCAAAGGAAAGAATTGTCACAGATCTAGAGGCCAGAAGGGCACAGGACCCTAGGCAGCATGGATTCACAGCGGGAAGGGTCATGCCAGACTAATCTGATAGATTTCTTTGACTGGGTGACCAAAGTAGTAGATCAGGGAGGGACTGTGGACATGGCCTACCTAGACTTTAGCAAGGCATGTGACACAGTCCCACACAAAAGATTAATATATAAGTTAGCCAGCCTGGGAGTGGGTCCCAGGATGACAGCCTGGTAAAGAATTGGCTGGAGAATAGGACACGAGAGTAATAGTAAATGGAGTCCACTCAGAAGAAAGGAGGGTTACTAGCGGGTACCGCAGGGTTCAGTTAGACCAGTCCTCTTCAATGTCTTTATAAGCCAACATTGCAGAAGGACTGGAAGGAAAAAGTATGTCTCTTTGCAGATGACACTAAGATCTGCAACAGAGTTGATGCACAGGGTGGGGTGGAAAGGATGAGAAGGGACTTGGCAAGGTTAGAGAATGGTCAAATGTATGGCAGCTTAGATTCAATGCTAAGAAGTGCAAGGTAATGCACCTGGGAAAACAAAACCCAGGGAAGAGTCACAATGGGGGTGAGATACTAACAACAACAAAAATGGAAAGGGACCTGGGGGTAGTCATATCAGATGACCTAAAGGTGGGCAAGCAATGAGAAGGCAGCAAGGAGGGTTGGGGATACTGGGATGCATAGGGAGAGGCATCACCAGTAGAAAAACAGGAAGTTATTATCCTCTGTACAGACAGCTGGTGAGACCCCATCTGAGTACTGTGTGCAGTTCTGGAGAACCAATCTCCGCAAAGACATAGACAGGATGGAAGCTGTCCAGAGGAGGGCACTAAAATGGTGCAGGGTCTGCACCGGAGGACATATGAAGAGACTAAGGAGCTTAATATGTATAGCCTCGAGGAAAGGAGGAGAGGGGGGACATGATAGAAACTTTCAAGTACCTCAAGGGAATCAACAAAGTCCAAGAGGGTAGCATCTTTCAAAAAGAGGTGTGCAAGAACAAGAGGGCACAATTTGAAGATAGAGGGGGCGTGCCAGAGGTAATTTAAGGAAGTATTTTTCACAGAGAGGGTTGTGGATGCATGGAATGGCCTTCCGGGGGTTGTGGAATTCAAGCATGCATGGGATAGTCATAAGGCAATTCTGGGGGTGGGGGTAGGAAGAAGTAGGCTGCTGGTTAACTGGGATCTGCAGCTTATCCAGTAGGCAGGAAATGGGCAGACTGGGTGGGCCAAGCGGTCCTTATCTGCCACAAATTCTATGTTTCTATGTTTCATCCCATTTTAAAAGATGGTATGGTGTACCATACATGTTATGTAATGACAAACTGGATTCATTTCATATTAACTGTTTTGAATGTCTTAAGTGAGAAAGTCCATATTTTCTTCAAATCCCAGCCATCTAGAAGTTTATCTAGCACATGGGACCACCACTGAATATTCTCTTCTGCACTTCCTTATCTGTTCCACCAAAGCTACAGTATACAGAGATTTTGTGATGCACTTGTATGTGGAGTAGGAGATTTTGGTTATGCTTGTATCCCCATCTTCACAGCTACTGAAGTGTTCCAAGAATTGAAGACATCAGTGTTGTGTAATGATCCTTTTCTGATTCTGGTACCCCAAATGTGGGCTGCAAGCCATTGAAGTCTGTAAAAATAGTGTTTTGCCATATGTCTTCAATTTTAACTATTCCTTTCTTTCCCCAATCATCCCTGCAAAATAGATTCACTCTTTCTAAAATTGGAGTTCTCCATATGGGGTAAAATAGACCTATGCAGATTGGGTTTTGTAATGCAGTGAAAGTGCCAGTTGTCTTACTGAGTCAGAAATTATTCTGTTCTGGATATTCTTGTGAGGCTTGCAAAAGATCAGAGAAGCAATATTAATATTTTGGGTTTCTAGCACATCTGTCTCTATATTTAACCAATCTGGTTAGCCTTATTAACTTCATGTGCATCATACCATTTGGAATTTGGAATAATCTACACGCCAGATAATAATCCTTTAGCCTGACCATTTTGTTATATGTGAGCTCTAGCACAGATCAAATTTATTATGAAGCCATGTATATAAGAGAACCGCTTTATTGGGTATTTTCACTGGAAGCTTCAGGCATCATGAAGAGGTATAAGGCTCTAGGCAGGATATTCATTTTAATTGTTTCAATTTTGCCCCATAGATCCAAAGGCAGAGAGTGTTCCACTTATTGAGGCAATACTGTATCTTGGATATCATGCTGCTTGGATTCTTAGATGCAGTTTTATTAATATTCTTGTATATTTGTACTCCTAAATAAGTAATGCTCTCTTCACTTCATGCTATGCCCATCTCAGTAATGTCATTCTTGACGATCTGTTGTTTAGGGTAAGAATAGAGTCTTGTTTTTGTTCAGTTTGCAGCCTGAAACATCCCAGACCACCTATAGTAATTTAGGAATGGATTCCTTGGATTTAAAATCGTAAGCAGTATATCAGCGTAAGAGAAATAGTGTATTCCTTTTGTAAGATGTTAATTCTCTTAATGTCAGAATTAGTTACAAGCCTTGTTTGTTTATTTTTTGATGACCGGTAGGTGCACTAGACACAAAAGTGACTATTTTCAGGCATGACCCGGGAGGTCACAGCATATAGAGATACAGGTACAAAGCTGAGTGTGTACAACACTTCACATGTAGGAGGTGCAATAGGAGAGTATATCAGTTTAAAACAAATGTTGCCCCAAGGCACACCAAGTATGTCATACATGTAGTTGGCAAGTGCCCGTGATTACATTCATAATAAATCCCATTCAAAGTGCGAAGTGTCTGAGAGTAACATTTGAGCATAAATATAATATACATTCAGCTATCTATATACATATTCGCTGCAAAAGATAGGTAGATTGGAAATTCAGGAATAGTGCATGGAGAGAGAGAGGATGGATAGGAGAGGGTAGGGTAGACAAGTGGGGGAGAAATTAGTAACAAAGTGTTAAGTTTACACAAGAAAAGCATGAGGGAACTATGAAGAAGCATAGTACAGGGAGCCATGGCCTAAGGTGGGTTGAACGGGTGCACTGGGCACGCCCAGCATGGAGGAACGATGCCTCCTCTTAAAAGTGGCATGACTGGGCCAAGTGTACATCAATGGTCAGCGAGTTCCAGTAGTTGTGGGCTACGATGAAAATCCTGATTTATCTTTGGTTTTACATCGAGGAATGCTTAGCAAGGAAAGGTCAGCAGATCGGAGGCCAGAGGTGGGCTGAAGGGTTAGCACAGAGGTGAGGGAAGTGGACATGTTGGACCACAGTACACTATCCAGAAGATTCCCAAGAGAGAGGAGGCAGTGGACCATGGGAGAGGGTCATTTTAGGTCTGCATATAGCAGGTAGTGATGTTTCATCCTAGAGGATGCAGAGGCGCATTGGTATATATTATTGTAGGTTGTGTCCCACCTGTGAAGGGAAGCCTTTGTCCCATTGCTGTAGATTACAGCTCCATATGTGAGTGATGGGTATAGGATTCCTCTGGCAATGGCCAACCGTACAGAAGGAGTTAGAATATGGCTCGCTTTATAGGCTAATCCTAGTTTAGCATTTACAGCCTTGCACGTGGAGGTTATATGGGTGTCGAAGGGATTCATCAAGCAAGACACACAGGTATTTAAAGGAAGTTACTACATCCAGTGGGCACCGCAGCACGGAGACTGAAAAGATCACGGCTGTGTGTTAGTTTAGCAGATAATGGATCCAGTGTGAGATTAAATAGTAGCAGTGATAATGGACATCCATGCCTTGTACCTTTCTTCAGAGGAAAATCTGGGATACTAAACCTTTGGTAATCACTGCAGCGGACAAGTTCTGATATAGCAGCCTAATCCATTGTTTAAAGGCATGTGGAAACCCATATATATATATATATTTAATGTTTCAAAAATGTGGGCTATAACACCTATTAGATGCCTTTCAGCATCTAAAGAAAACAACTCATGCAGAGTTTGCTCGCTTGCCTTATCTGTGATATGAAATAGCTTTCTAAACCCAGTAATATTCAGGTATTCATAACTTTCTGCAGTAAGCCTTCTAGGTAGGACTGCCAGGAGAGAAACATAACATAGAATTTGATGGCAGATAAGGACCGCTACAACCTAATCTGCCCATTTCCCTACTGATGGATAAGCTGCAGATTCTAGTTGACCAACAGCTTACTTCCTCCTACTGCCCCTCCCACTAGAATTGCTTTGTCTGTCCCATGCATTCTTGAATTCTTCCACTGTTCTTGACTCCACAGGAAGGATATTCCATGCATCCACAACCCTCTCCGTGAAAAAATACTTTCTAACATTACCTCTGAGCACGTCCCCCTCTATCTTCAAATTGTGCCCCTTGTTCTTGCATATCTCTTTTTCTGAAAGATGCTAACCTCTTGGGCTTTAATTCTCTTGAGGTACTTGAAAGTTTCTATCATGTCTCCCCACCCTTTCCTCGAGGGTATACATATTAAGATGCTTTAGTCTCTCTTCATATTTCTTCTGGTAGACTCTGCACCATTTTGGTTGCCCTCCTCTGAACAGCCTTCATTCTGTCTTGGCGGAGATGGGGTCTCCAGAACTCATGCAGTACTCAGATGGGGTCTCACCAACTGTCTGTACAGAGGGATATCAGCTTCCTGTTTTCTACTGTTGATGCCTCTCCCATGCATCCCAGTATCCCCCAGCTGTCCTTTCTGCCTTCTCACATTTCTTGCCCACCTTTAGGTCATCTGATATAATTACTCCATGTCCCTTTCGATGTTTGTTGTTGTTAGTATCTCATCTCCACCCCCCCAATTGTGTACTCTTCCTGGTTTTATTTCCCAAGTGCATTACCTTGCACCTTTTGCATTGAATCTGAGCTAAGAGAGAACAGAACACATGCAAATGATGGAATTCTTTGCACGTGACAACTTTTCAAATGCAGCCAGATATTAACTGCCAGTGTTCCAAACTCCTTAGATTTCACTATCTGCCTGAAAAGTCTGGTCGCTTGGAGTGTTGCTCTTCTATTTTATCTTCTGATTTGAAGAAACTTATAAAATACTCATAAGTATTCTTTTATGTCATTTGCTGTCTTATGCTTATTGTTTGCTGTAAATTAGCCTTGGTTTTAGTAGTTATTTAGTTGTTTTACTGATTCCTCTCAGTTTGGTATAACCAGGGTGGGGAGGGGGCAGGTTAATTTACTTTAGTCCAGTTTTCTGACTCAAACACCTTATTAGCTTACTTAATTTTAGTTTTCAAATTTGTTTTTGTTTTTACTCTGCTACTGAACCGCTAATCCCGGTTCTTTTTATTCTTTGTTCGGTTCCTTAGTGGTTCCGGAACCGACCACAACCACTAAACTTTATCTAAATTTTATAACTTGTTTAGCTGTTTACTTTTTATCGGTACCTGATAAAAATGTCAGAAAAATCAAAAAGAAAACCGTGAACCCGGTTTCAAAACTGTTCAATGGGAAGTTTGGTAAGGCAGACAAACACAATTTGTGTGTGGCCTGCCTTGGTTATGAGCATTTTGAGGAATGTGACATTTGCAAAACATTCCTGAAAAAATATGGAGTAACGCCTGGGACGGCTATAGAAAAACTTCCTCCACCTAGGGATCCCTCCGGCTCTGACCAGCCGATACTCTTCTAATGTGGGTGAAACCACGCCTGTTGTTGCCTCTATCCCGAGATGGGTGACAAGGGCACCAAGAAGGTTGCTGAACCAGCTGACTCCGTTCCCTCTAAGAAAACTAAAGAACTAAGACACACAGAACCCCCAACTACAAAAAGGTGATATCTGTCTATGCCTTCACAATGCCTTCTCCCCAGGAAATTGCTCAGGCAGTCAGGGTAATTCAAGCCTTACAGCCTTGGCCTTGCCCCATCAGCAACCACCTGCCCAGACTCCTGTAGTACAGGCTGGCAGCACAGAGAGATCTTCCTTCATAGAAGAGGAAGGATATAGTGAATGTGAGGAGGAGGAAGGGAACCCATTGAACCGGGCAGGAATTTGGCCTCCGATCTTCTGAGAATTATTCCTCACACTTTACTTTTGTGAGGAAGATGGCTGTTGCACTGTGCATCACCACAAAGGAGGAGGAGATTGAAGATAAAGAGGTGGAATACATAGAAATGATGGAGCCAACCCCACCAGAACTCTCCTTCTGTCTGTCAACAAATTTTAAAAAGATGCTCTAAAATCCTCCAAACCCTAATTCCACCCCCACCCCGGACAAGAGGATGGATAAAAAGTATCAGATGGAAAGGGAAGGGGCAGTGTTCCTCTTTACCCATCCAGACCATCAAGAGGTTGTACAGGCGGCCACCTGTGATAAGGCTAAGCGTTCCTGTGGCTTCACACTCACCAGACAAGGACTGTAGAAAAATAGACAGTATGGCAAAAGGGCATCTGTTAGCTTCTTTGGCCATCGACAAGGACATTTTCAGGCCTATGCTGTCCAGTACCAGAAGTCCTTGTGGCAGCTGTTTTGGCTATGGACAGAAAGCCCCTCACCCTGTCTGATGACCTGTCAGAAACTGCCAGATTTGGGTTAGAGGTGGCTAAATGCCAGTTCCAGATGGTTGCTGATACAAGTGACACTGCAGCCAGATGGATGGCAAATACAGTAGCTCAGGAGATTTGCCTGGCTAAGAGCCACAAATCCCACTCAGGACACTCAGTCAGAGGTTTTGATTTCCTCTGGAAGGAATGCATTATTTGAAGAGTCAACAGTGGCCTACATGGAAAAGGTGGATGAGTACAAGCCAAGTATAGAAGCAACTCTGCTAAGGAGAAAGCTTCACCATCCACCAAGCCTTATGGAAGGGGAGGCCGGGCAGGTCCTTCCACTCCAGGCCCTTTTTTCAACCAGTGGCCACACCCAGTACCAGCAGTACCCACAACAAGGGTACTTTAGGGGCAGGGGTAGAAGGGCTCCAGGCGGAGTCACAAGCCCAGCCTCAGCCCCAAACAAAACAAACACCCTGACATGTCTGCACGGGCCCTCCTCTCTATCTGTCGGAGGCAGATTGTCTCACCTTCTCCAGGCTTGGTTAGCATCACTACAGACAAGTGGGTCCTGGGGAGTGAGTCGGGGTCTGTCTCTGAACTTCAAGTCCCTTCCACATCAGAAAATCAGGGTTTCATTTCACCCTCCTTAGCAGAAAAGAAACTGCTGAAGGCAGAGGTTGAAACCTGCTGCTACTGAAGGCTGCCTCCTGAGGAGGTCGTGGATTCAAGAACAGTGGGGGACTTCAAGAATGCATGGGACAGGCATAAGGCAGTCCTAGTGGGGGGTAGGAGGAAGCAAGCTGTTGGTTAACTAGGATCTGCAGCTTATCTGTTAGGTAGGAAAATGGGCAGACTAGGTGGACCAAGTGGTCCATATCTGCCGTCAAATTCTATGTTTCTGTGAAGGCAGTAGAACCTGTCCCAAGCCACCACAGAGGAGAGGTTTTTTCATGGAGTATTTCTCACCACAAAGAAAAATGGGAGTGGCAGCATATATTGGACCACAGGGCTCTGAACAAATATCTGGAAAAGCCATAGTTCAAAATGGTAACTTTGGCAGTGATACTGCTAACACTCCAAAAGGGACTGGTTGGCATCACTGGACTTAAGATGCCTATTTCCACATCCCCATAAGAGAGCCATACAGAAAAATATTTCATGTTAAGACTCCCATCATACCATTAACAGTTTTCAACCCTGCTTTTGGACTTCTTCGGCCTCAAGGGTGTTCCCAAAGTGCCTGTCAGCAGTTGTGGACACCTTTGAAGACAGGGTGTCACAGTTTTCATATCTGGATGACTGCCTGGTGGTAGGAAAATCACCAGACCAGGTCAGACAACACCTGCAGACCACCCAAGGGCTCCTGGAGTCTTTGAGGTTCCTGATCAATCACGAAAAATCGGTCCTCATACCTGCACAAGTCCTGCAGTTCATAGGGGCAGAGATCAACACCCTGTAAGGCAGGGCCTACCTGCCTCAAGACAGGGTAAGAAATCTCCAGCTGATTGCAAACTTGTTCAGCCTTACAAGCACAAACTGCAAGCAGTTTCTACAGCTACTGGGCCATGTGGTCGCAGCCACAGGCACAGTCCTGGGCTCCAGGTTCCAAATGAGGACATCCAGATCCATCTAAGGCACAATGGAGCCAGAGAAGAGACCCTCTTCAAAGCCCATCCCAATAACAAGGACTTTGTTACGAGCACTTGGTGGTGGAAGGAGGAACCAACCTAAGGGAAGGGGTTCCTTTTCAATGAGGGTCTCTATCAGTTGCTCTCACAACTGATGCATCTGTACTCTGCTGGGGTGCTCATTTAGGGATCATACAATCCAGGGTATTTGGTCAGC
Source organism: Neoceratodus forsteri (assembly GCA_016271365.2). NCBI lineage: Eukaryota > Metazoa > Chordata > Ceratodontiformes > Ceratodontidae > Neoceratodus > Neoceratodus forsteri. The sequence continues at coordinate 573,127,430 of CM028137.1, forward strand.
TGCAGAGTCCCTCCAGCACATAAACTTGCTGGAACTCAGAGCTGTGTATCTGGCACTAAAAGCTTTTACAGCATTGGTGCAAGGAAGGTGGTGCAGGTCAGAACAGACACCACCACCACAGTGTAGTACATAAAGAAGCAGTAAGGCACCAGGTCAGACCCCTCTGCACAGAAGCCATGAAAATTTGGACCCTGGCTTACTCCTTGGGAGTATCCCTCAGACAATCCATCTGCCAGGAAAGACAATACCCTGGCAGATGGCCTGAGTCAAATCAACCAGGCCCATCACGAATGGACTCTGAACAGGCAAGTGGTGCAAATGATTTTCAGGAGGTGGGGCACTCCAGAGATAGACTTGTTCACATCCCACCAGAACCACCACCTGCCACAGTATTGCTGCAGGCCACCAGATCGGGTACACTGTCTCTGGATACTCTTGACTCTGGATTGGTATAACCTGTATGCCTTTTCCCCTGGTATTCGGGTACTGCTCAAGCTCCAGTCCCATTCAGCATCTCTAATCCTGATAGCTCCAGACTGGCCCAGGCAGCCATGATACTCTCTTCTGCTCTCCATGTCTGTAGCCAAACCAATACACTCCCTCGGAGGCACAACCTGTTCACCTCCAATCGCGGAACCCTGTTGTAACCTAATCTCAGGTCCCTCAGTCTTAAAGCTTGGCTCTTGGGGACCTAGGATATGCAGGTTTACACCTCTTTGAAGCGGTGCTGGACATCCTGAGAGGATACAGGAAACCCTCTACTAAGAAAACCTATTCTTCAAAATGGAAAAGTTTTCTGTCTGGTGTTCGACCAGGAATTGGTGCCAGTACAGGCTGAGGTATCAGCTGTTCTTGACTACCTCTCTCATTTACATTCTCTGGGACTGCAGTCCAGCACCTTGAAGGTTCACCTGGCTGCAGTATCTGCTTACATTTCTGCTGGAGCAAAGGTAACAATGGCTTCAGAACCTATCTTTAGGAGGTTCTTTAAGGGTCTGGCCATCTGCACCCCCTCCCAAATAGGGAACTGGTGCCAGTGGTGACCTTAATATGCATAGCAAAACTCATGAAACATCCATTTGAACCCATGTCTTCATCCTATCTAAAATATGCAACATGGAAACCAGTTTCTAGGGATGTGGATATGTTGTTCTATCCACACTTTCTGGCAGATCGCCTTACCCTTTAAGAGGTGCTGGAGCGTCTTCAAGCTGGCTCCTCCCACCCACCTGGGTGGTATAATCCTTGGCTCCGCCCATGACACCAGATCTTCCTTTCTGCTGGAAGGTACAGGTTCTCTCCTTAGCGCTTCCACGTGTGGTATGCCCTGGCTCTCGAATCTTTGGATTTGCTTCCAAACTTGCCTTAAAACTCATCTGAGTTTTATCTTTAGTTCCTTCTCTCGCTCCAGCGATGGAAGAAAAGATCCGCTCTTGGGATTTGCCAGTTGCCCTGCGAGTGGAGAAGATATAGCGCACCGACCTTTCCGCCATGTGCGTGTATTGCCTAGGACATGACCATGATCCGCAGGATTGCAATATCTGTCGGTCCTTTCACCCGCCGGTTCTGGAGGACCGTGCTGCCTGACTCAGCTCGAGTAACTGGAGAAGCGTTATGTGCGGTGAAATCTAGGATACCGTTGGGTGGTCTCTGCGGTTGTGGGGTCTGCCGGGCAGCTGAACAGCTTAAGGCCTTGAGGAGGAGGCGGCCCAGGCATCGACAGGTTGTTGTCCGAAGAGGCGATAACTCTCTTTTTTTCCGATTCCGTGTCCTCCGGGTCAGCTCAGCCCGCTGGGTCGAACCCCCGGCCCAAGACCCTGACCTGGAAGAGCCGCGTGCCTCCCAGCTCCTTCGGACGTTCCCGCGGCCCCACCGACAGTCGAGATCAAGGTCTCTGTCTTCCTGTGAGTTGGCAGATCTTATCGTCACCGGCGGTCTTGTTCCCGGCATCATGGAAGGTGGCGACATCGCTACTTCTCTTCATCCTTCTCGGCCGAGGAGAGGCTTCGCGCAAATTGTGTTGGCGCCTGTGAAGACTTGATGGCAGCAGCTGGTCTTGTCTGGTCTGAAACAGACCCCAGTTTCTACCCTGGCTATCAAGTGGTTGTCGCCTGAATGGGTGACGTTGGCACCTCCACTGTCACCCCTCAGAGGTGCAGGCTACTCTTTCCGATCATGGTAGAGCCGCCACCTGAATAGACAAAGTCGGGCTCTGACCAAGGAGTTTCGGCTGGCCAGAGTAGCCCATCGGCTTTGTGTCACCCTCACTCCCAACCGCGAAGGCAGGTCAAGGGTGACTTGGGAGATGCCTGCTTATGCAGACTCCTTGGAGTCTGAAGACTCCTCGCTGCACTCATGTCCCATCATGGTAGTCCTCGGGGATGGGGGCTCTCCATGGACGAGGGTCCCACCTCATTCATGGGCATTCTTTGCTCATCTCTGAGTCCACGGGGATGGAGCTCGAGCTGGTCCAGAAATTAGACATTCTGGACAAGGGAGACTCCTATGGAGGCCTTTCCTGTGACCAAGGCCATTATCAGCCCAGCCCTGGATCTGTGGCAGCGTCCTGCCTCTTGCCTTGCGCCGGCCCGGATGTCCCACAAGTATGCAGTTCCAACTGGTTCTTCTTCGGATTTTGGAGCATCCCTTGGCTGAGGGACTGGTGGCTGACTCCATTTTTGCACTCTGGCAATACAGGAGATATCGATAGACTGCCGGATAAAAAGTCCAAGAAACTGGAACATTCGCTAAAAAGTCTACGCTGTCTCTTCACTTGGACTTCATCATGCTAGCTCTGCCACGCTTATGGCACACTTCTCCCATGCCCTTTTGGGCTCCCTGGGTGAGGTGATTCCTCTCCTCCCGGTGACCTCCAGACCATGGTCAAGCAGGTCCGGGACCAGGGGAGGGCAGTGGTGAAGCAACAACTCCAGATGGCTCTGGATATTGGCGATTCATGTGCCCGCTCTGTCGCGGCTGCAGTAGCCATGCGCTGTAGGGCTTGGTTGAGGATCTCAACCTTTACGCCGGATACCCAACACAAGCTGGCAGATGTTCCCTTTTTGGGCACCGACCTCTTCAGGTCCGGTTAGGAGGACCACCTCCAACGCATTAAAAGTCCAGTGCCACCCTGGACTCTGTGACATCTGGCAGAAGGACAAGGGCCCTAGGTACCAAAAGCGCAAGCCCTTTCAGTCTTCCACTTCTGCGCTAAATCAGCCCAGCAGGCCCAAACCTGGCAAGTTCGGCCAAGTCGGTGGCCTCATCTGTCAGAAAACCTAGAGGGAAGGGACCCGGCAGCTCCACGGCGGCTCCTCCTCCTCCTCCTCCTCCTCCAAGCCTGCTCAGTGATGGGGGTGCCACCCTCAATCCTGTGACGCCTCCCTGGGTCCTGCCTGGGGGCTGACTCTGCCACTTCCTTTCTGCGTGGTCCGTTATCACCACAGACAGGTGGGTGCTAGAAGTGGTTGGCAGGGCCTGCCTCTGGAATTTGAGCAGTACCCCCAAGCCGAGCCCATGCCTCACGGGATGATTTGGCGTCTGCTGTCACTCGTCGACTCTTGAGCGAGATCGCTCAGCTTCTCCCAAGGAGGTCTTCGCAGAGTTGCGGAACCTCCGACAGGCCATGGGTTTGTTTCAGATACTTCCTGGTACCAAAAGCGGACGGGCTGGTGGGGGCTGGTGCCCATTCTCGATCTGCACGACCTGAACAGGTTTCTCAGATCTAGCACCTTCCAGATGGTACTGCTGGCTCAGATCATACCATCCCTGGAGCAAGGCATGTGGTTTGCTCCCTGGATCTTCAGGACCCATTCTTTCACATTCTGGTCCGTCCCATGAAGGTTCCTCTGCTTCCGAGCCAAGGGAGCCCTCTCTGAGTTCAGGCCATGCCCTTGACCTTCGTCAGCCCCAGGATCTTCATCAAATGCATTGCAGTGGTGGCAGCTTTCCTGAGGCACTGAAGGGTCTGGGTTCATCCTCTACCTGGATGACTGGCTCATAGCAGGTCCCTCCAGGCAGAAGGTGGAGCAGTCCAGGAATCTGGCCCTCCAGACTTGCTTGAGCTTGGCCTCCTGATCAACGAGGCCAAGTTGGAACTCGTGCCCTCGCTGAGGTGATTCATTTATTCGGGGCAGAGCTCCACTCTTGCGAACCAGAGCTCGGCTCCCAGCAGACGGGACAGAGGTTCTCCTCTTTTGCCCAGTCATTTTTGGTTGGGCAGTCGCCTACTCTGGACTTCCTGCGCCTTCTGGGATACATTTCGGCCTATACTAGCGTGGTCTGATGGGCCCACTGATATATGGCCAGCCAGTGGTCTCAGCGCTCAGGTCACCTTGACCAACTGGTCACCATGACTCTGAGGTTATGTGGGACAGTCTCCATTGGTGGCTCGTCCAGCTCATCTGCAGGAAGGCATCCTGTTTGTCCACCCCAGGCCGACAGTCATCCTGACGACCGACCCCCTGATAGGTTGGGATGCCCATCTGGGGAGCACAGAGCCACTGGTTCTGGTCCCTCAGGAATCCGATATCACATCGACCTGCTGGAGTTCTGAGTGGTTCGGCTAGCCCTCACCGCATTCGCTCCGTTCACTTCGGGGTCAAGAGGTCCAGGTCCAGAAGGACAGTACCACGACCATGTACTATCTCAACAAGCTTTGTGGAACGCATTTCTTGCCCTGTGCAAGAAAGCTCTCCACCTTTGGACCCTTGTGCTCAGCTTGGGGAAGATCTCCTAGCCATCCATGTGGCAGGAGCCTTGAATCAGCCGACAGATGCTCTCAGCCGGATCAACAGGCATCTCACGAGTGGTCCCTCCATCCAGAGTTAGTACAAGATCTGTTCTCCCAGTGGAGCACCCCTCAGGTGGACTTGTTCGCTTCAGGAGAATGCGAGCTGAGGCTGTTTCATGCCCCCACCCCAGCAGGGCTCGCTGCAGGGGGATTCCTTCTCGCGACCATGGGACCCTAGGGCTCTTCTATGCCTTGTGTCCACTTCCCTTGATCCACACACAAGGTGCTCCTCAAGGTCAGGAGGGACAAGGCACAGGTGATCCTGGTCACCCCAGACTGGCCATGCCAGTTCTGGTATCCAGATCTCCTCAGCCTCAGCAGCAGGCTCCCAAAGGATCTTACAGCACGCCCGGACCTGCTCTCCATCAATCAGGAGAAGGTACTCCATCCGGACCTTCAATTGCTGCATAACAGCCTTGTTCTGAGCGGCTAGAGTGCCAGGCTTTGGGTCTCTCCGACAAGGTCCTCACGGTTGTTGAGGCATCCTGTAAAGAATCAACCAGAAAATGCTATGCCTTCAAATGGAAAAGATTTTCCATTTGGTGTCAGGACAAAGGTTGGACCTCGTCCTGTCCAATGACTAGCATTTGGGCTACCTGTAGTCCCTCTTCCAGCAGGGACTTCAGTCGAGACCCTTAAGGTGTGCCTGGAAGCCATCTCTGCTTACTGGGCGTGGGCCGTTCAGCAGTCGGTGGCGCGGCAGAAGGTGGTCTGGCCTTTTTAATGGCCTATATCACATATTCTCTGCAGTGCATGAAGCATGACCTCTGTGGGATTTACTGCTGGTTTGGCAAAGCTCAAGGGCAAGTCATTGAACCGATGCACAGGTGTGGTATCTCCCAACTGTCATGGAAAACCACCTTCCTGGTGGCCATTACGTCAGCCAGAAGGATCGGGAGCTCCAGGTGCTCTCGGTGGAGTCTCCTTACCTGGTCTTTCACAGGGACAAGGTTGTCCTGCACCCCACCGAAATTCCTTCTGAAGGTGGTGCGGAGTTTCACTGTAACCAGGTGTTGACTCGCCATTGTACTACCCAGTTACACCACTGAGGCAGAGTTCAGGCTCCATACTTTGGATCTGAGATGGGCTCTTGCCTACTACAAAGAGCGTACAGCGGAAGTTCGGGAGAGGTTCACCAGCTGTTTGTCACCTGCACTGAAGCCGCAGCTGGCAGACCTGCAGCCAAGCAGATGATTGGCAGGTGGATCAGTTACTGCATTGATCTCTGCTAGGTTGACAGGAGCTCCCATAGGGCTAAGGGCTCATTCCACCCGCCCATACTGCTGCGTCGGTGGCTGCTTCTAGGGACGCCCTGTCTAGGAAATCTGTAGGGCTGCTACCTGGAAGTCAGCAAACACCTTCATTTCCCATTACCACACTGACCTTGAGTTACGCGGGATGCTGGTTTTGGGGTCTCAGATCTCCAATCTCTGTTCCTTAAGTAGGGGGCTGTGTGTGCCTTGCTTCCTCCTCTTAGAGAACTGCTAGGAGTCTGCCAGAAAGTGTGGATAGAACAACATGTCCACATCCCTAGAAACGCAGGTTGCTCACCTGTAACAGTAGATCTTCCACGGAATGGTCTCTTGCAGTAAGTCATTACTTCTGGGAGTTCTCGATGGGTGGCTCTAACACAGCTTTCTTCTAGCAGTCTCCATACAGGGACCACCCACACGACCTCACTTCCTGGGCTGTGCTTATAAAAGTGGGTGGACCCTGGTAATCTCTGTTCCTTTCCTGCCCGGCTTCAGCTATGACAGCAGCTCATTCTTCTGCCAGCAGTCTCGACATGGATTGAACTCATAGCTTGGTGTGCCTGGGCATACGCTACACCATATTCCTGTGCTTCGACCAAGAGCTCCACAATGGATGTTTCCCTGTTACAGACTCTGGGTATACTCTATCAAAGAGCTCTAAAACTTCAGAGTCCTCTCTTCAAGAAGCAAAATAGGGAAGGAAATAACCTTCACCTGAAGTTCTGCCTGACTGCCCTTCAACGGTTATATCTCCTAAACATGCATCATCAAGAAAACATTCTTCGTTGACGGACCATATCCCCTGTTGACGGAGGCACTTCCATCAAAAGAAGACAGAAGTTCAACTTTACATAAAGGAACGTTCATCGCCGACGGAACGTCATTCCTCAGCTCCCCATTGGCGAAACCACATGCACCGTTGACAGAGGTCCTCATTCATTGTCGGGCATACTCCTCCCGTTGACGGTGACTCACAAGACATCCTCATCGACAAAACACCTCCTCCGTCGACAGAGCACACACTACTTGCTTCGTCGTCGGCCGGGACATGCTCCTGAACCTCCATCGCCGATGAGAAGTCTGCCACTATCTACGGAGCATGCATTTGCCTTCTCATCATTGAAGACACACTTTCCATCGCCGACGGAGCATGTACCTACTGTTCCATCATCGATGAAGAGCATCCCACCATCGACTGAGCATGCACTGATTTCCCCATCGTCGAGGTGTATTCCACCGTCGACAGAGCATGCATTCACTTATCCATCATAAATAAGGCACAGTACAACGTTGACGGGCATGCTTTTATTCCTTCTCCGTCGACAGAGCAGCCCATGCATCATAGAACTGTACCTTTACCAGCATATAATACATTTATGGAAGATCCTTATAAAATTTATCCATGAAAACCATGAACATTTTCATAAGAAAGTATCAAAAGATACTTATGGGGCTGCATCACCACAAAATAAAGGATCATGTACTACGGAACGCAGAAGCAAACCAGCCTCATTTGCACTCATGCATGGTGCTCAGAAACCAGTCTGTGGTGAACAAAATTTCAAAGATGTACTGATCACTTTATCAGGAGGCACAAATTGATCCCCGACACCATGCACACAGGGCTCAGAACCCGCTTACATGGCATTTCCATCCTCACAAGTGCCAAACATAGAAGAAATTGTAAATAAAGTGTTGAATTCTATGGGTTTTGACTATACACCTACTCCAGTAAAAAATACCTCAATCACAGACTGTTGTCTCTGCCTCCATCAAAACAGGCACGCACAGAGCCAGAACGCCGCCATTTCTGCTTCCTCGTGAATATCCTGAGGAATATTTGTCAGATTCTTATATAATTTTGGAACATTCAGAAGACACAAATTATGATGGTTCCCCTACTACAGGAGGGTGTGAGTCTCCATATTCTGTACCATCATACTGGGACGAAGAAATATTACAATCACTAAGGGTCATTTCCCCACGGATGACCCCTCATTCTCAGAAATGATGTTACTAATACAAAAACAGTGGGGTTTACCACAACAGAATAAGATAAATTAAGTAAAGATATGCTGAATATCTTGACATCCTGGAATAACCTATCCGGCAGTCCCTCCTTTATACCAGCATTCAGAAATGCGATTACTGAAGCATGGAGTCTAACCCAAAGCTGCACAGGAGCTACCTAGAAAAGCGCATGGGCTTTATCAGGCTCCTCTGATTATCAATATTTAATAAATATTCTCACTGTGGATTCTGTGGTTATTGCAGCCGCTCACAACTGCACTGGCAAACCCAAACATACAAGTACAGTACCTCCTGAGAAAGACACTAAACGCTTTGACTATATGAGGAAGAAAGTGTTTGCTCTAAACACATTAAATATTGGAATACTTAACTACATGGGACATCTGCTGAAATATCAGCGTACAGTGGGCACCTCTGCTGGGGACATTATAAGTAAACTACTTACATCCCCTGAAAAGATCAACTCCCATCCATAATAAACACTAACTTCCCTCTCTTGACATTTATTAAGATTGGGATACAACATTACCTATGCTTCAGCTAGAGCCTCTGCAGTCGGTATCCTTATACCGTTGGGCATGGCTCCGACTCTCAGGGCCAGCACCTGCTATTCAACAAAAGTGGCTAATGCCTTTTTCTGGCGACCATTTCTTTGGTCCAGGGGCACAAACAATACTGGACAACCTACAAGCCTCAGGCAGACAACTAAAAACAGTACAATATATGTACCAAAATCACACCTCAGTATAATTACTCATACAAAGCTGGAAATTACCATAACCAAAGAGAAGACTTTAGAGGCAAAGAACACATCTAAACCGACCTGTGGCCGCCTTCAGGATGGCCGAGTGCCTCTTCCTCTCATTAAAAACTTCAGACTACACCCGTCTCCCCTTGTAGGCCTCGGAGACCTTTTTTCTGGGGCTTCGATTCAAAATTATACTGAGGCCTTCTCATGAGGCTTTATACATCTAGCCACTTTGTGGTATCACTGTTTCAGGCCATTATGGTCATTTCATCGGGATGCCTCTGCCTGTTGTGCACCGGACTCTTGTATCCCTCCCATGAACATGGCCTACTGTCACTCACATGCTGAGAAACAATCTATATATCCTGATAATAATATAATATGGATCATAATATTCTTACCAAACTTCTGCTGCTACATGCAGTCTTCACCTGGCCATAGAGAAAGGCCACAGAAACAATGATGAGTACATATATATCATAAACATAGAAACATTTAAGGTTACACTTAACAAGGCTGCAGGCCCTGGCATACTTGGGACCACATTGCAAATGAGATTATTAATGCACAGTGGAACTGACAACATCACTCTGTTGCATTCCATGTCTTTCCCTTAATTTGAGTACAATAGTAACTATAACAATACTGCTGACAAGAGCCACTGTATTCCATTTTGAAATACATACATTGTTTCATTTCACATCATTGTTTGCTTATGTAGCCTATTCATGCCAAAATGGATAAATATTTTCTAATGACTTGACAGACATTAACTTGCTATAGTGTAGCACTACAAAATAATAACATTGTATTATTTGGGTTAGTGTTAAAACTCAGAACCCAGTAGGCTTTGACATATATTGTCTTTTCCAGTGATGCCACTGAAACCTACCAATTACTCCATTATATGGTTGAAAGCCTTCTGATTTATCCAGTATCTGATATGCCACACCCTGATCGGGTTAACATCTGCTTAACTCATCTGATAATACCCAATAATAACCAGTCTGGTTTGTCTTCAGCCATAACCCTATAACGAATACTATAATGGAGTACTTACAGATAGAATACAAAATTCTCTTTATATGCTGATATACTGCTTTCAGCACCTATCGGGTCCTAAGACTCACACATATATGTACGGCAGAATGCAATACTTGGCCACCCACTGCCATACAACTGCTTGGGAATCTCCCAGAAGTAATGACTTGGTACACCAGACCATTCCGTGGAAGATAGATCAGTTACACAAAACTTTTGCCGTAACAGTAGATCTTCTAGAAATGTCTCTTGCAGTAAGTAGCTTCCCTCCCTCCAGTCCCCTGCCATTCTGTAACAGGGAAACGATGTAGCATTGGGAGGCTTTGGTATTTTGTTCCTCGTTCCTCGTCACTTAGGCCAGAACCGTGGGAATGGAGATTTATTTATTTATTTATTAGCTTTGTTGACCAGGTAGGGTGCATTAGGCAAAAACTCTGCCTATTTCAAGCACGCACCTGGAGATTACAACATACAGTTTACAAAACAAGCAGCAAATAATACAGGACCAGTAGATATCCTCGCAGGGATAGTTGTGGAAACAAAACATACATGTGACAGTGGCCATCCACGAGGGATGGAAGGAAGCAGGCATGGGAAACAAGGCAAAGCAGACAACAATTACAGAGACAATGGTAAGCTGGCTTAAGGAAAGCAAGAGAAGGGGTTGGGTACAGACACAGGAGCAACCTCCCATCTTTTTCCCACACTAATATTGGTATTCTTCATGAATGGGACACCACCTATAACAACATATGCAGATTTGCCCTGTCTGCCCCTCGCCTTATTCACCACTGTCTCCTGTACTCCACCCTACACTGGCTGTCTTCAGAACACCTGCGCTTATACACTCTGGGCTGCTTCACTGACACTCTGACAAGACCCCTCGCCCTGACAGCATTGGGGCTATGCACACCCAGCGTCACACTCAGACTACTGAGATCCTCTAATTCCTCTTCACTCTCCGTCCCTTACTGTTCTACAAAAATGGGGAACAAGCTTTCTCTCACTTCGCTCCCAAATTCTGAACTCTACCTTCTAGTCTTAAACGTTCTCCATCTCATCCTCCTTCAAGACCGCACTTTTCGCCTACCTCACAGGGACCACCCACTTTTATAGGCACAGCCCAGGAAGTGAGGTCGTGTGGGTGGGTGGTCCTGGTATGGAGACTGCTAGAAGAAACTGCTGTGTTAGAGCGCCACCTATCGGGAACTCCCAGAAGTAATGACTTACTGCAAGAGACATTCCTAGAAGATCTACTGTTACGACAAAAGTCTTTGCATAACTGATCTTTCTAGAAGTGGTATATGTTCATCCACACTGACCCAACGACTTCCCAGCTTGACACGCACTTCTGCTTCCAGCGGGTAATATCTGGTGGCATGGCGCGGAGCTGAGGGTCATACCACCCGAGTGGGTGGGAGGAGCCAGCTTGAAGACGCTCCAGCACCTCTTTAAGGGGAAGGCGATGTGCCAGAAAGTGTGGATGAACAACATATACCACTCCTAAAACTACTGTTACAGGTGAGTAACCTGTGTTTTCCTAGTGGCAATGACCTCTACTAGGAGAATCAGTGAGCCGCCAGGCTCTCCTCTTTGAAGAATACTACATATCATTCCATAGGGATAAGGAACAAACAGGAGATTCCTCTCCAAGGTGGTTTTGGATTTTCATTTTAACCAGTCCATCACACTACCTATCTTTCACTGAACATTCCATCTCGGGTGAAAGGAGACTTCACAGTCTGGATGTCAGAAGAGCTCTTAACTAACTACATGATGCACATTGAGGACCATAAGCAGGACAGAAAACAGCTGTTCCTGACTTATGGGGATGTAGGAAAAGGCAATCCAGCATCAAAAGGTCTATTTCTCGATGGATAGTCCAGTGTATCCAGTTCTACTACACTAAAAGCGGGTAGGGAGCCCCAACAGGGTTGAGGGCTCATGCCACAAGAGGATAGCTGCTACCTTAGCAGCTGCCAGGGATGTTCCACAGGTTGACATCTGTAAAGCAGCTACTTAGAAGACAGTACACACCTTACAAGGCACTACAACTTGGATATTCAATCCAGAAGTGATGCTAGGTTTGGCACAGCAGTCTTGCAAAGTCTGTTTCCAAAATAAAGTTCTGTGCCCACCTCCAAGGGTATTTATTGCTTGATAGTCTTCAGAAAGTTGTGAATACCTGAGTATTACTGTATTACTGGGTTAGAAGAAACAGTTGCTTAGGGATTCATAACTTCCACTCTGCCTCATCTTCCAGGCCCTTTAGCTTCTGCACTGCAGCATGTTGTAGCATATACCACTTTCGGGTACAATTCTGGAAAACCGGTTCATATGTTTTCCTCCGCTTTTGCAGGTGATTCTGACATTTTGGGGGTCCTTGTTGTGTTTTTCCTCCAGTTGGAGGGTTTTTCATTAAGGGATTATGGGTTTTAAATTCTTTACTATTTTAAATTATACTGATCATAAATACTTCCAGTGTTGTTATGGTTCCAAGGGCCTGCCTTTCTAGGCTTCTAGGAAATCTGAGGAGTTTAGAACACTGGCAGTTAGTATAGGGCAGCATTTGAAAAGTTGTCATATGCAAAGAATGCCATCATTTGCATGTGTTCCCTTCTCTCTGGGCAGTCCTACCTAGAAGTCTTCAATCAATCAATCAAAATCTTTATTTATTCAGGCGAACATCATTGAGCATAGCTCATTTACAAGATGGACCTGATTGGTCATAAACAACAAAATGGTTTAAACTCACAAATATACAAATATAGAATGAGTACAGTAATAAAGACTTTTAAGAATAAACAAAGAATGAGCAAATGCAATAATATACACACATATACAAGGCAAGTAAACAGTGGTATTGGGCTGGAGCAAATATAGAAAAAAAAAAGTAATGAGTAGGGTTTAGGAGGCAGATAATATAGAAGTTAATGGATGAATGCATGAACAGATAAGGGAGGGGAATCTAATGGGGGCAGGGGTGAAAAGGGGTCTGAAGAGGCTAGGAATTGTGGAAGCAGTTGCATATCTCTGGGAAAAGATTTAGGTACAGCTTTTGAAGGAGACTACAGGAATGAAAGTGTTCAGCTTCAGGGTCTTTTGTAGAGAGTTCCAGATGTGTGCTAGAAAGTAGTTGATTGCAGCCCTTCCATGTCGGGTACATGCCTTAGGTAGATTCAGCAAGATGAGGTTATTGCTTTTAGGGCATATGGCCTTGGAGTAACAAGAGAGAAGCAATCAGAAATGTAGGATGGTAGTTTATTTGTCAGAGCTTTGTATATCCAAAGAGCAGCATTTTTGTTCCTTCTGTGCTGTAGGGATGTCCAGCCAACTGCAGCATAGAGAGAACAGTGGTGGGTACTGAAAGGAAGGTCAGTGATGAACCTTAGAGCTCTATGGTACAGGGTATCCAGTTTATTTAGGTAGGACAGGAGCAGTGGCCATATAGGAAGTCTGCGTAATCAAGGAGGATATAAATGAAGCCTGGATTAATCTCTGCTTAGATTCTCTGTTTAGAAAATGTTTGATCCTGAAGAATAGGCCAAGCCTTTGCCTTAGTCTTACTGCAGAAAGTTATGAATACCTGAGTATCACTGGGAAGAAACAAGATTACTATGGTAAGTAATTCATTCTTTCTTGTGTTATTCGAGCAGCCTATTTTTATGATGCCCGCTTGATTCATATGCTAGTTCACTTTTTCAAGTCTTACAGATAAGAGTTTTGTCAAAATCTTTATATCTGTGTTTATAAGCAACATTGGCCTACAGTTATGAGTTTGCCAGATCCTTGCCTTCCTCATGTATCAAAAAGATTAGACTTCTCATCATATCATTAGATTGTTTTGCCTTAAGAACCGCCTCAGAGTATACTTCAGAAAGAATGGGAGCAAGGGTGTCTGACAACTTGTCATAGAAATTAACAGAATAATTATCTGAGCCTTTTTTTTTTTAAAGACTTAATTATGGTTTTAATTTCTCTATATTGGTGTCCCATTCTAGCATGTCAAAATGAGCTACCATAACGCTCGGTTTATTTAAGCCTTGATCAAATCCTTCAGATTATTTGAAATGGGAACAGGAACTGCATTGTATAGCAGTATAGAATTTGTGAAACTCCTTATAAATCGCTTTATGACCTGTAATCACCCCATCACCTGCTTGATTTTTAAGAGACATAATGTTTGGTTGCAGTTGTTTTGTTTAAGCCTAATGGCTAGGATTCTTGAGGCTTTAGGACCTGAATCAGTGTAGTTTAGCTTGGCTCTCCTGATTCTATTTTGAGTTTTGACCCAACTATCCATTTTTCTTGAGTCTCCTGACATTATCTTAACTTCTAAACTTGTTTTCTATTAAATATGTCCTCTGTTTTTCCCTTTCTGTTTTTTTAATTAACAAAATGATTATCAGATGCCACCTAAGCCAATTCTTTAAACATTCCCAGTTTGTAGCCCATGATGTATCCTTTGGATTGTTAAGTTATTGAAATTCTGTTATCTTTGACTTTCTCTTATATGTCAGTGTTTTCTAACAAAAATGATTGATTCTCCATATTCTGGTTCATTCAGTATTACTGCTTTCTAGGAAGCTACAACTAACGCTGGAGTGGCCAGAGATCACTTATTCCTTGATTTCGTATCCAACATTTTACAACGCCTGGTGTGTAGTTATCGCTTGTAAATCCTATCGTGACCCACACACCCTGGTTGTAGTAAATTGGTATTTTACAATTTTTTTAAGAGTAAAAGTAAAGAAAACGATCTTGTATTTTAGTTCATTTTGTTGAATTTGTTGCTCCATGATAAAAATAAATAAAATAGTCCCGGAGGGTGCTAGGGTTGCTGTTCTGGGTTTGTGTGGCACAAGACTGGTTGGCTTCGTTTGTGGCGGCAGCGTGTGTGTGTACACTTTTGCGCGATGTAGGATACTCGTTTCACAGTTGTTTTTTACATTTGGTATGGAAACAATGACATTTTCTTAAATTGGATTTTTTTTTTTGCGGTCTGAGTTGATATCGGGAGAGGGTCCACTGTAGTAGGTATTTAAATTGTGTAGGCAGTGAGAGTACAGGAGGCTGCCAGTGACGAGGAGTGTGTGCAGCTTGTAACCATTTCAGGTAAAACTTTTTTTTTTTTTATTTAACTGTGAGTGGAAAGAGTTAACTGTTGAATTTTTCCCCCAAGTTATTTCCGGGAGGGTTTATTGGCGCTATGTGGCAGTTGCTTGGACTTTCACGGAGGCTGGTGGGGATAGTGTGTGTGTTTGCTGGTGTGATTTCCCGACTGCTAAGAAGCAGGGATTTTGGTGTCTTTGCCACTCCTGGGTTGGAGTGATTTCAGGGAGTTCTTAACGCAGTTCACTGGGCGACTATCTCCTCTTCCTGGTACTGTGGTGGATTTACAGTGGGTACGAGGTGCCAGTGGACCAATCGGGGCCTGCCATTTTGGACCCCATTGTATAATAATCATTCAGGGTTTTATTTAACTTTAAAATTGATTAGCATTTTGCTCATAAAAGTGCTAAAACTTTGTGAAAATGCACTGTTTTGCCTCACTGTGTTTAACAAACACAGCACTTCTAGAAAATCTGTATAAATACTTTCTGTACAGTTAGTATCGTCCCAAGAAAAAAACTGCTAATTAATTATTTAAAACCCTGATCATTTCACTTGTGATGTATATATGATCTAGTTTGGATCCTGACGGGTGACACTGTGACCAGAAAGTATATTCTTAGTAGTTGGGTGTAACACTCTCCACATATCTAACAACCCTAGGTATTCTACTATGTGTTTTAGCTCCTTATCCGATTTAGAAGTAGGTGTTGTAGTTCTAGATGTGTGTAAATTTGGATCTAACATGGCGTTAGTATCTTCTCATGATAACTATTGTGCTATCCAGGAATTCTGACAACTTGTTATAAATCTCCACGAAGATGGTGTAAAAGATGCAGTAGAGCCATAGATGCTTACTAGTGTATATATTCAGCTTCCCATTAACTTTAATGTAATATCGAATGGATCTTCTGCCACCAAACACATCTGGAAGTTAATGCCTCTTTTATGAGAACCGTGACTCCTGCTTTTTAAAACTTTGCCCTGCCCCAGAGACCTGCCCAACCCATTCCCTACGCATCAGGTTGATGTTGTCCCCACACAAATACATTTCTTGCAGAAACATCGTAGAAGGGTCTGATTTCTTAAGATGCCTCAGAACTAACGCTTTAATTTGTGGTTTAATCCTCTCACGTTCCATGTTATAAGACTGAATATGCTAAGCCATGCTCTTGCTCCTCAGCTAAAATTGCACCCAGTCCCTCTGCTAATCAACTGCATGACGGCACTTCCCTCCACACTGCGACCTCCGTACAAATATCTCGGAGTGACGCCGACCCCAACTGGACCTTGGGAGTCACATCCTCAACGCTTGCAAAGGAGTAAATGCAAGCTGGGGCTGGCCTATAGGGCCAAACACAACCTCACCCCTGCCGCATGCCTGGCCCTTGCCAGGGATGTTACTCCTTCCCTAAGCTATGGACTCCACCTATTTAGCATACCTCCAGCATCCCTACTAGATGGAATACTTCGACAACAACATTTGCCGCTTTGCTCTGGCTGCCCCCGCCTCACTCATCACTGCAATCTTTATGAGAACTTAGGCTGGCTATCCCCACCAATCACCTAAACTTTGGTATAGGGTGCCACGTGAGCAAAGTGATCAGCACTGGCTCACCCCGGCTGGCCCAGCTCCTCTTCCCCAGCTGACCGCTCATGCTACCCCCTAAGGTCCCAGGGTCCTGGGATACTAAAAGTACCCTCAACCCGCACTCTTATGGGTGAGAGGGACTATGCCACATGCCCCTAAGCTCTGGAACTCCTTCCCTGAGCAGGGCACGCCCCTTCCCACAAAAGCCTTCGACCTCCTTGTGGGAGCATCTTAGCTGGCCTCACGCTGTGAATGCCTAAAACCTCCCTAGCTATAAGCCCTGGACACTGTAGTCCCTCTGGCACTCTGCTTCAGGAGCTACATTTATTTAAACCATATTGGATGCCAGTTTCCCTGACCAGCTCCTCCTCTGTTTCACTTATGCTACAGATAGTCAATGTTGTTCAGTGTCAACTCACTATGTATTCTATCCTCACTGTCTTACTCTGTATATAGCCTGCAGCTTATCGACTTACTGTACCTAACCTCAAGTGTATATGTAATCATTTCAACTAGTGTGAGACGTAGCCGCTCACTTAACTTTTGCTGTATTGTTGTACTCTGTATTACCTGTTTGTACTCTCCCAGGTCGTTCCTGAAAATAGGCATACTACTTGTCCAGTGTACTTACCCGGTTAACAAAAGCTAAATAAATAAATAAAATAAGAGATGCCATACTCAAGGTAGATCCAAAGTTGGTCTGTAGTTACCTGTGGTCCCAGCCATCCTCCCTTTACCCCCTTCCCCATATGATGCATTAGCCATGGTATCTATAAGCTTGTAAGTTACATTTACCCTAATGTAGTAGAATACAATACCAGTAGGTTACAAATGTGTCTGTACACATTTATCCCTCTCTCCCCTCCTTTGCATTTAATGTAATGACAGTATAGACTGGACCCTCCCCACAAAAAATAAGCGCACATACACTTGTGTGGGGGAAATGGAAAACTCTTTACTGGCTAAGTACTGGCAGAACTGTTTCCTAGGAATAATAACATAGCAACACTAATAAATAAGAAAAATTCAGTGACCTGTAGGTAGATTCCTTAAAGTATGACAAAATACCCAAAGGAATCTTTATATGTATTATCAGCAGTAAAAACATATTTAGATTGAGTGTTCATATTAATCTATTAAAAGCACAGTATGCTGTTAGTTCTAATGCAAAAGTCAGCTAAGAGAAGTAAAACAGTAAATGGCTTCTGTCATTGAGCAAATGTGTGAACTTGCAGTTCATATGTCATAGTAGAGCCATTCTATTCCTTAAATTCTGCTTGGTATTTCTTTTTGACAATAAAGCTATGAAATAGAATAACAATTTCTAAACATGCACGCACACACACACACACACACACACACGCACCCTTGTTGCTGGAAACACTCCTTCATAGATTCTGCTGGTCAGATTTTGAGACAGCATCGGAAAAATAAAATTAGCATGTAAAATTCCCAAATACCTTAGACTAACAGCAAACACAAAGATAAAAGCGAATGCTAATGGAAGAAATGTAAAGTAATTTTATGGTCATTTTGAAAGCAACTCTGTTGTGTTGAAGGCAGCCATTGGTAAATGACACCATGTTCCCATTACGTCATGCAGCAGGTGGACTGACATGCGATTTAGTACTTAAAGTTAGTGACTCGAGCCACCCTAAGCATTTGAAAGTACACAGTTAAGTTTTGACTACAGGAGCAAGTGTCGATTGAAAACAAAATGGTGATTTCTGAACTTTAGAATCCACATTGGTAGTCAGTGAAAAGTACTTCGATTTGGTTGTATCACAAAGGCATTCACAGTTCCTATACTTATATACGCTTCCAATAATTGGAGGCATAGCTGCAACTCAGCTGAGCATTAACATGACTTTCATTTAGGTGCAGTTCCATGTATGTATAAAAGATCAAAATTTCAAAAGCATACAAGTAAAATGTAACTCCTGTCATTGCATATCTCTCAACTGTCTCACATTATGTGGTACGCCACTCATTTTACCTCTCAGAAACCTTTTGTCCTTCATGGGGAAGGTGATATTCCACATTCCCCACTGAGATTTTAAAGCAGAAATTCATAATCTATTATGCTCAGTTATCAAAACATTATGAACATTAGTACGCTGATCGCTATAGTGTTCTGAGCTTGCAGTGCCATGTTAGATGATATGTGTCACATTTTGTTCATTTGTCACACATCGTGTCACATTTGTGAAGAAAGATTGAGAGGTATGTGTCATGGACCCTCTTACCTTACCAGGCAAAGGCACGGAGGGCCCTCCCCATTGCCACAAAAATAGTCCCTTTGAGAAAAGGAATTTAATCACACCACCCAAAAATGTAAAATAACCCCTCTCCCGCTCCTTCCTACCAATAAGAACAAAGTCATCACTTACCTAGCACAGTTGTCAATGCACCGTGGGCAGCACCCCATGACAAATTTACAGGTTGTTTACATTATTTAATGTCTTCCCAACCATCCCAGCTACCAACGAGAATACTTTTGTTTCAACAAGGCGGTCCAGGAGATCTTCACTGAGATCTGCCCATGCTGCCTGACCCGTGTTTCAGATTTCTGCAACCTGTGCATTTCCTGTAAAGGCACTGACAGTCCGAGCAATCATGGTAACAGACGAGGAGTAAAAGGTAAAATTATACTATTACATGATAGGGCATTGATTTTAGTTTTTAATTTTGTCATTTAGTGGTGCTGGGGAAAGGAACTGCACCCCAGCCTAGCACGGCAACCGGGGTAGACATTTACAATTAAGTCACCCATAACTGTATCGGTAAAAGAACCCAAGGCACTCTCTGCAAAGAGTAGGGACATTTCTGGTGTCCTGGCCAATATTCCTTCCCATAAAACCAGTTAATGCAACTGTTCAGGGATGTGTATGGGTGTTGATGCGTGATATGGCTGCCACTTCACATTCAGTCACTTCACTAGCAGTCTAGAATTGCAAGTAAAGCGCTTTGAGATACAGTGTGTATGAAAATCATTATATAAATGCTGATTATTCTTCTTGTAACAGAGGCCAGCTCTTATGAGGGCACTGAAGTCAAAGTTCTTAAACGAGTGTGGAAGTCCTTTCTGGGCCCAGTTTTGGCAGCCTCATTATCCTTGTAATCCCAGGTACCATCGGAACCAGACACGAGTAAAGTCGGAAAGAATAGACCATATTTAAATCCAGCCTCCTTCAGTTTTCTCTTGATAAGAATTAATGCATTCTTTTTCCTCACAAGCTCTAAGGGATGTCATTAAAATCTTAATTCTGCAATCCTCTTACGTTAAGTTTGTTTTGTCTCTTAACACTTTCTGGATGCGGGCTATATCCTGGTACTTTAGTAGTTTAAAAATAACTGATAGAGGACATTCTCCCTCAGCCGGTTTTGGCTTTAATGATTTGTGGACACTTTCTGTATTGTAAGAAGGACTGTCTGGGGTGGACCAGCCAGAATTAAAAACATCTTTCTCTCCTAAGCTGGTCTCTGGGCTTTTTTACTCCTGGGCTGTATCTCCTGATGATGATCTACAGGCAGGAATCAGACCTCTGCAGCAGGGGGACATCCAGCCCTCCACTTCCTGTTCTCCTCAGTTTACTTCCTGCCTTGCAAAAGCAGGTACTCTGCAGCAGAGCTCTGTCACTGGGGTGATGGGGCTGAAGACTTTAGGACTGTAAGTTGGGATATTTTTTCCTTATTGGACATGCAGATACAGCAGGAATGGGTGGATCAAGAGGCAAAGCCTCTCTCTGATCTTTGGGGTTCCAGTCTCAGCTGCATGCTGGACAGACTGGCCCCTGGCCCTCTGTGACCCATAATGATGGGCTCTCTGCTGTTTTCTGTCTAAGGACTTTCATGATAACGCTGCACTTAGGGGTCCCGGTCTCAGCCGTGCATGCTGGACAGACGAGCCTTTCAGCTGGTCTCCTGCGCTGAAGGCTCAGCTGGCATTCTAACAGACTGGCACGCCATTTTATTTCTCCCCGCTAAAAGCCTCCCAAGCTAACGGACTTAGTGGCACTGCTCCTCCCGACACAAGTCAGGTCAGAGGAGGAAATGGCATTATTAGGCAAAGGGGCTTACAGGCAGCGTGGAGATGCCATATGTGGAAAACCACCCACGATTGAATTAGGAAGAAATAACAGCACAGGTGCCACAATGGAGACCAGGGCACGCCATTTTATTCTCCAGCGCTAAAAGTCTCCGAAACAAACAGACTTAACGGTGCTGCCCCCCAACCCCAAGCCAGGTCAGAGGATGAAATGGAATTATTAGGTGAAAAGGGGCTTGCAGGCAGCGGAGGAAATGCCACATGTGGGGTGTCGCCTGCGATCGATACCAGGCGCACATGAACCGGGCACATGAACGCATGGAATCGCCGCTTTATAGCACTTCAGTGGAAAGTCCTTGTGCTCTCATCCTGCAATCGTCGAGCCCTCGGGCTCCAGCAGCTAGCGTGTGCTACTAGCAGACAGATGCACTGTTTGTCGCAGCCCAGGGGTGACTTAAGGCTGGTCAATGGAGACCATTCCCGCTACTGAGGCCATCAGCTCCGACCATTCCGCTACTCAGGCCATCAGCTCCCCACTCTGGCAGCAGTGTGCTCAGGCTACTGATGAGCTTCTTGGATGCTCAGCACGTCAACAGAGGCCTCCTTGCATTAGCAGCTTTGCATTCACATCTGAGTCTGCCGAGACCATCGATGAGCTCCTGGGGCTCTTAAGCTCATAGGTGGGTGCCTCATTCAGCTTGCATCCTACTAAACAGCACAGCCTGCCGGCGAGCACTGGTGTCAAATGCTTGCTCACGGAGACCACTACCAGGAGCAAAGGGAAGCTTCCACAGGTAATTAATGGCAAGCACTCCCTACATCTTCAGGGGCGATGGCTGCTGGACGGAACATCGGGACCACCCCCTCAATAAAGGGTCATCCATCTTGGGCAGTACTGATTACAAAGGCCTGGTGCACCATCTTGGCCAATACTAATTACTACGGTCTGCAAGCCAGGGGTCCTGGTGACCTCACACCGGAGTTTACTTCTCTGTTCCCAAACACCTTTCGGTTCTGAGAACCAGTCCACAAGCGGGCCAGACCACAAATGAAAATCTGTTTCTAGATGCGGATCCTATCCCCTAGCACTTGAACTACTGTGATCTCATGGATTATGGGACTGGCCTTGGGGTGTCTGCCAGCAGCAAGGGATGACATACCCCTAGTATATCCTAGGATAAGCCTGGCAGCATCCTACCTAGACCCACCAGAGTTGCCATCCTGCGCTACTCTCTATGTTTATAATCTAGAAGGAATCAACTTCCAGGTTCACCTGGGTTCGACAAAGCATTCAGAAACTGGGCCAGGCCACCACAGAATGGGCTCTCTGGGTTTGAACTCTGAGCCCCTCGGTCAGGCAAGTGGGGGTATCTCTAATACAGACCGTTCAGGCGTCCGCAACATCACTCGTGCTCGTGACGGCCAATCCTTCGTGATTAGCCCTACCGCCAGTCCCTTCAAGTTGCAATTTAAAAAAAAAAAAAAAAAAATGTAAATTACGGCCGGGGAGCTGCTTACTACCATAAAGGCTATCCTCTGAGATGGTCTTTGGACGGGAATGGAGAGGCTTTCAAAGAGACACTTTTAGTCCTCCACTCCTCCCTTAAAGCAGCTGGAACAACCTGTTCTCAACACCACTGATGTGGCATTCCAGTGTGCTGATGAGCCACATATAAGCAAGCCCAGCCAACCTGTTTTCCGCAGGAGCTGCAGTACCTTGGGCCACTATCCTGGCATTCCAGCGTGCTGATGAGCCAGATGCAGATAAGCCCACCCCGCAACAGCCTCAGAGCGGGACTATTCTTGGCATTTCTCAGGGGGACTATTCTTGGCATTTTCAGCAAATATCTCAAAGGAGGCTGCCAGTTCTACAGCAAGGACCGTGTTTTAACTCTCCTCGCCTGGACATACTTCAGGCTGCAGGCATGGCAGGTGGACAGGTCGCCAAAGTTCACTTGGCGAATGCCTTCGACAAGGAGAGCTCCCGACGGATAGTCTTTAATGGAGGTGATTAAAATATTCCAGAGAAGAGCCGAAACTAAACTACCACAATTCAGGAGCACGCAGTCCCTGGACGTGGGATCCAGTCAGAGTATTCAGCCCATGCATACTGGAGGACAAACTAAATCTGCCTTATCAGTTTTGTTAGCAGCAGACCCTTCAAGGTGGAAACCTTGTTACGAGTAATCGGGGTCACAAAAGGGATTTTCCGCACCCTTAAATCTGCAAGACGCCTATTGGCATATTCCCATGCAGTAATGATGCATGCACTATCCCAGATTCAGAGTGGGAGAGCAGTACTTCCAATTCAAACTCTACCATTGTGATCTTCTCACAGCTCAACCAGGCATTACTGGCAGTGGCAGAGGTAGTCAGGTCCCCATGGCACATGGTTTTCCCAGCAGCTGGAGAAAGAGCTCCCTAATTCCAAACCAGACCTTGATCCTCATGGGGTACTCAAGTCATGACACAAGGTTTTTCTTTCCCGAAGCCTAGATTTTGGGATCTGTAATGGCTCATCAAAGAGTTTTGCAAGCTCCTCAGCTACCTGCTAAGATGGATTAAGCCCTTCCTCCAGGGACGGTCCCAGAGGTTAGAGGTCATGAAGGGCCACAAGTTAGGCCATCCACACTAAGTTGGAATCACGTTCAATGCAAGCCTCAGGAGCTGGGAAGGACTAAACCTGCATCAGCTGTTGGTACGGGCAGGGGATCGCTGTTGGACATAAGGTACAGTATAAGCGCTTTCTGAGGGGGAACAGTAGACCATGCCCACAGACACGCTTGAACAGCAATTCCTCAATCCGGCTACTGATAATCTGGCAACGCTGACATACACCGACTCACACCAGGCTAAACGAGAAGCTCAAAGATGCTAAAGGAACCTCCTTTTCAGTGGGTTGAGCACCACTGAGTGATTTGTATCGGACAGGAAAATGTCATAGCAGAACGACTCAGTCGCAGAGTGGGCTGACCAAGGGATTGCAGCTGAAGGACAGTGACTCCCACATTCAGACAGAATAGTGGGCACTACTCAAATAGATCTTTTAGCCTCTGGGCAGAACTCCTAAGGTAAAACAATTCCGCTACCTGGCCAAGAATCTAACCAGGGTGGCTCAGGACACCTTTTCCCCATAAACTGGGATTTGTTTGGTCTCCTGTATGCCTTCCTGGCAGAACGCCACGGTAAAGTAATTCTGTTCTCAGCCAAGGGCTAACTAGCGTGGCTCAGGACACCTTTTCCTTGCCGGATCTGTTCAGTCTCCTGCATGCCTTCCTCTAATACCGCCTCTATCAAGAGTCCTCCACAAAGTAGCATTGGACAGGACAGTCATGATTCTAGCCTGTCCCTTATGTTTTTTTCTGCACTTGGCTGTTTCTCTTCATTAGTCAGCGACTCACCTTGAGTATTCAGGTTCAGCCATGGGAATTTTCCATCAAGGTCCAGTTCTGCATTTTAGCAACTGGTCTCTCTCTAGACTGGGAAAGTGAGGAAAACTTCAAGGGGCTATGAGGTACAGCTCCTGTTGTTGGACATGATGGGGAACTCGTGATGTTTCTTCTTCTTCCAAGTGCTATAGAATCTAGAGAAAATTTTGGTTCTGGCTTCGTTCCAGGTACATACAGAACGACACAATATAATCCCCTGTACTAATGTAGTTCCTTTAAGACAGATGGACAAACGACTGCAATCAGCCACCTTATAAATTAGAGTTCTAGGACATGGATATGTTGTTCATCCACACTGTCTGGCAGGTATCCTTGCTCGCTTAAATCTTCGGGAAGGTCTCTAGCTGGCTCCTCCCACCCACCCGGTGGTAAACTCTCAGCTCCGCCCCATGACGCCAGATCTTCCTTACCGCTTGAAGCTCAGGTTCCTCCTTAACGCTCTGCATATAAGACTGGTTCCTAATTCTTTGGTTTCCCGAATTTAAAAGTTTTTTGCTTAAAAGACTTCGGTCTTCTATCCTCATGGCATGATGGACAAATCGACTCGTTTTCAGGCGGTGCCCTTGTGGGCAGAAGATGTCTCGGACGGATCCGCACTCCATGTATGTGTATTGTTTAGGCCTCGAAGCACGGCCCGCAGGGTTGCAACCTGTGCTCTTCCTTCTAGCCTATGTCCTCGAAGACTGTGCAGCCCATTTACAACTGGGGCCTCCACAAACGCTTTTCAATCGGTTAAGTCAAAAGAGGCCCAGTCGCACATTTCCATGGATCAGCTAGAGCAGATGATCGCCTCGAAGAGGAAGCGGCGCGGGCCGCATCTTCCTCGACCGCAGCTTTATTCCGCTTCCTTGGGTTCCTCTTACACAGCTTCTTTTATGAGTTATTCGTCCCTCTCCACTAGGAGAGGGACCAACGCCTGTTGGACCACCTTCTTCTTGGTCCAAGAAGAAAGACAAGGGTAAGTCTCTTCAGTCGACGCCTTGGGAGCGGAAAGGTCCTCTCTCTGCTGCTGTCGGCCATCGACTTCAGTCGATCGCTCGCTTCGCCACTGGTCTCACGGTGTCCCCTGCCAGGTCAGTTGACCGAGACTCCCCGCCGACGCAGGCGTTCTATCTTTCGCCTGTTGGACGGGTTGTCATCGCAAGCCAAAATCCCTCTCCCTGGTTCTCCCAGTGGGAGTTGAGGATCCTGTGGCTTGCCAGTGCCTCCGGTTCCGGAGCCCTTGGGTGTTCCCTCCGAGCCGAGGGAGGAGCCGGGTTCCACCTGTCTCTTCTCCGCACTGCCCTCGGAAAAGCCGAGGGTTCTCGGTCTTGGACTTCTTATGCGTCCAGCCGATCTCACCGCCACAGGCGGTCTCGTCTCGGCATCGATGGTAAGCGGCGCCGCCATCCTCCTCCTCCTCCGATGAGGGGAGGCTTCACGCCGTTGCGCCAACGATAGAGGACTCATGTGGCAACAGTTCCTTCGACTCGGAATAAGCAGACGCTGTCACCTTCCGCCATTAAGTGGCTAAGTCATGAGCGTCGAAACAACCCCCGCTTTACCCGAGGAGTCTGCTGTCAGGCCGGTTGTTCGCCAAACCAGCTGCTTCACTGATCTGGGAACCTCCGCCCAACAGCCGCGGGAGTTTGGGGCCCGACCACGACTTGGTCGGCTCAGGGTCTGCCCCATAGGCTGTCAGTCACCCTCACTCCCGATCGCCCCTCGGCAGGTGGAGGGTGGCTCAGGCCCAAGGCAGCTCTTATGGACTCTTCCTAGTCCAGACGATCATTCCTCCTTCTCCAAGCGAGTGGACTTGGAGTCCTCTGGAGGTCAGTAGCTGGACGATGTTCCTCTCGTCCTTCCTGGGCTGCTTTAGAATCCACCGGGATGCAGCCGAAACCGCTAGGGACGGGACAAACCCGACAAGGAACCAAGAAATTGGACTATATTGGGCGGTGTCACGCTTGCGTCCTCCCTTGGCCTTCGTCAGGCTATCTCGGCCATACTGATGGCACATTTTTCTCACGCCCTGTTGGGCTCCTGGACGAGGTGGTCCCTCATCTCTGCTGACCTGCAGACCACGGTCAAGCAGGTGCTGAGGCAGGGCAGTGGCCAAGCAGCAACTTCAGACTGCTTTGACATCGGGTGATTCATGCGCGCCCAGGTCAGTAGCGGCTGCAGTGGCTATGCCACTGTCGGGCATGGCTGAGGATATCCACCTTCACAGCGGATACCCAGCACAAATTGGCGGATGTCCCTTCTTGGGACCGACCTCTTCGGCCCTGGAGTGGAAGGCCACCTGGAGGATCGAAAGTCCAATGCCACCTTGGACTCGCATCATCTGCTCAGAGGGACAAGGGCCAAGAGACCCAACCTGAAGCCCTTTCGTCCGCCTGCGCCCGCACGCCCGGCCCAGCAACACCAGGGCCAGCAGGCTCGCTATGCCCCAAACTCAAGCTTCCGGGCTTCCTCCTCCAGGAAGCAGGGAGGGTAAAGGCCCAGGCGGTCCTCGGCCGGTCCCTCCTCCAAGCCTGCACAGGACGGGTTGAGGTGTCGCCCAACCTCTTCACTCACCCCAGGTTCCCCTGGGACGGCCTGCACTTTCCTTTCCGCCTGGTCTATTACCACAGACAGGTGGGTGTTGGAGGTGGGATGAAGGGCCTGCCTCTGGTTCGAGCAGGCCCCACCCTTCAGAGCCGCCGCGACCTCGGGAGCCTCGAGGTCTGAAGCCTCGCTGTCAGCTTGCCGAGCCGACATCGCTTCCTCCTCCGAGAAGGAGGTGATAGGTGTCAGACCCTCCCTCAAACCCCTGGTTCGTGTCCAGGTACTTCCTGGTTCCGAACGGACGGGGCTGGCCTCCATTCTCGACCCACACGACCTGAACAAGTTCCTAAGGTCTCGAACCTTCAGGATGGTAACTCTGGCTCAGATAATCCCATCCTTGGAACACGGCGTGTGGTTCTGCTCTCTGGACCTACAGGACGCGTTCTTTCACGCCCCTATCCGTCCGTCCCATCAAAGGTTCCTTTGCTTTCGAGCGGAAGGTTCCTTTTCAAGTTCCAAGCCATGCCCCTTCGGATTACCTCCAGCTCCCAGGGTCTTCACCAAATGCATGGCAGTGGTGACAGCATTCCTGCGGTGCCGGAGGTCCGGATTTACCCTTACCTGGGACGATTGGCTGATAGCAGCCCCTCCAGACAGGAGGTGGAGCGGTCCAGAGACCTGGCCTCCAGGTTTGCTTTCTAGTGGCCTCCTCATCAACGAGGCCAAGTCGGAACTCGAGTCAAGCAGGTGATTCTTTCATTGGGGCAGAGCTCGACTCTCTTCGAAGCCAGAGCACGGCTCCCGTGGACAGGGCCGTTCTTTCCTCCTTTGCCCAATCATTTCTGGTTGGGCACTGCGCCTGCCGGACTTCCTGCGCCTCCTGGGTCTCATGGCTGCCTGTACCAGCGTGGTCCGTTGGGCCCGCTGGAACATCGCCCCTTCAGTGGGGGCTGGCCAGCCAGTGGTCCTGACGCTGCGATCCATTGGACCAGCTAGTGGCGGTGACCAGGGGATGTGGAAGCTCTCCAGTGGTGGACCGTTCCAGTTCATCTGCAGGAGGGCATCCGTGTCTGTCGCCCGAGCCGACGGTCTCTATCAACCGAATGCCTCTCTGATGGGTTGGGGTGCCCATCTGGGAACACCAGCGCCACGGCCTCTGGTCCCAGGGAGTCGATGCCACATCAACCTGCTGGAGCTCCGAGCGGTCCGCCTAGCTCTCACTGCCTTTGCTCCGTTTCTTGGGGTCAAGGGTCCGGGTCAGGCGGACAATACCACGACCATGCTATCTAAACCGCCAGGGGTGGGACGCGCTCCATGCTCCTAGTGCAAGAAAGCTCTCCGCATCTGGTCACTCGTGCAGCCTGGAGGCGGATCTGTAAGCCATTCATGTGGCAGGAACCTCCAACACCCTGGCCGATGCCCTAAGCCGGATAGGGGCTGCGTCCCACGAGTGGTCTCCCCTGCCGGAGGTTGTATGAGATCTATTCTCCCATTGGGGCACACCTCAGGTGGACCTGTTTGCCTCCAGGAGAATGCGGGTTGAGGCTGTTCCATCGCCCCCTCAGCAGGGCTCTCTGCAGGGGATGCCTTCTGAGGCCGTGAGACCCTGGGCCTCTTCTCGCCTTTCCCCCATTCCCTTGATGCTACAAGGTGCTGCTCAAAGCAAGGAGGACAAGGCACAGGTGATTCTGATAGCCCCAGACTGGCCCCGCCATACTGGTACCCAGATCTCCTCAGCCTCAGCTCCAGGCTTCTGAGGCAGCTTCCAGCTCGCCCGGACCTGCTCCCAGTCAATCAGGGAAGGTATTCCATCCAGACCTTCAATCCCTGCACCTGACGGCCTGGTTCCTGAGCTGCCAGAGTTCCAGGCCTTGGGTCTTTCTGGACGAGGTCCTCAACGTAGTTGAGGCGTCCTGTAAGGAGTCGACCAGAAAATGCTATTCCTCAAATGGAAAAGGTTTTCCATTTGGTGTCAGGGCAAGGGCCTGGACCCTTCCTCCTGTTCCTTGGCGAGCATATTGGACTGCCTGTGGTTCCTTTCTCAGCAAGGGCTTGGGTCGATGACCCTTAAGGTGCACCTGGCAGCCATCTCTCTTGCCGGGCGCCGGCCGAAGCAGTCTGTGTGCAGGAGAAGGTGGTCTGATGCTTTTCAAGGCCTTGATCACATTTCCTCTGGTGCGAGAACCTCCACCTCCGCCGGATCTATTGCTGGTACTGGCAAAGCTCATGAACATTCGAATCAATGCACAGGTGTGAACTCTCACCTGTCGTGGAAGACCGCCTTCTTGGTGGCTATCACATCAGCCAGAAGGATGGAGAGCTCAGGCACTTTCCATCGAGTCTTCTGCCTGGTCTTCCACAGGACAAGGTTGTCCTGCGCCCCACCGAAATTCCTTCCGAAGGTGGTGTGGAGTTTCACCTTAACCAGGTGTTGACTCTGCGGTGTTCTACCCCAGTCACACTCGGAGGCCGAATATAGGCTCCATACTTGGACCCTAGAAGGGCGCTACTATAAGGAGCGATGGCTGAAATTCGGGAGAGGTTCCACAGCTGTTTGTCACCTATGCTGAAGCCGATCTGGCAGACCTCAGCCAAGCGGACGATAGGCAGGTGGGTCACCTCCGCATAGATCTGCTATAAGTTGCGGGCACATGGAGTCTCCCAGAGGATAAGAGCTCATTCTACCCGCCATTGCTGCATCGGTGGCTGCTTCCAGGGACGTCCCTATCCAGGAAATCTGCAGGGCTGCTACCTGGAAGTCAGCACACACTCATCACCCATTAGCACATCGACCTTGAGTCACGCCGGGATGCTGGTTTTGGGGCCTCGGTTCTCAGTCTCTTTTCCCAAGTAAGTATCGGGTATGCGTCTTGCCTCCCTCCTCCCGGAGAACTGTTAGGAGTCTGCCAGACAGTGTGGATGAATACATATCCATGTCCCTAGATACAGGTTCTGGGGACATGGATATGTTGTTCATCCACACTATTGGCAGGTTCCTTGCCGCTTAAATCTTGCCGGAAGGTCTTCAAGCTGGCTCCCACCCACCCGGTGGTAAAACTCAGCCCCGCCCCATGACGCCAGATCTTCCTTACCGCTGAAGCTCAGGTTCCTCCTTAACGCCTCTGCGATAAGACTGGTTCCTAATTCTTGAAAGTTCGAAATCAAAAGTTTTGCTAAAAGACTTGGGTCTTCTTTTCCTCTGGCCGCGATGGACAAATCGACTCCCGGTTTCGGCTGAGGTGCTCTGCGGGCAGAAGATGTCTAGGACGGATCCGCACTCCACGCGCATCTACTGCTTGGGCCTTGAGCACGAATTCGTGGCCCTGCGATTTGTGCTCGCGCTTTTCGCCTACGCCCTGAAGACCGTGCTGCCCGATTACAACTGGGGCGCCCGAGAACAGAATTCCACCAGTGAAATCTAAAGAGGCCCGGGCGGTGTCCACGGCGGCGGGCTCGGCGGATCAACTCGAGCAGATGATCGCCCTCGAAGGAGGCGTGGGCAGCTTCTACCTCAACTCGGCATTGTCCGCTCTCTCGGTGCCTCGTGTTGACTTCTTTCAAGGAGCTTTGTCTGACCCTCTCAGTCAAAGGTGAGGGTCCAACTCTTCTGGACCCTTTTCAGGTCCAAAAAGAGCAAGAGTAAGTCTCACCGTCGGCGCTCTTGGGAGTGGGAAAGATCCCTCTCCCCTTCTTGTCGACAGTCGACTTCGACCACCCTCAGCTCGGCCACTGGTCTCACGGTGTCCCGTCAGGCCAGTTGACCGAGACTCCGTCGGCGCGGTCGAGATTTTCTCGATCTGTTAGATGGGTTGTCGGCTGGAAGCTGAGAATCCCGAACGGTGAGAGTTGAGGATCCTCGGCTCGACTGTGCCTCTGGTTCTGGAGCCTTCGGTGGGATCGTCCGGCGAGGAGTAGCGATTTCGACACTTCTCCTCGCCTTCCCTCGGCCTAGTCGAGACTCTCGGTCTCGGACATCCTCGGTCCAGCCGATCCGCCCGTCATAGGCGGTCTCGGTCTCGACACGACAGCAACGCCGCTGCTCTTCCTCCTCCTCGGGACGAGGGAGGCTTCGCGCAAGTTGCGTCGGTATGAGGAGCTCATGTGGCAACAGCTCTCTTTGACGGGGAATAAGCCGACCAGTCGTCTTCCCTGGCCATTAAGTGGCTGTCACGGGCGGCGAAACAACCCCTGTAGCCAGGAGCCTGTTCCCAGGCCGGTTGTTCGGCCAATTCAGCTGCCCCACGATTCTGGTGGTACCTCCGCCTCCACAGCGTTGTTGGGGCTCCGACCAAAATTCTCGGTCGGCTATGGGTTTGCCCATAGGCTGTCTGTCACCCTCACTCCCTATAAACCTCGGCAGGTGGAGGGTGGCTCAGGCTCAGGGCGCAGCTCTTTGAGGACTCTTCGGGTCCGAGGATGATTCCTCCCTTTCTCCAAGCGCATGGACTTGGGGTCCTCGGGAGGACAGTCAGTGGGTGATGAGCCCTTCGTCCTTTTTAGGATTGCTTGGCTCATCTTGGAGTCCACCGGATGAAGCGCGAACCCGTTTCTGAACGGGCTGGGTATCCCCTCATGGAATTCTGGACGGAGGATTCTCCTGGAGTTCTTTCCGGTGGCCGAGGCACAGTGGGTCGGCCTTGGAGCTTTGGCAGCGCCCTGCTTCCTGCCCCTGCGTCTGGCCAGAATGGCCAGGAAGTATGCAGTCCTACCGGTTCCTGTCCGGTTTTGGAACACCCCTCTGCGGAGGGTTGGTTACCGACAGCGTTTTCCAGCGTGCGGAACGCCAGGATGGACAAACCTCCCGACAAGGAATCCAAGAAATTGGATTATGCCGGGCGAAAAGTCTATTCTCGTCCTCTCTGCCTATCGTCCAGGCCAGTTCGGCCGTCCTCATGGCACATTTTCTCATGCCCTGTTGGGCTCCTGGATGAGGTCGTCCCTCATCTTCCGCGGATCTGCAGACTCGGTCAGGCAGGTGCGGGTACCAGGGCAGTGGCCAAACAGCAGCTCCAGACTGCTTTAGACATCGGGGACTCATGTGCCGAGGTCGGTGGCGGCGCGAGTGGCCATGTAGTGGTTGGGCTTGGCTGAGGATATCCACCTTTACCTGATACCCAGCACAAGTTGGCAGATGTTCCCTTTTTGGGGACTGACCTCTTGACCCTGGGGTGGAAGGTCACCTGCAGAGGATCGGAAGTCAGTGCTACCTTGGACTCGGTCTCTTCCGCTCAGAAGGACAAGGCATGAAGCCACAGCCTAAGCCCTTTGTCTCTCTGCGCCAGCGTGCTCCGGCCCAACAACGTCAGGGCCTGCAGGCTCGACCTTGGCATCCCAAACCCAAGCCGTCTGCTTCCTCCAACAGGAAGCAGGGAGGAGAATCCCAGGAGGTCCCTGGCCGGTCCCTCTTCTAAGCCTGCCCAGTGGCCCGGGCTGAGGTGTCGCCCCCATCCTCATCACCACCCTGGTTCCCCTGTGAGGGGACAGCTCAGACACTTCCTTTCCGCCTGGTCCACTGTTACCACGGACAGGTGGGTACTGGAGGTGGTGGGAAAGGCCTGCCTCTAGAATTGAGCAGGCCCGTCCCTTCAGAGCCGTCGCACTCGGGGGCCTCGGGGTCCGCAGCCTCACTGGCAGCTCGTCGAGCCGACATCGCTCTCCTCCTCCAAAGGAGGTGATAAGGAGGGTAGAGGACCCCCCTCTCAGACCTGGGGTTCGTGTCAGGTATTTTCCTGGTTCGAAAGCGGACGGGCTGGTGCCCCATTCTCGACCTGCACGACCTGAACAAGTTCCTAAGGTCTCGAACCTTCAGAATGCTCACTCTGGCACAGATAATACCATCTCTGGAACACGGCGTGTGGTTCTGCTCTCTAGACCTACAGGACGCTTTCTTTCCGTCCCTATCCGTCCGTCACATTGGAGATTCCTTCGCTTTGCGGAGGGATCCCTATTCGAGTTCAAGCCATGCCCTTGGCTTATCTCCAGCTCCCAGGGTCTTCACCAAATGCATGGCAGTGGTGACAGCATTCCTAAGGGCGCGAGGGTCGGGTGTACCCTTACCTGGACCGATTGGCTGATACAGTCCCCTCCAGACAGGAGGTGGGCGGTCAGAGATCTGGCCCTCCAGGTTTGCTCTCTAGTCGGCCTTCTCATCCAGCGAGGCCAAGTGGACTCGAGCAAGCAGGCGATCCTGTTCATCGGGGCAGAGCTCATCTCTCTTGAGCCAGAGCACGGCTCCCACGCGGACAGGGCCGAGGTTCTTACTCCTTTGCCCAATCATTTCTGGTTTGGCAATCGCGCCCTGCCGGGACTTCCTCGCCTCCCTGGGTCTCATGGCGGCCTGTACCAGCGTGGTCCGTTGGGCACGCTGGCACATCGTCCCCTTCAGTGGGGACTGGCCAGCCAGTGATCCTGGCAGCTGCGATCCATTGGACCAGCTAGTGATAGTGACCCAGGAGATGTGAATGCTCTCCAGTGGTGGACCGTTCCATCTCATCTGCAGGAGGCATCCTGTTTGTCCGCCCGAGCGATGGTCTCTCTCTATCGACCGATGCCTCTCTGATGGGTTGGGGTGCCCATCTGGGGAACACCGAGTGCACGGCCTCTGGTCCCCGCGGGAGTCCCGATGCCACATCAACCTGCTGGAGCTCAGGCGGTCCGCCTAGCTCTCACCGCCTTTGCTCCGTTTCTCCGGGGTCAAGTGGTCCGGTCAGGCCGGACAATACCACGACCATGTACTACCTGAACCCGCCAGGGGCGGGGCCGCGCTCCATGCTTCTATGCAAGGAAGCTCTCCGCATTTGGTCACTCGATGCGCAGCCTAGGCGGATCTCTAGCCATTCATGTGGCAGGAGCCTCCAACACCCCAGGCCGATGCCCTGAGCGGATAGGGCTGCATCTCATGAGTGGTCTCTCCTGCCAGAGGTAGTACAAGATCTGTTGTCCCACTGGGGCACACCTCAGGTGGACCTGTTTGCCTCCAGGAGAAGCAAGCTGAGGCTGTTTCATGCCGCCCTCTCAGCAGGGCTCGCTGCAGGGATGCCTTCTCGAGGCTGTGGACCCCGGCCTCTTCTACGCCTTTTCCCATTTCCTTGATTCACAAGGTGCTTCTCAAAGCAAGGAGGACAAGGCGCAGGTGATTCTGATAGCCCCAGACTGGCCCGCCAGTTCTGGTACCAGATCTCCTCAGCCTCAGCTCCAGGCTCCCGAGGCAGCTTCCAGCTCTCCCGGACCTGCGCTCAGTCAATCAGGGAAGGTGTTCCATCCGGACCTTCAATCCCTGCACCTGACGACCTGGTTCCTGGCGGCTAGAGTTCCAGGCCTTGGGTCTTTCCGACGAGGTCCTCAATGTAGTTGAGGCGTCCCGTGAGAGTCGACCAGAAAATGCTCGCCTTCAAATGGAAGAGATTCTCCATTTGGTGTCAGGCAAGGGCTTGGACCCTTCCTCCTGTTCTGTGGCAAGCATTTTGGACTATTTATGGTCCCTTTCTAGTCAAGGCTTAGGTCGGCGACCCTAAAGGTGCACCTGGCAGCCATCTCTGCTTGCAGGCGTGGGCGGGGGCAGTCGGTGGTGCAGGAAAAAGTGGTCGAGGCGCTTTTCAAAGCGTTGAATCACATTCTCCTCCGTCGCGAGAACCTCCACCTCCGTGGGGATCTACCGCTGGTACTGGCAAAGCTCATGGGCAAGCCATTCAACCAGTGCACAGGTGTGAACCTCTCACCTGTCGTGGAAGACCGCCTTCTTGGTGGCTATCATGTCAGCCAGAAGGATGGGAGAGCTCCAGGCACTTTCCATTGAGTCTCCTTACCTGGTCTTCCACAGGGACAAGGTTGTCCTCGCCCCCACCCGAAATTCCTTCCGAAGGTGGTGTCGGAGTTTCACCTTAACCAGGTGCTGACTCTGCGGTGTTCTACCCCAATCACACCTGGAGGCCGAATAGGCTCATGCTCTGGACCCTAGAAGAGGCTCAACTACTATAAGGGCGCCACGGCTGAAATTCGAAGGTTAGCCAGCTGTTTGTCACCACGCTGAAGCCGCATCTGGCAGACCTGCAGCCAAGCGGACGATAGGCAGGTGGGTCACCTCCCGTCGATCGCTGCTATGAGTTGGCGGAATGGAGCCTCCCAGAGGAAAAGAGCTCATTCTACCCGTCATACTGCTGCATCGGTGGCTGCTTCCAGGGCGTCCCTTTCAGGAAATCTGCAGGGCTGCTACCGGAAGTCAGCACACATCTTTATTACCCATTACGACATCGACCTTGAGTCACGCGGGATGCCGGTTTGGGGCCTCGGTTCTCCAGTCCTTATTTCCCAAGTAAGTATTAAGGGGTGTGTGCCTTGCCTCCCTCCTCCCGGAGAACTGCTAGAGTCTGCCAATAAGTGTGGATGAACAACATATCCATGTCCTAGAAATACAGGTTACTCACCTGTAACAGGAGTTCTAGGAATGGTATATGTTGTTCATCCACACGACTCACGACCTCCGGCTTGACGCGCAACCTGAGCTTCCAGCGGGCCAGATCTGGCGTCATGGGGGCGGGCCGAGGTTTACCACCGGATGGGTGGGAGGAGCCAACCGAAGACCTTCGGCAAGATTTAAGCGGCAAGGAACCTGCCAATAAGTGTGGATGAACAACATCTACCATTCCTAGAACTCCTGTTACAGGTGAGTAATCTGTATTTACTCACCTGTAACAGAAGTTCAAAATGGTATGCTAACTCGATACCTCCCGGCCGACACACAACCTGAGCTTCCAGCGGGCAGATCTGGCGTCATGAGGCGGGCAGAGAGTTTACCACCGGGTGGGTGGGAGGAGCCAACTTGAAGACCTTCCGCAAGATTTAAAGCGGCAAGGATACCTGCCAGACAGTGTGTATGAACAACATATACCATTCCTAGAACTCCTGTTACAGGTGAGTAACTTGTATTTTCTGCACTGGGGGCACTCATGTCTGGTACTTCTTCAGGCAACAGCATTAAAACATCTTCAATTCACCAAGGCAGCAGCATTAAACATCTTCAGTCCACCAAGGCTATCACCTTGGAGTCTTAATATAGTTCTCAAAGCCGTGACCAAGGCTCCTTTAGACCGTCTCTAGCCATCCATCATGCATCTCAAAATAAAGGTCACCCCCTTTTTCTCAAAGCTATTACTTCCGTCTAGAGTTTCAGCAAACTGAAAGCATTGCTGGCCTAAGAGTCACACTCGCTCCATCAGGCTAGAACAGCTGCTCCAGTTTTGTTTGCCAAAGTTATGTCTCTCCTCTATTACAATCAAGGGTTCATTCTTCCTTCCTTCTGCATACTCTCTAAAAGCAACAAGGATGGAAAATGTCATACACTAGACCAGGAAGAGGGAGAAAATGGACATTAAGAGAAAGGAAGCTATTCGTAAAAGTTCAGCTGTGTTCATGCCAGCTAAAGGAAAAAGTTTGGGCAGCAAGGACTCAATAGGCTTTATAGCCAGATGGATTCTATCCGTCACCTCTCACGGCATAGGATCAGGCCAGAGTACCTTGCCTGACCCAGTGAATCCATGGCCCCTTAGGTGGGAGTAATTCAGAGAAGCATCAACAACACACTCACCGGTGGCCTTTTGATCATCCATTTACACTCTTAAAAAAAAAAAAAAAAAGTTCTCACTGGAAGCGAGGTCCTCGGCCGGGCATCCTTTGGCCGTAGTTTCAGCGGTGGTGAACCCTGAAGGGCTCTTGACATTCTTCCCACCGGGACATCTGAGGACGTACTGCTTTTGTATATCCCAGGAGTAAAGAAGCCGGAGACCAGCTTAGGAGAGAAAAAATCGAAAATTTAAATACCTGTAAATTTTCTTTCTCCGAAGCTGGTCTCCGGCTTCAGATCCCTCCCAGAATGTATATACTTGGCTGGCCTCACGGTCATATATGCCTTAAAATTCTTGTATTTTGGTTCCCAAGTTCTTGTAGTATTATCACATTAGACTGCTCTAAGAAGAACTGAGGAGAACAGGAAGTGGAGGGCTGGGTGCCCCCCTGCTGCAGAGGTTTGATTCCTGCCTGTGGATCATCATCAGGAGGTACAGCCCAGGATTAAGGAAGCCCGGAGACCAGCTGTCGGAGAAAGAAAATTTACAGGTATTTAAATTTAGATTTTAATGAAATACATGTCATTGCCCCTCAGCCCAGAAACTCTTAAGGTTGCTCCCCTGTTTTGCATTCTAAGTCCTCAGGTTTGTTTCTGTCCTGTTAGGGCTTGTTGTTCAAGTGTTTTCTGTTACCATTTCTCTAGCCTGTCTTCAGTAGTACTAATGCACACCTCGGCATCCTAAATTCTAATTTTATGATCTGCTGTCTTTGTTTCAGGTTTTCAGCTCTGATGCTGTGTCTAATACAGTTAATTTAATTGTGGCTATTTCAGACATGTGTTCAAAATGAAGAACTGTAAGCTATTCAGATTTGATCTCTAGTGATATTTTTTCTCCCCCAGAATCAATGAACCTCTGTCTATTAAGGGTCATTTTAGCGAGTTTTTTCACTGCTGCTGCCAGCTTGTTGTGTTTCTGTCTGTTCACACTCTGCTTTAGCATTAATAATAATTTTTAGATGTGCCTGAAGTTGAATCACAATGTATGTTTCCCCACTAGATTTTCTTATTGCCTGAAGATCAGCTTCCCATGCGCTCTGTCAAGCGGCGACAGATGTCAGGTACTGAAATCGTTCCTTTTTCCCCCCAAACCAAACAAACACTTCAGATGTAAAGATACATAAAATGTAGTACTGTTAAAATTAGCTTAAAAGCTCTACCGTTATTTTAATTTTTACTGTTAAAACTTATCTTAAAATTACGTGGGGAGGAGGTACACAGAGCTCATGTGAAGCGTCCGACTAGGTCAGTGTCATTCGATTGGATCTGGACATTGCCCTTTAATTTTTCTCTGTAGTTTAAAAAAAGGGGGCCTGACTGATCGGCATCTTTACTTTCTGCAGAGGATCTCAGTCACTGGATTTTGAGTTTGTTTTTTCCTCCTCCCTCAGACTGTGTGGCGGGTTCATTACTTGGCTCCATTGAGCTGCGTGGCTTCCAACATTTTACTTTCCTGTCCATTGGTGTGCATGCTTCTTTTCCTCAGACTTCTTAGCCTCCAGCATGCTTTTTGCGTGTGCCTGTGTTGTGCCTGCCCCCTCCCCATGTCACGCATATGCAAATTATGGAAAGCGTTCATGCGCCTGCACTATTTCATCTGCTAGATCGGTGGCTGTTTTTCTGTAGATATTTTTCAGCCTGACCAGCTGTTCACTTTTGGTTTACTAGCAGCCAACTTAACTGGCAGGAGTGTTCCTTGTTCTCTTGTTTTTCCCCACAATAGCAGGTGGGATTACGGCAATAGTCCTATATTTTTCCTGTTGGTGAAACTGTCAGTTCCTTAACTTTGGGCAACCTGCTTGGCTATTTGCTTGGACTGTGGCTTATCGGAGACCTCTAACCTTCACAAGATGTAAGACCTGCAAAGAGTAATCGACCCTCTCCTCTGAGTTCATATTGCCCCACTGTTACTCAAGCTAATGTCTTATGGTTTCCTCCCAGTCGGTCCTCCGTGGTGGTGGGGCAGCTGGTGTACAAAGCAGAGTTCGAGAATCTTTATTGTTGCACTTAGGAGAGCTTTTTGGCCCTGATGTTCATAGGACATCCCATCAGACACACCTGGCCCCAAACCCAGGCCCCTCAGGTTGGGAGGGCCAACACAGGCACGTCCAGGTGTGCTTGGCAGGACAGGGCTGCTATTACAGGTTTGCAGGCGAGACCCCAATACTGATCCTAAAATTACTTGATGAGGAGGACGACAAACCTTCTGAGGTGGAGGAGGAGGAAGGGATGGACGGAGCCAAGATGAGGATTCCTGTACCTCCCTGTATGATGTCACGTCTTTGTCTTATCTGATAACTGAGGCATGTCGGACATTACAGCTCAAGGAGGTGCAATCCATGGAGGCATTGGATGTCAACCCTGTCCTGTCTATGTCCTGGACAGGAATGAGCAGTGCATACCAAAGAGTATCTGCCAGAACCTAAGGTACTGTGTTTACCCTTTGTGGAAGAAAATACTCGCGAGTGAGAAACCCCATCTCTGGCGGATTACATGGTTCAGAATTCTGTCAGACACACCTTTGCCCTATTGAAGGATACTTGGCTTTAACAGAGTTACATGACAAGCGATTAGATGCTTTATGCAGAAGAGCCTTCGCCTCCAACGGCGCCAAATCTCCACTTCCTGTGCCTCCTTTATTGTTGCCAGAGCTTTAAACTTGTGGAGTTGACCAGAGGCAGCTTTGTTCCCCAGTTTGGAGGGCGAGCATTTGCCATTGGTATCCATGGCTTCCCCACCTTCTTTGGGGATGCCACGGTGGAGAATTTGCACATGTTGGCTTGCTCTGCTTACCACATTGTGTCCCTGGTGTGAGAGTGTGGCTTTGATATTAGGTCACTGATAAGGCTTGAAGACCAAGCTGATTAACCTGGCTTTTGAGGAAGCTTATTGTTTGGATCTGACCTGGGTGATATTTTGAAAGATATACAGGATAAAACTGCCACCTTGCAGTACCAAAGCAACACCAAAAGGCTGGGTCAACCCCAAAATGTCAAAGAAGGCGGTCAACACAGGCAGTGTCGAATTTTTTTATTCCTGTCGAACTTTGGGAACCAGCGAGTAAAGGGGCCTATTCTGGTTTCAAGAGCAATTGTAGCAGAGGAGCCTTGCCGAAGATGCAACGGTGGCCCAGGGCAAAAACTGGTATCTCACTATGAGGGTACACAGGCCCATCTTTGCCTCCCTTCCCTTGGTGGAAGACTGCATCGCTTTTACACAAGATGGGCCCAGATAATGTCAAGAGACTTGAGTTTTGGAAATCCTGGCTGTAATATGTAATAAAATGTTAAACAATTTCCTCAAAAGAGTGTTTTATACTGTCCTTGGTTCCAAGCGACCCCATGAAGAAACGAAGGTGTCACAGACCCTGGACCACCTCACTCAAATCGAGGTGATTGTTCCAGTGCTTCCAAGTGAGCAAGGCCAGGGAGAGATTCTACTCTATCTACGGGTTCAAGCCTGTTCTGGATCTGTAACACCTAAAGAAGTTTGTTCACCACACGACCTTCAAGGTGGAGCCCCTGCGTTCAGTCATCCAGCTGTCCAGCCAGGAATTATCTAGCTGCCATGGATCTGAGGGATGCATATTTCCACATCCCCTTCTGACAGTCTCATCAGAGGTTCCTCAGGTTCACGGTCCTCACTTCCAGTACAGGGCACTCCCATTTGGACTGGCAGCAGCCCCAGGGTTTTCACGAGGTGTTTGTAGTCCTGGTGGCTGAACTCCAGCAGGAGAAATCATGTCTGTCCCTACTTGGACAAGCTCCTCATTTGAGTGCAGTTTACGCCATTGACAAGGAAGTCTGTGACCAGGACTCTGGAGGTGTCTGAGTCCCATGGCTGGGTAGTGAATTAGGAGAGAGTTCTCTGAAGCTGTCACAGACCCTGGAGCACCTAGGAGCGATGTTTCGGACAGACAAGGGAAGGGCTTCCTTTTGCCTTCCAGGAAGGGGACCCTGTTGAGAGAGGTTCAGTGGCTTAGGAGCCAGTTGTTGGCTTCAGCTTACCACCTTCTGAAAATTCTGGGCCTCATGATGATGGTGATAGATCTAGCTCAGTGGGCTCGCCATCACCTTGGCACCTACAGATCGAGTTGCTGTCAGACTGGGTTCCGACCTCTGAAGATTATCAGGCTAGGATTCCTATTTCACCATGACTGTAGCAGTCTCTTGAGTTGGTGAGTGAGTTTGGAGAATCTGAGCAAGGGCCTCCTTAGAAATCCTCCCAGAGCTGAT
This sequence comes from Neoceratodus forsteri, assembly GCA_016271365.2. Classification (NCBI taxonomy): domain Eukaryota; kingdom Metazoa; phylum Chordata; order Ceratodontiformes; family Ceratodontidae; genus Neoceratodus; species Neoceratodus forsteri. The sequence goes on from CM028137.1 coordinate 573,167,875, forward strand.
TCTGACATCTGCTGCCAGCCTGTCGGGTTGGGGGTGGTCCTGGACCACATTCACATTCAGGGACTTGATCAGCACAGGAACAGCTACACATAAGCGTTCTGGAGATGAGGGCATGCGCCTTGCTCTCCTTCATATTCAAGGTCAGGTGCAGTCAAACACCATAAAAATGAGGTCAGACAATGCTGTCATGGTGGCATGCATAATCAAGGGGCACAAAGAGCAGAGATGCTGAAAGAAGCCACCAGTCTCCTGCTGTGGGCAGAGAGGATCTTCTCTCTCTGCCAGCAGTTCTTCTAGCAGGGAGTTGAACATTAAAGCTGATTGGCTAACCATGAAAATGTCCATCCAGTAGCGTGGATGTTGAACCTGGAGGTGTTTGACCGTCTGTGTAAAAGGTTTGGTTGTCCTCAGATAGACCTATTCACTTTCAGCCACAATGCTTAAGTTAAGCGGTTCTTAAGCCACTACCGGTATCCACAGGTGGAGGCAGTGGATGCCCTGTTAAGCGTGGAATTTCATCAGAGCATATTCCTGCCTTCCTTTGCTGCTCTTCCCAAGGTCATATGCAAAATAAGGCATTCAGGAGGAAGATTTCTTCTAATAACTAGAGTGGCCCAGAAAAACATGTTTCTCAGACTTTGTGAACCTAGCTCAATGCGCACTGTTTCACCTTCCATTGTGGGAGGACCTTCTCCTACAGGACCCCATTTTACTTCCAGATCCTCTAGCGATGCAGCTCTCAGTCTGGCTGCTGAAAGGAGGAGACTCCTGAAACGAGGTTTCTCTAAGAAGGTGGTAGACACCCTGATGGTTGCCAGGAAGAATTCCACATCGGCAGCTTATGCTCATATGGGACCACCTTTTCCACTTGGGCGAAGGAAAAAATATCCAGCCTTCTAAAGCCATGGTTCTGCAGATTTTGGATTTCCTGCAGGAAGGAGTGAAGAAAGGTTTAGTCTTGAGCACCTTGAGAGGTCAGGTGTAGGCCCTTGGAGCCTCCTAGGGTTTGTCTCTAGGGACTAACTGGGAGGTTATTTGTTTTCTCTGAGCTGTCACCAGGAGTCAGCCTTTGTTCTGATCCCATGGGACTGGGCTCTGGTTCTGAATGCTCTTTGTAAGGAGCTTTTCGAACTGCTTTCGTTGGTACTGTTGGACATGCCATTTTCAAGTGCGTTTCTTAGTTACTGTGTGCTGAGCCAGGAGGATTGGTGAGCTACAGGCTTTGCCCAAAGAGCCATATCGTGTCATGCATAATGACATGGTGGTGCTGGAACAGTTCTGTCTTTCATTCGAAGGTTCCAATGGCCTTCAGTATGAATCAGAAATCCATCTCCTGTCGTCCTATCTTCAGCTTACTCACCCAAAGGAGAAGGAGTTGCACAAGTTAGATTTCAAAGTGCCGTTGGCGCATCCTCAGATGGACTGCTGAGTTCCAGAAGTTGGATAGGTTGTTCGTTCTTTGGAATGGCCAAGCAGAGACAAAAATCCTTAAAGGCCACTCTAGCTAGATGGGTAAGGCTTATATTGCCAAGGCTTATGTCGCAGAAAGAAGAGGTCTCCGGCTCTTATCAAAGCTCACTCCACCAGGGCTACAGTTCCTTCCTGGGCGGAGACAGTTGAGGCATCTGTTTTAGAGTTGTGCAAAGCAGCTACAGCATTCTCCGTCCACATATTCACCAAGCACTACAGACTGGATGTTCAAAGCTCTGCTGATGCGGCATTTAGTCGCGAGGGTTTCAGTGACAACAGATAAATTCCTTTCCTGTACATGGTGGTTGATGGGACTATATTCTTCCTCACCGTTTTTTCTGGGTACTGCTTCTTAGAACCCAGTTGTAATGTCTACCCATTAGCAATGTGGAGTGCTACAGAAAGAAGAAATTTCTTCATACTTACTGTGATTTCCTTTTGTGTTACTGCCTACATTGACAATGGGGCCTGCCCAGGAGCCTCGCCTGCAGAAGAATATTGTCAGGTACTCAAGCGGGGATGTCTGTTGTTCTGTTATAAACTCTGATTGTAAACCTGTCTGGTCATCCCTCTAGTTTACCTGCTCGCTTACGTTTATATAGATATTAAAAAAAAAAAAAAAAAAGAGCAGTTCCACATTAGAATGTTAGTTGCTATGCATAGATTTAACAGCATCCAATTTGATAAAAAAGGTGCCTCTTTTGTTGCAGGTGAATGCTTACACTGCATGCAGTCCTTTTCCTTTTAGTAAGTCTGTTTCAGTTGATTCAGTTCTGCAGGACCTTCCAAGATGTAGTCATTTGAGTTGAGCCTCAGTCCACTCACTTTTTGTCATCTGACAAGGTAGGCCACTGTTTACTGCATTTTATTCCAGCTAAAGTTCTACCTGTAGACAGCTGATTTGTGTGTTTTCGTGTCCGTCGGCCAGTATATTTATTTCCATATTTAGAGGCACTGCATGGACAATACTGACTAGAGAGTTGCTGCTTTCCAGATTGCTCATGTGCCCAACATTCCAGGCTGATTTCAGCCTTTGGGCTGTACCATTTCCCTAGAGTAGAGATGCACAATACCCAGCTGTAATGTCTGCCAAATTGACAATGTAGGAGCCAACAGAAAAGGAAATTACAGTAAGTATGAAGAAATTTCTTCTATATTCGTGGAGCACTTGATTGGGTAAACAAAACATGTTTTGTTTTATCTTTCCAAAGGAAAGGAAGTGATCAAGAACCTGAATGCAGATTTAAAGGCTTTGAGTTCCATAATTTAAGACCACTATATATAAATGCTTGCCTGCCTTAGTGTATTCTTATGTTGTGAACTTCAAAGAAGGAAGTCAACTGGGAGGTGCGAGGTTAGGACAGACATCTTTACAGATAATATATCTGAGCTTTAAAGATCAAATGCACACCTGTTTCATAAAAAGCTTGAATTCACTTGAATACATGTCCCTGTATCATTAGTGTTTTCTAAAAATAGCATGCTGTTTGGTTTTGTGGTTTCTTTAAATCAGCGTCTGTGAATGTGCTCTGCAGTAACTGAAACAGTGAAGATGTTTCTGTCCTTGTCAATGAACAATGACATACCTGTCCAGCCTGCTGCTTCACCAGTTAAATCCCTGATTGGCGAATAAGCTATTGCAGTTCCTAGTTGGAGCAGTCTGTAGAGCTGATTGTTTTCACTCAGTTTTACTAACCCATCTGGCTTGTGTTTAGATAGAGATGCTTAAAATCTATCTTTCTGTTCTCATAAAAAGTGGATAATTTGTGGTGCAGTGCTGAATTTTAGTGGCATGAATGAATGTCTGTGAGAAATTACCGTGTCTGTATCACAGTTGTCAGTTCTCTGTCCTCAAAACTCTGCATTCTATTCTGGCTATGTACATTAACACAGGGTTGTTTAATGGATATAAAATAATTGCATTCCGTTAATTCATAGAAAGCAGTGTGTCTTTAATGTAGCCTCAATAAATAGTTTCATGTGAGAACAATTTTCTTTTTATGTCAGATTCACAAGCGTGTCTGCCACACTGCTATTTCAGGAATATGTACTGTATGAACTCATAAAATTCAGTTCTTTGTGGGGTTCTGTGTGAAAATACATCATGTATGTGTATAACTAGAAATACTAAATGGCATCCATGATGCCCATGCCTCTCAGTTGAGGCTGCTGCACTCCACTTCCCTCCGTCCCCCACCCCCACAGTTGGTACCAATGCATACTGTTGCCCCTTTTCCTGTCTCCACAGACAGGGCTGATGTGCTATGCTAAGCCCTAGAGTCCCAGGGCCACTGCCTTCACAGTTTGGGCAGCTGCACCATGCTGCTCTAGGCCACCAAAGGTGGGGCTTTTGCTGCACCCTGCTACTCACTTCCATTGCCCCAAATGGGCAGGGCTGTTGCACCACATGCACCCTGTCACACAGTCAGGGCTGCTGCACCCTGATTCCCCACTGTGTCCTGCACCACAGTCAAGGTTTCTGTGCCATGTTGTCCTCTGTCACCACTGTGCTCTGCTGCACCATAGAGCCTCTTGCCCCACAGTTGGAGTTGTTGCACCCTGCTGCTCCCTTCCACTGGAGTCAGATCCTTTGGTACACTGTCCAATACTACCCGATACAAAGTACAAAAACTACTTTCATCTTGTGTTATAGGGTGGGGACAGAGAGTAGTGTGAGCAGCCTAAACTGTTTGTGCAGAGGTAGCAGGGTGCTACAGCCCTGACTCTGTGGAGAAAACAGTGGGCAGCAGGTTGCAGCAGCCTCGTATGAGGGAAGGGTGAAGCAGAGGGCTGCAGCCTCAACTGTTGGGCAGGAGACAGGAACATCAGGATGCCATATAGTATTTCTAGTTATGTACATACATGATGTATTTTCACATAGAAACCCTCAAAGAACTGAATTTTATGAGTTCATCAATCAATCAAATCTTTATTTATTCAGGCGAACATCATTGAGCAGAGCTCATTTGCAAGATGGACCTGATAAGGTCAAGGTTCAATAGTTGGTACATAAACAGATACATTTAAAACACTTAGATATGCATAAATAGATACATTCAAAGCACTTATATATACAATAATCCAGACGAAGTTGATTAAAGCGTAACAGGACAAGGTAGGATATATGAAAAATACACCAGAAAATACAGTATATACATATCCCAATGGAGGAGTCTAGGCATGCGTGCAACATAAGGTACCCAAAATTTCCATATTCCAGGGCAGCTAAAGCAGACAAGGAGACACAGTGTTTGAGTAACTGAGAAAATGGTGATCACAGCCTTTGGTAAATGACATGGAAGTTCATACAGTACATGTTCCTGAAATAATGGAGTGTGGCAGACACAGGTTTGTCAATCTAACATGTAAACAACATTATGACATGAACATATGCAGGGCATGAAATTAGTGAAAAAAGTACATGCCATCCCTTTTTCCCCACCTCATTTCAATTTTGTCATTAATTTATGAAATTGGCTGTCTTAGCAATAATAGATGCAACAATGAAAACTGACTGTGTGTTTGTCCGATTTAATTGATTTTTTGCTCACAGTTGCCCTTTATGGCTCCAAAGCGGCCTTTTAATTAGATTGTAGTTGGTCCAAGTAGCTTTTATTTATTTGGGTTTTAGATAGTGACTGAACAGAGTAGCTTGTTAAAAAAAAAAAAAAAAAAGGCTTTGAGATTTTTTTAAGCCAATATCCCACCTGTAGTTAGGTTTTAGATGGTAAGCATGAAGTAGCTTCTTAAAAAAAAAAAAAAAAAAAGTTTTGAGATGTTTTTAAACAGATCTCCCTTTGTATCTAAGTTTTAGATAGTCAGCAGCAGAGTAGCTTGTAAAAAAAAAAAAAAGCTTTGTCAAGAGTGTTCTTTTTTTTTTCTTTCTTTATGGATCTCCCCTTATAGTTGGTCTTTTTATGTAGTCTTCCACACAGGGTAGCTAGACTTTGTCTTGTTTTATCAGTCTTGTATTTATTTTGATTTATTCGAGGTAGTTCAGAATAAACTGTACCTAACCTCCTCAGCACAAAGTAGATAAGTTTTTTGTGGACGTTTGATTACTTTGCTCATCTTCAATTAGGTAAGTTTTTTAAGGCAGATTTTCTTTTAAATTCAGTCCCCACTAACTTCAGACAATAGCTGTAGCAACTTCCTCCCCAAACCTTTTTAAAGAACACTAGCTCTGCTGCAAGTCTTTTTAAAGTAAGAGTGTATTTTTATGCCTGGCTGTTAGCTACAGTTGATAAAGTAACTGCATACACAGCTTTTTAGAGGCTTGATTGTCCTTAGAAATCTACATGAGCGTTCCCTTCCCAGCAATTTCTGGACTGTAAGCAACTGAAAACAAAATTGCTATAGCCTGAATATGGACTTGAACTAGCCCTGAGGGGCTCTCTGCAGCTAGCCACTTTTCAGTAGCATGGTTGACAGTGAAGTTGTTTGGGAAGTTTGCTGCCCCCATTTTGATTTTGCTTTTGGGGCGTTATTTCCTCCCTTCTGTGAGAGACCTTTGTGGTCTCACCGCCACCCATCATTCTCCTATCCCTCCTAAACACACTCCCCTCCACGTACACACAGCCTAGCTCTTAAAGAGCTTTTTTTTTTTATTATTTGGTGTCTGTTTTGAATTATAGTTGGGTCATGATCAGTGATCCTGATTGCATTAGTAAGCAACAAAGCTCTCTCTCTCTGTGAAAAGGCAGGCGTGACCTATCTGTTAAGATAACAGGATAGAATGCTGCACTTTGCAGGTCTTTCACATCAGACTGATTGAAGGGGTGGGCAAACTTGTAATACAGACATCAACTGGTGTCTGAACATGTAACCCACCTCCAACACTGACAGACAGACCCCATCCAACTTGTGGTTGGTGCTTGGCAATCAAGCGTGAGTCTTCAGCCTACTCCTCTTATCGGACAGTCAGCTAACACTGGGAAGAGCACTTCTGTGCACCTCGTGATTGTGTCCGGTGTCAGCAGTGCGCCTGCGCTCTTCTCTGATGCCCCGGAAAATGATGTCACAGCTCTAGAAGTTTAAAAAGAGCGAGCAGCACTGAAAGAAGGGGAAAACATGGAGCTCTGCACCAATACATTAGGTGCCCCACTGTGCAGGTACTAACCAGCAGTAGGTGTCCTGAGACAATAGTGCCTTCCTGGGGCACCTAAGGTATAGAATTTCGCACCCTGAACATATTTATTGAGGCTACCTCAAAGACACAATGTTTCTATGAATTAATGGAATGTAGATTTATTTTATATCCATTAAACAACCCTGTGTTATATAGCCAGAATATAATGCATAGTTTGATGACAGAGAACTGACATCAGTGATAGACAAGGTAATTTCTCACATCGTTCATACCACTTCAGTTCAGCACTGAACCTCAAATGATCAACTGTTCATGAGAATGAATGATTTTAAGCTGATCTCTAAGCACAAACTCAATGGGTTAGTAATAAACTTTGAGTGAAAACAGTTAGCGCTACAGACTGCTCTAACTAGGAACTGCAGCAGCTTATTCAGTCAATCAGGGGCTTAATTGGTGAAGCAGCAGGCTAGACAGGTTTGATGTCACTGACAGGGACAGAAACATCTTCACTGTTTTCAGTTACTGCAGAGCACATTAACAGATCCTGATTTAAAAGAAAACCACAAAACCAAACATGATATTTTCAGGAAACACTAATCATGATACAGGGATGTGAATTCAAGCCTTTTATGAAATATGTGCATTTGATCTTTAACCTGAAACTTCAGCCTGCACACATTTATGCTTCTGTTGAGAGTAATGTGACAGTCATATATTTCCTGTAGTGATAACTAACCCAGTTCTCTAGAGTTTCAAATGATGAGCATGTCTAGGAGCATGAAATAAATCTTGATAGGCAATTATAGAGGATGATCTGTTTAGTACGGATAAGGTTTCACTTTGAAAAATCAAGTCTGCGTAATCAAAATGTGATAATTACCATGTCCATTATAATCAAATGCCTCACTTCAGATGATGGGCATTGGTGGTGCCAAAAAAGGTAGCCTGTCTTGAATACAGTCCTTTTGGAGAAATTATTTAGATAAACTTCTCATGTCAAATGGCAATGTAGCCATGGCCTCAAGTATTTATACCGATTCAAAGGACTTAATAACCTATTATCCAAAATAGTTATGCATAAAGAAACCTCAGAGTGGGTCAACATGTGTATGTATATATATATATATATATATATAAATTTTTTGAGGGCTCCATATAGCATATGCTTGGTCTTATCCATGGGCAAAACAATTGAGGAATTTCAAAAGTGAGTTTGCAGCAAAGTTTGCAATGAAGCAACATTTTATTAGAAGCATATACAGTTATATCTGCATAAAAGTGGGTAGATAAATCTATGAGTTCTTAATCAAAATCATTAACATTGATAGTGGAAAGTGTACCCAAAATTAACCTCTGTGACACTCTTTTAAGCAATGTTTCAGGTTTTGCTCCTCATATTGGACCAGTTAAAAGTGATCTTGTATATAGACGAGACAGATAGACCAGCTCAGTGTGTGATTCCATTACAGTCAAATGCTGACACTTTTGCATTTGAGAATGCTGCAAAGAATCAAAGGCATTAGCAGGTCTGTTTTAAAAAAAAAAAAAAAGTGCCAGAATACTGCCCAGTTTTGTCAACAGATCATTAGTAACTTTTACTAGTGTGGAGGTGGTACTGTGATATTTCCTAAAGCCCGATTGATTTGGGTCAAAAACGATTGCAACTGATAGTCAGCTATAATTAAATACATGTTTCTAAAATATTAGAAATAGTTGGGAGAAGGGACATTGGGCAGTTATTAGTAATCGAACTGTGTGCACCATTTTGAATAGCTTAATGCTGTTTCCCAAAATCTTGGGAAAACAGCAGATATAATGAACTCTTAGAACAGGTATATTACTGGGTAACAGATGAGTGGGTCTGCATATTTCAGTCTTTAATTTTTGTACTGTTGGGTGGAATTGTAATTTTTAATTATTATTTTTGTGCTTTCATTAGGTGTTTAAATGTTTATTGCCTGAACAGCACTGAGGGTTTTGAGTTAGAATTTTTGAGCATGAAATACTGAATACACTCATGTAAGTCTAGATCTTACTTGAGAGGGTTCCTGCAGTAGGTCATAACAAACAGGACTAAGCGCTACTTGCGTCTGGACCTCATAGCAGACTTTTCCAGCAATACTCAGCGGGGACTGCCCAACCGATGTCACATAGCGTCAGCGTGACCCTATATAGTGGTGGTCCCTCCCCCATGCCTGCCCTCCAGTTCTTTCCTGCCATCGCCTCATGCAGTCACCTAGCGGTAGACTTCAACGATCGCCATTTTTTCTAGTAGTTTCCTACTACATTTTGAATTTTTCGTAACATTAGCGCCCTGTGTCTTCACCTACTTCAGAGAAGTGGTGTGGAATCTTGTGGCACCCAAATTCTGCACAAAGACGGGCATCGAAGTGCGTCATTTGCTTAGGCTCGACCATCCATCGCCATCTGCCCAGATTGCCAGTCGTTCAACCAGGCCACCCGGAACGGAGGCCCATTTATTGAAGACCCGTTTGGCCTGTTTAGAAAAGCAAATGGAAAGAATCAGGGATTCTACATCGCCTTCTTCTAGCTCTTCTTCAAAACACAAAAGAAAGAGAAGCACTAGGAGTGGGAACACCAGTCAGATGGTTCCAAGGCTGAGTCCTCTAGGTCAGCTTTCAGCAAGGCCTCACACCCGCCACCTGTCAAGATTGTCCAGGCCGCATCTGGGGCTTCCAGCGGAACCACAGCCACCTTACTCCCGGTCTTGGCAGGTAAGTCGGCCTCCAGCTCCTCGGTGACGCACTGCTTCAGCCACTAATGACTCGGCTCCTCTGAGGACCGCCCAGCCGATGATAAGTCGGCTCCCAGCTCCTCGAGGACCCTTGCGGGCTCCGTCGTTAAGTGGGTGAGGGCTCCCCACGTAGCTTCGATGTCTCATAAGGCGTCCTCCGGTGGTTGCATAGATGCGGCTCTCCTGTCAGGGACTTCAGTCAGCACACCCGATGTCCGGATGAGCCTGGGAAGACTGCCCCTCTTCTCCCACCTTGGGTAACTCAGCCAGATCCAGCTACCCCAAGTGGGCAGCACCGGTCTCCTGGATATGGGCCCATGCCAAGTTATGATCCGCGCTCCCTTGAGGGTGTCTGGACAAGAGGCCTCTCCTCCTCCATCTGAAGCTGTTATGGAGACTCCTGCTGTCCCTCTTGAGGAGTCTTTTCCCGGATGGTTTGAGTCCTCCTCCATCGGATCCCGAAAAAAATCTCGATGCCAGACCTTCCGACACCAGTCTCCTTGCGGGACCCGATCATCTGCCTCTGCTGCAGGGCCCTTCGGCAGACCGGGTCCATCGCCAGATAGCTGCGGCGGGTCCCGCCACCAGCTAATCTGGCGCCAGAGCTGCACCTGACAGTGGACCCATAGACAGCAATTCTGATGTCAGTTTTCCGATGCCGGATCAGCTTCTTATTTACGACGGCTGGTCAATGGGAGCTCCCCGACATCAGCCCCCCACCCCCACGAAGGATTTTTGAGACCTTCGGGTCCCTTTTACCCTTCTGGGTACCCTTGCGCTATCCGTCGCCTGAATGGCATTCTGTGTGGCATTATTTTTTCCAGTTACCGCCGTACCTGGGTTACTCTTCACAGGGATACCATGGGTACCACTACTCATCATCCTGTCGTCTCCCCCACCCATCTCCTCCACCACTCCCTCAGACTCCAGAGTTGGACCTAAAGACTTTTATCCAGTCTTGGTGGAAGGAGGCGCGGTCTGAATTGGTGATGGACCTGGAGAACAGACTCAACTACCTCGCTGTCCTGGCGGGTCCTCGTCCCTGAGAGCTCCCATCCCTACTCGTTTCACGTCGAGGACAAGATCCTATAACTATTTCTCTTCCGTTTTGAAGGGCGATCCAGACTCTGGGGTGGACTCTTTGGAGGATTTGTTGAGTTACAAATCCCCAGTCCTTAAGGGTAAGGATTCTCCTAAATCCCCACCTGAGGATCCGTCCTTTCCGGACCTTTGAGGTTCATTCAGGTCTTTTATGACTGGGAGTCTGAGGATCAGGATCAGTGAGACAAAAACTTGCGAACACCTGGATCTGGAGTTTTGTCTCTCATTCCGGTTCCTCCTTGGATTAGGCCTCACCACAACCATCTGGCAACTGCTCCACTCCATCCCGGCAGTCCCGAGAGAGCGGACAGAACTTAGCGGTGCCTAAGGATGCCCCCTTTTTTTTTACTGCACATCCTAAGGCAGACACTGTTGTCATCTCGGCTGCTCAGAACTGCTCCACTGCACCTAAGCACACGAGTACTACTCCTCCAGACAGTCGCGAGCAGTTTGACCAGTTCAGGAAGAAAGTTTTTTCCTTAGCTACATGTGCCTTATGGTTCTCTGAACAAGCGTAGCCCATATGGTGTCTCACCAGAAGGCCACCTTACCAAGTTCAAGGGCCGTATCCAGTCTGTAGTGAGTTCGGGACCTTGAGAAAACCGTCAGGGACATTCGCTGTGAATTTCTTCTAGGCATGCTCTTCAAGCCACTACGACTCTGTCAATGCAGTTGGCTCGGGACCTCAGCGACTGCCGTCTCCCTTTAGCGGTATGTTTGGCTCCGCATCTCTGGCATCTGCTCGAGGTCCAGTCTGCAAACCAAGATGCCCCCTTTAGGGAGCTCTGTGCTTTGTGGGGACACCAAAGACATCATTACAGACCTTCAGGAGCGAAGCCAGGCTCTTAGGTCTGTAAGGTCCATGTACCAATTGGGCATAGCGCTGCAGCTCTTTCGGAAAAGGACTTGGAGGCAGCGTAGCCGAAAACCCAGTTCCATCAGGGTAAACGCAAAAGACAGGCAACCCTCGCCCATTCTCGACCTCAGCAGGCTAAACCAGTTTGTTGAGTACAAAGCGTTCAGGATGCTTCGCTCAGAGCCTCCTACCTTTTCTACAGGAGAATCAATGGTTGTGTGCTCTAGATATACAGCATGCTTATGTGCACATCCTGATCTACCCCAGCTACCGCTTCCTGTGGTTTACCTTCCAGTAGAGCATTTCCAGTTCAGAGCCCTCCCTGTGGTCTCTTTGGCACTCTGGGTTTTACCAATGCCTATCAGTAGTGGCTGCAGCCCTGGGGCGACAGGGCATAGTAGTTTTCCCTATCTGGATGATTGCCTGATTTTGGCCCGTCCAAGGATTCCCTTTGGAGGCCCTTTCAGTCACCCTGGGTTTGTTCTCCAGACTGGGGATCATGATCAGTGTCCCCAAGTCCTCATTGACTTCTCCTCAACGGCTTCAGTTTATTGGAGCAGTTCTGGATACAACCCAGGGCAGAGCTTTTCTCCAGACCGGAGGAAACTCTGATCAAGCAGGATACTAGGCTGGCCTCTTCCAGATCTCTCCCAGTCCAAGAGGTTCTTTGGTTACTGGATTTGATGGCGGCCTCTATTTCCTGGTTCCCATGGCTAGGCTCCACATGAGACTCACTCAGTGGTCCTTGCAGGTTCAGTGGGATCAGCTCCAAGGCGACTTGGACCAGCTGGTCCTAATTTCTTCTGCCCTTCAGGAGATTTACCTTGGTGGAGTGATCTCGAACCTCTCCTTGGGTCTCCCGTTCCGAGGCCAGTCTCCCCTCGGAACTCTGACTACAGATGCCTCCAATCTGGGTTGGGGGCTTATGTGGGGAACAAACAGACTCTGGGACTTTGGTCCCAACTGGAATGTCTTTGCACATCAACATTCTGGAGGTGAGGGCAGTATTGTATGCTCTGCAAGCGTTTGTCTGTTCTCCCCAAGGGATTACTGCTTATCCAGATGGACAACATGTCCATAGCATGGTACCTCAGCAAGCAGGGAGGCACTCGCTCCTATTCCTTTGCAGGGAAGTGATGAGAGTGTGGGACTGGGCAGTCAAGCACGGTCTGTATCTCACAGCAGTACATGTTCTAGGGTGGAAAACATTGTGGCGGACAGCCTAAGCAGATCATTCACCCTTGCTCACAAATGGGAACTAGTTCAGGGCGTCAGAGAGTCACTGTTCCAGAGATGGGAGACAGGAACTCTACTTCTTTGCCTCCCCATCCAGCATGAGCTTCCCAGCTTTTGCTTGTTTGTTCAGAGCATGGTGCTTTCTGGCATGACATGTTCTCTCTCCTGGACAGGAGATTCTTATACGTGCCCCATTTCCCATTCTTCAGAGGGTGCTCATCAAGCTTCAGGCCGAGCAAGCACCGATGATCCTCATTGCTCCTCTCTGGCTCAGACAAATTTAGTTCTCACTTCTTCAGTTGTCGAGGAAACCTCCAGTTCCACTTCCACTGAGGCACAGCCTTCTAATCCAGGATGAGGGTCAGGCTGCACCGGTGCTCAGGACCCTACATCTTCATGCTTGGCTCCTGCAGACATAAGCGATTTCCCACTTTGGGGTCTACTCCAGAGTCGCCCAAGTGATTGTAGAGCCAGGAAGCCTTCCCACGAGATCCACTTACGCCATGAAGTGGAAACAGTTTTCTATTTCGGTGGCTTCCAAGGGTTGGAACCCCTTTACTTGTTCAGTTCCACAGCCCATGGCATATCTCCTTCACCTCTCAGATTCAGGGCTCTCTTATTCTTCTTTGAAAGTGCACCTGTCCACCATTTCAGAGTACCATGTGCTGGTGGATGGTAAACCTGTGACACAGTTGGTGATCTCGAAAACCTTTCTGAAAGTTCTTAATCTGAAGCCCCCATCCGCAGCTCTACACCATCTTGGGACTTTAACTTTGTGTTGGAGAAGCTCACTCTCCTCCTTTTGAACCAGAGATGAGCTGTGATATGCGCTATCTTGGAAAGCGCTGTTTTAGTTACTATTACTTCTCTGAAGAATTTCCTAGCTTCAGGCTCTAGTTTGTAAAGAGACTTACCTTATTTTTCACAAGGACCGGCGGTCCTCAGAACTTATCCTAGGTTTCTTCCTGAGATGGTATCAGAGCTCACTTTGAACCAGTCAGTCAAGCTTTCTGTCTATTATCCATCTTCAGTGATAGAGGTGAGGCTCTATTACATACCTTAGATGTACACCATATTCTCTGGTGTTACACTTTCCAGACCAAAGAGGCGCATAAGGACAACCAGTGCTTTGATTCCTTTGCTCCCAAGACTTTGGGAAAAGCTGTCTCAAAGCAGTGCCTCTCTTAAGTGGCTAGCAGATTGCATTTGCTTTTGTTACCAGAAGCATGAAAAGCCCTTGCTGGGGTCTGTCAAAGCTCATTCCGCTGGGGTGTGGCTGCATCAGCCTTTCTCTCTAATGTCTCTGCAGCGGAGATTTGTGCAGCAGCAACCTGGAGTTCCATCCTTACCTTTACCAAGCATTGCAGTCTGGAAATTGCTTCTAGGCGAAGAGCTGGGTTTGGCCTAGCTGTTCTGCAGGGCCTTCTGTCCTGGCCTGGTTCCATTCTGGACATTTATTTGTTCCTCCTCACGGTTTCTCTCTGTCTTTCTTTGGAGAGGTTCTTGGGATTCAGTTCTATTTGTTATGATCTACTGCAGGAACCCTCTCAAAGTAAGATAGTACAGTTACATAGAACTTACCATAACAGTAGATCTTGAGGGAGGTTCCTGCAGTAGGTCATGGTTTCCCTCCCTCCTTTCCCCAATTTTTTGCTTTTGGGTTTCCAGACCAAGCTTTCCTCTCTTTCCGGGCTCCAGAGAAAAATTGAAGGGTGGGTATGGGGACCACCCCCTATATAAGGTCACGTTGATGCCATCACGTGACATCGGGCAGCAGTCCCCATTGGACATTGCTGGAATAGTCTGCCGTGGAGGTCCAGACACCAGGTGGTGCTAGTCCTATTTGTTATGAACTACTGCAGGACCCTCTCTCGAAGAGTTACTGTTATGTAAGTTCTTGCGTAACTACTTTTTGATGCTAAAATGGGGCCCCAAAGGAGACTGGACTCAACCTGCAGAGTTTACAGTGGTAAATCATTTTGCAACTGTGTAGACTAAGTTTGTGTCTAGTTCTGGCCAGATGGTCTGTGCCTGATGTTGGTCACAAAACAGATTTTTGCATCCAGTTTGGGCAGGAAAATAGTGTCTGTAAAATTGACAAGGTAAAAGGGGAGGGATTGACTTCTAGGTGATAATATACAGTTATGTGTTTTCAGTGTTATTGGATGGATTTCCTGTGCAATTTATAGTTTTAAAACCCAGGAATCCCTCACTATGCTTAACTGCAGTTATTCCCTGGAATAAGTTGCTCTAAGACCTAGAATTTCATGCTAATTATATAGAATCTCGGAATTGAATTGAAAGCTCTATGTGGTCACCCTCACACCTGCCCACTAACATCAGATTTATTTCTTCTTCTGAGGAAGAAGTCGCATCAAGTCTTCTGCATCTTCTGTGCCGTTTGGTTTATTATTTTAATAGTGTTAAGTATACTTTATTTTTCGATACTCTGCATTAGTTAGGGTATTATTTTTGTCTGTTAGCATTTCTATCCTTTTCCCTGGCTCCTCATTGGTTCCCATGAACCAGAGAAAAGGCCTTAACATTCAGGTTCCTGCTCTCAGGGAACCGTGTTAGTTAATGTGTTAGTTAAAATAATTTATGTTCTGTAACCGCTTTGTGGTGTTCACTTTCACATCTTGGTTCCTCTTTATAACAGAACCAAGAATTAATTTAGCTAATTTTTTCTTTAATATTTGTGTTTGTAGGCGGTATTTCCTTTTTATAAGGAACCGAACCAGAATCTTGTAGAATGTGGTTTGGGGAATTGAAGCGTTTTTAGGTTGTCGAAATTAGCATGACTAACAGACCCTGAAAGAGAACAGGACCTACAGACTTTAAAATTGTAAAACTTGTTTCTGCCTCCTGGCTAAGACAGACTGCCCGAGTTGTGTTTGAGGTGCTTGGGTTCAGATCATGATTTTTGTAATTGTGAGCTTTGCATTAAGTTTTGCCCCAGGGGAGTCAAGGAAAGGGCTAAGAAATCAGAAGACATTATGGCTTCTCAGTCTTATTACATCACCTAAAACCTCAGAAAAGGGTCCAGTCTGTCTTAAGTAAGCAGAAGGACAAGGTTGCTAAAATGGTTCAGAGATCAGGGTGTCTGAATGGGAAACCATGTATCCTGTAAGAATAAAAGCGCTCTGAGCAGACACTGGAGATGGTGCCTGCTAAGAAAAACAGAAGAACCTGTTGCTGCTCTTGCTAAAGAAGGAAAAGAGATGTCAGTGGACAAAAATAGGATGCCCTCAGTAAAGGACATCATTAATGCATGGCAGTTCCTCCAGGCCTTCAAGGCTATAGGGACCTTCATAGTATATATGACCCCCTTCCCAGGCTTCAGTACCTATGGCAGTATATGTGAATGATGAGGCTGAATTTTTCTGTGGAGCAGAGGAGGAAGGAGAACCTACAGAACCTGACTGTTCCTTTGAGCAAGAGTTCAGTTCCTCACCTCGTGCACTTGATGATTTATTTAGTTTTTGTTGACTGGGTAAGTGCACTAGACAGATCCTGCCTATTTTCAGGCACGACCGAGGAGGGGGATACAGATGAATGCCAACTGATCTTGAACCAAATTAAGCTGTTGGTGGTATTTTTTAGTGAATGAGAGAAATTTGGCCTGGACACGGGAAATTCCCTACTCTTTTCGATAAGTGACATGGGATCTTTAACATCCACCTGAACTACCACCAGTCCAGGCAGATGGGACCTCGGTTTAACATCTCATCCGAAGAGACACCTCAGAAGTGCAGCACCCTCTCATGCTGCACTAGAGAGTCAGTACTGGGATATTAACCCAAGTGCCAGATGTGGGAACTGAACCCATAGCCCTCTGATCTCCCGGCCTCAGAGGCGAGTGTGCTACCTACTGAGCCACTGACACTGATTTTACCTCACATCGCTCATTTGTGAGGTAAGTGGTCAATGTTCTCAGCCTCGCTACACAGGAGACTGAGGATCAGGTGGAATTTTTAGATATGAGCTTAACTCCTACTAAGAGATTATTGCTGCCCATTCACAAATCCCTCGAAAAGGCACCTGTAAAGTGCTGGCAGCACCCACTTCAGCTGCTGGGATGGAAGAAATAGCAGGTGGACACTCCTACCTTGATCATGACATGGCCAAAGTCCCCCTTTCTCAAATACCATCAGCATCACCTCACTAGAAACTCAGTTAATGCACCCCTAAGATGACATCGGAGCAGGATATCTGCTAGGTTAATACAGTACCTGATCAATGAGGAGGCCAAGACACTGGAGTGTGAGGACCACAGAGCAGGAGAGTGGCATCTTCAGAAGCATGCCCAGGGGACTCTGCTCACGGTTGGCCAGGGTCCCCAATAACACGGTCCTCAGGGAGAGAGAGCATGAGCTGTGTTTGAAAACAAGAGGGAGGCCGGGGTGCATAGGAAACACCTACACAGCAGGGGCCACGTGGTAGGTGGCAGAGGATAGCTACATATAGAATGACAGAGTGAAAGAAAAGGGGATAAGAAAGGCAATAAGGAACAGACAAACAAAGGGTAATATGGATAAGGATTCTGGCTGTTAAAGTGTCTCTTAGAAAAATCATATTTAGGGTACCATGGTGAAAGGCACCCAGACCAGGGAGCACATCAGTGGAGAAAGAAAATTGCTAAGCGGAGGGGCCTGTAGCAATAGGGCAAATAACTAGGGTTGCTCCAAACTTGACCAGAAAATAATGTCTGATTCTGTGCTTTTTCCGGAATTGGGATTTTTGGTATTCAGGCCCAAACCGAATTCCAAAGGTTTTCTGATGCAGAATCAGATTCTGAATCCACATCTGACTACATCACATACAGCTTTGTTAAATCCCATTTACATGTCCCTCCCATACCTCCCTTACCTGAGTGCTGCTGTTCTTGCCCTGTGTTGTCATTCTGCTCCTGTGGGGTTAGGGGACTTATGGTGCACTGACTGACTGGTGCTGTTAAAGGAAACATCCACCAAAATCAGGCCTCCTGCTTACTTTGCCTTCTTGTATTTAGAATTTTATTTGGTTGCTCCTCGTCCCTCCTGCCAGCATTTTAAATCCAGCGCTCCCAGCTCAATGCCCTAACCTCCATGGCTGTCCTGAGGTGGCGTATGATGTGGGAGCAGCCATGGGGTGAGCAAGGTTTACAGTATAGCTGGAGCTTTTAAATAGCTCAGTTTGAAGTGTACATGTATCTGTGCTATACCAAGGCAAGATATAGTCTGACAGTAGACTGGGACCCACGAACCTGGGTAGGTTATTGGTTAACTCCTGAGTCCTTACACTTGCAGTATTGGAAAGTAAAGAATCCACCCATCCATCTCAGCCCTAATGACCCGTCACCCTCGTCACCTCGCCTGAGAAACTCAGGGTCACCTTATTTGAAGTAGCAACATTTCTATCAGATGCCATGCTGTACAGCGATCCTCCAAGAGTGCTTTGTGTGACTGTGTGCAGCACTTCTGGGTCAAGAAACTGGAAGTCGGGCCGGCGGTGAAATTAGAAGGATGATGATCACCGCACAGCATGGGATCTGATAAAAATATTACTAGTTCAAGTAAGGCGTGACTCTGGGAGCTCTTTGGGTCAGGCTGAAGTGGGCAGAGTAATGGGAAGAACTGGGCAAGGGTGGATATTATCAGTCTTGTGTTTTTTTTTTTCTGAAGTTAAAGCATGAGCAGGCAAACTAATGGGCAGGGGCTGTTCCAAAATGCTTTTAGAATTTTTTTAATTCCACAGAAACTGGAAAAGCATTCTACTGAATTTATATAGACCGCAGAATAGTGTTCAGTGGTTTATATGATCCATAGAAAACGGATCCTCTGTTTCGTTGGAGAGTCAATATAAACTGCAGTTTGTTTTACACAGTTTATATTCTAAACTGCAGAAAACTAATATGAGGTTTATGTAAACCATGAAATAATGTTCTGCAGTTTATGTATCCAGAGTTTACATTGATGCCTTGTCTGCTATGCATCAGCTGTCTTGAGCTCGAACCTGATGTGCCTGACTGGGTTTGCTCCATTGATCAGGGTCGGGTCATGCAAGTCAATACTGCCAATATGACCACCACGTTCTACCTGAGCAAATAAGGTGGGATTCACTCTCTTCCTCAGTTGTGTGGTGGAACCTGGTCCCTGTCATGGGCCTTGCAGGCAGATCTGCTTGCAGTCTACATTGCAGGGGAGGAGGAACCAGTGGCGGTGAATGTGACCGCATGAGTAATCCTACAAGAAGAACTGGTTTCATAGTTGTTTGGGCATAATTCTGGTGGACCTGGTTGCTTCCTGGGAGAACAGAAAACTAAGGCACGTTTTGTACCCTCATTTTTGTGGCTTTCACTGAGCCTGGTCCTGCTGATGGGATCAGGGTTGGACAATCAAGATCATTGACAAAAGGGGTAATGTTTAAAAATGTAGTTAATTTAGGTCTGAAAGAGGCTGTAGCTGTTTTTCAAAACGTTAACCCTCTTTCTGAGGCCATGGCAGTGTCAGTGGCTCAGCAGGTTGCACACCTGCCTCTGAGGCCGCAAGATCAGAAGGTTGTGGGATTTAGCCCCTCCACCAGGAAGCTGGGGTAAACCTCAATACTGACATTGCAGTGTAGCATCAGGGTGCTGCACTCCTGAAGTACCGTCTTTCAAGTGAGACGTTAAATCAAGGTCCCGTCTGCATGTTGTGGTTGCTCAGGTGGATGTTAAATAGCTCGTGGCACTTCTCCAAAAAGAAAGAGTAGAGGAATTGCCTCCAGTGCCATGGCCAAATTACCACACTTCACACAAGAAAAGAAAAAAAAAGGCTGAAAATGAGGCTGAATTGTCTCAGCCCTCCTTTCTCAGTCAACAACACATACACTCTAAAACAAATACATGCTTCCTGCTTTGTTCAGCACAGCAGTAGTGGGATCTACAGCACTAAAAGGGAGTTTTCCCATAATGCTTATATGCTTCGATCAGGCTCCTCTTGGATTTGCCTTCACTTTCGTGTTTGCTAACACTACAAATAAACATAAACACAACAAAATAAAGTTGAACAGAAAAAGAAAGGACTTTGCACAAAATTATGAAAAGTAGCAGAATAGAGACCTCGACTGGCAGGGTAAGTGATATTACAGGGACAGCCCTGTACCACATACACTTGCTAGTTACCTTTAAGGAATATAGAAATCAAACATTTAAATGTAGTTATTTTATTTATTTTGATAACTAAGTAAGCCCACTGGGAACTAGCCCTTTTTCAGTGGCGCCCCAGACACACAACATATGTAACATTAAAAACATGAGTATAAAAGCTACTGTTAAAACATATGAAGATAAACGACTCCTAGGAAATTTTGTTGGAGTTCCACTTTAAATTATCTTTTGTTTGACAAAGTTTTGGAGTTGCAAAACTGGCTGACTACAACAAAGACTAAGTAAATCCAAGATCTTACTTCAAGGAAGGCTCTGGCAGCAGGCCACACCGGTAGGATTAAGCTATCAGGTGCCAGGACCACCAGAAAACTTTTAGCTTGCAGTCTACCACGGAAACGCCATTGCTGACATCAGTCAGCTGATGTCAACCTAACCTTTAAAGAGGCGGTCCCCAGATGTTCCTCAGATCTTCCCTTGTCAGTCTTCACCATTCATTACTTATTGGATGTAAGCGGACGGGCGCACCGCCCACGAGAGCTTTTTTTTTTTTTAAAAGCTAGCTCTAATGGCGCCCTCGAGACTGCTTTGCGTCATTCTTGGCGGCCGATGTTAACCGACTCCTCCTCCAACTCAGTTCTGTTTCTCCGCCGTTGAGGCAGCACCTGCTTCGCGGAGTAGTGTTTAAGGCGCGCAATACCCAGGCCGCATCTCTTTCGTTGCAGTACTGACGCCACAACATGGTAAGACTGTTCTTTTTCTATCTGAACAAGGCCGGGTGTTTTCCCTACTGTGTTTTTACCTTAATTGTTTCGCGTTATGTCCGGTTCTGGAGCCAAGCGTTTAAGACGGGCCGCGCTTCGATGTGTCGGTGCTCCTGTGGCCGCATTTCTCCATCTCGGACCGGCATGACGTGTGTCTTCGATGCCTGGGACCCAACCATGATATGGATTCGTGCAATGCCTGCTTCTTCATGGACGTTGCGTCCTCGAAGTCCAGCGCATTCAAGCTCGGCAAGGCCCGCCGACTTTCGAGAGACGGCGTCGTTCACGGGACTCCCAGGTAAGGTCTAGGCCCTTCTCCCGGGCCTATATGGTCCAGCGGAGGAGGGCTTCTTCATCTTATCTTGCGAAGGAGGCCCTTCCACGGTGTCGGGGCGTTGCGGTCCCTTCGGGGCAGCGTCGACACCGCCTCAGCAGTCACCTTCTGGAGGTGCAGGCTCCCCCAGTGTCGAGGCCCATGATTTCTGGGCGGACACGGCGGATCTCGGCGCCGCCTTTCGGCGCCGTTTTCGGATCGGCGCGTTCAGCGGTGCGGTGATGGCGGTGCCGTTTTGGATCCTGGTGCCGTTGGCGGCGCCGGTGGCCATTACCGCTTTGGCTCAGCGCCCGTGGGCCTGGTTTCTCCTCCCTGGCGCCGGCTCGGTTTCCGGCGCGGGAGCGGTGCCATTGGCCCTGCTGGTGCGCGGGGAGCTGGGACGGGCCTGGCTGTTGCTGATGTTCGGAGGCAGGCGGTGCGTCTCTGGCGCCGTTGCCTCGGGACCCTGGGGTAGCCAGTGTTGAGGTCCTGCTGGTCTCGTCCTCCTCGGAGGCCGATGACTCAGGCGATGGACCCATCCTGGCACCCCACTCTTCGAGTCTGGGTCCCCTGTGGTGCGAGGTACCAGGCGCGCAGCCGTTCTTCTGTCCTCTCCTGAGGGCTCCCGGCTGGGGTGGCCTTGGGTCCCAGGAGGGAGATGGGGGTGACTAAGGGAGGCTCCCCTCCCGGGGACCGGTGACAGCAACCCTCCGGGGTGCTGTTGCTCTCTGGGGGGTGGGAATGCTGCGGTCGAGGAGGAGGGCTCTCTCGAGTCCGAGGGGTTGAGGGGCAGGGGACAGGCCTCGGTCTTCTTTGGCCACCTCAGGGGGTGGCCAGGAGCATGGCGCTGAACCCGCCCTTCCCTCAGGGCTCTAGGGTGTCCTCCGGTGGCGTTGTTGTGGGCTGCCCTTCTGGATCCATGCAGTCCCGACTTCGTCGCGGGAGATTCTCCCCTGGGCTCTTCCAGGCTCCGCTTCCTCAGGGTTCCGTCTTGCGGCCTGGTTTGTTGTCCGGGACCCGCCAGCTCGGGCTCCGTTCCCAGTTCAGAGCCCTGGCAGAGATCAGTTGCCTCCTCGCGGTGCCCTCTCCCATCTCTCTGCCTCCACCACCCCTGCTCCCGGGCCATGTTGGTCCCACTGGTCCGTTATCCTGGGAGCAGTTCAGAGGTTCTGCAGCGGCCTTCCCTTCATACGTTAGATGTATGCATGGCGGGTCTTCGACTCTCCCCACCGCCGCAGGAGTCCTCTGAGCATTCCAGCTCCCCATCATCCTCGTCTCCTCCTCTGAGGGGGACCCCCTGCTCATCTCTCCTCCGATGCTGATTTCACTGAATATCAGTGATTCCTTTCGAGGATGGTGAGGGACCTTGGATCTCCTACATTCGTAGAGACAATACCGAATGGAGGCAGCGTGAATTCCTTGGGGAATTCAGTGCCCAACACTTAGTGGTACCTTCCTGGCCTATCCCTTCCAGGAGGCGTCTATCCGATCCTGGCAGTCGCCAGCTGCTTCTTCTCCAGCCCGGCTGACTGTCAGTGTAGGTATTATGCGCCCTCGGGTCTCTAGGTACTCTTCCCAGCACCCTTCTGGCTTGGTCTGCCTTGACACTCCCTCCGGGCGCGCTGCCTGGCGCCCGACCGCCCACGGACCGGACTCCCTTCAGTTCGGACGTTGGGGGCGAGAGTGTTCTCTTCTTCTCGTGCGGCTGCTCGTATAGCATCACATCAGGCTCACCACGCTGCCTACAATCGGCACCTGTGGTCGATGCTTTCTCAACTCCTAGCGTTGATGCCTGATATGGAGCAAACCAGACAAGCTGTTGCCCTCTCGCTATAGGCCTGGAGCTGGCAAGACACCAGGCAAGGGCATCTTATGCGCCAATGAGGTGACTTCCAGGCTTGCGGGGACAGCGATCTGCATTAGGCGGGACGGCATGGCTCGTCTTTCAAGGTTGTCACCCTGGCCCGGCGTAGGGTGATGCGCTCCGCCTTCCGGGGACCCGTCTCTTTCCTCTAGAGCTAGGAGACTTTTGCAGGGGCTATCTCCGTCTCCGTCCTCAGGAGGCACCTCCTAGCTCTTCTCCCACTTAGGCTTCTGTGAATTAGCCAGGGTCTTCCCTCTGTTTCTCACCAACAGGAGGCTGGGGTCTTGTTCCCTCAGGGTCTTAACCCTTCCCTCCTGGGGAAGAGGGCTTAGTACTCACCAGGAAATAATGAATGGTGAAGATTGACAGGGAAGATATGAAAATTGCGTACCTACCGTAATTCTTGATCTTCTCTGTATCTTCTCCATTCATTCTACCTCACCTTCCCTCAGTGGCCTCCTTCTGTGGCGTCCCCCCTCCCGTCTCGTTCCTCCCTCTTGCTGAACCTAAAAAAGGGGACATCCCTCTATCCTTGCCTTTTCCTTAAAAGTTTCCAGGAAAATTATTTACTCTAAGATTGGTAGGCTTTTGTTGCAGGAGTGCTGGGTGAGTGAGCTACCACGACTATCTCACCACATGTTCTCAGTGAGGCACTCCTAGGGACCTTGCCTGACTCTGTCTGTGCAGTTTGATCCCACAATATTCTGCTAATCAATTACTAAGCCTAGAATCAACCCCTTTCTTTTTTTTTTTTTTGCAGAGCAAGAGGAACGGGTATGGTTATTTCTTTCTCTTAAAACTGAGGGAACTCTCTCCGACTGCTTGAAGGCAGCCCCTGGCTTCCCAGGTTGTTTTTCCTCGTAAGCCTGTGAGTCATACTCTGTCTTGAACCCCCCTTTTCAAGGGTCCTTCTGAGGACAGTGTTGCAGGAAAAGCAGTGCCAACCATGACTGGTTCTTGCCAGTTTGAGTCTCTCCTGCCTTGCCATGCAAGTCCGATTGAGTTCCGTTATATTTCTTACAAACTGCCTTGAAAGGCTAAACTTTCTTTCTATACCCTTTGAGCATCTCTTACATGCTGCCTGGGAATCAACCTTTTCCTAGCGGGTGTCCTTCCAGAAGCAAGGCCTGCTCTCGGGCCAGGAGCGCAGCTAGGATCAGGACCATGGCATGTTGAGGTCAAGACTATGCCCTCCTTAGTCTGTCTAGCAGGTTCGGTGAACCTTCTCTTCAGCACTACCAGTGGGGATTCTTGCCCCTTATTAAATCGAGCCTTAAGCCTCTCAGCTAACTATGCTGGTTGGGCATTCTGGTCTCCTCAACATCCCATCTTTCTTCTTCTTCTCTCTTCTTCATTCTTTCTCCTTCCCTTTCTCTCTATCTGTTCCTCCTAGAGTCGCCCGGTAAGGAGGCCTCACGATCCTAGGGCAGGAATACTCTCTCCTCTGTCTATTCTCCATCGGCTTATTCCTTTTTCAGTTTATTTTCCTTACTTTGCTGTCCCTTGGCTATCTTGCCTCGCTTTCTCTTTTTTCCACAATATAATTTTTGCCTCTCCGGCTCACAGAACTGAGTTGGAGGAGGTTAGTAACTACAAGCGGCCGCCCTCGCGCGCCAGCGCAAAGGCGTCGGTCTCGGCGGCGCCGTAAACTAGCTTTAAAAAAAAAAAAAAAAAACTCCCGTGGCGGTGCGGCGCCTCGGCTTACACCAGTAAGTAATGAATGGTGAAGATACAAGAAGATCAAAATTACGGTAGAGTGCGTAATTTTAATTTCTTTTCCGCTGTCCACCGCACATGTTGGACATTAGTGGATGCCACAGCTACAGTCGACCGCCATTACCTGCACTTACTGCGCTTTCTTATTTTTCCTTTGTGTTTCAACATCAATTTTCAAACATGAAGTCTTGCTGTATTCTGACTATGTAGTTAGCCCCAACACTTGAACTGCTCTGGAGAGTAAAGGTATGTCAGGGCATAGAACGTTGAGCTCGAGCTCGGTTTTCAAACCTCTGTCCCTGATACTCCTCAATGTAGCTGTCAGATTCTTTACTCCGCCCTAACTATGAAGTGCTCCAGAGATTCCCTCCTTCGCTTTGGTTCAGTTAAGTAAAATCGGTCAGTTTTCAACCACTTTTCTTGTTTTTCGATATTCAGATTTCTGTCTATGGTACAGTAAGTGTAGCTAGTAGGTAGTTTATTTAGTAGAAAGTTTTTTGTTTGGTTTTCTCATGTTGGTCCAGTTGGGAACTGAAACAAATCCTGTAACTATAATTCTCATGTTCTGTTTATTATTATTATTGTGGTTTCGGTACTTTATTGGTTCCTTAAAACCCAACAGTTTTCTTCATTTTTTTAACCGACCAGTGACATGGTTGGAACCGATAGGTGTGTAGTTGCATAGCTTGAATGCTGTTAAGGGTAACATTATTTAATCTAGCGTGTCTAAGAAACCCAAAAAGAAAACTGGTCCCACTGGGTTTCAGCACTGCAGCGAGTGTGGGAGGCCTTTGCTAAGGCTGATCCCCACCTCGTCTGTGTTTATTGTCTGGGGTTTGACCACCTCAAAGAGACTGCCAAATAAGTAAAAACTTTCCCAAGACCACTTTGGAAAAGCGTTTATGTAGGCTGAAGGAAGAGGAGGCCGAGAGTCTGCTGATCTGGATGGCCAGCCTGGTTCGGTCCCAACCGAACCTGAGAGTGCCAACTGACCTGGGCGATACCTCCATGGGCAAAGGAGAGCCAACTCTGGAGAGTCTGTTCCATCTAAGGGAAAAGGCAAGTAAGCTGGTTTGGATCCGGTTCCCATGTTCCGACCGCTGAAGAAATTGTAAAGTGATTACTGTTGTTCAGTCGCTTTGCCGGTTCTGGCCGAACCAACATTGACTCAGAGATGATCGGTTGGTTGGAAATAGTTGCTTCTGAAATTGAACCTGAAGCATTCTATGAGGGTGATTTGGGAAGGAGGAGAAGAATATGAAGGCCTAGATGAGCCAGTGAGCCTGACATCTCCCCAGACAGGCCTTCAATGTGTCTCTTCCAGACTTTGAGTCCCCCTCCCATTTCTTGTTCTACAGGAAAGTGGCTGATAATCTTCAGCTTCCAGTGGAAGAGGCTGAACAGGATCAGGAGGAACCTGACTTTGTTGAAATGATAGATGTCCCAGAGTCAAGAGAGTGTTCTTCCCTTTGCATAAATCCCTGGAAACAGACACAGAAAATTCTGCAGTTTCCAACATCTGTACCTCCTGTGGATAAAAAGGATGGACAGGAGGTATACCTTGTCAGGTCCTGGGACCCGAATTCCTCACAAATCATTACAGCCATGTTGGAGTAGTGCAAGCTGCAGCCTGTGACAAGGCTAACATTCCTCTGGCATCTCACGTCCCAGATAAGGATACCAGAAAAGTGGATGCCATAGCTAAAAAAACAATATTTGGCATTCTCTTTGTGACACAGGCAAGCTAATTATATGGCATATGCAGCCAGATACCAGAAATCTATGTGGGATATGGTTCTGGAGCTTCTAAGAATGCCCCTCCCAGCTGGCCAAGAGCTGGAGCAGGTGGCTGTGGATGGTGTTGAGGCATCCAAAGTTCAATTCCATGCTGCTGTGGACTCGAATGATGTACATTCCAGGGTCATGGCTATATTTGTCTCCATGAGGAGATTTGCTTGGCTCAGATGTACCAATTTGTAACAGGATACCCAGACTAAGGCCATGGATTTTCCTGTTGCTTTTAACTCTTTGAGGAGCAAACAAAGGATTACGTGAAGAAGATGGAAGAGTACAGGACCACCTACACAAATGCTGCAGCAAAAGAAAGGCAGGCCACTCCTCAGAACAACAATTTAGGGCTGGCAGGGCGCCTTTTCACCAAGCCAGGCTTCCTCCTCTTTCCAGCAGAGGGTTTTTAGGGAAGAGGCAGATGAGGGATGACCAGAACCCCATCATCCACTCAGTCCAAGCCCCCTGCCAAACAGACACTCTCAGCTGTCAGTCAGGGTCGCCTCCCCAGTTCCAGTGGAGGGCAGGCTGGCTCACTATTTCCAGGCCTGGAAGTCTATTACTTCAGACAAATGGGTCCTGGAAGTGGTGAGCCAGGGACTAGCTCTGTTTCAAATGGTCCCCAAAAATGAGAGCAGAGTCTTTCAGTCTTCCCTCTTCCTTGAAGACATAGACCTTAGAGGCAGAAGTCTCCTCCTACTACTTCTGCAAACAGTAGAAGGTACCTCATTGTTACAGGGAAAGGACTGTATTCAGATACTTCCTTACCCCAGAAAGACAGGGAGTGGCGTCCCAGCCTAGATTTAAGATACCTGAACAAACATTTACTAAAGCCAAAGTTCAAAATGGTGACTCTGGGAATAATCCTTCCTCTCTGAGACCAGGAGACTGGCTAGCCTCCCTGGATCTCAAGGATGCCTATTCCACATACCTATCCGACATTCCCAGAAAGTACCTCAGGTTCAAGTTGCCCTCAGGTCATTACCAATTCAGAGCAATGCCTTAGGCCTAACATCTGCTCCAAGGGTGTTCACCAAGTGCCTAGCGGTAGTGGTGGCCTTTCTCAGGAGGCAGGGTATCTTGCTGTTCCCATACCTGGACGACTGGCTCATAGTGGGTCAGTCCTCAGACCAAATCAAGTCCGTTCTAGAGGTCTCTCAAAAGCTTCTGGACTCTTTAGGATTGGTTTTGAACCTAGAAAAGTCTGTTCTGGAATCATGCCAGCGTCTGACATTTATAGGGTTGAACTGGACACTGTCCAGGCAAGGACATTTCTTCCTCTGTCAAGGGTGCAGTTCCTCTTCACTCTGGCTTCCTTCTTTCATCCACTAGTGTCTCAACCAGCCAAACACTTCCTTCAGTTGCTAGGCCACATGGCAGCTTCCACTGCAGTGGTACAAGGGACAAGATTTCAAATGAGTGATATTCAGGTTCATCTAAGATCTTACTGGTCTCAGAGAAAAGACCCTCTCTCCAAATTAGTTTGTCTCAAACTCTGGTTCAACCTCTCCGGTGGTGGCTGAGCGAGGACAATCTTAAGACAAGGTGTTCCCTTCCTCAGTCAGGCTCCTACAGTGATTCTCACAACAGATGCACCTCTACTTGGGATGGGGTGCTCATATGGACCTGCTCACTGCTCAGGAACATGGTCTCATCAGGAGTCTCTAATGCACATAAATCTTCTCAAACTCAGAGCTGTCATTTTAGCACTTCAGACATTCTCAAACACAATTGAGGGGAAAGTGGTGCAGATCAGGACAGACACCACAACCATGTGGTACATCAACAAGCAGGGAGGCACTCAGTTCTCGGCCCTGTGCACAGAAACCATGAAAATATGGTAACTGTCCTGTTCCCTTCAGGTTTCTCTGGTAGCTGTGCATCTCCCAGGGAAGGACAATGTACTAGCAGATGCTCTCAGCAGGATTTCTCGACACAATTCAGATGGGCTCTGAATCCTATGATTCTTAAGTCATTCTCAAGAAGTGGGGCATTCCAGAGCTGGACTTTTTGCAGCCCGGACAATCACCAACTTCCTCTGTTCTGCTGCAGACCCCTTCTTCTGGGGGTCTGTTCCTCAAGATGCTCTTCTATTAGATTGGACAATCAAGTTTATGTATGCTTTTCCTTTGATATTCAGAGTTCTGGCCAAGATCAGATCTCAGCCTTGCAAAGTGATTCTAGTGGCTCCAGTCTGGGCCAGACAGCCTTGGCACCCCTACTATTGTCAATATCACTTTGTCTTCCCAGACAGTACAGTCTTCTCACCAGGAGGATTCTGTATCCCAACCTTTAGTCTCAAAGCCTGGCTCTTGAGGAGCTAGAGTATACAAGCCTGCACCATTCCCAGTCAGTCTTGGACATTCTTAAGGTGAGTAGAAAACCTTCTACTAGAAAACTTACAATTCCAAGTGGAAGAAGTTTGGTTTCTGGTGTTCTCAGAGGCATATTCAGCCAGATTCAGCTGATATTGCAACTGCTTTGGACTATCCGGTGCATTTTAACAGTTTAGGCCTCAGGTCTACCACTCTCAAGGAACATCTGGCAGCTATATCTGCCTTCCTTTCAGTTGGAAGGGCTCTTCTTTAGCTTCTCATCCTGTTGAAGAATTTTTAAAGGTGTGGTTCATATTAATCCTCCTTTTAGGGAACCTACTCCTGTTTGGGATCTGAATTGCACAGCTCATGCAGCCCCTTTGAACCATTATCTTCAGTTGAGCTAAAGTACTTGACTTGGAAAACTGTGTTCCTGGTAGCCATTCTCTGCCAGGAGAATCAGTGAATTATAGGCCTTATCAGTGGAACCTGATTTCATTTTATTTCACAGGGATAAGGTGGTCTTTCGAACCAACAGAAAGTTCCTTCCTAAGGTGGTATTAGACTTTCATTTGAATCAATCTGTCATTGCCTGTATTTTCACAGACCATTCTTCCTCTGGGAGAGAAGACTGCACAGTCTGGATGTGAAGATGACCCTTAGTTATTAAATAGAACACACTAATGCCCACAGAAATGACTGTTTACAGCTGTTTCTCACTTATGGAGAAGTGGGGAAAAGGTAAACCTGCTTCTAAAGAACTATTGCCTGGTGGATTGTTTCCTGTAACCAATTCTGCTGTTCAAAGTTGGGAAAAGAGCCTCCCTCAGGCCTGAGGGCTCACTCCACCAGAGGTATAGCTGCTTGATCGCAGCAGCTAGAGATATAACGATAGTGGAAATCTGTAAAGCAGCCACCTGGAAAACTGTTCACACATTTGCAAGCATTACATTCTCGACATTCAGTCCAGAAGTGATGCAAGGTTTGGCACAGCAGTGCTGCAGAGCTTGTTCCCAAAACAGGTTCTGTAACTCCCTTCTCAAGGTAATACTACTTGGTAGTCTGCGTATAGTCAGACTACAATATTTCATGTTGTTTGAAGAAAAATTACTCACCATAGTAATGTTGTTTCTTCTAATGTAGTCTTGCTGTATTCTGATCTCCCACCCTGCCTCCCCTCCTGGAACCTAGTGGTTTTGAGATGTGGTC
The DNA here is from genome assembly GCA_016271365.2 of Neoceratodus forsteri. Taxonomy (NCBI): domain Eukaryota; kingdom Metazoa; phylum Chordata; order Ceratodontiformes; family Ceratodontidae; genus Neoceratodus; species Neoceratodus forsteri. Next base: position 573,197,477 of record CM028137.1, read on the forward strand.
TGGCAGGCGCACTGCCTGTACCAGAGGTGTACTTGGGATCTATATCTTTGAGGTTTTATGGTTTTATTTAAGTACATATTGGTTGTTTTCACTACCTATTGGGTTCTTTTGGGGTTTTCTCAAGTCTTTAGACCCTCAAAAATGTTTATTGTCCTTTGGCACAAAATTTTAAAAACAATTTCTAGATTGTTAGTTAGCATAGTGCTCATAAGAATCTGACGGTTACACTGAGGAGTACCAGGGACAGAGGTTTGAAAACCAAGGTCGAGCTCAACGTTCTGTGCCCTGGCATAGAGTTTTAACCCTTTACCCTCTGGAGCAGTTCAAGTGCTGGGCTAACTGCATATAGTCAGAATACAGCAAGACTCCATTAGAAGAAACAACATTACTATGGGGTGTAATTTTTTCTTCAGTGTTTTCTTAATTTGTCTTCTCCACCAGACTCGTCTTGCATCCGCTTCACCAAGTGTGCCTGTGGCAAACAGATCTCTGAAAAGGATGACCACCCTGCCTATCTCATCTGCCTAGGTCCCAGCCACGACACCAAAGCCTGCCAGATCTTCCCTTGTCAATCTTCACCATTCATTACTGCTGAGTGTAAGCCGGAGCCGCACCCGCTGTGGGAGTTTGTGTTTTTTTTTTTTTTTTTTTTTGGGAGAGGTCGGGCGCCGCCCTCGGGAAGCGGCCTTTTCATTAGTGTGCGGTGTGGCCGTTGGGTGCTGCACTCCTCCGCCATCCCAGTTCTGTTTCTCCCGCCTATCCGAGGCTGCACCTGCAAAGTAGCCAGAGCAATTTCTTTAAGTACGCCATTAGGTTTCGCTCAACGTAGTCTACTCCACGCCAACTGCTTAATCCCGGTTTCTTCCTGATGCTAGTAAGTTCGTTTGAACATTTGTTTTAGTGGTGCCAGGAGCTTTTACTGTTACATTTTATTTTGCATCATGTCCAGTCCGAGAATAGCGAAAGTCGGCAGACCCATGTCCCCATGTGTTGGTGCTCCTGTGACCGGCATTTCTACGTGACGGACTGGCATGATGTCTAACTTTGTTCGTGATACCCAACCATGACATGGATAGATAAGGGATACTGGCTGCACATTCGAAACGAAAGACTTATTGAACCCTAGGCCTTTATCTGCTGGCAAATTTCATATGTTACGTATGAAATGCTTGTTTTCGATGGACGCTGTGTTCTCAAAGTCATTTAAAGTCAGCAAGGCCCTGCCGACTTTCGGAGAACGACGTCGATCCGGGTTTCCCTGGCCGGACTTTAGGCCCTTCCTCCGGGTCCCCTCCGGGTCTATAGGATCCGGTGAGGAGGGCCTCCTCATCTTCAAGCCTTGCCGAGGAGGAGGTCTCTTTAAGCGATGTCGGAGGCGTCGTGGCCTCAGGGTCGCATCAGGGACACCGCCTGGCAGTCTCCTCCTCATTGGTGCAAACTCCCCGGTGTCAATGGCCCATGGTTGCTGGGTCGGCACTGGTGGACTCTCGACACCACCTGCGGTGCAGTCTTGGATCCGGCGGCGATCCGCGGCGTGGTGATCGGCGGCGCTACTTGCGGCACGCCTTGGTTTCGTCGGCGGCGGCTGGCTGTGCCATTTGGATTCTGGGACCGCACGCGGCACCAGGGATTTCACTGGGGCAGTTGGCGGAGGTCAGGACTGGGTCTTGGTGCTGCGGGCGAGGCACTGGGGCGCTCGGCATCACTGAGCAACACTGGTGCCGTTTGTGGTGCTGCTTCCCAGCAGACTTTGGGGTGGCCAGCACGAGGTCCTTCTGGTCGACTCTTCTCTAAGCAGGCGATTCAGATGTTGACCTGGTCTCGCACCCTGATTCTTAGGAGTCAGAGTCCTGTGGGAGGCGCGGTGTCAGGCGCCCCTGCGCCTCTATTCCTGAGTCCCAGAACAGTCTTCCTCCGAGGACTCCCAGGCTGGGGTGTTCTGGAGTCTACCAGGAGGGTGCTTTGGGGTCGGGAGGGGCTGTCCTCCCAGAGAAGCTGTGACAGCTGCCAACCCTGGTGCTGCTGCTCCTTTTAGGGTGGATTGGAGGCCCTGTCTCGGGGATCCTCCTCGGGAGGTCTTGGTATCGCACGTACCCCATCGCTGGAGTTGAGGAGGAGGTGTTCTCGGAGTCTGAGGTTGAGAGGACTGGGTTAGGGACATGGCACCTTCTCCCACCCCACAGGGCGTGGGACAGAGCTGTAGTGCCAAACCCCACCTCTCCCCTCTTGGGCTCGAGGGACCCTTCGGTGGCACCGACCATGGGTTGCCCTTCTGGACCCATGCAGCTCCAGGTGCGTCACAGGGAGATTTCCCGGTTAGGCTTTTCCAGAGTTGCATTCCCAGGGTCTTGTGACCTGGTTCAATTTTCAGGGACCCCAGCTCAGGCTCCGTTCCTGGATTTCAGAGCCCTAGCAGAGGACAGTTGCCTCCTCATAGGTGCCCCTCTCCCATTCCTCTGCAGCCACCTCCCTCCCAGGCCATGTGGGTCCTACAGGTCGGTTATCCTGGAAGGCGTTCAGAAGCACTACGGGCCTTCCCATCATATGTTAGATGCATGCATGAGCGGGTATAGCATGTCCCTTCTGCCGGAGTAGTCATCTAAATATTGAGATATTACTTTGAGAATCAGCTCTTGCAGCAGGTTCACCATTAGGACTGAAGCCAGCAGGCGCAAGGACCCATGAAAAAAATTCTAGCTAGCAGTAACCAGTGGGGACCACCCCGATGTTGGCCCCTCCGATGTCAGGCATCACATAAAGGGGTCCCCAGCATCCCCAGTTCTTTTCCGCCATTGACTCACCAGCATCGGCCTCATGGCGCCTGAACAGACGAGCGATCGTGAAATCTTTAAAAATCCATTTTCAACAATTACTCCATGTCTACTCTCCTTCTCTCGAGGACACCCCTCAAGTGTGCCTGCAGCAAGCAGATCCCTTTGCCAATCATTATTTGGCTTGCGTGAGGTGTCTGTGCCCGAACACGATGCAGGCCTGTTCAATCTGCCAGCAATTTAATAAGACCTAGATCCGCTGCCAAAAGTCCCTTCAGGGTTTCTTCTTGAAGAAGCTTAAGAAAATGGAAAAGAGACCTTCTTCCAAAGGGAATCCTCCCATAAATCTGGGAAACACGGGACAAGCCTCGGGACTCTGGTAGGTCGAGATCCCGAGCCAGGCTTCAGAGTCTAGGGCCAGCTCCAGCTCCAGGGTCTGATCAGTTGCCTTCCGGGCTCACTCCCAGCTACCCCGTTAAGGTAAGGTCTTCAGGGGCTCCTCAGCCTCTTTGCACCCACTCAAGACTACTCGGGTGCCCGACTCCGCAATCCGGCGAATCCTCAGACCAGCATAAGGCCAAGTCTTCCTCTAAATCCAGCAGGGCATCAGACCGGCGCGGGACACCGACCTGTGGTCTGCCTCCCAACCTCCAAAAGCCCGGAAAGGAAGACCTCGGGCCAGCGATCATAGCCCAGACGTTGGGTCGAAGAAGCGTCTGTGCTTTCCGCCAACCGGACTACAGAACCGGCGGCTGCACCACTGATGCGGTTGACACCGGACGTCAGGGGTCTTTAGGAGAAGAGGTCACCGTGCAGCCTGATGACCAGATGGGCGACACGGAGGATGCCAGCTTGCCCAGGGAACTATCGCCGATCGGTGGTTCCCAGGACCCGACGCCAGGTCCGTCTTCTGGCATGAATATACAGGAGGTAAAAGACCTGTTCACCTTTTGATGGGAGACCATTAAAAGGATGTGGTTCCCACCAAGCCTTTTCCACCTCCACCTCCTCGACACCTAAGGAGCCAACTCCACCTCCCAGGGGCAAGTCCAGAGAGAGAGAGTTGTCCATCACAGTCTCCCTCAGGGTTTCCTAGCCCTAAGCGACACTGAGGTAGAGGCAGTTGACACTTTCCGGGTGATGACTGCAGGTTGAATACGTCTGACACTTGCAGGTCTCCATCTTCCTTTAGTCCCCCATCACCAGACCCACGAGACCTTCCCAGGTCACCACGGATGATCCCTCATTTTCAGAAATCGTGCGCATCCAGGAGAACATGGGGTTGGAGACTGAGGATTTAGACCCTGAGAGACAACGCTTTCCTGTTATCTTAGGCAAAAGGATCCAAAGCCTGTGGTGGTTCCACCTTACGAACGTCACCAAGGCTACTAGGAAGCATCCATATTTGACTACGGCTGTTCCAAAAGGCTGTCCGCCTCTACGGGGCTTCGTTGGAACACCCGTGTTTGGCATAACAACCCCTAGCCGATTCCCTGGTCATTACAGCATCTCATGATCAGTTTCAACGGCCTCAACACCTGAGTACCCAGTCTCCGGACCAGGAATCTAAGCAATTGGATTCCATGGGAAGGCAGCATGTATGCGGCTGCTACATGCTTTATAAGGTCTCTGTACTACCTTACACATGATGCAGTTTCAGAATGCCCTTTGGGAACAGGGCCAAGACCTTATGAATGATTTCCTGGTTGGCGATAAGAAAGATGAGTTGCTCAACCTCCTTTGGACTGGGTCAGATGTGGGGACCCAGGTTCTCCAAGCCGCCTACGATTCAGCGGACTTGGCAGCTGGAGGAGCAGCCTCAGGCATTTGTCTTGAGGCGCTCTTAGCTGAGAGAGTTTCTGGCTTTGCCCCGGATGTCCAGAAGAACATCCTGGACGTCCTTATAATGGAGCTGTCCTGTTTGGTGAGGAATCCAAAAGGGTCATCACCAAGCTACAGGTCACTGGGAAGGCAGTCCGGACTGTACAGGCCCATGCTCCAGCTCTTCCTTATGCACTTGCTAATGCTACAGATGTTCAATGTTGCTTAATGCTTGCTCACTATGTTTTCTGCCACTTCCTGTCTTACATATGATTCCTATTCTGCCTGTTTAATTTTTGTACTATGTTACAATATGTTCTGTTTACCTGCTTCGCTGTATTGATGTATCTGTAATACCTGTTGTACTCTCCCGGGTTGTTCCTGAAAATAGGCATGTAACTTGCCTAGTGTACCTACCGGTTAACAAAAGCTAAATAAATAAATCTGGTTCCTTTCGTAGAAACCAGAACCATTTTATGACGGCAACAACTGCAACAGCCACGTTCGGCTATGGCCAGAAGGGCAACCGATTGTAAAGGTCAAGCCAAGTCCCCACGGGCCAGGGCCCAAAAACACCCTAAGGCCGCCCAGCCCACGGGGTCCAACTCCACCACAGCATGACTCCTTCCCGGCCCGCCCGTCCTCTGGATCAAAGGGTCGAGAAGGTCAGGGTCACATCTCTCATCACCTTCCGGGATGGCAGAGATAACCTCTGACCCGGTGGGTGTTACAGTTGGTAAGTCGAGGACACTGTCAAGTTCCTCGACCACCCACTGTCCAGATCTCCCCTGCTCTCCCGCTATTCGGGTCACGCGCCCTGCTCATCCAGCAGGAAGCTTGGCTCTCCTGGACAAGGAAATAGAATATGTTCCACCGAACCAAAGAGGAAAAGGTTATCATTCTCTCTTCTTCCTGGCTCCAAACAAAACAAGGACTTGCGCCTATTCTAGACCTCAACACCTTTGTGTTGCATAAGCACTTTTCATGGTGACCTCCTGGGTCCTATTCCCATGCTCAAGAGGCGCATGACTGGTGTCACTGGTATCCGGTATCCTCATTGGGCTCTCAGCCAAGTGGCTGGGCGGTGTGGTTCCTCAAGCGTTAGGTTTTCCAACAATGCCTCCTTGGCCATGGTGTTGCCTTCGTCAGTTCCGATACTGGGGCCTCGTCAGCCTTCCAGGCAATCCTATCTACATCTCCCGATCGCTATAACGCACCAAAAGTTCCTGCGTTTGAGGTTTCCGATCGCCACTACCAGTTCAGAGCCCTCTCCTTTTGGACTGTCTTTGGCACCTCGGGTGTTGGTATGGCAGTCATGGCAGCAGCTCTCAGGAGGCGGGGCCACTATGTGTTTCTGTACCTAGAACTGGTTCTGCATGCACCCTCACGGGGCCGCCCTGATGTCCAGCGATCAGGATACTTGCTCCCTCTTCCAATCGTTGGGCATCACCATCAACCAGGAGAAGTCTCACCTTGTCCCGTCTCAGAATTTGCAGTTTACAGGGCAGTTCTGGGCGCCACTCTAGGAGGGCATTCCTTCCTCGGGACAGGCGGAGCATCAGATCCCTTATAAGAGGATATAATGGAAAGCGGTACCAGCCAGGACCATTCTCTGCCTGCTCAGACACATGGGGGCTGCCATTGCAATGGTTCCCTAGCCCGACTCCATATGCGGGTCACTCAGTGGATATTACGGGCCCAGTGGAACCAGAAGCAAGATCATCTGCAGTATCCAGACTGGATCACGAATGCCATCATCCGAGACTGGCACTGGTGGCTCGTCCCAGACCATCTATCGACAGGAGTCCCTCCTCCTTTAGCAACTCTCTCCACAGATGCCTCGGGGTCCAGATGGGGAGCTCATCTTAATGGGGTCAGGACTTGGGCTCCTGGTTCTTCTCTAGAATCTCACCTTCACTTAAACATTATAGAGGCGAGAGTTGTCCTGTCGCTCTACAGGCCTTTCAGTCGGAGAGTGCAGGGTACCCTCCTGGTAGAAACAGACAATACTGCGGTGATGTATTATCTCAGCAAACAAGGAGGCACTCATTCCTACCCCCTTTGCAGAGGCCCAGAGGGTTTGAAATTGGGTTCTACAGCACAGCGCACAAATAATTGCAGTACATGTTTCTGGAGTGGACAACACAATCGCGGACAGTCTAAGCCAGTCATGAGCAACAGTCCATGAATGGGAACTGCTTCAGGAAGTTCCAGAGGACCGGTTTCACAGATGGGGGACACTAGAATTAGACCTCTTCCGTCCCCATTCAGCGCAAAACTGCCCAATTTCTGCTCGCTATATCCAGGGCCTGGTGTTTTCTGGCAAGCAAGCGTTGTCCCTCTCTTGGGCGGGCAGGTTCCTCTGCACTTTCCGCCCCTTCCCTGTGATCCAGAGGGTTCTGTTGGCTCCGAGCGGGCGTCTCTCATTTTGATACCGCCCTTTTGGCCCAGGCTAATCTGGTTCCCTGTCTGCATCAGCTGGCTCAAGAACCTCCAGTGCCTCTGCCATTCATCTCTCACCTTCTGTCCCAGGAGGCAGGCTCGTTGGTCCATCCGGATCTTTGGTCGCTGAACCTGCATGCCTGGCTCCTAAGGGCATAGCAGTCCTGAGGCACGGGGTCTGTCAGGAAGTTGCAGACATTTTGGTGGCGACCAGAAAGCCCTCCTCTCATGCCACCTACTCCATGAAGTGGTGTAGATTTTGCATCTGGGCTCAAGATCACAGATTGACCCCATTGGATTGTTTGGAGAGGTCAGTTTTAGATTACCTCCTGTCCCTTTATGAGGCAGGACTTGCCTATTCCTCCATTAAGGTACACCTATGCTCTATTTCGTGTACCATTCACTGATGGGTCACCTGTCTCTAGCTCAACTAGAGGCTTCCCATGCCTTTTGTCGGCGTCCTGCTTTGCGACCTCCATCAAAGACCGATTCTACTTTCAGATCTTCCCTTTGTTATAGAGCAGCTTACACTGCCTCCTTTTGCCTTTTGAACCAACCGTGGATTACGAGCTATGTCTCCTCACTTGGAAGATGCTCTTTTAGTTGCCGTTACTTCTGCCAGAAGAATTTCTGAGCTTGGGCATAAATGCAAGGGTCCTTATTTAGTTTTCACAAGGACAGGGTGTCCTTAAGAAAAATCCTAAGTTCCTTCCCAAAGTGGTTTGGCTGTCACACTCAACCAGGACATTGATCTTCTGGTGTACTACCCCAGTCATCCTAACAGGGGAAGCCCGTTACACACTCTGGATGTGCTAGGAACCTCAGATACTATCTGGCCAGAACCAGAGCCTATCACAAGTCGGACCAGCTCTTTGTTTCCTTCGCCCACAGGATGCAAAGGTGCACCTGTATCTAAGCTCTGTGCTTTCAGATGACTTGTGAAATGTATCTCGTTCTGTTACGAGCGCAACAAACCTTTACGAGACCAGTAAAGGTCATTCACAAGGGGTGGCTGTCTCCTTCGCGGCGCTCTAGAGCGTTTCTTCGTCAGCCATCTGTGTGGCAACAACCTGGAGCACTGTACACACCTTCATCAGGCATTACAGTCTGGATATTGCCTCTAGGCACAGAGCAGGTTTCAGCTTGGCGGTCCTTCAGGGACTTTTGTTTTGAAATCTGACCAACATCTCTCCTATCCTCCTTCCGATAAGGAAGTAGTTCCCCTAACTGCTTGGGAATCAGTCCTAATGGTGTAACCTGTTGAAGAGCTGTTTCTTGAAGTAAGATAGTACAGTTACGTAAGAACTTACCATAACAGTAGATCTTGAGAACAGCTCTTGCAACGGAGTAGTTTCCCTCCACCTTCCGCTCCGGAGGTTGTCTCTTCTGACCTAGTTCCTAGGCTGCAGCGTCTTTGGCGACATTTTACTATAAACCTTCCTTTTGAAGCGGATCCTTGATCTCCCTTCAGATGTCACCTTTGGGCCAGGAGTCTCTGGCGGGAGAGCGGGGATGCGGGGACCTCCCCTTTTATGTGATGCCTGGCGTTGGGAAGGGACCGGCATCAGGGGCGGTCCCCAGCTGGATACTGCTAGCTAGAATTTTTCCGTGGGGGTCCTGGCACCTGCTGGCTTCAGTCCTAATGGTGTAACCTGGCAGAGCTGTTCTCGAAGAGCTACTGTTGCGGTAAGTTCTTACGTAACTGTACTTTCCTCCATCCTTCTTGGCCCTCCTCAGAGTGAGAGGAACCCTCTGCTCACTTTTCCTGCGATGCTGATTTCATGGATTATCAGTGCTTCCTTTTGAGGATGGTTGAGGATCTCCGTATTCCTATGTCAGATGTGACAATACTGAGTGGGAGACATGTGAATTCCTTGGTGAATTCAGTGCCCAGCATTTGGTGGTGCCATCCTGGCCTATTCCTTTCCAGGAGGCATGTATCCACCCAGCAGTCTCCAGCCGACCCTATCCCAACCCCAGCAGACTGCAGGAGGAGGTTGTGCTCCATCTGAGTCCTTGGGTTCTCTCCCCAACCCACCCTCGGGATTAGTGTTCTTAGAAACTCCTTGTCCTGCCTGTAGCACGACCGACCACGGACTCAGATTCAATACAGTTTGACGGTGGGGTGTGAAGAGTGTCCCTTTCTTCTCGTGCAAATGCTGTGCATTGCATCACCAAGGCGCCCATGCTGCCTACAACAGGCACTTGTGGTGATGCTATCTCAACTTCTAGCATCAATTCCTGATATGGAGCAATCTAGACAGGGCATTGCCTCTCTGCTGTAGGCCTGGAACTGGCAAGGCACCAAGCAAGGGCATCCTATGATGCCAGTGAGGTGGCTTCAGGCTTACGGAAACAGCGATCTGCGTTAGGTGGACGGCGTCGCTTCGTCTGACAATGTTGTCATGCATGGCCCGGCATAGGGTGATTTGCTCCGCCTTCAATGGACCTGCCTCTTTCTTCCAGGGCTAGGAGGCTTCTGCAGGGTCTTCCTCTGTCCCTCTTCTCCTCCAGTGGACACCTCCTAGCTCTCCTCGGCCTTAGGCTTCCTGTCTAGTAAGGCCAGGGTCTCTTCCTCCTGTTTCTCACCAGCAGGAGACTGAGGGTCTTGTTTCCTCAGGGTCACTCTTGTCCCTTGGGTGGGGGCTTGGTACTCGCCCAGCGGTACAATGGCTGCCTCTTGCGCCACCATGTAGGCGTCACTCGAGGCGGCACCATCGGCGCCACTCCTCCAAACAAAAAAACTCCTGTAGTGGGTGTGCACCTCACCCAGCAGTAATTAATGGTGACGATGAAGAGAAGATCCAGAATTACAGTAGAGTATAATTTCCATTTTGTCAAAAATTCAACCAGGCCACCTTGAGACATCATCATTTAAAACTATGGAGAGCCACCTTTTGAGGCAGAAGTTGGTCGCGATGGAGAAGCTGCAGGCCAGGAGTTCTTGACCTCGTCGGCACAGCCCTCCAGGGCCTCTACTACTATTTCTCACAAGGAGGAATCTGGGGCCTTAAAAGCACCAGGACTGGGTTTCAGTTTCCCATTTGTGAACATCCATAAAACCGTCTATCGTGACTGGGTCTTCCTGCCTTAGGGAGGTTGGCCCTTCAGACCTGCCATCCCTCTCTTCATCTAGTTTGGGCTTTCAGTGGCTCCACCACGCACTCTTATAGCCATCACGGATGGCTGTTCTTGAGGCAGGGGACCCCTCCTGCCCTCAGCCTCTAATGCTCAGTCCGGTATCCTCATTGGGCTCTCAGCCAAGTGGCTGGGCAGGTGTGGTTCCTCAAGCGTTAGTTTTTCCAACAATGCCTCCTTGGCCATGGTGTTGCCTTCGTCAGTTCGATACTGGGGCCGTGTCAGCCTTCCAGGCAATGCCCACAGCAGGCTAAACACCCCGCCACACACACACACACACACACACTCCAGTGTCTCCTCTGCCTTTGCCTCAGGGTTCTTCTTCCCCTCAGGTGTCCGTTTCCCGTCTCGGCCAGCGGATCCTTTGCCAGGGCACTCCAGGCCGCCGTCTGCGGGGCCAAAACCAGTGTTGCCTCAGCCTCAGAATCCAACTCCTTCATTGCCCCTGCTGCAGCTGATGCCTATTGGGTCAATGCCGGATTCTCATCAACGGCTGGTTCTGTGCCTATGTACCCACCACCGGCTCCACCGCCGTTGTATCTTTACCACGGTTTCTTTGCAGCGTGGTGGTGCTTCATGCAGAGACAGGACCCCCCCAGCGGCTGCCTCCAGTGTCCCCTTACCTCCTCTCCAGGACCCTGTACTTTAGGATCTGAACTTGGCTGGACCTAGTGATCCCTGCCGTTGGGAACCTCTGGGGCTTCACCTGACATCAGTCTAGGCTCTTGCCAAGATGAGCATCGGCCACCAGCGTCTGCCCCAGGCAGTGACAGTACTGAGGGTGATTCAGATTCCTTAGAGTCTTTCTTTTAACCAGGGAGTCCTCGGGAGGGAAAACCCCTCAAAGGACATTCCCAAGTCCCCCTGGTGATCCGACTTTATGGATGACTGTTTGTCTGGCAGTGGGATGCCCTCCCAGCAGTGGTACCCCATTTGACAGACTCTTATGAAGATGCACAAGGGTGGCATGGAGTCACCCTCTATCACCCCTCCTTTGCCTAAGAAGGCAAACTGCCTGTACCATACCCCAGCTTGAAAACCCTTTTTAGGTGGCCACCCTAAGGCAGATTTAGTGGTGATTAATGTGGTGCATGACCATACTAAGACTGCCAAGCACCTTAATACCCTTCCTCCGGACCAGGAGTCCTGGCAGCTGGACCACCTTGGCGAATGTGTTTTTGCCTCTACCACACTGGCTATTTGGGCTCTGAAATATCTGGCCCACATGGTTCAATATCAGAATGTGCCTTGGGACCAGGTCAGAGACTTGGTACAAACTCTGTCAGAAGACCCCACTGAGACACAGCTTGCCCTGCTCCTTAAATCTGGTTTGGATGTTGGCAATCACGTCTTTTGGTCAGCTTATAATGCTGTTAGCGCCTCCAGGTGGGGCACTGCTGCTGGGGTCTGTCTCCAGCACCATTCCTGACTCGGTGTCTGGCTTTTCTGTGGACATACAGTCCAGCATTTTGAGCGCCCATTTTGGGGCTTGGTCTTTTCGGGGAGGATGTCCAGGACAATATTTCTACCCTGCAGGAGTTGGGACGGGTCCTCAAGTCAGTCCGTTCAACAGTAGAGGTGAATGAGCGAGGCCATCACATCAGGGTCATGAGAACCAGAAAGCGCCCTGGGGTGAAATGGAATCTAGAGCGTGGTTTGCCATGTCTGGTTTCCATCCCAGGGGCACCACCATTATTGGTGGGCAGGTGGCTCTGGCGGCCCTGGAGGTTCATCCGACTCTGGCTGTGTTATGCAATGCAGGTCCATTAAAACAAGACTGCAGTTATTGCAGATTTTGTGGAAATGGTGGATCTGGCTGGATGAGAGTTCTGGCTCTATTTTGGAGCTCTAACTCCAGCTGGTACTTGGTGATTCACTGCCCAAGATTGGATTGGGGGAGGGTGTTGCGGTCTGTTTTAAGGCGAAGCTAACCTCACAAGTGTACCAGCTGAGGTTGAATCATTTGAGTGTACAGTGGCAACAGGTGTAAATTGTGGGATCGCCTTCATCTACCATCCACCCGGTGATGAGAAGCAGTTCCTTCAGTAAGTGACTGACTTCGTCATCGACACTGACATTTGAGTCGCCCAGACTGATGGTGCTGGCGACTTCAGTGCCTAGATGCGATGACAAACTCTTGCAGTTTGGACAGCACTACCTCCACTTGATGTCATCTCTGAGCCTTACACAGATAGTTACCACTGCTACCCATAAGCACGGTCACTCCCTTGATTTAGTCTTTCTCCTTGGGATTGAGGCCTCTGATTTGGGGTGGAACCAGTTGGATGGTGTGATCATTACACCGTGAGGTTCAGTTTAGTGACCTCCTTGGTAGGCCTACCCCTGTGGAGATGGTCAAGTATCTCCTTTTACGAGATGTTGGCTCTGAAGGCCTGGTGGCGGTGCTTGACCTGTCAACCCTCTCGGTGGCAAACAGTGACCCAGATTCCCTCGTGGTAGCTAATAGCGCTGCTATCTTGGTAGCCCTGGGTGTCATTGCTGCTGTCTGTGTTCACCCTGGTTGCCATGGTTTGATGGGACCTTGAGGAGATGCAACAACTAGGATGAAGGTTACAGCGTTGCTGGTGGAGATCCTCCCTTGATGCCGACCACCTTAGGTTGATGGAGCATTATCAAGCCTATCAATCTGCAGTCACCTGTAAGAGGCAGAGCTCCTGTCAGGGAAAGTGCGGCTGCTCAGAATCGACCAGCTCAACTTTTCACTGTAGACAGACTGCAATTCAGCCTGCCTACAAGTCTGAAAAGCCTTTTAGCAAATAGTTAAATGAAGTTGCTCGATTCTTTTGCAGCTAAGGTGGCCCGACATTAGGCGGCGCTCCAACCAGCGCACTCTATGGGTGTTGCTTTGGACCAGTGCATTGCCGCTGCTCCTCGGCTTTCCTGGAGTACCGTCAACCTACCGAGTTCATAGATGTCATGCAGATTGTCTGAAGTGCGCGCCTACATGCTGTAGTTTGGGTCCTGGACCAACTTCCCTGATTTTGGGTTGTCTTGATTCCATCGCTCCGGTCCTAGCATAGGTCTGGTGCTCCTTGGAAACAGGTGAGTTTCCTTGCTCCCTGAAGGAGGCGGTGGTAACACCCTCTTGAAGAAAGCTTCTTTGGACCCTGACTGCTATGCAAACTACAGACCAATCTCTAACCTTCCTTTTAGGAAGGTGATTTGAGAAAGGTAGTGGCCATACAGCTGGAGAACCACCTGACCATCCATATCATCTATGAACCTCCAGTCCGTTTTAGTAAGAGACACAGTACCAGAGAGCACTGGTTTGGGTGCTCAATGATGATCTTGTGGCTAGGGACGGAAGAACTGTTCCATCTTGGTTCTTCTAGATCTCTCATCAGCTTTTGACACTGTGGACCAGCGGGTTCTACGGAGTGCCTGAGGCTCATCTGTGGACTATCTGATGCAGTCCTCAGGTGGTTTATATCTTACCTCTCTGGAAGAAGCATGAGTGTGGTTTCGGGGTTTATTCCTTGAGGCCCAGTTTCTCAGCCTTGTGGGGTCCTCAGGGCTCTGTGTTGTCCCCATGTTGTTCGCAGTGTACATGCTCCCCTTGGAGACATTGAAAGAAGGTATAGGCTGAGGTTTCACTGCTATGCTGATACCACCAACTCTACCTTTCTTTTGCACCCGACCAGGATGGAGCTCTCTCGGTCTTTAATAACTGCCACAAAGAAATCCAGGAGTGGATGGACTCGAGTTGGCTGAAGTTGAACTCTGAAAGACAGAGGTGCTGGTTGTGGATCTGGTGCGCCGGATAGGGGTGGCGGGGTTAGTTCACCCTCAGGAATTTATCTCGGGGGTCACTGCTGACCTCTGAACAGGTGTGTAACCTGGGCGTGGTTGTGACGGGCTGACTCTACATTCGCAGGTGTCTGCCATCGTCAAGTCCTCGTTTACCATCTGGTGAATATTTCGGGATTAAGCACCTTGTTCCGTCTGGCAATCTTCCTATGCTTGTCCATGCCTTTTTGTCGTCGCGCGGACTATTGCAGTTCCCTTTACCTGGGTTTTTGGGGTGGAAATCTGCCACCTGCAGCTGGTGCAGAACACAGCGGCCCGGCTTTTGACTGGTACCTCCTGGTCGGTCATATTTCGCCAGTGCTGCAGCGGACTGTACCGGCTGCCAGTAAAATAGTGGCTCACCTTTAAAGTCAGTCTTCTGACTTTCAAAGCCCTACATGGGCTTGGCCTGGACTACCTGAAAGAGCTCCTGGTTCCTTACTGCCCTGGGCGATCGCTCCACTCAGCTGACGGAGAGGTTGCTAGAGTTCCCGGTGTGTTTGAAATCTTCTGGGGCTCGTACATTTATGCATGTGGCCCCTACCCTCTGAATTCTCTACCCCATCAGTTACGGAGTGCGCAACCGTGGAGGGATTTAAAAGGCCCTGAAAACATATTTATGGATTAAAGCATTCGGTGATTGATTTTATTTTCCCAGTTGTGTCAGCTGTTTTATATATTTTAAGAGCTGAACTGTTTGTGTGTTTAAAATTTTGTAAGGTGTCTTGGTTTTTGAAAGGCACCATAGAAATTAAGCTTATCATTATTATTATTATTACCACCATACTCTTCCTGGAGCGGCCCGTCAGCCATTTCGTCAATCCGTAAGCAGTCCCAATACCAGCCTGCCAAGGGCCAGCACAAGCAGTAGGGCCACAGCGGCCTCCGCAGCTGCTACCACCAGACCCCCACGGGTACCAGTGGCCCCTCTGCAGCACCCACCACTACCTCCTGACTCTTAGTGAGTCCCCCTTTCTGATGGAGGATCCAAGGGAAGCGGTTGGGGTCAGTTCTCCCTCCATTTGGCCAGGTGACAGGAGGTGACCTCAGGTCACTGGGTGCTTCAGATCATAAGAGCACGGTCACACTCGAGTTTTTAGAGTTGCCTCCAGAAAATCCTCCGCTAAACTCCACTTACCCCTCCCCCCACCTGTCCCTTGTTTGGGAGGCGATTTAGACCCTTCTCCAAAAAAGCCATAGAGCCTGTCCCTCTGGCTCAGTGGGAAGGGGTTTATTCCTTTCTTCCTCTTCTCAAAGAAGGCCCAGGACCTTGGCCTATTCTGGACCTAAGCCATCTGAACATGTACATCGAGTACAAATGCTTCCAGATGGTCACTCTCAAGGGACTGTTACCCCTTTTGCACCAGGGACTGGCTCTGCTCTCTGAATATGCAGGATGCCTACCTGCACATCCAAATCTTTCCTGACCATCGCCGCTTCCCTTCGCTTCACTTTCGGAGCCCACTTTCAATTTGGGCCTTCTTTGACCCTGAGTCTCTTTACCAAGTGCGTATCAGTGGTGGCAGCTGTTCTTGGAGGCAGGGCTTCTACGTGTTCCTTACCTAAACAATTGGCTACTAGCAGCCACCTCCAGGGACCCTCTGGTTCAGACCCTAAAATACACGTTCAGACTTTTCAGTCCTTGCGGATCACAATCCCAGTCTGCGAATTCTTCTCTCCTCTTACCAGCGCCTCCAGTACATAGGGGCGGTCCTTGCCCACCTGCAGGGGAAGCCCCTTTCACCAGAGGGCATAGCTGAACAACTAAGGGTACAGGCCCATCTGGTTTCCTCCAGTCAGCAGGTGCCTGCCAGGGTTATCCTTTGCCTTCTGGGCTACATGGCAGCGGCTATTGCCACTGTTCCCTGGCCTGTCTGCATATGTGGGTTCCACAATGGACCCTGAGTCCAGTGGGAGCCACGCGCTGACAACCTGGACTGGCTGGTCCTGGTTTCTGACCCAGTCCGGAGAGTTCTGTTGTAGTGGCTGGATTCTGTCCACCTCCTCTGGGGAGTCTACTTTCAGCTCTCGATTCCCAGTCAGATTCTCATGACAGACTCGTCTGGGCTGGGAGGCTTATCTGCAGTCATCAGACCCGGGTACCTGGATGGCTGTGGAGCATGAAGGTCTCCATATCAATGGCCTGGAGATGCAGGGGTCCTTTATGCCCTGCAGGCTTGCAGACTCTTCTCCTCCGTGGTCTGCTGCTGGTGCAGATGGACATGTCGTGGTGTATTACATCAGTGGGGGGACCCATTCTTGCCCCTTGTGTGGAAGTAAAGAATCTGGTGTTGGGCCATTGAGCCGAACTGGAGCTCTCGGCTGTAAATGTTCCAGGCATTGAAAATGCCGTGGCCAACAGTCTGTTACTCCAGTTCACGGGCTCTGAGTGGGACTTCTAACCTCAGTGGTGAAGATCTTTTCAACAGGTGGTCGTCAGAGTTGGACCTCCATGCATCACCACTCAATGCAAAACTGCCACTTTTCTGCTTGCTGGATCCTGGGCCTGGAGTTTTCTGGCGGGCAGCGTTGTCCCTCTCCTGGAAGGGGAGGTTTCTGTATGCCTTTCTCCCTTCTCACTTCTACACAGGGTGCTGCTCAAGCTCCTGTTGGAAGAGAGCAGAGATGATCCTCATAAACCTTCTGGCTGTGCCAGATTTGGATCTCTTTCGCCACGCCCACTCAATGCAAAACTGCCACTTTTCTGCTTGCTCGATCCTGGGCCTGGAGTCTTCTGGCGAGACGCATTGCCCTCTTCTGGAAGGGAGGTTTCTGTATGCATTGCCCCCCTTTACAGAGGGTGCT
This sequence comes from Neoceratodus forsteri, assembly GCA_016271365.2. NCBI lineage: Eukaryota > Metazoa > Chordata > Ceratodontiformes > Ceratodontidae > Neoceratodus > Neoceratodus forsteri. The sequence goes on from CM028137.1 coordinate 573,214,261, forward strand.
GCTTATGCCCAGTAGGAAGTGGCAGAGATGATCTCATAGTCCCCTTCTGGCCATGCCAGATTTGGTTCCGTTGCTGCAGCAGCTGGCGGTGGAGTCTCTGGTGCCCTTGCCCTCTGCTTGGATTGCTGTCCCAGGACCTGAGCACCCTAGCCCATCTGGATCTCAAGTCCCTCTATCTGTGGTTCCTGTGGACCTAGCTGTTGCCTCCTTTGGGGTACCTTCTAGGGTTGCAGATGTCCTAGTGGCTGCCGGGAAACCCTCTACCAGGGCCACATATGCTATGAAATTTATATGCTGTGTCATTTATTTATTTATTTCAGTTATTTGTCTATTAATTCTATTTATTTAAATTCTGTTGAATTACTTTATCTTACCTTATTTATATGTGTGTTGTATGTAAATTCCATTTATGTATTTATTCTTTATCTGGATGTCAAGTGCTACCTAGCTTTACCTTAACATGCTCAGAAAAATGTAATTACATAGAAATGTAATTTATCGGCGAATGGACCGCTTGGCCCACTGAGTCTGCCCATTTCCTTACCCTAACGGAGAAGCTGCAGATCCTAGTTAACCAACAGCTACTTCCTCCTACCCCACTACTAGAATTGCCTTATGTTTGTCCCTGCATTCTTGAATTCCTCCACTGTTTTTGACTCTACAACCTCCTCAGGAAGGCTTTTCCATGCATCTACAACCCTCTCTGAAGAAATACTTCCTAACATTACCTCTGAGCTATCCCCCTCTATCTTCAAATTGTGCCCTCTTGTTCTTGCACATCTTTTTCTGAAAGATGCTACCCTCTTGGACTTTGTTGAGTCCACTGAGGTATTGAAAGCATCTATCATGTCCCCCCTCTCACTCCTTTACGCAAGGCTATACATCTTAATCACCTTTAGTCTTTCTTCATATGTCTTCTGGTACAGACCCTGCACTATTTTGGTTGCCCTCCTCTGGACAGCCTCCACCCTGCCTGTCTTTGCTGAGATGGGGTCTCCAGAACTGTACACAGTACTCCAGATGTGGTCTTGCCAACTGTCTGTACAGAGGCCAACAACTTCCTGTTTTCTACTGGTGATGCCTCTCCTATGCATCCCAGTATCCTCCCAACCCTCCTTACTGCCTTCTCACATTGCTAACCCACCTTTAGGTCATCTGATATGACTACCCCCAGGTCCCTTTCCATTTTGTTGTCAGTATCTCACCCCATTGTGCTCTTCCCTGGTTTTGTTTCCCAGGTGCATTACTGCACTTCTTTGCGTTGAATCTAAGCTGCCATACATTTGACCATTCCTCCAGCCTTGCCAAGTCCCTTTTCGTCCTTTCCACCCCACCTTGTGTATCAACCCTGTTGTAGATCTTTGTGTCATCTGCAAAGACATACTTTCCTTCCAGTTTCTCTGCTATGTCACTTATAAAGACATTAAAGGACCAGCCCAGTACTGAACCTCACGGTACCCCACTAGTAAAACTCCTTTTTCACTATGGATTCCATTTACTATTACCTTCTGTGTCCTGTTGTCCAGCCAGTGTTTTACCCAGGCTACCACCCTGGGACCCACTCCCAGGCTGGCTAATTTGTTTATTAATCTTTTATGCGGGACTGTGTCAGCTGCCTGGCTAAAGTCTAGGTAGGCCATTTCCACAGCTCCTCCTGGTCTACTACTTTGGGCACCAGTCAAAGAAATCAATTAGATTTGTCTGACATGACCATGCTGCATTGGGTCCTGTGCCCCACTGGCCTCTAGGTACTCAACAGTTCTTTCCTTCAGAAGTGATTCCATCATTTTCCCTACCACTGAGGTCAAACTAACAGGTCTGTAGTTTCCTGCCTCTGTCCTGCTCCCACTTTGTGAAGGAATCATCTGCCCTCCTCCAGTCCCTGGTACCACCATCCTCCATGATTTATTAAGAAGGGTAGTAAGTGGTGTTACTAATGTACTTCCTTACTTCTTTTAGAATTCTGAGGTGAATCCCATCTGGCCCCACTGCTTTATCCACCTTCAGTTTTAAGAGTTCTTTCAAGGCGCTTTCTTCTGTGAAAGGACTAACATCAACCTCGCTATCCAGAGTGCTTCTATTGACTGGCTTGGGTATCTTCCCTGCTTTTCCATTGTGAATACTGAGCAGAAGTATTCATTCAGTATCCTGCTTTTCACTGTCGCTGTCTAGCAGCCACCTTCCTCTTTAGTGAGCCTCAGTATCCCTCGTTAGTCTTTCTTTGCTCCATAATGTACCTATAAATGGTTTTATCCCCTTCTTAACTTGAGTTGGCTATCTTTTCCTTGGTTTAGCCTTTGCTATTCTGACTGCCTTCCTGCTTCCTTCTGCTTTAACTGGTTCAGTTCGCTGTCCTGCTCCTTCTTGTTTCCTTATACTTCCTGAATGCTATCTTTTTCTCCTTACCTTCCCGCCATTTCTTTTGAGAACCATAGTGTTTTTTCTTTCGTTTTGATTTGTTTGCTTCACACAAAGCCTTGTTGCCTCTGTGATGGCGGTTTTGATGTTTCCCATTGTTGCTCCACCTTATCTTCTTGCCTGTTTGCTAGTGCTTTTCTGAGGCACTCTTGAATTTGACAGAATCAGCCCTCCTGAAGTCCTGTACCTTCACTTTGTGTGGCTTGACTCTACAGCTGTGTTTATCGTGAACCACACTGTTTGGTGTTTGCTTGTTCCCAGATGGCTCGCACTTCAAGATCAGAGATCCTCTCTCCATCCCCATTTGAAGTACCAGGTCTAAGATTGCTCCCTTCTGAATGGGTTCCAAACTAGCTGTCTGAGGCATACCTGTGGGGCATCGAGAATGGCCTTGCTCTTGCATGTGACTGCAGCAAAGGTGCTCCAGTTAACATCTGGCATATTCAGGTCCCCCATCAGCAATATCTCCTTTCTCTGCCATCCAAGGATGCCTTCTATTACTTTCTTGTCCATTTCCTCCCCTGAGATGGGAGTCTGTACACAACCCCTCTGTGATTGTGGTGCCATTCCAGTCTCAGGGTGACCCACAGTGCCTCCTCTCCTCCCTGTTTACCCTTTAGTTCTGTTGCTTTGATCCCTTCCCTTACATGAGAGCTACTCCTCCTCTTCTTCCCCCTGTCCCTCCTGTATATTGTGTACCCTGGTATGTTGACATCCCAGTCATGGTTCTCTGTGTACCATATTTCTGTGACTGCCACGGTATCCAGTCATCCCTCTTCCATGAAGCCACCATTTCAGAGACTTTTTTGCCTAGACTACAGGCGTTGGTACTCATTACCCTCCATTTTATTATGGCTTTATTTTTGCCCCATCCCTGTCCTTACTGCCTTTGTCTTTTCTCCATTTACCCTGCCCTTCTCCCTATCAGCTGCTTAAGGTTACATATTCAAGCTGCATTCTATGTATATGTACTTTGTTTTATTATACATATGTATCCCTCACTCCTTCCCTGGACGTATCTGAAAGCAGCTGAGCTCTCTGTCCTGGTAAGCGTCTTCAAATAAAATAAATAAATGAAATGAGCGTTTCCATTGGGCCCGACTCATCATTTAGATCCTTTCACCTGCCAGGTAAATCAGATGTTGGGAGTACCTTCTTTCCATTTAGGATTCAGGCTTGGGGTACTCCTCACTCAAGAGTGCACATTTCTGCCATCTCTGCATACCATGCAACTATTGAGAGCAAGCTGTTGCCCAGCTTGAAGTGTCTTGCAGATTCTTGTGGGGCATTTGCATCTGAAACCTTCCATTCGAGACCTGGTCCCTCTGGGGACCGAAACTTTATATTGGAGAAACTCACCTTACTGCCTTGAACAGGCCACGAGTTTAAGCTGTGCTGTCTGTAGGTGAGCGCTCTTTAGTTGCTTTTACTTCTGCTGAAGGATTTCAAGCTACAGGTTCTTATGTATGTAGGAGCCTTATTTGTTTTTTCAGAGGGTGTCTTTGCATACTAATCCTAAGTTTTACCTAAGGTGGTGTCAAATTTACTTTGAATAAGTCCATCCACCTGCCAGTTTATTTTCCCGAGTATTCTAATAGGGAGGCATTGCTCCATACTTTGGATGTACACAGAATTTTGCTGTACTACGAACTGCTCAAAGCGATTAAGGAAAACTGCCCGTCTGATTCTTTTGTTTCGTTTGCCCCTAAGAGAGAGGACACTCCTGTTTCTAAACAGTGTTTGTCTAAGTGGTTAGGCAGTTGTATTTTTATTGCTACTGCAGGTATAGTAAGCCCTTTCGAAAGTAGTCCAGGGCCATTCTACCAGATCTATGGTTGCCTCAGCGGCCTCTTTCAGAAATGTCTGCAGAGATCTGTGCTGCCACCTGCAGCTCTGTCCTGATTTACCAAGCATTATAGTCTGGACATTTCCTCTAGGTGCAGGGCCAATTTTGGCCTGGCTGTACTTCAGGGCCTTCTCCTGAACTCTAGGCTGCTGATCTGTCCTTCCCCAGTTGTTATTTTCCTGGTCATATCCGGTACTGCTTGGGACTCAGTCCTGCTATTGTGGCCTGCTGCAAGAGCCTTTCTTGAAGTAAGATAGTACAATTACATAAGAACTGACCCTAACAATAGATCTTTGAGAGACACTCTTGCAGCAGGCCGCTTCCTCGCTCCTTCTCCCCTGCTGCCTTCTGTTTCTGTGGAGTGGGTGGAGGGTAATGTGGGGAGCAGAGATACTAAATGAATGCTTCTGTTCCATCTTCACCAGGGAGAAGGACGGACCAGTGACTTCAGGAGGGAAAAGAAGAGTGGAGAGAACACATAGATGTGGTGATAATGGAGGATAGAGTGAGGAGGGGCTACTGGCACTGAAGGTGAATAAATCACCAGGCCTGGACAGAGTGCATCCAAGGGTACCAAAGGAACTGGCTGAGGAGCTGGCAGGGCCACTTGCAGACCTATTTAATAGTTCACTAGAGTCAGGCGTGGTGCCAGGGACTGGAAAATAGCACATGTAGTGCCCCTCCACAAAAGTGGTCCCAGGGAATTACAGACCAGTCAGTCTGACCTTCATTGTGGGGAAGCTCATGTAGACCATACTATAAGAAAGGCTGGTGGAATATCTAGAGGAGCATGGTCTCCAGGATGCAGGCAGCATGGGTTCATGTGGGGGGATCGTGTCAACCGAATCTAATTGACTTCTTTGACTATGTCACTAAGACAGTAGACAGAGGCCAAGCGGTAGGCATCCTTTATCTTGATTTTAGCAGGCCTTTGACTCTGTGTCCCACAAAAGGTTTATCAGGAAGTTGATGGATCTCGGGCTGGGAAAAGATGGCCCAGTGGGTAGAAAACTGGCTGAGGACAGAACCCAGAGGGTGGTTGTGGGGGAGAGATCTGGCACCAGAGGTAACCAGTGGGGTCCTGCAGAGCTTGTTGCTGGGGTCAGTGGTGTTCAGTGTCTTCATCAATGACTTTGGGGATTTCATTAAGGGCAAATGTGCCTATTCACAGATGACACCAAGCTCTGTGGGAGAGTGGACACAGATGAAGGGATACAGGACTTACAGAAAGATCTGGAAAAGCTGGGAGGTGGTCCAGGATTTGGCAGTGTGGCTTCAATGCTAAGAAATGGCAAGTTATGCATATTGGAGTCAAGAATCCCAGTAGAGTACTAGCTGGCTGGAGTCAGGTTATCTGCATCAGAGAAGAAGGACCTGGAGTGATGATTACTAGTGACCTGATGCACTCTATGCAGTGCAAGAAAGCAGCAGAAAAGGCAAACAAGATGCTGGGATGCATATCTTGGGGTATCAGTAATAGGAGAGGGAGGTTATGCTGCTCTTGTACAGATCACTGGTAAGGCCCATCTAGAATATAGAGTTCAGTACAGGTGCCCACACCTCAAAAGGACATTAACCTGCTGGAGAAGGTCCAAGGAGGGCCATTAAGATGATAGCGGTCAGTAGGGTAAGGAATATGAGGAAAGGTTGAGGGCTCTAAACATGTACCCTGGAAGACAGAGAGAGGAGAGACGGATTGGGGCCTTCAGGTACTTGAAAGGATAAATAATTTTGATAAGAAGAGTTCTCTAAGCTGAGTGGCAGCCATAACATGAGGAGGGACATAGTCTTAAGCTGGAAGGTGGGAGGTTTAGGAGGGAGGTCAGGAAGCACTTCTTCACAGAGAGGTGGTGGACACTTGGAATGTGTTGCGGAAGAGGTCTTCTCGTTGAAGACAGTGGGCAGCTTTAAGAGAGGCCGAGATAAACATGAGGGAAGGTAAGAATCATGGGTAGGGAGAATGGGAGGGCAGGGACATTAGCTCAACTGTGGACCCTGCAATGTGAGCAGACTTGATAAATCAAATGGCCTTCTTCTGCTGGCTTCTATGTTTGTTCGTATGTACTTCTGCCTTTCTTCTTGGCTCTCTGGAAAGGCTACTCTGGTCTCCATTCGCTGCCTGTATAGGGTCTCTGGCGAGTGAACTGAGGTGGGTGTGGAGGACCGCACTCCTTTATAGGCTAGGCTGACATCAGCTGACTGACACCGATGGTGGATAGTTCCCCATATTAGACTGCTAGCTAGAAGTTTCCCGTGTGGTCTTGGCACCTGACAATCCTACTGACGTTGCCTGCTATAAGGGCTTTTCTCAAGATCTACTGTTATGGTAAGTTCTTTTATGTAACTGTACTTTTGTTTAGGGGTGTTCATATATGTATTAAGACTCTAACATTTGCATTCAGATACTGGTTTATTAAGCATCTCAAATAAATATGTTGGCCTAGTGCCTAAAATTATTGAAACCTCTTCACAAAATATGTAATTTATTTAATTAAAAAAATAGTAAAGATCTTTTCCCAGTGATGCATTCTTTCTTTTCTTTTGCCACTTCCTTCTTTTATTTCTTTCTAAAATAGTTATACCTAGAATGAGGTATCTATAAAGACTGTTTGTTGCATTGTAGGAATTGCAGGATTTGCATTTAATAGGAATTCAGCATGCACTATATGAAGAATAACGACCCTCGTTTTCTTTGCCTTTAGGACAGCGGAGATTACCCCTTACTATGCCAGGCCCACAGTGGAAAAAATTCGGTCAATTTCTGTGAATTTATTGGTGTTCTAATTGCAGTGCCAGTACAGCATAATCTATGATGAGTACATGATGGACACTGTTATCTCTCTGCTGATGGGTCTCTCTGATTCCCAGGTTCGAGCATTCAGGCATACCAGTACACTGGCTGGTGAGTATGTACAAGCTGCATTTGTGTAGACACACACAGGCTTAGCACTTTATCATGGTGTGTATGTCTGTTATTTGTTAAAGCAGTAATAGGACAGGGAACTTTTGGTCCCATAGTCACACAGCTTGGTTAATAAAAATAATTTAATGTTGTCAAAGGAGATCTTAGCATGCTATCCTTGGAAGACATTTACATTTAATGTCTGTAGGGACTCTAGGTCTATCAGGTCCTTCCCTCTACAGAGGGATTAAGCCTGCCAAGCGCAGTGGTAGAGTCCTTTCGACTCTGATGACCCAGGTTGAGGAGCGAGCCTGCACTGTCAGAGAGTTGGCCGTGGGAGGAGGATTGTATGTCCCAGGGCGCTCTCTGTGGAGGGAGGGCTGATACCACTGCTTCAGACTGCCACCTTGGAGACCACAGGTGGCTGTGCAGACTATGCAGACAGTACGAGAGGAGGACATCAGCCAGAGCTCGTGGAATGAGCACGCTTTTGTGCATCCTCATGAGCTCTCTTGGTTGTGGACATCCTATGGGAAGGGCCATGCAGGGAAAAGCTTCAGACATGAGGATTCCCAGGCACACTTGAGCCCTGACCTTGTCTACTCCCCATGAGGGGTAACCTCATCAGGTTGAAAGGCTAATGGGTAAGCAGCAGAAACATCAAGGGATGGGTACAGGTCGGGGGTGTAGCTAGAGGCAAAAACATATACATTAAAAAAAAAAAAAAAGGCGTGGGTCAGTAAGAATACTGTTGAATATGTACTAATTTATAGGGATTCCCCACTCAACTCATGAGGTACTCTGATTCCCTTGGTAAGCAGAAATTTGTCCAGAGCTTACTTTAAGGGCCTGTATTGTCTTTGTATCCAGTGTCTCTGCTGGTAGGCTTTTCATATGTTCACCCCATTCTGGGAGAAGTGTCTAACATTATCCCTAAATTTGCCACTTCTGAGCTTCATTTTATTGAAGTGTACAAAACAAGATCATATACTCTGTAACTCTTTTCTCCAGGGTGAACATTCTGAAGGTCTCCAGCTAGCTTTTGTCCCTCTTTCCACTATTATTTTGGTGGCACTTGTTATATCCTCTGGACTACCTCTATGCCCTTTTTATATTGGGCAGCCCAGAACGTCATGCAGTACTCCAGTTGTTAGGGTGTTAGACATAAGGTGCTGTGACACCTACCGCCAGTCATGGAGCTCCTTGTGATCCAATGCTTGAGCCTACATTATTTGTGAGTGCTTCTGGGAGTTTTAGTTTTCCAGCATTCGTACACAAGTAAGGCCTCATGTTACAGGATTGCATGAGGGCTGGTAATCTCCCAGTCATCGGTATGTCTCCAGCGGATGGCACAGTAGTATTGAAATCAGTAGTAAAATATTTTATGAAGGTGTTAGAATACTTGGATGAGGTGTAGCTGGTGGTGGGGATTTAAGTATTTACTTTTAAAGGAAAGTTCCACTTTCCCATAAAACTCACCACCCAAAGATAAACTCCCAATTAGGGTTTCACATTTTTATTACCTTCAGTAGCACCATTTAACTTTTGAAATGCCCCAGCACTAACAGTGGCCATGCTGTGCAGCATACAAATGAGCTGGAGGAGCCCCTTGGTATATTGGACATGGAAATAATAAGCCAGTGTTTATATACACAGAAGCATTTAAAAAGTTTAGCAATACTGAAATGTAATAGGAGGTCCCCCAAAATACAGATTTATGTGGTATTTTGCCTTTCTCCTGATTCCGTCCCCCTACCTTGGGCGTGTGCATGTGAAGGCATGCACATGCCGTGTCTCAGGGTGACCTCCTTCGTGCCCTACGCTAACCACGGACCTCCACCTTGTGGCGGGGAGAGAGATGACCTCCAGGAAAGGAGAGCTGGCTTGCAGCTTGCTCATCTCTGTTTCCCCATGCTGGCATCACAACCTGGAGTCCAAACCCAGGTCGCCGTGTAGTGCATGAGGTAAGGTGTCCACGCTACCAGGCTGGCAGGAGTTTTTCTTAAAAGCCAGTAGGTGCTTTTATGAAAAGATGGGAGAGGTGCACAGACATGAATAAAATAAAGGGAGAATATTCACTTGAAGCTGCATCGAGCACTAGAGTTGGAATTTTTTTTTTTAATGTTGTATGCTTTTGTGCTCACTGCTGATCTCCTGATGCTGCTCTGCCTCCCAAAACCCCTCCCTCGCCCCATGGACTTACCTTCTGAGCGAGCCCCTGTCTTGCACCCGCCTGGGCCACCCCACTGACCTGAACAATCGAGGCAATGTGAGAAGGTTGCCAATAGGGCGCCGACCGACACTGCCCCCACCCAGTGCGGGGCAGAAGATAAGAATAGATCAGCTGGGGAGTGCCGTGGCCTGCAGTTGGGACCAGGGAGTGGGCATCATTGAGGTGGCAACGTGCCCCCCTCCCAGTTGCTATGGAGGCATGATGTGCAGTGCGGCTGCGGTGAACCCCAGCCTCTGCTAGGGGCCCAGTATTGCGCTGGACGCAGCCCCTCCACCCTTCAGAGGAGAGCCATCCATAGGACTCTCAATCCGGCCCTCCGACATTCTGGGTCTGTTTCTGAATCTGGGACGTCGGTGTCGCAGATAGATAGCCATGCCACGCTTCGCTGGCAGGCCGGCACAAGGTGATTTCTTTATTTTGTGCTCCTAATAGTTTTTGCTAATGGGAGATATGTTTTGCAGTTAATCAGTTTTTAATTTAAATATTTGTTTTTATGGATAGTGAGCTTGGGTGAAGAACTGGTAGTTGTACTGGTTGTGACATGTTGCTTTTGGGTGTAGGGAGCAGAGATTTATACTATTGATGTGGTGACGGGGACTTCATACCTGTACAAATGTGGCCCATAATTGCCAGGTTAGAATATTCATTAACCTGTCAGTCTTCAGGGACTGGTAGTCATTGTATTAATATGTTGTATGTAGACTGTAATACCCAGCAGGGTGTGCTGTCATGCTGTAATGCGCTGGATAAGGTTATATGACATGAGAGCTATTTACTGTAGTCATGGTAGTCAGCAGCTCAGAATATTTGGAGAGGAAGTCCCCAGCAACACTGACAGCATTCCTGACCACTTTCTGTAAACATAAAGTCCTAATAGGGTCTATCCCACCACTGAGAGTAAAGTGATGTGCAGTAGTGCTTTGCTGTGTAAGGTAACTGCAGGAGCGAGGGCCTGAAAGCTCCGGAAACGCTCATCCAGGTGTTTTGAAACATGGATGAAATAATAAATTAAAGATTAATATCCCATGTGGAATGATCCCTTTGTTTTATAGTATCTATTTATTTTTATTTTAGTGTTTGATAACCCGGGTAAGGCCACTAGGCACAAGTGCCTGTTTTCAGAGGAGACCTGGGAGCACTGGTGGTTAAGTAACTTACTCCAGTTGCACAGTATTCAAGTGGAGGTTGTGAGACTCAGACACAGGTCTGGTCTGCTGTATGTTGAGCTCGTTCACACCTCGTTCCTCTAACCTACAGGCTATACTGCCACTTACTTATTTAATGGGTTTCTTGTGAGGGCCATCCCCAATAAAAAGGCATTATTCCCACAAAGGGGGGAGGCAGTCTGGAAAAATCTGTCACATTATATGACATGAGACAAATTTAAGTTCTTTTAACCATGCTGGAAGTGTGGTTACCACTGCATAACTGCACAGCCTGAAGTGTATCTCATTTATAAAATGGTTATAAAAGTACCGAGGCTGAAAAGGACATTTTACCGTATTGGTACAGTTGTGCGATAATAATTGCACACTTATAGATGCATAGGTAGGTGGTTATAGACAGAAGATAGCTCATAGAATCTGCCCAGATGTTCCTATGTTTCTATATGCTGCCCTTTCAGAGCTCATATGTCCCCTGCCTTCATTTTGTTACTAATTAGCATTTTGAAATTGTTCCATTGGCTTTAGCACCCAGATGGCCCTGGCATTTACCTCATTACTGGAAAACTTTTCTAGCTATCCTCCACTCATGCGTTATGAAGAAATCATTTTTATGTCACTCCTGAATTCCCTTTCTAGTTTGATTGTGCCCCCTGGTGTTTGTGCTTTCTTAAATAACTCTGTGAAGTTCACCTTATGATGTCCCTGTTCGTTGCTCATAACTGCATTACATTTACACTGCTGTTAACTATGGTGTAGTTAAGGGAACTTAAAGGGACACTGTCAACCCCTTAGTCCTCAAAGTGTCCCTTGTTTAAAAACACATTTTATGATTGTTCACATTCTATAGAGACTGTTGATGCAGCTGCTGGTTTGATTCAGTTCCCTTTTTCTTTTAAAATGAGAAAAACTGAGTACCCACCATACTGGTGTTAGTACACCAAAACATGTTGTTTACATCTCTTGATCAGTTCCACTGCATCTTCCCTAGACTCAGGAACACCCCAACACACCTAGCTACCCTTATGCAGTGGAAGTGGAGCAGACTATTGTATCATGAGAGGCTGCACTGTTTGAGGGTGTTTCTGATGTCCAGGAAGTATTCAGTATGAGCAGTTCAATGATTTGAAGTAAAACAAGGCTGGGTATAGCTATATATTACCATGCATTTCAGTTCTATTAAGCAAAGAGGTAGATAAAACAGCCAGCAGCATCAATGAATTTTAGAGAATGTAAGCAATCGTAAAATGAGGATTTTTACCCAAAATACAATGCAAAAAAGGTTGACAGTGTCCCTTTAAAGGATGTAAACACAGTTTTTAGGATCTGGATATGTTCTATCCACACCTCTTGGCAGGTACTTTGCCGCTTTAAAATGTGCCAGAAAGTCTTCAAGTTGGCTCCTCCCACCCACTCGGGTGGTATAACCCTGGCTCCACCCATGGCGCCAGATCTTCCTTTCCGCTGGAAGGTTCAGGTTCCCTCCTTAGCACTCCCACGTAGTAGGGCCTGGCTCTAGAATCTTCTGATTCGCTTCCAAAACTTATTTTAAAATTCTCTAGAGTTTAGTCTTCAGATTCTTCTCTTGCTACTGCAATGGAAGACGAATCGATTCCTGGGTTTTGCTGGTCTCCTCGAATCAGAAGAAGTCTTACACGATCCACACACTGTGTGCGTATACAGTCTGGGACACGACCAAGATCCACAGGCTTGCAATCTCTGTTGGTCCTTTTCACCTTAGGTTCTGGAAGACTGTGCTGCCCGACTTAAGCTGAAGCACTAGAAAAGCAAGTACTCCACCGTTAAATCCAGGATGCCTGTTGGGTGGTCTCTGCAGCTGCGGGTCTGCTGAGCAGCTGGAGCACCTTAATGCCTTCGAGGAGGAGGCTGCTCAGGCGTGGCGGGCTTCTCTTCGCCTTCATTCCACTACAATTGGGCCCTCCTGTTCGGCTTCCTTCAAGGAGTTGTGCCAGTCTCTCTCTACTAAGGAAGGGCCCTTGATGGCATATTTTGTACTTTTGGAAGGAGTCGATGGAAAAAGGACACGTCACAGCGTCAGCGCTCTTGGGACAGTGCGGTCCGCTCACAGGAAACCCTGATCTGACTTGTTGGTGGAGCTCTTGCAGCAGATAATACACATAGGACTAAAGCCGTCAGGCGTTAGGAACCTTGGAAAAATGTTGTAGCTAGCAGTCTGTAGTGGGGACGCCCCTGACACATCGGCACGCCTCTGCGCCAGCTGTGGCACAAAGAGGCGGTTCCCCGCAGAGAAAGGGGAGATACTGTTGATGGGGACCTGAATATGCCAGATGTTACTGGAGTACCTTTACTGCAGCCACATCCAAGAGCAGGGCCATTCTCAGTGCCCTACAGGTGACATGCCTCAGACAGCTAGGTTTTGGAACCCATTCATGAGGGAGCAATCTTAGATCTCATATTCTCAAATGGGGACATCAAGAGGATCTCAGATCTAGAAGTGGGCAGCCATCTGGGAACAAGTGACCACCAAGCAGTGTGGTTCATGATAACCTCAACTACAGAGTCAAGCTATACAAAAGTGAGAGCACTGGACTACAGGAGGGCTGACTTTGGCAAGATGGGAGAGTGCCTTAGAAAAACACTAGCAAACAGGCTAGTAGGAGGGTGGAGCAATAATGGGAAACATCAAAACTGCCATCACAGAGGCAGCAAGCCTTTGTGTGAAACAAATAAACAAATCAAACGAAAGAAAAAGCAACTATGGTTCTCAAAAGAGGTGCCGGGGAACGTTAGGGAGAAAAGATAGCATTTAGGAAGTATCAGGAAGCACAGGAGGAGCAGGACAGAGAACTGTACCAGTTAAGGCAGAAGAAAGCAGGGAAGGAAGTCAGAATAGCAAAGGCCCAAACTGGGGAAAAGATAGCTAACTCTGTTAAGAAGGGGATAAAACCTTTTATAGGTACATCAGGGAGCGAGAAAGACAAAGGAAGGATAGTGAGGTTGAATAGAAAGGATGGTGGGTGGGCAGAGCGGGACAGTGAAAAATCAGGGCTACTGAACAAGTACTTCTGCTCAGTATTCACAGAAGAGGAGGAGGAGGAGGTGCCTAATCCAATTAACAGAAGCACTCTAGATTGAGGGGTCGATCCAGTCCTTTCACAGAAGAAAGGATTCTGAAAGAACTCCTAAATCTGAAGGTGGGCAAAGCAATGGGGCTTGACGAATTCCCCCAGAATTCTAAAAGAATTAAGGGAGAACTAGTAACAGCACTGACTACCCTTTTAACAAATCATGGGAGGATGGTTGGTACCTGAGGACTGGAGGAAGGCGGATGTGATTCCTCTTCACAAAAGTGGGAGCAAGACAGAGGCAGGAAACTACAGACCTGTCAGTTTGACCTCTGTGGTAGGGAAAGTGATGGAATCACTTCTGAAGGAAAGAATTGCGGAGTACCTAGAGGAAAGTGGGGCACAGGACCCAAGGCAGCATGGGTTCACAGCGGGAAGGTCATGTCAGACAAATCTAATTGATTTCTTTGTCTGAGTGACCAAAGTGGTAGACCAGGAGGGGCTGTGGATATGGCCTGCCTAGACTTTAGCAAGGCATTTGACACAGTCCCACACAAAAGATTAATAATCACATTAACCAGCCTGGAGTGGGTTCCAGGGTGGCAGCCTGGGTAAAACATTGCTGGACAACAGGACACAGAAGGTGATTGTAAATGGAGTCCACTCTGAAGAAAGAGAGGTCACTAGTGGAGTACCGCAGGGTTCAGTTCTGGGTCCAGTCCTTTTAATGTCTTTATAAGTGACATTGCAGAGGGACTGGAAGGAAAAGTATGCCTCTTTGCAGATGACACAAAGATCTGCAACATGGTTGATACACCAGGAGGCGTGGAAAGGATGAGAAGGACTTGGCAAGGTTGGAGGAATGGTCAGAAGTATGGCAGCTTGGATTCAGTGCAAAGAAGTGCAGAGTAATGCACCTGGAAACAAAACCCAGGAGAAGATTACAGTGTGGGGAGGTAATAAGAACAACACAAATGGAAAAGGGACTTTGGGGTAATCATATCAGATGACCTTAAGTTAGCAACAACAGGCCTCGTGGCTGTCCTTTGTTGGGATCTGCTTGCCACACTGGCAAGTAGTATGGAGGGCTGGGGATACTGGTATGTGTAGGGAGAGGCATCACCAGCAGAAAACAGGAAGTTGTTATCCCTCTGTACAGACAGTTGGTGAGACTACATCTGAGTACTGTGTCCGGTTCTGGAGACCCCATCTCTTCAAGGACATAGACAGGATGGAGGCAGTCCAGAGGAGGGCAACTAAAATGGTGCAGGGTCTGCAAGAGAAGCTACACGAGGTGAGACTAAAGCAGCTAAATATGTATACTCTTGAGGAAAGGAGGGAGGGGGGACATGATAGAAACTTTAAAGTACCTCAGTCGAATCAACAAAGTCCAAGAGGGTAGCATCTTTCAGAAAAGAGATGTGCAAGAACAAGGGGACACAATTTGAAGATGGAGGGGGACGTTCAGGGAAATGTGAGGAAGTATTTTTCACAGAGGGTGGTGGACGATGGAACAGCCTTCCTGAGGAAGTTGTGGGGTCTAAAACTGGAGAATTCAATAATGCATGGGACAGACATAAGGCAGATCTTGTGGGGGTAGGAAGAAACAGGCTGTTGGTTAACTAGGATCTGTATCTTATCCTGTAGGTAGGGAAATGGGCAGACTAGGTGGGCCAAGTGGTCTTTATCTGTCATCCAAGTCTTATGTTTCACCTGTTATTTTCCACTGTTGACCCACTTAGGTCGGCTCCTCGGAGTCCTCACTTCAGCAGTCGACCGTAGTTAGTCGCTTTTTGACACATATTTGATTCGTTTCTTCAAGTTTCATTCTGTATTCATGTTTTCTTGCATGTCTTCGCCCTCACGCCTTGCGAAAGTTGGAAGTGCCAGTGTGGCAAGCAGATCCCAGCAAAGGACAGCCACGAGGCCTGCCTAATCTGCCTAGGCCCCAGCCATCAGCCCGACGACTGCCAGCATTGCAAGAAATTCAACAATAAAACCAGAATTAGAAGGGCTAAAGCTTGAAGGTTTATCTCCATGAGCAGAAAGTAGCAGCCATGCAAAGTCCCCATCTAGTCCTAGTTCCTCTTCACCAGTGAAGGAGTCTCCTGGACAGAGAAGCCCTCAGTGAAGCACCACTCCCGGATAAAGGTGGGCCCAGATCGGAATACCACACAAGTCTTCCTCCAGGCATCGCCCTCCGACCTCAGGCAGGAGGTCCGGTCAGTTCCTCCGACTCCTGCAGGAACCAACGCCAGAAGGTGTTCTCTTCCTCTGGTCAGAGACCTAAGGTCCATTCATCGACCTCGGGCACTAGCATGCCCAAGTACCCCAGGCTCACCGTCCCCACAAATCCTCCTATGGGTCGGTGCAGGAGGGGCAGTCGCCCGCTGCTAAGCCTAAGGAAGGCCGCAGTTCTGCCGGGTCATCCAACAAACACAAAAATCAGACGTAACCTCACAGGCGACAGGAGGCCTCCATCTCCGGCTAAAGGGACACCATAGAAGGCAGAGAAACATCCCTCAGCACTGGACATCAGGGCCAGTTAGCCTGACAAAATTCAGTCGCCAGACGGTCTGTAGACAGAAGGCGACCAAGCTGCGATCTTCCACCAGATGACCGGTCGTCTGATCAGGCGCAGGCCACCCCAGGCGTCGGATTGTGGACAACTGTTCTCCTACTTGCAAGGAACCAAGCCCCCAGCCGGATGCAACAGGGGCAGGCTCCCCAGAAGGGACTCTGTTACGGACGGACACACAGATGCCTGGTCCATCAGCATTGACGCCGCCTCCGCCAGTTGTCCCTTGGTGGACATCGGCGTCATTATTCAATTCCTGGTGGAATGCCCCAAAAGGTGATCGCTAGTACAGACCACCTGAGCCATCCCGAGAGACATCCTCAGACCCCCCCTCTGACCACAGACAAGGGGCAGGCGAAGGTCCTATCCATCCGCAAGTCCCAAAGGCAAAAGAAAAGGAGACCTTCTGTGGTTCACACCCACCTCTTGGGATGACGCAGGAGATTCATCTTCTGAGTCGTCATAAGACGAGAACTTCCGCCCACCCTCTCCAGATGCGAAGGATACCCCGGTCCCCACTAGACGATCTTTCATTGATGGATATCATGAGGCATATATAAAATAAATACCAGTGGACACTGAAGAATTGGACCCTGAACGTGAAAGGCTGGCTAAAGTTCTCTGATGCCAAGGACCCAAAGCCTGTGGTGATTCCACCGCTTGTGGAACCCTTACAGGATGTAGCAAGACTAACTTGGAAGAGACCCTCCTCTACTCCAGCTGTGCCTCAAGGCAGACTGCTTGTATAAGCCCCAAAAGAACAACCTTTTGGAGACAACCAAAAGGCGGACTGTATGGTCCTGGCAGCTGCCATGGCAGACAGTCCCAACCTAAACACCTCAGCTACCAGCTTTCAGACCCAGAGTCCAAGAAACTGGATCATTGGGAAGGAAAGTATACTCGCTGCCATAGGGGCCATCAGATCTCTAAATTTATTGGCCCACATGGTCACTTATCAAAAATCTTTATAGGTGAAGACCATGGAGCTAATTAAGACTCAATGGGACTCTTACACAAAACTAGTTGATGGCTAATGCACAATCCGGCTTGGATGTCGACAAGCTTGTGCATTGCTGCTCGTCGATTCCACCGACATGGCAGCGAGGCAATGGCATCAGGTGTCAGTCTACGCGGGGATGCATGGCTCAGAGCAACATCTTTTAGACAGAACCTCAAAGATGCCATCTTGGACGTTCCTTTCCAGGGCCCGGTCCTTTTGGCCCAGAAGTGGAAGGAATCATAAAGGGCCTTCCAAGTTTCTGTAAAGCAGTTGCAAGCGTGCAGTAAGATGTTCAAGTCTGAAGCACAGTAGGCTCAAAAGCGCCTTTTCATCGGTAAGGCCAACAAGGAGGCCATCATTTCCATGGCAAGGTTACAAGCTCTGTGGCCAGCCCATACAGCCCGGAGGCCAGGGGTCCTAAACAGCCCAAGGTCCCCAGACATTCAGCCACCACCCCCAGAGCTCTGCATAACTCCCGCCTGCCTTCCCCCAGTCATCAGTCCTCAAGGAAGGTAGGGAGAAGTTCTCCTTTACCTGCGGAATGGAACAGCATTACCTCTGACCAGTGGGTGCTACAGGTAATTCTGTAGTGGCGTGCCATAGAGTTTCTCAGCGTGCCCCAGACAACCCTCCTGTGTCATTCCACTACTCACCCAGCCAAGCCCTTCTTCTGGAACAAAAATTCTTCTGTCCTCTCCAGAAGAAGGCCATTTAGCCAGTCCCAATACCTCAACAAGGAAAAGGCTGTTACTCCCATTTTTTCTTGGTCCTCAAGAAAATGGGAGATCTTTGCCCCATTCTAGACCTAAGCCACCTCAACAAATTCGTCCTGTACAAGATATTTTGGATGCTCACTCTAGCAAGCGTCTTCCTCGTCTACATCAAGGGGATTAGCTATGCTCTCTGAACATGCAGGAAGTTCCTCTGCTTCGGTTCTAGGACAGACATTACCAATTCAGAGTGCTCCCTTGACCTGTCATTCGTCCCCAAGGGTCTTCACCAAGTGCCTCGCAGTGCCTGTTGCAGTGCTGAGGAGAAGAGCCACTTCATATAACCCTTCCTCGACGACTGGCTGCTCTGCATGCCGACGGAGGACCAGGTAATGGGCACTCTTGAGGCGGAGCAACTGTACTTTTCTCTGGGTGTTACCCTGAACTGGCAGAAATCCCAACCCTGGCCCTGCCAATGGCTACAATATATTCGGGCAGTGAACACATCAACTTTATTCTCTAGCCGGAGAGTCCAGGCCGCAGACCAGGTCTCTGCCAGAGTGGTCTTGCAGCTTTTGGGACATATGGCAGCCGCTTAGCCACAGTTCCCCTGTCACAGCTCAACATGAGAGCTCTGCAGTGGCAACTCAGGGTCCAATGGGATCAGGGGTTGGACAGTTTAGACTATCCCATCAGAATTTTGAAGCAGTTTGCTGGTCCCTGCAATGGTGGCAGGATCCAGCTCATTTAGAGTGGGGTGTCCTCTTTCAGAGGCAAAGTCCGATTCAGACTATAAGCACGGATGCCTCGGGAGTCTGCGTGGTGCTCACCTCAAGAGCATCGTGGTCTGTCATCGAGAGGTCCTCCATATCAATGTCCTGGAGATGAGGACCATTTTATACGCCCTCAGGCCTTTCATGATCAGCTCTCCTGGGGTCCACTGTTGATTCAATTGGATAATACCCTGGTAGTCTCTTACCTGAACAAGCAAGGGGAACAAAGTTGTATCCCCTTTGCAGGAGGCCATGAGAATCTGGGACAGGGCAGTAGAACGCGATCTGTTCTAGTAGCGGTCCACGTGCCAGGAATTCAGAACGCTCTTGCAGACAGTCTGAGCTGTTCTCAGTCCCGAACCACGCGTGAGAGTTGCTTCAGGGCATAGCAGACCGCCTGTTCGCAAGATGGGGTTATCTAGAGTTGGACCTTTTGTGTCTCGTAATGCCAAACTGCCAGATTTTGCTTGCTAGATCCAGGGCGTGGTGTTTTCTTTAGACGATTATCTTCACCAAATGCATGGCAGTGGTGGTGGCTTGCCTGAAGTGCTGAGGGGTTCTGGTGTATCCTTACCTGGACAACTGGCTGATAGCTGGTCCCTCCAGGTGGGAGGTGGAGTGGTCCAGGGATCTGGCCTCAGACTTGCCTCCTGAACAGTGAGGTCAAGTTGTAACGTGCCTTCACAGGCGAATCAGTTCATCGGGGCAGAGCTCGAGTCCTGCCGAGCCAGAGTTCAGCTCCCGCGGACAGGGCAGAGGTTCTTTCCTCCTGTGCCCAGTCATTTCTGGTTGGGCAGTCGCCCCTGCCTGGGACTTTCATGCCTTCTGGGCTACATGGCGGTCTGCAACTCAGTGGTCCAATGGGCCTGTTGGCATGTGCGTTCCCTCTTGTGGAAACTGGCCAACCAGTGGCCTCAGTGCTCAGTCATCTCAACCACCTGATCTCTGTGACCCAGAGGATGTGGGACAGCCTCCAATGGTGGCCGTCCATTCCACCTGCAGGAGGGATCCTGTTTGTCTGCCTCTAGCCGACGGTCATCCTGATGACCGACGCCTGTCTGATGGGTTGGGGTGCCCATCTTGGCAGCACAGAGCCCACGAGCTCTGGTCATCCCAGGAGTCCTGCTATCACATCAGCCTGCTGGAGCTTTGAGCAGTTCGCTTGCCCTGACCGTATTCGCTCAGTTTGTTCGGGTTAGGTGGTTCAGGTCCAGACAGACAACACCACAACCATGTACCATCTCAACAGGCGGGGCAGGATGCACCTTGCCCTCTGCAAGGAAGCTCTCCATTTGGTCCCTCGTGCTTAGCCTGGAGGCAGATCTGTTAGCCTTCACGTGTCAGGAGCCTCGAGTCAGCTGGCCGATGCCCTCAGCCAGATGGGCGGGCATCTGCAAGTGATCTCTCCACCTGGAGGTAGTACAAGATTTGATCTTACTTTGAGGGGAGCGTTTGCATCCGACTATAACGATTAGGACTATTGCTGCAGGCCGTTGGACCCACGGAAAAAACTTTGCTAGCAGTACCGCGGTCGCCCCACGCGTCGTTCATGCTGTATAAGGGTCGGACCCGGCCCACCTCAGTTCTTTCCTGCTGCAGACCTGTTCTCATTGGGAAGTTCTTAGCGTGCTTTTCAGCAGTTATAGCAAATCTGAATTTCTGTCTACTAGTTTCTTTGTTTTTCTTCTGGTTTTGACAGTTCGTCTTTTCGACCTGACCTCGCTGCGTGCCTGTCTCCTCCATGCCCAAAAGGCGAAGTCGCCTGTGGCTGCCAGATACCATCTAAGAGGCAGCGATCATTGTGTCTTCTGTTTGGGACCAGACCACAACCTCACATCCTGCAAGATCTGCAAGGGCTTCACTAGTAGGACTTGGATCAGACGCCTGAAGGCCTTGAAAGCCCATCTGCTAGAACAAAAATGGACATCTTGCAGTCTTCTTCTGGGGAAAAGGGCAAGCATCGGGACAAAGACCGTAGCTGATCCCATCATCGTTCAAGATCCGCTGTCCCCACAAAAGGCCTCCTCCTTCTCCAACTCAGGCGGGTCCAACTGCCGAAGCACTCCAGCCACGAGAGAAGTCAAGGCCAGAGCTCCCGCCAAGTCACCGATGTCAGTCCCATCAGGAGCTCCTACCAGCAAGCCTGCCAAAGCGAAGGTTACGCCTTTGTGCATCACTTATGTTCTGGCGGAGACAAGCAAGGCCTCCCTTCAACCAGTGCCTCGGGCTTGCCAAGAAGGCCCTCACCATGGTCTTACCGGATGCTGGTAAGCCATCTGACAAGGACTGGGATGCCAAGTTCAAGGCCCTCTGGGTCCCGGCCCATCAAAGCCGGTCAACGGACCCAGCACTGGCCAAGACACCAGTGCTGGTCAAAGTGCCTAAGATAGATAGGACTACTGGTGAGCCTGTGCCTGTCAAGACACAGACGCCGCCCTGAGATCCTAGACTCCAGAGGACTGTTCCTCGGGCTGCTCTCCAAATCCCTACTGGATCCCTCTGCTTCTGCAGTCCCCCCTACCGGGGCGGCTCCCTTTAATAAGGAGGCGCCGAAGGAGCTTTTTTCTTCTGGTTTAGACAGGTCCACAAAGACAACACTCCACCGCAGCAGGAACTGGCACAGGTTCCAGACCGACCGGACAACCAGGGAGCCTGAGGGCAACCCTGTCTGTCACCGTTAAGATCCCCGAGGAGCACAGTACACCCCTAAGTTTCGCCCTCGCCTGTACGCTCCCAGTCATGATCCAGGGACTGTAGTTGGCTCCGCTCCAGGTCGGACAGTCATCATTGGTCTAAGCCCAGGAGCAGGTCCCACAGCCTCCGCATGTCTTTCTGTAGGCGGGCTCACTCCCCTAGCTGGCGCAACTCCATGGACAAGCATCTGTCCCCACCGTCTGTCTCAGGACTGGTGTCTGTCTGTGAGTCCCCAAGTTCTAGGGAGGGTGGTCCTTTGAGATGCAGCTCAGACACTTCATGTCCAGGAGCATGTCTTCCTTCTCTTTGAGGAGTCGGGCTCTCCTGGACCGACAAGGATCTACCCTGTTTGCCTCAGGACGCATCTCACTTTCACGGATGTCATGAGGCACATCCAGGCCTCTAACAAATGGGAGACAAAGGACCTGGATCCGGAATGCCAGAGACTGGCTCGTACCTAAGGCAGAAGGAGTCCAAACCCTTGGTGGTGGCTCCTCTGCTCGACACTTTCCAAGACCTTACCAGGACAACTTGGAAGCATCCATCCTCTGCCCTGGTGGGTCCCAAGAAGTCGGACAGGCTATACAGGGACCCGAGGAATGAGCCTTTCTATCAGAGAACCCTCAGGGTGGACTGTACTAGTATTGCGGCTGCTTATGACAAATTCAAGCAGCCAACATTTAAGCTCCCAGACTCCCGACCAGGAGTCCTATTTTGACTAGGTGGGCAAGAAAGTTTATTCTGCATCCACCTGCTTCATCCATTCTCTTAATTTCCTTATGCATATGGTCCAGTACCAGAATGCATTTTGGGAAAAGGGTCAGGAGCTTGCCAATGCCTTGCCAGGGCGGCAGCGTCAGGTTTCTACCTTTAGCCATGCATGGCTGAGATGCTCCAGATTTCAGAATGATCTGCAGGCCAGAATCAGGGTCCTCCCATTCCATGGTTCCGTTCTCTTTGGTCAGGAGACCGAGGTCTGATTTCTCATTTCCAAGAGTCTGGCAGTCCATCTGGTCCATCCGCCAAATGTATAAAGGGGACCAGAGACGCTTCCAAAACTTTTTTGTAGACCTCAGGTCAGCAAGCCCGTGGTAACAACCAAGGTCAGAGAGGTAGCTCCAAAAGCAAGGCCAGCAACCAGCAGCCTGGAGGCACACCTTTGAGGCCCCAAGTCCTCCCACACCTCTCTCAATCCCTCTGCCCAGTGACTTGCTGCTGACCCTGCTCTCCAGAGGAGGCTTCAGGGAGGCAGTAGGGGTCGCTTCTCCCTCCATTTAGATGGTGGGTGCTGGAGTTTATCACATCGGATCAGTGGATCCTAGACATAAAGAGAGGGTACACGTTGGAGTTCACCCAGAAACTTCAACAGGGTCCTCAAGGTATCCTCCTCACATCTCGCCACTGGAAGAAGAAATCCAGGTCCTCTGTGGAAAAAGGCAATAGAGCCAGTTCCTCCGCTGCAGCAGGGAAAAGGTATTACTCCCACTGCTTCCTGGTTCCAAAGAAGACTCAAGATCTTTGTCCCATCCTGGACCTCAGCCTCTAAACTATTATACAGAAGGTTCAGGATGGTGACCCTTCCAGGTCTTATCCTCTGCTGCACCAGGGAGAGTGGCTCTGTTCCCTGGACATACAAGATACTTACATGCACATTGGGGTCTTTCCCCTCACAGGAAGTTTCTGAGGTTCAGCTTCCGGGGAGCATTATCAATTCCAGGTTCTTCCATTCGGCCTCCTCTGCCCTTAGAATCTTCACCAAATGCCTAGCAGTGGTGGCTGCGGCCATGAGGCACAGGGGGCATTCGTCTTTCCTTACCTCAACGATTGGCTTCTAGCGGCCCGTCGAGAGGCGCCTGCTTCAAGCTCTTGGAGATACTTATACCTTATTCTGAGAG
The DNA here is from genome assembly GCA_016271365.2 of Neoceratodus forsteri. Classification (NCBI taxonomy): domain Eukaryota; kingdom Metazoa; phylum Chordata; order Ceratodontiformes; family Ceratodontidae; genus Neoceratodus; species Neoceratodus forsteri. The sequence goes on from CM028137.1 coordinate 573,237,520, forward strand.
GTGGGGATCACCCTGAACCTACCAAAGTCTTCCCCAGAGGCCAGCCAAAGACTCTGCTTTATAGGTGCGGTCCTGATTCAACCCAGGGCATGGCCTTCCTTCCTCAAGAAAGAGATCATCGCCTGAGAGAGGTGGCGATTCAGTCCTCTTAACCCAAAAGGTCCCAGCCAGGACCTTCCTCAGACTTCTGGGGCATATGTTGGCAGCCATCCCTATAGTTCCTTGGCCGCCTCCACATGAGGGTCCCACAGTGGATGCTTAAGGTGCAGTGGGATCAAAGCTCGACAGTCTGGACCATATGGTCAGGATCTCAGAGCCAGTCAGGAGGACCCTGTCTTGGTGGTTAGACCTCTGAATTCGGAGAAAGCGGTCTTGTTTCGTCAGGAGCCCCCAAGCCGGACTCTGACAACGGATGCCTCTGACTTGGGTTGGGGGTGCAGCTCAGAGAGACCACTGGACTCAAGGTGTCTGGACCCCAGAGGCGCAGCCTCCACTTCAATATTCTAGAAATGTGAGTGGTCCTCAATGCTCTAGGGCATTTCTGGAGGACTTAGTACCAGACTCTCTTCTTGTTCAGACGGACAACATGGCGGTTGTCTTTTACATCAACAAGCAAGGGAGGACTCACTCCTACCCCTGTGCAGGAGGTGGATGAGAGTCTGGTATTGGTCGCTGGAGCATCACATTTCTCTGTCCGCTCCATGTTCCAGGTGCCCAAAATGACTTGGCAGACAGCCTAAGCAGATTTTAGTCCAAGGCGCATGAGTGGGAGCTACTCCAGTCGGTAGCGGATCAGCTCTTCAGCACTTGGGGTCATCCAGGGCTGGACCTCTCGTCTCCATGCAATGCCAAACTGCCAGTTTTCTGCTTGCAAGACCACACGCCTAGTGTTTTCTGGCCAGATGCATTGTCCCTTTGTTGGTCAGGGAATTTTCTTATGCCTTCCCTCTCATTCAGAGAGTATTGTTGAAGGTACAGGCTGAGGGGCTCAGATGATTCTAATTGCCCCACTGTAGCCCTCGGCAGATTTGGTTCCCACTACATCAGCGATTGTCCTCAGAACCTGTAATCCTACTGCTCATATGCTCTCAGTTGCTGTCCCAGGATTGGGCAGGCTGGTTCATCCAGATCTGAGATCCCTACACCTTCATGCTTGGCTCCTGCAGACATTGTCAAATACAGGTATGGGGTTTCCAGGAGGTGGCAGACATCCTCGTTCAGCGAGGAAGCCTTGTCAGCGCAATCCACTTTTGCTATGAAGTAGAAATGTTTTTGCTTATGGGCTTCATCCCACCATCTGGACCCCCTTCCTGCCCGGTGAACTCAACAATCTTACTTGAGATACAGCTCTTGCAGGTAACACCATTAGGACTAAAGCCGCAGGCGGGGACCCCACGAATTCTTCTAGCTAGTTAACTTCAGCGGGGACTGCCCCTGGCGCCGGTCCGCCTCCGGTCGGCGTGTAGTATATAAGGGCGGTCCGCCAGATTCCCCAGTTCTTTCCGCCGTGCGACTTGCGTGTCTCCGACCTCTGAATCGTTTCTGCTTGTAGCGACGCATGGTTAAGTTCTTCTTCGGAAAAAGTTCTCTTTTCGCTCAGTTGCTGTCTGATGTCCTCTCCAACCTCCGCTGAGAGCCATCCCTCGAAGTGCGCCTGTGGGAAGCAAATCCTGTTCAAGGATCCGCATTAAGCCTAAATCCGGTGCCTAGGCCCACGACCACGACACCGGTCCTGTATTTTCTGCCAAGGGTTCAACAGCGGACCGGATCCGTCGCCAGAAGGCTCTGCAGGCATTCCTGCACGAGGAGAGAGTTAAGGCCATGGACATCTCCAAGGGAGTTCTGCTGAGAAATCCCAAAACATTCTGAGAAGCATAGGGAGAACGCTCCATCCAAGTCCCAGTCTAGGGCCTCTGACTCCCGTAGTTCCGGCTCCCGGTCCGACGTTCACTTCCGGGCCTGTTCTCAGCCTCCTCCACTGTGGTGAAGAAACCTTAGGGCCTCTTCTTCCTCACAGGCCAGGACCTCCAGGCCCTCTTCGGTCCTCTTCTTCCAAAGCCTGGTTAGGTCTGGGGACCATCATCGTCACCACAAGTCGGGTTCCCGCCATTCCGAACCAGGCGTGGTCTGCCTCCTTGCCTCCTCCTCCCCAGCGGAAGACCAAGGAGCTTACCTCGCTTAAAGCCGTTGGACTCGGCGTCGGCCACTCATCACAGGTCCAGGAGCTGTCGACCCCCAGATGCCGTCGCCGGGTCAGGCCTCGCTTCGGTCGCCGGCAGGAGGGCCACGTCCGCACGAAGTTGAGAAGAGGGCCCCGCGCCTCCACTGACGCCGGTCAGGAGACTATCACGGAGGAGGAATTGATGCAGCCCGAGGACCAGACAGGCGGAACCAGTCCTGTCGAGCCTCCCAGGGAACCCTCCCCGCAACCTGAGACCCCTGAGGAGCCGACACGGAACCCGACGACCGGCCCGTCGTTGGGCCTTTCCTTTCTGAGGTGAAGGAGCTCTTTACCTACTGGTGGGATACCATTAAAAGGCGTGGTTCCCACACCACCACCTCCTCCTCTCCGCCACCTCGTCCCCTTCTCCATCCGGGGCAGCAGCCGAGTACCTCTCCCCAGGAGCCTACGGACCCTTCAAGAGGAAGACCAGATAAAGGAGACCTCCGTCCAGATCCTCTTCAGGGTCACCCAGTCCTAAGAGACCCAGAAGGCGCCGCCATTCGCCGTCGCGGAGGATACAGGATCGAGTCTCAGTGAGGATCAGATCCCTCTCTCCCTTCCGCTCCCTTCTCCGGACCCACGTGAGCTTCCTAGATCTCCTCCGGATGACCCATCGTTCTCGGAAATCATGGAGACATATCCAAGGGAACATGGGCTGGGATGCAGAAGAGTTAGACCTAGAGACTACACCTTGCTAGATATCTTGGCAGAAGGATCCCAAGCCTGTGGTGGTACCACCCTTGGTGGACACTTTTTGTGGACGTCACCAAGGCAGCGTGGAAGCATCCACACTCGCTCCCGTCCATGCTGAAGAAAGCTGACCGCCTGTACAAGGCTCCTAAGGAGGACCAGTACTTGGCTCAACATCCTCTGGCCGACTCTCTGGTCATAACAGCCTCTCATGACCGGTCCCAGAGACCGCAACATTTGAGCACCCTGCCACCGACCCGAGTCCAAACAGCTGGACGCCATGGGCAGGCGCACGTATGCTTCCGCTACCTCGCCATCAGATCCCTGAACTACTTGACCCACATGGTGCAGTTCCAGAATGCTTTGTGGGAACAGGGACTGGATCTGGCGGAGAAATTGCCAGAAGGTGAGCAGAAGGAGGAGATGTTGCAGCTCCGCTGTCCGGGTTCGGACATGGGAACCCAGGGTTCCGAGCAGCGTATGATTCCGCGGACTCCTCCGCCAGAGCTGCAGCTTCAGGCGTGATGCCTCTGGAGACGCCATGGCCCCGTGATTCCAGATTTACCCGGACATCCAGAAGAACATCATGGACGCTCTTAAGGAGAAGTTCTCTTTGGTGCACCTCTGAGAAGGTTCTCACCAAGTTCCAAGAGGCGGGAAGGTGGTGAGGTCGGTCCAGGCAATGTACCGACCAAAGCTTAGTTCCTTCGTAGGAACCAAAGCTGTTTTAGTAGGCGGACACAGAGACAACAGTCCCGCACGTCCGCAACAGAGGGCTCCGGTTGCGCAGAGCCCAGGAAGACAGCCCGCTGGCAGAAGTCAGCACCCAGCTAAGCTGGCTCAGCCCACGCTCCTCTGCCGCCACAGCCTGACTCCTCCGGCCCCTGCCCCTCAGGATCAACGGGACATCAAGGTTGGGGTCGTATTGCGAATTCGTGCCAGGATGGCAGTCCATAACCACCGACAGGTGGGTTCTTCAGTTAGTCAAAAGCCGCTTTATAGAATTGCAGACAAGCCACCTCGAGGCCTCCTCTGCTCTCCGTTACTGGTCAGCACAAATTGCTTATCAGGCAAGAAATACTCACGCTCCTGCAGAAGGGAGCGGTGGAGTATGTTCCGAGAACCAGATAGATTCCGATACTATTCCCACTTCTTCTGGTTCCCAAGAAAACAGGGACCTCCGTCCAATCTTGGACCTCAGCGACCTAAATATGTCGGTCGCCTGCAAACGATTTTGCATGGTGACCCTTCCGGCCTCATTCCCATGCTGAAGCAGGACACCTTTTTAGCGTCCCTAGACATGCAGGACGCCTACTTGCACATCCCTGTGGCTCAAGCACAGGAGGTTCCTATGCTTGAGTTCCTCGGCTACCATTTTCAGTTCCGGCCCTTCCGTTCGGACTGTCGTCGGCCTCAGGGTCTTTACCAAATGCATGGCAGTCGTGGCAGCGTCCTTGAGACAGGGCCACTATGTGTTCCCGTACTAGGACGATTGGCTTCTCATGGCCGCTCCAGAGGCGTTGTTGCTAGCTATTCAGAGCACTCAGGACTTGTTCCAGTCTCTGGGCATTATAATCAACTACGAAGTCTCTCACTGGGCCACAGAAGCTGCAGTTCATAGGCGCAGTTTTGGACACCGCTCAGGGAAAGCTTTCTCCAGACGACAGAGCGGAACGCATCAGATCCCTCATCAGAGATCTCTTGGCGAAGAAGACTGTTCCTGCCAGACTGGTCCTTCGTCTGCTCAGACACATGGCTGCGGGCATTCCGACCGTCCTTTGGCAAGGCTTCACATGCGGTAACTCAGTGGATGCTCAAGGTGCAGTGGGACCAAAGGCAAGACCACATGCAACATCCGGTCAGAATCACAAATGCCGTGATTCGAGACTGGCAATGGTGGCTAGACCCAGGGACACTTTCTGCAGGTGTCCCTGCTTACAGCACCGTCCCGCGAGATAATCCTCTCCACAGGCGCCTCAGGGCTAGGGTAGGGGGCGCACTTGAGCGGGATGAGGTCCCAGGAACATGGACCCCTCAGGAAGCCTACCTCCACATCACCGTGCTGGCGATGAGGGTGGTCCCACGCCTGCAGGCCTTTCAGTCAGAAATCCCGTCGGGCACTCTTCTGCTTCAGACAGACAACACGGCGGTAATGTATTACTCAACAAACAAGGAGGCACACTGCATCCCCTTTGCAGGGAAGCCATGAGAGTGTAGGATTGGGTAATTGGACACGGCGTGAACCTGATTGCAGTTCACGTTCCCGGAGTGGACAACACAATCGCAGACAGCCTGAGTCGCTACCAGGCCAGAGTCCACGAGTGGGAACTTCTTCAAGGGGTCGTAGAGGATCTGTTTCTTCAATGGGCACTCCAGAACTGGACTTATTCGCTTCCCCATCCAGCGTAAAACTGCCCAATTTTTGCTTGCTAGATCCAGGGCCTGGTGTTTTCTGGCGAGACGCGCTGTCCCTCTCCTGGGCGGACAGATTCTCTACGTTTTCCCTCCTTCCCGTTGATCCAGAGAGTTCTTCTCAAACCGCGAGGAGCATGCAACAATGATCCTGGTAGCCCCAGTCTGGCCCAGACAGATCTGGTTCCCCTGCTAACGCAGCTGTCCCGGGAACCTCCAATTCCGTTGCCTTTCAGCTCCCACCTCTTGTCTCAGGAGGAAGGTTCTCTAGTCCACCGGACTTACGCTCCACTGAACCTGCATGTCTGGCTCCTAGAGACATAGCCATTTTGCGACGGGTCTCGCAAGGGGCGGAAGTCCTTTCCAGCGGCCAGAAAGCCAGCAACGCATGCGGCGTCGCCATGAAATGGCGCCGTTTTGTCTGTGGTCGCAAGCACGCGGCTTTTCCCTTTAGGTTGCTCGTGAAAGCGGTGCTAGAATACCTGCCTCCCTTTTCCATTCGGGTCTCGCCTGCTCCTCTATTAAGGTGCACCTCTGCGCTATTTCTGCTACCACTTCCCAGTGGGACAGCGCACAGTGGCGCAACTTGACGCCTCGAGACTTTCTGAGAGGGTGTTACACTTTAGGCCACCCATTAAGGACCCTGTTCCTCCATGGGATTTACTCTTTGTCCTGGAACAACTCACGCTCCCCTTTTGAACCTGCCGGATTGCGAGCTCGTTTCCTGTCATGGAAAACATTATTTTTAGTTGCTGTTACGTCAGCAAGGAGAATTTCTGAGCTTCCTGCTCTCATGTGTAAGGAACCTTATTTGATTTTCCACCACGATAGAGTGTCCCTGAGGACGAATCCTAAGTTCTTGCCTAAGGTGGTCTCTGCACTCACTCTCAATCAGGACATTGACCTGCCTGTTTATTTCCTAAATATGCTAATAGAGGAAGCGCTCCACACCCTGGATGTTCACCGCTGTCTTAAGTACTACCTGAGCAGGACTAAACAGCTTTGCAAGTCGGAGCAACTCTTTGTTTCCTTCATGAGAGGAGGATGATGGGCCAACCAGTATCGAAGCAGTCCCTTTCTCTGGCTTGTCCAGTGTATATCATACTGCTATGATGCTAAGCAGAAGCCCCTCCCGGGTACAGTCCGGGGCCTTTCCTCTAGGGGGTGGCTACCTCCTTTGCAGCGCCATAGCGTCTCCTCCTCTGCCATTTATGCTGCAGCCACTTGGAGCTCTGTGCATACTTTTATCAGGCATTACAGCCTGGACATTTGCTTCACGGCGAAGAGCCGATTGCCTGGCCGTGCTACAGGTCTCTGTCCCTAGAGTCAGGACTTGGATGGATTTTCTTAGTTTCCTCCTCCCAGAATGCTTACAGCGTTATTGGCAGGAAATCAGTCCTAATGGTGTTTCCTGCTGCAAGAGCTGTATCTCGGTAAGATAGTACAGTTACGTAGAACACTGTAACAGTAGATCTTCGAGAACAGCTCTTGCAGCAGGTACCTTCCGCCCACCTTCCCCTTGGAGGAGGCATGGCTTACCGAGCCTTGAGCAGGGGCTTACGCCCTTTGTCTTCTGATGGTGGATCCTCGGTCTCCCATTCTGATGTCGTCCTGTGGCGGAAGTCTCCGGCGGGAGAACTAAGGAATCTGGGGACCGCCCCTTATGTACTCGCCTGGCGTCAGAGGCGGGACTGGCGTCGGGCGGTCCCGCTGAAGTTAGCTAGCTAGAAGAATTCAGTCAGGTCCTGCCGCCTGCCGGCTTCAGTCCTAATGGTGTTACCTGCTGCAAGAGCTGTTCTCAAGATCTACTGTTACGGTAAGTTCTTACTAACTGTACTTTACAGTACTTCCTCTCCTTATACCAGCAAGGCTTGAGCTATTCTTCCAGAAAGGTGCATATGTGGGCCTTCTCTGCTTATGTCCTGTTTGGGGACAGGACACTAGCTCAGCTGGATCTGGCCTGCCCTTTTACGGAATTTACATTTCACGGCCTCCCATCAGGGATCGTATCCCTCCCTGGGATCTCCTTTTGTGTTGGAGAAGTTAACTCCCCCGCCTTTGAACCTGCATCGGTGTGAGCTGCGTTTTCTTTCATGGAAGGTTTCATTTTATTTGCTGTTACTTCAGCTCGAAGAGTTTCGAGCTACAGGCCCTGATGTGTAAGAGCCTTATTATTTTCATCGGGAAAGAGTTTCCTCAGAACAGATCCTAAGTTCTTACGAAAGTGGTCTTGGAATTGACCCTCAACCAGTCTATTACCCTACCCCTACCAATAGGGAGAGTCATTCTAAACACATTGGATGTCCGCTGGGTGCTGAGGTATTACCTTAGCGAACAGTGACAAATTAGCACAATTGTTTGTTTCCTTTGTGCTTCAACACCTGGGCAAACCGATTGTCTAAGCAGACTGTTTCTCGGGGGTTGGTAAACTCTGTAGTGTACTGCTACAACAAATACAACAAACCCCTACGATGCAGTTGGAGGTCATTCCACTAGAGGAGTATCTACCTCCTTTGCATCTTTGTAAACGTCTAGCTTGAGACCATCTCTGCAGCTGCTACTTGGAATTCAGTGCACACCTTATTAGGCACTACAGTCTGGACATTGCTTCCAGATATCTGGCGGTTTCGGCCTGGCAGTCCTTCAGGGACTTTTGTCCTAGCGCTGGACTCTAGCCTTAGGCTTTGTCAGTTCTGCAGTTTTTTTACCATTCTACCTCCCAGGGCTAGTCACCTTCTTGGTGTGGGACTGCTTGGGATTCTCTCCTCATGGTTATAGCCTGTTGCAAGGCGCCCCTCGAGTAAGATGGTACAGTTACGTAGGAACTTACCGTAACAGTAGATCTTAGAGAGGAGCTCTTGCAGCAGGCACCGCTTCTCCCTCCATGCCCCAGGTGAATTTTTCAGCATGCCTAGGGTGGGCTTTGCCTGTTCACTTGCTAGGATCCGTTCATGGGTCTTTGGCGGGGAACTGAGGGTGGAGTGGCGTCCGCCCTCCTTATAGTGTGAAGCGGCGTCTGGGCGGGAGCCGTGCTGGTCTCCGCAGGATACTGCTAGCTAAGTTTTTCCGTGGGTCCTAAGGTCTGGCGTGCAGTAGTCCTAATGGTTATAGCCTGCTGCAAGAGCCCTCTCAAGATCTACTGTTAGGAAAGTTCTTGCATAACTGTACTTTCTCCTGCTGGGGCACCAGTCAGGTGGACCTGTTCACCTCAGGAGAACGCAAAACTGAGGCAGTAACATGCCCCCCAAGCAGAGTTTTACTGCAAGGATGCCTTCCAGGTCGTGACTCAGACCTCTTCTATGCCTTCCCTTCCCTTGATTCACAAAGTGCTCATCTAGCTCAGGAGGGACAGGGCACAGGTGATCCCGGTAGCCCCAGACTGGCCATGCCAATTCTGGTATCCAGATCTTCTCAGGCTCAGCTCCATGCTTCCGAGGCAGCTTCCAGCATGCCCGGACCTGCTCACCATCAATCAGGAAAGTACTCGACCTGGACCTTCAATCCCTGCATCTGACGACCTGGTTCCTGAGTGGCTAGAGGTCCAGGCCTTGGGTCTCTCCGAGGTCCTCAGTGTTGTTGAGGCTTCCCATAAGGAATCAACCAGAAAATGCTGTGCTTTTAAACGGAAGAGATTCTCCATCTGGTGTTGGGGCAAGGGTTGGACCCATTGTCCTGTCCAGTGGCTAACATTCTGGATTATCTTTGGTCCCTCTCCTGCAGGGACTGTAGTTAACGACCCTAAAGGTGCACTGGCAGCCATCTCTGCTTATCGGGCATGGGCGGTCAGCAGTCAGTGGCGCAGGAGGTGGTGATCTGGTGCTTTTCAAGGCCTAGATCACATCCCCTCGGTGTGTGAACCTCCACCTCTGTGGGATCTACTGCTGGTTTGGCAAAGCTCATGGGCAAGCCATTCAAACCGATGCGAAGTTTGATATCTTACATTTGTCGTGGAAGACCACCTTCTTGATGGCTATCACGTCAGCCAGAAGGACTTTGGAGTTGCAGGCGCCTCTGTCTAGTCTCCTTACCTGGTCTTCCACAGGGACAAGATTGTCCTCGTGCCCCACCGAAATTCTTTCCGAAGATGGTGTCGAATTTCACCATAACCAGGTGATTACTCTGCCAGTGTTCTACCCAATCACCCTCGGAGGCAGAGTACATTCTCCATACTTTGACCTGAGATGAACACTCACCTACTACGAAAATTGAACAGAAGTTTAGGAGCGGTTCGCCAGTTTTGTCACCACGCTGAAGCCGTACTGGCAGACCTGCAGCCAAGCGACAGTAGCTTGATGGATTACGCCTTGCATTGACTCTGCTATAGGTTGGCAGGTAGGGAGCCTCCCATAGGGCTTAAGGCTCATTCCACCCGCCATAGTGCTGCATCGGTGGCTGCTTCTGGGGCGTCTCTATGCAGGTAATCTGCAGGGGCTGCTACCTGGAAGTCAGTACACACCTTCATTTCCCATTGCTACATCGACCTTGAGTCACGCCGGGATGCTGGTTTTGGAGCCTCAGTTCTCTAGTCAGTTTTCCTAAATAGGAGAGTCGTGTCTTGCCTCCTCCTCCCAGACAGCTGCTAGGAGTCTGCCAAGTGTGGATAGAACAACTTCCATGATCCTAGAAAACAGGTTACTCACCTGTAACAGTAGTTCTAGGAGTGGTATATGTTGTTCATTGACACTGACCCACCCGACCTGCCCGGCTTCAGTGCACAAACCTGGTTTCCAGCGGCCAAGACCTGGCGCCTTGGGGTGGAGCTGAGGGTGATACCACCCGCATGGGTGGGAGGAGCCAGCTTGAAGACCTTTCCAGCACATCTTAAAGCGGCAAGGTATCTGCCAAGAAGTTTGGATGAACAATATATACCACCCTAGAACTACCATTACAGGTGAGTAACCTGTTTTTTCATGGGATGCACTGTTCCTGAAACCCTCCTGTGAAAGTATAGTAGGAGGTGAAAGTTGCTAAATAATGTAAATCAGTACCATAAAGTGACGTGTTTTATACATAGAAACATAGAAGTTTTCGCAGATAAGGACTACCAGGCCTATCTAATCATGTTCAGCGAGTTATATTTCACCACAACCAGGAAGCATTTTAAGACCTCCTGCTGATCGGAACCTAAGGCTGTTCTGCTGTTTTGTTGGTCCACCATTGCTGAACGTCGTCGAACTTTGCAAGTATTGCTAATGCTTCTACCGCTTGTTACTTTCAGTTATTTAAATGTGTATGCTGCCTACAAAGAAAAGAAACTGCTGATATCCCAGGAATCCACGTTCACAATCTGTTCTCACTAGTGGGTTCCAGCCGTAGGGCACCGGGACCCCTGCAGGAGCAAGAATATTTCAGGAGGGTTAGCGCTGAGGCATGCTGTGCTTACGCATGGCATCGCAAAACTGGCTCAGAATGCATGGCTTACCTCGCACCAACCCTCAACCACCTCAGTTCCATTTTTTCCCCACCGTTGAGCATGCATGAGTGATAGTATAATTTGCCCACCGGAGTCTGAACTTGACATCTATATAACCACAGCATTCAGTGCTTCCTGGTTGTAGTAATTAAAGCAAAAGTTTCTTATTTTGTGTCAGTTTAGTGATTTTACAAACGCTTTTACGTGAGTTTCTCAGCCCTATCAAGTCAAAAGTTGGCAGCCATGGAGGATGACAGTAGGGAGCCTTCTTAGAAAGCTGCTGTGGCAGCAGAGCCATGTGCAGTCCACTTTCCACTTCGAGGAAGGGTTCTAACCGTGGGCGGTCCAGTGCCTGGTAGCAAAGACAGTCTTCCTGGAAGCAGAAAAGAAATGGGCCCATTCCCGATCCTGGTCAGGTTCTTAGCACCGCTTGGTCTTGTCTGCTTCCTGTCCCCTTCGGAAGGGAGAGAAACTGTAATGCTAGAGGTCATCCTCTGTGAGGTCTGCCACAAGGTCCTCTATCTCCTGGAACTAGAGGCCCACACCTGTGCCAATGCTGGTGGAGAGGGCTTCTGGTACTTGAGATTGTGATCTCAGGCATGGATTCTCCCTCTGCCCATAAGTGGGGACTCCAGTGGGCAATAGTAAGAGGTATAGGCATTCCAAACAGCTGTTTGTCTCCTTTGATCCCAGTCGAAAGGGACAGCCTGTTACTGTCAAATGCATTTCTGTCTGGATTGTGAGTTGTTTACGTCACTGCTGTGCCATGTGCTCAGGTCAAGCTGGAAGGCCAGATACATGCCCATTCCACTAAAGCAGTTGCCATGTCCCTGGCAGGATTCTCTCTGTACCTATTGGTGATATCGACAGAACTGCAACTTGGAGCAAAGTGCACACCTTTTGGTAAGAACTACACTATGGATGTCTCTGCCAGGCAACATGCCACCTTTGGCAGGACAGTCCTGATTTGACTTTTGTCCTGAGTGAGACCTTGGCTCCTACGGCCCTAGTTCGGGGTATTTCGCCTACATTTGGTACTCTGACCTGTTAGTTTGAATCAATGGTGAAGATCGATTCCTGGACGATATGAAAATGATGTACTCATCATAATTCTTGATCTTCTTGGAATATCTTCACCATTGAGTCACATGCCCACCTGCTATCCCCTGGTTACTCCAGTATGTTGTATTGGTCTTCAGCCCTTGTTCTTGGTTTGGGTTGTAGAAAACACCGTGTTACTGGATTGTTGACCCTTCTTATACAGCTTACCACTGCTATCTTGTGCTTTAAATGCATACGTATTTTTAGGTCATGCTGCACCTTCTTGGTAAAAGAGGTACTGAGGTGGTTGTGGGCTGGTGCCATGTTGCCATGCAGCGTGAGCCAGTCTTCAGGTGCTGCACATGTGCTAGTTTGGCTTGGCACCAGCCCTCCCAAAAGTTACGGCTTCTGCAAGGGTCTTGGCACCTCCAGCTGGGACCCACTAGTGTGAATTTTGGTGAAGATATTCCTAAAGAAGAACTATGGTGTGTACAAATGTTCATTTCCATTATTGTCGCTGCAGTAAAGTTAAGATCTACAAAGATGAAGACCAGTCCATATGCATTCGCTGCTTAGGCCTTGCTCACAACATGAAGGCCTGCAGCATTTGCCAGGACTTTACCCAGACCACTCAGAAAAACATCGAGAAAGCCTTGGAAGTTTATTTAAAAATAAAGACAATGGAGGAGAAACGGCATGTGTTGCAGGCGATTACACCATTGTCTCGCGTTGTGTGTCTTTCCCTGGGGTCGCTGGTCGGCCCAACATCTCTGCAGCTGACTCGTCGGCTGCTGTTTCTATAAGGAAAAAGGACAGATCTGGTAATTTAGCGGATAAGTACTGCCGTGCAGAAAAGGCAAGCAGAGGCGCAGAGAAAGGATGACTTTCCTGACCTGTCGCGCCTCCATTTTAGAGAAGTAAGTCCACAAAGACGCATCCCAGGCAAGACCTCAGGTTCTGCTGCCCCTCCCACCACCACCCCCAGACTCCAAAGTTGGGATCTGGCACAGGCTGTAATCACTACGGGGATCTTACAGCCGATTCCACCATTGGGCACTGTCCCACCATCAACAACCCAGTTGTGGTCAGTTGATGGCTAGATGCTTTATCAGATGGTGTCTGCGGTCTTTCATAGGCTTCTGCCCATGATCATGCTGTGATGATGCAGGAGTTCCCTCTGTCGGTCGCTGTACTGAGCGCACTCCATCCTCCAACACTTAACCCATCAATGATTGCTCCTTGGCAGCCTCCTACTTCCATCGACCTGCTGCCTATTAGTGTCAACGCCCAAGAGGATCTGGAATACAGTCCAGAGCATATGGAGTGTGAAGAGATGAATGAAGGTCTGAAACTCTTTGATGTGGTGGGCTCCATTTCCACTTTATCCTCCTGTAGGAGGATAGTGTACAAAACACTCCTCAGATCTCTCCCCATGCGTCCTTTTCCTTAAGCAGGTCCAGTTTAGCTGGTTTGTTGTAGAGGAGGAAGATTCCTCTAAGAGAAATCTTTTGAGTTCTTGGGTGTGTCTGTCTCCCATACTGTGATTCTTTCTGTCAGTTTGGCTTTGGAGAAGTCACTATAGCTGCCTGACACAGGCCCTGTGCGTAGTCAGCTGTTTCCCAAAGGTGGATAAACAATATCGTGCACCTTCGGAAAGCCAATTATTCTTCTCAATCAGAGGTGGGTTCAGTGGTTATCATAGCTACTCGTGACAGGTCAAAAGCCCCAGAACGTGAGCTGTTTTCCTTCAGATAAAGAATTAAGGAGGCTTGATGTCATGGGTAAAAGGACATATGTTCAGCATCCTTAGGACTCCATATTGCCAAATACACCAGGGACGTATGGTCAGATATCAGAATTGTCTGTGGAAGTCTGGGGTTGAAATGACTGACAAGCTGCCTGATGGTCCTGATAAAATAGTGGTCCAGCAGACTTGCCAATGGCTTGGAGGCTAGTAAGCACCTGTTACAATCTGCTGATGATGCCTTGGATATGGCTGCTTATGTGGTTGCTTCTGATATTTGCCTGCACTGCCACTCCTGGTTGCATGTTGCCAACTTACCGCAGATATACAGCAATTGGTCCTTAATGCCACCTTTAGAGGGAAGCAGCTCTTCAGCAGTGATATGAACCTGCCCTTGGGGACCTCGAGATGTCGAAAATTACCCTGGATACCCTGAATCCGAGCCCCTGGATAGGGTCTAGGTTCCTTTGAAGGCCCTATGCCTGCTGTGGTAGCGGTTAGATTTTTTGGTGAGACACGTTGTCCTTTTCTTGGAAAGGAGGTTCATGTATGCCTTTTACTGTTCCCTCTCATACAGAGGGTTTTGGTGAAGTTGAGGGCCAAGTAGACCTCCCTGATTCTGGTGCTCCTTACTGGCCCAGACAAATGTGGTTCCCTTTGCTTCAGCAGTTGGCATTGGCACCTCTGCCTCACTTCCTTCTATGGAATGAGACTTCTGTAATGGGAGCAGGGTGCTCTGGTCCATCCAGATCCCTGGACCTCCATGCCTGGCTCCTGAGGACTGGGAGCTCTCCTGGTTTAGGGATTCCCTGGCAGTTGCAGCTGTTCTACTGGCAGCTCAGAAGCTGTCTATTTGGTACAGCTGCGCTCAAAAATGGAGATGTTTTATGGCACTGTGTGCTGCCTGTTGGCTAGACCCCTTGCACGCCCAGTCAGTCTGGTGATGGACTACCTCCTGTCCCTTATGGATGTGGGCCTCTGATATTCCCCCATTGAGGTTGGCTGTGGTGTCGATTTTTCTTACCCTCACTGACAGCAATGCAGTGACCTAGCTTGAGGTTTCTCGCAAGTTCTGCAGAGGGTACTCCTGCTTCTGCACTCTCTGTTCCATGATCTGGTTCTGATGTGGGACTGTAATTTGGTTCTGGAGACCCTTACTGCGTCTCTTTGAAACTGCTGCTACTTGTGAGCTGTGCTTCTTGCCTTGGAAGACACTGTTCCTAGTGGCTGTGACATCTGCTGAACGCATTTCTGAATTGTAGGCTCTGATTGCATAGTCTCCTTTCTTATCTTCTGCAAGGGTCAGGTTATCTTGTGTACCAGTCATCGTTTTCTGCTGATGGTCATTCCTGTGCAAACACTAAATCATACTGTTAACCTTCTGGTTTATTTCTCGACTCTCATGGATAGTGGAGAATGTTGTCTGCATACGCTGGATATCTGTAAGACATTGTGTTGGTATCTTGACTGTAGTAAGGGTTGTAGAAAATGCTCAGCTGTTTGTGGCTTTTACCCTCAGGAAGGCGAGCTTCCTGTTTCAAAGCAGGGGCTTTCCAATTTGTTGGCATGCATTTCTTTCTGTTACCAGAGCGTGGTAAGCAGCTCCTGGTCTGTCTGTGCTCACGCCGCCTGTAAGGTGGCTACTTCTGTGAGTTGTTTTCACAGTGTGTATGCTGCTGCCATTTGTAGTACTGTTCATGGATTTACTGATCATTGCTGTCTGGACATTGTCTCTTGTAGACATGCTGGAGTTAGCTTTATTACTGATGGTCCTTTGCTCCTCCTTTCTTCCCTCCTTGGTGCTTTGGTACTGCATGGAATAGTTCCATGATGTGGCTCAATGGAAGGGAGATACCCTTGAAGAAGATAGAATGCTTACTTACTGTAACAGTAGAGTTTTGAAAGAAAATAGAAGTTTTGAGAGAATCTCCATTGAGCCACAGCTGTCTCCCGGTAGCAGGTGGTTATCCAGCCTGCTTTCACATACTGGTTCTCCTCTTATGCCTAAATTTGGCATATTTGCCTAGGTTTCATGTCTTCTCCTGTGTATCTGGTTTGTTCGGTCCCTGTCAGTCCGATGATGATCTGAGCTTTTCTCCGGGGGGAACTGAGGTAGGTACTATGGCTAGCTGATTTTATTTTTCCATGTGGTCCTGATGCAGGCAGCTTACAGTTCCATGATGTGTTCAGTGGAAGAGTCACTCAACGATCTACTGTATGGTAAGTAACTGTTCTGCCTTGTAGAGCATCTTCTCCATTGAAGTGTTTTATGTAAGTTGCTGTTTGTTATTGTATGTATTGTCTTATGTTTGCTTGCACGTGTGCAAGAAACATAGTGCCATCATCTGAGATTTCGGAGGTGTCACCCCTTTTCCAATTCAGTCTGTGTTGGCAGGCGCGCCCCTGTAAGTTTATGCATGCTGGAGCTGTCTATGACGAGCTCCAAAATGCAGTGGCATACAGTTGAAAGGGGGAGCTATGCTTCAGTGAGCAGTGATAAGATATCGCCTGCTCTGCGAGCTCCCCTATACACCACCATACGCATACTGCGTCTGCTCCACCTCGCACACCTATAGCCGAGAGGGTGCCCAATCCCCGCCGGGCTGTGCTGCGCGCTTCAAAAGCCTCCCTAAATCACCCAGCGTGGCAACCTCGCACTCCCGCCGGCTTCACTGTCTCTCCCCCATGTTACCGCTGGACGGGATGCCCAATCCCCGGCCGGCTTCACCCCTCACACCCCAGTACAAGGTGCCACGCTGGGGCCCACCCCAGTGTGGCAGAGTGATCTTATGGCCGGACGGGGTGCCCAATCCCGTTGGCTGACGACTTCCCAACCGTCCTTGTGCCACGCTGAAGCCACCCAGCGTGGCAACGTCCCGCGTCGTCATTGGGGAAAAAAACCTGTAAAGAAAAAATGGTCCCACGTGAGTCCCCTGACCCCCTCCCACAACCCGCACCCTGCCTCCCACACCCCATACTTACCTCCGGACTCGGCGCAACGATATTCGGTGGACCGGGAACCATCGTGCACTCTTCAAAGCCAACCGCAAACTTGAGGAAATGCGAAGCTGTATAATGGGCTAGATAGGGTTTTTCAACTTTGTTGCATATCTCAGGCATTTTTGAATTTCTGCACCAAATTTTCAACATGGGGTTTTGGGACCCCTTCTCATGAACGATGTCACTGTCATGGCTATTCGGGCTCAAGGGTGATTTCAGATCACTGCGCGAAATCACCTTTTGGACCGACAATCGAAAATGATACTGCCAGTGTTCATAAGGTGGGCTCTCAAGAGCCTATTTGAAAAATTTGGTGAAAAATCTAAAACGACTGTTTGATGAGCTGCGCTGCGCAGTTCCCACGCACGCCCGTAAGTTCGCGAATTTTTCAATATTTTCACTCCAGATTTTCAGCATTGCCATTTTACCATACCTTCTTATGAGCAGTACAGCTGTCCTTTTTCAATCTCACAAAATGTGTTTCCGGCCATGTAGCATTATTAATGGCGAGTCGGTGTGCGAAACCAGTGTACGGGACAAATTAAGAAAACCACAGTGACACTGTTCATGAGCAGAGGTCTTAAAATGGCTATGTTGAAAATTTGAGTGAAAAATTCTAAAATGACTGTTTTACAAGCGTCGTTGCAGTTCTATGCATGCTCATAAGTTTGCAAATTTTATATTTTCACTCCAGATTTTCAACATTTCCATTTTATTACACTTCCTTATGAGCAATACGGCTGCCATTTTTCATATGCCGCCTGGTAAATGTGTTTTCAGACATGTAGCTACTATGGTGCTGTTGGTGTGCTGCAGCGATGTTTGGGACAGATTAAGAAAATCACAGTTACACTGTTCATGAGCAGAGGTCTTAAAATGGCTATGTTGAAAATTTGGGGACAAAAGTCCATAAATGACTGTGTTACTAGTGAGCATTGCGCAGTTTCCACGCACCCTCGTAAGTTCATGACTTTGTAATATTTTAAGTCAGATTTTCACCAGTGGCATTTTCCACACTGCCTTATTTACAGTACAGCTGTCATTTTTCACAACATGGCTGAAGTGTGTTTTCACACTTTCAGCGCAGAGATGCGTGGTCGCTGTGGGAAATCATTGTTCGGACAGATAAAGAAAATCAAAGTGACTGTTCATGATTGGGCACCAAAATGCCTGAGTTGACAATCTGCTGTTAAAAAAAAAAAAAAAATCCACAACCTAATTATATTACGGGTGTGTGTTGCACAGTTTCTATGTATGCTCATGACTTCACTATTTTTTAAATATTTTTACTGCAGATTTGCAACATTGCCATTTTACACTCCCATGAACAGTACAGCTGTCATTTTTACATCCTGTTCGGAATGTTTTTGCACCTGTGGTGCTAAATGCCATAGTCGCTGTGCATAAGCAGCTTCGACTAAGAAACTGATATTCCCCCTGTTCATGAGGTGGGTCACAAAAACCATGTTGAACATTTGGAGTGAAAATACCAACGAATGCCTGAGGTATTAGGGTTTCCAACCATAACGCCCAACCCTGTAGAGAATGACAGGCATCAGGGGTGTGACTTGGGATTCTTGCCTGTAATGCTTATACCATTCCACACCTGCAGCCAGTGAGAGACATCGGTATGCCTTGGACTCTTATTTAAAGTTCACCCCATTCTCCTATGCACCATCTCATTCCGTGATGGAATGGGGTGTATAAGAACCAAAGACCCCAGGAACACCGTGACACTTGCCAGTGTCTGCAGGGTGGGGTGTACTGAAATGGCGTGGCCGTTATGCCCGACGACCAAAGGCACACCCAATGCCTGTTACCTCTGCAGGGTGGTGGTGGGGTTGGCTTCAGTTCAATACTTCACTGCCATTCCATTATGCAGCTCTGTAACTTCTACTACCACTGCCAATGCCAGCAAGCAAACATTCAGCATTGACAAATGCTTGTTTTTTGCCTTTCCGAGGCAGGCATGAAAAGAGACCTTTGGTCCAGTGTCCTTGCTCGGTTAACAAAGAATAAATGAAAATGAAATAGAACCACACTTATCTGCCCACCATCCCCTGTACTCCTGGACTGTTCTGTTTATGTATGGTTTATTTGCCTCTCTTAGTCACTTCAGGGTATGGGTTGCACTGGCCCTCTAGTGGACATTCGTATTCTTATTTTGTTTGTGTTCTGTAGTAGCTTACTTTTATTTTTTGTTTTTTAGCTTTTAAATCGTTTTGCATAGTGTTTCATTTTATAGTTTTCTTTTCTCTTTCTCTGCCTTGGTGGCACAAAAAGTACAGAGGTGGTTGAGTTAGCACTACTGTCTTAATATTTGTTTTTTGGCACCATAGGTTGGTGCTGTACATATGGTGCATGCCAGCCACAAAGAATTCTAACTCCTCTATCAAAAGATCAAAAGTGTAGCTTTATGGAAAGATACTTTAGAAGATCAAACGTTATGGTAAGTAACTTTCTTTTGTTGCCGTCATTGCTGATTTTGCTTTAGAATTACCTGTTCCTGCTGTACCTTTTTCTCAAAATGTTTACAGCCATGAAGTTGATGACAGCACTTGTGAATGTGGCCTTAAATTTGAGTATCCACCAGGACAACACGCAAAGGCAGTATGAAGCAGAGCGGAACAAAATGGTTGGAAAGAGAGCTAATGAGAGACTGGAGTTGCTGCTACAAAAGAGGAAGGAGTGAGGGATACATTTTCATTTATAATCTTCGAGTACATTTTTAAAATATCTTTGTGACTTCCTCCCTTTTTGCAAAATTAGCCATTTATTTAGGTTTCCTGTATACATTATGTAAGTACAGTAACCATAACCTTTGATCTGCCTTTTCCTCAATTCATTACAGCATTTATTCTTGGATCTCTCTCCGCCCCAAACACACACACCTCAATAATTTAGCTGCTGTAAATTGTAGGAGTTTCAGATAGCAGTGTTTTGCATGACTATTACCTTTCTTCTGTTACAAAAGCGGTCTGCTTGTTTTCCTTTAGCCTGCTGCCTACCCCTCACTTTACATTTTGAAAGTCTGGAAGGTGGTGCTGCCTACCATGGTGGGGTACATGTTGAATGGCCCTAATGCTGAGCGATGTTTTCAGAATTCTATCTAAAAATAGGTAATTTATAAGATGGATACGAACATACGAATCTGCCAACAGAAATAGGCCTTACGGTCTATCAGATTAGTCTGCTTGAATGCAGCTAGCACTCTTATATTGTTGCTGCCCTGGGCTGGCCTGTCACGCAGCGGTTGATTTTCAGGACGCCAGCGACCCGGATTCAGGAATGGACCCGGACATCGGGAGGGCCGGGCCGGGGAGAAGGAAGGAGTGTCAGAGGACTGCTCTCTCGGCGAGGGAGGGTGTGACTGGTGCCCAGCGGACCTCTGGTGGAGGCTGGGGTACTGCAGCGACTGGCCAGAAAGTTTAGGGGGGTGGGGCAGGCAGCGGATGTCATTACACGTCGTCGCCCCGAAAAAATAAGAAAAAACACTCAGCTGCCGCGCCTTAGATGAAGCCGCCTCGGCTTTAATTAGCCTCAAGGTCAGTCCTCGACCTATCCCATCACTTGCGGCACCATTAGGTGGCTTGTGCTGCAACCCTGCCCTGGGGGTAAGCCGGGGATCGGAGGTCCACCTTGGAGGGGGGAAGCCTGAGGTCCATGACCAGTGTGAGGTTCCGACGGCTGGCGGCAAGGGAATAAAGATACTAAATATAAAAAAAAAAAAAAAAAGATTGCAGTTGCCCCACCCTCATCTCCCCTCCACCTTTACCCTCCATTTCTCCAGCACTCTCTCTGAAAAATGCCTCTCTCTCTCTCTCTCTCTCCAGATATCTTCCACCCTCCAACCTGAGACCACATCCTCTGGTGTCCCTTCCTCCTCAGCTTAAATATCCCTTCTGTGCCCATTTTGTTAATCCTTCAAATATTTGAAGGTCTCAATCATATCCTTCGATACTTCCTCTCCTCCAGGTGTACATATTCAACTCAGTCAGCCTGTCCTCATAGGTTGCCTTCCAGCCCTGGATCATCTTGGTTGCCTTACGCTGCACCCCTCCAGCAATCTAATATCCTTCTTCGAAAGGGACACCAGAACTGCATACAGTACTCCAAATGTGGCCTGACTAGTGACCTGTACAGCGCAGGATCACATCCCTATTTCTGGATGAGATTCCTCTCGCAGGTACACCCCAGCATCTTGTTGGCTTTAGCTGTCACCTTCCTGCACTGAACTGAGTTGTTCATGTTACCTGTTATGATCACCCCTAGGTTCTTGTCCTCCTCTGTGACCTCTATCTAAACCCCTTCCAGCTATTGCTCCTCCCTGGGTTCTTGGCAAAGTGCATAACCTGCACTTCTTCGCATTGATGCTCAATTGCCACTTTTCTGACCACTCCTCCAGTTTGATCAGGCCTTCCTGTAGCCGATGCCACACCTCCTGTGTGGTCCACCACCGCACCTATCTTGGTATCCTCTGAGAACAGACTAATCTTGCTCCTAATGCCGGTGAGATATCCGATATGAATAACTCAAACACCAGACTCAGGACTGAGCCCTGCGGCACCCCACTTGTCACCGCCCTTGGGGAAGAGTGTGCCCCCTCCACCACCACCTGTTGCTGCATCCCTTCAGCCAGTTCACAGTCCAGCTTACCATCTTTGTCCCTGCCCCACACATTGCAACTCACCTTCCAGCCTCCCATGAGGCACTGAATCAGAGGCCTTGCTGGAAGTCCAGATACACCATATCCATTACATGGCCTATATCCAGTTCCTCATTACCCAGCTGTGAGAAACCTGCGTTTTGCTACCCCTTGTAGCTGGTGGTAATCTGTTGTAGAAGGGATGCTCTTAAAGAAAAGGAGCAGGGATAACTGTTTCTGATTGAGAAGAAAAACAAGTTTGGTCAGGGTAGTTTATTAAAGTTACATAGCCGCATTTACCCCATAACCACTGCCGGCGTCTTGTGCTGAATAAAAGCACTTACTCAAGGCATAATGGACACCTCACATCATCCTTTTATAGTGTCAAATTTAAAGTGCCAGTGCAGATATAGACACAAAAATGTAGAAATTATGCATACATGTTCATACCATGCCTATGGTACATGGAATGACATAAAGAAGCAAAAAAGGAAGGAGTGGGAGAGTGAAAGCGTGGAAAGGGGGTTGATGGGGAGACATTGATGGGAGTAGAATTAATCGCGATCAGATTACAAACATTATGATTATAATACAAGGCATAAATTAGTATTGGAGACTTGATTAGCGGCCTTTGCTAATTAAAATGAAAAATGATTGTAACTATGTAAAGTTGATTAGCAGTGGGGTCCAGAATTTGGGGTAGCGGCTAAAAATAGTGCAGTCCATGCATTTCAAGCCCTGTGGTCCGGAGAAATCGATTAGCACCTACTGCTAATCAAAGCTGAAATTGACTCGCATTCACCCATTTTTGATTCACAAATTACGATGCAAACTTGCTTAAAGGGACACTGTCAACCTGTTTTTAATCATATTATTTCTAGTTGAAACCCCACATTTTATGATTGCTTACCTCTCTAAAATTCATTGATGTTGCTGTTTGTTTTGTCTGTAGCCTTGTTTAGTAGAACTGAAATGCATGGCAATGTATATTTATAAACAACCTTGTTTTTGTTTACAGTCATGGTTCTGTTCTTACTGCATATGTCATGAGCATTAGAAACACACACAGACAGTGTAGTCACTCATAAGACAGTAGCCTCCTAATCTCCCAATGCATCATGAGGGGCTAGGCTGTTTTGTGGGTGTTCCCAAGTCCAGGAAAGATGCATTTGGAGTTGATCAAGGAATGTAAACAAACCTGTTTTGGTGTGATAACACCAGTATGTTAGGCAGTCTGTTAATTTTTAAAGAAAATAAGAGTCAGAATCAAACTACCAGCTGCATCAACAATCTTTACTGAATTTTGGCAATCATAAAATATGTTTTTAAACTAGGAACACTTTGAGACCTAAGGGGTTGACAGTGTCCCTTTAATTTATGTCTTGTAATAAGTGAGATCTAAGCGTATTTGGCAGGGTTAATCAAAATTACCAGTTTGATAGTACATACCATATGTTACAGGTACATAAATATTATTATTAAAGACATGCCAATTTGTATTATTTAGAGCCCTTTTCTGGGGCTCAGGGCATAACATAAAGCAGCAGCATAAATAAAAAAAACATTAAAATGCAGAGGTGCACTGGTCACAGATTTTAGTCATCTGGTCCATATGCCAGTTCATAGAGATGGCTTTTCAGGCCCATACTTAGCCACCTAGAGGACTCCTTAGATGGTATGGCAAGGTGTTCAGCCCTGTCTCTGGATTGCTTCAGATGGGATCTGGGATAGTTAACAGCAACTCCTTGGTGGAGTGGAGGCGGCGGCTAGAAGCATACCGAACCAGAGGTCTTTCAGATAGAACAGGACCCAAGCCATGCAGGGCTTTGCATGTTAATAAGGCAGTTTTGAAGGTGATGCACTGCCTTATCGGATGCCAGTGCAGCTGCTACAGCACAGGAGTAACATTATCTCTGTGAAGGCACACTGGCTACCAACCTCCAGATAACCCTAGGTATAGTGCATTACAGTAATTGAGTCTCAAGGTTATTAAGGCATGAACTAGAGTTGCCAGCTCCCATTAGATGGGGTCTTATCTGGAAATGTTCCTTAATTGGAAAATCCTTTACAGATCACAGTCTGCACCTGGTGTCCTAGTGTCAACTATAAGTCCACAATGACACTCAGGTTCTTAACCTACCCGAACTGTCAGAAATGTGCCATTCAGAGAGTGAATCCTGACAGCATCATATCTTCTAGCTGACCTTTAAGGACCTGATTCCACCAGCAGCAACTCCATCATGGTCAGATTGACTATCAGCCTACTTTACCTCCCACCAGACTTTACTGGGGTTTTCCTTAAGGTTTGGATGATGGATGGATAGCACGCTGCATCAGAGTTTTGAGCTGCCTTCACCTACCTCCATGCTGAAATTTAACTATACAAGCGCAGTTTCCTCTTAAGTGGTGACACTGCCCTCTGGCTGTCCATCTTATCAGGCCAGTCAAAGATTCTCACCTGCAGTGAATCTGCCACCTCCTCCTTACTAGATTGTGCAGGATGTGGGCTGGGGCATTTTTGCCTTGAAGTGCTGTAATTAGTTGGAGTAAACTAATTTTTAAGTCTAATCACCTCAGTTTTTGGTTAGTTTGGCGAATTAGACATTGTTCATCAGTACTCTTTCTTGTTAATTGTTTTAAATGGAATCATACATGGCATTGGTAATTATTCTTTTGTGTGTGCGGGCCAGCCCTGGACCCGAGAATCAGTTGGACCTCCCTAAAAAAAAAAACAAAAACTCCACAATGGCGAGATCTCTGTAGCTGCATGCAACGTTAAGGGTCTTAATCCTGTAAAACGGTCCAGGATATTACAGAAGTAGGTTAAAAGCTGGAGTAGCCCTGCTACAAAAACACATTTGACTGAGAAGCACAAAAATTGAAGCATTCCTGGGTGGGGGAGATCTGTGCCTCTGATTGTGAGGCTTATCCCCATAAAATAGGAGTATGATCTAATTAGGAAGAATTTACCATTACATGTGTCCCAGGTCCTGACTGACCCTGAGAGTTGCTATGTGCATATTAAAGGGGAATATAGAGGCCTTTCCTCGCCTCACTGAACATATATACACCCCAATGAGGATAATTTAAGAACCCTGTTGTTTTACTAGGTCTTCACTAATGCAATAGCTGATGTCAGCAGTTTACTCATTATAGGTGAACTTCAGTATAGTCCTCTCCCCCAAGATTGATAAGTCTGGGGAAGATAGCAGGTAGGTCAGAAGCAACCGACACTTTATTACGTCTTTAGCATGAATATGGCCTGCTGGATGTCTGGAGACATTTCCACCCTTTAGTTCGAGATTACTCATACTACTCCCTAGATGCAACCAATACTTCGGGCGCAATTATTTTTGCGCTAGTCCAATGGGCCCATGCTGTTACTGGCTCCAGGATTGGTAACATCACTACGTCAGACCCATGCCCCTGTCATACTTAATTTGTAGATCAACCCATCCCAGAAGAACTCCTCTTGGAGACTGAATATTAGCTATCTAACTGAAGCAAGTGTGTCACTTTAGTCAAAATAAAATAAAATCCTTTATACAGCTTAACCCCCTGAAAGATACCCCTGCCCCAGGTATTGGGATGCCCATAAGAGCTACTTTAAGGGGACATTTTTGCCTATATCTCCAATGCTAAGAAAAAAAACTTAAAAAGCAAATTTTTTTTAAATATATTTTATTATATCCAAGTTTTTCAGGTAGGGATCAGAGTACATCATATGTTCATTCATTTTACATTATATATAGTACAGTTAAGACATTTGATTAGTTCTCGGGCCTTTGTCCATTTATCGTTTTGATTAAAGTTAACTCATACATTTGTCAACTCTTTCATATGCTCCCTTGTTGTATTCCCAGATCTCATACGGATTTTGCTTTCTCCTATGGAATCAAGTCCTGTCTATGTCTAGATATCCAGAGCCACCACTTAGTCCAAAATTCAGTACCTCTCTTAACCTTTAAATTAATATGAGCTGTCAAAAGCTCCATTCGATATATTTGATAAGTTGTGTCTTCCCATTCCTGAGGGAGTAGGTGGGAGCCTCTGGAGCCATCTCCTCGTCAGTCTTGTGAGCTGGAAGGAGTAGTATAGCTAGCAAAAGCCTAGGGTTGCCTTTCCCCATTCCCTTAGGGAAGTCAAAATAAGTGCACATTCTAGTGCCAAAGTCCCCATTTCTGTGAACAGCTCCTCCAGCGCTCCCCACCTCTCTCCAAAATGTCTCTAGGAGTGGGCAGCTCCAAAATATATGCTTGTGATTAGCTAAAGGTTCCTTGCATCCTCTCCAGCACCGATCCAAATTGAACATCATACTTTCCTACTATTTGTGGTGGTCTAAAAAACCTTATTATACACTTGCAACCAAACTGTCTCCAAGTCAAGGATCTTGTAGTTCTGTGAATTGTCGGTATATCAATTCCCATCTTTCCTTCTCTAATTTAATACCTAGCTCTTCTTCCCATTGTTGTTTGCAAATGTAGTAGTATAGTCTCTTCCTGTGTACTATTTAGGGCTTGATACATTTTAGGTATTACATGATCTGGTTTTGCTATCTCTACTGAGTTTATTATTCTTGTTAGTGGATATATTTCCCTGGGTCCCAGGAGATACCCATTAGGTTCCTTCAGTAATTTCTTATCTGGAGAAATCTAAAGAAATATTGTTTGACTAATTGGTACTTTCTTTCCAAAGTCTGGAATTGGGTAAATATTCCCGATCATATAATCGATAAAATCTCATCAGTCCCTAGGTGTTGCCACCGTTTAAAATTATAATCCTGTCTGGCTGGATCAAATTTGGGGTCTGCTGTAATTTTCTGTAAGGGATGTATTATAGGATCTTTTTTTATTCTCCATATGTTTGGGAGTTGTCTTGTTTAAGTTTGATCACTTTCCATAGTTGCTTTTGATATGGTCTGCTTGAATAAATATTTCTCCACCATCTCTATTGTGGTCTCTTGTTCTATCTCTTTCCAATGTGGGTCCATCCCTTTATCTAGCCAGTGAAGTGTGTGTGATACTGCTGCTGCCTGTGCATATTCTTCTAAATTTGGTAGAGCTAATCCTCCTTTATTTTTGGCAGTTGGAGGGTCTTATATGTTATCCTTGGTTTCTCCTATCATAAAAACCCTAGATATCATACTATTCCATTTTTTTTATTTTGTTGGAAGGACTGGGAGGGTCTGAAAGAGGTACAAAATCTTGGCAGTATATTCATTCTTATAGCATCAGTTCTTTGGTTGAGAGGAGAGGGTCCCATCTCTGGAAATCCTTTCTAATAGGTTGTGTGAGTGGTGTATAATTAGCTTCATAGAGGTTATGGGTTTCCTTTGTGAGATTTATCCCTGAATATCTAAATGTATTACTGTTCCATCGTGATGGATATCTCGCTTGAATTGCCTTACTCAGTTGATAGTTAAAGCTCAGTACTTATGTTTTACTTGCATTTAACTTATATCCTGAAATGGACTCCATTTCTCCTAGGAGGAGAACATCTCCAGTATGGAGGTCTCTGGTTCCGTTAAGTACATTAACAGGTCACCAGCAAAAAAGCCGTTTTGTGTATAGTATTGAGATAATTTATTCCCTTAATCTGTATATTCTCTGTAATAGCTTGGCCTAAGGGTTCAGCATACAAGGCAAATAGGGAGGGGATGGTAGGCATCCTGATGTACCTGTTTAGGGAAAAGCAGATTGAATACTACCCGTTCACTTGGATTATGGCCTGTGGGGAGGTGTATAATCGTTGTATGGTATTTAAAAGGCTGTTGGAAAATTGAATTTCCATCGTGGTATCTTAAGAATTGCCAGGAGACACTATCAAACGCTTTCTGGGCCCATACTTAAAAAGTATAAAGGGTTTGCTCTTGTTGGATCACTTCTAAAAGAAATACTGTTCTTTAATATTGTCTGCTGTTTGGCATTTTATTATAAAACCTGCTTGGTCCTTGTTAATTATATTTGGCAATATGCTCTTTAGTCGTTTAGCCATGATTGCTGTAAAATATTTATAGTCCTGGTTTAGAACTGATATGGGGGTAAGACTCACAATTTAATGGATCTTTATCTGGTTTAAGTATAGTAGATATATTGCGTACTTCCGACTATTCGATTGTAGGGAAGTATTCTCCTGTATTGCATTAAATAATTTAGTTAACTTTGGAAGTAGTGCTTTTTAGAATATTTTATAAAATTCTGCCGTATAGCCCGTCTGGGCCTGGGCTTTTATTTGATTTAGAATTGCGTAGAGCCATTCCTATCTCTTGTGATGAAATGTGACCAGTTAGGAGTTACTTTTTTCCTCTGTGTTGTGAGGTAGTTGGATTTTTGTAACAACATTTTATACTTTTCTTCATCTGGTTCCTGTGGTTGATTTTATAGTTTTGAATAACATTTCCTGAAGCCCTCAAGTATATATTTTGTTTTATTCAATATTTTTAGATTGTGTAGGGTGTTTTATTTTTTATTATTGAAATTGCTTATTTTCATAATCTATAAGCCAAAGTTTTAGCATCCTTGCTGCCCCCTCATAGTATCTTAGCTTTACATACATTAAAGCTTGTTCTGTTTTTTGGTTTAATAAGTCTTGTAATTTTGTCTTCACCTGATTTATCTGTGTAATTATGTCTCCCCTTCCTCCTGCATGTAATTGTTGTAATCTCCCTAGTTCGATTTCTAACTCTTTTTGTTTCTTAGCTCTCTGTTTCTTTTGGTGGGTTGCATATGCTGTGATTCTAGGGACATGGATATGTTGTTCATCCACACTTCAGGTTCCTTGCGCTTTAAATCTGCGGAAGGTCTTCAAGCTGGCTCCTCCCACCCACCAGGGTGGTAAAACTCTTGCCCTGCCCCATGATGCCAGATCTTCCTTACGCTTGGAGAACTCAGGTTCCCTCCTTAACGCTCTGCGTGATAGACCGGATCCTAATTCTTGGTTCGTCAAAACTCATTTTAAAATTTTCAAGACTTGATGCGTCCTTTCCTGCGGCTCGCGATGGACGAATCGACTCCGGTTTTGTGGTGCCCGCTTGTGGGCAGAGAAGATGTCAGGATGGACCGCGCACTATGCGCTACTGCCTGGTCTAGAACACGACCCGCAGGCCTGCGAGTCATGCTATTCGCTCTCGCCAACGCCCTGAGGCACGCGCGTGCAGCGTTAAAGCTAGGGTGCCCGAGAAGCGCCACCGCTGGTAAAGTCGAAGGAGGCCCATTGGGTGGTTACCGCGGTGGCTGGCTCGGCTGAGCAGCTCGAGCAGATGATCACCCTCGAGGAGGAAGCGGCCCAGGCGCATCTTCCTCCTCCTCGGTCAGCGGCATTTATCCTGCTCTCTTTGGGTACCTTGTATTCAGCTTCGTTCAAGGAGCTTTGCCAATCCCTTTCCACGAAGGAAGGTGCCATCGGGACATCTCGGTCCAAAAGAAGGTTTCTAAGTGAAGTCCCACCGTCGGTTCTTGGGAATGGGAGGGTCCCTTCCCCAGCCAACCGACTGTCGACCTGGTTGAGGTTGTGGCTAAGGCCACTAGCTTCATGGCGTCCCGTCAGGCAAGCTGGCCAAGACTCCCATCGGCCGGGTCGAGATTTTCTCGACCCATCAGATGGGCTGTCGACTGGTGAAGCCGACAACCCTTCGCCCGGTTCCCCGGTGGAGCCGAGATCTGCCTCGCCCTCGGTGCAGCAGTCCCAGGTTAAGGTGTCGAGCGAGGGAAGGCGGGTGTCCCCGCTCCTTCCAGGCCCATCCTCGGAAACACCGAAGATCTTGGTCTTCTTCTCGGTCCAGCCGATCCCTCTGACATCGGCGGTCTCTGTCTTGGCACCGGTAAGCGGCGCCCGATCGTCCTCGTCTTCCTCCTCGGAAGAGGAGGGAACTCGGTGCAGATTGTGTCGATGCTACGAGGGACCTGATGTGGCAGCAGTTACTTTTGTCCGGGAGCAAGCAGGCGCCTTCCCGGCCATCAAGTGGCTGTCACCAAGCGAGACGAAACAGCGCCTCGCTGCAGTCGAGATGCCCAAGCCTGGGCCGGTTGTTCAGCCGAAACCTGCTGCCCCACCGATTGTGGTGGAACCTCCGCCTCCACAACCAAAATCAGGCGCCGACCAAGGACTCTCGGTCGGGTCAAGGCCTGCCCACAGGTTGTCGGTCACCCTCATTCCCGACCGTCCTCGGCAGGTGGAGGTGGCTTAGGCCTAGGCCTCTTCGCGGACTCCTCAGAGTCCGGCGATGACTCCTCTCCGTTCTTCAGGCGGTTGACCTGGAGTCCTCCTGGGGCCAGGCACTGGGCAGCCCATCGTCCTTCATGGGTTGCTTCATCTCATCTCGGAGTCCACGGGATGCAGCTCGACCCATATCCAAACGGGCCAAGTATCCCTATGACGGAGATACTGGACAGGATCCACCCACAGAGACCTTTCTGGTGGCTGAGGCCATTGTGGGCCCAGCCTTGGAGCTTTGGCAGTGGCCTGCTTCCTGTCCTGCACCCTCGCCAGGATGGCCAGGAGTATGCTGTCCCTACCTCTTTGCCCAGGTTTTCAGAACACCCTTCTGCCGAGGGGTTGGTCACCGACAGCGTTTTCTGGCGTTCGGGAATGCTAGGGATGTGGACAAGCCCCCGACAAGGAGTCCAAAAAGCTGGACTCGCCGGGCACAAGGTGTCGCTGCATCCTCTCTTGGCCTCTGCCAGGCCAGCTCGGCCGTGCTGATGGCACACTTCTCCCATGCCCTCATGGGCTCCTGGATGGTGATCCTCATCTCCCAGCCCGACCTGCAGACCACGGTCCGGCAGGTTCGGGACCAGGGCTAGAGGCGGTGGCGAGCAGCAGCTCAAACAGCTCTGGACATAGGAGACTCCTGTGCCAGATCGATTCTTGTTGTGTGATGGCCATGCGTCATAACCGATGGCTGAATATCCACCTTCATGGCGGCTACCCAGCACAAATTGGCGGACATCCCTTCTTGGGGACCGACTCTTCGACCCTGGGTGGAAGGTCACCTCCAGTGGATCGAGAAGTCCATTGCCACTCTGGACTCTGTCACCTCCGCCCAGAAGGACAAAGGCCGCCGACAGCAGCAGCACAAGGTCCTTTAGTCCTTCTGCGCCTGCGGCTGCGTTGGCCCAACAGCACCAGGGCCAGCAGGCTCGCTTGGCATCCCAAACCCAAGCCCGTGGCTTCTAGTAGGAAGCAGGAGGTAAAGCCCAGGAGGTCCCTCAGCCAGTCCCTCCTCCAAGATTGCCCTAGTGACAGGTTGAGGGGTATGCCCCAGCCTAGTCCTCCCCTGGGTTCCCCCATGAGGGGCAGCTCCGCCACTTCCTTTCCACCGGTCCGCTATCACCATGGACCGCTGGGTGTTGGAGGTGGTAGGAAAGGGCCTGCCTCTGGAGTTCGAGCAGGTCCCACCCTTTGAGCCATCGCCTTCAGGGGCCACGGGTCCGCAGCCTGCTGTCGGCCCGCCGAGCCAATATTGCCCTGCTCCTCAAAAGAGGCGATCAGGAAGGTGGCGGATCCCTCCAGACCGGGGTTTGTGTCCAGGTACTTCCTGGTCCCAAAAGCGACGGAGGGGCTGGCACCACATTTTCGACCTGCACGACCTGAAGAGGCTCCTAAGGTCTTGGACCTTCAGGATGGTCACTCTGGCTCAGATTATCCCATCCTTGGAGCCAGGCATGTGGTTCTGTTCCCTGGACCTTCAGGGCGTGTTCTTTCCGTCCCAATCTGTCCGTCACATCAGAGATTCCTCTGCTTGGAGCGGAGGGATCCCTTTACGAGTTCGGGCCATGCCCCTTGCCTCCCCTAGCTCCCAGAGTCTTCACCAAATGTATGGCAGTGGTGGCAGCATTCCTCTAGCGCCGGAGGGTCCTGGTGTACCCTACCTGGACGACTGGGTGCATGCCCCCTCCAGAGCGGAGGTGGAGTGGTCAGAGATCTAGCCCTCCAGGTTTACTCTCAGATTGGCCTCCTCATCAGCGAGGCCAAGTCGGAACTCATGCCAAAGCAGGTGATACATTTCATGAGGCAGACTCGACTCTCTTGAGCCAAACGCGGCTCGGCCGGACAGGGCGAGGTTCTTTCCTCCTTTGCCCAGTCATTTCAGGTTGGGCAACGCGCCCTGCCCTGGACTTCCTGCCTACCTCGGGCGTCATGGTGGCCTGCACCAGCGTGGTCCATTGGACCCACTGGTACATCGTCCCCTTCAATGGGGACTGGCCAGCCAATGGTCACAGCACTGATCCGCTGGATCAGCTAGTGACAGTGCCCAGGGGATGTGGAGCGCTCTCCAGTGGTGGACCATTCCGGCACATCTGCAGGAGGGCATCCCATTTGTCCACCGAGCCGACGGTCTCTCTATCGACCGATGCTTCTCTGATGGGTTGGGGTGCCCATCTGGGAGCACAGAACGCCGGCCTCCGGTCCCCTCAGGAGTGCGATGCCACATCAACCTACTGGAGCTTGAGCGTTCATCTAGCCCTCGCCTTGGCTCCGTTTCTCACCGGGGTCAAGTGGTTTCCAGGGTCAGGCGGACAATACTGCGACCATGTACTACCTAAACGCCAGAGGCGGGGCGCGCTCCATGCCTTTGTGCAGGGAAGCTCTCGCATTTGGTCTCGTCGGCGCAGCCTGGGGCGGATGACTCTAGATGCTCACGGGCAGGAGCCTCCAACACCCTGGCCGATACCCTAAGCCGGATAGGGCTGCGCCTCATGAGTGGTCTCTCCTGCTGGAGGTAGTACAAGATCTCTTCTCCCACTGGGGCACCTCAGGTAGACCTGTTTGCCTCCAGGGAGAATGTGAAGCTGAGACTGTTTCATGCCGTCCCCTCTGCAGGGGATGCCTTCTCAAGGCCGTGGACCCCGGGCCTCTTCACGCCTTCCCCATTTCCCTTGATCCACAAGGTGCTTCTCAAGATGAGGAGGGACAAGGTGCAGGTGATTCTGGTAGCCCCAGACTGGCCCGCCAGTTCTGGTATCCAGATCTCCTCAGTCTCAGCTCAGGCTCCGAGGCGACTTCCAGCCCGCCGGACCTGATCTCAGTCAGTCAGGGAAGATATTTCATCTGGACCTTCAATCACTGCACCTGACAGCCTGGTTCCTGGCGGCTAGAGTTCCAGGCCTTGGGTCTTTCTGACGAGGTCCTCAACGTCGTTGAGGCGTCCCATAAGGAGTAGACCAGAATGTGCTATGCCTTCAAATGGAAGAGATTCTCCATTTGGTGTCAGGGCTAGAGCCTGGACCCTTCTTCCTGCTCCTTGGCAAGCATTCTGGACTACCTGTGGTCCCTTTCTCAGCAAGGGTTTTAATTGACTACCTTTAAGGTGCACCTGGCAGCCATCTCTAGCTTGCAGTGCTGGGCCGGGAGAAGCAGTCGGTAGGCGAGGAGAAGGTGGTCGGTGCTTTTCAAGGCCTTGATCACATATCCTCTGGTGCGAGAACCTCCACCTCCGTGGGATCTACTGCTGGTATTGGCCAAGCTCATGGGCAAGCCATTTGAACCAGTGCACAGGTGTGACATCTCTCACTTGTCGTGGAAGACCGCCTTCTTGGTGGCTATCCGTCAGCCAGAAGGATGGAGAGCTCAGGCACTTTCCATTGAGTCTCCTTATCTGGTCTTCCACAGGGACAAGGTTGTCCTGCGCCCCACCGAAATTCCTTCGAAGGTGGTGTCGAGTTTCACCTTAACCAGGTGTTGACTCTGCCGGTGTTCTACCCCAGTCACACCGGAGGCCGAATACAGGCTCCATACTTTGGACCCTAGAAGAGCGCGCTTATTATAAGAGCGGACTGCTGAAGTTTGGGGAGAGGTTCACCAGCTGTTTGTCACCTATGCTGAAGCTGCACCTGGCAGACCTGCAGCCAAGCAGACAATAGGCAGGTGGGTCACCTCCTGCATAGATCTCTGCTATAGGTTGGCGGGCATGGAGCCTCCCAGAGGATAAGGCTCATTCTACCCGCCATACCACAGCATCGGTGGCTGCTTCCAGGGATGTCCCTATCCAGGAAATCTGCAGGGCTGCTACCTGAAGTCAGCACACACCTCATCACCCATTACCACATCGACCTTGAGTCACGCCAGTATGCTGGTTTTGGGGCCTTGGTTCTCCAGTCTCTATTTCCCAAGTAGGGGTGTGTGCCTTGCCTCCCTCCTCCCGGAGAACTGCTAGAGTCTGCCAGACAGTGTGGATGAACAACATATCCATGTCCCAAAAATACAGGTTACTCACCTGTAACAGGAGTTCTAGGAATGGTATATGTTGTTCATTCACCTGACTCCCACCCGACCTCGGCGCACAACCTGGCTTTCAGCGGGCTAGATCTGGCGTCAATGGGTAGGAGCTGAGGTTTTACCACCTGGTTGGGTGGGAGGAGCCAGCTTGAAGACCTTCTGGCAAGATTTAAAGTGGCAAGGAACCTGCCAGACAGTGTGGATGAACAACATATACCATTCCTAGAACTCCTGTTACAGGTGAGTAACCTGTATTTTCGTGCCCCAGCTATAACAAAACATTTCAACCCCATACATTCTGACAGGTGCTGGCGGCTTTGTGTATTGTGGGTTCCCATTTCCACATATTTTGGGTTTGACCATCTTAACCCCTTTTGGCAACTGGTCACTCTTATCCATGCCGAATATTAGGCGCGAAATACCCTTCACTTAAACAAGTTTACTTCTGGGTCTCCTAGAAATAACTTGGAGTTCGGGAATAAACTTGAGTTGTTCCATATGTTGAGAGTTGTAGAATTGAAATGTATAAAATTCAACTGGTTAACCATCAGTCCTACCTCAATATCACAATGGAAACAAAAACTTGCTGAGATTGAGGCGATGGAACAGATTACAGCAAAGCTTCTTTTGAGTCTTCCTGGATTTCTGAAATTTGAGGTCCTTGGTACCAGGCCGAACTTCACCAGGGCGGAGCACAAATCAGTACAGACCTTGACTCAGTCTTCAAGAGTTTCAATACAATAAGGATAACTTTTGAATTGTTGATATGAGGTCTTGATGGTTACTGACCCTTTACAATTGGGAAAAGATAAATATATAATGTGTTATGAATGCTGTGATTTATTATTAGTATTAGCTGAATTTTTGGAGAAGGGCTCACCACCACAGTTTAGTGCACTGTACTTCTGTGTGCTTTTCTCTTTTTATTAAAGTGCCACTAATGTTAACTTTAGTTTTAATATTAATTTATAATTTGTTTTAACTTACTGGATTCAAAACTGATTCATTATTACTGTTATCTATTGTTTGATGCTGGTTTTAAGGCATAATAGTTTGTTGCTCAACGGCATCTTTCCCCTAAGCCGTTATCGTTTATGGACTTATAGTCATGAGAATTTTATCGAGGTACAACTTGGTACTCTGTTTTAGCTATGATTTTCCTGTTCAGTGTGATGGTGCCTTATTGGCCCCAGAAATATCCTTTGTTCAATTTATTTTTATATCCATCAATAAAATTAAGTTTAAAAAAAAAAAAAAAAAAAAATGGTCGGATTGAGACTTGGCCAGCTGGAGGCCATCCAGTCTGCAATTTCTTTCAGGCAGCACTTCCAGCACTGTGATTGCCTCTTACCCACTTGATGTAAAGGACATGTATGTTTGAGTATCATCAGCATAACAGTGAAGCGTGCCCTTTCTGCCTGATAACCTGCCCCAGTGGCAGCATATACATAGTGACAACATGGGTGATTGACTCAAGCCTTGGGGAACACCACAGCCGACCGCCACTGTTAGTGGCAAGAAAGTTCCATCACAGCCCGCTACGTTCTGCCAGATAGGATGTACTCAACCCATTTAAAGTTGTTGGTGAATCCTCCATAGTCCCCAGGGCGTTCTATCAAGACCTGATGGTCCATGGTGTCAAATCACGGAGATCGAGGAGAATGACGATTGACTGCTCCTTTTATCTCTCTCTAAGAGCAGATCATCAAACACCTTGATAAGCATGGTCTCTGTACTGTGGCGAGGCCTGAAACCTGACTGGAGCGGTTCATAGATGTCAGAAGTCTTGAGATGAGCCTCCAGCTGCGCTGCTACTATCTTCTCGATAACCTTCCCAAAAAGGAAGATTCCAGACCAGCCTGTGGTTTGCCAACACCTCGGATCAAAGATGGTTTCTTTAAGAGCTGCCTCACCATGACTTTAATAGATGGTAAGAAACATCTTTCATTAAGGAACCCTGGACAGTGCTGGCTGCAGTGGATCCAGGATCACCCAGCAGTTGAGCAACAGCCAGGTAGGCCCTGGATCAGACACATAGTAAGCGGGGTGCAGTGCTTCCAGTCACCTGGAGCACTGTACAAAGCATGTATGGGACCAGCCAGGCACCTGGTGTGAGCCCTTTCAGAGGATTCTGCGAAGGCCCAGCTGCCCCAGCTCCTCACACAGGGCATCGTGAGCACTCACATACTTAGAGGCGTGTGACACCATAGATTCCACAGGACACGTAGCAGTGGTAGGTTGCATCTGTCCTCACTCCTGGCTCCAGGTGATGCTCAGGCTAAAATTCTGGATTCCCCTTTGAGGTTCCGTCCTATTCAGAGTGACACCTAAGATATCATCTCCCGCCTCCAGGAGTTGGGTAAGGCCTTGAGGCCAGTGTAATCCATGTACTGTTACCAACCCAGGTCCTCCCAACATCAGTCCTTTTGCTGGCAGCCCAGACAGCAGTCAAGGGCCAACAGCCCAAAAGTGCATTCAAGCACAAGGCTTCTACCAACCAGCCAGAACTTCCACCCCTCGGGCCCCAGAGCGTCCCCAACTACTCTGCCCACCCAGTTCCAAGCATAACTCCTTGACTGATGACTCCCCTCAAAGCAGAGGCCTTGGGAGGCAGTAGAGGTCGCCTCCCTATACCTTGAGGGTGATCACCAGGACTTCAGACCAGTGGGTGCTCCAGATCACGAAAGGGTCACACCCTCAAATTTCTAGAGATTCCTCCAGAAAGCCCTCCCTTGCACTCCGATTACCCTCAGGCCTACATCTCCCTCATCCAGGAAAAGATTCAGGTGGTCTTGTGAAAGGGCCATAGAAGCAGTTCCGTAAGTTCAAGAGGAAGGGGTTCTATTCTCACTTCTTTCTGGTCCCCAAAAGACAGAGGACTTGAGACTAAGTCTGGATCTCAGGCGCCTGAACCTCTACATAGAGTACAAGTGTTTCAGAATAGTCACTCTAGAAGGGCTGTTGCCCCTCCTTCAACAGGGTGTGTTCACTGGACATGCAGGATACCCATCTCCATATCCTGGTTTTCCGCCCCACCTCCGGTTCCTCTGTTTTTGCTTCAGGGGACCACTTTCATTTTGAACCCTACTTTTGATCTATCCTCTGCTCCTGGGTCTTCAAGTGCCTAGCAGTGGTGGCTACAGCTCTTTGGAGACATGGCTTTTATGTCTTACCCTATCTGGACCGATTGGCTGTTGACAGCCCCTCCAGAGTTCAGTTAATTTGGGCCCTGGAATCCACCTTTCAATTATTCCAGGACCTGAAATTACTCTAAACCTGCCCAAATCTTGTCTCTTGCTGAGCCAGTGCCTCCACTACATGGGGCAGTCCTAGACTCGTCCTAGGGCAGTCTTCCTGCCACAGGACAGAGTGGAACATTTGATTGCGCAGGCTCAGCTGGTTCCTCCTCCTCCTGTCAGGTTCCAGCCAGATCTTTCCTGCGTCTGCTGGGGCATATGGCAGTGGCTATAGCTACAGTTCCCCTAGTCCACTTGCATATGAGAGTCCCTCAGTAGACTCTCCGAGTTCAGTGTGACCAATGCACTGGTGACTGGATCAGCCTGTCCTAGTTTCCAATCCAGTGAGGCAGACCCTGGAGTGGTGGCAGAACCCTCCAGTCTTCTCAGGGGTTCCTCTCTGAGCGATGTCCCTGCAGCAGATTCTCACTACAGGTGCCCATTTAGCTGACTGTCAGACTCTGGGAAGATGGTCCAAGTCAGAACAGCATCTTCACATCAGTGTGCTGGCGATACGGGCAGTTCTTTATGGAATGCAGGTCTTCCACCCGCTCTAATACAGACGGACAACATGTCTGTAGTCTACTACATCAATAGCGGGGGCACTTACCTCCTTTGCAGAGGGCCATGAGGCACAACCTGGAACTATCTGCCATACATGTTTCAGGCATCCAAATGAGTCTAAGCAGGTTCAGGTCGAGGGTCCATGGTGGGAGCTGCTGTCCTCTCTGGTCGAGAGTCGTCTTCAGCAGATGTGGTCATCCGGAGTTGGACCTTTTCGTCCCACTCAGCATAAAACTACCAGTTTCTGCTGACTTGATCCAGGGCCTGGTGTTTCTTGGTGTGACATGGTGTCCATCTCTTGGACATGGAGGTTCCTGTATACCTTTCCTCTTCTACAGGAGTACTCTTCAAGCTTTAGTCAGAAGAGCGGAGATGATCCTTATGGCGCCCTACTGGCGCGTCCGATATGGTTTCCCCTCCTGCAGCAACTGGCAGTGGGCGTCCAGTTCCTTGCCCTGTGCTTCAACTTGCTCTCACAGGGCAGGGCACTTTGGTCCATCAGACCTCAAGTCACTGCATCTTTCTTGCATGGTATCTTAATCGTTGGCTCCTGAAGACTTAGCTATCTTCCGGGTGGCAGATGTCCTGGTGGTGGCTGGAACCTTTCTCAGGGGCTACTTGTGCCATGAAGTGAGCGCTTCTCCATCTGGGCCACCACTGGGCACTTGGACCCCTTCACCTGTCTGGTGAACCTCATTCTACTCTTGTCCCTTTCAGACTCAGGCCTGTGATACTCATAAACTACGTGCACCTTTCTGCCATCTCTGCGTACCATGCACCTATTTAGGACAAAGCTGTTGCCCAGCTGGAACTTTCCTGCACTTTCTTGCGGGGTATTTGCATTTGAAACCTCTCATCAGGATTCTGTCTGCCATGGGATCTTCTTTTTATGTTTGGAAAAGCTCACATTGCTTCCTTTTGAGCCAGCTACGAGCTACACCTCTGTCATGAAAATCCTTTTTTTTTTTTTTTTTTTTTTTTTTTTTTTGTTGATTTCTGCTCGGAGGATTTCCGAGCTTCAGGCTCTGATGTGTAAAGAGCCTTATTTGGTTCTTCACAAAGACAGTGTGTCTACATACAAATCCTAAGATCTTACTTGAGGGTTGCTGCAGTAAGTCTTCACATATGGGACTGCGCCCCCTGGCGTCAGGTTCTCCAACGGCAAACTTGTAGCTAGCAATCATCAGCGAGGACCGCCTGACGTTAGGTGATGCGACGTCAATCCAGCTATAAAGAAGGCAGTCTTGCGCCTGCCCTCCAGTTCTTTCCTCCGTCTCCTTGGTTTGTTCAGTTCACCAGTAAGAACAGCGATCTAATGCCCGTGTCAGTGAAGTTTTTCTTCATTCCTATATTTTTTCCGACATCCGATTCTAGCGATTTTATGTTGACTTGCCCAAAGAGTGGTGCTCTTGTGCAGACTCAAATCCCATCAGGGGCGACCATTCCTATTGCCTCTCGTGTCTAGGCCCCAAACACAGCTTCGGACCAGTGTGCTATCTGTCAGGCCTTCAATCAAGCCAGCCGGACCAGATGCAAGCGGACCCTCGAGGCCCATTTCCTTACCAGACAGCTGGCGTCGATGGAAAGGAGCTCCAGGAGTTGAGAGAAGGTCGCGTTGCAGGCCCAGAGAAAAAAGGACAAGAGAAGCGCAGGACAGGAGTCCGTCTGCCTTGAGGCCTCTCAAAATCTGTAGTGCTCCTTGCAGGTACCTCGTCCGCCTCTTTGGCGGGCACCTTCTCCCCCTCCTGCCGAGTGAGGCGGGCAGCAGGGTAGCCTCTATTGAGGTAGTTGTTGTGTCTTCTCCCAGCACTGCCAGTAAGTCACCCCTCGACTCCATCGGCGGGTGCGGCCTCGACCAATAAGCCTAGTGGAGGCCTTGCTGCTTCCCACTAGCCGGTCCGGTCCGATAAGTGGGATGGTGGATCTTCTCTGCCCGCCTGGACCCTTCTTCTCTCCCATCGGGCTCCGTGAGGCCCCGGCGCCGACTAGAGTGTGCTGTCGAGGACTCTTCATCCCTCCAGGTCCTTCACCCCAGGATTACGCCACCAGATCCAGTCTTTTCCTGCCATCAGGATCGTTGTTAGACCTTTAGTTGGGGCCTCTTCCGGAATTACCCCCATCACCTGGTCTCTTGCCGCTTCGGACAGAGTCCGTCACCGACCAGGGATCCTTCTATGGAGCCCCTCCTCCAGGACTGTCGAGGCCCTCCCGGATCCACACCACCTTGTGGCCCTTGGCACCTCCCGGTAGGTCAGTTGAACCTCAGGCAGGCTTCGGGGCCAGACCCCAATGCTCTGCTGCCAGGTGGCCCGCCCGGCACCCCTTACCGGCCTGGCCACATGCCTCCGTTGCGGGATACCCAATGCCTGGATACCCTGGGTACAACCCTTGCGGCTATAACCTGGGGATGCCAGGTTTCCATTACCCTTCTTGGCAATACCGGGCTACCTTCTCCTCCTCCTCCAACGCCAGATCGAGAGACTATCCCCATGTGGTGGCAGGATGCCAGGACCCAGCTTATCACAGAGTTAAGGCAGTCCGTGGGTGATATCCCCTACCCAGGGCCCCTCCCCACCGATGCCCTCCAGATGAGCAGTGGGTACTCCTCCAGCAGGCCCCTCTGGGTGTACCCTTCCATCCCCAGCAGTTCTGAGCCTTCTGACTCTGGCACAGACTCCGATCCGTCAGACCCTCGGTCCCCAGTCGAGGTTCCACCACGGAGTCCCAAAATCTCCTCCAGAAGAGCCCTCATCTGGGGACCTTCTGCATCTGATACAGGCAACAGGAGGCTGGCCTTCCAAGGAAGTGGATCCCCAGCGTAAGAGACTGGTGGAACACTTACATCTGGCCACTGCAGATCCTCTATCCTTTTCCTCCCTGGATGGGTCCTCTTGAGGATCTGTTAAATACTATCTGGCAGCAGCCATCTTCTATCCCTGCTGTTTCCAGAAAGGCCCATCATACCTACCTACTATCCCCGGAAGGAATTCAACACCTTTTGCTCATCCTGAGGCTGACTCCATGGTCATTACTACTGCTCACTACCGGTTGGCTGAACCAAAACATTTGAGTTCCTCACCCCCAAACAAGGACTCAAGACAGTTGGATCAGTTTGGCGGAAGGTTTACTCCTCTTCCTCCTGTGCAGCCCAGTCCTTGAACAGTGTTTCACACATGGTGGCCTTCAGAAGGCCTCCCTTTCCGAGCTGGAGGGACCGTCAGAAGGTCCAGGATGAAACACTCCATAGCAAGTTGCTGGACAAAGTCTGAATGGGCAAGTCCTTCTGTCGTCAAGCTTTAAAAGCAACGTTTGACTCGGACTCAGTGGCTGGGGTGGCAGCCACGGAATCGGCATCTGTCGCCTTTCTTGGCTCAGGATTGCAGATTTGGCACAAGACATCCAGTCTTCCTCCTGGACACCCCTTTTGAGGGTTCCATCCTTTGGTGGTGATGCAAAAATATAATCTGGGGCTGCAGGAGGCAGACACTCCCTTCGGGATGTCGCTCCATGTACGGGCAGGGCAGAAAAAGCAGCCTTTTCATTGCCCAAGATGATGGAAACAAACCAGGGTAAACAGGAAAGCGGCGAGCCCCTGATTCGAGAGCTCAAACCCCTCAGGCCACATTTCCTTAGCCTGCCTCCGGGCTAAAGCTCCCTCCCCGGTGTCCTGACTCCTTTGCCTTCTCCGCTACCTCCAACCGACAAGGAGGAACCAGTAGGAGGGAGGTTCGGCTTCCACCTGGAGGGTGGAGGCGTAACCGTAGATTCTTGGGTGTTGCAACTCATCCAGCGAGGTTACTCGATAGAGTTCACAGAGTTACCTGCCGCTCATCCTCTGGGACGGTCTTTTTGTCAGAGGATCAGATTACCATAGTCTTCCAGGAGATTCAGGCCCTTCTGTTAAAGCGGCCATAGAATCAGTCCCTCAAAACCAACTAGGAAGGGATTTTACTCCCATTTCTTCCTAGTTCCAAAGAAGGCAGGCGATCTGCGACTGATCGTGGACCTCAGCATGCTCAACCTCTTTGTCGAATACAAGAGGTTTAGCATGCTGACCCTTTCAGAGCTTCTTCCCTGCTCCAAACAAATTCTTGGCTGTGCTCCCTGGACAGCAGGCTGCCTACCTGCATATCCCCATCCTCCGGTCCACTGCCACCTTCTGTTTTACTTTTCAGGAGACCCATTTTCAGTTCCAAGCACCACTCCTTGGCCCCCTGGTGTTCACCAGTGCTTAGCGGTGGTTTCGTCTTTCTTCGCCGCCAGGGCATTTCGTGTTCCCATACCTGAATGACTGGCTCCTGCAACTCTCTCCTAACAGCCTGAAAAGCCACTCTTTCACTCTGAACTTGTTTGCTCTTCTTTGTATCATGGTCAGCCTGCCCAAGTCCCTGCTGGTACCATCCCAATGACTCCAGTTCATTGGAGCAGTACTAGACATGGTTCAAAGCAAGGCTTTTCTGCCATCAGATCGAGCTGAGACCTTAGTTTCTCAAGCCACACTCTGTGGCCCAAGGTCAGTGGATCCCAGCACATGCTGTGCTCCGTCTTTTGGGACTGATGGCAGCGACCATGTCAGCGGTTTCCCTGGCCAGAATACATATGAGGGTCACCCAGTGGTCTCTTGAGTCCAGTGGGATCAGAGGACAGACGACATGAACCAGAAGGTCATGATCTCCAACAGCTTGCAGAGGGATCTTCGCTGGTGGCAAGATCTTTCCAATCTTCGAGGGGAACCCCTTTCATTCCCCTATCCCTACACAGATCCTTACCACGGATGCCTCGGATTTGGGCTGGGGAGCCCATCTGGGGTTCACAAGGGTCTTGGTCCAACCAGGAGCTTCTGCTCCACATAAGTGTTCTGGAGACAAGCGCAGTTCTGTATGCCCTCCAGGCGTTCCATTCCCTCCTACCGGGATCACTCCTTATCCAGGCGGACAGTATGTCCACAGTCTGGTGTATCAACAAACAGAGGAACTTGCTCATACCCTCTCTGTAGAGAAGAAATGAGGGTTTTGTACTGGGCGATTCAGCAC
Source organism: Neoceratodus forsteri (assembly GCA_016271365.2). NCBI lineage: Eukaryota > Metazoa > Chordata > Ceratodontiformes > Ceratodontidae > Neoceratodus > Neoceratodus forsteri. Next base: position 573,279,738 of record CM028137.1, read on the forward strand.
AGCCTTTTCTTGACAACAGTCCACATCCCAGGCATAAGCAGCATCCTGGCGGACAGTCTTAGTCGATCAGTGGCCAAGGTTCATGAGTGGGAGTTAAAGCTAAGGTAGTGAAGATCTCTTTCTTCGCTGGGAGTCATTGAAATGGATCTGTTTGCCTCCCCATTCAAGCATAAAACTACCCAGCTTTTGCTTGCTCGCTCCCAGGCATGGTGCTTTATGGCGAGATGCATCGTCTCTCTCTCTGCACAGGAGGTTCCTCTACGCTTTGTACCTTTCCTCTCATTCAGAAGGTTCTCGTGAAACTGCAGGAGGAAGGAGCACATTTGATTCTGATTGCTTCCCTCTGGCCCTGCTAGATCTGGTAGTCTGTCTTGCAACTACTGGCGCTAGAACCTCCGATTCCCCTGCCGTTATCCCGTGACCTTCTGACTCAGGGCAGGGCACCCTAGTGCACCAAGCCTTCAGTCTCTCCACCTTCATCGTGGCACCTGTGGACATAGCAGCCTTCGCTATGGTGTTTCCTCCCAGGTTGCTCATATTTTGGTGGAAGCCAGAAAACCACCACCAGATCCACTTCGCCATGAAGTGGAAAGATTCTCAATCTGAGCCCTAGCCAAGGGCTGGGATCCCTTTTTGTGTTTGGCAGCACAGGTGTTAGAGTACCTTGCACTCTATCGGAGACTGGCCTTAGTTATTCCTCGATCAAGGTCCATCTCTCTGCGGTGTCTCCTACCACCTCCTGGTGGCGGGCAAAACTTTTGCTCAATTGGAGGTCACCAAAATCTTTCTGAAATGCATCCTCCACTTGAAACCTTCAGTCCGGAACCCTGCCCCACCCCCTGGGACCTTAATTTTATGTTAGAGAAGCCGACCCTACCTCCCTTTGAGCCAGCTTCTGGCTGTGCAATGCCTTCCTTTCTTGGAAGACTTTTAGTTGCAGTCACTTCTGCCAGAAGGGTTTCAGAACTATAGGCATTTGTAAGGAACTGTATTTGATTTTCCATAAGGACAGAGTCGTCCTGCGGAGTAACCCTTCCTTCCTCCCTCCCAAATGTAGTTTTAGAAACCACTCTCAACAGATGTCGAAATACGGTTCATTATCCCCAGCATTCTATCAGGGATTATCTTTTATACACTTTAGGCGTGCATAGAATTCTGAGGTATTATACAAACCGGACTAAAGATGAGTCCATAAGACCAATCAGCTCTTTGTGGCCTCCGCTCTCCAGTACCAGGGCAAGACCATTTCCAAACGGACCATTTAGGTGGTTGGCTACCTGCATCCCACTTCACTTACCAAAAGCATGGAAAATCCCTTCTGGGGCAGTTAAGTGTCACTCCACTTGGAGTGTTGCTACTTCTGCCTCCTTTTCAGGAATGTGTCCACAAGAGAATCTGCACACTGCAGCCATGTGATCTGTCACACCTTCACTAAGCATTACGGTCTGGACATTGCCTCTAGGTGCAGGCTGGTTTTGGTTTTGCAGTTCTGCAAGGCCTCCTGTCATAACTCACTCAGTTTATCTCACCTCCTCCCGGATGTATCTCTGAATTTTTCTTTTTGGACTGCTAGGTATTCAGTCTTGTATGTTGAAGACCTACTGCAGGAACCCTCTCAAAGTAAGATATTGCAGTTACGTGAACTTGCGGTAACAGTAGATCTTCGAGAAAGGTTCTTGTAGTATGTCTAGTTTCCCACCCACCTTCCCTAAACTACTGGAGCGTTTTCTTTTATTTTTCATCCTGCCTAGCCCTTGGGTCTAGAGAGGAAGGATGGTCCTGGGAGTTATCACTCCTTCCTTTCTACTTACCTTTCTTTAGGTCTCTGGTGGAAAAAGAACTGGAGGCGGGGCCGGGACCGACCCTTTTATAGTGCAGACTGACGTTCGTCATCTGACATCGGGCGGTCCCACTGATTGCTAGTAGCTAAGTTTGCCTTTGGAACCTGAGCCGAAGTAGTCCTATATGTGAAGACCTACTGCAGGAACCTCTCTTGAAGATCTGTTGTTACGGTAAGTTCTTACTTAACTGCAATTTTCTGCCTAAGGTGGTGTCTGAGTTTACGTTAAACCAGTCCATCTACCTGCCTGTTTATTTTCTGAATATTCTATTCGGGAGGCCCTACTTCATACTTTGGATGTTCACTGGGTGCTCAGGTACTATTTGGAGTGCACACCTGCACTGTTAGAAAAACTGATCAACTGTTTTCATTTGCTCCCAGGAGAGAAGGGACTCCTGTTTCCAAGCATTGTTTGTCTAATTGTTTAGCTAATTTTATTGTTTACTGCTATCACAAGTATGATGAGCCTTTGCTGGGACTGGTCAAGGCCACTCAACCAGAGCATGGCCGCCTCATAGCTTAATTTAAGAATGTGTCCGCTGCAGACATTTGCGCAGCTGCCACTTGAGTTCAGTCCATACCTTCATCAGGCAGTACAGTCTGGACATTGCCTCTCGCGCAGGGCTAGTTTTGGACTTGCTGTTCTTCAGGAGCCTTTTCTCATAAGTGCCTTCTGACTGTTGCTTTCTTCCTCCTGCTAACCCGTCGAGTTCCAGTACTGCTTGGGACTCAGTCCTACCAGTGTTGCCTGCTGCAAGAGCCCCTCTAAGTAAGATAGTACAGTTCCATATGAACTTAAAATAACAGTAGATCTTGAGAGGAGCTCTTGCAACAGGTGCTCTTATCCTCCCTCCATCCCCTGATTGCTACTTCTCGGCTAATCTGCTTCCTTAGCCTTGAGGAACCACCTTGGTTCTCCATTCATTTGCCTTTGGTACTGGGGTCTCCGGCAGGAGAACTGAAGTGAGTCTGGGACCGCCCTTTTTATACCATAGGGCAGACATCGGCATTGGTTCCTCGCTGTAGACTGCTAGCTAGTTTTCCATGTGATCCTGGTGCCTGGCAGCTTTGTCCTACCCGGTGTTGCCTGCTGCAAGAGCTCCTCTCGAAGATCTGCTGTTAGAGTAAGTTCTTATGTAACTGTACTGTCATGGAGGTGCCACCCTCAATAACAGGAAAAAGAGGGGTGACAGGGGTGACTGGTGGCCCCGTACCAACAAAGAAAATGCTTTTCCCCATGGAGTGGGCTGGTGGCCCCTACCCTCCATTTATTCCTCCTCCCTGCCTAGTGTGTATTCCCTCTAGGGTGTATTATAACCTCCAGGGCGCACATGCCCGGAGGTAGTAAACAGTGTGGGTGCAAGCGGCGGCATCAAGTGAGGCGATCTATAATCAAGATCGCCTTTTTTGCAACGCTAATTTTAAGTGCCGTTTTAATATTGTTTGAATTTAAAAAGGAAGAAAGGCTTCAAAATCCAGTGGTACTAATAAACTTGTAATTCCTAGTACTAATACTAGCATGGGTGAGCGTGCATTTATGGTTTGTGCAGCAAAGGGATGGAATAATTTGCTCATTTAGTTGCATTACCGTAAGCCACCAAGTAGACCCAACCTTTTGTCTCTTAAGTTGGTAGGCGATTCTAATTTGTTGATTATTGTATATCCTATATCATGCTACTATCCTTTGAGCTAGAACGTATCTAGTCCTCTCTGTATTCCTCTCCACTTTGTTTCTTTGCTGGCGAACAGAACTGAGGTGCGAGAGGAGCCGGCAGACACATGGCACCATATCAGGTGTGCTTGCAATGGTGATAGCCAATGTCAGCTCTCTTCCTCTAGGAAAAGCTCCCATGGGGTCCTGTTGCCTACAGCCCTAGACCCATAAGTACGAATCAGTGGTGAAGGTATTCTGGAAGATCAACAATTACAGTTAATTTGTAAATTTTCATTTTTAGAACCAATTCTCTCAATTGGACAGATATGTTAGATCATATAAAATGTGTTCACTATGTCTAGACATAAGCATCCATTCCATAATCTGATTCAGACAGTATTACATAGAAACACAGACCATGACAGCAGAAAAAGATCAGCAGTCCATCCTATCTAAAACCATTTCCTATAATCCCTGGAACCTTCCCTGGGACCCGTTGTTCCTCCAGTGTACTAACCTCCCCATCCTGTCCCCATTCTTTAATTCCATTAAGGAACTTTAAGGTCTCTTTCATGTCTCCCCTTTCTCTTTGGTTTTCAGCAGTACATATTTAGTGAGTTGGAGCGCCTCATAGGATGTGCCCTGCTGGCCTTGAATCATTTTGTTACTCTGTGCTGCGCTGTTTTCAACCTGTCTTTGTCCATTCTGAGTTGAGGGCTTCAGAACTAGAAGCGTACTCCAGGTGAGCCTCACCAGAGATATATAGGGGAAGTATTACCTCTTTTCTTCTGCTATCAATACTTCTCCAGATAACGTCCTAGCATCCTGTTAGCTTTGATGTAGGCCTTGTTGCAGTGGCTTGTTTGTTTAAGGGAGTTACTGATAACTTATAGATTCCATTCTTCTTCTGTAGTGCTGAGTTTCTTTTTGAAACTCAAAATTTTATTTCAAAGATCAGATGTACAGCTCATACATACAATGAAATGCATGTAGTGTATCAAAATAGTCGTCTCTTTTTCTAATTTATCAGGTCAAATCAATTACTTTGACCCTTGCTTAACCTGCAGGAGAAAATACAATGATCATCACATCTAGCATTATCTTTCCTCTTGTTTCAGTGCTGGTTTCTAGGGGCGTGGATATGGTGTATTTATCCACGTTTCTGGCAGAATCCTTTCCTTTAAGAACTGGGCCAGAAGGTGTTCAGACTGGCTTCTCCCACCTACCTGGGTGGTAACTCAATCGGCACCACCCTGTGACGTCAGATCTTCCTTGCCACTTGAAGAGAAAGTTCCTGCTTATTGCTCTGTGCTGAGTAGGCCCTTTGCGTTTCAAAACTTCCAATTTGTCTTCAGGTGGTTTTCAAATTCGTTTGTAACTCTCGTCATGGACAACTTAGTTGGCGCCCGGTTTTAAAGATGTGACTGTGGGCAGAAGATGTCCCAGATGGAACTGCACACCACATTCGTCTACTGCCTAGGCCACGATCCACGATTTCCAGGGTTCTGGTCGTTGTCGCTGCTGCATCCCAGTACTTTGGAGGACTGGCGCTTTACTCTTTCTAGGGCAACTGGATGAACTGGACCCTCCCATTTGACTGAAAGATGCCTGTCAGGTGGTCTCTGTGGCTACGGTGTCTGCAAAACAACCCGTGGCTTTCAAAGAGCAGCGACTCAGCCACGGAGCATGTCTCTTATGCTTCGACCTTTGTGCTGCTTTCTTTTGAGCGCCACTTTACGGGGTGTTTAGGATTTGTGCCAGTCCTTCCCACCCTTGGGCAGGGTCCCTCTAAGGGCATGTAATGCTCTAAATCGTCTAAAAGTTGACTGAGAAAAGTCTTGTTAATGATCGAGAGTTCATAAGCACTCCGGGCCTTGAATTCACGTGCTTCCTTGGAGGTTTGACTACGGTCAATCCTTCTGTCTTTGACACTGACTCCAGGTCTCCCAATGGGCTGACGGCCGAGGCCTTTCGACCAACCTGTTAAGATTTTTCTTAAGCAGGTCGATGCGTGTCCTGGGGCGAATTGAATACCTCACTTTCTAGGACTCCAGTCCTACCTATGGTCACAAACCCACTCAGCAGGTCAGCCCTCTACTCCCAAAGTGCCAACCTCGAGCACTGTCTTGTGAACAGTTTAACAGAACAAGGTAACCCTCCGTCTGTTTTGTGGGTTGAATCAACCTTTGGTCTAAAGTCTGAGGATTGAAACTGTGAACCTCTTGCTAAGCGTACCCAATGCACAGGCTCAGATATATTTGTCTTCCGGGGCAGATATCCTTGCCTATGGGCACCTAACCAAGTGTTCAAAATGAACCCTTAAACTTTAATAAAGACCTCAGATTATTCTTACCTTTATCCAGTTTTGCATTGCCATTCAAGCTTATACCCAGTGTCTGCTGTAACCATATCTGATCGTGGTCAAAAATGTTGGCCCTTGCAGTTTTTCTAATAATGCACCATTCTTTCCAGAAAATTGTTGAAATTAAAAATATTTTGGTATCCACATATGTATGTCTTTGGTTTGCAGTGGAAAAAAACACAAAAAGCAGAAAATTTTACTAAGTCTTAGCTTATTCCACACAGAAATCCTTAAATGGCCCGGACAAAATTATTGGCACCTTTTAGTAGTAGTTAGAAATAATTTGATTTCAAGCGGGTGATTCTCCTTCACTTTGGAACTGAACTCACCTGTGGTGAGTTGCAGAGTGCCTGCAATATAAAAATAACTCATTCAGCCAGTTTAAATATAGAAAAGGACTCATTCTCCTTTTTGTGTCACTGTGTGTACCTCAGTGAGCATGGAGAAAAGAAGGAAAGCCAGAGAATTGTCTGAGGAGGTCAGCCAGAAGATTGTAGCCAAGCATGGACAATCTCAAGGCTACAAATCAATCTCAGAGACCTTGATGTTCCTGTTTCCACCGTCGTAATGTTATCAGGAAGTTTAAGGCCCATGGCACTGTAGCCAACCTCCTGGACATGGCACAGAGAACACTTGATCGAAGATTGCAGCGCAGGATTGTTGAATGGTGGAGAAAGCACCTCGATCAACTGCCAGACAGATTCAAGCTGACCTTCAGACACAAGAGTACGACAGTTTCAACTCGCACCATCCGTCGCCAACTCAATGAAAAGGGGTTATATGGTAGGAGGCCCAGGAGGACCCCACTGCTGAGAAAGAGACATAAGAAAGCCCAACTGGAGTTGCCAAAACACACCTGAACAAGCCAAAATCCTTCGGGAGAATGTCCTGTGGACAGATGAGACCAAATTAGAGCTTTTGGTAAAGCACATTATCTCTGTGTTTAAAGAAAACAAAATGAAGCCTTCAAAGAAAAACACCTTCCTATAGTCAAACATGGAGGAGGTTCAGTGATGTTTTGGGGTTGCTGTGCTGCTTCTGGCACTGGGTGCCTTGAATGTGTGCATGGCATCATGAAATCTGGAGATTACCAGGCCATTTTGGAGCACAATGTTGAACCCAGTGTCAGAAAGCTGGGTCTTCGTCGAAGGTCATGGGTCTTCCAGCAGAACAATGACCCCAAACACGTGTCCAAAAGCACCCAGGAATGGTTCAAGACAAGGCAGCTGGACTGTTCTGAAGTGGCCAGCAGTGAGTCCAGATCTAAATCCCATTGAAAACCTGTGGAGAGATCTGAAAACAGCAGTTGGGAGAAGGCACCCTTCAAATCTGGCGAACTGGAGCAGTTTGCACAGAAGAGTGGGCCAAACTGCCAGTAGAGAGGTGCAGGAAGCTCATCCATGGCTATAGGAAGCGTTTGCAGTTATTTTGACCAAAGGCTGTGCTACAAGTATTAAGTCTAGAGTGTCAATAATTTTGTCAATGCCATTTCTTTTCATTTTCTGATTTAAAGGATATATTAAATTCTGAATCAAAACAAAGGTTCTGTAATATTAACAGAGAAATAAAGAATTTTGGAGCGCTACTATTCTTCCTCCTCGGCAAAGAGGCTCCAAAGCAAAATGCACTGGTGCTACAAAGAGCTAATGTGGCAGCAGCTCATGCTTCCAGGGTTATGCCAATTTGGCGCATCCCCCCTCCGTGGCTCCCACCACCGAGGTCCCAACCTGCTCCAGCTTGGCCAGTTCCGGCCTCTCTGCCCATCCAGGTGGATCCCTCTCCTGAGCAGCCAAAGGATGGTCTCCCCCTTCTAAGGATGCCAGTACCACTTCTGGGCTTCCTCATCAGCTATCAGTCACCGTCACTCCTGGTAGACCCGCAGGAGTCAGCGAGGGGACTTGGGTGGTCAACTGCTTTTCGTGAATCACTGGAGTCTGAGGACTCCTTCCTGCACTGTGTTCAGTGGGCGTGGAGTTGGGGAGGATTTGTCTACCAAGCATGGCCCCATGTCTTTTGGTGGCTTGCTCCATTTCATTTGCAATCAACTGGGATTCAGATGGAGCCCATCCAGAAATGGACCAAACAGCTCTTGACCAAAATTCTCGACCGAGATGTCTCCCGGGGTTGCCTTCCAGGTCGCTGAGGCCATTCTTGACACCACTCTGGAAGTACCCTGCCTCCTACCCTGTGCCGTCAGCTCGTGGCCTAAAGTATACAGTCCCCACGGGTTCCCTGTCTGGTTTCATCAGACATCCCTTGGCTGAGGGCTTGGAGGGTGCTTTCGGTACCGGCAATGTCAAGGATGTGGACAAAACTCCGAAAGGAATTCAGTAAATTGGATCACATGGCCAAAAAGTCTATGTGGCCTCCTCTCTTGTCATTTGGCAGGTAAGTTTGGCCCTTTTGATGGCCTATTTCACCCACACCTTGCTTGGCACTCTTGACGAGGAGCTTCCTTGGCTCCCATCTGACTTGCAGACTACGGTCAAGCAGGTCCACAACCAGGAGCCTAGCAGTGGCCAAACAGGCAGTCCAGACAGCCATGGATATTGATTCCTGTGTCTGGTCCATGGCTGCAGATGTCTACCTTCTGGCAGACACCCAGCACAAGTTGGCGGATGTTCTTTCTCGGGCACCGACTTGTTCAGGCTAGGGTGGAAGGACACCTCGCCCAGATTGAGAAATCCTTTGCTACCTTGGACTTTGTCACCTCTGCCCAGAGGGATCCAAAGAGGAAGAAGCACTTTCGGCCCCTCTGCCCCTGCAGCCAAGGCATCCCAGACCCCATCTGAGCACAGGCCCAGGCTTATCCTCGACCAAAGTCGATTGCTTAGGTCATCTGAAAACCAGGTGGTCGAGGCCCTGCTGCTTCCTCCGCTGGTCTGTACTCCAAGTCTGCCCAGTGACAGGCAGGGGGATGCCTCTGCCCTGTGCCCCTTGACTCCCTTTGTCCTTCCATGGGGGCCAGCTCAGCCACTTCTTTCCACCTGGTCCACTGTCACCACGGACAGGTGGGTCCTTGAAGTGGTCACTCAGTGTCTGACTCTAGAATTCAAAACTTACAAGCCCACGCCCCATGGGAGGACATGGTGTCCACCGACATGATGTCAGCCCTTTGGGAAGACATTTCTGAGCTCCTCCAGAAGGAGGTAATGGCTCTAGTCCTGGACCCTCCAGTAAGCTGTGGGTTTGTTTCCAGGTGCCTGATGCCAAAGCAACTGGGGGCTGGCACCCCATCTTAGATCTGCACAACCTGAACAAATTCCTTTGGTGGTGCACCTTCAGTATGGTCACTCTGTCTCAGATTATGCCATCCCTGGAGCAGAACATGTGGTTCTGCTCCCCAGATCTCAGGATGTCTCTTCCATGTCCCCATCCGTCCATCCCACTGCTGGTTCCTTCGGTTCTGAGGAGAGGATTCTCTGCGAGTTCCAGGCCATGCCCTTCGGACTCTCCTCGGCTCCCAGAGTCTTCACCAAGTGCATTACAGTGGTGGTAGCCTAACTCAGATGTTGAGGGGTTAGAGTGTATCCCTACCTGGATGACTGGCTGATAGCACTTCCCTCCAGGGAGGAGGTAAAGCGGTCCAGGGACCTGGCCTTGAGACCTGTTTGTCCCTTGGCCTCCTGGTGAACAAGGCCAAGTTGGAGCTCGTGCACCATGCAGATGATGCACTTCATTGGGTTGGAGCTGGACTCTTGGAGAGCCAGGCCTTGTCTCCCAGCGGACGGATGGAGGTTCTTTCCTTCTTTGCCGATCATTTCAAGTTGGGCCCAGCTTGGGATTTATGGCAGCATGCCTCCATCAGGTCCATTGGAGAATGCACTCTCTGCAGTGGGGTGTGCCCGTCAATGGTCTTGGTGCAAGAGCAACTTTGATCAGCTAGTCACTGTGACCCAGCTGATGTGGGATGCCCTCCAGTGGTGGTTAGTCCTGGAACATCTGCAGGAAGGAATCCCATTTGACTGTCTGGAGCTAATGGTCACCATCAAGACTGCCTCCCTGATGGGCTGGGGTGCTCACTGCCATGAACCCACTCCTGGGGGTCAGGTCTACTGAGCTAACAGTGCCCACCCTTAAGTGCAAACCGTGACAGGAGGGAAAACAGGGATACCCTCCCATGTCGTCCTAGAATGCTCACGAGGTCATCGCTGAACACCCACCACAAGGCCCCAGGCTCCTATTTACTCTTGATAAGGGTACAATACCAGTCTCGAGTTTTGTAGCCAAATGAGAAACCTTTCTTGGTTGTTACACAATCTCTTCTGGGTGGCCTCGTATCTCTGATTTTGTCTTCTCCAGCAGGAATGCAGTAACCTGATTAAAATCCCTCAGACTCTGCCTGAAGACTTTAGTATTCTCCCTATCTTCACCGTTCCCTGTACAGACCCTTGTTCAATTAATAGCTTATGGTGACACCCTTAGCAATAACAGTTTAGTGACAGATTATTATTAAACATCCCACAACTACACACAACATGAAAAATCTCGCTCAGGCAGGTTTCTTGAAAACAAATGTTTTACTAAAATAATTAATGATCATACAGTTACAACTAAATGATTTAGAAAAGTTTGGTCACAGAATAACACAAAAGTGGAAAATACACAAACACACTATAACTGTTATCTAAAGTTCTGTCTTAAGTGTGTAGTAAATTGTAGTCTGGAAGTGAAGTCTGAAAAATCCTTCTTCCTTTTCAGCCACTGGCAGGTTGTTCTGTGTCTTGTCAGGAGAGTATCCAAAGTGCATTGCAATGAGCTTACAGGAGATTTATTTATCGTCCCTCTGGCAGCCTGAAAAAACCTTTCTAGTTTAAAGCTGGTGGTCTCCTCTTTAGGCCAGCAGGTGTCTCTCTTGCTCCTTCCAGATTTTAAGGAATTGTTATTTATTTCCTTATTTGGATTCTCATATCACCACTTTCTGGCAGCACTAAAAAATGTAATCAAGAGTGTGGTAACCTTGCTGACACCTCCTGCCTAAAACCATTTCTCTTTTGATCTTAAAGGCTTACAACAGGGAGATAGCATCTGTCATCCTGAAACTTTATCACCAATTAGCTAACCAGGGACTTCCGTCCCTTTGAAAAAGTAATTGTCAGCTTCCTGGCTAGTAGCTGTTTTCCTGGATCACATAAGAATGTCCTATATTTTGCAAGACCTTTTCTCTCTTTCTGTGACCTTTCAGTAACACTAGGCATTTTCTTGTTGTATTTAGCTACACAAAATCCATAAAAAATGACAAATATATCTGCAAATAATGACTGGCAGTTGGCTAGCTCACCACATCTCCCCCGACTGAATTTGTAGGAACATGCCCCTACTGCATGGTAAGGTTTCCACAAATTCTGTTACTATTCTAACTGGCGAGATAGGCCATCTACGCTGGTATTGGCTGATCTGGCCCTGTGGGTAATTGTCATGTTGTAGGCCTGTAGGGCAATACTCCACCTTAAGAGGCGACCATTTCTTTTACCCATCTGATTTAGCCACCCGAAGTTATGATCAGTCTGTACCTCAAAATGCCTCCCATATAGATACTGCTCTAATTTCTTCAGGGCCCATACCAGCACAGGGCAGTCCTTTCTCACCGTGAGTATACCTGCTCCTGGGAAATAACGTTTTGCTCAAGGATATGATTGGGTGATCTTTTCCTGGTTACGCATCTGACTGAGGACTGCTCCAGTCCCACATCTGAGGTATCTGTCTGGAATACAGATTGCTTAGAGTAATCTGGACTGGCCAACACGGCGCACTGTACAGTGCCTCCTTTAGTGAATCTGAAGGCTCGTTCTGGGAGGGCTCCCAGTCTACCTTTTGGGCTTTCTTTTCATTAGCAGGCCAGGTAGGGAGCTGCAAGGTTACTGTAATTTGGTACAAACTATCAGCAGTACTCTGTGGTCCCTAGGCTCTAACCTGCTTCTGGGTTTCAGGCATAGGCCATGCCTCTATTGCCTCAATCTCTGCTTGATTAGGCAAAGCTGCCCCGCCCACTACATGGCCTTAGGTATGCCACCTCCACCCTTGCCACCTGGCACTTTTCAGCCTTGACAGTGAGCCCTGCCCTCTGTATCCTGCCCAACACTTTCTTCAGGTAGGATAGGTGTTTCTTCCAGCTGGCACTGAAGATAGCAGTATCATCCAGATAAGCCACTGTGTACTCTTCAGTACCATGTAACAAATGGTTGACCAAGCGTTTGCAAGGTGGCAGGGCATTCTTCATTCCAAAAGGCATTGCCAAACTTGAAAAATCCTATTAGAGTGATTAAGGCTGACCGCTCTTTAGCTGTGGCAGTTAACTTCATCTGCCAGTACCCTTTTGTCAAGTCAGTGATGGTTAGATAGAGTCGCCTCCCAGTTTGTCCAGTAGTTCATCTGTCCATGGCATTGGGTGGGCGTCAGACTTCGTGACTGTGTTGAGTCAATGATAGTCCACATAAAAGTGAGTAGAGCCATCCGGCTTGGGAGCGAGGACTACAGTGAGGCCCAGGGATAGTGGGATTTCTGGATTACCCATAAATCCAGCATTTCCTCCACCTCCCTCCTAATGTCCTTTAGGATGGCCTTGGACACCCGATAGGCTATGCGCCCGTATGGGCGCTTGTGTCCCCGTATCTACATCATGTGTTGCTAATGGGGTTCATCCGGGCTTGGCCGTAAACAAAGGCGAGTCCTCTAAAACCGTCCTCACTTCCTGGGACTGTTCCGGGGTCAACTGGTGTGACAGATTGCCTCCACAGATGATTCCACTTGCTTTCCTCCAGCAAGTCCAGGATGGGGTCTTCCTTGTCCATCCCTTCCCCAGGACTCCTGGGTCGCTCCTGAAAACAGGCACCTATGCCTAGTGGGCCTTACCTAGTTAACAAGAATAAAATAAAAGGACTACACGCTGCAAATACCATGTCAGCCCTGTTTGCATATAGCTTCATCATGTTGACATGGTACATCCTATGGGTATGTCTCTGTCAGGCAGTTCCACAATATAATTTGTGTAATTAGCGTGTCTGACTACCTTATATGGTCCGCCAACTCAGCCTGCAGCTTGTCCTTCCAGACAGGAATTAGGACCATTACTTCCTGACCTGCACTGTCTGGCGAGCTCTGGCTCCTTGGTCATACCAGACCTTTTGCTGAGCAACTGACAGCTTGCTCTGGCCACCCCATAAGCTCCTTCAGCTTCTCCCTAAACTTAGGCGTACTCCACTGTGTAAGTTACCTTGGTGGCGTGCTTGCTTTCCTAGTCTTAATAGATCAAGTTTGGGGCCCCACATCCCTCGTCCATGTGAGAGTTGAAGGGGAGGACCCTGTCGACTCTTAGGGCACCTCCCTTTATGTGAACAAGAGGTGGGGAAGGTATTTCTCCCAGTCCCTCCCATGCTGTTCAACAAATGCTTAAGCATCGCTTTTAAGGTACCATTAAAATGTTCCACAAGCCCTTGACATGTGGTGATCTGATAGTCGTGCATTTCTGCCCACCCACTTCTCCTAAACACTTCATCAGGTCTGACATGAAGGTACCCTTGTTCAGTGATAACCTCCTCGCGAAACCCAACATGGGAGAAACCATCCCTAGCAAGGCGTCTGCCACTTTGTCCATCCTAAGTGAGGAGAGGTGGCAGCCTCTTGGTATCTGGTGGCGTAATTGACCACTGTCAGGATAAACATTTTCCTGGAGGAGCTTGGGGTCTCGGAGCTCACACAATATCCATTCCTACACTCTGGAATGACTCCTCCACAATGGAAGAGATTCTCCAACAACGAACTGGTGTAGGGCGCAAATAAATGTACTGCAGACAGCTCTAGCATAGAAAATGTTCACAATAGTTTATTAATTTCCAAAGCGGCATACAATCTCAGCGTTTCACCTATGGTTGTAGGCTTCATTAGGAGATGCCTTTTATTGCCTAATAAATAAATGAATGTATTGTTAAATATAGCTGTCCAACTCCCAATCTGAAATATTTTTATAAAACTTAATGTTCCATAATTACTCTCAGAAAAAGGATGCAGCTGAAAGTCTGTCAATTTATACAGTACTTCTGTTTTCAGTTTGCTCATTAAGCCCTATTAGACAAACAAAACTTTTGAAAGTTCTTACAGCATCTAATTCATACGGCAATTATTTTCCAAAATCCCTGAAAAGACACACAACTTCTGTTTTCAATGTTTTCAATTTGCTCATTAAGCCCTATTAGACAAACAAAACTTTTGAAAGTTCTTACAGCATCTAGTTCATAAAGCAACTATTTTCCAAAGCCCATAAAACACACCAGCACCACAGTGTTCTAAATAATTTTAAAAGAAATGGTTTAACTAAAAGTGACATAATACCATGGCTCTCATGGAATCGGTCATTTCAACACATGAAATCCTGACCAGTTCACAGTACCTGTTTATAAGCTCTTCATTTCAAAGCCCTCTTTCAGGGTTTGTACTTTAACAAACAGCCATGTTTGTTCTTCAAAAAATTTCTGTGACAAATACATATTCATATACTAAGTTTTCCATTCCATAAAGAGACACAGAAGAGCTAGCGCAGCCCTAAATAGCGCTAAGCTCCCACTAAAATTTTTCTCCATTTTGTATTTATTTAATCTAGCTTCTTTCTTGTTGCCTGCTGAAACTCAAATATCTTCCGCTTACATTCATGTTACAGGCTCTATATTTAAATCGCATTCCTGCAAATAAGTCCTCAACTAGGCATTACTTTTCATTTCTTTTACTCAAATTTTCAGTAGCCAGCAATGCTAATCATTGTGCAGTCTCCCAGCTCATACAGCAAACTCTCTTCAATTTGTTTACTTTCCACACACTTTACTTGCTTTCTTTTTACCTTTACGTTTTAATGATGGCTTAAAACAATTCGCTTCAAATGAAGGATGTTAATGTATCTTCTAAGCTAACCTTATTTCTAGGAGTGTGGATATGTTGTTTATCCACACTGTCTGGCATGTCCCTTTCCCTTTAAATCTGGCTGGAAAGTCTTCAGCTGGCTCCTCCCACCCACCCAGGTGGTAAATACCTCGGCTCCGCCCCATGACCCCAGATCTTCCTTTTCGCTGGAAGATTCAGGTTCCTCGTGCTACTTGTGCAGTTCGTAGGCCCTGAATTCTCCTGTTTTCACCAATCGCTTTCTTTAAAACTCAGCATTTATGATTCTGATCTGAGCTAATCGGACATGGAGGACAAGTTGTCCCTCAGATTTCGCGGTGTCCCCAGACAAAATGTTGCACACGATCCCTCTTCTCGTGTGTCTATTACTTAGGTGTCGTGCATGACAAGATTTCTTGCACCATTTGTCTGGTCTTCCATCCCAACATCCTGGATGACCGCAAGACGCACCTAAAACTAGGAGACAGGAGCTTTGCAACCCACCAGTGAAATTGAAGGAGGTCAGGTGGGCAGTTACCACGGCGCAGGATCCGCCAAACAGCTGTAACAGATGGCGGCTTTTGAAGGAAGCTGCTCAAGCCTCAGCCAGCTGAAGTTTTTTAGTGCCGCTTAACCTGGTTCCACCTTCACTGGGTCCTTTGGGAGCTGTGCCAGTCTCTCCCACCAAGGGTGGCGCCCTCGGACTCTCACTTCTCCTGCCCTAAGAAGGGACAAGGACTCTAAATCTTTTCTGCCGAAGACGCTTCCTGGGACTGAGAGGTCCGATTTCCAGGATCTGCGGTCTCAACCTCGGTCTCTACGCTTCCTTGGCCACCGGCTTTTCGGACCTTCTGTCAGGCCAAGGCACTGAGGCTGAGGATACAGCTGAACCGGCCGAGATTACTCTTGATCCGATCGAGCCGTGTTCACCAACTCCCGTCGATGACTCCTTGGAAAGGACATATGTTTTCCTTCCCGACGAGGAGACCCAACCCTCGGGTATTCCGATTGAGGAAAAGTGCGGAACCTCGGTTCTCACAGACTCCGGCTTCTCCGATCGAACCAGCCAACCCGTCAGTCTCGATGGGACCAGGAACCCTTCAGTTGAAAAACCGAAGAAGGTCACAAGCACTCTAGAAAGAGGCGGCGCCACTGATCCTTGTCCTCCTCAGGCGAGGAGAGACTTCAGCGAAACTCCATCAATGTTGTAAGGGCTCTCATGTGGCAACAGCTGATTCTGACCGGTCAGAAGCGGCTCTGCGGCCACCACCAGCTATTACTTGGCCACAGCCTCTAGGCAGATGCTGACTCCTCGGAACCGAAGATTCCGGTTCCTCCACAATGGGGCTGGTACATTCCAGCTTGGCCTGTTTGAACCACCACCTAAGCAGCCTCGGGAGGGCTCCTCGAAGAGGATAGGACAGACACCGGCTTTCCCGTCGTCTGTCCATTACAGTGATCCTGATCACCCTCGGCGTATCGAGGAGGCATGGAGTGGGGAGACCCTTATATCCTGATTCTTGGGACTCTGATGCCACTGGTCTGCACTCGCATCCGAGGATGGCAGTCCTCAGTGGCAGGCTTGGAGAAAGGTCCTTCCTCCTTTCAGGGCATCCTCTGCCTCATTTCAGATTTGACCGAATGCCCTTGGAGCCCATCCAAAAGAAGGTGGAGTATCCCTCACTGATATCCTCAAGAGGAAGGATACCCTGGCGGAGGCCTTTCCAGTGGCTGAAGCCATTGTTGGCCCGGCCTGAGCTATGGCAATGCCCTGCCTCTTGCCCAGCTCAGTCTGCCTGCATGGCCCATAAGTATCGATACCATGGGGTCCCTAGCGGGTTTCACAGAGCATCCTCGGCCAAGAGTCTTGTGACTGCTTCTGTGTTTAGGCCATGCGATTAGCTCAGCTGATACTGACCACCCTCCGGACAAGGTCAAATATATGGACCATTCTGCCCAGAAGATTTATGCGGCCTCATCCTTGGGCCTTCATCAGGCCAGCTCAGCTGTAATCATGGCACACTTCTCTCATGCCTTCTGGGGTCACTAGAAGAAGTCCTCCTTATCTCCCAGCGGACATGCAGACCACGGTTAAGCAGGTCCTGCTGTTATAAACAGCAGCTCCAGGCGACCCTGGACATTGGAGAGTCCTGTGCCTGCTCCTTAGCAGCTGCAGTGACCACTCACCGCAAGGCCTGGCTGAGGTTATCCTCCTTCGATGGATACTCAGCACAAGTTAGCTGACATGCCCTTTCCTCGGCACCGACCTCTTCCAGTCCGGGGTGGTGGGTCACATTCCAGTGTATAGAGCAGTCCAGTGCCACCTTGGATGCTACTTCTGCAGAGAGTTCTTGGTCGAGAACCAGCAGAAAGCATGAAGAAGCCTTTAGCACTCTTCCTGCAGTTAGACAGCCCTCCCTATCAAGGAGGTCAGCAGCAACAGCTGCAGCAGCAGGCTCAAGCGGCACCCCAGGCCCAAGCAGGGTCCTCAACAGCCCGTAAAGGAGGCAGAGGTGCCAGTCAGGAGCCGCCTCCTCCTCTAAGCCTGCTCAGCGACTGGTCAGGGTTGCCACCTACACCGTCACACCAGCTCTGGGTTCTCCTGTGGGGCGGCTCCGCCACTTTCTTTCTGCCTGGTCGGTATCACCCGGACAGGTGAGTTCTGGAAGTGGTCGGCCAGGGACTGCCTCTAGAATTGAGCAGTACCCTCCCAGCTGAGCCCACCCCTCGGGAAGAAAGGATCTCAGCTTAAGCTCAGTCGGCCCCTTTGGGGCGACTTACTCAACTCCTCCACAAGGAGCAATAGCTCCAGTGCCGGTGCCTCCTACAGACCAGGCTTCATGCCCAGGTATGCAAGTAGTGCGCCAAGAAGGACGGGGGTTGCCGCCCATCCTAGAGCTCCACGACCTGAATCAATATCTCTGGTCTCACCTTCTGGATGGTAACTCTGAACCAGATCATACCATCTCTGGAGCGCAACATGTGGTTCTGTTCACTGGATCTACAGGCGCATTCTTTCATGTCCCAATCCATCCGACCCACCAGTGATTCCTCCGCTTCAGGGTTGAAGGGACCCTGTCTGAGTTCGAGCCATGCCGTTCGACCTGTCGCCGGCCCTCGGTCTTCACCAAGTGCATTGCAGTGGTGGCAGCCATCTTGACATCAAGTTCGGATATACCCTATCTCGATGACTGGCTCCTGGCAGGTTTCCTCCTTCAGGAGGTTGAGAGGTCCTAGGATCTGGCCCTCGAACCTGCTCCCAAGCGAGGCCAGAAGTGGAACTCGTGCCCTCTCAGGTGATGGGCTTTATCAGGGCAGAGCTTGACTCTGCGCCAAGCTGGAGCTTGGCTCCCGGCAGACAGGCGAAATTCTTTCCTCTTTTGCCCAGTCATTTCTGGTTGGGCACTTGCGCCTGCCGGGACTTTCTTTGCCTTCTGGGCTACATAGCGGCGTGCACCTCGGTGGTCCGTTGGGCCAGGTGGCACATGCGCCTTTCAATGGGAGCTGGCGCCCAGTGGACTTAGCGACATGGTCACTTCACCAGCTGATCACTGTAACCCAGAAGATATGGGACGCTCTCCAGTAGTTGACCGTCCCAGACCAATTGCAGGAAGGATCCCATTTGTCCGCCCGAGATGACGGTCGCCCTGACAACCAGTGCCTCTCTCATGGGCTGGGGAGCCCACATGGGGACAACAGTGCCCACGGGTTCTGGACCTCTGAGGTCCGATGCCACATCAACCTGTTGGAGCTCAGGGCAGTCAGACTGGCCCTGTCAGCTTCGCTCCTCAGCTCCGGGATCAAGTGGTTCCAAGTCCAGGCGGACAATACCACAGCCATGTACTACCTCAACAAACAGGGCGGCACGCACTCCCGTCTGCTATGCAAGGGCGCTCCAAATCTGGATCCTCGTCAGCGGTTGGAGCAGGATCTCCTTCCCATCCATGTGGCAGGAGTCTCGAACCAACTGCACATGCTCTCAACCCGCATAGGCCAGACATCCCACAAGTGGTCTCTCCATCCAGAGGTAGCTTACAATCTGTTCTCCTGTTGGGGCAAACCGTTGGTGGACCTGTTTGCCTCAGGGAGAACACCAAGCTGAGACTGTACCATGCCCGCCCCTCTCACTGGGGCTCGCTGCTGGGATGCCTTCTCGAGGCCATGGACCCCAGGCCTCCTCTCGCCTTCCCTTGATCTACAAGGTGCTTCACAAGGTGAGGAGGACGAGGCGAAGGTGATTCTGGTAGCCCCAGATTGGCCCGCCAGTTCTGGTATCCAGATCTCCTCAGCCTCAGCTGCAGGTCCCGGAGCGGCTTTGTACATGCTCGGACTTGATATCATTGAATCAGGGAAGGTATTCCATCTGGACCTTCAATCCCTGCACCCCACAGCCTGGTACCTGGCGACTAGGTTCCAGGCTTTGGGTCTTCTGAGGATGTCTACACTGTGGTGGAGGCATCTCGTGAGAATCGACCAGAAAATGTTATGCCTTCAAATGGAAAAGGTTAATCCATTTGGTGTCAGGGTAAAGAGTCTGGACCCTTATCCTGCTCTGTGGCTAACATTTTAGACTACTCTGGTCTCTCTGAAAAGGGGGTCTACGGTCGTCGACCCTTAGTGCACTGGCAGCCAATTCTGCTTACCGTCGCGGGCGGTCAGCCAGCATTGTGACAGGAGACAGTGATCAGGCATTTTTCAAAGGCCTGAATCACATATCCCCTCAGTGCATGAACCTCCACCTCTGTGGGATCTGTTGCTGGTTTGACAGAGCTCATGGGCAAGCCATTCGAACCCATGTACAAGTGTGAGCTCTCACACTTGTGGAAGGCAACCTTCCTGGTGGCTGTCCGTCAGCCAGAAGGACAGGGGATCTCCAGGCGCTGTCGGTGGACTCCCCATATCTGGTCATTCACAGGGACAAGGTTGTCCTTCGCCCCAAAATTCCTTCGAAGGTGTTGTCAGAGTTTCACCTTAACCAGGTGTTGACTCTGCGGTATACTACCTAACACACCTCGGACGCCCGAGTACAGGCTCCATACTGTGGACCTGGGCGTGCCCTTTCTATTATAAAGGCAGGGCGGCAGAAATTAGGAGAGGTTAGCCAGCTGTTTGTCACCTACGCTGAAGCCGCTTCTGGCAAGCCTGCAGCTAAATGGACCATTGTGAGATGGATTACATCATGCATAGGTCTGTGCTATTGGTGGGCAAGGAGCCTCCCAGAGGATAAGAGCTCATTCTACCGCCATACGGCTGCATCGGTGGCTGCTTCCAGGGGCGTCCCTATCCAGGAGATCTGTCGGACTGCTGCCTGGAAGTCAGTAAATACCTTCATTACCCATTAAAACATCGACCTTGAGTCGCGCGGGATGCTGATTTTGGGACCTCGGTTCCAATCTGTTTCCTAAGTAGAGTGTCTGCGCCTTGCCTCCCTCCTCCCGGAGACTGCTTGAGTCTGCCAGAGAGTGTGGATGAACAACATCTCACGTTCCTAGAAAAACAGGTTACTCAACTGTAACACTAGTTCTAGGGTAGTATATGTTGATCATCCACATGCACTACCCGACCTCGGCTTTAGGCATGCCACCTTGCTTCCGACAGGCTAAGATCTGGGCGTCCTTGGGCGGGCAGTGTATTTACCACCTGGTGGGTGGGAGGAGCCAGCTTGAAGACTTTCCGGCCCAATTTAAAGGGAAAGGAATATGCCAGAGAGTGTGGCAGAACAACATATACCACTCCTAGAACTACTGTTATAGGTGACTAACTTGTTCTTATGTTTCTCCCAGTCGATAAGTTCACTGTGTCATTTCACCATTATTCTATAGGTGCTTGGACTATCGAACTCTTTTGCCTCTCGCGTGTACTGTTTTCTTTTCCTACCAAAAGCCTTTTCTTAGAGGTCTTGCTGTTCTAATTTACATTTGCTCACATTTTATTGTAAACTTTTATATTCAGAACTCGATATTTCCTTTCTTACCTACACTGTGTTCCTCCGAGGGCTGAGTCACAATTCTTGTGCTTTCTTTTCAAAAGCGGTAACTTCTCACTTGATTTGTTAGCAAGCTAGTCCTGACGTCAGTGCATATTAGTTCCCTCATTGTTGGAACCAAATCAGGAAAAACTAATCGCACCACTGAGGCACTGAAGCTGCTCTTCTGTGTTATGAATGTCCCTTAATTGTGCTTTTAAAACTTAGCATATTCTTTTATATCTAACTTGTTCAATCACTTTGATTATTTATACCACAATTTACTATTCACTTTTCTCTAGTTCAGTTACTGATTTTCTATTTATACCTTTCAAAATAAATGCCAGGAACCTAACCCTGTATCCACATAATGGGGGGTTGGGAGAAAGGAGAAAAGGAAATAACATAAAACTAGTATTACAGACATATCTATTCTCTGAATCTCAAAGTACTTAAGGGAAAAAGGACAGACTAGGCTAAGTGGGTGGGGTGGAATGGAAAGAAAAGTGCTCAAAATCCAGCACATCTATATTATATTGTTATTCTACTGTCTCTAACACATTCATCTCCTACAGCAATTCCAGTTGATGTCTTTAAACCTATCTCTGGGTCTAAAACCCTATTTCGTATATCCATCTGGTCTCTGCTCTTTCTACCAGTTTGGTAAAATCTCCTCCTCTTTCAGGAGGTGTCACTGCTTCTAAACCCCAAAACCACAGGGATGCTTCAGTTTGTCCTGCTACTGCAAATTGTTCTGCCATTGGAGTGTTAATCCTATTGCGAATATTTGACATATGTTTCTGGATGGGCTGTTTCAGAGGTCTGGTAGTCATCCCAATGTACATTTTATCACACAGACACTGTAATTGTCCACTCCCATTGTGTCACGTTATAAACTGTTTGATTTGATATTTCTTACTGGTGAATGGATGCTTATATATATTTTTCTTACTGGTATGCCCACATGCCGAACAGCGTCCTGAGGAGTCATCCCAGGGCTAAGGGGCCCAGAAGCAGTTGTTTTCTCTCTGTTTACCTTGTGGATGGACTGTGTGCACCAGTTTATCCTGAGTGTGTGCACTTCTTTTCTGCCACCAGTGGTGGAAATTGAAAAACTGAACTTGTCATCTGATAGCTCTGTAGAATCCACCAGTGTTTCTTTAAAATTTGTCTGATTTGGTCCATCTTATGATTATGTCTAGTACTAAATATTAACCTAGATTATCTTTGTCTCTCTCCTGTTCCCAACAAGGCCTGTTCCTATGTCTTGTTATCCATGTGTTTTCAGCTTTCTTTAGAATCTGTTTTATCTCTGCTGTCTAAGTCTTGCAGTAATCTTTCCTACTCTCTTTCATAATTCTCAACACTACAGTTCCCTACGACAGCGCAGAAACTGGGAGTATGGGATGCTGTTGATCAGATTTTAGAATGATAGCTGTGCGCATCGTAATGTGGTGTTAGTTGCAGTTTCCTTACTGTACAGTGTGGTGGTTAAACCCTTCCCCCCCATCCTACCTTGATGTCAAGGTATAGAATAGGTTCAATGTCATAATTCAACGTGAACTTAAAGTACGATGTACATCTATTCAGATATTCATGAAAGTTCAATAAGTCTTCTTGAGACCCTACCCATAATATAAACAAATGGTCTATATATATCTTGTATATAGCCTGATGTCCCTAAAATAAGGGTTTGCCTGAATGTCCAAAATGTCTGTCTTCTCAAATTCATACATGAAAGTCCGGACCCAGGACAGATCCCTTAGAGCCCTGCTCTTAACCTCCCTTTCCTCTGATTGAACCCCATTGACCACTACTCTCTGCTGCCTCCCTTCTAGCCAACTTACCCACCCAGTTCACTACAGTTTTAGCTGCACCCAAGTCTTCCATCTGTCTGAGCAACCCTTTGTTACAGCCACATTGGGACACCTTTGAAATCGTAGGAAGTAGTCTAGATGTTGGGTTCGAAAATTACCTCTAATTTCTTGTTTTTCCATTTAAATAACTTCTGGTCATGGTTCTTCATTGTTCAGAACTCAGCAGTCTAAGAGCCACCTCAGTGATGTGAAGGGCTGAGGTGCTGGTGCCTCACCTGCTGCCACACTGACAGCCTGGGTTTGGTGATAGACTCAAGTTGCTGGGGTTGGCCAGGGTGGGAGATTGAGCATCCACAGACTGTTCTTCTTTCTCGGGGAGGGGACCCGCGCACCACTCTGATACTGCTGCACGCGGAGGCATAGTAGTAGAACAGTGAGAGAGTGAGAGTAGTGCAGTTTGAGGGTTGGCTGGCTGTCAGCATGTAGTGGATGTGCACCTCGACACGCAGAATTTCATCATCATATTGCTGACCAAAGGAGGAACACCTGAGACTGATGCACCAAGAAGCCCCACTTGACCCGCTCAGTCCAATCTGTACCATTGCCTTGGGACTGGGGAGGGGCATGGGAACTCTGAGGCTTGTGAGTCCTGGTATGGAGAAAGATGGGAGCAGCTGGGGAGGCAAGCAGAGGCTGAAAAGCCTGCCAGTACTCCAAGGTAGAAACCGCTCTATAGAAAAATATTAAGCAATCTAAAATGAATAGGAATAGCACAGTTGTCTGTCATCTGTAACTATTGGGTCTATCTTGAGATAGAGCTCTTGTAGCAGGTAATAACAGTTAAGATTATGCTTCCAGGCACTAGGACCCCACGGAAAACTTCTAGCTAGCAGACCAAAGGCGGCGGACTGCCCATGACATCAGCCACTGTATAAAGGGGTGATCCCTGGTGCCACCTTCATTCTTTTCCTGCCATCAACCCAGCATCTCAGCTCCACTGATGCCACCTGCTCCCATCTACTGCCATTGTTTTTGGCCTTCCGCAGTTCACCTCTCGAATTCTATTGTCTCTTTTATGTCTACGAGCCTTCTACTTCTACACTATGGTGGAAGGCTAATTGTGCGTGCTGGAAGCAAATTTGACAAAGACTTTCATTAAGCCTGTCTCTTGTGCTTGGGGCCTGAGCACAAGATTGACAACTGACCGCACTACCAGAGCTTCAGTCGGCACACTCCACTGCCTGAAGGCCTACCTCTTGGAGCAACAAGTGGCCGCTATGCAGAAGTCGCATTCTTAACACAGCTCCTCCTCATCCTCCACTCACGGCGCTTACCCATGGAAAAAAACACTCAGGGAAGCACCACAAGAAGGATAGGAGAAATCCAAGCCAGACTCGCAGTCCTGATCCCCACTCAAAGTAAGGCCTCCTCCTTTGACGGACGTCGGACTTTGCTCCTTGGTCATTGGCCCTTCCAGGGCTTGACTCCAAGGCCTCCTGCCGCTTCCCAGGCGTCAGGCGGAAGCTTGGGGCATTCTCTGGCCATCAGACCCCACAGTCATTAAGGTGTAAGGCCCAGGACTTGGCTGCTGCTTCTTCCACGGTGGGAGTTTGGTGGGCTTTCCATACGTCAAGGCCTTGTCCTCCAGCTCGTCAGCTAAGCCTGGCGACCATGGCAGCCGGTGTCGACTCCACAAACACAGCACCGTGATGCCTGATATGTCATCTCCAGTGAAGCTGGACATCGACAGATCCCCACGATGTCTGACACCACGGCTGTGGTGCCAGACAAGACTCGAGACTCCCAGTTGCTGTCAGCGCCCCAAGAGCCCCGCGGGCACCTGATTGCACCTGACCTGGCGTTGACACCCTCAGACATCCTGCCAACAGGTCCTGGCGGCCGGACTCCAGTCGATCCTCTGATGCCAGGGCCTGGAAAACAACCAGGTACCATTGGATGGAACCAGTGAGTGTCAGTCACGGGCCTCCCCGATGCCAGACCGGCGTGACTTGAGACCGATTGGGGCTGAGCCAGGCGGCCATCAGGCTTGATGGTCCCCTGACTGGTCGAGGCATTGTTTACCAGCTGGTGGAACACTATCAAGGGACCTCCTTCTGGCGGAGCTGAAGGAAGCACTATTGGATGTCCCCTGCCACAGCCAGCACCTCCCCAAGATGCAGTCTCCACCCCTGACACGGCCAGACCGACTCCAGGTGGCTAAGACCACGACTCTGATGGGCGTCTGGAGCTTGGACATTGTTCCCCTTAATGCTCTTTATCACGTAGGGGCAGCAGGTTCAGGAACCGTAGCTCCGCTGGAGTAGATCAAAGGCGCCACTCCCAGCGTCACAGTAAGTCTGCTGACAGTCGGAGCACTCCAAGAACAACAGCGATTCCTCCTCAACCTACCGTCTTCAGAGGACAAGCCTCCCTTTCCTTTGCCAGATCCCAGAGGGACTCACCTAGGTCACCACCTGACAGTCCCACCTTCTTGGAGGTGAAGAGGCACATACAATTCCTCAATCAATGGGAAACTGAGGACTTGGACCTGAGAGAGCGTCTGACCAGCTTCCTGGGGCTGCCGATTCCAAGCCTCTGGTCATTCCTCTTCAAACAACATGAAGTCTTGCTGTATTATGACAATTGCAGTATGACCGCAGGTTAGAACTGCTCGGAGGTGAAATAGTTAATTTTCCATGCAGGCATGGAACTTAAGATGAACTCAGTTGAAAACTGTCTGTTGTGCTTCAAAGGTAAACTGTCAGATTCTGTACTCCGCCTCACTGAACAGTCGCTCAGAGATTTCTCCTTCTGCTCGGTTCATTTTGTCGGTTTAAAGTATTATTTTCGGTTTTAGCGAAATTAAACACAACTTGATCGGTTCAAGCTCTGTCTGTGGTAATGTAAGTAATAGATAGGTTTACATTAGTTTTTTCTGTGGAACTTGTAATTTGTTATCGGTTCGGTTTGAACCGATCAGGTTATATTAAATCTGCTAGCCCTTTTTAGAGTGTGGTTCCTGGTTCTTGTGGTTCTAAAAAGCGGATTTCATTATGGTTTTCCACGACCCGTGACACTGTTGGGAACCGATAAGGGTGTCTTCTTGGTGGATTGCCATAAGCGGGCAGGATTGGTTAGGCTGGCATTATGTCTGAGAAACCCAAAGAAAAACGGACCCACTGGGTTTCAACACTGTAGTGTTTGTGGGGAAGCTTTTGCTAAGGCTGACCCACACACCACATGTCTATTGTCTGGGGTTTGACCACCTCAATTCAGACTGCCAGATTTGTCGAATTTCCCTGCTGCCACCATAGATAAGAGTTGGTAGGCTCAGGAAAGAGGATAAAAGTCCGCTGACCGGACGGCCAGCCGGTTCGGTACCAAACCGAACCGGAGGGAGTGCCCTCTTGACCAGGGCTATACTTCCTCTGGCAAATGAAGAGCTGGTTCTGAGGAGCTGGTTCCATCAAAAAGGGCTAGAAAGTCAGCTAGTTTAGAGCCAAAGTGTTCTCCCCAACTGCTGGGAAATAGCTAAAGCAATTAAAATTGTCCAGTCTCTCTCTCCAGTTCCAACTGAACCGACACCTTCTGGTAGCGTTGAGTTCGGCGATTCCACGGTTCAAGATTATGATTTTGAGGATTTTTATGAACGGGGAGGGAAGAGGAATATGAGGAGAGTGAATATGGTTTTGAAGATCTGGATGTGCCCATTGATCCGGACATCTCTCAGATAGACACCTAGGGGTTTCTCCTCAAGACTTTCTGAGTCCCTTCTCATTTCATGTTTTATAAAAGTTGCTGAAACTCCAGCTCCTGTTGAGAAGCTGTTGATGACCAGGAGGAGCCAGACTATGTAGAAATGATGGATATTCCAGAGTCTAGGAGACTGTCTATTCCTTTGCATAAATCTTTGGAAAAAGACAGTAAAAGTTTTAAAACTCCTCACACTATACCTCCTGTGGATAAAAGGATGGACAAGTGGTATACCTTATCAGGCTCAGACACTGATTTCCTCACTTAGCAGTGCAGCCATGTGGGGAGGTAGTGCAGGCTGCAGCCTGTGACAAGGCTAATATTCCCCTAGCTTCACACCCCTGAGAAGGACTCCAGGAAGATTGATGCTATGGCAAAGAAACAGTACATGGCAGCATCTTTGGGGCTCAGACAAGCAAACTATATGGCTTATGCTGCTAGGTACCAGAAATCCAGATGGGATACTATGCTGGCCCCAGCAAAACAAGTCCCTGACCAGCTTGCCAGGAGCTGGAACAGGTGGCTATGGATGGTATTGAGGCATCTAAGGTGCAATTTCATGTTGCAGTGGACTCTAATGATGTTTCATCAAAGTCATGGCTATATCTGTGGCACCCATGGGATGGCTTGGCTCAGATGTACTACCTGTCTCAGGACACCCAGTCCAAGGCCATGGATTTTCCTGTTGTGGGAAATTCTCTGTTTGGGGAGCAAATAAAGAATTACATGAAGAAAATGGATGAATATAGGACCACCTATAGGAGTGCACAGGCCAAGGAAGGCAGGCCACTCATCAGAAGCAGCTTCCTAGAGGCAGGGCAGGCCTTTTCATAGGCTTTACCAAGCGCTTCCTCCTCCTCCGCCTATGCTCAGGGGTTCTTTAGAAGAAGAGGCAGGCAGAGGTACAAGCAGGTCTGCTTCCACCCCTCAGCCCAAAGCCCCTGCCAAACAGGCACCCTGATGGGATTGCCAGGGCCGATTCTCCTCTACCTGTAGGGGCAGGCTGGCTTACTTTGTCCAGGACTGGAAGTCTTTAACATCAGACAAGTGGGTCCTGGAAGTAGTAAGCCAGGGACTGGTTCTCGGTTTCAAAAATTTCAAAGCTGAGAACCAGATCTTTTCACCTGCAACTCCATCAGGGCTCTTGTCTTAGAGCAGAGGTCTCTACCCTCCTGGCTCTCAGAGCTGTGGAAGGGTTCCTCCCTGCACCAGGGCAAAGGTTTGTACTCCAGGTACTTCCTTACCCCAAAAGACAGGAGAATGGCGGCCCATCCTGGATCTCAGATATTTAAACAAGCACCTCTTAAAGCCAAAGTTCAAAATGGTGACTCTGGGAATTATCCTACCCTCTCTAAGGCCAGGGGACTGGCTAGTTTCCCTGGACCTCAAGGATGCCTACTTCCATATTCCCATCAGAGGCTCCCATCGAAAGTACCTCAGGTTCGAGCTGCCCTCAGGCCACTACCAGTTCAGAGCAATGCCCTTGACCTCACTTCTGCCCCAAGGGTATTTACCAAATGTCTGGCAGTAGCAGTTGCCTACCTAAGAAGGCAAAGATTGCCATCTTTCCTTACCTGGACGATTGGCTCATAGTAGGCCAGTCACCAGACCAGGTCAAATTACATCTCCAGATAACGCAGCAACTGCTTACCTGTCTAGGTTTCCTTCTGAATCTCTCAAAGTCAGTTCTGGAGCCTGTCCAGCTTCTTACCTTCATAGGCAGAGCTGAACACACAGAAAGCCAGGGCTTTCCTTCCCTAGACAGGGCAAAGACCCTGGTCTCCCTGGCCTCCTCATTTACCCTGCAGGCTCCCGGCCAGCAAGGCACTTTCTGCAGCTCCTAGGGCACATGGCTGCTTCCACAGCGTTGTGCAGGGAACAAGATTTCAGATGAGGGACATGCAGTTACATTTGAGAGCCTTTTTGTCTCAAAGAAAGGATCCTCTTACCAAGTTGATCCCAGTAACTCGAACCCTGATCCAAGCCCTACAGTGGTGGCAGGATCAGACCACCCCTGAGACAAGGGGTTCCTTTTGTCCTCAGTCTCATTCTCTAATCCTTACTACAGATCGTCCCTCTTGGGCTGGGGAGCTCACATGGCGACCTCACCACCCAGGGTCTGTGGTCTCCCCAGGAATCCCTGCTCCACATCAACCTGTTGGAGCTCAGAGCAGTTTTTCTAGCACTTCAAGTTTTTCCAAATCTGTTCAGAATAAGAGTATTCAGGTCAGAACAGACAACACCACTACAATGTGGTACATAAACAAGCAAGGGCACTCTGTCTGACCTTGTGCACGAAGCGATGAGATTGTGGTCTCTGGCTTACTCCCTGAACACCTCTCTTACGACAGTTCACCTCCCAGGCAAGGACAGTGTCCCGGCAGATGCTCTCAGCAGGATTTCCAAGGCCACCACGCAGATGGTCTCTGGATCCCTGGTCTTGGGAGTAGTATTTGCCAGATGGGGCACCCGCAGATAGATCTTTGCAGCCCCTGACAATCATCAACTTCCTCTTTTTGCTGCAGGCCCCCAGTGTTGGGCTCTCTCCTGCTGGATGCCTTAGCCCTCAATTGGGTGGGAAGTTTCTCTATGCCTTCCCCTTTCCTCTCCTGTTCAAAGTGCTAGTCAAATCAGATCCCAATCCTGCAAGGTCATTCTGATAGCTCAATTGGGGCCAGACAGCCCTGGTATCCACTCCTGCTGTCCTTAGCAGTCCATCCTCCCTGTGCCTTCCCAAGAATCACGATTTGTTAACCTGTGCCCAGGGAAGGGTCTGGTACCCGATCTCAAATCTCTCAATCTCAAGGCTTGGTTCTTGAAGAGTTAGAGTTTGCTGATTTACACCTTTCCCAAGGTGTAATGGATATATTGATGGCCTCAGGAAGCCTTCCACCAGGGGCTACCCACAATTCCAAATGGAAAAGGTTTTCCATATGGTGCTCGGAAAAGCATATTTCCCCAGTCTCTGCTGATCTACCCACAGTCCTGGATTATATGGTCCACCTGAATTCTTTGGGGCTGAGACCAGCTACCCTCAAGGTGCACTTGGCAGCTGTGTCTGCTTTTATTTCAGCAGGTAAATCCTCTTCTTTCAGCTCATCCCATATTTTCCAAGTTTTTTAAGGGGTTGTTGCACACAACCCTCCATTCAGAGATCCTGCCTCTGCCTGGGATCTTAATGTTTACGTTGCTCAGCTTATGCAACCCCCTTGAGCCTTCAGCTGAGTTCAAGTACTTGACTTGGAAAACTGTGTTTCTGGTAGCCATCACCTCTGCCAGGCGCATAAGTGAATTACAAGCGTTGTCAGTGGAGCAGGAGTTTATCTCTTTCCACAGAGATAAGGTGGTCCTTGGACTAACAGAAAGTTCCTGCCTAAGGTGGTTTCAGATTTCCACCTTAATCAATCTATTTCTCTTCAGTGTACTTCACTGACCACTCCTCCTCTGGGGAGGGAGGCTGCACAGCCTAGATGTGAAGAGAGCCCTTAGTTACTACATAGAGCATACCAAGGGTCATAGGTTTGACTCCTCCAACTGTTCCTTGCCTATGAAGTTGGGAAAGTGAAGCCAGCCACTAAGATCCATTGCCAGGTGGATTGTCTCTTGTATCCAATTCTGTTACAAGAGAGTTGGGTAAGTTCCTCCCTCAGGCGTGAGAGCTCACTCTACCAGAGGTACAGCTGCTTCTCTGGCTGCTGCCAGACATATTCCTATTCTAGAAATATGTCAAGCAGCTACCCTGGAAAACAGTTCACACTTTTACCAAGCATTACTCCTTGGACATCCAGGCTAGGAGTGATGCTCGGTTTAACACAACCGTGCTTCAGAGCCTATTTCCTAAGTAGGTTCTGTCCCTCCTCCATGGGAGTACTGCTGTGTGTCTGCAATTGTCATAATATAGCAAGACTTCATGTTGTTTGAAGAAAAATTACTCACCTTAGTAATGTTGTTTCTTCTAATGGAGTCTTGCTATATTATGACCTCCCTCCCTGCCCCTCTCAGAACCTCTGTTTTGGGATGTGGGTGGGCAATACAGGGTTGGCATTTTTTGATGCCCACCTTGTTATTTTCACCTATTTTTGGGTGAATTGGTGGTGTTTTTGCATTTTTAGGTCTCTGACTTGAGTCTTTTAGACCAAAAATGAGTGTTTATGTTAGTAGCCAGTTGGCTAGTGTGGTTTACAGCTTCCACACAGAACCTTAGTGAGTTTTGGCTCGTAAGATCTGACAGTTTACCTTTGAAGCACAACAGAGTTTTCAACTGAGCTCGCTCTCTAAGTTCCATGCCTGCATGGAAAGTTAACTATTTCACCTCCAGAGCAGTTCTAACCTGCGGTCATACTGCAATTGTCAAAATATAGCAAGACTCCATTAGAAGAAACAACATTACTAAGGTGAGTAATTTTTCCTCTGGTGGAACCTTTTGAAGATGTCCCGAAGTGGCATGGAAACACCCAGTTACTATGGCGGCGGTGCCCAAGAAAGTTGGACTGCCTTTACGGTCTCCCAGAAATGAGCCTCCTCTTGGTGAGCAACCTATGGCGGAATCCATAGTGCTCACTGTGGCACATGGCAGATTGCAGCAACCTAGGCATACCAGATCTTACTTGAATGGGAGCTTTTGCAGCAGGCTACATCATAAGGACTATGCCGTCGGGCACTAAGACCCGCAGAAAAATTCTTAGCTAGTAGTACCCAGCGAGACTCGTCCCTACATCAGCCAGTGGTATAAAAGGGTGGTCCCAGCCACACCCCACACTGGAAAGTAAATTATTTATTTTCACAGACACAAGATCTACAACAGGGCGATACACAGGGTGTGTGGAAAGAATGAGAAGGGACTTGGCAAGGTTGGAGGAATGGTCAAATGTATGGCAGCTTGGATTCAACACAAAGAAGTGCAAAGTAATGCACCTGGGAAACAAAAACCCAGGGGAGAGTACACAGTTGGGTTGAGATACTAACAACAAGAAAAATGGAAAGGAGCTGGGGTAGTCATATCAGGCGACCTAAAGGTGGGCAAGCAATGTGAGATGGCAGTAAGGAGGGCTGGAGGATACTGGGATGCATAGGAGAGGCATCACCAGTAGAAAGCAGGAAGATCTTACTTGGTGGGAGCTCTTGCAGCAGGCTAAACCATAAGGACTGTGCCGTCATGCTAGGACCTCACGGAAAAGTTACTAGCTAGGTACCCAGCAGGACTGTCCCCTGACGTCGGGCCGCCTCCGTCGTCCACCAGTGGTATAAAGAGGCGGTCCCCAGCCACACCTAATTCTTTTCCTGTCGTCGACCCATTCACACTGGCACCATGGACTCCTATTGCTAACAGTCGGCAGCCATTTTCTCTAACTTTTTGAACAAAAGTTTAGTTATTGTTTAACCGCATAATCGGTGCATGTCTTCTTCGTCATCCTCCAGTCAGATGACTGAAATCCAAATGTGCATGTGGGAAGCAAATCCTGGCCCAAGGCGGTCACTCAGCCTGCCTCATCTGCTCGGGGCCCGACCACGATGCCGATTCCTGCCCGCACTGTAAAAATTGCAACCGCCAGACTCTCATCTGTCATCTGAAGTCGCTGAAGGCCTATCTTTTAGAACAGCAGCTGGCCACCATGCAAAAGACCTCCGAGGCCTAGGGTACCCTTCTTCGAGGTCTGGGACTTCCACACAAATTGAAGGAGAAAATATCCAGTGGAAACACCACCATCATGAGAAGGACATCTGTTTGGTTTCCCAATCCAGGTCTCCGCACAGGAAAACAGCCAGCTCAGTCCTCCGTCCCAGAGAGGTCAGACTCTGCTTCCCGCCAACCCTAGTTTCCGTAGGGTTGCGGCCTTGAAACCCTGGCTTTGGTGCATATGTCAGGCAGTGTTTCTTTGGAGCATGAGCTTTGGCCCCGTCCCTTAGTCTTAGACCCTACAGTCATACCTCCAGGTCTAAGTCCAGGGCTTCTGCCATCAAAGGGCAGGCAACAGCCATCATGCTGCCCCTCATCAGGTGAAGGCTTCATCATTGTCTGATTGTCGGGTGGACCCGGCGACAGGAAGTGGTGTTCAGAACTGGAGTCTTACCATGATGCCAGCTGTCTGAAGTATCGGGCGTCAGACTCCCTGCGCTCCACCCCTAGCGTCCGTGAAATCCTTGCCTTGAGGTATTCCTGCTGCCGGAACCCCAAAGCTTCCAATAGAAGGGCGCAGCAACTTGCCAGGAGATACCTCCCCGGCGGCCAAGCGCTGGCGATGGGCGGTCAGACATCTGGTCTGCCAGTCGACCTGCTGTCTGCTCCAGTGCCACCAAGGACCAGATGCTGAAGAAACTCAGATCACCCGAGCATCGCCCGTCTCCTGAAAAGCTATTAAGTTCGCCCCGAAAAGCCCATCGACAGATCTGAGACACCAGGCCCTGGCCCCAGCCATGGTCTCTCTGTCCAAGTGAAGGACCTTTTCAGTTCCTGGTGGGACACAGTCAAAAGACATAATCCCCAAGGAACCCCAGGTTCCAATGCCACAACCTCCGTGGACTCCCCTAAGCGGCCTCAGTGGTAAGTCGCTCCCTAGGGACAGGTCTCCCGAATAGCGCAGTTATCATTCTAGATCGTCCTCCAGGAGCAATAGGAGGAAGCACCAGCATTCTACTACAGATCTTCCTGTTGGTCATCTGACTCAAACTCATCCATTTCCTCTAGATCCTCAGGGAGTTTTCCTCTCCTCCCCACCACCCTGACCCTCTTGGGGACCCCGGGACAATCCCACCTTCTTGGATGTGATGCGTCGCATCCAATTTTTAAAGCACAGTGGGAAACTGAGGATCTTGATTCAGAAAGAAAGAAGCTGGCTCATTTCTTTGGTATGAATGATCCCAAACCCTTAGTTGCCCACCCTTAGTAGCCCCTTTCAGGATGCTACCAGGCTAGCCTGGAGGCACCCTTGACCCCCTGCCATACCTAAGAAAGCCGGACAAGCTGTATCATACCCCAATGAATGAGCCGTTCCTTTGGGAACAGCAAGAGTGGAATCAGTCGTACTGACTGCTGCTCATGGCAGGATGAAACAGTCCCGGCAGATGAGCTCCCAACTGCTGGACAAAAGAATCCAAATGACTGGACCAGTTTGGCAGGAAGGTCTGTTCCTCTGCTGCCTGCACTATTCATTCGTTCAACTTTTTGGCGCACATGGTGAGTACCAGAAATTCCTGTAGAACAAGGCAGTCGAGTTTGCAAAAGACAGCCCGATTCTGACCCCAAAGACACTCTTACTGTAGATCGGCTCCATTCCAGTCTGGGCGTGGGGAAACCGTCTTGAGTTCATCCTATGACTTGGTGGACATGGCAGCCAGAGCAGCAGCCACAGGGTTTGTATACGGAGGTACTCTTGGCTCTAGGTTTCTGGATTAGACAGGACCTTCAGGATGCCATCATTGATGCCCCATTCCATGGGTCCGTGCTTTTGGTCTGGACATTGAGAAGATATCGGACCTCAGGACTTGGGTAAGGCCATCCAGTCTGTGCATCAGTTGTACAGATCTGAGCAGACCTCTAGCAGACATCACTAGTTTCATTGCCAGGGATGGCAGAAGCCTAAAGAACAGCAACAGAGGTCAACTTTTGCTGTAAGCTCCCTCTCAACCCAGTGGAGCACAGGACCTAGGAATGCAAACCCCAGGTCTCCCTGCCCACCCTGGGCTCCCAACGCCAACTCCTTGCCTGACCCCATGCCCTTGCCTTGCACAGGTAGTAGGGGTCAGTTCTCACTACCTCAACTGGTGATCTGCCATCACCAGCGATGCGTGGGTCCTCCAGTTGATATGGCGGGGTCATGTGCTGGAATTTCTGCAGAAGTCCCTGGACAATCCCCAGTCCAGATGACCTACTCCCCTCCCACGCTGAGCTCATTTGGGAGGCGGTACAGTCCCTGCTAGATAAGAGGCAGTAGAACCCGTTCCAGCCCCACAGTGGGGGAAAGGATTCTACTCCTGTTTCTTCTTAGTTCTTAAGAAAACTGGGGATCTGTGCCCGATTTTGAACCTGAGCCTCTTGAACAATTACATGGAGTACAGGAGGTTCAGGATGGTCAATCACCTTGCCATGCATTCTTCCCATGTTGAATCAAGGGGACTGGTTCTGCTCCCTGGACATGCAAGATGTCTACCTCCATAATTCTGGTGCTTCGGCCACAGGATGTTCCTGAGGATCTCCTTTCAGGAAGGCATTTCCAGTTTCAGGCCTTGCCCCTGGCCTTTCCTCGGCACCACGCATGTTCACGAAATGCCTAGCGGTAGTGGCAGTCATTCCCGACACCATGTCAGAAGTTACAATACTTAGAGGCAATCCTAGACACGGGCAATAGGAAGGCCTTCCTCTCGCCAGACAGGGCAGTATGCTTTGCTCTTTGGTCCACAAAGTTTCAGCTGCTCGCCAGGTCCCAGCTTGGACCATGCTCCAGCTCCTAGCCATATGGCGACCATAGTGACCGTTCCCTCAGGACATCTGTTTATGAGGGTCCCTCATTGGACTCTCAGTGCAATGGGATCAGAGGGAGGACGATCTCGACCAGCCAGTCTTGATTTCCAAAGCAGTGAAGCAGACTTTCTCTTGGTGGCTCTTTCCACAGAATCTAGAGTCTGGAGTCTCTTATCAGAGAGAGGCCTCTTTACAGGTTCTCACAACCGATGCCTCAGGCCTAGGTTGGGGGCTCATTTCAGAACCATCAGACTCAAGGTGCATGGTCTTCTCTAGAACTGACACTCCACTTAAATATTGGAGATGAGGGTTGTTCTGTATGCTCCACAGGTTTTCTCCTGGATCTTCGTCAGGCCCCGTTAGTGCAGACAGACATGTGTTATTTACTACATCAACAAGCAGGGGAACTCACTCCTCTCCTCTTTGCTGGGAGTCTGAGTGTGGTTCTGGGCTCTAGACCATGGCCTATTGCTCATTGCATTGCATGTTCCAGGGTCCAAAACACCTTGGTGAAGCCCTAAGCCAGTCTCTGTCAAAGACTCACAAATGGGAACTCCTGCCATCTGTAGTAGATGACCTCTTCCAAAAATGGGGTTGTCCAGAGCTGGACCTTTCGTGTCCCTGTGCAATAAAACTGCCCAGTTTCTGCTCATGATCACAGCTCTGGTGTTTTGGCGAGACACATTGTCCCTCTGTTGGATAGGGATGTTTCTGTATGCCTTCCACCTTTCCTCTCCTGCAAAGAGTTCTGCTCAAATTCTAAGTGGAAGGAGGATATGATTCTCGTATCTCCGCTTTGCCCTCATCAGATATGGCTCCCACTACTGCAGTAGCTGACAGTGGAACTTCCATTTCCCCTGCCCTTGTCCTCCTGATTACTGTCGCAAGAGCAGAGCAGGTTGGTTCACCCAGACCTCTGGTCCTTACATCTGCTGCAGATGTAGCCACTGCACGTTTTGGAGGATCTCCCAGAGTGGCCAAGGTCTTGGTTGCAGCTAGGAAACCTTCCACTAGGGCTACCTACGCCATGAAGTGGAAGCACTTTTGCTTGTGGCCTCCAGTCAGGGTCTGGACCCTCTCCTGTGTCCTCTAAATGCTATCCTCGAGTATCTTGTCTCTCTGTTAGACTCTGGCCTCCGATATTCCTCCATCAAGGTACACCTGTCAGCAATTTCTGCCTAGCATGTGCTAGTGGATGGCAGGTATGTTGCCCAGACAGATCTGGCCGAACATTTTGAGGGAATGCTTCACCTTAAACCTCCCATTAGGGACCCCATCCCTCCTTGGGATCTTTTGTTTCTGTTTGAAAAACTTACATTGCCTCCCTTCAAACCCGGCTGTGGATTTCTTGCTTCGTTTGCTGTAGTGGAGAGCATTGGTTTTTGCCGTCACTTCTGCTTGGAGGATTTCCAAGCTTCAGGCACTAATGGCTAAGAGTCATATTTAATTTTCCACAAGGACAGGTGTCCTTGAGGACTAATCCTAAGTTCCTACCTAAGGTGGTGTCCCAGTTTATCCTTAATCAGGTCATCCGGCTTTTGGTTTATTATCCGGGGCACACTAATTGGAGGAGAGACTCCTTCACAGTCTGGATGTATAGAGTGCTTAGAATACTACATTAACCGTACTCGGAATTTCAGACGATCTGACCAATGTTTTGTTTCCTTTGCTCTGAGAACCCTGGGGCACCTGTGGCAAAGCAGACTCTGTCCAAATGGCTAGTCCATTGCATCACCTTCTGTTACAATAAATACAACAAACCCTTACCGGGCTTAGTTAAGGATCATTCCACCAGGGTGTTTCTGCCTCTTTTGTGGCATCCCAGAGTGTTTCTGAGCAGACATCTGCACAGCAGCTACTTGGTGCTCGGTGCACACCTTTATGAAGCACTACAGCCTGGACATTGCTTCCCATCGGAGAGCTGGATTTGGGTTAGCGGTACTTCAAGGCCTGTTGTCTTGAAGCCTCTCCCGCTTTTCAGTTTTCCACCTCCCAGTCCGTCTGGGATCATTTAGTACTGCTTTGTACTCAGTCCTTATGGTGTAGCCTGCTGCAAGAGCTCCCACTTGAAACAAGATAGTACAGTTACGTAAGAACTTACAGCAACAGTAGATCTTGAGGAGGAGCTCTTGCAGCAGTCTTCATTCCTACATCCTTCCCCTGGTCTTTTTCTCCTTTCTTTCCTTACCCTAGGCGGGGTTTCCACTAACCTCAGTTCTCTATGATTTGTCAGCCGGGTCTCTGGTGGGAACTGGGGTTTGGCGGGACCGCCTCCTTTATACTATTGGCGGAGTCGGGGAGGTCTGGCGTCAGGGGCGGTCCCCTCTGGGTACTGCTGGCTGAGTTTTCCGTGGGGTCCTGGTGCCTGGTGGCATAGTCCTTATGGTGTAGCCTGCTGCAAGAGGCAGTATAGCATAGTGGTTTAAGGCACTGAGCTGCAAACCTGGAGATCTGGGTTTGAATCCTATAGCCCCACTTGCGTGCTGTGTGACCCTGAGCAAGTCACTCCAACTTCTTTGTGCTCCCAGGTCGCAGTTGTAAACAAGCTTTCAGCTTAGTCGTCTCTCCTGGTTTAAAAAGAAAAGCTCCTTTCAAAGATCTGTTATTCGTCACTGTACTTTCAGCAACTTGACAAAGAGTCTAGAAAATAGACCAATTGGAGTAAAGAGTATGCTTCGATCCACCTGTAACATTAGGTCCTTAAACTCTTGCTCATATGGTCATGTACCAGAAGTGCCTGTGGAAACAAGCTATGGACCTCACAAGACCCAGCCAGACTTGCAAAGAAGACTCGGCTCTTGGCAGTGTTGCAGTCTGGTTGAATGTGGGCAGAAGCTCGTTTCTCCTCTTATGATGCAGCGGACACTGCATCCCTGGCGGCTACCTCCGCTATGTCCTAAGGCAGCACTCCTAGTTAAGGGTGTCCGGCTTCGGCAGGACCTCCAGGACACCATTATGGATCTGCCCTTCCAGGGCCCCATTCTTTCGGCAGGAAACCGAAAAAATTTATTCAAGGCCTCCAAGATTCAGATATGGTGGTGTGGAGGTTCACAAGATGTACAAATCTGAACCCTACCCTCCTAGGCATAGGTGCTTTCCAGGCAGCAATCAAAAACAGCCACAAAGGGAGGGTTTAAAGGAAGCACCCCCTCAAGGCACAGGCTGTCAGGGACAGTGCACTGCAAGCAGTCCAGAGCCCCCTTCCGCCTCATCCTGACTTCTTGCCCCCCAGCCCCTCTGCAGAGCTGGCGGGGTTCTTTCTTTACCTCACAGGATTGTCCAATTTCACCACAGACCAATTGGTACTGCAGCTCATAGAAAAGGGTTATGTTTTGGGCGTTGCCACCAGACAACGCACCAGTCCTGTCGACCTGCTCCCCCTCCCACGCAGGTCTCATCAGGGCAGAAATCCAGGCCCTCCTGTCTAAGCGAGCCATCCAAATAGTTCCAGAACCATAAAGGGTACTACTGTCACTTCTTCCTGATGCTGAAGAGACAGGGGACCTTTGTCCCATCCTAGACCTCAGTCAACTGAACCTTTTATAGAGTACAAAAGGTTCAGGATGGTGAAACTCCAGGGCTTCTTCCTTGCTACACCATGGAGACTGGCTCTGCTCCCTCTATATGCAGGATGCTTATGTGCACATAAATATTCTGCTGTCTCACAGGAGATAACTCAGGTTCACGTTTGAAGGGCAGCACTACCAGTTCAGGGCCCTGCCTTTCAGCCTATCTACTGTACCTCGGGTGTTCACCAAGTGTCTAGCGGTGGTGGCGCAGCTGTCAGGAGACAAGGTCATTACAACTACGCTTAACTGGATGACTGGTTACTGTCAGCCTCATCCAGGGAACAAGGCTGCCGCACACTGAGGTGTACCTTCAGCATGTTTGAACCTTGAGATCACATTGAATCTCCCAAGTCCACACCATGGCCATCCCAGAGGCTCCAGTTTATAGGAGCCATCTTGGACACATTTCAGGGGAAACTTTCTCCCCGCAGACTGGGCAGACTGACTTCAAGTACTGGCTCAGGATAATCTCCACAAACCTAGGTCCCAGCCAAGACTGTCCTACAGCTCCTGGGGCTAATGGCCCTGCTATAGTGACTATACCCTTGCTCGTCTCCACATGAGGACCCTCCAGTGAAACCTGAGTGCAGTGGGATCAGCGCCGACGATCTCGACTAGGAGTCAGGATCTCAAAGGCTGTTCACCAAACCCTATCATGGTGCTGACCCTCTCCTGTTTATCGTTGGGGGCTCTATTCAGCAGCTCCTCTCCTCAGCAAGTTGTCACCACAGACATGTCCAGCCTAGGATGGGTGCCCACTTCAGGAACCACCAGACTAGGGGTCTTGGACTCAGGCAGAATGCTTTCTCCACATAAATGTACTGGAGATGAGGCGGTGCCTTATGCCTTACAGGCATTTCAGTGCAAACTCCTTACAGGCCCCACTTTAATCCAGACAGACGACCATGTCAGTGGTGTTCTACATCAACAGGCAAGGGGACACATTCTTACTCCCTTTGTAGAGAGGCCATGAGGGTCTGGTACTGGGCGATAGACCATGAACTGGTACTTCTGCGTCACTTCAGGCCTTCAAAACATGCTCATGGACAGCCTCAGTCAGTTGCAGTCCAAGCCCATGAATGGGAGTTGCTACAGGGCATAGCAGATGACCTTTTTCAACAGATGGGGCACTCAGAGTTGGACCTCTTTGCATCCCACTCAACGTCAAACTGACAAGTTTTTGTTTGTTAGTGCCGGGCATGGCGTTTTTGGTGAGATCGTTGTCTTTCTTCTGGACTGGGAAGTTCCTCTCTGCCTTCCTCCTTTCCCTTCTGAACGAGTTCTGCTTAAGTTACAGTCGGAACCAGCAACCTTGATTCTGGTAGTACCGTTCTGGCCCAGACAGAGCTGGTTCCCCTTCTGCAGCAACTAGCAGTGGAACCACTGGTTCCTCTTCCGCTATCCTCTCACTTGCTATCCCAGGAGCAAGACTCTCTACTGCACCCCAACCTCAAGTCTCTGCATCTCCATGCATGGCTCCTGCAGACTTAGTAGGAGCAGGTTTGGGGTGTCGAGGTTACGGAAGTATTGGTGGCAATTCAGGAAACCATCTACTAAGGCCACCTACGCCATGAAGTGGAATTGGTTCAGCCTGTGGGCTGCTGGCTGCACCTGGATCCATTCCTGTGTGAGGTAAATTGGGTTCTGGAGTACCTGTTATCTCTGTTGGACTGGGGCCTTAGCTGTTCCTCCCTAAAGGTACACTTTTCGGCTGTTTCAGCCTATTATGTGCTGGTGGGTGGCAAGAACTTGGCCCAGCTTGAACTATCAGCTACCTTCCTGTGAGGTATCCTGCATATTTAGCCCTCCTATAGGATCCTTTCCTCCATGGGATTCGTTGTTCATGTTAGAAAAGTTGGCGTTGCCCCCATTGGGAGCGACGCGAGTTGCTCTTTCTGTTTTGGAAAGCATTATTTTTAGTTGTTGTCACCTCAGCCCGGAGGATCTCTGAGCTTCAGGCTCTCTATGTAAAGAGCCATACTTGGTTTTTTCACAGGGACAGGGTGTCCTCCGTGTGAATCCTAAGTTTCTCCCAAAGGTGGTGCCTGAGATGACGCTCAACAAGACATCAACCTACTGGTTTATTACACTGGAGTACTCCAACAAAGGGGAGGCATTATTGCATAGAATCCTTTGGTATTATATTGACTGCACTTGGTCCATCAGGAAATCTGACCAGTTTTTGTTTGCCCAAAGGATGTCGGGCTCACCAGTCACTAAGCAAACCTTGTCAAAGTGGCTGCTCAGCTGCATTGTTTTCTGCCATGAAAGCATGGAAAATCCATGCCAGAGCCTGAGAGAGACCATTCCACTAGAGGATCTCTGCCTCTTTGCTTCGCTCAAAATGTGTCTGCAGTGGACCGTGGACCTCTGTGCTGCAGCCACCTGGAGTTTAGTGCACACCTTTATCCGGCATTACAGTTTGGACATTGCTTCCAGACAGAGGGTAGGCGTTGGCCTTGCTGTCCTCAAGGGCTTCTCTCCTGATTACCCAGGGATTTTGCTTCTGTTCCACGCCCGTCTGACTTGGCGGAATCCTACTACTGCTTGGGACTCAGTCCTATCTGTCATTACCGTGTTATTATCAACAACTCGGTTCCCTCCCTAATTCTTCTACTTCTCTCTCCTTTTCCTTCTCCACCCTCCCTTTACTCTTTATTTCAGTCATCTTACTTTTGATATTCCTCCGCACTTTTCCTCCTTTTCCCTCCCCTTACAAGATCCCCTCTTCTCCATCTCCTCTCTCCTTTGCATCTATCTTGTACTCTCCTTCACTTTAAGCATCCTGTTGCTTTTGTTTCAACTTTTTGGCTGTAGTTTCTCTACTTTTAATGATTTCTCCAGGTTGCGTTTATAAATATTACCTTTTTATGTTTTATTTTGAGCACTATGTACCATATACTTTTATGTACCAAGATTTTATGTATGTAATTTCCATTGTCCATTATCGTTTTCAGGACTTCCTTATGAATGAGCTTGCTCAATGGAGTTTTCGGCAATAAACTTGAACTTGAAGCTGCTGCAAGAGCTGTGTCTTGAAGTAAGATAGTACGTTACGTAAGGACTTACCGTAACAGTAGATGTTCGAGAAGAGCTCCTTCCCCAGTGCTTTTCTGCGATTATTCCTTCAGAATGGCCGAAGCCTCCTCAGTTTGTCCAATCCTTTAAGCTAACAGAGTGTCTGGCGGGTGAACTGAGGTGGTGCCGGGGACTTCCTCCTTTATACAGTAGGACGGGGTGGTGCCGATTGGGCAGTCCTCTGCCTTGGACTGCTAGCTAGAAGTTTTCCATGGGGTCCTAGTGGCATAGTCCTATTTGTTATTACCTGCTTTAATATCTCTACTTGAAGATCTACTGTTACGGTAAGTTCTTGCGTAGCTACTTTCTAGAGGCATGGCTATGGTACACTATCCACAGTCTGGCAGTTCCATTGGAACACGATGATTGGCCAGGTCTTTAAGCTGAGTTCTCATCACACTGGAGGATATATCCCCAGCTCCACCCCATAACATCAGATCTTTCTTTCCGTTGGAAGAACAGGTCACCACCTTGCGCTCCTTTAAGGATTTTCCTCTACGTTGTTGTTGCACCTTTACTGATCTCTAAAGTTAGTGAGTGTTTGAGATTTACATATTAGTGGGTAGTACGTTTTTAGAACTCTGTGATGGAGTTTATGTTCCTTATAACCACAGAGTTTTCTAGTAGAATAGAAATGGATTGTACCAACAAGGACATAAACTATATTATACAGATCTAAAATGGTCTTCAGCACCAAAGTGAGAGTCAGAAACACCCACTGAATGTACTTCAAGATCAGTAAAGAGAATCTGAACTACAGAAGTATTTAAAAACAGCTTCTACAGAACATACAGGCTTGCAGGTTAAATGCAGATCTCCTTAAGAGACATGTGCCAGTGATCTCCTTTCTTTGAGATTACTGTCAATTCCTAGTTATAAGTTGGTCACCAGTAGGTACCATGTAATGAAAGTAAACACATCTGTCTGCTTCCGGGAGCAACGATTCAGAGGTTTTCCCAAACCTGAGTTTTCCTCAGGAAGACTGACTTCTTAAAATAGTATTAGCCTATTGCTTGATGCTAATCCATAGATTAACAGTAATTTGATTGTCTTTTGATGATGTTGTGTTGCTATTGATTGTATTGTATAACATCGTATGTGGTTCTTAATTGTGGAATGTTCTGCTGTTTCTGTCCTGCCAGAGCTGCCTCTTACAAGAGAGGGCATTTCAATGATTGCTTGATCCAGATTAAATTATATAAAACAGTTTAACTTGGGATTCTGCTTGTTTTGCAGCTTCAAGAAAACCAAGATGAAATTGAAAATATGATGAATTCTATTTTTAAGGGTATATTTGTACATAGATATCGGTGAGTATATAAGCATTGTGCTCCTGTTGCTTAAATTATAGTAGTGCTAGACTGGTGGGGAGGGGAGCAGTTTGATATGATGCTACTTTATTTTACTTCTGTTAACTTCTCTTCCTTTTTGTAACCCCCATGCTAGCACCCCTGGGTTTGGATCTTCCCTGAATTGAGGATGAGGATTCAAGTCCCCTAAAATGTTAAGATTGTTATTAAACTGTCCTATACCAGCTCATGTTTTGCATACAGAATGCCTTTTTGTTTGGTCTGACTTGGTCCCCCTCCTTTTTTGCTGTTTTGTTCCTGACACCCTTTGGCATCCTCCACTTTTGGACCATGCAGTACAGCAGTTTGTTTTGTGTCCCATATTCTGTGCTGCCACCCAGTGACTCTAGCTCCACTACCCTTCACAGACGAGGATAGCACCCTAGCAGATGCTTAGACCTCATGCTGACCTTCAGGCTTAGGTTACAAACTGTGATTAGTGGCTTGGCAAGGATTTTCCTAGCTGCTGTACTAGGTATATGAGCGGTCATATGGAAGTGTACTAGATAAATGGTGGAGGGTGGTGAGGAAATTAATTAAATGAAGGAGTCTCTCAGGTAATGTACTAGATATGTGATGGGGAGGTTGTGTACTAGATCCATGGTGCAAGGTGGTGAGGAAATGAACTAGCTACATGAGGGAGGATTCTCAGGAAATGTACTAAATAGGTGATGGTGGTTGTCAGGAAATGTACAAGATATGTGTGTGTGTGGGGGTTGTTAGGAAAAGTATTAGAATATAAGAGTGGAGTGTGGTCAGGAAATATACTATATCCATGGTTACGGAGGGTTGTCCGTAAAAGTACAAGACTTGAGGGTGTAGGATTGTTGGTCACTGTGCTAGATAAATGGGGTGGTTGTCAAGGACTTTTTTTTTAGATGCGTGGTGGTATAATGGCCGTTAAATGTACTAGATTTCATTGGTGGAGGTTGTCACAAACCCACTCAGCAGGTCAGGCCCTCTACTTCCAAAGTGCCAACCTCTAGGCGCAGTCTTGTGAACAGTGTAAAAGACAACGTAACCTTCTTGTCTGTTTTTGTGAGTTCAGATCAACCTTTGGTCTCAAGTTCTGGAGGGACTCAAACTGTTAACCTCTTGTTAGCATACCCAGTGCACAGGTTCAGATATATCTGTCTTCCGGGCCAGATATCTTTGCCCTCACAGGAACCTAACCAGTTATACAGAGATGAACCTTTTAAATTTTAATAAAGACCTCAGATTTAAAACACTTCTCTTTCCAGTTTGGTATCACCATTCAAGCTTATATTTAGTATCTGTAATAACCATATGCTTTTCTTACAACAAAAAGAAATCAAAGACAGGCCAAGTAAGTTCTAAAAGAATTTTACTAAAATAGTTAAAATATGTAAACATAAAATACAGAACTCAGATTCACAAGTCATACAAATCTATTAAAAGAACAAGGTTTTAAACAGTGTAATTTCTACTACAGTACTTGGTCTCTAAATACTTGGTGTCTAAATACTTGCTTAAAACTGCTCCCAAGATGTTTCATGGTCAGTCTAGGTAAAATGTGTCTCTGTGAAGTAAAACAGACTAAATTAAAAGCTGGCTTTACCCCACCTCTTTTCAGGAGGTCACCTAGCTCTTCCCTGTCAAGATGTATGAAAATATATATCTTGTACAAAAGTATTACATTCTGCAACTTCAGCATAATTCATGTCCTTCAAATGACATTGTTTGATCCCATGCTGTATC
This sequence comes from Neoceratodus forsteri, assembly GCA_016271365.2. Taxonomy (NCBI): domain Eukaryota; kingdom Metazoa; phylum Chordata; order Ceratodontiformes; family Ceratodontidae; genus Neoceratodus; species Neoceratodus forsteri. Next base: position 573,324,170 of record CM028137.1, read on the forward strand.
CTCCCTCACACAGGCTTCACATGGACATTTACAACCTTGCACCCTGTGTAACAACCTAGGTTCCTCTCCATCATAAACCTTCTTTATGATTTCTCTCTAACAAAATTAACTTAAACAAGTCTGTAATTAACTCAGAGAAACAGGACCCTTGATTAAAGTCTTCCATGTAAAACATTCTCTCTAAAAACTGCATGGTGTGAACTCACATGCTGTCAGCATTTTCTTATGGCTTGCAGCTTTCAGCTAAAATCTGGGGGATGAGTAAGGTCAAAAATCTGGGGGTGGGGGATGAGTGAGGTCACTCCTAGAGCATTTGATTTTCAGCAGAAAACATTCTGTAATACATTTTATATTAAAAAGAAATGATACAGCACTCAGAGCTGGCTATCTATGTCACACTTCTCCCCACCTAGCCTGAATTTGGGGGATCTATCCCCTACATGGGATGAGCTTCCCAAATTGTTTCACTCCTCATAGACCCTAGACAGTCCATCTGAGTTCTGGTTCTTCGCTCCAGCCCTATGTAAGATTTTTAGATCATAGCCTTGTAAAGCAAGACTCCATCTTAGTAGTCTGCCATTGTTCTTTCCCACTTGCGTCAGCCAAACCAAGGGGTTGTGGTCAGTCTGCACCACAAAATGCTGCCCATACAAGTATGGCTCTAGCTTCTTTAGGGCCCACACTATGGCAAGACACTCCTTTTCCACTGAGAATGCGCTTGCTCCCTGGAAGCAGCTTTCTGCTCAGGTACACTACTGGGTGATCTATCCCTTGGCTGAATGCCTGGCTCAGTACTGCCCCAATACCCACGCCTGAGGCGTCCGTCCTGAACTATAAAGGTTTTGCTATAGTCAGGGCTTGTCAAAACAGGAGCACTGCACATTGCCTCCTTTAGTCTGGTAAAGGCTTCTTCACAGGCTGGGCCCCAGGTAATTTTCTTTGCCATCTTTTTCTTTGTCAGGTCAGATAGGGAGCAGCCAGGGCACTGTAATTGGGTACAAATTTCCTGTAGTACTCTGCTGTCCCTAAAGCTCCTGACCTGCTTCTGGGTTTCTGGTCTGGGCCATGCCTGAATCACCTCTGTCTTTATTTGGTTAGAGACGGAGCTGTCCCGGCTTACCACATGCCCGAGTATGCCACTTCTCCGGCCACCTGGCACTTCTCGGCTTTGACAATGAGCCCGGCCCTCTGTATTCTGCCTAACAATTCCCTAAGGTGGGATAGGTGTTCCTCCCAGCTGGTACTAAAGATGGCAGTTCATCCAGGTATGCCGCGGCATACTCCTCAGGTGGATGTTAAAGATCCATGGCACTTATCGAAGAGTAGGAAATTTCCCCAGTGTCCTGGTCAAATTTCCCTCATTCACTAAAAAAAAACACCACCAACAGCTTAATCTGGTTCAAGGTCAGTTGGCATTCATCTGTATCCCACTCCCCGAGTCGTGCCTGAAAATATGCAGGATTTGTCTAGTGCACTTACCGGTCAACAAAAACTAAATAAATAAAACCATTTAACACTTGGTTCACCAACCTTTGGAAAGTGTCTGGGGTGTTCTTAATTCGAAGAGCATTACTTTAAACTCAAGAAGCCTATCTGAGTGATGAAGGCCAACCTCTCCTAGCTCTGTCTGTCAATTCTACCTGCCAATACCCTTAGTCAGGTCAGTAGTCGTAAGGTAGGCCGCCCCTCCCAGCTTGTCCAGGAGTTCGTCCATCCGGGGCATCTGGTGGGCGTCTGACTTCGTGACTGCATTCAGTCCCGATAGTCCACACAGAAGCAGTAGAGCCATCTGGCTTAGGTACAAGGACTGCAGGTGAGGCCCAGGGCTGTGGGATCTCTGGATTACCCTAAATCCAGCATATCCTCCACTTCCCTCCCTAATGTCCTTTTAGACAGCCTCTGACACCCGAAATGTATGCTTCGCCATGTGGGTGTCTGTGTCCCTGTCTCCACATCGTGTGTCACTAAGGAGGTTAGTCCAGGCTGGCACTAAACAATGGGGCATAGTCTGCTAAAACCTCCCTTACTTTCTGGATCGGTCCGGACCTGCTGGAGGAACAGTTTACTGCCTCCACAGAGGACTTCCGCTTGCTCTCCTCAGCAAATCCAGAAGGGGTCTCCTTAAGTCCGTCCCTCCTCATGACTACACTGCAAACACCATGTCAGCCCTATTTGCATATAGCTTCATCATGTTGACATGGTACATCCTTTCTGTCTGTCTACGGTTAGGTAATTCCACAATGTAGTTCATGTCATTTACCTTCCTGACCACTGTTGCGGTCCTGCCCACTCAGCTTGCAGCTTGTCTTTCCGGACCGGCATAAGGACCATGACTTCCTGACCCACCATATGCAGGCGAGCTCTGGCTCTGCGGTCGTACCACACTTTTGTTTCTGTTGGGCAGCTGCCAGGTTTGCTCTGGGCTGTCCCATAAGCTCCTTCAGCCTTTCCTAAACCTAAGGACATAATCCACAATGGGAGTTCCCTGGTGGCGTGCTTGCCTTCCTAGTCCTCCTGGATCAAGTCTAGGGGCCCATGTACTCAGCGTCCATATAAGAGTTCAAAGGGGAAAATCCTGTTGACTCTTGGGGCACCTCCTGTATGCAAACAACAGGTGGGGAAGGTATTTCTCCCAGTCCCTCCCATGCTGTTAAGCAAACGCCCGGAGCATTGACTTTCGGGTACCATTGACTCGTTACACAAGACCATTGGCTTGTGGGTGATATGATGTCATGCATCTTGCACCACCCGCGCCTCCCATAAACATTTCATCAGGTCCGACATGAAGGAACCCCTCGATCGGTGATTACCTGCTGCGGAAACCAACATGGGAGAAAATCCCAAGTAAGGCATCTGCCACTTTCTGTCCTCACTGAGGATAGGGACTGACTGCCTCTGGGTGCTGGGTGGCATAATCCACCACAGTCAGGATGAATCTCTTCCCGAGGAGCTGGGGGTATTCAAGGCCCCACAATATCCATTCCCACCCTCTGGAATGGCTCCTCCACTACGAAGGGGATCAGGCGGCTTGGGTTTTCTTGCCCACCTTCCCTATTTCTTGGCACCAGTGACAAGACTGCAATCTCCTTCACCTGCTGGGTGGAAGTTAGGGCAGTGAAATTCTGGGCTAACTGCTGCATAGTTCGTGCGATTCCCAGATGACCAAGTAAGGGATTATCATGGGCAACCTTGAGCAACTGCTCACGATATCCCTGGGGAAGACAAGCTGCCTGCCTAGCATCCTCCCTCTGTCTGTACTGCCTGTATATACATAAGTCCATTTTCCCAATAAACCTTATGTCTACTGTCACCTCCCTGTCTGTCCTCCGAGTCTGCCCAAGCCTCAGCTTCTCTCAACTAGGATCACTCTTTGAGCAGCTGCAACCCCTCACACAGTCCCAAGGCATGGGACAAGTCCCTTCCATCATTAAACTGGGGTCCCTAGCACTAGCGTCAGGGCCTCAGGATCACTGTCAGTCCCAGCCCTCTGACAAGGAGTCACTCCTCCCTCTTGGAGTAACCCTCTGTAGCTGTGTTGTTACTTGCCACCGGGAAATTTCTACCCCTTTTATCACTCTCCCATCTGGAGACACAGGCTGGGGAACCAGCCTCTCAGTGGTTTTACACTAGTTTCTGTGGGGTTCAGGGTGTTTTCCCTTGCAGCCTGGCACGGATAACTGCACATACCACCCCTGGTGGAGATTGTTACTCAGGATCATATCCACTGCTAATGTTTTGGCTACAGCCACCTGTTGCACAGTTCCCTTGTTTCACCCCTAGTCCAGGAGAACACTAGCAGTGGCAATGTTTTCTCTTCCTCAGTAAACCCTTGTGCAGTTCACGTATTTATTGGGTATAAGCTGACTAGGGCTGTACCAGATCCCCTTACCAATGTCAGGGATGCCCTGTGTCTCTTAACCTCTGCGCCTATACACCATTTACTGTGACTGGGTGCATGTGTTCCCTCATGTTCACTGGCATGCTCTCAAGGACACACAAAAACCCACTTCTTTTCTAGCACCCTGTTGTGTATTTTGGCTTTGCCATTTTGGGGCACTGTCTGGGAATATGCCTAGTTTCCTTACACAGCCAACATGTATTTCTTACTTCAGATAAATCTTTCGTTGAAACCTGAGGCTAACTGGTTTCGTTGGAGCAGTGAGTGTTTAGCTGCCCTAAAGGTATGCTTTTCCCTTTCTGCTGCCACACCCACCCCATTAGCTCTCAGAGCAGGTCTGCTCTTGGCATAGCGGTCTGAGAGTTTAGTAGCCTCTTGCACTGTTTTTGGATTTCGTCCTCTAGCCTGGTTTTAGCTCTGCTGGGCATGCCCAGTAAAACTGTTCTAACAAAATCACATTTTCTGTTTTATCAACAGAGGTTGCCTCAGTTCCTTCCCACCAGCGTTTTAGAAACTGGCGTTGTTTCGTGACTAGCTCCTTGTAGCTCATATCAGGCTTCCTGAGCTTACAGAACTTAGCTCTGTATGATTCAGCAGTTAATTCAAACTTTTAACAGTGCAGCTTTTAACTTGCTGTAATTGTCACTGTCCTCATTGTTCATTTGACCCAGTGCATCCGAGCTTTCCGGTAAGTAGCGGGGATAGCTGGAAGCTCCAGGACTCTCTAGGAATTTTAGCCTGAATACAGACTTTTTCAAAAGAATTTAAAAAGGCATCCACGTCCTCCCTTCCTTAAACTTGTTTATTAATTTGATTCAATTTGTAACCCAGTCCTGCAGTCTCAGTTAAACCTAAGCCACTTACCTGCTCTGGTGTCGCTGGTCGGAGTAACTTCTCCAGTTCGTATTGCCACTGGCGTTCCTCTCTCCTCTCCTCTGCCTCTCTGTTCTCTCTCTCTCTTCTCCTCTGCAGCTCACTGTCACGGTCTGCCTCCCTCTTGTCGCTCTGCTTCCAGTTCCATCCTCATAACTCAGTTTGCAGTTTGAGTACCTCTGGATTCAGGATACTGGCGACCATCCCTGCTGCTGTGGCCCTTCACTGACAGTGGCCCTGCTGTCCTTTTCAGTCACAGTCGGTGAACCTGCTCTGGATATCTGCTACCATCAGAGCCTCTATGAAGTTCTGCTTTTGGCTGTCACCTCAAAGCGGGACTCCCTGTCCCCACAAACTGTTCAGTAATCTACAGTGTGCCTGCTGTAGTCGGAAGCCATCTTCTTCTTCCCTGACTACGCTACTCTGACTCGACTTTACAGAAAAAAAAAAAAAAAATGGGTAGGAACTGGACTGTATGCCAAGTGATATACACTACCGATCAAAAGTTTTAGAACACCCCATTTTCCAGTTTTATTGAAATTTAAGCAATTCAAGTCCAGTGAATAACAACCTGAAATGGTACAAAGGTAAGCGGTAAACTGCTAGAGGTTAAAAAAATAAAAAGTTTAGGTTAGCAAAACTGCTGTAGAAATTGCAAAGAAAGCCAAGGTGTCAGTGAGTACAGTTTCCTACACCATCAAAGGCACTTGGAAACTGGAGGAAACTCTGACAGGAAGAGGTCTGCAGACCCAAAGCCACAACAGAATCGGAAGACAAGTTTCTGAGAGTCAACAGCTTGCGTGATAGGCGGCTCACAGGACAACAGCACAGAGTGACTGGCACCCTGAACCAAAAGGGCTACCACAGCATTTTGCAGCGCCATGCAATACCCTCTGGTCTCGCCTAGTTGGTCAGGGGTTCATCCTACAGCAAGATAATGACCCAAAACATACCTCCAGGCTATGTCAGAACTACCTTCAAGGAAAATAACAAGACGGTAGGCTTCAAATCATGGAGTGGCCAGCACAGTCTCCAGACTTAAACCCCATCGAGCTGGTTTGGGATGAACTGGACAGAAGGGTGAAAGCAAAGCAACCTACAAGTGCAACACATTTGTGAGAACTTCAACAGTGTTAAAGAACTTCCCTAACAATATTTGATGTCCATTGTAGGAAGAATGCCACGAGTGTGTTCAAGTGTTACAGTATATCTGCAAAAGGTGGCTACTTTGATGAGTCAAAATTTAGATTAAATTTTGTTAAACAAAATGATTCTATGATTTCTTTTTATCTCCAATTGTTTATTTGTTCTGTGCTTTAATTTTAGAGTACATTGAGACATTAACCTCGTAAATTTCAATAAAAACTGGAAAAATGGGGTGTTCTAAAAATTTGACCGGTAGTGTATATAGTTCTGTTTCCTTTTAAAATAAAACTTCTTCTTTCTTTGCAGAGAGCTTATGGGTCTCAGCTGACGAGAACAGTAAAGCTTGTGATACCAAAACAATGCCACCGCTGCCAACCAATCTGTCACAACCCACTCAGCAGGTCAGACCTCTACTCCCAAAGTGACAACCTCTGAGCGCTGTCTTGTGAACAGTGTATCAGACAAGGTAACCCTCTTGTCTGTTTTTGTGAGTGTGGATCAACCTTGGTCTCAAGTTCTGGAGGATTCAAACTGTTAACCTCTTAGCAGCATACCCAATGCACAGGCTCGGATATATCTGTATTTTGGGGGGCAGATATCTTTGCCCACAGGCACCAAACCAGGGATACAGAGACAAAGCCATTTAAACTTTATTAAAGACCTCAGATTTAAAATGCTTCTCTTTCCAGTTTGGTATCATCATTCAAGCTTATGTTTAGTATCTGCAATAACATATACTTTTCTTACAACTAAAACGAAGTCAAAGACAGACATAGTAAGTTCTAAAAAGAATTTTAATAAAATAGTTAAAAATATGTAAAATGCAAAATACAGAACTCTTATGTTCACAAGACATACAAATCTATTAAAGCAGCAGTGCAAAATGGGTTAAAATTTGACCCCACCTTTTTTCCTTCCTAATTGATACCAGATGTCTTCTAGTTTATTTTGGTGGTGACATTTTCAGTTTTATTATCATTTAAGAATTTTATGAAAGTTTTAAAGTAATTATTTCTCAAGACAAAAGATGGCTGTCTCATTTTCCCATAGAAAAATATTAGGACCCGAGGAGGAAAAGCGTCAAAACAAAAATGCAGATGTACAGTACACAGCATAGGAAGCATTCAGAAAACCCAGATCAACAGTTCTGCCAGTAATTTTATAACCATAGCAGAAAATTGGCTTTCTGGAATAACTTTTTTTGTTGCACTGCTGCTTTAAAAGAACAAGGTTTTAAACAGTGCAATTAGTACTACAGTACTTAGTCTCTAAATACTTGCTTAAAAGTGCTCCCAAGATGTTTCGTGGTCAGAGTCTAGGTAAAAATGTGTCTCTGTGAAGTAAAACGGACTAAATTAAAAGCTGGCTTTTGCCCCACCTCTTTTCAGGAGGTCACCTAGCTCCTCCCTGTCAGGATATATGAAAATATATATCTTATACAAAAGTATTACATTCTGCAACTTCAGCATAATTCATGTCCTTCAAATGACACTTCGTTTGATCCCATGCTGTATCCTCCCTTGCACAGGCTTCACAAGGACATTTACAACCTTGCACCCTGTGTAACAACCTAGGTTCCTCTCCAACGTTATAAACCTTCTTTATGATTTTTCTCTTAACAAAATTAACTTAAACAAGTCTGTAATTAACTCAGAGAAACAGGATCCTTGATTAAAGTCTTCCGTGTAACACATTGTCTCTAAAACAGAGTGTGTGAGAACTCACATGCTGTCAGCATTTTTCTTATGGCTTGCATCTTTCAGCTAAAATCTGGGGTGGAGATGAGTGAGGTCACTCCTAGAGCATTTGATTTTCAGCAGGAGACATTCAGTAATACATTTTATATTAAACAGAAATGATACAGCACTCAGCTGGCTGCCTATGTCACAGAGGTTATCTGAAAATGTATTAGATGAATTGATGGAGGGTGGTCAGGAATTATACTAGATTCAAGGATTGTCAGAAAATGTACAAAATTAATGGGTGTAGAATGATCAGGAGATTTACTGCATTTATGGGTGGAGGATGATCAGAAAATGTATTGGATTTATGGGTGGAGGATGGTCAGAAAATGTATTGGATTTATGGGTGGAGGATGGTCAGAAAATGTATTGGATTTATGGGTGGAGGATGGTCAGAAAATGTACTGGATTCATGAGTGGAGGTGGTCAAGGACTACTGATTTCTCTGGAGAGTGGTTAGGAAAGGGAAATTATTTAACAAGTAGACACACTAAGCTGAAGCTTGTATCTAGAGTGCGACCTGAGAGCACAAGGAATTGATTTGCTCAGGGTCACACAGTATGCGAGTGGGGGCTGTGGGATTCAAATCCAGGTCTCCCAGCTCGGTGCCATAAACCACAGCGCTATACTGCCTTCTGCTTAGAAAATGTATTAGATTCTTGGATTGTGATGATATAGAAAATGTACTAACCATGGCAGGGATTTATTTAACTCAAAAATTGATTAGCGTTTTGCTCATAAAAGTGCTAAACATTGTGAAAATGCATAGCACTTGCCTCACTGTGTTTTAACAAATATAACACTTCTAGAAAACCTATATAAATACTTTCTGTACAGTTAGCATTGTCCCAAAAAAAACTGCCGATCAATTATTTAAAACCCTGCATGGATGGCGAATGGTCAGGATGTACTAGATTCATGGCTGGAGGATGGTCAGGAAATGTACTGGATTCAGTAGTGGAAGACAGAGGTGCTCAAAATGGGTGCAGTTAGTCACTGAGAAATTTGGCGGTTCCTGTGCTTTGCACTGCCGAGAATTTGCGTAGTTCTCTGCAAAGTTGGAAATTTCATAGTGGGGAAAAACTCTGTGGTAGCTTTTCATTTTCAAAGTGGAATCTTTGTGGCCTTTTGTCCGTTGCAAAAGTTCTTACTTGTGAAGAAAAACCTCTGTGGTGACACCCTTAGTTCATGAACTACCACATTGTGGAGGTGTACTTTTTGTCTCTTTTTGTTTTGCTTTGTTTTGTTTAACTGAGAAGTACTTTTTCTAGGGTGGATATAGTTCACTATCCTCACATTGGCAGTTCCAGTGAAAATGCTGATTCACCGGAAAATCTTCAAGCTAAGCTCCTCCCTACAGCCAGGTGGTATATCCCTCAAATCAGCCCCATGGCGTCAGAGTTTCCTTTCCACTGGAAGTGTTGATTAGTCTCCTTTACAATTCTGCACATTGTAAGCTACAGTAATAGCAGTGAATTAGCATTTCTGTTTTTCCTTCTAATACATCGGTTTCCTGAACTTTGTCTTTGCCATTGGTTAGGCTTCACCTTCACCGATGGAAGATGGAACGTGAAAAATGAAGCCAGTTCTCAGCTTTACATTCTACATCATGTGCCACCACAAAATGTTGCATATAGACCCACATGTGTCTTGCCTTATCCTGTCCCACCTTTTCCCTCCCACCCAGCCACCAAAGAGTAAGTATAAATCCCTCACCCCAGCCCTTTAGCATCTCAGCCCATATTCTTCCCCTGACCCACAAAAGAAAATACAGTATTTTTATATGTTAATCAGTTATCCTCCCTCAAGCGTGAAGGCACCTCACCCATCCCCTCCTACCTAGTCCTCTAGACACATTAAAGTACCACCCTTCCTTACTGGCTCACATAGAACCCCACTCCACCTCCATGGCACCCATATTTTTTTATACCTGTTTGATCCTGTGCCATCACTTGCTTCTTCCTTCATGTCATCTCACTTTTACCATACCAGCAGTGTCTACTGCTATCCTCACTGGCTATGACAGATCCATATGTAGTGGGACCCTAGAGTGTTAGCATCTGTCTTTCAGACAGCTTATCATACATGGTTTCTTCCACCATTTTCTCCCTTGTATCCTTCCCACCTCCACCTGGTAATATTCAGTAGCTAATTGTTGGCCTGCATGCACGTACACACAGTCTTGCAGGGGAGCAAGCTCCTGGTCCTGCCTGCAGGTATTTCTGTAATGCTGGAAGCCACTGCCAGTCCTCCTTGTGTTAGATGCAATGCTGAGCTGCTGCTGTCTCCGCCATTGCCTGCCCCAATACGGCTCGTCGAGTTTGCGCCTAAACCTGAGTGGCCAGTACAGTTGTACAGTGCCCTTTGCTTGACCATCAGGGGCCCCATGGCATCCATTTAATAACTGAAAAAATTGCTGGCCACTGGCTCCAGCCCTTGCTCCACCTCAGCCAGCTGCCATCTAAATGAATGGGAGCTGCACTGAAACAGTAGTATTTTCATGCACTTTTATTCAGACATTAGATGATTGATGTGGTGTTTGGAGTTGTAACCAGCCACTGTGTGTGTGTTTTTTTTTTTTTTTTGGCTGCTCCACCGCACCCTGGCCGGTCTGTCCGGGCACCCACAAGGACCTTCTCATCCTGGCAGCTCCCAACCCCACCACATTGCAGTCAACCCAGGTATCCTCGATGTATCCCTTCATCGGGTGGGTCCCTTACCTCAGGGGATGAGCCCCTTCACAACCCTGGGTGCTGCTGAGGTGGCAGATAGAGGTCCCGTAGCCTAGCAGTGAGAATCCGGGAGGTCACACCCGGACGTGGCCAGGGCGCCATTTTTCTGTTTTCCCCGGGAGTGGGCGGCCACTGACATCAAGGTATGCTCGGACATCTGCCACCTCCCCAGTCATCTAGGGTCTGATGTCCTGCTATGCTCCGGCTTCCAGCAGGCGCCTAGCTGCATCCCCACCCCACCGAAGAAGGCAAGCTGTCACTGGCGCCTATCCTTCTCCCCTGCCGGCTCTTTCAACCACCTGGGTCCAGCTTAATGGAACCCAGGTTGCTGGCATCGCAGATGGAAATCCAACCGTTGAACCGATGGGCCAGCCTGTATTTTTAATTATTGAAATGGGTGCTGTAAAGCCTGGAGGGTAGGGTAGGGGCTACATGGGCTGAGGTGCTAGGCCAGCTGCGAATGGAAGGTACTTTAACTTATCTAGTGGGTTGACTAGGGGAGAGGTTGGTTAACCAAGAAAAACATCTTCTGTTTTTTTTTTTTTTTTTTTGAGGGGTTGCTAAGAGTGCTGGGAACTGGAGTTATTTTTTTGGTGGCTAGGGAGGCTGTGTAGGTGGATGAGTGGGCTAGAAAGGTGCTACAAGCGTAGGGCAAGGATGTTGGATGTGTTTTTTCTTTAAGGAAATTGTACTGGTGAAGCTGGAAATTGTCGAAATCCTAGATTTACATAAAGCTGCTTGTAGCACAAAGTTTGATACTTCAGCAGTTTGCTGGCGAGTAAAACTTTGCAATATCATTAGGAGGGATGGTCAGGAAATGTTGTAGGGACATGGATATGTTGTTCATCCACACTCATTGGCAGGTATCCTTGCCGCTTTAAATCTTGCGGAAGGTCTTCAAGCTTGCTCCTCCCACCCACCGGGTGGTATAACTCTCAGCTCCGCCCATGACGCCAGATCTTCCTTACGCTTGGAAGCTCAGGTTCCCTCCTTACGCTCTGCGTTTGAGACTAGTTCCTATTTCTCCGTTTGCGGATTTAAAAATAAATTTTGCGAAAAGACTTCAGATCTTCTATCCCGCGGCTGCGATGGACAAATCGACTCCAGTTTGGAGATGCCCATGCGGGTGAAAGATGTCTCGGACGGATCCACACTCCACGTGTGTCTACTGCTTAGGCCTTGAGCACGACCGCAGGCTTGCGACCTGTGCTCATCTTTCTCGGCCCACGTCCTCGAAGACCGTGCTGCCCGATTGCAACTGGGCCGTCCGAGAAGCGTTTCCCTCGGTGAAGTCAAGGCCGGTTGGCGGTATCCTTGCTGACTTTCAATCGGCAGATCAGCTCGGCGGATGGTACGCCCTCGAAGAGGCGGTAGCGGGCCGTATCTTCCTCGGCCGCGGCATTTATCCCGCTGTCTCTGGGTTCTTCCTACGGGCTTCTTTTAAGGAGCTTTGTCTGTCCCTCTCCACTAAAGGAAGGGCCTCGTCTGTGGGACCTTATTCTCGGTCCAAAAAGAGGACAGGGGTAAATCCCCTCCGTCGGCGCTCTTGGGAGCGGAAGGTCCCTCTCCCGGGCCGTCGACCGTCGGCCCGATCGACCGCTCGGCCGGCCACTGGCCTCACGGTGTCCCCGTCAGGTCAGTTGACCTAGACTCCCACACCGATGAAGTCGAGATTTTTCTCGACCCGTTAGACGGGCTGTCGCGCTCTTAGCAGGGATTCCCTCTCCCGGTTCCCCGGGAGGAGTTGAGATCCCGTTGGCTCGCCTGTGCCTCCGGTTCCGGAGCCCTCGGATGGACCATCCGAGGCGAAGGAGTGCGGTTCCGCCAACACCTCCCGCACCGACCTCGGAAATTCGGGTCTCTCGGTCTCGGACCTCTTGGCGGTCCAGCCGATCCCACCGTCATAAGCGGTCTCGGTCTCTGCACCACGGTGGCGGGCGTCGCTGCTGGTCTCGTCCTCCTCCTCGGGCGAGGAGGCTTCAGCGTAAGTACGTCGACGATGCGAGGACCTTATGTTGCAACAGCTCCTCCTGGCGGGGAGTAAGCCCGACCCGTCGCCTTCCCGGCCATTAAGTGGCTGTCACGGGCGGCCGACACAACCTCGATTTATCCGAGGAGCCTATACCCAGGCGGTTGTTCGGCCAAAACCAGCTGCTCCACCGATTCCGGTGGAACCTCCGCCTCACAGCCACCAACTGGGGCTCCGTCCAAGGATTCTCGGTCGGCTAAGGGTCTACCCCATCGGCTGTCAGTTACCCTCACTCCCGACCGACCTCGGCAGGTGAAGGTGGCTCAGGCCAGAGGCAGCTCTTGAGGACTCTTCGAGTCGAAGATGATTCCTCCTTTTCTCCAAGCGACTGGACTTGGAGTCTTCAGGAGGTCAGTCAATGGGCGATAGCCCGTCGTCCTTCCTAGGACTGCTTGGCTCATCTCGAGTCACGGGATGGGCTCGAACCCATTCCAAGCGGGCCAGGTATCCCTCACGGAGATTCTGGACCGAGGGATTCTCCGGCCAGAGCCTTTCCGGTGGCGAGGCCATAGTGGGTCCGGCACTGGAGCTTTGCGGCGCCCTGCTTCCTGCCCTGCGCCTTGCCAGGATGGCCAGGAAGTATCTACGGTCCCTACGGTTCCTTGTCTGGTTTTTGGAACATCCCTCTGCTGAGGGTTGGTTACCGACAGCGTTTTCCGGCGCCCGGTAGCGCCAGGGATGTGGACAAACCTCCTGACAAGGAGTCCAAGAAGTGGACTATGTCGGGCGAAAAGTCTCGCTGCATCCTCTCGGCCTTCGTCAGGCCAGTTCGCCGTCCTCATGGCACATTTTCTCATGCCCTGTTGGGCTCCTGGATGAGGTCATCCTCATCTTCCGCCAATCTGCAGACTACGGTTAAGCAGGTGCGGGACCAGGGCAAGCAGTGGCCAAACAGCAGCTCCAGACTGCTTTGGATATAGGGGACTCATGTGCCAGATCGGTGGCGGCCGCAGTGGCTATCGTCGGCGGGCTTGGCTGAGGATATCCACCTTTGCACCGGATACCCAGCACAAGTTGGCGGATGTTCCCTTTTGGGGACTGACCTCTTGACCCTGGGGTGGAAGGTCACCTGCAGAGGATCGAGAAGTCCAATGCTACCTTGGACTCGGTCTCTTCGCTCAGAAGGACAAGGCCGCAAACCACAGCCTAAGCCCTTTAGTCCTTCTGTGCCCCAGCCGCGCCCCAGCAACGTCAGGGCCAGCAGGCTCGGCCTTGGCATCCCAAACCCAGGCGCGGCTTCCTCTAACAGGAGGCAGGGAGGAAAAGGCCCAGGAGGTCCCTCGGCGGTCCCTCCTCCAAGCCTGCCCAGTGGCAGGCTGGGGTGTCGCCATTCCCGTCACCTTACCCTGGGTCCCCGTGGGACCACGGACAGGTGGGTCTTGGAGGTGGTGGGAAGAGGCCTGCCTCTGGAATTGAGCAGGCACCACCCTTCAGAGCCGTCGCCCCTCGGGGGCCGGGATCCCCAGCCTCACTGGCGGCTCGTCGAGCCGACGCCGCCTCCTCCTCCAGAAGGAGGCGATAAGAGAGTGGTGGACCCTCCTTCAGACCCAGGGTTTGTGTCCAGGTACTTCCTGGTTCCGAAGCAGACGGGGGCTGGCGCCCCATTCTCGACCTACGACCTAAACAAGTTCCTAAGGTCTCGAACCTTCAGGATGGTCACTCTGGCTCAGATAATACCATCCTTGGAGCGGCGTGGTTCTGCTCTCTGGACTTGCAGGGCCGCGTTTTCACGTCCCTATCCGTCCGTCTCACCAGAGATTCCTTCGCTCGAGCGGAAGGATCCTCTTCGAGTTCCAAGCCATGCCCTTCGGCTTGTCTCCAGCTCCCAGGGTCTTCACCAAATGCATGGCAGTGGTGACAGCATTCCTGCGCGCCGAGGGGTCCGGGTGTACCCTTACCTGGACGCACTGGCTGATAGCAGCTCCTCCAGGAAGGAGGCGGAGTGGTCAGAGATCTGGCCCTCCAGGTCTGCTCTCAACTGGGCCTCCTTATCAAGCGAGGCCAAGTCGGAACTCGAGCGAAGCAGGTGATTCTATTCATCGGCGCAGCTCGACTCTCTTCGAGCCAGGCGCGGCTCCAGCCGGACAGGGCGAGGTTCTTTCCTCCTTTGCCCGATCATTTCTGGTTGGGCATTGCGCCTGCCCAGGACTTCCTGCGTCCTGGGTCTCATGGCGGCCTGCACCAGCGTGGTCCGTTGGGCCCGCTGGAACATCGTCCCCTTCAGTGGGGACTGGCCAGCCAGTGGTCTGGCAGCTCGATCCTTTGGACCAGCTTGCAGTCGGTGACACAGGGGATGTGGAACGCTCTCCAGTGGTGGACCGTTCCAGATCATTTGCAGGAGGGCATCCGTTCGTCTGCCCGAGCCGGACGGTCTCTCTATCGACCGATGCCTCTCTGATGGGTTGGGGTGCCCATCTGGGGAACACGGGCTCATGGCCTCTGGTCCCCTGGAGTCCGATGCCACATCAACCTGCTGGAGCTCGAGCGGTCCGCCTAGCCTCACCGCCTTTGTCTGCTCCTCCGGGGTCAAGTGGTCCGAGTCCAGACGGACAATACCACGACCTTGTACTATCTAAACCGCCAGGCGGGGCCGCTCCATGCTTCTATGCAAGGAAGCTCTCCGCATTTGGTCACTCGTGCGCAGCCTGGAGCGGATCTCCTAGCCATTCACGTGGCAGGAGCCTCCAACACCCTGGCCGATGCCCTGAGCGGATAGGGGCTGCATCCCACAAGTGGTCTGTCCTGCGGAGTAGTACAGCATCTGTTCTCCCATTGGGGCACACCTCAGGTGGACCTGTTTGCCTCCAGGAGAGCAAGGCTGAGTCTGTTCCATGCCCGCCCCTCAGCAGGGCTCGCTGCAGGGATGCCTTCTCGAGGCAGTGGACCCGGGCCTCTTTACGCCTTTCCCCATTTCCTTGATCCACAAGGTGCTTCTCAAGGCGAGGAGGGACAAGGCGCAGGTGATTCTGATAGCCCCAGACTGGCCTCGCCAGTTCTGGTACCCAGATCTCCTAAGTCTCAGCTCCAGGACTCCATGGCAGCTTCCAGCTCGCCGGACCTGCTCTCAGTCAATCAGGGAAGGTGTTCCATCCGGACCTTCAATCCCTGCACCTGACCCTGGTTCCTGAGGCGGCTAGAGTTCCAGGCCTTGGGTCTTTCCGACGAGGTCCTCAATGTAGTTGGGCGTCCCGTAAGAGTCGACCAGAAAATGCTATGCCTTCAAATGGAAAAGGTTTTCCATTTGGTGTCAGAGCAAGGGCTTGGACCCTTCCTCCTGTTCCTTGGCAAGCATCTTGGACTATTTATGGTCCTTTCTAGTCAAGGGCTTAGGTCGAAGCGACCCTAAGGGTGCACCTGGCAGCCATCTCTGCTTACAGGCGCGGGCGGAGAAAGCAGTGGTAAGCGCAGGAGGAAAGGTGGTCTGGCGGCTCTAAAGGCCTTGATCACATTTCCCTCCAGTGCGGGAACCGCCACCTCCGTGGATCTACTGCTGGTACTGGCAAAGCTCATGGGCAAGCCATTCGAACCTATGCACAGGTGTGCTCTCTCTCACCTGTCGTGGAAGACCGCCTTCTTGGTGGCTATCACGTCAGCCAGAAGGATGGGAGAGCTCCAGGCGCTTTCCATAGAGTCTCCTTACCTGGTCTTCCACAGGACAAGGTTGTCCTGCGCCCACGAAATTCCTTCCGAAGGTGGTGTCGGAGTTCACCTTAACCAGGTGTTGACTCTGCGGTGTTCTTAATCACACCTCGGAGGCGAATATAGGCTCCATACTCTGGACCCTAGAAGGCGCTCGCTTATTATAAGGAGCGCACGGGTTGAAATTGGGAGAGGTTCGCCAGCTGTTTGTCACCTACGCTTGAAGCCGATCTGGCAGACCTGCAGCTCGACGGACGATAAGTGGTGGGTCACTTCCTGCATAGATCTCTGCTATAAGTTGGCGGGCATGGAGCCTCCCAGAGGGATAAGAGCTCATTCTACCCGCCATACTGCTGCAACGTGGCTGCTTCCAGGGACGCCCTATCCAGGAAATCTGCAGGGCTGCTACCTGGAAGTCAGCAAACACCTTCATTACCATCGACCTTGAGTCATGCCGGGATGCTGGTTTTGGGGCCTCGGTTCTCCAGTCTCTCTTTCCCAAGTAAGTATTGGGGGTGTGCGTCTTGCCTCCCTCCTCCCACGGAGAACTGCTAGAGTCTGCCAATGAGTGTGGATGAACAACATATCCATGTCCCTAGAATACAGGTTATCATCTGTAACAGGAGTTCAGGAATGGTATATGTTGTTCATCCACACCGACCCACCCGACCTCCCTCAAGCTCGACGCACAACCTGAGCTTCCAGAAAGGGCCAGATCTGGCCATGGGGCGGAGCCGAGAGTTATACCACCCGGTGGGTGGGAGGAGCAAGCTTGAAGACCTTCCGCAAGATTTAAAGCGGCAAGGATACCTGCCAATGAGTGTGGATGAACAACATATACCATTCCTAGAACTCCTGTTACAGGTGAGTAACCTGTATTTCTTGATTAGTGGGTGGAGGATGGTCAGGAAATGAGGGATTTCCTTTCATCAGAGTACTTTAAACTTGCAGTTTCTTTTAATCCAAGAACATTTTCAGACCCTTTTTAAGGATGCAATAGTCCCTTTCCTGGCCCAATTTTCCTGTGAATATTTATAGCAGTGTTTCTCCCAGAAGGTTTTAAAGCACGGTGGCATTTGTTGAGCAGCACAAGCATGATCTGCATTGTCCCATCTCTGATCTTTGATTTTTCCCCGCTTCTATCCTTTTCTTCTGTTCTGCAGCTTTCCTTGTAGATTACAGTATGTCACCTTTCCTTCACAGTTTTTACTCTTTGAGTTCCCCAAAATGCT
This sequence comes from Neoceratodus forsteri, assembly GCA_016271365.2. NCBI lineage: Eukaryota > Metazoa > Chordata > Ceratodontiformes > Ceratodontidae > Neoceratodus > Neoceratodus forsteri. Next base: position 573,341,461 of record CM028137.1, read on the forward strand.
GTCATTGTAACAGTATTGGAGAGTAGGTCTGTGATTTAAACATAGGCAGAAGCTTGGAGGTTGCAAAAGGTGGGGCTCAGAATGAAAGGATGGGGAGACACCCACATACACAGCTCGACCTGTTATAGGAACAAAGCAGCTGTTTCTGAGTCCAGTTGTAGTCTGTCCATACCGTTATTATAGTGGTGATGTAAATTTATATATTCTTTGAGGATATTTCCTCCATTAGTCCACACTTTTGGAACTGCAGCCGCTAGGACCATTTGGAAACTTTTGCTAGTCAAGGGCAACCTGCGACAATGTCGATGTCGGCATCTATGTAAATGTGGGCAGCTCCATCACTTCTGTTCTTTTCTTTTCCATCATCAGCATCGTTGGAACTGCTGAAGGAAACGTCATCGACTAGGCATTGACATTTATTCTTATTACTTTTTTATAAGTATATTTTATCATTTCTTGTTGCAAAAATAGAAGGACCCTTTATTTCAGTTTTGTAAATGTGCAGAGAAAATTAACAAAGACATGGATTGTGTGTGCTGCTCGGCCTTTCTCGTAATGGGAGGACTTGAGATTTGCCAGATTCAACCAACCTGTCCAGGGCGTCATTGACTCTAAAGTTGTGCAGGCGTTGGTTTTCAGAGATGATGCAGTGCATTCTGCATGGCTTGCATATGACCCCGAATGGGGCCTCCAGAACTCTCAAATGCCATCAGCGCATGCAGACAGCACATTACAGCATCCTCCTTCTCAGAAGCCACTGGTGTTCTTGGGGCACACTGCAGCTCCTGTCATCAATAGGAACATCAGTGATGAGGTAGACTGTAATCCTGACCATTATATGTCCTGCATTAGAGGATGCTATCTTGCGTGGTACAGACTGAACTCACTGCCTACAGTACCAGAAAGGCTGATGAGCAGTATCCAGACCCATTTGCTAAGCCTTATGCTGCCAGACAGAAACTGACTCTTTAGTCATTATAGGGCTCAAGCACCTAGACATGTGAGTACTTTGACTCCTGTTAAGAAACTTAGGATGCTGAAGATGTTGGCAAACGATGTATTTATTTATTTAGTTTTTGTTGACCGGTAAGTGGCACTAGACAAATCCTGCCTATTTTCAGGCACGACCTGGGGAGGGATACAGATGAATGCCAACTGACCTTGAACCAGATTAAGCTGTTTGTGGTATTTTTAGTGAATGAGGGAAATTTGGCCAGGACACCGGGAAATTCCCTACCTGTTTCGATAAGTGCCATGGGATCTTTAACATCCACCTGAACTACCACCAATCCAAGCAGATGGGACCTCGGTTTTAACGTCTCATCGAAAGGCGTCACCTCCAAGTGCAGCACCCCTCTCACGCTGCACTACAGTGTCTGTACTGGGATATTAACCCAAGTGCCAGATGTGGGAACTGAACCCACAGCCCTCTGATCTCCTGGCCTCAGAGGCGAGTGTGCTACCATGCCTTTACCTCTCTAGCCCTTTGAATTGCAAACTGCCAGGGACCCTGATGACCAAATATCAAAATAGCCTGTGCAGAACTGCAAATGCTGCAGCCGAGCTTTGCTTGAGGGCTCTGCCAAGAATGAGTTACTTAACTGTAATGGCTGGTGCTGAGGTTGTCAGACTTTTGCTTAGCTCAGCCTACAAGATCTCTGATGCCCTTCCAGGGATACTGCTTTTGCATGTATATATGGCAGTATTCTTGGATCAGGGTTGCTGGTTTTATAAATGATATGCAACAAGCAGTTTAAAGGTCCCTTTTAGAGGACAAAACTGTTTGGTTGTACATCCAAACTGACTCTCAGGTCTGTCAAGGCCCTGTATCCCACTTCATCTTGGGGTCATGGGAGGGATGCTTATCACCAGCCTGCTGCCAGAAGTAGCCATGTCAACCATCAGCAAGGCAGAGTAGAGGCGATGGCACCATGCCAGGTCCCCTTCCCAGGTGCCCATACAAAAGCAGCCAAGGCAGTAGGTACTGGTGGCACTTGCACCACCAGTTCCGCATGATTGTTTACATAATATCGTCCACTCCCAATGTTACTTCAAGGAGTGATTGTTAGGGGCAGATTCTCCTGTATCTGAAACTGTAGCAGGGAGATTACAGCATTGCAGGCTATCATTCCCTATCACAAACAAGGGAATGGCGTTGTTTCCTGGACATGAAGGAGGCATACCTTCCTGTTAGAATTAGAAACACTCCCAGGCAGTTTATCCTTGGTAGGGAGTATTACCAGTTCAGGTCTTGCCCTTTGGGTTGGGTTCTGTGCCATGGGTCTTTACCAGTTGTCTGGGCAAAAGTGGCAGCAACTGTTCTCAGGAAGGCCTCTATGTCTCTCCCGACCTGGACGACTGGCTTTGAAAGTCAGTTCCAGCGAAACTCTTCTAGTTAATATTGTCTCAGAAAAGGCACTTGTGGAAGGATTTGGGAATTGCAGTACCGTTGCCAAAGGAATGATGACTCCTAACAGTGACTACAATACTTAAGAGTAGTCTTTGGATACAGAGAAGGGTTGTTTTGTGCCACAGGACCGAGCAGACAACCTGATTGCCTAGCGCACACTTGGTAATCAGGAGTCTCCTAGCTGTGACCTTTGGGACTATGCTACTGCCAGTCTTTATATGAATCCTCAGTGGACACTAAGGGTCTCTTGGGCAATAAGATTGTAGTAATGGGGTCCATCAGACAAACATTTCCCAGATCTCTTAAAATGTCTTGCAGACAGGTTAATCAGGTCACAGTCTCAAATTTACAAATGGGAACTGTTGACCTCCGTGGTAACTGACCTCTTCAGAGGATGGGGTCAACTAGAGTTGAACTTTTGTGCCCTCACACAATGCAGCACTGTAACGATTTCTGCTTGTCTGTTCTAGGGCTTGAGTTGTCTGGCGAGACGTGCTGTCTCTCTTTTGGAAAGGGAACTTCATATATGCAGTTCCCAATGTCAGTGATAAAGAAGGTGCTGTTCAGGCTGTGGATGGAGAGTTGCACTCTCATCTTCATTGAGATATGGTTTTCACTTATGCAACAAATGGCAGTGGAGTGTCCTGTCTCCTTTCCACTGTGGCGGGTCTGTTTTCACAGGCCATGGGATCCCTGGTTCATCTGGACAGGAAGTCCTTACATCTGTATGCATGGTTTCTGAAGAAATAGCTATGGCTCATTTTAGGGCATCCCCAAAAGTTGCCGATGTGCTGACTGCAGTTAGAAAGCTCTCTGCAAACATACCTATTCCTTGAAATGGAGCGGTTTACTCTGTGGGCTGCTTTCAAGAATTGGGACCCATTTACATGTCCAAGAAATGCTCTGCTGGAATACTTGCTGTCACTGTCAGACTCTGGTCTACAGTATTCCTCACTAAGGTGCTTTTGACCACTATTTCAGCTTTTCATACACCTACTGATGGTTGTACAGTGGTCCAATCACAGGTGTGCCGTATGTGTCTAAGAGGTATTCTTCATATGAAACCACCTAGCCGCAATCCAGTCCTACCCTGGTACTTGAATTATGTGCTTGGGAAAAGGATGCTGGCTCTTTTGAGCTGGTCTAGAGTTGTGTCCTAAGTTTCTTCTCGTGGAAATTATTTTAGTTGCAGTTACTTTCTGCTCAAAGTTCAGAGCTGTAGGCTCTGATGTGTGAGCCTCATTATTGCATTTTCCACAGAGTCTCTCTGCACACAAATCCTAAGTTTCTTCTGAAGGTGGTAGCTGAATTTATACTGAATCAAAAGGTAGGCAAGGCAAATTTTATTTAAAAGAAGCCCATCCGGAGGCTCTGGGCCGTACATTAATCAAATAAATACAACACAACACCATACAATCAATAAAATATACAACTTCAAACAACTAAAACCTTATTTTGCTATGCAATTTGTTTCCTTTTAAAATTAAACAATATAAGCGTATAAAACATAGTCAGGGAATGCCTGATCAAATAAAAAGCGTCTTAAGGTACACCTTCCTGTTGTTACCCTTGGCATGCCGATCAGGGTGAGGCACTGCTCCATGCTTTAGATGTACATAGAATACTCAAACTATGTGAATTGCACCAAGGACTGTAGAAATCCTCTCAGCTTTTGTTTCATTCGCCCCTGGAAAGAGGGTGCTCCTGTGTCTAAACGGTGCCTGTCCAAATGGCTGGCACATTATATTACGCTCTATTATAGGAAGTCACGGTAAGAAACTTCCTGTTGTGGTTTGTGGTCACACCACCAGGGATTAGCCACTGGGTTGCTTGTTTCAGAAATGTTTCTGTGACTGACATTTGTGCTGCAGCCACATGAAGCACTGTCCATACGCTCACTAAGCATTATAGTCTGGACATAGTCTCTCATAGACATGCTGGTTTTGGGCTTACAGCAGTCCAAGACCTGCTATCCTAAATATATATCGGACTGTATCCACCTCTCAGTTGGGGTTTGGGACGGATTGGGAAATGTTGCAAAGGTGTGGTCTGATGGAGGCGATGCCCTCTAAGAAGACAGAACAGTTACATATTTACCTTAACAGTAGATCTTGAGAGAATCTCCTCTTAGTCCCTGCCATCCTTCCCTTTGTCCCACTGCTGCTTCAGGGAAGGTTGCATCAAATGTCATGCAACTGAACCTAATATATTATATATCCATCCCTGTGCCTAACGTTGTATGCCTTGGCTGGTCGTATCTCCTGGTTTCCCATGGTGGAGGCCCTCTGATTTTAATCTCCAGCAGGGAACTGAGGAGTGTTGGGGCAGCTCACATTTATATAGACTCTGACACATGATATTGTCATGGGTGGTCCCTGGCTAGCAGAAGTTTCCACGAGGACCCAGTGCCTGGCTCTTATATTTCTGAAGGTGTGGACTAATGGAGAGATTCTCTCAAAGATATGCTGTTATGGTAAGTACGAAACTGTTCGCTCTTCCAGGTAGTGCCTAAAAATAGGCATATGTATGCCTTGTGTATCTTATGTGGTATCAGAAATAATTAACTGACATGGAAACAATCCCAAGCTACCATTTTCTGTATCTTTAAGGTCATCAATTTTGTGTTGAACCAACTAACTATTTAAAATAAACAATTTAATTCCCATCAAAGATCCTCCATGAATCTGCTATGAGATATGAACCAGATAAGAGATTCACCTCCCATATAGTCAGTCACTGATATTACTAGGAACAACTTCTTGGGAACAGCAGACAGATATCTGATGCTTACTGTATGTGGTTCTTTAAATTGTACTGAATTGAAATTGAAAAAGGCTTATAACCTTTGTTTATATTTTCCTTCAAGGCTCAATCCAATGCTCCAGATTATTTGACTAGGAAAGGTGCCTCGTCATGATGACGACGTGAGTCTGTGTTGGAGCAATATCGAGCCATTGAGATGAACAGACAGTCCTGGAGGTTGCGTCTTTGGTGAGTATTTATGCAGCCGCGAGAAAGTTTTATTTTCTATTGCGCTACTTCTGCAGTCAGTATAAATTATCACTGAAATATTTATTGAAAATTAAAACTTTCTCAAAAGCTGCAGAAATACTTAGTCAAAGATCCAATCCCCAATATCATCTGTTCATTTCAAAGAGGGTGCTCTAATATGGTCTCACATTGACTTCATGCTGTCTTCTTCCCAGTCAAGCACAGTGGAGGCAAAATTATGGAGATTAGGTGGAGCTATAAACTGGTTTGAAAATGTCTTTTTTCCTGATTGGCTGAGTTCTGAGACCCTTATGTTAATTCCCCAGAAATGCAAAGGTTGTAACAAGTTCAGACAGTTGGATTTAGCATTTGTGCAGATATCTTTACAGCATTCATAACCACTTTACCAATCCCTGATTGCCATTACAAACATGGCTGCCACCTTTACTCAGTGAAAACCATCAGCATGGCTCAAAAGTAATACACCCTCAAATTTAAAAGAAAATAAATTCTTTCTTCTCATGATACTCTCCTTACATACATAAACAAATAAAAACCTGGAATACTATTCAGCGTTTTAATTTCTCATGTTTCTTTGGTGACCATGAGCAATCACTGCATCTCCTCACCAGCTAGCCAGGGCAGTGTCTACTGCTTACCCTGCCACAGAAAACAGTTGAGACTGTGGGTCCATATAAGGCCTTCTATTGTACATGGTGGGGTGAACATTCTGCTGGAGGAATTCTGCAAAGTTTAAATTCCTGTATTCCATGATAACGAGCATTCCATGTATTGAATACATGGGAAGGCAGATGATTGATGACAGGTGGGGAGGGACTACTTTTGCTAGTTACTTTTATCAAAAGAAAATGCCTGTTTTAGTTTCAAAAATGGTATTCTTTGTTTAAGTTGTTTATCAGTTTGCCTGTTTTATAAGCAGTCAGACGGTCCAGGTCATTGGTTGTGTGGGGTTAATGAATGCCCAGATGCTAATGGCATGTGACACAAGCGCCTCATGCTCCCATTACATACCTGGGCATTCATCTACCCCAGATAATGATCATCCTGTCATGTCCCATTGCTTAAGCAGGGTGGTGGGGAGGGGTTGTAACACAGACTGTGAAGCCAGGACACCGAGGTTCAATTACCAGAAGAGCCTGGTTACTCCTGTGTGACCCAGAGCAGGTCACTTACTGCCCATGTGCTTCAGGCATCCAAGTAGTAAAATTGTATGAAAGTGGATCCTACCTTCTCAGAAGATCATCTAGATGGAAATGAAAGGAGGAGACTGAGGATAAAATCCCGAAAGAGCCTGGTTACTCGTTTTTTTTTTTGTTTTGTTTTTACCTTGAGCAGGTCACTTACTGCTCCTGTGTTAGCGATCCCTAGGATCGGTTCCCACCTACTCGAATCATCGAGAAAGAAATGAAAGCAGGAGACAGAGGTTCAGATCCCAGAGGAGCCTGGTTACTCCTTTGTGTGACCCTGAGAAGGTTACGTACTGTATCTGTGCTTAAAGAGCTGGTGACACATTCAGGTTAACTTTAACAAAATAAAATATTTAGACACAGTCCAGCTTGTACTTACCATTAGTTCTATATTTCTCCTCCCATTATTTATTACAGAGGTAATTTATATGAAAGTAGGATTTCTGCTCCTGAAGAGTTGATCTATTCCTGCTGCTTTCTCCATACCTAAAGTCATAGAACACTGTTTGTGACCTCACAGTTACTCCCATGGAAACAAGACTATGATGTCACAACAGAGGATTATGAGCTTGGAGTAAGGCAAGTGGTGGGCAACATGGGATTGTATGAGGGCCACAAGTGTGGCCCTCCAGTGATCTGGAGGGCAGATAGGCAAGGAAGACCTTTACAGGTCCATATTCACAACTAAATAATGCAAAGTAGACCATTTAATAATGCAAAAAAATTTTTAAATGTCACTAATCATTAAAATGTTAAAACAGTATGAGAAATGTGTCCATTTTAGCAGTTCAGTGATGGCAGTGTGCCATCCTGTGTTTGTGGCAGTGGAGGTTGAAGTGAAACTAGTGAAGACGCATCTATATACATAGTTAATTAGAATTGGGGGTTAAAATTGAAAACAAGACTAATGCAGCTGTAACAAATGATTGATTGAACCTGGACTACCACTTTTCAATTATTCGCATACCTAGTTAGCAAAGTAAGCCAAATTAAAAACTTGTAATTTTACTCCCTGTCCTGATCCCAGTCCTAAAGTATGCACAGCTTCCAAGGAAACAAGAGTCTGTATCAGCCACACACTGCTGCTCTTGACTGCTCCCCTGTTCCATTCATGTCCCATTGGTATACTGCAACTGTGTATTCACTGATCACCGCAACAGTCACAGAAAAGTTACAGGCAAATGTAATCTCCAAAACAGTTGTAGAAATGTTATCAGCATTGCAGGAAGCTGCTCACCTCAAAACAGCTTACAGCCTACTTGACAATGACTGTTCTGCGGCCAGAATAATGAAGCGGCAAACGGAACCTGCATCAATACGAGCGCACACTGAACAACCGCATAATCTTAAAGGTACTGCGAATCTTTTTTCTTTCATTTACAGAACATCTCGAGGGCTGCAAAAAATGCATCAAGGCCACGGCCATGGTTTGCCCACCACTGGAGCAGAGAGTGAGGTATAGAGGCAGATGAACTCAGAATAAACTTTAAGGGACAATGCTCATATATTCATACACATTCCTTAGTAAGAAATTATGGAGAGAAATATATAAAATATAAGTGGAATGCAAGCAGAAGTATACCTAATTATGTTTATTAAAGTTTTCTCTGAGGCGTCAGTAGCTCTAAGTCATCCAGACAGTAAAATTGTGTGGAATCAGATCCCACCTACTCAGATCAACTAGATAGAAATCAAAGTACATGTTAAACATTTTATTTTCATAAATGCAGTTTAATGTTCCTGGAACAGATAACATTAAAACTATCCTGTGCTAAATATATGGTAGCTGTTTTTCAATAACTGTAACTGTGAGTTAAGGAAGTTCTGTACAGGTAGGTGTCTGACTCCAAACTCTCCCTGCAACTTTTTTCCTTCCTAGGGATGCAATAGCTGAGATTAGAGCAATCTGTATTGAAGAAATTGGAGTGTGGATGAAAATGTACAGTGGCCTTCCTAAATGACAGTTACCTGAAGTACGTGGGTGGACGCTGCATGATCGAGTAAGTAAACTGGTAACTCATAGCTCACCTTACTGAGGTATAGGTGGCCAGAGAGCGGGTAGATGCTGCTTGAGCGGCTGAATAAACTGGAATACGAGCTTGCTGACCTCATTCATAGGATAAGATAAAGTACAGGGTTCAGACCGATCTGACATCAGGGTATTTCTTCAGCAGGCCACACCTATGGAAGTACTGCCATCAGGCACCAGGACCAGCGGAAACTTCTGTAGCTAGCAGTCTATCTGGCGACTGCCCACTCTGGCGTCACCCTCTAATTTTGGCCAGTCCTATAAAAGTGGGCGTCCCCGCTCCCTCCTCGGCTCTTTTCCCATCATCAACCAGTACGCGTCAGACCTCCAGAGACCGCCAAAAGCTTTAGTTGACTGCCATTTTACTCTCAAATTCTCATTTCTCACCCTAGTTTTTCTTTGATTCTTTTGTATGTCTGACTCATGTTTTCTTCCGGCCGGCACTCCAAGATGAAGTGCGCTTGGGAAGCAGCCCCTGAGAAACACAGCCACTCTGCTTGCAGTCCGCTGCCTCAGAGCCTACTCCACGCACTCCAGGCCTGTGAGATATGTAAAGGCTTCAATCAAGCCATTCAACGCTGTCGCCAGCGGGCACTGGAAGAATTCCTCCTGCAGCAGAAGGTTGCCAACATGGAACAGGAGCTGCAGGCCAGAAAATTCTCTCTTCTTCCTTGGCCCTGTCTACAGGATCGCAGCCCCTTCTCTAGTGGGAAATTTGGTGGCAAGCACAAACACTGGGATAAGGACCATGAAAAACCCCAATCCTCTTCCCGCTCGCGGTCCCACATAAGTCCAAGGCGGCGTCGGGATCGGACACTCGAGAGGCCTCTTCTGCCTCACGTGCCTCTCGGCAACAGGGCTACAGTTGGCAGTGCCACCCACCTGTCTCTCATTATTGGGTGGCAGTTCCTCGAGACCTAATCCCCACAGCCCCTGCTGTTCAGGCCCCTTCTCGTGGAAGGGCTGCAGTCAGGAGGCTTCGCCAGCTCCTCTAGCTGGCGTGGGTTCAGTGAGCTCTCAGTATTCCTCAGTAGCCTATCCACCACCCTTAACTGCACAGGCAACTTCCTCCACAGCTGCTGACCCTATATTCTCCCTGGCATTTCTGTCAGCTGTACCTCAGTCACCTTCACCCGCTCCTCAGGTGCCTGTCTCCATCTCCTTCTGGGCGATGGTGGTTTCACCACACCCGGCACCAGCACTAATCTGGCCTCTTCCTCCTCCACGCCTGTTTGGCCAGAGATGCTGGTGCCGGTTTGCTAACTGATGCAGTCGGACTACCAGTCTTTGCGGCGTCCTTTGGGACTTTATGCAGACAAGACTTTTGCCTCTGCCAGACCCTACCCTGTGTGGGCCCGTGTGTCCGACGCCTGACGTCCCCAGAGACCGCCTCTCCTGACCCATGTCGAATGGTGCCTTATACGCCTGCCATTCGCCCCCAGAGACGGTAGAGTATCATCTGGACCGCTGAATCATGGAAGAGTCTGAGGAGTCTGGTGATGATGGGGATGAGGCCCTTCTCCTTCCCCTCCCTCCACAGTTTCTTATAATGGGAGGAGACCCTAAAGTACATTCCACGATCTGCCCTTGATGACCCATCATTTTGTGGGGTCATCGCCAGTTCAGTTGTACATGAGTTTTGAAACTGAGGAGTTGGCCCTCTCCTGGTGTCGACTAACCACCTACATCAAGTTGCGGCCTCTGACCCTATGTTGTTACCCCCATAGATAGATATGTTTAAGAATGCCACCATGGCCGTCTGGCACCACCTGAACCTTATTCTGGCCATGCCTAACAAGGCAGGTAAATTATACAAGGGCACCTGTGGGCAAGCGTTTCTTTGGGGAACAGCTGCAAGTGAACTTGGTGGTAATCAACACGACAGACAACCACACTAAGCGAGTTAAACGCCAGAGCTCCCTCCTCCTGGCAGGAATCCCGAGGCTGGACCTCTTTGACAAGAGGGATTTTGCCTCTACCACCTTAGCCATCAAAACTCGTAGCTTTATGGCCTTCATGATCCAATATCAGCATGTACAGTTGGAGCAGACCATGGAGATGGTGAAATTATTGCCTGATGGGTCAGCCACCCAACAGCTTCTCAAATCTGGATTGGATGTCAGCTGGCACCTCCTGCGCTTGGCCTATGACACTGTGGATGCTTCAGCCCGGCAGCGGCTGTGGGCATATGCCTTCCCATACTCTTGGCTACAGGTGTCTGGTTTCACTTAGGATGTTCAACTGTTCATCCTGAATGCTTCCTTTAGAGGGTACAAATTGTTCAGAGCAGACATCCAGGATAGTCTTGTCTAACTTGCAAGCCTCTGGACATACCCTAAAGTTGTGCAGCTTGTTGTACCACACTCAACAAGTGTCCAGCAGCTGCCCTTTGTCAGGCATCCCACAGACCCTGACCTGCCTCCGCCAATTCAAACGCAGGTTCTGTAGCCTTGCCCGCCTCCCTCCATCTCCATTAAGGGATGTCGAGGAGGAGGAGCGGGACCAACGCCTGCCTCAGGCTATTTCTTTGCTTGACACGTTGAACTTGCTGAAGGAACATCGCTGATGGGGGGCTTGGTTCTCCTACACCGAGACAGGTGGGTGGAGATCACAGACTGACAGCTGGGTGCTACAGCTCATAAGCCATGGCCACACCTAAAACTCATTGACTGGTCCCCAGAGAGACCCCCAGTCCCATCTTCTTGTCCTCCTGCTCATGTACTCTTTCTCTGGGAAGAGATCCAGTCCCTGCTAAGAAAGAGAGTCATAGAACCAGTGCCACAAGCCCAGCAGGGCAGGGGTTCTCTGCTTCTTTCTGGTTCTGAAATCGTGGGTGACCACCTGCCTATTGTGGACCTCAGAGAGTTAAACCTCCTTATCCAGTACAAGAAGTTCGGATGGTAACTCTTAAGGGACTGCTGTCCCTCCTGAACAAAGTGATTGGATATGCTCCTCGACATTCAGGATGCATCTCTACATATTAAGATTTGTCCCCACACAGAAAATATCTCTGATTCCAGTTTCAGGAGCACATTTTCAGTTGTAGGCCTTGCCCTTTGCCTTGTCCTCGGTGCCTTGGAGTGTTAACCAAGTGCCTTGCAGTGATTGTGGCTGCGCTCAGGAGACAAGGGTTCTCGTCTTTTCCTTCCTGGGCGATAGGCTGCTCAAAGCCTCTTCCAGGGACAGCCTTATCCAAACCGTGGAGCTCACCATCCGTGTGTTCGAGGACCTGGGCATTACAGTCAATTTGCCCAAGTCTGTTTTAGCACCCAGTCAACGCACTCTGGTACATTGGAGCAGTCTTGGACATGGCCCAGGGCATGGCCTTCCTTCCCCAGCACAGGAATGCGCTCCATAGCCCAAGCCAGGCTTATGTTTCACAGGTGTTATGTCTCCACCAGAGTATTTCTCTGCTCCTGGGCATGATGATAGTGGCCATAGTAACATTGCCCCTGGCCAGATTGCATATGAGGATCTTCCGGTGGACATTTAGAGTTCAGTGGGGCCGATTGACGGATGACCTGGAGCAGGAGGTCCTGGTCTCCTTCCCGTGATAAGTTCTCCTCTGATATATGGAACCTACCAGTCTCCTCAGAGGGGTTCCTTAGCTGTCCCTCCCCTCCGCATATACCACAAATGCCTCTGGGATGGGCTGGGGTGCTCACTTTGGCCCACACCAAACACAAGGAATGTGGTCCTATCTGGAGTCCTCTCTCCACATCAATATCTTGGAGATGAGGGTGGTGCTGTGTGCCCTACAGGCCTTTCAGACCCAGCTGTCCCCAGGCCTTCTGCTGGTACAGACGGACAGTATGACCATCCACTGTATCAACAAGCAGGGAGGTACGCACTCATATCCCTCTTCAGGTGGGCGATGAGAGTCTGGTATTGGGCTGTGGACCACAGCCTGGATCTGTCAGCCGTCCATGCCCCAGGTGTCCAAAATATCCTGGTGGATAATCTAAGCTGGTCAAAGTCAAAGACGACAAGTGGAGGAGGCTATGACCTCAGTTGTTAAAGGCCTCTTAAACAAATGGGATCATCCAGAATTGGACCTCTTCCGTCCTCACTCAACACACAACTGCCACATTTTGTTTGCTGGATCCAGGGCCTTGAGTTTCTGGTGAGACACGTCCCTGTCCTGGAAAGGGAAGTTTCTGTATCGTTACTCCTTCCTTTCCTCTCTCTCAATGCTGCTTCAGAGTGTGTTAATCAAGCTGAGATGCGAAGGGCTACGATGATCCTCTCTTGCCCCCCTTTGGCTTTGTCAGATTTGGTTCCCTTTACTACAGAAGCTAGCAGTGGAACCTCCAGTACCTCTTCCTCTGTGCACCGGATTGCTTTCCCAGAACTGGGGCACCTCAGTCCATCCAGACCTCAAATCTGTGCACCTTCATGCCTGGCTCCCAAGACATAGCCATGGCCTGGTTTGAGTGTCTCCTTAAGTGGCTGATGTACTGGTGGTGACAGAAAGCCTTCCACCAGGGCCTCTTATTCCATGAAATGGAAGTGTTTCATGCTATGGGCAGCTTCACGCCAGCTGGATCCTTTCACATGTCCCGTGAATCAGATATTGGAGTGCTTGCTGTCCCTTGTGGACTCATGTTTGGGGTCTCTTCCTTAAGGTGCACATGTCTGCCATCTCTGCTTTCTGTGTGCCCATTGATGGCCATCTGGTGGCACAATTGGAAGTGCCACATACCTTTTGATAGCGATCCTTCACCTGAAGCCTCCTATCCCTAATCCGTTCCTCCGTGGGTCTTGAATTTTGTGTTGGAAAACTTATGTTGGTCTGCTTGAACCTGCCATGACTTGTAGAGTATGCCTTTCTGTTGTGGAAAGCGTTCTTTTAGTTGTCATTACTTCTGCTCAAAGGATTTCAGAACTATAAGTGCTCGTGTGAGCAGCCTCATTTGGTTTTCACAAAGACAAGGTGTCCTTGTGTACTAACCTAAGTTTCTTCCCAAGGTGGTGTCTGAATTTACCCTGAATCAAACCATCTACTTGCCTCTTTATTTTCCAGAGCATGCCAATCCAGGGAAGCATTGCTCCACACTTTAGATGTGCATAGAATTTTGCAATATTATACACACCATATGAAGGAGTGCAGGAAGTCCAAACAGTGTTTCTTTAGCCCCTGGAAAGAGGGCACCCTTGTTTCTGAGCAGTGTGTGTCCAAGTGGTTAGTCAACTACATTATATGTACTGTTACAAGAAGTACGGCAAGGAACTTAGGAAGATTTTAAGGGCTATTCCACCAGGATATGGCTGTTTCAGCTGCCAGTTTCAGAAACATATCAGCTGCAAAGATTTGTGCAGCGGCTACTTGGAGTTCTACCCATGCCTTTACCAAGCACTACATTCTGGACATTACCTCTAGGTGCAGGGCTAGTTTCGGCCTAGCTGATCTTCAGGGCCTGCTTTCTTAGTTTCTTACTGCCCAGACTGCATTTCCTGATGTCAGAACTGCTTGGGTCTTGTTCCATAGGTGTGGCCTTCCTTAAGAGATGCCCTCGATGTCAGAGAGTTACGTAAGAACTTACAGTAGATCTGTGAGGGGATCTCTTAGGAAGGCCATGCCGTCCCTCCCTCTCTCTCCCACTTTCCCCTTGCTCTGGTGACACTTTCTCTTGTCTGCAGGACTTTTTTTTTGCTTCCATGTTTTAGGACCCTTCAATTTCCTCCTCAGTTCCTCAGCAGGAGTCGGCTGGCTCTGTTCTCTGGCAGGAGAACTGAGGAGCAAGGCCCCAGATAGACTGCTAGCTAGAAAAGTTTCAGGTTGGTCATAGTGCCTGATGGCAGTAGTTTGAGGTGTGGCCTACTGCAAGAGATCCTCTTGCAGATCTACTGTTACAACAAGTTCTTACGTTAACTGTACTTTTCTGAAGTATGTGAGGATGCTGTTTGACTGGTGAGTAAACTCTGAGCTCACCAACCCCAGTAGGAAGGAAGGGAATGTACAGGGTTTAGAGAGTTAACCTACAGTATGAGGTTTTTGAAATTTTTAGCCTTATACAGTGGTTTGCAAAAGTATTCAACCCCTTGAAAATTGTCAGATTTGTCTGGATTACAAATGATATATTGAGATTTTGTTCTGTGTAATATTTATTTAAAAAGACTGACTCAAAATAATTATTTTAAAGTGACATTGGTTTTATGTTAGAAAATATGTTTAAGAAAAATAAATAACTGAAATATGCTGTTTGCATAAGTATTCAACCCTGTGCTCTGGAAGCTCCAAGTTTACACAAATGAAAATATTGCCCTATCGAGGACACAGTTGGCTTACAATTGGCCTCACCTCTGAAACATTAGAAGTAGCTACATTTTCTGGATACCCCCAGTTTAATGACCATTGGTCAGACTGTGAATCTGAAGGAAGGGTGTGAAAATGAAGACTAAAGAGCATTCTAAGGAAGTTAGAGATGAAGTAATAGACATGCATACATTAGGAAAAGGGTACAAAATAATATCCAAGTGTTTGGATATCCCAGTGTGCACTGTTGGATCAATAGTGAGGAAGTGGAAGCTGCATCACACCACCCAGGCACTACCTAGACAAGGCCGTCCCTCAAAACTCAGCATCCGAACAAGGAGGAGACTAGTGAGGGAAGCTACAGAGAGGCAAACAGTCACTTTGAAGGAGCTACAGAGTTCAGTGGCTGAGAGTGGAGTGAAGGTGCACCAGTCAACCATATCAAGAGCTCTGCATAATACTGGCCTGTATGGAGGGTGGCTAGAAAGAAGCCATTACTCAAAAGAACCATATCAAAAGCACATCTGGAGTTTGCCAGAAAGCATGAGAGTGACCCAGCTAAGATGTGGCACAAAGATTTTGTGGTCTGATGAGACCAAGATAGAGACTTTTAGCCAAAATTCAAGCTATGTGTGGCGCAAACCTAACTGCCCATGCCGAGAAACACCATCCCTACGGTGAAGTATGGTGGTGGCAGCATCATGCTGTAAGGATGCTTTTCATCAGCAGGGACTGGGCATCTTGTTAAAACTGAAGGAAGAATGGATGGAGCAAAATACAGGGAGATACTGCAAGAGAACCTGCTTCAGTCTGCTAAAAACTGAAGTTTGGGAGAAACTTCACCTTTCAGCAGGACAATGATCCCAAGCACAAGGCCAAAGCAACACAGGAGTGGTTAAACAACAAAAGGTGAATGTCCTACAGTGGCCAAGTCAAAGTCCAGATCTCAATCCCATCGAGAATCTGTGGCACTGTTTGAATATTGCGGTCCACAAGCGTTACCCAACCAATCTGGAACAAATCTGCCAAGAAGAATGGGCAAGAATCACTCCCGAACAGTGTGCAAGGCTGGTAGATACTTACCCCAAAAGACTTAAAGCTGTTATTGCAGCAAAAGGTGGCTCTAACAAATACTACTGTGTAGGGGTTGAATACTTTTGCAAGCAGCATTTTCCAGTTTTAATTTACTTTAAAAGATGTGCTGACGGATAATTAATTTTGGCTTTGAGGATATACTGTTAGAGCAAATGAGTTTGCTATAAAAATACTGACTGTAATAATATATGTAAGTCTCTCATTTGTAACCAGACAAATCTGACAACTTTCAAAAGGGTTGAATACTTTTGCAAACCACTGTATCTAGCTTGAGAATACAGCTGGGTGACAGGTCCAGCTAGGTTTTACAATCCCACAGTGTGCACTGATGTTTTTAAGACAACTTTACTGGTAAATTCTTGTAATGCTAACACTGAAATTTCATGAGCCCTATAACAATCTTAGTTTGTCTTTAATCTGGGTGGGGTTGCCTTTCAGTAATCACATCCTTATACTAACTGTGACACTCATAGCTTGATTTAGGAGTTATCTGCTTCAGCAGTGTTATCTTATGTCAATTAAATTTATATGCAGTAGGATTCTTTGTGTGTGTGTTCCACCAAGCACATCTGACCCAAGGTTCTTTCTGGCTGAAGGCAGTATTGTACTGTTAAACTTCTCTGACATCATCTTCTGTTTTTTTTTTTTTTAAATGTTTTTTTAAATGAGTGTTTTAAACCAATGGGGATTTTTCTGTTTTTCTCTGCATTATCCAGCTGTTATAAGTATTGTATTTTCTAAACAACTGCCATGAGCTTCTGAAGAAGGACTGGTTGGTCCGAAAGCTTGAGCACTTTGTTCTTACATCTATGTTGGTCCATTAAAAGGTATCAAATCATTTGCTTCTGGATCTACAGTATGAGGGGTAACTGCTAGATGACCAGCTGAGTAAACTGTGAATTCTGAGCTCACCAACCGCACTAGCAGAGCAAGGAAAACACAGGGTCCAGTTACCTAAATCATGTTTGGTGGATGCTGCTTAACTGGTTGGGTAAACTTGTAATTTAAAGCTGAATAGTAGGGCCAGGAAAAGTACAGACCCCAGTAAATGCTTTTGACATTCTAAGGTAATTTAAAATGATAGCATGTTGGTCCAGTGGCAAGGCATAAATTAGTGTCGGAGACTTGATAAGCGACCTTCACTAATCAAAGTAAAATGATTAGCAATTGGCGAAGTTGATTAGCAATTACCAAAAATTTATATTTTCGCTTAAAACCCGTAGAAATGTACTTATCTTGCTCTATATTGATAAAATATGCATTTCAACATGTTTCTGAGACTGATATGTTTTATTTAGCCATTTCAGAGAAATAGGTATTAGGAAATAGTGTTCGGTAGGAAAATGGGCAGACTAGGTGGGCCAAGCGGTCTTATATCGTCAAATTCTATGTTTCTATGTAAATACAGCAACTGTACAGTAGCACACATACATTTTAAGAGCCGAGATAGGATGTCTGCTAGAGCAGACCATGAACAGCAGTTAGTGACAAATTAAACATAATGAACCCTGCCTCAGCAAAAAACTTCACCTGGGACCATGATTGACCATACAGTTACCAACAAGGTTGGTGCGATTTATTTGCTACTCTTCTCCACCAAGCATATAGGCAGAAATTCTGGCCAGTTTTTTTTTTTTTGGGGGCCTGGGGTGGTCCACCATCTTCAGCTGCCACATCACCAGGGCGTCTTGGTTTACCACTAAAAATGTCTACAGCCCTGTCTGAGTTGAATTCATCGGGGTTGGGGCCCTGCATTTATTTATTTATTTTTAGCTCCCCAGCTCCAGACTGGCCACTCCATCAGGCCTTCCTATGCCCTCGCTGTCACCCTGCCTCGATGCAGCCTCCCATCACCCTATATTGCAGCCCCACCCCGGTAACGGACATAACCTTATGCCGGGTGGGTCCCTCTCCTTTGAGGGGAAGGCAGTGGTGGGGCGATCAGCGCAGTTCTTGGCCGGTACTGCTGGGATGGTTAGTGCACTGCTCGAGGTCTCGGGATCTAGCGACTGTCATCCGGTCAGTCACAGGACTCTTTTTTTTCCCCTCCCGTTTTGCTTCCCGGGGTGTGGCATGCCACTAATGTAAGGCGTGCCAACGCTCACCACGCCCCATTAGTTAGTGGGACCCTGCATGTTGTCGTACCCCCAGCCTCCACCAGGGGTCAGCAAGTGCCAGATTGCTTCCCTCGCCCCGAGGAGGCCAGCAGCCATCCGATGCTTGAGCCTTCTCTCACCGGACGTCCCTCTAGTACCGGGTCTGTTCCTGAACCCAGGTCGCTGGCTGCTGCAAGCAAAATCCAACGCTGCGCTGACAGGCCGGCAGGGCCCTGCTTTTAATGCGAATCAGTGTTTCTACAGTATTCTCTGCCAGACTTGCTCTCCAGTCAGTTTTACCTTGTTCATAGTTGAAAAACCCCTTTCTGCTATTGCATTAGACACAGAAAATACTCTAAACACATTGACAAGCTTCAACAGATTTGGATAAAATTTTGGAAATCACATTCCAGCTTTGACCCGACATATTGATGAAATTGGTTTGGGCAAAACTCTTGCCATTTGCAAGCACTCGATGAGTGTCACAATCAGGCTGCAAAAAGAGTTGAAAAATGGTCAGCTACTCCAGTGATGTCACTGTTACCATACAGCTCCAGTTCCTTTGTCTGTTGGCCAAAGTCTGGTATTTAACATTTCTGCACGGTTACAGATACTACTTTCATCATTCAAACTGAACCTTTGTTGACAAGTTTTAATATTTGTAATGTATGTCTTACATTGCTGTTTAAAAGTTTTAATAGATTGAGCACTTAGATTTGTTAATTTTACACCCTTGTAAGTGATTTCAGGACATGCTCCTGAAAGAGCATGAACCAGCCACAAGAGAGATGTCAAGTTCACTGCCACCTATGGGGCAACCGACAGCATGGTCAGAGTGTTTCTCAATGTTTCAGCAGAGCTAAGTGGCTCTGGCATTTCAATGACTTCATTTGAAGTGCTAGTGAGAATCTGGCAAGTGGCTGAATCAGCTGTTCAAATGCAAAATGTGTGCAACCATTTGGAATTCAGTCAAAATCTGCAATACTCCCTTGGCTTTGGCCTGATCATGAGTTAAGTCATAGCTAGATTCTAAATGGGCAGTGATTACGTGAATGATTTGGTAACAGCCTGGGTGGCAAGAAGTTTATGCTGCACCCTAAGAGTGCTATGGGTCTTCTTGGGCTTTTCAGCTGACACCTCCATGGCCTGGACAAGGACCGCAACTCTCTGTTGCTTAGGATTTTTCTGATAGAGAGAAGACAGCTGGGTCAGTAAGTTTGAAATTTAATTGAAATAGGTATTATCCAAAGCATCTTTCATGGCCAGCTCTAATCTGTGTGAGAAACAATGAACAGCAACCAACCACTGTAGGTCTTCCCTTAAAAGTCCAGCAAGACCCCGTTTTACACCAATGTTGACAGCTGCCCCATCAGCCCCAAACCCAACCATTTTTTACATTAAGGCCACTCTGCAAGACTGTGTAAGAGGAGATTTTTGAGTCCCTCACTTGTGCCATCTGATACTGCTTTCATTCATTAAAATGTAGTCTCCACGTGACCATTGCTGGGATTAACATAAATTATGTAAACCAGTTCCTTTTCAATTATACTACTATCAGTACTACCATACATAAGAACTGAAAAATAATTAGCATTCTTAGGATTGTATACATGTTGTTCATCCACACTGTTTGGCATGTCCCTTTCCCTTTAAATCTTGCTGGAAGTCTTCAAGCTGGCTCCTCACCCACCTGGGTGGTATATACCGGCTCCCCCCAGGACACCAGATCTTAGCCCACTGGAAGATGCAGGTTGCCTCCTTGTGCTCCGCCAATTGTAGGGCCCTGGCTTTCAAAACTTTGGTTTTACCGAAATTAAAACTTGTCCGAGTTAGCGATCGCGCTTTGCATCCTCGATCATGGAAGAGAAATCTTCTCCAGGATTTTGCCGGTGTCCTTGTGGCCAGAAGATGTCGCACAATGATCCCCATCTCACGTCGTCTACTGCCTAGGTGTCGGCCATGACACCTCATCCTGCAACTGTTGCTTGGCCTTCCATCCTAACATCCTGGACAGTCGCTAGCGCGTTTAAAGTTGGGAGACTGGAGAAAGGAATCCTCTGGTGAAGTCCAAGGAGGCTAGGTGGGCAGTTTCTGCAGCTGCGGGTTCTGCCAAGCAGCTGGAACACATGAAGGTGTTTGTAGAAGAAGCTGCCCGCAGTTCGGACAGTCAAATCTTTTGTTCCTCTCAACCTGGGTTCCACCTTCACAGGTTCCTTCAAGGAGTTGTGCCAGTCTCTCCCCACCCAGGAGAAGGTGCCCGTGAGCTATTACTCATCCCAATCTCGTAAAAGAGATAAGGAACCGAGTATGTCATAGTCTTGCGAAGGTGCTCTTGGGGCCAAAAGAGGTCTTGGTCCCAGGAGCATGCAGTTTCTGTCGAGATGGCTTTCTCGGCGCGAGGCTCACGGATCTTCCATCTGGCCAGATGACCGATGATGTGGCCGATGAGGTCAAGATTGTTCTCGATCCAATTGACCCACTGTCGCCGCCCAGGTCGACGACTCCCTGGAGAGGACTCTGGTCCTTGTTTTCCCCATGAGGAGACCCAGCCAGCTGTTGTCCCCATCAAGGTCCCAGTTCGGACCCACCTGTTTCACAGATTCCACTGGTGTCTCCCGAGCGACTGAGTTGTCCTTCTGGTTGAGGTCTAAAACCCCTCGGCTGAGGAAGAGCATAGGTCTGTGCTATGAACTGGCAGGCAAGGAGCCTCCCAGAGGGATAAGAGCTCATTTTACCTGCAATATTGCTGCATCCAGGGACATCCCTATCCAGGAAATCTGCCGGGCTGCTACCTGGAAGTCAGCAAACATCTTCATCACCCACTGCCACATCCACCAAATGCCTTTCCATGGTAGTGGCTCACCCAAGTGCACCCAGGAGTGCAGGTTTCCTGTACCTGGACGATTGGTCTTAAGTGTCTCTGTCCAGGGAGGATCTCCTATGCTCTCTTCCCTTATCCTGCAGGTTTTACCAGCCTGGGTATCACCATCAACCAGGCCAAGTCCCATCTGGTCCCTCTTGGAGGCTCCAGTTCATCTGGGCGATCCTGGACACAACCACCAGCATGGCCTTTCTGCCACTGGACAGGTAGACACCCTCCAGACTCATGCAAGCCTGCTGTCTGGTCGCAGGCGGGTCAGTGCCAGCTCAGTCCTTCGCCTCCTCGGGCTCATGGCATGCTGCTATTCCAGAGTCCCTCATGCTCGGCTCCATATGAGAATCTCTCAGTGGATGCTTCGGTCTCAGTGGGACCAGATGTTGGACGACCTAGACCAAGAAGTCCTGGTTTCCAACCCCGTGGCTCAGGTCTTGCTATGGTGGATGGTATAAGAGAACCTTTGCCGTGGAGTTCCTTCTGCCTCAAACCTCCTACCAAACTTTGACAACAGCCTCGGGTGAGGGGTTGGGGAGACATCTAGGGTCTCACAGATTTCAGGCTCTGGTCCAGGCTCGAGCAGACTATTTATATAAACATGCTCAGAGCTCAGGGCCGTTCTGTATGCCTTCAAGTTCTGGACTTGTATGTGCTTCCAGTTGTTTGGCTGTCCAGGCCGGACACATGTGCATAGTCTGGTACATCGATAAGCAGGAAGAGCGGCGTTCCTACCCTCTATGCAGGGAAGCGGTGAGTTTGGCATTGGGCCATGCAACACAACCTTCATGTGACGGGCATGTCTATGTTCCGGGTCGAAAATATGCTGGCAGACCACCTCAGTCTGTCATCAGTAAAGGCTCACAAATGGAATTGGATGGGGGTAGTAGACAATCCTCCTGCACTGGGGAACACCAGGTAGACCTGTCCGATCTCCTCACAATGCAAAACTTCTGATTCTGCTCGGCTTGCTCCAGGGCCGAGGCATTTTTGGAGGGACGCTCTGTCTGTAGACTGACTTGAAGGACAGATTTGTCTACCCCCCCGCCGGATTCCCTTGATTCCGAGGGTTTGCACAAACTCTGCTCAGAGGAGCTCGCATGATCCTATTCACTTCATTCTGGCCCAGGCAAGTTTGGTTCTCCTTTCTGCAACAGTATTCAGAGGAACGTCCTCTTCCTCTGTCGCAACTTTTGCTGACCCAGGATCAGGGACCCTGATTCATCCAGGTCTCAAGTTCCTTCAGTTGCATGCGTGGCTCCTGCAGATGTAGCTCAAGCCTAATTCGGGTCTCCCCGCTTGTGGCTGAGATTCTGGTGGAGGCCAGAAAGCCATCCACTAGATTTACCTATACCATGAAATAGAAACTATTCTCGATTTGGGCCTCTTCCAAGATTTCGAGCCATTCTCGTGCCTTCGAGAGAATTCTGGACTATATGTGTCATCTCTTTGACCTGGGTCTCAGTCATTCCTCTTTGAAAGTTCACATGGCGGCTATTTCCGCTACCATGTTCCTTTTGGGACAGAACTTTCAGAGCAGCTGGAAGCCTCCAAGGCGTTTCTTAGAGGGTTCTCCATTTGAGACCCCCATTTGCATTCCTGCTCCTCCTTGGGATCTGAATTTTATTCTTGAGAGCTTACCCTGCCTTCTTTTAAACTGGCAGCCTCTGCAGACTTGAAGTTCCTGTTCTGAAGACTCTCTTCCTAGTGGCCATTACTTCAGCTCGATGTATTTCGAGCTTCAGGCCTTGATGTTCAAAATCTCATATTTGATTTTTCACAAGGAATGTGTGCTCGTGTACTAACCCTAAGTTTCTCCCAAGGTGGTAGAGGAATCACGCTGAATCAATCCATTGAGCTACCTTTACGCAACACTCCAATCAAGGGGAGTACTTTCTATGCACTTTGGATGTTTCATAGAATACTGAGATACTACACCACTAGGCGAGGATCTCAGGAAATCTGATCAGCTTTTGTCTCTCTTGCTCACAAAGAAAAGGCTATGCTGTTACCAAGCAATGCCTATCCAAATGACTGCCTCATTGTAAGTATCACAAGACCCTGCCGGGTCAAGTCAGAGTCCACTCCACTAGGGTGTCACTGTCTCTGACTTGTTTCAAGAATGTGTCAGCGGCTGACATTTCTGCAGCTGCCACTTGGACTTCAGTCCATACCTTTATGAAACACTACAGTTTGAAATTGTCTCTAGTCAGAGAGCAGGCTTCGGCTGGCTGTTTTGCAAGATCTCCTTTCTTGAGACCCTTACAGACGGAGGTTCTGTGGTTGTGTAGTTTTCCTCCTCCCGTGTGCTTTTCCTTGCTTGGGACTCAGTCCTATATGAGATTACTACTGCAAGAGGCCCTTGCAGTAAGATAGTACAGTTACGTAAGAACTTACCAGAACAGTAGCTCTTTCTAAGAGAGGCTCTTGCAGTAGTAATGCCTTCCCACCCTCCATCCCTTAGCTTTTTCAGCTGCTTTTCCAGGAAGGAAGTATCCACTTTCTCTCATCTTGCCTTTTTGGGCCTTTGGTGGGAAAGAACTGAAGGCGGGCAGACCGCCTCTTTATACCGACAGCGCTGACGCCAGTCACCTTGGACGGGGGTGTATTCCTGCCAGAGACTACAGCAGAAATTTTTGTGGAGTCCTGATGCCTACTGGCTTCAATCCTATATGTAATTACCTACTGCAAGAGCTTCTCTCACATCTACTGTTACAGTAAGTTCTTACGTAACTGCACTTTCATCCACATGGACCCACCGACCTCCCGCTGACGCACACAACCTGGCTTCCAGTGGGCTAGGATCTGTGTCATGGGTGGAGCCGAGGTGTATACCACTTGGGTGGGTGGAGGAACCAGCTTGAAGACTCCAACAAGATTTAAAGGGAAAGGACATGCCAAACAGTGGATGAACAACATATAACACTCCTAGAACTACTGTTACAGGTGAGTAACCTGTTTTTTACAGTTGTCAGCAGCTTTCCTCCAGGTTCTTGCCAATACAAATTGTCAGTTCTTTCCCACTAACAGTGTTTTACTATATTTATTGCCTAAATTAACTCCATGGCACTTCTCTTGTTCTGTCGCTTCAAACTTTTTAATAGGGATGTCCTCTTTGACATCATATACAGGACCTCTATCAGCCTGCCTAGAACCGTTCTATGTTGTTCTTTGCATTACTGAAAGCTCTCTGCAAATAAATTAAATTATTTAGCTCTGGGTCCAGTCCACCACCCCCACCCCATTACATTAACTCATTCTATCCTATTGTCACTTAGAATGTTCAGGTAGCCTCTGCCTGCTGCTAGAACACCTGTGTGCCTGAAGGATTTTAGATCTGCAACATTTATACAAACACACTGTGCTTAAACTACATATCTTAAAACCATACATCCAATTTTAAAACTATAAAAGAAAAGTTTTTCAGGACAAAATGTTTTTGAAAATGAGTGAGGTTTGGTAATGTCTATTTAACTGGATTTATTGTTGTGTGAGGTTGTTTTCATATTTTAATAAATTCTGATGATTTTATCTAAATATAATTATGCTCTGTTTAATTAGTCATGCACAAATATTACATTTCTGTAAAATTGTTGATTAAAATTGTTAAAATATACAATAAACATCTGTCATTGTCGAAATATAAATTTTGCAAGTTTTTACCATTTTTTAGTCAGAAATCAATATCTTAATCTCTTGCTATTACAGTTTGAGTTTTTGTTCCACTCCACTGGTTGGAATTCTTGCAGTATTCAATTCTTCCTACCCACTGATTTTAGTTTATGAATCTGATTATCAATTATTTTGTTTTTCCCTAGTTTAGTAAGAACATATTTACACAGTACCTTAGAAGGAAATATCAGGAAGTAATGCAGGAAGGAAGTGCTTTGTGAGGTCAAGGATGTAAATAGGGAAGAAATCTTCCAGTGTAGGTCAGTGAGCTGACACAGGAAATGGAGACATTTGTTAGTGCTGGAGGGCTCTCTATGATTAATTGCTGTAGTTAAAATGTATAACTTCATTGAAATAAACTATTTTATTTTGTCAATAAGATCCCATGATAAGTATAGAAACTGTATTTTATTTGTGCTGCTTGCTTTATCATACTGTAAATGAAGCATGATGTTGTTCATATAAAGGTTCACAGTCTTTCAGTAAACATCATGTTACATAAATCTGTGTATTATTTAATTTCCTGGCATAGTTTATTTTTGGGGTTGTATTATGGGATGGTTTAAGGTGAGGGAATGACTGTATGAGGAAGCACTGTGTGTTAGTGGTGGTGGTGGGGGTCCTGCATTTATAATACAGGCTCAGATGCACTTTATATGTTCTGGGAAATGAGAGGGCTGTATGCATCTAATAATGGTAGCGAACAGACACTGTAGATACATTATGGGTATACGATAGGATGATGAAATTGCTGAAAAGGCACTGGTAATTTGGGGGTATACTGTGTCATGGGGAAGGAGGTGGGTGTGCCTGTACCAAGGAATGATGCTCATAGACACT
Organism: Neoceratodus forsteri; assembly: GCA_016271365.2. Lineage (NCBI taxonomy): Eukaryota > Metazoa > Chordata > Ceratodontiformes > Ceratodontidae > Neoceratodus > Neoceratodus forsteri. Next base: position 573,366,930 of record CM028137.1, read on the forward strand.
GCAGTCATTTTGTGTAATGAATTGGCACCTGTCCTTGGGGATACTCAGTTGTAGGAAGCAGGTGGGCTGCCTGCACCTGGTAATGGTGTTCATGTGCCATGCAGAAACATTGTGGGTACACATACAGGGTGATGCCATGGTCACCTGTAAAGGTTGTGTACTATGTGCTGTGTCACATGGTTTGCCTGCATACACATGTGATATGTTGCAACATTCAGTATGGCACACTGTGTGGGTGGGAAGAAGTGTGGGTATGCCTGCACCATGGAGGATGCTCATTGAAAAGCATGTGTACTGTGTGCTATGTTTCATTTGAATGGACTGTATACGTCATACACGGGCACTGATCACATCACAGTGCATCAGAGAGAAGGGATGGTCTGAGCATTATGAGCACAAGAGACTAAAGTGGTTGTGGAGCGATTCGAACTTGAATAGAACATTGCAGTGCATCTGAGGGTAGTGTTGGAATGAATCTTGATGTGCACAATGGACTACACCATGGTGACTGAGGAGGATCCATATCAGTAATGCACATCACAGATTGTCAGAGATAAAGGTTGGACTGAAGACTGATGAACAGATGGACAAATCAGTGACTCTGGTGGATTTGAACCTGAACAGCACTTTACAGTGCAGTAGAGGCTGGGCTGGACTGACACCAGATCAGTCAATGGACAACACCATTGGCTATGGAGGATCTGAACCTGAAATGCACTTCATTGTTCACTACAGTTTGGAGCTCGCTGGATGCATGATAAGGAGATAGATTTTACAAGTGGCTGTGAAGGGATTTGAGCCTGAAGAATACTTTACATGCATCAGGATTGGGGCTGAACTGATGTCACATGGAATTGATGGGCTACACTCAGGATGCAGAGGGTTTTGAACATCAAACGAACTTCACAGTGCATTATGGGATTGGTCTGGACTGATGCATGGTAAGTCGATGGACAACACCATCAGCTGTGGAGGGATCTGATCCTGAAATGCACTTCCAGTGTTCACTACAGTTTGGGGCTCGAATGACACATGATAAGAGACAGATCTTACAAGTGGCTGTGGAGGATTTGAACCTGAAGAATACTTTACAGTGCATCACAGATTGGGGCTGAACTGATGGACTACACCAGTGGATGTGGAGGGTTTTGAATATGAAATGCACTTCACAGTGTATTATGGGATTGGTCTGGACTGATGCATGGTAAGTTGATGGACAACACCATCAGTTCAGGAGGGATCTGAACCTGAAATGCACTTCACTGTTCACTACAGTTTGGGGCTCGACTGATGCATGGTAAGAGCTAGATCTTACAAGTGGCTGTGGAGGATTTTAACCTGAAGAACACTTTACAGTGCATCAGAGGTCGAGTCTGACTGACGTCATACGAAGTCGATGGACAACACCAGTGACTGTGGAGGATTCAAAACTGATTTGGCCTTTTACAATGCATCAGAGATTGGGGCTGACTAATGCCAGATAAGTTGAAGGTAACACCATTATTTTTCATTTTAAACAATCAGCAACTGCATATTAGGGAGAAAACTCAAGTGCAGAGCATGAGACAAAGATGCTACTGACCCTAACCCATTTATCATCCATACGCAAGGAGCAACATGCCACATAGATTTTAATATAGCCATAATCCGAACATAAACTCTTTAAAAGCAACAAAAGATGCTGAATTCATGTGACCTCATCTAGTACATGCACAAGAAACACTCTCTCCCATCAGAATGCCAGCTGGATCCATAAGATGTGATCACACAGGATGACCAGAAATTATCCCAAAATGAACAAAGTAACAACTACGAAAACTTATAAATAAAAATAATAACAAATAAAGTAAATACAGATTACAAATCAGGTTTTGGTACCAAAATGAAGTGAGTATTTTAGGGTAAGAGCAACACCTCATCTTGAAACTAAGTTTTCAGTCACCATGCTCTTCCTGCCCCAGTGTGCTCTGACTGGTTAGTGGAAATAGTGATGTGTGCAATAAGCATAGAGCAAGCATGGCAACAGTGAGGATCAATATGACCAGATGGTGATGCACTACAGAGCTAGGGCAGGTGCAGGTGAGGGCTGTGATCCCTAAATGAAACATCAAAAAAATCACTGTATACACTCCAGAGCGCCACTTTCCTCCAGTGACGGTTGTAAAAATACGAGTCCTTGCTTGAATGCTAAATAAGGATTTAGTCTAACGCTTCAGGCACACACATTGAATAGAATAGTGGAAGACACAACAAAAGATCTCATGCAGGTTCCCTGGCGCCGACAACTAATAAGGCTTTGTCAGGGGATGGTGCCTGCATCTAAGACAATCCCTTTATACCAGTTAAATTCAGAATTGATGATGTCAGAAAATCGACCAATCACAGAGCTCGATTTTTAAATACAGAAATATTCAGCTCACTTAGTGGTATAAATGGACTAATAGTTATAACAATCATGATATCAGTGACAACATGTTATTGTAGAAAATACCCCAAAAGACAAAAAATACACCAAAGTGGTGACGGCCAATCGGATTGCCTCTAATAAAAAAAAAAAAAATAAATTATGAAATTAATTGTAGTGTAAACCTGATCAGCTTAACATGTTACACTAAAACAAATGATTTGTTGATACGATACAAACTAATGGCAGAATGAACATAATACATTTTTCACAGCACATGGAAAAAATAGTAAATTTATTTATTTATGTATTAAGGCTTGTTTTCTCAAAAATAGCCAATGGGAACACATATTATATTAGGTAAAATCAGTAAAGGTACGATGTCCCCTATTAGCTGGTACAACTCAATTCATCAAATGTAAACAAATGCTTGAGCTGCACCAAGAAAAGACATGGGCGTAATTGGCGTCATCAAGCACTACAGCAAATGATTTGGGGCGCTCTATGGCGTCATCAGGAAAAAGAAAGAGGTATTTTTTATGACGCCATATGCGCCATCAGGAAGGAATGAGTTGTTTATCAATTGTAGTATGGTGATATATTTCAAGTGGTGACCACGCTTACCAAATTTCAAAATGTTAAGAGCTTTCTTGTGCTGCTTTGTCTGAAGATGTTTCAGATATTGTCAACTTTTAGCTGGGGGCCTGTTATCCCTGCAATTAATGCCTCACTGAAGTTCGTCAACCCAAGTAGCTCATCTTTTACTGACAGCACAGTTTGCAACTAGCATGCACTGCACAGTCTCCTTCACTGCTTATGTGTAGCCAGTTTTGTCTGGATCATATTTTTGCGCCATCCTTCTGGAGTTGCTAATTTTACTCTGCCAACCATGTTGGACTGCAATTATTAAAAAGTTTGAAGTTAGCCAAACAAGACTCTCTGAAGCTGTGCACTTAAAATTGACACATCAAGTTACTGTAATCTGGTTAACTCTCTACTGGGGAAAAAATGATAATAGCTGCAGATTTGCTTGCTTGTGACCCTGGGGCAGCACCCCTCCCCCCACCCCAGTTAAATTGTTTACTTTTCCCCATCTCTGCCATAGGCAGGGCACATGCTTAACGTTTCAGAGCTGTGAACAGAGCACTTCCCAAAGTTCACTGCTGCGGAAAGCTGGCAGCAGGACATAGTCTTATGCTAAATTGTGCTTCGATCTCTGCCATAGGCAGGTCACACACTTAGTTTCAGAGTTGTGAACAGAACACTTCTCCAAAGTTCACCGCTGCAGCAAAGCTCTAGCTAGCAGCAGGGCAAGTGTCTTAATTTGTAATGTCCCTCAGGTCTGGTGGGCAGGGCACACAGAGCTACATCTTCCCAGTGCAACAGAGCAAGCAGGTGTATTTTTGTTTTGTCTCCTCCGTCTCTGCCCAAGCAGGACACTGATAGTTTTTTTACTGCTTTGTTTCCTCCTGAGAACTCTGGAAAAACAGGGCACAGTTCTTATCATGGCAGCATAAAGTGGCTGGCTGGGCACAAAATAAAGCTGGCAGGGTGGGCATGACCTCTCATTGTCCCTTCATCTTTTCCAAAAGCAGGGCAATTGACTTTTTCCTTTTTGTTTCATCTCCCGTCAGAAAACTCTGGAAAAGCCAGGGCACAATTCTTGTTTTCGGTTCCCAGTTTGCAAGAGCACAGTAATGTTTGATATTTTTCCCCATCAGATCAGTCACTGGCATTCGATTGGGCTGGGCACAAAATAAAGACTGTTTATACCACTCTGTTCATCTCTGCCAAGCAGGGTAATAGTTCACATTTACTTTCTTGTTGTTTCCGCTCCCTGATTCCTCTCAGTTTTGCCCACTGTTCAGGCCCATCCCATGAGGTGCCTGCCTTGCCCTGACCATCCTCCCCCAGTCATGCCACTGCCCTGCAGTGCCCTCCATTGAGTTCACTCCTCCAGGCTCCCGGGACAATAGAATCGGAAGTTTGTACTTTTTTTTTTTTTGTAGAGACTCCCCTACTTGTCTGCTCACCTGTGTGCTGCCCTCATGCAATTTGCTCGGCCGAATCTGCATCACGCTGCCTGCTCGCCCCACCATGATGCTTAGTGCTGCTCTCCTCTGGTCCCGGTCCTGTCTTGCGCCATCTCAGCCTCTTTGGCTCCCCTCGTTCTCAGTGCTCCTCCCTGCCAACACAGAAAGAAAATTAATGACACTACCAACGAGCTAATAAAATACAGTTTAAAAAAAAAAAATGAAACTGGAACTTACCTTGCTTAAATTTTGCTCTGGCTGGAGCTTCTGGTCCTGCTTGCTCTTCTCTTGGGGTCGGGCTGCAAGGTTTCTCCCATGCAGAAAATGGAGGGATTGCTGGCCAATCAGGAGGGTGTGGGAAGGAGGACAGAAAAAACGAGAAAAAATTTATAGAAACATGGCCCAGAATGCCAAAAAGGCGTTTTGAAGGACCCAGTGCCAGTTCAGAATGATTAGCAAAGACGGCTAATCATTCCAAAAGTTGACTTGCTTCTCTTCGATCTTGGGTGCAATCAGAACCTGCTTATTTTATGCCTTGCAGTGGTGTGGTGATGTATGCTGCTACTTAACTGATGGTGTGCATCTTCATAAAGGAGATCCTTTGTACACCATAAATGTTCTTTTTTTCGGCAGCAGCACTGAGCATTGCCACCACATCACTGGCCCAGCATGCTCATCCATCTCTCCCAAGTCTTTTCTTGGAATCCAAGGATGCTGGTTATAATGGGTTTGAATGCAGCTCTGGGTCAGTGTATAGTAGCCTTCCATCAGAGGTGGTCATAGAATGGGAAGCCTTTTATATAGGGTACAGTGCAGTACATCAGATGTCACAACCACTAGAAACACCTGACAGATGTGAGAAGAAACCACCTCATGTGTGTCTGAATACTGTAACTACTAAAATGAAAAGCTAAAATCTACGATAAATCCAAGTAGGTTTAACTAAAGTGTTTTCCAGTTTTTCTTTTTTTGCTTCGTTTTGTATTTTATGCTCCTGCACTGCTGGCCTGCCTTCAGTTATCTGGTCACCCAGCCCCATCAACTACAATCTCAGGGACTTACCTGGACTGTAGAATCCCCAGCCCACCCAGCGGACTCCAGATAGTCATTCCATGGTCTTGGTGGTGGTGTGGGGTTTGTGGTGACTGGGCCACCAGCCTGCCGGCAGACAATTTTTTCTCTCTACCTACCTCCCTTGTTGGGTAAAGCCCACAGCCAGCCTCATCACACTGCAGATGCTTCCTATGGAGGAGCAAGCTTCGGCCCAACACAGGGATCACCAGAGCAGTGGGACCATGGCACCCATACACTGAGCCACCTGACTGACTGTCCAAACTTGTTCCTGCACTTGAGTTGCCAGCGTGGGAGCAGGAAGTGCCTACTGGACCTTTGGGCAGCCTTCTAAGTTTTTTCTGTTATACTTTTCTCATGTTATTGGTATATTGAATATTTAAATGATGCTGTTTGCTGTCATTCAAGAGGACAATTCCCTGCAGACCTTTCAATGACTGTCATCATTCTCACGGTAAGTAATAATAAACAACTTCATCTATGCAGGCAATTTATTATCATAGGGCCCAAAAGCCCTGTTTTCATGTCAATCCTGTTAGTTACAAAAGTCAGTTACAGTATGAGATAACATATAAAATTACAAAATTGTTTACAGCACAAGGTAATATATACAATTACACAATAATTTACAGATTCATGAACAGTCATGATGCAGTAGATGCATCATTACTACATATTACATTAACATCTGCAGACATGCAACTTTGGCTTTGTACATATTAAGCACTATGATAACATGAACAAATGTACTGTCTGGTTAGTTTGGGACAGTCTCATGCTTTTATGCCCAGTTTTAGACAGGCTGTAAGTATTCTCTAGTGACTGATGCATCATGTTGAAGAAGGTACCTGCTGATCTACAGAGTTGCTCTTTTGTTGGTAGATGAATGATCTGGCCTGATAGCACAGTATCTAGAGAGCCACTAGACATGTTGGTTACTCGGTTTGTCTCACATTTCTGGGATGTCATTCAGGGTTAGCAGGAGGAGAGGATTGAACATCTCAGGGGTGCTCTCTCGGGGAGGAAGGGATCAGTTAAAACACCTGCTGAATCTGCAGGTCTAATGTTATGTTATTGATGCCACAAGCCCTGTGTGTCGCAGGGGAATGGTTTCATGGTGAAAGGGGAGGTTCACAGGCAGAGGATGCCCCCACAGTTTTCACAGACCACCCACTTTCTCCAGTGTCACTGCAACCCCTCACTTACCAGGTCTTGTACCCACCTACCTGCTGAACTTTCTGGTCTCACTGTGCCAAAGACCATGGTGGCTTAGAGGAGGTAGGTGGAAAACTAGTGGGAGACGTGGATTTGAGTTACCCTGTGTTGTTGAGGTACAGGTCAGGAATCATAGGAAAACCAGGAGCAGTTGTAAAATTCACCAAAATATTTATTTGTACTAGCAGTAACATAAAAATAAAATTGTTCAGTATATCTGTTTACAAAGGCAAAATAAGAGGAGCTTCATCAGAGGTTTCCTTCAGTCTCTGTGTCCAACTTGCAAGCAGTTGCAGCTCTGTCTTATAAGTTCTTCCAACTCCCATTCTTAACAAGCGTCTTCCAAAGTGGTGGTGTATGTTTCAAGCAGGTGCTGGCAGGAACACAGTGTGCCTGAGCTGAGGCCCCTTTTCCACAGCTCTTCTGCAAAAGACTTAAAAATTGCACTCTTGTAAACTGTTGAGTTTCTAATAGCTTTTGCAGTCATCTCAAAATATAATTATGTACATTTCAAAAATTAACACACTATAATTTCTTTACAGAGGATCCCAATATCGGTTACATTTCCACATAATGGTTTGCATATACTTTTTATATCAGCAGATATGCAAGGAAGAAAAGACAAACAGCAAGGGAAACATGAGACACAAATAATTGTGAGACTGTCTGGGTGATCAGATCCTAGGTCTCACAGGAAAATTTGGCTGAGCAACCAGACAGACAAGAAAGGAAAGAACAGGTCCTTGCATTTAAACGGGACAAGGTCCCATTCCACCCTGTCACATACACCCCTCCTTAAGAGGAACTTGTTTTATTAAACAGGTTTCCAACACTTTGTATTAATTCTCTACTAACATTTGCTGCTAGCTTTCAGAAATTAAGCAGATGTGCAGTATCCTTTTTTCTATAACAGTACAGCGCAGAGTAAAGTTTAAACTCATGCATTTGTTTTTCAGCCTTCAGAACCCTCAAGTCCTGATCCATATCTTGACAGAAAATCAGCATTGCTATTCTCTTTACCAGATTTGTGTCATCACTATGAATATAAATGGCTATAGTGCCAGGTACCACCTTGGATTCTGGAATTTTTATCTTTCATATGGTTAAGCCAACAGAGAGGATTGTGATCCGTTATAAGTACAAAGTCAGTTCCTAGTAAATAAAACTTGGGAACTCCATGGCCCACTTTGCTGCTAAACATTCCTTTTCAGTGGTGGAGTACCTTTTCTCTGTCATGCAACTTCCTACTTATGTACAGAATAGGATATTCTGTCCCATCTATATTTTGACTCAGGAATGCACCTAGATTCACGTCTGATGCATCTGTTTGTAACAGAAATTGTTTCTCAAAATCTGGGCTTCTTAAAACGGGGCTAAACATAATGCAGCCTTAATGGCTTGAGAAGCCTCATCACACTCTGGGGTCCATGTCACATTTGTTTCTTCGTGAGTTCAGTGAGGGGCTTAGCTAACTCAGCAAAGTTGGCAACAAATCTCCAGTAATAACCAGCCAGCCCTAAAAAGACCTGACATGTTTTCTTTGTTTTCGGACAGAACTGTTAGCTACAGCTTCTGCTTTAGAAACCTCTGACTTAACTTCTACATTTCCCAACATATAGCCCAAATATCTGGTTTCCTGCATGCCCAATGCACATTTGGTAGGATTAATAGTCAGATTTGCAGTTTTGATAGCTTGGACAACTGCTTGTAGGTGTTCCAGGTGGCTTTCCAGTCTGGACTGTACACCATGACATCATCCAGGTATGCAGCACAATAAACAGTGTGAGGGATAAAATTACATCCATGTACCGCTGGAATGTAGCTGGCGACCGTAAACCAAAGGGCATGGTGGTGAACTGATAGAATCCAACATGAGTGGCAAATGCAGTTTTGTCTCAGGATTTTTAGCTGAAGTTATTTGCCAGTAACCCTTGGTGAGATCGAGGTACTGATATACTTTGCACTCCCTAGTCTGTCCACTAAATCATCTATTCTAGGCATAGGATAACTGTCAAATTCTGACACTTGATTAAGTTTCCTAAAATCAAAGTGATTCTAACACCCCTTCTTTTTTTTTTTTTTTTGTTTAGTTACCATTGGAGATGGCCAACACACCTTGACTCCTCTATGATACCAAATTCTTTCTTTTTGTATTTCCTTAACCATGTCAGGTCTTAACTCGCTCTGGTAACCTGTCTGACTTTTGCCTAACAGGATGCTGATTCCTTGTCCCTATAACATGCTCAACCCCTTTGCTCGGCCTGGAACTATGGTAAAAGTACTGTTAAATGTCTTGCACATTACTTAATTTCTGCAGTTTGTTCTGAGGTTATGGAAACATTCACCTTACAGCATCAACAGTTAGTTTATTCCAGTCTGTGAGAAGCTGCATCAATATCTTCCTTATCAGTTTCTGGTAAAACTAGCAAAGCAACTTTGGCATTTTTTCCAACCCATTTATTGAGGAGGTTAGCGTGGTATAGCTTAGGATTTTTCCTGTCGGGTCTCAATCTCATAGTTAACGGTGCCAGTATGTCTAAGAACCTTATAAGGCCCTTGCCACTTCATTAATAGTTTATGTTCTGTTGTGGATAACCGTAATAAAACCTTTTCACCTGGCTTGAAAACTTTTTCTTTTACCCCATGGTCATAATATACACTTCTGCTGGTTTTGGTCCTCTTCCTGATTACTGTGGGCAATTTCAACATATTTTGCCAGGTTCTTTCTTAGGGTAAGCATATAAGATGTTTATAGATTGTTTCTGAGTGGGGTCATCTTCCCACATTTCATTTATCACATCCAGTGGCCCTCTCGGCTGCCTACCGTACAGCATTTCAAATGGTGAAAACCTGTTGATGCCTGTGGCACTCTCTGGAAGCAAAAGTAGTAAGGCAAGTATTGGTCCCAGTCTTTCCTTTTACAAACCTTTTAACAAATGTTTTAGGGTTTGGTTAAAATGCTCAACAAGACAGTCTGGCGGAGGATGATAGGGAGGTTCTTATGGCAGTGATACCTAGTAGTCTGTACAGCTTCTAAGTAATGCAGCACCAAAATTACTACCCTGATCAGTAATAAGTTCTTTAGGTATGCCCACCCTACTGAAAACTTTTGCAAACTCTGCTGCCACTTTTAAAGCGTGATAGCAATGCATTGAAACTGCTTCTGGGTATCGAGTAGCATAGTCGCATACTAACAGGATAAATCTATTACCCTTTTTACTTTTGTCTAAGGACCAACCACATCCATTGCAATTCTCGTAAGGCACATTTATCAAGGGTAGGGACACCAGGGCACCTTGTCTTTTCTATTGACTGGGGCTACTTTCTGACACTCGGCACAGGAATTACAATAGGTGGTAACATCTTCATGAATTCTAGGTCAGTAAAATCTGTACAGCAATCTGGCAAGGTGCGATCCTCCCTGAGTGACCAGCCATAGGACTAGCATGTGCTATCTGTAATGACTCTGTTCTTTACTTCTGTGGTATAATCAATTGTTCAAACCCCAGGAAATCTTATTGTATTCTGACAGATGCAATATGGTCTCACCATAAGACTGCCTCGAGCCAAAATGGTTAATAGAATTTATGCTAATAGTGAAATGTTAGGCTCGAGCTCGGTTTTCAAATCACTGTCCCTGGTTGCACTTCCTGTAAGTGTCAGATTATTTACTCCGCTTGCCTCAGTAAGATGTCTCCTGAGAGTCTCCTTCACTTTCACTGAAGAAATTTATTTTCTCGTTTTTTCTAAAGTCCGTTGTTTATTTTCGGTTTCTGAAGCACTGTCCTTGGTTCATGTTAGAATTAGTCCAGATTTAGTGAATATTTGGTTGTTTCTTCGGTTCCTACGGTTTCTCCAACCGAGAAGGAACCAATATTGTTCTTTTACAGTTTAATTTAACTCATTGCCATCCAGTTAAGGCAGTTTAAAAAAAAAAAAAAAAAGTTTTTAACGGATAACTCTCGGTCTTTTGGTCCATCTTCTATTCAGTGTCACAGACCAAAAACGAATGGGTCCCACAGGTTTCCAACATTATGGAGTGTGGGGAACCGTTAGATAAGGCAGATCCTCATTTGATTTGTGTGTTTGTTTGGGGTTTGACCACCTCCAAGAGGACTGTGATATTTGTAAAAGCTTCCTCAGTCGACGCTGACAGGCGACTTAAGCCACTGCAGGAGATGTCCGATAAGGCTGCTGAACCGCTAAGGACAAACCGGCCATGGGCCAAGTTGAACTGGAGAACCTGCCTTCTGACTAGGGTGACTGTTCTTCTGCCAGAAAGCACCCCACAGATCCTGCCGCTAACCTGACGGGGAATATAACGGTCGAAACGTAACGAAAGGGGTAGCGGTTCTGACTGCTGAGGAGATAGCAACACTTATATGGATAATTCAGGCTTTGCTGCCGAGCACTCGTCCGATTGGGAAGGCCCTTCAGCTCCTCCTACACCGTTCCCGGTTCATTAGACATTGAACAGGAACAGTTAGCTGATGATGATGTGGAGGAGGAGGAGGGTCCATATGATGAGGATTGTGGGAGGTTATTGAACCAGAGGTTTCCGGATCCTCACCATTCTGACTCCTGATAAAGAACATATGAAGATTTTACCTCTCATTATGCCTTTATTAAACAGGTGGCTCAGTCTCTTGATCGTCCTACACAGGAGTCTACTGATGAGGAAGAACAAGACTATAGAGAGATGATGGATGTACCTGTCTCAAGTGGCTGCTGGTACCTATCCATTCTTCTCTTAAGAGGCAGGTTCATATGAGCCTGCAGACTCCTACCTCTGTGCCTCAGTAGATAAAAAATAGACAAAAATATTGGGTTGCCAAGGCTGGAGCAGACTTCCTATTCGGACACCCTAGCCATGAGGGAGTGGTACAGGCTGCTATTCCTTCTGGCTTCCCACCCTCCTGATAAAGATTCAAGGAGGATGGACACCATTTAAAAAGACATATCTGAGATTCTCTCTCTTATCAGACAAGCCTCTTGTATGGCATACATAGCCAGATACCAGAGGACCTTATGGAAATTACTAAATTGTGCCAGCCCCTATGGCAGCTGATTTACAGGAAACTGCTAAGAGGGTCATTGAGGCTTCTAAGGCACATTCAGACTGGCTGTAAATAATAGTGACACTGCAGCCAGACAGATGGCTTTCTCTGTTTCCCTCAGAAGATTTGCTTGGCTTAGGACTACCAGCCAAGGCTTTGGACTTCCTTGTGAGCCGCCCTCTATTTGGTCAGCAGATGGAGGCTTACATGAAAAAAATGGATGATTACAAACAGCCTACAAAATGCTGCAGCCAAGGAGAGGTCTTCCACCTCAGAGAAACCAAGCAAGGGAGCTAGAGGTAGGGGTCAGTATAGGCCTTATTTCCAGCCACAGGCCTACCCTTAGTATCAACAGCAGTGGGCTATTTCAGAGGCAGAGGCAGAACCTGAACTAGCCCCAGTCACCAACCAGCATCCCAGCCTAAGCAGACACCCTGAGGTATCTGTCTGGGTTGCCTTCCCAGTCAAGATAAGGCAGATTGGCCCACTACCTCCAGGAATGGCAAACCATCACTACAGACAAATGGGTTCTGAGGTAGCGGGCCAAGGACTGACTCTGTTTCAAGTTACAACCAAGGCTGAAAGCAAGAGTTTTCAAACCATCTTCACTCTCAGAAACAAAGTTGTTGGAGGAGGAGGAGGTATTGAATCTGCTATCCTTGGGAGCAATAGAACTAGTTCCTTTTGCAGAGAGAGGAAGGGTCTCTATTCAAGGTACTTCCACACTGAAAAAAAACAAAACGGAGTGGCGGCCCATATTAGATCTCCTGCATTTAAACAGGCATCTACTGAAGTTAAAGTTCAAATGGTAACCTGAGTAGTATCCTCCCAACCCTGAGACAGGGGATTGGTTGGCATCATTGGATTTAAGGATGCTTACTTCCATATACCCATAAGACAGTCCCACTGAAGATTCCTGAGAATCAGACTGCCATCAGGTCTCTACCAGTTCAAGGCAATGCCTTTTGGACTTACTTCTGCTCAACGGTGTTCACAGAATGTTTTGCTGTGGTTGTGGCACACCTCAGAAGGCAAGGTAATAGTGTTTCCTTACTTGGACGACTGGTTAGTCTTAGGGCAGTCTCCACATCAGGTGAAGCAGTTTCTGCACTGACACAGGAGCTCCTTCAGTCTTTGGGTTCCTGGTCAGTCTGAAAAAATCTGTACTACAACCAGTGCAGCTCCTGGAATTCATAGGAGCTGAGCTGGATTCTGTGAAAGCAAGACTTTTCTCCCATAGTCGAGAGCAAATACCCTGGTTCAGCTGGCAGGCACTTTCAAGGCCCAAAGCCTTAGGCCTGCCGAACACTTTCTACAGTGCTGGGTCAGAGTGGCAGCTTCCAGCAGCCACAGTGTCGGGAGCTGAGATTTCAAATGAGGGCTGTCCAGTATCACCTCAGATTGTACTAGCATCAGAAATCAGATCCATTGTCAAAACTGGTTCCAGTCACACATCCTCCTGCAAGCACTGCAGTGGTGATTGAGCATAGACAACCTCAGACAGGGAATTCCTTTCCTTCAGGAGCTTCCTTCCTGATGTTAACCACAGATGCTTCCTTACTAGGTTGGGGAGCACACGGTTCACGGTACATGGCTCAAACAGGAATCACTGCTTCACATCAACCTGCTAGAGCTCAGGGCAGTCTTTCCAGCACTTCAGGCATTCAGCCAGTCTGTTACAGCGACAGGTAGTGCAGGTCAGGACAGACAACATGACCACACTGTACTACATAAACTAGAGGGCACAAGGTCTACACCCTTGTGCACAGAAGCCATGAGAATATAGGGTCTCGCCTATTTTCTCGGGGGTTGTCTTGTCAGCAGTGCACCTTCCAGGAAAAGACAATGTGTTAGCAGATGCACTGAGCACGATAAATCAGAACCATCATGAATGGGCCCTGAACAGGCAGGTTCTACAAGTGCTATTAAGCGGTGGGGCACTCCGAGATGGACTTCTTCGCAGCCCCAGAGAATCAGCTTCCCAAATTCTGTTACAGACCTCCAGTCTTGGGCTCAGTCCCATTGGATGCACTCATTCTGGATTGGACAGGAAGTTTCTATATGCTTTTCCCCATTTCTCTTGCTACTGAGGGTTCTGAACAAGCTCAGATCCCAGCCTGCCATAATGATGTATTGCTCCTGTTTGGGCCAGGCAGCCATGGTGCCCCTAGTCCTGGCATTCAGTGTCTTGACCAGTCAGCCTTCCCAGGAGGCACAACTTGTTGACTTCTTCCCAGGGCAGGATCCTTTACCTCGACCTTCAGTCCCTAAGGCTCAAGGTTTGGTTCTTGAGGAATATGCTGATCTGCACCTTTCAGAAGGGGTTATGGAGGTCCTTAGGGTGTCTAGAAAACCCTCCACCATGAAGATTTACACGTCCAAGTGGAAAAGAGTTTCCACTTGGCGTTAAAGAGAGGTCTGGATCACACAGACGGGTTTGCCAGTAGTCCTGGATTACGTGACACACCTCCATTCCCCGACCTTCGGCCTTCTACACTAAGGTGCATTTGGCTGTCATCAGCCTATCTGTTGGCAGGTAAGGCATCATCACTGCCTTCAAATTCAGTATTTAGAAAATTCATTAATGGTTTGCTCCATTTGCATCCCCATATGGGCTCCCACCCCAGTGTGGGACCTCAGCTTATGTATTGCGCAGCCCATGCAGCCACCTTTTGAGCCTGTGTCATCAGCTGACCTCAAATATGTAACCTGGAAGGCTGTCTTCCTAGTTGCAATTACCTCAGCCAGAAGGATCAGTGAGCTTCAGGCTTTGTCCATAGAGACTGATTATATTGCATTTCACAGGGACAGGCTGGTCCTTGGGACCAATAGCAAGTTCCTTTCTAAAGTCGTGTCTGATTTTCATGTCAACCAATCCATTACACTACCAGTCTTTTTCACTGACAGTTTTTCGGTGAACTTAGGCTGCATAGCCTGGATTAAAAGAGCTATCCACTATTACCTGGAAAATACAAGAGGCCACAGAGGATAGGACCCAGCTTTTTCTGACTTATGGGAAGTGGGAAAGGTAAACCTGCCAATGAGGTCCATAGCACTGTGGATTTATGGCATGTGTCCATTTTGTATAGCTAGGGGCAGACAACCCTCAAGGTCTTAGGGGCTACTACGTAGAGGAGCCGCTGCATCCATAGCAGCCTCTAGGGATATCCCTTGTTGGAAATCTGTAAAGCAGCTACCTGGAAGTCAGGTCACACATTCACTAAGCATTACTACCTTGATTCTCAGGCTAGAAGTGATGCCAGGTTTGGCACAGCAGTTCTGGCAGAGCTTGTTTCCTAAGTAGGTCCTCTGCCTGCCTCCAAAGGCACTGCTTGGGTAGCCTGCATTTGTCAGAATACAGTAGGATTTCCTGGGGTTTGAAGAAAACATTACTTACCATAGTAATCTTGTTTATTCTAAGGGA
This sequence comes from Neoceratodus forsteri, assembly GCA_016271365.2. Lineage (NCBI taxonomy): Eukaryota > Metazoa > Chordata > Ceratodontiformes > Ceratodontidae > Neoceratodus > Neoceratodus forsteri. Next base: position 573,382,134 of record CM028137.1, read on the forward strand.
ATCTTATTGTATTCGAACTCCCACCTCCTCCCTGCTAGGACCTACAAGGCAATGCATACTGTCTGTACATCTAAACTTGAAACCTGTGGGTACGTAGAGTTTATTGGGCATCTATGACTTGAGTCTTAGTGATGCCTTTGTTATTTAAGGATTTTTTCCTAACGGGTTCTACTAATTGTTAGCTTAGCTTTATTAGATAGTGCCTTTTAAGCTTCCACATGCTTCACAAGAATCTGATGGTTGCAGGAAGTGCAACCAGGGACAGTGATTTGAAAACCAAGCTCAAGCCTAACATTCCACTATTAGCATAGGTTCTATTAACCATTTCGCCTCCGGGCAGTCCTATGGTGAGACCATACTGCATTGTCAGAATACAGTAAGGTTCCTTAGGAGAAACATGATTACTATGGTAAGTAATGTTTTCTTCTGTGTGTTCCTGTGTCTGAGGTTTAACCCAAACTCTGTACTGTAACCTCTTACATTTTTTAAACATTGGTCCACCCTGCTTTGGTTTCACTTCCAGCTGCTTAAAATAACCCTGAGAGAAACATTGTTAGCTTGTTCTGAAAAAAATCACAATCAGTTATCGGTTTAGTTTCAGCATTTTCATATTTTAACCCTTCATGTCCATCAGTCATTTGTTGCCACAGTTTTTCAGGCATCGCCTTTCTTTCCTGATCTTGGAGCTTTGCTCAGAGAAGTCCGAATCAAAATCACTGAACAGGAAAGTGTCCCCACCGTCTGAAATTTTCTTTGCCTGAGCTCTTGTCATCACAGGTGCTGAAACATCAGGATTTTCTCCTTCTTTGATTAACTCAGAAAATCCTGGAAAATCATTTCCAATAATCACAGGTATAGATAACGTGTACTACCCTCACTTTAATTTGGTGCAACACCCCTTAATGGTCAGTCACTTGGGTGGTGGGATAATACTGAGTGTCCCCATGGACGCAGATGATACCAGTACCTGGTCCTTTGCACAGTATTTTCCAGCACTTCAACATGCACTAGGGTTTGTCTGCTTCCCAATTCAGTGAGTCCTTTAGAGTCTTATCCCACCTTCACATCTGTTAATACTTGCCCCAATTTGCAGAGAACAAATCTGCTCCAGTGCGCCACTCCTTACTATGGCAGTTTCTTGCCATATGGCCTGCTTATTACAGTTATAACAGATAATCTCTTTGGGCACAGATTTGTTACCCCACCAGAATTCTTATCAGGTTTGGAGTTTAAATGGGAAAGAGTCTTACCAGTGCTTGGCTGTTACCTCTTTGTTGTAAGTCTGTCTGGCCATTTAGTAGTCCTCGGCCAAAAAAAGCCTTTTCCCCACTTTCTGTTCAGTGTTCCTTTACCCAAAGCCACACATCTGTAATCAGGATGTTGATTAATTGCTCCATTGCAAATGTGTTGCTCTGTGGGGCTGTTTCACCTCTGGTTAGAGCCATTTTATCAGGAGTTCTCCAGTTCAGGTAAAGGCTTCTTGAGGATTGTCAACTGAGTTGTTCCTCAGAGATCGAACTCTCTGCCTGTAGGTCTCTCCTGAGATGTCATACCTTTTCAGGATTTTGCTTTTCACCAGATCATAGTTTCTGACTTTGCAGTGTCCATACTGCTGTAGGCAAGTTGGTCTTTCCCTGTCAGGTAGGGTATCAGTCTGATCGTCCATTGCTGCTTTGGTCATTGGCAGGCTGTGGCAACTAAGTTGTCAGGTATGCCTTGATATCATCCGAGAGACACAACTTTGTAAGTTTAATGGCTTTAAGTTGCTTGTGTTTTGTTGCTCATCTGGATCTGTGCCAGATCCTCTGCCTTCCTTTGATAGCTTGCAAAGCATCTATCCATTGCCAAATCTCTTCTCTCCTCTACTGCATCTCATCTGTCCTCTGCTGCTCCTGTTGCACTGCATGTCTTCTCTCCTCTGTACTTCTAAACGTTGAATCTCTCTTTCTGTCTGCTGCTTTGTCTTTTTGTTGTATAGCCCACCATTTGAAAACGTCCATCAGGCTTTCAGATTCTGTCACTGCCTGTTCTTTTCCATAACTTGTGCTGGCTGTACAATCTCAGCTTGGACTTCTGTCTCTGCTAGTTTGGCTGCCATTCTCCTGGTAACCACTGCAGGACTTGCTGCTGCAGAATGCATACTTTCTCTATTCTTTCCTGGTACTACATCCAGTACCCACGCACAAAACTCCTGGCTTAGAGTATGCATGGACATCCCACTTAGGCTGACACCATTTGTCATCGAGGCACATGTCAGGAAGCATAGGAAAACCAGGAGCAATTGTAGAATTCACAAAAGTGTTTGAGTACTAGCAGTATCATAAAAATAAACTTGTTCAGTATAACTATTTGCAAAGGCAAAATAAACAGAGGATCCATCTGAGTTTTCCTTCAATCTGTATGTCTGTGTCTGTCTTGCAAGAAATTGCAGCTCTGAAGTCCTTGCAGCCCCTTCCTTAACAAACATCCTGTTTTTTCTAAAAATATTTTATGCATCAGGCAGGTGCAGCAAGAACACAATGTCCCAGAACGGAAGCCTCTTCTCCACAGCTTCTGAAAAGGGCTTAACAACTGCTCTCAGGTTTACCCCTTGAATCCCAGTAGCTGTTTGCAATCATCTCAAACTGTAATTATATACATTTCAATAGTAACCCTATATAATTTCTAAGCAAAGGGATCCCAATATCTGTTACATTTCCACATAATGATTTGCATATATTTTTATACCAGCAGATATAAAAGGGAGGAAAAACTGAAACAGCAAGGGAAGAGTGAGACAGTGAGAGGCAACGAATTATGAGACTGTTGGGGTAATCAAATCCTAGGTCTCACAGGAAAATTTGTTGCACAACCAGACAGACAGGAGACAGGAAAGGAAAGAACTGAAGCATCCCTGCATTCAAACTCTTCATAACAACTGGTACAGGGCTCTGTTCAACCTTGTCACATACCCCTGATAAGGCGTCCCGCTGACTTGACTACCTCGGGAAGAAGCTGTTCCAGGCAGGTACCATGAATCTTGGAATTCTAAATTATATGGGACTCATGTTTAAATATCAACATACCCTCTGGTCCTCTGCTATAGAACTAGTCAGTGAACTCCCTCCATCTCAGAAGAAGGACCAGTTATTGGCTACAGTTTGCACTGGAAATTCCATATCTCAACACCTGCTCTGCTCAGGTTATGATGCAGTGGATACTTGGCCTGCACAACAGCCATGGGGATTACCCTGAGATGCCTCGCTTGGCTACGTGTGTCGGGATTCACACCTGATATACAACACAGAGTGGTAATACCCTTTTAATAGATCTAAATTGTTTGGTCCAGGTACCCAAGCGCTTCTGGATGATCTCAGGCTTGGGCGGACCTTGCGTGCGGTACATGGCATATGGCGTGCTTCACCTCATCTTACCAATACTATTCTCAGTCCTCCTTTAACCAAGATGGGAAGTTAACGAGAGGTACCTACAGAGATGGGTTCTGTGGTCGCTCACAGCGCATCCAGGACTGCCACTCCTACATCTTAAGGGCTCCGCTCCCACCCCGGGTGGAGCCAGTCAGCCCACTTCCCAGTGGCCAACTGGGGCATTGCCTGGGCTTCCTCCACCAGGCCTCGAAGCCGTGGGTGGTCGCTTGCCTCCATTTAGAGGCCTGGCAGGCAAGAACATTGGACGAGTGGGTACTTCAGATGATAAGGACAAGGCACACGCTAGAACTCACATCAGTGCCTCCCCTCATCCCCCGCCTGTCCATTACCCTCCCGCCATATTCCTATTCTCCAGCAGGAACTTCATGCACGTCTTCATAAGAATGCTGTGTCTCCAGTCCCTCTGTTAGAGTACCATCTATGATATTAATCCCATTTCTTTCTGGTACCCAAATGCACGGGAGATGTCAGACCTATACTAGACCTCAGACAACTGAATCTACACATTCAGTACAAAAGGTTCTGGATGGTCACCTTAACATCTATAATGTTGATGTTAAAGGGATTGGCTATGTTCATTAGACATGAAAGATGCCTACCTACATATCCCCATTCACCCCACCCACCATCGGTTCCTTTGCTTTTACCTGCTAGGACAACATTACCAATGTTTGCCTCCCATTCGGTCTTTCATGCGCCCCAATAGTCTTCGCCAAGTGCCCAGCAGTTGTGGTGGCGGCCCTGAGACGGATGGACATTTTATCTTCCTGTACCTGGACGATTGGCTTGAAAGCAGACACTGAAACCTCTCTGTTTTCCTCCCTCCCGGCGACCCTCACTCTGTTCCAGTCCCTAGGAATTACGGTCAGCTGGCCCTGTCCAATCCAACCCCTACTCAGTCGCTCCAGTTATAGGAGCTGTTCTGATACCGCCTCCACCAGGGCTTACCTCCTGCTAACAGACAAAATAGAATTCTATCTCGGATACAAACTGAACAATTTATCACAGCCAGACGTCTCTTCTGCCTCCTGGGGCACTTGGCTGCAGCCATCCCCACAGTGGCCTTTGTCCATCTACATATGAGATCAGTCCAGTGGACCCTTCAGAATCAGTGGCGACAAAAGACTGGGGATTTTGAAGACAAAATCAGTTACCCTGTTCTATGCTTGGTCCTGAATTGGTGGACCCAGTGTGCTAACCCATCTCAGTGTATGCCCTTCCACTCCCCTTCTGCCCAGCAGACATTAACCATGGATGCTTCCTCAACAGCTGGGTGACACCTGGGTCCATTTCTCCCCATATAAATCTACTGGAAATGAGTGCAGTCCGCCTCGCCCTTCAGGCCTTCGCCCCACTTCTTCCTAGGGCCTCTACTGATCCAGTTAGACAACACCTCAGTGGTGTACTACCTGAACAAACACGGAGGTACCAAGTCCTGCACTCTCTGCAGAGAGACCATGGCGGCTTGGTAGGAGGCCATACTTCAGCACCTGTCATTGATAGCTGTCTGTTCATCGAACGCCACAATACCGTGGCCATCATTCTTAGTCGCCAGACCTCCACACACGAGTTGACACTTCATCACGAAGTTCTTCAGATGATCTTTTGATTTTGGGGACCCGCACCTCAACCTCTTTGCCTCCGTCAATCACCAACTCCCAGATACTGTTCCATTATCCCGAACAGAAAGAACAGTCTCTGGATGCCCTGTTCCAGCCGTGGACAGGACTCTTCTATATGCTCCCCCGTCCCCACTTCTGCAACAGACTCTACTGAAACTACACCTTGAACCTGCTACCATGATCCTCATAGCCCCACTCCGGCCTCGGCAGGTGGTTTCCCTTCCTCAACAGTTCTCAGTAGCAGACCCCATTCCATTGTTGATCAGGTCAGATCTGTTGACTCAAGATTAGGGACTGTTCTTCATCCCCACCTGAAGTCACTACACCTTCACGTTTGGCTCTTGAGGGCGCTTTCATAGCCAGTCTTCAAGTCTCCTCACCAGTGGCCAGTATTCTGATGGCTTCATGCAAACCATCTACCAGGGAAACATATAATGCTAAATAGGAATGCTTCTCCATATGGGCGCTTCCAGGTTGTTGGACACTTATTCATGTCCACTGAGTAAAGTGTAGGACTACCTAGCCTCGCTTGCAGAGACAGGTTTGAACTACTCTTATTAAAGTTCATTTGGCCTTTGTCTCAGCCTTCCATGAGCCCTTAGAAGGAGACTACTGAATCAACTTGCCAAAATGTTCCTAAGAGGAATGCTACATCAGACCTTCCTTTAGAGCGACCCACCATCCGTGGGATCTGAATTTCCTTTTGGAAAAGCTGACCTTGCGCCTTTTCGAACCGGAGGCCACTTGTGACCTCGCTTCCTTTCTTGGAAGACTGTATTTTTAGTGGCTGTATCTTCCGCCTGGCTTATATTCGAGCTTCATGCCCTCGTGCAAAGAGTCTTATCTAATTTTTCACAAAGACAGAGTGGTTCTCCGAACCAATGCTTCCTTTTGCCTAAGGTGGTCTCAGAACACACCTTAAATCTGATCATTGAATTACTGGTTTACTACCCTGAGCATTCTAATTTGGGAGAATATCTCCTACACACCTTAGATGTTCATCGTATATTGAGATACTATACCAATTGCACCAAATCTGTTAGAAAAACTCCTCAGCTTTTTGTTACCTTCGCCTCAACCAGGGAAGGTCTCCTGGTTGCTGAACAGACCATCTCTAATTGGCTGGTACGTTGCATAAACTTTTGTTATAAGAAATATAACAAGCCATTACCAGGACCTGTCCAAGACCATTCTACCAGAGCCATTACCACTCAGCGCCTGCTTCAAAGGGGCTTCTAGCACAGATCTCTGCAATGCAGACACATTGTCCACAATACATACTTTCATGAAGCATTACAACTTAGACATTGCTTCACGCGTAGAATGGCCTTGGCCGAGCTATCCTAAAAGGCCTTTTGTCATAACTTCTGCCCTTCCTGGGTTTCTGCATGGGGAGTCATCCCAGTGTATTACCTGCTGCAAGAGATTGTCCCTGTGGAAGATAATGCGGTTTGCGTACCTACCGTAGCAGTAGATCTTACTTGAGACACAGCTCTTGCAGCAGGTTACACCGTTAGGACTGAAGCCGGCAGGTGTCAGGACCCCACGGAAAAAATTCTAGCTGCTATCTTCAGCAAGGACTGCCCCGGCGTCGGTCCGCCTCCGGCGTCAGGCGTGCTATATAAGGGAGGTCCACAGATTCCCCAGTTCTTTCGCCATCGACTTGCATGTCTCGACCCTTCGTTCAGCTTCTAGCGCGCTGGGACGCTGCGGTAAAGTGTTTTCCCACGGGAAATTGCTCTCTGCTCAGTTTTTCTCTGATGTCCCCCGACCTGGTCACCTCGGCGCGCCTGTGGGAAGCAGATCCCATTCAAGGATCCGCTTTCGGCCTGTGTCCGGTGCCTAGGCCCAGACCACGACACCCAGTCCTGCACCTTTTGCCAGGGTTTCAACAGCAGAACCCGGATCTGTCGCCAGAAGGCCCTACAGGCATTCCTGCTCGAGGAACAACTCAAGACCATGGCTTCCAAGGGTTCTTAGAAGGCCCGCAAGCATGCTGAGAAGCATAGGGAGAGGCCCTTCCAGGTCCCGTCTGGGGCCTCCGACTCGCGCAGCTCGGCTCCAGGTCCGACCTCTCCTTCCAGGGCCAGCTCTCAGCCTCCCCGCTGCGGTGAGAAAGTCTTCAGGCTCCTCTTCTCAGGCCAAGACTCCCAGGCCTTCCTGTCCTCCAAGGCCCTGGCTAAGTCGGGGATCGCTACTATCACTACAAGTCGGGTTCCCGCCATTCTGAACCCGACATCAGGTCTGCTTCCTTGCCTCCTCCTCCCCAACGGAGAGACCAAAGGAGCTCACCCACCTCACTTAAGAGGCCGTTGGACCCGGCGCTGGTTACGCGGCGTCGGCCTCCGCCCTGGTCCCCCAGAGCCGTAATCCGTCAGAAGACCGTCGCCCGGCCGCCAACTCATCACCGGATGCTGGTAGGGGACCGGCGCCCGCTCAATCGAGAGAGGACCCGACGCGTCCGACCGACGCCGGTCAGGAGACCATCACTGAGGAGGAGTTGACTCAGCCCGAGGACCAGGCAGGCGACCCGGTCCTGTTGAGACTCCCAGGAACCCCTCGCCAACCCGAGCCCCTGTGGAGCAGGCGCGGGACCCGACGATCAACCACGGCGCCGGTCCGTCGTCGGGCCTTTCTTTTCAGAGGTGAAGAGCTTTTCACTTACTGGTGGGATACCATCAAAAGGACATGGTCCCCACTCCACCTCCGCTTCCACCTCCTCCTCCTCCTACACGGTTGCTCCTCCGGTTTCTCGCCCTTTCCTTTGCTAATACAGCTATCCCAGGAACCTCCGCTCCCGTTGCCATTCAGCTCCCATCTCTTGTCTCAGGAGGAGGGTTCACTGGTCCACCGGACTTACGCTCACTGAACCTGCATGCATCGTTCCTAGAGACATAGCCCGCCTGCGACACGGGGTCTCGCAAGAGGTTGTGAAGTTCTTTCTGCAGCCAGAAGGCGGCCATGCATGCGGCGTATGCCCGCGAGATGGCGTTTTTGTCTATGAGTCGCAGCACGCGGGCCTTTCCTTTAGGTTGTCTGGTGAAAGCGGTGTTAGAGCATCTGCTCTCCCTTTCCGCTCGGGTCTCACCTACTCCTCTATTAAGGCACTCTGTGCCATTTCAGCTTATCACCCGTGGGACAGCGCACAGTGGCACAATTAGATGCCTGTCGAGAATTCTTGAGAGGTGTTGCATCTTAGGCCGCCCATTAAGGACCCAGTGCCTCCATGGGACTTGCTTTGTCCTGGAGCAACTCACGCTCCCCCATTTGAGCCTCGCGTAGATTGCGAGCTGCGTTTTCTGTCGTGGAAGCGTTGTTTTTGGTTGCTGTTACGTCAGCGAAGAGTTTCTGAGCTTCATGCTCTCATGTTCAAAGAGCCTTATTTAATTTTCCACTGGGACAGAGTATCCTGAGGACGAATCCTAAATTCTTGCCTAAGGTGGTTTCCCACTATCCTCAATCAGGATATTGACCTGCGGTCTACTTCCCTAATTATTCTAATAGAGGAGAGGCGCTTCACACCCTGGATGTTCACCGCAGCTTACATACTACCTGAGCAGAACTAAGCATTCAGAATCGGAGCAACTTTTCGCTTTCCTTTACTGAAAGGATGATGGGCCAACCAGTATCCAAACAGTCCATGTCTCGCTGGCTTGTCCAGTGCATATCATACTGCTATGATATCAAACAAAAGCCCTCCGGGATCAGTCCGGGGCCATTCCACTAGATGTGGCCACCTCCTTTGCAGCACTTGACGTCTCCCACTTCTGCCATTTGTGCTGCAGCCACTTGGAGCTCTGTACATACCTTTATCAGGCATTATAGCCTGGACATACGCTTCACCGGCCCAAGAGCCGGCCCGGCCCTGGCTGTGCTACAGGGTCTCCTGTCCTAGATTCAGGACCTGGAATGTTCTTTCTAGTTCCTCCTCCCAGAGTGTTTGCAAGCGCTACTGCTTGAGGAATCCAGTCCCTAATGGTGTAACCTACTGCAAAGAGCTGTGTCTGGTAAGTAAGATAGTACAGTCTACGTAAGAACTTACCGTAACAGTAGATCTTCGAGAACAGCTCTTGCAGCAGGTACCTTCCCCCACCTTCCCCTTGAGGAGGCATGGTTTAAACCTTTTTAACAGGATTTTACCCATTGTCTTCTGACGGTGGATCCTCTGTCTCCCATTTCGATGTCAGCCTGCGGCGGGAAGTCTCGGCCGGGAGAATTGGAAATCTGGCGGGACCGCCCCTTATATACTACACCCTAGCGTGGGCGGTCCATGAAGATAGCTAGGAAGAATTCTTCCATAGGGTCCTGCCGCCTGCCCGGCTTCAGTCCTAATGGTGTAACCTGCTGCAAGAGCTGTTCTCGAAGATCTACTGTTACGGGTAAGTTCTGCGTAATCTGTACTACCTTCAGGGGTATCTCTTGCAGCAGGTACGATCCCACCTTCCATCCCCTCCTTCTCTGAGAACAACTTCTAATCCAAATATATATGGAAGGGATACCTTGGTACCTCTGATTTCCTCTGTCCCCACTTAGCAAGCTGAATCTGGCGTGGAACTGAGGATATCCAGGGACCGCACTCTTATATAGAGCAGAATTATGTCGTGTGGGTGGCTCCTGGCAAAGACTGCTAGAAAAGAGCTGCCGCGGCACACAGTGCCTCTGGCGATGACCCGAGTGTAATACCTGCCGCAAGGGATGCCCTTGAAGATCTACCATTATGGTAAGTATGCAACTGTACTTTCTCGAGTGCTATGCAATGTTCATCCACACAGAGCCACCCGACCTCTCGCACACTTCTGCTTCCAGCAGGCAAGACCTGGCATCATGGGGCGATGCTAAGGGAGTTACCACCCAGGTGGATGGGAGGAACCAGCTTGAAAACTTTCCTGCAGATCTTAAAGGGAAAGAATATGCAGAAGTGTGGATGAACATCATATACCACTCCTAGAGCTACTGTTACAGGTAAATAACCTGTTTTACTGTAACTGTGAGGAGTGGTATACGGCATATCCACACAACTCACCTGACCTCCCGGCAAGTGACGCACTGAGTCTTGCTTCCAGCACCTAAGATCTGTTGTCACAGGGCGGTGCCAAGGAGGATGCCACCCAGGTAGGCAGGCATGTGGGAGGAGCCAGCTTGAAGACCTTCAGGACAGAGATTTAAAGGGAAAGGAACATGTCAGAAGTGTGGATGTACATCATGTACTACTCTTAGAACTATGGTTGCAGGTGAGTAACCCTCATTTTCTGTCAGGATGCCTCAGGCTGCGGTGGGCAAATCTTTCTCTGTACACATTTCTGTCTGTCCCTCTAGTTCAGAGGGTACTGCTTAAGACGGATGCACACGGGAGCAAGATGATTCAGAATGCCCCATTTTGGCCTCGACAGATATGGTTTCCCCTGCTCAACAGGCTGTCAGTCTTCTGAGAGCCCTCCTCTCAGGACAGATCTGTTGACACAGGGGTCCCTGGTCCACCCAGTCTGCGCTCCCTTCACCTCCAGGCCTGAATTCTGAAGAGAGAGAAGTGAGCAGGTAGAAGTGGCTCACGTGGTCTCTGAGAATCTTCTGGTTGCTTATAAGCCTTCCACCAGGAAGACCTACACAACCAAATGGAAATGGTTTTCTGTGTGGTGCTCCAAAACCCATACGGACCCATTCGAAGCCAACCAAACAAGGTTTTTGAGTACTTGTTGGACCTTTCTGATGGAGGCTTGCAATACTCTACAGTTAAGGTCCATTTGTGCGCTGTTTCAGCATACCACAAGCCTGTACAGAACCTCTTTCTAGCCCAGGTCCCTCTTTGTAGAGGTTCTTGGAAGGGATTTTGCACTCAAGGCCTTCAGTCAGGAAACCTGTTGCCACTTGGGATATCAACCTTGTATTGAACATGCTCACTTGTAAGGCCTTTGAGCCCATGGTTACATGTGATCTGAGGTTCCTAACTTAGAAAGCTACTTTTCTAGTGGCCATCACCTCTACCACAGAGTCTCAGAGATTTATGCTTTGGTCACAAATCCTACGTGATACTGTTCCATAGAGACAAGGTGGTTCTCCTGACTCATCCCAAATTTTTACCTATGGTGTAGTTGGAGATTCATTTAAATAATCGTCTAGTGTTGCCTACATAATTTCTTAACTTCCAGAATGGAGAGTGCACCTCCATTTTCTTAATGTTAAATGAGCCCTTCGTTGTACCTCAACAGAAGTAAGGACTTCCGACAGTAAGCACTATTTGTTTCCTTTGACCCCGATCACATGGGTCAGCCTAATTAAATGCATTTCTGCATGGATTGTCAGTTGCCTTAAACACTGCTGTACTGTGGTGCAGGTCAAACCAGAAGGCCAGGTATGTTCCCTCCACCAGAGTGGTTGCTGTGTCCTTGGCAGAGGTTCACTCTGTACCTATTGCTGATAGTTGCAGAGCTGCCACCAGGAGCACAGTGCACACCTTCGTTAAGCACTGTGCCCTTGGATGTTCATGCCAGGCAGTATGCCTCCTTTGGCAGGACCATCCTTAATGTATTTCTGTCCTGAGTGAGCTTTTGCTCCTACTGCCCTGCCCGGGAATTTTGTGTGAGCTTGGTACTGTTACCCATTGGTGTGAATTAATGGTGAAGATTGATTCCTGGAAGATATAAAAATATGTACTCACCGTAATTCTTGATGTTCTTGGAATATCTTCACCATTGATTCAAATAACCACCCTCCATCCCCTGGGCTCACTCTTTCTGTTTGTTGGTCTTCACCCCCTGTTCTTTGGGCTTTGAAGACACTGTTCATTGTTGTTGATCCTTAGGTCACAAGGGCTATCTTATCCTTAGGTCAAGTGCATTAATGTTAGTTATGCTGCAGCTCCTCGGTTAAAAGGTACTGTGGCAGTTGAGGACCAGTGCCGAGGAAGTCATGCTGCATGAGCTAGTCTCGTGGGTGCTACTCATGTGCGCAGCCTACCTTGACACGGCCCTCCGAAAAGTTTTATTCCCACAAGGTCCTAGCCCTCGAGCTCAGAACCTATTGATGTGAATCAATGGTGAAGATATTCCTAGAAGATCAAGAATTACGGTGATTACAGAATTTTATTTTTACCACTTTCTACTACTGTCTCTTCAATTTGTACAGTTTCCAAATTTGAGCAAATTCAGACTGTTCACAGCTTGATTGCCAGTAGAAACATTCCTCCTTGAATGGGAGGTGAAAAAGTTAAGAATTAAATGCTGGGAAAAGGTTCCTATCCCCCACCTGTGAAGGTGCTGCCTCTCCAGGTACTTTCTCACTCTGGGAAAAATGGGGAGTGGCGACCATTCTTGTCCCAAGGGTCCTGAACAGGTATCTGAAAAAGCAGTTCAGAACAGTAGCTCTACAGGCAGTGATTCCATCCCTACAACAGGGAATTGTCTTGGTTCACTGTACTAAAAGGATGCATATTTGCACATCCCAGTAAGACACTGGCACAGAATGTTTTGAGATTCAAAGTAGGGCATGCTCCATTTTAGTAGTTGACTATGCTGCAGTCATTGTTCAGAAGATATGTGATAGACCACACCGAGATGGTAGAGGACTGAAAAACAGAAAAAGGTTTTGGGTACACAGGCAAATACTGAGCGTATATTCCTTACCTAATTTCAACGTGAGCTAAGGATCCTCAGCCTTACCCCCATGTTTTCTGTTGGTTGGCTCTGTGTGCCAGCCCACATGAGAGCCTTGGTGTCTGCAGACATTGAGGTGAGTTATACAGAGGACAAGTCCTAATCTACCGAGGTATTGGCAGCCAAAAACATGAAAGTGGATGGCTCTGCAGTAGGAAGAAAAATTATTGTAAACCAACAGCAAAAACAGCTGCTTTTCTAACTGCAATATGTTTCTGCTTGAGGTGAAGTCCGGCTTAAGTGTTTGAAAGCGCTGCAGAGTCTTTACACCAATAGAGAGCTCTTTCCCAAACTGGAGCTGTTCACCAACAGGTTCAAGGTAAGCTCAGTTCAGCTGTATGTCAGTTTGAAACTTCCTGTGGTTATGTCACACGATTATCAAAGTCTCAAGGGCTAGCCAGCTCCGTGGCGCAGAGCAAGTGGTATGCTCGGCACGTGGCGACCTGGGTTCGACCCAAGCTCAGGTGCCAGGAGGCGGAGGCCGTCAGGGCCCAGCGCACAGGCGTCCACAGGGCCTTCCCTCCTGGGGTCTACCATGACACCTTCAGTCAGGATTGGTGGAGTGCATGTGGGGACGTGAGCCTCGACATGCCCCCTGCACTCCCCGCTCAAGGATGTCGCCTGCTATAGGCCGAGAACATAGCGGGAGAGGTGGAAGAGAAACGGAAAAGCTCCTCCACGACTGGATGATGGCCTCCCTCACCACGGAGCCTAATCAGCCAGGAACAGCCCAGCCACACTACGGGCCAATAAGGTAGGCGTAAGGCCTTTCTCTCTGCAGGAGGGGACCGCCTGATAACTGGATATGTCGTGTTACCTTTTGGGGGTGGCGGCAATGTGGGCTGGCAGAAGGGTGAGTGGAAGTAGTCAGTGAGGGTTAAAACCTTGGCAGTTTGAAGGAGAGACCGACCGAGGTAGCAGAGGGGCGCAAAAATAAAAAAAAAGTCTCAATGGCCTCATGTGCATGGCAAGTAAACAAGTAGTCAAAGGACCTGAGTGAGTCGTAGCAAGATTAAATTTTGTTTGTGAGGCACCATCTCATTTTTGTGCCATTTCACCCAAAATGTGACACTTTGATCTGATACCATAGTATCTTGTAAGTTGTATTTATACTTGCCAACCACTGTTGTTTTCTTTTCACCTTCACCATGTTCCTATCCTCAATAGTCAAAATGGCTGCACTGTTCCTTTAACCAGGAATGTGTTAAGTCCACGTATTCAGGTTCATTAAACATAACACGAAGGGGAAGCTTTAGAGTGGTAGTGGTTTGTGCCAGCTCCTAGTGCTAAATTATCCACGTGTATCTCTGAAGCAGGTTGTGTTGTTGTTGATTTTACATAGCAATACACCATCAGCATTTTGTATAAATACTTCTGGATTCCATGCATTTCATTTGACTTTCTGTTTACTTTATCCCCCTTACCAGGATCGCATTGTGTCTATGACACTGGATAAAGAATACGATGTAGCTGTGGAAGCCATTCGATTGGTTACTTTGATACTTCAGTGAGTAGTTTTCCACCAAGACCAATGTGCTCTTGATCTTCTACTTTGTGGTCTGATGCTAATGTAACAGGAGAACTGTAGCTGAGGACTGAGAGAAGAAAAAAATACCCTATGTTAAAGGAGCCCACCTAGGAGAGACCAGGACATTAAAGTCTTCAGAATTTCCTTGTGGATTGTTTGAAAAAAAATTTTTTTGTTCAAGAAAGCATTAATTATTTAATGTCAAGAAAATACAGAACATGATTTCTTATAGATGCTGTTGGACCCATTTTACATGGTTAAAGTGTGTTTATTCTCTCACTTTGTTCAAAATGGCCCAGCATCCTTTTGTAGTATAGAAATTACTTGATAAAACCAGTCTTGTACCATAAGAGCATCTTTAACTTGTTTCAAAAACAGGGTTTTCAAAATCTTACAGGTTGGTCCCTGTCTAACTCGCTGACTTTTTGTTTCTTGCTTCCATTCCTATCTTCTCTCTGTGCCTTTCCACTTGCTTACCTCAGTCAGTGGCAGAGCCTTCTGGATCAGCCTTTCTGTCTTTGCACCTCACTGACTTACTTTCACTGTTTAAATCCTGTCCCAAATGCATCTTTTCTCCTTCAACATAATGAAAGTTCATACAGGTCTACAGATCAGAGGGAATGGTAAGTGGCTGAAAGCAGAGAAATAAAAATGCTGGGAGAAGAGTAAAGGAGGGGCTGGAGGCAAAGAGTGGAAATGGGAGAGGCTGGAAGCAGAGATGGGGAGAGTGTAGTAGACAGCTAGAAGTTGATATTCAGTTGCCTCTACACAGCGTCAAGTCCATAAAATCTTTTCACATTACTTCCCATTTAACAATGACTCCATTCCACTCTTTTGTATTAATGAATGCTGCAGCTTCTGGCAGTGCAAGAGGCAAATATGATGGAGCCTTGTTTTACAGTATATTTTGTTCCCAAGATCTTCCAGGAATCAATCTTCACCATTGATTCCCACTAGTAGGTCTGAGCCAGAACTTTTCAGAGGTTTGGCACAGGGATAAGTTCTTGGTCATGCATGGCTGCATGAGACTGAGCTACTGAGGCATAGGATTATCTCGACTCCAGCCCTTAGTCGCCTCAGTTCCTTTTTCCTGGTGTTGAGTGTGCATTAGTTATGACATGGCTCACGTCTCCCGAGTCAGAACTACATCTCTATACGACAACAGCATTCCATTCTTCCCAGTTCTAGTGTTCAAGGCTAGAGTTTCATTCTGTAGCGCTCCACATTGTAATTGGCTGTTCAGCACAAATTGAGGTAATGAGCATCTTTACTAGGGAAATGACACAGCCCTAAAGCTGTTTAGCAGTTTAGAATCTTTGGCACATGGACATTCTTGACAGAAGCAACTCTCGAGTCTTTGATGTGTCATTGAAGGAAACCACAGAAATTTCTCTGAAGAAGAAACTTTTTATTTTGGTTGTTTACTCTTTGGGGCTGCGATTCTGTATAGCAGGTTGGAGCTACCTGGTGACAGCGAGCACCCCTAAATTTTAAATTGTGCCTGTTAAGCTGCATCTTTCAAATTGGCCAACCTGCCCATTTTCTCCATTTCCACTGCTTTGTTGTGCATGATATCATGATATGATATGGTTTGTTCTGTTGAGTAGATTATCGGTCAACAAACTGAGGATTATTCCACTCAGGATGGACTTGCTGACTCAGGATTGCCTAACCCATCCTAACCTGCCCTCTCTTCATCTTCAGGCCTAGCTTCTGAAGATTTAGGCGTGAACAGGTATAATTAAATATAAGTGATTAAAGTATTTCAGAGGGTAACTGAAATATTTTGGGCTACAGAAACCTTCTGCTAGGAAAACGTACACAACTAAATGGAAAACATTTTCCATCTGGTGCTCCAAAACACAGAAATTGACAGCAGATAAGGGCCACTAGGGCCCATCCAGTCTGCCCATTTTCGACCTGCTGCTGAAGCCACAGACCCTAATTGATGGCGGCTTTGATCTCTTCCCTATCACTAGGGTTCCTCTATGGCTATCCCATGCATTTTGAATTCTGTGACGAATTTGCCGCCACCACCTCTGTTGGGAAGGCTGTTCCATACATCCAGTGAAAATCAGAGTGGACAACATGGACCCACTCACCCAGTGTCATAAATTAAATAGATATTTTTTATTTAGAAAAATCATTGTATAGATCGGAAATGAATCTGTCCTCTTCCTATAAATTAATTATCTTAGGGTGTAAATCCTGCCCTTTTATTTATATCATTAACACCATATTACTGAAGATGCATTCCTCAGTGTGCCGCTGAAGAAAAAAGACTTGCTGTTTAGTAGCATGCGGTTCCTTTCTGTTTTTATTGTCCTCTGTTTCTCATATCTTTCACTGTGTTAGTATCTAGGAGTAACCAGAAATCCGTAAGTTTTATTTTCATTATCATTTCATCCCATTATAGACCTCTCTCTTCAATGTTTAAAAGTTTCTACTTTCATTCTTAGGTGTAGAAATGTTCATATAAAGTTTTTTAATCCACCAATCTATTGAAGGTGCACATGACCTTTGTGACTTCCCATATCATATCACCAGTTTTCATGAAATAAAGAAGAATTTATTATTTGGAGGACAAATATGACATCTAGGAGGATTACATACAAAAATAATCAAGTTGAATTAAAGTTCATAGTCACAGTAGTGCAAGTGACTAGTAAGGAGGAACCAGATATAAGAAAGGAAATAAAATCCAAAGGAATACTACCATGCAGAAAGTTTTAGTATAAAACTACATAAAAATGTGAAAATATCTTTTATATCGGATAAAAATTTACATTAGGTGACACCTGGTAGGATTTGTTTTCTGTTGCTGGGTGCTGTGATTCACCAGGTCGGGCACACAAGGTAACAGCACTTAGACATAATTGTTTTGGTCATGTGCTAGGCGGCGTTTTGTGGGCCTGATTTCCCCACCCCACCCCACAGTATAAAAGGGCTTCCATGTTGTCAGCATGCTGCCTCCTTTACTGAGAGTGCAGGGGGCCATGCTATTCTCCACATCTAAGAATGCAAGCAAAAACATTTAAACACTGAAGAAAAATCTATAGTAGGATGAAATGATAATGAAAATGAAACATGTATTTCTGGTTACTTCTAGATACTAACACAATGAAAGATATAAAAACATTTATACAATGGCAAGGGAATTTCCTGGACTGTGATTGGTCAGTGTGTGCCTGGGACAGTGAGGTTACCTGAGCACAACCTCACTGTATGAAGTCAGGCACATGACTGCACACTACACAGTAAGAAATCATGCCACCCTCATCCCTGTTTTCCCTACCAACGAGCAGCTTCACAGAATCGCAGATGCCACCATCCGTGTCCCCAAAAAAATAATACACATACAGTGTCCGTCCCTCACAGCTTCAAAAGCTCAGTACGTTAAACTCAATGTAAATACATAAATTCAGTCCAACTTTAGTGCCACAAGCTTCACTCCACCGACTTGGCGCCTAAATGTATGCACGCTTGTTCCGTGTTGCTTACTTTAGTGCCACAAGCTTCACTCCACCGACTTGGCGCCTAAATGCAGCCCACGCCTGCTCCGTGTTGCTTGTCCGTTTCCTCACAGAACCACATGCAGTGGCTCTTTCTTAAAAATAAAAATGTTCTGTTTCAGATTCTGTGCCATCCTAAGTACTCAATGGCCTCTGAGCACTTAATGACCCGCTTCAGAAGACCGGAAGTCTTGCTCACTTTTTCACTTTATCCCGATGTGTCGTTTGGTATCATACAAGTCAGCTGATCAGGCAGCAGGGCCAAATAAATTAAACTCCATGGGAGCGATGGACTGCAAACAACCACGGAAAACAAAAACAGATCTTCGAGGAGGGGAGACCTACAAGAGCAAGAGAAAACTGTGTGAGAGGCAGCTGTATGAATAAACACAGCCACTAAACACCAGCAGCACCACCTACTGGGCAAAGTGGACCATTTTTCCCTACGTATACTTCCACATTGATAAACGACTTAAAATAATAATTAAAAAAAAGATTTAAAAATGTTTTCCTTATCAAATACGAACCATTATATAATGTTTCTCATATCTTTCGCTGTTCTGATCTAG
The DNA here is from genome assembly GCA_016271365.2 of Neoceratodus forsteri. Classification (NCBI taxonomy): domain Eukaryota; kingdom Metazoa; phylum Chordata; order Ceratodontiformes; family Ceratodontidae; genus Neoceratodus; species Neoceratodus forsteri. The sequence goes on from CM028137.1 coordinate 573,400,442, forward strand.
AAGCAATCAGAAATGCATATGTTTTATTTTCATGATCATTTCATCCTATTTATAGACTTTTCTTCAATGTTTAAGCATTTCTACTACATTCTTGGATGTGAGAGTAGCATGGCCCTGCTCTCTCAGTAAAGGAAGCAGCAAGAATTGTTGAGTACCTAGTGGGTCACAGGACCCAAGGCAGCATGGTTTCACAGCAGGAAGATCATGTCAGATGAATCTAATTGATTTCTTTGACTGGGTGACAAAGTAGTTGACAAGGAGGGCTGTGGACATGGCCTACCTAGACTTTAGCAGGCATTTGACACAGTCCCACACTAAGATTAATAATCAAATTAACCAGCCTGGGAATGGGTCCCAGGGCGGTAGCCTGAGTAAAACGTTGGCTGGACAAAAGGACATAGAAGGTAATTGTAAATGGAGTCCACTCTGAAGAAGAGGGATTATTAGTGGGGTACCGGAGGTTCAATACTGGGTTCAGTCCTTTTAATGTCTTTATAAGTGACACTGCAGAGGGACTGGAAGGAAAAGTATGCTTTTGCAGATGATGGAAAGATCTGCAACAGGGTTGATACGAGGCATGGAAAGGATGAGAAGGGACTTTGGCAAGGTTGTAGGAATCATCAGAGGTAGCAATTTGGATTCAATGCAAAGAAGTGCAAAATAATACACCTGGGAAACAAAAACCCAGGGAAGAGTACACAGGTGGGGGGTAATGCGACAACAAAAATGGAAAGGGACCTGGGGTAATCACATCAGATGACCTTAAGGTTAGCAAGCAGTGTGAGAAGGCAGTAGGGAGGGCTGTAGGGATACTGGGATGTATAGGGAGAGACATCACCAGCAGAAAACAGGAAGTTGTTATCCCTCGTACAGACAGTTGGTGAGACCCCTTCTAGTGATAACGTCTCAGTTCTGGAGACCCCATCTCCATGAGGATATAGACAAGATGGAGGCAGTCCAGAGGAGGCAACTAAAATGGTGCAGGGTCTGCAAGAGAAGCCATACGAGGAGAGACTGAAGGAGCTTAATATGTATACCCTTGAGGAAAGGAGGAGAGGGGGGACATGATAGAAACTTTAGGTACCTCAGGGGATCAACAAAGTCCAAGAGGTGGCATCTTTCAGAAAGAGATGTGCAAGAACAAGGGACACAATTTGAAGATAGAGGACAAGGGGGCAATGTGAGGAAATATTTTTCACAGAGAGGGTGGTGGGACGCATGGAACAGCCTTCCTGAGGAGGTTGTGGGATTTAAAACTGGGGAGAACTCAAGAATGCATGGGACAGACATAAGGCAATTCTTGTGGGTGGGTAAGAAATAGGCTGTTGGTTAACTAGGATTTGCAACTTATCCTGTAGGTAGGAAATGAATGGGCAGACTAGGTGGGCCAGCGATCCTTATCTGCGTCAAAGTCTTATGTTCTTGTATTTCATGCTGATAACATGGAAACCGTTTTATACTGTGGGTTTGGGAGGTGGGAATCAGGCCCATAACAACGCTCCAGCAGATGACCAAAACAATAATAGTGATATGCTGTCACTCTGTGTGCCCGACCTGCTGAATCACAGCACATAGCAACAGAAAACAAATCCTGCCAGGTGTCACTTAATGTAAATTTTTATCCAATCTGAAAGATGTTTTCAAATTTTATATATATTTTTTATACCTAATAACTATTTCTGCATGGTAGTATTCTTTTGGATTTATTTCCTTTCTTATATCTGGTTCCTCCTTACTAGTAACGCGTGCCTATTGTGACTATGAACTTCAATTATACAATTGCAAAGAGTCTCCTCTGCTCTGATTGGTTGGTGTCCTCCTTCAGCAGTGATGTTATCTCAGTATAACATCACTGTATGAAAATCAACACAAGATGATTGCAGTAAGCAACAAAAATCACTGTGTCCTTCATCTAGAATCCAGCGTCGGCTTCACCCCCACTGTTCCCTGATGAACCTGTCTAGCTTGCCCAACAACCACCCAGTGGCAACAACCTCCTACCCCTACAGTAGCCCCCGACAAAAAATGTTTGAATAAAAAAAAAAAAAGCCATCTTCTGAAAAGGCCATTTCAGTCCTCCTCAGCTTTAGTGAGAGGTCTTTTACACAGTACTCTCGCTCACTCTGTTCCATAAATTTGGTGTCCAGCTTTGATGATTCCTGCTGGGCACTGCCTTCAATGTCCCGGACTCCTTTATTGTAGAAGCACCCAAAAGAAAAGTAACAACCTTAACCCATTCCCCCAAAATCATCCATTTTTCTTATTTAAAAGCATAAATGTGATCTTACTTGAGATACAGCTCTTGCAGCAGGTAACACCATTAGGACTGAAGCTGGCAGGCGTCAGGACCCCACAAATCTAGCTAGCAGTCTTCAGCGGGACGCCTCCGGCGTCGTTCCGCCCCCGGCGTCAGGCGTAGTACATAGGCGTGCCGCCAGAATCCCCAGTTCTTTCCCGCCGTCGACTTGCATGTCTCGACCCTTGGTCTCTGTTTCTAGCGCCAACACCTGGAAAAGTTCTTTACCAACTTGGAAAACCCTTTTTCACGAAGTCTGCCATCTGATGTCCTCCAACCCTCCGTGGAAGGCCATCCATTGAAATCTTGCGCCTGTGGGAAGCAAATCCCTTTTAAAGGCCGCATTCGGCCCCTGCGTGCGGTGCCTGAAGCCCAGACCACGACACCTGGGCCTGTACCTTCTATCAGGGATTCAATAGCTGGACCGGATCCGTCATGAAGGCCTTCAAGCGTACCTTCTTGAAGAAAAAGTAAAGGCCATGGATTCTGCCTCCAAGGGGAATCGTCTGAAAGCCAGCGACACCTCGAAAAGCAGAGGAGAGGGTGAAATCAAAATCCCCTTCTAGGGCTTCAACTCCGTAGCTCTGGCTCCGGTCCAACAACTCCCTTCCGGGCCCGCTTTCAGCCTCCCGGCTGCAGTGAAGTCTTCTTGGGTTCTTCTTCTCTACAACCGGCCAAGACCTCCAGGCCTTCTTCTTCTGCTTCCTAGCCTTGCAGTCAGGGGACCGCCACCACCACCACAAGTCCGGCTCCCGTCCACCCGGACCCTGGCCCTGGTCGGTCTCTTTGCTCCCTCCACCCCAGCGGAAGACCAAGGAGCTGACTTCGCTCAAAGGGCGTCTGATCCGGCGCCCGGCCCACCCGGCGTCGGCTAAGCATCACGGTCCGAGACCCGACTGCCAGGCGCCCGTCGCTGGTCAGGCCTTCTCCACCCTGGGCCGCGGCGGGGACAGCGCCCGTTCCTGTAGAGAGAGTACCTCACCACCTACCGGCGTCGAGGAGGTGCTCACGGAGGAGGAGCTGACCCAGCCCGAGAGACCAGACGGGCGAACCCGGTCCTGTTGCACCCCAGGAGCCGACGCGGAACCAGACGACCGACCACCGGCTCCCGGTCCATCGTCGGGCCTCAGTATTTCAGAGGTTAAGGAGCTATTCAGCTATTGGTGGGATACCATAAAGAAGGCGTGGTTCCCACACCTCCTTCTCTTCCTCCTCCTCCTCCTCCTCCTCCACCCGTGACTCCACTGCCCCAGCGCCCCCACCCCATCCGGGGCAGCAGGCCGAGTACCTTCCTCCCAGGAGCTCATGGAACCTCCTAGGGACAGACCAGACAAGAGGAGACCTCCGTCCAGATCTTCTTCAGGGTCACCCAGCCCAAGAGACCCAGAAGAGCGCGCCACTTGCCTTCGACGGAGGACACGGATCGGACTTCTCAGGCGGATCCAGATCCCTTCTCCCATCAGCGTCCTCTACAGACCCACGTGAGCTCCCAAGATCTCCTCTGGATGACCCATCGTTCTCAGAGATTATGAGGCATATCCAGGAGAACATGGGCTGGGATGCAGAGGAACTTGACTCTGAGAGCTACGCCTTGCCGGTATCTTCGCAAAAGATCCAAAGCCTGTGGTGATGCCACCCTTGGTGGACACCTGTGGGCGTCACCAAGGCAGCGTGGAAACGATCCACACTCGCTCCTGGTGATGCCAGAAGGCTGACCGCCTGTACAAGGCCCCTAGGGAGGACCAGTACTTGCATCACACCTCTGGCCGATTCTCTGGTCATTGCAGCCTCACATGACCCGGTCTCAGAGGCCGCAGCATTTGAGCACCCTGCCACCGGACCCAGAGTCCAAGCAACTGGGCGCTATGGGCAGGCGCGTGTGCAGCCGCTACCTGCACCATTGGGTCCCTCAACTATCTAACCCACATGGTCCAGTTTCAAAATGCCTTTTGGGAGCAGGGACTGGATCTGGCGGAAAAAGATGCCAGAAGGTGAGCAGAAGGAGGGTTGCTGCAACTCCTCCGCGCGGGTTCGGACGTGGGAACCCAGGTGCTGCGAGCCACGTACGATTCCACGGACTCCTCGGCCAGGCGGCGGCCTCAGGCGTATGCCTCGGAGACACTCCTGGCTCTGTGTCTCCCGGATTTATTCTGGACACTTCCGTTCTATGGAGAAGTTCTTTTGGTGAGTCCTCGGAGTAGGTTCTCACCAAACTTCAAGAGGCCGGGAAGGCGGTGCGGTCTGTCAAGCCATGTACAGACCCAAGCTCAGTTCCCTTCGCAGGAACCAGAGCCGTTTCGAGGCTGGATGCAGAGACAGCAGTCCGCACTGGTCCGCAACAGAGGGGCTCCTTCTCCCGCAGAGCCCAGGGAAGGCGTCCGCAGGCCAAGGCCAGCGCCCTGCCAAGTCGGCCCAGCCTGCAGGACCCTCAGCCGCCACAGCATGACTCCTTCCCGGCCTCCACCCCTCAGGATCAGCGGGACACCAAGATCGTGGGTCGTGTGCGGACCACCTGCCAGGGTGGCAGTCTACAACCACCGACAGGTGGGTTCTTCAATTAGTCCAAACAAGGCCACTTTATAGAATTCGTGGACAAGCCACCCACAAGGCCTCCTCTGCTCTCCGTTACTCGGGTCCAGCACAGATCGCTCATCAGGCAAGAAGTACTCATGCTCCTCCAAAGGGAGCAGTGGAGTAGTCGGAGGAGGCTCAGAAAGGAACCGGCTACTATTCCCACTTCTTTCTGGTTCCAAAGAAAAACAGGGGACCTCCGTCCAATATTGGACCTCAGTGACTTCAACATGTCAGTAGCCTACAAAGCGTTTTCGCATGGTGACCCTCAAGGCTCATTCCCATGCGGAGAAGGGACGCCTTCCTAGCGTCTCTGGACATGCGGGGCGCCTACCTGCACATCCCGTGCTCGGCGCACAGGAGGTTCCTGCGCTTGAGTTTCTCGGCCAGCACTTCCAGTTCCGGGCTCTTCCTTCCGGACTGTCACCCCCAGGGTCTTTACCAAGTGCATGGCAGTCGTGGCAGCGTCTGTAAGGAGACAGGGCCACTCACGTGTTCCCTGACCTGGAGGACTGGCTTCTCATGGCCGCCTCCAGAGAGGCGCTGCTGTTGGCTATCCAGAACACCAAGCTCTCTTCCAGTCTTTGGGCATTATCTTATCAACTACGAGAAGCCTCTCCTGGTACCGTCCCAGAAGCTGCAAGTTCATGGGCGCAGTTCTGGACACCGCCAAGGGAAAGCCTTTCTTCCTGAGGAAAGAGCGAATGCATTAGATCCCTCATCAGGGATCTCTCAGCGAAGACTGTCCCGCCAGGCTGGTCGCGCCTGCTCGGACACATGGCTGTGGCCATTCCAACCATCCCTGTGGCAAGGCTCCACATGCGGGTAACTCAGTTGATGCTCAAAGTGCAGTGGGACCAAAGGCAAGACCACATGCAGCAGCCGTTTAGAATCACGAACACAGTGATTCGGGACTGGCAATGGTGGCTAGACCCAGGGACACTCTCTGGGTGTTCGTTTACAGCGCCGTCCCGGAGGTAATCCCTCCACAGATGCCTCAGGGCTGGGGTGGGAGCACACCTGAGCAGGGTGAGGTCCCAGGGAACGTGGACCCTCAAGAAGCTCACCTCCACATCAACATTCTGGAGATGAGGCGGTCCTTTATGCCCTCAGGCTTTTCAGTCAGAAATCCCGTCGAGTACTCTTCTGCTTCAAACAGACAATATGGCGGTGATGTATTACCTCAACAAACAAGGAGGCTCTCTACCCCTTTGCAGGGCGCAGATGAGTGTGGGATTGGGTAATCCGACAGGCGCAAGCCTGATTGCAGTTCATGTTCCCGGTGTGGACAACACAATTGCAGGCGGCTCGAGTCATTCCCAGGCCAGAGTCCACGAATGGGAACTCCTTCAGGAGGTAGCAGGGGATCTGTTTTCTTCGATGGGGCACTCCAGAGTTGGACTTAATCGCTTCCCCATCCAATGCAAAACTGCCTAATTTTTGCTTGCTAGATCCAGGGCCTGGTGTTTTCTGGTGAGACACGTTGTCCCTCACCTGGGCGGACAGATTCCTGTCGCTTTCCCTCCCTTCCGTTGATCCAGAGAGTTCTTCTCAAACTCGCGGGAGCACGCAACAATTATCCTGGTAGCGCCTTTCTGGCCCAGGCAGATCTGGTTCCCCATGCTGGCGCAATTGTCCGGGAACCTCCAGTCCGTTGCCTTTCAGCTCCCATCTACTGTCTCAAGAGGAGGGTTCACTAGTCCACCGGACTTGCGCTCACTGAACCTGCATGCCTGGCTCCTCGAGACATAGCCATTATCGCGACGGGGTCTCCCAAGAGGTGGCGGAAGTTCTCTCCGCTGCCAGAAAGCCGACAGCGTCACGATATGAAATGGCACCGATTTTGCCTGTGGTCTCAGGCACGCGGCCTCTCCCTTTAGAATGCCCAGAGAAATAGTTCTGGAATACCTGCTTTCTCTCTTCCATTCAGACCTTGCTTACTCCTCTATTAAAGTTCACCTCTGTGCGATTTGGCCTACCACTTCCGATAAGGTCAGTGCACAGTGGCACAACTTCGATGCCTCTCGGGACTTCCTGAGGGGTGTTACTGTAGGCCACCCATCAAGGATCCCGTCCTCTTGGGACCTCACTTTGTCCTGGAACAGCTCACGCACCCCTTTGAACCTGCCACAGATTACGAGCTGCGTTTCTGTCGTGGAAAAGCGTTATTTTAGTTGCTGTTCGTCAGCAAGGAGAATTTCTGAGCTACATGCTCTCATGTGTAAGAACCTTATTTAATTTTCCACCAGGACAGAGTGTCTTTGAGGACGAATCCTAGATTCCTGCCTGAGGTGGTCTCTGCCCTTACTCTTAACCAGGACATCGATCTGCCTGTGTACTTTCCCAAGTACACTAACAGAGGAGAGGCATTGCTCCACACCCTGGATGTTCACCGCTCCTTAAGGTACTACTTGAACAGGACTAAACAGCCCGTACGTCTGAGCAGCTGTTCATATCCTTCACTGAGAGGATGTTGGGCCAACCAGTCTCAAAACAGACCCTTTCTCACTGGCTTGTCAGTGCATTTCCTTGCTACAACAACAAACGAAGCCCTTCCGGGCACAGTCGGGAGCCACTTGACTAGGGGGTGGCTACCTCTTCGCAGCGCGCATGCGTCTCCCACCTCGCCCATTTGTGCCGGCTACATGGAGCTCAGTGCACACCTTCATTAGGCACTATAGCCTGGACATTACCTCACGGCGGAGAGCCGGTTTCGGCCTGCCGTTCTACAGGTCTCCTGTCCTAGACTCAGGATTTGTTTAAGGTCTTTCCGTTATGTCTCCTCCCAGAATGCTTAGAGCGCTATTGCTGAGAATCGGTCCTAATGGTGTTACCTGCTGCAAGAGCTGTATCTAAGTAAGATAGTATAGTTACGTAAGAACTTACCGTAACAGTAGATCTTTGAGAACAGCTCTTGCAGCAGGTACCTTCCCGCCCACCATTCCCCTTGAGGAGGTATGGCCTAACCAGACTTTGGCAGGGCTAACGTCTCTTTTTTTTTTCTTCTGATGGCGGATCCTCGGTCTCCACTTCTGATGTCATCCAGTGGCTGGGAGTCTCCGGCGGGAGAACTGGGGATTCTGGTGGGACCGCCTCCTTATGTACTATACTGTGGAGACTGGCCGTGGGCGGTCCCCGCTGAAGACTGCTAGCTAGAAGCTTTCTGTGGGGTCCTGACACCTGCGGCTTCAGTCCTAATGGTGTTACCTGCTGCGAGAACTGTTCTCGAAGATCTGCTGTTACAGTAAGTTCTTACATAACTGTACTTTTCAGGGACCAAGCGTGCCAGGTAAATGAATGAGCAAATGTCTTTAAACCGTCACCGTGCAGCTCTGTCGCTGGCTCGCACTTCAGAAAATTTTCTTTTATTTTTATTTACACTGGACCATGTAAAACCACACAGACAGCTTGTTTCCTATCTGCTTTCCTCTTTTTTTTTTTTTATGAACATGCCCGTGGCAACAAGTGGGAGATCGTAATGGGGTGAGGGGTGGTCTCCGTTACAAGCAGCAGAACCCTGTACAGCAAGTCACAGAAACAAAGGGAGAGGAAACACATGCTCAAAACATATTAGTGAGGCACTAGGGCATATTAACAGTGAAGACTGTGAGCACTGACAAAGGTTACTGTAGTAACTGCAAAGCCACATGGAAAATGCATCAGCTCCACCTACTGGTTGAAACAATAAATCAAGCGTATTTTTTTGCAGAGTAAGCCTACACATTCAAAAAAAATGACAAAAATCTACTTTAAATGTTTTCATCTTTTTTTTGTTTGTTCTTACAAACAAGCCATTACATAATAATAATAATGCACTCTAGGGTGTGTGTCGTGCTGGGATAACGTCAATTCTCGAGTGCTGGATGCTCTCGACCTCGTGACCTCGTGCCGCCACCCAAGGCTTCATGTTAACCCCAGCATGACACACCTGTCATGCATTATTGCTTAATTAGAGGACACCAAAAACGAATAAGGAACTAATAAACTACTAAACAGTAAATATTTTTCTTGGAGGCACACTGAGAAATGTGTTTTCAGTGATATGAGGTTAATGATGTGAATAAAGGGGCAAGATTTACACCCTAAGATAATTTGTATTTTACAGAACTTGACATCCACAGAGAGTTACAAGATATTTAAGAGAAAAAGTATGATGGTGATGTAGCTACTTAAGTGTATGTATACCATTATTCAGATTTTGTCTATGAAATGTACCTGAATAATTTTGTTTGTTCAAGAAGAAGTCTAAAGAAAGTTTGTGATTTTAGGCTTGTGAATATAGAGGAACAACAGGATTGATAAAGTATTAATGGAGCTAACCAGAGACTGCTAATAACATTGTGTGAGTATGAGTTAGCCTGATTATTCAGGTGTCGAATATAGATTTCATAATTTGATTATATAAAAGAATTGTAGGACTATAAATGTCTGTTTACTTTAATTTTAGAGTAATTAACAGTGTATCCCTGAAGAAGGAATAATCTGAAATGTAGGAAGAAGACAGATTCATTTCTGTACCTATCCACAGTTTTTCTACATAAAATCTGTTTATTACACTGGTTGAGTGGATCTGTATTGTCCAGTCTGATTTTCATTGGTTGATTGCTTTGATTGGAATCAGGCTACTCGCTAAAATATTATTCTCTTATCTTTTACTTTGAGATTGGCTGAGCTGGAACCTCCTTGGTGTTCCATGCATCCACCACCCTTTCTGTAAAAAATACTTCCTCATGTTACCCCTTAGCCTGCTCTCTTCCAACCTTATGTCATGATCCGTGTTCTAGAACATTTTTTTTCTGAAAGATGTTACCTTCCTGTACCTTTTTATCCCTTGAGATATTTGAAGATCTCGATCATCCCCCCTTCCCTCCGTTCTTTCAGGGTATACATATTGATGTCCCCAGTCTCTCCTCATATCACTTATGGTGCAGGCCCTGCACCATTTTTATTCTCTTCTCTAAACTTCCTCTACCTTGTTTATGTCCTTATGGAGATGCGGCCTGCAAACTGGACACAGTACTCTAGTTGAAGTCTCACTGTTGATCTGTACAGAGGCATCACCACTTCCTTCCTTCCTTCTGCTAGTGATACCTCTCCCTGTGCACCCAGTACCCCACTGACTCTCCCAATAGCCTTGGCATATTGTTTGGCTATGTTTAGGTCATCGATGGTAGTTACCCCGATTGCTTTCCTGTTTGGTGGCGTTAGTATCTCTCCCTCCATCATGTAAGCCTCCTTGGGTTTCTTAGCCAGATGCATGATTTTGCACTTGTTTGCATTGAAACTGCCACACTCTTGACCATTCCTGCAGAATGAGGGAGAATGCACCCTCCACTGTCTGGATGGTTGAAGAGCCCTCAGGTTCTACATCGATACAACTAAGGACATCCATCAGTCCAAGCAGCTGTTTGTCTCCTTCATCCCAAACCCGACAATGTTAGCTGGTTACGATCAAATGCATTTGTGCTGGATAGTGGCCTGCCTTCGCCACTACTACTCTGTGGTGCATGTCAAATTGAAAGGCCAAGTTCATGCCGACTCCATCAGAGCGGCTGCAGTGTCCTGGCAGAAATCCTTTCTGTCACCATTGCTGATATTTGCAGAGTGACTACTTGGAGCTCAGTGCATACTTCCATCAAGCACTATGCCGTGGATATCCATGCCAGGCAGCATGCTTCTTTTGGCAGGACAGTCCTTAATGGACTTCTGTCCTGAGTGAGCTCCGTCTCCTGCCGCCCTGCTCGGGGATTTTTGTCTGAGTTTGGTGCTCTAACCCAACAGTGTGACTCAATGGTGAAGATGAGGTCCGGGAAGATATGAAAGTTGCGTGCTTACTGTAATTCTTGATCTTGTTGGACCATCTTCACCATTGACTCACACGCCACCCACCATCCCCAAGGTCTCTCTCTCTGTTTCGTGGTCTTCACCTCCCTTGTTTCATTTTGGACTGTGAAGACACTGCTCCTGTTGTAGACCTTTCTTTCTTGGGTCAAGGGCTATCCTATGCATTGATTAGGTTAGTGGTTTACTTAGAGTTCGCTGCACCTTCTTGGTAAAAAGGTATTGAGGCGGTTGAGGGCCGTTGCCAAGAACAGGCTACGTGGCATGAGCTAGTCTCACAGTGCAGCGCATGTGTGCAGGCTACCTTGGCACCGCCCTCCTGAAGATTTTTGGCTCCCGTGAGTCCAAGTGCTTCCAGTTTGAACCCAACAGTGTGAATCAGTAGTGAAGATGGTCCAAGAAGATCAAGAATTATAGTGAGGAGCCAGCCTGCCAAGCGCAGCGTGAAATTACCACTTGCAATGCCAGCGACCTGGGATGGGGGCGATTTGGGTTGCTGGTGGGCTGGCTGGGGAGGAGGATTAAGTGCCTAGGGCTGCTCTCCTCCTCTGGGGAGAGCTGTTTGTCCTTGCGCTTTACCGCCACCTGGTGACCACGGGTGGAGGTGCAGTGGGACTGCAGAAATGCGAGTTGGGAAGATGGTTGGGAGCCTGAGAAGCAGCACATCTCTGCATGCTCCCCTCCTTGGCCCCACTGCTGCCAATGTCTGAAGGGAGGAACAGAAAAGCAGAAAAAACCCATACTGGACACCTGTAGAAGGAACCCTGCAGTCCAGAAACTCCTTTACCCGAGGGTCAGACGTACTACCCAATACAGACTTATGCTGGGAGGGAAAGATGCAGGGTCCCTGCCGGGGGTAAGCAAGCAGGATGGGGTTAGGAACTCTGGTACCACTGGGGAGTTACCTGGGGCAGCGCTGCGGGATCATGCACTGCATGGGGCTCCTGGAAGATACAGTCCAGTTAAAAGAATTAAAGAGTAGTACGTAATTTTCATTTCTCAGTTTGTATCTTTAGTTTTAAATATTCTTCCCTTGATGTGTAGCGTTTTATGTCCCAGTGAACACAAAATCCTCCTTTGCATGGTGGCTTACAGTACAGTTGTAGGTTATTTTTAGCCATTTCTTTTTACTAGAACCCCAATACCTATCCCCCTGTTCCATAGACAGGCTCCCAGTTAGCTCCTGCCAGCCACCTATACCGAGAACAGGTCCTAGCCTCCAGCAGTGATGACTTGCCTGACCCCATCTGCTATCCAGAGGTGTGCCCATCCTTCTCTTCCTTCCAGCTGAAGACCAGTTGTCTTGGTGGCTACCTCTTTTCTAGCCAGGACGATGAGCAATGTAGATGTTCCTACGGCTGTTGTGTCATGGATCGGCCTATAAGAGTGACTATAGCATAAAGCAATCCATTGCATTCCCTCCTTATAGGTGTTACATCTGAACCTCTGTCTATTCAGCTTCCAGGGATTGGGAGGGAACTAGAACTAGTCAGCTGGTGAGGATGTGGAGCAACCATTTTCAGGAGGGTGTTCATGGAATTAGGCTGCTGCTCTGTTTGCAGGAGGTTAGAATTGCTCACTACATAACTGGCTGCAGCAAGGGATAAGATAGAAAAGACTGCAGTAGAGGTCTGAGTGGGAGCTGCGAGGTTCACAGTAGCTTCCCTCCCTCTAAGACTGCATGGGTCCAGGAGTGGAGCTAGAGGGTTGTTAGTAGGAGAGTGGGAAAGAGGCTGCCCTGGTTGGGCGGGATCCATCCCTGATTGCAGTGGTTTGCTTCTTTTCACTGAGTGTGGATTTCCACACAGTGCATACAGTTAAGATGGACCTGCTGGTTATGCAGGAGCCCTAAAAAGTTGGTCAGTGTCAAGTCTGTGGATGAAGGTGGGTCTTTCAGAGGAGATCAACAAAAAAATCCCTTGATGGGGTATTGAGTTTTTTTTTTTGGGGGTGAGACGGAGAAGAATGTAGATGCTAAAGGTTTGGAAGGTAGAGTGGTAAAATAGATCATGGGGAATAGCAAAGAGGTCAGTTTGAGATTGAGAAAGATGGCCCATGAGGTGAGCCTAATGTAATTGTCCACCTAGTGTTGAACACCTGATCAACAGAATTATAGAGATGGCTGAGACAACCTTTTGCATGCTGGGCAAAATTCTTAAAATGGTAATGGCTGTGATGACCTTCTCTGCCACTATGGGTGGAGGGCAGGAAGATTAAGATTTTTACTTGTAATAAATGCTTGAAAAGCTAGCCGGTGGCACAGAGGGTTGAGTGCTGGACACCACATCTCACGTTACACTGACGACCTGAATTCGAATGGGTCAGCAGGGCGGATTGAGGATGGAGTACCCTAGTGGTGCCCTCCTGCTCAGGAGGGAGAATGGGTTGAGGCGGCTCAGCGTGTTGGCAACCCTGATAGCGACCAGGGGACGTCAGCATGCCGGGCAGCTTGAGATCAGCATGGCCCGACGCCGGCAGGGTTGCTGTGCCCACAGGGGTGGGAACCAGCGCAGAACAAGGAAAAATCAGCTCATGGGACAGGCGATGGCACCTATCCCCATGCCCTCCGCTGGGTTCTCCTTGGCTGGCCTTCCAGTTCCTCCGGGCCTACCTGTGGCCTGCGTCTGACTTTGCAAGAGAGCCCAAAGATGCAAGGGCTACGCTCCTGGGAGAACCGGGGTGCTGGCTGCAAGGGAGGAGGAGGCTCAGACTGAGGGATCCAGAGGCGGGCAGGATGAAGGACCAGATGCCGAGAGAAGGTCCCACGAGCTGTGACTGGGCGAAATAGATCAAAATAAATGCTTGAAAATGTGATGTGAAGGAGAGGTATTCAGATTCATCTGAGATTGGAGGGCGTTCTGATGGGGATTAAAGGCTGTACAGAAAAGACAACCTACATGTGACTCAAGAAGGAACCTCTGCACTAGGGCAGAAATTAGATGCCTTAATAGGCAGGCATTTAAACTAGTGAAGGGGAGGCTAGTGCACAAGAAAGGCAAGGGCACTATCCCAAATATGGGATGCCATACTGGCGAGTCCCCTGTCTAAATTAATGGGACAAGATAAACTAAATGCAACTGAAACTGGAATCGAGGACAAAGGGAAGAATGGGTAACAAGTAGGTTAAGTAAAATTTCCAGGAAATAGTGGCAGTAGAAAGGATGTGAAGATGGGATTAATGATAACGCTGGGAATGGAAGGCCGGAAACAGGAGGCACTGACAAGATGGGGATGCAAGTCAGTGAGGAACAGCAGGAAGGGAGATGGTGTTCTTGGAGAGCAGTATCTTAAATACTAGAAGTTTGGGTAAAAAAAAATACTGAGCTACAAGCAGTGATGACAGAAGCAAAGCTGAATCTGTTGGTTTAATGAAACACAGCTGACTGCCGGCTGAGACCTTGCAGTTCTAGGGACATGGATATGTTGTTCATCACACTCATTGGCAGTATCCTTGCCGCTTTAAATCTTGCGGAAGGTCTTCAAGCTTGCTCCTCCCACCCACCGGGTGGTATAACTCGGCTCCGCCCCATGGCCAGATCTTCCTTACCGCTTGAGCTCAGGTTCCCTCCTTAACGCTCTGCGTTTGCGACTGGTTCCTATTTCTCCGTTTGCGGTTTAAAAATAAAATTTGCAAAGACTTCGAGTCTTCGATCCCTCGCGGCTGCGATGGACCATCGACTCCGGTTCGGAGATGCCCATGCGGGCAGAAGATGTCTCAGACGGATCCACACTCCACGTGTGTCTACTGCTTAGGCCTTGAGCACGACCCGCGGGCTTGCGACCTGTGCTCATCTTTCTCGGCCTCGTCCTCGAAGACCGTGCTGCCCGATTGCAACTGGGCCGTCCCGAGCGTTCCCTCGGTGAAGTCCAAGAGGCCGGTTGGCGGTGTCGCGGCGGCGGGCTCGGCGGATCAGCTCGGCGGATGGTCGCCCTCGAAGAGGCGGCGGCGGGGCGTATCTTCCTCGGCGCGGCATTTATCCGCTCTCTGGGTTCTTCCTACACGGCTTCTTTTAAGGAGCTTTGTCTGTCCCTCTCCACTAAGGAGAAGGGCCTCGTCTGCTGGACCTTATTCTCGGTCCAAAGAGGACAGGGTAAGTCCCTCCGTCGGCGCTCTTGGGAGGCGGGAAAGGTCCCTCTCCCGGGCCGTCGTCCGTCGGCAGATCGACCGCTCGGCCGGCCACTGGCCTCACGGTGTCCCGTCAGGTCAGTTGACGAGACTCCCACTGATGAAGTCGAGATTTTCTCGACCCATTGGACGGCTGTCGCCTTTAGCCGCGAATTCCCCTCTCCCGGTTCCCCGGGAGGAGTTGAGATCCGTGGGCTCGTCCTGTGCCTCGGTTCGGAGCCCTCGGATGGACCTTCGAGCGAAGGAGTGCGGTTCCGGCGACACCTCCCGCACCGACCCGGAAATTCCGGGACTCTCGGTCTCGGTCTCGGACCTCTTCGCGGTCCAGCCGTTCCCACCGTCGCCGCGTTCCGGTCTCGGCACATGATGGCGGCGTCGCCGCTCGTCACCGTCCTCCTCCTCGGATGAGGGAGGCTTCGGCGTAAAGTGCGTCGTGATGCGAGACCTTATGTTGCAACAGCTCCTCCTGGCGGAATAAGCCGACTCCGAGCCTTCCCGGCCATTAAGTAACTGTCACGGGCGGCCGACACAACCCCTCGACTTGTCCGAGGCCTATACCAGGCGGTTGTTCGGCCAAAACCAACTGCTCCACCGATTCGGTGGAACCTCCGCCTCACAGCCACCAGTGGGGCTCCGACCAAGGATTCTCGATCGACTAAGGGTTTACCCCATCGGCTGTCAGTTACCCTCACTCCCGACCGACCTCGGCAGGTGAAGGTGGCTCAGGCCAGAGCAGCTCTTCGAGGACTCTTCCGAGTCGAAGATGATTCCTCCTTCTTCTCCAGCGACTGGACTTGGAGTCTTCAGGAGGTCAGTCAATGGGCGATAGCCCGTCGTCCTTCCTAGGACTGCTTGGCTCATCTCGAGTCTACCGGGATGGAGCTCGAACCCGTTCCAAGCAGGCCAGGTATCCCCTCACGGAGATTCTGGACCGGGGATTCTCCGGCGGAGGCCTTTCCGGTGGCGAGGCCATAGTGGGTCGGCACTGGAACTTTGGCAGCGCCCTGCTTCCTGCCCTCGCCTCGGCCAGGATGGCCAGGAAGTATCACGGTCCCTACGGTTCCTTGTCCGGTTTTGAACACCCCTCTGCTGAGGGTTGGTTACCGACAGCGTTTTCGGCGCGCCCGGCAGCGCCAGAGGATGTGGACAAACCTCCTGACAAGGGTCAAGAAATTGGACTAGTCGGGCGAAAAGTCTCGCTGCGTCCTCTCGGCCTTCGTCAGGCCAGTTCGGCCCGTCCTCATGGCACATTTTCTCATGCCCTGTTGGGCTCCTGGATGAGGTCATCCCTCATCTTCCGCCGATCTGCAGACTACGGTTAAGCAGGTGCGGGACCAGGGCAGGGCAGTGGCCAAACAGCAGCTCCAGACTGCTTTGGATGTGGGGACTCATGTGCCAGATCGGTGGCGGCCGCGGTATGCGTCGGCGGGCTTGGCTGAGGATATCCACCTTTACCCGGATACCCAGCACAAGTTGGCGGATGTTCCCTTTTGGGACTGACCTCTTGACCCTGGGGTGGAAGGTCACCTGCAGAGGATCGAGAGTCCAATGCCACCTTGGACTCGGTCTCTTCCGCTCAGAAGGACAAGGCCGAAACCACAGCCTAAGCCCTTTTCCTCTCTGTGCCCCGGCGGCGCCCGGCCCAGCAACGTCAGGGCCAGCAGGCTCGGCCTTGGCATCCCAAACCCAAGCCGCCGGCTTCCTCTAACAGGAGGCAGGGAGGAAAGGCCCAGGAGGTCCCTCGGCGGTCCCTCCTCCAAGCCTGCCCAGTGACGGGCTGAGGTGCTCGCCCCATCCCGTCACCTTACCCTAGGTCCCCGTAGAGGCGGCTCCAGCACTTCCGTTCCACCTGGTCGCTGTTACCACGGACAGGTGGGTCTTGAAGGTGGTGGGAAGAGGCCTGCCTCTGGAATTGAGCAGGCACCACCCTTCAGGCCGTCGCCCCTCGGAAGCTCAGATCCCCAGCCTCACTGGCGGCTCGTCGAGCCGACATCCTCCTCCTCCAGAAGGAGGTGGTAAGAGGTGGTGGACCCTCCTTCAGACCCAGGGTTTGTGTCCAGGTACTTCCTGGTTCGAAGCAGACGGGGGCTGGCGCCCCATTCTCGACCCTACGACCTAAACAAGTTCCTAAGGTCTCGAACCTTCAGGATGGTCACTCTGGCTCAGATAATACCATCCTTGGAGCAGCGGTGTGGTTCTGCTCTCTGGACTTGCAGGGCGCGTTTTTCCGTCCCTATCCGTCCGTCTCACCAGAGATTCCTTCGCTTCAGCGGAAGGATCTCTCTTGATTCAAGCCATGCCCTTGACTTGTCTCCAGCTCCAGGGTCTTCACCAAATGCATGGCAGTGGTGACAGCATTCCCTGCGGCGCCCGAGGGTCGGGTGTACCCTTACCTGGGCGACTGGCTGATAGCAGCTCCCCAGGAAGGAGGCGGGTGGTCAGAGATCTGGCCCTCAGGTCTGCTCTCAACTGGGCCTCCTTATCAGCGAGGCGAAGTCAGACTCGAGGCGAAGCAGGTGATTCTATTCATCGGGCGCAGCTCGACTCTCTTCGAGCCAGGCGCGGCTCGCGGACAGGGCCGAGGTTCTTTCCTCCTTTGCCCGATCATTTCTGGTTGGGCAATTGCGCCCTGCCGGGACTTCCTCGCCTCCTGGGTCTCATGGCGGCCTGTACCAGCGTGGTCCGTTGGGCCCGCTGGAACATACGTCCCCTTCAGTGGGGACTGGCCAGCCAGTGGTCACAACGCTGCGATCCCTTGGACCAGCTTGTGTCGGTGACACAGGGGATGTGGAATGCTCTCCAGTGGTGGACGTTCCAGATCATTTGCAGGAGGGCATCCCGTTCGTCCGTCCGAGCCGGCGGTCTCTCTGTCGACCGATGCCTCTCTGATGGGTTGGGGTGCCCATCTGGGGGAACACCGGGCTCATGGCCTCTGGTCCCGCAGGAGTCGATGCCCATCAACCTGCTGGAGCTCCGGCGGTCCGCCTAGCTCTCACCGCCTTTGCTCCGTTCCTCCGGGTCAAGTGGTCCGGGTCAGGCCGGACAATACCACGACCATGTACTATCTAAACCGCCAGGGCGGGGCCGCTCCATGCTTCTATGCAAGGAGCTCTCGCATTTGGTCACTCGTCGCGCAGCCTGGGCGGATCTCCTAGCCATTCACGTGGCAGGAGCCTCCAACACCCTGGCCGATGCCTGAGCCGGATGGGGCTGCATCCCAGAGTGGTCTCTCTGCGGTAGTACAGCATCTGTTCTCCCTTTGGGGCACACCTCAGGTGGACCTGTTTGCCTCCATGGAGGCAGCAGGCTGAGTCTGTTCCATGCCCGCCCCCTCAGCAGGGCTCGCTGCAGGGGATGCCTTCTCGAGGCAATGGACCCCGGGCCTCTTTCGCCTTTCCCCATTTCCCTTGATCCACAAGGTGCTTCTCAAGGCGAGGAGGGACAAGGCGCAGGTGATTCTGATAGCCCCAGACTGGCCTCGCCAGTTCTGGTACCAGATCTCCTCAGTCTCAGCTCCAGGACTCCGGCGGCTTCCAGCTCGCCCGGACCTGCTCTCAGTCAATCAGGGAAGGTGTTCCATCCGGACCTTCAATCCCTGCACCTGACGCCCTGGTTCCTGGCGGCTAGAGTTCCAGGCTTTGGGTCTTTCGGCAGGTCCTCAATGTAGTTGAGGCGTCCCGTAAGTCGACCAGAAAATGCTATGCCTTCAAATGGAAAAGGTTTTCCATTTGGTGTCAGGACAAGAGCTTGGACCCTTCCTCCTGTTCCTTGGCAAGCATCTTGGACTATTTATGGTCCCTTTCTAGTCAAGGGCTTGGGTCGGCGACCTAAGGGTGCACCTGGCAGCCATCTCTGCTTACGGCGCGGGCGGGAAGCAGTCGAGTGGCGCAGGAGAAGGTGGTCTGGCGCTTTTCAAAGGCCTTGATCATTTCCCTCCAGTCGGGAACCCCCACCTCCGTGGGATCTACTGCTGGTACTGGCAAAGCTCATGGGCAAGCCATTCGAACCTATGCACAGGTGTGCTCTCTCCACCTGTCGTGGAAGACCGCCTTCTTGGTGGCTATCACGTCAGCCAGAAGGATGGGAGAGCTCCAGGCGCTTTCCATCGAGTCTCCTTACCTGGTCTTCCACAGGGACAAGGTTGTCCTGCGCCCCACCGAAATTCCTTCCGAAGGTGGTGGAGTTTCACCTTAACCAGGTGTTGACTCTGCGGTGTTCTACCCCAATCACACCTCGGGAGGCCGAATATAGGCTCCATACTCTGGACCCTAGAAGGGCGCTCGCTTATATAAGGCTTGCCGCGGCTGAAGTCGGGAGAGGGTTCGCCAGCTGTTTGTCACCTACGCTGAAGCCGCATCTGGCAGACCTGCAGCCAAGCGGACGATAAGCAGGTGGGTAACCTCCTGCATAGATCTCTGCTATAAGTTGGCGGGCATGGAGCCTCCCAGAGGATAAGAGCTCATTCTACCCGCCATACTGCTGCAACGGTGGCTGCTTCAGGGCGTCCCTATCCAGGAAATCTGCAGGGCTGCTACCTGGAAGTCAGCAAACACCTTCATTACCCATTACCACATCGACCTTAGTCACGCCGGGATGCTGGTTTTGGGGCCTCGGTTCTCAGTCTCTCTTTCCCAAGTAAGTATATGGGGTGTCGTCTTGCCTCCCTCCTCCCGGAGAACTGCTAGGAGTCTGCCAATGAGTGTGGATGAACAACATATCCATGTCCCTAGAAATACAGGTTACTCACCTGTAACAGGAGTTCTAGGAATGGTATATGTTGTTCATCCTACATTCCCACCGACCTCGGCCTGACGCACAACCTGAGCTTCCAGCGGGCCAGATCTGGCGTCATGGGGCGGAGCCGAGGTTATACCACCGGGTGGGTGGGAGGAGCAAGCTTGAAGACCTTCCGGCAAGATTTAAAGCGGCAAGGATACTGCCAATGAGTGTGGATGAACAACATATACCATTCCTAGAACTCCTGTTACAGGTGAGTAACCTGTATTTCTGGGCTACTCACGCAGCGAAGAAATGTTTACAGTCCACAGAGGATACAACATGGGGAGAGTAGAAGCAGTGTGGTTGCAGCTGGGATCATTATCATAGTGGTGCACAGGACGCTGAACCAGAAAGAGGTGGGCAAGGATTTGGGGTGCAGATCAGAAGGAAGTCTGCCAAGTGAAGTGGTGCTAAATATGCCAGATATGGGCTGGGAAGTCCCAGCAGGCAAGTGCAAGAAGTCAAGCACTGGTACAGTAGATGTGATGCATTATTGCTTATTAGTTATGTGTGGCTCAGTGGTCCGACTAGGGAGGGGCCACATCTGGTTCTGTTCAGTGCCGATGTAGTTGGAGAGAAGTAAGGAGTGGATGAAGCTCTGGGTTTAGCAAACACAGTTCAGTTGTGGTTCAATGTAACAGTAGGAGCACATCACTCGAGTACAAAGAATGTGGGCTTGGTCTTTGAAAGGCGGTCTTTGGCAGGGTTGGTGAACTGCTCAGTGAAAAGCTGATATGTGGTAGCAGGAGCAGAAGAGTCGAATGCCAAATTAGAGGTCATCAAGAGGGGTGTAGTTGAAGTGGCCAAAACCTGCATGAGACAGGTCAGAGAAAAAAAAAAAAAAACACATGAAGCCAATCTGGTTTTCCAAAGATGCGGGAAAAGCAGTAAGGGCAAAAATTGTAGTTTTCAGAACATACAGTAGGGGACAGAGTGAGGTCAACCAGGAAGATTATCTGAAAAAGTAAGGGAGGCCAGGAAACTGTGTGTGTGTGTGTCTCCATTATTGGAGGTGGGGGTGCATGTGTGTATCTCTTTTCCCATTACTGGAGAGAGGGTGCTCAATGTCTTAAAACCTTGAAGGCAGACAAATCGCCTGGTCCTGACAGAATGCATTCTGTGCTAAAGGAGATTGGGCAGACAATTGGCAGTACCATGATTTGTGTAAAGGGAAAGTCCCCAGGCTTTTATTCTGATAACGTGTGTAGTTTGCAGGAATGAACAAAACAGACTTTATTACACCCTCCTAATTTCATTAGGATTTAAATATCAGTGTGAAGTTACTTGTCTGGTGTCAGTACCTCTGGCACTTGTCCCAGCTGGGATTGTGTTTGACAACCCTTGAGGTGCATCTGGCAGCCTTCTTGCTGGTGTGCTGACAGTGGCACAGAAGAAGGTGCCTTTTAAGGGCCTTGACCACTTGTTCCCACTGGTATGTGAGCCGCCACCACCTGGGGACCACCTTGGGACTTTCTGCTTGTACTGGCAGTGCTCATGGGCAAGCCTGAGCCTGTGCTCAGGTATAAAATGTCACACCTGTCGTGAGAGACTACCTTCTTGGTGGCCATCATATCGGCCAGAAGAATTGGTGAGCTCCAGGCACTCTCAGTGGAGCTTCCTTATCTGGTCTTCCACAGGGACAAAGGTAGTCCTTGCCCTGCCTGAAGTTCCTCACAAAGATTGTCTCAGATTTCCACTTTAACGAGGTGATAAACCTTCTGATTTACTTACCAGCCCATCTTCGGAAGCCAAATGCAGGCTACACTCTTTGGACCTGTGGCTAGTGCTTTCATACTATGTGTAGCATTCTGCTGGAGTTTGGGGTGAGGCTCGCCAACTCTTTGTTACCTATGCGAAGCTGCACCTTGCAGACCAGCAGTTAAGCAAGCGATTGCCAGGTGGATTACTTCCTGCATTGACCTCTGCTACAGATTGGCTGGTAGGGAGCCTCCTGTAGTGGTCAGAGCTCATTCCACTAGTCATACTACTTCCTCGCTGGCTACTTTCAAGGACATCCCTATTCAGGAAATCTGCAGGGCTGCCACCTGGAAGTCAGCACACACCTTCATCTTCAGTTGCAGCATCAGCCTTGAGTCTCACGGGACGCTGCTTTTGGGGTCTCGGTTCTCTCCGTTTGCCAAGTAGGGGTGTGCTCCTTGCCCCTCTTCCCAGAGAACTGCTGGAAGTCTGCCAATGTGTGGATATGTGAGCTATATCCATGTCCCAAGAAAAATAGGTTGCTCACTTGTAACTAATTCTAGGAGGTGGTATATGGTTCACATCCACCACAGACTCAACATCCCTGGCAAGTGGTACACAGATCCTACATCCAGCGTGGAAGATCTTGTGTCACAGGGTGGAGCCAAGGGATATACCACCTGGGTGGCAGGAGGAGCTGTGCTTATAGACATTGCGGTGAATCAGCTGTTAAGGAAGAACTGCCAGTGAGTGGATGCCAACCATATACCACTTCTTGAACTATGGATCTTACTTCAAGACACAGCTCTTGCAGCAGGTAACACCATTAGGACTGAAGCGGCAGGCGTCAGGACCCCGGAAAACTTCTAGCTAGCTATCTTCAGCGGAGGACTGCCCCGGCGTCGGTCCCGCCTCCGTCGAAGCGTAGTACATAAGGCGGTCCGCCAGATTCCCCAGTTCTTTCCGCCATCGACTTGCAAGTCTCGACCCTTCAGTTCCAATTCTAGCGCGTGGCGCATGGTAAAATTTTTCCCCGGAGAAAATTAGATTTGTTGTTTCTTCGGTCAGTTTATTGTCTGTCCTCTCCAACCTCCGGTCATTCTTCAAGTGCGCCTGTGGAAGCAGATCCCTTTCAAGGATCCACATTTGGCCTCGTCCGGTGCCTAGGCCCAGACCATGACACCCAGTCCTGCTCCTTTTGCCAAGGTTTCAACAGCAGAACCGGATCCGTCACCAGAAGGCCCTACAGGTGTTCCTGCTCGAGGAACAACTCAAGACCATGGCCTCCAAGGGGGATTCTTCGGAGAAGGCCATAAACATTCGGAGAAGCATAGGGAGAAGGCCCCTTCAGGTCCCCATCTAGGGCCTCTGATTCTCGCAGCTCCAGCTCCAGGTCCGACCGCTCGCCTTCCGGGCCAGTTCTCAGCCTCCCCGCTGCGGTGAGAAAATCTTCAGGCTCCTCTTCTCTGGCCAAGACTTCCAGGCCTCCTTTGTCTTCCAAGGCCCTGGTCAAGTCAGGGACCGCCACCATCACCACAAGTCGGGTTCCCGCCATTCTATACCCAACGTCAGGTCTGCCTCGCCTCCTCCTCCCCAGCGGAAGACCAAGGAGCTCACCTCTCTGAAGAGACCATCGGATCCGGCGTCGGCCCCTCAGCAGGTCCCCAGAGCCGTCCGACCGCCAGACGACCGTCGCCAGCCTAAGCCTGACCCCCGGACGCCGGTAGGGGGGGCCAACGCTCCTGTCCGGATTGGAGAAGAGGACCCCCAACGCCTCCGACCGACGCCGGTCAGGAGACTATTACAGAGGAGGAGTTGACACAGCCAGAGGACCAGACGGGCGACCCCGGTCCTGTCGAGCCTCCCAGGAACCCTCCCGCAACCCGAGGCCCCTACGGGCGCGCCCGGAACCCGACGACCGACCACGGCGCCCGGTCTGTCGTCGAGCCTTTCTATCTCAGAGGTTAAGGAGCTTTTCACTTACTGGTGGGATACCATCAAAAGGACATGGTCCCCACCCACCTCCTCTCCCACCTCCTCCTCCTCCTAGACTGGTTACCCCTTCGGTTCCTCGCCCCTTCTCCATCCGGGTCTGCAGGCCGGTTACCTCCTCCCAGGGCCCAGGATCCCTCAAGGGAGACCAGATAAAGGAGACCTCCGTCCAGATCCTCTTCTGGGTCACCCAGCCCTTAGAGTCCCAGAAGATGCCCTGCTTGCGCCGACGGAGGACACGGGATCAGAGTATTCAACAGGATCTAGATCCCCATCTCCCTTCCACATCCCTCTCCGGACCCACGTGAGCTTCCAAGGTCTCCTCCGGATGACCCTTCGTTCTCGGACATCATGAGACACATCCAAGAGAACATGGGATGGGATCGGAAGAGTTAGACCCAAAGGCTCGCTTACGAAATATCTTCGCAGAAGGACCCGAGCCTGTGGTGGTGCCACCCTTGGTAGACACTTTCGTGGGCGTCACCAAGGCAGCGTGGAAGCGTCCACATTCACTCCGGTGATGCAAGAAGGCTGACCACCTGTACAAGGCTCCAAGGAAGACCAGTACTTGACTCAGCATCCTCAGGCCGACTCTGTGGTCATAACAGCCTCTCATGACTGGTCCCAGAGACCGCAACATTTGAGCACTCTGCCACCGGACCCGGAGTCCAAACAGCTGGGCCGCTATGGGCAGGCGCATGTATGCTTCCACTACTTGCGCCATCAGATCCCTAATTACTTGACCCACATGGTGCAGTTCCAAAATGCCCTGTGGGAGCAGGGTCTGGATCTGGCTGAGAAGTTGCCAGAAGGTGAGCAGAAGGAGGAGATGTTGCAGCTCCTTGGACGTGGGGACCCAAGTGCTCACGAGCTGCATACGACTCCAGCGGACTCCTCGGCCCGAGCAGCAGCTTCAGGTGTATGCCTCCGGAGGCACTCTTGGCCCGTGTCTCCGGCTTTACCGGACGTCCAGAAAAACATCATGGACGCCTCATTCGAGGAGAAGTTCTCTTTAGTGAGCCCTCTGAGAAGGTTATCACCAAGCTTCAAGAGGCCGGAAGGCGGTGAGGTCGGTTCAGGCGTTGTACCGACCGAGGCTTAGTTCTTTCGTAGGAACCAAAGCCGTTTCGTGGACGGGCACAGACACAACAGTCCGCACGGTCCACAACAGAGGGCTCCGGTTCCCTAGAGCCCAGGGTAGACAGCCCACGGGCCGAGGTCAACGCCAGCTAAACCGGCCCAGCCTGCAGGCCCCTCTGCCGCCACAGCCTGACTCCTTTCTGGCCCCGCCCCTCAGGATCAGCAGGACATCAAGGTCGGGGTCGCATTGCGAGTACCTGCCAGGATGGCAGTCCATAACCACCGACCGGTGGGTTCTTCAGTTAGTCGAAAGAGGCCACTTTATAGAATTCACAGAAAAGCCACCCTCGAGGCCTCCTCTGCTCTCCCGTTACTCGGGTCAGCACAAGCTACTGATCAGACAAAAATACTTGCGCTCCTGCAAAGGGGCGACAGAGTATGTCCCAGAGAACCAGAGAGGATACGGATATTACTCCCACTTCTTCCTGGTTCCAAAGAAAACAGGGGACCTCCGTCCTATTCTGGACCTCGCGACCTCAATATGTCGATGCGCCTACAAAAGATTCCATGGTGACTCTTCGGGTCTTATTCCCATGCTAAGAGAGGCGCATTTTAGCGTCCCTAGACATGCAGGATGCATACCTGCACATCCCTGTAGCTCAAGCGCACAGGAGGTTCCTGCGCTTCGAGTTTCTCGGCCACCATTTTCAATTCGAGCACTTCCATTCGGACTTCGCCGGCCCCAGGGTCTTTACCAAATGCATGGCAGTCGTGGCAGCGTCTCTAAGGAGACAGGGCCATTATGTGTTCCGTACTTGGGCGATTGGCTTCTCATAGCGCGCCTCAGAGAGCATTGTTAATAGCTATCCAGAGTACCCAGGATCTGTTTCGGTCTCTGGGCATCTTAATCAGTACAAATCTCTCCTGGTACCGTCGCAGAAACTGCAGTTCATAGGCGCAGTCCTGGACACCGTTCAGGGAAGAGCATTTCTTCCAGGCGACAGAGCGGAGCGCATCAGATCCCTCATCAGGGATCTTTCGTCGAAGAAGACTGTCCCAGCCAGGTCGGTCCTTCGCTTGCTCGGACACATGGCTGCAGCCATTCCGACCGTCCTTTCGCAAGGCTCCACATGCGGGTAACTCAGTGGATGCTCAAGGTGCAATGGGATCAAAGGCAGGACCATATGCAGCATCTGGTCAGAATCCACGAACGCCGTGATTCGAGACTGGCAATGGTGGCTAGACCAGGGACACCTCTATGGGTGTCCGTTTATAGCGCCGTCCCCAGAGGTAATCCTCTCCACAGGCGCCTCAGGACTGGGGTGGAGAGCACACCTGGACGGGGTGAAGTCCCAGGAGCGTGGACCCCTCAGGAGGCTCACCTTCATATCAGCGTTCTAGAGATGAGGGCGGTCCTTTATGCCCTGCAGGCATTTCAGTCAGAGATCCCACCGAGTACTCTCCTGCTCCAGACAGACATGATGGCGGTGATGTATTACCTCAACAAACAAGGAGGCGCACACTCTTACCCCTTTGCAGGGAGGTTATGAGGGTGTGGGATTGGATATCGACACGGCATGAACCTGATCACAGTACATGTTCCCGGGTCGACAACACAATTGCAGAGGCCTGAGTCGTTCCCAGGCCAGAGTCCACGGTAGGGAACTTCTTCAGGAGGTAGCAGAGGATCTGTTTCTTCGATGGGGAACTCCAGAATTGGACTTGTTCGCTTCCCTATCCAACGTAAAACTGCCCAATTTTTGCTCGCTAGATCCAGGGCCTGGTGTTTTCTGGCGAGGCAGCGTTGTCCCTCTCCTGGGTGGACAGATTCCTGTGCGCTTTCCCTCCCTTCCCGTTGATCCAGAGTTCTTCTCAAACTGCGCGGGAGCATGCAACAATGATCCTGGTGGCCCTTTCTGTCCCAGACAGATCTGGTTCCCTTGCTAATACAGCTATCTCGGGAACCCCGCTCCCGTTGCCATTCAGCTCCCATCTCTTGTCTCAGGAGGAGGGTTCACTGGTCCACCTGGACTTACGCTCCACTGAACCTGCATGCATGGCTCCTAGAGACGTAGCCATTTTGCGACATGGGGTCTCAAGAGGTTGCGGAAGTTCTTTCTGCAGCCAGAAAGCCGGCAACGCGATGTGACGACGCCATGAAATGGCGCTGTTTTGTCTATTGTCGCAAGCATGCGGCCTTTCCCTTTAGGTTGTCCGTGAAAGTGGTGTTAGAGTACCTGCTTCCCTTCCCGTTCGGGTCTCGCCCACTCCTCTATTAAGGTGCACCTCTGTGCCATTTCAGCTTATCACCTTCCAGTGGGACAGCGCACAGTGGCACAATTAGATGCCTGCTGTCGAGAATTCTGAGAGGGTGTTACATCTTAGGCGCCCATTAAAGACCCAGTGCCTCCATGGGACTTGCTCTTTGTCCTGGAGCAACTCACGCTCCCCCTTTGAACCTGCTCGGATTGCGAGCTGCGTTTTCTGTCGTGGAAAGCGTTGTTTTTAGTTGCTATTTGCGTCAGCGAGAGAGTTTCTGAGCTTCATGCTCTTGTGTAAGGAGACTTATTTGGTTTTCACCAGGACAGAGTATCCCTGAGGACTAATCCTAAATTCTTGCCTAAGGTGGTCTCCACACTCCTCTCAACCAGGACATTGACCTGCCGGTCTACTTCCTAATTATTCTAATAGAGGAGAGGCTGCTCCACACCCTGGATGTTCACCGCAGCTTAGGTACTACCTGAGCAGAACTAAGCAGCTTCATAAGTCGGAGCAACTTTTCGCTTTCTTTTACTGAAAGGATGATGGGCCAGCCAGTATCGAAACAGTCCCTTTCTTGCTGGCTTGTCCAGTGCATATCATACTGCTATGATATCAAACAAAAGCCCCTCCCGGATCAGTCCGGGGCCATTCCACTAGAGGAGTGGCCACCTCCTTCAACACCGTAGACGTCTCCACCTCTGCCATTTGTGCTGCAGCCACTTGGAGCTCTGTACATACCTTTATCAGGCATTATAGCCTGGACATGCTTCACGGTCGAAGAGCCGGCTTCGGCCTGCTGTGCTACAGGGTCTCCTGTCCTAGAATCAGGACTTGGAATGAACTTTCTAGTTTCCTCCTCCCAGAGTGTTTGCAAGCCTTACTGCTTGGGAATCAGTCCTAGTGGTGTTACCTGCTGCAAGAGCTGTGTCTCAAGTAAGATAGTACAGTTACGTAAGAACTTCCGTAACAGTAGATCTTCGAGAACAGCTCTTGCAGCAGGTACCTTCCTGCCCACCTTCCTCTGAGGAGGCATGGCTTCTCGAGCCCTTTAACAGGATTTATACCCTTGTCTTCTGACGGTGGATCTCGGTCTCCCATTTTAATGTCATCCTGCGGCCGGAAGTCTCCCGCAGGAGAACTGAATTTGGTAGGACCGCTTCTTATGTACTACAGCCTGACATCGGAGGCGGGACTGACATCGGGCGGTCTCGCTGAAGATAGCTAGCTAGAAGTTTTCAGGAGTCCTGACGCCTGCCGGCTTCAGTCCTAATGGTGTTACCTGCTGCAAGAGCTGTTCTCGAAGATCTACTGTTACGGTAAGTTCTACGTAACTGTACTTTACAGGTGAGTAACCTATTTTCAAACCCCAGGCAGCCCTCATTGTTGTTTGACAATGGCATCATTCCTCTGGATTGAGCTGCCCTGGAGCCTAGAATATCGTGCTGATCAGAGAACTTTGAATGAAACTCGCTATGGTCACACACTCTCATGCCTCTAATGGCACCATTGCCCTGAAGTCGCTCTCTACAGTTCTGATATTCTGGTTGATTACATATTTATTTCTTTAGTCAGTTACTTGTTTTGTTAGTTTTAGATGTCTCTCTGTCAGAGTATTTTTAGTTACTCTTGCTCTTTCTTCAGTTCCCTCGTGGTTCCACATTTATTTATCTAAAATGTATATTACTGTGAAGTAAATTTTGTTCTCTTGATTGTGGTGCCCTGTTTTGCCTCACTGCTTACAGTTCTTGTCCCTTAGGTCCTAGTTCGCTTGGGAGCCAAGATAATATTTTCATCTATTTGAGCATTTTTATTCTACTATTGTTTTACTTTTTTAACTTGCTGTTTCAGTTTCTGTGGGAACAAACCGGCCAGCTTTATCGGAACCGCTTTTCTTCGTTTAGTTCATCAGCGATTGGCACGCCTGACAATCACAAGAAAAAGACAGGACCAGAAGTTTTAAAATTGTGCCAAGTGTTTCAAACTCCTCACTAAGGCAGACTACCACAAGTTGTATTTTAATTGTATGGGTCCTGACCACGATTTTTGTAGTTGTGAAATCTGTATCAGGTTTTGCTTAAAACACTATAAAAGAGGACTAAAAATGCTAAGATACTATGGCTTCTCTATCAGCCTCTTTCTCCTAGCAGGCTCTGGGAGAGTCTGGTTCTCATAGTAAGCAGAACAAAAAATCTGCTAAGGGTGACTGAGGTCAGGGTGTCTGAAAGGGAGGCCTCAGAATTATCAAAGACAAAAGGGCTGCTTAGTAGGCATTGGGATCAGTGCCTGCTAAGAAAAAGGCAAAAAAGAAGCATGTCACTGCCCTCCTGCTGGAGAAGCAAAGGAGATACCAGTTGACAAATCTAAAATGTCCTCGACTTACATGGCAGTTCTTCCAGGCTTTCCAGACTGGGGGCCCATATATCAGTGCCAGCAACCCCACCCCCCAGGCTCTTGTACCTGCACCAGTGGTGAACATTTTTATAAAGAGGAGGAGGAAGTGTGTGAACCTGTAGAGCCTGACAGGTCCCCTGTTAAGGAGTTTGGTTCCTTCCCGATCCTCTGAGGATTACACCTCACACTGTTCATTTGTTAGGCAGATGGAAGCACCCTCCACCTGTCTCCACAAGAGACAGAAGAGGATGAGGTAGATATCTTCCTGTATGTATCTTCACCATTTATCACTGTTGGGTACACAGTAGAGGTGTAGATTTTCATGGAGCCATATTAGCTTAGAGATTTTTTTCATGGTTAGGAGCTGAGCTGGGGATGGATGGCGCCACCGTCAAGGCCGATGCATTGTGGCGCCTAGAGGGTTGGCCAGTAACCGACTCTCCTTTACCTCAGTTCTGTGTTTCCGCCATCGAGAGTGCACCTGTGGAACCCGAAGAGCTATTATTGCTACGCAGCTGGGAGTTTCATCGATCTCCAAAGTTCTGTATCGCTGCTTTGACACCTTAGATCCTGCAAATGGGTGAGACCATTCTTTGTTTTTATTATTGTATTTAATTCTCTGAGCTGAGTTTTTTTGTGTAGATTTTGCTTTATTTGTATGCATAGCGATCATGTCTGGTTTGGGCCCTAAATCTTAAAGACGGATGTGCCCCATGCGTTGGTGCCCCTGTGGCAAGTCCATGACCATAATAGATCGACATAACCATCGTCTTAACTGTCTGGGCCCCCAGCACAACATGGACAATGCGACGCTTGTTTCTCAGTGGACCACTGGGTCCTTGAAATGCGCTGCTGAAGGTGGGTGGAATGCTTCCACCTTTGGTGGATGGCATCTGTCTAGGATTCAAGGCAAGGGCGTTGGACCTTCTCTCCCAGGTCTCCTTCCGGTTTCTCATCATGCAGGGAGGGAACAGGCCATGGCCTGCCAGAGGGTCAGGTGGACAGTCTGCCTCCTTGGGGAGTCGATTGAGCACCCCTCGGTCTGTCGCTTCTTCGGAGCGCAACCACCCCAGTGTCACAGTTCCAGCTGTACGCTGAGCTTGAACCATTGGTGTCCTCGGCGCTGTCTGGAGGCATTGCCCTGGCTCCTGAATCCACCCTGGAATCGGTGAACAGAATGATATTGCAGTTTGCACTAGGCCCGCCTCTGGTGTCGCCAGCAGCACTGGTAGTGGCAGGGTTTGAAGGCTAGCCACTTTGCTGGTCTCTCTGATCTCTTCCTCTTTGGGGCAGATGATCGGGACTGACCTAGATCGTGCCTGGCTCACAGAGTACCGCCGCCCTTCTGGGCCTAGTCGCGGTGGTTCCCATGGTAACGTCTTGTGCCCGCTCCCCAGGCAGCCTACCCCTTGGGGCGATTCCTCTTAGTCATCTGGCCTATGTTGCGGGGACTTCATGGCACCAATTCTGGGCCGAGGAGGAGGATGGTGCTGAGGGCGGCGCGGTCAGTGGTCAGGCTGAGCTTGGGACTGGTCAGACTCTGGCGCTGCCTCTGGTGCAGCGCTGGATTAGACACTAGAGCAGGATTGCAGTCTGGGATGGTCTCGCTGACTTTCGGGCTGGGACCATCTTGGAGCCCACCCCGGGTCCTTGGGAACAGCTGAGAAGCAGATCCCTTTCTGAGGAGAGTTTGAGGGTCTGGGGTGGCATGTAGGCACCCTTCTAGAGCTGCTGGTGGCTTGGGAAGTAGTTGTCGTGCTGACCCCTCACTCCTTCTGCTCTCCTCAGCAGGAAGGGTCTGCAACAGGTGGGACTAGGGGCCGCCTGCAAAGGTCAGGACCGGCCCGGTCACCTGATAGTGGGGTCCTTTCTTTAGGGCACCACGCTGGTCAGCCTCCTGTATGGTTGGGCGACCTACAGTGGGCACTTTGCACAGCCCTCCCCTTGGCAGGGGTCCCCTGCATGCCCCCAAAGCCCTAGGAGGGATCTTGCTCTGGCTCGCCTCCCTCCTCCTTCAGATCCTCTCCTCCTTCCTCTGCTCTCCCAGGCATCTTGGGTCCTTCAGGGCCTCTAACCTGGGATCAGTTCAGGATTTTGGTGGCTGCATTTCCATGCTATTTGAGAGCTCTGGACCAGGGCATCTTCCAGCCAGAAACCCTGCAGTGCCGGAGCCTGAATCAAGCTCCTCTGCCTCCTCATCATCTTCTTCCATAGAGGAAGAGAATCTTCAGTCCACCTATCCTCAAATGCAACTGTTGGTGGAGCTCCATATATCACATTTTTGCTAGTCGCGATCCTGCCAATGCGATGCAGAGTCTCCTGGGGAGTTCAGCCCAGAGAATATCATTATTCCCCTGTGGCCTGTTCCTTTCTTGAAGCATTGCATCGGGTCTTGCAGAACCCTCTGCTCCTTCTTCAGCCCCATGGGACTATCAGCACAGGTATTACGCACCCCAAGGTCTCCTTGTTTCATGCCTCACCCCTCTTCTGGTACAGAGCTCCTGGACACCCGTCTGGCGTCATGCCAGCGTTGTGACTGTCCCCAGAGTCTGATTCAGCTGAGTTTGGCGCTGTGGGAGAAGAGTTTTCTCAACGCACATCGCCTTTTGTGTGCCTCAGCTACCAGGCACATATGGCTGCCCACGCTAGGCACCTATGGACGGTGCTAGGACAACTCCTAGCAACCTTGCCTGACATGGAGGTAACCAGGCAAGCCATTTGCCTTTCTGCAAGGGGCCTGAGCTAGCGAGGCACCAGACAAGGGTGTCTTATGATGCAGGAGGTAGCTTCTAGGCTAGCAGAAAGTGCGGTCTGCATTAGGTTTCGCCTGTCCTGGTTGTCGCCCTTGGCCCGGCATAGGGCGATTGCTTTCTGTTTCCAAGGAGCCCACTTTTTCTCCCGAAGGTGAGACGGAATTAGCGGGGTGCCTTCCTCTCCCAGGCATCAGGATCCCCATCTTACCTGACCAGTCACAGGCCTCACCAGGCCTGTAGGTGGCTTCTTCCTCCTGTGTTCTCCCCACAGGAGGCTGAAAGAAGTTGTATCCTCAGGGAGGTGCCATGCCTAAGGTGCTTGGCATTCCAATTAGTGATGAATGGTGAAGATACATACAGGAAGGTATGAAATTACCTCACCGTAATTCTTGATCTTCCTGTATATCTTCACTATTCATCACTGCATCCTTTCCCACTCGGCCTCAGCCTCTCAGGCAGTGCCTCCTCCCTGCTTGCCCCCAATGGAGGCCAATTGTGGGCAGAGTCCTGCTGGCACCTCTGGGTCCACTGGTCCTTCATTATTGACAATGCCAGTGTACTTGGCTGCTTTTGATCCACTCTAGGTCTGAATCTAACCCATGTTATACTTTGTAAACATTATATCTAATACCTGTCTTACTGGAATATGTGTTTTGACCTGTTGACTGTGTAATTATGAAGTTATGTCTTGTGATTAGTAACAATGTGTTTTTTTTTTTTGCTGATGTGGATCCTTTATAAACCCAATACCTTGCTCAAAGGTTGTTTCCGAAGATTTAACTAAGTGACAGGGACCCACATGGGGGAGGCAGGCAGGTGCTCGCCTCTTCTGATGGGGGCTCCTCAGGGCCCCTTCTTCGTGACTCTATTAGGGACCCCCTTCAGGTCTCTTGGCCCCTTTTTCAAAGGGGGTCCGGATTCAAACCCTTGTCTCATGTGGACCTTGGGATCCTCATCTGGGCCATTGAACAGTAGAGGGCTCCATGACCTTCAGCCCTCTCTTCCTGGAGCCTTGGCTCCTGCATTCTAGTCGACCTGGCTAGTTTAACCTGGGCAAGGCTCCCCCCTTTTTAATCCTTAAGATGAACTCCTGTCAAACAACCACTTTCGCTGCTTGCCGCTCCTGCCTTGGAGTAGGTGATGCCTTTTCTAAAATAAATAAAGCTTGAGCCCCTGTTGTGAAGAGGCTTAGGTTAAAAGGGATCCTGCCTTGGGTGGGTCCTGTCCCACCCTTGAGTTATTTGGGGACAGAAATGGGAGGCCTATGCCCCCCAATCTCCTATGGATCAGGAAGGGAAAGCCTTCAAGGTAAATGCCCTGCCTTCAAACTGCTCTGCTGGGTTGTTCCAGCCTCACAACTTCCTATCTTGCTTTAAATTCTTTCCAGCCAGAAGACTCCTGGGTACCTCCTCTCTCTCTCTCTCTCTCTCTCTCTCTCTCCTTCTCCTGTAGTGGCTATTACAGAAGTGGAGTCAACAGTAGGACCTTGGTATCTCTGTGGGGTGGGGGGTGGGTGGGGCGCCACCATCCAGTCTCCCATTTTCTATCTTCTTTTCTATTCTTCATCTCCCTCCACTCCTTTTCTCCTCCTTTGGTCTGCCTGGTGGTTGGGGCCCCTGTCCCATACTCCTTGGTAACGCCCTCCTCTTGTGCCGGCTTTATTCCTCTTTTGTTTTATATCCTTTCCTTGTACTGTCACTCTGGCTTCTTTTGCCCCACCTCCTCCCTCCTTTCTCTGTCTCTTGTTTTCTACACTCTTCTGGCATGCAGAACTGAGGCAAGGGAGGAGTTGGTGTCGATTACTAGCCAACCCTCGAGCATCACACAGTGCATCAGCCTCAAGGGTGGTGGTGTTCCAGCTCTGGCTCCTACCTGTACAAAAAAATCTCTAAGCTGATAAGCTCCCGCTGAGGTCCTAGCGCCTGTCGTGATACCTAACAGTGGTACATGGTAAGGATATACAGGAATATTTAGGTACGTAATTTTCATTTCTCACCCCAGGAGTCCTTTAGCATCAGTAACAATAGCAAAAGCTGACCAGGTTCATGGCCTCTGAGGTGGAGTCCATGAATAATGAATTGCCAATCAAGTGAACAGGTGGGTGTGCTGAGTGGAGCTTGCCCAGAGGGCACCAGAATTTTTCTCCGTCTTACTGAGAAACACTGCCTCTGAGATACTCTCTCTGTGGTTTAGAACTTCCATCAGTTTTGTGCTGAGTTTGTGAGTATTTTGAGTTTTTTTACTGCCTTGAGTTTTTTTTTAGCAATTCCTACTGGTTCCAGGGAACCACTTTTCCCCTATTTTCAAGTGTTTCCTCCGTCTTTATTTATTTCTGAGGCACAGTTTTACTGTGTTTGGTGTATTTTGATGGTTCTGAGTGTTATTTTAATAGCGGTTCCCTTATTTTATCAGGAACTGCTAATCTTCCTGTGTCAGTCTTCACTATTCATCACTGTTGGGTGTAAGCTGGAACGCAGCACCCTGTGGGAACCTTTTTTCTTTGTTGGGAGGAGTTGGCACCAGTGGCGCCAGCCACGAGGTGGACATGCTGCGTGTCGCTCACTGAGCTGCATTCGACACTGCCTAGTGAAATCTTCGCCTCAGTTCTGCTGTCTGGTACTAGCGCCATTATTGAAGATCTGGTAAGATCTTTCCTTTTATTACTTAACAGTGTCTAGTCTTTACTGTTTATTGTTTTAAGTTATTGTTCACATCATGCCAGGTTCGCAGGACAAGAAGAGTTCTTAGAAGGGCCAGCCTCCTATGTGTTTGTGGCTCTATGGCCGGCAAATTTCTATGGCGGACTGGTATGATGTCTGTCAAACCTGCCCTGGACCTCAGCATGATATGGACAACTGTGCGCCTGCTTCTCGATGGACCACCATGTTCTTGAGTACCGCGTTCAAAGTCAACAGGGCTCCGCTATTGGAGGTGTAACTGCAAGGATCCAAGCACAGGTCGCTTACCCTTCCAGCGGATACCTACCGGGCCTGTATGGTTCATGAGGAGGGGGCTTCCTCCTCTTCTAGCCTTGCCATGGAGAGGCCTTTTCCGTGGTGCCAGAAG
Organism: Neoceratodus forsteri; assembly: GCA_016271365.2. Lineage (NCBI taxonomy): Eukaryota > Metazoa > Chordata > Ceratodontiformes > Ceratodontidae > Neoceratodus > Neoceratodus forsteri. The sequence goes on from CM028137.1 coordinate 573,435,297, forward strand.
ACTGGTCTGTTTCCCTCGGAGCCAGGGCAGGAGCACCGCCTGGCAGTCACCTGCTCGGAGGTGCAGGCTGCCCTGGTGTCGTGGCCCCATGGTTGCTGGATCTGGCACAGGATGTCCGTCCAGTGCCACCGCTGTTGCTGTCTCGGATCCTGGAGCCTTTTGTAGCACGAGGGTGGGAGAACCCTGGGGTTGCCACTTGGCAGGACTTATGGATCTCCTCTCCGTAGCTGGATGATCAGGAGGCTGACCTGGACTGGCAACCTGACTCCTCAGAGTCTGTGTGTTCTCCAGGGCCCAGGACCATTATGTCCTCCAGGATCCCTGCATGCAGCTCTGGTGACTGCGGTCATCTGGCTCCCCGAGGCGGCTTTCAGGAGTGTGGGCGCAATAGCTGTCCCAGGTTGGGAGGAGCGTGGTTCTGTGTTGAGGGTGGGGTCAGCTGCTGTTCCCAGTGCTGTTCCTCCCTCTGACACTGGAACTGGGACTTCTCTTCTATGGCTCTCCTTGGGGAGCCTGTAAAGTGAGCCAGTCTAAGGCACAGGAAGCGAGGAAGAGGTCTTCCATGGAGTCAGTGGGGTTGAGGGGACGGGCGAGGGGCTGCAGCGCTCCTCTGGAGCCCTTCTGGGTTTGTGGAGGAGCCTCAGTGCTGAGCCAAAGTTCTCTCCTCGTCCCCTTGAGGGAGTTCTTGTTGGGTGGGGCTGGGTCCGCCCTTCTGGACACATGTGGCCCCAGTTCCCTTATAGGGTGCGTCCTCCAGGGCTCAGTCCTGACTGCTTTGCACTGGTTGAGTGGCGTTTGTCTGATCCAACCTACGGATCCCCTTGCAGTCTGGGATCGCCTGCTAGGTCCCCTAGTCGAGTATGCGTTTCACTCTGCCGTGAAGAGTTTCTCCCCTTGCCTTTGCATCCAGACCCCTGTTCTCCCAGTCCATGTGAGTCCTTCGGGCCTTGGACCTAGGAACATTTCATATCTCAGGCTGCAGAATTCCTAAGATACGTTAGGGCCATGGACGAGCAGATCTTTCACCTGTCTTCCCGCTGCTGCCAGACTCTCTGAATCAACAGATTCTTTGGCCTCCTCCTTCCTCGACGGGGAGAGAAAACTTCTGTCCACCTGTCCTCCATGAATCAGACAGGTATCAGCACTTCCTTGTCAGGCTGGTCGAGGACCTGCACGCTTTTTGTGTATGGCAACGCGAACACCGAGTGTACGATGCGCTGGGGCGACCGAGTGCAGGCAACTTGGTGGTCCCTTCCTGGCTTTTACCCTATCAAGTGGCGTCTTACAACACCTGGCAGTTTCCTTCTGCCCCAGCTCCAGACCCTTCAGACTGCCAGTGTCATTATTGTGCCTCCAGGGGTCTCCATGTCGAACATACCTAAATTTGCCAGCAGATAAAGGCTCAGAGGTCTATCAAGTCTGCTTGAATGTGCAGCTAGCACCCTTATCCTGCAGCTGCCTCCCTTCCACCCTTCCCTTCATTAACCCTCCCCTTGTCCTGTCCCATCCTCATTTGAAGCAGTCCACTGTTCTACTGCATACCACTTCTGCAGGTAACCATTCCACCCAGCCACCACCCTCTCTGTAAAAAGTGTCTCCTCATCTCCCTCCTGAACCTTCCTCGCTCCAGTCTCATATCATGGCCCCTGGTGGCCCTCCCTCCTTACTTTGAACAGCCCTCTGTACCTGTCTTGTTTATTCCTTTCATGTATTTAAAGGTTTCAATCATGTCCCCCTGTCTCTCCTCTCCTCCAGTGAGTACATGTTCAACTCCTTCAGCCTCCTCTCATATAGATAAGTCCCCAGACCCTTGATCATCTTTGTCGCCTCGCGCTGCACTCCTCCAGTAACTTAATGTCCCTCTTCAGATACGGACGCCAGTACTGCACGCAGTACTCAGGTGTGGTCTAACTAATGACCTATACAGTGGCAGAATCACCTCCTCCTCCTCGAGGATATACCCTTGCAATACAACCCAGCATTTTGTTGGCCTTGCAGCTGCCTTCCCACACTGTGCCGAGTTGTTCATTGACCCTGTGATGAGCACACCCAGATCCTTCTCCTCCTCTGTCTGGGCTAGCTGCACTCCCCTAGCTGGTAAGTCCTCCTTGGGTTCTTCATCCCAAAATGCATCACCTTGCACTTTTTGGCATTAAAGCCCAGTTGCCAGGTGTCTGACCAGGTTTCAAGCTTTGCCAGATCATCCTGCAACCCCTGCCATCCCCTAGGTCATCCACCACCGCACCAACCTTGGTATCATCAGCAAACAGACTGATCTTGCTCTTGATGTCCCATGATATGTCTGCAATGAATATCCCAAACAACACTGGTCCCAACACCGAGCCCTGTGGACACCGCGTCACTGCCCTTGGGTGTGAGAGCTCCCACCCACCACCACCCTCTGTTGCCTTCCCTGCAGCCAGTTTCCTACCCATCTCACCAGCATTGCACCTGCCCTGTGCCTACTAACTTCCTTCCCAGCCTTCCATGTGGCACTGAGTCGAATGCCTTACTGAAGTCCAGATACAGGACATCCACTGCATGTCCCTGTCCAGTTGCCTAGTTACCCAGTCATAGAACCTCGACCAGGTTGGTTTGGCAGGATCGGCCATGTATGAAGCCATGCTGTCTGCTGTCCTGTAGTCCTTTGGCCTCTAGGAGGGCCACCAGCCTCTCCTTCAGGATAGTCTCTGTTAGCTTACCCATGATGGATGTGAGGCTCAGTGGTCTGTAGTTTCCCTGTTCATCCTTGGGGCCACTCTTGTGGAGGGGCACCACATGAGCCATCCTCCAGTCCTGAGGTACACACCGAATGTAGTGAGGCATTAAATAGGTCTGCCAAAGGTCCTGCAAGGACCTCTGCCAGCTCCTTCAGTACCCTGGGGTGGATGCCATCTGGGCCTGGCGCCTGTCCACCCTCAGTGCCTTAAACCCTCTCGAACTCTGCCTCCATGATTTGCCCATCTGTCACCACTTCCCCTGCCTGCTATTTCTCCCATCTTGGGTGTCACCCCTCTTCTCTTTAGTAAATACTGAGCAGAAGTACTCATTTAGTGCTTCCGCCTTATCACTACCCTGCTTCCACCCAACCCCCTCCTTCCTAATCCTTACTATGTGGTCCTTACAGCTCCTTTTCTCCTGATGTACTTAAAAAGTCCTTCTTCCCTTCTTAATGCCTTGTGCCAGCCTGAGTTCGTAGATGCTTTGGCTCCCCTTACTGCCCTTGTCACCTCCTTGATTCTGTCAAGTACTCCTCTCTGTCCTCCCCTCCCTGTTTTCTTGTACTTCCTAAAGGCAGCTCTTTTCCTCCTTACCTTTTCCATGACCTCCTTGCTCAACCAGCTGGTTTCTTAGCCCTAGCCTTCTTGCTCTGGGCTTTGCAGCAGTTTTGGTTGCCTCCACTATCCCCAGCTTTATGAGCTCCCACCTCTGGTTAGTGTCCATACTAGATTGAATTCTGGCCAGGTACCTTTTACCACTTCCCCATCCTCCCAAAGTCGGCCCTCCTGAAGTCCAGCACTCTTGTGCCAGATTCCACTCCTTCCTTGCCCATATCCAATGTGAGCTATACTGAGCGGTGGTCACTCCTGACAGCGTTCCTCCACTGTAAGTTCTCTCACAAAGTCCCCATTTGCCAGCACAAGGTCAAGGGTATTCCCTAACCTGGTTGGTTCACTGACCATTTGCAGCAGGAAGCTGTCCTGGAAGGCATCCAGCAGTACCTGCTCCCTTCTGTTCCTGGTTGTTGGGGTGCTCCAGTCCACTCCTGGCATGTTGAAGTCCCCCACAATCACCACACTACCCTTCTCGCAGGTCCTCCTGATCTGTCCCGCTAGTTCCCTGTCTAACTCCTCCATCTGAGATGGTGGCCTGTACACCATTCCCATTCTAAGAATCCTATTCTTGGAATCCTGGATTTGCACCAAAGTGACTCAGTACTACCCTCCTCCCTTCCTCCCCACACACTTCAGTCCTTCCTTCACATATAGTGCCACCCTCCTTTCCCAGTCACCCTGTCCCTGAAATAACCTGTACCCTGGTACAGACAGGTCCCAGTCATTATATTGGGTGGCCCATGTTTCGTGATGGCTGCAATGTCCACCTCTCCTCTGCCATGAGAACCTGCAACTCTGCAGTTTTCCTCCCAAGGCTCCTAGCATTAAGGGTAACCACCTTCCACCCTTTCCCCTCCTCCCATCCTGCCTCCTTTCCTAGCATCACCAACAGTACTTGCCATTTGTCCTTTGTCACTGTTATGGGGTAAGCTCATATGATTTCCCAACCTGTGGTCTCTGCATATCTCTTCCCCAGCTGCCACCCCCACTCCTAGTTTAAACTCCCAACTTCCTCTATATATTCTTCCATCCTCTGTTTCAACACTTTCTTTCCCTCCTCACTCAAGTGTAGTCTGTCCTTGGCATAGAGACTACTGTCCTCCCAGGTCCTCCCCACCCCCAACAGCCCATACCCTTTAGCACAACACCAGGTTCTTAGCCATCTGTTAAATTCCTCTATTCTCAGCTTTCTTGTTGTGCTTGCCTTTGGCACGGAAGTATCTCGGAAAAAGTTACTGATCTTCCTGCCCCTCACATAATTGTCTAGTTCCTCAAACCTCCTCTGGACTATATCCACTGTCTTGTCAGCCAGGTCGTTTGTCCCAAGATGTATAATTAAATGAGGCTTGTCCCTACCCCTTCTAGCATATTTCAGAACAGACTGTCCCACCCTTTCCGCTGTCATTCCTGGCATGGCCTCCACCCAAATGCGACTATGCCTCTCCGCCTTGCTACCCTACCTAACTCCTCTTAGTATTGAGTCCCCAGCACTAAGATTCCACCCTCTTACTCCTGCTTGCTTCCTTTCATCTCCCTCCCTCATTTCCAGCTCCTCTTCTTCCTCCTGCACATTATTACCCTTTTACCCTGTTGCAGTTCTCCCAGCAGAACATTCCCCGCTCCAGTTTGGTCCAGGCATATATCAATTACTCCTCTAATTTCATCACTTCCCTCCTCCACCTTCTTCCTCTCTAGCAGTGCAAAACTATTTTCTGAAGATCCTTCACAAATGCCTGCTCCCTCTCTCTGCATAGTAACCTGTTCTCTCCTTTCCACTCCGACTTTTGCCACTTCTTGCCTCCCTCACAAGTCTCTATTGCCTCCTTCCATTTGACTTTTGTCTCCTGACCTGGTTCCCTGGCAATAGTTTTCTTCCTGGCCTGGGCCCCTTTGTCTCTGCTTCCTTCTTCTGACCCTCTCCTCACCACTGTTGGCTTAAATTGCCCTCCCTCATCTCCTTCTTCCTCCCTCCAGTATTGGGCTAAACCCACCCCAATCTGCCTTGCCTGTCTTAGTTCCTCCTGCAGACCCTCAATCTCCTTTCTAAGTTTTTCTGTGTGGTTGCACTAAACATCCTCCACTCTCCAGGCAATGTTTAGAAAGATTGGTGCACCGCAGTTGTTGCAGCCTACCACCCTACCCATTGCTGTCGTTGCCCAGCTGACCCCCACCCTTCAGATGCAGGATACCAAACCTCCCCAAGTCCCCACTCTCCCCCTCTATCAGTGCAAAACATTCTTTATTTCCCTTACCTCCTTTGTTGCACACGTTTAGATATGTTGAGCAACTGCTTTTTATATTCCTATCCACATTCAAAATACTTTAAGTAGCCATTGCACAACCTTCTTCAACTCCTACTCCTCCTTTACCCAATGCAATAACAATGTGAAGTAGTAATAATGAAAGCGCCTAGATTTGCATTTACTTTCCTTCCACTAGAGAGAGCAGTCACCTCTTCACTTGCTGCAGTTCCTTTCCTGGATGTCTGCTTCTGTTATGACAGGTGCAAATCCTTTGCCTGTTTGAGGAAGTGATGTCAGAACCCCTAGTATAAAGGAATAATCAACCTGGGGTGGGTGGGACCAGCCCAAGTCTTCTGGAAACAATCAGGTAGCTGAGGCCTCTAGTCAGACAATTAGCACCTTCCCCACTCAAAACTGTGCAGCTAGTGAAGCCAGCAACAATGAATCAATTCTACCTAAAGCCCCAACATAGGTTTGCTACCTAAAGAAACAGGACACCAATTCAAACAGCTTCACCAACAATACATCAAAATAGGTTTGGAATTAGAAGATATAGGTCTCCAATTCAAAGAAACAGATCAGTTAAATTACACCAATTATGTTTAAAGAGAAGAAATAGGCCTCTACAAATGCAGCCTGCACACACGTAAACCAAACAAATGAGCCCACTTTTAGCTACCAAAACAGGTTTCAAAATTCCAACAGCCCCAAACAATACCCTGCTAGCCCTTAGTAGTAAGAAAGAAAATAAACATTCTACCAAGTAGAATCCATGAAAAACAATGTAAAACAAGAAGCTACTGTACTGTAGATCTGATCCTGTCCCCTTCTAGTTCCTTCTCAGAAGCCAAAGCACTGACTCCACACCTGATTCAGCTCTGCCTCCCTGCTGAGTGAGACCTGGCCAGACAATTAGCACCTTCCCCACTCAAAACTTTGCAGCTAGTGAAGCCAGCAACAATGAATCAATTCTACCAAAGCCCCAACATAGGTTTGCTACCCAAAGAAACAGGACACCAATTCAAATAGCTTCACCAACAATACATCAAAATAGGTTTGGAATTAGAAGATCTAGGTCTCCAATTCAAAGAAACTGACCAGTTAAATTACACCAATTATGTTTAAAAGAGAAGAAATAGGCCTCTACAAATGCAGCCTACCACACCGTAAACCGTAATGTACATTTCTTCTTCCCTCCTGCAGAGTGATGCGATTCGATACCCCTACTGGGCATAAACGCACGGTCCGTGACCACCCTCAGATCTGGATGCTACTGAGTTCGACCGCTTGGGGTGGAGTTTTTCTCTTTGGCGTGGGTGATGCTTTATGTTGTCTTATCGAACACACCACGCTCACTGTAAAGAGACATCTGTGGGCGATGCTGGAGTCAGGTGCTGGCGTGGGTTGCCAGCAAACGAACAGCAGCCTCTTTGCGATAAGCCTGGAGCTAGCTAGCAAGGCATCAATCTAGGGCATCTTATAATGCCAGTGAGGTCGCTTCACGGCTAGCAGGGACAGTGATCTGCATTAGGTGGGCGGCGTGGCCGCCTGTCAAGGATATCACCCTTGGCCCGGTGTAGGATGATTGCCTCCGCATTCTGAACCTGCCTTTTTTTTTCCTCGCGAGGCGAGATCTACAGGGGTGACTTCCTTCCCCGGAACGGGAACCCCGCCGCCGCCCCTGACCAGTCACAGGCCCAATTGGCCTGAGTGGGTCTCCTCCTCCTCCTGTGTTTCCCTACAGGAGTGTGAGGGACATCTGTTCCTCAGGGATGTGCTGAACCCCCTTTGGCTCGGTACTCACTCGGCAGTGATGAATGGTGAAGACTGACACATAAGAACATAAGAAAGTTGCCAGCAGAAGGAGACCACTTGGCCTATCAAGCCTGCTCATGTTGTTATTGAGACGTGGCTTTTCCCCAGTGCTTTATGCTCCCCCATCCTCCCCTTTCTCCTGTCCCGCCCTGTGTGCTTGTTTCCCTCTGTTCCTGTCCCAGGCCTTTTGAAAGCTCCGAATGTCCTATCCTCAACAACCACCTCAAGCAGCTCATTCCAGGCCGCCACCACCACCCTATCTGTGAAGAAATGTTTCCTACGTCTCTCCTGTATCTCCCCTCCCCCCAACTAGCTTGAGACTATGTCCTCTTGTGGGTGTTCTGTCTTTTGTTGAAGACCTTGCACTCAACTTTATTTACACCCTTCACGTATTTGGAGCTCTTTAATCTTGTCCCCCCAGCCTTCTCTCTTTCAGGAGTACACCCCAGTGCTTCCAACTTTTCCTCATATGACCTATCCTGCTGTTCTCTGATCATTTAGTTGCCCTCCTCTGCACCCTTCTAGCAGCTTTTAGGTATGGGTTCCAAAACCTCACTCCGTGCTTACAAGTGCGGCCTCACCAGTGACCTGTGCTATGTGCCTTCTGGTATGCCTACAAATCACAGGTTACGGCCCATACTCGCTCTCCAAGGCCTTGAGCCTGCCTCAGAGCTGCGTATTCTCCTGCGTCAGGGTTGAAACTGCTGCCTGGGTGGTGTTTGATCTTTTCTCCACTCCATAACAACGCTATTGAGCTCAGTCAGGGCTGCATCATTTTCTCTAATCTGGCAAGTATCTTTTCCATTTTAGCATCCGTGGGTTGCATAGTCACCAGCATTTGTTGCCATGGTGGACCAGTTGAGGATTCTGCCACAGTGCCTAGTTAAGAGCACGAGGTCTCCCCAGCCTTCCCTGGTTTTGCAGTACTAGGCTTAGGCGCTGCGGAGTGGAACTTTTGTTTCCCCATAGTAAGTTTTGGATCAGTTGACAGCTGGAGATCTCAGGAAACCAATCCACGAAAAGGTTTTTAAGTTTGTGAGGTTATATTAGTAATATTTTTATTTCAATAGAGTTGATGTTGAGTACTAGAAGCTTCCTGCCTGGAGATCGGCTGTCAGCGCCCGTGGTGCTGGTTGAAGCTGGACACCCGCACGCGCCACATCAGCCACAGGTTGGGGAATGAGCCGGGCTGTCGGGGGTTGGCGGGGAGGGAGAGGATTGAGTGTCCGGAGAACAGCTCTCCTCTCCCTGGGAGGGAGGAGTTGCATTCCTGCCGAATGACTGCCCCAGGTGGGAGGCCTGAGGGAAATTGGTTCTGTGGGCACTGGAAGGGTGGGTGCTGCAGTGCTTCCCACAAACATGCCCGCACCTCCACACATGCATGTCTGGTGTAGGCACAGCGGTGGGGAATAGGGGAAAATCAGTTCTCCGGTCGCAGGATGAAGCCTGACTCTTCACAGGCTCCGCAGCCGAGTAGGAAGGTGGCGCTGGTAATTCCGGGATGCCTGGGCTGGGAGGGTTGGTCGGAAGGGGCACAGAGAATTAGGAGCATAAACAGAATATGGAAAGAAAAAAAAGAAAATACCAGCTGGATAGGCAGGGTGCCTAATAACTGTTACTCGCCTAACTATGAAGGAGTAGTATAAACTGCTGCCTCTGACAAGGCCAGGTACCTCTTTCCTCATAACCCCCAGAAAGGTTCTAGGAAACAAGACAGCATTGGCAAAAGGTGTATACTTGACTTCTCTTTTGCTGAGGCAGGCAGATTATATGGCCTACACAGCTCAGTACCAGAACTCTCATTGGCCATAAGTGAGAAGGCTGCTGATGATGTAGCCCAGAACCTGGCCAACACAACAAAGGAAGCCATGAATGCCACTAAGTACCAGTTTCATATAGTTGTGTATGTCAGTGACACCGCTTCCAGAGTAATGACACATGCAGTATCCTTGAGATTTGCATGGCTAAGGACTACAGATCTCTCACACGACACTCAGACTAAGGCCATGGATTTACCTGTGAAGGAAACTCATTTGGTGACAGAGGCCTGTATGAAAAAGGTGGAATAGTACAAGACCACCTACAAGAGTAATATTGAAGAACGCCTCCACTTCCTATAGGCCTTATAGAAAGGAGGTAGGGGCGGGATTATTTTCCCTGGGCATATATAGTTTATGATTACCCTCCTCAGAGGGTTTCTGTAAGGGAAAAGTAGGAAGAGGGGCCAAGTGGTCTGAAGCACTCCAGCCCACAAGGTGCAGGCAATGCAGAACCCCGACGCACCTTTTCGGGTTGCCGAGCCAGTACCAGTGGCTGGAGGGTTTGCCCACTGTTCTAGGTATGGCAAAACATTACAACAGATAAGTGGGTCTGAAGATGGTGTAGGTCTCCTTCACATTTCAGAAAGTTTCCTAAACTGCAGGCGCGACAGGGTCTTCACACTTCACATCCCAGCAGAAAAGCCCCTGCTTGAGTTGGAGGTGAGAAATCTGCTACAGGCCAGTGCAGTGGGTTCCCCTTCCCAGTGTGGGAAGGGTTGTACTCAGATACTTCCTGACCCTCAAGAAAAATGGAGTGGCTACCCATTTTAGATCTAAGGTTTCTGAACACCTACCTGAAAAAGAAAAGTTCAAGCTGGTGACACTGGCTACATTGATCTCGTCTCTGTAATAGTGATGTTGGTTGGGATCATGAATTAAAAGGATGCCTACTTTTACATTTCAGTTAGACCCTCTCACTGAAAATATATCCGGTTCAGGGTGGGGAACTGCCACTACCAGTTTGCATCCCTTACCTTTGGTCTTTCTCAACTGCAAGAGTCTCCAGAATGTGCTTGGCAGTAGTTGCAGCACACTTGAGAAGACAAGATGTGATCTTCCTTACTTGGAAGACTAGTCTCAGGAGTGTCATACCAGTCTGCCACAGCCTCCCTGCAGCTCACCGGAAAGCTCTAGAAGGCCTAGACTTCCTGGTAAATATTTTGAAGCCCCAGACAGAACCTTTCCAGATGTTGGACTTCATAGGAGCAGAGCTGTACCCAGGAGGAAAAGCTTTCCTCCCTCAGGTGAGGATGGCGGTGTCATAGACCTCACAAGGTCTTTCAAGGTAGGCCAGCCTGAGGCCAGCAAGAGTCTTCCTTCAGTTGCTGGGACACATGGCTGTCTCCAGAGCTGTGGTGCAAGGTGCCAGATTTCAAATAAGGGCTATTCAGTAGGATCTCACTGGTCCCAAAGGCGGGACCCTCTGTCAGGTTGGTACCCGTTACAAAGTGCCTTCTAAGGGCACTGGACTGAGTGAAAGGAGGAGGAAAACCTCAAGAAGAGTCTCCTTTCTCCAGCAGTCTCCCACTTCAAGGAAACTACGAATGGACTCTGAACAAGCAGGTACTCTCAGCAGTGTTCAGATGGTGTTGCACACCAGAGGCAGATATGTTCACCTCCTGGAACAGCTGACAGCTCTCACTCTTATTTATTGAATTTTGTTCATCAGGTAGGCCCACTGAGATTGAAAGTCCCTTTAAGGGTGACCCAGATAGTAACCAACTGAAATTGAACCAGATTAAGCTATTGGTGGCATTTTTAGTGAATGGGAAATTTGCGCAGGACACCGGGAAATTCCTACTCTTGCACCAATGGGCTCTTCTTCCTGTGAGCAGGAATGCAGGAACCCAGTTTGGAGATGGACCGAGGAGGAAGCCCTGATGTGGCGGGGTGGCCTCCTCCCTACCTTTGGATTGCTAGAGGCCCAGTCTGATGTGGAGATTTTGTTGCCTTCAGCTGGAAATGAAAATGAAAGGCATCCTAGAGGAAAAAAAAAAGATTTGCAGGAAATGTTCTAAAAGTGTGGGCTTTACATCAGGAGCTACTCAAAATCCAGCAAGTTTACAGCAACGAGGTCAGCAGATATTTATGCCTACAAACTCATTAGAACAATTAAAAAAGAAGAAATGCGATTACAGCAACAGCAAAGTGGATTTACGCGCACAGATTGCTGTGCTTGAGTCTTTGCCTGCAAATGTCAGTAAAGTTCAGATGACAGGCCGCAGCTGGTTGATGATGCAGGGTCATCAAAGATTCAGAAGTCACCCCAGTGCACATAGAGCTCCTTCTCAGCAAACCATAATTGCGACTGGCATTGTTTACCAAATAAGTTAGTGCTAAAGTCGCTGGTGGCTCAATGTGAGGATTGTGGAGAACAGAACAAGTTCTTCAGAGATATTTAAAGGCTGCATAGAGTGTCAAGTGTCTTAGGAAACTTGGAGACCTCAGCAAGGTCAGCTGCAAACTCAGGGCCAGAACACGAAGGAACAGGTACAGAGTTAACATGTATTTCTGATTTTAATACTGAACAAGCTCTGTTTCAGGCTACAATCCCAGTATATTTGGCTAACCAAGGGATTTAAAAATATGGAAAAGACTGTGATTCTGAATATAGATAAAGGTGGTAATATAAAGGAAAAGAGACCACCTGGGGTGCCAACAATCACTGAGGGAGAAGTCAAAGGCAATAGTCTTAATTGTCCAAACTATGATAATAATGTTTCTATAACAGGGGTTACGATTGCGGATGCATTAAGGGGTGCTGGATGGGAAAAATCAGAAAAGATGCAAGTATGAATTCTCCTCCCCCATGTGGTTATGGAACCAGAATGAAATCTCATAGAAATGTCAGACCCTTTGGAAATTCCTCCTGAATTTTATTTAACCCAGAATCCTGCGTGGTCATCAAAATAGGACTAACAAGTGTAGGGGAAAAGACAAAAGGCTTCACCCCAACAAACTAAAGTAAATGCAGAGGGATCAGGTACAGATGTTGAAATGAGACTCCCTCCCCTCCCTGATTAATTCCACCTCACAGCCTAAAAATACAGGACAAGAAGGCCCTTGAAATTATGCCATAGCAGGGATGGGACCTGGATTAAGCTCATCACCACCAGCTGATAAGAAATATGTGAGAGCCAGGTATATGAGGATTGTACTTCAGGTACAAATTAGTGCAAGTATAACTCCAATGCTGCCTACTGAGAAAGTAAGTCATCTGTAATATACAATGGAGTGGCAGTAGGAGCCAGGTTAGCATAGTAGTTTTATAGTGGGTCAAATAGGTGGACATGGCAAAATCCACTGAAGCCAGGGACTCTGTATTATGTATTGCTTGTACAGGGAATGAGTCTGAGATATAAAGGAGTCACAGTGGTATAGAAAGCAAAATATATTTCATACTAGTAGCTGCATATTGACTGTTAAGTGGGAGCAACAATGCCTAAAAGAGCACAGTGGAACAGCCACCCAGCTGAGGATAACCAAAACATGGCTCAAAAATATACTGACACAAGGTTGTCTATCTAGGGACTGTCTAGTAGTATAATGCAACTACAGTGATTTAGGCTCATATGAAACTGTATAGCTAGCACTCGGATATGGAGCATAAGAAAATACTGTTGCGGACATAAAATGCAGCAATTCAGCCTAAAAACAGGGTTAGTAATTAGAAAACATCTTTGCCTTGGTTATAAATAGTGCTATACAGCATGAAACAAAGCATTTAGGGATTACATGTCCGAGCATTAAGAAACATAGAAGCAGTAGAATTTGGACAGATAGGGACCACTTGGCCCGCCTAGTCTGCCTATTTCCCTACCTGATAGATAAGCTGCAGATTCTAGTTAATCGACAGCTTGCTTCCTCCTACCCCACTAGAATTGCTTTATGTCTGTCCCATATATTCTTGAATTCTCCACTGTTCCTGACTCCACAACCTCCTCAGGAAGGCTGTTCCATGCATCCATAACCCTCTGTGAAAATACTTTCTAACATTACCTCTGAGCAGTTCCCCTCTATCTTCAAATTGTGCCCCTTGTTCTGCACATCTCTTCTTCTGAAAGATACTACCCTCTTGTACTTTAATTCCTTGAGATACTTGAAAGTTTCTATCGTGTCGCCTTCTCCTCCTTTCCTCAAGGGTATACATATTAAGCTGCTTTAGTCTCTCCTCGTATGTCTTCTGGTGCAGACCCTGCACCATTTGGATCCCTCCTCTGAACAGCCTCCACTGTGTCTATATCTTTCTGGAGATTGGGTCTCCAGAATTGCACGCAGTACTCCAGATGGAGTCTCACTAACTATCTGTACAGAGGATAACAACTTCCTGTTTTCTGCTGTTGATGCCTCTCTCTGTGCATCCCAGTATCCCCAAGCCCTACTTAGTGCCTTCTCACATTGCTTGCCCACCCTTTATGTCATCTGATATAATTACTCCTAGGTTTCTTTCTATTTTGTTATTAACTCACCACCCCCCATTGTGTACTCTTCCCTGGGTTTTGTTTCCCAGATGCATTACTTGCACTTCTTTGCATTGAATCTGAGCTGCCACATATTTGACCATTCCTCCAACCTTGCCAAGTCCCTTTTTATTCTTTCCACCCCACCTTTTGTATCAACCCTGTTGCAGATTTTTGTGTCATCTGCAGAGAGACATACCTTTCCTTCCAGGTGCTCTCCAATGTCACTTCTAAATACATTAAAGAGGACCGGTCCCAGTACCCGAACCCTGCGATTACTCCACTAGTTACCTTCCTTTCTTCACTGTGAACTCCGTTTACTATTACCCTTCGTCCTGTTGTCCAGCCAGTTTTTTATCCAGGCTACCACCTTGGGACCCACTCCAAGGCTGGCTAACTAGCATATTAATCTTTTGTGTGAGACTGTGTCAAATGCCTTGCTAAAATCTAGGTAGGCCATATCCACAGCCCCTCCCTGATCTATTAATTTGGTCACCCAGTCAAAGAAATCTATTGGGTTCATGGACGCGGCCTTCCTGCTGTGAAACCATGCTGCCTTGGGTCCTGTGCCCCACTGGCCTCTAGGTACTCAATAGTTATTTCCTTCAGAAGTGATTCCATCATTTTCCTACCACTGAGGTCAAGCTAACTGGTCTGTAGCTTCCTGTCTCTGCCCTGCTCCCACTTTTGTGAAGTGGAATCACATTGCCCTCCTCCAGTCCTCAGGTACCACCCCATCCTCCCATGATTTGTTAGAGAGTAGTCAGTGGTATTACTAGTTGCCCTTAGTTCTTTTAGAATTATTGGGTGAATCCCATCAGGCCCCATTGCATTGTCCACCCTCAGTTTCAAGAGTTCTTTCAAAACCCTTTCTTCTGTGAATGGACTGGTATAGACTCCGCTATTCAGTGTTTCTCCTTTTTGGTTTAGGTACCCCGCTGTGAATACTGAGCAGAAATATTAGATTCAGTATCACTGCTTTTCACTGTCACCTCTGCCCATTCCCTCCCCTTTATTAAGTCTGTATCCCTCCTTGGTCTTTTTTCAGTCCCTAATGTACCTATAAAGGTTTTATCCCCTTCTTAACAGAGTTGGCTGTCTTTCTCAGTTTATTCCTTTGCTATTCTGGCTGCCTCTGCCTCCTTCTGCTTTAACTGCTAAAGTTCTCTGTCCTGCTTCTTCTTTGTTTTCTTATTTCCTGAATGCTATCCTTTTCTCTTTAACCATCCCTGCCACTCTTTTGAGAACCATAGTGTTTTTCCTTCATTTGTTTTGTTGATTTGCTTCACACAAAGGCTTGTTGCCTCTGCGATGGCTGTTTGATTATTCCCCATTGTTCCTCCACCCCTCCTTCTTGCCCGTTTGCTAGTGCTTTTCTGAGGCGCCTCTCATTTTCCAAAGTCAGCCTTCCTAAAGTCCAATACTCTTGTTTTTGTATGGCTTGACTCTATGGCTGTGTTTATTGTGAGCCACACTGTTTGGTGGTCACTTGTTCCCAGATGGCTACCCACTTCTAAATCTGAGTCCTTTCTCCTTCCTCATTTGAGAGTACCAAGTCTAAGATTGTGCCCTCCGAATGGGTTCCAACACTAGCTGTCTGAGGCATGTCCCTGTAGGGCATCAAGAATGACCCTGCTCTTGGATGAGCCTGCAGCAAGGTACTCCAGTTAACATCTGGCATATTCAGGTCCCCATCAACAGTATCTCCCTTTTTCTGCCATTTAAGGATGCCTTCTATCATTTCCTTGTCCATTTCCTCCCTGAGATGGGGGTCTGTACACAACCCGTGCAGGGTTAGTGGTGCCATTTCCTGTCTCCAGAGTGACCCATAGTGACTCATCAACTTCCTGTTTACTCTCTAGTTCTGTTGCTTTTATCCCTTCCCTTATGTAGAGAACTCTTCCTCCTCCTTATTTTCCCACCCTGTCCCTCCTGTAGACTGTGTATCCTGGTATGTTGACATCCCAGTCATGGTTCTAGGTGTACCATGTTTCAGTGACTCCACAATGTCCAGGCATCCCTCTTCCATCAAGGGCACTAGTTCAGGAGCTTGTTGCACAGACTACGAGACATTAGTACTCCTCACCTTCCATTTATTTTTATGGCCTTACCCTTTTAGCCCCATCCCTGTCCTTACTGCCTTTCATTTATCCCTGTCCGCTCCCTACTAACTTCTCTACCTTATTGTTTACCTCTCTAACTACTGTGTTTTGTGGGGAGGCTGATTTCCTACTCCTTTTCAGTGCCTCCCCTTGGCTAGTTTAAATGCCTGCCAATGAAGCATTTAAACCTGTCACCTAGGATCCTGGTCTGTCTGTCTCCCCGGACAGATACAGACCATTGCCAGTATAAGCCTGCATCCCTCCAGGTGGCTCCTCAGTCCCCAATGAAGCCAAAACCCTGAGCTCCACACCTGTTTTCAACCATTCATTGAATCCCATGGTGCGGAATACCCTAGCATCATCCTTGCCATAGACAAGCAGCACCTCGAGAAGGTTACCGTACATGCTACTTGCCCAAGGCCCTCCCCAACTCCATAAACTCCTCTTGCACCGCTCTGATCCTAGGAAGAAATAGGCTGTTGGTTAACTAGGATCTATGGCCTATCCTGTAGGGAAATGGGCAGACTAGGTGGGCTAAGCGTCCTTGTCTGCCGCCAAAGTCTATGTTTCTATTCGCAGCCAGCCAGGTCATTTGTACCTAGGTGGACAATGACACCCAACTCACTCCCTCGTGCAGTTGCTCCCGTGATCCTGAGAGTGAGCTTCCTGTCCCTCCCAGCCGTGGGCGCAAGGCAGGCAGCGCCACCTCCTTATCCCCTTCATCCCCCACTCTACCCCTCTAATAATTGAATCCCCCACCAGTTGTTGTTTCCTTCCACTGTGGGGTCTCGTCCACCCTCCTGTGGGTCTCCTTTGTGGAGGTTCCCAGCATCCTCCTTGGTCTCCACTGCAGGTACCTCCATGAGGAACCACTCTTAGCCAGAACAGCATATGAATTGTGGAGGTACAGCTGGAGGGATGCACCTCTGTTCCACCACCCTCCCTCCCTGAGCCCACCTTGGTCCAACCGCTCCTTTTTCTGGCAACCTCTGAGGTAACGGTGGTGGCCCTGGTGGTCTCTGGGTAGGGGAAGAGCTACTAATCCCAGCCAGGTCAGCACAATAACACCTAATAACAGTTGAGAAACTGTATACAGCATTAACAGTCTCAAGGCTCAGCATAAGCATAAGGAGTGGCAAATAATGTCTCAGTCCAGTGAGTAGTTTGTTGAATTTGTTGACTCGGTAAGCCCACTGGGCCTAGAAGTCCCTTTTCAGGGGTGACTGATTTGGGGGGATACAGATGATGCGAACTGAAATTGAATCAGATTAAGCTGTTGGTGGTATTTTCAGTGAATGGGGGAAATTTGGCTAGGACACGGGGAAATTCCTACTTTTTCGATAAGTGCCATGGGATCTTTAACATCCACCTGAACTACCACCAGTCCAGGCAGATGGGACCTCGGTTTAACGTCTTATCGAAAATCCTCAGGATCGTAGGAGCAACTGCGAGGGAGGAGTTAGGCGTCTCCACTGCAGGTGCCTCCATAGAGGAACCACTCTTTCCAGAACAGCATAAGTAAGGCCATGGAGTCCAGTTCTATGCAAGCAAGTAGACAGGTAGCATGGCCAGACCGCAACAGAACTCCCAAGCAGACTCCTTTGTTGCGCTGTGAATGAAAGGACCGCAGTGCAGAAGGACTGTTTGGGTGCAGTGTTTAATAAGAAGAGAATGGATCCTCCCGAATGGCTGAGGTGGGCTCCTGATTTTGCGGTGCTGAGGAGAGAGCGATCAGCAGGGGAACAGGCGTCTAGGGCTCGGGATCATTAAGGGAGTAAATAGTTGAATTCTTGGAAGCAAGCAGGTTGGAGGACATGAGGCAGTGTATATTTGTTTGAGATAATGCCAGAACCACTTGATTGACTTTTTGACTTTGGTAGAGAAGCAGTCTATCATTGAATATGTTGTATCTTGACTTTGGCTAGATCTTCAGTTCTGTACTCTACAGAAAGCTAGTTAAAAAGTAAGGTTGGGGAGTGAGAGTAGGGGCGTGCGGATAGAAACTGCAGAGTGGTCTCAGAGGCGCACACTGAAACTAGGGAAGACAAAGTGAGATACGACCGGGATTGGTTCTGGGAGCTGTGCTCCAAGTATCTGCATCTGCGATGAAGGAGGAGGTCCGAATAAGGTGCTTCTCAGCAAACGACACTGAGAGGGGAGGTAGTAACAACAAAAAGGAAAGGGACCTAGGGGTAATCATATCAGATGACCTTAAGGTTAGCAAGCAATGTGAGAAGGCAGTAGGGATAGCTGAGGATATGCTGGGATGCATAGGGAGAGGCATCAGCAGCAGAAAACAGGAAGTTGTTATCCCTCTGTACAGACGGTGAGACCCATCTGAGTACTGTGTCCAGTTCTGGAGACCCCATCTCTGCAAGGACATAGACAGGATTGAGGCAGTCCAGAGGAGGGCAACTAAAATGGTGCAGGGTCTGCAACAGAAGCCATATGAGGAGAGACTAAAGGACCTTAATATGTATACCCTTGAGGAAAGAAGGAGAGGGGACATGATAGAAACTTTTAAGTACCTCAGTATAATCAACAAAGTCCAAGAGGGTAGCATCTTTCAGAAAGAGACTTGCAAGAACAAGGGACACAGTTTAAAGATGGGGGTTGGGGCAATGTGAGAACCTATTATTTCACAGAGAAGGTAGTGGATGCATGGAACAGCCTTCCTGAGGAGGTTTGGGGTCTAAAACTGTGGGAGAATTCAAGAATGCATGGGACAGACATAGGCAATTCTTGTGGGGGTAGGAAGAAATAGGCTGTTGGTTAACTAGGATCTGTGGCCTCATCCTGTAGGTAGGGAAATGGGCAGACTAGATGGGCCAAGCGGTCCTTATCTGCTGTCAAAGTCTGTGTTTCCATGTTTCTATGAGATATGTAGCAGAGTGGACACTGATGAGGGAATAAGGGAGATGAAGTGATTTGGAAAAGTGGTCCAGATTGTGGCAATAAAATTTTAATGCAAAGAAGTGCAAAGTGATGCACATTAGCAGAAGGAACCCCAAAACAGACTGTTGGATTGGGTGGGGAGAAATAGTGGTGCAGACAACAGAGGAGATGGACCGTTGGATCATCATAAGTGACAGTCTTGAGTCTATAGCTCAATGTAACAGATCATTTGGGAAAGGAAACAGGATGCTGGGGTGTATAAGAAGGGTTTTGATAGTAGAAGAGTGGTGATACTCCCACTGTATAGGTCCCTAGTAAGACCCTCCTATACTTATGCTGTACAGGCTCCTAGTAAGGCCCCTCCTAAAGTACTGTGTCACAGTTCTGGGAGCCTCTGCTTAAGAAAGGCCAAGACCACGTAAGACCATACAAAGAAGCCAGCTCCATGGCACAGGTACCCTACCACTGTTACTTTGGTGACCCAAGTTTGGGAACAGAGTTATTGGTGGACGTGGGAGGAGGACATCAGCCAAAACCTGCTGAGACACACGCAGTGTGCATGTAGGCCTCCTAGCGTGCCCGACATCCTGAGGGTGTAACTAAGCAAGAAGAAATGCCCTGAAGCACAGATTATCCTTTGGCACATTTGGGCGTGGCCCAAGCCACTGTCCACCTTGGGGAGACCAAGGGAACCTTCACAATGTTGGAGAAGTTGGAGGGTTTGTACCAGCTTGCTAGCTTCCACCATGAGGGCAGTCTCTTGGGGTTGAAAGTCCTTGAGGGTAAGAGGCAGAAATGCTGGGGATGGGATGGTCCACCAGGAAGGGGAAAATCATGGTGGGCTGCAAAAGGTATAAATGAAAAAAAAAAAAGTACAAGGGACAGACACTAGAATGATCCTGGGCAGCAGGGGAAGATGTGTGAGGAAAGGTTGCCAGATCTTAACATGTATAAACTGGAATTTAGGATAAAAGGAGATATGATGGAAACATACAAGTTCTTATGAGGAATCAGTAGGGTAGACTATAAGTGCCTGTTTAAGAAAAATGAGGACACAGTTACTAGAGGCATGTTTGGCAACTGGGTGTGGGGTGGGGATACAGAAAAGACTTAAGGAAGTTTTGCATGGAGCATGTTGTGGATGAATGGAATAGACTACCCAGAGCAGTAACTAAACTCATAAAAAGGCGGAACACACTCAAGGTCTAGAAAGCACACATCCCCTCCACACATACCACAAAACTTTTTCTCCTTCAGAGCTGGCATGCCATCAGTCCCAGCCCACCCTTGGTGAGCAGACACCACACAGGACTTATCAGCACAAGTCCCCATATGAATGGATTGCACCATAGCAGGGTGCCAGTGGCCTGGCTTTTTCTGCATGTGTTCCCCATTTTAATCTTGTATTAGCACTTATATGCCACTTTAATAGTATTTAGTAAAGCATGCATGCTTTTGGACCTAAGTGGGTGATGTCTTTTGATTTTAGTTACTTCTCACATTTGTGTGAGTGACAAAATACCTACAGACTTTGGGTAGCTTGTCTCTACTTTGTGTTTGCCAAAGGTGGTTGAAACCAGTACTGTAATTGGGTGTAAACTAGGGTGAGATGGGTATAAGGAATAGTGAGACCCACAGGCAGAAGAGAGAATTGGCCATCTGTTGAAGGGGTGTGATGATCAGCCACTAGGTATGTCGGCTCTTTTAAGTCCAGCCTGGCGTTATACCAAGCACAGAGCCAAGCAGGAATTTGACAGACTCTGTGGACTTCTAGGTCTTTTCTGTGGGCACATTCTTCTCATTTTCCTGTGCGTGAATTTAGTGCTTGTGAAAAGTGCTAGATTGACAACACTGGAACCTGAAATCCTCCATTTATCCACACGACAGGTACAGCATGAGTGATCACAGTGCAGGCTTCCCACTGCCCCACCGATGTGCCTCAACCTTGTCATGATGGGACTACCACATAGGTGAGAGGGTATTATAGACTCCATGTCCATTCAGTCCTTGGCCTCTCATGTGAGACTGTCAGCAGTGGTGCCAGTTGTGTTTGTGGTTTTGTGATGTGGACAATTGCTCACTGGCAACTGGACTGAGATCACCCAACTGCTTTCATATAGGCCACTGAACTGCCCTTGAGTGATGATGGCTTTAGACAACTACTGCTCTGTGCTGGATTGGAACCCATGACCTAGAGGTGAAAGGTTCCTTATCCTGCTGCCAGTCCATTGAGCCATCCAATTCCATTCTGCCAACACATTCTGTGTTTAATTGGTGACCCTGAGCTGAAAATACAAAGTGCATTGCTGAATCTGACCGGCCCAGTTCGTAGTATAACACACTGTGCCATGCCACCAAGCCAGTCATTGCACTGGTGTATGCAACCACCAGAGGAAGAAGGGGTTCTCCAGTTAGCTTACATTAACCCTTCTCTTTCAGCAGGTAGTTGCCCACAGCCAGACAAGATTTACTTATCTAAGTAGCTAAGGACATGGCCGATAATGTTTCGTTCTGATTCTGTTTCATAATTGTTGAAGTGGGAGTGAAGAGGCATTGTCCAGTGAAGACTTCTTGAGAATGTTTACCATTTGGTCTACTCGACACACCGACGGTTGCTGTGGCAGCGGAGAATTCCTACACAAAAGTAAGTGTTTGCATTTCTTTTTCTACCAGTATTGTGATGTTGTCAGTTACATTTGCTTTTAAAGTGTTCCTTTTGCAGTGCAGCATCTTTTCTGCTTGTCTCAGTCTTGTTCCCCTACTTTTCTTTTTCATTTTTATTATGATTTATTTTTAGAACCTTTGTCCAGGAGAGCACATTGAACCAGCATGTTTCACACAATAAGCAAGTTGCCCTTGTGGTATTCAAATACAGTCTGCTTGGTCTCCAGGTTTCAACTTGGCATTGACATACTGCCCACTATGACATTTCTAACTTGGTTTGGATGGAACACAGTTGCTGTAACATCTGAATATGTTTGCCCTTACGTGAGACACTACACCGAGAAGAAAAGCCATTTTAAGAAGTTGTAAATCATTAGCTCATTATAGAATTGCAGGATCATGCAAGTAAATGAAAACAAAGCATGACTGGGACAGCTGAATGA
The DNA here is from genome assembly GCA_016271365.2 of Neoceratodus forsteri. Classification (NCBI taxonomy): domain Eukaryota; kingdom Metazoa; phylum Chordata; order Ceratodontiformes; family Ceratodontidae; genus Neoceratodus; species Neoceratodus forsteri. Next base: position 573,457,074 of record CM028137.1, read on the forward strand.
TGAACACAACTTCCACACATCATAGGGAACCAGGTTAATGTCACAGGATTAGGATGCCATTCCCAGATGGAAGGATGCTGAATGCTGTACCAGGGAGAAGTGTTAATTATAGGAACGTAGTAATATAAGATTGGAAAGGTCTCTACAGTAGGTTCATCACCCCCACCCCAATTTCATATATGGGTATGAATCTCAAGGAGAGCTTTCACTATCTATCATCGGGCTTCCCTTGTGTCCCTGAAGTGAGATCACAAATAAAGCTTCCTTCCTTACTCCTCCCTTGACTTTAAGTGGAACACTGACACTGGTCTTCTTGGAGGCGTGGATATGTTGTTCATCCACACTCTCTGTCATGTCCCTTTCCATTTATATCTAGCTGGAAGTCTTCAGGCTAGCTCCTCCACCCACCCAGGTGGTAAATACCTCGGCTCTGCCCCATGGCGCCAGGCGTCCTTTCCACTGGAAGATTCAGGTTCCTTGTGCTACTCAGCAGTTCATAGGCCCTGGATTCATAGAAATCGCTTTCACCACAAAGTACTTTGAAGCTCGTCAGAGTTCACGATTCGATTACAGCGCGATCCGGACATGGAGACAAAGTCGTTCCTCAGATTTTGCGGTGTCCCTGCCGCCAGAAAATATCACGCATCGATCCCTACCTCTCAGCGTGTCTGTTGCGTTGGTGTCGGACATGACATCACGTCTTGTACATTCTGTTTGGCCTTCAGCTCCCACAAAGCGCTTACCCAAAATCAAAATGGGCTTAGAAACCCTTTGTCACCGACTCTGGTTCATGATTCCTTAGAAAGGGCCGTCCTTTCCTTTCCTGATGAGGAGACACTGCCTCGGTGTCCCCATTGAGGATAAGGTGCGGAACTTCAGTTTTCACAGACTCTGGTGTCCCCTGATCGAACTAGCGAGCACATTGGTCTCGATCGAGGACCAGGACCCCTTGGGTCGATTGGCGAGAGGGCCACAAACATTCTAAAGAGGTGCCACCGCGGTCCTCACCTCATCCTCCTCCTCGGACGAGAGAGGCTGATAAACTCCGTCGCGCTATAAAGTTTGATGTGGCAACAGCTGATTTTGACCGGGCAGAAACCGGCTGCACCGCTGCCCGGCCATTACTTGGCTCCGGCCTCCCAAGCCACGCCCCTACCTCCAGCACCGAAGGTCTCTGTTCCACCTCCCGTGGGTCCGGGCGTGTATACCGGCTCAACCTATTCTGGTTTCTCCACAGATTTGGGTGGAGCCACCGCCTAAACATCCTCAGGAGGGGCTCCCTTGAAAGAGGACCGTGCAGACACCGGGCTTCCCGACGTCTGTCCATTATGATCACCCCGACCGCCCTCGGCAGATCAAAGGATGTAGGCAGTAGGCCATCCCGACTCTTTGCACTCCGATGACATGAGGTTACACACTCATCCGGGGATGATGAGTTGTCCATGGCCAGACTGGAGGAAGGCCCTTCCTCCTTTCAGGGCATTCTCCGCTTGATCTCTGAGTCCACCGGAATGCCCGGAGCCCATCCAGAAAAGGCGGAGTACCCCACGGATATCCTCAAGGGGGATACCCCAGTGGAGGCCTTCCAGCTCCAACTGCCCACATGGCCTGCAAGTATACAGTGCCCATGGGGTCCCTGGTGGGTTCATAGAGCATCCTTAGGCTGAAAGCCAAGTGACTGCTTCTGTGTTCAGGCATACTGGTAGCTCAGCCGACACTGACTGACCCCGGACAAGAAGTCCAAAAATATGGACCACTCTGCCTGGGATGAAAGTGCCTCTTCCCATAGGCCTTCGCCAGGCCAGCCCGGGCTGTCGTGCCATGGCACAATTTCTCTCATGCCCTCCTTGGGTCGTTGGATGAAGTCCCCCTCATCTCTCGGTGGACATGCAGACCACAGTGAAGCAGGTCCGTGATCAAGGCCATGCTCTTGCTAAACAGAAGCTTCAGCGGCCCTGGACATTGGAGATTCCTGTGCCCGCTCTTTGGCAGCCACAGTGGTCACTCTCGCGCGGAGGCTTGGCTGAGGCTATCCTCCTTCCTGGTGGATACCCAGCACAAGTTAGCTGACGTGCCCTTCCTAGACACCCGACCTCTTGGTCCAGGGTGGCTGGTCACCTCCAGCGCATAGAGCAGTCCAATGCCACCTTGGATGCTACCTCTTTGAAGGTTCTTGGGCAAGAACGGCAGAAGCGCAGAAGAAGCCTTTCGGCACTCTTCCCATGCGGTTAAGCAGCCCTCCTATCAAGGAGGCCAGCATCAACAACAGGCTCAAGCTTGGCGCCCAGGCCCAAGCAGGGTCCTCAACAGCCCTGTAAAGGAGGCCAAGATACTGGTACAGGACGCCTCCTCCTCTAAGCCCTGCCCAGTGGCGGGTTGGGGGTTACCACCCCTACACCCGTCATCCGCTCTGGGTCCTATATTACCTCGGACAGGTGGCTCCTAGAAGTGGTAGGCCAGGGACTGCCTCTGGGTTGAGCAGTACCCTCCCAGCCGAGCCCGCCCCCTTGGGAGGAAAGGATCTCAGTTCGCACTCAGTCGGCTCTTCGAGGCGATATGCTCAGCCTCTGCAAAGAGGTGCTAGCTCCAGTGCTGGATCCTCCCACAGACCCAGGCTTCGCTTCCAGGTACTTCCTGGTTCCCAAGCGGATGGGGGTTGGCGCCCCATCCTAGATCTCCATGACCTGAATCAATAATCTCCGGTCCGCACCTTCCAGATGGTAACTCTGAATCAGATCATACCATCCCTGGAGCGAAATATGTGGTTCTGTTCACTGGATCTGCAGGATCGTTCCTACGCCCCAATCCGGCCCATCCCATCAGCAGTTCCTCCGACCAGGGTAAGGGACCCTGTATGAGTTCCAGCCATGCCATTCGGTCTGTCATTGGCCCTGAGGGTCTTCACAAAGTGCATCGCAGTGGTGGCAGACCATCTTTGGCGTCGAGGAGTTCAAATTACCCTTATCTCGATGACTGGCTCTTGATAGGTTCCTCCCTCCAGGGTGGAGAGATCAGGGATCTGGCTCTTCAAACCTGCTCCCAACTTAGAGCCTCCCTGATCAGCAGTGGTAGGAACTCGTGCCCGCAGAACTCGACTCTGATCAAGCCAGAGCCCGGCTCCCGGCGGACAGAGGCGGAGGTTCTTTCCTCCTTTGCCCAATCATTTCTGGTTGGGCACTTGCGCCCTGCTGGGACTTCCTCGCCTTCTGGGTTACATGGCGGCATGCACCTCAGTGGTCCGCTTGAGCCCGATGGCACATGTACTCCCTCCAGTGTGGCTGGCCCACCTGGACTCAGCGCCACGGTCATTTCGACCAGCTGATCACTGTGACCCAGAAGATGTGGGACGCTCTCCAGTGGTGGATCGCCCCAGACTGGTTGCAGGAGGAGATCCTGTTTGTCTGCCCCAAGCCGACGGTCGCTCTCACGACCAATGCCTCTCTCTCATGGGCTGGGAGCCCACATGGGGACAGTAGAGCCCACGATTCTGGACCCTGAGGAGTCCCGATGTCACATCAACCTGTTGGAGCTCAGAGCAGTCAGAGTGGCACTATCAGCTTCGCTCCTCAGCTCCGGGATCAAGTGGTTCAAGTCCAGATGGACAATACCACAACCATGTACTACCTCCAACAAACAGGGCGCACGCACTCCCATCTGCTGTGCATGGAGGTGCTCCACATCTGGACCCTCGTAAGCTGGTTGGAGGTGGATCTCCTAGCCATCCATGTGGCAGGAGTCTTGAACCAGCTGGCGGATGCTCTCAGCCACATGGGCCAGATATCCCACAAGTGATCTCTCCATCCAGAGGTAGCCTACAGCCTGTTCTCCCTTGGGGCAAACCATTGGTGGACCTGTTTGCCTCAGGAAAACACCAAGCTGAGGCTGAATCATCCGCCCCCCTCAGCAGGGCTTGCTGCAGGGGATGCCTTCTCGAGCCCATGGACCCCAAACCTCCTCTCGCCTTTCCTCCATTTCCTTGATCCACAAGGTGTTACTCAAGGTGAGGAGGATAGGTAGATCCTAGTAGCCCCAGATTGGCCACACCAGTTCTGGTACCCAGATCTCCTCAGCCTTAGCTTCAGGCCCAGACCTGATGTCTCTGAACCAGGAAGGTATTCCATCCGGACCTTCAATCCCTGCACCTCACAGCCTGGTCCTTGGCTGCCAGAGTTGCAGGCTCTGGGTCTTTCCGAGGATATCTACACCGTGGTGGAGGCATCTCGTGAGAATCGACCAGGAAATGTTACACCTTCAAATGGAATAGATTTTCCATTTGGTGTAGGAGTGGAGTCGGACGTTATCCTGCTCTGTGGCTAACATTCTCAACTACCTTTGGTCTCCTCTCTCTCTCTCTCCCTCAAGGGGTTTACTGTCGACCATACAGGGTGCACCTGGCAGCCATTTCTGCTTACAGTGGGCGGTCAGCCATTGATGGCATAGGAGACAGTGGTGGGCGCTTCTTCAAGGCCTGGATCACATATCCCCTCAGTGTGAACCTCCACCTCCGTGGGATCTGTTGCTGGTTTGGCAAAGCTTATGGGCAAACCATTCGAACCCATGCACAAGTGTGAGCTCTCACACTTGTCATGGAAACTGCCTTCTTGGTGGCTGTCACGTCTGCCAGAAGGACGGGGAGCTCCAGGCGCTCTCTGTGGACTCCCTCTCTGGTCTTTCACAGGGACAAAGTTGTCCTGCACCCCCACCGAAATTCCTTCCGAAGGTGGTGTCGGAGTTTCGCCTTAATCAGGTGTTGACTCTGCTGGTATATTACCCTAATTACACCTCACATACAGAGTACAGGCTCCATACTCTGGACCTGAAATGTGCTGTTTCCTATTATAAGGACAGAATGGCAGAAATTGTGGAGAGATTCTCCAGCTGTTTGTCACCTATGCTGAAGCCGCTTCTGACAGACCTGCAGCCAAACAGACCATTGCAAGGTGGATTACATCTTGCATAGGTCTGTGCTATGAGTTAGCAGGCAAGAAGCCTCCCAGAGGATAAGAGCTCATTCTACCCCTCATACTGCTGCATCAGTGGCTGCTTCCAGGGACATCCCTATTCAGGAAATCTATTGGGCTGTACCTGGAAGTCAGCAAACACCGTTATTACCACTACCACATCGAGCTTGAGTCACGCCGGGATGCTGGTTTTGGGCTTCTCCAATCTCTATTTCCCAAGTAGGGGTGTGCCTTGACTCCCTCCTGCCGGAGAACTGCTTGGAGTCTGCCAGAAAGTGTGGATGAATAACATATCAGCGCTTCTAGAAGAACAGGTTACTCACCTGTGACAGTAGTTCTAGGAATGGTATATGTGGTTCATCCACACGCTCCCACCCGACCTCCCAGCTTTAGGCACACAACCTTGCTTCCAGCAGGCTAAGATTTGGCATCATGGGCGGAGCCGAGGTATTTACCACCTGGGTGGGTGGGAGGAGCTAGCTTGAAGACTTCTGGCCAGATTTAAAGGGGAAAGGGACATGCTAGAGTGTGTGGATGAACAGCATATACCACTCCCAAGAACTATTGTTACAGGTGAGTAACCTGTTCTTTTGGACCCTCTCCGACTCCTCTGGTCTGATATTGTGTACAGGTCCAACTCACAAACCTTAATCCCAACCATTATGGATGTGTTGCTTGCTTATTTATTTATTTATTTAAGAGTTTTACCAGGAAAGCATGCTGAGCAGGTAGCTTCTGGATTCCTGATGCGTCCTGGGGCAAGACCAACAGTAATATGTAATTTTGTTTTATACAGGCACAATTAAACGTGAAAGACAGGAAGTACATTTATACAGAGACCTAGTAATACAGGCATGAGGGGTACACATAAAGCTCCAAGTAATTGGCTGAGTGAGAATAGTTTACAGCGTTTGCATTCTCAGCCGAAGCGAGAATGCAGTGCAATTCATACAGATTAGAGGTTTTGGGCCAATGGAAGTACAAACTAGAAGCACACAGTCTGTGGCTAGTGAGCTGAGGAGGAGATTGAGCTGCTGAGAGTTAGTGTTGTGTCTTATGGTAGCAGGCAGAGCATTCCAGATTTTGGGCATGTGGCATTTGAAGGCAGAGTGACCTTTTTGGTGGTGCCCATGAAAGGAACCTGGAGGACCCGAGATGCAGTGCTTCTGAGGGAGTAGGTAGGTGTAGGCTGTGTTGAGAGGGCAGATGCAGATAATGGGGAAGGGACTGGGACCAGAATTTGGTAGCAGTCCTTGGCGCAGTGAATCTGTCTGCGTGTCCGGAGAGGGGACAGGGTTAGGGAGCTGTAAAGGTCGCAGTGGTGAGTCAGTTGTGGACAGTCCAGGATGAAGTGGCAGAAGGAGTAGAAGAGTGTATCAAGCTGGCTAGGGAGGAATGGAGGGGAGCAGTGCCATAGACTACGTCGCCATGGTCAAATAATTGGCGGTAATCATCTTGTGAATAATTTCCTTCCGGTACAGTGTGGGGATACTACCCTTTTACGGTATAAGGCCAAGTTTAGGGAGCAGTTTCTTATGGATGGAGTCAATGTGTGGAGAAATCAAAGTACTGGTCAAGCTAGACACCTAGGTACCTGAAAGAGATGCACACTTCCAGGGTTCCCGTCCAAGGATTAGAATGAGGGGCAAGTGGCTGGGCGGGAGAGTCGTGCGGAGGCTGAAGGTTAGCGAGATGGTTTTTTGAGTTTAGGCACAGCTGGTTGGAGACGGAACCAGTGCTGGACTGCATTAAAATCCTGTTGGATCGTTAGCCACTTCCCCACAGAAGGGGTCTGCAGCATACAGATTTGTATCATCTGCATACATGTAGATGGATGAATGTTGGCAGACTGATGGGAGATCATTTAGGAATATGGAAAATGGCGGTCAGGGGCGAACCTTGGGGACACCGGCAGTGACTGACAGTGGACTAGAGCTGTGGGTGCAGATTTTTACCGATTGGCATCTGCCTACCAGGTATGCATGAAACCAGCTGGAGGATGAGCCACAGTGTCCGGCAGCTTTTAGTTTGGATAGTAGCAATGGGTGGAGAGCGGTGTTGAAGGCCTTAGCCAAGTCGATAAAATGGCTAGGGTGATGAGTCCTGTCTGTCCAGCTTACGTAATTGTGAGTCGGAAGTGGTTATGGATATATAAGGGAGATTCTAAGTTTAATAGGAATAGAATATATTTTAAATCTTTTACAGAAAAAGAAAGATAGCTCACAGTAGTCGGCCAGATTATGTCCATCTATCTTTCATTGTTGAACTGCATCTCAGAAGGGTTGAATAGTTCGAAGTTACGGAGGAATTCCTTGTGGCACCACCGATTTCAGAAATTTGCAGCATTGCATAGTGCCTCTTAGCCACTGACATCCGGGTACTCAGTTAGCATTCAAAATATTCCGGTGGTCAGTTAATGGGTTGTTTGTATATAGAGTAAAAATGGTTGGTTCACAACAGGGTAATAGTTTCTCTGTTTTGCATTGCCACCTTTGGGATTGAGCATGGTACCAAAGTTCTTTGCAGTGCTGGAGGTTATGAACTGATGAGTGCCTTAGGGAAATTCAGGGCTGGATGGTGGCCAGTTGGCATGGACTGAACCCCATTAGAGATGGAGGTGCTGCTGCTGAAGCAGTCAGTTTAGTTCATCAGCCTCGGAGTTGTAGCTCTGTCCTTACCATCTTTGAATGGTGTTGCTGTCTAAGCTGTAGATAGGGTGAGTATCGGGGTCATTGTGGACTCCATGCTGACCTAGCAACACTGGTTTGTGCCCTGATTTTGTGAAGATTGGATTACTGTAATGCTCTATACACTGGGTTATTCACAAACAGAATGGCAGCCCGACTGGTTGCTGGGACCTCTTGGTTTGAGCATATCATGCCAGTTCTCCAAGCACTGCACTGGTTGCCAGTGCAGTGGTGCATGGATTACTAGGTGTACTTGTTAAAAGGAAGGTCCACTAAGCCTTTTGTTCTGTTTACTTGGGTAGTTTGTAGGCATGAACAAAGATTACCTGTGTTGCACCTTCCTAATTTCATCAGGATTTAAATGTAAATGAAGCTACTTAAGTCGGGCGTGAAAACCTATTTGACTCCATTGCAGAGGTCATGACCCAACTCATGTAAGGAATCAAGGAATTTTATGTCGTCTTATTATTCTGTATGAGTCGGTGCTTTCCTCTGCAGTCCCTATGTTCTTGTGTTATGCTGGCCATGAAACTGTTCAAGGCATAGTAAGTGCCCTCCTGTTTTCTGTAGTTCAAAGTGTATCTGAGTTAGACTATAGGTACTTCACAAGACATAACAGAACTGACTGAGAGTATAACTTTTTCTGGCTTGGGCAGATATACGTCATCAACCGCCATGATTTTTGCCGTGAGTCAAACAGGTTTTCATACCAGGGCTGAACAGAATGAAACAACCTCATTTTAATTAAATTAGGATGAAATTCAGGGGATGCGGGGGTGCAAGAGAGGAGTTTGCATGCCTACAATCTACATAGGTATATGGGGATAAAAATGGTGGAGGGACTTGGCAAAGGCCCAGCACAGGGTGGAACAAATTGGGTAGCCAGATGCTCAGTGACCACTAAAAGTTGGTTTGGATACCAAATTTTGAAAAACTACTGACTACTTGTGCACAGTGTGATATTTGAGCCCTTAAAAGATATGGCTACTAAAAATATTGATTCAGCTATTTGATTTTGAAAGCTAATAGCCAGACTGACCACCAGCTCACGAAATTTGTCACCAAGGCCCAGCACAGTTTGCGACGAGCTACCTGAAAGACCTCTAGACACAGTACGCTCCTGGCCATTGGTTGGTGGAGGTGGCCTCTTGTCTGTCTCAAGATCTCGTCTAATGTCATCGGAGGGACAGGGTGTTCAGAGTGACTGCCCTGACTCTCTGGAATCCCGAAGGTAAGATGTGCTCCTTCTCTGGCCATCTTCAAATTCTACTTAAAAACACATTTGTTTGCCTTATGTTTTGGGGCCTGATGGTGCTGTTTAATGTCAGTGTTGGGTTTATTTACATTTTCATTTATTATTTTGTTTGCATTGCATTTTATTAAGTTGTTTGTTACCAAGAGGCACCTCAAGCCCTCGGGATGCTATTGGTATCAGATGGCAACAAGATAATTTATTCGGGAGGCAGTCTTACTCTAGACTCAGTAGCATGAGAGTTTCTAAGCAAAGGACATTGTTTGTACTGAATTTTTAAAACCTGTATATGGCTCAACATAAGTGACCAGCAATGAAAATTGAAAACATTTTAACCTTTTGCATAGTTTAACGTCAAATTAGCAATTTATTTAATAAATTGTATTGTTTTTAAAATGTTAACTGTTTTATATACATTATGAAAGTGTTGGTATAAAAAATCATGTGAAACTGCATTTGGATGTTTTACTAAACAAATAACATCACTACCACTGAAAAGGAAAAAAGAATCCTGCGTGTTTCGTGGTATGAAAGTCACATGCAGCCCCTTCTGGTGACAGACCAGAATGCAGTTTGATGTAATCAGTATAGTTGTAGTTTCGTTCTACAGATGTAAATATACATAATTAATACAATTAAAATGTAGAAAATTGATTAAAAATAAAATAGGGTATGTGGAATAAATTATTTTTCATGCTGGTCACCTTTAAATATCCTCTCTGCATACTGTACCTTGCTGCTGGTTGCTCCATGCAAGGTGAAAACCACCACCAATCACTTAACTTGGCTTTTAGGCCATTTACATATGTATCCCCTCCTACTGGGACAAGGTTGAGAACAGGAAATATTTCCAAGCTCTTCTTTCTTGGTCGTTTAAGAAAAATGGAAAAAATGTGACAAATGTGTCATTTCAGGCTGTTCAGCAGACATGACCCCTAGCAGAAGAAGCTCTGGCTAAGAGGAGGCAGTAATAGTCAAATGGAAACTTAATTAGAATGTTGGTACTCTTTTCTTAGAGAGTGAGGTAAAACGCTGTAACACTCTACTCATTATCTTTATTTTCCACAACAAGAAGATGATTTTTATAGCCTAAATGAGTTTCTAAAGAATGAACTTCATGGCTAAAGTCTTTTAAAACATGTTAAAGTCCAGTATTTGAGGCTACATGACTACTTAGTGACTAGTATGATGGCTGTCTACATGGGTAGCTCAGGTTCAATAATCTAGACGGCAGGAGATGGAAGACCGTGCCCAGGAAGAAGCATGATGCATCTGGGAAGAAAGACTGGCATCTGTCACTCACTGTCTGGTAGCCTAGGACGAGTTGGCAGGTAGACTAAAAATTTCACCCATGTGTAGGACATGCCTTAAGGGGCTCGAAGGGCAGTGAGATCTGGCCTGTAGGAATGCCATAGGGCAAGAGCGGATGAACAGCAGCATGGTCCTGTGTTCCCCGGACACAGAATGGGCCACCACTGTGGCCACAACCTAATAATCAGCTAGACAAGGTAGGAGCAACTGAGCACTGGACCAGTGGGTGGCTGTAGTAAGGCACTGATGGGGAGAAGCAGGCAGTGGCCAGAATGGTGATGCTGGGGTCAGATATTTGGGGGTTGGGGATTGTTGAAAACAGAATAAAAACCCTGTTTTGTTGCCACCTGAAAAGTAGCAGTATTTGTTAGCAAAAAATGAATCATGCACATTTATTTTAGCAAAAATGTATTTCTGACATCCTTAAATTCATCCTTAGTGTAGTTTTTTCCCGATACTGTTAAAATAGCCTTTATAGCTAATTTTGCAAGTAATGACTTGTCATTAAAATAGGTGCCACTCAATTTAAAAATCTCTTCCATTGAGGTTGCCTGTTGTATGTACATACTAGATTCATTATGTGCATTTATTAGGATGGTTTACCACTGATGGTAAAAGACACTGCAGTGTACTAGGATATTTACATTTTTATGGCGGGAATGGCATAGGAGTTGGAACTTAGTAGAAAACTTAATTTATTTTTGTCTGCACGTGCCTGCCCTCCTCCTGTCGCCCCTCCTCACTCCCCTGGACTTGCCTTCCTCACCGTGGATACCGGCTGGCTTACCCCTAAGGTGGGGCCACAGTGCCAAGCAGACCTCTCGAGGACAGGAGAAGTGTGGCGGAGGGTACCACCCACATTGCCTCCTAGCTTACCAGGGCGGGTTTGTGGACAGCTGAAGCCCGCAGTTCAAATTAGACCAGAGATGAGGGAGTGATTAGGGTCAGGGCAGGCATCATTGTGGCAGGCCGCAATTTTGATGGTCCCCTGAAGTAGGCGTGCCAGTGACGTCTCGTCTGCCCTGCCCCACTCAAGTATTGGTGCTGGCATGGAGGTACCCCAGCCTCCTCCAGAGGTCCACATTGTGTTGGACACTCTACCCTCCTCTTCCCCGGAGAAGGAGAGCAGTCCTGGGGATGCTCAGTCCTTCTCCCGCCCGCCTCGATGTCCCGGAGTCCATTCCTGGTCTTGGGTTGTCGGCATCTCAGATAGAGCCCTGCCCCTGGCAAAACTTTACATTTTAAAAGACAACTGGAAATTGTAGAGGAAGATAATATTAAAGGGATGTGGTGAGTCTTTAAACTGGGAGACCCTTGTTAACCAGAATACAGCTTTGAGCTTCCATTAAACATTGCCTGTAAGTCTTTTTGTACTAAAGTGGTTTTCCACAGAAGACATGCCAGTACTAAAGTTTGTTGGGAGATCATGCATATGTATGCTATTCTTTTGTTGTCTGTCTTAGTACAAAAACTTTAGTTTTAGAAATCAGCATCAAGAAACATGCAATCATGGAGCTCAAAACATCTACTTTATGTTTCTGTTCTTCTTTACCTTTGCCTTAGTTGCATTTAAACAAATTTTGTTATTGTTGATTCTCCTGATCCCCCTCCCCCACCACCAACAGTACTATAAATACTTGCTAGTCATTGACCTATTTTGAAATTCTTCTGTAGTTGCACGAACACGCAGCCTATTTGGTGGACAGTCTGTGGGAGAGTTCGCAGGAACTTTTGAAAGACTGGGAATGTATGACTGAATTACTTCTTGAGGAGCCTGTCCAAGGAGAAGAAGGTACTTGCATATCTTTGGGAAATGATGCATATCAGCAGATTTGTATCTGTTTATTCTTCCCTTGGTTTGTATGTTTTCTGTTGTAAGTTACTATATTTGGCTTTAAAACCTCTTTTCAGGGACTTGTACATTGAATTGTAAGTATCAGTTTTATGGTGATTCTTCAGAAAATCCTCTCTCTTGGCTTAAACTTGTCTTGGGCTTCGTGAATGTGCTACATAGTATGGGCAAGTTGAGGCGTGAATTTGGTTGACTGATTGGTTTGTTTGCTATCCCACTTTGTATAACATGCACAAAGGAGGGCCGGGCAAGGGAGGGTGGAAGCATTGTGGGTTCAGTACGGTCTAATAGAAGGAGAAAGGTGAGGTTGGTGGCTTGCAGGCCACCCAACCAGGCAGAGGAAAGGTACAGGAGAGCCGAGCTCACAAATATTGAAAGCTGCAGGAAGGGAGAGGTGCTAATAATTGGTGACTTCAACCTGCCCAAAGAAGACTGAAGTGTTCCATCCACCACATATGCCAGGGTCAGGTGATCCTATAAGCATTGCAGGGTGGGTCCTTGACCTAGTGCTCACAAATGGGAACATGTAGAAGAAATAATAGTCTAGCCCCTGGGTGGAAGTGACCATGGAACTATGTGGTTCTGGTTGGATAGGGGCAAGGAAAACATCCCCAGGATACTAAAATCCTGGATTTTAAGAGGTGAACTTCATGAAGATGGGTGAGGTGCTAAGGAGGCACCTAGCAGGCATCGGAGCAGATATGGGTATGGATCAAAGGTGGTCCATCATTAAAGTGGAATAATGGGTGTCACTGAGGGTGTGTTTAGGCTCAGGGAAGAACTCAAAGCCAAAGCACCCAACTGGTTCAGTACTTAGGTAGCCCAGGCAGTAAGGGACAGAGAGTTAGCCTATAGGAAATTCAAAAGACCAAGGGAGGAAAATTGAGAGAATTACCTAAAATGGCTAGTGTGGCAACAAAGGTAGTCCATAGGGCTGAGGATATTAAGAAGGGGAGAAGGCCTTTTTCACTATACAAGCAAGAAAAGGGACAAGAAACACAGGATTGTTGGGCTTTGGAAGGGGACAAGTGGGTTGAAGAGAATGGGGAGAAGCGGAAGTACTGGAAAAATACTTATGTCTTCACCAGGAGAAATATAGACTGTACCTATTGGGAGGAGGCGGTTGGGGCGGGGAAGCATGGATATGGGTAGAGGAGGATACAGAGTGAGGTAAGAGTTGCTAGCATTGAAGGTGGACAGATTACCAAGCCCCTGATGGGAGCTGCGGGACCACTGGCGGGCCTGTTTGGTAGTTCACTGGAGTCGGGTGGTACTGCAGCACATGTGGTGCCCCTCCAAAGGCGATCCTAAGGATGACCCAGAGAATTAGACCAGTCAGTCTGACCTAAATCATGTACAAGCTCATGGAGACCATACTTAAGGAAAGGTTGGTAGAATATCTAGAGGAGTGTGATCTTCAGAATGTGAGGCAGCACGGTTTATGGAAAGGAGGTCAAGTTCAGTTAATCTGATTGACTTCTTTGACTGGGTCACTAAAGCAGTAGACAGGGGTCAAGCGGTGGACATCCTTTACCTGGACTTCAGCAAGGCCTCTGACTCTGTACCTCTCAAGAGGTTGATTAGGAAGTTAGCGGATCTTCCTGGGCGTAAGTCTCACCACTCATTCACACTAGTGGGATTAGCGCCAGAGCACTAGGACCCATCGAGGAGCAAACTTTTTGCTGGAGGGTCGGCGTGAGAGATGGCGCCGCGAGGCACTGGCGCTGAGCAGCGGCTCAGCGGCAATGACTATCTCGGCCGACCCTCCAACCGCCTCAGTTCTTTTCCCGCCGAAAGGCGCTTCAGTGACAGCTGTTCTCTCGCCGCCGAGTCAAACTTCAAACTAGCCATAGTTTTCAGTTTATTTTTGTAACATTATCACGATAGTAGTATCGCTTAGTTTTATTCTATTTTTGTTAAATTTTTCTAATATTTTAAATTTAACTTACTTGAAGAAGTCTCTACTGAGCGGGCGATGGGCTCGGAGGTTGGTTCTTCTGCCTGGCTCGGTTGCCACGGAGCCCTCGGGCTCCTCCGGCGATCAGGTAGGCGGTTGGACCTTCCTAATCGTAGCGCCTTCTTGATGCCAGCGACTCCGGCAACAAGTGTCCCCCACATGGCTGCGGCGCGGGGCCTGATGCCCTTATCTCCTGGTTTTCTTCTCTAGCTTTCCAGGTTCCTGGGGCGTTCGGCGCCCTCCGCAGAGTCTGTCTGCTCGTCAGGCGCCGTTTCGGTGCCGCTGGGCCTTGCGGTGGTCTCGGCGCCGCCTGCGGCGCCGTTGGGTCTAGGCGCCGCTTGATTTGGCGAGCGCCGTTGGTAGCGCTAGCAGTCTGGCGCGCTTGGTCTGGCGGCGCCGTGGCCGTCCATAGCGCCGTCGCTCTTGCGGCGCCCAGCGTGCCTCTTGGCGCTGTGCCCCTCACGGTGCGTTTCAACCCGTTTGCCTTCTCGGCGCCGGGGGCCCTCGGGGACTCTCCTTGTTTCTCTGCTATTTCCTCCTCTCCTAATTTTCCTCCTTTCCTGTCAAACAGTCCTTCCTGGACCATCAGGAGATGATGTTGAGCCTGACCCAGACCCGGTTGGGTGAAAGTGGAGGAAACAGGATCTTTCTTTGCTACAGAGCCTGTGGTGAGGATCTGTCCTTTAAGTCTCTGTTGAGGAACCTGAGATCCACTCTTTCTCCAGACTACAGACATCGATCCTGGGAAGATATTAAGACTCCAGTATCTTCATGCTTCAGGATCCCTCAGTTTGACTCCTCGATCCAGCCTTCCTTGAGGCGCTGTCTCAAATGGTATGGAATAATCCTGCTCTTATTCCCTCAGTGGCTAAATCCATTGATAAAGTATTCAGCTCCAAGGATCGTCCTATTTTGGCATCCCAAGCCTTTGCGGATCCTATTGTAGTCCTGGCAGAGAATGACAAGGTCGTTCTTCCTCAAACTACTACAGCTCGACCTATTAACTAAGAGTCTCGTAAGATTGATACATTAGGTAAGAGAGTCTTTGCTGCCTCCACTCTAAGTATCGTATTGCCAGTTATCAAGGCTATTTTTCTCAGTATGAGTATATCCTGTGGCACTCTATCAAAAGAATGGTTGAAGCTCTTCCAGATTCGGACTCGAGTCAGAGCTTCTTCTGACCGTTAATAGAGGTATTGAGTCCAATAACCAACAGGTCAAAGCCGCCATGGCGCCGACTGCTTCACCAGCTGGCCGCAGGTATTTGTACCGCGCCATTCCTGGCTGCATTTCTGCTTCACGATGATGCTCAGCAGCATGTAATGGCGCTGCCTTTGATGGCTCCAATCTTTTTGGCCCTCAGGTGGAGCCAGGTGGAACTTTCTCCTCCGGTGGGAGGTTGTCTGATGTACTTCTACAACCAGTGGAAGTCCATAACCGGACAAATGGGTCGCCGGATAATTAGCGAGGTTATTCTCTCAATTCTTGGAAACCCCGAATTGTCCTCCCAGGCGACAACCCAGGTTGTCTGACCTCTCAATCGAACCTCCTCACGCCGAGATCCAGTGCCTTCTAAAACAACAGGGCAATAGAACCGGTGCCCCGCATCTACGAAAACAGGGTTCTACTCCCTTTACTTTCTAGTTCCAAGAAATCTGGGGATCGCCCATTCTGAACCTCAGAAAGTTAAACAAATTTCTCCCAGGAGAAATTCAAAATAATTTCCTGGTCCCTGTTGCCCTTGCTGCATCAACGCGACTGGCTGGCCTCCTTGGATATGCAGGGCGGCTTACCAGCATATCCCCATCCACCCGACCACCGCAAGTTCCTCAGGTTTGTAGCTTTGGGTCAGCATTATCAGTTCAGAGTCCTGCCCTTTGGGCTATCCTCCAGCGCCGTGAGTTTTACAAAGTGTTCTGCAGTTCTCACAGGCGCATCTCAGAAAGATCGGACTCAGTGTTTCCCCACCTGGACGATTGGCTTCTAGCAGCCCTTACAGCCAAGGGACTTTGGAAGCGTGCAAGCGACTTCTCGTCTTCTTACGTCCATGGGAGTTCTGCTGAATTTAAAATCACAACTGCAGCCCTCCCAGAGGCTCCTTTTCATCGGGGCGCTTCTAGACACCTCTTCATGAAAGCTTTCCTTCCAGAGGACAGAAGACTCGACATCCTTCGGATGGCCCGTTACATCGGGAGAACCAATCGGTTACAGCTCTCTCGATGCAACGCATGTTGGGTCCCATAGCATCCTCGGTGTTCACTGTACCCCTGGCCGGTTGCACATGAGAACACCCAATGGATGCTCTCCACTCAGTGGTCTCCGACCTCTCACCCCAGTCTTATCCCATCAAGGTGGCGGAGCCCTTCAAGGTCTCTCACCTGGTGGTCTCAAAGAGACAATCTCCTGGAAGGATTCCCCTTTGCTCCCCGGATCATCAGATCTCCATCACCATAAAACGCATCGCTAATGGGATGGGAGCTCACTGTCCTCCCTCCACACTCAAGGTGTATGGACTCAGTTGAAACTCATCTCCCATAAATGTCCTGGAGATGAGGCGGTCCTCTATGCGATCCGAGCTCTGAAGGATGTCCTTTGTCACAAGAACATTCTCCTTCAAGCGGACAACAAAGCTGTGATGTATTACATCAACAAGCAAAGCGGTGCTCTTTCTTATCCCTTTGCAGGGAAGCAATGAGGGTGTGGGAGTGGTGCTTGGAGCACAAGTCTCTGATTCAAGCGGTTTATCTGCCAGGTATACAAAACAACTAGCAGATCACCTCAGCAGAAGCGGAGGCAGACCCTCACAGTGGTCTCTGATCCAGCCATAGCTCGGTCACTGTTCGAAGAGTGGGGACTCCAGACCTGGACCTTTTGCATCCCCACTCAGCATAAAACTGCCTCTCTTCTGCTCCTGAAATCCAGGGCCTGGCATTTTCTGTCAGGATGCGTTCAGGCTGCCGGTGGACAAGCGCTTTCTTCGCCTTTCCACGCTTCCTCTAATCCAGAGAGTACTCCTCAAGTTCGAGTCTCAGGGGACCAAAATGATTCTCATTGCTCCCTCCTGGCCTCGGCAACTATAGTTTCCTCTACTCAACAGTATGTTGGCAGCCTCTCGAGACCACTTCCCTTGCAGATCAATCTTTTGACTCAGGGTTCGTTGGTCCATCCAACCTGAAATCACTTCACCTTCATGCTTGGCTCCTGAAGAGGTAAGTGAATCGGTTCAACGTCTCTAGTAGAGTGTCAGACATCCTTCTGGCTGCCGGAAGCCAGCCACCTGAAAGCGTGCGCTTCCAAATGGAAGCGTTTTCTCTCTGGTGTGCAAAGTCCTTTTGGAATCCCTTTTCCTGTCCTCCTGACAAGATTCTGGAGTATCTTTTGGACCTATCAAACTCAGGTCTCCAGTACTCCACAGTTAAAGTTCACCTTAGTGCCATCTCAGCATTCCATGAGCGGTTTCTTCCTTGACTCTGGCTCAGTTACCTATAGTGAAGAGATTTCTTAAGGAATTCTTCATACCAGACCCCCTGTTAAGCGTCCAGTTGCAGCCTGTGACATTAACCTGGTGCTGGACATGCTCACTCGGAAGCCTTTCGAACCCCTAGCTACCTGTGAGCTAAAATTTCTTACCTGGAAGACTGCCTTCCTGGTGCCATTACCTCAGCCACGGGTCTCTGAGATACATGCCCTGGTTACGGACCTTCCGTATACTGTATTCCATAAAGACAGGTAGTTCTCCGTACTCATCCTAAATTTCTCCCAAGGTTGTCAAATTCCATCTAAACCAACCTCTGGTACTTCCCTCTTACTTAGCTAATTTCCAAAATGAAGGAGCGATCTCTTCATTCCTTGGATGTTAAGAGAGCCTTGCGTTCTATTTAGATAGAACCAAGAATTTTCATGAAGACTCAGCAACTGTTTGTTTCTTTCAGCGACACCGGCTGGGTCAACCTGTCGCTATCAGATGCATCTCATCATGGTTAGTGGCATGCCTTCGACATTGCTATTCCATGGCTCAAGTTAAATTAGAAGGTAGAGTGTGCGCTCACTCTACTAGGGCGATCGTGACATCCCTAGCGGAAATTCGCAATGTTCCAATTGCAGATATCTGCAACGCCGCCACCTGGAGCTCAGTGCATACCTTCGTTAAGCATTATGACTGGATGTTCATGCCAGGCGGCATTCGCATTCGGCAGAACTATCCTTAATGGACTTCTATCTTAGTCGGCGTGAGCTCTGGCTCTCCTGCCGCCCTTTGAGGGATTATCAAGCTTGGTACTCTCCACTATTGTGAATGAGTGGTGGAGACTTATGTCGGAAGATATGAAAATTACGTGCCTACTGCTAATTCTTGATCTTCTTTGACGAGTCTCCACCACTCATTCTAACCACCCTCCATCCCGAGCTCACTGCTGTGTTGGTCTTCACTCCCCTCAAATCTTTAGGCCGTGAAGACTTCTTTGCGACCCTTCTTACACACAGGTCGTCACGGACTATCTTATGTCCGTTTTTAAGAGTTAGATTTACTCTTTCGTTAGTTCGCTGCACCTCCTTGGTAAAAAGGTACTGAGGCGGTTGGAGGGTCGTCGCCGAGATAGTCATTGCCGCTCGAGCCGCTGATCGCTGGCCGTGCCTCAAGCGCCATCTCTCGCCAACCCTCCAGCAAAAGTTTGCTCCGATGGTCCTAGTGCCTCCGCGCCAATCCCACTAGTGAATGAGTGGTGGAGACTCGTCCAAGAAGATCAAGAATTACGGTAGGTACGCACTTTCTATATCTCGGGTTGGGAAGATGATGACCAGGATGGGTTAGAAAACATGGGGGAATCCCGCACCAGGAAGGTCACTAGTGGTGTCCGCAGGGGCTCGATGCTGGGACTGGTGGTGTTCAGGATCTTCTTCAATAATATTGAGGATGGCATTAAAACAGAATGTGCCTATTTTCAGACAACAACCGAGCTTTGTGGGAGGGTGGATAGAGCCAAAGGCAGGTAGGACCTACAGGGTGATCTGAAAAGCTTGCAAAGTGGTCCAGGATTTGGCAGCTTGGCATCAGTGCAAACAAATGCAAAGATCTTACTTGAGGGGCTCTTGCAGCAGGCAGCACCGGCAGGACTGAAGCTGCCTGGTGCAGGATCATGGAAAACTACTTGCTAACAGTCTGTCACTGGGGACAGCCCCAGCCGATGTCAGTATGCTATGTCTGCCTGTCCTATAAGGGGTGGTCCCCAACTCTACCCCAGTTCTTTTCCGCTGTAGACCTCGCACATCAGTCCTCCATGGACACTTGCTTCAGTCAACGCTATTTTCGTGTTTACTCACGATTTAATTATTTTCTAATGTCAATACCATCAAATTTTCAGTGTTTCCTTCTCAGGTTTGTCTTCTTCTTCAGCCTTGTCTTCTGACGGCTGATGAAGTGTGCCTGTACAAGCAGATACCCGCCAAAGACAGTCACTCTTCCTGCCTGCTCTGCTTAGGCCCCAACCCACGACATCAGGGCCTGCCAGCAGTTCAACCAGGCCACATTGAGATGCTGCTTGAAGACTTTGGAAAGCTATCTGCTAAAGCAGAAATGGACCACGATGTAGGAGGAGTTTCAGACCAAAAGCTCTTCAGCTTCCCTGACTCAGTCTTCCAGGATATCTTCTTCCCAGAAGGAGAAAAAATTGAGTAGTAAACATAAGTATCTGGACCATCCTCGGTCAGCCTCTCGCTCGCAGTTGCCACACAGACTGGCTTCTGCCTCTGGGTCTTCCTCCCACGGGAGGTCGATCCCTCCTTCCCCAGCAACCACACCCCTCTAGGCTGCCGGTGGTGAAAAGTCCAGGGTTCTGTAACTATGACAGGCATACATGGCTCGCTTCAGTACACTTGTATTAGGCAGTGGTGCTGTAACGCACTCACTTGAAATGGAACCGTGCAGCGTCTGCTATGCTATGGAACCATGGACTTTGCAGCAATAAAATAAAGTAAGTTAAAACACCTGAAAAGGTGTTTTCATTTAAATACCTAATCGGGGTAGGGATTTTGGGGTAGGAAGATTCTGCTGATGACTGCTTTTTCTTTAAAAGGACATTGCACCTGCTCCGTGGTGCTGAGTGAAGGGTTAGCTTGGCACCCTGGTGACCTGGGTTCGCACCCCAAGCCTGGATGTCTGGGCGGAGACCGGCAGGGAGGAGTCCAGAATGTCCTTTGGATGCTTTCCTCCCAGTGGGGGTGGGTGGGTGGTCATAGGTACCTGGAGGTGGCTTGCGGCGTTCTAGGCAGTGTGTAATGCCTTGACACCGCTGAACATGCCCACCCCAGGTTGCAGTCATGACCGGCCCATTGAGGGAGGAGAGAGGAGTGGAAAGGGCAGAAAAGTGGAAAACTGCCCCTGGTTTACAGATGATGGCTGCTGGTCTCCTGTCACCACGAAGCCGAAAGTGTCCGGACTGGCCCTACCATGCCTGGGATACATATCTGCACCTATGAGCACTTCTTCCCTGGAGGGTGGGGTCTTCTCAACAAATGGTTATGTTGGGTTACCGGGGGCTGCATTGAGGGGTGGTGGATGGTGGTGGGGCAGAGTAGCGGCAGTTGAGCCTAGGCGGCCTGAAGGAGTGGCCAGCTGAGGAGCCTGGAAGGAGCAAAACTTAAAAAAAAAAAAAAGACTAACACTGCTGGACACTGTCAGAGGAGGGCAACTAAGATGATCAAGGGTCAGCAGGATAGAGCTTATACTCCTGGAGGAGATATGAGAGAGAGACAAAATTGAGACCTTCAAGTACTTGAAGGGATATATAGAAGTGGATAAGGAGAGTCTCTGTAAGCTAAGTGGCAACGAAACTTGAGGGGACAGAGTCTTAAGTTGGAGGAGGGCAGTTCATGAGGAAGTTAGGAAACATTTCTTTATGGAGGGTGGTGGTCGGTTGGAATGTGCTGAGGAAGTGGTGGTCTAAGTGAAGACGGTGGCAGCTTGAGAGAGGATAGCACAGACTTAAGGGAAAACAAGTGTCATGGGGCAGATGGAAGGAAGTGAGAATGGGGGTGGGGCGGTCAGTAGCTTAAGCTGTGGACCCTGCATTATGAGTGAACTGGAGACCAATTGCAGGGATTGAATTTGGCACCTGCCCTCTAGCCAAGTGCTGTTAGATTTTTGTATTGGGCTAGTAAAACTTTTTTTTTTTTTTTTTTAAGTAGTCCTGTGTGCTTGTACTGGAAAGTTAATACTTCAGTAAGTACACCAGCTTAGTCAGTAGAAATGTCTGTGGGGCTAGTGGATCATCCAGTCACTAGCCCTGCTGGCTAGTGGCTTCAAAACTTTATTTCAACCCCTACAATTGGCCTATTCTGCTGTCTTCATATGTTTGTATGATCTGACTACAGCAGTGTGAACATATACATAGTCACAGCAATTTTTTTATTTAAAAACTACCTGCTATATACAGGAATACACTATTTTCCAGCGAAATAGATGTTCCAGGACTAGAGGCATGGGATGAAGTTGGAGGGAGGCGATTCAGAGGAAAGCGTGAGGAAGAATTTATTTACAGAAAGGGTGGTGGACAAGTGGAACACCCTGCCAGGAGAAGTGGTGGGGCTGAAATAATCACAGGATTTAAGAATGCATGGGCTAGACATCGAATTCTGGGGTTGGGTATGGGGCAACAGATTTCTAGAAAAACATAAAGGGAACTTACAAGCTCAAATGGGCAGATTGGGTGGGCCATAGGCCCTTATCTGCTGACAGCGTCTATGTATCTATATTATATCCATAGTCATGGCTTCATAGTGCTGTGCTTATGGATCTTCACAATTCCCCAGTTCTACAAAGGATCCAGTTCAAAAGTGACTATTGCCACTTGTCAATCAAGTATTATGAATTCTACAAATCTTCTAAATAAACTTTGGGAGCTGAGTCTGATTTGTAGTCATCCCAAGGTTAGTGCTATCAATGAGTTAGTTGTGTAAGCCTGCTTATGCCTGTTTCTTTGGTAGTCACAATTCAGTTTTAGGCCCTATAAAGTACGAACAGCTTGAGCCTTGTAGAGCTTAAATCAAAAGCTTAAAATGTAATGCTGTTATTCCAACTATTTTAATCTCCATTAAAATCATGTTTGTTTTAGTAGTCGTAGTGATTTCAAAAGCATTATTTGTACAAATAACACAGTGATTGCAGGTAGCAGTATTTGTAATGACACAGTCTGCCATTCCTTTTAGCAGTGCTGATCTGCTATTTGTTTGGTAACTCAAATAACTTGCTTTACTTTAGAAACATAGAATTTGATGGCAGATAAGTACTGATTGGCCCACCTAGGCTGTCCATTTCCCTACCTGATGGATAAGCTGCAGATTCTAGTTAATCAACAGCTTAATTCCTCCTACCCCCACTAGAATTGCCTTATGCCTGTCCCATGCATTCTTGTATTCTCCCACTGTTTAAAATGTTAATACTGGCTATCTTATGACTGCTGAAAGTCTCAAGCTGTCGTTCTGGTCACCTGTGCCCCCACAAGGTTTTTAAGCTGAGTGTCAGAGCTCAATATAAAATCTTTTTCCAAGACTGTTTTGGCAGCTGTGGTTGAGAGTTTCTCACCACCAGTGCATTTGTTTTCCTGATAACTGTTTACCAGACAATCTTTTGAGATGCAGCTTTTTTTCCTGTTCAGAGGAGGAGCCACGTCTTACCCACTCTGCAGGGAGGCAGTGAGTGTGGGAAGGGTGCCTGGACCAGGGAATGCTAGTTCAAGCAGTCCATCTGCCGTGAGTTCAGAATACTGTCAGACAAACTTAGTTGAACAGTAGCAGATCCTCACAGTGGTCCTAGCAGGTGATGTCATGCTGTCTCTGTTCGACAAGTGGGGACATCAAATGTGGACCTTTTGCGTCCACAATCCATGCCAAAACTGCCTCAGTTCTGCACTAGAAATTCAGAATTTGGAGCTGTCAGGATGCATTCAGGCGGCAGTGGCAAAATCTGTTTCTTATGCATTCCCTCTTATCGCTTTCATGCAGAGTGCTGCTCAGTTGTAGGCTCAAAGGGGCAAGATGATTGTAGTGGTCCCTTGTTGGCCTCAGCAGATATTGCACCCTCTCTTGAATCAGCTGTCAGTCAACAGAGAACTGTGTCACTCTGGATAGGCCGCTGACTGAGTTCTGGGCTGTCAAGTTCATCCCAACCCGCATTCCTCCATCTCCTGGCCTGGCTGTTGCAGAGATACCACAAAGCCAATCAGGAAACAGACCAGCATTATGCTGTTAATTACAAAAGTATGCTGTTAATTACAAAAGGTGTTCAATAAATTAGTGTCATTAACAGGGGTTGAAACTAACTTTCTAGGGACATGGATATGTTGTTCATCCACACTTATTGGCAGGTTCCTTGCCGCTTTAAATCTTGCCGTAAGGTCTTCAAGCTGGCTCCTCCCACCCACCGGGTGGTAAAACTCAGCTCCGTCCCATGGCGTCAGATCTTCCTTACCGCTTGGAAGCTCAGGTTCCCTCATAGCAGCGTTGCAATAAAGACTGGTTCCTAATTCTTGAAAAGTTCGAAATTAAAAAGTTTTAGCTAAAGACTTGGTCTTCTTCTCCTCGCTGCTGCAATGGACAAATCGACTCCCGGTTTTCGGAGGTGCCCTTGCGGGCAGAAGATGTCAAGAGCGGATCCGCACTCCGTATATCTCTGCCTGGGCCTTGAGCGACCCCCAGGCCTGTGACTTGTGCTCTTCCTTTCGACCTACGTCCTGAAGACCGGCTGCCCGATTACAACTGGGGCACCCGAGAAAAAGAATTCCACGGTGAAATCTAAAGAGGCCGATTGGCGGTGTCCTGTGGCGACCGGCGGATCAGCCAGAGCAAATGATCACCCTCGAAGAGGAGGCGGCGCGGCCGCCTACCTCGGCTGCAGCATTTGTCCCGCCTCTCTCGGGTGCTCGCATCGGCTTCTTTTAGGAGCTTTGTCTGACCCTCTCGACCAAAGGTGAGGGTCCAGCTTCTTCGGGACCTTTTCCAGGTCAAAAGAGCAAAAGTAAGTCTTTCCGTCGGCGCTCTTGGGGCGGGAAAGATCCCCTCCCTTGTCGACGGTCGACTTTGGTCGACCCTCAGCTCGGCCACTGGCTTCACAGTGTCCCCGTCAGGCCAGTTGACCGAGACTCCTGTCGGCCAGTCGAGATTTTCTCGACCTGTTAGGCGATTTGTCGGCTGGAGAAGCTGAGAATCCCTCTCCCAGTTCCCCGGTAGGAGTTGAGGATCCCGTCGGCTCGTCTGTGCCTCCTGTTCCGAGCCTTGGGTGGGATCGTCGAGCAGAGGGAGTGCGAATCTTCCCTTGTCAATCTTCACCATTCATTACTTCCTGGGTGTAAGCGGGCGCACACCGTCCGCGAGGCTTTTTTAAATTTACTAACGGCACGCCCTCGAGGTAGCGTCATGCATAGGCGGCCGTTAGCGCTGACTCCTCCTCCAACTCAGTTCTGTTTCTCCCACTGTCGAGGCAGCACCTACTGCGCGAGCATCTTTTTCCCACTGCGTAGTTTGGGCCGACTCCTCTACTTATCGCATTTCGATGCCATTCCGGTAAGACTGTTCATTTTCTATCATCGGCGTGGTGTGTTTTTCCTACTATGTTTTTCCGTAATAGTTTGGCGTGATGTCCGGTTCTGGAGCTAGCGCTTTTGAAAACAGGCGGCGCCCTATCGTCGGTGCTCCTGTGGCGGCATTTCTCCGTCTCGGACCGGCATAGCGTTTGTCTTCGTTGCCTGGGACAACCATGACATGGATTAGATGCGGCGCCTGTTTCTCCATGGACGCCGTGTCCAGAAGTCCCAGCGTTCAAGCTCGGCAAAGCCCGCCCGACCTTGAGGGGGCGATGTCGCTCAAGGGACTCTCAGGTAAAGTCTCTGAAGCCTTCCCGGGTCCCCTCCGGGCCTATACGATCCGAGGAGGAGGGGTCTCCTCGATTTTTCTTGCCGAGGAGGCCCTTCTGCGGTGTCGAGGGGCGTCGTAGTCCCTCCAGGGCATGACGCCGACACCTCCTCGGCAGTCACCTCCTCGGAGTGCAGGCTCCCCCAGTGTCGAGGCCCTCTGCTCTTGGGCCTGGCACAGGTGGACCCTCGACGCCGCCTTCGGAGCTGTTTCGGATCCGGTGATGAAGTGGCGCCGTTCCAGCGCCATTTGGATCCGGCGCGTTCGCGGCACCGTTGGCGGTCGCTTGCGGCCTGCCGGCGCCGTTCGCAGTGCCGATGGTCATGGCGGTGGCGCGTCGAGCGGTGCCACCTCGCCTCGGCACCGCTGGCGGCGCCCGTGGGCCTAATCTTGCCTCCTCAGCGCCGGGTCGGTTTTCCGGCACTGGGGCGTGATGCCGTTGTCCTTCCAGGCGCCGTAGGGGTTGGGAATCGGGCCTGGCTGCTGCCAGCGTTGAAGCGGCGGCGCACCGTTGGTACCGGGGCGTTCGGCGCCGTGGCCTCTGGGACCCCTGGGTGGCCAGCATTGAGGTCCTGCTGGTCTCGACTTCCTCGGGGCGATGACTCAGGCGTGGACCCATCCTGGCACCCCACTCTTGGGTCTGGGTCCCCTGGGCTAGAGGTACCAGGGCGCGCAGGCGGGCCCCTCCTCTGTCCCCCTTCAGTTGTCTCTGGGGCTCCCGGCTGGGGTGGCCTGGGGTCCCAGGGGCAGGCGTGAGGCGACAGAGGAGGCTCCCTCTCTGGAGGGGCAGTGACAGCTACCCCCAGGGTGCTGTTGCCCCCTCTGGGGAGCAGAGGCAGCTGCTGTCGAGGGAGGAGGGTCCTCTCAGAGTCTGAGGGTTGAGGGCAGAGGTCTGGCTCTCGGTCTTCTTTGGCCACCTCGGGGGTGGTGGCCAGGGCAGTCTTGCAGCACCCGCCCCTCCCTCCGGGACTCTAGGGTGCCCTCCAGGCGGAGTTCTTGTGGACTGCCCTTCTGGATCCATGCAGTCCGGCGTCGTCACAGGAGGTTCTCTCCCTGGGCTCTTCAAGCTCCGCTTCCCCAGAGTTCTGTCCTGCGGCCTGGTCTGTTGTCCGGGATCCCTCCAGCTGGGGCTCCGTTCCCGGATTCAGAGCCCTGGCAGAGGCTGTTGCTCCTCGGGGTGCCCCTCTCCTATCTCTCTGCCTTCCCACCCCGCTCCCAGGCCATGTCGGCCCCTCCGGGTCCGTTATCCTGGGAGCAGTTCAAGGGTTCTCTGGCCTTCCCTCATATGTTAGATACATGCATGGCGGGTCTTTCGACTCTCCCCACCGCGCAAGAGTCCTCTGGACATTCCAGCTCCCCATCATCCTCGTCTCCCTCCTCTGGGGAGAGAACCCTCTCATCTTTCCTCCGATGCTGATTTCACGGAATATCAGCGTTTCCCTTTGAGGATGGTGAGGGGATCTTGATTTCCTATGTTGGGAGACAATACCGAAGGGAGCGAAATTCCTTGGTGAATTCAGTGCCCAGCATTGGATGGTACCTTCCTGACCTATCCCTTCCAGGAGGCGTCTATCCGGTCCTGGCAGTCCCCAACCGCTTCTTCTCCAGCCCGGCTGACTGTCAGCGTAGGTATTTGCACCCTCAAGTCTCTAGGTACCCTCCCAGCCCCCCTCTGGTTTGGTCTACCTAGACACTCCTTCAGGGCGCCGCTGCCTGGCGCCAGCCGCCCACTGGATCGGACTCTCTCCAGTTCCGACCCGTTGGGAGGCGAAGAGTGTTCTCTTCTTCTCATGCGGTTGCCTGTATTGCATCTCATCAGGCTCACCACGCTGCCTACAACCGGCATTTGTGGTCGATGATGTCCCAGCTGTTGGCATCAATGCCTGACGCGAGCAAACCAGACAAGCCGTTTGCCCTCTCCGGATGAGCCTGGAGCTGGCAAGACGCAAGCACGGGGCATCTTACGGCGCCAGTGATGGTGGCTTCCAGGCTTCTAGGGACAGCGATCTGCATCAGGCGGACGGCATGGCTTCATCTCTCTAGGTTGTCACCCTGGCCGGCGTGGGGTGATTCGCTCCGCCTTCCGGGGACCCGTCTTTTCTCCTCTAGAGCTAGGAGACTTTGCAGGGCTTCCTCCGTCTCCTCGTCCTCGGGAGGCTCCTCCTAGCTCTTCTCCCCTTAGCCTTTCTGAATAAGCCAGGGTCTTCTCCTTCTGTTTCTCACCAACAGGGGCTGGGGTCTTGTTCCCTCAGGGTATTTACTCTCCCGAGAAGGGAGCTTGGTACTCACCCAGGAAGTGATGAATGGTGAAGATTGACAAGGAAGATATGAAAGTACGTTACCTACCGTAATTCTTGATCTTCTCTTGTATCTTCACCATTCATTCCCCTACCACCACCATCCTCAGTGGCCTCCTCCTGTGGCTTCTCCACCTCCCGTCTCCTTCCTCTCTCTGCCCAAAAAAAAAAAGAGGAAAATTACTCCAGTCCCCCCCCAAAAAAAATTTTTTTTATATCTATATCCGTAAAGGGGGATCCTTATTTCTCCAGAAAAATTATTTACTCTAAGATTCTTGGGCCTTTTCCTGGAATTGCGATATGGTGATCAGGCTGCACAACTATCTCTTGCCATACCTTCTGGCAGATACTTCTGGGGTTTTAGCCTCTGGCTATACAGTTTTGATCCTGCAATTCCTGCTACCAGCTGTTAAGCCTAGAATCTCAAACCCTACCTATTCTTGCCTTGCAGAGCAGAGGAATGATGCGACTATTTTCTTTAAAAAAAAAAAAAAAAGAAAAACTGAGGGAACTCTCTCCGACTGCTATAAGGCAATCTCTAATTAAGGTCATGCTCCTAACCGACAGGCTATGCTCTGTAAAAAAAAAAAAGGAAAAACAAAGTGAAGAAAATCCTTCTTGTAATATTTTGATGATTTTCCTTCTAGTATCCTCCTGGACAGTTTTACAGAGCAGCAGTGCTGACCATGACCAATCTTCAGCAGCCTAAGCCTCTGGCCTGCCTTGGCAAGTCCAGCTGAGTTCCATTTCTATATCTATAAACGCCTGAAAGACTAGATTTTCATTTCTAAACCTTGAGCAGCTCTCACATGCTGCCTGGGATTTATCCTTCCCTCCTCGGGTGTCCTCCAGTTAAAGGCCTTTCCTCGGCCAGGAGCCCGAAGTGGGGATCAGGACCATGGCATGTTGAAGATGAGGACTATGCCCTCCTGAGTCTGTCTAGCGGGTTCGGTGAACCTTCTCTTCAGCTCTATCACGAGGGATTCTTGCTTCCCTGTTAATCGGCCATAAGCTATCAGCTAACTATGCTGTGTTAGGCATTCTGGTCCCTTCAACATCCCATCTTTCTCTTCTCTTCTTCTTCTTTCTTCCTTATTATCTTCCTTCTCTCTCCTCCTAAGTCACCCAGGTAAGGAGGCCCTCGGTCCCTAGGTTGGGATACTCTTATCTCCTCTGTCCTTCCTCCATGGCTTATTCCTTTTCAGTTCATTCTTCCTTGCTTTGCTATCCCTAGCTATCTTGCCTCGCTATCTCTATCTCTATCCTTTCCTTTTGCCTCTCCGGCTCACAGAACTGAGTTGGAGGAGAGTCAGTGCTTCTGCTGGCCGCCCTCGCATTGGCCAGTAACTCTCAGGCGGTGCCGTTAGTGCAAACTTTGAAAAAAAAAAAAAAAAAAAAAGCTCCGTGCAGTGCGGCGCCTCCGGCTTACACCCAGGAAGTAATGAATGGTGAAGATACAAGAAGATCAAGAATTACAGTAGGTATGTAATTTTCATTTTCGACACTTCTCCTCGCCTCCTCGGCCTAGATCGAGACTCCCGATCTCGGACATCCTTGCAGTCCAACCGATCCCACGCCTTAAGTGATCTCGGCTACCAGCGGCAAGCAGCGCCGCTCTTCCTCGGACGAGGGAAGCTTCGGCGCAAGTGCGTGCGTCGAGTGCGAGGAACTTATGTAACAACAGCTCCTTTGACGGGAATAAGCCGACCCAGTCGTCTTCCCGGCCATTAAAGTAGCTGTCACGGGCAGCCAAAACAACCCTTCGTTGTAGTCGAGGCCTGTTCTCAGGCGGTTGTTCGACCAATTCCAGCTGCCCACCGATTCTGGTGGAATCTCGCCTCCACAGCCATTAGTTGGGGCTCCGACCAAAAATTCTTGAGTCGGCTTTGGAGTTTGCCCCATGGCTGTCTGTCACCCTCACTCCCGATAAACCTCGGCAGGTGGAGGGTGGCTCAGGGCGAGGCAGCTCTTTGAGGACTCTTCTGGAGTCGATGATGTTCCTCCCTCTTCTCCAAAGCGCATGGACTTGGAGTCCTCGGGAGGAGCAGTCAATGGGACGATAGCCGCTTACGTCCTTCTTAGGGTTGCCCGACTCATCTTGGAGTCCACAGGATGAAGCTCGAACCCGTTTCTAAGCGGGCCAGGTATCCCCTCACGGAGATTCTGGACCGAGGGATTCTCCTCTGGAGGCCTTTCCGGTGGCGAAGCCATAGTGGGTCGGCCTTGGAACTTTGGCAGTGTCCTGCTTCCTGCCCTCGCCTCGGCCAGGTTGGCCAGGAAGTATCGCGGTCCCTACCGGTTCCCTGTCGGTTTTGGAACACCCTCGGCCGAGGGTTGGTTACCGACAGCGTTTTCCGGCGTGCCGTGAGCATGAGGATATGGACAAACCTCCAGCAAGGAATCCAAGAAATTGGATTATGCGGGCGAAAAGTCTATGCTCGTCCTCTCTCTGCCTTCCGTCAGGCCAGATTCGGCCCGTCCTCATAGCACATTTTCTCTCCGCCCTGTTGGGCTCCTGGATGAGGTTTCGTCCCTCATCTTCCGCGCAGATCTGCAGACTACGGTCAGGCAGGTGCGGGACCAGGGCAGTGGCTAAACAGCAGCTCTAGACTGCGTTAGACATCGAGGACTCATGTGCCAGGTCTGTGGCGGCACGCAGTGGCCATGCGTCATCGGGCTTGGCTGAGGATATCCATCTTTACCTCGGATACCCAGCACAAGTTGGCGGATGTTCCCTTTTGGGGACTGACCTCTTCGCCCTGGGGTGGAAGGTCACCTGCAGAGGATCGAGAAGTCCAGTGCTACCTTGGACTTGGTCTCTTCCGCTCAGAAGGACAAGGCCATAAGCCACAGCCCTAAGCCCTTCGTCCTTCTGCGCCGCGTCGCCCAGCAGCGTCAGGGCCAGCATGCTCGACCTTGGTATCCCAAGCTCAAGCCGTCGGCTTCCTCCAACAGGAAGCAGGGAGGTAAAGGCCCAGGCGGTCCCTCGGCTGGTCCCTCCTCCAAGCCTGCCCAGTGATGGGCTGGGGGTGTCGCCCCATCCTGTCACCTCACCCTGGTTCCCCCTGTGGGAGGCGGCTCAACACTTCCTTTCCGCCTGGTCCGCTGTTACCACGGACAGGTGGAGTACTAAGTGGCGGGGAAAAACTTACCTCTGGAATTGGAGCAGGCCCGCCCTTCCAGAGCCGTCGCACCTCGGGGGCCTCGGGGTCCGCAGCCTCACAGTCCGCAGCCTCACTGGCGGCTCGCCCGAGCACGTCGCTCTCCTTCTCAAAAGGAGGTGATCACGGAGGTAGAGGACCCCCTTCAGACCCGGGGTTCGTGTCCAGGTATTTCCTGGTTCCGAAGCGGACGGGGCTGCGCCCATTCTCGACCTACGAGCCTGAACAAGTTCCTAAGGTCTCGAACCTTCAGGATGGTCACTCTGGCACAGATAATACCATCTCTGGAACACGGCGTGTGGTTCTGCTGTCTGGACCTACAGGGCGGCGTTCTTTCCGTCCCTATCTGTCCGTCGCCGGGAGATTCCTCCGTTTTCGGCGGAGGATCCCTCTTAATTCCGAGCCATGCCCTTGACTTATCTCCAGCTCCCAGGGTCTTCACCAAATGCATGGCAGTGGTGACAGCATTCCTCTGCAGGCGCCCGAGGGTCAGGTGTACCCTTGCCTGGGCCGATTGGCTGATAGCAGCCCCTCAGGCAGGAGGTGGGCGGTCAGAGATCTGGCCCTGCAGGTTTGCTCTCAAGTCGGCCTTCTCATCAGCGAGGCCAGAGTGGGAACTCGAGCGAAGCAGGTGATCCTGTTAATCGGGGCAGGGCTCAGCTCTTTGAGCCAGACCACGGCTCCCGGCGGACAGGGCCGAGGTTCTTACCTCCTTTGCCCAATCATTTCTGGTTGGGCAATCGGCATCCCTACCGGGACTTCCTCGCCTTCTGGGTCTCATGGCGGCCTGTACCATCGTGGTCCCATTGGGCCCGCTGGCTACGCGCCCCTTCAGTAGGGACTGGCCAGCCAGTGGGCTGAGCGCTGCGATCCTTTGGACCAGCTAGTGATAGTGACCGGGGAGATGTGGAGCGCTCTCCAGTGGTGGACCATTCCATTTCATCTGCAGGAGGGCATCCCGTTTGTCCGCCCGAGCCGGCGACCGGCGCCTCTCTGATGGGTTGGGGTGCCCATCTGGGGGTGCCGACCTCTGGTCCCCAGCAGAGTCCCAATGCCACATCAACCTGCTGGAGCTCCGAGCAGTCCGCCTAGCTCTCACCGCCCTTACTCCGTTTCTCCGGGGTCAAGTGGTCCGAGTCAGGCGGACAATACCCGACCATGTGCTACTTGAACCGCCAGGCGGGGCGCCTCCATGCTTCTATGCAAGGAAGCTCTCCGCATTTGGTCACACAACATGCCGCCTGGAGGGATCTCCTAGCCATTCATGTGGCAGGAGCCTCCAACACCCTGGCCGATGCCCTGAGCCAGATAGGGGCTGCATCTCACGAGTGGTCTCTCCTGCGGTGGTAGTGCAAAATCTCTTCTCCCACTGGGGCACACCTCAGGTGGACCTGTTTGCCTCCAGGGAGAGCAAGCTGAGGCTGTTTCATGCCGCCCCCTCAGCAGGGCTCGCTGCAGGGGATGCCTTCTTGAGGCTGTGGACCCGGGCCTCTTCTCGCCTTTCCCCATTTCCCTTGATTCACAAGGTGTTTCTCAAAGCAAGGAGGGACAAGCGCAGTTGATCCTGATAGCCCCAGACTGGCCCGCCAGTTCTGGTACCAGATCTCCTCAGCCTCAGCTCCAGGCTCCGAGGCAGCTTCCAGCTCGCCCGGACCTGCTTTCAGTCAATCAGGGAAGGTGTTCCATCCGGACCTTCAATCCACTCACCCACACGGCCTGGTTCCTGGCGGCTAGAGTTCCAGGCCTTGGGTCTTTCGGCGAGGTCCTCAGTGTGGTTGGGCGTCCGTAGAGTCGACCAGAAAATGCTGCCTTCAAATGGAAGAGATTCTCCATTTGGTGTCAGGGCAAGAGCCTGGACCCTTCCTCCTGTTCTGTGGCAAGCATTTTGGACTGTTTATGGTCCCTTTCTAGTCAAGGGCTTAGGTCGGCGACCCTAAAGGTGCACCTGGCAGCCATCTCTGCTTACACGGGCGCGGGCCGGGGAAGCAGTCAATTAACACAGGAAAGGTGTGGGCGGGGCGCTTTTCCAAGGCCTTGATCACATTTCCCCTCCGGTCACGAGAACCTCCACCTCTGTGGGATCTACTGCTGGTACTGGCAAAGCTCATGGGCAAGCCATTCAGACCAGTGCACAGGTGTGAACTCTCTCACCTGTCGTGGAAGACCGCCTTCTTGGTGGCTATCATGTCAGCCAGAAGGATGGGAGAGCTCCAGGTGCTTTGCATCGAGTCTCCTTACCTGGTCTTCCACAGGGACAATGTTGTCCTCGCCCCACCGAAATTCCTTCGAAGGTGGTGTCGGAGTTTCACCTTAACCAGGTGCTGACTCTGCCGGTGTTCTACCCCAATCGCACCTCGGAGGCCGAATATAGGCTCCATACTCTGGACCCTAGAATGGCGCTCACTTATTATAAGGAGGCATCGGCTGAAAGTCGGGAGAGGTTCGCCAGCTGTTTGTCACCTACGCTGAAGCCGCACCTGGCAGACCTGCAGCCAAGCGGACGACAGGCAGGTGGGTCACCTCCTGCATAGATCGCTGCTATAAGTTGGCGGGCATGGAGCCTCCCAGAGGGATAAGAGCTCATTCTACCCGTCATACTGCTGCATCGGTGGCTGCTTCCAGGGGCGTCCCTATCCAGGAAATCTGCAGGGCTGCTACCTGGAGTCAGCACACACCTTTATTACCCACTACCACATCGACCTTGAGTCACGCTGGGATGCTGGTTTTGGGGCCTCAGTTCTCCAGTCCTTATTTCCCAAGTAAGTATTGGGGTGTGCCTTGCCTCCCTCCTCCCGGAGAACTGCTAGGAGTCTGCCAATAAATGTGGATGAACAACATATCCATGTCTCTAGAAATACAGGTTACTCACCTGTAACAGGAGTTCTAGGAATGGTATATATTTGTTCATCCCTGCAATCCCAAACCTCCCGCCCGATGCACAACCTGAGCTTCCAGTGGGCCAGATCTGGCGTCATGGGGTGGAGCGAGTTTTACCACCGGTGGGTGGGAGGAGCCAACTTGAAGACCTTCCGGCAAGATTTAAAGCGGCAAGGAACCTGCCAATAAGTGTGGATGAACAACATATACCATTCCTAGAACTCCTGTTACAGGTGAGTAACCTGTATTTTTAAGTCACTAGCTGGCAGGGCTGGTAACTGGAAAAATCCACTGACCTGACAGGCTTTTCACTAGTCAGCACAGATGACTAAAATGTTACATTCAGATTGAGAATCAAGCCCAGCCCCACAGCGGCATGAGATAGCAGGTGTGTGTGTGTGTGTGTGGGGTGTGTGTGAGAATTTTATTGCATTTTATCAAAACACATGCTATAAAGCTTCCTGGAGCTGGCATTTCCCAATTTCATTTCACTTCACACAGAGTGTATTAATACAGAAGAAATTGACACATTTTGAAATATTCCACATTGGGTGAATTCACTTGTAAATACAGAAAAACACTCAAATATGAGGCCATGTGTGCAGCCAGTGCTCTATTGGAATATTAGAAATATATATTTGGCAAACTGGTCTCTTCTGACTTGGCCTCGATTTGAATTTTATTTTATTTTTTTTTTAACTGTTTTATTAAGTGTAAAAAGGTCAGACAGAACTTTACTGGACTTGACATGCGGTCTGCAGTAGAGGCATCTCACTCTGTACATTTCAGAAACATTACATTTTACATAATCGGTTTCTGAACTTTGAAAGTTAATATCTTTCTGTTATATTAGTATAATGTTATTCTGTTCAAACAGTTCTACATCCAGAATCGTTCTGCATGGATTGTGCAATGTATAGTTCTGATATTTGTCCTGTTGCTTGATGCTTCTCTTAGTCTCCATTCTGTACCCTGTCAAAGTGTCTCCAGAGCGGCAAAGTTCCTTGTATAGGCACTGAGTTTTAATAATATAGGGTTCTTCCGTGCCTTCCATCTTGCTGTTCGTGGAGGATTGGCGACTCCACATGCCGCAGGAGGAAGCGATGTCAACTATAGGACAGATCTGACTTGCTAGATGTCTGGGTGTTGTCTGCTTCCATTGCGTAAGCTTTCAGTTTTGGCATGTCAGCCATCCTTATATTGTCCAAGGTTGTCTCTACGAGTCTTTTTGCTATTTTCACGTGGGTATATTTTTTATTTTAAAATTTGAGTTGGAAGAGCTGTTACCGCACTCCCTCATCGCATGGTGATGTCACTGGAAGTCTGTTTGTGACTCTGTTAGCAGCTTTCTCAATGCTTTAGTAGCTGCCACCACTCAGCATAGATATTCTCTCGGGATATCTCTAGCTCTGAATCACTCCAGAGGCACTCGCACACGGACATTGCTTCTTGCCCAAGGGCAAATGATCCACCCTGTCGCAGCTGAGAGCACCTTACTTTAGAAATGAAATATGTAGGACTGTAGGCTGCTCGTCAGAGCAGAAAGTTTTTTCAGTTATAAATTAGCTATATGTATTTTAAAGGACTCCATCACAGAAGCATGACATATATAAAAATCTTTTAATACTTCAAGATATTTACATATAATACAGTATACTACAGAAAGATTTTAGAGAACAGTAATTCCATGAAATAAAAGAAAATGTTTGAACATTAGGTAACATTTAGAAAAACTATATACTCTTTATTTAGTAAGGTAGACTAGCTTACCACACAGGACACTTTGGAGAATCACAGCAGATGCAAACCTTAGATGGTAACTGTTTGGAGTCCCAAACCTGACTGACTTGCTCTCACAAAACTCATGTCAACAGGGTTTCATAGAAACCAGTCTCTCCCTACCCTCTGCACACACATCCTATGGCATCATTCCAAGGCCATTTCTTTGTGTTTTGAGAGCTGGTTCTCTTGGAAACCTTTCTGATCTAGTCTTCATGACCTTGTATATACAAATACATCTGCCTTCTAGTGACGTTGATATGTTGCTCAATCCACACTATTTGACAGTGTCCTGTCCCTTTTAGATGTGCTGGAAAGTCTTCAAGCTGGGTCCTCCCACCCACCTGGGTGGTAACTCCCTCAGCTCCGCCCCAAGATGCCAGATCTTCCTTTCTGCTGGAAGAAGCAGATTCCTCCTTACCGCTCCCACATAGAGTAGGCCCTAGCACTTAAATTCTTTGGAATTACTTCCAGATCTTCAACTCTTATGAGTTTCTGTCTTCAGCTTCGATCTTCGATACAACTGCAATAATCTAAAGTATGCTTCTGGGTTCCGCTAGGCCCTTGCAGGCAGAAGATGTCCAGGACTGACCCACACGCCATGTGCGTCTACTGCTTGGAGCATGACCACTATCCCCAGGCCTGCGACTTTTGCCTCCCGTTTCACCCGACTGTTCTGGGAGGATCATCTCACCCGCCCGAAACCAAAGCCACCACAGCTGCATGAACCGCGCTCTAATCCAGGGATACCGTTGCGTGCTCTCCGCAGTTTTGGGGTCCGCTGAGCAGCTTTTGGCCATCGAAGAGGAGGCGGCCCAGGCCATGGCCCATTCTTCCTCAGCTTCTGCCTTTGTGCTGCTTCAGCTGGGATCAACCTTTACAGGCTCCTTCAAGGAATTGTCAGTCTCTGCTGACCTTCAGTCAGGGACCCACCGGCAACTCTTTAAATTTAAGAGTCTAAGAAAGAAAAGACTCATCAACGATCGTGGGATTGTGAGCACTCTCAGGTGAAGGCCTCTGATATCCGTGCTTCTCCTGATTTGACTTTAGTCTAATCCTCAGCCTTAGCCATTGGCTCCACGGTAACCTCGTTGGGCCTGTCGGCTGAGAAGCTGGTCGAGTCACAGATGAGATTTTTCTCGAGCCGACCCGACCAGTTGTTGACCAAAGAGGCCGATACTTCCTTGGCTAGGACTCCGGTCCTGATGCAGACCGTTGGAGGAATGGATCAGTCTGCTGACACGCCGCCCCTGGTCCCTGACCAGGAGGAGCCCTCAGCAATCGCCGACTCTTTCTGAGCCCTTCCGCCCAGTGCCCCGGCGGCCAAGGTGGAGGTCTTGATCCTCTTGCTGTGAGTCGAGCTGGTCCCACCAACGTCACGCTCCCACTCTTGGCACCATGGGAAGTGGCCCCATCACTATTCCTCAGGTGAGAGACGCCGGT
The DNA here is from genome assembly GCA_016271365.2 of Neoceratodus forsteri. Lineage (NCBI taxonomy): Eukaryota > Metazoa > Chordata > Ceratodontiformes > Ceratodontidae > Neoceratodus > Neoceratodus forsteri. The sequence goes on from CM028137.1 coordinate 573,493,553, forward strand.
GCTAATTGTGTCGATGCTACAAGGACTTGATGCAGCAACAGTTGGTGTTTACGGCATTAAACCGACCCTGGTTTCACACAGCTCTCACCTGGCTGTCTTCGAATGGCCGACTCCGCCCGATGGAACCAATTTAAAGCGGTCCCGACCTGGCTAATTCTGGCTTCTCCACCGATCGTCATGGAACGCCGCCTAAACATTCGATGCCAGGTGTTCTGAATAAGGAATCTTAGCCGCCAAAGGCTTCCCATCGACTGTCAGTGTCATCCCAGCTCATCTGCAGAAGGTCAGAGGGACTCTAGCAGTCAACCGCTCTTTGGCGACTCTTTGGAGTCAGAGTTTCTCCTGCACTCCCGTCCGGTCAACGTGGAGTCCATGGGGTTCTCTTGGCGGACGAAGGTCCATCCTCTTTCATGGGCTGCCTCCATCTCGTCTCGGGTCGATGGGTGTGAAGATGGAGCCCATCCAGAAACAGGCTCGTTACCCATTGACCGAGATCCTCAACCGGGAGACTCTCCAGAGGCTTTCCGGTGGCAATGCTAATCTTATCTGTGTCAGTCTTCACCATTCATCACTGTTGGGTATCTGCCAGAGGTCAAGACCCCACGAGGCCTTTTTAAAGGCGGGCGGAGCTGACGCACCATCGACATTGCCCTCAAGGCCGGCCAGACTGCGTGGCGCTCACAGGTTGGCCGTTAGGCTGTGCTGTTGGTGGAGCGGGGGAGCCTTTGTCGTCACACCTCTGCCCTCAAGCGCTGTTCGTGGCGCCGTCTTCATCCTCACTCACTCGCGGCGCTGTGGAACCGGATGGCGCAGTGGCTGGTCCCGACGCTGGGCGCCTGTTTGGACTGGAGCCGCGGCTCCCTCAGGGGTTTCCTCCCGCGGTGCCACGGGGCGCTGGTACCGCCTCGGCACGGGCATGGTTCCTGTGCCTCACTACGATTTGGCACAGGGCTCTCGACTGCCTGCCTCAGAGGTAGAGTCGAACTCTGAGTCAGATGGACAGTCTGACCCTTTGGGGTTGGCTGTTGAGGTGGGCAGCCCAGTAGTCTCTTGACAAGCCGGAGTCAGCCCCTTCTGAGGTGGGGTGGGTGGCTGCCGAGACTAGGGTCAGGGTGCTGACCAGCAGGCAATGGTGCAGGCTCCATAGCTCTGCAACCTGGTCTTGGTGGGTTCACTGACCCCTCAGTAGTGGTACCCCACCTGTGGTTTGCCTAGATCGCCCAACTTTGGGGCCGATCAGAGCACCTGCAGGAGGAGGTACTGTTCCTGGGTAGCTCCTTGGTGCTGCCCAGAGATGTCAACTTCTTAGGCTGGCCCTCTCGGGAGGAGGAGGGCTCTTCCGGACTCCGAAGGGTAGAGGTCGGCATGGCGGCCTTTAGGGGGTCCACCGGGCTCTGGGAGAAGCCATAGTGCGGATCTCCGCTCTTCGTCCTCTGTCTCTTTGAGAGAGCCCCATTCTTTTGAGGTAGGGGACCGTTCTTCTGACCTATCGGCCCGTCGCCTCACAGGGTTCTTCGGTGCAGCCAAGGCGGTACCGAAATGGTTGTTCAGCTGTCGGCTGTGGGGTCTTCTAGGGCACCTTCCTCCGTGGGTGCTCCCGGTCCGCTCCTTAGCCCAGGCGGAGGTCAGCCGACATATCTTCTCGGCTCTGTCCCCATTCCTCTGCCACATTTTCCTGTGCTCCCAGGCATCCTTGGTCCTAGTGGACCTCTCTCCTGGGAGCAGTTCAGAGGTGGCTGCTCGGTTCCCTGCTTACGTGGGGTGATGGACAGCCAGGTTTTCAACCTTCCCGTGCAGCCACCCACTGAACAGCCAGTGCCCACCAGCTCCTCATCCCCCTGTTCTGGGGAGAGGAACCTTCTGTTCACATCTCTCCAGCTGCTGATCTCACTGAGTATCAGCGCTTCCTCATGAGGATGTTTGAGGACTTGCACTCACTCCTACCACTATCAGTAATCCTGAGCACTGGCACACGCCTTTCTAGGCGATTTTGGCGAGGCCACCCTTGTGGTGCCGCCTGGCCTGCTGCCTTTCGGAGGCGTCGTTGCGTTCCTGGCAGAGGCCCTTTCTGGAGTTCCTGCCCCAAGGGATCTTAGCCAGAGGTATTGTGACCCTGGGTCTCCAGGTTCCATGCCTCATCCACAGTCTGGATTGATGCAGTTGGACAGTCCTGATGGGCTTAGCGCCCTTCACCGTGACCGCCCCCAGATCAAGACTCCTCGGATTTTGACTTTTGGGGTAGGAGGACTTTCTACTCGACACGGTTATTACTTCCATTTCTGCACATCAGTCCCACTATGCAGCCTATGAGCAGGTTCTTGTGGTCCAGGCTAGGTCAGCTCCTAGCCTCATTGCCTAATCTGAACAAACCAGAGAAGCCATTGCACTCTCTCGCGTGGCCTGGAGCTAGCAATGCACAGGCGGGGGGCATCCTGATGCCAGCGGAGGTAACTACCAGGGTCGTGGGGACAGCCCCGAGCTGCACTGGGCGGGGCGGCATGACTGCGTTTTCCAGTTATCACCCTTGGCCGGCGTGGGGTGATTAACTCCCGCTCACCAGAGAACCTATCTCTTTCTCTCAGAGAGCGAGACGGCGCTGTCGGGCAACTTCCTTCTCCCTCCTAGGGGACCCTGCCTCACTTTCCCTCTCTCGGCCTCCAGGCCCTGAAGGTTCTCCTCCAGTGTGTCACCCACTGAGAGCTAAGGGACTTTGTCCTTTAGGGTGTAAAGGAAACCCCTCGGGGCTTGGTACTCACCAAACAGTGATGAGTGGGTGAAGATTGACACAGATAAGATAGGAAAATTATGTACCTACCGTATTATGATCTTTCTGTGTATCTTCACCATTCATCAAGATCCCACCTCCATCCCCTGGGGCCTCAGTCTCTGGGTCCCCTCCCTCTCTGTGCCCATCCTCCCCTCTCCTTCCTTGGGGTAGGGTAAAACAAGGCACACAAGGGGATAATGTTCCGGGAGAGTGGGCAGCAGGGGGCACTACTCCAGTGCTTTGGCTCCACCCCTGTTGGGTGGGAGTTGTCAGTTGCCCTCCTTTCTCTCCTCCTCCTCCTCCTCCTGTTCTCGTCCAACCTATTTCTCCTTGTTTACAAAAAAAAGTCTGCCCTTTTTCTTTTCACCAGTAATCTTTCCTTGAGAGGATGTTTATTCTCTGTACCCTGTCCTTCTTCCAGAATAGCCAACTCTGCTTATCTGGAGTGTTTTCCAACTATTCTGTGCCTTGAATTCTGGCAGAAAGCCTTTGGCTACTCCTTGCAGTTTCTATACAATCTGGAGATGGACCGAGGTCTGGGATGTGCTAACCTTCTCCCCTCTTTCCTAAATTCTTTCCCACCCTACCTCCCTCTTCCTTTCCAGAGTTGAGCCCTCCAATTCCTTTAGCTTCCATCTCTCTCCCTCTCTGTCCTCCAAGTCGTTATTTCTCCTTTTGGTCCATATATCTTTTCCTTTTCTGTCCCTTGGACTTCCTTGTCCCACCCTGCACTCCTTCCTCTTACCTCTCTGGCGACTCAGACCTGGCAGACAGGCGGAGTCGACACAGCCTAACGGCCAACCTGCGGCGCCATGCAGTGTAGGCCTCCAGGCGGCGCTGATGTGCATCAGCTCCGCCCTTTAAAAAAAAAAAAGAAGAAGCTCCCAAGAGGGTCCTGACCTCCGGCAGATACCCAACAGTGATGAATGGTGAAGATGCACAGAAAGGTCATAATTACAGTAGGATGCGTCATTTTCATTTCTTGGCCCTGTCCTGGAGCTTTGTCAGTGCCCCATTTCCTGCCCTCGCCTTCTGCCTGGATGGCCTGCAAGTATGCTGTGCCCACTGGATTCCGGGATTTACAGATTACCCCTCGGGGTTGGTGGCTGACTCTGTGTTCTGGCACTCCGACAGCATCGGGGATGTTGACAAGTCACCTGATAAGGAGTCCAAGTTGTACCCTACGGCTAAGAAGGTCTGTGCTACCTCCTCACTTGGCCTCTGCCAGGCGAGCTCGGCCCTCCTCATGGCCCACTTCTCCCATGCCCTGCTGGGCACCTTAGATGGGGTGCTTCCTCATCTGCCTGCGGACCTTCAGATCACGATCAAACAGGTCCGAGACCAGGGCAGGGCTGTGGCCAAGCAACAGTTCCAGACTCACGATGGACATTGGGGACTCCTGTGCCTGCTCCGTGGCGACTTCTGTGGCCATGTGCCGCAGAGCTTGGCTGAGGGATCTCTTCCTTCTCGACGGACACTTAAGCTGGCAGATGTTCTCTTTCCTGGGTACTGACCTTTTAGGGCCCAGGGTCAAGGGTCACCACACGCTAAAAGTCCAGTGCCACCTTGGACTCTGACATCTGTCTAGAGGACCCCAAGGGCTCCAAGCAGCATCAGAAGCGGAAGCCCTTCGGTCCACCTCCAGTCCAGCAGTAAGCCAGCCCAGCCACAGGCTGGCCAGCAGGCTCAGGCTTGGCAACCTTGGACCAAGTCGAGGCCATGGTTTTCCATAAGCCGGGAAGGAGAGGCTCCAGTGGTGCCTCAGCCGGGCCCTCCTCCAAGCCTTCCCAGTGACAGGATGAGGGTGCCTCCCTCATGCCCATGATGCCTCCCTTGGGTCCTCCTGTGGGGGCCAGCTCTGCCACTTCCTTTCTGCCTGATCCGCTGTCCGCATGGACAGGTGGGTTCTAGAAGTGGTGGGTCAGGGTCTGCCTTTAGAGTTCGAGCAGTACTCTCCTTGCGAGGCCCGCTCCCTGCAGGAGGACTTGGTTTCCAAGACATGCTGTCAGCTCTCAGGATGACATTAGCCCAGCTCCTTCCAAGGAGATCATGGTTCTCGTCTAGATCCTTCAGAACACCCAGGGTTTGTCTCCAGGTACTTCTTGGTGCAAAAGCAGACTGGAGGCTGGTGCCTATTCTAGACCTGGACAAGTTCCTTAGGTTGCACACCTTCAAGATGGTATCTCTGTCTCAGATCATACCATCTCTAGAGCAAACGTGGTTTTGCTACCTGGATCTTCAGGATGCATTCTTTCATGTCCTGTTCCATCTGTCTGACCGATGGTTCCTCTGCTTCAGAGCCGAGGGAACCCTCTACAGTTCAGGCCATGCCTTTGGCCTCTCCTTGGCCCCATTGTCTTCACGAGTGCATTGCAGTGGTGGCAGCTTACCTGAGGCTCCGAGGGTCTGGGTTTATCCTACCTGGACAGCTGGCTGATCACATGTCCCTCCAGGCAGGAGGTGGAGCGGTCTAGGCACGGGTCCTCCAAACCTGCATCTCCTTTGGCCTCCTGGTCAGTGAGGCCAAGTCAGAACTTGCCCTCGCAAGTGATCAGCTTCATCTGGGCAGACTTGACTCTTGCAGAGCCAGAGCCTGGCTCGCTGCGGACAGGGTGGAAAACTCTCCTCCTATACCGATCATTTGGGTTGGCCAATTACACCCTGCCCTTGATTTCTTGAGTTTGGTGGGCTATGTGGCGGCCTGTACCAGGATGGTCCAGTGGGCCCGCTGGAGAATGTGCTCTCTGCAGTGGGAGATGGACAGCCAGTGATTTCAGCAGAAGGGTTACTTCAACCAGCTGGTCACTGTGATCCAGTGGATGGGAGCGCCATCCAGTGGTTATTAGCCTCAGCACATCTGCAGGAAGGATCCGTTTTCAGCCCAGAGCTGATAGTCCTTCTGATGACCGATGCCTGTCTGTGCTGGGGTGCCCACCTGGGAGAACAGAGTCCTGAGCTCTGGACCCTGAGGAGTCCAGATGCCGCATCAAGCTGCTGGAGCTCTGGGTAGTTTGGCTACAGCTAACTGAATTTGCTCACACATTCGAGTCAGGTGGTCCAAGTCTAGATGGAGAACACCATCACCATATACTGCCTCAACAAACAAGGCGGGATGCATGCCCTGTCTCTGTGCAGGGAAGCTCTCCGTGTCTGGTCCTCGTGCACAGCCTGGAGGCAGATCTCTAGTTGTGGCAGGAGCCTCCAGTCAGCTGGCGGACGCCCTCAGCCGGGTGGGTGAGGCGTCTCATGAGTGGTCCCTCCTCCCAGAGGTAGTTCACAGCCTGTTCTCCCAGTGGGGCACCTTTCAGGTGGACCTTTCACCTCAGGAGAACACAAAGCTTAGACTGTTTTGTGCCCCCTCAGCAGGGAACACTGCAGGAATGCCTTCTCGAGGCCGTGGACTCCAGGCCTTTTCTGTGCTTTCCCTCCATTTCTCTTGATCCACAAGGTGCTGCTCAAGGCCAGGATGGGCAAGGCACAGGTGATCCTGGTGGCTCCAGACTGGCCATGCCAGTTCTGGCACCCGATCTCCTCAGTTTCAGCAGCAGGCTCCTGAAGCATCTTTCCTATGCCTGGACCTGCTTTCCATCAGTCAAGTGAAGGTATTCCATCCGGACCTGCAATCACTGCACCTGACAGTCTAGCTCCTGAGCAGCTAGAGTTCCAGTTTTGGGTCTCTCCGAAACTGTCTTCACTGTGGTGGAGGCTTCTCTGAAGGAGTCGACCAAGCGCTACACCTTCAAATGGAAGAGATTCTCCATTTGGTGTTGGGCAAAGGCTTAGACTCTTGTCCTGTCCACTGGCTAGCATCCTTGTCTACCTTTGGTCCCTCTGTCGGGCCTTCAATGAGCATCCTTAAGATGCACCTGGTAGCCATCTCTACTTACCGGCTTGGGCTGGTCAGCAGTCAACGAGGAGAAGGTTGTCTGGAGCTTTTTCAGGACCTTGACCACATTTTCCCTCCGTGCATGAACCACCACCACCGTGGAGACTTGTTGCTGGCTTTGGCAAAGCTCATGGGCAAACCATTCGAACTGATGCACAAGTGTGAGATATCACACCCAGTGGTAGAGCTGGGGGCTGTGGAGGTGGTTGCCCTCCTGGCTGCCCCAATGCGGTAGTGGTGCCCCACCACCACCATCTTTGTTGACTGTTTAGTACCCATTGTGGAGCCTATGATTAACTGAATGGCCCCTCGGCTCCCAGATGCTCCCAAACCTGTCTTCACCACTGATCACACCTGTTGTGGAAGACCGCTTTCCTGGTGGTTATCACGTCAGTCAGAAGGATGAGTAAGCTCCACATTCTTTCGCTGGAGTCTCTTACCTGGTCTTCCACAGGGACGAGGTTGTCCTGCACCCCAACCCTGAGTTCCTCCTGAGGTTTGTGTCAGAGTTTCACCTTAATCAGTGATTAATCTCCCAGTGAACTATCCAATCACACCTCAGAAGCTGAGCACAGACTCTGTACTTGGACCGCGGTGAGTGCTTGCTTACTACAAGGAGCTCACTGCTGGAGTTCAGGGAGAGGTTCACCAGCTATTTGTCACCTCGCTGTAGCCGCACCTGGCAGACCAGCAGCTTATGCGGATGATTGGCAGGTAGATTGTATCCTGCATCAACCTCTGCTATAGGTTGGCAGGTAGGAGCCTCCTGGAGCGATAAGGGCTCATTCCACCCATCATACCGCTGCCTCGGTGGCTGCTTCCAGGGCGTCCGATCCAGGAAATCTGCAGGGCTGCTACCTGGAGGTCAGCTCAGACCTTCATTTCCCTTACCACATCGACCTTGAGTCATGCTTGGATTCTGGTTTTGGGACCTCAGTTCTCCAATATCTGTTCCTGAAGTAGGGGTGTGCGCCTCCCTCCTCCCGGAGAACTGCTAGGAGTCTGCCAGATAGTGTGGATAGAACAACATGTCCGCGTCGTAGAAAACAGGTTACTCACCTATAATAGTAGATCTTACTTCAAGAGGGCTCTTGCAGTAGGTACTACATATAGGACTGATGCCGGCGGCGTCAGGACCCATGAAACATTTCTAGCTAGCAGTCTCTGGCGGGGGCGCCCCACATCAGGTGACTGATGTCATGCAGCGTCAGTATAAAGGCGGCCCACCATGCCTGCCTTCCAGTTCTTTCCCACCATTAGCTCGTGTCAGTGCCTCGCGGTAAAGTTCAACACTCATCAGCTCTCTCTTGATGGTTTACCGTCTTTTCGATTCTTCGATTAAAATCGTCGGGCATTGATGATTGGCAATGTCGCCTCTCGCCTTCCGAAAGTACAAAATAAGTGCGACTCGTGCACCGCCCAACTCCCGCACAAGGCGAAAGCATTCCAGTGCCTTTTCTGTCTGGGCCCAGATCGTCAGGTGGAGAAGTGCCAGCACTGCCTAAAATTCAACGCTGCCACCCGCGAGACGGAAGTAGCAGTCCCTGGAGGCCCACATACTAAAGAAGAAAATGTCCTCCATGGAGAAGATTAAAAAAGCTCCGGCAGGCGTCCACTTCCCGAAGGCCATCGTAAGAAGAAAGCGAGGAGAAGCAGCGGGTTAGGGCTCCTCATCCACGCGTCTTATTACGGAGTCGCTGTGCAACAGGTAGCGTCCCTCCCACGATAGCTGCAGCAGAGGCTTCAAGGTGGCGTCGACCACCATCTGGCTGCGCGGCAGGCCGCTGGGCACCTCTGAGCTATTGCAGGCCTCCGCTGGTAGTAAAGCCGCCACGTGCGGCGCCTACTGGTTCGAAGAAGCTCCAGGACCAGACGTCTGCTCCTCTGACGCCCGCACGGAGGCGTTCGATAAGTCGCACAACCCTTCCAGGGCTTTTCTGCCTGACAAGGCCACCCTCCTTCGCAACCTGCCTTGGGCGATGGGTCCGATAAGTTGGATGTCTGCTCCTCTGGCGTCTGCCCAGATTCCATTGATAAGTCGGACGTTGGCCTGCCTGGCGCCCGCGGTGGCGGCTGAGCCGATGCGGACCTTCCACGTCCGCCGTTCCCAGCTCCCGTAGCCTTCACTGCCTCAGGGACCCTGGGTCCTAAGCCTGACCCGGGGACTTTTCTCCTCCATCCCTGGGTGATGCGAGGTTCTGCTGCACCCCGTCAGGCCGTCCCCACTAGTCCGACTGACCTGGCGTCGGTTCCTGGACGGGAATGGTCTCTTACGGTAAGTCATTACTTCTGGGAGTTCCCGAAGGTGGCGCTCTAGCATGGCAGTCTCTTCTAGCAGTTCTACACCAGGGACCACCCACACGACCTCACTTCTTGGGCTGTGCCTATAAAAGTGGGTGGTCCCTGGTAGTCTCCGCTCATTTTCCCGCTGGCTTCAGCTCTGATAGCAGCTTACTCTTCTGCCAGCAGTCTATGACTTGGATTGAACCCATAGCTTGGGGTGCCTTGGCTTCATACATGGCACCATATTCCTGTGTTCACCCAAGATCTTTACAATGGATGTTTCCTGTTACAGACTCAGGGTGCTCTGATCAAAGGGCTCTAAAACTTGAGTCCTCTTCTAGAAGCAAAATAGGGAAGAAATACCTTCACCTAAAGTCCTGCCTGTCTGCCCTTCAACGGTCATATCTCCTAAACATGTATCATCAAAAACCATTATTTGTCGACAGGCAATATTCCCTGATCAACGGCAGGCATTTTCATCAAAAGAACATAGAAGTTCAACTTCACATAGAAAGGCACTCCCTCATAGACGGACGTCATTTCTCAGCTCCCTGTCGATGACGGAGGTCCTGTTATTCATCGCCAACCGGCACTCCCTGTTGACGAGAGGACTCCGTAAGACATCCTCATCGAAGAGAACACCTCCTCCATCGACAGACACACTCTACTTTGCTTCCCATTGACAAGACATGCTCCTAAACCTCCATAGTCGATGAGACATGTGTCGTCGACGACAAACTTTCTGTCGTCGACGGAGCATGTCCCTAATGTTCTGTCATCAACGAAGAGCATCCCACCTGCTGACGGAGCACACCAACTTCCCCTCGTCACCTAGAGGTGAGCATTCTACCATCGCCTGTGGATGCATTCACTATCCATCATCAATAAGACACACTACAACATCGATGGGGCATGCTTCTGTTCCTCTTCTGCCACGAGACTGATCCCATCATCGACGAGAGCAGCCCTACATCATAGAACAGAACCTTTACCAGCATATAATACATTTATGAAAGATCCTTATAACAATTTAACCATGAAAACTATGAAATATTAAAAAAAAAAAACTATCAAAAATACTTCAAACAACATGAAGTCTTGCTGTATTCTGACAGTAGCAGTGAGTCCCAACCTTCGAACTGCCCCGGAGAGGAAAGAGTTAACTTTCTATGCCAGGCATGGAATGCTGAGCTCGAGCTCGGATGAGACTCTGTCTGTTGCTGTTTAAACTCAACCCGTCAGATTCTTTACTCCGCCTCACTGAACAGTCGCTTTGGAGATTTCTCCTTCTGCTCGGTTCAATTTGTCGGTTAAAAGTACCGCTTTTCTCGGTTTTGGACCGAATTTAAACCGTAACCTGTCGATTCAGTCTCTGTCTGTGGTATTTGTGAGTACTAGATAGGTTTATATTAATTCTCATTCTGTGTGGAACTTGTAAACAGTTCATCGGTTCGGTTGAACCGATCAAGCTGTTAAAAATCTTTATTTGTACTTTTATGGTGTGGTTATCGGTTCTAAAAAACTGATTTTATTACGCTTTTTCCATGACCTGTGACACGGTCAGGAACCGATAAGAGGGTCTTGCCTGCTGGATTGCCATTAAAAGGGTAAGTTTGGTTAGACTGGCACAATGTCTGAGAAACCCAAAAGAAAAACTGGCCCACTGGGTTTCAACACTGTAGTGTGTGTGGAAGTCTTTGCTAAGGCTGACCCACACCACCTGTGTTTATTGTCTGGAGTTGTAACACCTCAATGCAGACTGCCAGCTTTGTAAGAATTTTCCTGCAGCTTCCTAGAGAAGAGAGTTGGTAGGCTCAGGGAAAGGGAGGCCAAAAAGTCTGCTGAACGGATGGCCAGCCCGGTTCGGGTTCAAACCGAATCAGAAGGAGTGCCCTCTGACCAGGCGAGACTTCTTCGGGCAAAAGGGGAGTGAGTTAAGGCTAAGAGAACTAGAAAAGAAAAATCTGCTGGTGGAGCCAAAACTTTCTCTCAACCGCTGAAGAAATAGCTAAAGCGATAAAATTGTGAAACAAGCTCGTTCCGACCGAACCGCACCATCATCAGGAGGCGCTTGTCTCGACTCGTTCCACCGGTTCAAGATTATATTTAGAGGAATATTATGTACCGGAGGAGGAGGAAGAGAGTATGAGGAAAGTGAATGTGGTTTTGAGCGCCTAGATGTGCCATTGACCGGACATCTCCCAGACAGACCTTCAGTGTCTCCTCCTAGGCTTTCTGAGTCCCTCCCATTTCATGTTTTATAAGAAAGTGGCTGAAACCTCCACCTTCCTATGGAGGAAGCTGTGGATGACCAGGAGAGCCTGACTATGTGGAAATGATGGATATCTCAGAGTCTAGGAGGCTGTCTGTTTCTTACATAAATCTTTTGGGAAACAGACATTTAAGATCTTAAAGACTCCTAATACTATATCTCCTGTGGATAAGAGAATGGACAAGAGGTATACATTGTCAGGCTCAGATCGGAGTTTCTTACACAACAATGCAGCCATGTTGGGAGTAGTGCAGGCTGCAGCCTGTGATAAGGCAAATATTCCTTGGCCACCCCCCCAGACAAGGACTCCAGGAGGATTAATGCCATGGCAAAGAAACAGTACATGGCAGCATCCTTAGGACTCAGACAGGCCTATATGGCCTATACTGCTAGGTATCAGAAATCCAGATGGGACACTGTCATGGCTTTGAGTAGAACAGGTCCTTGGCCAGCTTGCCAAGGAGCTGGAGCAGGTGGCTGAGGTATTGAGGCATCCAAGGTGCAATTCCATGCTGCAGTGGACTCCAATGATGTGTCATCTGGAGTCATGGCTACATCTGTGGCACTCGTAGAATGGCTTGGCTCAGATGTACTAGCCTGTCTGGGATACCCAGACTAAGGCCATGGATTTTCCTGTTGTAGAATAATTCTCTGTTTGGGGAGCAGACAGAGAATTACATGAAGAAATGGACAATATAGGACCACCTATAAGAGTGCACAGGCCACTCCTCAGAGGCAGCACCAGAGGGCAGGCCTTTTCATAGGCCTTTCTACCAAGCCCAGGCCTCCTCTTCTGCCAGTGCTCAGAGGGGGTTCTTTAGAGGGAGAGGCAGAAGGGCACAAGCAGACCTGCTCCCACCCTTCAGCCTAAAACCCTGCCAAGCAGGCACCCTGATGGGATTGCCAGGCGATTCTCACTACCTGTAGGGCAGGCTGGCTTACTTTGTCCAGGACTGGAAGTCTCTAACATCAGACAAGTGGGTCCTGGAAGTAGTAAGCCAGGGATTGGTTCTCAGCTTCAAAAATTTCCAAAGCTGAGAGCCAGATCCTTTCCACCTGCAAATCCTTCAGAGGCACTCTGCCCTAAAGGCAGAGGTCTTTCCTCCTGGCTCTAGAGCTGTGGAAAGGGTTCGCCTACACCAGGGCAAGGGTTGTACTCCAGGTACTTCCTTACCCCAAAAGACAGGAGAATGGCAGCCCATCCTGGATCTCAGATACTTAAACAAGCACCTTTAAAACCAAAATTCAAAATGGTGACTCTGGGAATTATTCTACCTCTCTAAGGGCAGGGACTGGCTAGTGTCCCTGGACCTCAAGGATGCCTACTTCCATATTCTCATCAGAAGCTCCCATCGAAAGTATCTCAGGTTCGAGCTGCCCTCAGGCCATTACCAGTTCAGAGCAATGCCCTTCGGTCTAACCTTTGCTCCAAGGGTATTCACAAAATGCCTGGAGTAGTAGTTGCTTCTCTGAGAAGGCAAAGAATTACTATCTTCCCATATCTGGACGACTGGCTCATAGTAGGCCAGTCCCCAGACCAAGTCAAGTTACACCTTACAGATAACTCAGCAACTGCTCACCTCTTTGGGTTTCCTTCTGAATCTTTCAAAGTCAGTTCTAGAGCCTGTTCAGCTCCTCACCTTCATAGGCTCAGAGCTAGACACAGAAAAGGCTAGAGCTTTCCTTCCCTGGACAGGGCAAGGACCCTATCTCTCTGGCCTCCTCATTCACCCTGCAGGTGTCTCGACCAGCAAGGCATTTTCTACAGCTCCTGGGGCACATGGCTGCTTCCACGGCAGTGGTGCAGGGAGCAAGATTTCAGATGAGGGACATTCAGTTCCATTTGAGAGCCTTTTGGTCTCAAAGGAAGGACCCTCTGACCAAATTGATCCCAGTGACTCGAACCCTGATCCAGGCCTTACAATGGTGGCAGGATCAGAACAATCTAGGGCAGGGACTTCCTTGTCACTCAGTCCCTCCTTAATCCTTACTACAGATGCCTCCCTCTTGGGGTGGGGGCTCATTTGGGCGACCTGACTACCCAGGGTTGTGGTCCCCTCAGGAATCTCTGCTTCACATCAATCTGTTGGAACTCAGAGCAGTATTTCTAGCACTTCAGGCTTTTTCCAAATCTGTTCAGAACAGACAATACCACCACGATGTGGTACATCAACAAGCAAGGAGGCACTCGGTCTACAGGCCTTGTGCACAAAGCAATGAAGTTGTGATCTCTGGCTTATTCTCTGACACCTCCTCACAGCAGTACTCCTCCCAGGCAAGGACAATGTCCTGGCAGATGCTCTCAGCAGGATATCTCAGGGCCATCGCGGTGGTCACTGGATCTCCTGGTTTTGGAGGTGATATTCTCCAGATGGGGCACCCCATAGATAGATCTCTTTGCAGCCCGGACAATCACCAACTTCCCTTTTTGCTGCAGGCCCCCAGTGTTGGGCCAGTCCCCTGGATGCCTTAGTTATCAGTTGGAAAGGGAAGTTCCTATGGTTTTCCCTTCCTCTCCTGTTCAGTGCTAGTCAAAATCAGGTCTCAACCCTGCAAAGTGATCCTGATTGCTCCAGACTGGGCCAGACAGCCCTGGTATCCACTCCTGTTGTCCTTAACAGTCCATCTTCCCCTGTCTCTTCCCAGGAATTACAGCCTGTTAACCTGTGCTCAGGGAGGGTTTGGTACCAAATCTCTCAATCTCAAGGCCTGGCTCTTGAAGAGTTAGAGTTTGCTGATTTACACCTCTCCCAAGGTGTAATGGATATTCTGAAGGCTTCTAGGAAACCTTCCACCAGGACTACTTATAATTCCAAGTGGAAAAGATTTTCCATATGGTGCTCTGGAAGGCATATTTCCCAGAGTCTGCTGATCTGCCCACAGTCCTTGATTATATGGTTAATTTGAATAGCTTAGGGCTTAGACCAGCTACACTTAAGGTGCATCTGGCAGCTGTTTCTGCTTTAATTTCAGCAGGTAAGCCCTCTTCTCTTTCAGCTCACCCTATATTCTCCAAATTTTTTAGGGGATTGCTTCATACCAACCCTCCATTCAGCGACCCTGCCCTGCTTGGGACCATAATATTTGCATTACTCAGCTTATGCAACCCCTTTTGAGCCTTTGTCTTCAGCAGAGCTTAAATACTTGACTTGAAAGCGGTGTTCTGGTAGCCATCATTGGCCAGACATAGGTGAGTTACAAGCCTTGTCAGTGGAGCCTGATTTTATCTCCTTCCACAGAGATAAGGTGGTCCTCAGGACTAACAGGAAGTTTTTGCCTAAGGTGGTTTCAGATTTCCACCTTAACCAATCTGTCTCTTTCTGTGTACTTCACTGACCATTCCTCCTCTGGTGAGAGGAGGCTGCACAGTTTAGATGTGAAAAGAGCCCTTAGCTACTACATAGAACGTACTCAAGGTTCACAGGTTTGACTCCTCCAACTGTTCCTCACTTATGGTGAGGTTGGTAAGGAAACCTGCCACCAAAAGATCCATTGCCAGGTGGATTGTCTCTTGTATCCAATTTTGTTATGAAAAACTGGGTAAGGTTCCACCTCAGGCCTGAGGGCTCACTCTACCAGAGGTATTGCTGCTTCCTGGCTGCTGCCAGGATATCCCTGTTCTAGAGATATGTCAGGCAGCTACCTGGAAAACAGTTCACACTTTTACCAAGCATTACCCTTGATATCCAGGCTAGAGTGATGCTCGGTTTGGCACAGCTGTGCTTCAAAGCCTATTTCCTAAGTAGGTTCTGCCCTCCTCCATGGAGGTACTGCTTAGTAGTCTCCACTGTCAGAATACAGCAAGACTTCATGTTGTTTGAAGAAAAATTACTCACCTTTGTAATGTTGTTTCTTTTAATGGAGTCTTGCTATATTCCTGACTTCCCTCTCAGAACCTCTGTTTTGGGATGTGGGTGGGCAGTGGCAGTGTTGGCACTCAGTAGGTGCCCACCTTGTTGTTTTCACCCCTTTCTTGGGTGAGTGGGTGTTGTGTTTTTCATTTTTGGGTCTAATGACTTGATGCTTTGTTTTGGGACCAAAAATCAGTTTTTATGTTTAGTAGCCAGTTGGCTAGTGTAGGTTTATAGCTTCCACACAGGACCTTAGTGAGTTTAGCATGTAAAGATCTGACGGTGTGAGTTTAAACAGCAACAGACAGAGTCTCAACTGAGCTTGAGCTCAGCTGCCCATGCCTGGCATGGAAAGTTAACTCTTTCATCTCGGGCAGTTCGGTTGGGACTCTCTGCTGCTGTCAGAATACAGCAAGACTCCATTAGAAGAAACAACATTACTAAGGTAAGTAATTTTTTCTTATGGGGCTGCATCACCACAAAATAAAAGAATCATACACTGTGGAACGCAGAGGCAAACCAGCCTCATTTGCACTCATGCATGGTGCTCGGAAACCAGTCCATGATGAACAAAACTCTCAGATGTACTGGATCACATTATCAGGAGGCACAAATTGATCCTTCGACTCCAAGTACACTGGGCTCAGAACCCGCTTACATGGCAATTCCGTCTTCACAAATGCCAACTATAGAAGAAATTGTAAATAAAGTGTTGAATTCTATAGGTTTTGATTATACACCACTCCATTACAAAACCCTAAATCACAGATCATGCCTCCGCCTCCATCAAAACAGGCACGCACAGAGCCAGAACGCTTCCACTTCTACCTCCTCAGGAATATTCTGAGGAATATTTGTCAGATTCTCATATAATTTTGGAACCTTCCAAAGGCACAAATTATAATGGTTCCCCTACCAGAAGAGGGCCTGAGTCCCCATATTCTATACTGTCATACTGGGATGAAGAAATATTACAACCACTAAAGGTCATTTCCCACCGAATGTCCCTCATTCCCAGAAATGATGTTACAAATACAAAAACAATGGGGTTTACCACAACAGAACAAGATAGATTAAGTAACGATATGGCTGAATATCTTGACATTCTGAAGAACCTAACTGGGCAGTCCTTCCTTTATACCAACGCTCAGAAATGCGATTACTGAAGCATGGAGTCAACTCATAGCTGCACAGGAGCTACCTAGAAAAGCACACAGGCTTTATCAGGCTCCTGTTGATTATCAATATTTAACAAATATTCCCACTGCAGATTCTGTGGTTATGGCATCCTCACAACGCACTGGCAAATCTAAACATACAAGTACAGTACCTCCGAAAAATACTCTAAATGTTTTGATTATAGGGAAGAAAGTGTTTGCTCGAAACACATTAAATATTAGAATACTTAACTATATCGGACATATGCTGAAATTCCAGCGTACGGTGGACAGCCTGCTGGAAACATAAGTAAACTACCTACATCTCCTGAAAAGAGCAACTCACAGCAATGATAAACACACTTACTTCTCTCTCGACATTTATCAAGATCAGGATACGACATTGCCAACACTTCAGCTAGAGCCTCTGCAGTCAGTATTCTTGTACACCATCAGGCATGGCTCTGACTCTCTGGGCTAGCACCTGATATTCAACATGAAGTGGCTAATGCCCTTTTCCTGGTGACCATCTCTTTGGTCCAGGGGCACAAACGATACTGGGCAATCTGCAAGCCTCAGGCAGACAATTAAAACAGTACAATATATGTAGCACAACCTACGTCCTCAGTATTATTCATATAAAACTGGAAATTACTATAACCAGAGAGGAAACTTCAGAGGCAAAGAATGAATGACAAGGAACACATCTAAACTGACCCATGGCTGCCCTCCGGACGTCTGGGTGCCTCTTCCTCTCATTAAAAACTTTGAGACTATGCTCGGTCTCCTCTTCTAGGTCTCGAAGACCTTTTGTGGGCTTCGATTTGAAATTATACTGAAGCCTTTCCCATGAGGTTTTATACATCTTGCCACTTTTGAGGTATCGCTTTTACAGGCCATTATGGTCATTCCATCAGGATGCTTCTCTGCCTGTTATGTGCCGGACTCTTGTGTCCTCCCATGAACAGGACCTGGTCCTATTCACATGCTGAGAAATAATCGCTATATACTGATAATATTATAATATGGATCAAAAAAAAAAACTGGAATCCATTATGAAATACATTGTTTCATCTCACAGTGTCTGCTACTTAAGTAGCCTATTTATGCCTAAATAGATACATTTCTGTAATGACTTGACAGACATGGCAAAAATGAAAAATAA
Source organism: Neoceratodus forsteri (assembly GCA_016271365.2). Lineage (NCBI taxonomy): Eukaryota > Metazoa > Chordata > Ceratodontiformes > Ceratodontidae > Neoceratodus > Neoceratodus forsteri. The sequence goes on from CM028137.1 coordinate 573,510,934, forward strand.
AACCTGTACTAACTTGCTACATTGTAGCACTACAAATAAATATATTTGGGTTACTGTGCAAACTCATAACCCAATATACTTTGACGTATACTGTTTTTTTTTTCCAGTGCATGCCACTGAGACCTATCAATTACTCCATTATACGGCTGAATTTCTTCTGATTTATTACAGTATCTGATATGCAAACAATGCCCAATAATAGCCAGTCTGGCTTGTCTTTCAGCCATAATCCTATAATGAATACTGTAATGGAGTACTTAGATAGAATACAAAATTTCTTTATATGCTGATATATTGCTCTCAGCTCTTATCAGTCCTAAGACCACATTATATGTATGGCAGAATGTCATATCTGGCCACCCACTATTATGTAACTGTTGGGAATCTCCCAGAAGTAATGACTTACTGCAGGAATCGAGACTTATCTCTAATGTGGATGAGTGCACGGTCATGCACTTTGGCAGAAATAATGCAGGGGCCACATATAGGTTAAATGGAAAGATATTAAGGGAAGTCAAAGATTAAAGAGATCTGGGAGTTAGGGTCTCTAACGACCTAAAATTTAAGCAACACTGTAGGCTGGTGATTAAGAAAGTAGGTAATATTTTGAGTTGCATATTTAGGCACATCAAGAGTAGAGTGAGGGAGGTCTTACTGCCTTTGTATGGGTCACTGGTGTGGCACACATGGAATATGGCACACAGTTTTGGTCCCCAGGTTACAAAGGGGAGATAGTGGCATTGGAGAGAGTTCAGAAAAGGGCTACAAGAATGATCGATAGTGTACAAGGTGGGAAATATCAGGATAGGCTGACCAAATTGGGGCTGTATACTTTGGAATACCGAAGGTTCATGGGGTGACATGTGCATGGTGTTTAAGGCCCTTACAGATATTAACCTGAGGGAGCAGCTAAGACTAAGCTACAGGGACAGCCATATCTGACTAGAGCACATCCATGGCAGTTCACAAGAGAGAGTATAGGACCACGAAAGAAAGCATTGGTTCAGTATCAGAGTGGTGACAGTTTGGAATAGTCTGCGATGTGGTGGTATCAAGTAGCTCTATGCAGGCTTTTAAAATAAATTTGGACCGATACCTGATAGGAAGAAACCTTGTGGGTTATCAGTAATTTCCAGAGGCAAGTTATATGGACAATATTAAGTCTTAGCTCAGCACAAACCTATGTAAGAGACCATTCCGTGGTAGATAGATCAGTTACACAAAGACTTTTGCGTAACAGTAGATCTTTAGTAATGTCTCTTGCGGTAAGTAACTCTCCCCTCCGACCGTCTGCCATTCTGTAAGAGGGAAAATTATGTAGGGTCGGAGACTTTGGTACCGGTTCCCTCTGTCCTCGCCTTCACAGATGAAACCGTGGGGAACGGAGACTACCAGGGACCACCCACTTTATAGGCACAGCCCAGGAAGTGAGGTTGTGTGGGTGGTCCCCGTGTGTGGCGACTGCTAGAAGAGACTAGCTGCTAGAGCGCCACCTATCGGAACTCCCAGAAGTAATGACTTACTGCAAGAGACATTCCTAGATCTACTGTTAACCGCGAAAGTCTTTACGTAACTGATCTTCTAGGAGTGGTAAATGTTCATCTAGATGGACCCACCCGATGACCTCTGGCTTTGGCGCATAACACTGCTTCCAGCAGGCAAGATCTCTGGCATCATGGGGCGGAGCTGAGAGAGTTACCAGCTGGGTGAGTGGGAGGAGCCAGCTTGAAGAGTTTCTGGCACATCTTAAAGGGAACGACACTGCCAGATATGGATGAACATCATGCCACTCCTAGAACTGCTGTTACAGGTGAGTAATCTGTGTTTTTTTTTTTTGGTACCAGTCTTGTCTGGCCCAACAGGGATGTCTGGTTAGCTAGCAGCTTCCTTTTTATTGAAATTCAGAACATTACAGTTTTCTAATACCCCAAAAGCAACAACAGTGCTTACATACAGTCCAAGATGCATCTTGTTTGATTATACAGAAAATACAGTATTAAGAGAATATAACTATTAAAATCACCAGAACAGAATACATTTTAACAAATTGGATACATAGCTCTAACACATGCATTTTGAAAGAAAAAAGAAAAAAATCCTAATGTTTCCCTTATGTCTTTGTAGGAGAAAAAGGAGGAGCCAGTAGCATGAAACAATTTTATAAGAAAAATAATTCCTAAAGGTGATAAAACAGTGCCTAAAATAGACAAGAAATGCACCAAAATTAAAAGGAAAGGAGAGGGAGAGACAGTTCCTCACCTGTAATAGTAGCTCTTACTTGAGAGTTCGCTCTTGCAGCAGGTCACACATATAGGATTGTAGCCAGCCGGGCGTGCAGGATTCATGAAAACTTCAAACCTGCAGTGCGCGTGATCGCCCCCACGCCCCACGTGGTATAAGAGGCAGCAATCCCAGTGCCCCAGTTCTTTTCCCGCCATCAAAAGTGTGTTCATATGCTCCACGGCTCCACTTTATGCCAGTTTGATCGCTTTATTAATCCTCTCGTTTTTTCGCGACATTCCATTTTTCTTCTTGACTACACTGTTCTGCATTTCTTCTTCCCGTGTAGACACACGAGTAAGTGCGCTTGGAGAAAACAGGCGGCCGCCAAGGATGACCCACGTGGCCTGCTTGTTGTGTCTGGGCCCAGACCACGCACCCAGTCCTGCCATTTCTGCCAGGCCTTCAACAGTCGTAGACGTGCATCCATCAATGGAAGTCCCTTCAGGACTTTCTCGCCTAGCAGCAGTTGGCCAATATGCTGAGGGGTTCCTGCCAAGCGGAATCTTGCCACCATCCTTACAAGAGCTCTGAAAAACAACACTCTTCCAAATCTAAAGACGGCAAGGAGAAGGAAAAATAAAGGGAGATATTCCTCTCCAGATCTAGATCCTCCAGATTGCAGTCTGCTTCCTGATCTGTTTCATCAGGCCATGGTTCCTAGCTGACAGTGGTTAAAACCCGGTCACTTCTGGAGGATCAGGCACTAAGGAGAAGTTGCCGGGGCCCCTCTGGTCCGAAGCGCCATTCAATTAAAATTCGCCTTCAGCACAGACTTAAGGCAGATCACTGGTCCCAGGTAAGACTCCTCATGTCTCCCAGTTGGCCCTCTTCATGTAGTGCTGACTCCCCGGACAAGTCCTCGGGCTCTTTCACAGGGAAGTCTTCCTCCCTCCAAACCAAGCCCAGAAGTCAAAGGGGTGCCTATACTGACCTCTGACCAGTGCCACCTGAAAACACAAGCCCGCGCCAAAACACCACCGACATCTGTCCTCAGATGGTTCCTCCAACACTCCTGAACACCTGCCCCTCAGCCAGATTTCAACCCCCCCCCTCCCATCGGACGTCTGGGCGGGCGACACCCGGCGCTTGAGGACCCGACACCGGACCCCGTGGTACCCTTTGGCTCTGGACGTTGGTCGTGATGCACTGTCGCCACCTCCTGTCTGCCCACTGACGCTGGATTAGCCCAATGTCGGTGCCGGCAATGCCTCAGACCCGCCACTGGAGCCACCTACAGGTTCCCTGAAATTGAACCTTTCCCAGGTGAAAGACCTGATCTTCCTGGACATAAAGTAGTCTCCACTCATTCACACTGATGGGATCAGCGCCGGAAGTTCTAAGACCAGCGGTAGCAAACTTTTTGCAAGAGGGCGGGCGCAGAGATGGAGCAGAGAGGGAGGCGGTGCCTCGAGCCTCTGCTCATGCAGCAGTGACTGTCTTGGCGTTGACCCTCCAACACGCCTCCGTTCCTTTTTTCCCATGCGTCGAGTGAGCTTCAGTATTGGCGTTGCTTGCCGGCTGGGTGTCAAGCTTCAAACTAGCAGCAATGTCCAGTGGTAGAGGGATGGCGATTCCCCAAAAGCATAAAGAAAATGGTCGCGCACTCTGCACCATTCGTCCTCGACTCTTCTTCGCCCACAGGTCCAAAAGAGAAGGCATCACTCGAGGTCGCCTTCTGGTATGTCTGCGCGCTCGACGATCAGTTATTGGGGTCAGATGTCTGTCTGCTCCTCCGAGTCGCAGGTATCTGTCTCCGTGACCGATCTCTTCGACATCGGGCCCTTCCCACCTTTGGAGGGCTTCGGTGAGCAGTTTCATCAGTGGGTTGCTCTTATGGAGCAGTGGGCTCGGAGTTGGTTCAGCTGCCTGGCCAGGCTCACTCAGGCTCCCGGGCGCTTCGAGGGATAGGGTAGGGCGGTTGGATCTCCCTAGTGGCGCGCCCTCTTTGGTGCCCGTCGACTCCAGCGCTCCAGGTGTTTTCCCTTCCCATGGAGCAAGGGCGCAGGGTGCCACATCATGCCTCTATTTCCTGGTATTCTCCTATTTTTCTTCAAATTGCAGTTTCGGAGCCCTGGATTGCTTTCGCGTCATTGGTTCTCTTCTGCTACTGCCTTCGTGCTGATGTACCTCTTGGCATCTCCTGGCATCTTGTGTTATCGGCACTGTCCTCGGCACCATTAGGTTGTTGGCGCGCCTTCTGTGCCATGGTCTCTGTCGGCGCCCATGTGCTGGGCTGCTTCAGATAGTGCCGACTTCCTTGCCTTCTGCACCATGTTCCTCTTCGCGCCAGGCTTGGTGTGTCATCATCCAGTCTTCAGAGCTTCTCGATCTCGATTCCTTCCCTCTAATTTCCTACTGACTTGCCCTCCTTTCCTGTCCATGCAGTCCCTCCTGGGCTGTCAGGAGATGATATTGAGCCTGATCCAGACCTTCGGCTGGGTGATGATGTTGAAGGAGCAGGAATTAATCCGGTTGCAGAGCCTGTGGTTGAAGACCTGTGATTTAAGTCTCTACGGAAAATTTTAATTCTGCTTTCTCTCTTCAGACTACAGATCGATCCTGGGAAGCTCTTAAGACTCCAGTACCTTCATGTCCTGGATATTCCTATGGATTAACTCCCCAGTACAACCATTCTTTGAGACGCTCTCTGACAGTATGGAATAATCCGCTCTCATTCCTTCTGTGGCAAAGTCCATAGACGGAAGTATGCTGCTCTCAAGGATCGACCCATTTTGGCCTCCCAGGCCTTTGACGGACCCTGTTGTAGTCCTGGCAGAGAATAAGGCCGTTCTTCCTCAGGCATCTACAGCCCCGCCTATAAACAAAGAATCTGCAAGATAGACACCTTAGGTAAGAGGGCCTTTGCTGCCTCTATCCTGGGTATGCATATTGCCAGCTACTAGGCTATTTCTCTCAATATGAGTATGTTCTGTGAGATTCACGCAAACAGATGGTGGAAGCTCTGTCCAGTCGGACACTAGTTCAGACCATAACCAGGGGTATCACGTCCAACAACCAGCAGGTTAAAGCAGCTATGGACACTTCGATACTGTTTCCCAAAGGCGGCGTGGTCATTTGTACCAGTCGTCACTCCTGGCTATGCACTCGGTTTCACAAATGATGCCCAACAGCAGGTCATGGCGTTACCTTTGACGTGTATGTATCTGTTCGACCTCAAGTAGAGCAAGCTCTGGAGGCCACACAGAAGACTAGGTCAGCCATTAAAACAGCTCGACCACTCCCACCCCTTCTTGGGGGTTGTTAACACGTCAGTTTCACAACCATCAGTCCTTTTGGGAAAGGCAGGGAGTTTTAACAAAAACCAAGTCCCCCAGTCTCAAAAGAAAACACAACAGAAGGCACAAGGCCCAAAGCGTCCAGTGCCACCTTCTGAGTTTCTGGCCCAGGTCCCAACTTAACTGCCTGAGGGGCTCTTCCTCAGCGGTGGGAGGATGTCTGACTCAGTTCTACAACCAGTGGAAGTCAGTAACATCAGACAAATGGGTCCTCGGATAATCCAGCGAGTACCCTCATCCTTCCAGAAACCCTCCGGATCGCCCCTAAACGACAGCCAGGCTGTCAACAACACAGTCAGACCTTCTTGCCTCAGAGATACAAGGCCTTCTGAACAACAGGGCAGTAGAAATAGTTCGCTGGATCAACGAAACACAGGTTTCTACTCCCATTACTTCTTGGTCCTGAAAAGACCGGTGGCATACTCCATTCTGGACCTCAGAAAGTTGAACAAGTTTCTTCTCATGAAAAGTTCAAGATGATATCGCTAGGGACCCTGTTACCCTTGCTTTATCAACACGATTGGCTAGCTTCCCTTGACATGCAGGATGCTTACCAACATATTCCTATACACCCAAAGCACCACAAATACCTAAGGTTTGTAGCACTGGGCCAACATTATCAGTTCAGAGTGCTGCCCTTTGGCTATCCTCGGCACCACAAGTTTTACAAAGTGTTGTGCAATTCGCGGGAAAGCATCTCAGAAAAATCAAAATACAAGTGTTCCCATATCTGGATGACTGGATTCTAGCAAGTCTTTCCAGGCAAGGAACTATCGATGCCTGTACGGCCTCAGACTTTCTCCATCCATGGGAGTCCTGCTGAATCTCAAGAAATCGCAGTTGCAGCCCTCCCAGAAGCTCCTTTTTATAGGAACTCTTCTGGACACCACCTGTCTGAAAGCTTTTCTTCCAGAGGACAGAAAGAGCGATATCCTACAGATGGCCCGATACATCGGAGAGAACAGCTCAGTTCAAGCTATCTCGATGCAACGGATGCTGGGTCTCGTGGCATCCACGGTGTTCACTGTACCCTTAGCATGTCTCCACATGAGAACCTCTCAGTGGATGCTCAGTACTCAGTGGTCCCCAACCATCACACTCAGTCCTTTCTCATCAAGGTGACAGAACCTCTGAAGAGGTCACTCACCCGGTGGTGCATAATAGGACAACCTTCTGGAAGGTATCCCTTGCTCACCTGGATCATCAGATTTACATTACCATGGACGCTCCCTGACGGGTGAGGAGCCACTGTCAGAATCTCCACACCCAAGGTACGTGGACCTCGACGAGTCCCAACTCACAAAATGTCCTAGAAATGAGAGCAGTCCTTTATGCAGTCCGGGCTTTGAAGGATATTCTCTGTCACGAGAACATTTTCCTTCAAATGGACAACAAAGTAGTAATGTATTACGTCAACAAGCAGGCGGTGCACACTCTTACCCTTTATGCAGGAAGCGATGAGAGTGTGGGAATGGTGCCTGTACCACAAGCTCTAATTCAGGTGGTCTACCAGGAGTGCAGAACGAACTGGCAGACCGCCTCAGCAGAACAGAGACGGATCCTCACGAGTGGTCTCGACTCACCCGTAGTTCAGTCACTATTCGCAGAGTGGGAACTCCAGACCTGGACCTTTTGCAACCCCACTCAACACAAAACTGTCTCTCTTCTGCTCCAGAAATCCAGGGCCTGGCATTTTCTGTCCGGGTGTGTTTAGGCTGCAGTGGACAAAGCGCTTTCTGTTTGCCTTTCCTCCTCTTGGGTATTTCTCAAATTCAAGTCCCAGAGGGACAAAATGATCCTCATTGCTCCTTCTGGCCTTGACAGATATGGTTTCATTACTCAACAGTATGTCAGAAACCCTCCGAAGCCTTCCCTTCAGACGAACCTTCTGACCCAGGGGCCTGAGGTCCATCCCAATCTGAGGTCATTCACCTTCATGCTTGGCTCCTGAAGAGATAGAGGTGAACAGGTTCAATGTCTCTGAGAGTTTCAGATATTCTTTTGGCTGCACTAAGCCAGCCACCAGAAAAACTTACACAGCCAAATGGAGCGTTTTTCTCTCTGGTGTGCAAAATCCTCTTTGAACTTTTTCCTGCCCACCAATAAAGTTCTAAAGTAACGTTTAGACTTCTCAAATTCAAGTCTGCAATACTCTACAGTCAAAGTTCACCTTTGTGCTATTTCAGCTTATGAGTCAGTACTTTCCTTGTCACTGGCTCAGTTACCTGTAGTTAAGAGGTTTCTTAGGGTATTCTGAGTACCAGACCTCTATCAGGCGTCCAGTTGCAGCCTGGGACATTAATCTTGTGCTAGACATGCTCACCGAAAGCCTTTCAAACCTCTAGCTACCTGTGAGCTGAAATTTCTCACTTGAAAACGATTTTCCTGGTGGTCAAGCTCGGCCCGCAGGGTTTCTGAAATACATGCATTGGTCACAGACCTCCAGATACTGTATTTCATAAGGACAGAGTAGTTCTTAGGACCCATCCTAAGTTTCTCCCTAAGGTTGTTTCAGAATTCCATCTAAACCAACCTTTGGTCCTACCTACTTACTTTGCAAACTTCCAAAATGAAGGAGAGTGTACCCTTCATTCTTTAGATGTCAGAAGAGGTCTGCATTTCTGTTTGGATAGAACAAAAGAAATTCTCAAAGCTCAACAACTGTTTGTTTCCTTCAGCGAGATCTGGCTGGGTCAGGCTGTCGCTATCAGATGCATTCGGCATGGCTGGTGGCATGCCTGCCACTATTATTCCATGGCACAAGTTAAGCTGGAGGGCAGTGTGCGCTCACTCTACTAGATCAGTTGCAGCATCTCTGGGAAATCTGCAATGTGCCCATTGCAGACATTTGCAGTCTGCGGCTACCTGGAGCTCAGTGCATACTTTACGTCAAGCACTGTGCCCTGGATGTCCATGCCAGGCCACATCTTTCGTTTGGCAGGACTATCCTTAACAGACTTCTGTTCTAAATTTGTGAGCTCTTGGTTTCTTCTGCCACCTCTCGGCGTATTATTAGCTCGGTACTCTCCCATCAGTGAGAATGAGTGGTGGAGACTCTGTCCAGGAAGATATCTCCACTACTCATTCACACTTCCACCATCCCCAAGCTCACCTCTGTTGTTTGTCTTCGCTCCTCAGTCTTTGGGCTGTGAAGACTTCTTTGTTAACCCTTCTTATCTGGTCGTTTGGACTATCTTATGTCCATTTTTGTTAGGCTATCCTTCTAGATTAATTCGCTGCACCTCCTGGGAAAAAAAAGGTACTGAAGAGGCGGTTGGAGTGTCTGCCAGATATTAATTGCTGCACAAGTAGAGGCTGTGGCGCTTCCTCGTGGCTCCATCTCTGGCGCTGGCTCTCTTGCAAAGTTTCACTCGCTGGGTCTAGAGCCCCGCGAGATCCCATCAGTGTGAATGAGTGATACTGGCCCAAGAAGATGAAAAATTAAGCTAGGTACGTAATTTCCATTTCTCCTACTGGTGGGAGACCATCAGGACTGACATCCTTTCACTGAAGCCTCAGCCGGACATGGCGGTGGAACAGGACTTGGAGCAGAATCTGGACAAGGGTGATCACCCTCCATCCCCAGACCTAAACTTAGCCCCCACCTCCCTCTGTGGAAGATCAGGACAAGGATCCTACTCCTCTGAGAGACCAAAGAAGACAGCGCAAAAAGAAGCACCACAGATCTAGATCGAGGAGCCCCAGCTTTTCTAGCTCTTCAAGTGGGCACCGACAAAACGCAGGAGACACGGGTCTCCCTCAGTCTCCTCATCCAACTATTATCATTCGTCGGACTCTTCCAGTTCACTCTTTGAGGATTCACCCCAGGGATCCCAAGACACTCTCAGATCACCTCCAGACGACCCATCCTTCATAGATGTAATGCGTCACATTCAAACTAACATGGGCTGGGACACGGAGAACCTGGACCCGGAGTATATGCGCTCACAAAATTCCTCAGACTAAAGGACCCAAAACCGCAGTTATCTCTCCCCAAATGGTTGACACCTTTGAGGATGTTACTTGGGCAACCTGGTGACACCCTCACTCATCTCTGACTGTCCCAAAGAAGCGGACCATTTGTAGAGGCACCAAGGAGCACCCCTTTTGGCTGAGCAACCCGCCGCTGACTCAGTGGTCATCTCAGTGGCTCATGACCGTTCAGAAGTCCAAACATCTGAGCAGCTGGATTCCATGGGCAGAAAGGTGTACTCATCTGCCACTTGCAGTATCAGGAGTCTCAACTTCCTGACCTTCATGGTCAATTCCAGAACGCCCTTTGGGAACAAGGATTCAACATTTTGCAGGGTATGCCTGACTGCCCCCAGAGAGCAGAACTTGCCAAACTGTTAAAACTGGGTCAGACATAGCACGCATGTGCTATGATCTGCCTATGACTTTGCAGACACAGCAGCAAGGGTGGCCACCACGGGCATTTGTTTACATCGCCATTCCTGGCTTTGGGTTTCCAGGTTCGCTCGGATGTCCAGTCCAACATTCTGGATGCAACCTTCAGAGGCTCTGTCCTCTTTGGTGAGGACACAGAAAACCATTAACAGACTACAGGACTGTGGTAAGGCTGTCTGCACTGTACAGTACATGTACTGCTTGAAGAGAACAGTTCGCCAGAATCTTATTTTCTTGGCGAGGCCAGCAGCACCATCAACAACCCGTTATCAGCAACAACCACCTCAGCAGGGAGGCTACAGTCAGCGAGGTGGCCACAGGGGATTTGCTGGACCCACCTCTCGTCAGACTAAATCCTCCCAACCCTCCTTTCTGCCCTCCCACTGCCTGATGCCCCATGCTACCCACCTCCCCAGGCGTCTTGTTGGGGAGGAGGTAAACCATTTTCTCTATCACGGAGGCTTGAAGCGCGACCTCAACTAACCGGTCCTCGAACTTGTAGAGAATGGGCATTCTATAGAGTTAGTCAGCATTCCACGGACAGGCCCCAGCACCCATCCTGTCACTTCAGGGAGCACGCAGGTCTGATTCAGCAAGACATCCATGCCCTGTTCTCCAGGAAGGCCATAGAGGCTGTCCCCAAGCCAATGGGAACAGGGTTCTAGCTCTCTCTCTGTCTCTCTTTCCTGGTCCCGAAGAAGTCAGGAGACTTGAGGCCAATTCTCAGCCTCAGTGACCACAATCAGTCTGTCAAATGCAAAAGTACCATATGGTCACTCTGAAGAGCCTGCTTCCCATGGTCCACCAGGGTGACTGGCTAGCATCTCTGGACATGCAGGACACTTACCTCCACATCCAGATAGCAAAACACCACAAGAAAGACCTCTGGTTCGCTTTCCAGGGCAGGCATTTCAGTTCAGGACATTGCCCTTTCGCCTCTCCACAGCTCGAGGGTGTTCACGAAGTGTCTCATGTGATGGCTGCAGGGGACACTACGTGTTCCCATTCTTGACGATTGGCTTCTCACGGCACAGTCGAAAGAACACCTTCATACTGCCATTCAGGACAATTGCACTCTCTTCGGTCTGGGGATCACAATCAGTACGAGTGAAGTCATCCCTCAGTCCCTCTTGCTCTGTGCCATTCATAGGGACCCTTCGACACGGTCAGGAAGGGCCTTCCTGCCAGCTGGACAGGGTAGATTGCTTTTGGGCCCTAGCTGGCCAAATATGTTCAGCCTCCTCAGTACAGGACAGGTTTCTGCTCGGCTGCTGGGCCACATGGCAGCGTCTGTTACCACAGTCCCTTCAGCAAGGCTCGGATGAGGACATTCCAGTAGTCCCTTTGGGTCCAGTGGGACCAGAGATGGGATGACCTGGACCTACCAGTCTCCATCACACAGCCTGTTCATCTGGAGCTATCTTGGTGGATGGCGTCTCCCGTCTTGTTGGAAGGATTCAATTCCAGAAGGCTGCTCCGACTAGGTTCTTGCATCGGACGCATCAAACATGGGATGGGGTGCACACCTAGGTGTTCACAAGACTCAAGGATCCTGGTCTCGACAGGAGTCCCTGCTCGACATATTAGAGATGAGAGCGTTCTCTATGCTCTCAGGCCTTGAACACGGTGCTCCAACCAGGACACTTCCTCATTCAGACGGACAACATGTGGGTGGTGTTTTAGATCAACAAACAGAGGCACACACTCGTATCCCTCTGCAGGGAAGCCATGAGAGTGTGGGAATGGACCGTAGTCCATCAGATCTCCATCTCGGCGGGCCATGTCCCAGGAGTTCAAAACACCTAGCAAATACCCTCAACAGAACAAGGTTGAGGAGACACGAATGGTCCTTCCTCCAGTCTGTGGTTGACTACCTATTACAGCCAGCGTGGGGACCCAAATTGGACCTGTTTGCTTCAGCCTAGCATAAAACTTACCAATTTTTGCTCGCTAGATCTCGAGCCTGGTACTTTCTGGCAAGATGTGTTGTCCCTCTCCTGGAAGGGAGATTCCTTACGCTTTCCGCTCCTTCAGAGGTTCTCCTCAAGGCGCAGGCGGAGGGAACTACTATGATCCTGATAAGCTCCTCTGTGGCTCCGTCAAATCTGGCTTCCACTATTGCAGCAATTGGCAGTGGATCCTCCAATTGTGCTTCTGCTGAAGTCTCACTTGCTCTCTCAGGATGACTGGACCTTGATTCATACGAAATGGTGATCCCTTCGTCTTCATGCATGGCTCCTGAAGACCTAGTCAAACTTCGCTTTGATGTTTCGGACAAGGTCGCTGAAGTCCCAGGAGGCTAGGAAACCCTCCACAAAAGCTCCATACGCCATGAAGTAGAAACTATTCTGCTTGTGTGCCACGCGCACCATTTGTATCCCTGGCTTGTCCGTTAACATCCTCATGGGAATACCTGTTAACCCTTTTCAGAGTCATGATTGAGCTACTTCCTCCATTAAAGTACACCTGGCTGCCCTTTCTGCCTATCACACCTGTCCATGGCAGAGCGGTAGCTCAAGTGGAGGTTATTCGTACTTTCCTTAGGGGCACACTCCATATTAATCCCCCATTTGGGACCCTGTTCCCCTTGGGATCGCTCTCCTTACTTTGGAGAAACTCACCCTACCCCCTTTTGAGCCTGTCATGATTGCAAGTTACGCTTTTCTTGGAAAACATTATTTCAAACAACATGAAGTCTTGCTGTATTCTGACAGTAGCAGTGAGTCCCAACCTTGAACTGCCGGAGATGAGTTAACTTTCCATACCAGGCATGGAGCGCTGAGCTCGAGCTCGGTTGAGACTCTGTCTGCTGCTGTTTAAACTCAAACCATCAGATTCTTTACTCCACCTCACTGAACAGTCGCTCTGGAATTTGACTTCTGCTGGTTCAGTTTGTCAGTTAAAAGTACCGTTTTCTGGTTTTGGACCAATTTAAACCGTAACCTGTCGGTTCAGTCTCTGTTTGTGGTATTTGTGAGTACTAGATAGGTTTATATTAATTCCTATTCTGTGGAACTTGTAAGCGGCTCATCGGTTCGGTTTGAACCGATCAAGCTATTATAAAATCTTTATTACTTTTAGTGTGTAGTTACGGTTCTTATCGGTTCTAAAAAAAACAGATTTTATTACTTTTTTCTCACAGACTATGACACGGTCAGGAACCGATAAGAGGATCTTGCCTGCTTGATTGCCATTAAAAAGGGTAAGTTTGGTTAGGACTGGCACAGTGTCTGAGAAACCCAAAAGAAAAACCGGCCCACTGGGTTTCCAACACTGTAGTGTGTGTGTGGGGAAGTTCTTACAAGGCTGACCCCACACCACCTGTGTTTATTGTCTGGGGTTTGACCACCTCAATGCAAACTGCCAGATTTGTAAAAATTTTCCTGCAGCTACCCTAGAAAAGAGAGTTGGTAGGCTCAGGAAGAGGCCAAAAGTCCGCTGAACGAATGGCCAGCCAGTTCGGTTCAAACTGAACCAGAAGGTGCCCTCTGACCAGGCAAGACTTCTTGAACAAAAGGAGAGCCGATTCTGAGGAGTCGGTTCCGCCTAAGAGAACAAAGAAAGGAAAAATCAGCTCTGTGGACCCAAAACTTTCTTCTCCAACCGCTGGAGAAATAGCCAAGCGATAAAAATTGTGCAAGTCGCTTTCCCGTTCCGACAGAACGCGCAGCATCAGGGAGGCACTCGGTTGGTGAGTTCCACGGTTCAAGATTATGATTTAGAGGAATATTATGTACCGGAGGAGGAGGAAGAGAGTATGAGGAAAGTGAATGTGGTTTTGAAAGTCTGGATGTGCCCATTGACCTTCAGGAGTGTCTCCTCCCTAGGCTTTCTGAGTCCTCTCCCATTTCATGTTTTATACGAAGTGGTTGAAACCCTCCAGCTTCCTATGGAAGAAGCTGTGGATGACCAGGAGGAACCTGACTATGTGGAAATGATGGATATCCCAGAGTCTAGGAGGCTGTCTATTCCCTTACATAAATATTTTGGGAAACAGACATTTAAGATCTTAGACTCCTAATACTATACCTCCTGTGGATAAGAGAATGGACAAGAGGTATACATTGTCAGGCTCAGATACGGAGTTCCTTACACAATAATGCAGCCATGTTGGGGTAGTGCAGGCTGCAGCCTGTGATAAAGGCAAATATTCCCTTGGCTTCCACCCCCAGACAAGGACTCCAGGAGGATTGATGCCATGGCAAAGAAACAGTACATGGCAGCATCCTTAGGACTCAGACAGGCCAACTATATGGCCTGTACTGCTCGAGTATCAGAAATCCAGATGGGACACTGTCATGGCTTTAGCAACACAGGTCCCTAGCCAGCTGCCAAGGAGTTGGAGCAGGTGGCTGCTGATGGTATTGAGGCATCAAGGTGCAATTCCATGCTGCAGTGGACTGTCACAGGATACCCAGACTAAGGCCATGGATTTTCTTGTTGTGGGTAATTCTCTGTTTTGGGAGCAGACAGAGAATTACATGAAGAAAATAGACGAATATAGGGACCACCTATAGAAGTGCACAGGCCAGGAAGGCAGGCCACTCCTCAGAGGCAGCACCCCAGGGGCAAGGGCAGGCCTTTTCATAGGCCTTTCTACCAAGCCAGGCCTCCTCTTCTGCCTATGCTCAGAGGGTTCTTTAGAGGAGGGCAGAAGGGGTACAAGCAGACTGCTTCCACCCTCAGCCAAACAGGCACCCTGATGGGTTGGCCAGGGCCGATTCTCCACTACCTGTAGGGGCAAGCTGGCTTACTTTGTCCAGGACTGGGAGTCTCTAACATCAGACAGTGGGTCCTGGGTAGTAAGCCAGGGATTCTCAGCTTCAAAAATTTCCAAAGCTGAGAGCCAGATCCTTTCCACCTGCAAATCCTCAGAGGCACTTGCCCTAGAGGCAGAGGTCTCTTCCTCCTGGCTCTCAGAGCTGTGGAAGGGTTCCACCCCACACCAGGGCAAAGGTTGTACTCCAGGTACTTCCTTACCCCAAAAAGACAGGAGAATGGCAGCCCATCCTGGATCTCAGATACTAAACAAGCACCTTTTAAAACCAAAATTCAAAATGGTGACTCTGGAATTATTCTACCCTCTCTAAGGCCAGGGGACTGGCTAGTGTCCCTGGACATCAAGGATGCCTACTTCCATATTCTCATCAGAAGCTCCCATTGAAAGTACCTCAGGTTGAGGCTGCCCTCAGGCCATTACCAGTTCAGAGCAATGCCCTTGGTCTAACCTCTGCTCCAAGGGTATTCACAAAATGCTTGGCAGTAGTAGTTGCTTCTCTGAGAAGGCAAAGAATTGCCATCTTCCCATATCTGGACGACTGGCTCATAGTAGGCCAGTCCCCAGACCAAGTGAGTTACACCTACAGATAACTCAGCAACTGCTCACCTCTTTGGGTTTCCTTCTGAATCTTTCAAAGTCAGTTCTAGAGCCTGTTCAGCTCCTCACCTTCATAGGCTCAGAGCTAGACACAGAAAAGGCCAAAGCTTTCTATCCCTGGACAGGGCAAGGACCCTTACCTCCGTGGCCTCCTCATTCACCCTGCAGGTGTTTCGACCAACAAGGCATTTTCTACAGCTCCTGGGACACATGGCTGCTTCCGCGGCAGTGGTGCAGGGAGCAAGAATTCAGATGAGGGACATTCAGTTCCATTTGAGAGCCTTTTGGTCTCAAAGGAAGGACCCTCTGACCAAATTGATCCCAGTGACTCGAACCTGATCCTGGCCTTACAGTGGTGGCAGGATCAGAACAATCTAAGGCCGGGAGTTCCTTTGTCACTCAGTCCACTTCTTAATCCTTACTACAGATGCCTCCCTCTTGGGGTGGGGGGCTCACTTGGGCGACCTGACTACCCAGGGGTTGTGGTCCCCTCAGGAATTTCTGCTTCACATCAATCTATTGGAACTCAGAGCAGTATTTCTGCACTTCAGGTTTTTCCAAATCTGTTGGAACAAAGTTATCTAGGTCAGAACAGACAATACCTGATGTGGTACATCAACAAGCAAGGAGGCACTCGGTCTACGGCCTTGTGCAGAGAAGCAATGAAGTTGTGGTCTCTGGCTTATTCTCTGAACACCTCCCTCACAGCAGTACACCTCCCAGGCAGGACAATGTCTGGCAGATGCTCTCAGCAGGATATCTCAGGGCCATCACGGTGGTCACTGGATCCCTGGTTTGGAGGTGATATTCTCCAGATGGGGCACCCACAGATAGATCTCTTTGCAGCCCCAGACAATCACCAACTTCCCTTTTTGCTGCAGGCCCCAGTGTTGGGCTCAGTCCCCTGGATGCCTTAGTTCTCAGTTGGGAAGGAAGTTCCTGTATGCTTTTCCCCCTTACCTCTCCTGTTCAAAGTGCTAGTCAAAATCAGGTCTCAACCCTGCAAGGTGATCCTGATTGCTCCAGACTGGGCCAGACAGCCCTGGTATCCACTCCTGTTGTCCTTAGCAGTCCATCTTCCCTGTGTCTTCCCAGGAATTACAACCTGTTAACCTGTGCTCAGGGAGGTTTGGTACCCAAATCTCAAATCTCTCAATCTCAAGGCCTGGCTCTTGAAGAGTTAGAGGTTGCTGATTTACACCTCTCCCAAGGTGTAATGGACATTCTGAAGGCTTCTAGAACCTTCCACCAGGACTACTTATAATTCCAAGTGGAAAGATTTTCCATATGGTGCTCTGAAAGGCATATTTCCCCAGAGTCTGCTGATCTGCCCACAGTCCTTGATTATATGGTCCATTTGAATAGCTTAGGGCTTAGACCAGCTACACTAAAGGTGCATCTGGCAGCTGTTTCTACTTTCATTTCAGCAGGTAAGCCCTCTTCTCTTTCAGCTCACCCTGTATTCTCCAAGTTTTAAGGGATTGCTCCATACCAACCCTCCATTCAGGGACCCTGCCCCTGCTTGGGACCTTAATGTTTGCATTGCTCAATGCAACCCCTTTTGAGCCTTTGTCTTCAGCAGAGCTTAAGTACTTGACTTGGAAAACTGTGTTTCTGGTAGCCATCACTTCTGCCAGACGCATAAGTGAGTTACAAGCCTTGTCAGTGGAGCCTGATTTTATCTCCTTCCATAGAGATAAGGTGGTCCTCAGGACTAACAGGAAGTTTTTGCCTAAGGTGGTTTCAGATTTCCACCTTAACCAATCTGTCTCTTCCTGTGTACTTCACTGACCATTCCTCCTCTGGTGAGAGGAGGCTACACAGTTTAGATGTGAAAAGAGCCCTTAGCTACTACATAGAGCATTACCAAGGGTCACAGGTTTGACTTCCTCCAACTGTTCCTCACTTATGGTGAGGTTGGTAGAAACCTGCCACTAAAATCCATTGCCAGGTGGATTGTTCTCTTGTATCCAATTTTGTTATGAAAAACTGGGTAGGTTCCACCCTCAGGCCTGAGGGCTCACTCTACCAGAGGTACTGCTGCTTCCCTGGCTGCTGCCAGGGATATCCTATTTAGAATCGTCAAGCAGCCACCTGGAAACAGTTCACACTTTTGCCAAGCATTACTCCCTTGATATCCAGGCTAGGAGTGATGCTCGGTTTGGCACAGCTGTGCTTCAAAGCCTATTTCCTAAGTAGGTTTCAGCCCTCCTCCATGGTACTGCTTGGTAGTCTGCTACTGTCAGAATACAGCAAGACTTCATGTTGTTTGAAGAAAAATTACTCACCTTAGTAATGTTGTTTCTTCTAATGGAGTCTTGCTGTATTCTGACCTCTCCCTCTCAGAACCTCTGTTTTTGGGATGTGGGTGGGCAGTGGCAGTGTTGGCACTCAGTAGGTGCCCACCTTGTTGTTTTCACCCTTTTCTTGGGTGAGTGGGTGTTGTGTTTTCATTTTTGGGTCTACTGACTTGAGTCTTTGTTTTGGGACCCAAAAAAATCTTTTTATGTTTAGTAGCCAGTTGGCTAGTGTGGGTTAGCTTCCACAGGACCTTAGTGAGTTTAGCTTGTAAAGATCTGACAGTTTGAGTTTAAACAGCAACAGACAGAGTCTCAACCAAGCTCGAGCTCAGCGTTCCATGCCTGGCATGGAAAGTTAACTCTTTCATCTCGGTGCAGTTGAGAAGGTGGGACTCACTGCTACTGTCAGAATACAGCAAGACTCTATTAGAAGAAACAACATTACTAAGGTGAGTAATTTTTCTTTTAGTTGCCATTACTTCTGCTCAAAGGTTCTGAGCTCCAGGCCCTGATGTGTAAAGAGCCTTATTTAGTTTTCCACAAAGACAGGAGTAGCTGCGTACAAACTAAGTTTCTCCCTAATGTAGTTTCAGAAATTCGTTGAATCAAGGCGTTCAACTACCCATTTACTACCTGAACCACCCTAATAATGGTGAGGTTCTTCTCCATACTTTGAACATTCATCGTGCCTTGTGATATTACTTGTCCAGAACCAGGGGGCAGAAAATCTGATTAATTGTTTGTGTCCTTTGCTCCTAGGACCTTGGGTAGCCCTGTGGCTAAACAGACCTTAGCCCGATGGCTGGTGCATTGCATCACCTTCTGTTATCAAGTTTGAGAACCCCTACCGGGCCGGTATGGGGTCACTTTCGACTAATGGTGTCGCAGCCTCTTTCCCAAGCTGAAAAGGTTTTTGCTCCGGATATCTGTGCAGCAGCTCATTGTACACGCATTCCACACCTTCATTAAACATTACAGCTTGGACATTGCCTCAAAATGTAGGGGGGGTTTGGTCTGGCTGTTCTGCAGGGTCTTATCTCTTAAGGAACTCCTTCCTTCCTTTTTCCCGTTCTCCTACCACCTGAGGGTTGTCTTCAGTTTATACTGTGAGAATCAGTCTATATGTGTTACCTGCTGCAGAGCTGACTCTCGAAGTAAGATAGTACAGTTAAGTAAGAACTTACGTAACAGTAGATCTTAGAGCAAAGCTGTTGCAACAAGTATACTTCACCCTTCTTCCCCTGGAGATATCCGCTGCATCGATTGCTACCATATCCTCTTCCTGCGGACGAGATAATGCCCTTCCTTTCTGTGACAGGTCTTACTAGATCCGATGCGGGTGTTTCTGGCGGTGCAAAAAGCAGAATGTGAGAGGACCACCACCTCTTATACCATGTGGGACGTCTGGGGGTCCCCTGCTTGGTACTACTAGTTAGAAGTTTGCCGTGGGGTCCTGTCGCTGGCTGGCTACAGTCCTATGTGTGTACCTGCTGAAGAACTTCTCTCAAAGATCTACCGTTATGGTAAGTTCTTGCGTAACTGTACTTTCTAGGAGTGGTATATGTTCATCCACACTTGTTGGCATGTCCCTTTCCTTTAATTCTTTCTGGAAGGTCTAAAAGCTGGCTCCTCCCACTCACCTGGGTGGAATATCCCGCAGCTTAGCCCCTTGATGCCAGATCTTGCCCACAGGAAGCAGAGGGTTGTGGGTGAGAAGCCAGGAGGTCGTGTGGATGAATAACATACTACTCCTGGAACTACTGTTACAGGTAAGTAACCTGTTCTTCTAGGATTGTGGATATGTTGATCTATTCACACTTGTTGGCAGACTTGTAGCAGTTCTCCGGAAGGAGGAGGCAAAGCGCACCCCTAGCCAGAACAGAGATTGGAAGACTCAGGCCCCAAAACCAGCATCCCGGTGTGTCTCAAGGTCAGCGTGGTAGTGGAAATGAAGGTTAGTGCTGACTTCCAGGTAGCAGCCCTGCAGATATCCTGGATAGGGATATCCGAAGCAGCTACCGATGCGGTTGGAATGAGCTCTTATCCCTATGAGAGGCTCCTTGCCCACCCAACGGTATAGAAGATCAGTGCAGGATGTTATCCATCTGCCAATCGTCCACTTTGCTGCAGGTCTGCTAGGTGCAGCTTCAGCATAGGTGACAAACAGCTGGTGAACCTCTCCCGAATTTCTGCTGTGTGCTCTTTATAATAGGCGTGCTCGTCTTGGGTCTAAGATATGGAGCCTGTACTCGGCCTCCGAGATGTTACTGGGTAGTACACCAGCAGTGGCAACACCTGGTTTGGGTGAAACTCTGACACCACCTTCGGAAGGAATTTCGGTTTGGGGGACAGGATAACCTTGTCCCTTTGGAAGACCAGGTAGGGAGACTCAACAGAGTACCTGGAGCTCCCCAATCCTTCTGGCTGACATGATAGCCACCAGGAAAGCAGTCTTCCACAACAGGTGTGACATGTCACGCCTGTGCATCGGTTCGAATAGGCTTGCCCATGAGCTTTGCCAATACCAGCAGTAGATCCCATGGTGGTGGTGTTTACACACTGGAGGGAAATGTGGTGAGGCCTTTAAATAAGCACCAGACCACCTTCTTCTGAACCACTTTCTGCTGACGGGCCTTTGCCGGTAAGCAGAAATGGCTATAAATCACCTTAAGGGTCATCGATACACCACACTGGAGAGAGAGACCAGAGGTAGCTGAGGATGCTAGACACAGGACAGGATGAAGGTCCAGGCCCTTGCCCTAACACCAAATGGAGAATCTCTTTCATTTGAAAGCATAACATCTCCTGGTCTGTCCTTTCTAGAGGCCTCAGATGTTGAGGACATCATCAGAGACACCCAAAGCCTGGAACTCTAGCCGCTCAGGAACCAGGCTGTCAGGTGCAGGGATTGAAGGTCTGGATGGAATACCTTCCCTGATTGATCGAGAGCAGGTCCAGGTGTGCTGGAAGACACCTAGAGGTCTGATGCTGAGGCTGAGGAGATCTGGATACCAGAACTGGCAGGGCCAGTCTGGGACTACAGGATCACCTTTGCCTTGTCCCTCCTGACCTTTGAGTAGCACCTTGTGAACCAAGGAAGTGGAGAAGGCATAGAAGAGGCCTGGGGTCCACAGCCTCGTGAAGGCATCCTGCAGCGAGTCTTGCTAAGGGGGGTGGGCATGGAACAACCTCAGCTTTGTGTTCACCCTAGAGATGAACAGGTCCACCTGAGGTTTGCCCCAGTGGGAGAACAGGCTGTGTACTACTTCTGAATGGAGAGACCACTTGTGTGATGCCTCGCCCACAGGGCTCCAGGTAAGGTGTGTGCTGACCTATTTCTACTCACCTCATTTTAGGAAATACTCTTCAGAATTTTTAATGAGTACCAGTACTTGCCCAACATTTGTAAGTACTCCACAAGCCAAAAAGTAGCTTCATAACATAACTGGTGATTCAAAATGAACAGTTTTTGCCAGATTTACAGCACTTAGTATCCATCCTACTTTGTTTTACTCACCATGTTTTAAAATTGGTGAGTAAATTCCTACTCCAACATTATTTGGAGCATTGTTGGATCCTGAAATTCTTATCTAGAAAAAAATGAAATGTTTTTAATAAATGTACTCTTCAGTCCACTCTAGCAAGACATTTGTACACATCTGAATTTTGTTTTACTCACCTCACTTTCAAAATGAGGAGTACAGGTACTCATCCCAAAAATCTTAACTAGAGCCCTGCCCACATGACTGAGGGTTTCCGCCAGTTGATTCGAGGCTCTTGCCACATGGATGGGGAGATCTGCCTCCATATGGCTCACGAGGTCAGATGCGGTGCTTCCCTGCACAGAGGTGGAGGTGCGTGCCTCCTGCTTGTTGAGATAGTACATGGTTGTGGTATTGTCCTTCTGGAGCTGCACCACCTGACCGAAGAACTGGAATGAATGCAGTCAGTGCCAGCTGGACTGCTCGAGCTCAGCAAGTTTATATGACATCGGGATTCCTCCGGGGGGTCCAGGGGCGTGGACTCTGATTCCCCATGTGGGCACCCAGCCCATGAGAGGCACCAGTCATTACAACAGCCATCTGTGGCGGACAAGCAGGGGATCCCCGCAGATGTTCTAGGACAGTCCACCATTGGAGGCGTCCCACATCTTCTGAGTCACAGTGACCAGCTGCTGGAAGTGACTGTGTCGCTGGAGTCCACTGGCTGGCCAGCTCCCATTGAAGGGCGTATGTGCCATCGGACCACTGAGGTATACACCGCGATCCAACTCTGAAGGTGCAAGATGTCCCAGGCAGGGTGCAGCTGCCCAACCAGAAATGATTGGGCAAGGAGGAAGAATCTCTGCCCTATCCGCTGGGGCGTGGCTCTGCCTCGGCAAGAGTCGAGCTCTGCCCGATGAAGATCAACTGCAAGGGCATGAGTTCCGATTTGATTTTGTTGCGAGGAGACTAAGTTCGAGGCAGGTCTGAAGAGCCAGATCCTGGATCTCTCCACCTTCTGAATGGAGGGACCTGCTATGAGCCAATTGTCGAGATAGGGTACACTCTGACCCTCAATGCGAAGGTTGGTGAGCCACCACTACTGCAGTGCTTTTGGTGAGGACCTGGGGGCGGCAATGACAGGCGAATGGCATCGCTTGGTTCTCGAAGGGCTCCATCTGCTTTCGAGCGGAGGAATCTTGATTGAGATGGACAGTTAGGACATGAAAGAGCGTGCTGTGCAGATCCAGTGAGCCAAAGCCACATGTTTTACTCGAGAGATGGTATGATCTGAGATGAGAGTTACCATCCTGAATGTGCGAGACCTGAGGAATTGGTTCAGGTTGTGTAGATCTAGAATTGCGTGCCAGCCCCCGTCCGTTTCAGAACCAGGAAGTACCTGAAACAAACCCTGAGTTGATAGGGATCCTCAACTCTGGCCTACCTCCTTACGGAGGTTGAGTGATGTAGTCTTGGAGATCCAACTGAGTGTGCACAGAAACCATTCCTTTCCGTGGGTGCAGGCTCGACTTGGTGGGTACTGCTCTAACTCAGAGGCAGCCCCTGACCAACCACTTCCAAGACCCACCTGTCCGTTGTGACAACAGACCAGGCAGAAAGGAAGTGGCAGAGCTAGCCCCCCATGGGAGGACCCAGAGTCTATGTGACTGGAATGGGGCTGGCGACCCGCATCCTGTCAATGTGCGGCTTGGAGGAAGAAAATCTGGCTTGGGGACCGCCGCGTCTTTCCTCTGGGCATACGGGCTGCCGAGGGCCCTGGCTAGGCTGAGGGCACCAGGCTGAGCCTGTTGTTGTTGCTGCCCCAACTGAAAGTGGGGCCTCTTGATGCAGGGGCAGAAGGCTGAAAGGCTTTCTCTTCTCTTGTAAAACTCTGATGTCCCTTCTGGGCAGATGTCACTGAGTCAATGTGTCATTGGACTTCTCCATGTGATTGAGAGGATCTGTCTGCTCCTGGACCAAGAGATCAGTGCCCAGGAAGGGACTTTCCTCAGTTTGTGCTGGTGTTCGCGTGAAGGTGGAGACCCTAAGCTAGGCCTGTGGTGCATGACAGCGGTGGCGCCACCAAGCGGACACAAGAGTCCCTGATGTCCGGAGCCATCTGGAGTTGCTGCTTTGCAGCAGCCCGTCCTAGTCGTGACCTGCTTGACCCGTGGTCTTGGAGGTCTCGAGGAGATGAGGATGGACCTCATCCAGAGAGCCCAAAGGGCACGAGAGAAGTGCACCATGATGATGGCTGAGCATGCCTGATGAAGGCCAAGCAGACAGGCAGAATAGACTTTTCAGCCGAATGGTCCAGTTTCCTGGACTTTTTCTGGGGGTCTGTCAGTGTCTCCTGAAATTCCAGTGCCTAAACACAGATTTGTTCACCAACTCCTCAGTCAGGGGTGTTCTATGAGGCATGAGAGGGAGCTGATGGGAACGTGCTTGCAATGGACCATCCCGACTGAGGGCTTAGGGCAGGAGGCTGGGTGCTGCCATGGCTCAAGGCCTTGCCAACAGTGGCCTTGGCATGAGGGAAAGGTCTCTGTTGGAGAATCCCGTTGTTTGAGGATATCAGTGAGGGTATATTCGGCCTGTTTTGAATGTGCCCCAGGGCATCCCGTAGATTCAGAGATGAGCGGAGAATGCTCATGAAGTGCGTGGGACCTTCCTCCGTCAAGAGACTCCCAATATGTTTGTCGTCCAAGGACGGGAATACAAGTCGAGGTCCCGTACTCAGGAGTCTGGATGGAGTCGGCCAGCCACCTATGTCACCTTCGACCTTCCTGGGACCATCGGGATTGAGTGTGACTGACTGCCTATGTGAAGGCCCTATGGCGAGATTCATGGAAGGAGTCCAGGGTAGGCTGTTTTAGGTGGCGGTTGCGCCGAATTGGTGGAGGCCGGTTCGGCAGATCTGGGAGGGTCTTGACCAGCTCTGCAGGCGGAGGGTGGTATCAACTGGTTTCTGGGGAGTCGCGTCAGCGGGGGTGTGGCGGTGTGACAGCCAAGTGATGGCTGGAGTGGAAGCGGGTCGACTTCAGGCCAGTCATAATGTGCTGCTGCCACATCAAGTCCTCATAGCGTTGATGCAGCTTCTATTCTGAGGAGGGCGAGGAAGAATGGCAGCAGCGACTTCTTGGGCACCTATGCGCTTTGTTCGGCCTATCAGTCGAAGGAGTCCGAGACCTCGACTTGGACGGGATTGACTGTGTGTTGTTTGGAAGGGCCGGGGAAAACGCAGCTCTTCCAGGTCAGGGACTGGGACCGTGAAGAGGTTCCCAGCGAGCTTGGTCTCCTCTTCAGTGGGTCCAGTCAGGGCCGGGTTCTGAATAAGAATTGTCGGTCTTATTGAGCAACAGCAAGTCGACAAGCGTTGAGAATAATCTCAACGGTCTTAGGTCAGCGTCTTAGCGGATGGCCTGATGGGTACCATGAAGCCAGCGTCTGGCTGCAATCTGAACCGGTCGAGACAGCAGATTCCTGGGACTGAGATCTGCAGATCCCAAAGCGTCATCGGCAAGACAAACCTTCTTTTGCTCTTTTCTGGAAGTGAGAGGCGTGCGCCGAAGGACCCTCTGCTTTGGTGGGAGAGACTGACACATCTCCATAAAGGAGCCTGGAAAAGGTGGAGCCCAGACTGAGCTGGATGAAGACAGACAGGGAAGAGGACCGATCAGCGGCCCTGCCGCCTCCTCTTCAAAGGCCTTCATCTGCTGCAGCTGCTCAGCAGACTCACGGCCGTGGAGACCACCCAATGGGCCTGTTTCGATTTGACCCACGGGTTCCGTTTCTCTGGTGTGTCCAGTTGCAGTCGTGTGAGATGATTGTCCAATACATTGGGTTAGAATGCGCGACAAAAAATCGTAAGCCTGGGTGTGGTGGGCATGGCCCAGGCAGTACGATGAGGCATGTGGGTCGGTTCGAGACATTTTGCCTGCACAGGCAGAAACCGGCGAGGACTTGTCCTCCATCACTGACATAATCGTCAAGTGATTTGGAGAAACTCAGGCAGGTTTAATCTTGAGTAAATCGAGGTATATTACGCCAGTGCCTAGTGTAATGCGTGGTGATGAGACTTGAATCTGAATCTTCCAGTGGAAAGTAGATCTGACACCAGGGGCTGAGCCGAGAGATATTCCAGTGGGTGGATAGGAGGAGCCAGCTTTTAGACCTTAAGGCAAGAATTAAAGGGAAAGGGACATGCCAACAATTGTGGCTAGAACAACATATCCATGATGCCAAGAAAAGTTGAAAGGAAAAGAACAAAAAGACAGAAATGAGAGCTCTGAGATCATACAAATCCATCAGATTCTTATTTTAAAAACTCATCCAGTTAGTTAACTAATCAGAAGTCCGACAATCTTCTGGTATGCCTGTAGATAACTTATAAATATTACCCACTTTGTCCCAAAGCAAAATATACCATTCTTTTGAGTCTGAATACCTCTAGACACTCTCTTTTCCTCTCCATTATAATGGGTGCTGTTTCATCTAACCAAGCCTTCAGACTGAATTTTGACAGAAGCATCAATTAAGGTTGTAGTAGGTCTCTGTGCTTTGCTCCATATGAGATTATCAAAATAATCTTATAATGCATGTTCCAAAATTTAATCTGCTTGTTAACAAGGAAATTTATTTTAGGAAGTCTTTGATTTAAATCCATAAACTTTGCAGCTAGCAGCTTCCTGACATGAAAAGACACTTTCTTTTGAAACTCTCTATTAACTGTCCATGGGTCCTGCTGTGATACAGTAAGCAGCTACAGTAATATCTCTCAGAGAGATGGTCCGTCTCTGTTAAAAATCTTGACCTCTTTCAGGAATATCTACTTGTCCCTTCAGCTGCTAAATTCTAATACCCAAGCAGAAAAGATAAATAAAATACAGTGACCAGTATACATAGCAAACTGTTACAATATCTGTAGCACATCATTACCGAAGCCCAAGGCTGCATCTCCCTTCCTGGGACCGAGACTGAAAATAGGCAGAATTGCCTAACCCTCCTTTCTGGTGAATAAAAATTAAATGAATAAAATAAACCTATTCCTATTAACTTGGCAACTCTTAAACAAGTGTAAGGCATTGCACTCAAACTGCAGAACAAGTCTGATCTTTGGTCATTTACGCCAACAAGATAGACATTTAAACCACATAAAATTAGTAAACTTTTGAAAACTTACTAAAATTAGGTATTTTATAATCTGTACCTGGTAACAGTAGATATCTGCAGAGATCTTTAATCTTCCCATGTCAGTCTTCACTGTTCATTACTGATAGGTGTAAGCCGGAGGTGCGACTTCTTGGCGGGAGTTTGTTTGTGGGGGGTAGACACGGACAGCACACCGCCCATAGAGCCAACACATTTACGTGGCGCATGAGGGTTGGCTGTTGGCCGCGAGACACCTCCTCCACCCCAGTTCTGTTTTCTCCCACCGTCGGTGCACCTACTATGCAAGTCATCAGGCCTTTATTGAATTTTATACGTGTTCCTGCCGCTTCATTTTCCTCCATCCGGTTCTGAGAGTCCACCCGACACAGTTGATATCCGGTAAACTCGTTCCTCTTATTTCCTTACAAAGACGCCCGTGTCTATTGTATGTAGTTTTAGTAAATTGTTTCGCGTCCTGTCTGGTTCGGGGCTAGAAGTAATCCAAAGTGGGCCATGCCCCCATGCATTGGTGCCCTGTGGCCAGTATTATTCAGAATTGACCGGCATGACGCCTGCCTTCGCTGCCTGGGTCCCAACCACTATATGGGTAATTGCAGTGCCTGTTTCTCCATGGACCGCCATGTTCTTGAGATCTGTACATTTAAAGTTGGCAGAGCCCCGACTTTCGTGGGACAGCGTCGTTCTAGGGATGCCGTGTTGAAAACTCTTGACCCTGCCTCTGGGTCCCTCCCAGGTCTGTACGCCCGGTGAGGAGGAAATCTCCTCTTCTGATACTTGCCATGCCATCAAGGAGGTTTCTTCTGCGGTGCTGCAGGAATGCTCTTCCTGCCAAGCTGGGTCGAGAGCACCACTACAGCAGTCACCTCCCGGACGTGCAGGCTCCCCAGTTTTGTCACCTATGGCTGCTGGGCGCGGCACTGTGAGCCCTCTGCGCCACCTCTGATCCCGGTGCTGGTGATCGGGACAGCGCCCGTGGGTGATGTCCTGTTGCGGCACCATTGGCAGGGCAGCTCCGGGGTCGCCAGTCTGGTGGTGCATGTGGTCACCCCCTCTTCAGAGGGGATGACTCACTGGCTGATCCAGATTTGCGAGTTGGGGAGCCCCTTGGACATGATATCAGGTGCCCCTGTGCTCGCCTGCTGTCAGAGATCCCGATTCTGCAGTCTCTATGGCACTCACATCGACGCTGATGTTGGGCCCAGGGCAGATAGTTCTGGGGATGGTTCCGACCTTGGGGGCGGAGCAGCTGGCATCTCTGGTGCTGTTCTGGCTACAGCAGTTGAGACCGGGACCTCCCTTCTCGGCCTCCCTCAGGGGCCTGCAGGATCGGGGACTCCTGAGCACTGGGCTCGAGGAAGAGGGTGGCCTCAGAGTCCGAGGGGGTTAGAGCCTGGGTGAAGTAATCGGGCCCTCTTCCACCACTGCATGGGGGTGGGGAGGAGTCGCAGGCGGAACCCCACTTCTCCTCCACTGAGACTGTAGAGTGCCATTAGTGGGCAGCACTGGGGTTTGCTGTTCTGGATCCATGCAGTCCGGTTGCACCACAGGGAGAATCACCCTCAGGGCTCAGACAGGATTTGTTTTCATTGCTGTGTCCGCTGACTGGGTTGACCATCGGATCCCCTGTGCGGGAGGATCATCCGTGAGATCGCAGAGGCCTGGCACTTTGTTAGGTGCCCTTCCCAAGCCCTCTGCAGACACCTTCCCTCTCCCAGGCCATGTGGGCCTTATGGGACCCTTAACATGGGAAACATTCAGGGCCACTGCGGCAGCATCTCTAGGTATGTTAGAGCCATGGATGAGCAGGTTTTCGACTGTCTCCACCACTGCAGGGGACTCAACATCTGAGCTCCTCTTCTTCCTCGGCTTCATCTGAGGAAGAGGAACATTCTTTCCACCTCTCCTCTTGCGCTGATTTCACTGAATAGTAACGGTTCCTTTCAAGGTTGGTTCAGGAACTCCATATTTTCATGTGTTCGCGCAATACCGAGTGGGAGCGACACTCTTTTTGAGTGAGTTCAGTCGAAAGATCTAGTGGTACCTTCCTGGTCTGTCCCTTTCCAGGAAGCATCAGTCCGCACCTGGCAGTCACCAGCCACCTCATCCCCAGCCCCAGCAGACTGCAGATGGCGATATCACACTCCCCAAGAGTCTCTTGGTTCTCTGCCTCACCACCCTCGGGGTTGACATTTTCAGACACTCTTTTTGGTCTACAACACCCAGTGCACAACTTGACCACCAGATCTGGATTCTGCTGGGTTCAACGGTGGGGAAGAAGAATCTTCTCTTTAGCTCGTGTGCTACTATGTATTGTATCCATCAGGCTCACCACACTGCCTACAACAGCAGTCCGTGGATCTATACTGGCACAAGTGCTAGCATCATTGCCTGACTCTGAGAAATCTAGGCAAGCCATTGCCCTCTATACACAGGGTCTGGAGCTTGCAGGTATCAAGCAAGGGCATTGTATGGCGCCAGTGAGGTGGCTTCAGACTAGTAGGGACAGCGATCTTCATTTGGCGGATGGTATGGCTTCTGCTGTCTAGATTGTCACCTGTTGTCCAGTAGGGTGAATTCTCTGACTTCCAGCTACCCGTCTTTTGTTCTGGGGGCAGAAAAAATTTACAGGGCATCTCTCTCCCTCCCCAAACAGGGGACACCTTGACATGATCAGCCTTAGGCAGTGGGTGACCTAATATGGCAATGGGGTCTCCCCTCCTGCATCTCCCCGCAGTAGGCTGCAGGAATCTATTCCCTCAGGACAATGCCAGGTTCCCACCGAGGCGTAGTACTCACTCAGCAGTAATGAATGGTGAAGATTGACAAGAGGAAGATATGAAAATTACGTACCTACCATAATTCTTGATCTTCTCTTGTATCTTCACCATTCATTACTAATCCTCCTGCCTTCCCTCTTGAATGAATGAATACTTTGTTTTAAAAGCACCTTTCTAAAACCAAGGCGCTTTTACAACAGGTCAATACATAAAATTAAAACAAAATCCTAAAATCAATCAATAAATATATTTTAAAAATCTGGATATGCCAGATTAAACAAATATGTATTTAGGGCTGACTTAAAACTTTGGACAGTCAGGCAGTCTCTCACCTGATGAGGTAGAGAATTCCACAGAGTTGGGACCATAAAACTAAATGATCTTGCCCCAGATGTCTTTAAGAACCCTGGGAATCTCTAGAAATCCATCGGTGGATCGGAGCCGACAGGAAGGACAGTAGGGACGGAGAAGATCTTGCAAGTAACTAGGTCCCTGATCGTGTAGGGCCTTATAGATCAGAAGACCGACCTTGAAGGTAATCTGCCACTGAATTGGCAGCCAGTGCAGTCCACGGAGGACAGGCGTTATATGACTGGTCCTGACATACCAGTCAAAAGCCTGGCGCGTTGCACTAGCTGCAAGCGGCAGATATCTACCCCAGCAGCCCTAGGTACAGGGCATTGCAGTAGTCCAAGCGAGGTAACAAAGGCGTGGACCAACATTGGAAGGTCATCAGCAGGAACCAGATGCTTCACTGGCTATATTCCTCAGATGGTAAAGGAAGTTTTGTGACGGCTGACACCTGATGTTTAAGCCTCCGCTCTTGGGCACCACCTCCACTCTGCTCACCCTCCCTTCTTGAGGCCAGCTGGGGCAGAGTCCCCTGATACCTCAGGGCCCTGTTTCCTTCTCTAAAAGTCACAGAGAGACCAACCTAGGAGGGCAGTGAGTAGGGTCTTGCCCGCCTTAGAGGGAACTCTTTGGGATCTTCAGTGAGGTGCACTGTGGGGTCTTCCGTGACTTGGCACGGATCTGTTGATCCATTTGCATCTTCTTTAAGAGTACAGACTTCTTCAGTGCATCTCATGGGTGTACCCGTAGTGTTTTTCTCATTTCTCTTTTCTTTCTTACTGCCCCTTTCTTATGGGGTCATTCTGGACAATCTCCTCTCCTGTTGAAGGGTTTTTCTCCTTGGCTAAGCCCTCAGGTGATAAGCTAGAGAGGCTATACTCTAGGACTTTAATCCCGAATGTGGATTTAGAGGTGGAGTGTCACTCTGCCATGCTTTACATTATCAAGACCATTTCAAATTTTCCTTTCTGGACCTATGTCTACTGGTCCCTGAAGTTGACTGGATCTTGCACCCATGTCTTCATATGTCTCAGGTTTTGAGGATGAAAAGAAGCCAATGGTTTTCCAGCTAGTACACGGAGGTCTCCCTTCTTTCACCTATATATATATATATTTCTCCTCTCTCCCCCTCCTGTGCTGCCGCCCAGGGGCTGGAGCCCTAAGGCCAGTTAGGAAAATCTTGCGCTCTCTGTCCTTTGGTCGACTTACTCCTTTTTTGGTTTATATCCTTTCCTTTTCCTATCCCTTGGTTCTCTTGCCTCACCTTTGGTTTTCCCTAGCCCCATTTCATCTCTTCAGCAGAACAGAAGGGTGGAGAAGGAGTCTTTGAGCCTAATGGCCAACCCTTAGGCAGCGCAGTGCAACCTTATGGTTGGTGCTGTCAATCTCGACCCGAAAAAAAAAACACTCCCGTGCAGGTCGTCCCTCGACTTACACCCAGCAGTAATGAATGGTGAAGATACAAGAAGATCAAGAATTAAGGTAGTGCGTAATTTTCATTTTTGAATCTCTATCAATGGGACAAGTGGGGCTCTTTAGCATGGCTACAGTGGATTGTTGAGAAATCCATCGTTGCCATTCAGACTCTGGGCACATCCCTGCCTCTGCCCTCTGGAACAGCAGCACCCTTAAGCTTCTGCAGCATATATTGGAATCCTGCTCTATGCTTTACAACACTATTAGGACTCTGCTGTCACACATTGACAGGGCAGCGAAATACTGGAGTGATTTCATGCACAGGATTTCAGCTCCGATTGGAAAATGTAAATAGCGACAGTCATGATGCTTAGTTTGAGTTCTACAGTACCAGGAGCAGTTTGCAATAGTAGAATTTACAGGAGAGCATGTTTGTAGAGTGGGCATGTTATTAAATGCCACTTGGGGACCTCACCTCATACCTAACGTGTCCTGGACCAGATCTGCTTCCAGTGACGTGATTTAACGTCGCACTGAGGTAAACCCTAATGTTACTAAAATACAAAAATGGTATATTTGCTTATTTTTAGTTTGATGGAGGTGTTGTACAGTGCAAGTGATGGAGGTTAACAAAATGGAAGGGAAAACTGACAGTGTCCTTTAATAATCAGTATGGCAACTATGTCCTGGCAGCCTCAGGCAACCACCTCTCTAGAAATGTTTGGACATACCGCTGTTCAGACCTCCAGGAGTGCAAGAACCTTACATTGGCCAACCGGGCCAGATTTTTAGCTGCTTGAGGCGACTACATGTGATAGTTTGTTATATTATCTCCTTTGCAGTAGTGGCAAATGCCTTACTTGCTATTCGGTCATGTTCCTCTGCTGCTTCTGCCATTACCTCCACACTCCTCAACGATAACCAGATTTTCAAGTTGCTGATCAAGCTTTTATCCAATTTCTGGATCGTATGAGTTGGCATAGTAATGGCCCTCTGTCAGAACTCTGTTGTTTGTTTGCTGTGCATCAGAGTCCGGCGTGCCATCCTGCTGGAGATTTTAGGACCTGTGGTCCTGCAAGCAGACTCAGTTTTCCCTGTGCCCCTGAGTCATCCCATCTCTTAAGAGCAAAATACATGACCGGATTGCTTCTGAGTATGATACAGACTGTTGGAACTAGAAAATAATACATTTTCAGCAGTTTAATTAGATTTAAAGATTGATAGTGTGGAGCTCGATCTGGATGTGCCTTTCTGCTTGGCTGCTGGCACGCCCGAAAAGAGAAGGTACTACAACAATTTTTTCCATTAATGACCCCAGACAGCCTTGAGTGTGATCAGATCATAGCCTCGGGAGAATTACCATCACTGTAATGCTATGTCCATTCCCTTGAGACCAGTTATTGTTGCAGGTGAATAATGAGTGATCAATACCCAGACACACTTCGACTAGAAACAGTAATGGAACTAAGAAGGCTACTGTACTGATGAGGAGATGCAGCCAAGTGCATCCTGGTGAATTCCTAGATATTGAGTCACATTAGGTGTCTTTTTCCAAATATTGACCTAAATGCAAGACATGAATTAGTGTATCAGAGTTGATTAGCAGCCTTTGCTGATCAAAATGAAAATGATTAGTAATCAGCCAATTTTGATTAGCATGGGTATTTTACTTATCGGTATGTATACATAGTTCTGAAACTGAATTTGCCATTTTGACCAAATTATCTGCATAACCTTTCGTATTACCTCACCTCATTACCTGGTACAGAAAGTTTTCCAGTCCCCGCTAAATCGTATTTCTGCACAATGGCAATGCCATTCCGTGCCACAGGTGCATCGTCATTTTGGCCAGGATTTGAAAATGACAGCTGTGACATACATGAGGTGGGGTAATAAGAAGACTGTGTTGAAAATCTGGAGTCAAAATATTTAAAAATTCAAAGTTATGAGGGTAAGAAATAGCGAGGTACCTTGAATGGTCATAACTGTGCCATTTTCATATTTGGCCTCAAATTTTCAACATAGCCTTCTTATGATCCTCCTCAAGAACAATATGAATGTCATTATAAAATCCTGCCCGAAAGGTGAATTTGCCAAGTGACCGTGGAAATCACCTTCGGGCAGGAAGTCGCTAATGACAGTTATATTGTTTATGAGGTGGGGTCCCTAGAAGGCTATTTTGAAAATTTAGGACATTATCTAAAAATGACCATGTTATGCACCAAAGTTGAAACCCCATTGAATACATAGGACCACATTTACCTTAGTTCTCATACTGCATTACCCGGTTCACAGCAAGACGTGTCTTCGATTGGGGCGCTGGATCTCGAACCTGGGACCTGATCAGCTGAGTGGACGGCCTGTGGGGTGTTGAGTGGGCTGTTGGGGTACAGGAGTGATCGACGAGGGGACAAACGGACAGCGATGGGATGGCGGGCATGCCATTTGACACCAGGAACATCACAATAACGGGACAGCAATCGAATTGGGGTGCCACTAGACACCAGGAACATAAAAATGGCAGGGGACATCAATCGGATTGGGGGTGGGTCCACTAGACACCAGGGATAAAATAGTATTACAGGGATGGCGATCAGTGGAGGAGGGCACTAGATGTCACCAGGAAAACAAAGGGCTGATAAATGGAGGGTGGGGGCACTACTAGACACCAGGAAAGTTTAAAAAAAAAAAAAAAATTGCGTGACGTCCAGCTTCTGTGATTACCAACCATTGTTAATCAAGCTGGAAATTGACACTCGCTTCCGATGCGAGCGAACCTGCTTATTTTATGCCTTGAAGTGTGGAATTTTAGTTTGCATGTTACACTGATCATGTCAGTTGACAAAGGTTGGTGGTCTCTGGCTAATGGTAATGGTTACTGAATCTGACAGCACTGCTTTATGTAAGACTTACAGCAGTATAATAATAATGGAATTCCTGAATGATCATCAGTGGTACAAGGACAAAGTAGTGAGACACTGCTGCAAGATGGGACAATATTGACTATCAGCTAACCTTCAGAAATCGTCTAACCTAAGGTACTTGTCCTGACTTGAACATTTCTGTATGCACACTGCTCTATCTCCCTCTATGAAATATTAATATGTTAGCTGATGTTGAACAAGATTTGGCTCTTTAACCTTACTACAGGTAATAAAGACAAAAATAACTATGTCAGACCTCTCGTAGCCAGAATAAGAGGAATTTCTGATCTGTACGTGTACCTTGGCTGTTGCTCAGTGCCTCCTGACCCAATCTTTTCTTGTTCTGACTCTGTTGCTGGCAGGACTAGTACCTGGGGTCTTCCTGACAGATTCTGCTTACTCTCCTGATACCACCCGGTCTCTGTCTTGGTGTCTCTCCTCTTACCTCTGCCTCTCATAGTCCTGTTTCCTCCAACCCGACCTGGCGTCCTGAGACTCGCTCATGCAGTTGCATGGTGCCTGCTGTCTCTGACTAAAGCTCACTACTGCACCTCCGTGGTTGTCCCCATACTGTTGCAGTGTGCCCAAAATGTCCACCACGTGACATGAGATGAGTGACTATTGATGTGCTTGGACACTGGGAGAGGAGAGCAGAGAGGAGTGGGGTGCCAGGCGCCAACTGTCTAGTCTGGGTCAGCCTAGTATGCCCTTTGCACAGGAGTGGGCTAAACACAAGGAGCCCGACGGGCACTTTAAATTGATCATTTTACCCACCCAACGTAAAATCTACCCACATGTGGCAAGCAGGTGCCAATTTCAAATACCCTGCATTGAGATATGATACAAATTGCAAGTCCTTGTGGAAATGCTATTGTCCTGCAAGGTAGTTAATGGATTACTGCCATGAAATCCTGGTAGTAGCTATTCCAAGATGTGTAAATTAAAACAGGTTTGAAAACAGTCACACAGTGGTACATTTCACAGCTTAAAAGATCTGTAGTTGTATGCAGATGAACACTTGAATTTTTGGCCATTTTGGGCCTGAGTACAGAAAAGGGTAATGTGAGTTGCTGGTGTCTATTTTGAGAAGGGTTGTACTGGAATTGTTTCTGATAAGTTCATTGTTTCAGGTAAAGTTTGAGTCCGCATTGTTGCAGATTGCATCTAGTGTTCAACACGGTCCATTCTGAACCAGAGGTAGTTGCAGAGCTGAGGTCAGGAGTTGGGCTATTTATTCTGGCAGCATACACATTATATAAGTCCTTTAACAGAAATCCAGGAGTGAAAGGATATAATAAAAGGCAGGCAGATCCAGAAAAGTGGCAAAATTCAGGGTCCAAGAAACAATTGTATGTTCCAAGCGCTAGAACCTGTTGAATTCAGAAGATGAACAATCATTGCCTGAGGCACAAGTAGGTTGTAAAATCCTTTGTGTGAATTTTCAGTTTAGCTGTTTTTGTTCTCCCATGTGGTTTGTATATAGTGTCTGGACACAAGTAAATGTCATCCTCAGTACTTCTTCAGTCTGTTTTGAAGTTTTTCTAATATACCTATTGAGTAAGTGCAAGAACACACTCCTGGGTGGTGGATATGTGTAATGACCAAGCCTCAGGTGGCTGGAAAGCACGTGTTAACAAGATATCTGTAGCATAGATTATTACAACAAAACTCACACCCTGTCATGTGTTATTTTTTTTTTTAAACAAAATTATTTAAATTTTAGTAACGTTAACTTGACATGTATAACAAAAAACAAAATTTGGGTTAACATATTGTAAAAGATACAGATTTAAAAGGTTGTCCAATGACAGATTATGCCAACACTCTAATAACCTCCCTAAGGGGTCATCACGGGGTTCCATGGCAAAGCCACAATAAAAAAATCACTATAATATAATAATCGATCATGACATAAAATGGAGAGAAAACGAAATGGTGTAATGTGATACAACACTATACAGTACAACATAATGCCATGTGTCAAGGATGTTTATTTCTGTTCCTCTCCACTGTCAGTATGCAGATGTAGACTGTTTCATGAAGTTACAGCCGAGGTAGACAACGAATGTCTTTCAGACAACATTCTACCCATTTAGCCCATTTCATTAAGGAACCGAGGTTCTCCCTTCATCTTTGTAGTGCAAATTAGGTGTATTTTCTTCATTGTATGTGATTTTTTTCACTAATTCTATCCAGTCATTTATGGTAGGGACAACAGTAGATAGCCAGTGTCTGGTTATAATTTTCAGGGACACTACTATGAAAATTGTGAACAGATAGCTACGTTAAGGTGATCCGTCTCCTGAGGAAGAACACTCAAAAACAGATTCTTACAGGTCTTTGGGATTTCAGCCTTTAATATTCCTGAAATTGTATTGTCCAAATCACACCTTTGGGCCTGGCATTATAGCCTAGAGGTTAGAATGTCGAGCTGTGAATGAGCTTGGTCATCCATCAGACCTGGTTTTATTCCACAACCTCCACTTGCATATTGTGTGACACTGAGTAAGTCACTTAATCTCCCCAGTGCTCACAGGTCGCCCTGAAAACAGGCACTTGTGCCTAGTGGACCCATGCCTGGTTACCAAGGCGACAAAAAAAACCTAGCTTGGGACATGACCAAAACACATGTAAATGGTCTCCCTTACCACCACACTTCCTCCAGCATGCATCTCATCCACCCACAATGTAATGTTTGGTGCGGCGCTTTATCAAACTAAGGGTCTGAAGATTTTGACCGAATATGCATCTGTGTGGCGATTCCATGAGTCTGTCTATGGAAAAAGGTCCCGTGTCCTTCCTGGGCATCCTCCATCTCATCTCCAATCAGTGGGGATTCCCTTTGAGCCTGAAGTATCTCCAGACTGATATCCTCAGGAAAGGAGTCTCTGTCTGAGGCCTTCCCAGTGGTTGAAGCCACAGTTGGCTGGCCTTGGAGCTTTGGCAGCACCAGCCTCCTGCCCTGCACCTTCGACTCGTATGGCCCGCAGTGTGCAGTTCCCATCGGCTCCCGTTCAGGGTTTACAGCATCCCTCGGCTGAGGGGTTGGTGGTGAAGTCTGTGTTTGGCACTCTGGCAACTCAAGAGATACAGATAGACTCGGACAAAGAGTCCAAAAAGTTGGACCATTCAGCCAGAAAGGTCTATGCTGCCTCCTTGTTTGGTCTCCGACAAGCAAAGCAAGCTTTATTTATATGGTGAGCTCGGTCGTCATTATGGCACACTTCTCCCATGCCCTCTTGGGCTCTCAGAATGAGGTGCTTCCTCATCTCCCCATGGATCTTCAGACCCACGGTCCAAGCAGGTCCATGACAAGGGTCGAGACTATTGCCAAACTGCATCTCCAGGCGGCCCTGGACATCAGGGATTCTTCTGCCCGTCTCAGTGGCAGCCACAGTCGCTATGCACTGCAGGGCCTGGCTGAGGGTCTCGACCTTTACGACAGACACCCAGCACAAACTGGCAGACTTTCCTTTCCTCTGTACTGACTTGTTCGGTCCAGGAGTCATGGTCACCTCCAGCATATTGAGAAGTCCATTGCCACCCTGGACTCCCATTACTTCCATCGAAAGAACCCCAGGGTTCTGAAGCAGCAACAGAGCTCCCTCTTCTAGCCTTCTGGCCCTCGGCCAGCAACCCCAGTATCAGTCTGGGCAGCAGCAGCAGGTCAAACTTGGCGCCTCGGCCCAAGTCGAGGGCTTCATGAACCATTAGCCTGGAGGGAAAGGTCCTGGTGCCCCTCTGCTGGCCCTTCATCCTCCAAACCTGTGCAGTGACTGGATGGGAAGCCACCCCATGCCTGTCACCACCACTCTAGGTCCTCCGTGGGAGTTTGGCTCCGCCACTTTCTTTCCGCCTGGTCCGCTGTCACAATGGACAGGTAGGTCTTGGAAGTGGTTGGCCAGGATCTGCCTCTGGAATTGAGCAGTACCCTCCAAGTTGAGCCTCGCCCCATGGGAGGAAGATATCCTCCATACTGAGTGGGCTCTCCATCACAACATTGCCCAGCTCCTCCGCAAGGAGGTAGTGGTCAGAGTCATGGATCCCCTTTCAACCCAGGGTCTGCTTCAGGTACTTCTTGGTCCCAAACGGATGGGGGCTAAGTTGCACCATTCAAGATCTGCATGACCTGAATCAGTTTCTGGGTCTCGCACCTTTGGATGGTAACTCTTTCCCAGATCATGCCATCTCTCAAGCAGAACATGTGGTTCTGCTCACTGGATCTACAGGATGTGTTCTTCCACGTCCCGATCCGTCCATCCCACTGAATGTTCCTCTGCTTCGGGGTGGAGGGAACCTCAATGAATTCTAAGCCATGCTGTTCAGCCTGTCATCAGCCTCCATGGTCTTCACCAAATGCATAGCAGTGGTGGCGGCCCATCTTGGCATCGAGGGTCAGGTACCCCAGTCTCGATGATTGGCTAATAGCGGGCCTCCAGACTGGAGGTGGAGAGGTCAAGGGATCTGGCCCCCAAACCTGCCTCAGCCTTGGCCTCCTGGTCAACAAGGCCAAGTCGAACTCGTGCCCTTGCAGGTGATTTGCTTCATTAGGGCAGAGCTCGACTCTTAAGCCAGGCTTCCGGTGGACAGGGGAGGTTCTCTCCTCCTTATCCAATCATTTCTGGTTGGGCAATTGTGCCCTGCCTGGGACTTCTGCGACTTCTGGGTTACATGGTGGCCTGTACCTCAGTAGCCCGATGGCATATGCACCCCTTCAATTGGAGCTGGCCAGCCTGTGGTCTCAGCAACATGGCCATTTTGACCAGCTGGTCACTGTGACCCAGAAGATGTCTGATGCCCTCAGTGGTGGACCATCATGGAACATCTGCAGGAAGAGATCCCGTTTGTCGCCCCAAGTCGGACGGTTGTCCTGATGACCAGCGCCTCTCTCGAAGCTGGGGTGCCCACATGGAGAATCAGAGTCCATGGGCTCTGGACCCCTGAGAATCGATGTCACATCAGCATGCTGGAGCTCTGAGCAGTTCGGCTGGCACTGACTAGGCTGGTCCTTTGGGTCAGGTGGTTCAAGTCCAGACAGGCAATACCACGACCATGTACTACCTCAACAAACAGGGCGGCATGTACTCCCGGCCTCTGTGCATAGAAGCTCTTTATATCTGGACACTCATGAGCCGACTGGAGGCAGATCTCCTAGCCATCCATGTGGCAGGAGACTCAAATCAGTTGGCGAACAGCCTCAGCCTTGTGGACGGGCGTCCCTCGTGTGGTCGCTCCATCCAGGATAGTTCACAGCCTGTTCTCCCAGTGGGCAATCCTCCGGTGGACCTGTTCACCTCAGGAGAACACAAAGCTGAGGCTGTATCATGCCCACCCCTCTCTGCAGGGATGCCTTCTCGAGGCCGTGGACCACAGGCCTCTTCTGTGCTTTCCTCCACTTCCCTTGGTCCACAGGGTGCTGCTCAAGGTCAGGAGGGACAAGGCACAGGTGATACTGGTAGCCCCAGATTGACCTCGCCAGTTCTGGTATCCAGATCTCCTCAGCATCAGGCTCCTGAGGCATATTCCAGCATGCCTGGACCTGCTCTCCATCAATATGGGAAGGTACTCCCTCGGGACCTTCAATCCCTACACCTGACAGCCTGGTTCCTGAGTGGCTCGAGGTTCCAAGCTTTGGGTCTCTCGACGATGTTCTCGGTGTAGTTGAGACATCTAGGAAGGTGCTGACCAGGAAGTGCTATTCCTTCAAGTGGAAGAGATTCTCCATTTGGTATCAGGGCAAGGACTTGGACCCTTGTCCTGTCTGGTGGCTGACATCCTCTACTACTTTTGGTCTCTCTCAGAGGAGGTCTTCAGCCTCGACCCTTAAGATGCACCTGGCAGTCATCTGCTACACCTACCGTAATTCTTGATCTTTCTGTGTGTCTTCACCATTCATCACAAATCCCACCCACCATCCCTTGGGTCCCCCTTCTTCACCCCCTTTCCCATTGGTCAGGAGGGTAACCTTGGGCACGCAGAGGAGTTTCTTTCTGCCTTTTTTCTGGCGGAGGGGGATGCTGGTGACTCTTCTCCCCAAAACCCTTGTCTTTTGGGACTAATGCTTTTCCTTCTGTTGAGGTATACCCCCTTCTTATTTTTGTTGGTTAGGGAGAAGACATCCCTGCTTCCTGGTCCTCCTCCTATTTAATCCACGACCCTAGGAAGTCATTCTGCTGGAGTGCCTCTTGGTTAAAATTCTGTGCCTTGGATTTTGTCAGCCTTCACAGGTTCTTGCTACTCCTGGGCAGTAAGTCCATCTAAAAGCCGGGGACCAGATCGCTGAGCCCTTGGATTTGTCCTCTAGCCTCCCACTTAATGTTTCCTTCCTTTCCTTCTCTTTCCTTTTCTTCTTCCAGAGATTGGGGCCCTCCCAATGCCCTCAGTTTTCTCTCTCTTCCTTGTCTATCCTCTCAGTCATTTATTCCTCCTTTTGTTTCTTATATCTTTTCCTTTGTCTGTCCTTGGACTTCCTTGTCCCACCCTCTCAACCCTGTTTCTTACTCTCGGCTGACTCAGAACTGGCGGCGGGAGGCCGGGCAATCGAGCATGTAGAGACGACCGTGGCGCTTCACGCTATCGCATCGACCTCGAGGGCAGTGCCGTTGCTCATGTCTGCCCGCCCATCCAGAAAGAAAAGTGACCTCTGGCCACTTACCCATATGTGATGAATGGTGAAGATGCACAGAAAGATTAAGAATTACGGTAGTTCATAATTTTCATATCTGGCGTCATGGGGCAGGCCGAGGCTTATACCACCCAGGTGGGGGGCGGAGCCAGCATTTAGACCATCTGGCAAGATTTGTAGGGAAAGGACATGCCAACAAGTGTGGATGAACAACATATACCACTCCTAGAACTACTGTTACAGGTGAGTAACCCGTTTTAAAGTTCGGTAAGGCCAGACTTCGCCTGAATTGCTTCTTTGTAACATTCTTGTTTTAATTTACTGGTGCTTACTTCCCCAAAGAAACCTGGAGATTGATTGATCCAGCTGTTTC
Source organism: Neoceratodus forsteri (assembly GCA_016271365.2). NCBI lineage: Eukaryota > Metazoa > Chordata > Ceratodontiformes > Ceratodontidae > Neoceratodus > Neoceratodus forsteri. The sequence goes on from CM028137.1 coordinate 573,551,717, forward strand.
CAAAAGATGTTACAGGCTGTATCAGGATTATCCAAAAACATACAAAAATCTTGAGAAGACTCTGTTTTACGGACTCTATCAGAGTCTCCAGTGGAGAGCAAGGCATCCCATCTTAAGTCCCTTCTAGTCTCAGAATAGCTTTATAATTTTTTTCGTATAATTGGGTTTTGTCTTTCTACTATTAATGCCCAGGTACTGGAAGCCCCCTCAGTCCAGTGAAATGGAAAATCACCATCGTCCTGTGGGTCATATCTACTGCTCAGTAGCAGGGCTTTGGACTTCAGGAAGCTAATTTTAAAATCTGAAAGTGTTCCAAGCTCTTTGAGCACTTGTAATAAAGGAGGAGGGAGGACCTAGAGCCTCCACAAACATGAAAGTGTCAACAGCATATAGTGCTATTTTATGTGTTGGCCCAATTTTAATACCTTTATTTACTTTATTACTTCTAATATTGACTTTCCAGCGGTTCCATACCCAATGCAAAAAGCAAAGGCAACAAAGGCATCCCTGTCATGTTCCTCTTTTTAATAGAAAGGCTGGGAGAAGGCCCGTTAACCCCACTTGTGCAGTGGACCCTTTGTATAGGGCCAGTAAGTTCATTATGAATTCAGGACAAAATATAACGGAGGCTAAAACCTCCACTAAATAGGTCCAGTTCAGTCCATCAGAGGCTTCTTCTGCATTAATGGTGATCAGCAGTGAGGTTGGGTGACGTAATCTAGTGTAGGTGATAGTGTTCAACAGCTACCTGACATTATAGATTTTGTATCTACATTTATAAAATGGGGTGATATGAAGAACAAAATTTCAGGGTTTTCCCCAGTTTTGGGAGGACTGTGATTAACACTTCCTGCCATTCCATCGAGAAAATGAATATACATACAGTGATTCTTTGCCTTCTGAAGGGTTCCACGAAGATAACAATAAATTGCTTATAAAATTCTGCTGGAAAACCATCTTCTCCTGAAGCCTTTCTATTTTGAGACTTTTAAACACCAGATGGATTTCCTCATGCAAACTATTTCTTTCCTCCTCTGGCAGGGTAGAGATGTAGGTCTTGCAAAATCTCTATCTGATCCCTATATTTTTGGGTTATTACAGGTCATATAGACTCTGATAAAATGTCCCAAATTCACTTGCTGTTTCCAATGGCAAGGTCAGGGCTCGAGCATTAGGGGCACCAGCTCGGATCCTCCCGACTACCCTAGCAGCCTGCTCCTTTCTCAGTTGCAGAGCTAACAGTCTACCCACTCTACCACTATGAGAATAATACGTAAATTTGGTACATGTCAACTTTTTTTCTGCATTCTCGTCCGATAATTGGAGGAGCTGCTCCTTAACTTCTTTTATTTTGGGAAATACATGTGGTCCGTCCCCATCCTTTTCTAGGTCTTCCAGTTTACATTCTAGCTCAGCTCTTTTGTTCTGTCTCTCTTTTCTGGTAAGTGAGATGAGTCAGCAATAAGACACTCCAGGGTGTGTGTTGAACAGATATTGCACTGCGCCCAGGGGCATAGTGAGGCACGGAGGCCGCAGGCTGATTGCCTTCAGCCCCTAGAAGTGTGGTAATATCTGTTCAGCGCACACCCTGAAGTGTCTTTGCACTTATAAAATGGGCTCGCTTTGGTTTCTTTCTACAGTTAGAAAAATATGTTCATATGTAGGGGAAAAAGATTTACTTATGCAAATGTATTCTAAAATAGTCCCACTGCCTACTGCAAAATGATGTCATTGTGTATGTAGTGGACAAAGTTTGTCTTTGCTGGCATCAGTAACACTGGTTTAATGTTGTAGCCAACACTACTCCCCGGACTGTTTTGAATTGTTCTGTTTTTAGGAACGGAACTCGGCTACTACCAATGCACAGAAGAGAGTAAGAACTGCATTTTATTTTCTAGCAAAGCAGGAGTGTACTGGGACTGCAGAAGCAACAGGTGGGGACTGTGAGTGGGTAAATATACACACACACACACACACACACACACAACATGAAGAAAATTAATCGCTAGAGGAAATCGGATATATTCAACTGAAATGTGACGGCTGTAAAAAAGTGAATGCGTCCTTTGGTGGGCAGGTGAGTTAGGTCAGGGTTAACAGCACATTCCCGGAAGCTGTACATAGGGTGTGATGTGAGGGAGACGAAACAGGATGTGTCTCTCTGTGGCATAACTGCCCCCCGCCGCCGCCACTTTCTGGAAAAGAGCAGGATACTGCTACTACTTCGTGTTTTTTTTTTTTTTTTATTAGGCAACTTTGTTTTATTTATTTAAACCATAGGACCAACAGAAGGGTGGCCATGGCTAGATCAGTCATGACATTGGGAGAGAGATAAACCATCATCTTAAAATGCAGGTTTTACTAGGATTAAAAGGTAACATTGTTGCAGGGGTTATATAGACTATTATTGAACTTTAATACAAAAAGGGCAGCATGGATTTTTCTTTTACTGTGGGAGACCAGAGCAGCCCAGAGTTGAGCACAACAGCACTAGATGAGAGAGATCATTGGCGGTGACTCTGAGAAGCAGGAGCATGATGACAGTTTCAGTTTATGTGCAGTTTTAAATTTAGTAATTTTTGTAGGCTTTCATTCTGCTTACTGACCTTGAGGGAATCATGCTGTTAACAGGTCTGTGGCACTATTGAACTTTAATTAAAAAAAGGCAGCCTGACATTTCTGTTTCACTGTGGGAGAGCAGAGCAAATGGAGACTGAATTAGCAGGCGGAGCGCAGGCGTGATGTGACACTTTTTTCATTTATGTGCTATTTAAGTCAAGAATTTCTTTGTGGGGCTTACATTCTGTTTACTGACCTTCTTAGAGTAAAACCATTAACAAGTATGCCTAGTGAGTGGTTTTATGCTGTAACATTTTCTCGCTGACAGAAAAAATGGTGGAATTTGAAAATCCAGCATTGTAATGGCACTTTATTTATTTATGTTTTTAATGTGGTCCCACTTTGGGAACTTATTACCTGTGCATGGAACAGATTTCATGCACAGATAATAACAATCAGAAATCAGGATTTTGCTTCTTTTATAACTGGTAATCTTCTTGTGTAACACGGTATTATAGCATTCCATATAATGGTAGGGGTGACTGAGCAGTCCCTGTTGAAATGGAAGTACTCCTTCAGAGGTTCTGTAACCATGCTTCAGAAGGAGTCATCGAAGGGCTCCCATTTAGGCACCACAGACCTTGTTGAGGTGCGCTCTTAGTTCCAAATCCAGGGTCACTGGCACATGGTCAAGAGAGACTAATCGTGTGTGTGATTATGGCTACCACGTGATACAAATGAGGGATCAGAAAATACCATCAGTCTGTATGGCCTGTGTGTTATGTGGATGAGAATAATAGTCATAGTCCCGATCTCCCAAGTGTTCCCACCTCCAGACATCTTGTATTCCTGCTTCTGCTACCAGGGATCCTAAAGCCTTCACTGCGGAGTTTTCCATGTGGGACCTATGTTGTTTCTGCAGGAATCCAACCCAGGATCTACTATACAATTAAAGTCTCTCCCAATGTACAAAGTTCATGGTCTTCCTGCTGTAGCCTGAAAATCTCCTGATACTCTATGCGAGTCCATGTTGGGGCATACACATTCAGAATGGAAAGTTGAGTGCCCAGATAGGAGCCTTTACCAAGACCCACCTCCCGGAGTCTGTCAGTGCTTCTCTGGTACAAATAAACTCCTTCTGAATAAAATGGCTACTCCATTAATTCTTCCAGAGGGATGGCAGGATGTATAAACCCTCCGATACACTGTCAATGAAGTTTATCATGCTTCACCTTTGATAAATGTAATTCTTGAATTTAAGACCTCTGTGTTTAATTTCTTTAGGTAGCGAGGACTTGTGTCCTTTTGTAGTGCTGTGCACACCCTTTACATTAAAACTTGTAAGCCTGACATTTTGAGGTCTGGACAGACTGTACCTTTCCATCATGAAAACCTTCAAATAAGATCGGATAGTAGCACCCTACCGCTGTAGTGTGGATCTGTGGCATGGCAATCAACAGGCCTAAAAGACTGTTTCAAAACCCAAATATTGCAGTATCAAACCCCAGCGTTTAATGGTGGGTACCCTTTGAATGGTGTGGACGATTTCCCCATGAAGAATACTGCAGAAAAACATAACCAATTACAGCATCATGAATCCTTTACTGTCTCCATGTGCAGCCGTCTCATGTCTCCCACTGTATCACATATACCTCCCTCCCTTCTAGGGTCAGGAGAGTGCAAGACCCCTGCACCTATGAGGACAACATGGTGAAACACAAGTATACCAACAGACAAACTCACAGTAACAAACCATTAAATAACAGGAGAACAGTACAATAACAGATGCCGTACAACTTCTCTAGGTATGTGTTCAAGGAGCAAACACTCTTGTACTCCGGGTGAGATGTGGTGATTAAAAAAAAAAAAATCCTCAAACCTCGGGGCACACATACCCTAGAGATGCATCCCTAGATGCGAGTGGCATCTATAGTGTAGTGGTGTCTGGTCAGCTGGTCATCTAAAATACATAGAGACCTCAATCTGACTGTAACAGTCAACTCCACCCCTTCGACCTCTTTTAGTTACTATTCAGGACTAGTTTGAGAGGGCATTCCACCCTCACTGTCTTAGGTGGGGGAGAGTGAAATAGTCAGGCTTCCAGCAGTGAGAGCCACCGAAAAACCTTTAACTAGGTTAATATCCACCTTGAACCAATTATTAAATTAATATTCTTACCCTCTACCACCCCACTGCTGTTCTGGGTAAATTACTTCTTCAGTGATTAATTAGTACCATGCCTCACAGTTCAAATCTACATGGTTGTCAAATATGTCCTTATTTAAATACCTTTGAATAAGAACTGTTTTACAAAGGTTCCACATAAAACAATGAACAAAGTTACAGACATGAGATTACAACAGTTGCACAACATACTTAGCATGGTAAGGATACTTTGACAATAGGGAAAAAATATAGTGCATTTCTAGGGACATGGATATGTTGTTCATCCACACTGTCTGGCAGGTATCCTTGCCGCTTTAAATCTTGCGGAAGGTCTTCAAGCTGGCTCCTCCCACCCACCGGGTGGTAAAACTCGGCTCCGCCCATGGCGCCAGATCTTCTTTACAGCTGGAAGCTCAGGTTCCCCTTAACGCTCTGCGTATAAGACTGGTTCCTAATTCTTGAATTTTCGAATTTACAAGTTTTTTGCTAAAAGACTTGAGTCTTCTCTCCCTCACGGCTGCGATGGACAAATCGACTCCGGTTTCGGAGATGCCCTTGCGGGCAGAAGATGTCTCGGGCGGATCCGCACTCACGTGCGTCTACTGTCTAGGCCTGGAGCACGACCCGCCCAGGCCCTGCGACCTGTGCTCTTCCTTTTTGGCCCTATGTCCTCGAGGGCCGTGCTGCCCGTTTACAACTGGGGCGTCCCGAGCGTTTTCCTCGGTGAAGTCTAAAGGGCCGGTCGGCCCGGTGTCGGCGGTGGGCTCGATGGAGCAGCTCGAGCAGATGATGGCCCTCGAAGAGGAGGCGGCACAGGCCGCTTCTACCTCGGCTGCGGCATTTGTCCCGCTCTCTCGGTGCCTCTTATTCAGCTTCTTTTAGGAGCTTTGTCTGACCCTCTCTACTAAGGTGAGGACCATCTTCTGCTGGACCGTTTTCTCGGTCCAAAATGAAAGACAAGGTAAGTCTCACCGTCGATGCTCTTGGGAGGGGAAAGATCCCTCTCCGAGTTGTCGACCGTCGACCTCAGTCGACGCACAACTCGACCACTGGTCTCACGGTGTCCCCATCAGGCCAGTTGACCGAGACTCCCGTCGCCGGTCAAGATTTTCTCGACCCGTTGGACAGGTTGTCGGCAGGAGAAGCGAGAATCCCCTCTCCCAGTTCCCCGGTGGGAGTTGAGGACCCGTTGGCTTGTCTGTGCCTCGGTTCGGAGCCTTGGTTGAACCCTCGAACCGAGGAGTGCGGTTCCCCGACACCTCCCGCACCGTCCTCGGGAAAGCCGAGGTTCTCTGTCTCGGTCTCGGACTCTTCGCAGTCCAGCCCGATCCCTGCCGTCATAAGCGGTCTCAGTCTCGGCACAGCGGCAGAGTGGCGCCGCCGCTCGTCCTCTTCTCCTCCCTCGAGCGAGGGAGGCTTCGACATAAGTTAGGCGTCGAAGATATGAGGAACTCATGTGGCAACAGTCCTTCTGACCGGAATAAGCAGACGCCGCCGTTTTCCCGGCCATTAAGTGGCTGTCACCAGAGCGGCGAAACAACCCTCGTTTATCCGAGGCCTGTTCCCAGGCGGTTGTTCAGCCAAAACCAGCTGCCCCACCGATTCCGGTGGAACCTCCGCCTCCACAGCCGTTAGTTGGGGCTCCGACCAAAATTCTCGGTCGGCTCAGGGACTGCCCCATAGGGTGGCTCAGGCCCTAGGCAGCTCTTTGAGGACTCTTCCGAGTCCGAGCGATTCTTCCTTTTCTCCAAGCGAATGGACTTGGAGTCCTCAGGAGGACAGTGGGTGGGCGATAGCCCTTCGTCCTTCCTGGGATTGCTTGGCTCATCTCGAGTCCACAGGGATGAAGCTCGAACCCGTTTCGCGGGCCAGGTATCCCCTCGGAGATTCTGGACCGAGGGGATTCCCCCCGGAGGCCTTTCCGGTGGCGAGGCCATAGTGGGCCCGGCCTTGGAGCTCTGGCAGCGCCCTGCTTCCTGCCCTGCGCCTTCGGCCAGGATGGCCAGGAAAGTATGCAGTCCCTACCGGTTCCTTGTCCGGTTTTGAACACCCTCGGCCGAGGGTTGGTTACTGACAGCGTTTTCCGCTGCGAAAACTAAGGATGCGGACAAACCTCCCGACAAGGTCAGAAATTGGACTATGCGGGCGAAAAGTCTATGCTGCATCCTCCCTGGCCGCCCAGGCCACTTCGACCGTCCTCATGGCACATTTCTCTCATGCCCTGTTGGGCTCCCTGGACGAGGTAGTCCCTCATCTTCAGCGGATCTGCAGACCACGGTTAGGCAGGTGCGGGACCAGGGCAGTGGCCAAACAGCAGCTCCAGACTGCTTTAGACATTGGGGATTCATGTGCCAGGTCTGTGGCGGCGCAGTGGCTATGCATCGTCGGGCTTGGCTGAGGATATCCACCTTCACTTTGGATACCCAGCACAAGTTGGCGGATGTCCCCTTCTTGGGGAATGCGTCTTGACCCTGGGGTGGAAGGTCACCTGCAGAGGATCGAAGTCCAGTGCTACCTTGGACTCGGTCTCCATCCGCTCAGAAGGACCAAAGGCCAAACCACAGCCCTAAGCCCTTCTCGTCCTTCTCGCCCATGACATTGGCCCAACAACATCAGGGCAGCAGGCTCGACTTGGCATCCCAAAACCAAGCCCGGGCTTCCTCCAACAGGAAGCAGGGAGGTAAGGCCCAGGAGGTCCCTCGGCCGGTCCCATCTCCAAGCCTGCCCAGTGACGGGCTGAGGGGTGTCGCCCCAACCCCGTCACCTCACCCCAGATTCCCCATTGGAGATGGCTCCACACTTCCTTTCCGCCTGGTCCGTTGTTACACCACGGACAGGTGGGTGCTGAAGGTGGTGGGAAAAAGCCTGCCTCTGGAAGTCGAGCAGGCCCGCCCTTCAGAGCCATCGCACCTCGGGGGGCCTCGGGTCCGCAGCCACACTGTTGGCTCGCCGGGCAAACACCATCCCTCCTCCAAAAGGTGATCAGGGAGGTGGCGGACCCTCCCTCAGACCAGGGGTTTGTGTCCAGGTACTTCCTGGTTCGAAGCAGGGACGGGGGCTGGCGACCCATTCTCGACCTACCATTAAACAAGTTCCTAAGGTCTCGAACCTTCAGGATGGTCACTCTGGCTCAGATAATACCATCCCTGGAACCCGGCGTGTGGTTCTGCTCTCTGGACCTGCAGGACCGTTCTTTCACGTCCCTATCCGTCCGTCACATTGGAAATTCCTTTGTTTTCGGCGGAGGGATCCCTTTTGAGTTCAAGCCATGCCCTTGACCTGTCTCCAGCTCCCAGGGTCTTCACCAAATGCAGAGCAGTGGTGACAGCTTTCCTGCAGTGCCGAGGGTCGGGTGTACCCTTACCTGGGCGATTGGCTGATGGCAGCCCCTCCAGACAGGAGGTGGAGGCGGTCCAGAGATCTGTCCCTCCAGGTTTGCTATCAAATCGGCCTTCTCATCAGCAGGCCAAGTCCGGAACTCGAGGCAAGCAGGTGATTCTTTTCATCGGTGGAGCTCGACTCTCTTGAGCAAACACGGCTCGGCGGACAGGGCCGAGGTTCTTACCTCCTTTGCCCAATCATTTCTGGTTGAGAAATCGCGCCCTGCCGGGACTTCCTGCGCCTCCTGGGTCTCATGGCGGCCTGTACCAGCGTGGTCCGTTGGGCACGCTGGCACATCCCTCTTCAGTGGGGACTGGCCAGCCAGTGGTCTGGCGCTGCGATCCATTGGACCAGCTAGTAGCGGTGACCCAGGGGATGTGGGCAGCTCTCCGGTGGTGGACGTTCCAGTTCATCTGCAGGAGGGCATCCCGTTTGTCCGCCCGAGCCGCGGTCTCCTCTATCGACCGATGCCTCTCTGATGGGTTGGGGTGCCCATCTGGGGAACACGGACCTCGACCTCTGGTCCCTGCGGGAGTCCCGATGCCACATCAACCTGCTGGAGCTCCGGCGGTCTGCCTAGCTCTCACTGCATTTGCTTCCGTTTCTCCGGGGTCAAGTGGTCGAGTCCAGACGGACAGTACCACGACCATGTACTGTCTAAACGCGCCAGAGGCGGGGCGCTCCCTGCTTCTATGCAAGGAAGCTCTCCGCATTTGGTCACTCGTGTGCAGCTTGGAGGCGGATCTCCTAGCCATTCATGTGGCAGCAGCCTCCAACACCCTGGCCGATGCCCTGAGCGGATAGGGGCTGCATCCCACAGTGGTCTCTCCTCCCGGAGGTAGTACAAGATCTGTTCTCCCATTGGGGCACACCTCAAGTGAACCTGTTTGCCTCCAGGAGGCAGCGAAGCTGAACTGTTCCATGCCCACCCCTCAGCAGGGCTCGCTGCAGGGGATGCCTTCTCGAGGCCGTGGACCCCGGCCTCTTCTACACCTTCCCCCATTTCCCTTGATACACATGGTGCTTCTCAAAGCAAGGAGGGACAAGGCGCAGGTGATTCTGATAGCCCCAGACTGGCCCTCCATTCTGGTACCCAGATCTCCTCAGCCTCAGCTCCAGGCTCCCGAGGCAGCTTCCAGCTCGCCGGACCTGCTCTCTGTCAATCAGGAAGGTGTTCCATCGGACCTTCAATCCCTGTACCTGGCGCCTGGTTCCTGAGGCTAGAGTTCCAGGCCTTGGGTCTTTCGGCGAGGTCCTCAATGTAGTTGAGGCGTCCCGTGAGAGTCGACCAGGAAATGCTATGCCTTCAAATGGAAGAGATTTTCCATTTGGTGTCAGAGCAAGGGCTTGGACCCTTCCTCCTGTTCCTTGGCAAGCATCTTGGACTATTTATGGTCCCTTTCTCATCAAGGGCTTAGGTCGGCGACCCTAAGGGTGCACCTGGCAGCCATCTCTGCTTACTGGGCGCGGGCAGGGAGCAGTCAGTGGCGCAGGAGAAGGTGGTCTGGCGCTTTTCAAAGGCCTTGATCACATTTCCCTCGATCGAGAACCTCCACCTCCGTGGGATCTACTGCTGGTACTGGCAAAGCTCATGGGCAAGCCATTCGAACCAATGCACAGGTGTGAACTCTCTCACCTGTGGTGGAAGACCTCCTTCTTGGTGGTTATCCGTCAGCCAGAAGGATGGGAGAACTCAGGTGCTCTGCATCGAGTCTCCTTACCTGGTCTTCCACAGGGACAAGGTTGTCCTGCCCCCACCGAAATTCCTTCCGAAGGTGGTGTCAGAGTTTCACCTTAACCAGGTGTTGACTCTGCGGTGTTCTACCCAATCACACCTCGAAGGCGAATACAGGCTCCATACTTTGGACCCTAGAAGGGCGCTCGCTTATTATAAAGGCGCACGGCTGAAAGTCGAGAGAGGTTCGCCAGCTGTTTGTCACCTACGCTGAAGCCGCACCTGGCAGACCTGCAGCCAAGCGGACGATAAGCAGGTGGGTCACCTCCTGCATAGATCTCTGCTATAAGTTGGCGGGCATGGAGCCTCCCAGAGGGATAAGAGCTCATTCTACCCGCCATACTGCTGCATCGGTGGCTGCTTCCAGGGGCGTCCCTATCCAGGATATCTGCAGGGCTGCTACCTGGAAGTCAGCACACCTTCATCACTCATTACCACATCGACCTTGAGTCACGCGGGATGCTGGTTTGGGGCCTTGGTTCTCCAGTCTTTATTCCCTAAGTAGGGGTGTGCGCCTTGCCTCCCTCCTCCGGAGAACTGCTAGGAGTCTGCCAGACAGTGTGGATGAACAACATATCCATGTCCCTAGAAATACAGGTTACTCACCTGTAACAGGAGTTCTAGGAATGGTATATATTGTTCATCCACATCCACCCGACCTCCCGGCCCGACACACAACCTGAGCTTCCAACGGCCAGATCTGGCGTCATGGGGTGGAGCCGAGTTTTACCACCGGGTAGGTGGGAGGAGCCAGCTTGAAGACCTTCCGGCAGGATTTAAAGCGGCAAGGATACCTGCCAGACAGTGTGGATGAACAACATATATCATTCCTAGAACTCCTGTTACAGCTGAGTAACCTGTATTTACAGTACATCATAATTGGTTATAAAAATAATTCACATCGTGCAGCCCTGAACCTTGTCATCTATAACATAGGAAGTGAGAGGCGTCCGGGAAGTGTAGAGAACTGCAGAGGGATGTTGTATGAGCGGATACTATAGTATGAATGTGTTATGCATGGACCTACCTCAACCAAGTCTATAGTAGTTACAAAGCGGGTGGCGGGCGTTAAGCCAGAGGGTCTGTAGAAAAGTTAGGCACAGCCTGAAAGGAGAGAGATTGGGGAGGGAGAGAATGAGCTAGAGGGGGAGAGAGGAAAAAGTGTGCTAGTGCTACATCCAGGTATTCTACCAATCAGCACGAGATGAAGGTTGGTGGTAGCTGAGGGCTAATCTGTAGAAGGTCGAGGGCATTGCTAGGTAGTGGACTGGGTTTGGAGGCCAGTGGAGGAATATCACAGACTGAGGGCGAAGTGCACCCAGAGGAACATCGAGATCAGATCTGGCACTCGGACACTCCTGTTTAATAGAAACTGCTTAAGTTCAGATTTGAAGGTCCTGGGGTTCACGTTATTTAGTAGGGCTACTGGGAGCTTATTTAGCCATACTTGGACTCTGTAAGAAAAGAATGTTGCCCCAGAACTATCCTACTAAAAGGGACACACAGCGGGTCAAGCTCCTTGCCTCTAATATTATACTTGATATTTCAGTGATGCAAGGTGGGACTTGTCCTAGCATAGCTTTCCTCCTAGTAGGCACATTTGGAATCTGATTCTGTTCCTGAGGAGAGCAGGTTAGATTGATCATAGTGTGCATGAAGCGGTCCACACTAAGTATCAGGATAGGATGTAGCTGGAGACTGAGATCCGTGAGGGCGTTGGGTGTGAGGCTTTTCCTGTGCCTATAGGGCACCCAGTTTGGTGTTCATTGCCTTTACCACCATGTCTATGTGCTGCACACAGGAGAGGTGTCATCTGTCATGACGCCTAGGTACTTGAAGGTGTGAACCTGCTTCAGAGGGACGGATTTGTTACTGGTGATTAAGGTGGGTACCTCCTCTTTAGCTGCTGGCTTGACAGAAGCATCGTTTTTGTTTTTATAGTTAAGTAGTAACTTATGAGAGCTGAACCATTTCTCCAGTGTTTGGAAGGTAGTCTGCAGCTCAGCTTGGGGCTCAAAATGAGAGTGACTGCTGAGTATTACAACATCATCTGCATATAAGATAATTTCATTAGTATAGGCCTCGGGAGGGCATTTAAGAACAAGCTGAACAGCAAGGGTCCCAGCATGGACCCTTGGTGTACTCCCAGTAGACTGCTTTAGCATCGGACACTGCAAGGCCTGTTTTGACCCTTTGAGATCTGTTTGATAAGTAGTCCTTGAACCAAAGGACAGTACCGTGGCCAACCTAAGAGTCCGCAGTTGATACGGGGGTTGACCATATTGAAGGCCTTTGTTAGGTCCATAAAGATGGAGCCAACCAATTTACCCTCATCTAAGGCCTTATGGACATAGTTGGTGACATCAACCAGGGCTGAGGCAGTGCTATGTTTTTTCTAACGCCATGCTGCTGGGGGCATTGCAGTTGGTGTTTCTGGATGTAATCTGTGATTTAGTCTGCCACTATCCTCTCCAAGGCTTTGGATAAAGGTGAGAGAATGGAGATGGGCCTATAGTTTGCTGTGCAGGACCTGTCCCTGCTCTTGTGAATGGGGTCACTATAGTGCTTGTTTCCAAAGTGTGGGAATTTAGCCAGTGTGAGTGATTTATTAAATATTTTGGATATGGGTACTGTTAGCTCATGACCCCCAGGGTCCTTAAAGAACTAAAGAGGTGGTGGCTGAACCTCTGGCTATCCTATTTAGCCGATCACTGGAAACAGGGAGGTACCCAAAGACTGGAGGACAGCAGATGTAGTCCCTTATACAAAAGTGGGAACAAAGAGGAAGCAGGGAACTACAGACCAGTCAGCCTCACCTCGGTAGTGGGAAGATCATGGAAGCACTACTGAAGGAGAGATTGGTGGAATATCTGGTTGTCAATGGACTACAGGACCCAAGGCAGCATGGTTTCACCAGGGAGGTCATGTCAGACCAACCTCGTTGAATTTTTGACTGGGTGACTAGGGAGGTGGATCAGGGAGGGCAGTGGACATGGCCTATCTGGACTTCAGCAAGGCCTTTGACACTGTGCCCATAGAAGACTATTACACAGACTGGGGAATATGGGTGTGGGCAGGACAGTAGTGTGGTGGGTAGGTAACTGGCTGGGTGGCAGGACACAGAGGTGGTGGTAAATGGCTGTCACTCCACAGAGGAAGAGTGACCAGTGGGGTACCACAGGGATCAGTGCTGGGACCGGTCCTATTCAACATCTTCATCAGTGACATTCGCAGGACCTAGAAGGCAGAATTTCACTGTTCGCTGATGACGCAAAGTTCTGTAACAGAGTAGACACACCAGAGGGTGTAGACAGAATGAGAAGCGACCTGCAGAAACTTGAAGAATGGTCAGGGGTTTGGCAGTTGAAATTCAATGCAAAGAAGTGCAAGATAATGCATATGGGGCACAAAAACCCTGGCACAATATATCAGTTGGGGGTGAGGATATAGCATGCACCAAGCAGGAAAGGGATCTTGGGTTGTCATCTCTGATGACCTCAAGGTAGGAAACAGTGTGACAAGGCAGCAGGTAAAGCAAATAGGATGCTGGGATGTGTAGGCAGGGGCATCACCAGCAGGAAAAGGAGGTCATAATTCCGCTATACAAGACACTAGTGAGGCCCCACCTGGAGTACAGTGTACAGTTCTGGAGACCATACCTACGTAAGGACATAGACCGGTAGAGAAGGTTCAGAGGAGGGCAACAAAGATGGTGCATGGATTGCATCACAAATCCTATGAAGACAGGTTGAAGGAACTGAACATGTACTCCCTGGAGGAGAGGAGGAGAGAGGGGATATGATAGACATATACAAGTATCTTACAGGGAGGAACAGGGTGCAGGAAAACACTATTTTTAAGCGAAAAAGATGTTCCAGGACTAGAGGGCATGGGATGAAGTTGAAGAGAGGACGATTCAGAGGAAACATGAGAAAGAATTTCTTCACAGAGCGGGTGGTGGACAAGTGGAACACCCTGCCAGAGGAAGTGGTGGGGGCTGAAACAATCATGGGATTTAAGAATGCATGGGATAGACATAAAGGAATTCTGGAGGTCAGGGTAAGGGCAACAGACTTCTAGGAAAACAAACTGAACTTACAAGCTCAAATGGGCAGACTAGATGGGCCATAGGCCTATCTGCCGACACTGTCTATGTATCTATGATTACAAGTGTGACTAGTTTCAAGTCGATGTTATCGCCCTAGTCTGGTCTTACCCAGGTCTTTTTTTTTTTTTTTAACATATCCCATGGCTTTCTTCACCGTGACTCGCTTGAAGTAGAAGGTAGGGTGCAGATTCACAGTAGGTAAGCTGTAGATGTCTGCATCGGTTGGTTTTCGGTAGCCGGGAGAGCGGCTCAAATGCGTGAAGGCAGAATTGAACTCCTCGGCAGTGGTGAAAGGATCCAGAGAGTTTGTGCCGTTAATATTGAATAATAAGGGTTGTTGCTCATCATCCTTACCCAGAAGATCCTTTAGATTTTCCCAGAAACGCCTCCTATCTCCCAGCTTCTTTCTAATTGATCCTTGTAATAATTTGCCTTAGCACTAATGAGCCGTGTACATTTGTTTCTAGCAGCCCTGTACATCTGTAAATAATTTTCCTGTTGGATTTGGCCCTACTCCAAAGGTTGTCCTTGTCCCTCATGAGATCCAATAGTTCACTGATAATCCACCCATTGCTGTACCCATGACATTTCCTATTCTTAAATGGGGCATATTTTGCATAATGAGTTGAAGTTATCGATTAGGTACTGCAACTAGGTCGAGATCCTGTAGTAGATCTATGGGTAACCAGTCCATCTGGGATAGTTCTTTTTCAGTAAGTCAAGCTGCCTTTTCTCAGGGCTCTGCTTTCCACAATGATTGGTGGAGGTTTTTGAATTTATTGAACCATTTGCTGGTGATTGGCGAATGGTCGCTCAATGTATCGGCAAGTACAGCGACATGTGATAGCCTACGGTGTACTTGAGAGGAGCCAGTCAAAAAGTGTGTGGTTTCGGTTTTGTGGTTCAACCTTGTGGGCTCACTGTTTAATTCGTGAAGCAAGAACTTGCCACGGTATCTTTCTGTGTGTCGAGGCAACACTGAGTCAATTTATATTAGTCACCTGTGACAATAAGTTCACAGTCTTTAGTAATGCCAATCTTGGCACCAAGTACTTTGCTTAGGCCCTCAGTGGCCTTCCTCAGAGGAGATAGATACACACAATGACCAGGGATTTAGTGTGGGGTCCAGACAGGACCTTAACCATGAGTAGCTTGTGGTCGACAGCACTGGCCATATTGGGAATACCACCCTTTGCAACTTGTCTCGGATATATATGACAGCTGCCACCCCATTTTCCTTTCCAATCATTCCTGAATGCTTGGTACCAGACAATCCTATCTCACTATCCTTCACCCACATGGTTAGCCATGTCTCTGTTGGGTAGATACCATCGGAGCAATGTTAAGGAGGCCCATGCCTGGAGCTACGCAACTTTTGGGAGTAGGCTGCAGATATTCATTGCAGTAATTTTAAGCCACTCCTCAGTGTTCCTTTGCACTGATACCACTCAGTGGGCTAGAATTGTGATGCATGTTTCCTGATAGGAGGGTAGTAGAATGGCTTTCCGCGGCTTGTCGGCGCAGCGTTAGTTCCGCTGCGCGCCGGCGACCGGGTTCGGAGCGGACTCTGGTCGCTGGAGAGCCGGGTGGAGTAGGGTCAGGTTAACAGCACATTCCCGAAGCTGTACATAGGGTGTGATGTGAGGGAGACGAAACAGGATGTGTCTCTCTGGCATAACTGGCCCCCCGCCGCCACTTTCTGGAAAAGAGCAGGATACTGCTACTACTTAGTGTTTTTTTTTTTTTTTTTATTAGGCAACTTTGTTTTATTTATTTAAACCATAGGACCAACAGAAGGGTGGCCATGGCTAGATCAGTCATGACATTGGGAGAGATAAACCACATCATCTTAAAATGCAGGTTTTACTAGGATTAAAGGTAACATTGTTGCAGGGTTATATAGACTATTATTGAACTTTAATTACCAAAAAAAAGGGCAGCATGGATTTTTCTTTTACTGTGGGAGACCAGAGCAGCCCAGAGTTGAGCACAACAGCACTAGATGAGAGAGATCATTGGCGGTGACTCTGAGAAGCAGGAGCATGATGACAGTTTCAGTTTATGTGCAGTTTTAAATTTAGTAATTTTTGTGGCTTTCATTCTGCTTACTGACCTTGAGGAATCATGCTGTTAACAGGTCTGTGGCACTATTGAACTTTAATTAAAAAAAAAAAAAGGCAGCCTGACATTTCTGTTTCACTGTGGGAGAGCAGAGCAAATGGAGACTGAATTAGCGGAGGCAGAGCGTGATGTGACACTTTTTCATTTATGTGCTATTTAAGTCCAAGAATTTCTTTGTGGGCTTACATTCTGTTTACTGACCTTCTTAGAGTAAAAACATTAACAAGTATGCCTAGTGAGTGGTTTTATGCTGTAACATTTTCCTCGCTGACAGAAAAAATGGTGGAATTTGAAAATCCAGCATTGTAATGGCACTTTATTTATTTATGTTTTTAATGTGGTCCCACTTTTAGGAACTTATTACCTGTGCATGGAACAGATTTCATGCACAGATAATAACAATCAGAAATCAGGATTTTACTTCCATTTTATAACTGGTAATCTTCTTGTGTAACACGGTATTATAGCATTCCATATAATGGTAGGGGTGACTGAGCAGTCCCTGTTGAAATGGAAGTACTCCTTCAGAGGTTCTGTAACCATGCTTCAGAAGGAGTCATCGAAGGGCTCCCATTTAGGCACCACAGACCTTGTTGAGGTAGCTCTTAGTTCCAAATCCAGGGTCACTGGCACATGGTCAAGAGAGACTAATCGTGTGTGTGATTATGGCTACCACGTGATACAAATGAGGGATCAGAAAATACCATCAGTCTGTATGGCCTGTGTGTTATGTGGATGAGAATAATAGTCATAGTCCCGATCTCCCAAGTGTTCCCACCTCCAGACATCTTGTATTCCTGCTTCTGCTACCAGGGATCCTAAAGCCTTCACTGCTGGAGTTTTCCATGTGGGACCTATGTTGTTTCTGCAGGAATCCAACCCAGGATCTACTATACAATTAAAGTCTCCTCCCAATGTACAAAGTTCATGGGTCTTCCTGCTGTAGCCTGAAAAATCTCCTGATACTCTATGCGAGTCCATGTTGAGGCATACACATTCAGAATGGAAAGTTGAGTGCCCAGATAGGAGCCTTTACCAAGACCCACCTCCCGGAGTCTGTCCAGTGCTTCTCTGGTACAAATAAACTCCTTCTGAATAAAATGGCTACTCCATTAATTCTTCCAGAGGGATGGCAGGATGTATAAACCCTCCGATACACTGTCAATGAAGTTTATCATGCTTCACCTTTGATAAATGTAATTCTTGAATTTAAGACCTCTGTGTTTAATTTCTTTAGGTAGCGAGGACTTGTGTCCTTTTGTAGTGCTGTGCACACCCTTTACATTAAAACTTGTAAGCCTGACATTTTGAGGTCTGGACAGACTGTACCTTTCCATCATGAAAACCTTCAAATAAGATCGGATAGTAGCACCCTACTCGCTGTAGTGTGGATCTGTGGCATGGCAATCAACAGGCCTAAAAGACTGTTTCAAAACCCAAATATTGCAGTATCAAACCCCAGCGTTTAATGGTGGTACCCTTTGAATGGTGTGGACGATTTCCCATGAAAATACTGCAGAAAACATAACCCAATTACAGCATCATGAATCCTTTACTGTCTCCATGTGCAGCCGTCTCATGTCTCCCACTGTATCACATATACCTCCTCCCTTCTAGGGTCAGGAGAGTGCAAGACCCCTGCACCTATGAGGACAACATGGTGAAACACAAGTATACCAACAGACAAACTCACAGTAACAAACCATTAAATAACAGGAGAACAGTACAATAACAGATGCGTACAACTTCTCTAGGTATGTGTTCAAGAGCAAACACTCTTGTACTCGGGTGAGATGTGGTGATTAAAAAAAAAAAAAAAATCCTCAAACCTCGGGGCACACATACCCTAGAGATGCATCCCTAGATGCAGTGGCATCTATAGTGTAGTGGTGTCTGGTCAGCTGGTCATCTAAAATACATAGAGACCTCAATCTGACTGTAACAGTCAACTCCACCCCTTGACCTCTTTTAGTTACTATTCAGGACTAGTTTGAGAGGGCATTCCACCCTCACTGTCTTAGGTGGGGAGAGTGAAATAGTCAGGCTTCCAGCAGTGAGAGCCACGAAAAACCTTTAACTAGGTTAATATCCACCTTGAACCAATTATTAAATTAATATTCTTACCCTCTACCACCCCACTGCTGTTCTGGGTAAATTACTTCTTCAGTGATTAATTAGTACCATGCCTCACAGTTCAAATCTACATGGTTGTCAAATATGTCCTATTTAAATACCTTTGAATAAGAACTGTTTTACAAAGGTTCCACATTAAAACAATGAACAAAGTTACAGACATGAGATTACAACAGTTGCACAACATACTTAGCATGGTAAGGATACTTTGACAATAGGAAAAAATATAGTGCATTTCTAGGGACATGGATATGTTGTTCATCCACACTGTCTGGCGGTATCCTTGCCGCTTTAAATCTTGCGGAAGGTCTTCAAGCTGGCTCCTCCACCCACCGGGTGGTAAAACTCTGGCTCCGCCCATGGCGCAGATCTTCTTTACAGCGGAAGCTCAGGTTCCCTCCTTAGCGCTCTGCGTATAAGACTAGTTCCTAATTCTTGAATTTCGAATTTACAAGTTTTTGCTAAAAGACTTGTCTTCTCTCCCTCACGGCTGCGATGGACAAATCGACTCCGGTTTCGGAGATGCCCTTCGAGGCAGAAGATGTCTCGGGCGGATCCGCACTCACGTGCGTCTACTGTCTAGGCCTGGAGCACGACCCGCAGGCCTGCGACCTGTGCTCTTCCTTTTTGGCCTATGTCCTCGAAGACCGTGCTGCCCGTTTACAACTAGGGCGTCCCGGCGTTTTCCTCGGTGAAGTCTAAAGGGCCGGTCGGCCCGGTGTCTGGCGGTGGGCTCGATGGAGCAGCTCGAGCAGATGATCGCCCTCGAAGAGGAGGCGGCACAGGCCGCTTCTACCTCGGCTGCGGCATTTGTCCCGCTCTCTCTCGGTGCCTCTTATTCAGCTTCTTTTAGGAGCTTTGTCTGACCCTCTCTACTAAGGTGAGGACCATCTTCTGCTGGACCGTTTTCTCGGTCCAAAATGAAGAAAAAGTAAGTCTCACCGTCGATGCTCTTGGGGCCGGAAAGATCCCTCTCCGAGTTGTCGACCGTCGACCTCGATCGACCGCTCGACTCGACCACTGGTCTCACGGTGTCCCCATCAGGCCAGTTGACCGAGACTCCCGTCGGCGCGGTCAAGATTTTCTCGACCCGTTGGACAGGTTGTCGGCAGGAGAAGCCGAGAATCCCTCTCCCGGTTCCCCGGTGGGAGTTGAGGACCCGTTGGCTTGTCTGTGCCTCGGTTCGAGCCTGGTTGAACCCTCGAACCGAAGTGCGGTTCCCGACACCTCCCGCACCGTCCTCGGGAAAGCCGAGGTTCTCTGTCTCGATCTCGGACTTCTTCGCAGTCCAGCCCGATCCCTGCCGTCATAAGCGGTCTCAGTCTCGGCACAGCGGCAGAGTGGCGCCGCCGCTCGTCCTCTTCTCCTCCCTCGAGCGAGGGAGGCTTCGACATAAGTTGCGTCGAAGATGAGGAACTCATGTGGCAACAGTCCCTTCTGACGGGAATAAGCAGGCGCCGTCGTCTTCCCGGCCATTAAGTGGCTGTCACCAGAGCGGCGAAACAACCCCTCGTTTTATCCGAGGCCTGTTCCCAGGCGGTTGTTCAGCCAAAACCAGCTGCCCCACCGATTCGGTGGAACCTCCGCCTCCACAGCCGTTAGTTGGGGCTCCAACCAAAAATTCTCGGTCGGCTCAGGGACTGCCCATAGGGTGGCTCAGGCCCTAGGCAGCTCTTTGAGACTCTTCCGAGTCCGAGCGATTCTTCCCTTTTCTCCAAGCGAATGGACTTGGAGTCCTCAGAGGACAGTCGGTGGGCGATAGCCCTTCGTCCTTCCTGGGATTGCTTGGCTCATCTCGGAGTCCACAGGGATGAAGCTCGAACCCGTTTCATGGGGCCAGGTATCCCTCACGAATTCTGGACCGAGGGGATTCCCCTCACAGGCCTTTCCGGTGGCGAGGCATAGTGGGCCCGGCCTTGGAGCTCTACGGCGCCCTGCTTCCTGCCCTGCGCCTTCGGCCAGGATGGCCAGGAAGTATGCAGTCCCTACCGGTTCCTTGTCCGGTTTTTGAACACCCTCGGCCGAGGGGTTAGTTACTGACAGCGCTTCCGCTGGCCGGGAACGCTAGGATGTGGACAAACCTCCCGACAAGGAGTCCAAGAAATTGGACCATGCCGGGCTAAAAGTCTATGCTGCATCCTCCCTTGTCACCAGGCCACTTCAATCATCCTCATGGCACATTTCTCATGCCCTGTTGGGCTCCCCTGACGCAGGTCGCCCTCATCTTCCCGGCTGGATCTGCAGACCACGGTTAGGCAGGTTGGGACCAGGGCAGGGCAGTGGCCAAACAGCAGCTCCAGACTGCTTAGACATTGGGGATTCATGTGCCAGGTCTGTGGCGGCGCAGTGGCTATGCATCGTCGGGCTTGGCTGAGGATATCCACCTTCACTTTGGATACCCAGCACAAGTTGGCGGATGTCCCCTTCTTGGGGAATGGCGTCTTGACCCTGGGGTGAAGGTCACCTGCAGAGGATCGAGAAGTCCAGTGCTACCTTGGACTCGGTCTCATCCGCTCAGAAGGACAAAGGCCAGAAACCACAGCCCTAAGCTCCTTTTCGTCCTTCTGCTACTAAGGCACATCTGGCCCAGCAACATCAGGGCTAGCAGGCTCGGGCTTGGCATCCCAAAACTGAAGCCCGGGCTTCCTCCAACAGGAAGCAGGGAGGTAAAGGCCCAGGAGGTCCCTCGGCCGGTCCCATCTCAAGCCTGCCCAGTGACGGGCTGAGGGGTGTCGCCCCAACCCAGTCACCTCACCAGATTCCCCGTGGAGATGGCTCGGCACTTCCTTTCCGCCTGGTCCGTTATTACCACGGACAGGTGGGTGCTGAAGGTGGTGGGAAAAGGCCTGCCTCTGGAATTCGAGCAGGCCCGCCCTTCAAGAGCCATCGCACCTCGGGGAGGCCTCGGGTCCGCAGCCACACTGTTGGCTCGCCGGGCAAACACCATCCCTCCTCCAAAGGAGGTGATCAGGGAGGTGGCGGACCCTCCCTCAGACCCGGGGTTTGTGTCCAGGTACTTCCTGGTTCCGAAGCGGACGGGGGCTGGCGACCCATTCTCGACCTACCACTACTAAACAAGTTCCTAAGGTCTCGAACCTTCAGGATGGTCACTCTGGCTCAGATAATACCATCCCTGGAACCCGGCGTGTGGTTCTGCTCTCTGGACCTGCAGGAACCGTTCTTTCCGTCCCTATCCGTCCGTCACATTGGAAATTCCTTTGTTTTCGGCGGAGGGATCCCTTTTGAGTTCAAGCCATGCCCTTGGCCTGTCTCCAGCTCCCAGGGTCTTCACCAAATGCAGAGCAGTGGTGACAGCTTTCCTGCGGTGCCGAGGGTCGGGTGTACCCTTACCTGGGCGATTGGCTGATGGCAGCCCCTCCAGACAGGAGGTGGAGCGGTCCAGAGATCTGTCCCTCCAGGTTTGCTATCAAATCGGCCTTCTCATCAGCGAGGCCAGTCGGAACTTCGAGCGAAGCAGGTGATTCTTTCTGTCGGGGCAAACCACGGCTCCAATGACAGGGCGAGGTTCTTTTACCTCCTTTGCCCAATCATTTCTGGTTGGGAAATCGCGCCCTGCCGGGACTTCCTGCGCCTCCTGGGTCTCATGGCGGCCTGTACCAGCGTGGTCCGTTGGGCACGCTGGCACATCACTGTCCCCTCTTCAGTGGGACTGGCCAGCCAGTGGTCACAACGCCATGAATCCATTGGACCAGCTAGTAACGGTGACCCAGGGGTGTGGAACGCCTCGTGGTGGACCGCTCCAGTTCATCTGCAGGAGGGCATCCCGTTTGTCCGCCCGAGCCGGCGGTCTCCCTATCGACCGATGCCTCTCTGATGGGTTGGGGTGCCCATCTGGAGAACACGGACGCTGACCTCTGGTCCCAGCAGGGTCGATGCCACATCAACCTGCTGGAGCTCCGGCGGTCCGCCTAGCTCTCACTGCATTTAGCTCCGTTTCTCGGGTCAAGTGGTCGAGGTCCAGACGGACAGTACCCGACCATGTACTGTCTAAACCGCCAGAGGCGGGGGCCAGCTCCCTGCTTCTATGCAAGGAAGCTCTCCGCATTTGGTCACTTCGTGTGCAGCTTGGAGGCGGATCTCCTAGCCATTCATGTGGCAGCAGCCTCCAACACCTGGCCGATGCCCTGAGCCGGATAGGGGCTGCATCCCAGTGGTCTCTCCTGCCGGAGGTAGTACAAGATCTGTTCTCCCATTGGGGCACACCTCAAGTGAACCTGTTTGCCTCCAGGAGAACGCAAGCTGAGGCTGTTCCATGCCCACCCCTCAGCAGGGCTCGCTGCAGGGGATGCCTTCGAGGCCGTGGACCCGGGCCTCTTCTACACCTTCCCCCATTTCCCTTGATACACATGGTGCTTCTCAAAGCAAGGAGGGACAAGGCGCAGGTGATTCTGATAGCCCCAGACTGGCCCCGCCAGTTCAGGTACCCAGATCTCCTCAGCCTCAGCTCCAGGCTCCCGAGGCAGCTTCCAGCTCGCCGGACCTGCTCTCTGTCAATCAGGGAAGGTGTTCCATCGGACCTTCAATCCCTGTACCTGGCGGCCTGGTTCCTGAGCTAGAGTTCCAGGCCTTGGGTCTTTCGCGAGGTCCTCAATGTAGTTGAGGCGTCCCGTGAGAGTCGACCAGGAAATGCTATGCCTTCAAATGGAAGAGATTTTCCATTTGGTGTCAGAGCAAGAGCTTGGACCCTTCCTCCTGTTCCTTGGCAAGCATCTTGGACTATTTATGGTCCCTTTCTCATCAAGGGCTTAGGTCGCGACCCTAAGGGTGCACCTGGCAGCCATCTCTGCTTACTGGGCGCGGGCAGGGGAGCAGTCAGTGGCGCAGGAGAAGGTGGTCTGGCGCTTTTCAAGGCCTTGATCACATTTCCCTCGATCGAGAACCTCCACCTCCGTGGGATCTACTGCTGGTACTGGCAAAGCTCATGGGCAAGCCATTCGAACCAATGCACAGGTGTGAACTCTCTCACCTGTCGTGGAAGACCTCCTTCTTGGTGGTTATCACGTCAGCCAGAAGGATGGGAGAACTCCAGGTGCTCTGCATCGAGTCTCCTTACCTGGTCTTCCACAGGGACAAGGTTGTCCTGCCCCCACCGAAATTCCTTCCGAAGGTGGTGTCAGAGTTTCACCTTAACCAGGTGTTGACTCTGCCGGTGTTCTACCCAATCACACCTCGAAGGCCGAATACAGGCTCCATACTTTGGACCCTAGAAGGGCGCTCGCTTATTATAAAGGCCTTACGGCTGAAGAATCGAGAGAGGTGCCAGCTGTTTGTCACCTCACGCTGAAGCCGCACCTGGCAGACCTGCAGCAAGCGGACGATAAGCAGGTGGGTCACCTCCTGCATAGATCTCTGCTATAAGTTGGCGGGCATGGAGCCTCCCAGAGGGATAAGAGCTCATTCTACCCGCCATACTGCTGCATCGGTGGCTGCTTCCAGGGACGTCCCTATCCAGGATATCTGCAGGGCTGCTACCTGGAAGTCAGCACACACCTTCATCACTCATTACCACATCGACCTTGAGTCACGCCGGGATGCTGGTTTTGGGGCCTTGGTTCTCCAGTCTTTATTCCCTAAGTAGGGGTGTGCGCCTTGCCTCCCTCCTCCCGGAGAACTGCTAGGAGTCTGCCAGACAGTGTGGATGAACAACATATCCATGTCCCTAGAAATACAGGTTACTCACCTGTAACAGGAGTTCTAGGAATGGTATATGTTGTTCATCCTACACCTCCCGACCTCCCGGCTGACACACAACCTGAGCTTCCAACGGGCCAGATCTGGCGTCATGGGGTGGAGCCGAGGTTTACCACCGGGTAGGTGGGAGGAGCCAGCTTGAAGACCTTCCGGCAGGATTTAAAGCGGCAAGGATACCTGCCAGACAGTGTGGATGAACAACATATATCATTCCTAGAACTCCTGTTACAGCTGAGTAACCTGTATTTACAGTACATCATAATTGGTTATAAAATAATTCACATCGTGCAGCCCATGGAACCTTGTCATCTATAACATAGGAGAGTGAGGAGGCGTCGGGGAAGTGTAGAGAACTGCAGAGGGATGTTGTATGAGCGGATACTATAGTATGAATGTGTTATGCATGGACCTACCTCAACCAAGTCTATAGTAGTTACAAAGGCGGGTGGCGGGCGTTAAGCCAGAGGGTCTGTAGAAAAGTTAGGCACAGCCTGAAAGGAGAGAGATTGGGGGAGGGAGAGAATGAGCTGAGAGGGGGAGAGAGAGAAAAAGTGTGCTAGTGCTACATCCAGGTATTCTACCAATCAGCACGAGATGAAGGTTGGTGGTAGCTGGGGGCTAATCTGGTAAAGGGGTCGAGGCATTGCTAGGTAGTGGACTGGGTTTGGAGGCCAGTGGAGGAATATCACAGACTGAGGGAAGTGCACCCAGAGGAACATCGAGATCAGATCTGGCACTGGGACACTCCTGTTTAATAGAAACTGCTTAAGTTCAGATTTGAAGGTCCTGGGGTTCACGTTATTTAGTAGGGCTACTGGGAGCTTATTTAGCCATACTTGGACTCTGTAAGAAAAGAATGTTGCCCCAGAACTATCCTACAAAGGGACACACAGCGGGTCAAGCTCCTTGCCTCTAATATTATACTTGATATTTCAGTGATGCAAGGTGGGACTTGTCCTAGCATAGCTTTCCTCCCTAGTAGGCACATTTGGAATCTGATTCTGTTCCTGAGGAGAGCAGGTTAGATTGATCATAGTGTGCATAAGCGGTCCACACTAAGTATCAGGATAGGATGTAGCTGGAGACTGAGATCCGTAGGGCGTTGGGTGTGAGGCTTTTCCTGTGCCTATAGAGGCACCCAGTTTGGTCATTGCCTTTACCACCATGTCTATGTGCTGCACACAGGAGAGGGTGTCATCTGTCATGGCGCCTAGGTACTTGAAGGTGTGAACCTGCTTCAGAGGGACGCAGTTGTTACTGGTGATTAAGGTGGGTACCTCCTCTTTAGCTGCTGGCTTGACAGAAGCATCGTTTTTTTTTTATAGTTAAGTAGTAACTTATGAGAGCTGAACCATTTCTCCAGTGTTTGGAAGGTAGTCTGCAGCTCAGCTTGTAGGGGCTCAAAATGAGAGTGACTGCTGAGTATTACAACATCATCTGCATATAAGATAATTTCATTAGTATAGGCCTCGGGAGGGCATTTAAGAACAAGCTGAACAGCAAGGGTCCCAGCATGGACCCTTGGTGTACTCCCAGTGAGACTGCTTTAGCATCGGAACTGCAAGGCCTGTTTTGACCCTTTGAGATCTGTTTGATAAGTAGTCCTTGAACCAAAGGACAGTACCGGTGGCCAACCTAAGAGTCCGCAGTTGATCGGGGGTTGACCATATTGAAGGCCTTTGTTAGGTCCATAAAGATGGAGCCAACCAATTTACCTCATCTAAGGCCTTATGGACATAGTTGGTGACATCAACCAGGGCTGAGGCAGTGCTATGTTTTTTCTAGACGCCATGCTGCTGGGGGCATTGCAGTTGGTGTTTCTGGATGTAATCTGTGATTTAGTCTGCCACTATCCTCTCCAAGGCTTTGGATAAAGGTGAGAGAATGGAGATGGGCCTATAGTTTGCTGTGCAGGACCTGTCCCTGCTCTTGTGAATGGGGGTCACTATAGTGCTTGTTTCCAAAGTGTGGGAATTTAGCCAGTGTGAGTGATTTATTAAATATTTTGGATATGGGTACTGTTAGCTCATGACCCCCAGGGTCCTTAAAGAACTAAGAGGTGGTGGCTGAACCTCTGGCTATCCTATTTAGCCGATCACTGGAAACAGGGAGGTACCCAAAGACTGGAGGACAGCAGATGTAGTCCCTTATACAAAAGTGGGAACAAGAGGAAGCAGGGAACTAC
This sequence comes from Neoceratodus forsteri, assembly GCA_016271365.2. Lineage (NCBI taxonomy): Eukaryota > Metazoa > Chordata > Ceratodontiformes > Ceratodontidae > Neoceratodus > Neoceratodus forsteri. Next base: position 573,577,817 of record CM028137.1, read on the forward strand.
AGACCAGTCAGCCTCACCTCGGTAGTGGGGAAGATCATGGAAGCACTACTGAAGGAGAGATTGGTGGAATATCTGGTTGTCAATGGACTACAGGACCCAAGGCAGCATGGTTTCACCAGGGAGGTCATGTCAGACCAACCTCGTTGAATTTTTGACTGGGTGACTAGGGAGGTGGATCAGGGAGGGCAGTGGACATGGCCTATCTGGACTTCAGCAAGGCCTTTGACACTGTGCCACATAGAAGACTATTACACAGACTGGGGAATATGGGTGTGGGCAGGACAGTAGTGTGGTGGGTAGGTAACTGGCTGGGTGGCAGGACACAGAGGGTGGTGGTAAATGGCTGTCACTCCACAGAGGGAAGAGTGACCAGTGGGTACCACAGGGATCAGTGCTGGGACCGGTCCTATTCAACATCTTCATCAGTGACATTCGCAGGACCTAGAAGGCAGAATTTCACTGTTCGCTGATGACGTAAAGTTCTGTAACAGAGTAGACACACCAGAGGGTGTAGACAGAATGAGAAGCGACCTGCAGAAACTTGAAGAATGGTCAGGGTTTGGCAGTTGAAATTCAATGCAAAGAAGTGCAAGATAATGCATATGGGGCACAAAACCCTGGCACAATATATCAGTTGGGGGTGAGGATATAGCATGCACCAAGCAGGAAAGGATCTTGGTTGTCATCTCTGATGACCTCAAGGTAGGGAAACAGTGTGACAAGGCAGCAGGTAAAGCAAATAGGATGCTGGGATGTGTAGGCAGGGGCATCACCAGCAGGAAAAGGAGGTCATAATTCGCTATACAAGACACTAGTGAGGCCCCCACCTGGAGTACAGTGTACAGTTCTGGAGACCATACCTACGTAAGGACATAGACCGGGTAGAGAAGGTTCAGAGGAGGGCAACAAAGATGGTGCATGGATTGCATCACAAATCCTATGAAGACAGGTTGAAGGAACTGAACATGTACTCCCTGGAGGAGAGGAGGAGAGAGGGATATGATAGACATATACAAGTATCTTACAGGGAGGAACAGGGTGCAGGAAAACACTATTTTTAAGCGAAAAAGATGTTCCAGGACTAGAGGCATGGGATGAAGTTGAAGAGAGGGCGATTCAGAGGAAACATGAAAGAATTTCTTCACAGAGCGGGTGGTGGACAAGTGGAACACCCTGCCAGAGGAAGTGGTGGGGGCTGAAACAATCATGGGATTTAAGAATGCATGGGATAGACATAAAAGAATTCTGGAGGTCAGGGGTAAGGGCAACAGACTTCTAGGAAAACAAACTGAACTTACAAGCTCAAATGGGCAGACTAGATGGGCATAGGCCCATCTGCCGACACTGTCTATGTATCTATGATTACAAGTGTGACTAGTTTCAAGTCGATGTTATCGCTCCTAGTCTGGTCTTACCAGGTCTTTTTTTTTTTTTTTTTTTTTTAACATATCCCATGGCTTTCTTCACCGTGACTCGCTTGAAGTAAGTAGGAGTGCAGATTCACAGTAGGTAAGCTGTAGATGTCTGCATCGGTTGGTTTTCTGGCAGGAGAGCAGAGCTCAAGTACGTGAAGGCAGAATTGAACTCCTCGGCAGTGGTGAAAGGATCCAGAGAGTTTGTGCGTTAATATTGAATAATAAGGGTTGTTGCTCATCATCCTTACCCAGAAGATCCTTTAGATTTTCCCAGAAACGCCTCCTATCTCCCCAGCTTCTTTCTAATTGATCCTTGTAATAATTTGCCTTAGCACTCCTAATGAGCTGTGTACATTTGTTTCTAGCAGCCCTGTACATCTGTAAATAATTTTCCTGTTGGATTTGGCCCTACTCCAAAGGTTGTCCTTGTCCTCATGAGATCCAATAGTTCACTGATAATCCACCCATTGCTGTACCCATGACATTTCCTATTCTTAAATGGGGCATATTTGTCGCATAATGAGTTGAAGTTATCGATTAGGTACTGTAACGCAGGGTCGAGATCCTGTAGTAGATCTATGGGTAACCAGTCCATCTGGGATAGTTCTTTTTCAGTAAGTCAAGCTGCCTTTTCTCAGGGCTCTGCTTTCCACAATGATTGGTGGAGGTTTTTGAATTTATTGAACCATTTGCTGGTGATTGGCGTAATGGTCGCTCAATGTATCGGCCAAGTACAGCGACATGTGATAGCCTATACGGTGTACTTGAGAGGAGCCAGTCAAAAAGTGTGTGGTTTCGGTTTTGTGGTTCAACCTTGTGGGCTCACTGTTTAATTGCGTGAAGCAAGAACTTGCCACGTATCTTTCTGGTGTGTCGAGGCAACACTGAGTCAATTTATATTAGTCACCTGTGACAATAAGTTCACAGTCTTTAGTAATGCCAATCTTGGCACCAAGTACTTTGCTTAGGCCTCAGTGGCCTTCCTCAGAGGAGATAGATGCACACAATGACCAGGGATTTAGTGTGGGGTCCAGACAGGACCTTAACCATGAGTAGCTTGTGGTCGACAGCACTGGCCATATTTGGGAATACCACCCTTTGCAACTTGTCTCGGATATATATGACAGCTGCCATTTATTTTCCTTTCCAATCATTCCTGAATGCTTGGTAGCCAGACAATCCTATCTCACTATCCTTCACCCACATGGTTAGCCATGTCTCTGTTGGGTAGATACCATCAGAGCAATGTTAAGAGGCCCATGCCTGAGCTACGCAACTTTTGGGAGTAGGCTGCAGATATTCGTTGCAGTAATTTAAGCCACTCCTCAGTGTTCCTTTTGCACTGATACCACTCAGTGGGCTAGAATTGTGATGCATGTTTCCTGATAGGAGAGTAGTAGAATAGCTTTCCGCGACTGCAACGGTACTAGCGAGTTAGTTTCGCTTGCGGCGCGGTGACCGGTTCGAGACGGACTCTGGTCGCTGGAGAGCCGGGCCGGGTGAGTAGGTTAGCGTCCCACACTGCTCACCTACTCCAGGGGAGGATCGCCGCTAGGAATGCTGCATGGTACCCTTCTGGCGGAGGCCGGGGGTCCAGTCGCAGCGCATTTGGACGCTGAGGAGGGGCGTGGTGGAACGTCAAGTTACGCTTTGACGCTCGTGGCACACCACGCCCCAGAAAAGCCGGAATACCAGCCTCCGGTTCGCCGGATGATGGCTGCCCGCCTCGCTGGTCTGAGGGTCCTGTGCCCTCCAATCCCACCTCAGCAGCACCCAGGGTCTGGCCTGTGCACGCTGGGGCCCACCCCACGTCTCTTTTCCCTCGGAGGAGGGGACCCATCCGCAAAGGGATATGCGGGCCACCCTGGGTCGGGCCATGGCGTGAGGTGAGGAGGGACAGGACGAGGAGGCCACGAGTGGAAATGTGCAGCGGAAGGAGTGGCGAATCGGAGGCACGGAAGGAGAGTAATGGATAACACAAAAAAAAAAAAGAATAGCTTTCCTAGTTGTGATGCTGATGGTATAAGAGGACTTACACTTTAGTTTTTACGCTTGCCAAAGTATGGCAGTAACCATTTAAAGACACTGCAAATGGCAGGTTAGGTGGTATAGTCATGTTCTTGGCATAGCGTAATTGTTCCTTGGTATCAAGAATGCCTGTTTGTGAGGTGGGCACTGAGCGAGAAAGTGATAGTGACTTTCATCTTCCACTTGTCGCATGGCTAGGGTCAAAGGAAGCAGGAAATAGAACAAGATATTTTCAAAATGTTTGCATGCCTATATTTTCTATACCCAAACACATTGTGCCAACTATGTTTCAGATGTCCAAATGAGTACATTCTTGCAGTCGCTGATAAAGTCCATTTAAGTCTCATTCCACAGGGGCTTTACTCATCGCTATCTGAAAGTCCACCAGGCTGAAAAGTCCCTTACACTGCTCTCCCTAACTAGTGTCCAGTGGTGACAGCTTGAATAACAACATGGTGCAGAAGAAAGTATGCTCCCTATCATGGCTCTCTTTCACAGTTCCACTTGTTGGCAAAAATGGCTGGGGTTGGGGAGGTATGAGGCACCATGTCTGCTTGGAACACTTAAATCCAGCAACTCCTCTCCAGGACAGTATTTTATCTTTAATTTGCATTTAGTGTCAGCACTTCATGTATCAGACCTGCAGTTCACCTACATGTTGTGCTGTCTCTATATTTATATGTATATACTCACTGCATGTGCATCTGTCCCCAAAATAAAAGAAGGAACAAGGTAGCAGGGCAACTGACTTGGAAAGAAGTTGGGAATTCTCACACCTGAAGGACTGTAGCAGAGCCTTGATCTTGGACAGTGTTTGCTCAGTGTGCTGTTTCCTGCTGGTCGTGGAGTAGCTTTGCCCGTTCTTCTTTTTGGACTTTTCTCTTCTGTTGTGGCTCTCATTAGGCTTTGGGTTCCTCCGGAACTTCAGATCTTTCTTGGCCGTAAATCCTGAGCTGCCGCTTTTGGAATGTTGAACAACCATAGGGCCATCCAGGAAGGGAGATCTTGCAGGCACGCTGGGTATGGGTAGAGAATTTTCAACTTCTGGGCTTTCAGGGCCCATAAAATAAGTAGGCTGTATGTATAGCCAGAACTGCTGGGGAGTAATTGTTATAAAAATATACTTTTTCCTTTATAGTCGATTTCCCCTTTCCTTCATGCTCTTGTCAGAAGCTCTTAACATCAAAATTTAATAGGCGGATTACAAAGGAGCAAAGCCTCATATGGGGTCCTGATGGATTGGGTGTTAGTGTCTGATAAGCCCTCCTGTAACTAATGGGCAGAAGTCCTCAGTCTCGAGGATAGATGGGAGAAAGCTCTGTATAAATGAGATCATGTCTCTGCCTTCATCTCCCTCTGGCATACCATGAATTTGAATATTATTCCTTCTCGGTTCCCTAGATCTTCACACTTGTCTGCAAGATTTTGCTGATCCTGCATGATACGAAGGAGAGTGCGCTCAAGATGGTCCACACAAGAGTCCATGTCTGATGTGTGCTGCTCCAGCTCCGTCACCTTCTTTTCCAGAGCTGCAGTAGTCTCTTTCAATTTTGAATATAATGAGTGGATTTCTGTATGAAAATCCCTTGACTCCTCCAGAATAGCTGCATTAGTTGGCTGTCCCACTGCAGCTCCCCTGTCCGCTATACTGCCCACCTTGCTGCTCACTTGGATTTTGGCCTGTGAGTATCTGACAGAATCTGCTGTATGATTAGGATTTACGGTTCCTGCCACCACCCATCGAAACTGCAAGCTTCTGGTTCATTTGTACTCGAAATGATGAGTGATCAGTGGCAAATTATGAAACTTATCAGGGTTAAGGACAGAGCTCCAATTCTGCTCCTCCATACTGGTCGGTGATAGGGTTGTCACGGTATGAATTTAACGGTATAACTCGGTGTGTGTGATGCTGTTATCGGACACCGTATTCCAATGGGAAAACCTAAATATTCAAAAATAATATAATTTTAACTAAATGTTTACATGTAAAAGCAGTTAAAATACAAGTAAATGACACGTTATACATTTAATGAGGAAAAAAAAGAAAAATAATGAGTCAAGTATATGCAAGAGAAATATTTTTTTGTTGACTAAAAGTCAGATTCCTCCTGACCTGATGATGAGCATGGAGCTACGAGCACTATAAGTACATACTAATGTACTAAGAAGCCAGCAGATTAGACATTATGATCTATCAAGTCTGCTCGGTGATCAGGTGCCTTCCTAGGGCACCGTTTTTTAGCCCCACCTCCTCCCGACAAGGCCCCCTGTCCCACCCCAAAGCAGGTCTCTGGGATACTCTCCTCATACCTATCCCAGCCCTTCTGAACCTCTCCACAGTCGTAGCAGCCACCAACTCCCCAGGCAGCGCATTTCAGGGCTCCACCACCCTTTCAGTAAAGTAGCGCCTCTTTGTTTACCCCTCAGTCTCCTCTGTTCAGCCTCATTGAGTGTTCTCTGGTGGCCCATACCTACCGCAGCTGAATCACCCCGTCAAGGCTTACCCTATTCATTCCCTTGAGATATTTGAAGATCTCTGTCATATCCCCACTGTTCCTTCTCTCCTCCAGCAAGTACAGGTTGAGCTCCTCCAATCTCTCCTCATAGGACCTTTCCCTTAGTCCCAATATAATCTTGGTTGCCCTCCTCTGGACCCTCTCCAGAAGAGTGATGTACCTCTTTAAGTAGGAAGCCAAAACTGCATGCAGTACTCGGTGTGGTCTAACCAGGCAGTTGTACAGCGGGAGGAGCACCTCGACTTCTTAAGTTATCCCCTGGCTATGCAGCCCAGCATTTTATTTGCTGGGCTGCAGCCCTCTACACTGCTCCGAATTATTCATTTTGGCATCCACCACCAACCCGAGGTCCTTTTTCCCTTCTAGAAAACTGCAGTGTCTCTTCTCCCAAGGTGTATACATGAGCTGGGTTTTGGCCCCAGGTGCACTTCCGCATAAAACCTGAGCTTCCAGGCTCGTGGACCACCTCCCAAGAGTCTCCAGGTCCTCCTGGAGAGCCAGCTGCCCCTCCTCCCTCTCTACGACTGCCACAGCTCGAGTCATCTGCAGAGAGGCTCATCCTGCTCCTGATGACTCTTCTGATGTCTGAGATATAGGCGTTAAACAGGAGTTGGCCCAGTACCGACCCCTTTGGGACCCTGCTAATGACTCTCCTGGAGGATGTAACCTCCCTTCTGCCCCTCACCTTCTGTACACGCCCTCCAGCCAGTTTCCTGTCCACCTGACCATATGTCCCCCAGCACCCCGGGATGTAGCACAGAGTCAAATGCCCTGCTGAAGTCTAGAAAGAGGACATCCACTGGCCTGCCCTGATCCAGTGCCCATATCACCCCTTCATAGAACTCCACCAGGTTGATCTGACATTATCTGCCCTTAACAAAGCCATGCTGGCGATCATCTAGGTGACCCGTGCCTTCAGAACCTCCTCCAGCCTCTCCTTCAAGATGACCTCTGTCATTTTGCCCACCAACATCAGGCTGACCGGCCTATAGTTTCCTGGCTCCTCCTGTGATCCACCCTTGTGTATAGGAACAATATGGGCCATCCTCCAGTCATGCGGCACCCACCTCAACTGCAGGGAGGAGTTAAAAGGTCTGTCAGGGGTGTGGCCAGGGTATCAGCCAGCTCTTGGAGCACCCTGGGATGGATCCCGTCTGGGCCCTGTGCTTTATCCACTCTTAGGGCCTTGAGGGCTTCCCACACCCTCCCACTGTGGATTTCAACATCCATTCCCCCGGTCCTCCTTGGTGAAGACTGAGGCAAAGAGATTATTTATACCTCTGCCATTTCCTCACGCCTCCTCTACCCACTCCCCATCCTCAGTCTAGTAATCTGCCCCATCCCTTTCTTCTCCTCTCCTGATAAACCCGAAGAACCCCCCTTCTAATGCCCTGTGCCAATCTCAGCTCCGCTCCCACTTGGCCTCCTCCACCACCCTGGTGACCCTCCTGGCCTGCCTCATCATACTCGGCTTGGATGCTTGGATATAGCTCCTTCCCAAGAACGCTTATATCTGTTAAAAGCAGCCTTTTTTTCCCTCACTACATCCTGTACCTCCCTTGTGCACCAGCTTGGCTTCTCTAGCTTTGCTCCCACTATGCCTGTCTCCTGAAAGGGCCTTGCTATCCTCCAGGAGCCCTTTAATAACCCCCTACGGGTCTCTGTGTCCATGCTTGGCCTAATCTCATCTAGGTAGCCCCTAAGGATCTGCTCCATCTCCTGAAGTCTGCCCCTCTAAAATCAATCACTGACGCTTTTGTGTGTCCTATCCCGTCCCCTAGGTCAAGAGAGAACTAAACCATAGACTTTGACGGCAGATAAGGACCACTTGGCCCACCCAGTCTGCCCATTTCCTGCCTACTGGATAAGCTGCAGATTTTAGTTAACAAACAGCCTACTTCCTGCCACCCCACTATAATTGCCTTATGTCTGTCCCATGCATGTTTGAATTCCTCCACTGTTTTAGACCCCACAGCCTCTCCAGGAAGCGTTCCATGCGTCCACCACTCTCTCCGTGAAAAGATTTTCCTCATATTACCCTGAACCGTCCCCTCTATCTTTAAATTCCCCTTGTTCTTGCACATCTCTCTTTCTGAAAGATGCTACCCTTCTGGACTTTGTTGATTCCCTGAGGTACTTGAACGCTTCTATCGTGTCCCCCGTCCTCCTGTCATCAAGGGTATACATACTAAGCTCTCTGTCTCTCTTCATATGGTTTCTGATGCAGACCCTGCACCATTTTAGTTGCCCTCCTCTGGACTGCTTCCATCCTGTCTATGTCCTTGCATAGATGAGGTGTCCAAAACTGCACACAGTACTCCAGATTGGGTCTCACCAACTGTCTGTACAGAGGGATAACCACTTCCTTTTCTACTTGTGAAGCCCCTTCCTATGCATCCCAGTATCCCCTGGCTCTCCTTACTGACTTCTCACATTTCTTACCAACCTTTAGATCATCTGCTATGACTACCCCCAGGTCCCTTTCCATTTTGTTGTTGTTAGTACCTTCCCTGCTATTGTGTACTCTTCTGGGTTTTGTTTCCCATGTGCATTACTTTACACTTCTTTGCCTTGAATCTAAGTTGCCATATGTCTGACCATTCCTCCAACCTTGCCAAGTCCCTTCTCATCCTTTCTACCCCCGTATCAACTCTGTTACAGATCTTTGTGTCATCTGCAAAGAGGCATACCTTTCCCTCAGACCCTCTGCAATGTCACCTATAAAGAGGACTGGACCTAGTACTGAGCCCCGGGTACTCCACTAGTGACCCCCTTCTTGGAATGTGTTCCATTCACTGTTGCCTTCTGTGTCCTGTTGTACAGCCAGTTTGCTACCCAGGCTACCACCCTGGGACCCACTCCCAGGCTGGCTAACTTGATTATCAGTCTTTTGTGCGGGACTGTGTCAGATGCCTTACAGTCTAGGGGTAGGCCATATCCACAGCCCTCCCCTGGTCTATTACTTTGGTCACCCAGTCAAAGAAGTCTATTAGATTCGCCTGACATGACCTTCCTGTAAATCCATGCTGCTTTTGGTCCTGTGCCCCGCTGGCCTCTAGCTACTCAACAGTTCTTTCTTTCAGAAGTGATCCATCATTTTCCCTACCACTGAGGTCAAACTTACAGGTCTGTAGTTTCTTGCTTCTGCCTTGCTCCCACTTTTGTGAAGGGAATCGCATCTGCCCTCCTCCAGTCCTCGGTTACCACCCCATCCTCCCATGATTTGTTAAAAAGTGTGGTCAGTGGTGTCACTTAGGTCCTCCTTAGTTCCTTATGATTCTGGGGGTGAACTTGTCAGGATTGCTGTCCACCTTGAGTTTTAGGAGTTCTTTCAGGACTCTTTCTTCTGTAAATGGACTGGTGTGACTCCCTACCCAGAGTGCTTCTATTGTCTGGTTTAGGTAACTTCTCCTCATCTTCTTTTGTGAGTACTGAGCAAAGTATTCATTCAGTAACTCTGCCTTTTCACTGTCTCCTCTGCCCACCTCCCTCTCCCTTATTAATCTTCACTATTCCTCCCTTAACCTTTCTATGCTCCCTAATATACCTAGGAAAGGTTTTATCCCCTTCTTAACTGAATTGGCTATTTTTCCTCGGTTTGGGCTTTTGCTATTCTGACTGCCTTCCCACTTCTTTCTGCTTTAATTGATACAGTTCCGTGTCATGCTCCTTCTGTGATTCCTTATACTTTTTGAATGCAGCCTTTTTCTCAACCTTCCCTGCCACCTCTTTTGAGAACCATAGTGTTTTTTTACTCCGCTTTGTTTCTTTATCTGTTTCACACAAAGGCTTGTTGCCTCTATGATGGCGTGGTGTGTGGTCATTTCCGCCAATGGGTCCCCACTCAAGTTCCCTAATAAACTCGATTGTCTGACAGGACCACATCCAGGACGAACACCCCTTGTCAGATCAGTCACTAGTTGGGCAAAAACGATCCTGAAGACATCCAGCAGGCGTTTGCTCCCTGCCTGATGAGGATGCCATAGTTCCCCAATCTGCTGTTGGCATGTTCAGGTCCCTAGCACTACAGTTTGCCCTCCCGACCACAGTGGGGCCTAAGGTTAGCCACCAGGCCTTCCTCCTGTTCATCCCACTGTCTTTACCCATTTACCCCTTGGAGCCTGCAAGGTGACCCATAATGCCTCCACCTGATCCCCACTTCCTCAAACTTGCTTATACCAATGTTGTCCCTAATGAAAAATGCTACCTCCCTCCCTTTCTTCCCCATCCCTTCTGCATGTGGTGTATCCTAGTAGGTTTAAGTCCCAATCATGTCTTGCAGTGGCCAAAGTCTCTGTGACAGCCACCACATCCACCCCCAATCCACTAACAGCACCTGAAGCTCTGGCATCTTGTTTCTCATGCTCCTGGTGTTACTCAGGACCACCCTCCACGTGCCCCTTGCCCCCTCCTCCTTCCCTGAGTTCTCATGTGTCCTGTCCCCAAGGAACCTCTCTCATGCACTATCAGGTGCTCCTTCCTGTGCCCCTCCCCGCTTGTGGAGAAGACCAGGGCAGGCCTGGCCTGCCTGGGAGCCACCCCAACACAAGTTTAAACCCCACCTGGAGCAGATGAATTCCTCCAGTCAAAGCTGCAGGACCTCTTTCCCCTCTGAGCTAAGTTGGCGCCTGTCTCTATGTACAGTCCCTTGTCCTCTAGGTTGCACCCCATTCCCCACCCACCCGTGCCCCTTGGCCTCGCACCATTCCCCGAGCCATAAATTTACTTCCATATATTTTGGTTTATATTCCACACTGGCCTAGGCACTGGTAGTATCTCTGAGGAGGAGACCAAGTGCCCCACGTCGAGGGCATACCTGGTCAGCTCATGGAACCTAGCCTGAATCTCCATCCTGCGGTTCCCCTCTGTATCATTAAAATGCGCGGGTGGACTGATATGTCAGGGGTCTCCCCCACACACACACACACACACTCTGTGCCAGAACATAGGCAGATGCTTGTCCTTGTGCACAGTCATACCTGATATACTCTTGCTCATATCTCCACTGGACGTCTCCTCCCCACCTGATCCCCCTAACCTGGGAATCCCCAAGAGGAGCACGCACACGCCTCCTTTCCTTGGCCCCCACCTGCTCCCTCTGACGACCTCCTACCCAGTCAGTTTTTCCATCTCCCCCACCCTCCCTGTGTGCCTATTTCCATCCTGCAACCCCCGGCTCTTTTTCTCTCACTGATCTGGCCTCTCTATCCACTACCCCTTCCCCTGTGGCTCCAAGGCTGAACTCCATACTAAACCCCCCGCCTGCATTTGCCCCTCTCCCACCCATAAATTCCCTTCCCCTCCTGGTCCTCCCTCCTTCAGAACCCTTCTCCTGGTCCCCCCGGGTCCGGCTCTGGCCCACCCTTCGAGTCTCCCTACTTTTCCACCCCCGATTTCTCCTCACTTCCGAGTCCTGGTTACCAGCCCTCCCCTACATGTTCCAGTGCTCTTGAATCCCTATTTCCCACCCTCACCAAGTCTCCTTGCATTGGAGTATCTCCACCGCTTTTTCTGCCAAGTCTCCTGCCCCTCCAGTTTACCTGCCCCATCTGGGCCTCCCTACATCCCGGAAGACACCTCCTCCTCCTCATCTGCCTGCACAAAGGGTGTAAACCTATTGCCATGCTCCACCTCCAGTGTCCTGTCCTCACCGGCCGGTCTCACCGGTCACCCCTTTTCTACACCTCTGCCCTATTTCCCCAACCCCCAGGTCCTCTGGCCCTTCTTTTTCCCCATGCCCTCTGGTGTCCCCTTCCATCCCATGGGGTCCACCTCACCTCTCTCTCCCTATTGGTGGCAGTCCTCTGTGCCCATATCCTTTCTACAGACAGCTTCTTCCCAATTTTGGTCCCACCCCTCAGCTCACTCCCCCACTCTTTTGATCCTTGCTTGTCCTCCCCACAGTAGGGTCACCATCCATTTCTCCCCCTGCAATCCCCAATGCCCACCTTTTAACCACATGACCTCCTTGAGTTGTGCCAGCTGTTGGCACACCATAGTAAGTATATTAATTTTGTTCATTTTATTGCAGTCTGACACGTGAGTGGCATACCATTATAAGTAGTGTTTGTTTAGTGTACTTTTAGATTATAGCACAAAATGCTACCAATACCAAAACTACCATACCATACAAAAATAGCACATTGAGTACAGGTAGTAAGTCGGTCATTTGATTTACATTTTGTTATGCTAAATTATCATAATTTACAGATGAGATGATGATGATGAAGGGAATGTCCACTCATTCTGTCCACTCCTGGTGGTGACTTGAGACAGAGTTGCATTTCACTGAAGTAGTGTGCTACTGGCCTTAGAAGCAGGCACAGCAACAGCACTTCTAATAGAATTAGAATAGTTCTCATTGGAAAATCAAGGCTCAGTGTCTGGCTGTGACTAGGCTGTGTGTCCCTCCTCCGTCTTCACCTCACAGCCTGGAGCTCCCTCCCAGACCCAGTCCCTTTAATTGAAGTTAATAAAAGTAATAGTAAGTAGTGTAAATAAATTTGGAGAGAGTTTGTGTTCATATATACTTTTCAGTGTGGTGCCTGCCACGTGGCTGTCCATGCCCGCCAGCCACAGCTGCGGGGCGATAGGGTAAAACACCCCCACCACTGCACAGTGTCTACCCACACACACTGGTACTGCACTCATGTCACGCTAAGTTGCATGGCATGGACTGCACTGCAGCACTACTGTGAGTGGTAGACACTGGTGTGGGGCAAGGGTCCTCCCTGTTTCCTCACCCTGGTGGCACGGACAGCCGCTACACCGTGGCGGTGGGATGTGGTCCCTCCGAGTCCTGACTCTGCTGTAGAGAAAGAATGACTGTTCTGTCATTCATTTGCACTGACTTCTCATGTCTGTGTCCTCCTGTCCTATCTAGTCCCTCTCTTGCTCCCAGCCTCCCATGCCCAGAACATCCATGATTCAACCATGATCTACTTGGTATCCTAACTGATTCTAACTGATGAGATCCAGATCCCAGTTCCCAATCCTAAATACCCAGAGCTGACAGTGCAGCACCCTACACTACCCAGTGGCACACATTGCAGGTGCACACGTCCAGTGGTCCCTGATGACCCTTCTAATCCCGTATGTACCTCCATCCCTCCCGGCTCCTCCCCTTCCGGCTGGGCAGTGGGTGGGCATGGACGAGCAGTTGGGCACTGGGCAGCAGTGGCCCCAGCCCCATCCAAAAGGCTGCGGTGCCGCAGAGGACAGACCAGGACCTCCATCACCAGTCCACCACAACTTGTAATGGTAAAAGAAGACTTCAGTCAAGACAGACAGTAGGCAAGACACTTGCTCGGTTTGCCTCCACTCACACATGAGAAAAAAAATCAGACAGTGCTATCTTTTTTTTGACTATTCTGTTCTCTCTCTCTGACTGCAATTGATGAAGTAAGTTAAGAGTTCATATTGAAACTAAGTCAAAAAATCAACGGGCTGATACCTGACTGAGCTTCAGTGGATGATACTCTCGCAGGTGGAGAAACAAATTGGACGTGTTCCTCCATGAGCTACAACTCTTGTTTTACACGTATGGCAGATTGGTTTCCCATCCTCATGCACGATACTGTCACTATTTTTTGTAACCAAAGATATTGTTTCGAGAGGGCTCTTGCAGTAGGTATTTACATAAAGGACTGACCATGGTAAGACCAGGCGAACATTTCTAGCTAGCGGTCTCTGGCGGGAACTTTCCCCGTCAGGTGACGATGTCATCTGGCGTCAGTATAAAGGGTGGTCCCCATGCACACCTCACAGTTCTTTCCGCCGTCGACTTGTGAAAGTTCCTCGCTGGTGAGAGTTCAACACTCGTCGTGTCGTCTGTCAGTTCAGTTTTGAACTTTTCGACTGCTTTTTCAATATTTTCATCTTCAATACACTGTGTATGTCGCCCTGACACCTTCCAATCGCATAAAATAAGTGCGACTCGTAGGTTCCTAACTGCAGCATAAGGACGCCCATTCCTGTGCCTCTTCTGCCTAGGCCGGATCATCCTGTGAAGAAGTGCGAGCACTGCCAAAATTTAATTCAGCTACCTGAAAACATAGGCAGCAGTCCCTGAGGCCCATATTTTAAAGAAAAAATGGCTTCCATCGAGAAGGAGTTGAAAAGTTGAGGCAGGCATCCACTTCCCAAGGCCAAAAAGAAGCACGGGACCAGGATTCGACTTCCATGATCTCCGCGACTCCAGCCAGAGTAGTGGTTCTGAAGGTAATGTCACCTCCATGGGACCGCTCCATGACGATTGTCTTGGTGGTGTCCATGAAGGTGTCTCCCCTCCTGTCTGGCTCTGGCCCCTCTGGTATCTCCGGGGCAAAGGAGGCCCTCAGCTCCCGTGAAAGCCGCTGCCCGTGGCCCTCAGGTTCAGTCGGTCCGCTAAGTTGGGCCGGTGCCCCGATATCCGCCGGAAAGACTGATAAGCTGCTCGCTCCTCTGGGATTGTGCACAGTTACTCTTTCACCCGACAAGGCCGCATCTCCAGCACGGCCTTGAGCAAGGGATCCAATAAGTGGGATGCGGCTCCTCCGATGCCACCCAGATCCGGCTGATGAGCCAGGCGTTGGCCCCTCCGATGACAGCCCAGCCAAGGAACCTGCATTGGACCCCTTGACCAGTCTGACACCCCAGGCTCCCATAGCGGCTTGGTGTTGCCCTCTAAGGTCCTTGCGTCTCCTCTACTGAACCTCAGGGATTCCAACCCTTCCTCCTGGTCGTCACAGAGGACCTGGACATGCTGCCATCAGGGCTGCCTCCTGCTGGGCTACACCCTGATGCGGACCCTCAGGCGCTGGCTCACCCGGTGCTGGCCAACGTCCCTCTACTGGATGACTCTTCCACCGGGCCCAATGCTTGCGGGCCACCTTTGCCTAGCCCGCCAGCTGGGCCTCTGCCCACTGCCCCATCAGAGCCCCTGGCACCGGGTATCCGACACCACAAACCCCGGTGCTGTCTTACCCAGCGCCACAGTATCCGGCGTCACAGTACCTGGCGCGGGCTTCCCCTTTGGGTTATGGATACTTGAGTACGGATATCCTCAGTATCCGTCTCCCCCCCCCACACCCCAGCTGCCAGCGGACTTGAAGGAGACTCTCACTGCCTGGTGGGCTGAGGCCAAGGCTCCTCGCCAGAGGTAGAGAGTCTTCACCAGAGCTGGACCTTTGAAGAATCCCCTGTGCCGGAGACGGAGAGTCCCCTGCCCCTTACCCGACAGCAGAGGTGAACCCTCTGGCTCCAGGGTGGGGAGGATATCGTCCCAGAGGGCTTCCCAAGGGACCTTCCCTTCTCTGTGTCGGAGGAGTCTTCCTCTTCTTCGTTGGAGACCTCTGACTGTGACTCGGGATGCTCTGACCCGGATGACGAGCCTCGTACTCCAGCGGACTGAGGCCAAGGACCCCTCCGAAGTCTCTTCCGGAGGATCCTTCTTTTCTGGAACTACTGAGAAAGATCCAGGAAGTTCATCAGTGGCAATCTCTGGAACCAGATCCACAGTGTAAAAGCTTGCTGCCCACTGGGATCTGCCAGAGACTCACTCGGACATTGATTCAGCCTGGATAGAGCCTCACGTGGACCTAGTTTCCGCTATTTTGAAACAACTATCCGTTGGCTCCCCTTCCGAGGAAGGCAGATCAGTTATACCAGGCTCCTGAGGGAGTAGATTTCTTGAATCTACACCCCAGAGCGAACTTGGTCATGATTAGCGCCCGCTCACAGGCGGCTCCTCTAATCCTAAACATCACTGCTTGTCTCCGCCTGACAAGGAGTCTCAGCTTCTGGACCAATATGGGAAGAAGGTCTATGCTTCTTCTTCCTGGGTATTAGGGCCCTGAATTATGTAGCACATATGGGGATTACCAGAAGACCATCCTCATTCAGGTGGAATCAAAGTTAGATTCCCTTCCGAGTCTCAGACAAAACAGGAAGTGGCGGATCGTTCTGCTTGTTCAGCCAGTCGGCACATGCTTCATGCCACTTACGATGCAGTGGATGCAGCTGGAGGAGCTCCGCTTTCACCATGGGTCTTGGTGTCATGCCTGGCTCCGTGTCAGGATTGGTCCTTGAAGTGCAATCCGCTGTTCAGGTTGTGCCCTTCAGGGGTTCAGTGCTGTTCAGTGGTGATGTCAAGGACATCATTACCAACCTTCAAGAGAAGGGCACTGCGCTCAAGTCCGTGGACTCTTTGTACATACCTCCTCATTGGCAGCAGCGCCTTTTCATCAGCATAACCAACAAGAACCAAAACCACAGGGCAAGCGGGCCAGCAAGCATCGGGGCCTTCCGGCAACCAAGACTCCCCTACCAAAAGTTAGGAGCCTCGGCTGCTGTGTTGCCCTAGACCTCCTGACCTCGCGCCTCTCCCATGGCCTTTGGAGGTACCAGAGGAACCAGTAGGGGGAGGTTCTCCTTCCATCTACCAGGTTGGGAGAGGATAAAGTGGGATGCTTGGGTGCTCCAACTGATTGCAGCCAGACACTCAATAGAGTTTCTACAGAAACCACCCGAAGACCACTTCCCAAGTCTTCTTACTCCCAGAACATCTTCCTCTGGTCCTAGAAGAAATTACCTCCCTTCTCTCGAGAAGGCGATAGAACCAGTTCCCAACTGCCTTTGGGAGGCGGGTTACTATTCCCATTTCTTTCTCACTCCAAAGGCACGAGGGAGATGTGAGGCCTATTTGAACCTCAATTCCCTGAACATGTTCGTGAAGTGCAAAGCGTTCAGAATGCTCTCCTTGCAGGGCTTTCTGCCTCTTCTTTAGCAGGACTGTGGCTGTGCTTTGGACATGCAGGATGCTTACCTACATATCCCCATATGCCCTTCCCGCAGATTCCTTGATTTTGTTTTCAGGGGACCACTACCAATTCAAGGCCCTCCTAGTTGGTCTTTCCTCGGCTCCCCGAATAGATACCAAATGCCTGTCTGTGGTGGCGGCCCACCTGCGTCCAGGGAGTGCAGGTATTCCTTTACCTGGACGATTGGCTCCTGGCAGCCCCATCCAGGAGGAACTCCTGCACTCCCTTTCCCTACCCTGCAGGTTTTCACCAGCCTGGGTATCACCATCAACCAGGCAAAGTCCCATTTGGTCCCAGCTCCACTGTGGCGTACATGAAGAAGGTGGATGAGTATAAGGCCACTTACAGAAGCAACTCTGCTAAGGAGAGAGCTTCTCCATCCACCAGGCCTTGTGGAAGGGGAGGCCGTGGCAGGTCCTTTTACACCAGGCCCTTCTTCCAACCAGTGGGATTACCCCAGTACAGTACCAGCAGTACCGGCAGCAGGGTTACTCCAGGGCAGGGGCAGATGGGGCTTGAGGCGAGGGCCTCCTACCCAGCCTCAGTCACAAACCAAACAGACCCCTGAACCACAGGCCACCTCCTCCCTACCTGTTGAGGCAGACTTCCCCTCTCTCCAAACTGGACTGAAAATCACCACAGACAAGTGGGTGTTGGAGGTGGTGGGGTAGGGTCTGTCTCTGGAATTCAAGTCCTTTTCTTGTCAAAATTCAGAGTTTTCTGCTCTCCCTCCCTTGCAGAAAAGGTGCTCTTGGAGGCTGATGTTGGAACCTGCTACAGTTAAGAGCAGTGGAACCGGTTCCAAAATTTCAAAGGAAAAGGGCTTCTATTCCATATACTTCCTGACCACAAAAGAAAGTGGAGAGCGGTGGCCTATACCGGATCTAAGAGCTCTAAACAAGTTCTTAAAAAAAAAAGAGGTTCAAGATGGTAACCTTGGCTCTGATTCTGCCTCACTGCAAAACAAGACTGGCTGGCATCACTGGACTTGAAAGATGCCTATTTTCACATCCCCATAAAAGGTCTCACAGAAAATACCTCAGATTCAGACTCCCTTCAGGTCGCTACCAGTTTTCAACCCTGCCTTTTGGCCGTTCTTGACCCCAAGGGTATTCACAAAGTGCCTGGCAGCTGTAGTGGCACATCTTCACAGACAGGGAATGTCTGTTTCCCTTACCTAGGCGACTGGTTGGTGGTGGGAAAATCTCCTGCAGGTGCAGCAAGATCTGAAAATCACTCAGGACCTCCTGGAGTCCCTAGGATTCCTGATCAATCACAAAAGTCAGTTTTCATGCCTACCCAAGTGTTGCAGTTCATAGGAGCAGAAATCAACACCCTACAGGCCAGGGCATATCTGCCTCTGGAAAGGATAAAAACTTTCAGCTAATAGCAAACTCTTTCAAGATGCACAACCTAACACTTGCAAGACAGTTTTTCCAGTTACTAGGCCACAAGGCGGCTTCCACAGGCACAGTGCTGGGTGCCAGATTCCAAGTTTCATCTCAGGTCTCACTGGTGTCAAAGAAAAGATTCCTTCTCAAAGCTTATTCCAGTAACAGTCACTGCTGCAGGCCCTCTTGTGGTGGCAGGAGGAATCCAACTTAAGGCAAGGAGTTCCTTTTCAGAAAGATAATCCTTTAGTGGTTCTCACAACAGATGCTTCCCTCTTGGGCTGGGGTGCCCATCTAGGGATCACACAACCCAGGGCACTTGGTCAGCCAGAGTCCCTTCAGCACATAAATCTATTGGAACTCAGGGCAGTTTGCTGGCTCTAAAAACATTTCTCACCTAGTCAGGGCAGGGTGGTACAGGTCAGAACAGACAATACCACCACAATGTATTACATAAACAAGCAGGGAGGCACAAGGTCAGGCCTCCTCTGCACAGAAGCCATAAAGATTTGGACTCTGGCCTACTCATTGAATGTGTCTCTGCAGGCTATTCACTTGCCAGGAAAGGACAATACCCTGGTAGGTGCACTGAGTCGAATAAATCGGTCCCACCACGAATGGACCCTAAACAAACAGGTGGTACAGGTTATTTTCAGAAGGTGGAGCACTCCAGAGATAGACTTGTTCGCATCCCACCAGAACTACCACCTGCCACAGTATTGTTGCAGACCACCAGATCAGGGAACTCTTTATCTGGATGCTGTGAGTCTGGATTGGTCAGGAGGTTCATCTATGCTTTTCCCTCCTTTCCCTTTGATTTACAGAGTACTGGTCAAGCTCAGATCCCATACAGCATCACTGATCTTGATGGCTCCAGACTGGCTGAGACAGCCATAGTACTCTCTTCTGCTCTCAATGTCCGTTGCAAATCCAATACATTTCTCTCGGAGGCACAACTTTTGACCTCCAACCAGGGAACTCTGTTGTACCCGAATCTCAAGTCCCTCAAGCTCAAAGCTTGGCACTTGAGGACTTAGAACACGCTGACCTAAAACTTTCTGAACCTGTCTTAAGTATTCTAAGAGGTCACAGAAAATCTTCTAGTACAAGGAACTGTTCCTCCAAATGGAAGAGATTTTCTATTTGGTGTTCGGCAAGACTCTGGTACCAGCCCAAGCTGGCTTGTCAGAGGTATTGGATCATCTCACACATTTACACACTCTGGGTCTACAACCCAGTTCTTTGAGGGTTCACCTTGCAGCAGTGTCTGCTTACCTTTCTGTTGGAAAAAAGGTAACACTGTCTCCTAACCTTATTTTTAAAAGGTTCTTTAAGGGCCTGGATCATTTGCATCCCTCACAAGCTACTAGTGCCAGTTTGGGACCTGAATGTGTGTATAGCCAAGCTGATGTCTGCTCGTTTAAGCCCATGGCTACAGCTCATCTGAAATATGTCACTTGAAAACCGTTTTCCTAGTGGCAATGACTTCTGCAAGAAGAATCAGTGAGCTTCAGGCTCTCTGTATTGATCAGGATTATGTATCTTTCATAGGGACAAAGTAGTCCTCAGAACAAGCAGGAAATTTCTCCCAAAGGTGGTCTCTGATTTCCACTTAAATCAATCTATCACTGTTCCTGTCTTTTCACTGAGCATACTACTTCTGGTGAAAGGAGACTGCACAATTGGATGTAAAGCGGGCCTTAGTTATTACATGACCGCCACTAAGGACCTTAGGATAGAAAGCAATTGTTTCTGACCTATGGGGATGTGGGAAAAGGTAATCCAGCCTCAAAAGATCAGTTTCTTGTTGGATAGTCCAGTGTATCCAATTCTGTTACACTGGTGCTGGTAGAGAGCCCCTATCAGGATTGAGGGCTCATTCTACAAGAGGGACAGCTGCTACTTCAGCAGCTGCCAGGGACGATCCCATTACTGGATACATGTAAAGCAGCTACCTGGAAAACAGTACACACCTTTACAAAACAGTACAACCTGGACATTTTATCCAGGAGTGATACTAGCTCTGGCACAGTAGTCCTGCAAAGTCTGTTTCCAAAATAGTCCTGTGCCCACCTCCAGGGGTACTGCTTGGTAGTCTGCATAAAGTTATGAATATACTGAGCAATACTGGTGTTAGAAGAAAAATTCTAGGAGCATGGATATGTTGTTCATCCACACTGTTTGGCATGTCCCTTTCACTTTAAATCTTGCCAGAAGTCTTCAAGCTGGCTCCTCCCACCACCTGGGTAGTATATACCTCTACTCCACCCCATGGCACCAGATCTTCCTTTCTGCTGGAAGATATAGGTTCCTCAAGATTTCAGCATTCGTAGGCCCTGGCTTTCAAATTGTCAGTTTTACCGAAAATCAAACTCGTTGAAGTTTGCGATCGGCGCTTCGTCGCATCGACTATGGAGAAAAATCTTCACCAGGATTTTGCCCGTGCCCTGCTGCCAGAAGATGTCGCACACCGATCCATACCTCACATGTGTTTACTTCCTAGGTGTCGGATATGACACGTCGTTGTGTGAGTTTTGCTCGCCTTCCATCCCAACGTCCTGGACGACCGCAAGGCATGCTTGAAGCTGGGGAGACGGAAAAGAACCTGCGGTGAAATCGAAGGAAGCTAGGTGGGGGTTTCCATGGCGGCTGGCTCGCAAACAGCTGGAACAGATGAGGGCATTTGAGGAGGAAGCAGCTCGTGCTTCGGCCAATCAAAGCTTCTTCATCCCACTGAACCCAGGCTCTTCCTTTACGTGTTCTTTCATGGAGATGTGCCAGTCTCTCCTCACTTGGAGTGAGGTGCCCCTCAGACCTCGCACTCCTCCGCCCTAGGAATGAGAAGGACTCGCTGAGTCCGTCTCAACGGAGACGCTCTTGGGACCGGGAGAGGTCTGAGTCCCAAGAGCACGGGCTCGACCTTGGTCGAGATCGTATCCTTGGCTGCTGGCTTTTTGGACCTGCTGTCTGGCCAAGGAACTGAGGAGGTGACTGAGGTCCAATTATCCCCTGACCCAATCAACCCCTTGTCACTGACTGTGCCCAACTGTTCGCTGGAACGGACTCCGCCCTGGTCTTTCCAGATGAGGAGACCCAGTCTACTCGTGTCCCATCAAGGACCCGGTTCCGGACCCTCGGGTCTCACTGATCCTGGTGTCTCCCTATCGACTGAGTCTGTCTCCTCGGTCTTGGTCCAGGACCCCTCGGACGATCGACCGAGGAAGAGCCAAGTGCTCAATAAAGAGGTGATGCCACAGGTACTCATCTTCCTCGGACGAGGAGAGGCTTTGGCGGAAACTCCGGTGCTATGAAGACCTTATGTGGCAGCAGCAGCTGAACTTGACTGGGCAGAAGCCCGGCTCCGCTGTCTATCCCAGCCATCACTTGGCTCTTGCCTCCTGTGCTGAAGCTGACCCCTCGGAACCAAAGCCCTCGGTTCCTCCACCCGTGCAGCTGGGCCGTCTCTGGTTAGGCCTACTCCGGTCTTTCCACTGATTCGGGTGAAACCACCACCTAAACAGCCCAAGGAGGCGCCTTGAAAGAGTACCAACAGGACACGGGCTTCCCTGGCGTCTGTGATAACAGTCCTCGGACTGCCCTTGGCGAATCGAGGGTGACTTAGGTGGTAGAGCTGTATCCGCGACTCTTGGGACTCTGGCGTCACCAGCTTGCACTTCGCATCCCGGGATGATGAGTCGTGGTTGGCGCAGGAATGGAGGAAGGCCCTTCCTCTTTTCAGGGTGTTCTCTGCCTCATTTCTGATTCTACGGAATGCCCTGGAGCCTATCCAGAAAAGGCGGATGCCCTCTCACGGACATCCTCAAGAGGGATACCCAGATGGAGGCCTTTCCAGTGGCGAGGCCATTGTTGGCCCAACCCTTGAACTTTGGCAGCATCCTGCCTCCTGCCCAGCACCATCTGCCATGGCCCATAAGTCTGCGGTGCCACATGGGTTCCTGCGGGGTTCACAGAGCACCCTTGGCCCGAGACCTGGTGACCGCCTCTGTGTTCAGGCGTACTGGTAGTTCGGCCGACACTGACCGACCCCGGACAAAGGTCCAAGAACAACATGGACCACACTGCATGCGGTCTATGCTTCCTCTTCTCTGGGCCTTCGTCAGGCCAGCTCAGCTGTCATTATGGCTCACTTCTCTCATGCCCTTCATGGGTCATTTAGGCGAGGTCCTTCCTCATCTCCCACGGACATGCAGACCACGGTCAAAGCAGGTCCGTGACCAGGCGAGTGCTGTAGCTAAACAGCAGCTCAGATGGCCTTGAATATCGGGGATTCCTGTGCCCGCTCACTGGCAGCTGCAGTGGCCTCGCCAGGCCTTGGCTGAGGCTTTCCTCCTTCCCGGCGGATACTCAGCATAAGCTTGCTGACATGCCCTTCCTGGGTACCGACTTGTTCGGTCCAGGAGTGGCGTCATCTTCAGCGTATAGAGCAGTTCAGTCTGGCAAAGGTTCTCGGACAAGAACCAGCAGAAGAGAAAAGCCATTTGGCATTCTTCCCCTGGGTCTGGCAGCCTCCCATCAGGAGGACAGCAGCAGACTTCGTGCTTGGCGCCCTTGGCCCAAGCAGGGTCCTCAACTGCCCATAAGGGAGGCAGGGCTGGTCCTGGAGCCTCCTCGTCCTCTTCTAAGCCTGCTCAGTGGCCGGGTTGGGGTGGCCACCCCTGCCCCGTCACGCCAGCTCTGGGTCCTCCTGTGGGGGTTGACTCCACCACTTCCTTTCCGCCTGGCCGCTATCACTTGGACAGGTGGGTTCCTCGGCATGATCGGTCAGGGACTGCCTTTAGAATTGAGGCAGTACCCTCCCAGCCGAGCCCGCACACCTCGGGAAGAATGGTTTCCACATGCACCCAGTCGCCTCTTGAGACGATGTAGTCCAACTCCTCTGCAAGGAGGTGTGTCTCAGTGCCGATCCTCTGACAGACCCAGGCTTTGTTTCTAGGTACTTCCTGGTACCAAGCGAACGGGGTTGGCGCCCCATCCTAGATCTCATGACCTGAATCCATATCTCGGGTCCCGTACCTTTCAGATGATCACTCTGAACCAGATCATACCACCCTGGAGGCGAAACATATGGTTTTGTTCACTGGATCTACAGGATGCATTCTTTCACATCCCAATCCGTCCATCCCATCAGCGGTTCCTCTGCTTCAGGATCGAGGGACCCTGTCTGAGTTCCAGCGACGCCGTTCGGCCTGTCATCAGCCCCATGGGTCTTCACCAAATGCATTGCAGTAGTGGCAGTCCACCTTCAATGTCGGAGTCAGAATCTACCCTTATCTCTATGATTGGCTCTTGGCAGGTTCCACCCAACAGGAGGTGGAGAGGTCCAGGGATCTGGCCCTCCAGACCTGCTCCCAACTTGGTGATCAGCGAGGCCAAGTCGGAGTCATGCCTTTTCAGGTGATGGACTTCATCGGGGCAGAGCTTGACTCTTGTCAAGCCAGAGCAGGGCTTCCAGCGGACAGGGCAGAGGTTCTCTCCTCCTTTGCTCCGATCATTTCTGGTTGGGCATTTTGGCGCTGCCCAAGACTTTCTCGCCTTCTGGGGTACATGGCGGCGTGCACCTCAGTGGTCCGTTGGGCCTGGTGGCACATGCGCACCCTTCAGTGGGAGCTGGCCACCCTGTGGACTCAGTGATATGGTCACTTGACCAGCTGATCACTGTAACCCAGAAGATGTGTGCGCTCTCCAATGGTGGACTGCCAGACCGGTTGCAGGAAGGGATCCCATTTGTCCACCCAAGCCGACAGTCGTCATTAACGACCGATGCCTCTCTCATGGGCTGCAGAGCCCACATGGGGACAACAGGGCCCATGAGTTCTGGACCCTTGAGGAGTCCCGATGCCACATTAACCTGTTGAAGCTCAGAGCAGTCAGACTGGCACTGTCAGCTTCGCTCTCAGCTCCAGGTTCAAGTGGTTCAAGTCCAGGCGGACAATGCCACGACCGTGTACTACCTCAGCCGCGGGGTGGCACGCACTCCGTCTGCTGTGCAGGAGGCGTCTACATCTGGACCCTGTAAGCGGTTGGAGGTGGATCTCTTAGCCATTCATGTGGCAGAAGCCTTGAACTAGCTGGCGGATGCGCTCAGGCCGCGTGAGCCAGACATCCCACAGTGGTCTCTCCATCCAGAAGTAGCTTACAGACTGTTCTCCCCGTTGGGGCCAAACTGATGGTGGACCAGTTTGCCTCCAGGAAAAACAAGCTGGCCTGTATCATGCCCGCCCCTTCAGCTGGGCTTGCTACAGGGGATGCCTTCACAGGGCCGTGGACCTCAGGCCTCCTCTCGCCTTCCCTCTATTTCCCTTGATCCACAAGGTGTTACTCAGGTGAGGAGGGACAAGGCAAAGGTGATTCTGGTAGCCCCAGATTGGCTGCACCAGTTCTGGTACCCAGATCTCCTCAGACTCAGCTGCAGGCCCCTGGGCGGCTTTGTACATGCCTGGACTTGATATCTCTGAACCAGGAGAAGGTATTCCATCCGGACCTTCAATCCCTGCACCTCACAGCCTGGCACCTGGCGGCTCAAGTTCCAGGCTTTGGGTCTTTCGAAGATGTCTACACCATAGTGGAGGCTTCTGAGAAAGGAATCGACCAGGAAATGTTACACCTTCAAATAGAAAAGCTTTTCCATGTGGTGTCAGGGTGAGAGTCTGGACCCCTTATCCTGTTCTGTGGCTAACATTTTGACTACCTTTGGTCTCTCTCTTCTCTCTCTCTCTCTCAGAGGGGTCTATGGTCCTCGACCCTTAGGGTGCACCTGGCAGCCATTTCTGCTTACAGGCGTGGGCTGGTCAGCCCGACACTAGCGGAGGAGACAGTGGTCGGGTGCTTTTCAAAGGCCTAGATCACATTTCCCCCAGATCGTCAACCTCCACCTCCGTGGGATCTGTTGCTGGTTTGGCAAAGCTCATGGGCAAGCCATTCGAACCCATGCACAAGTGTGAGCTGTGGAAGGCGTCCTTCCTGGTGGCTATCATGTCAGCCAGAAGGACAGGGAAGCTCCAGGCGGTTTTGGTGGGCGCCCTTATCTGGTCTTTCACAGGGACAAGGTTGTCCTGCCCCACCGAAATTCCTTCCGAAGGTGGTGTCAGAGTTTCACCTTAATCAGGTGTGGACTCTGCCAGTTTACTACCTAATTGCACCTCTGGCAGTACAGGCTCCATACTTTGGACCGAGAAGTGCTCTCTCCTACTACAAGGAGAGGATGGCGGACCTTTGTGAAGAGGTTCGCCAGCTGTTTCCACCTACACTGAAGCAGCTTCTGGCAGACCTGCAGCCAAATGGACCATAGCAAGATGGATTACATCATGCATAGGTCTGTGCTATGAGCTGGCGGGCGAGAGCCTCCCAGAGGATAAGAGCTCATGCTACCGTCATACTGCTGCATCGGTGGCTGCTTCAGGGACATCCCTATCCAGGAAATCTGTTGGGCTGCTACCTGAAGTCAGCAAACACCTTTATCACCCACTACCACATCGATCTTGAGTCATGCCGGGATGCTGGTTTTGGGGCCTCGGTTCTCAATCTCTGTTTCCTAAGTAGGGGTGTCGCTTGCCTCCCTCCTCCCGGAGAACTGCTTGAGTCTGCCAAACAGTGTGGATGAACAACATATCCACGCTCCTAGAAGAACAAGTTACTCACCTGTAACACTAGTGGTATATGTTTATCACATGACCTCCCCAGCTTCGAGCGCACAACCTTGCTTCCAGCGGGCTAAGATCTGGTGTGGGTGGAGCCAAGGTATATACCATACCACCGGGTTGGTGGGAGGAGCCAGCTTGAAGACTTACGGCAAGATTTAAAGTGGAAGGGACATGCCAAACCGTGTGGATGAACAACATATACCACTCCTAGAACTGCTGTTACAGGTGAGTAACCTGTTCTTACTACCATGGTAATTATGTTTCTTTCCAGTGATGCTCAGATATTCATAACTTCTCTCCTACCTCCCTTCCAGAACTTCAGCCTCTGCACTCCGCATGTTGGTGCCACCATGTCATTATACACCCTTAGAGTGTTTCTCCTTTGCACCTGTATTAGTTAGGTGAACAGAGTTCATTGTGTTTATCTTTTGGCATTTTTCTGACATGTTGTTCTAACTTTACTTATTTGTTCCTCCAGTTGGAGGCCTATTTTAATAAAATCCATATTGTTGGGTAACCCCAATTTTAATGATAACTCTTAGTATTGCATTATCGTGGGCCTATCTTTTCAGGCTCCTTTATAAAAATCTGAAGAGTTAGAACACAGGCAGTTAATAGAGGTAGTGTTTGAAAGATGCTCATGTGCAAAGTGTTCCATCATTTGTGTGTGTTCCATCTCTCCGGCAGTCCAGCCACTCAGGCTTACTGTATAAAGTTATGAATATCTGAGCATCACTGGGAAGAAACATAATTACAATGGTAAGTAATTTTTCTTTCTCTCCATTCCCCAGTCACGTTCATCCCTTCCCACCCGACTCCCTAGTCTGTGCCACTGCCATGTGCCACCCATGGCTGTTTACCCACCACCACCCTCATTTGTTAAAACAAAAGAACAAGAACTGGCCTGGGTAGGAGCAGAGGTAGCCTCTACATTCCTCTCCTCGTCTCGACTCACCACTGGCTGGCCCAGGTCCCTCACTCAGTCTCTCACAGTCTCTGCTGTGACCATGGGACATAGGGAGTGACTCGGGACTCAGGGAGATAATCGGGATCGAGTACTTGGTTGGGAACTTGGGGTCTGTCGGTCAGACTCAAAATTGCCTCTGTGTGGTCGGTGGGCCTAAAATAAATAAATTTAAGTACCTGCACTTTACTCTGCATGAGTGCTCTTGTGGTTGCAAACTTGCTGCTCCTCCTCCTCCTTCTGGATCTCCTCCCTCTGCACGTGAAGCCCACACACACCACACTGAAGAATGCCCACTTTAAAATGGTGGAAGGGACTGGCTGAGTTCCCTTTATCTCCACCAGTTGAATCACGAAAAACAAAAACATTCATGGGCACACTGCCTGTGAGTGCACCCTTCATACTGCTGGAAATATGGTTGGTCGGCACATACCTGCGATTTACCGTGAGTCACAGTTACTGCTGTTTGGAAAATCTATCAGTGTCAATACGTGCAGTTTCAAACCACGGTATACTGTCATACCATGAGAACTCTAGTTGGTGATGTCACGGAAGTCCCCTGTCATGCATTATTATACACATACACAGTTAAATTGATGGTCCAGTACCCATGAGAACTGTAACACACAATAATCATGCACACTTTAGCTTTATTTTTGCCTTCAATTTTTATTATTGAGGACATGAAATATAGTCTTGCCTTCTTGACTAGGAGAGTAATTGTAAATTTTGTGTCAGGCAATTGTGCATCACATATATATTTGTGACAGTTTGGTTTTATTCTCTGATGACTTTTGAAGTGCCTTGATAACCCTTTGTGTCCTTTTGCATAGTGATGTCAGAGAGGCAGGAGACTGCTCTGATTGAGCTCATGGTCTGCACCATTCGACAGGCGGCTGAGGCCCACCCC
Source organism: Neoceratodus forsteri (assembly GCA_016271365.2). NCBI lineage: Eukaryota > Metazoa > Chordata > Ceratodontiformes > Ceratodontidae > Neoceratodus > Neoceratodus forsteri. The sequence continues at coordinate 573,605,501 of CM028137.1, forward strand.
CTGTGGGAAGGGAACCGGCAAGAGGGTAAGTTGCCTTGGTAGAGGGAAAGAAAAGTCACATCACGTCAAAAGCCTGTCAGTATCATGTTGTACAATATAAAGGTGCAATGATGGCCTGCATGAAATAAGAACTTCAGATTGTTTTTTTTTTTTTGTTTTGTTTTAACTCCTCTTTATTTATTGCACCCACAGCGGCTCACTCGCATGATGAGGAGGTGTGTATTGCTGGCCGACCACTGCTGGGGCTCCTGTCCTGCCAGCCGGAACCCCAAGCATGATTTTCGACCGTCCTCCCAGCAAGGCAGGTGCACCATCAAGCTGCAGTGCGCCCAATACTTTTTTCCTTAATGGGGCGCGGATGTGCAGTGATGTCCATGCACAGGCGTGCAGGCGTCCGCCGTGCTCCCCACCCCCATTACTGAACACTGCGCGCTTCAGGTGCCTCTGGCGTCCCTCTGGTTCTCACCCTTTCCCCAGGACTAGGAGAGCAGTCATCGGATGCTCAATCCTAGTCCTCCCTACCGATCCCGCCGACCGGGCTCATTCCCTAACCTGGGTCTCCATGTGAGCGAGGTGTATGCGTCCATTGCCTCAACCCTTAGCATCACTGGGCCAGCTCATAACTTCAAAATTTTGGTACTTTATGCCTGTGTGTTATGAATGTCATCAATGACACCTGTTATTTCTTGTGTGGTAATAGTTTAATTTATTAAACATTTTCAGGAAATATCTGAGGACTTTATATAAACTGTGATAAACAACATTAAAAGAAATCTTCTGAAACAAGTTTTCAGTTGAGTTTTAAAGTGCCACAGATGGCGTCAGATGACTAGGCACTGGAAGATTATTGAGTGTGATCAGGCTTATTTTTGTGGTGTTTTTGCTTTTGTTCTTGCCTGGGTATCTATGCAAGATATAATGCGTTCAGGAGAGAAACTGAGATTGCGGATCTGGAACCGAGCCATACTACTTTTAACATCTACAGTGAAATTTAATCACCTGATTAGATTGCTGCACTCTCCAGCCCCCTTCACCAAATCTAGTTTTATTCTGTCCTCTGGAACACTGCCTGCCCTGCTGTCAAAGAAAAAGCAGTTTGATTTTATTCTGTCCTCTAGAGCCCTGCCCCCACCACCAACCCATGGCAAGTAGAGACTCCTCCCTCCTTTTCATCCAGTTAGGCACTTATCACTATTCACCCTGTATATTTCCAAGAAAATAGTATAGAATCAGAAGAGGCGGCAACTGGCACAGACCCTCCTCAGCCCGTAGGTGAATGCCCTCATAGTAATCGTCTGCTTTTATCATGAGCACAAACTCCTGCTCATTCAGGCGGTGACTGGTCGAGGTGGTGAGAGGGAGGGTGTGGTGTTGCTGTCTGTTTATGTCTACATAATTTTTTGTTGGGGGTTCACTGAAGGGCGGATGAGTACTATTGGGGGTTGTGGAAAAATAAAATACTACTACTGTTTTGTGTGTTTTTTTTTGTTTGTTCGTTTGTTTTGGTGGGGGCAAGGCAGGCGGTGCTCGAGGGACAGACTAAAACTAGACCTGGTAAAGGGGGTGGGCGTGTATCGATCCAGTGCATACTGATTAGGTGATCCCAATCACTGCAGATGCTGAAAGTAGTATGCGTTAGTTCTGCTTTCAGTTTTCTCTCCTTAATGCATTACGTCATTTTACTGCTCATGTGTGGCTGTATGAGCCATAGTGCATTCAGGGGGAAAAAATGGGAAAGTGGAACCAATGCATACTATTTTGGCATCCACTGTGGAATTTGATCACCTAATTAATTGCCTTGGATTGCTTCAGTTAATTACTGCTGAATGATTCTAACGATATTCAGCATTTTCCTTTTAATAGGTTTTAGTATTTTTCAAATATGTGTGTTTATTTTGCCAAGGACTGTATCTTGTTACACTGACTTGAGTCATGTTGGTCTGTTTTTTTTTCAAACCTCAGAAATCCTCACTATGCTTAACAGCTGCATCATTCCCTGGGATGAGCTGTCCCATAGTTTTAGAATGTTATGCTAATTAGAGAATCTTACAATGAAATTCAAAACTCTGCTGTATGGTCACGCTCACCACTGCCCTCTGATGGCAGATATATTTATCTGCCTGAGAGGAGGCATTGCCCCAGAACTGCTTTTCACTTCGTTGACACCTACAGTGTTTTGTTTATTTCTAGTCCGAGCATTAGTTAGGTTTGTTCATTTTCTTAAATTCCCTGTTGGTTTCAGGGAACCAGAGAAAGGCCTAGAGGTGCGGTTCCTGTAGGGTATTGCCCACTTTCCTTTGCCCTACTGGCTGAGCCACGCTTCTCTTCAAATCCCATTTAAATCATCTGGTCTCAAGCCTTCTCTGACAGAGCCATTGGCAACTACCCTCCTACCCAGGGCCTTAAACCATGCTTCCACTCCTAATCCCTAGGGCACTAAAGTAACTTATCTTAGGGTAAAGTAACTTACTCTAGCTCCCTGTCTCACTCTCCTCTCTCTCACAACTATTTTTGTATTGACCTGATGTTTAAAGTAGCCCGAGGTTTACAATATACTCCGTTAGCTCCTTTCATTGTACCGCCTTATCTTTGTTTGCTGTATTGCCAGTGTTTTAGAATCCCAATATTTCGCTCCTTTCTACTTTGCTGTTTACTATGATGTTTTGATATTGACAATGTTTGCTTGTATATTACTTATTTGCTTCCCTTCATCTGTTTTGTTACCCCGTACCCTGATGGTGGAACCTTTGTAAATGAGCTATGTTTAGCTCAAAGGTACTTGTAATCAAGATGAAAGTAAAAAAAAAAAAAAAACTGTATTCTTTGCAAAAACTGTGTTAATGCAACATTAGGGCTTAGGCTATAGCGACAGAAGTAGGAAATGTGGCTTTAGGGTTTCTAATCTTTAAACCCCAGTGCCACCTCTAAAAGAAAATAAAGAGCAGAGCCTTCCTAGGGGTTGTCAAGCCTAAAGCTCACCCCATTCTATACACTGCAGAAACATACATACCTAATGGGGTGAGCTTTAGGGTTGACAGACCCTTGGAAGACTCTGGCCCTGATTTGATAAAGGACAGTTGTCCAAAATGCGTCATCATGGGCACTTTGTGTGTGTGTGTGTGTGTGTGTGTATCTGTTGTCCAGCATGGATTGTCATTAATAAAACAAGATAAGTTCTTTTATCTGCATAGCGGTGGTGTCCTGCTTCATTTGGTGGTGAGTGTCTAAATTCTGAACTGGTGAAACTACGATTTATTTAGTGAGCACCATCAACCCTAGCATACTTTTTGTGGTTTTCATGCTTTGATGAGCATTACTTGTTGCATAACGTTACAACTGATACTCCATGATTTTATTGATTGAATCTGTTTTCTGCCATAGTGTGAAGTTTTTCAAACTTAGTCTCATTTCATATTTTGGATAGTCATTTTGCTAAATTTAGTGGTCACTGCTCACCACAGTTTGAGCTGCTATTAGAGGGCAGGGTGAGTTTGACCACACAGCAGACTTTGAATTGCATTCTAAGGTTCTTTAATTAAGATAAAGGTCTGAAACTCTGTGGCAGCTCATCCCAGGGGAATGATGCAATTGTTAAGCGTAGTGAGGGTCCCTTGGAACAGAAGCGGTAGTAGAATTTAGCATGGTGTGCTCCTCCCAAATAGAGGAGTACAGAATCTCTGAATTGTACCCTAAAATATGTGCTCCTTTAAACCTTGGCCATGCTCCTACCCATCTTCTTTCTAATTTACTAGTTCATTAACAATTTCTTGCTTGTAATGAAGGTTCTAAGTAATTTATGTGCAATAATCATTTTGTTACCCATTTCCTATGTGTTATGGAGGTCTAAGCACATGGCAGTGTGACACCTTAGTGTATGTTACTGATGCCATCAAGTGTAAAATGCACCCATCCAATCACTACTACACATTGAATCTCCAAGCACTGTGGTCACCTGCAGATAGATGGACAGACACACTTACCACTGATTTCTTCACCCACCTCTGGTTCACAGTCCACAGCCACCTGTCCAGACCACACCACCTGGGCTCCCATATCAGTTTAACATTTCCTCCCTATAACTGTGGCATGATTTTTCCTGAATTGCTTTGTTTTCCCATGTAAACAATACAGGTCTACATCTGGAACAGTTTCCTGTGAACTGCTACTGTACATTTCCGTGTAAAATACAGGGATCTGTTTAGATCTTGGAGCCCTGCACCACTTCATCCCGTGTGCTATCCAACTGCATTCAGTAGAGACTCCAGCAAGACTACCAGTCTACAAGTATTTTGTATTTTAAAGAGCAACTGACATCTTGAGGCTTGGCAGGCAACTTATACTAAGTAGCTGCCTGCCGAAAGCTTTTGAACCAAAATGAAAATGTTTAGTTACTTAATAAAATAATAACTTTCATTTAGGAGCTCGGTTCATAACTTCAATCTGAGCGAGCCGTCACGAGTGCTGCAACAAAAACAGCACTTTTGGCCGGCCAGTAGCGTGGAGGTTGAGGCGCGGTGCCTTACCTCAAACCATGCCGGCGACCGTTTCGGAACAGACTTGGGTCACTGGGGACGGGAAAGGATCGAGTGTCCCAAGGACTGCTGTCCTCCCGGGTGGATTAGGGCCATGCCTCGCTCTGTAGCGGCCCCGGTGGAGACCAGGGCACTACAAGAAGCGGCGCGACAGGGACAACCAGAAAAGTGAAAAATGGCATCCGGCGACGGATGACGGCCGCCCTGGATCCCCGCCTCCATGGAACCCCGATGAGCCAAGGAATCCGATCCCAGCAGCATCAGGGCCGAGAGCAAGAATGCCTGATGGCAATTTCCCTCGGAAGGAGGGACCCGTCCGATGAAGGGTTACATTGGGCTATCCTGGTCGGCTGGGATCTGGGGAAGTTGGCATCGGGTGGGTTCGGAATGGAGCGGGTGTAGTCCTTGGCAGAAGGCCTGAAGGAGAGGCCGATCGGACTGAAGTCGATAAATAAATAATAATAAAAAAAAAAAAAAGCACTTTGATGATGGCGTACACTTGTGAATGGGACTACATGCATGCTATATGTATAACATTGAGCCTGAGGTCAGGGGTGGGGACATCTAAATATACATACAGTACCTTTGTTTGCAGTTTCTAAAGGCTAATTTATGAGGCAAACATATAATTTATACTCTAGCCCCATACATGTAAAACTGCAGACAAAGATACTGTATGTATATTTGAACATCCCGATCTCAATGTTGTACTTATAGCGTGCTCCGCAGACCCGCTCCTGAGTGTTATGTCATCACAGTGCTATTAGCTGCAGTGTTTCGGTAGCCGCTTGGCTCAGATTTGTTAGTTACGAGCCAAGATTTAAATTATTAGTTATTAATTACTTAACTAAAAATGTTCATTTTGGTCTAGAAAAGCTCCTCAGGCAGGCAGCTACTTAGTACAATCTGCCTGCCCCAAATGTGTCAGTTGCTCTTTAAGGTAAATTGATAAACAGTCTATAGGAAAATTGTGTCCATAGACTTGGGTTTTGTACACAGAGGTAAACTGAGCAATTAGTCTTCCATATCCTGGGCTAGTCTTTCACATTCACCATATAACAATTTCCAACAAAAGCATACAGTAAATCAGTTTGCAGATCATTCAGACTTCTGGTGGCCTACAGTTCAAAGTATAAAACAAAAGACAGTAGTGTTTTTGTTTTTTTATATTCTAAAGACATGATGTTAAAATTGGGCAACTTTCTAAACACACACACACACAAAAATGGATTACCCATCTAGCTTCCTCGATACATGCAGGACACCCCATGATTGTTGGTCTCGCTGTCTTGCTGAGTCTTCTGGCTTACCTGTTTCTGTGATTTGTCTTTAATTTTCATTCTAGGGACATGGATATGTTGTTCATCCACACTGTCTGACAGGTATCCTGCGCTTTAAATCTTGCGGAAGGTCTTCAAGCTGGCTCCCACCCACCTGGGTGGTAAAACTCTTAGCTCCGCCCGTGACGCCATATCTTCCTTACGCTTTGGAAGCTCAGGTTCCCTCCTTAACGCTCTGCGTATAAGACTGGTTCCTAACTCTTGGTTCTGCGAATTTAAAAGTTTTGCATTTCTAGACTTGGTCTTCTATCCCTTACGGCTCGATGGACCGTCGACTCGGTTTCGGAGATTCCTTGCAGGCAGAAGATGTCTCGAGACCGGATCCGCACTCACGTGTGTCTACTGTCTATAGGCCCTTGAGCACGACCGCAGGCTTACGACCTGTGCTCTTTCTTCTCGACCTCGTCCTCCAAGACCGTGCTGCCCGTTTACAACTGGGCGTCCGAAGCGTTTCCCTCGGTGGGGGTAAAGAGGCCCAGTCGGCGATTTCCATGGCGGCGGGCTCGGCGGATCAGCTAGAGCAGATGATCGCCCTCGAAGAGGAGAGCGGCGCGGGCGCATCTTCCTCGATCGCGAGCATTTATCCCGCTCTCCCTGGGTTCCTCTTATACAGCTTCCTTTAAGGAGCTTTGTCTGTCCCTCTCCACTAAGGGAGAGGGACCAGCGTCTGCTGGACCTTCTTCTCGGTCCAAAAGAAAGACAAGGGTAAGTCCCTCCATCGACGCTCTTGGAAGCGGGAAAGGTCCCTCTCCCGAGTTGTTGGCCATCGACTTGGTCGATCGTTCGACCTGCCACTGGTCTCACGCAGTGTCCCCGTCAGGTCAGCTGACCGAGACTCCGTCGGCGCAGTCGAGATTTTTCTTGACCCGTTGGGCGGGTTGTCGACAAGCGAAGCCGAAATCTCTCCCGGTTCCCCGGTGAAGTTGAGGATCGTGGAAGCTTACCAGTGCCTCCGGTTCGGAGCCTCGGGTGAACCCTCCGAGCGAGGAGAGCGGTTCACCCGTCCCCTCCCGCGCACCGTCCTCGGAAAAGCCGAGGTTCTCGGTCTCGGACTTCTTGGCGGTCCAGCCGATCTTGCCATCATAGGTGGTCTCGGCACCCTTGATGTCAGCGCGCCCGTCGTCCTCGATCCTCTCGGACGAGGGAGGCTTCGATATAAGTTACGTCGGCGCCCCGAGGACCTCATGTGGCAACAGCTCCTTCTGGCGGGGAACAACCCGGCCCGTCGCCTACCCGGCCATTAAGTCAACTGTCACCGGGCGGCCGAAACAACCCTCGACTTACCGAGGAGCCTGTTCCCAGGCGGTTGTTGGCCAAAACCAGCTGCTCCACCGATTCCGGTGGAACCTCCGCCTCCACAGCTGTTATTTGGGGCTCTGACCAAGAATTCTCGGTCAGCTCAGGCCTGCCCCATAGGCTGTCTGTTACCCTCACTCTTAATCGACCTCGGCAGGTGGAGGTGGCTCAGGCCCAAGGCAGCTCTTTGCAGACTCCTCAGTCTGGCGCGATTCCTCCCTTTTCTCAGGCGAGTAGACTTGGAGTCCTCTGGAGGTCAGTCGCTGGGCGATAGCCCTCGTCCTATCTGGGATTGCTTCGGCTCATCTCGAGTCCACGGGATGAAGCTCGAACCTGTGTCCAAGCGGGCCAAGTATCCCCTCACGGAGATACTGGACCGAGGGATTCCCCTACAGAGGCCTTTCCGGTGGCGAGGAGGCCATAGTGGGCCGGCCTTGGAGCTCTGGCAGGGCCCTGCTTCCTGTCCTGCGCCCTTGGCCAGGAAGTATGCGATCCTACCGGTTCCTTGTCCGGTTTTCAGAACACCCCTCAGCCGGGGGCTAGTTACCGACAGAGTTTTCTGGCGTGCCAGAGAGCAGCGGACAAACCTCCTGACAAGGAGTCCAAAAAGTGGACTATGCTGGGTGCAAAGTCTCGCTACGTCCTCCCTCGGCCTTCATCAGGCCAGTTCGGCCCGTACTCATGGCACATTTCTCTCATGCCCTGTTGGGCTCCTGGACAGTGAGTTCCTCATCTTCCGCGGACCTGCAGACCACGGTTAGGCAGGTGCGGGACCAGGGCTGAGGCAGTGGCCAAACAGCAGCTTCAGACTGCTCTGGACATGGAGACTCATGTGCCAGGTCAGTAGCGGCCGCAGTGGTTATGCACCGTCCGGGCATGGCTGAGGATATCCACCTTCACTTCGGATACCCAGCACAAGTTGGCGGATGTCCCTTCCTGGGGACCGACCTTTTCGGCCCTGGGGTGGAAGGTCACCTACAGAGGATCGAGAAGTCCAGTGCTACCGTGGACTCAGTCTCATCTGCAAAGAAGGACAAGGCCGCAGACCACAGCCTAAGCCCTTTCGTCCCTCTGCGCCCAGCGTCCGGCCAACAGCGTCCAGGGCCAGCAGGCCTGAGCTTGGCATCCCAAACCCAAGCCCTTGGCTTCCTCCTCCAGGAAGCAGGGAGGTAAGGCTCGGAGGTCCCTCGGCGGTCCCTCCTCCAAGCCTGCCCAGTGGCGGGTTGAGGTGTAGCCCCAACCCGTCACCTCACCCCAGAGTTCCCCGTGTGGAAGCGGCTCCGCCACTTTCTTTCCACCTGGTCTGTTATTACCACAAACGGTGGGTGTTGGAAGTGGTCGGAAAGGGCCTGCCTCTGGAGTTCGAGCAGGCCCGCCCTTCAGAGCCGTCGCACCTCGGGGGCTCAAGTCCCAGCTTCACTGTTGGCTCGCCAACCGATATCGCTCCTCCTCGAGAAGGAGGTGATCAGAGAGGTAGCGGACCCTCCCTCAGACCGGGGTTTGTGTCCAGGTACTTCCTGGTTCCGAAGCAGACGGGGCTGGCGCCCATTCTCGACCTCCGACCTAAACAAGTTCCTAAGGTCTTGGACCTTCAGGATGGTCACTCTGGCTCAGCTAGTACCATCCTTGGAGCACGCGCGTGTGGTTCTGCTCTCTGGACTTGCAGGGACAGCGTTCTTTCATGTCCCTATCCGTCCGTCACATCAGAGATTCCTTCGCTTTCGGGCAGAGGGATCCCTTTTAGGAGTTCGAGCCATGCCCTTCGGCTTGTCTCCAGCTCCCAGGTCTTCACCAAATGCATGGCAGTGGTGACAGCATTCCTGCAGCGCCGAGGGTCGGTGTACCCTTACCTGGACGACTGGCTGATAGCAGCCCCTCCAGGCAGGAGGTGGAGCGGTCAGAGATCTGGCCCTCCAGGTTTGCTCTCAAGTCGGCCTTCTCATCAACGCGCAAGTCAGACTCGAGGCGAAGCAGGTGATTCTTTTCATCGGGGCAGAGCTCGACTCTCTTGAGCCAAACACGGCTCCCGGTGGACAGGGCCGAGGTTCTTTCCTCCTTTGCCCAATCATTTCTGGTTGGGCAGTCGCATCTGCCGGGACTTCCTCGCCTCCTGGGTCTCATGGCGGCCTGTACTAGTGTGGTCCGCTGGGCCCGCTGGAACATCGCCTCCTTCAATGGGGCTGGCCAGCCAGTGGTCTCAACGCTGCGATCCATTGGACCAGCTAGTGACAGTGACCCAGGGATGTGGGCAGCTTTCCAGTGGTGGACCGTTCCAGTTCATCTGCAGGAGGCATCCCGTTTGTCCGCCCCAAGCCGGCGGTCTCTCTATCGACCGATGCCTCTCTGATGGGTTGGGGTGCCCATCTGGGGAACACCGGCGCCACGACCTCTGGTCCCGCGGGAGTCCGATGTCACATCAACCTGCTGGAGCCCGAGTGGTCCGCCTAGCTCTTACCGCCTTTGCTCCGTTTCTCCGGGGTCAAGTGGTCCGAGTCCAGGCGGACAATACCACGACCATGTACTATCTAAACCACCAGGGCAGGCGCGCTCCATGCTTCTATGCAAGGAAGCTCTCCGCATTTGGTCACTTATCGCAGCCTGGAGGAGGATCTCCTAGCCATTCACTTGGCAGGGCCTCCAACACCCTGGCCGATGCCCTAAGCGGATAGGGGCTGCGTCCACAGGTGGTCTCTCCTGCCGGGTAGTACAAGATCTGTTCTCCCATTGGGGCACACCTCAGGTGGACCTGTTTGCCTCCAGGAGAGCAGCGAAGCTGAGGCTGTTCCATGCCCGCCCCCTCAGCAGGGCTTGCTGCAGGGGATGCCTTCTCAAGGCAGTGGACCCCGAGCCTCTTCTCGCCTTTCCCCATTCCCCTTGATACACAAGGTGCTTCTCAAAGCAAGGAGGACAAGGCGCAGGTGATTCTGATAGCCCCAGACTGGCCCGCCAGTTCTGGTGCCCAGATCTCCTCAGCCTCAGCTCCAGGCTCCCGTGGCAGCTTCCAGCTCGCCCGGACCTGCTCTCAGTCAATCAGGGAAGGTGTTCCATCGGGACCTTCAATCCCTGCACCTGACGGCCTGGTTCCTGGCGGCTAGAGTTCCAGGCCTTGGGTCTTTCCGGCGAGGGTCCTCAATATAGTTGAGGCGTCCCGTAAGAGTCGACTAGGAAATGCTATGCCTTCAAATGGAAGAGATTTTCCATTTGGTGTCAGAGTAGGGCCTTGACCCTTCCTCCTGTTCCCTGGCGAGCATATTGGACTACCTGTGGTCCCTTTCTCAGCAAGGGCTTAGGTCGGCGACCCTTAAGGTGCACCTGGCAGCCATCTCTGCTTACTGGCGGGCGGGGGGCAGTCGGTGGCGCAGGAGAAGGTGGTCTGGCGCTTTTCAAAGGCCTTGATCACATTTCCTCTCCGGTGCGAGAACCTCCACCTCCGTGGGATCTACTGCTGGTACTGGCAAAGCTCATGGGCAAGCCATTCGAACCAATGCACAGGTGTGATCTCTCTCACCTGTCGTGGAGGACCGCCTTCTTGGTGACTGTCATGTCAGCCAGAAGGACGGGAGAAACTCCAGGCGCCTGCATTGAGTCTCCTTACCTGGTCTTCCACAGGGACAAGGTTGTCCTCGCCCCCACCGAAATTCCTTCCGAAGGTGGTGTCGGAGTTTCACCTTAACCAGGTGTTGACTCTGCGGTGTTCTACCCCAATCACACCTCGGAGGCGAATATAGGCTCCATACTCTGGACCCTAGAAGGCTCGCTTACTATAAGGGCCTGACGGCTGAAATCGGGGAGAGGTTCGGCCAGCTGTTTGTCACCTACGCTGAAGCCGCATCTGGCAGACCTGCAGCCAAGCGGACGATCAGGCAGATGGGTCACCTCCTGCATAAATCTCAAGCTATGAGTTGGCGGGCATGGAGCTCCCAGAGGATAACAGCTCATTCTACCCGCCATACTGCTGCATCGGTGGCTGCTTCCAGGGATGTCCCTATCCAGAAATCTGCAGGGCTGCTACCTGGAAGTCAGCACACACCTTTATTACACATTACCACATGACCTTGAGTCACGTCGGGATGCTGGTTTGGGGCCTCGGTTCTCCAATCTCTGTTCCCCAAGTAAGTATGTAGAGGGGTGTGCTTGCCTCCCTCCTCCCGGAGAACTGCTAGGAGTCTGCCAATAAGTGTGGATGAACAACATATCCATGTCCCTAAAATACAGGTTACTCACCTGTAACAGGAGTTCTAGGAATGGTATATAGTTGTTCATCCTACAATTCACCCGACCTCCCGGCCCGGCGCACAACCCTGGCTTCCAGGGCCAGATCTGGCGTCATGGGGGCGAGCGAGGAGTTTCACCGGGTGGGTGGGAGGAGCTAACCAGAGACCTTCCGGCAAGATTTAAGCGGCAAGGAACCTGCCAATAAGTGTGGATGAACAACATATACCATTCCTGGAACTCCTGTTACAGGTGAGTAACCTGTATTTACTCACCTGTAACAGGAGTTCAAAATGATATATATTGTTCATCCATCATCACCTACCTCCCAGCTTGACGCACAACCTGAGCTTCCAGGGGCCAGATCTGGCGTCCATGGCGGAGCGAGTTTTACCACCCGGTGGGTGGGAGGAGCCAACTTGAAGACCTTCCGGCAAGATTTAAGCGGCAAGGATACCTGTCAGACAGTGTGGATGAACAACATCTACCATTCCTAGAACTCCTGTTACAGGTGAGTAACCTGTATTTTTATCTCTCTGTGATCATTGTTCTTTCCTTCCTGTTTTGCTTCTTACTGTGGTCTTTCTGCCTCACCTTTGCTCTCATTTTTCATCTTCCTCTGGCCACAGTTCCTCTGTTCCTGTGTCAACTGTTTTATTTCCCTTTCTTTTGTCTGTGGACTTTAAAATATATTCTTTCCTTCTTTGCTTGTTCACCTACTTTTAATTCACCTGTAGTCGATACACTCATTCCCTCCTGTTATTCTTTCCTACTTTTGTTTTGCCACCCACCTATAAACTTGCTCTAATTCATGCATGCTCAGCCTTCCTTTCCTACCCATACTCAAATTAGTCTGCTAGTTGCACTCATACTCTTACCTACCTGCCTACTAACTCCCCACTAACTTATGCCAGTATGCCTGTTCCTTGCCAGCATGTCAAAGTGCACACTAACTTGCTGACTACCCACACCTGATCCTGTCAGCCTACCAGTTAACATAGCAGCTGCTCACTCACCTAGTTGTTTTATGATCTAACTTTGAACTCCACCCAATTAATTTAAAAAAGCCTGATTTATATCCTAGTGCCCTGCTGACTCCCCCACCACCACCATCCCGCTGCCAGGATCTCCACCCATAACTGTGCTCCAGAAAGGTAGGAGGAGCACAGATAACTAATATTTTACAAAGAAAGTGTGCTCCTGTGATCATTGGCTGTGCTCAGAGCATGGAGCACACCCTTAACCCTATCCATGCCTTGGAAGAAACATTACTATGTTATTTTCTTCTGCATCTGTCTGTGAAAATGCATACCTTAGAGGGTACATAAAACGATTTACTATCCAGCTCAATTAATTTTGATCCCTGTGGTCATTGTGTGGTTAACAGTGGTTTGTGGGCATTTTCAGTTTCAGCTTATATTGATTGCAGTCATGGAGTTAACTAATGGTGCCCACTAAGTAATTTTTTTCAGTATAATATAACAACTGGCGACTGCTTTTTCCCACAGGAAGAGATTATAATTTTCCGTTATAACATTTGTGAGCATGCATAAGCGCTCTTCGGTCCTCTTCACCACACATCACACTGCAGTTACGCCAGTTGGAATCGGTGATGAGTTAATTAACTGTATTTTATATAACTGCTGAGGTGAAACAGTTCCCAGCAATTATATAAAATAAAAGCTGGGGAGGTGTCTGAAACTCTAATGTTAGACACCCGTTGGTGTGGGATGTCTCTGAAACCCCTGACTTCGCTCTCGGAGTTTATGTGGCATCCCTCCTTGGGGTGTTGTTAACATTTTCGTTATGACCACCTTCACCAGCCATTATTGTATATGTAATGTTGCTGTTTTATTACTTCTAATGGCAGTTACTGCCATTCACATTATATCAGTACTAATGCTTGGCAGCTGTTGTGGCTGTAACCAGAACTTGTCTCTGAAAGATGCCTGCCACTTGAAACACATCACACCATAATTTTCATGTTCATGAGGGACTGCATAGGGGAATATCTTTTAGATTACAAACCTCTCCTTCTGTAATAGTTTGATTTTTGTTCTGATTTGTTCTTGCCAGTTTCAGTCTACAACAGGCTGTTTTCTGTGTATATTAATTTTTTTTTTTTTTTGGGTGGGGGGTATGGGAGCTTTATGTAACCCTGGATCCTAGATTAGCCCTTCCTCCTTTCATCCACCTGAGCAACACCTTCTTGGGGGGCACAGGACAAGATACTACCATACATTCTAGCCAGCAGAATACTCTTACAGTGGATGATATATCAGAAACCAGGCTTGTTGCCTGTCGCCTCTAAAGTTCCTTAGGAGATGCACCATGATACAGTGGGTGGCAGCACTGTTGCTCATCATACATGCTTTCATTCATTACATGTTGGTAGACTTTATTTCATAAAATGGCAATTAAAGGCTGTAGGAGAGTTATTTGTAACTTGTACTCTGTAGTAGTACAAAAAAAAAAAAATATTCAGAAGACCATTTAGTCAAGTCATTCTCCATGGCATCTTACGCAATTCAAGTTTGTTACGTCAAACACACATCTATTGGTACAAAACATAAAATACCATTAAAAGTAGATATAAAACAATGTACATGGTCACATTAAACAGCAAGATTTGGTATTTATATGTGCAGAAGGCTGCTGTTCTCGGACATAGCTATGGTTCACTTATCCACACAATGGCAGTGCTTCCTTAAGAGCATATTCACCATAACGTATTTAAGCAAAGTTCCTCCCACCACCTGGGTGCTGTATCCCCTCGGTTCCACCCGTGACATTGTATCCTCTTTCTGCTGTAAGAGTTCTGTCTCCTTCTTTGCAGCTACATGCATTTTAAGGCCTGAGAAGTGCGCCACTGGCAAACTTAGTGACTTTTTCTTTACTTTTGATGTTTAGTATTTTCCTCTGTCTCATTCTCGGCACTTGATCGAAAATGTGGAACACAAGGAAGGAAGCCCGCTCCTGGTTTCAGTTAGCATGTCACATGCCGGTCAACGATCGGACAGACCCATGCATATGTTGCCTGTACTGCTTTGGAGCGACACATGATGTTGCTGGATGCAGCCTCTGCCAGATGGTGCACCCGTCCTCCCCTGAAGACAGGCTTGCCTTCTTCTCAGCCAGTCGATTGAGACCCTAAATTGCAGGCCAAGAGTGATTGCAAGGTGGCCTCTGCAGTGGTGGTTCCTTGCCCAACTAGCAGCTATGGAAGGGCAGCGGTGTTGACCGCGGTACTGTCTCCTGGCTGGGGCCAGCATCAAAACATGCTTCACGAGGAAGTTCCGTGAAATGTGTCGGCCCTCAAAACCATCGAGAGAGCCCTGTCTGCCACGATAAGAATCACAAAGCAAGAAACTGTGCCATCGGTCGTGGGACCAGGGAGACATCACTTTCTTCCTGATCCCTTGACTCCCCTGACAACTCTATGGTTGTCAAGCACTCAACTTTGCCTGAGCCACAGTTGGTCGAAGGGCAGGTCGCTAGCTCCACAGTACCCCATCAAGTTTGCTGACCTCAACACCGGTTGATCAGGTGGTTGAGATTTTCCTAGACCTCATTGACCCGTTGTTGGAGTGGGTTGATGATGAGTTGATCTCCATGACTCCAGTCATCCTGGTTCTCACTCAGGAGGATGCGGAGTGGTTGGTATCTCGACCATCCCCACTCAGGATCAGCCTCCCTGGAGGTTGGGCAATCGAAAATGGTGCAAATGATTTACACTGCACCTCCAGCTGCATCTCCTTGATGTCGACCACAGGTTGATGATTGTGGTTGAGGTTCAGGTCGAGTCGAGAGGCACCTCAAGATCTTACTTGAAAAGCTCTTGCAGCAGGTTACACCATTAGGACTGAAGGCGGCAGGTACCAGGACCCCACGGAAAAATTCTAGCTAGCAGTATCCAGCATCCCCAGTTGCTTTTCCATGCGTCGACTCACCAGCATCGGCCTCATGGGCGCCTGCACTGTAGATAAGATGCATGAAATCTTTTCTTCAAAGATCATCGATCTGTGTCTGCTTCTCCTACCCCTTCTCTCGAAGGCCATCCTTCCAATCGTGCCTGCGGCAAACAGATCCCTTTGCCTACCATCATTCGGATTTGTGCCTGGCCTAGGGCATGACACCCAGGCCTGCTCTATTTGCCAACAATTTAACAGCAGGGACCTGGATCCGCCGCCAAAAAGCCTTTCGAGGATTCCTCCTCGAGGAAATTAAAACGATGGAGAAACTGACCTCCTCAAAGGAAATCTTCCCATAAGTCTGGGAAACACTGGGACAAGCATCGGGACTCTGATAGGGTGAGATCCCCAGCAGGGCCTCCAAGTCCAGGGCCAGCTCAGCTCACAGCAGTCCGACCGTTCTCTTTCCTGGGCTCGTTCCCAACCTCCCTAGTGAAGGTAAGGTCTTCAGGGGCTCTTCTGCCTCCCTGCACCCGCTCCAAGACCTCCAGGGCGCAGGACGCCACCAAGCCTGATTCCTCGGATAAACACAAGAAGTTTTCATCTAAATAGGGAATACATCAGACCGGCACCGGCCCTCTGGCGTCAGATCTGTCTCCCAACCTCCGAAGGCTCTTGAATGGAAGACTGCTGAACTGGCGTCCCTCAAGCGGATGACTGAGTCCAAGAAGGCATCCGACCCAGCACCCACAAAGCGGACTACCCTGATGACAGCGATACCAGCGCCGGTGGATACAGGACATCACGGGTCTTCAGGCGAAGAGGCTACCACGCTGCGGACGGCCAGACTGGCGACACGAAGGATGCCGCCTGCAAGGGAACCGTCACGGACACGGTGGGTTCCTTGGGGCCTGACCACGACAGGCCCACACCGACGCCAGGCCTGTCGTCGGGCATGAATATCCAAGAGGTGAAGGAACTGTTCACCTTTGGTGGGAAACCATAAGAAAAGATGTGGTGCCCCCAAGCCTCCAGCCACCTCAGTCACCCCCCATCGCCTCGGGCGCTGAAGGTGCCAGACCCCAACCCCCAGGAACCAACTCCTCCTTGGGAAGATCAAGACAACGCCCATCACGCTCTCCCTCAGGGTCCCTGAGCCCAAATAGACCCAGGGGCAGGCGTCGCTCACCGGGAGATGACTCCAGACCGGATACGTCCGACACCTCCAGGTCTCCATCTCCCTTCAGTCCCTCATCGCCAGACCCAAGGTTGCCTCTGGATGATCCATCCTTTTCAGAAATTATGAGGCACATCCAGGAAAGTATGGGATGGGAGACGAAGACTTGGACCTCGAGAGACAACTCCTTGCCCGTTTACCTCAGGCAGAAAGACCTGAAGCTTGTGGTGGTCCCACCTTTGGTGGACACGCTACGGATGTCACCAAGGCAGCTTAGAGCATCCGCATTACACGGCTGTTCAAAGAGGCTGACTGCCTGTATAGGGCTCCCTACGGAGGACCTGTGTTTGGCGACAACCCCTGGCCCAACTCCTTGGTCATCACTGCATCTCATGACAGGTCCCAGCGCCTCAGCATTTGAGTACCCAGCCTCCGGACCAGGAATCTAAGCAGTTAGAGTCTATGGGAAGACGCATGCATGCGGCTGCTACATGCTCAATTAGGTCTCTAAACTACGTGATGCACATGGTGCAGTATCAAACGCCTTGGGAACAGGGCCAAGACCTTCTGAAAGATTTTCCGGATGGCGAAAGGGAGGGAGCTGCTGAACCTCCTCCAAACTGGGTCGGACGGGGACCCAGGTTCTCGGCCACTTATGACCAGCAGACTCGGCAGCCAGGGGAGCAGCCACAGGCGTTTGTCTCGGAGACACTCGTGGTTGAGAGTCTCTGGTTTACCTTGACGTCCAGAAAAACATCCTAGAGTCCCTTATAATGGAGCAGTCCTATTTGGTGAGGGAGTCCGAAGGTCATCACAAACTGCAGGAGCCTTCAGGAAGGCAATCAAGGACTGTACAGGCCATGTATAGGCGAAATCTGGTTCCTTTGTAGGAACCAGAATCTTTATCTCGACCACCAACAACGGCAACAGCCATGTTCTGGCCAACAACCCAGGGGCAACTGGTTGCAAAATCAACACAGGTTCCCCTCGGACCAGGGCCCAAAGCAGCCCAGCCCGCGGGATCCAGCACCACCACAGCATGACTCCTTCCGGCCCCCACCCTCCTCTGGATCAAAGGGTAGAGAAGGTCAGGCTCATCTCTCATCACCTCTCAGGATGGCAGAGGATAACCTCTGACCGGTGGGTGTTGCAGTTGGTCGAGCGAGGTCACTCTATAGAGTTCCTCGATCACCCACCATCCAGACCTCCCTGCTCTCCGCTACTCAGGTCAGCATGCCTGCTTATTCAGCAGGAGATATTGGCCCTCCAGACAAGGAGACCATAGAGCACTTTCCACCAAACCAGAGATGAAAAAGTTACTATTCTCACTTCTTCCCGGTTCCAAAGAAAACGGGGACTTGCGCCCGATCTTGGATCTCTCGACCTCAACACGTTAGTGTTGTACAAGCGTTCCATATAGTGACCCTACGGGCCTTATTCGATGCTCAAACAGGAGGCGCTTGGCTGGCATCACTGGACATGCAGGGCGCCTACCTACATCTCCCGATCGCTTGAGGCGCACCAAGAAATTTCTGCGCTTTGAGTTTCTGGGATGCATCTACCAGTTCCTAGCTTTCTCTTTTGAGCTGTCTTAAGCACCGTGAGTGTTCACGAAGTGCATGGCAGTCGTGGCAGCAGCTCTTTGGAGACGAGGCCAGTATGTGTTTCGTATTTAGATGACTGGCTCCTCATGGCACCCTCACCGAGGCCCTGATGTCCACAATACAAGATACCTCTTTCTCTTCCTATCGCTGGGCATCACTATCAACCAGGAGAAGTCGCCGTTGTCCCGTCCTCAGAACTTGCAGTTCATAGGAGCAGTTCTGGACACCACCTGGGGAAGGGCATTCCTTCCTCAGGACAGGGCAGAATGCACAGATCCCTCATAGGGGACATAAAGGAAAAGACAGTACCGGTCTGGTACATCCTTTTCCTGCTTGGACACATGGTAGCTGCCAT
The DNA here is from genome assembly GCA_016271365.2 of Neoceratodus forsteri. Classification (NCBI taxonomy): domain Eukaryota; kingdom Metazoa; phylum Chordata; order Ceratodontiformes; family Ceratodontidae; genus Neoceratodus; species Neoceratodus forsteri. The sequence continues at coordinate 573,623,928 of CM028137.1, forward strand.
TACAGCGGTTCTCCTAGCTCAACTCCATATGCAGGTCACCCAGTGGATGCTGAGGGCACAGTGGGACCAGAAGCAGGATCATCTGCAGCATCCAGTTCGGATCCCACGCCATCACCGAGACTGGAATTGGTGGCTTGTCCCAGACCATCTCTTTTGACAGAGTCCCTTCATTCCATCGCCTCCTTCAGCGAGATTCTCCACAGACGCCTCGGGGTCCGGATGGGAAGCTCACCTCAGCGAGGTCAGGATTCAAGGCTCCTGGTCATCTCTGGAGTCGCAGCACCACATAAATATTCTAGAGATGAGAGCCGGTCCTTTATGCACTACAGGCATTCCAGACGGAGATTCCACTGTACCGTTCTGGTGCAAACTGACAATACTGCGGTGATGTACTATCTCACAAGCAAGGAGGCACTCATTCCTACCCCCTTTGCAGGGAGGCTCAAAGGGTTTGGGAGTGGGTATTGCAGCTACAGTAAAGATATTGCAGTGCATGTTCCCAGAGTGGACAACCCTATTGCAGACAGTCTAAGCGATTGCAGGCCAGAGTCCACGAATGGGAACTGCTTCAGGAAGTCGCAGAGGATCTGTTCCACAAATGGGGACACCAGAATTGAGACCTCTTAGCGTCCCCATACAATGCAAAACTGCCCAATTTCTGTTCGCTAGATCCAGGACCTGGTGTTTTCTGGTGAGGCAACGTTGTCCCTCTCTAGAACAGGCAGGTTCCTGTAGGCTTTCCTGCCCTTCCCTTTGATCCAGAGCATTCTGTTAAAGCTCCGACAAGAGTGGGCGTGACTTATTCTAGTAGCGCCCTTTTGGCCCAGGCAAATTTGGTTCCCTCTCTTACATCAGCTGGCCCCTGAACCTCTGGTGTCTCTGCCATTCATCTCTCATCTTCTGTCCCAGGAAGCAGGCTTCTTGGTTCATCCGGATCTTGGTCTCTGAACCTGCATGCCTGGCTCCTAAGAGACATAACGGTCTTGAGTCGAGGGGTCTCTCAGGGCGTTGCAGGCGTGCTGGTAGCGAACCAAAACCCTCTACTTCAAACATGAAGTCTTGCTATATTATGACAATTGCAGTATGACCGCAGGTTAGAACTGCTCGAGTGAAATAGTTAACTTTCCATGCAGGCATGGAACTTAGAGCGAGCTCGGTTGAAAACTCTGTCTGTTGTTCTTCAAACACAAACTGTCAGATTCTTTACTCCCCTCACTGAACAGTCGCCTCGGAGATTTCTCCTTCTGCTCAGTTCATTTTGTCGGTTTAAAAGTATTTTCTCGGTTTTCAGCGAAATTAAACCGCAACGGTCGGTTCAAGCTCTGTCTGTGGTAATGTAAGTAATTGATAGGTTTTACATTTAGTTTTCTGTGTGGAACTTGTAATTCATTATCGGTTCGGTTTGAACCGATCAGGTTATGTTAAATCTTCTAGTCCTTTTTTTAGAGTGCGGTTCCTGGTTCTTATCGGTTCTAAAAACCGGATTTAATTCGTTTTTCCACGACCCATGACACGGTTGGGAACCGATAAGGGTGTCTTGCTGGCTGATTACCATAAGCGGGCAAGTTGGTTAGGCTGGAATGATGTCTGAGAAACCCAAAAGAAAACCGGACCCACTGGGTTTCAACACTGTAGTGTTTGTGGGGAAGCTTTTGCAAGGCTGACCCACACCCTCATGTGTGTATTGTCTGGGGTTTGACCACCTCAATTCAGACTGCCAGATTTGTCAGAATTTCCCTGCTGCCACCATAGATAAAGAGTTGGTAGGCTCAGGAAAGGGAGGCCAAAAAGTCCGCTGACCCGACGGCCAGCCGGTTCGGTACCAACTGAGCGGAGGGGTGCCCTCTGACCAGGCGATACTTCCTTGGGCAAAGCGAAGAGCGGTTCTGAGGCGGTTCCAGCAAAAGGACTAGAAAGTCAGCTAGCGTAGAACCAAAAGTTCTCTCCCAACTGCTGAAGAAATAGCTAAAGCAATTCAAATTGTCCAGTCTCTCTCCCCAGTTCCGACTGAACGCGACACCTTCAGGGAGGCGTTCAGTTGACAGTCCACCGTTCAAGATTATGATTTTGAGGATTTTTATGAACCGGAGGAGGGGAAGAGGAATATGAGGAGAGTGAATATGGTTTTGAAGATCTGGTTGTGCCCATTGAACGGACATCTCTCCAGATAGACCCTTAGGGGTTTCTCCTCCAAGGCTTTCTGAGTCCCTTCTCATTTCATGTTTTATAAAAAAGTTGCTGAAACTCTCAGCTCCCTGTTGAGAAGCTGTTGATGTCCAAGAGGAGGCGGGACTATGTAGAAATGATGGATATTCCAGAGTCTAGGAGACTCTCTCTTCCTTTGCATAAATCTTTTCGAAACAGACAGTAAAAGTTTTAAAACTCCTCACACTGTACCTCTTGTGGATAAAAGGATGGACAAAGAGGTATACCTTATCGAGCTCCGACACTGATTTCCTCACTCAACAATGCAGCCATGTGGGGGTAGTGCAGGCTGCAGCCTGTGACAAGGCTAATATTCCCCTAGCTTCACACCCCTGAGAAGGACTCCAGGAAGATTGATGCTATGGCAAAGAAACAGTACATGGCAGCATCTTTGGGACTCAGACAAGCAAATTATATGGCTTATGCTGCTAGGTACCAGAAATCCAGATGGGATACTGTGCTGCCCCAGCAAAACAAGTCCCTGACCAGCTTGCCAGGAGCTGGAACAGGTGGCTATGGATGGTATTAGAGGCATCCAAGGTGCAATTTCATGCTGCGGTGGACTCTAATGATGTTTCATCAAGAGTCATGGCTACATCTGTGCACTTGCAGGATGGCTTGGCTCAGATGTACTACCCTGTCTCTGGATACCCAGTCTAAGGCCATGGATTTTCCTGTGTGGAAAATTCTCTGTTTGAGAACAAACAGAGAATTACATGAAGAAAATGGATGAATATAGGACCACCTATAGGAGTGCACAGGCCAAGGAAGGCAGGCCACTCCTCAAAAGCAGCTTCCTAGAGGCAGGGCAGGCCTTTTCATAGGCCTTTTACCAAACAAGCTTCCTCATCCGCCTATGCTCAGAGGATTCTTTAGAGGGAGAGGCAGGCAGAGGGTACAAGCAGGCCTGCTTCCACCCCTCAGCCCAAAGCCCCTCCAAGCAGGCACCCTGATGGGATTGCCAGGGCCGATTCTTCTCTACCTGTAGGGGCAGGCTGGCTTACTTTGTCCAGGACTGAAGTCTTTAACATCAGACAGGTGGGTCCTGGAAGTAGTAAGCCAGGGACTGGTTCTCAGCTTAAAAAATTTCCAAAGCTGAGAACCAGATCTTTCCACCTGCAACTCCATCAGAGGCACTCTCCCTAGAGGCAGAGGTCTCTACCCTCTGGCTCTCAGAGCCATGGAAAGGGTTCCTCCCCTACACCAGGGCAAAGGTTTGTACTCCAGGTACTTCCTTACCCCAAAAAGACAGGAGAATGGCGGCCCATCCTGGATCTCAGATATTTAAACAAGCACCTTTTAAAGCCAAAGTTCAAAGTGGTGACTCTGGGAATTATCCTACCCTCTCTAAGGCCAGGGGACTGGCTAGCTTCCCTGGACCTCAAGGATGCCTACTTCCATATTCCCATCAGAAGCTCTTATCGAAAGTACCTCAGGTTCGAGCTGCCCTCAGGCCACTACCAGTTCCAGAGCAATGCCCTTGGCCTCACTTCTGCCCCAAGGGTATTCAAATGCCTGGCAGTAGCAGTTGCCTACCTAAGAAGGCAAAGATTGCCATCTTTCCTTACCTGGACGATTGGCTCATAGTAGGCCAGTCCCCAGACCAGAGTCAATTTACATCTTTAGATAAAGCAGCTTAACTGCTTACCTCTCTAGGTTTTCTTCTGAATCTCTCAAAGTCAGTTCTAGAGCCGTCCAGCTTCTTATCTTCATAGGCGCAGAACTGAACACACAGAAGCCAGGGCCTTCCTTCCCTGGACAGTGCAAAGACCTAGTCTCCCTGGCCTCCTCATTTACCTGCAGGTCTCCCGGCCAGCAAGGCATTTTCTGCAGCTCCTAGGACACATGGCTGCTTCCATAGCAGTTGTGCAGGGAGCAAGATTTCAGATGAGGGACATCCAGTTCCATTTGAGAGCTTTTTGGTCTCAAAGAAAGGATCCTCTTACCAAGTTGATCCCAGTAACTCGAATCCTGATCCAAGCCTACAGTGGTGGCAGGATCAGAGCAACCTGAGACAAGGGGTTCCTTTTGTCACCAGTCTCATTCCCTAATCCTTACTACAGATGCATCCCTCTCGGGCTGGGGAGGTCACATGGGCGACCTCACCACCCAGGTCTGTGTCTCCCCAGGAATCTCTGCTCCACATCAACCTGTTGGAGCTCAGAGCAGTTTTCTAGCACTTCAAGCTTTTCCAAATCTGTTCAGAACAAGAGTATTCAGGTCAGAACAGACAACACCACTACAATGTGGTATATCAACAAGCAAGGGGCACTCAGTCTCGGCCTTGTGCAGGCTGATGAAGTTGTGGTCTCTGGCTTACTCCCGAACACCTCCCTTATGGCAGTCCACTTCCCAGGCAAGGACAATGTCCTGGCAGATGCTCTCAGCAGGATTCCCAGGCCACCACGAATGGTCACTGGATCCCCTGGTCTTGGGAGTAGTATTTGCCAGATAGGGCACCCATGATAGATCTTTTGCAGCCCCAGACAATCACAACTTCCTCTTTTTGCTGCAAGCGCCCCCAGTGTTGGGCTCACTCCCCTGGATGCCTTGGCCCTCAGTTGGGAAGGGAAGTTCCTCATGCCTTCCCTCCCTTTCCTCTCTTGTTCAAAGTGCTAGTCAAAATCAGATCCCAATCCTGCAAAGTCATTCTGATAGCTCCAGATTGGGCCAGACAACCCTGGTATCCACTCCTGCTGTCCTTAGCAGTCCATCCTCCCTTGTGCCTTCCCAGGAATCACAATCTGTTAACCTGTGCCCAGTGAAGGGTTTGGTATCCGAATCTCAAATCTCTCAATCTCAAGGCTTGGTTCTTGAAGAGTTAGAGTTTGCTGATTTACACCTTTCCCAAGGTGTAATGGATATATTGATGGCCTCAAGGAAGCCTTCCACCAGGGCTACTTACAATTCCAAATGGAAAAGGTTTTCCATATGGTGCTCAGAAAGCATATTTCCCTAGTCTCTGCTGATCTACCCACAGTCTTGGATTATATGGTCCATCTGAATTCTTTGGGGCTGAGACCAGCTACCCTGAAGGTGCATTTAGCAGCTGTGTCTGCTTTTATTTCAGCAGGTAAATCCTCTTCTCTTTCAGCTCATCCTGTTTTTCCAAGTTTTTAAGGGGTTGCTTCACCAACCCTCCATTCAGGGATCCTGCCCTGCCTGGGATCTTAATGTTTGCATTGCTCAGCTTGTGCAACCCCTTGAGTCCTTGTCTTCAGCTGAGCTCAAGTACTTGACTTGGAAGACTGTGTTTCTGGTAGCCATCACCTCTGCCAGATGCATAAGTGAATTACAAGCGTTGTCAGTGGAGCAAGAGTTTATCTCTTTTCACAGAGATAAGGTGGTCCTCTGGACTAACAGAAAGTTCCTGCCTAAGGTGGTTTCAGATTTCCACCTTAATCAATATGTTTCTCTTCCAGTGTACTTCACTGACCACTCCTCCTCTGGTGAGAGGAGGCTGCACAGCCTAGATGTGAGAGAGAGCCCTTAGTTACTACATAGAGCGTGCCAAGGGTCATAGGTTTGACTCCTCCAACTGTTCCTCACTTATGGCGAAGTTGGTAAAGGGAAGCCAGCCACTAAAAGATCCATTGCCAGGTGGATTGTCTCTTGTATCCAATTCTGCTCACGAGAAGTTGGGTAAAGTACCCCCCTCAGGCCTGAGGGCTCACTCTACCAGAGGTACAGCTGCTTCTCTGGCTGCTGCCAGAGACATTCCTATTCTAGAAATATGTCAAGCAGCTACCTGGAAAACAGTTCACATTTTTACCAAGCACTACTCCCTGGACATCCAGGCTAGGAGTGATGCTTTCAGTTTAGCACAGCTGTGCTTCAGAGCCTATTCCCTAAGTAGGTTCTGTCCCTCCTCCATCAGAAAGTACTGCTGTGTAGTCTGCTATTGTCATAATATAGCAAGACTTCATGTTTTTGAAGAAAAATTACCACCTTAGTAATGTTGTTTCTTCTAATGGAGTATTGCTATATTATGACCTCCCCCTGCCTGCCCCTCTCAGAACCTCTGTTTTGGGATGTGGGTGGGCAGTACAGGATAGTACTTTGTTGATGCCCACCTTGTTGTTTTTCACCTTCTTTTGGGTGAATTGCTGGTGTGTTTTGCATTTTTGGGTCTCCTGACTTGAGTCTTTGTTTTAGGCCAAAAAGAGTGTTTATGTTAGTAGCCAGTTGGCTGTGTAGGTTTTACAGCTTCCACACAGAGCCTTAGTGAGGTTTTAGCTCGAAAGATCTGACAGTTTGTGTTTGAAGAACAACAGACAGAGTTTTCAACTGAGCTCGCTCTAAGTTTCCATGCCTGCATGGAAAGTTAACTATTTCATCTCCGAACAATTCTAACCTGCGGTCATACTGCAATTGTCATAATATAGCAAGACTCCATTAGAAGAAACAACATTACTAAGGTGAGTAATTTTTTTATGCCATGAAGTGTGCAGATTCAGTATTTGGGCTCACGCTGTGGATTGACCCAATGATTGTTCTAGAGGTCTATTTTGGACTACCTCCTATCCCTTTACAAGGCAGGTCTTGCCTACTCCTCCATCAAAGGTGCACCTATGTGCCATTCGGTACCATTCTCCAGTAGGTCACGGTCTCTAGCTCAGCTAGAGGTTTCTCGTGCCTTTTGGCGCGGCATCCTGCACTTAAGACTTATTAAAGACCCGGTTCCACCTTGGGATCTTCCTTTTCATTCTAGAGCAGCTTACGCTGCCGCCTTTTGAACCAGCCACAGATTGCAGCTGCATCTCCTTGCTTGGAAGGCGCTTCTTTTAGTTACCATTACTTCTGCCTGAAGAATTTCTGAGCTGCATACACTTACGCGTAAGGATCCTTATTTGGTGTTTCTCACAAGGACTGCATGTCCTAAGAACGAATCCTAAGTTCCTTCCCAAGGTGGTCTCAACTATCACTCTCAATCAGGATATACACCTGCGGTGTACTGTTCAAATCACTGTAACGGGGAGGCCCTGTTGTACATTCTGGATGTGCATAGGCATCTCAGATATTACCTGACCAGAACCAAGGCACACCGTAAGTTCGGACTAGCTGTTTGTTTCCTACGCACAAAGAATGTCTGGTGCTCCTGTTTCCAAACAGTCACTGTCTCGATGGCTGGTAAAGTACATTATGTTCTGTTACCAGAGCGCAGCAAGACTTTACGGGATCAGTAAAAGGTCGTTCTATGAGGGGTGGCTACCTCCTTCGCTAGCTCAAAAATATCTCCACTTCAGCCATCTGTGCAGCAGCAACCTGGAGCACTGTACACACCTTTATCAGGCACTACAGTTTGGATATTGCCTCTAGATGCAGAGCTGGTTTTGGCTTGGTGGTCCTTCAGGGACTTTTGTCCTGAACTCTGAGACATCTCTCCTATCCTCCTCCTGATAAGAATTGTTCCCTTACTGCTTGGGAATCAGTCCTAATGGTGTAACCTGCTGCAAGAGCTGTTTCTCAAGTAAGATAGTACAGTTATATAAAATTTACCGTAACAGTAGTTCTAGGAGCGTGGATATGTTGTTCATCCACACTGTCTGGCATGTCCTTTACCTTTAAATTCACGCGAAAGTCTTCAAGCTGGCTTCTCCCACCCGGTGGTAAATACCTCGGCTCCGCTCCATGACACCAGATCTTCCTTTCCGCTGGAAGATTCAGGTTCCCTCATGCTACTTCTGCAGTTTGTAGGCCCTAGATTCTCAACGATGGTTTTCACCGCAATCGCTTTCCTTAAAACTCATCAGAGTTTCACGATATGAGGATCCGGCGATCGGACATGGAGGACCAGTTGCCCTCCTCGAGTTTCGGCCGGTGTCCTTGCGGACAGAAATGCTGCGCACTAATCCCCATCTTTTGTGTGTCTACTGCTTGGGTGTTGTACATGACACCACCTCTGCACCATCTGTCTGGCCTTCCATCCCAACGTCCTGGATGACGCGAAGCGGCGCCCTAAAACTAGGTAGACCGAACCGCCAATCCACGGTGAAATCAGAAGGGCCAGCTGGGTGGGTTCTCCTGCCAGCGGGATCCACTAGCAGCTTGACCAGATGGCGGCTTTTGAAGAGGAAGCTGCTCAAGCCTCGCCAGCTGGAAGTTTTTCATGCCACTTAATCTGGGTTCTACCTTCTGGCTCCTTCTGGGAGCTATGCCAGTCTCTCCTGAGGCACCCTCGGACTCGCTCTGCTCCGCCCTAGGAAAGGGACAAGTACCTTAAATCTTCTTCATCCTGAAGAAGATGTTCTTGGGACCAGAGGGTCTGATTCCCAGGACTTTGTGGTCTCGACCTTAGTCATGATTGCTTCCTCGGCCGCCGGTTCTCGGATCTTCCATCAGGCAAGGCACTGAGGCCAAGGAAACTGCTGAACTGGCTGAAATTTCTCTCGAGCCGTTATCGCCGACTCCGGTTTGCAGACTCTTTGGAAAGGACACCTATCCTTTCCTTCCCGACGAGGGGGCCCAGCCCTCGGGTGTCCGATCGAGGAAAGGTGCTGGAACCTCGGTTCTCCCTAACTCCGCTTCCTCCATCGAATGAGCTGACCTCGTTGGTTTTGAAGAGGACCAGTGACCCTCTCGCCTAAAAACTGAAGAAAGGTCACACACTCTAGGAAGAGGCGTCGTCACTGCTCCTCATCCTCCTCGGACGAGGAGAGACTTCTGACGGAGCTCTGGCGTTATGAGGATCTCATGTGGCAACAGCTGATTCTGACTGGTCAGAAGCTGGCTCGTCGGCGACACCGGCCATTACTTAGCCCCAGCCTCTTAGGGACGCCCGACCCCTCCAGAACCGAAGATCCTGTTTCCTCCACCCGTAGGGCCGACACGCAATCCAGCTCGGCCTGTTTTGGTCTCCCCACCCGATTTTGGTGGAACCATCGCCTAAACAGCTCAGGGAGGGACTCCTTGAGAAAGAAGATAGGACAGACACCGTCCTCCCCTTCGTTTGTCCATTACTGTAGTCCCCAATACCCCTCGGCGTGCGAGGTGACATAGGCGAGAGACCTTTATATCCAGACTCCTCGGACTCTGATGCCACTGGTCTGCATCTGGGGATGATGAGTCATCAGTGGCAGGCTTGGAGGAAGGTCCTTCCTCTTTCAGGGCATCCTCTGCCTCATTTCCGAATCAACTGGAATATGCCTTGGAGCCTATCCAAAAGAAGTGGAATACCCCTCACGGATATCCTCAAGGGGGTAACCCGATGGAGGCCTTTCCAGTGGCCAAAGCCATTGTTGGCCTGGCCCTTGAGCTCTACAGCGCCCTGCCTCCTGCCCAGCTCTGTCTGCCCACATGGCCCACAAGTATATGGTACCCATAGGGTCCATGGCGGGTTTCACAGAGCATCCCTCGGCCGAGAGCCTTGTGACTGCTTCTGTGTTTAGGCCGGGTAGCTCAGCTGACACTGACTGCCCCTGGACAAAGAGTCCAAGAACATGGACCATTCTGCCCGGGAAGGTTTATGCGGCTTCATCCTTGGGCCTTCGTCAGACCAGCTCAGCTGTGATCATGGCACACTTCTCTCATGCCCTTTTGGGGTCAATAGATGAAGTCCTCCCTCATCTCCCAGCGGACATGCAGACCACAGTGAAGCAGGTCCGTGTCCCAAATCGTGCTGTTGTCAAACAGCAGCTCCAGATAGCCCTGGACATTGGAGATTCCCTTGCCCTCCTTAGCAGCCACAGTGGCCACTTGCTGCAGGTGGCTGAGGTTATCCTCCTTTCCTGCGGATACTCAGCACAAGTTAGCTGGCGTGCCCTTCCTTGGCACCGACCTCTTCAGTCCGGGGAGTGGCAGGTCACCTCAGCATATAGAGCAGTCCAGTGCACCTTGGATGCTACCTCTGCTAAGGGTTCTTGGGCCAGAACCAGAAGAAGCGCAAGAAGAAGCCCTTTGGCTCTCTTCCCTGCAGTTAGACAGTGCTCCTATCAAGTAGGTCAGCAGCAACAGCAGGCTCAAGCTTGGCGCCCAGGCCCAAGCAGGGTCCTCAACAGCCCCATAAAGGAGGCGAGGTGCTGGTCCAGGAACCTTCTCCTCCTCCTCCAAGCCTACTCAGTGACAGGTCAGGGTTGCCACCCCACCCATCATGCCAGCTCTGGGTCCTCCTGTGGGGTTGGCTCCGTCACTTTCTTTCCGCCTGGTCCGGTATCACTTGGGACAGGTGGGTTCTCGAAAGTGGTTGGCCAGGTCTGCCTCTAGAATTGAGCAGTACCCTCCCAGCGAGCCAGCCCCCTCGGGAGGAAAGGATCTCAGTTTGCATTCAGTCAGTCCTTCTGGATGACATTGCTCAGCTCCTTCGCAGGGGAGGCGGTAGCTCCAGTGCGGATCCTCCTACAGACCTGGGCTTCATGTCCAGGTAGTTCCTGGTGCCCAAGCAGGCCGGGGTTGGCGCCCATCCTCTATCTCCACGACCTGAATCAATATCTCAGATCTTGAACTTTCTGGATGGTAAGTCTGAACCAGATCATACCATCCCTGGAGCAAAACATGTGGTTCTGTTGACTGGATCTGGGAATGGACGTTCTTTCATGTCCCAGTCAAATCCTCTCATCAGGTTCCTCCACTTCAGGGTGGGGACCCCTGTGTGAGTCGAAAACATCTGCCGCTCGGCCTGTCATCGCCCCTCGGCCCTCACCAAGTGCATTGCAGTGGTGGCAGCCCATCTTCGCATCGGGGTTAATGAATATACCCCTATCTCGACGACTGGCTCCTGTCGGGTTCCTCCATTCAGGAGGTGGAAGGTCCAGGGATCTGGCCCTCCAAACCTGCTCCCATTTAGGTCTCCTGATCAAGCAAGGCCAAATCAGACTCGTGCCCTCTCAGGTGACAGGCTTTATTAGGGGCAGCTCGACTCTTGTCAAGCCAGAGCTTGGCTCCCAGCCGGACAGGGTGGGGTTCTCTCCTTCTTTGCCCAATCATTTCTGGTTGGGCACTTGGCCTCCTACTCAGGACTTTCTGCCTTCTGGTTTACGTGGTGGCATGCACTCGGTGGTCTATTGGGCCATGTGTCACATGCCCCCTCCAATGACAGCTGGCCGCCCAGTGGACTCAGCGTCATGGTCACTTTACCAGCTGATCACTGTAACTCAGAAGATGTGGGATGCTCTACAATGGTGGATCGTCCTGGAGCGATTGCAGGAAGGAATCCCGTTTGTCCGCCCCAGAGCCATCAGTCGTCCTGACGATCAGTGCGCCTCTCATGGGCTGGGAAGCCCACATGAGGGACCCAGGGCCCACTGGTTCTGGACCCCGAGGTCCGATGCCACATGAACCTGTTGGAGCTCAGAGCAGTCAGATTGGCCCTGTCTGCTAACGCTCCTCAGCTCTGGGGTCAAGTGGTTCCAAGTGCAGATGTGGACAATGCCACGACCATGTGCTACCTCAACGAAACGCAGTGACATGCTCACGTCTGCTGTGCAGGGAGGCGCTCGCATCTGGACCCTCGTCAGCCAGTTGGAGGCTGATGTCCCAGCCATCCATGTGGCAGGAGTCTCGAACCAGCTAGCGGATGCTCTCAACCGCCATAGACCAGACATACTGCAGTGGTCTCTCCATCCAGAGGTAGTAGTTTACAATCTGTTCTCCCATTAGGCCTACTGTTGGTGGACCTGTTTGCCTCCAGGGAGCACACCAGCTGCTGAGGCTGTACCATGCCTGCCCCCTCAGCAGGGGCTCGCTGCAGGGGATGCGTTCCCGGGCCGTGGACCCCAGGCCTCCCTCTGTGTCATTTCCTCCATTTCCATTGATCCACAAGGTGCTTCTCTCAAGGTGAGGAGGGACAAGGCGAAGTGATTCTGGTAGCCCCAGATTGGCCTCGCCTGTTCTGGTCCACCAGATCTCCTCAGCCTCAGCTGCAGGGCCCGGGCAGCTTTGTACACGCCGGACCTGATATCATTGAACCAGGGGAAGGTCTTCCATCCGGACCTTCAATTCCTGCACCTTACAGCTTGGTACCTGAGCGGCTAGAGTTCCAGGCTCTGGTCTTTCCCTCGATATCTACACCGTGGTGGAGGCATCTTGTATGGAATCGAACCAGGAAATGTTATGCCTTCAAATGGAAAAAGTTTTCCATGTGGTGTCAGGGTAAGAGTCTGGACCCTTATCCTGTTCTGTGGCTAACATTTTAGACTACCATTGGTCTCTCTCCAAGGGGGTCCCGGTCATCGACCCTTAGAGGCGCACCTGGCAGCCATTTCTTACCGGGCGCGGGCGGTCAGCTGGCGATAGCACAGGAGACAGTAGTCGTGCGCTTTTCAAAGGCCTGGATCACATATCCCCTCCAGTGCATGAACCTCCACCTCCGTGGGATCTCTTGATGGTTTGGCAAAGCTCATGGGAGCAAGCCATTGAACCCATGCACAAGTGTGAACTCTCACACTTGTCGTGGAACTGCCTTCCTGGTGGCTATCGACAGCCAGAAGGACAAGGGAGACTCAGGCTCTTGGTGGACTCCCTTATCTGGTCTTCTCAGGGACAGGTTGTCCTCGCCCCCACCGAATTCCTTCCATTGGTGGCGTCTGAGTTTCACCAACAGGTCTTGACTCTGCCAGCATACTACCCCAGTTACACCTCAGGCCCCGAGTATAAGCTCCATACTGTGGACCTAGGACTTGCTCTCGTATTATAAGGATAGGATGGCTGAAATTTAGGGAGAGGTTGCAGCTGTTTGTCACCTACGCTGAAGCGCTTCTGGCAGGCCTGTAGTTAAGCGGACCATTGCGAGGATTAACTGAAGTCAGGAAGCACTCCAAGCTGACTTTATCCAGTTAAAAGCAACCTTATCAAAGGCAAGCTTCTCTTAAATGCCAAAAATCCAAGACAATGATTTTCTCATGACTTGCCTTGTCTGGTGCCCTACCTACCCCCACCTAAAACTTCATAGTTACCTCCTAGAGGTGAACCCTTGGAAGTCGTATCTAAATTTAAATATCTAGGTATGTGGATAGACAGCAAGCTTTCCTTCAGTGACCACATCGAGGATCTATCAAAGAGGCTTAAAGCACGCTTGGGTTTCTTCTTTAGAAATAGGACCCTCTTCTCTCTCATGACCGGAAAAGACTTGTCCAAGCAACATTCCTTCCCTTTTGACTCACGGAGACATTATATCTTATCTGTGTCAATCTTCACCAGCTCATCACAGATGGGTACTGGCGGAATCAGGACCCAGCCGGGAGCTTTTTTTTTTTTTTTTTTTTTTTTTAAGGGTAGGCGGACCGACACAGCATCGGCGCGCCCTCGGGGCCAACGTGCTGCGTGGCGCTCGAGGGTTGGCCGTTAGCTATGATTCAACTCCACCTGCCTACCAGTTCTTCATATCTCCCGAGGTCGCCTGTGGGAAGCTTGTCTCCAGTTTTAGGCCTTCAGCCTGTTTAAAATTCGACGCCAGTCCGCCGGTCGCCTACGGTTCTGGGTTCTGCCTCCAGTCGATGTGCCGGTAAGATCTTTCCTTTATTTGAAATTCTTGAGGCGTTGAGTCTGTTTGTGGTGTTTTTCTCCATAGGTCATGTCTCGGTCGGAGCAGCAAGAAGTCTTCAGAGCCAGGTCGGGCCCCCATCACGTTGGTGCCCGTGCGGAGGTATTCCATCACTGACGGCACAACGGTGTCTTGCATGTCTTAGCCGCTTCCGACATGGATACTCGTGCACACCTGCTTCTCCATGGACCCAGCGTCCTCGAACAGAGCAGCGTTAAAGTAGGGGTGACTCTGCGCGACTTTGGGGGTAGGGATTCACACTCGTCGGGCCAAACACGCTCTCTCGGCCCTTCACTCCGGGTCCCCTCCCAGTTCTATCACGGACCAGGAGGAGGGCCTCGGCTACTTGTAGCCTGGCCATTGCCGAGCTCCTCCGCAGCGCGGGAGGCCCGCGTCCGCTTCCTCCGGGGAGGCGGGCGGGAGAGCGCCGTCACGCAGTCGCCTCGCGGAGTGAAGGCCCCGGTGTCGCCTCCCACGGCTCGGAAGGCCTGGGTCGGCGCTGTCCTCGATGCGCCGCTGGTCGAGCCTCGGCGCTATTTGTGGCGCCAGGCCCTGTCGATGCCGCTCAGGTGCCGATGCTGCTCGCGGTGCCATTGGACAAGATCCAGCCCTCCTTGCCATGTCTCGCCTGGCGCGAGGTTGAGCACGGCGCTGTGCTCTTCTGACTCGGCGCCGTAGGAGCCTTCGGCTCCGGCTGTCTGGTGCCATCCTCTGCGCCGTCCACGCTCTCGGTGCGGGTCTGCCCCCTCGAGGCCTGTCCGGCCGCGCTTCAGTCCCGGTGCCGCTCGCGCTTTTTGTGCCCGTCGGTGGTATCGTTGGCACCGAGTTGCTGCTGCTCGGCGCCGCCCCTGTCCCTGGTACCGCCCGTGCTGGTGGACTTGACGGGCGCTGCATCTGGCACTGGCTCTTGACCTTTGGCTCAAGCTGCCCTGGTGCCTCCTCTTGGTCCCAGCTCAGCGAAATTACGGAGAGCTGAGTGCCGTCTGGCCACAACTCTGGCTGCACGGGCCTCTGGCAAGTTTGGTTCTGCCCGCCCTCCTGCTGTTTGGCTCAGGCTTCCGGACTCTACCTCTTTGAAGTCGAGCTCAGAGTCAGGCGATGCAGTCACACCGCAGGGGTTGACTGCGGAGGAGGCACTCTTGTGGTCTCGTCGACGAGTCAAGACAGCCCCCTACTGAGGAGATTCAGGTGGCCCCGAGACTAGGGTCAGTGGTGCTGACCAGCAGACAGTGGTCTGAGCCACCATTGCTCTGCAACCTGGCCTTGGAGGTTTCATCGACCCCTGGGTGGTGGTACCCCCTCCAGTGGTGTGTCTTGATCGCCCAACTTTTGGGCCCACCGAGAAACCTACAGGAGGGAAGGGTACTGTTCCTTGGTCTCCCCTTCGGGGCTGCCCAGAGATGCCAGCTACCTAGGCTGGCCCTCTCGAGGAGGAGGACTCTCTTGGACTCTGAGGAGTGAGGGGTGTGGGGTCAGCGTAGTCCTTTCTCTGGGGTCACTCGGGCCCTGGACCCGAACCGAAGTGTGGATTCCACCTTGGTTCCTTGAGGGAGTCCCCTCTTTTAAGGGCAGGGGACCATCCTTCTGGACTTTATGGCCCCGGTCGCCTCACTGGGGGATTCTTCTGGGCGCAGCCAAGGCAGTGCTAACGTGGTTGTACAGCTGTCGGCTGTGGAGTCTTCAGTGGCACCCTCCTCGGTGCTCATGGTCCGCTCCTAGCCCTGGCGGAGGTCAGCCGACTTATTTTCTCGGCTCTGCCCCTACCCTCTGCAACATTCTCCTCGCTCCCAGGCATTCTTGGTCCCTAGCAGCCATCTCACCTGGGAGCAGTTCAGAGCAGTGGCTGCCGGTTCCCTGCCTATGTTAGGGCTATGGACAGCCAGGTTTTCAACCCCCGTTACAGCCACCCTCGGAACATATGGTGACCTCCAGCTCTCATCCCCCTCTTCTGGGGGAGAGGAACCTTCTGTCCACATCTCTCCAGCTGCTGATCTCTGAGTATCAGCGCTTCCCTGTGAGGATGTTGGAGGACTTGCACCTTTCACCTTCTATTGTAATTCTGAGCATGTGGTACGCCTTTCTCGCGATTTTGGTGAGGCCACCCTTGTGGTGCCGCCCTGGCCTACTCCCTTTCGGGGAGGCGTCCTTGCGTTTCTGGCAGGAGGCCCTTCTCGGAGTTCCTGCCTAGGGACCTCAGCCAGAGGTATTACGCTCCCCGGAGTCTCAGGTTCTATGCCTCATCCATAGTCTGGCTTGGCGCATCTGGACACTCCAGATGGGCTTTGCACCCTCCACCGTGACCGGCCCCGGATCAAGACTCCTCAGTTTTGATTTTTGGGGGAGGAGGACCTTCTACTGCATTGGTGCTCCTTTCTATTCTGCTCACCAGGCCCACTATGCAGCCTATAACAGGTTCTTGTGGTCCACGCTAAGTCAGGTCCTAGCTTCTTTGCCTGACTCGGAGCAAACCAGACAAGCCGCCGCACTCTCTGCACGTGGCCTGAAACTAGCAGGCACCATGCAGGGGCATCTTATGATGCCAAGTAACTGCCAGAAGTCGTAGGGACAGCGATCTGCACTAGAAGATCGACGTGGCTTCTTCTTTCCGGTTGTCACCCTTGGCCCAGCGTAGGGTGATTTGCTCTGCCCACCAGGAACCTACCTTTTCTCCCGTAGGCGAGATGGCTTGTCGGGCAGCCTCCTTCCCCTCCGGGGACCCCTGTCTCCTCCCCACTCTGGGCCTCCCAGGCCCTGAGGTTCCCACCTTAGTGTGTCACCCACTGTGGGCTAAGGGACTCTGTCCTTAGGGTGTAAAACAACCCTCTTGGAGGCTTGGTACTCACCTATCTATGATGAATGGTGAAGATTGACACACGAATCGATATGAAAATTACGTACCTACCGTAATTCTGATCTTTCTGTGTATCTTCACCATTCATCTAACCACCACCATCCCCTGGGGCCTTAGTCTCTGGGTCCCCTCCTCTCTGTGGCTCCCCTCTCCTCTTTAGGGGCGGGGTAAGTGAGACACACAGGGGGTATTCTCTTTTAAAGGGTACAGCTCGAGGGCACTCCTTCTCTATTACATGTTTCCACCCGATGGGGTGGGAGTTAGTAGTTGCCCTCCTCCTGTTCTCCTTCTGGTTTCCATCCAACTGTCAAAAAAATGAAAAACCCTTTTTCACCAAACAATTTTTCCTGAGAGAGTACTAAATCCCTGTACCCTGTCCTTCTTCCAGAATTGCTGACTCTGCTTCTGGGGTATTTGCCAGTTATTCTGTGCCTTGAATTCTGGCAGAGGCTTTCTACACCTTGCAGTTCCTATACAATCTGGTGACGGACAAGGTTTTGGATACTTGATACCTCTCACTCTCTCTAAATTCTCTCCCCTCCCTACCTCCTTCTTCTGCTTCCAGAGTTGGGGCCCCTACCCAGTCCCCTTAGTCTTATCTCTTCTTTGCTGTCCTCTCAGTCGTTATTTCTCCTTTTAGTTCAGTTATCCTTTCCTTTCCTTTTTCTGTCCCTTGGACTCTCTTGTCCCACCCTCCATCCCTTCTTCTTACCTCTCCGGCGACTCAGAACTGGTAGGCAGTGGTCGACCAGCCTAACGGCCAGCCCTCGAGCGCCACGCAGCGTCGGTCTCAAGGGTGGCGCATGCTGTTGGTCTAATTCCACCCTTTTAAAAAAAAAAAGCCCCTGCTGGGTCCTGCTTCTGGCCAGTACCCATCTGTGATGAATGGTAAAGATACACAGAAAGATCAGAATTATGGTGAGATCACGTAATTTTCATCTTTATCTCCTCCCCAACCTTGAGCCTATCTAAGCTGGATGTACTCTATCACCGTGCTCTTCAGCTTCATTACTAACTCTGCATACAGGACCCACCACTGTGATCTTTATGCAGCAGTTGGAGTGGACCTCTTTTGCCACAGGCGCCTCCTGCATGCTGGCATTTGGACCCTCAAATTACTACTCCACAAACTGCCTATTTGTCTCTCATACACATCTACATAGCGCCTACTCCCTAAAAATCTGACCTTATCCTACAAGATGTTTCCAGGACCACGTACCACAGCTGGCCAAAGAGCTGTCTCATCGCCCTCCCAAACATTTGGAACCAACTACAAGCCATGCTGAAGCTAACCAACATCGTATCAATTAACTCCTACAAAACACTAGTTATCTCTAAATTAAAGACATATGTAGGTGCTACTAGGCCCCAACACCAAGTCAACTTCCTAGGTACCAACTGGCCCTCTACTTATTAAACTGAAATGTGTTGCATAATTTAGGGCAAGGTTAAAGCTGGAATGTACTGTATATATAGCATAAGGACTTCTATTTTGTATACTTCTTGTATAATATATATTTTTTCTTTGTTGTTCTACATTTTATATCTCCTGTCTATGTAATTGCGAACTATACGTGTATGTGCCTCAGGACCTCCTTGTGAATAAGGCTTGCTCAGCGGAGAGTTTCCTGCAGTAAACTTGAACTTGAAACTTGAGATGGATTATATCCTGCATAAGTCTGTGCTATGAGTTGGCGGAGGAACCTCCCAGAGGATAAAAGCTCATTCTTCCCGTCATACTGCTGCATGGGTGGCTGCTTCCAGGGACATCCCTATCCAGGAAATCTGTCGGGCTGCTACCTGGAAGTCAGCAAACCCCTCATTACCCCCTACCACATCGACCTTGAGTCAAGCCGGGATGCTGGTTTTGGGGCCTCGGTTCTCAATATCTGTTTCCTAAATAGAAATGTGCACCTTGCCTCACTCTCACTGGAGAACTGCTGGAGTCTGCCAGAGTGTGTGGATGAACAACATATCCCGCTCCTAGAAGAACAGATTACTCACCTGTAACAGTAGTTCTAGGAGTGGTATATTCGTCCACACGCACCACCCGCCTCCGCAGCTTTAGGCGCATCACCTTGCTTCAGTGGGCTAAGCTCAAGGCCATGCGGAGCCGAGGTATTATCACCGGGTTGGTGGGAGGAGCCAGCTTGAATACTTTCCGGTGAATTTAAAGGGAAAGGGACATGCCAGAGAGTGTGGATGAACAACATATACCACTCCTAGAACTACTGTTACAGGTGAGTAACCTATTCATCTTGAGAATAGCTCTTGCAGCAGGTAGTTTCCCTCCACCTTCCCTCTGGAGGTTGAGTCTTCAAACAACATGAAGTCTTGCTGTATTCAGACATAATGCAGTTAGCCCCAGCACTTGAACTGCCCGGAGAGAGGAAGAGTTATCTCTATGCAGAAGCATAGAGCGTAGAGCTGAGCTCGATTTTCAGACCTCTGTCTGTGGTACTTCCAGTGTAACCATCAGATTCTTTACTCCACCTAACAGTGAAGTTGCTCCAGAGATTTCCTCTGCTCGGTTCGGTAAAGTAAAGCATTCGGTTTAAACCGCATATTTCCAGCCTCTTGACTACGGTACAGGTAGTGTGTAGATAGGTAGTAACTGTGTTTTATTTGGTGAAAAGTGGAAATTGTCTTTTTCTTCGGTTTCTTCCTAGTCGGTCCGGTTTGGAACCGACTTTGTTAAATTAATTACATTTTTTCTGGGATTAGTGTGGTGTTCCAGTCCTGATCGGTTTCAAAGAACCAGACTTTTTGCTGGTTCTTTTAAAAACCATCGACACGGTTTGTAACCCGATCAGTTGTTTTAATTACCGGGCTTGAAAGCTGCAATAGGGTAATTTGTTAGGTTGACCATGTTTGAAAAACCCAAGAAGAAAACCGGTCCCACTGGGTTTCAACACTGTACTGAGTGTGGGGAGGCCTTTGCTAAGGCCGACATCCACCTCATCTGTGTTTATTGTCTGGGGTTTGACTAGCTCAAGTCAGACTGCCAAATCTGTAAAACTTTCCTAAATCCACTCTAGATAAGACTGAGTAGGCTGAAGGAAAGGAGGCCGAAGTCCGTAGATCAGGATGGCCTGCCGGTTGGTTGCAGGTTGAACCTGAGGAGGTGCCTACTGACCTACATGATTCCTCCTCTGGCAAAGGAGAGCCCCGACCACGGTCGGTTCCGTCAAAGAAAAAGCACAAGTCTGCCAATTCGGATCCTGTATCCACTCTCCAACCGCGGATGAAACAGCAAAGCGATTAGTATTGTCCAATTGCTTTAGATAGTTCCATCCGAACCGGCGTGTCGGTTCGGTTGGATCCATCTCCTCCGGATTATGACCTAGATGCTTATTATGAGGAGTCGGAGGAGGCGAAGACTATCCGTGATAATGACTGCGAAAGGGGTCTGATGTGCCCATTGAACGGACATCTTCCCAGACAGACCCTCAGGTGTCTCTCTTCCCAGGCTCTCTGAGTCCCCTTCACACTTTGTTCTACAAAAGGTGGCACAAACTCTGCAGCTTCCTTGGTTGAAGCCGCAGAGGAGGAGGATGAAGACCCTGATTTTGTGGAAATGATGGGCATCGCAGAGTCCAAAAGCTGTCTATCCTGTTCATAAGTCCTTGGGGAAATAGACACACAAAATTTTACAAACTCCTAATTCAATACCTCCTGTGGATAAGAGAATGGACAGGAGGTATTCTTTATCAAGCTCAGCTACGGAGTTCCTTTATAGTCATTGCAGCCATGTTGGGGTAGTGCAGGCTGCAGCCTGTGACAGGGCTAATATTCCTTTGGCTTCACACCCGGATAAAACTCCAGGAAAGTGGATGCCATGGCCAAAAACAGTATTTGGCATCCTGTTTGGACTCAGGCAGGCTACTTGTATGCCTACACAGCCAGGTACCAGAAATTCAGATGGGATACGGTTCTGGAACTGGCTAAACAGGCCTCTCCCCAGCTAGCCAAGGAGCTGGAGGAGGTGGCTGCTGATGGAATTGAGGCATCAAAATGCAATTTCATGCTGCTGTTGACTCCAATGATGTGGCATCTAGAGTCATGGCTACATCTGTTCTCTCAGAAGACATGCTTGGCTCAGATGTACTAGCCTTTCACAGGATACCCAGACTTAAGGCCATGGATTTTTCTGTAGTAGGCAACTCTCTGTTTGGGGAGCAGACAGAGGCTTACATGAAGAAAATGGATGAATACAGGACCACATACATGAATGCATAGACCAAGGAAAGGCAGGCCCTCCCGCACAAGCAGCAGTCTAGGGGCAGGCCCTTTCAAAGGCCTTTACCAAGCCCAGGCCGCCTCCCTTCCCACAGAGGGGTTCTTCAGAGGGAGGGGTGGGGGGATGAGCAGGGCTGCTCCCTCCTCCTCTCAGTCTAAGGTTCCTGGCAAGCAGACACCCTGATGTTTCAGCCCGTGTCGACTCCCATTTCCAGTAGGAGGCAGGCTGGCTTACTGCTACCAGGCCTGGAAGTCTGTGACCTCAGACAAGTGGGTCCTGGAAGTAGTAAGTCAGGGACTAGCCCTCAGCTTCAAAACATTTCCAAAAGAGGGCCAAGTCTTTTCCACCTGCATCTCTCTCAGAAACCATTGCCCGAGAGGCAGAGGTTTCCTCTCTTCTAGCTCTCAGAGCTATAGCCAAAGTTCCTACTCAGCACAAGGGAAAAGGATTGTATTCCAGGTACTTCCTTGCCCAAAAGAAAGATGGCTAATTGACCCATCCTAGACCTAAGGTATCTGAGCAAGCGCATTTCAAAGCCCAAATTCAAAATGGTAACTCAGGGAATAATCCTTCCTCTCTAAGGCCAGGGATTGGCTAGCATCTCTGGACCTCAAGGATGCCTACTTCCATATTCCTATCAGGTGATCCCACAGAAAATACCTCAGGTTAGAGTTGCCTTCAGGCCATTACCAATTCAGAGCCATGCCATTCAGCCTAACATCAGCTTCAAGGGTGTTCACAAAGTGCCTTGCAGTAGTGGTGGCTTACCTCAGAAGACAAGGTATCACCATCTTCCTGTATCTGGATGACTGGCTTTTAGTGGGTCAGTCACCTTTACAGGTCAAGTCAGCTCTTCAAACTACCCAGGACCTACTCAGCTCCCTGGGGTTTCTTCTCAGTCTTCCAAAGTCTGTTCTCGAACCAGTTCAACTTCTCACCTTTATAGGCATAGAGTTGGACACTGTACAACAAAGCCTTCCTTCCCCTGGCAAGGGTAAAGGCCCTAGTGGATCTCGCTTCCTCCTTTCGACCTCAGGTTTCCCGCCCAGCAAGACAGTTCCTCAGCTCCTGGGCCACATGGCAGCTTCCACGGCAGTGGTGCAGGGAGCATGGTTCCAGATGAGGGACATTCAGTTTCATTTGCGGTCTTTTGGTCTCAAAGAAGGATTCACTTACCAGACTGATTCCAGTGACTCAGACTCTGGTCCAAGCTCTCCAGTGGTGGCTAGACCAGGACAACCTCAGACAAGGGGGTCCATTTCTCCCTCAAGTCCCATCAGTAATTCTAACTACAGATGCTTCTCTCCTAGGGGTGGGAGCCCACCTGGGAGCCCTGACCGCTCAGGGACTCTGGTCTCCACAGGAGTCTCCCTTCATATCAATCTTCTGGAACTCAGGGCAATTTTCCTAGCCCTGCAGAGCTCTCTGATTCAGTCAAGGGCAAGGTGGTCCAAGTCAGAGCGGACAATACCACCACAATGTGGTACATGAACAAGCAGGAGGTACTCGGTCCTCGGCCTTGTGCACAGAAGCCATGAAACTGTGGTCTCTGGCCTATTCTCTTCAGACTTCTCTGGTAGCAGTTTATCTTCCAGGGAAGGACAATGTACTAGCAGATGCTCTGAGCAGAATTTCACAGGGACACCACGAATGGTCCCTGGATCCTCACATCCTGAGGGTCATCTTCTCCAGGTGGGACACTTCAGAGATAGATCTCTTTGCAGCACGGACAGTCATCAACTTCCTCTATTTTGGTGCAGACCTCCAGTCCTTGGGACAGTTCCCCAGGTTTCTCTCTTTTTGGACTGGAAGGGCAGGTTTCTCTATGCCTTTCCTCTGCTGTTCAGAGTTCTGATCAAGATAAGGACTCAACCCTGCACAGTGATACTGGTGTCTCCAGATTGGGCCAGACAGCCTTGGAATCCTCTACTGCTTTCCTTGTCAGTGTCGCGCCCTGTCTCTGCCCAGGACATACAATCTCCAGTCCTTTTCCCAGGGGCGGTTTGGTACCCAGTCTCTCAATCTCAAGGCCTGGCTCTTGAAGAGTTAGAATATGTAGCTCTACATCTTTTCAGGGAGTTCTGGATATTCTTAAGGTCTCCAGGAAACCTTCCACTAGAAAACATACAACTCCAAGTGGAAAAGGTTCAGTATTTGGTGCTCTCAGAAAGGCATCCTGCCCAATTCTGCAGACATTTCCACAACCTTAGAATATCTAGTTCATCTCAATGGTTTAGGCCTTAGGCCTGCCACTTTGAAGGTTCATCTAGCAGCTGTCTCTGCATTCCTCTCAGCAGGAAAGGGCTCTTCCTCGGCATCTCATCCTATATTCAGAAAGTTTTCAAAGGTCTGGTTCACATTACCCCTCCCTTTGAGGAGCCCACTCCACCTGGGATCTTAATGTCTGCATAGCTCAGCTAATGCAGCCATCCTTGAACCTCTGGCTTGGCCAGGGTGGAAGTACTTGACCTGGAAACTGTGTTCCTCATAGCTATTACTTCTGCCAGGCAGATTAGTGAGTTACAGGCCCTGTCAGTGGAACCCAATTCATCTCCTTCCATAGGGACAAAGTGGTCCTAAGAACCAATAAGAGGTTCTTGCCCAAAGTGGTATCAGATTTTCATCTGAACCAGTCTATATCTCTCACCTTGTTTTTCACTGACCATTCTTCTTCAGCTGAAAGAAGATTACACAGTCTGGATGTTAAGAGGGCCCTTAGCTACTACATTGAGCATACTAAGGCACATATAAATGACTGTCTTCAATTGTTTCTACTATGGTGAAGTGGGGAAAGGTAAGCCTGCCACTAAGAGAACTATTGCCAGGTGGATTGTTACTTGTATTCAATTTTGTTATGACAAGTTGGGTAGGGCGCCTCCTTCAGGCCTGAGGGCTCACTCAACTAGGGTACAGCTGCTTCTCTAGCTGCAGCCAGAGATATACCTTTGTTAGAGATCTGTAAAGCAGCCACCTGGAATACAATACATACTTTCACCAAGCATTACTCCCTTGACATCCAGGCTAGGAGTAATGCTAGGTTTGAAGCAGCAGTACTGCAGAACATAGAAACATAGAATTTGATGGCAGATAAGGACCTTGGCCCACCTAGTCTACCCATTTTCCTACCTAACAGATAAGCTGCAGATCCTAGTTAACCAGCAGCTTACTTCCTCCTACCCCACTAGGACTGCCTTATGTCTGTCCCATGCATTCTTAATTCAGCACTGTTCTTGACTCCACGGCCTCCTCAGGAGGCTGTTCCATCATCCACAACCCTCTCCTTGAAAAATACTTCCTCACATTACTTCTGAGCCGTCCCCTCTATCTTCAAATTGTGCCCCTTGTTCTGCACATCTCTTTTCTGAAAGATGCTACCCTCTTGGACTTTGTTGATTCCTTGAGGTACTTGAAAGTTTCTATCATGTCCTCTCTCCCTTCTTTCCTCAAGGGTATACATATTAAGCTATTTTAGTCTTTCTTAGTATGTCTTCTGGTGCAGACCCTGCACCATTTTAGTGCCCTCCTCTGGACAGCCTCCATTCGGTCTATGTCTTTGCAGAGATGGGGTCCCCAGAACTGCACACAGTACTCAGATGGGGTCTCACCAACTGTCTGTACAGAGGGATAACAACTTCCTGTTTTGCTACTTCCCAAAGTAGGTTCTGCATTTCCTCCTCCATAGGAACTGCTTGGTAGTCTGCATTATGTCTGAATACAGCAAGACTTCATGCTGTTTGAAGGAAAAAATTACTCACCATAGTAATGTTTCTTCTGATGGAGTCTTGCTGTATTCAGACCTCCTCCCTCTCAGAACCTGGTTTTGGAAAGTGGGCTGGCAGGTACAGTGTTGCACCTCATGGGTGTACCTTGTACCCTCCCTCTTGGGTGGGGTAGATGTTTATTTTTCTGGTGTTTTACTTAAATATTGTCACTACCTTTCCTTCTTGGGTTCTTGACTTGAGTCTTTTGGGCCCAAAAAGAAATCATTTGCCCTTTGGCTATATTTGAACTATTTCATACCATAGTATATTGGTTAATTTGCTCGTAAGAATCTGACGGTTACACTGGGAAGTACCACAGACAGAGGTTTGAAACCGAGCTTGAGCTCAACATTCCTTGCTTCTGCATTGAGTTCTCGTTCCTCTCCGGGGCAGTTCAAGTGCTGGGGCTAACTGCATTATGTCTGAATATAGCAAGACTCCATTAGAAGAAACAACATTACTGTGGTGAGTAATTTTTCTTCTGACCTAGTTCTAGGCTATTGCGTCTTTTGGCACCTATTACTAACCTTCCTTTGGAAGGGATCCTCGGTCTCCCTTCAGATGTCACCTTTGGGCGAGTCTCCGATGGTAGAAATGGGGATGCTGGGGACCGTCCCTTTTATGTGATGCCTGACATCGGGGAGGGGGCCAGCGTTGAGGCGGTCCCCACTGGATTTTCGGTTGGGTCCTGGCACCTGCCGGCTCAGTCTTATGGTGTAACCTGCTGCAAGAGCTGTTCTTGAAGATCTGCTGTTACGGAAAGTTCTTACGTAACTGTACTTTCTTGATTCCGCTCGACTAGGTGGTATCAACATAAGTGCTCCTCTTTGGATGATGAGAGGCACTGCTGGTGGATGTGGCGGCATTACGAGGAGCTCCCTCTGGCAGCAGTGGGCCTTAATGGGGCAAGTAAGGCTACTACTGACCCCTGTGGTCAACTGGCCAGTGCCGATAAAGCCCATGCTGATCCACCTGAGACAGCCGTCTCCGCACTTGTCTCTCCATCTTTGGTGGAACCGTTTCTACAGCAGCCCCTGTGTTTTGCTCCTTCAATGGACTGCTGTCCGGGATCGGCTTGCCAGGCCTGTCATCAGTAGAAATACCCACTCTGATGATTCCAAGGTGATCCATATGGCGTCTACAATCAAGGGCCATCTTTGACAGGTCCTAAACAACCCCTGTGGGTCCTCCATGCAGTCTTCATGGTCACATATGTTCAACTGGGAATGGGTCAAGGAACTGACCACCAGCCACACGCCAGTATCTTTCGTGGCTCTCTTTCAACCTATATAGGAATCCGTGAATGTTCTTGGGAGCCAGTTCATAAGAGTGCTAAATATCCTTTCACTGACATCCTGGATAAAGACAAATCCTGGGGTTGCCTTTCCCATGGCTGAGGCCATTCTGGTACTGGTACTGGCTCTGGAGCTCTAGCAGCATTCGAGCATCCTGCCTGGCACCCTCAGGCCATATGGTCCACAAATACGTGGTCTCTGCTGGTTCTTTGTCTGATTCTGACCACCCTCAGCTGAGGGTCTGGTCTCTGATTCCATTTTCAGAGCTCTGGCAGTACTGGGGACATGGACAGTGTTCCACGATATGGAGTTGAAGCTAGCCACTCAGCTAAGAAAGTCTGTGTCTCAGCCTTCCTGGTCTCCACCAGGTGATCTATGCCGTGATGATGGTCTACTGATATCTCCCTGCCAACAAACAGTTTCTGGTAAAGGTCAGATGCTGGCTAAACACCAACTTCAGATGCCTTTGGGCGTTGAACGATTCTTGCGTTTGTGCTATCGCGCGGCCATTGCAATGAGTCACATGGCTGGAGGATCTCAACTTTATGGTGGACACTGGCACAAATTGGCCAATGTCCTTTCTTGGGCACTGACCTCTTCAGCCAAGAATCAAGAAGTCCGGTGCAACCCTGGATTCTGTGGCTTTGTCCCAGAAAGACCCTAAAGGTGAAAAGCAAATGAAGATGACCTTTTGATTTGGGCCCTTTCAGTCACAGAAGTCTCTGCAGCAACAGTCCCAGCATGGGCAATTCCAAACCAAGTGCCCTAGGCCAGGTACTTCAACCAAGGGCCCAAAGAAAGGCAGAGGTGGGGGATGTGGTGCCCTCTGGCCTCAGCAGCAGTGCCCTTCCAAATTGCCCAGTGATTGGGGAGAGGATGTTAACATCCCATCTGTCTGGTTCCTGACTCGGCTCCCAGTGGCTGATCCAGAACATCTGGAGGGAGAGTCCTGTTTATCCACATAGAACCAACTCACTCTCACAGCGGATGCGTCTCTAGTGGGGTGGGGAGAGAACCCGAGGCCACAGGGACCCATGGATTCTTGCCAACCATGGAGTTCCATCACCACATCAGTCTGCTGGAGCTCCATGCCTTGTGATTAGTTCTAATTGAATTTGCTGCTGTAGTCAGGGATGAGGTTGTGCAAGTCCAGATAGAGTACACCACACTCGTGTTCTACCTGAATAAGCTGGGCAGAATGCACTCACTTCCATTGTGTCGGAGGCCCTCTGTACCTGGACCCTCATCGCAGCCTGGCGCAGATGATCTGGTGGTTCATGTTGCAGGGTCAGGTGGTCTGTGGCAGACACTTTCAACAAGTTGGGCGTCCTTATGGTGGTCACTGCATCAGGAAGTGGTGAACCAGCTGTTCTCCTGTGGAGCACCCCTCTGGTGGGTCTGTTTATCTCCTGAGAGAACACAAAACTGAGGCTGTTCTGTGCCCTCCCATAGTCTGGGACAGTGGTGGGGATGCCTTTGAGAGGCCCTGGATCCAAGGCCTCCTGTGTCCTTCTCTCCCTTTCCCCAGTTCACAAGGTGGTGGTCAGGGTATGGAGGGACAAGGTGCGGATGAACCTCATAGCTCTATGCTGGCCTCTGCAGTTTTTGTACTCTGATTGCTTCAAAGCAGACCCCTTGTGGCAGTTGACTCTTCTCCCTGGTCTACTGACCTGACAATGAAGCAAAGGTCATGCACTGCACTGCACAGCCTGGTTCGTGGCGGCTGGGTTCTGGGCTCTGGGTCTTTCAGAGAAGGTTTTCTACCTTGTGAAGACTTTTGGAAAGAATCTACTCACCAGTTGTTATACCTTCAATTAGAGATGATTTTCCATTTGGTGTCGAAGCCAGGAGCTTTTTCCCTGCCTGCCCTGTGGCTAGCATCTTGGAATACCTCTGGCACCTGTGATTGATAACCCTTAGGATGCACCTGGAAGCCATCTTTGCCTACCAAGTGCAGGCTAGTGTGCTGGCGGTGATTGTGGAGAAGGTGGTCAGGTGCTTCTTTAACAGGCTTGAGCACTTTGTTCCTTCGGTGATTTGGGCCATCACCACCTTGGGACTTATTGCTGTTACTGGCTTTAATCATGGGCAAGTCTTTTTGAGCCTGTTCACAGTTGTGAGATGTCACACCTGTTGTGGAAAATGGCCTTTTGGCCATCACATCTACCAGGAGGATTTATGAGCTACAGGCACTGTCAATGGGACCTCCTTATCTGGTCTTCCACAGCGGCAGTATAGTTTTTGCCCCCACCAGTTCCTCCTGAAGGTTGTCTCAAGTTCCAGCTTAACCAGGTGTGAACCTCCCAGTCTGTTTACAAACCCATCTTCAGAGGCCGAATGCAAGCTCCATTCCTTGGACCTGTGGCAGGCACCTCCTTTTGTGTAGTGCACATATTGAGTTCAGGTGGACTCGCCAGCTCTTTGTAATGTATGCCAAAGCCGCACTTTCAGATGGAGCAGCTAACTGGATGATGGGCGGAGGATCACTTCATGCATCAACCTGTTATAGGTTGGCTGGTAAGGAGCCTCCGTGGGGCTCGGGGCTCATGCACCAGACATACTGCTGCCTTGGTGGCTGCTTTCAGGGACATCCTTATTCAGGAGATCTGCAGGCGCCACCTGTAAGTTGGCACACACATTCTTCTTCCATTACAGCATCGACCTAGAGTCTCACCAGGATGCTGCATTTGAACCTCAGATCTTATCTGTGTCAGTCTTCACCTTTCATCACCTTTGGGTATAGTTCCTTAGGTCACAGTCCTGCGGGAACTTTTTTTTTTTTTGGGATGGGCGGGTTGCGCGCCATCAGTGCCGCCCTCGAGGCCGACACACTGCGTGGCATTCACGGGTTGGCCGTTGGGTGTCGTTGACCCCACCCTCCCACCAGTTCTTCGTCTCCTGCTGTTGAGGTCATGACTCTTGGAAGCTCTACTCGCAAGAGCCTGCTGCTACATTGAAACCTTTGGCTCTGTTATCTCTCAGCGCCAGTCTGTTTCTGGCCTTCAAGTTCATCGACTTATATATTGAAAACTTTCCTGCGGTTCCACCTGACCATCGCCTGGTAAGACTGTTGCTTTTCTTTTATTAGCGATGTCTTGTTTTGCATGTTTTGTCCGTACGTTATGGCTCGGTCGGGGGCAAGAAAACTTCTAAGGCGGGACGGTGCCCATGCGACGTAAGTACTCTGTCACTGACCAGCATGGCCGTTGCTTCTCGTTCCCTTGGCCCACTACGCGACATGGATTCATCCCGGCGCCTTCTATTCCATGGACGTCGCGTTCTTGAACAATCGCGGCGTGGAAAATTGGGCGAGCTCCGTCAACTGTCAAGGGGCAGGCGTGCACTGGTCAGGCAAGCCACAGTCCCTCGACGCTTCCTCCAGGTCCTCTCCCTGGTTCATCTGGACCACGAGAGGGCTTCTGCTCCTAGTAGCCTCGCCGTTGCAGAAGCCCCTTCCACGGTGCAGGAGGCCCAGTCCATTCCTCTTGGGGACGGGTGGGAGGCACCGCTTGGCAGTCGCCCTTTTGGGGGTGATGGCTCCCCAGTGTATCGCTTCCTCGGCTCGGAAGGCCTTGAGTCGGCACTGGTCCGTCACTCTGCGCTGCTCTCTGCTGTCGGCGTTACGTGGCACCGATGGTGCTGACTTTGCCGTGGGAGGCAATACAGGCGCTGTCCTTGACTGTTTCTCGCCTTGGCGCCATGGTTGAGCACGGCGTTGTGTCCAGCTCTGGTGCTGCTTGCGGCGCCGAGGAGGACATGGCGCCATGGGTTTCCTATCTAGGTGCGTTCACAGTGCCAAGAGTGCGGTTGGAGCCGTCGTCGGTGCTGTCTCTGGCCTCTGCCGCTCACGGTCCATAGGTTAGGACTACGCCGTGACATGCGCGTGGCCCGATAATGCTGCTGTCCTCTGCGCCATGTCTTTTTAGCGCACCGTTCGCAGTGCTGTTGAGGTCCTCAGCGCCAACTCTGGTGCAGTTACTCATTTGGGTGCCCCATTCAGTCAGGATGGCAACAGGCGTCCACGTACAGTCTGGCACAGGACTTGGTCTCCACCTCCTCGGAGGCGGAATGGACTCTGGGTCAGATAGGCAGTCTGACTCTTTGGGTTGGCTGCTCACGTGGACACCTTGGTAGTATCCTCGACAGACCGGAGCCAGCCCCTCTGAGAAGCGGACAGTTGCTGCCAGGGTCTGGGGTGCTGACAGCAGGCAGTGGTGCAGGCCACCATTGCTCTGCAGCCTGGGCTCGGAGGGTTTCTGTTCCTCAGTGGTGGTACCCCTCAGGTGATGTGCCTGGATCGCCCAACTTGAGGGTCAATCGGAGCACCCACAGGTGGGAGGATGCTGCCCTGGATGGCTCCAGCCAGGGCTGACCAGGGTTGCCAGCTGTCTGAGGCTGGCTTTTGAGGGAGACAGGCTTTTGGTTCAAGGGTCGAGGGTCAGGGTTCGACTGGCGGCCCTTTCTGGGACCTATCCAGGTTCTGGAAGGAGTCGTGAGTGCAGATCACTGCCCTTTCCTTTTGGTTTCCTTGACAGGGCCTCATTCTGTGGAGGTAGGGGACTGTCCTTTTGGATTTTCACGGTCCCGATCACCTCACAGGGGTATCTTTCAGAGGCGTAGCCTAGGCAGTTCCAGTATGGTTGACCAGCTGTCTGCTGCTGTTTTCAGGAGTCCCTCTTCCTGTGGAGCTCAGGTGCACTCTCTAGCCGGAGGACAGCCGATTCCTGTTGTTGACTGTGTCCCTGTCCTCTACCACCTTCTCCTGAGCTCACAGTTATCTTTGGTCCGAGTGGCCCTCTCTCCTGGGATGAGATTAGAGCTGTGGTTGCTCGATTTGCCTCTTATGTTAGGGCCATGAACAGACAGGTTTTCAACCTCCCCTGAGCAGACAACCTTTGAGGTCCTCTGACTCCTCATCCTCTTGAGGAGGTGAGGAACCATCTGTCCACATCTCCCCAGCTGCTGATCTCGCTGAGTATCAGCGTTTTCTTGTGAGGATGTTGGAGGACCTGCATGTCACCCCACCCACTTAGCACAATCCAGACATCCGACGTGCGCCTTTTGGGCGATTTCAGTGCAGACACTCTCGTGGTGCCCCCTGGCCTGCTCCCTTCGGGAGGTGTCGATGCACTTCTGGCAGAGACGTTTTCCGGTCCCAGCCCCTAGGGATCTCCACCAGAGGTATTGTACCCCGAGTCTCAGGTAGTCTGCTTCATTCATACTTCCGATGGGTTTGGCGCCCTTCACCGTGACTGGCCCCCAGATGCATACTCCATGGATTTTGACTTCTGGAGTCGGAGGACTTTATACTCTGCATGGTTGCTTCTCTCCATATCTGCTCATCAGGTCCACTACATTACCTATGACAGGTTCCTGTGGTCCAGGCTAGGTCAACTCCAAGCCGGCGATGTCACAGTGCGGAGGAAACCAGACAAGACATTGCACCTCTGCACATGGCCTGGAGCTAGCAAGGCACCAAGCAAGGGCATCTTATGGCGCCAGTGAGGGTAGCTTCCAGGGTTCGTAGGGACAGCGATCTTCACTAGGTGGATGGCATGGCTGCATCTCTCCGGTTGTCACCCATGGCCCGGCATGGGGTGATTACCTCCACTTGCCAGAGAACCCACCTTTTCTCCTGTAGGGTGAGATGATGACTGTCAGGACGCTTCCTATCCCTCCCGGAGAGGTCCCGTCTCACTCTTCCCACTCTCGGTCCTCTCCAGACCACTGAAGGTTCTCTCTCTTGGTGTGCCACTCACTGGGAGCTAGGGACTTAGTCCCTTAGGGTTAACACCCTTGGGTGGGCTCGGCTCTCACCCACAGGTGATGAATGGTGAAGATTGACACAGATAAGAAATGAAAATTACGTACCTACCATAATTCTGATCTTTCTGTGTGTCTTCACCATTCATCCAATCCCACCCTCCATCCCCTTCGGCCTCAGTCTCTGGGTCCCTCCTCTCTGTGCCTCTCCTTACCCCCTTTCTGTTGGTCAGGGCAGGCGGGCATGGGCTATGGGGATGTTTTCTCTAGAGGAGAGTGAGTGGGTTGTGGGCACTCATTCCTCAGTACCTCGGCTCCACCCCCATGGGGTGGGGGTTGAAAGTCACCCTCTTTCTGTTCTCTCTCTCCCTTCTCCCTATCAGCTTTACTTTGATTTTCTTTGGTTTCCTTGTCCTTTGAACACAACCTCAATTTAATTTAAGAAACTAGTTTTCTTATACCAAAATTTTATTTGGTGGGGTATTCCCTGTATCCTGTCTTTCTTCCAGAATAGCCAATTCTGCCTATGTTGGAGTTATTGCCCATGATTCTGTGCCTTGAATTCTGGCAGTTTAGCCTTCTGGCTACTCCTTTGCAGTTCCTATACAATCTGGAGACAGGTCAAGGTTCCAGGGTATGTTCCTTATCTCCCCCACCCAACATCCTTCTTCTAAATTCTTTAACCCTCCTCCCTCCCCTCCCTCCTTTCTACTTCCAGAGATTGGGGCCCCTTCCCAATCCCTTAGTTTTCAAGCTTATTCTGTCCTCTCAGTCGTTTATTTCTCCTTTTAGTTTGTATATCTTTTCCTTTGTCTATCCTTGGACTTCCTTGTCCCTCCCTCCCAACCCTTTCTTACTCTGTGGTGACTCAGAACTGGCTGGGGCGGGCGAGCACACCTAATGGCCAACCCACGAGGACCGAGCGTTGTCTCCACCCATCAAAAAAAGAGGTCCAGCGAAGTCGTTATCTCCAGCACTATACCCAAAGCTGATGAATGGTAAAGATACACAGAATGATCAGAATTACGGTAGGTACGTAATTTTCATTTCTCAGTCTCTGCTAAGTAGGGATGTCGCCTTGCCCCTTATCCCAGAGAACTGCTTTAATTCTGCCATCATGTGGATAAAATAACTTATACCACGTCCCTAGAAAAATCGTTACTCACCTGTAACCATAGTTCTAGGAGTGGTATATAATTCACATCCACATGACCCACCCAGCCTCCTAGCAAGTGGCATGGGGATCCCTTCTTCCACCATGCAAGATCTGACATCACGGGGCAGAGTCGAGGATATACCACCCGAGTGGTGGGAGGAGCTTTGCTTAAAGACATTACAGTGAATCAGCTCTTAAGGAAGAACTGCCATTGTGTCGATTTGCACGAATACCACTCCTAGAACTACGGTTACAGGTGAGTAACCTGTTTTTATAGCTTTTCAAGTGATGGATGGGAACAGAAGACAAAGTAAAATTCTGAAACAATTGAGTCCAGATTTTTTGTCCTATAAATCCAGTCTGTGACTTTCCTCCTGCCCATCTGAGGCCCCACCACCCTCCCCACCATCTACACTCACTCTTACCACAAAATGCCACCCTGAGTCTCACCGCCTTGGCCAGGTATAAATTCGGCAATTGCTCCTGTAATTAACAGTGTAAGTAAGTAATATCCATAGTAGTGCCACCCATAGTATTCTCACAGAGTTGCCACATGACCTCTAGTGCTGGCAGTTGCTCCCCAGTAGTGCTTTGCAATCGCAGTGCACTACTGGGAGCAACCTTCGTCAAGGTTCCAGCTCTTGGTGAGACTCTCTGAGGATACTGTAGGTAACACTGCAAGATGGTCTGCCTTGTGCTGATAACTGAGACACTTATAGGGTATACCTGTACAGCAGTGGACTCAGTAACATTCCTGAGCTAATCTGTAATAGGGGACATGGATGGGGAAGAAACTCAGATATTGCAAGTGGAGGTTGTTGGAATCAAACCTAGGTCTGCTGGGTAGAGTGGGGTGTCCATTAATTATTTGGTACTCAGGTATGGAGGCGTGTGTATGTTGGGTATGGAAACAAATACAGCAAAGACGGAACTAAATTCAATTAGGATTTTATTCAGCTTAAAAATATATATTTTTAAAATGTGTGTATATACATTTGAACTATTTTAAATTTTGCTAATCAAATTAAGTGCTATGCATTTCACGATTATCAGTTTGTGCTAATCAATTTTTGTAGCTTATTTAAAACCCTGTCTCTTCCTTTTACAGGTATTAACTGCCAAGAGAGAAAACACAGATAGATGACAAAAATAAATTAATGGAACATTTCATCATTGCACTTCAATGTTACTGTCTAAGGTAAGAGATCTTGCTTTTGTTGCCTTATCTGTGTGTCCAGTATGGACTAGTATTTATTTGGTACAAACTGGATAGTCCAGACGCATACTTTTTTTTTATTTTTTTTTAAGGTTTCCTTCATTACAGTTTTAGCACTGAAAAGGAATTGAATAAAATACGAGTCCTTGGGCCTGATATTCCAAGGGTGCATGGTGCAAAGGCTAGCACTTTGCTTCGTCTGTCCCTGCAGCTGCTGTATTCAGTTGGATGGTGGTCCGACACTATCAGACTGTGTTGGTGCAGTGCTTCATTAAAGTGCGCTATCACGACATGGATCTGGGCTGTATATAGCCTACAGGAATAGCACTCTGGAACAGATGGCGCGGACCCCTGTCAATCAATCAATATCTTTATTTATCCAGCGGGCACCATTGAGCAAGCTCATTTACAAGTTGGACCTGCGGTCCTACAGTAATAATATAGAAAGACAAATTACAATAGTACAAACAGTAAAATAGCTGCTATTATAGTAAAATGCACATTTACAGGTAATATACATTGAACATAGAACTACAAGGAGTCATGGATAATGAACTTGTGCTGGCTCCAAGCCAAAAACTGTGCATTTTGTAGTGGGAAATGTTAGGGAGAGGTAGGAAATACCAGATAGAAGATATCAAGCGCATAATGTAGGGAGAGGTGGTGAATAGGGCGCAGTTTAAGAGGACCCAATTTTAGAGCAGAGTGAGGGATTGGGAGGGTGGAGGACTGTCTGAAGGCGACAAAGCAATTTTGTCCCAAATCGCGCGACATATGGAGGAGAAAAGCTGCCATTGTACTGAGTGCAAGAGGAGGAATATAGTAGCAGGGTGTAACTGGCAGGGTCCTGGAGGTTGGGGCAGAGGAGGTGTTGGATGGACGAGGACGAATATTTTTAGGGCGAAAACGATAATAATCCCCAGAATGCGGTAGCATGTGCTAAATCAGGCTGCAGCTGTTCAGGCGTCAAAGAATAAGAGATGGAGTTCGGCAATAAATCCTGTGGATCTGTTGGTGGGCATGCTAGAGGCAGAGGCACACATTTCAGCTGGGGGTGCCGTTTGAGGGAGGTTAGTTAGTGTCTAGTAAAGCAGTTGCAAATTTCCGTAATGCCATCACGGTAAAGCCTTTTGAACAAAAGGTACCTACTGGGGTTTTCAGCTTAAGTATTTTTGGGGTTTTATTCCATATTGATGGGAGTGAGAATCTAAAGGTGGCTATTCGACTCGTGGGAGTGCCCGGTATATTTAGCAGGAGTTGTGAGCAGCTTCTAAGGGAATAATTCCTAGGCAATCAGAGACAGACAGTCGACGATGTATTGAGGGGTTTGCCACTGAGGGCTCTAAGTGTCCAGAGTGCTGCATTAAAGTTGCGTCTATAGTGAAGTGAGGTCCAGCCCGTAGGCGCATATAGTGCGCAATGATGGTAGAGAAGGGAGGTCAGTGATGAAGCGATAGCTCTGTGGTAGAGCATATTCAATTTTCCAAGATAGGAAGCTGCACAGCTACTGTATATGAAGTCTCGTAGTCGGTTAAGGACAGGAACGTGGCTTGGACAAGTCATTTCTTTGCGTCTGCTGTAAGAAGTCTTCTTATCCTGTAAGAAAGGCCAAGTCTTTGCCTTAATTTTTCAGCAAGTCTTCCAGGTGGTCAGTGAAGGAGAGTTTACAGTCGATCCAGACCCCAAGATAACTGAATCCCCTGCCATTCTGTAACAGGAAAAATGATCTAGGGTTGGGAGGCTTTGGTACTTGGTTCCCCTCGGTCCCTCACCCTCACGAGCTGAAACCAGCGGGGAACGGAGACTACCAGGGATCACCCATTTTTATGGGCACAGCCCAGAAAGTGAGGTTGTGTGGGTGGTCCCTGGTGTGGAAACTGCTAGAAGAGACTGCCGTGCTAGAGCGCCACCTATCAGGAACTCCCAGAAGTAATTACTTACTACAAGAGGCATTCCTAAAAGATCTACTGTTACGGCAAAAGTCTTTGCGTAACTGATCTTTCTAGGAGTGGTATATATTGTTCATACACACAGACCTACCTGACCTCCCCGGCTGCAGATGCACAACACCTGGCTCCCAACAGGCTAAGATCTGGCATCATGGGGTGGAGCCGAGGGTTATACCACTTGGGTGAGTGGGAGGAGCCAGCTTGAAGACATCCAGCAAGACTTATAGTGGAAGGGGACATGCCAAAGAGTGTGGATGAACATAAACCACTCCTAGAACTACTGTTACAGGTGAGTAACCTGTTTTTACTGGTGCTGTGTTCATCGACTTCTCTAAAGCGTTTGACTTGGTACATCATCCTCTACTACTGGTTAAACTTCAAGCCCTCGGCACCTCTGACACTACCCTATCCTGGTTTGGCAGCTACCTTGACAATCGATCTCAAGCTATCTCCTTCTGTAAGGTTCTCTCTTCCCCTGCCCCATCACCTGTGGTGTCCCACAGGGTTCTGTTCTTGGTCCCCTGCTCTTGTCTCTCTTCATTAATGGCATTCCTAACCTTCTCCACCATGTAATACTATTATGTACGCAGATGACCTGGTGCTTAACGCGGCCTCCAAGTCTATAGATGACCGCAGTCAACAACTATCAGCATTTCAGATCCTCCAGTCCTGGTTTTCCTCCAATTATCAAATCGAAATCCTGTCTAAAACTCAGGCCATGCATCTTGGATCCTCAAGAAAGGTTCATGCCGAGTTCGCTAAGCTTCGGGTCCTCTGTTGTGATGGGTCTCCTGTCTTGAACACTGAATCCTTTAAATATCTTGGGGTCACGCTTGACCCGGTACTGGACTTCTCTGCACACATCGTCGAGGTATGTCACTCGGTTAACTCTAAGATTGGTGTGGCCTATAGAGTACGTCACTCACTCACACCAGCTGCCAGGATCTGAGTAGCTAGAGGTGTTTTACTACCGAGACTGCTATATGCCCTCCCTGTACTCTCCCATACCAATGCTGGTGTACTTCTTAAGTGGACTATTACATGTAACAGTATCTTTAGATTTGCCTAATCAGCTCCTCGACTAACTCATCACTGCCTGCTGTACTGTGCCTGAAACTGTCTGGCTCCCTATGCTCTTTGTTCTTATGCTCTAAATTGTTTTATCGACTCTTTAACCAGACGACCGCGTCCCAACACACTGGGAGCTATGCTAACCCCTGTCCCTCACTTCCACTCCCTTAGGTCCTCCACCTCTCCCTTGCTCTCAGTTCCGCCCTCCTCCACTAAAATGGGTGAGCTAGCTGTTTCCTATTTCACCCCCAAGTTCTGGAATTCTCTTCCCCTTCATGTTAAGAACTCTTCTCACCTTACATTTAAGCATGCTCTGTTCTTGCTCCTAATTGCTCTTGGTAATTGTGACTGCACTTAACTTCTTGTTTGTCTTTCTACTTGCCCGCCAGCCTATCTCTGTCTATTTCTGTATTCTTCAACTGAATAGGTATCTGCCTGTTTGTTTTCATCTCTATTTAGTCTATTCAGACTTGTTTACCCGGTTATTATGCACTGATGATTCCACAGCACTAATTGTATTTGTTATTGCTGCTTATTCCTGCGTTAGATAATCTGTTGCTTTTTTGCTATGATGTGTCTGCTGTTTTATTTTTGTCCTGATTGTACCATTGCATTTTGTACCTGTGCTCTCCCGGTTCGTGCCTGAAAATATGCAGGGTCATTGCCTAATGCACTTACCTGATTACCAAAAGCTAATATTTATAAATACTGCCTGGGCCACGAGTACGATCCCCAGGCCTGCGACATCTGTCGCTCGTTTCATCCCGCCGCTCTAGGGATCATTGCGCCCGCCTAACCTTAGGCCATACAGACATACGGAACCCACCGGTCAAATTGAAGGATGCCCATCAGGTGATCTCTACGGCTGTGGGGTTCACTGAACAGTTAGCGGCGTTTGAGAAGGCGGCGACCCAAGCCCCAGCTTACACCTCGTCAGCTTCAGCATTCGTGCCGCTTTCTCTGGACATCTCCTTCTCGGGGGCGTTCATGGATTTGTGCCAGGCTCTACTGACTTTCCTCCTCTAAGCCTGTCCAGTGATGGGATGAGGGGTATCTCCCTCAAGCCTGTCACGCCTCCCCTGGGTCCTCCTGTGGGAGGACGGCTCTGCCACTTCCTTTTCACCTGGTCCACTGTCACTACAGACAGGTGAGTCATCGAGGTGGTCGGCCAGGGTCTGCTTCTGGAATTCGAGCAGTACCCTCCTTGCCAAGTCCTCGCCCCACAGGAGGACTTGGTATCTGCAGACATTGTCGGCTTTTTGGAATTACATTGCCGAGCTCCTCCGCAAGGAGGTTGTGGTTCCTGTCACGGATCTTCCGGAACACCCAGGGTTTCTCTCCAGGTACTTCTGGTGCCAAAACGGACTTGGGGCTGGTGCCGCATTCTAGATCTGCATGACCTGAACAAGTTTCTCAGGTCACGCATCTTCAGGATGGTGTCTCTCTCTCTCAGATCATTCCTTCTCTGGAGCAAGACATGGTTCTGCTCCCTGGATCTTCAGGATGCGTTCTTTCATGTCCCGATCCATCCGTCTCACAGAAGTTTCCTCCGCTTCCGAGCAGAGGAAACCTCTACGAGTTCCAGGCCATGCCATTCGGGCTATCTTCGGCCCCCAGGTTCTTCACCAAGTGCATCGTATTGGTAGCAGCTTTCCTGAGACACCAAAGAGTCGGGATTTACCCCTACCTGGATGACTGGCTAATCGCAGGCTCTCCATGCAGGAGGTAAAGCGGTCCAGGGACCTAGCCCTTCAGACCTGTCTCTCTTGGCCTCCTGGTCAATGAGGCCAAGTCAGAACTCGTACCATCGCAGGTAATCAACTTCATCAGGGTGGAGCTCAACTTTTGCAGAGCCAGAGCCCGGCTCCAGGCAGACAGGTAGGAGGCTCTCCTCTCCTTTACCCGATCATTTCTGGTTGGGCAATCGCACCCTGCCTGGGACTTCCTGCGCCTGCTGGGTTACATGGTGGCTTGTACCAGTGTGGTCCATTGGGCCCTCTGAAGAATATGCTCTCTGCAGTGGGAGCCAGCTGGTCACAGTGACCCAGGGATGTGGGATATTCTGCAGTGGTGGCTAGTCCCAGAACATCTGCAGGAAGGGTTCCCGTTTGTCCGCCCAGAGCCGACGGTCATCCAGATGACTGATGCCTCTCTCACGGGCAGGGGTGCCCACCTGGAGGAATACAGAGTCCACGGGCTCTGGTCCCCCCAAGGAGTCTGATGCCACATCAGCCTGCTGGAGCTTCGAGCAGTTTGGCTGGTGCTGACTGCCTTCACTCCTCACATTCGGGTCAGGTGGTCCAGGTCCAGATGGATAACACCACAACCATGTACTACCTTAACAAGCAGGGCGGGCTGCACTCCCTGCCTCTGTGCAAGGAAGCTCTCTGTGTGTGGACCCTCATGCGTAGCATGGGGGCAGATTTCCTAGCCATCCATGTGGCTGGAGCCTACAGTCAGCTGGCGGTTTCCCTCAGCTGTGTGGGCAAGGCATCTCACAAGTGGTCCCCTCCACCCAGAGGTAGTCCAAAATTTATTCTCCCAGTTGAGCACCCCTCAGGTGGACCTGTTCATCTCCAGGGAGAACACAAAACTAGGCTGTTTTGTGCCTGCCCCGCCCCCCAAGCAGTGAACGCTGCAATGGGATGCCTTCTTGAGGCCTTAGACCCCAGGCCTCTTCTGTGCCTTCCCTTGATCCACAAGGTGCTCCTCAACGCCAGGAGGGACAAGGCACAGGTGATCTTGGTGGCTCTGGACAGGCTGTGGCAGTTTTGGTACCCCGATTTCCTCAGCAACAGGCTCCCGAGGCATTTTCCTCTCTGCCTGGACCTGCAGTCCATCAGTCCGGGGAAGGAACTTCATCCAGACCTTCAATCCCTGCACCTGAGAGCCTGGTTCCAGAGCGGCTAGTGTTCCAGGCTTTGGGTCTCTCCAGCAATGTCCTCACTGTTATGGAGGCATCTCAGAAGGAGTCGACCAAGAAGTGCTATGCCTTCAAATGGAAGAGGTTCTTCATTTGCTGTCAGGGCAAGGGGTTGGGCCCTTTGTCTTGTCTGGTGGCTAGCATCCTCGATTATCTGTGGTCCCCCCTCAGTTGGGTCTTCGGTCGACAACCCTCAAGGTGCACCTGGCAGCTATCTCTGCTTACCAGGCGCAGACTGGTCAGCAGTCAGTGGCAAAGGAGAAGGTATTTCTGGCACTTCTTTATGGGACTCTACCACATTTTCCCTCTGGTGCATGAACCAACACCACCCTGGGACTTGGTACTGGCAAAGCTCATGGGCAAGCCATTCGAACCAATTCACAGGTGTGAGATGTTATCCCTATCTTGGAAGACCGCCTTCCTGGTGGCTATCACGTCAGCCAGAAGGATCAGTGAGCTGCAGGCGTGTTCGGTGGAGTTTCCTTACCTGGACTTCCATAGTGATACGCTTGTCCACCCTACCCCCGAGGTTCTCCCCAAAGGTTGTGTCAGAGTTTCACCTTAACCAGGTGATTCCTCTCCAGGTGTACTTCACAAATCACACCTAGGAGGCCGAGCACAGGCTCCATACTCTGGACCTGAGGCGAGCATTCACTTATTACAAAGAGTGCCCGGCTTGAGTCCTGGGAGAGGCTCACCAGCTGTTTGTCATCTACACTGAAGCTGCACTTGGCAGACTGGCAGGTTGACTGCATCATGCATCGACCTCTGCTATAGGTTGGCGAGTAGGGAGCCTCACGTAGGGCTTGGGGGTCATTCCATCCACCATACCACTGCCTCGGTGTCTGCTTCCAGGGACATCCCTGACTAGAAAATCTGCAGGGCTGCTACCTGGAGGTCAGCACACACCTTCATTTCCCATTATCACATTGACCTTGAGTCACACCGGGGTGCTGGTTTTGGGACCTCAGTTCCCCAGTCTCTGTTCCGTAAATAGAGGGTGTGTATCTTGCCCTCTTTTCCTGGAGAACTGCTGAGAGTCTGCCAACAAGTGTGGCTAGAACATAATGTCCTCGTCCCTAGAAAAACAGATTACTCACCTGTAACAGTAGTTCTAGGAGTGGTATATGATGATCTTGCTTCGAGAAGGTTCCTGCAGTAGGTCTTCACAGATGGGACTGTGCCTTCTGGCGTCAGGACCGCACAGCTAACTTCTAGCTAGCAATACATAGTGGGGGCTGCCCTCGGCATCACATGACTGGACGTCAGCGTGACAGTATATAGGGGACGGTCCCCACGCTCACCCTCCTGTTCTTTCCTGCTGTTGACCTGTATACATCAGACCTTGGGGTGAACTTGGTTACAGTTGAGTTGAGTTCCTGGACAGACCCCCAGACAATCCTCGGGGCAGGTCTTATTACCCATCAGGTCATCTGCTACTCATTCAGCAGGAAATCCAGGCTCTGTTAGTCAAATCAGCCATAGAGCCAGTTCCCCTTGGGCAGACAGGAAGGTGGTATTACTCCCATTTTTTTCTGGTGCCCAAAAAGACTGGCGATCTGAGGTCCATTCTGGACCTCAGCCTGCTCAACCTCTTTGTGGAATACAAGAGGTTCCGCATGCTTACCCTCCAGGGACTCTTGACTCTTACACCTCTGCTCCAACCCAGCCAATGGCTATGTTCGCTGAACATGCAGGATGCTTACCTGTACATCCCTATCCTTTAGGCCCACTGCCATTTTCTTTGATTCACCTTTCAGGAGAACCACTATTAATTCAAGGACCTTCCTTTTGGCCTCTCTTCGGCACTCTGGGTTTTCACCAAGTGCCTGGCGGTAGTGGCTGTGGCCCTGTGCCTCAAGGGGATTTACCTGTTCCCATACCTGGACGACTGGCTGTCGGCCCTGTCTCAGGACAGTCTGACAGAGTCGCTCTCCACCACCCTGGACCACTTTACCCAACTTGGAATCACTGTGAACTATCCCAAGTCTCAACTCTCACCCTCTCAGCGCCTCCAGTTCATTGGAGCAGTGCTGAATACAGTCCAGGGCAGGGCCTTCTTACCTTTGGACAGGGCGGATACTCTGATTCAGTAGGCTTACTCTGTGTCCAACTCTCATTGGACCACAGCATGCACCATCCTTCACCTGTTGGGTCTAATGGTGTCTGCCATCCCCACAGTTCCATTGGCCAGACTACATATGAGGGTGACCCAGTGGACCCTCAGAATCCAGTGTGATCAACGCTCAGACGACATGGACCACAGGGTCCTGGTCTCCAGCAGTATGAGAGGATCTTCTCTGTTGGCAGGAGCCATCCAACCTCTCAGGGCGGGGGCTTTCATCCCCGCCTCCTTCCATAACCTCACAACCGCGCCTCTGGTCAAGGCTGGAAGCCAACCTGGGAGACCATCGAACTCAAGGGAGATTATCTCCACAAGAGGAACACTTGCACATAAACATTCTAGAGATGAGAGCTGTGCTGTACGCTTTCCAGGCATTTCAGCCCCTCTTACAACCGGGAACACTTCTTATCCAGACCAACAATGCTGCCACAGACGGCCTCTCTCTGGCAGCAGTCCATGTCTGAGAGTTCACAATGTCCTGGCAGACAGTCTCAGCTGCACCTTCGCACGGGCACACGAGTGGGAAGTAAAGCAGGAGGTAGTAGAAGATCTCTTCGATCAGTGGGGTCGGCCAGAAATAGATCTATTTGCCTCCCCATCCAATGCAGAACTACCCAACTTTTGCTCGCTTGTTCCCAGGCGTGGTGTTTTTTGGTGAGACGCGCTCTCTCTTTGTTGGACAGGGAGGTTTCTGTACGCTTTCCCTCCCTTTCCAAATCTGCAGAAGGTTCTACTGATGCTTCAAGCAGAGGGTGATCGCATAATTCTCATAGCTCCCCTCTGGCCTTGGCAAATCTGGTTCCACCTGCTACAGCAGCTAGCATCGGAACCCCCAGTACCTCTTCTTCACGACCTTCTGTCTCGGGAGCAGGGCAGCCTGGTGCAACCGA
Source organism: Neoceratodus forsteri (assembly GCA_016271365.2). Taxonomy (NCBI): domain Eukaryota; kingdom Metazoa; phylum Chordata; order Ceratodontiformes; family Ceratodontidae; genus Neoceratodus; species Neoceratodus forsteri. The sequence continues at coordinate 573,666,849 of CM028137.1, forward strand.
GCCTCAGGTCTCTCCACTTGCATGCGTGGCACCTTTGGATGTAGCGGTCTCACATTTTGGAGTCTCCTCGTGAGTCACCCAGGTCCTAGTGGAGGCCAGAGAACTGTCCACTAGATCTGTGTATGTCATGTCATGAAGTGGAAGAGATTCACCATTTGGGCCATGGCCTAGGGCCTGGACCCCTTTTCTTGCTCAGTGCCCCAGGTCCTTGAGTACCTCTTGCACCTGTCTGATTCGGGCCTCATTTACTCTTCCCTGAAGGTCCATCTTTCAGTGGTTTCTGCCTACCACCTTCCAGTAGATGGCAAAAACCTAGCGCAGTTGGAGGTCTCTAAAACCTTTCCCAAGGGGATCCTCCACTTAAAACCTCTGGTTTGTAGTCCGGTTCCCCCCAGGACTTAAATTTTATTTTAGAGAAACTTACTTTGCCCCCTTTTGAGCCGGCAGCAATTTGCAATGTGCACTATTTGTCCTGGAAAGTGCTCTTTTTAGTTGCCATTCCCTCAACTCAAAGAATTTCAGAGCTTTGGGCCCTCATTTGCAAGGAGCCTTATTTAATTTTCCATAGAGACAGGGTGGCTCTGTGGACTAATCCTTCCTTTCTACCGAAAGTGGTTTCAGAATTTACGTTGAACCAAGATGTTCAACTGCCAGTTTATTATCCTGAGTATTCCAACAGGGGGGAATACCTTTTGCACACATTGGATGTGTAAAGGATCTTGAGATACTCTATCTCTCAGACCAAGGAGGTGCACAAATCTGACCAGTTGCTTGTGGCTTTTGCACCCAGAGAGAAAGGTACAGCCATCTCTAAACAGGGCCTGTCCAAATGGTTGGCTAATTGCATCTCGTTCATCTATCTGAAATACAAAGAAACCCCTTCGGGAAGTCCAAGGTCCTCGACCCGTGGCTAGCTTCCGGCCTTCTTCTGAAGCGTGTCCACTGCAGATATTTGTGCCAGCAACTTGGTCTTCAAGCCATACTTTCACCAAGCATTATAGTCTCAGGGTTTTATTTAACACTAAAAATTGATTAGCGTTTTGCTCATAAAAGTGCTACAACTTTGTGAAAATGCATAGCTCTTGCCTCACTGTGTTTAACAAACACAACACTTCTAGAAAACCTATATAAATACTTTCTGTACAGTTGGTATTGTCCTAAGAAAAAAAATGCTAATCAATTATTTAAAACCCTGAGTCTGGATATTGCCTCTAGGCCTTTTATCTTAACAGGCTTTCTAGTTGGTAGACATTCCGCCTCCCGGACCTTAGTCTCCGACTTGTTTTTCTTGACTGTTTGGTATTCAGTCCTATCTGTGAAGACCTATTGCAGGAACCCTCTCGAAGCAAGATACAGCAGTTACATAAGAACTTACCATAACACATCTTTGAGGGAGGTTCCTGCAGTAGGTCACATTTCCCTCTCACCTTCCCCCAGTTCCTGTTTTTCCTATGCATTTTCAGGGCTACTACCAGCAGCTCTGGGCTCTAGGAGTTATGCTCCTTTCTCCCGTCACCCTTACAGGGATCTTCCGGCAGGAGATTTGGAGGCCGGGCGTGGGGACCACCCCCTATATACTGTCACGCTGATGTCCATCATGTGACGCCGGGGGTGGTCCCCCGCTATGTATTGCTAGCTAGAAGTTTGCCGTGCAGTCCTGATGCCAGGGGGCGCAGTTCTATCTGTGAAGACCTACTGCAGGAACCTCTCTGTCGAAGATCTACTGTTGCGGTAACCTCTTACGTAACTGCCGATCTTGCTTTCTTGAGGGTTCCTTCAGTAGGTCATCACATATAGGACTGGTGTTGGGCCACACAGCAGATTTTTCTAGCAATCCCTGACAGGGGACCGTCCACCCGACGTCACATGACTGACATCAGCATGACCGTATATAATGGGTGGTCCCCGCGCCCGGCCTCGCCTCGTGTCAGTCGCTCTGCAGACTTCCATTTGCAATCGTCGTGAAAGTTCATCGCTCAAGTTATCCCTTGCTGCTTTATTTCTCAAAATTCTGTTCTTCATTGATGTCTTCTTCTAAGAAGTGCTTGTCCTGTGGCACCCAGATCCCACTCAAAGACTCTCATCCGAAGTGTGTCATTTGCCTAGGCCCAGACCATCCAGTCTTCTCTTGCCCTGAGTGCCAGTCCTTCAGCCAGGCCACGAAAAAGAGGAGACAGTAGGCTTTGGAGGCCCACTTGCTCAAAGCCCGCCTAGCTTCCCTAGAGAAAAAGATGGACTGGCTTAGGCACTCGTCTGAAAAATCTTCCCCTTCTAAAAAACACAAGAAGTCTAGGGAGTGGGTTCTCTCCGCAGACGACGTCAGGACCTCAACGAGCAAGGCCATGCTGCCGCCCAGAAAACAGGACGGTAAGTTGGGCGTCCGCTTCTCCGGCGACAGCCACCTTAGTTGATAAATTGGCCCCAGGCTCCTCCGGAGGCCGGTGGCCAGTAAGTCAGTCGGGGTTCTACCCTGATCGCCTACCCTGTCCGGCTAAGTCATCGTCTCTTGATGACCACACGGGTTTGTCCGTCATAGCCTAACGCGCCTCACCTGAGTCCGCGGACCAGATAGAGAAAGCCCTCCTCCCTCCCTCCTCCTCCTTTCTCACCCATGTCCTCGCATTCCCCAGCGGACACGTCCGCAATGGCAGCAAAGACCCCATCAACCCTGTCGACATAGTGGTTTCCTCCCCGCGCTCCCCTGCTGGGGTCCGGGCGCAGGAGGCTCCTCCTCAGCTGGCTGGTCTTTCAGTGGAGGCCCCTCTTCAGCCTGCCGGCCCGTCCTCCCACGCCAGCAATCCTGACGACAGTCCCTCAGCTGGGACCAGCCCTCTGGCCTATACCTTTGGCCCCGATGCTAGTCTCAGCTCCGACATCAGAGCCCCTTCGTCCAGTCCCGACGCCGGCCCCTCCAGCGCCGGATCGGGTAGTGCCAGTGCTGATGTCGGTCCCTCTGACGTGGGCTGTCCCAACGCTGGCCCCTTCTCCGATTTATACTACGGCAAGTCCAACTGGGTTCCCCCAGCGTCAGGTCTGACAACTGGGCTCTATACCTGACCCCAAACTGTCCCCCATTACCCATATGGGTTTCCTGTGATCCTTTCCGGGGTCTCCCACTCGATTGGAGTCATTTGGGACAGTTCTACAGAGGATTTAACATCATTCCCACTACATGGGACTGCAGGGTTATTATCCCCCACTGGTTGCTCCTCCTCTCCAGCCTCAGCCGGCCCCACCTCCCCCTCCTCTGGTTGTTCCAGATTTTAAGACCTTAATACAGTCTTGGTGTCAGGGGCTTAGGTCGGAGCTGGTTTCGGATCTGGAATCTAGACTCCCACAACCGCAGCTTCTTAGGTCCCTTCCTGAGCAGCTCGCTTCCAACTGTCCACATCTTGGGGAAGACTCGGCAGGACGTTTCCCTTCCGGATCTTAGACGTCGTCCTGTCGAGGAGGCAGATGATGACAGCTCAGATGGGAGAGAAGATTCCTCAGAGGAGGAGGTCCTGGAGGACCCCGAGGAACCGAAAGGCAAGGCCTTGCCAAAATTCCCACTGGAGGATCCTTCCTTCTCGAACCTCTTGAGGGCCTTGAGAGACTACTTCGACTGGGAGTCGGAGGAACAGGACCCGATGAGACAGAGACTCGCGGAACACCTAGACTTGGAGTCTCCGTCTCCCATCCCAGTTCCCCCATTGATGGTCCCCCATCAAGACCTCACCACAACCATCTGGCAGATGCCTCAGTCTATCCCGGCCGTCCCCAAATGGGGGGACAGACTCTACCAGACGCTGAAGGATGCCCCTTTCTTAAAGTCTCATCCTAAGGCTGACTCTGTAGTCATTTCAGTGGCTCATGATCGCTCCTCTGCTCCAAAGCACATGAGCACTACTCCTCCGGACAAGGAGTTGAGGCAGATGAACCAGTTCGGGGAAAAGGGTCTACTCTTCGGCCACGTGCGCCCTTCTGTCCCTCAGTTATGTGGCCCATATGGTGTCCCACCAAAAGGTGACTATGGCCAGGTTGGAGGCGAAGGTCCAGTCCATGGATCCTTTACCTCTAAAGGAGGAACTTGCCAAGGATCTCTGCCTCTGCCAAGATCTCTTGCAGGCATGCTCTGCGGGCCACTTAAGATTCTGTGACCCGTACCTCGGCAACTGCCGTTGCCCTTAGACGGCACTCCTGGCTTCGCCTTTCAGGCCTTGCCAACAAGGTCCAGTTGGCAATTCAAGATGCCCCTTTTAGGGGCTCTGTCCTTTTTGGCAGGGACACCAAAGATATCATAACAGACCTACAGGACAAAGGAGTTGCACTTAGGTGTGTTAGGTCTATGTACCGATCGGGCACTCAGCAGCAGCCCTTTTGGAAAAAGACCTGGAGGCAGACGAATACTCAGGCGCGCCACCAAGGGAGTAAGGCCACGGGTACAGCCTCCCCTCCTGCCTCCAAAAATCAGAGACATTCAGGAGGTCCTCCCCCTGAACGTCCCACCACTTCTTGACTCCCTGACCCCACTGCCTCCTCAGTCTTGCGATGGGGAGCAGGTGGGGGGAGGTTTGCCAGTCACGTGCAGGAGTGGAGGGCAATTACCTCTGACGAATGGGTCCTGCAACTAGTGTCAGTCAGACACACCATAGAGCTCCTGGAGTTTCCCCCAGAAAATCCTCTGCAGAAGTGCTCGTACTCTCGGGACCAAGCCCTTCTCATTTGCGAGGAGGTAAATTCGCTCTTGCTCAAAGAAGCGATCGAGCACGTCCCCTCAGGGCAAAAGGGAAATAGATTCTACTCCCACTTTTTCTTGGTTCCAAAAAAGACCGGGGACTTCAGACCCATACTTGGCCTAAGTCAGCTCAATCAGTCTGTCGAGTACAAAAAATTTCGAATGCTGACACTCCAGAGCCTTCTACCTCTCCTCATGTAGAATCACTGGCTCTGCGCTCTGGATATGCAGGATGCCTAGCTGGACATCCCTATTTTCCCCAGCCACCGCCAATTCCTGCGTTTTCGTTTCCAAGGGGAACACTTCCAGTTCTGGGCGCTCCCTTTTGGTCTGTCTTCGGCACCACAGGTTTTTACCAAGTGCCTGGCGGTGGTCGCGGCGTTCCTGTGCTGCTGGAGTATTGCGGTCTTCCCTTACCTGGACGACTGCTTGATTGCAGCCCTGTCCAGGGATTCCTTGCTGGAGGCTCTTTCTTTTACTCTGGACTTGTTCAGTTGAGTAGGGATCACGGTCAGTGTGCCCAAGTCGTCCCTTATCCCTGCCCAGAAACTCCAGTTTATTGGGGCAGTCCTGGATATGGTCCGGTGCAGAGCCTTCCTTCCTCCAGACAGGGTGGAGATCCTTATCCGTCAGGCCTCCAAAGTAGCCTCCCTCGGGACCATCCTGGCCCGGGAAGTCCTTCCCCTTGGCGGCCTCCATCACTGCCGTTCCCCTAGCAAGGCTCCACATGAAGATCACTCAGTGATCCTTGCGAGTGCAGTGGGATCAGCTTCTGGACGATGTGGACCATCCGGTCCTGATCTCCTCAGCGGTTCAGAAGGATTTGCAGTGGTGGATGGATTCCCGCAATCTTTCCTTGGGACTTCTGTTTTGGAACCCTGCACCAGCAGCTAACCTCACCACGGATGCTTTGAATATGGTGTGGGGTGCTCACCTGGGGGAACATCAAGCTCAGGGACTTTGGTCTGGCTTGGAGATTTCTCTCCACATCAATGTTAAGGAGCTCAGGGCAGTCCTGTACATGTTACAGGCCTTTCAAACCCTCTTTCCGAAGGGAACACTGCTGATCCAAACGGACAATTTGTTGGTAGTTTGGTATATCAACAAACAAGGAGGAACCTGGTCATACCCTCTTTGCAGGGAGGCGACCAGGGTGTGGAACTGGGCAGTCCAGCACCATTTTGTCCTGGTGGCCATGCACGTTCCGGGTGTTTTAAATGTCCTGGCGGACAGTCTCAGCAGATCCCGGACCCTAGCTTACGAGTGGGAACTGCACCAGGAAGTGGCGGAATCCATCTTCCGAAGTTGGGGGCATCCGGAAATTGACCTCTTCGCCTCCTAATTCAACACAGAACTTCCCAAGTTTTGCTCGCTGATGCCAGAGCCAGGTGCTATTTGGAGCGACGCATTGTCTCTATCTTGGACAGGGAAATTTTTGTATGCTTTCCCTCCATTTCCCATTCTGCAGAGGGTTTTTCTCAAGCTTCAGGCAGAGAGGGCAAAGATGATCCTCATCGCTTCTCTCTGGCCAAGACAGATCTGGTTCCCGCTGCTACAGCAGTTTTCAAGGGAACCACCGGTTCCACTTCCAGTGACTCACGACGTCCTTACTCGGGATCAAGGCCATCTGGTTCACCTGGGGCTCAGGACCCTGCATCTTCATGCATGGCTCCTGCAGACATAGCAGTATCCCATTTCGGGGTTTCCTCTCGGGTTGCACAGGTCCTCATTGAGGCCAGAAAACCACCTACCCGTTCCACTTACGCAATGAAGTGGAAGTAGTTTTCCATATGGTCGACCGCTAAGGGCTGGAACCCCTTCTCTTGCTCGGCCCCGCACGTCATGGAATACCTTCTTCACTTGTCAGACTCCTGTCTGTCCTACTCTTCCTTAAAGGTCCCTATCTTAGCTGTCTCAGTGTACCACGAGCTAGTGGATGGTAAACCTGTGGCTCAGTTGGATGTCTCTAAAACCTTTCTGAAAGGGATTCTCAATCTGAAACCCCCCCATCCGCAGCCCAACTCCACCTTGGGACCTGAAGTTCGTCCTGGAAAAGCTCACCCTTCCTCCTTTCGAGCCGACTATGAGCTGTGATCTGCGCTTCCTGTCTTGGCAGGCGCTTTTTCTGGTGACCATCACATCAGCCTGAAGGATTTCAGAGCTTCACGCTCTAGTCTGTAAGGAGCCTTACTTGATTTTCCATCAGGACTGGGTGGTCCTTAGAACCCATCCAAGGTTCCTCCCAAAGGTGGTGTCGGAAACCACGCTAAACCAATCAGTACAGCTTCCGGTGTATTACCTGTTCCCCTCTAACAGAGGTGAAGCACTCCTTCACATGATGGATGTCCATCGGATTCTCCAGTGTTATACACATCGGACTAAGGAGTTTCGCTCTTTTGACCAGTTGTTTGTCTCTCTTGCCCCGAGATCGAAGGGCAAACCGGTTTCTAAGCAGGGCCTTTCCAAATGGTTAGGTAACTGCATTCGATTCTGTTATCAGAAGTACGATAAACCTCTGCCGGGTACCATCAGAGGTCATTCTACTAGGGGCATGGCAGCTTCCATGGCCTTCCTACGGAACGTTTCCGCGGCTGACATTTGTGCTGCTGCTGCACTCCATACTTTTACCAAGCATTATAGTCTGGACATTGCTTCTAGGCGGAGGGCTGGCTTTGGCCTAGCCGTCCTGCAGGGCCTACTGTCCTAGACTGGGTCCTGTTCAGACTTTAGTTCTTTTCCGTTGGAGTTGGTTGTTTCCTCCTCCCTAGTTTCTCTCGGTCTCTCCTTGGAGGGACTGCTTGGAACTCAGTCCTATATGTGATGACCTACTGAAGGAACCCTCTTGAAGTAAGATAGTACAGTTACGTAAGAACTTCCGTAACAGTAGATCTTCAAGAGAGGTTCCTTCAGTAGGTCATATTTTTCCCTTCCCCTCATTTTATGTTTTACAGAGTCTCCAAATCCTGTTTGCTCCTGCTGTCAGGCCTCTTCCTGGCTCTTTGGGGGGAGAACTGGAGGGCGGGCGTGGGGACTACCCATTATATACGGTCATGCTAACGTCAGTCACGTGACGTCGGGTGGGCAGTCCCCTGTCAGGTATTGCTAGAAAAGTCTGCCGTGCGGCCTGACACCAGGTGGCACCAGTCCTATATGTGATGACCTACTGAAGGAACCTCTCTCGAAGATCTGTTGTTACGGTAAGTTCTTATATAACTGCACTTTTCTTCCACACTAACCCACTCAGTCTCCCCTGGCGGTGGCACACACTGCTGCTTCCAGTGGGCAATATCTGGCGGGGGTTACCACCTGATTCGATGGGAGGAACCAGCTTGAAGACATTCCAGATAGTCTTAAAGGGGAAAGTCAACTGCCAACAAGTGTGGATGAACATCATATACCACTTCTAGAACTGCTGTTACAGGTGAGTAACCTGTTTTTGTGAGCAACACCCAGCACCCTGAGATCCTCTCGTGACTGCGTCAAACTCCTTTCTCCTGGCTCGGTTCTCAAAGCTCAGGTCCTGGAAGCAGTAGTGTTGTGTACCATCCACTGTGGACAAAAGTCCCTTGTTTTTAGCTGCCAACTGTATCATGGCCCTTGTGTGTGGGCAGCTGGTGACCACCAGCAGTGTGTGCAGTTGCTTAGTGTCTGTCAGGTCCTGTCTTGGAGTGATGTGGTATGCTTGTACAATGAGCCTTTGAAAGTCCAGTTTTTATACGTTTCCAACATATTAGTAATGTAAAGGACCTTAATTTGCCCTTGTAACTCCTCAGGGAGACCCAGAAGGTGAATATTCATCTTATGTGCACCATTTTCTAGATGTTCCACTTTAAAGTGCAAATGTTTATTTTCTTTAATTACACCTGTCACTGCAAGCAGAGTTTCATTTGCTGTGTCTGTAACCTGTTTAACTTCTGTGGTTGTTATCCATGCAATTTTCCAAAGCTATACATTTGTAGTTAATGCTCTACACATTTTGATTTAACTTCCTGATGGCCTGTATGAGTGCAGCATTAGAGGGCATGTCCGTCTTAATAATCCCAGCCTGCCTGTCTTGTGAGTGCTGTTCGTGTGGCTTACCAGTTTCCCCCTTGCCACCCTCCTGTCTGTTTGCATGGATTTCGCATGACCAAAGCATTTCAGATTTCATCTGCAGACTCTCGCTGTTGAGTTCTACCAGTTGAATTTCTTAAAATAACAAATTTGCAGCGTTAAAGCATACAAGATTAAGGTTGTTATACAACTGCTGAGGAGCTCACTCTAGAGTCACTATCCCTTCTGGCTGATATCAAGCCCCCCCCCCCCCGGTCTGTTTTAATCTAATTACATTTTTTCAGCTGTCTTTTAGTCTATTTCCGGGCACGTGGTGGTGTTTTATTTACCTACTTCATCAAATGTTTTATGACACTCTGCCGCACCTTGTGCCAGATCACACAAGGCATGAGTTCATCCCACAACAGCACACACCCTGTTGTGCATTATTACTTAAATTAAGTGGGCTATTGTGACAGGGTTGAATAAGACGCTGCCCCATTTGTTATGCAGAAAGAGTTTAAAATGCAAAGGTCTGTTCTGTCCTCTCATTTTCTGTCTCTTCTCTGTCAGGTTGTGCAACCAATTTTTCTTGTGAGACCTAGGAACTGATCACTCAGATGGTTTTGCAGTTGTCTGCCTCTCACTATCTCTCTGCCTTCCCTTGCTATTTCTGTCTCTTCTTCCCCCTTGCATATCTGCAGTTATAAAAAATACATGTGAACGTCTGTGTAAAACTGTATGTGATACTGGGATCTTTTTGTTTAAAACTGCATATAGTTGTACAGTGATCACCATTCATTAAAACTTGAGAGGCGGGCCGCCACACTGTCTTAAATGGGCACCTCTCATCTTGTGCAGCCGCCAAACTTTCAGCCTGCAATTTGCACCCTGGTACACTGTCCCTTTAAATTCTTGTACTCTCGCTACGAGCAAGTAAGCACCAGCATTCACAGATCCCAGTTGAGTGTTCTCATTCACCAACATCATTGCACATGCGCGAGAAGAAAGAAACCTGCAGCAGGACATCGTGGAATGTGGTCCGGGATTCAGCGCAGCCGCAGTTAAGAGTGAGCCAGTTGGGATCATGGGGTAAAGCATTCTGGTGGTCAGCAGACTGTCTACAGCATGGAAGGTGCCAAATCTCAGATCCAGTTGAAAGGAAGCAAGCGGAATGACAGCCCAGCAGCCCTATAGTGGAGCAGCCACAAAACTTCGGGGTAGGTCCCAGCTTGGTAGTCTGCTGCCACTGTGGGGTTTTTCGCCTTTGATTGTGTAGTTTCTTCAGAACAGAGCTATGTAGAGAGAAGTCAGCTCAATTATGTGTACTGAACTGACTGAGCAGGCAGTTTACTTATTTTGGAAGGAAAAAAGAATATTGCGTTTATTGATGAACTTGCAATCTTAATGCTGCTGAAAACCCAATATAACTGAAATATAGTGTGTTTGAGTGGGGGAGATTGTCACATGGTGGTCTCCCACACTAGACCTAGCAGCTTTCCCCAGTTGCAAGGGCAACATTAAAAAAAAAAAAAGATAAATTACGTTTTACCGGTTGTAAAAGACAAGAGTTGGTCTGCACATACAGTATATATCTCTTCTGTGAAGAGAGAATATCATTTAAGTATAACTGCTAGAGCTCTGAGCAGGCAGCAAGACCGAATTATTTTATGATTTCTGAATCCTTGAAGACAACTTTAATTTAAAGCAGACTGTGTATTATTTTATGATAATTTCTGAATCCTTGAAGACATTTTAAGACTTTATTGAAGTGGGTAATTGAGTGAGTGGGAAGGGAAGGACAGATCATTGTGTGTTCTTACACACAGACAGTGGACCAAAATCCAAGCAGCCTTTACTGATCCTACAGTTGAAGGGCTATATTATACTACTAGCAGTAAAAGAAACAAAAAAATAAGTCTACACAGATCATATTTTATCACTGACCTGGTGCACAATATTGCCTGTTGAGTTTGTGAGGAGACACTGGGGACAGGACCTTGCCCTGATTTGACCCCCCAAATCCAGACCAGTGCAGTAAAGAAAAAATATCAGGGCTCCAAATGGTGCCACCAGTGCGTCTGCCGGTCCTTGTCCTGCCAGACTTGTACTTCGTTCATGTGTATTGTCACTTGTTTATAAGCCAGTAGTAATTCAAATATTTGTGTGAGGGAAAAAAATCAGGGCTCCAAACGGTTCCACCAGTGGGTCTGCCAGACCCTTTCCTGCCAGTCTTGTGCTGTCTGCCAACATAGCTTAGCTTGTACTCATCATTGTTCACCTCACAAGGTTTTTAGTCCATAACCAGCATTACCAAACGCTTGATCTGTTGTGACAAACGCAAAACAACATGCTTAGAAAAAATAAATGTTATTGAATAATCCACAATGCAGAAACTAACTTTGGTTTCAAATCGGCTTAAAATGGTAACATCTTGATGAAGATGACAGTCATGAGATCACAATGCCAGCTGGTCCAGTCGATATCAATGTCCAAAAGACTCCTTGCACCTCCACCTGTAATACAGAAAAAACACCTCTAAGCATAGAGCAACAGGTTTTTATACTGGCTGGCTTAACAAATACTGTTGGTTACAGTACAAAGAAAATGATGGTATGTTTTGTGCATTTTGCATAAAACATAAACAGATGCCCAAATCAGGCACAGTTTGGGTAATGAGTGAGTGCAAGATATTCACAGATGCTATCGAAAGGCATCAGAACAGTTCTGTTCATGTAATTACTTCTGAACTGGAAGCTAACTGCAAGATTTCAGATGCAAAAGGTGGAATAGAGTAGCAATGCAGCAGGTCCTGACCCTGGAACAAGAAGCTTTTATGATATCCCTTTGTTGCATGTACTGGCTAATAAAAAATGAGCTGGCTTACTGCTGGATCTCGCCAAATCATTGGGATGCAAATACCTAGACAGTATACATATTGCCTATGCTGTTAAATGTCGTTCCCAATGGAACTGTCAGAGAAATGGTTCCCTCCTGGGTGAGGTGGTCAGGAGATCGGTACTTACAGATTTGAAGGCTGACAGATTTTTTTCTTATTTGGTAGATGAAACAACTGATATTGCCGTTATGAAGCAGCTCATTTTATAGAGGTTCCATCTGCCTGGATTGGTGGTAGTTCAGGTGGATGTTAAAGATCCCATGGCACTTATCGAAAGAGTAGGGGAATTTCCCCGGGTCCTGGCCAAATTTCCTCATTCACTAAAAAAAAAAAAATACCACCAACAGCTTAATCTGGTTCAAGGTCAGTTGGCATTCATCTGTATCCCCTTCCACTGAGGTCGTGCCTGAAAATAGGCAGGATTTGTCTAGTGTACTTACCGGTCAACAAAAACTAAATAAATAAAATAAATATGGCATGTACGTAATGAAGGAAACCCGATTCCTGGGAGTTGAGAAACTAATTGATGGAAAGGCAGACACAATTGTTAAAAAAAAAAAAAAAAAAAAAATTTTAAATGCGGAGTTCTCTGATAACAGTGGAATCTCGGTTGATCACCTTGCAAGGTTGGGCAGTGATGGAGCAGCCATTATGCTTGGCAGACAAAATGGAGTTGCTAAAAAACTGAAAGAAGTCAGCCCAATACTTGCTGAAAATCACTGTATGGCTCATCGGGAGGCCTTGGCTGTAAAGTCAGCAGCAAATGAAGTGAATGCAATTAAAAAGTTGAATCAAACACTAGATCACTTCTACAGATAATACGAAAATTCTGCTGTTCGCATGGCTGCCCTTAAAGAAATTCAGCAGGCAATGGAGAACCTTGTTTTAAAGCCAAAACGGGCAAAAGCAGTTAGGTGGCTGTCGCATGATGCAGCATGTGGCACACTAAGGAAGATTTATCTGTCTGTCGTTACGTCGTTGCATAGAGAGGCTTCTGAAAGGCATGACCCCCAAGCTGTGGGCCTAGTAAAGATGGTGGAAAACTGGGAGTTTTCTCTGTTTTATGCATGATGTGTGACATACTTCTACAACTTGGCATCTTATCTAAATGCTTTCAAACAGCAGCTCTGAATTTTACTGATATAAAGAGACATTTAAATTACACTTTAGGAATTCTTGGGCATGTCTACTGGTACCTGGTCAGTATGTCTCTATATGGACGAAACTAGTACTCCTGAATGATAATGGCCTAAACTGCCATTTAGCCAAGCATAGTTAAATAGTTTCGGAACCTCTGTGCATGACAACTTTATTAAGGCCCTAATTGCTCAAATTGAGCAAAGGTTTCCAAGCACAGAATTTTTGGATGTGTTCAGTATCTTTGTCCCCAGCGTGATACCAGAAGGTGATATTGAAGAGTTGGAAGGCTATGGTAGTGACAGCCTTGACATTATTCTTGGTCAATATGCTACTGTTGTGGATGTAAATGCTTCTACACTGGAATGGGTTTCTCCGCGTAGTCATGTTCACGGAAAAAGATAGCCTTTATTTCAGATGTGCTGCGCTCTCTTAACTACTAAATATGTCAACCTGTATCCAAACATTTCTACTTTGGCAGAACTGGCAATGATAATACCAATGCTGACTGCAGATTGCGAGAGGGGTTTCTCTGCACTTAATCAAATAAAAACGCAGAAACAAAATAGATTAGGTGCCAGTGTGCTAAAAGCACTTATGATTATCTCAGTTAAGGGCCCTGATGTTGATAATTTCCCTTATTTGGAAGCTGCAGCTCATTGGGCAGGACTGCGAAACCATAGATTACATCTAGACATTGCAGGCACTAGTAAAGAGAAGTAATATGAACCAAGAACAATGTCAAGACTCTCACAAACTGTTTCCTGGCCTGCTGCAAATTAATACAGAGGTTCTGCAGTATATCACACAACTTACCACACTTCTTTTGCTACTGCAGCAGCAGTAGCCAAGGCCTCCAAATCAGTCGTTTTACTCATATTTTTTTTTTTTTGTGTGTGTGTTTTTTTTTTTGCTCTGCTTCTTGGGCAGTATATGCATCCTGTGACTGACTCCGCCGCTGCTCCCCCCGCCCCCAACTGTGGCTCCGCCCCTTACCACTGCTCTATATTTTCAGGCAATGTGAAACACTGGTTATACTGTTGAAATTATTGTAAAATGCTATTTGGAATTCAAGGGGTTAACCTGAGATCCAGTTTTTAAACCTTTTGCCATGCTGTAAAGAAGAGGTCAGTTCTGGGTCATTATGTTCTTTTTGCTGCACCTGCATCGAAACAGACAAGAACATTCTGTAAGAAGCAGAGACTCTTAACGAGTTCCCAGATAAAGACAAGTAAAAAGAGTAGCAGTGCTTTCGCTAGAGAGACAAGGAGAGTGAGAGACTGAAACTTGGACTTGAGATACTCTCAGAAGGACTTTTTCTTTCTTTATACCACCTTTGTAAATAGTTACACTGAATAATTTTAATTTTTTTATTTTGCTGTTATTGAGAAAATAAAACGCTATTTGCAAAATTGGAAACTGCTCCTGGTTTTCTTATGCTTCCTGACCTGTACCTCGATGGCAGATGGTGTCAAGCGTGGGATTTACACTGTGCATACTCTAAGCCAGGAGTTTTGTGCGTGGGTACTAGACCTGGTACCAGAGAAGCATAGTAGAATGGTATGGATTCTGCAGCAGCAAGCCCAGGAGTCATTACCAGAAGAATGGCAGCCAAACTAGAAGCAGAAACAAAATTCCAAACTGAGACTGTTCAGCCAGAACCAGAGATTGGGGGGAAATAACAGGCAGTGACAGAACCTGAAAGCTTGACTGCCTTTTTCAAATGGTGGGCTACATCAAACAGAGATGGAGAAACTGAGAAAAGAAGAGATGCAGCGATGGATGGATGCCTTGCAACTAGGGGTGTCACAGTAATAACATTTTGACGATGCGATAACCATGATGAAATTATTACGATGAACTTGTTATCTCGATAATTTTGCCACTGGTGCAACAATGTTAGAAAAAGTATTTAAATTCAACTTTTTTTTTTTTTACATAATTTACATTTGATTCATTCAAACAATATTGTGCAATTATGCACTTTATTTTGAAGTCTGTTGTAAAATAATGCAAAGAATAAAATATTTAAATATATTTTATTTTTTAACATTCAAATTTCTGATCTTTATAAAATTGTTTGCACTTTTTTTTTACAAAAAAATTCAGATACACAATTAATATGTGTATTATACACACAGGGCCTGATATTCAGACGTGTGCCTGGCAGTGGTGCAAGTGGATGCACAACGCAACTGAGTTGCACTGGCGCAACAGAAGGATATATTCAAAAGAGATGTGCCATGGAACATCTTTTCTGAATATATCAAATAATGCACGCTGTGCAAATACAATCTGCCGGCACATCCCCCAGACAGGTCTGAATACCAGGAATGGGAAATGCGCCAGCGCATCAGAGATTCACTGTGCACAAATTCCTGATATTCAGACACCAATATGCAAATGGAGCCATAATGCATGCAAGGCGCAAATGGGGACATTTACATATCATTATGGCCCCATTTGCATGAGTTGTGCAGGGCTGGCCAGCGGAATACGCCTGGTACCCTGCACAGCATGCAGTCCTAGTACCAGGTACCACATTAGTACCCCCTCCCCATCCCTACCACCGATCGTAATGTAGTACTGTTAATATTCTGGTGGTCTAGTAGTCCTCCTCCCGCCATAACCCGATTCCATTATGTGCATTTCCCAATCCCTGGTAGTCTAGTGTACCCCAAATCCGTACCTCGACGTAAAACGAATCCCCATCTCCCTGGTAGGTCAGTGGTACCCCCTCCCCATCCCACCTCACATCCGCCGAGCGAATTCCCCATCTCCCTGGTAATCCAGTGGCACCTCCAGCTCCCCCCGGGGGCATGCCCACCTGCATACCTCTGTGGCTGCTCACGACGATTGAAGCTTCAGTATGTGCTGCAAGCTCATTTGGTACACAGTATAGACCAATGAGCTTGCAGCACATACTGTAAACTGTCATTTGGCTGGCAGCTACGGAGGTATGCAGGTGGGTATGCTGCCCACTGATGATGGGGGTGAGGAGCTGGGTGGGCTGGGGGTCCTGTGGGGGTTACCACTGGACTACCAGCGGGATGGGGAATTTGTTTTAATGGCGATCGAGGTACAAGATGGGGGGGGTACCACTAGACTACTAGGGATTGGGATATAGACATAATGACAGCGTTTGGGGTTACGGCGGGGAAGGGGAACCACTCGACCATCAGGGAACTATACTTTTGAACAAACGGGCAGCAGGGTTACTGGAGGAGGGGGTACCACTAGACTACCAGGGACTATTGTGGGTGCTTGTGCAGGAGTTGGGGGCACCCATGGCTTGCAGCTGCTGTGTTGCACCCTGCACTACAGTGGCCCACCTGTGGGTGGCTAGCAGTTGAGCCATTTTGTACGGGCTCAACTTTGTGTCCAGGTATTGCACATCTCTGATGTGCCAAGATGCGCCTGCACGTCCAGGGTGAATATCGGATGTGTCAGACATCCATGGGCAACACCCCTGGAGATGTGCCGTGATACATTATCTTTGTGCTCTCAACGATCGGAAATTGCACTGCACATCCTCTTTGAATATTGTTCGGGCGCATTTCTTAGTTGTGCTGGCGCAACTCCTTTGAATATCCTGGCCACAGAGTATAAATACATTTTAAAATGTGAGCAGATATTTTTACTTGCTTGTTTAAAGAGCGCCTTTCCTGGATTTTTCTCCTTGCCTGCAAAATCATCAGGAGATTCCCTTACCCGACTGCAAGTTCCTCCGTAGTAGTTGAAAAATGTTCTTCTCGGTCCCTAAGGAAGGGAAGGGATCGTATTTGCCTCTGAGGGGGGGTTATCCACTCGATCCCTTCCACTTCCCCATCTCCCTGGTAGTCCAGTGGTACCTTGCGTTTCCTTGTTTTGTGAGGTCATCATGTGCCTAGTGCATGGACGTGCTTCATACAAATGTGCGGGGTGGCATTTTAAAACTTATTTTTACATTTTTAACCCGATTTGTAGTACAAATTGGAGTTAGTATTCAAGTAACACAGTCTTTGTTTATTTATTTGTTTATTTATTTAAGAGTTTAATCAGTCAGGCATACTGAGTGGAGAACCACTTGTTTCCAGATGCGACCTGGGGAAATCAGGGGAGGGGACATAGGTGAAGGACAGCAATACATATATGATCTGTACATAGAAGTTTGAGACATTATACAATAGGTAGCTAGGGCAGACATGCAAAACCTATATATAAACTTATAACATGCACAGTGAATTCCCATACATAGCACTGGGAATTTATATCCACTACAAGTTGACAGTTTTAAGAGAGGAACACGTTAGGGTGTGGAGCCTTGGCTGTAACCTGCCTAGATTTCAGTAAGGCCTCCAACACCATTCCACATAGGAGAATCATGAACAAGCTGGGCAGCCTGGGAGTGGATCCAAAGGTAGTACACTGGGTAAGAAATTGGTAGGGGGATAGATGACAGAGAGTGGTGGTAAATGGAGCTCACTCCGAGGAAGAGAGGATGACCATCAGGGTGCCACAAGGATCAGTATTGGGACTGGTAGTCTTTTTAATGTCTTTTATTAGCAACATTGCGGAGGGGCTAGAAGGGAAGGTATGCCTTTTTGCAGATAACGCAAAGATCTGCAGTAGGGAAGACACTCTGGAGGGGTGTGTGTGAGAAATATGACTAGAAATTGAAGAAAGCTTGAGGAGTGGTCAAAAGTGTGATGACTAAGATTCTATGCTAAGAAGTGCAAAATCATGCACTTGGGACAAAGAAACCCAGGGTGGAGTACAAGATGGAAGGGAGCGATACTGATGATCACCAATTAGGAAAGAGACCTGGGGTAATTGTATCTGACAACCTAAATGTGGCCAAACAGTGTGACAATTCGGTGCAGAGAGTTAGTTGGATGCTAGGGTGCATAGGGAATGGTATCGCCAGCAGAAAGAGGGAGGTGGAGATACCGCAGTATAAATCGTTGTTGAGACCTTACCTAGAGTACTGTGTCCAGTTCCGGAGACCACGGGCCCGATTCCAGAAAGTGGGCGCAGGGCTTGCGCCAAGCCCTGCTTTCACCACAAAGTTTGACACAACTGCATCGGAGCCCTTCGACGCAACTCTGCGCCATTCCAGAAGGGTTGACGCAGTTGTAACAGTTTTCTCACTTTACAGCAGCTTGTGCTAAATGATTGTAGCAAGCCCCTGTGAATAAAGGTAATTTCCACGAGGAGATGGTCTAACTTCATGGTATCAGGGACTTGGCGCATCGGTTTGAATACCAAGGTGACGTAAGTCAGCACTTGTGTCAGACTGCCTCGCCACAAGTCCCCCTGGCGGCGATCGTGTAGCTGCTTTAGAATCGGGCCCCACATCTTCGAAGAACGGAGACAGCAGAAGCAGTCCAAAGGAGGGTATCTCAAATGATGCAGGGCCTGCATCAAAAGCCCTATGAGGAAAGACTAAAGGACCTCAATATGTACACCCTGGGAAAGGGGGGGGGGGTATGATGGATACTTTCAAATACCTCACGGGTATAAACAGGGTACAAGAGGTAAGCATTTTTCAGAAAAAAAAGATGCTCAAGAATCATGCTGTGATGCTGGAGGGGGTAGATTCAGGGGACATGTGAGGAAGTACTTCTTCACAGAAAGAGTGGTGATACCTGGAAAAGCCTCCCAGCAGAGATGGTCAGGGCAAAAACTGTAACAGGATTCAGGAACACATAGGATAGGCATAATGGAACTATATTGGTTAGGAAAGGGAGGATAAAGGCAAAGACCAAGTAGGGACTGTGGTATTACAGTAGGTAGAGAAAATGGGCAGACTAGGTGGGCCAAGCTGTCCTTATCTGACATCAGTTTCTTTGTTTCTATGTGAGTAAGTTGACTGGTGCACATACCTCCCCCCCTTTTTCTCATCCCTCGGCTGGCACACATGCGATCGCGGCGAGTGTGTGACGAAAGATGTCACATGTACTCATCCCCTGCGCCCAATCAAAAGGCTGTTAATGCTGCATCATCCTGCCTCTGCTAGAAGGAGATCAAGCAGTGACTTGTGCAGTCCCTCCTCCTCAAAGGAGAGCTGTCAATGGATGCTCAGTCCTCCTTCATGCAGTCAGCCCCGAGCGACCCTGGTCTATTACTAAACCTGATTTACCAGCATGGCGACAGCTGAGATGCCCAGGCCCTGAAAACTCCACTCCACATGGCCAGCATTGCATTTCTTATTTTAAGGAAAAATACTAAAATTCTGTTAGGAGGATGGTGGGGAATCAGGAATCATGGTTGCACTTGGAAAGGGATGCGCTGCTGGAAAAGCAAGCTGAGATGCTTTCTCACTGTATATTGCGATATATAGAGCTGCACGAAAGTCGCAATACTGTTTTTTTACAATAATAAATTATAGTCAGTGGTAATTATCGTGATATATCACCATATTGTGTTATCGTGGCATCCCTACTTGCAAGTTATCAAAGCTGGAAGATCTGGTACTGGTGCAGCAGACCAACAAAACGCCAGTACCTTAAAAGACGTTTAACTTACAAAGTTGTGTCCCTCGGATGATATCGAGGCATACCTGGCAACTTTTGAAAGGGTTGCCGTAGCCTGCCAGTGGCCAAAGCTACAATGGGCAATCACACTGGTATCTTACCTGACTGGGAAAGCCCAACTTGCCTACAGCAGTATGGACACTGCACAGTCAGAAAACTATGACCTGGTGAAAAGCAAAGTCCTGAAAAGGTATGACATCTCATAGAGAGCTACAGGCAAAGATTCCGGTCTCTGAAGTACAACTCACTCGACAATCCCAGAGAAGCCTTCACCCGACTCTGAGAACTCCTTATGAAATGGCTCCTACCAGAGGACAAAACAGTCCCACAGATTGATGCATTTGTAATGGAGCAGTTCATCAACATCCTACCCTCAGATGTACAGCTTTGGGTAACCGTAAAAGAATACCGACCAGAAAGTGGGGAAAAGGCTGTTTCTGTGACTGAAGACTACCAAATGGCTACACAGACTCCACAGCAGCGAGGTAACAGCCAAGTACCGGTAAGATACTCTCTTTCCCATTTAGACTCCACGTCTGATAAGAACTCTGATGGGGGCAACAAATCTGCACTCAGACTGTCATCTGTTATAATTGTAATAAGCCAGGTCATAGTGCAAGAAATTGCCATAGTAAGAAGAGTGACACTGGAGTAGATTTGTCCTTAGCAAATTGGGGCAAGTACTTAACAGATGTGAAGGTGGAAGATAAGACTGTGAAGGGACTTATAGATTCAAGAAGCAGACAGACCCTAGTGCATATTGAAGTGGTGGGAATACCATGTCCAAAAGGACCAGGTACTGGTGTTATCTTCATCCACGAGGACACTCGATCCTTTCCCACCACCCACGTGACTCTGACTATTAATGGGGTGTCACACCAAATGAAAGTGGGGTATACCATACCTAAGTTTTCTGTACCTGTGAATATTGGAAATGACTTTCCAGGATTTACTGAGTTAATCAAAGAGGGAGTAAATCCTGATGTTTCAGCAGCTGTGGTGATAAGAGCTCAGACAAAGAAAATCTCAGATGGTGGGGACTCTTTTCCTTTCTCTGATTTTGAGTCGGACTTGTTTGAGAGCAGCTCTAAGATCTGGAAGTCAGGAAAGAAGATACCTGAAGAAACAGTGGCATCAAAAGACTGATGTACATAAGGGGTTAACGTATGAAAGTGCTGAAACTAAACTGATTGCTGATTGTGATTTTCTTTCAGAACAAGCTAACAATGTTTCTCTCCCAGTATTATTTTAAGCAGCTGGGGGTGAAACCCAAACAGGGTGAACCTATGTTTAAAAATATGTAATGGGCTACTGTACAAAGTTTGGGTTAAACCTCATACACAGGACAAGAAAAAAACAATTGGTTATATCACAAAAGTATAGGTGTGAGTTGTTGCAGATAGCAGCACATAATGATCCTATGCTTGGTCACTCAGGGGAGGGATTGCACCTTTGCCAGATTGCTCTAAAGATTTTACTGGTGTGGAATTCTTGAAGATGTTGCTACTTATTGCAGTTCCTGTGCTGAGTGTCAGAAAGTAACCCCAGTGACTGAAAAAGACAAGGTGTCCCTACCCTTGATAGATCTTCCCTTTGAGAGAATTGCATGTGGATGTGGTTGGCCCCTTAGACAAAAGTTAAAAGGGTAATCGATTCGTTTTGGTAGTATGTGACTATGCTACTCAATACCCAGAGGCAGTTCCAGTGCGTACTGTCACAGCTCCAAAAGTGGCAGCTGAGCTTGCCAAGATTTTCAGCAGGGTGGGCATACCAGAAGAGATTATTACTAATCAGGATCGTAATTTTGGTGCTGCATTACTGAAGGAGCTGCACCGACTACTAGGTATCACTGCCATAAGAACCTCCCCTTATCACCCTCAGACAGAGACAGTCTTGTTGAGCATTTTAATCAAACCCTAAAACACATGTTAAAAAGGTTTGTAAAAGGGGAAGGGAAAGACTGTGACCAGTACTTACCTTACCTGCTTTTTGCTTACAGAGAAGAGCAGCAGGCACCTACAGGTTTTTCACCATTTAAAATGCTGTATGGTAGACAACCTAGAGGGCCACTAGATGTAATAAAAGAAACATGGGAAGATAACCCCAGTCAGAAACAATCTATTACATCTTGTATGTGTGCCCTGAGAAAGAAGCTGGCAAAATATGTTGAAATTGCCCATAGTAATCAGGAAGAGACCCCAAACCAGCATAAGGTATATTATGACCATGGGGTAAAAGAAAAGGTTTTTGAGCCAGGTGAAAAGGTCTTGCTACTGTGACCAGCTACAGAAAATAAACTGTTAATGAAGTAGCAAGGGCCTTATAAGTTTCTTGGACGTACTGGCACAGTTGACTATGAGATTCAGAACCCTCATAGGAAAAATCCTAAGATATACCACACTAACCTCCTCAAGAAATGGGTTGAAGAAAAACACCAAAAGCTGTTTTGCTGGTTTTACCAGAAACTGATAGACGATATTAATGTAGCTTATGACAGATTGAAACAAACTGTAACTGCTAATGCTGTAAAGGCGAATGTTTCTTTAACCTCTGAACAAACCGTAGAAATTTGTAACTTACTGAAAACATTTAACAGTATTTTTACCACAGTGCCAGGCCGAGCAAAAGGGGTCGAGCATGTAATAGTGACAAGGAATGCTCACCCTATTAGACAAAAGGCATACAGATTACCAGAGCGGTTAAAAGCAGACGTGGTTAAGGAAATACAAAAAATTTAAGAACTGGATATCATAGAAGAGTCGAACTGCTTGATCATCACCAGTGGTGATTGTAAACAAAAAAGAAGGGGGCGGGGCGTAACAATCTGCCTTGATTTTAGGAAACTTAATCAAGTGTCAGAATTTGACAGTTATCCTATGCCCAGAATAGATGATTTGGTGGACAGCCTGGGGAGTGCCAAGTATATCAGTACCCTCGCTCTCACCAAGGGTTACTGGCAAATTCCCCTAATTAAAGAATTCAGAGACAAAATTGCATTTGCTACTCCTATGGGATTCTTATCAGTTCACCACCATGCCATTTGGTTTACATGGCGTACCTACTACATTCCAGCAGTACATGGATGTAATTTTATCCCCTCACACTGTTGTATTTCCTGTACCCTCCCGGGTCGTACCTGAAAATAGGCAAATGTATTGTCTGGTGTACCTACCCGGTTAACAAAAGCTAAATTAATTGTGCTGTGTACCTGGATGATGATGTGGTGTATAGTCCAGACTGGAAGAGCCACCTTGAACACCTACGAGCTGTTATCCAGTTGATCAAAAATGCAGGTCTGACAATTAGTCCTACCAGATGTGCATTGGGCATGCAGGAAACAAGATATTTGGGCTATGTTTTGGCAAATGGAGAAGTCAAGTCAGAGGTTAGCTGTAGCTAACAGACCTGTTCCCAAAAAACCAAGAAACATGTTCGGTCATTTTTAGGGCTGGCTGGTTATTGGAGATTTGTTGCCAGCTTTGCCGAGTTAACTACTTCCCTCCCTGAACTCACAAAAGAACAGTTCCCGAATAATGTGAAATGGACCCCAGAATGTGACGAGACTTTTCGGGCCATTAAGGCTGCATTATGTTCAGCCCCCATTTTAAGAAGCCCAAACTTTGAGAAACAGTTTTTGTTACAGACAGATGCATCAGAGGTAGGCCTAGGTGTAGTCTTAAGTCAGCATATAGATGGGAGAAAACATCCTATTCTATATGTAAGTAGGAAATTGCACAACAGAGAGAAAAGGTACTCCACAATTGAAAAGGGGGAATGCCTTGCAACTAAGTGGGCCATGGAGTCCCTTAAGGTTTTACTTACTAGAAGCTGAGTTTGTACTTGTAACAGATCACTGTCCTCTCTGTTGGCTTAACCAAATGAAGGATAAAAATTCTAGAATCACACGGTGGTACCTTGCACTACAGCCATTTAAATTTAAAGTGATGCACAAATCTGAGAAAAAGAATGTCAGTGTTGATTTTCTGTCAAGATACGGATCAGGAATTGAGAATTCTGAAGGTTGAAAAAAAAAAAAATGTGTGAGTTTAAATTTCTCTGTTTGCTGTGCTGCATGTGCACTGAACTGTAAAGATCATAAGCTAATGTTAGAAAGGAATTTAATAGAACA
This sequence comes from Neoceratodus forsteri, assembly GCA_016271365.2. Taxonomy (NCBI): domain Eukaryota; kingdom Metazoa; phylum Chordata; order Ceratodontiformes; family Ceratodontidae; genus Neoceratodus; species Neoceratodus forsteri. Next base: position 573,690,278 of record CM028137.1, read on the forward strand.
GTTTGGAAAACTGTTTTTGAAGATTGACACAGATGAGATATGAAAATAACGTACTTACCGTAATTCCTGATCTTCCTGTGTATCTTCATGATATATCACAATCCCACCCTCCATTCCCCTGGGGCCTAAGTCTCTGTGTCCCCCTTCTTCTGTGTGCCCCTCTCCCTTCCCTTTCCGCCGGTCAGAGCAGGGGTGATCTTGGACACACGGTTGGGTTACTCCCTGTCGGGAGGGGGATTGGGGAAGGGGACACTTTCTCCTCAGTGCTTCGGCTGCAGCCCTTTGGGGTGAGAGTTGGTGGTTGCCCTCTCCTCTCTCCTCCTCTTTCCTACTCCATTCTTGTCCTTAGAGACTCATCCCTCAAATTAATGTAAGAAACTTTGTTTCTCACCTGCAGATAGGTGGTTTCAGGGGGAGTACAGCCCTGTATCCTGTCTTTTTTTTTTTTTCCAGAATAGCCACTTCTGCTCATGTTGAAGTTTATTGCCAGTGATTCTGTGCATTGAATTCTGGCAGTTCAGCCTTCTGGCTACTCCTTCGCAGCTTCTATACAATCTGGAGACAGGTCAAAGGTCAAGGTATGTCCTCCCCCTCCCTATTTCTAATTTTTCCCTCCCTCTTTCCCTCTTTTTTCTGCTTCCAGAGATTGGGGCCCCTTCCCAATCCCCTTAGGTTTCTAACTCTCCTTGTCCCTCCCTCCCAACCCTTTCTTACTCTCTGGCGACTCAGAACTGGCTGGGGCGGGTGCCGTAACACTAACTGCCAACCACATGGCGTCGCGCAGTCGTGACCTTGAGGGCAGCGACAGCTGTCGTCGACTCGCCCATCCAAAAATAAAATCTCCGCTGGGTCGTGACCCCGCCACGCACTCCACAGGTGATGAATGCTGAAGCTACACAGAAAGATCAGGAATTACGTGTAGGTACGCACTTTTCATTTCTTGCCCTTCCCTTGCCAAGAGGAGAGCAGTCTTGAGGTCCTAACTTGTACTTCTAGGAGCGTGGATATGTTGTTCATCCACACTCTTTGGCATGTCCCTTTCCCCTTTAAATCTTGCTGGAAGTCTTCAAGCTGGCTCTTCCCACCCACCCGGGTGGTATATACCTCGGCTCCACCCCATGACGCCAGATCTTCCTTTCTGCTGGAAGTTTAAGGTTCCCGCGTGCTACTTTTGCAGTACCGTAGGCCCTGGATTCTAATCTACGGTTTTTGCCGCATTTGCTTTCTTTGAAACTCATAAGAGTTTACGATTCCGATCCGAGCACATCGGACACGGAGGACAAGTCTTCCCCTGGGTTTTGCCAGTGTCCTTGAGGACAGAAAATGTCGTGCACCGATCCCCACCTCTCGTGCGTTTATTGCTTGGGTGTCGTGCATCACACCACCTCTTGCACCATTTGTCTGGCCTTCCATCCCAACGTCCTGGACGACCGCAAGGTGCGCCTAAAGCTAGGGAGACCAGAGCTTTGAAATCCACCAGTGAAATTGAAGGAGGCCAGGTGGGCGGTTTCCGTGGCTGCGGGATCCGCCGATCAGCTCGAACAGATGGCAGCCTTCGAAGAGGAAGGTGCTCAAACTTCGGCCAGCCGTAGTTTTTTTGTGCTGCTTAACCTGGGCTCCACTTTCACTGGGTCCTTTTGGGAGCTGTGGCAGTCTCTCCCTACAAAGGGTGAGGCGCCCTCGGGCTCGCACTCCTCCTGCCCTAAGAAAAGGGACAAGGACCCTAAATCTTCTTTTGCCCGAAGAAGACATTCCTGTGACCGTGAACGGTCCAATTCTCAGGACCTGGCGGTCTCAACCTCGGTCGAGATCGCTTCCTCAGCCGCCGGCTTCTCGGACCTTCCGTCAGGCCAAGGCACCGAGGCCAGGGATACAGCAGAACCAGCTGAGATTTCTCGACCCAATCAAGCCATTATGCTTGACCCAGTGTGACTCCTTGAAGCGACACCATCCTTTCTTTCCCCAACGAGGGAGACCCATCTTTCGGTATCCTGATCGAGGGTCAGGAGCCGGAACCTCAGTTTTCACCTAATCCGGCCTCTCCCGATTGACAGAGCCGACACCGTCAGTCTCGATCGAGGACTAGAAACCCGTCTGTCGAAAAACGGAAAAAGGGTCACAGACACTCACGGAAGAGGAGAGACTTCGATGGAAGCTCCGTCTACGTTATGAAGACCTAATGTGGCAACAGCTAATTCTGACAGGTCAAAAACCGGCTCCACCGGCCATTACTTGGCCCCAGCCTCTTAGGCCGATGCCGACTCCTCCGGAACCGAAGACTCTGGTTCTCCCTCCGGTAGGACCGGCACGCATTCCTGTTCAGCCTGTTCCGGTCTCCCACCAATTTTGGTTTAGCCACCGCCTAAGCAGCCTCAGGGAGGGGCCTTCTCGAAGGAGAATCGGACAGATATGGGCCTGCCCCGTCGTCTGTCCATCACTGTTGTCCCCGATCGCCCTCGGCGTATTGAAGGGGACATAGGTGGGAGACCACTGTATCCTGACTCCTCGGACTCGGATACCACTGGTCTTCATTCACACCTTGATGATGAGTTGTCAGTGACAGGCCTGGAGGAAGGTCCTTCCTCTTTCTGGGGCATCCTTCAACTTATGTCAGAGTCCACCGGTATGCCCTTGGAGCCTATCGAAAAGAAGGCGGAATATCCTCTCACGGATATCCTTAAGAGGGGGGATATCCCGACGGAGGCCTTCCCAGTGGCCGAAGCCATTGTTGGCCCGGTCCTTGAGCTATGGCAGCACCCTGCTTCTTGCCCGACTCCGTCTGCCTGCGTGGCTCGCAAGTACACTGTACCCGTGGGGTCCTTGGGTTTCACTGAGCATCCCTCGGCCGAGAGCCTTGTGACTGCCTCAGTGTTCAGACGCACGGGTAGCTCAGCGGATACTGACTGCCCTCCGGACAAGCAGTCCAAAAATATGGACCATTCTGCCCAGAAGGTATATGTCGCCTCATCCTTGGGCTTTCATCAGGCCAGCTCGGCAGTGATTATGGCACACTTCTCTCACGCCCTCTTGAGGTCACTAGATGAAGTCCTCCCTTATCTCCCAGCTGACATGCAGGCCATGGTTAAGCAAGTCCGTGACCAGGGCCATGCTGTTGGAAAGCAGCAGCTCCAGACGGCTTTGGACATTGGAAATTCCTGTGCCTGTTCACTAGCAGCCTTAGTGGCCACTCACCGCAGGGCCTGGCTGAGATTATCCTCTTTTCTGGCGGATACTCAGCACAAGTTAGCGCACGTGCCCTTCCTTGACACCGACCTCTTCACTCCGGGAGTGGCAGGTCACCTCCAGCGCATAGAGCAGTCCAGTGCCACCTTGGATGCCACTTCTGCAAAGGGTTCTTCGGGCAAGAACCAGCAAAAGCACAAGAAGAAGCCTTTTCGGCACTCTTCTCCTGCGGTTAGACAACCCCCCTTCCAGGGAGGTCAGCAGCAACAGCAGGCTCAAGCTTGGCACTCTAGGCCCAAGCAGGGTCCCCAACAGCCCCGCAAAGGAGGCCGAGGTGCTAGTCCAGGAGCCGCCACCTCCTCTAAGCCTGCACAGTGACGGGTCGGGGTGGCCACCCCTACTCTAATTGTGCTTGTAACTGAAGGTATTAGGATAGCTGGGTCCTAGTGTGATCTCATTTTGGAATATCCCTGTTTGCTTAGAGTGGAGCTCCTTTGTGAAAGTCACAACATATTCTCCCGCTGCATAGTAATGAGAGGCTTTGTTTCTCCACTACATAGGCAGCCCCCAAAGCTAGGCACTCGGGACAAACAAGCAACACAAGCAGCTCATCTGAGGAGCTGAGGAAGCGAATCTCCAGCCTGATAGCTTTCAGGGTAAAGAGCCTCTTCTCTTCGTCTGGGCGCCTGCAGGGTGCTAGCCCGGCGGTGCTTGTGCCGTCTGCCTCCCTTCTAACCACCCAACCCCACCCAGGGCGGCGTCAATTTAGATCCACCCGTGACATCACATCCGGTGACATCACGTCCTGTTGCCCAGAACCTATCTCCCCACTTTCCCATTTGCAGGTTATACCTGCTGGACCACTAGAGGGACCTATGCTCCCTCGCTGCTTCCTCTCCTACCTGTACAGGTACTACTTCCTTGGATCTTGCTCACCACGATGTATTGGCCCTGCCTCACGCTCTGCCTATCCCCACTAGCAGTGCACTTGCCCACTTACCCATCTGCTACTCCGCACTGTGCCCTGGCACCCTTCCCTCCCCTTGCTCCTGAACCTGCACTCCTGCCCCTTGGGACCTCTGTGTGTCTGTCCTCCCTGCCCTCCCCCTAGCTTCCTCCTCACCTCACGCACATCTTATTCTTACCTTCCTTCCTGTACCACCCTGCCCACCCCTGCTCCCTTAGCCTCCCCCCATGTCAATCGTAAGAAAACCTCTCACCATCTCCCAGCCAGGGTGTTAGTCATGCTACTACTCCTGTCAGGAACATTCATCCAAACCCTAGCCCGGTTCCCAGGAGCTCCCTGACTAGCACCGCAGGCCTATGCATGGTCTCCATGAATATCTGTAGCCTCCTAAAAAGTTTGACTCACCTACAATGCCTGGTCACATCAGCATTAACCCTGATGTCCATCGGCTCTGGTTGGAGACTTGGCTGTCAATCTCCCTGACTCCCTAGTCTCCTTCCTGGTTTCATCTTCTTCCAGTCTGACCGTGTTGGAGGCGGGGCGGCAGCTGCCATTTATTCAAGGAATCTCTCCCGTACTAGCCCTGCCTGCTCCCATCCTTGACTCCAGGGCCCAGGCGCTTACTGAAACTAACCCCTGACCCTTAAAGGGACCCCTTTATCTGACTACTGAATCACGTGCCCCCAGGGACCAAACGCAGAGCCATTGCCTCTCTTACAGAATACCTTCCTCACTACCTCCTTCCGCTGATCAAATTCTGGTGGGTGACTTAAATGTCAACTGGCTCAGCCCCTCCTCCTCCTCTACCGAGACTCCTTTCTGCAATAGACCTAACGCAACTAGTTACCCACCCTACCAGGACTAACCCAAGAGAGGCTCCAGTACCCTGCTTGATGTGGTACTCACCAACCGCCCTAGTCGGATCCCCAATGTACAAGTCCTCCCAGACACTCTCAGTGATCACTCCCCATTCTATTCCACTGGTCATCCTCAGTTCCCAAACCCATAGCACAGTCCACATGCGGCGCGTCTAATACCTGGTGGACTGATAAAACTAAGAACTTCTGTCCCAAATTGACTGGTCCTATACAGGTAACTCCTGACATCGACACAGCTTCTCCTTCTTTACCGAACTTTTAATAATGCCTGTGATATCTTTGCCCAATGTTGACCCGCCGTTCTAAAAGGCAGAATGCCCCTAGGTAACTTCAGCTTTGATCCACCAACTCAAACATAGGGACAACCTGCAATACCGTGCCATTGAGACTGGCTGCCCAGTGACGAGGCAGTTATATGCTGCCGCCAAACAAGTGCACTCGGCCATCAGGCCAAGTCTGAGCACTATCGGTCCTCACTCACTGCCTCATGGGGAACCCCAGAACCTTCTGGGATAACATTAAACAGTTAAATGGGAGTGCACTCTTCCCCCACACCCACCCAGATCAGCGTTAATGGCGTGATCTCCTCAGACCAGCCTCATAGCCAACCACCTCAACACCTCATTCACTGACCTTAGCCCTATCCTCCCTACAAATTTTTTGACCCTCCTCCCCAGCACCTGCCGAAATCTTTTCTAGCCTTATTTTCTCCTCCGCCATGTTTCTGCCCAAGAACTTAGGCCGCACCTTGTCACTGCCTCAAGAGTAATAGTACAGGCAGTGACACCCTGGATCCATGTATCCTACGGCTGGTCTTAGACACAGTCCTTACCCGATCCACGTGCCTCATCAACCACTCTTTGCCTGGGGAAGGTTCCAACTGCCTGGAAAGTCGCCACTGTCACCCCTATCTTTAAAGGTGGTGATAGTACTGTGGCTGGAAACTATCGACCAATCTCCATTCTCTCCTCTCTCAAGGCCTTGGAAAAGTGGTGGCCTCTCAAATCTTGACTACCTCTCCACCTACAATGTCCTGTGTCCTGAGCAGCATGGCTTCCGGAGCGGCCACAGTACCAACACAGCCCTCCTAGAGTTCTCCAACTTTCTCCACCTCCTTAGACACTGGTTCTCTGGCTGGTGCGATCTTCATTGACCTCTCTAAAGCTTTCACACTGTCTCCCACCCCTCCTACTTGATGCCCTTAGTCTCTCTGGTTTTGCTGCTGGGCCTATCTCCTGGTGCACCAGTTTTCTGTCTGACCGCTCTGGCGTGTAAAATTAATGGGACCTACTCAGACATCTGTCCCATCTTTTCTGGGTTCCCCAGGGCTCCATTCTGGGCCCTTACTATTCTCCCTTTACCTTAACACCCTTCCACGCTCTTGCTCGGAACATTCTATTGTACGCTGATGATGCAGTCATCTTTGCCTCAAGTCGTAACCCTATTGCCCTCCAGGACTCGCTGCAGAAGTCCTTCGCTGAAGCCGAGGCTGGTTCAAGGAACATAGATTGGTGATGAATCTTAAAAAACAAAACCATGTTCTTCACTCATCCTCAAAACAAGTCCTGCAACTTCAAACTCCTCATTCACTCTGGGTTCTCTTTTCCACTCGAACAAGTTTGCTCTATAAATACCTAGGGATCCATTTTGACCCCTCCTCTCCTTCCATGGACACACTCGCTCCCTAGCCACTGCCACTAATATCCGACTGGATCTTACATCTGTATAAACACTGCCTCCCCGGAGGCTCTTCATCTCAGAGTCACCTCCTCTATCCTGTCCCTAGTGGACTATGGACTGCCGGGTATGGTGCTGCTGATCAGGACGCACTCCATAAAATTCGCTCTACTCTGAATAAGGTCTGCAGGTTAATTACTGGGGCACCTAGGCTGACACACACCTGTCTACTGTGCGCTGGAAGCACTGGTACTTGATCTTGTGGCGCCTCAAATATCTGACCTGTACCCTTACAAAAGACTCCGCCTTTGGGCTATCCCCGCCAGGATTGACTCACCACCATACGCCGCTTCTGTCCCACTAGTTCATACTGACCTCTGGGAAACCTCTCTTGTTATCCCTAGAGCTAGGACCTCTCACGGCCAAGAGCCTTCAGCTTTAGGGCCCCTCCTGGTTCAACACACTGCCCCCCTCCATCTCCGAAGCTCCAACTATATCGTGCTTCAAAACTTCCTTACGTAATCACCTTATTAACACCGGAAGCTGTAATTGCCACTAGTCAAAGCCATACTCTGTACTTATGACAAAGCTTATTACTAAGCTGCTAAGGACAACATAACTCTGGTATTGTTTGCATCAATCCTACCTGTACCAGCTTGTTTGTATCTATGTCTTAAGTTACTGTTATACTGTGTATTTTTGTTTGTCTTACTGTGACAAGGTACCTTTGTAAATGAGCCTATGGCTCAAAGGTTTTCCAAACTGCTGTTTAAATAAATAAATAAATACTCCCGTCACGCCAGTTCTGGGTCCTCCCGTGGGGGGCTGGCTCCGCCACTTTCTTTCCGCCTGGTCCGGTATCACTTCAGACAGGTGGGTCCTGGAAGTGGTCGGTCGGGGACTGCCTCTAGAGTTCGAGCAGTACCCTCCTTACCAAGCCCGTGCCCCACGGGAGGAAAGGATCTCAGTTGGCACTCAGTCAGCCCTTTGGGACGACATTGCTCAGCTCCTCCACAAGGAGGCGGTAGCTCCAGTGCCGGATCCTCCTACAGACCCAGGCTTCGTGTCCAAGCCGACAGGGGGTTTGCGCCCATCCTAGATCTCCACGACCTGAATCAATATCTCAGGTCTGCACCTCCAGCATGGTAACTCTGAGCCAGATCATACCACCTCTGGAGCGAAACATGTAGTTCTGTTCACTGGATCTACAGGATGCATTCTTTCACATCGCAATCTGTCCATCCCAATAGTGGTTCCTCCGTTTCAGTGTCAAGGGGACCCTGTACGAGTTCTGAGCCATGCCATTCGGTCTGTCATCGGCCCTGAGGGTCTTCATCAAGTGCATCGCAGAGGTGGCAGCCCATCTCCGGCGTTCGCAAGGGGTTCGCATATACCCCTACCTCGACGATTGGCTCCTGGCATTTTCCTCCCTGCAGGAGGTGGAGAGGTCCCGGGACCTGGCCCTCCGAACCTGTTCCCAGTTAGGCCTCCTGATCAATGAGGCCAAGTTGGAACTCGTGCTCTCTCAGGCGATGGGCTTTATTGGGGCAGAGCTCGACTCTCGTCAAGCCAGAGCTCGGCTTCTGGCGGACAGGGTGGAGGTTCTTTCCTCCTTTGCCCAATCATTTCTGGTTGGGCACTTGCGTCCTGCCTGGGACTTCTGGGTGAGTGGGAGGAGCCAGCTTGAAGACTTCTGGCAAGATTTAAAGGGGAAAGGGACATGCCAGAGAGTGTGGATGAACAACATATACCACTCCTAGAACTACTGTTACAGGTGAGTAACCTGTTTTTCTGGAAGTTTGGGACTGAATTGAGACCATTAAGGTACATAAAGGGCATTAATAAAGTGAGTAATGAGAGCCTGTTTAGTCTCTGTGGCAGTAAAACTACAAGGGGACATTGCCTTAAGCTGGAGGTTCAGGAGAGAGGGGTTAGGTGGCATGTTTTCATGGAGAGGGTGGTTGCAAAGTGGAACAAGTTCCCTGAGGAAGTGGTCTGACTGGAGACAGTGTAGGGTTTCAAAAGCAAAATCCAAGCCAATTTAACTTTACTTTTACTATTATCTAATGTATGGCACTCTGGTATTTTGAGAGATCACTCTCTTAAAAAGAGTTGCTGACGCCTCTGGAAAAATAATGGAAAACATAATATTAAGACGCAAGTCGACTTGTATTTCTTTTTTTTTCATATACTTTATTTTGTTTTGCCCACTTGGGCTATATTAAGCATACAGTACACATCTCTTAACAATCAACTTCTTCAGTACAGTTTTGTATACATTTTACAACTATAAGTAGAAAACAAAGCCTACCATATACCAGTTAATTTTTCCAAAAACAAGCAACAACTTTAAGGTTAACTATAAGGTTAAAGTATTAGATAGCAAATATGCAGTAGGTTTAACCCCCCGGAGAGAACCACATAGACATCAGTGCAAATAAAAATTGATACAAATACACAAGTAGAAGCAGGGGGTGAAACAGGGCCAATTGTCTATAAATTAAGTCCTGAGGGATGGACGGAGCACCCAGACCCCTAGGGCCTTCAGATATGTCATCCTTCCCTCAAAAGTTTATTTATATATCACTTAACCCATGTTATTCTCATACAAGAGCCGTGTAGTCCATCTGTTTTGGTAAAGGTGGGTCTGTTGGCGGAGACCAAAGGTGACCTTTTCCATCAGATGTATGGTACTCACTACTTGTCTCCAATCTCCTGTCGAGGGTGGAGATACCTGACCCCATTTTTCAGTAATGGCTTTGATGGCAGCAATAACCAATGTCTGCCACAGGTATACTGCTTCTTTCCCTCTGATTTCTCTGGGGAGTATCCCTAAAATGAGATGCTCCAGGCCTAGCAGGCTATGTATTTGAAAAACAACTTCTAGGTGCTGTTTAATATCTTACCAGAATCCTACAATCCCGGGAGAATTCCAGAAGACGTGTGTCTGGGAAGTGTAGCCCTCCCTGCAACTCCTCCAACAGGCTGCTCCTACCCTTGGCGCATAGTGTACCACCTGTGCCAGAACCCTAAAAAATCTGGCCATCAGCTTCCAGCCAAACTGCCACCAGATGGACACTTCTGATGTGCTCCATGTACCTTTCCATACTTCAGTCAATTGTTTCTCTGTAATGGGTATTCCTTACTCCCATTCCCATTTAGTTTTAAGGTATGTCATGGAGAGGCCTAGCTGTGTTGTATAACCTTTATATAGGAAGGAGATTGCACCTCTCGTCTCACAAGAAGACCAGATTCCCCGGAATTGGAGCCCCCTTTCTTCCTGTGCCCCTCTATCCAACTTTCTTATTTGACTATATAAATAATCCCTGATCTGATAATATTGCAGGGTATCTGCAGACTTCAAACCAAATCTCTGCTGGGCTGCCTCGAAGGACAAAACTGTTCCCCCATTTAATATTTGATATGGCGAGTGAAATCCCCTCTGTGCCCATCTCTTATACCAGGGATCCAGTAAAGCTGGGATCGTAGGTCCACCATCGGAACTGCCATAATGTTTCCTTAGTTGGTCCCCTAGCTGTGCCTCTTCTCCATCCTTCCAGGACTGCCATCGGCCCTGAATTTCCAACTATTCTTTTCTGGTCACACTCGCTAAAAAGTAAAGCTTGCAGGGGTGGGTCGCTCTGTTTCCACAAGTCATTTTTTTTTCCAATATGAGTCAAATCCAGGGCAGCCCCAAAGCAAGGCAACCCTTATCTGGGCCACAGCCCAGTAAACCTGTAAGTGGGGAACGGCTAGCCCACCCTCAGTTTTAGATGCAAAGAGAAGGGATCGACATACTCTGGGTCTTTCTCCCAAAGAAAACCAAAAAACATATTCTGCCACGTTTCTAACTCCTTTTGAGGTACTATGCACGGGACACACTGAAATAGGTACAGCAGTTTCGGCAGGGCGTTCATCTTCAAAGCTTGTGTTTTGGCATAAATAAAAAGTGGCAATAGGGCCCACTTCCTAAGATCCACCTTCAGTTGCTCAACCAGAGGTGGGTAATTAAGTTTCTATAATTGACCCGTGTCCCTCCCCAGGGCAATCCCAAGACAGCTCATATGTTCCATCCCCCATCTCATTGGAAAGCTATGTTTAATCTCTGGGCTTGAGACATAGTGCCGGCACAGAACCTCTGTTTTACTTTTATTTAATTTATACTCTGAAAGATGCGAGTATGCCTCGAGTTGTTGAAACACGGCTAGCAGGGAAGTCCCCGGCTCGGATATACAGTATACTAGAGGACGCATCAGCATACAGCGCTAATTTGTGTTCATAATCACCTAACCTAGTCCCCTTGATCGCTGCATTCTCTCTGATGGGCTGGGCCAACGGCTCAATATAAAGAGCAAACAGCAGAGGGGGATAGGGGGCACCTCTGCCTCGTTCCCCTACAAGTCGGCTTGTATTTTACATATCTTCTAAGATTTCATCTCGAACATACGAAATTTGCCAGGAGATAAAGACCTAGGGGTCAAGTCTGCTCAAATGTGCAGCTAGCACCCCTTATTCTGCAGCTGCCCCTCCCTTCCACCCTTCCCCTTCATTAAACCTCCCCCTTGTCCTGTCCCATCCCCTTTTGAAGCAGTCCACTGTTCTACTGGATACCACTTCTGCAGGTAACGCATTCCACCCAGCCACCACCTTCTCTGTAAAAAAAAAAAGTGTCTCCTCGTCTCCTTCCTGAACCATCCTCCTTCCAGTCTCATATCATGGCCCCTGGTGTCCCTCCCTTCCCTTACTTTGAACAGCCCCTCTGTACCTGTCTTGTTTATTCCTTTCATGTACTTACAGGTTTCAGTCATGTCCCCCTGTCCCTCCTCTCCTCCAGCGAGTACATGTTCAACTCCCTCAGCCTCCTTTCGTATGAAAAGTCCCCCAGCCCCTTGATCATCTTTGTCGCCCTGCGCTGCACCCCCTCTTCAGATACGGGTGCCAGTACTACACGCAGTACTCCAGGTGCGGTCTAACTAATGACCTATACAGTGGCAGAATCACCTCCTCCCTCCTCAAAGATATACCCTTTGCAATGCAGCCCAGCATTTTTTTGGTCTTTGCAGCTGCCTTCCTACATTGTGCCGAGTTGTTCATTGACCCTGTAATGAGCACCCCCAGATCCTTCTCCTCCTCCTCTGTGTGGGCTAGCTGCACTCCCCCCAACTGGTAACTCCTCCTTGGGTTCTTTATCCCAAAATGCAGCACCTTGCACTTTTTGGCATTAAACCCCAGTTGCCAGGTGTCTGACCAGGTTTCAAGCTTTGCCAGATCATCCTGCAACCCCTGCCATCCCACTAGGTCATTCACCACTGCTCCTACCTTGGTATCATCAGCAAACAGACTGATCTTGCTCTTGATATCCAATGATATGTCTGCAATGAATATCCCAAACACTGGTCCCAACACCGAGCCCTGTGGGACACCGCTTGTCACTACCCTTGGGTGTGTGACTTCTCTACCCACCACCCTCTGTTGCCTTCCCTGAAGTCAGTTCCCTACCCTTCTCACCAGCTTTGCACCCGCCCCTGTGCCTACTAACTTACTTCCCAGCCTTCCATGCAGCACCGAGTCGAATGCCTTACTGAAGTCCAGATACAGGACATCCACTGCATGGCCCCTGTCCAGCTACCCAGTCATAGAACTCCATCAGGTTGATTTGGCAGGATCTGCCCCATATGAAGCCATGCTGTCTGCTGTCCTGTAGTCCTTTGGCCTCTAGGAGGGCCACCAGCCTCTCCTTCAGGATAGTCTCCATTAGCTTACCCACGATGGATGTGAGGCTCACTGGTCTGTAGTTTTCCGGTTCATCCTTGGGCCACTCTTGTGGAGGGGCACCACATGAGCCATCCTCCAGTCCTGAGGTACACACCCAATGTAGTAAGACATTGAATAGGTCTGCTAAGGGCCCTGCAAGGACCTCTGCCAGCTCCTTCAGTACCCTGGGGTGGATGCCATCTGGGCCTGGCGCCTTTTCCACCCTCAGTGCCTTCAAACCCTCCCAAACTCTGCCCTCCATGATTTCGCCATCTGTCACCCCTCCCCCGCTTCTGCCATTTCTCCCCCAATTTGTTACTAAAGAAATATGCACGAAAACATTATCTTTGTCACTTGAGTTCATTGGCCCTTACAGCTTTAATCTGACTTGAAGTTGTAATCCTCTGTTGTGATGTCAGTTTGTTGTCACGGGAATGACTGTGATATCATAAGTAGTGTATTTTGACATCAGGGTCCAAATATTCAAAACTTAGCCCTGGTGCTAAGGGGTGTTTGCCTGTGCCAACCATGTCTTGTGCCTGATTTTTGAGTGGGGTCTATATTCTTATGCCCCCACAGTGTGGGCAAAACCCATTAGTGCCCGAGCACTGTTACTGCTGCACCCATGCAAATGAGGGGGTCCTCCTTTGCACACAAGTGCAACAGGAAGTTGAGAGGTGTGCACAAGCAATAATAATAATAATTTTATTTTTAAAGCGCCTTTCAAAAATATCAAGGCGCTTTACATCAAACACAATCTGTAATTCAAAACATATAAAAATACATTAAAACATCACTTAGTTAAAACAAGCCATGCGATCATCCATACAATAGCAGATATTTATAAATAGTTTCCATTAATCATCCAGATAAGCCAAATCCCATAAGTAGGTCTTTAAATCTTTCTTAAATACCTCCACGGAGGTGCACTCCCTTAACCAGCGTGGTAGAGAATTCCAAAGAGTGGGTGCGGCATAAGAGAATGCTCTACTACCAGAGGATTTTAAATTCACTCTTGGAATCTCTAACAGCCTCTCATCGGCTGGGGCAGTAAGGCACCAGAAGTTCTTTCAGATAGGTCGGACCCTGATTATGAAGGGCTTTGAAAGTCAATAAAATTACTTTAAAGGTGATCTGCCACTGTATAGGAAGCCAGTGCAGTTCGCACAGCACCGGGGTAATATAACTGGATCTCCTTGTCCCAGTCAGCACCCGGGCTGCAGCATTTTGCACCAGCTGAAGGCGACGGAGTTCAACCCCAGAAAGCCCAAAGTGAAGGCCGTTGCAGTAGTCCAAGCGCGAGGACACAAAAGCGTGGACCAGCGTTGGAAGGGAGTCAGACGGAACAAGGTGACGCACCCTGGCAATATTCCTAAGATGGTAAAAGGAAGTCCTGACAACGACCGACACTTGAGATTGAAGGTTCAGCCTATCGTCCAGGACAATTCCAAGGTTGCGCACCTGTTCAGAGGTCAGAAGTGACACGCCGCCAAGAAAAATTCCAGAGGGCGTGCCACCATGTGACCTCGCTATCTGACCACCCAGGTCCACCACTAACACCTCAGTCTTCTCTGAGTTCAACTTTAACCAACTAGAATCCATCCACCCTTGGATTTCTTCCAGACAGTTGTTAAACACAGAGAGTGCTCCATCCTGGTCAGGTGCAAAAAACAAGTATAGCTGGGTATCATCTGTATAGCAGTGAAACCTCAGCCCATACTGTCTTATAATGTCTCCGAGGGGCAGCATATACACTGCGAATAACATGGGTGACAGCACTGAACCCTGAGGCACCCCACACAACAAAGGAGTTGACAATAATTGCCACCCGAACAGGCCCAAGGTACTGCTTTTGCATATCTTGACTTAACTGGGCACAAGGCAGTGGTGGTGGGCAAAGGTACTGCAGCTGGCGGCCTCCATCCCAGTGACCCCAGCCCGATGTGGCTATGCATGCCTGGTGCCTAATGTCACCCCACCCTCCAATCCGCATAATAGAATAATTATTCCTTGGTGTCTAGTGACATATCCCACCCTCCAATCCCTGTCCCTGTAATAGAATTGTTATTCTCTGGTGACTAGTGGCACCCCCCCACCCTCCAGTCCCTGTCCCTGTAATAGAATTGTTCCCCGGTGTCTAGTGACACCCTGCCCTCAGTCCCCATCCATGGAATAGTTATTCCTGGTGTCTGTGGCACCCCACGACCACCTATCCTAGCTGAGGCCATAGTCCTTGGTGTCTTATCAGCCCTCCCTTGCAGAAAACCACCTGCCACCCCTTTACCTCTGTAGCCTTTGGTGCTGTGTGAATCTGATTCGACTGGCACAGCTCTGCCCTCACCACCTCGGCAGGCTGCCTTATGGAATGACAGGGAGCATTCCTACTGTCTACAGTGCTCCTTTTACTGTAGACAGTATGCGCAGTCCTTGTCATTCCATACGGCAACCAGCCAAGGTGGTGAGAGGAGGGCTGGGGCAGTCACCGTATCAGATCCATGTGGCACCAGCGGCAACAGAGGTAAGAGGGGGTGGGTGACAGACACCTGGGACTATGGGCTCTCAGCCAGGATTGGTGCTCGGGGCTGGGGGTGCTACTAGACACCAGGAATAATTATTCTACTATGGGATGATATTGAGGGTGGAGGTGCGCTAGACACCAGGAAATAACCATTGTATTATGGGGATGGGTATCGGGAGGGTGGGCGTGCTAGTAGACACCAGGGAATAACTAATCTGCTATGGAGACAGGGATCGGAGGGTGGGGAGGGGGTGCTACTGGACACCAGGGAATAATTATAGTATTACAGGGATTGGAGGGTGGGGGCTGCTACTGGACACCAGGGAATAACTATTCTGTTTCGGGGATTGTAGGGTGTGTGTGCGCCCCTTGACACCAGGGAGGTCATGTAACTTGCAGGGACAGGTGTTTGGGGAGGACACTTACCACCCTGCCTGACATTGCGGACAGCCTCTGTAGGGGTGTACTCTTCTGCTGCTTCCCATGCAAATTAGCCCATAATGGGCTGCATATGGCCTTAACACAGTGCATGCCCAATGGGCTCATTTGCTAGTTGTTGGCTAAATCTTGCACTGGGGGGCTCCTGACACTATAGGGTCTGGGGTGCTGTTCTTGTCAGTCTCTGTGGGCTGCATACAGCCCAGATCTCTCTTAAGGCAGCACAACTCAGTGTCACACTACGCCGATGCACTGTCCAACTTAATATAGCATCCTCCAGGTCATTGGCATGGGCAAGTGCAGAGCAAACCTTTATGCTCTGCAGTTTCCCAAGTTCCAGTATTGGGCTTCAGGTGAGGAATAGCACTAGCAGCTGATTAACTCTCAAGGAATAAAGGTCCCATTCTCACACATATGATCTTAATAAACATAAGCTTGAAGTGTTTCCAAATATCTTTTTTACATTTCTCTTGGAGGTTTGGGCAGCTCTTTAAGTAAATGATGTCTTTAAGACCGTCTTTATAAATTCCATATTAATTAAAATGTAATTCGTAAGAGATTGTTCAGAGTTACAAGACAGTTATGCCAGTACCCTTTTGCACTGCTACAGAGTCCTGCAAAGAAGCCATCCACAACATAGAGGATAATGGATGGGAAACCGACAGTGACCACGTTGTAATCACATTGAGTGGTTTCTGTGACGACTAGGTAAACCTCGAGAGCGCAGTTGGAGAGGTTTATAGTTGTCATTGAAACCGTGAGATGCGATTTCAATGCAGTTATTGTCAGTTTCCCATCCATTAGCTTTTATAGTATATGGGGCTAAAAACACTGTAAAAGCTAATGGAGGAACCACCACGGCCGCTGATCAGAAGCCCCATGATAGGGGCAGAACAATCTTTTTTTTTTTTTCCATTGCTCCAGGCTCCCTCAATCGTAGCGCTCACTGTCATGGCCGTTAATCTGAGCATGTGCACTAAGGATCGCGTTGTTATGGTATCGATGTGACATAGTCAAGAGGGATTAACATCCTCTTGTTGTCATATTGATACCATAGCAACCTGGTAAGCTGTCTGAATTCAGACAGTAATAAGGGCTCCCCATACATTTTATCAAGGTACTGTGACCTGGAAACCTTACGAAACTTAAATTCTTACAGCTGTACGTAGCGTGAGTTATCGCATATTGTTTTTTTTTTTTGTTTTTTTTTTTTAAACCTTAACGTTTTGTCCCATTCCACTCTCTCTGTCCTCTAGACCTGAGTGCCTCACTTTTGCATGTTTCTAGCTGATCTTGGTGAGGGATTGACACGAAAACACTGATTTAATCTTGAATGATCATGTCACCACTGCAGTCAGTTGGCAGGCTTCCCATTTCATATAACTGGTCCAGTAGCATTCCTCCTCGACAATATTGCTTTAAGCAACAGATAGGTTTTAACCTCTTGTCTCTGAAATGTGAGGCACTGGCACCCAGAATATGGGAAAATGAGGTACATAGACCCTTGTAATGTGGGCCGTATAATCAAACACTGGGACAGACGCTCAGAACCCTGTGGAAGTTGCTTTTATTTGTGTAAAGTTTAATTTTGATTTGGCATCATAAAATATTGTGGATTTTTACTTTAAAATCTGACTTTACAGAACGTTTTCTGCAGGCACTACATTTTTCATGTTGGACAGATGTTGAGCATAGCAATTCTCAGAGGTAAAATGATCGATGTCCCTCTTAATGTGGGACAGTTGAGAGGGATAAAGCAGCAATGATCAGTTATGTCTTTGATGTTTAGTTATGGTGTTTTTCGTTGATCCTTAACCTACTATTGCATGTGTGAGAGCTGGAATGGACAACTAAATAAAAGAAACTGCTTTGATGCATTTCAGGCCTTCATGCTACTTTGCGACCTCTTGATGATCTTCAGTCATCAGTTATCGACTGGGGGTAGGGATGCTCTCCAGCCCCTGGTGTTTAACCCTGACTCTAGTCTACAGTCTGAGCTCCTCAATTTTGTAATGGACCATGTCTTCATAGATCAGGATGAGGAGAACCAGAGTATGGGTATGTATGACTATCTGAGACAAGAGAGGGAATTTTTGTTGTTGGAGGGAGTTCAGGATGATTTTTGCTTTTTGTTAAAAACACATGACCTGTTAGAAGCCTGTTGTAGAACTAAGTATGCGTACAACAGTCTAGCTTTGTCCTTGATTAAATGAATATAAATATATGGATTAGTCATTTTTTTCCATTTAGGAACCGTAACTCCCTTGCCATCATTGACATATACACGTTATATTCTCATTCTGACCTCATAGTGGATATGTAACAAGCTTGTTACTGCTGCACACTGTGGTTTCCATAGTGATTAACATTCAGCAGTTTCGGTACCACTAATTATACTGTTTGTTTCATCTTATTGAAGTCCGTTAAAATTGCATATGTGGAAGAAATTCCATCGGACTTGCTGTAATTTATTTTTGTGTTGGTTCCAACATTGTCATTGGGCATTTGTTTACTGCTGTTTAAA
Source organism: Neoceratodus forsteri (assembly GCA_016271365.2). NCBI lineage: Eukaryota > Metazoa > Chordata > Ceratodontiformes > Ceratodontidae > Neoceratodus > Neoceratodus forsteri. The sequence continues at coordinate 573,708,217 of CM028137.1, forward strand.
TTTATTTTAATGTTTTTCTCTTTCTGATTGCTGCCACCACGTTTTGATGCAATTTGTTGCATTTTTTCCCAGCATTACTTCATTTTTGAAAGGTTTTGGAGAATATTTCTTATTCACAAAGCTGCTCAAAAATGTGGATGCTATTTCACAGAATTAATGCAGGCATGTAAAAATTGATGCAAGTATGCAGATATAGACGAAGTTGTCCGAGAAAGCCTCTTAAGCAGACCTCCGTTTGATAGTTTTCTTGCAGTAGAGTAAGAACATAAAGCCCATGGCATTCCACAGGTCCTTTTCCATTTAAGAAATGTAAACCATGTTGTAAGGCGTTAAGACAGTTTCAGTATGGTCCCTGTGGCGCTGAGGGTTGAGGCCTCTTTACGCCACACTTTGTGCAATGCCGGCAACTCGTGTTTGGGAACGAACACGGGCCACTGGGGGTTGGCAGGGGAGGGAGAGGATCGAGCGTCCAGAGGGCAACTCTCCTCTCCCGGGGAGGGAGGACTGGCGCTCCCGCTGAACAACTGCCCCCAGGTGGAGGCCTGGTGGCAGTGCGGGACTGTGGGCACCTTGGAAGGGAGGCTGCTGCAGGACGTCCGCAGACGCGCACGCACCTCCACATATGCACATCCTGCGTGTGCACCTCAGCAATGGGGAAGGGGAAAAAATAGAGGATAAAACACCCCCAGCTGCGGATGACAGCCGACCTCTCGCAGGCTCCGCACCCGGCGGGCTCTGGGTAAATCCCAGTGAGACCGGGGTGACTCGGCTGGGGGAGGTGGTTAGAAGGGGGCAGCTGGGGGCAGAGAAGGAGATAAACACACACACATATATAAGGCACTCTCAATATGGTATGATCTGTTTATGTACTAACAAGACCATTGCAAATTTTTCAGCACCTAGTTCCAAAACTACTGGTGGCCCAGGTAATGGTGCATCTGCTTTCATGTTTAGCAGTGGCAATAGAGAGAGAGAGAGTTACACAGGTCCCCCTCTTTATCTTAGTCAGCTCTTCTACAAAGACTGTCAAATGACTAGCAGACAGAAGAGTGTACTTTCTTACACTTGATTCACAGTATACCCCTCCCTCTGTGGGTTCGGGGCAGGGACATCCAGATGTATTATACGAAACCAGCACTTGGATACCATAGAATTGATAATGCAGGGCTGGAACTCAGAGCTTAATGAACAATATAAACCCAAAGACTGGCTACAGTTCGCACCTCCAGCTTATTGGTTAACCTCAGTCATTTGTTGGCGTGAATTTTCGTGGAAATGTTGATCTTCCTGGACTAAAAGTCTCCATCACTCATTCACACTAATGGGACTACACCAGAGGAGCTAGGACCCTGCGGGAGTCAAAAATCTTGAGGAGGGCCGACACTGGGATAGGGCTGCACATGTGCCGTGAGACTAGCTCATGCTGTATAGGCTGTCTCGGCGTCAACCCTCCAACCGCCTCATTTCCTTTTCTGCCACCGAGTGCGCTTCGACAACAACAACGCTCGCTCACCAAGAGTCAAGTCCTCATCTATACGACAGCAGCTATAGCCGTTCAGTATTCATTTAACTTACCATTTTTAGTGTTCTTTTCTTATTTAACAAAAAAAAAAAAAACATGATGAAGAAATTCTCAGCCTGCCATCAACGGAGTCTACCTTAGATGGTAGCAGTGAAGGTAGGGAGACTTCGTTTGAAAGCTGTGAAGGCAGTGGGGCTGTGTCCGGTCAGCCACCCTTTGCAGAGGAGGGGGTCCGACCACAGGCAGTCGGTGGGGGACAGTCCACCTGAAGCACAAATGTAGCGGTTCTGGGACCCGGCTCCGCTTGACCTCGAGCTGTTCTTCCTCATGTCGGTGGAAGAAGAATCGCTACCGCTCGAGGTCACCCTCTGGTACGTCTCCATGGGGATTGTAGCTGATGGAGAGCAGTAGGCCTGACCCAACTCCAGTGGGTTGCTCTTAACGGCCACGATCTTCGACACCGGATCCCGTCTCTGTCCTCAGTGGGGTTCCAGTGAGCAGTTTCATCTCTGGGCTGCTCTTTTAGAGCAGAAAGTGCAGCGTCTGCCCAGTTGTCCTGGCCAGTGAACCCAGTTCCAGGGCCTTCGGGCCTTGAACCGCTGGGCCAGGTCGGTTAGGGCTAGAATGTGTAGTGGTGCTCTTTCAGTGCCAGCGCCATTGACGCTGACTCTTGTGCTCTTCTTCTTTCTTCACGGTAGGCCGTACGGGTATCACATTCTTTCTCTCTTTCTTCAGGTCTAGGTACAGCAGCGGTTGGTGCCGGCCAGGTCTTGCCCCATATGTGGTGCTGGCGCCATGGGAGGTGCCGAATCTTGCGCCGTGGATGTTGCTGAACTCTTTGCCAATCCAGGTGGTGGCGTCTCCTGTGTTCCTGGTCTAGACCTGCCTTTTGGAGGTTATTCTGGGGTAGAAGTGGATCTGGATGAGTCTCTCCCTCTTCTGCTTTGTCGAAGATGCAGCAGATGACTAATTTTATGAGTTGCAATGCAAGCCCTCTGTATCAATGTGATTGAAAGCTCTTCTTTCCAGTTCTTTTTCCTCCAGGATATGGGGCTCCACCATAACACTTCAGTCTTCATCTGTGAACCACAGCAGACATCTACGTCTTGAGTTCCTACATTCCTCAGTATGAGTACACCCTGTGGAACACACTCAATGCAATGGTCGAGAGCCTCCTGAAATCTAACTGTCCATTGCTAGGGGCATATATAGCCCAATAATCAGCTGAAAGCTTTTATGGACACCTACGTCTCTACCTCTAGGGCAGCTGCCGCTGGCAGCAGGTGGTTATCTCCTTGACGGTGCTAATCTGTTCAGCCCTCAGGTTGATCTCTAGAGGCCACTTAGAACAGTAGGGTTGCCATTTAAACAAGACGACATCCTCGTAACAGGCAGTCTTTCAAGGTAGAGGCCTAGGTGCATTTTTCAGGAATCAACCCCTCAGCCACAAAGAGAACGCAGTAGAGGGCACAGGGCCTGAAAGCGCCCTATTCCAACCTCTGTGGATCCAGCCCAGGTCCCACCCCAGCTGTCTGAGGGGGAATGCCTCTCGTCGGTAGGAGGGGCTTCTAATTTGGTTTTACAACCAGTGAAAGTCCATTACAGCGGACCTATAGGTCCTCAGGATTGTCCAAGAGGGATACTCTCCCAATTTCTCAGGTTTTCCCAGACCTTCCACCCAGATGGCAGCCCAGTCTGTCTGCCTCTCAGTCACACTCTCTCTGCTTCTGAGATATGGGGCCTCTGTGGGAACTGGGCAGTAAAAGTTATTCCACAGTGGAACAGAGCACAGGTTCTTATTCCATTGCTTCTGGTTCCAAGTTAACAGGCGGCATGCGCCCATTTGTCAGCCTTGGAAGGTTAATAAACAAGTACCTGTTCAGGGAAGAGTTCACTAAAATCTTGGTGTTCATGTCTTTACTACCTGGACATGTGGCTTCCAACCAGTCCATCCAGGCAAGAGACACAGGAAGCAGTCGCCACAGCTTCTTAGTTCTGTCCAGGAGGTTCTCTGAATTGGGGAAGGTGCCAGTTTCATCTTCCCAACAGCTCCTCTTCTTAGGAGCCCTCCTGGATACCTTCAGGACGTCATTTTCATTCCAGAGGACGGGAGAAATGACATCTTCAGATGGCTCGTTCCATCACGGAAAACAACTCTATTCGAGCCCTTTTTTGGGTGATCGTATGCTGGGACTCGGAGCATCCTCCGCAGCAAACGGTGGATCTTATCTGTGTCAATCTTCACCATTCATCACAGATGGGTACTGGATCAGGACCCCGCAGGAGCTTTTTTATTATTTATTTTTCCAAAAAGGGTAGGCGGAGCCGACACACCATCAGCGCCGCTCTCGAGGCCGACGTACTGCGTGGCGCTCGAGGGTTGGCCATTAGGCTGTGTTGACTCCGACTGCCTACCAGTTCTTCGTCTCCCGCCATCGAGGTCACCTCGTGGGAAGCTTCTCTTCAGATTTTAGACCTTCAGCCTTTTCGAAATCGACGTTTCAGTCCGTCGGTCGCCTGCCGGTTCTGTGTTCTGCCTCCACTCGACGTCACCCGGTAAGATCTTTCCTTTTTATTTGAATTCTGCGACGTCGAGTCTGTTTTGGTGTTTTTTTTTCTCCGTAGGTCATGTCTCGGTCGGAGGACAAAAAGTCTTCGAAGACGGGTCGGCCCCCCATGCGTCTGTGCCTGTGCGGCAGAAAGTTTTCGGTCACCGACCAGCACGACCAGTGTCTTGCGTGTCTTGGCCCACTTCATGACATGGACTGCATGCGGCCTGCTTCTCCATGGACGCGGGTCCTCGAACAGTGCACGTTGAAAGTGGGGCGAGCTCCGCCGACTTTCGGTAGGTTACTTTTCGTCGGGCCGACCCGCCTCTCGGCCCTTCCTTCGGGTTCCCTCACTGTTCTATATGGACCGAGGAGGAGGAGGGAGCCTCGCTACCAGCCTGGCCATCGCCGAGGCTTCCCCGCTGGCGCAGGAGGCCCGCCCGCTTCCTCCGGGGGCGGGCAGAAGGTGCCGCCACGGCAATCGCCTGGGGGTGAAGGCTCTCTGCGGCGCTCCCACGGCTTGAAGGCCTGGGTCGCGTTGTCTCGGCGCCGTCGGGTCGGCGCCGCTTGAGGCGCCGGGCCCTGTCGGTGCCATCGCCTGCGCCCATCGCTTAGCGCCGTAGGCCCTGTCGACGCCGTTCGCTGCACCGACGCCGCTCGCTGTGCCGTGGGAGAGGATCCGGCGTCCTCCTTTGCCATGTCTCGCCGTGGTGCCGATGGGCCAGTCGGTGCCATGTTCGGCGCCGGGTCTACCTTCAGGGCAGTCGTCGGTGCCGCTTCGGTCCTCGATGCCGCTTGCGGCGCCGTGGGGCCGAGCGGTCTCGTCGGCACCAAGGTGGCTGCTGTCGGCGCCGTCCCTGGTACCGCCCCCGGTGCTGGTGGACTTGACGGTGCTGCGTCTGGCCCTGGCTCTGGACCTTTGGCTCGAGCTGCCCCGGTGCCTCCATCAGGTCCCGCTCGCGGGGTTGCAGAGGGCACGGGTGCCATCTCTGTCACAACTCTGGCTGCTGGGCCCGCTGGCAAGGTTGGTTCTGCCCGCCCTCCTACTGTTTGGCTCAGAGCTTCGGACTCCACCTCGTCTGAGTCGAGCTCCAGGTCAGACGAGGAGGGCACCCCTGTGGTCTCTTCGACGAGCCTGAGCCAGCCCCCTACTGAGGAGATTCAGGTGGCCCCCGAGACTAGGGTCAGTGGTGCTGACCAGCAGGCAGTGGTGCGATCCACCATTGCTCTACAACCTGGTCTTGGGGGTTTCATCGACCCCTCGGTGGTGGTACCCCCTCCAGTGGTGTGTCTTGATTGCCCAACTTTGGGGCCAATCGAAAAGCCTACAGGAGGGGAGTGTACTGTTCCCTGGGTCTCCCCTTCGGAGGCTGCCCAGAGATGCCAGCTACCTAGGTTGGCCCTCTCGAGGAGGAGGACTCTCTCGGACTCTGAGGGGTCGAGGGGTGTGGGGTTGGCGCGTCGGCCTTTTCTGGGGTCCACTCCAGGCCCTGGACGAAGCCAAAGTGCGGATTTCCACCCTTCCCCCTCGGGTTCCTTGAGGGAGTCCCATTCTTTTGAGGCAGGGGACCGTCCTTCTGGACTTTTACGGCCCCGGTCGCCTCACTGGGGGGATCCTTCTGGGCGCAGCCAAGGCAGTACCAACGTGGTTGTACAGCTGTCGGCTGTGGAGTCTTCCGGGGCACCCTCCTCAGGTGCTCATGGTCCGCTTCCTAGCCCTGGCGGAGGTCAGCCGACTTCTTTTCTTGGCTCTGCCCCTATCCCTCTGCCACATTCTCCTGCGCTCCCAGGCATTCTTGGTCCTAGCGGCCCTCTCATCTGGGAGCAGTTCAGAGCAGTGGCTGCCCGGTTCCCTGCCTATGTTAGGGCTATGGACAGCCAGGTTTTTCAACCCCCCCCCGTGCAGCCACCCTCGGGACATATGGTGACCTCCAGCTCCTCATCCCCCTCTTCTGGGAGAGAACTTTCTGTCCACATCTCTCCGGCTGCTGATCTCTCTGAGTATCAGCGCTTCCTCGTGAGGATGTTGGAGGACTTGCACCTTTCACCCTCTACTGTTAGCAATCCTGAGCATGCGGCACACGCCTTTCTAGGCGATTTTGGCAAGGCCACCCTTGTGGTGCCACCCTGGCCTGCTCCCTTTTGGGAGGCGTCCTTGCGTTTCTGGCAGAGGCCCTTCTCCGGAGTTCCTGCCCCTAGACCTCAGCCAGAGGTATTGTGCTCTCGAGTCTCCAGGTTCCATGCCTCATCCGCAGTCTGGCTTGACGATCTGGACACTCCTGATGGGCTTCGCGCCTCCACCGTAACGCGCCCCGGATCAAGACTCTCATGATTTTGATTTTGGGAGAGGAGGACCTTCTACTCGCACAGTTGCTCCTTTCATTTCTGCTCACCAGGCCCACTATACAGCCTACAACCGGTTCTTGTGGTCCAGACTAGGTCAGGTCCTAGCTTCTTTGCCTGACTCGGAGCAAACCAGACAAGCCATCGCACTCTCTGCACGTGGCTTGGAGCTAGCAAGGCACCAAGCAAGGGCATCTTATGACGCCAGCGAGGTAGCTACCAGGGTCGTAGGGACAGCGATCTGCACTAGGAGATCGGCGTGGCTACGTCTTTCCCGGTTGTCACCCTTGGCCCGGCATAGGGTGATTTGCTCTGCCCACCAGGGAACCTACCTTTTCTCCCGTGGAGCGAGATGGCGCTTGTCGGGGCAGCTTCCTTCCCCCTCCGGGGGGGACCCCGTCTCTCTCTCCCCAGGCCCTGAAGGTCCCCCCCCCTTAGTGTGTCACCCACTGAGGGCTAAGGAACTCTGTCCCTTAGGGTGTAGTGAAACAACCTCTCCGGGGAGCTTAGGTTCACTATCTGTGATGAATGGTGAAGATTGATACAGATAAGATATGAAAATTCACGCACTCACCGTAATTCTGATCTTTCTGTGTATCTTAACCATTCATCACAACCCCACCCACCATCCCCCTGGGGCCTCAGTCTCTGGGTCCCCCTCCCTCTCTGTGGCTCCTCCTCTCCTCTTTAGGAGCGGGTTGAAGTAGGGACACACAGTGGGGTATTCTCCTTTAAAGGGCTCGAGCGGCACTCCTTCTCTACTACATGTCTCCACCCCAATGGGGTGGGAGTTGGTGGTTGCCCTCCTCCTGCTCTCCTTCTGGTTTCCATCCAACTGTCTAAAGAAGAAAAACCTTTTTTCACCAAACATTGTTCCTGAGAGAGTACTAACTCTCTGTACCCTGTTCTTCTTCCAGAATAGCCGACTCTGCTTCTGGGGTATTTGCCAGTTATTCTGTGCCTTGAATTCTGGCAGAGAGCTTTGCTACTCCTTGCAGTTCCTATACAATCTGGTGACGGACAAGGGTCTCGGATACCTTGATACCTCTCACTCTCTCCTAAATTCTCTCCCCTCCCTATCCTCCCTTCTTCCGCTTCCAGAGATTGGGGCCCCTACCCAGTCCCCTTAGTCTCATCTCTTCTTTGCTGTTCTCTCAGTCGATTATGTCTCCTTTTTGTTCAGTTATCCTTTCCTTTTTCTGTCCCTTGGACTCTCTTGTCCCACCCTCCATCCCTTCCTCTTATCTCTCCGGCGACTCAGAAATGGTAGGCAGGCGGAGTTGACGCAGCGTAACGGCCAACCCTCAAGCACCACGCAGTACGTCAGCCTCGAGGGTGGCACCGATGGTGTGTCGGCTCCGCCTACCCATTTTGTAAAAAAAAAAGCTCCCCCGGGGTCCTGATCTCCGGCCAGTACCCATCTGTGATGAATGGTGAAGATACACAGAAAGATCAGAATTACGGTAGGTACGTAATTTTCATTTTCCGACCATGCATCCGCAATCCTCCATACAAAATGACAGCCTCAGACAAAATCTCTCGTGGGGGCTCACTGTCAAGACCTTCACACTCTGGTGTGGAGCCAGGAAGAACCTCACCTTGTGATAAATTTTTTTTAGAGATGAGAGTTGTCCTATAAGCAAAGTCCTGGAGGATGCCCCCTCCCACAAAGTGATCCCACTTTGGACGTATGACAAAGCTGTGATGTATTACATCAGCAAGCAACTTTGCTGGGTTCAAGAAGATGGGCAGCCTCTGACTCTGAGGTGTTGAGGGACTGTGGCGAAGCGCAGGTACCCCACTCCACTGCCCTGCAGGGAATAGAGAGGAGTCGAAACACTGAGCCCCGCCTTTCCCTTAAGGTCTTGGAGGCATCCTTAGTTGGCAGCGCAGAGGGTTGCCCTTCTGGACCCTTGCAACCCCAGTCATGTCTCAGGGGAGATTCTTCCTCAGGGCTCTTCTGGAGTTTGCCATCTCAGACACGGCCTTCGCAGCCCAGTTTGGCCCCAGGGTCCCCCCCATCTGGCGGGACCAGTCCCTGGGTCTCAGAGGTCAGGCACTGTCCCCATCTCCCATCCATCTGCAGACACCACCTCCTCTCCCAGGCCATGTGGGTCCTACAGGGCCCTTAATCTGGGAGATGTTCAGAGCCACTGCGGTGACCTTTCCCACTTATGTCAGGTCCATGGACGAACAGGTTTTTCATCTGTCTTCCCCGCCGCAGGAGGACTCTGAACATTCAAGCTCCTCTTCCTCCTCGTCTCCCTCTTCCGAGGGAAGAACCTCCGTCCACCTGTCCTCCGATGCTGATTTCACTGAGTATCAGCAGTTCCTTTCGAGGCTGGTTCATGAGCTTCACATCTCTCACGTGCTGAGAAGCAGTACTGACCAGGAGATGCGCTCATTTCTTAGTGAATTCAGTGCCCACCAATCCTGGCTCATCCCTTTCCAGGAAGCGTCTGTCCGCACCTGGCAGTCTCCAGCCATCCCTTCCCCAGCCCCAGCGGACTGCAGGAGACAGTATTGCTCCCCCCAGGAGTCTCTAGTTCCCTACTTCATCCGCCTTCTGGGCTGACATCCCTAGACACTCATTCCGAGCTTCAGTGCCTGGCGCATGACCAACCCCCGGATCCGGATTCCCCAGAATTCGACTGGTGGGGACGAAGAGGTTTCACTTCGGCTCGTGCGTTGCTGTGTATAGGTTCTCATCAGGCTCACCACGCTGCCTGTAGTAGACACCTGTGGTTGATGCTGACGCAAGTCCCGGCATCTTTGCCTGATACAGAGCAATCTAGACAGGCCATTGCCCCCTTTTCTCAGAATCTATAGCTTGCAAGGCACCAAGCAAGGGCGTCTTATGATACCAATGAGATGACGTCCAGACTTGCAGGGACAGCGATCTGCATTAGTTGGACGGCATGGCTTCGTCTATCAAGGTTGTCACATTACCCGACGTAGGTTGATCTCTTCCGCTTTCCAGGGGACCCGACCTTTTTCCCCACAGGGCAAGGAGTACCTTACATGGGTGTCTCCCTTCCCCACGGCCACGGGGGACACCTCCTTGTCCTGAACATCCTTATATCTTGTTGGTCTAATAGGGCTTTAGGGTCCCCAACCCACCCTGCGCTTCACCCACAGGGGGCTGAGGGATCTGCTCCCTCAGGGCTGTCAGGTTTCCTCCGGGAGGCTTGGTACTCACCCAGCAGTAATGAATGATGAAGATTGACAAGGGAAGATATGAAAATTACGTATCTACCATTATTCTTTATCTTCTTTTGTATCTTCACCATTCATTACTGAATCCCACCCTCCATCCCTTCCTGGGCCTCAGTTCTTGGGCGTCGCCTCCACCCTGCTCGTCCTCCCCCTCCTGGAGGCCAGCTGGGGGCAGAGTCCCCCTGGTACCTCAGAACTCTTGTTTCCTTCTCTAAAAAGTCACAGAGTGTTCAGTCTGGAGGACGGCGGGTAGGGTCTTTGCCCTAACCTCTGAGGGAACTCCCTCATATTCTCCTCATGATGCACTAGGGTGTCCCCCTCTTGGGGCTTGGATAATCCTCTGGTTTATGTCACCCTCTGGTTGTCATTTACATCAGTGCAGTTCTAGGAGAGTCCATGGGATTTTCTTCCCTCTCTTTTTCTTATGTCATGGATGTCCTGTGGTTCTCTTCTCCTGAATTGGGGACTACACCAGTACTCCCATGGGAAAACTTCTACCAGATTTCTTTCCCTACACCTAAGTCGGGACTCGCTACTCTTCTGAGCAGGATGGATCGCCCTCCAAGGGACAGTCTGTGAGACCTAGGCTCTAGGATTTTCAAAACAATTACGGATAAAGGTTGGGGGGAGAGATTTGCCTCCGCCAACACTGACAAGACCATTAAAATCCTTCAGACCTTGGTTCTGTAACCTCTGTGACTAGTGGGATCCTTGCTCCCTTGTCTTCATTCCCGCAGAGGCTTTGAAACTCTCAAGCCAGTGGTCTTCCATTTTAGCGCGGTGGCGAGTACTCCTCCCCCTTATCCTTTACTTCCACCTCTTCTATCATTCTTCTTTCTATCCTTTGCCTCTCCTCCTCCTCCTCCCGAGACGGCCCAAGAATTGAGGCCCCATGATCACTTAGAGTAGGGTTCTCTCCTTTCTGTCCTCTAATCGGCTTATACGTTTTTCAGTTTATATCCTTTCCTTTGTCTATCCCTCGGCTCTCTTGCCTCACTCTCTTTCTCTAAAAACTGTTCTAAGATTGTGGATATGTTGCTCATCCACACTTACTGGCATGTCCCCTTTCCCTTTAAGGATTCACCGGAAGTCTTCAAGCTGGCTCCTCCCACCCACCCGGGTGGTATATACCTCGGCTCTGCCCCATGACACCAGATCTTCCTTTCCACTGGAACATGGGACACAGGTTACCTCCCTCATGCTCACGCATTTTGTAGGCCCTGGCTTTCAAAACTTCAGATTTACCATAATTAAAACTCATTCAAGTTAGCGATCGTACTTTTGCATCTTCGATCATGGAAGAAAAATCTTCGCCTGGATTTTGCCGGTGTCCTTGCGGCCAGAAGATGTCGCGCACAGATCCCCATCTCACGTGTGTCTGCTGCCTAGGTGTCAGCCATGACACCTTGTCCTGCAGCTTTTGCTTGGCCTTCCATTCAAATGTTCTGGACGACCGCCTGGCATGCTTAAAGTTGGGGAGGCCAGAAAAAAGGAATCCTCCAGTGAAGTCCAAGGAGGCTAGGTGGGCGGTTTCCGTGGCCGCAGGCTCCGTGGAACAATTGGACCACATGATGGCATTCGAGGAAGAAGCGGCTCGTGCCGCCGACACTCGGGGCTTCTTCGTTCCTCTTGACCTAGGCTCTACTTTTTCGGGCTCCTTCCCGGAGTTGTGCCAGTTTCTTCACCACCCGGAGAAGGGCACCTGTGGGCTCGCACTCCTCCCGATCCCGTACACGGGAGAAGGAACTGAGTAAACCTACGTCTCAGCGACGGCACTCTTGGGACCAAGAGAGTTCCCAGTCCCAAGAGCATGCAGACTCGACTTCAGTCAAAATTGCTTCTTCAGCCACTGGCTTTTCGGACCTTCTGTGGGGCCAGACGACCGAAGATGTGGTCGACGAGGTAGAGATTGTCATTGACCCCATTGACCCACTTTCGACAGCTCCAGCCGATGACCCCTCGGAAAGGACTCCGGTTCTTGTCTTCCCCGATGAGGAGACCCAGCCTGCTGGTGTTCCTATCGAGGACCCAGTTTCAGAGCCCCGGAAGTCACCGGTTCCACCAGTGTCTCTGGAGTGACCGAGTCGACCCTCCCGATCTCGGTCGAGGTCTAGAACCTCCTTGACCGACAGGCCGAGGAAGAGCCATAAGTGCTCTTAGAAGAGGCAGTGCCATCGGTTGTCATCCTCAGATGAGGAAAGGCTCTGGCAGAAACTGTTGGCGCTACCAGGACCTCATGTGGCAACAGGTGATCTTGTCTGGGCACAAACCAACTCCAGCTCCTTCCCCGGCCATTACTTGGCTTTCGCCTCCTAGGCTGAAGCCGACCCCTCTGGAGCCGAAATCTTCAGTTCCCCCACCTGAGGGGCCGGCAAATCCAACTCTTCGGCCTAAACCGGCCTCTCCACCCATTGTGGTGGAACCGCTGCCTAAGTAGCCTGTGGGAGGGGTTCCTTCTAAAGAAGACAGACCGGACACCGGGCTTCCCCGGCGTTTATCGGTCACGGTCACCCCTGGCCACCCGCATCGTGTCGAGGGTGATTTGGGTGGCAGGCCGCTCTATCCAGACTCCTCGGATTCGGATGTCCTTGGGCTTCACTCTCATTCTGGGGATGAGTCGTCCGTTGGCCTAGGGATGGAGGAAGGTCCTTCTTCCTTCCAAGGGATCCTTCGCCTCATCTCCGAGTCCACAGGGATGCCCCTGGAACCCATCCAGAAAAAGGCGGAGTACCCTCTTACGGACATCCTTAAAAGAGGGGATACCCCGATGGAGGCCTTTCCTGTGGCCGAGGCCATTGTTGGCCCAGCACTCGAACTCTGGCAGCATCCTGCCTCTTGTCCAGCACCGTCTGCCCGCATGGCCACAAGTATGCGGTTCCCATGGGATCCCTTGCGGGGTTCACAGAGCACCCTTCGGCCGAGAGCCTTGTGACCGCCTCTGCGTTCAGGCGTACTGGCAGTTCTGCCGACACTGACCAACCTCCTGACAGAGTCAAGCTCTTGGACCATTCGGTGAGGAAGGTCATGCGGCTTCCTCTTTGGGCCTTCGTCAGGCAAGTTCGGCCGTCGTCATGGCATACTTCTCTCATGCCCTCCTCGGATCATTAGACGAAGTCCTCCCACATCTCCCTGCGGACATGCAGACCACAGTCAAGCAGGTTCGAGACCGGGGCAAGCTGTTGCCGAACAGCAGCTCCAGACGGCCCTGGACATTGGGGACTCTGGTGCCTGATCGATGGCTGCCGCACTTGCCTCTCACCGCAGGGCTTGGCTGAGGCTCTCCTCCTCCTTCCCGACGTATAATCAGCCCAAATTAGCTGATGTGCCCTTCCTTGGACTGACTTGTTTGGCCCAGGAGTGGCCGGTCACCTTCAGTGCATAGAGCAGTCCAGTGCCACCTTGGACGCCACTTCTGCCAAAGGTTTTTTGGGCAAGAACCAGAAGAAGAAGAAGAAGCCCTATCGGCACTCTTCCCCTGCGGCTCAGAAGTCCTCCATCCAAGGGGGACAGCAGCATCAGCAGCAGACTCGAGCTTAGCACCATTGGCCCAAGCCTGGACCCCAACAGGCCCATAAAGGAGGCCAAGGCTCAGGTTCTGGAGCCTCCTCCTCTTCCAAGCCTGCTCAGTGACTGGGTGGGGGCTGCCACCCCTTCTCCCTTCACGATTGCTCTGGGTCCTCCCGTGGGGGGCCGGCTCCACCACTTCCTTTCCCGCCTGGTCCGCTGTCACTTTGTAGAGGTTGGTTCTCAAAGTGGTCTTTCAGGGACTGCCTCTAGAGTTCGAGCAGTGCCCTCCCAGCCTAGCCCGCGCTCCTCGGGAGGCACGGATATTCACTCATGCCCAGTCGGCTCTTCGAGACCACGTTGCTCAGCTCCTCCTCAAGGAGGCAGTAGCTCCTGTGGCAGATCCTCCAGCAGACCCAGGCTTTGTCTCCAGGTACTTCCTGGTGCCCAAGCGGACGGAGGGCTGGCGCCCCATTCTCGATCTCCACGACCTGAATCAATATCTTGGGTCTCGCACCTTTCGGATGGTCACTCTTCAAGCTGGCTCCTCCCACCCACCCTGGTGGTAAATCCCTCGACTCTACCCCTGATGCCAGATCTTCCTTTCCACTGGAAGAAGCAGGTTCCCTCCTTGCCGCTCTCATGCTGAGTTAGGCCCTTGTGACTTAAATCTTAGTATTTACTTCCTAAAACATTCAAATTCATTTGTCTTCAACTTAATAGTGATGGACAACAAGTCCGCTCCCAGGTTCCGCCAGTGCCCTTGCAAGTAGAAGATATCCCGAACAGATCCGCATGCCACGTGCTTCTGCTTGGGGCATGAGCACGATTCCCAGGCCTGTGATTTCTGTTACTCCTTTCATCCTAATGTTCTTGAGGACTTGTCTTGCATGGCTCAAGTTAGGACAACCGAATGAACAGAACCCGCTGGTCAAATCTAAGGATGCCCAGTGGGTGGCCGCCATGGCCGAAGGGTCCGCTGAACAGCTTGCACCGTACCAGGAGGCAGTGCAGGCCACTTCCCACTCCTCTTCGGCTTCTGCCCTCTTGTCGCTCCTGCTGGGATCGACATTTACGGGTCCTTCAAAGAACTGTGCCAGTCCCTGCCTACCCTCGGTCAGGGACCTTCAGGGCACAAAGTGAAACAGTCCAAAAAAGGGTCTCCGTGTGTGTGTGTGTGTGTGTCCCCCCCCCGTGGTTGAGGTCTTGGTGGTCTTCCCATGGGTTGAGCGGTTCCTGCCAGTGTTATGCGCTCCCGCTCTTGGCGCCACGGAAAGTGGCACCACTGCTACTCATCATCCTCCTTGGGTGAGGAGAGGCTTCAGCACAAATTACGTCAACGCTACGAGGATCTCGTGGCAACAGCTGGTGCTCACCGTCATGAAGCTGGCTCCAGCTCCTATGCTGGCTATCACCCGACTTTTGCCCGACCAGTTGGCACCTTCTCTGCCTCGGCAGCTTCCTAAGTCAGTCCCAGCTCAGCCAACCCTGTCATCGCCACCGATTCCTTGTGGAGCCGCCAGCCACTCTGCTGAAGGCCGTGACTCTGACCAGGGAGTCTTGGCCGGCCATGGGGCTTCCCCATTGGCTGCCTGTCACCATCATCCCGTCTGTGGTGGGTCAGCAATGACTCGAGCAGTCGACCCCTCTTTGATGACTCCTTGGAGTTGGAGGGTTCCTCATTGTACTCCCGTCCGGTCGACGTGGAGTCTGTGGGGGATCTCTCAACGGACGAAGGCCCTACCTCTTTTTTTGGGCCTTCTGCAACTGATCTCTTGAGTCAACGGGTATGAAAATGGAGCCTGTCCAGAAACAAGCTTGTTACTCGTTGACCAAGATCCTCGACCACGGAGATACTCCAGTGGAGGCTTTCTCAGTGGCGGAGGCCATTCTTGGCCCTGCCCTGGAGCTCTGGCAGCACCCCACTTCTTGCCTTGTGCCCTCTGCCCGGGTGGCCTGCAAATATGCACTACTTACCTGTTCTCTCTCAGGATTCCACGGACCCCCCTCCGGCCGAGGGAATGGAAAACTATTCTGTGTTTAGGTGCTCCAGCAATGCTGGGGATGTTGACATGCCGCCCAGCACAGAAAGTCCAAAAAGTTGAACCATGCGGTGAAAAAGGTCTACGCTGCCTCTCCGCTTGGTCTTCGCCAAGCAAGCTAGGCCCTCCTTATGGCCCATTTCTCCCATGCCCTTATGCCCTGCTGGGCACCCTGGATGAGATGCTTCCTCATCTACCGGTGGACCTCCAGACCAAGGTCAAACGGCCAGGGCCAGGCTGTAGCTAAACAGCTCCAGACAGCCATGGACATTAGAGATTCTTGTGCCCGCTCCATGGCAGCTGCAGTGGCCATGCGCCACAGGGCTTAGCTGAGGATCTCGTCCTTCATTGCAGACTCTCAGCACAAGCTGGCAGATGTTCCTTTCCTGAGCGCCAACTTGCTCGGGCCGGAGGTCTAGGGCCACCTCACCCGCGTCGAGAATCCAGTGCCACCTTAGATTCCGTGACATCTGCCCAAAAGGACCCCAAGGGCTCCAAGCAGCAGCAGAGAAGGAACCCCTTTCGGTCCACCTCTGCTCCTGCGGCCAAACCAGCCTGACCTCAGGCTGGTCTGTAGGCCAAGGCCTGGCGACCTCGGCTGAAGTTAGTGGCCTCGGTCATCTGTAAGCCTGGGGTGAGAGGCTCTGGTAGCCCCTCAGCCAGACTTTCCTCCTCCTCCTCCTCCTCCTCCTCTAAGACTGCACAGTTACGGGATGAGAGGTGCCTCTCATGCCTGTCACACCTCCCGAGTCCTCCCTGCGGTGGCCGGCTCCGCTACTGCCTTTCTGCCTGGTCTGCTGTCACCACTGACAGGTGGGTCCTTGAGCTGGTGGATCAGGATCTGCCTCTGAAATTTAAGCAGTACCCTCCTTGCTGATCCCGCACCTCACAGGAGGACTTAGTATCCACAGACATTCCATCAGCTCTCAGAGGCAACATAGCCCAGCTCCTCCGCAAGGAGGTTGTGGTTCCTGTCGTGGATCCTCTGGAACACCCAGGGTTTGTCTCAAAGTACTTCCTGATACCAAAGCGGACAGGAGCTGGCACCCCATTCTAGATCTGCATGACCTGAACAAGTTTCTCAAGTCGCGAACCTTCAGGATGGTAACGCCGTCGCAGATCGTACCATCTCTAGAGCAAGACATGGTTTTGCTCCCTGGATCTTCAGGATGCGTTCTTTCACATCCCAATCTGTCCGTCACGCTGACATTTCCTCCACTTCTGAGCCGAGGGAACCGTCTGAGTTCCAGGCCATGCAATGCGACCTGTCCTTTGCCCCCAGGGTCTTCACCAAGTGCATTGCAGTGGTGGAAGCTTACCTGAGGCATCGAGGGATCCGGGTTTACCCATACCTGAACAACTGGCTGATTGCAGGTCCCTCCAGGCAGGAGGTGGAGCAGTCTAGGGATCTGGCCACCCAGACCTGCATCTCCCTTGACCTCCTGATCAAAGAGGCCAGACGGAATTCGTACCTTTGTAGGTGATGCACTTCATTAGGGCAGAGCTTAACTCTTTCAGATCCTGGCTCCTGGCGGACAGGACAGAGGCGGTCTCCTCCTTTGCCCAGTCATTTTGGGTTGGGCAGTTGCCCCCTTCCCTGGACTTCCTGCACCTGCTGGGTTATATGGCAGCCTGCACCAGCAAGGTCCAGTGGACCCACTGGAGAATGCGCTCCCTACAGTGGGAGCTGGCCAGCCAGTGGTCTCAGCCTAGAGGTCACTTCGACCAGCTGGTCATTGTGACCCAGCGGATGTGAGACGCCCTCCAGTGGTGTTTAGTCCCAGAGCATATGCAGAAAGGAATCCCATTTGTCCTCCCAGAGCTGACTGTTATCCTGATGACCGATGCCTCTCTCATGGGCTGGGGTGCCTACCTGGGGGAACACAGAGTCCACAGGCTCTGAACCCCCAAGAAGTCCCGGTGTCATATCAACCTGCTGGATCTCTGAGCAGTTCGGCTGGCACTGACTCCATTCGCTCCGCACATCTGTGGTCCCGACAGACAACACCATGACCACGTACTTCCTCAACAAACTGAGCAGGACGCACTCCCTGTCACTGTGCAGGGAAGCTCTCTGTGTATGGACCCTCGTGTGCAGCCTGGAGGCAATCTCCTAGCCATCCATGTGTCTGGGGCCTCCAACAAACTTGCGGACGCCGTCAGCTGAATGGGCAAGGTATCTCACGAGTGGTCTCTCCACCCAGAGGTAGTATACAGTCGTTTCTCCCAGTGGGGCACCCCTCAGTTGGACCTGTTCTTCTCCAGGGTGAACACAAAGCTGAGGCTATTTTGCGCCCACCCCCTCAGGAGGGGGATACCTTCTCAAGGCCCTGGACTCCAGGCCTCTCTTGTGCCTTCCTTCCACTTCCCTTGATCCACAAGTTGCTTCTCAAGGCCAAGAGGGACAAAGCATAGAGGTGATCCTGGTAGCTCCGGACCGCCATGCCAGTTTGGGTACCCTGATGATCTCAGCCTCAGCAGCAGGTTCCTAAGGTGTCTTCCTGGACCTACTTTCCATCAGTCAGGGGAAGGTACACCCTCTGGACCTTCCAGGCTTTGGGTCTTTCCGACAATGTCCTCACTGTTGTGGAGACATCTCAGAAGGAGTTGACCAGGAAAAGCTATGCCTTCAAGTGGAAGAGGTTCTCTATTGGGTGCCAGGGCATGGGGCAGGATCCCTTGTCCAGTGGCTAGCATCCTTGACTATCTGTGGTCCCTCTGTAAGCTAGGCCTTTGGTTGTCGACCCTTAAGGTGTACCTGGCAGCCATCTCTGCTTACCGGGCGTGACTGATCAGTCAGTGGCTCAGGAGGTGGTCTGGTGCTTTTTCAGAGGCCTTGACCACATTTCTCCTCCAGTGTGTGAAGCACTACCACCTTGGGATTTACTGTTAGTTTTGGCAAAGCTCATGGGCAAGCCATTTAGACCTATGCACAGGTTTGATATCTCTCACCTGTCGTGGAAGACTGCCTTCTTGGTGACTATCATGTCAGCCATAAGGATCAGTGAACTCCAGGTGCTTTTGGTGGAGTCTCCTAACCTGGTCTTCCACAGGGTCAAGGTTGTCCTTCACCCCAACATGAAGTTCCTCCCAAAGGTTGTGTCCAGTTTTCACCTTAACCAGGTGATTAATCTCCCGGTGTACTTCACCAGTCACACCTCGGAGGCCGAGCACAGGCTCCGTACTCTGGACCAGAGGCAAGCACTCGCTTTTTACAAGGAGCGCAAGGCTGGAGTTCGGAAAGAGGCTTGCCAGCTGTTTGTCACCTGCGTTGAACCCACACCTGGCAGCCTGGCAGCCCGGCAGCCAAGCGGAAGATTGGCAGGTGGAGTGTATCCTGCATCGACCTCTGCTATAGGTTGGCAAGCAGGGAACCTCCCATAGAGCTAAGGGCTCATTCCACCCGTCATACCGCTGTCTTGGTGGCTGCTTCCAGGGACGTCCCTATCCAGGAAATCTGCAAGGCTGCTACCTGGAGGTTAGCACCCACCTTAATTTCCCATTACCACATCAACCTCGAGTCACACCAGGATGCTGGTTTTGGGGCCTCAGTTCTGCAGTCTCTGTTCCCTAAGTAGGGAGTGTGCGCCTTGCCGCCCTCCTCCCGGAGAACTGCTAGGAGTCTGCCAGAAAGTGTGGATAGAACATCGTGTCCAGATCCCTAGAAAAACAGGTTACTCACCTGTAACAGTAGTTCTAGGAGTAGTATATGTTGTTCGACCATACGGGCCCACCCGACCTCTCTTGGCTTTGGCACACACAACTGCTTCCAGTGGGCAAGATCTGGTATTGGGGCGGAGCTGAGGTAGTTACCACTCTGGTGGGTGAGAGTAGCCAGCTTGTAGTCATTTCCGGCCAAGCTGTAAAGGGAAAGGCACTGCCAGAAAGTGTGTATGATCATCTCATACCTCTCCTAGAACTACTTTTACAGGTGAGTAACCTGTTTATTTTGATGTGCCCATTCCAACTGATATTGAATTGTTTACTGCCAGGACTTTTATTCGGTTTGCAGCAACTCTAAAAGAAAAGATGTAATGGTGGGTACAAAGGGAGTAGCAGAAATATATTTTAAATAAACTAAGCAAGTGCTGCATCAGTTGTGTAGCTCACCAAAAGCAGTGCTGTGCATCTGACTGTCGCACCAGATGCTCTCCTACGTATTGACGTGAACATGCATCTTCCTATCATTTATTCTGCCATTTTAGAAGCGAGTGTATTTATGATGAGATAAAATTTGCATCATCTCAGCCATGATGTGTTGCCCAGGAGATGGAACTTTAGAATGCTAAAATTCAAACTCGGACATGTGGTAATGCTCCATCTGGCCCCCCAATATCATATTTATTTCTTCCCTGAAGAGATCGACCTCCCTGGAGTTCTGTTCTAATCCCTGTGGCCAAGTGTTTTTACGTTTGACTACTGGTTTATTATTTTGTAAAGTTTTTGAATTTAGTGTATACTGTGTGTTTATCTTGGTTTATTCAGTTTTATCAGTTTGTTGCCAGTTGCATTGTGGTTCTTGAAACTGAGAGCTGAAGATTTTACCAGTTCAGATTTTCAGTTCCAAATCAAACAAAAATAAATTTTTGTTTAGATTGGACTTTATTTTTAAAATTGTCTTTTTCCTCACAACTGCTAAAATGAATTTTGTTTGACTTTGCTGCCAAATTGACATAACTGGGAGGCCGAAAAAGAAAGTAGTGCCTACAGGATTTTTATTTATTCATTTTTTACTTACTATGCTTTTAGCCATGACACCTCCCTAGATCAGCTCCTCTACTGTGCACGCATCCGCCATCTGCCGAGGCACCAAGGCCACCCCTACCCGGTGTTCCCCCTTGCTTACCCCCCAGGGCTGGGCCTCCAGGGCTTCCCCTTACCCCTTCGGGCTGCTGCATCCGGTGACTGGCAGGGAGC
Organism: Neoceratodus forsteri; assembly: GCA_016271365.2. Taxonomy (NCBI): domain Eukaryota; kingdom Metazoa; phylum Chordata; order Ceratodontiformes; family Ceratodontidae; genus Neoceratodus; species Neoceratodus forsteri. The sequence goes on from CM028137.1 coordinate 573,728,310, forward strand.
CATGGGCTTGCTATACAGTGGTAATGGCACAATGGGAGTGTCATTGAGCACATTTGGCTGGTTTTCTTTTTCCACAACTGCAGGAAGCGTGGCATGCAATGATGCTGTGGCGCGACCACGCCAGGCACGCGGCATGCCTCCCGTTACCTGCTGTAGCTGGGTCTTCAGTGATAGATTGCCTGTGGTCACTCAGGAGACCTGCATCGAAAGACACAATTTCCCTCTCCCCGGAGGTGGAGAGCGTGTGTAGACCGCTCAACCCCCAGTTGACCCTCTAGTGACACTGATCTGTTCCTGAACTCAGTCGCCAGCGTCATGAGTGGCAGCTCTACTGCTGCACTGGTGGGCGGCGGGGCTACAGGATTTAAATGGTGCATATCCTTTAAGCACTGGTTGGAAAAAGTAGACATAAACAACCTTTCATAGTTTGGGCCCAGATCACAGTTTAGAAAATTTGGAACTCTGCAGTTTTCTGCCCTGAAACAAAGTGGGGGGAAAGGGCAGCTAAACATCAGTTTGCCAATACCAGCTTCCACAACAGCTAAATAGGAGTGCTTGCCTGCAAAACTGCCTGTGTCTAAAAATGTGGAGAAAAGTACCTGTGGAGCTCTGTCCCTTGTGTGATCTCTCCCAGGCAGAGGGGTGAGGGTATTCTGTACCCTCAGGATGAGCCAACTACACCCTCAATTAAACAGAGAAGCTTGGTACTCAGACTTATTATGGATAGTCAGTGGTGATGACTGATTTTGGAAACATCTGTTACGTACTTAATGTAACTGATAATCTTCCAGGAAGCAGGCTTCACCATTGATTCATATTTTTTTTTCCCAGTTGTTTAACCAGGTGAGACACACTAAGCTGAAAGCTTGTTTACAGGTGCAACCTGGGAGCACAGGGAAGTTAAGTGACTTGCTCAGGGTCACACAGTATGCATGTGGCTGCTGTGGGATTCAAACCCAGGTCTCCAGATTTGCAGCCTAGAGCCTTAAACCACTGCGCTATACTGCCTCCCGTATTAGTGGGTCTTAGTCAGAGGCACTAGGATCCTGCAGGAGCCAGAACTTTTCAGGAGGGCTGGTGCCAAGGCAAGCTGTGCACCTTCGTGGAACCATGAGACAGGCTCGCAGCACCAGGCTTACCTCAACACAAGCCCTCAACTGCCTCAGTTCCTTTTTTCCCCACTGACTAGTGCGCATCAGTGATGACGTCACTCGTCCACCGGTAGTCAGACCTTATATATTTGTCAGTTTTCACACAGCCCTACCGTGTCTGCTGTCGACAGTCTTAGAGGATGACGATGGGGAGCTTTTTCAGGCAGGCTGCTCCATTTCGGGTTCATGGTGCCGCTTGACCTTGAGTTAGTTCGCTTCCCATCAGAAGAGGAAGAAACGGTACTACACATGCAGGTCACCCTCTAGGAGGTCTGTTGTGAAACTCTTGGTCTTCTGCAGCCGGAAGCCCTCATCAGCACCATTGGCGTAGCCAGTGGCGTCTGGTACTAGGATGTTGAGATCTTTGGCCCAGAGTTTCCGTATGTCTATATGTGGATACCCCAGTGGGCAGTTCCACCCTTGGGCAGCTCTTCGGAGCAGTCGGTGCAGCGTCAGGCTTGTGTCTCTCTGCCAGTGGAGCCAGTCCTGGCCCTTAGGAGTTGGTAAAACTGGAGCTGCACATGGGGCCCTCAAGCCAGTTAAAGCATTTGACTGTGGCAACAGCCCTTCAGCCCTTGCCAGTGACCATTCCGCCAACTTCTTTCCCACTGACTGCACCACCACTTTGTGTCACCTAGTGGGACCATCCGGATACCATTGCCAGACAGTTCAGTGCCGGCTGGATCTGGTTCCAGTGCTGGGTTTCAACCGTTTGGGGTCTGGGCTGTCGCCGATTCTGGTGCTGTTCCCAGCACCAGGAGTACAGAGTGTTGCACTTTGCACTGGAGATTTCCTGGTACCAGATTCAGTTTTGGTTCTGGTGCTGCCCTTGGTACCAGCCCGTTGTCCTTGGGGCCAGTGTTGTCGGTGGTGTTGAGCCTGCGAGCCACCCCTCTGTATGCCCCTTCCTCCGGGGAGGATGTGGAGGGACCCCAACCTCATCTTCTCTGAGGCAGTGACGACGACTTTCTTAGCCTAAACTCTTTGGATCCAGGCCCTACTTCTGTGCCTCAAAATTGCTTCTGCACTTAATTTTGAGCCTACAGCCACTGACCAAGATAAACATTGCATTCCTTCCTTTCCGTCCACATTTCAAACCCTGTCTGATACACTCTGGAGCAGGCCTGTTTCTGTACTATTTGTCTTCAAGCAGATAGATAACAAAACAAAAAAAAATTCTCCTAAGATGGTACAGTGTATCTTTCTGAGCCTTAGCGTATACCATTGTACTTCTCCCTGAGAATGACAAGGCTGTTCTTCCTCAAGAGGTTACTGCACACCCTCTTACAAGGAGTCGTGCAAGTTTTACTTTGTGGGAAAATGGGCCTGTGTAGCAGCTACCCTAGGCATGTGGATTGCTAGCTACCAGGGTTATTTTTCAAGTCTTTTTGGGCCTGCTGACTGATGTGCACCCTCTGGTGCGAACTGGGCCATCAGTGGCCCCAGTGTCAATGTCACTTGGACCAGCCGGTCTTAAGTGACCCAGCTGATGTGGGTTGCCATCCATTGATGGCTGGTCCAGGAAGATCTAGAGGAGTCCCATTTGTCCACACAGAACTGACCGTCACGTTGATGATGGATGTGTCTCTGGTGGGTGGGAGCACACCTGGGAGACTACACTGCCCATAGTTCTGGTCACTAAGGGAGTCCCGTCACGACATAAATCTGCTGGAGCTCCATGCAGTGTGGCTAGCCCTCACGGAATTTGCTTCTCTGATCAGGGATCAGGTCATTCAGGTCAGGACAGACAACATCACAACCATGTTTTACCTGAAAAGACAGTGTGGCACACACTCCCTTCTCTTGTGTAGGGAGGCACTCTGCACCTGGACCCTCTTGCGCAGCCTGGGTGCCAGTCTTCTTGCAGTTCATGTAGTGGGTGAGGACAATCAGCTGGAAGACACTTGTGGCTGGGTAGGATAGACGTCACAAGAGAGATCTCTGCATCAGGAGGTGGTGAACCACCTGTTTTCCTGGTGGGGCTCATCCTTGGTGGATCTGTTTGCCTCACAGGAGAATGCCAAAATGAGGCTGGTCTTGGGATGTGGATATGGTACACTATCCAAACTTCTGGCAGAACTTTCTTCCCCTTTAAAACTTGGCAGAAGGCCTTCAAGCTAGTTTCTCCCACCTACCCAGGTGGTATACTTTTCGGCACCACCCCATGACGTCAGATCTTCCTTTCCGCTGGAAGCATTAGGTTCCCTCCTTCGCAGCTCTGAGTTTGGTGTAGGCCTAACTTTCCTGGTCTTTGAGCCTTTGAAATGGGTTTTTGATTTTGGGTTTACTACCCCTTTTTCTGGTAACCATTTATTGTGATGACCACAGACTGTGTCACGGGTTCAAGTGGTCCGGAAAATGTTGTGCACTGATCCGCATTCCCTGTGCGTCTGTTGCTTGGGGGCTCAGCATGATCTGCAGGCTTGTGGCCTGTGCCAGACGCTTCATCCCTCCACATTGGGGGACTGCTATGCCCGCCTTCTCTTAGGTTGCCCGGATAAACGGGACCCACTCGTTTGGTCCAAGGACACCTGCAAGGTGGTGTCTTCCCCAAATTAATCTTCACAATTCATTCCTACTGGAGGTCAGGAGCCTGCATTGAAAAAAGAGCACTACTTCTTTAAAATTTTCCAAGTTGGGAGGAGCCGGCATCAGGACGGTGCTGCCCATGAGACCTGCATTCTGCGTGGCGCTCGTAGGTTGGTCAGTAACCGACGCAGACTCCTCTGTACACTCAGTTCTGTCTTTTCTGCCATCGAGGAAGGATCCTGCGCTGGAACTGTATGCTGTAACTGCATCATTGCCTAGGCTTCATCCTTTTTTGTAGTACTGTGAGTACCGGGGTCATTCGGCATCGGAGGTTTTCTTTAGTTTTTTTTTTTTATATATATATAGTTTCTCGGCAATGGGTGTTTTAATTCTTATTTTGTTATTTTAGCCATTGTAACGTCTGGGTCAGGATGTCATTCTAAATCCAAACAATTGGGAGTTGCCCCAATGCGTCCGGTGTCCCTGAGGCAACTTCATTACAATATCGGACCTCCACGAGTGTTGCTTTTCTTGCCTGGGTCCCTGCCATCCGATGGACGAGTGCAACGCCTGTTTTTCGATGGACTTCCGAAATCTCTTGTCCATTCGCATTGGGGTAGGAAACCCCCCAACTTTCGGCAGGCATCTTCACACTCGGGATGCCAAGGTGAGAACCTTGGGCTCGCTCCACCCCCCGGCCTTGCTGGGACAAAGGGTCCCTGCAAGGAGTTGGTGGGGCAGCAGTCTCCCTCGGGGGCCGCTGTCACTTCTCACAGTCCGGTGCCTCCTTGGAGGCCCGAACGACCCCCAAGGTGCAGTCAGAGCCACATGCAGGCTGTCCTTGTGAGGTGCCCTCGAAACTGCACCAGTTCCTGGCTCTCGCGCCGATGAGCAGGGCAGACTGGACAGCGTGTCCTGGCCCCTTTCCAGTGCTTCTGGGCAATGGGAGGCCCAGGGTTTGGGAGTGGCCCATTTGGAGGTCGCCTGATCTCACCCTTAGCTTCTGAGGACAATGACTTGAAAGATCCCAACTGGGTCCTCGGCTCTCGAACTCCCGTTCCGAACATCTCCAGGACCCGTAGAGTATCCTGGACCGGGCGGGCCGCAGTTGGGAGACAGTGCCGTTGGTGGTGATGCTGTCATGATCTCAGGCACCACCTCCGTGGTGGGGGCCTCTGGGGAACCCGAGGGCGGGACCACAGCTGGCACCATTCCCTGCAGTGCTGTGGTAGGCGCTGCATCCTGTGCCCCTCCTCTTAGCGGCACTGCTGCTGTCCCGGTCTCAATTGCCAAGACCACCTTGCCATCTGGCTCCGTCTCAGCAGCCAAATCATGATCCACTGTGATCTAGATTCCATCCAATGACAAGCCTCTGGTGGCCCCTCTCACCTCTTCCGGGGTAGGGGTCTCTTCCCCTCCCAGGGTGATCCGTCTGGATTCCTCCACTGTGCCTACCAAGAAGGACAGATCCCCTTCTTAAGGGAAGAGGGAAGAAGATTGGTGGGACTGGTTCTAAGCTGCAGCCCTCACACTCCTGTAAAGCTGTTGAGTGCCACAGCCCAGGACCATCTCGGCCTGCCCCTCTCCTAGGGAGGGGTTCTTCAGTTACATAGAAACATAGACTTTGACGGGAAGATAAGGACCGCTTGGCCCACCTAGTCTGCCCATGTCCTACCTATTGAATAAGGTGCAGATCCTAGTTAACTAGCAGCCTACTTCCTCCTACCCCAACTATAATTGTGTTATGTCGGTACCATGCATTCTTGAATTCCCTCACTGTTTTGACCCCACGACCTCCTCAGGTAGGCTGTTCCAAGCATCCACCACCCTTTCCATCCTGGCACTCTAACCCATTAGTAATGAATAGTTAAGATTAATTTGAGAAAGATAAGTAAATTACATATTTACCATAATTATTGATCTTTCCAAATATCTTCACCATTCATTACACCCTTCCTAGATCAGACACTGGGCAGCTCAGTCCCCTTCTTTCCTCCCCTCTTTCCCCGAGATCAGGGATAAGGTTGGGGGGGAACAAAGGGGATTCTCTTGGGTGAACACTGTGTCATCTCAGATTGCTGTCAGCCTCACCAGTGCATTGCTAAGGAGGCAGTCCTGTTCGGTTACTGAGAACACATTTACAGATCGAGCCGTGTTGGCCGAGTCCTCCACCAGTCAGGCCACACGGGGGCCTCACTCTTCGTCATCCTGGGAGCTATTGCTCCTCTTCCACTCTTCAGACAGTGAGGGCTTGCATAAATATTGGAAGGAGGGAAAGAATAGCTGGAGAAAGACAGGTAAAAGACTCTTGTCTTGAATACCGAGTAAACTGGTGTTCAGAAAGGGAAGCTTCTGCTGTTGCAGAATGGTCTTTGCACCCCTCCCTGGCTTCTCCTCCCCTCCCTTTTTTTTATTTTTTAAATGGGGCGTGATAATAAGTCGTCTTTAGGAAGGATTAGTGGCCTCTGGGCGCCCCCCCCCTCGGGGTTCTTAGGGTAGCTCCCATCCCTGTCCAGGGGAGCTTGGTCCACCAGGCTTGTTCTGGAAGAGAGAGGTTCTACAGGGGGTCTTTGGCGGGGGGGGGGTGCTGGAGGAGAATAGGTCAGATCTCACTTGAGTGGGAGCTCTTGCAGCAGGCTATAACCATTGGACCAACGCCGCATGCTCTTGGGACTGTTACCTTCTCGCCTGGTACTGTGGTAAAAAGTCGATTAAAAAATGTTTAGCACATTACGAATGTCTGCAGTTTGTTCTGAGGTTAAGGAAACATTCAGCTTTACAGCATCAGCATTTACAGTTTGTTCCAATCTATTATGCTACATCAGTATCTTTATCAGTTTTGGTAAGCAGCAAAGTAGCTTTTGGCATTTTTTTCAACCCATTTCTTCAGGGAGGTTAGCATGGTATATCTTAGTAGGATTTTTCCTGTCAGGGGTCTCAATCTTGTAGTTAACGGTAGAACCACATCTAAGAACCTTATAAGGGCCTTGCAGCTTCTTTAACAGTTATTTTTTGTTGTTGATTACAGTTACAAACCTTTTTCATCTGACTCGAAAACTTTTTCTTTTACCCCATGGTCATAATATACCTTCTGCTGGTTTTGGGCCTCTTCCTGATTACTATGGACAATTTTCAACTTATTTTGTTAGCTTCTTTCTTAGGGCACACATATAAGACATTATAGATTGTTTCTGAGTGTGGTTATCTTCCCACATTTCTTTTATCACATCCAGTGGCCCTCTTGGCTGTCTACCATACAGCATTTCAAATGGTGAAAACCCTGTTGATGCCTGTGGCACTTCTCTGTAAGCAAAAAGTAAGTAAGGCCAGTATTGGTCCCAATTTTTCCCTTCCCCTTTTACAAACCTTGGCATGCTGTTTAGGGTTTGGTACATCTGCTGACTTCTTCAGTCATAAAATAATGCTGTTTTTTTTATTATTTCAACCTTGTACTGTATTGTGTACACTGTATATATTTTTCTTCCTTGTATATTATTGCTTTTTGTACCTGCTTCTGTACTGTACTTTGATGTATTCATGACCAGGTCCACCTTGCAAATGAGCCTTGCTCAATGGTGCCTGCCTGGATAAATAAAGATTTTGATTGACTGATTGAAGACCATCTGTCTGAGGGTGATAGGAGGAGGTTCTTATGGCAGAGATACCTAGTAGTCTGTACAGCTCCTTAAGTAATGCAGCACCAAAATGACTACCCTGATCAGTAATAATTTCTTTAGGTGTGCCTACTCTGCTGAAAATTTTTGCAAGCGCTGCTGCCACTTTTATAGCTGTGACAGTACGCATTAGAACTGCTAGTGGGTATCAAGTAGCATAGGCGCATACTACTAGGATAAATCTATTACCCTTTTTACTTTTGTCTAAAGGACCAACCACATCCATTGCAATTCTCTCAAAAGGCGCATCTGTCAAGGGTAGGGGCACCTTGTCTTTTCTAGTGACTGGGGCTACTTTCTGACACTCAGCACAGGAATTACAATAGGTAGCAACATCTTCATGAATTCCAGGCCAGTAAAATTTATACAGCAATCTGGCAAGGGTGTAATCCTTCCCTGAATGACCAGCCATAGGGCTATCATGTGCTGTCTGTAACAACTCTGTTCTATACTTCTGTAGTATAACCAATTGTTCTGTCTCTTCCTGTGTCTGAGGTTTAACCCAAACTCTGTACAGTAACCCATTACATTTTTTAAACATTGGTCCACCCTGCTTTGGTTTCACCCCCAGCTGCTTAGAGTAACCCTGTAGAGAAACATCATTAGCTTGGTCTGAAAGAAAATCACAATCAGTTATCAGCTTAGTTTCAACATTTTCATATTTTAACCCTTCATGTCCATCAGTCATTTGTTGCACAGTTTCTTCAGGCATCGTCTTTCTTTCCTGGATTTCCAGATCTTTGAGCTGTGGTCAGACAAGTCCGAATCAAAATCACTGAAAGAAAAAGAGTCCCCACAATCTGAAACTTTCTTTGCCTGAGCTCTTGTCACCGCAGCTGCTGAAACATCAGGATTTACTCCTTATTTGATTAACTCAGAAAATCCTGGAAAGTAATTTACAGTAATCACGGGTATAGGTAATTTAGGTACTACCCCCACTTTCATTTGTTGCGACACACCGTTAATGGTCAGAGTCACTTGGGTGGTGGGATAGTATCGAGTGGCCCCGTGGATGCAAATGACACCAGTACCTGGTCCTTTTGCACAGTGTTTTCCCAGCACTTCAGCATGCACTAGGATCTGTCTGCTTCCCAAATCAGTGAGTCCCTTTACAGTCTTATCCCCCACCTTCACATCTGTTAAGTACTTGCCCCAATTTGCCAAGGACAAATCTGCTCCAGTGCCACTCTCCTTACTACGGCAGTTTCTTGCCATATGGCCTGGCTTATTACAGTTATAGCAGATAACGTCTTTGGGCACAAATTTGTTACCCTCACCAGAGTTCTTATCAGGCTTGGAGTTTAAATGGGGAAAAAGAGTATCTTACCGGTGCTTGGCTGTTACCTCGCTGCTGTGGTGTCTTGTCTGGCCAATTGGTAGTCCTCGGCCAAAGAAACAGTCTTTTCCCCACTTTCTGGTCAGTGTTCCTTTACCCAAAGCTGCACATCTGTAGGCAGGCTGTTGATGAATTGCTCCATTGCAAATGTGTCCATCTGTGGTACTGTTTTGCCCTCTGATTGGAGCCATTTTATCAGGAGTTCTCTGAGTCGGGTGAAGGCTTCTCGAGGATTGTCTGCTGAGTTGTACTTCAGAGATCGAAATCTCTTCCTGTAGGTCTCTCCTGAGATGTCATACCTTTTCAGGATTTCGCTTTTCTCCAGGTCATAGTTTTTTGACTGTGCAGTGTCCATATTGCTGTAGGCAGGTAGGGTATCAGTCTGATTGTCCATTGCTGCTTTGGCCATTGGCAGACTGTGGCAACTCTTTCAAAAGTTGTCAGGTATGCCTCAGTATCATCCGAGGGACACAACTTTATAAGTTTAATGGCTTTCAAGTTGCTTGTGTTTTGTTGCTCATCTGGCTCTGTGCCAGATCCTCTGCCTTTGATAGCTTGCAAGGCATCCAGTCATCGCTGCTCCTGTCGCTGCATCTCTTCTCTCGTCTGTGCTTCTAAATGTTGAATGTCTTTTTCTCTCTGCTTCTCCAGTTCTCTTTGTGGTATAGCCCACTATTTGAAAAAGTCCCTCAGGCTTTCAGGTTTTGTCACTGCCTGTTCATTTTCCATACCTTGTGCTAGCTGTACAATCTCAGCTTGGACTTCTGTCTCTACTAGTTTGGCTGCCATTCTCCTGGTAACCACTTCTGGACTTGCTGCTGCAGAATCCATACCTTTCTCTGTGCTTCCCTGGTACTAGGTCAAGTATCCATGCACAAAACTCCTGGCTTAGAGTATGCATGGCATAAATCCCACTTAGGCTGACACCATCTGTCGTTGTGGCACAGGTCAGGAAGCATAGGAAAAAATGAGCAGTTGTAGAATTCACCAAAAATGTTTATTTGTACTCGTAGTAACATAAAAAATAAAATTGTTCAGTATAACTGTTTACAAAGGCAAAAAAAATGGAGGAGATGCATCAGAGTTTTCCTTCAGTTTCTGTGTCCAATTTGAAAGCAACTGAAGCTCTGTGTTATAAGTCCAGTCCAACTCTCCCCCGCCCCCAATTCTTAACAAGCATCTTCCAAAGTGTCCTTGTATGTTTCAGGCAGGTGCTGGGAGGAACAGAGTGTGCCTGAGCTGAGGCCCCTTTTCCACAGCTCTTCTGCAGAAGGCTTAACAATTGCACTCTGGTAACCTCTTGAGTTTCCAATAGCTTTTTGCAGTCATCTCAAACTATAATTATAAACATTTCAGAAATTAACACTGTATAATTTCTAAACAAAGGGATCCCAATATCAGTTACATTTCCACATAATGATTTGCATATATTTTTATATCAGCAAATATGCAAGGGAGGAAAAAGACAGAACAGCTAGAGAAGACTGAGAGACAGTGAGAGGCAAAGAATTGCGAGTGTCGGGGTGATCAAATCCTAGGTCTCACAGGAAAATTTGGTTAGCAACCAAACATAGAGGAGACAGAAAAGGGAGAACAGAACGGATCCCTGGATTCAGACTCTTTGCATAACAACTGGGACAGGGTCCTATTCAACCCTGTCACATGCACCACATAGCAGTGGTGAATTATCTCAGACCCTGCCTATTATGAGACAAAGAAATCCAGTATCTGCAGGTATCTAGTGGACTTGAAACTTTGTTTTATGATGCTCCTAGCCTGATCTCAGATATTAGGGCAGTCAGCTAACCAGTCCTACACTTGATGTCTGACATTAACTCGGCCTCGGGCTTCCTCACTTAAGCCCTGACTGCAGTCCGGGACAGGCACTTCCCGATGACTACCCGGAGAGTTTGGGGGTGGTAATACGAGATGGCTCTCCAGTTATTTCTGTAAGAATATGGGGAGAGATGCGAAATGTGCGATGCATGAAGTAATCTTCTCCTCACTTTGGAATGAGTACAGACACCTGAGTAACCTCTGCAAACAAGAGATCAAATTGTGCAAGGCCTAGAATCTCAAAATCTCCAATCCCAAAACCTTGTCAACCCCCAAAATTTATGGTTTGCAGTTAATTCTCTCTTCTCAGCTAGGACCAAACAGAATGCCATAAAACTTGAAAGGGGCAGGATCTTTAACTGACCTGTTCAAGGTTGCCAGGACCGTCAACACCAAATTCATGGACCTGTCTGACTACCTTGCTAAACTTCCCACAGCGACTCTGTACATTGTCCTTTGGCTATGTCGTAGACAACCCTAGCATTCCACTCTTTCCTGCTAAGGCCATCTCCCACAAGAAATCCTAAGCTTCTCATGTTCCTCCCCAACCAGGGCAGCACTGGCTTCTCTCTGAGACTCCTAAAACTTGTAGTTCACGTTATTGCCAAATCTCTGGCTGTGTTATTTAACCTACCCTTAACATCCGCCATACCCCATATCTTCTGGAAGCAAACCAAAGTTTTCCTATCTTTGAGTCTGATGATCCCACAAGTTGACAGTTACTGCCCCATCACCATCCTCTCCCACCTGAGTAAAATCCTTCAAAAGGTTGTGGACCAGTAAATCTCTGATCATATGTCTAAGTACAGCCTCTCTCCCCAACAGCGTGGCTGTAGGAAAGGGCACAGCACCATCACTGCTCTGGCCTGTTTCACCAACCATGTTTTCAGAGGCATGGATGAAGCCAAACTCACTGTTGCTATCTTTGTAGATCTCACTAAGGTCTTCAGCCTGGTGGACCATAACATGCTGCTAAGTAAGCTGAGCAGCATTGGGTTCTCTGCTATATCCACAGCTTGTTTTGCGACTATCTCTCTGGGTGAACGCAGGCGGTCTGCATCGGGTGGGCAATCTCCAGCGCCTGGGAGGTCCATACTGGGGTCCCGCAAGGATCCCTGCTTCGATCCTTCTTGTTTTCCCTGTTCATCAACTCCCTTCTCAAGGATAGTATCACGTGCAACTTGCTACTTTATGCCAATGACCTGTCCTGTACCATAGTGCAAGGACTCCAGCTGAACTCTAATTTACACTCGCAAGAAACTTTGGCGCTGCCCGTGAATGGTTCCTTTTCAACAGACTCTTGGTAAATGCCCGGAAGACTGTGGCCATGCTGTTTAGATTGAAACCCAGACTAGCAAGGTGGGCCAGTGGTACTGCCTCTCCACACATCTTGTCCCCTGATGGCTCACCCCTCGAGTTAGTGACTTCCTTCAAATACCTGGGATCCTCCCTCAATCCTGCCCTGACTTTCTCTAATCACAGCAGACTTACAGTCTGGCATATGAACCAGAAACTAGGAATTTATTACAGGCTTAAGGATTTTATGACCCCTGAAGTCAGATTCTCCATTGCCCAGGGCACTACTCTTCCATCTACATGCAGACTTCATGCTCCTGCCTGTCCAGACAAAACACAGTTTGCAACAGCATCTATATATTTGCCTTGATGGCACCTTACTGCACGCATCACTGTTCCCTTTACCAGATCCTAGGATGGCTCCCCACTCGCGCCCACCAGGACTACCTCCTAGGCTGGCTAGTTGACATATCCATCAGAGAAAAGGTTATGTCTCCCTTCTCTCCTGTCCAGGCCAAAGCCTTGCAGTTGAGGCCTCCCGACCTCCTCTAGACTACTACTGCAGTGCCCACAAGTCATCACATGTATGGGCCACAAGACTTTCTCCTCAGCTGCCCTCATTATTTGGAACAGCTTATCTGCTCCACTACGGACCTTGAGAACACAGACCCTATTTAATTCCCACTACACGACTTTCCTCGCTGCCACCATCATCTGTAAGTGCCCCCGCCCTCCCCCCATGATAAACTGACCCCATGCAAGGGCAAAGCATCTGCTCTAACCCTGTGGTAAACTGGAGTGCCACAGTGACTCTGGATATTGTTTTTATATTTGAGTCTAGAAACTGTTGGTATTGTAATGATATATGTTGGGAGCTGCACTGCCACATACTGTACACTCTGTGCAATATAATAGCTTACACTGGTTATTTTATACTCAACTTGCTTAAGTTTTATACCATTTGTTTCATATCAGTTATTGTATTTTAACTGCTCACTGTACCCTGCATCTTTTGTACACTTTGTTTGTTCTATTGTTATGACCCAGGTCAAGCCTGAAATGGTCCCTGGGGTCAGTGTACCCACGCAGTTAATAAATAAAATAAATGTAGGAGAGGGATCCAAGACCAGACGGTGGATGTCATTACTACCGTTCAAATGAATATACTACCAAATTGAAGACGCTAACAGTACTTTGCAATCCTAAAAAATATCTGGACACCTGAATGTAGGAGAGTAGAAACTTCACAGCCTAGATGCAAAGGGCAGAAATGTCCAGAACTAGCGAGTGTTGTCAAGACACAGGTCAGGAAGAATAGGAAGACCAGGAGCAGTTGTAAAATTTGCAAGTAGTGTGTTATTAATAACAGTAAAATTTAAAATAAAAATTGTTCAGTAGAACTATTTACAAGGGCAGTACAGAGAAAACAAAGTCCTTCATCTGAGGGTATCTCTAATTCCAGGTTTGTCTTTCTGGCAAAATTGTCGCTATTCTTTTTATAAGTCTTTGCCTGGGAACTCATTAAGGAGACATCCTGTTTTTTCCCCCCAAAAAAATTCTTGACTGTTTCTTTGCAGAGCAAGTTTGCAAATAGAACAATGCCCCAAGCTGCCCCCTGAATTCCAAAAAGCTTTTTGCAATCATTTCAACAGTATAAACATATACATTTCCAGCAAAGGGTTCCCAGTATCACTTACAGTTTCACACAAAGATTCGCAGAATATACAAGGGGAAGAAAAGACAGAAACAGCAAGTGAAGGCAGAGCGAATAGAGGTGGAGAACCACGAGATCATCAGCATGATCAGTTCCTAGGTCTCACAAGAACATTTAGTTGTGCTACCAGACAGAGACAGAAAAGGAGGGGATAGAACAGATCCTTGCGTTTAACTCTTTCTGCATAGCAAATGGAACGGGGCCTTCCTCAACCCTGTCACAGTGAGGTAGGTAATGGTAGGTCAGCAGCGAAAAAGACATTCGCTCATTGGATTGTTCTGTTGTATTTAGTTCTGTTATGAAAAATCTGGCAAAGTGCCACCAGAAGGGTTGAGGGCACATTCTACTAAAGCTACATCTGCCACTATTGCAGTTTTGAAGACTAGACCACTAAGTTTATTGCTTGAGTATTTTGCAGTTTCAAATTTTGCAGTTTTTACAATTTGTCACATGGTGATTGTAATGTCTTATTGCATATACTGTACATTTGGTAGAATATAATATAGCATAGATTAGTTGGATGATCACTGCTCTCTTCTGGTCTTCAGCTGTAAATCTGCCACTAGAATGCTAAAGGGAGCATGGCACAGTTTGAAATTTAACATTTTAGAGTTACATCTCCGAGCAACACTTTGGGGCTGAGATGATGCCACTTGTACGACTCACTAATATACCCTCTAGAAGAAGCATTCTTACTACAATGAATAATTTTTTTTCTAGGGACGTGGATATGATGATCTATCCACACTTCTTGGCAGTGTCCTTTCCCTTTAAGATGTGCCGGAAAATCTTCAAGATGGCTCCTCCCACCCACGTGGTAATTCCCTCGACTCCTCCCCATGACGACAGATCTTCTTTTCTGCTGGAAGAAGCATGTTCCCTCCTTACCACTCCTGCGCTGAGTAGGACCTAGCTCTTAATTTCTTCCGAATTACTTCCAAACCAACTGTCATGAGTTTTTCGTCTTCAACTCAATCTTCGATCGTGACAGCAATGGATGTTAAGTCCGCTCCCGGGTTCCGCTGGTGTCCTTGCGGGCAAAAGATGTCCAGGACTGACCCGCACATCATGTGCATCAACTGCCTGGGGCGCAACCATGATCACCAAGCCTGCGACTTTTGCCACTCTTTTCATTCTTCCATCCTGGAGGACCGTCTCACCCACCTGAATCTGGGCCGCCTGGCACAACGGAACCCACCGGTCAAATCCAAAGATGCCTTTTGGGTGGTCTCCGCGGCTGCAGGGTCTGCTGAGTAGCTTGCGGCCTTCGAAGAGGAGGTGACCCATTCCTCCTCGGCTTCTGCCTTCGTGCTGCTTCATCTGGGCTCGACTTTTACAAGCTCCAAGGAATTGTGCCAGTCCCTGCCGACCTTCGGTGAAGGACCCACTAGCAAATCTAAATCTAAAAAAGAGTCTAAGAAAGAAAAGACTCATCGATATTGGGATTGGGAGCGCTCTCTGTGGAGGGCCTCAGATTCCAGCTTTTCTCTGGATTTGACTTTGTTCGAATACTTGGCCGCTGGCTCCACGGTAACCCTGTCGGCTGAGACGCTGGTCGAAGCCCCAACTGAAATTTTTCTCAAGGTGACCGACCAGTTGTTGACCAAAGAGGATGATACTTCCTTGTCTAGGACCCCGGTCCTCATCCAGACCGTTGCAGGAACAGATCAGTCCGCTGACCCGCCGCCTCTAGTTTCTGACTATGAGGAGCATCGGCAGTTGCCGACTCTCTCTGGGCCCTGCCACTGGTGTCGTTGTCGCCACCCCACCCACCCACCCCCCGTGGTAGAGGTCTGCTTCCCGTCGGTCGAGCCAGCCCCGGCGTCATCAGCGCTCCCGGCACCACAGGATGCGGCGCCGCTGCTGTTCTTCGGCACAAGTTTTGTTGATGCTACGAGGACTTGATGTGGCAACGGCTGGTGTTTACTGGCGCCAAACCGACCCCAGTTTCTCCGCCAGTGGAACCAGTTAAGACAGTCCCAACTCTGCCAACTCTGGCTTCTCCGCCAATTGTGGTGGAATCGCCGCCCAAACAGACAGCTAAGGAGTTTCAGCTCTCAGAGGCTTACCCATTGGCTGTCGGTCACCATCACCCCTGACCGTCCATGGAGGGTCAGCGGGGACTCTGGCGGTTGACTGCTCTTTGACAACTCTTCGGAGTCTGAGGGTTCCTTACTGCACTCTCGTCCGGTCAACATGGAGTCCATGGGAATCTCTCAACAGATGAAGGTCCATCCTCTTTCATGGGCCTCCTCCGTTTGACGTCTGAGTTGACAGGTATGAAGATGGATCCAATCCAAAAACAGGCTTGTTACCCGTTGACTGAGATCCTCGACCCGGGAGACTCTCTGATGGAGTCTTTCCCAGTGGCAGAAGCCATTCTTGGCCCTACCCATGAGCTCAGGCAGCACCCCACTTCCCACACTGCACCTTCTGTCCAGATGGCCCACAAGTATGCTGTGCCCACCGGATCCCTTTTGAGATTCACAGAACACTCCTCAGCCGAGGGGTTGGTGGCCAACACTGTGTTCCAGCGCTCCAGCAACATGGGGGATGTTGACAAGCCACCTGATAAGGAGTCCAAGAAGTTGGACCATGCTGCAAAAAGGTGTATACAGCCTCCTCGCCTGGCCTCTGCCAGGTGAGCTCGGCCCTCCTCATGGCCCACTTCTCCCATGCCCTGCTGGGCACCTTAGATGGGGTGCTTCCTCGTCTGCCTACGGACCTTCAGACCATGGTTAAACAGGTCCAGGCTGTGGCCAAGCAACAGCTCCAGACTGCCATGGATATTGGGGACTCCTGTGCCCGCTCTGTGGCAACCTCAGTGGCCATGCGCCGCAGGGCGCAGCTGAGATCTCGACCTTCGGACGGCACATCTGCAGCAATGTTCTTTCCGAGCACCAACTCGTTCAGGCCCGGGGTCGAGGGTAACCTCACATGGATCGAGAAGTCCAGTGCCACCTTGAACTCCGTAACATCTGCCCAGAAGGACCCCAAGGGCTCGAAGCAGTTTCAGAAACGGAAGCCCTGTTGAGGGTTGAGACTGTTTGCCACCATACAAAATGTTTTTGGGACTGGTGTTGGTCATGGTGGATTTACATATATATGCACTTGAATGCATTCTAGGGGAATGGCGGCAAGTATTAATCTGTTTAGCCTTCTAAGTTTGGGAGTTCCGCAGGCCGTTTTGCCAGGCTCATGTTACGTTGGGGAAAGTCTATTACCTGTTTTAGGGTGCTGCTGTTTATGTTGAGTTGGAGGGCAGAGGTTTTATTATTGCCTTTATAAATTTGTAGTTAGAAGTCCTATTCGGGAGGGAACGGAGGGTTTGGATGTGGGATCCATATTTCTAGGAGCGTGGATATGTTGTTCATCCACACTCTTTGGCATGTCCCCTTCCACTTTAAGATGGACTGTAAGTCTTCAAGCTGGCTCCTCCCACCCACCCGGTAGTACGTACTCTCAGTTCCACCTCATGACGCCAGATCTTCCTTTCTGCTGGAAGATTCAGGTTGCCTCCCTCGTGCTCACGCATCTTGTAGGCCCTAGCTTTCAAACCTTCGACTATTCTGAAAATTAATGATGTTGCTTTAGCAATTACAAGTTTGCTGCTTCAATTATGGAAGACAAGTCTTCCCCAGATTTCGTCTGTGCTGTGCCAGAAAATGTTTGGCATTCCATCCCCACACCATGTGCTCTGTTGCCCTCGGTGTTGACCATGACACCCTCAAATGCGATATGTGTCTCGCTTTCATCCCAACGTCCTCTACGACCATCTCACACCTGAAGCTGGGAGGCCGGAGAAGAGGAACCCTCCAGTGAAATTCAAGGAGGTTCAGGCGGTTTCCCAGGGCTGCGGATCCGCCAAGCAATTTGAACACACGCAACCTTCAAGGAGGAAGCAGCCTCAAGCAGAGACTTCTTGGAGCTTCTTCCTTCCGCTCAACCTGGGCTCCACCTTCTCGGGTTCCTTCCGAGAGCTGTGACAGTCTCTCCTGACCAAGAGAGAGGCACCTGCAGGTTCACACTCCTGTCAATCCTGTAAGCGGGAGAAGGATCCAGGATCATCTTTGTCTCAACAGAGACGTTCTTGGGAGCTGGAGAGATCTTGATCCCAGGAACATACGGTCTCGACTTCGGTCGAGATCGCTTCTTCAGCCGCTGGCTTTTTGGCTTTGCCATCTGGTCAGTCAACCGAATTATTGATCGATGTTGAAATCATGATTGATCCGATCTCGCCGACTCTGGTCAACAATACCCTTGATCGAACCCCTGATCTGGTCTTTCCAGATGACGAGAACCAGCCTGCTGGGACTCCCATCGAAGAAGTAGTCCCTGGTCCCGGGAAATCACTGGTCCCACCGGTGTCTCCCGAGTGACCAAGTTAGCCCATCTAATCTCAATCGAGGTCTCTGACCCCTCGACAGACAGGCCGAGGAAGAGCCATAAACGCTCCAGAAGAGGCGATGCCATTGGTCATCCTCATCCTCCTCGGATGAGGAGAGGCTCCAGCGGAAACTGCAGCGCTACGAGGACCTCATGTGGCAACAGCTAATTTTGACCAGGCACAAGCAGACTCTGGCTTCTACACTGGCCATTACCTGGCTTTCGCTTCCTAGGCCGATGACGACTCCTTTGGAGCCGATTAAATCGGTTCCTCCGCCCACAGAGCGGGCAAAACTACCAGTTCGGCCCAAAACGGTCTCTCCACTGATTGTGGTAGAACCGCCGCCCAAACAGCCTGTGGGAGGGGCACCTTCCAAGGAAGATAGACCAGACACCAGGCTTCCCAGGTAGTTGTCGGTCACGGTCACCCCAGATGGCCCTCTGCGGGTCGACGGTGACCTGGGTGGTCGGCTGTTATACCCAGATTCCTTGGATTCAGACGTCATCGGCTTGCATTCTCATCCAGGTGATGATGAATCGGGCATTGGCTTAGAGACAGAGGAAGGTCCCTCATCTTTTCAAGGGATTCTTCGCCTCATCTCTGAATCTACAGGGATGCCCTGGAGCCAATCCAGAAAAGGCGTAGTACCTCTACGGACATCCTTAAGAAAGGGGTACCCGGACGGAGGCCTGTCCTGTGGCTGACACTGTTGTTGGCCGGCTGTAGAACTTTGGCAGCACCCTGCATCTTGTCCATCTTCGTCTGCCCGCATGGCCCACTAGTATGCAGTGCCCATGGGGTCTCTTGCGGGGTTCACAGAGCACCCTTTGGCCGAGAGCCTGGTAACCGCCTCTGTGTTCAGGTGTACTGGCAGTTTTGCCGACACTGACTGACCTCCTGATAAAGAGTCTAGGCTTCTGGACCATTTAGCCATGAAGATCTGTGTGGCTTCCTCCTTGGGGCTTGGTCAGGCAAGTTTGGCTGTCGTCATGGCACACTTCTCTCACGCCCTTCTAGGGTCTCTGGATGAAGTCCTCCCACACCTCCCGGCACACATGCAGACCACGGTCAGGCAGGTCCAGGATCATGGCCGAGCTGTTGCCAGACAGCAGCTTCAGAGCGACCCTGGACATTGGGGATTCTGTTGCCCGCTCGATGGCTGCTGCGGCTGCCTCTTGTCACAGGGCTTGGCTGAGGCTCTCCTCCTTTGGGTGGATACCCAGCACAAATTAGCTGATGTGCTTTTCCTCAGGACTGATTTGTTCGACCCAGGAGTGGCTGGTCACCTTCAGCGCATTGAGCAGTCCAGTGCCACTTTGGACGCTTACTTCTGCCAAGGGTTCTTCGAGCAAGAACCAGAAGAAGAAAAAGAAGCCTTTTTGACATTCTTCTTCTGCGGCTCAGCAGTCGTTCTTTCATGGGGGGCAGCAGCAGCAGCAGACTCAAGCTTGGCACCCCCCTGCCCAAGCCCGGACCCCAGCAGGCCCATAAAGGAGGCTGAGGTTCAGCTCCTGGAGCCTCCTCCTCCAAGCCTGCTCAGTGAGGGGGGGGGGTCAATCCTTCTCCCGTCACCTCAGCTCTGGGTCCTCCCTTGGGGGCCGACTCCGCCACTTTCTTTCCACCTAGTCCGTTGTCACTTCAGACAGGTGGGTTCTCAAAGTGGTCGGTCAGGAACTGCCTCTGGAGTTCGAGCAGTACCCGCCAAGACCGCGCCCTTGGGAGGAAAGAGTATTTGCTCAGACTGTCGGCTCTCCGAGATGACATTGCTCAGCTTCTCCTCAAGGAGGCTGTAGCTCCAGTGGCAGATCCTCCAGCGGACCCAGGCTTTGTCTCCAAGTAATTGCTGGTGCCCAAACGGACAGGGGGCTGGCACCCCATTCTAGATCTGCACAACCTGAATCAATATCTCAGGTCACACACCTTTCGGATTGTCACTCTGTCCCAGATCATACCATCCTTGGAGCGAAACATGTGGTTCTGTTCACAGGATCTGCTGGATGCGTTCTTTCACGTCCCAATCCGTCCATCCCATCAATGGTTCCTATGCTTCAGGGTTGAAGGGACCCTGTATGAGTTCCGAGCCATGCCGTTCAGCCTGTCATGGGCCCCACAGGTCTTCACCAAATGCATTGCAGTGGTGGTGGCCCATCTTGGGGGGATTTATCCTACCTCGACGATTGGCTCCTAGCAGGTTCCACCAACAGGAGGTGGAAGGTCCAGGACCTGGCCTCAAACCTGCTCCCAACTCAGCCTCCTGATCAATGAGGCCAAGTTGGAACTCATGCCTTCTCAGGTGATGGGCTTCATCGGGGCAGAGCTTGACTCTTGTCAAGCCAGAGCTTGGCTCCCGGCGGACAGGGCGGAGGTTCTCTCCTCTTTACCCAATCATTTCTGGTTGGGCAATTGCGCCCTGCCCAGGACTTTCTGCACCTTCTGGGTTACATGGCAGCATTCGCCCTCCAGTGGGAGCTGACTGCCCAGTGGACTCAGCGCATGGTCATTTCGGCCAGCTGATCACTAACCCAGAAGATGTGGAACACTCTCCAATGGTGGACCGCACCAGACTGGTTGCAGGAAGGGATCCTGTTTGTCTGCCCTGAGCTGACAGTCATCCTCATGATCTGTCCCTCTCACAGGCTGGGGAGCCCACGAGGGGGACAAAAAGGCCCACGGCCTCTGGACCCCTGAGGAGTCCTGATGCAACATCAACCTCTTGGAGCTCAGAGCAGTCAGACTGGCACTGTCGGCTTTCACTCCTCAGCTCTGGGGTCAAGTGGTTCAAGTCCAGATGGACAATACCACAACCATGTACTGCCTCAGCAAACAGGCGGCACGCATCCCATCTGCTGTGCAAGGAGGTGGTCTGCATCTGGACTCTCGTGAGCCACGCTAGAAACAGGTCTCCTAGCCGTCCACATGGCAGGAGCCTCAAACCATCTGGCTGGATGCTCTCAGCCGCTTAGGGCCAGACATCCCACGCGTGGTCTCTCCATCCAGAGGTAACTTGCAGCCTGTTCTCCCACTGGGCAAACCGATGGTGGACCTGTTTGCCTCAAGGGAAAACACCAAGCTGAGGCTGTTTCATGCCCGCCCTCCTCAGCAGGGCTTACTGCAGGGGGACCCCTTCTCGAAGCCGTGGACCCCAGGCCTCCTCCACGCCTTCATTTCCCTTGATCCACAAGGTGCTTCTCAAGGTGAGGAGGGACAAGGCAAAGGTGATCCTGGTAGCCCCATACTGGCCACGCCAGTTCTAGTATCCAGATCTCCTCCGACTCCGCTGCAGGCACCTGGGGCGGCTTACAGGACACCCAGACCTGATATCATCACTCAATCAGGGGAAGGTATTCCATCCAGACCTTTAGTCCCTGCACCTCACAGCCTGGTACCTGAGTGGCTAGAGTTCCAGGCTTTGAGTCTTTCCGAAGATGTCTACACCATGGTGGAGGCATCCAGAAAGGAATCGACCAGGAAATGTTATGCCTTCAAATTGAAAAGTTTTTCATTTGGTGTCAGGGCACGGGCGTGGACCCTCTGTGCTGCCCAATGGCTAACATTCTCTGCTACTTTTGGTCTCTCTCAAAAGGAGGTCTTTGGTCATCGACCATTAGGGTGCACCTGACAGCCATCTCTGCTTACTGGGCGCTGGCCCGTCAGCCGACGGTGGCGCAGGAAATAGTGGTCGGGTGCTTTTTCAAAGGCCTGGATCACATATCCCCTCCGGTGCACGAACCTCCACATCCGTGGGATCTACTGCTGGTACTGGCAAAGCTCATGGGCAAGCCATTCGAACCTATGCAGAAGTGTTCCTTGTCACACTTGTGGAAGACGGCCTTCCTGGTGGCTGTCACATCTGCCTGAAGGACAGGGGAGCTCCAGGCGCTTTCGGTGGACTCTCCTTATCTGGTGTTTCACAGGGACAAGGTTGTCCTACGCCCCCACCTGAAATTCCTTTCAAAGGTGGTATCAGTTTCACCTTAATCAGGTGTTGACTCTGTCGGTGTACTACTCCAATTACACCCCGGAGGCGTAGTACAGGCTCCATACTTTTGGACCTGAGACGTGCCTGTTCCTGTTATAAGGAGAGGACGGCAGAAATTCGGGGAGAGGTTCGCCAACTGTTTGTCACCTACGCTGAAGCCGCTTCTGGCAAACCTGCAGCCAAACAGACTATTGCAAGATGGATCACATCACGCATCGGTCTGTGCAATGAGTTGGCGGGCGAGGAGCCTCCCAGAGGGATAAGAACTCATTCTACCCGCCATACTGCTGCATCAGTGGCTGCTTCCAGGGACATCCCTATCCAGGAAATCTGCAGGGCTGCTACCTGGAAGTCAACAAATGCCTTCATCACCCACTACCACATCGACCTTGAGTCACGCCAGGATTCTGGTTTTGGGGCCTCTGTTCCCTAAGTAGGGGGTGGGTGTGTGCCTTGCCTCCTTCCTCCCAGAGTACTGCTATGAGTCTACCAAAAAGTGCGGATGAACAACATATCCATGCTCCTAGAAAAACAGGTTACTCACCTGTAACAGTAGTTCTAGGAGTGGTATATGTTGTTCATCCACACGGACCCACCCAACCTCCCCGGCTGCAGACGCAGAACACCTGGCTTCCAGCAGGCTAAGATCTGGCATCATGGGGCGAAGCCGAGGTATATACCACCCGGGTGGGTGGGAGGAGCTAGCTTGAAGACTTCTAGTCCATCTTAAAGTGGAAGGGGACATGCCAAAGAGTGTGGAAGAACAACCTATACCACACTTAGAACTATTGTTACAGGTGAGTGACCTGTTTTATTTGGTTTACCTCCCCTAAACCAAAACAGGTTTAAATAGAAATCTTAGGATTGTGTGTACTATCCACTACCTAAATGCTTAAGTATCTAAAGCTATTGAAGATGGTTAGCAAATAACTTACGTAATTGTTTGATCTTTACTTTAGCAATACCGCCACTTCCTGTTGTACAAGATACATGGCTTTTATAGTATATGAATTTAACAGTACCTGTGTTACAATATTTATTGTACTTTTGTCACAGTTGTCATGTATGAGAAGTATGGTTATAGTTTTCTGTATGGCTACTAAAACCTAATAAATATAAAGTTTAAAAGAAATGGAATCTCTTTTGTCCCCTCCACTCCTGCGGCCAAGCCAGCCCAGCAACAGGCTGGCCAGCAGGCTCAGGCTTGGCAACTTCAGCCCAAGTCAGTGGCCTCGGCTGTCTGTAAGCCAGGAGGAAGAGGCTCTGTGGCCCTCAGCCAGGCTCCTCCTCCTCCAAGCCTGCCCTGGGACGGAATTGGCTTGCCTCCCTCATGCCTGTCACACCTCCCTGGGTCCTCTCATGGGGAGTGTGGTGACTCCACCGCTCCTTTCTGCCTCGTCCGCTGTCACCACAGACAGGTGGGTTCTAGAAGTGGTGGGTCAGGGTCTGCCTCTAGAGTTTGAGCAGTACACTTCTTGCCGAGCCTGCGCCCCACAGGAGGACTTGGCTTCCACAGACATGCTGTCATCTTTCAGAGACAACGTAGCCCAGCTCCTCCACAAGGAGGTAGTGATTCCTGTCATGGATCCTTCAGAACATCCAGGGTTTGTCTCCAGTTTCTTCCTGGTGCCAAAGCGGACAGGGGGCTGGCGCCCCATTCTAGATCTGCATGACCTAAACACATTCCTCCGGTCACAAACATTCAGGATGGTAACTCTGTCTCAGAGCATACCATCTCTAGAACGAAACATGTGGTTTTGCTCTCTAGATCTTCAGGATGCATTCTTTCACGTTCCAATCTGTCCGTCTCACTGAAGGTTCCTCTGCTTTTGAGCCAAGGGAACCCTCTATGAATTCCTGGCCATGCCCTTCAGCCTCCTCGGCCCCCTGGGTGTTCACCAAGTGCATCACAGTGGTGGCAGCTACCTGAGGTGCCAAGGAGTCTAAGTTTATCCTACCTGGACAACTGACTGATAGCAGGTTCCTGCAGGCAGGAGGTACAGCGGTCCAGGGACCTGGTCCTCCAGACCTGTGCCAAATGTGGCCTCCTGGTCAACGAGGCCAAGTCGGAACTCATACCCTTGCAGGTGATCAACTTCACTGGGACAGAGCTCTACTGTTGCAAAGCCAGAGCCCAGCTCCCGGTGGACAGGTTGGAGGCTCTTCCTCCTTTGCCCGATCATTTCGGGTTGGGCACTCACCCTGCCCGGAACTTACTGTTCCTGCTGGGCTACATGGCGGTCTGTACCAGTGTGGTCCGTTAGTCGCTGAAGAATGTGCTCCCTGCAGTGGGAGCTGGCCAGCCAGTGGTCTCGGCGCAAGGGGCACTTTGACCAGCTGGTCATGGTGATCCAGCAGATGTGGGATGCCATCCAGTGGTGGTTGGTCCCAGGAAATCTGCAGGAAGGAATCCCGTTTGTCCGCCCGGAGCCAGCGGTCATCCTGACAACTGATGCCTCTCTCATGGGCTGGGGGTGCCCACCTGTTCGCCTCCAGGGAGAACGCAACGCTGAGGCTGTTTTGTGCCCACCCCCCCTCAGCAGGGAACACTGCAGGGGTGCCTTCTCGACGCAGTGGATCCCAGGCCTCTTTTATCCCTCCTCTTCCCTTGATCCACAAAGTGCTTCTCAAGGCCAGGAGGGACAAGGCACAAGTGATCCTGGTGGCTCCAGACTGGCCACGCCAGTTCTGGTACCCCATCTCCTCAGCCTCAGCAGCTGGCTCCCGAGGCATCTTTCCCTATGCCCAGACCTGCTTTCCATCAATCAAGGGAAGGTACTACACCCGGACCATCTATCCCTGCACCTGACAGCTTGGTTTCTAAGCGGCTAGAGTTCCAGGCCTTGGATCTCCGAAGATGTCTTCAACTTTGTGGAGGCATCTCAGAATGAGTCGACCAGGAAGTGCTGTGCCTTCAAATGGAAGAGTTTCTCCATTTGGTGTCAGGGCAAAGGGTACGACCCGTTGTCCTATCCAGTGACTAGCATCCTTGATTACCTTTGGTCCCTCTCTCAGTCGGGCCTTCAGTCGACGACCCTTAAGGTGCATCTGGCAGCCATCTCTGCTTACTGGGCAAGGGCTGTTCAGCAGTTGGTGGCATAGGAGGTGGTGTTCGGTTGCTTTTTCAAAGGCCTCGACCACATTTCTACTCCAGTGCGTGTACCACCACCACCGTGGGCTTGATCTTCCTGGACATAAAGTCTCCACCACTCATTCACACTAATGGGATCTATGCTGGAGGCGCTAGGACCCAGCAGGAGCAAACTTTTCAAAAGGGTCGGCGCCAGAGATGGAGCCGATGAGAGAGCAGCACTGTGAGCCGTGGCTCATGCAGTAAAGACCACCTCGGCATCGACCCTCCAGCCGCCTCAGTTCCTTTTTTCCCCGTCGTAGAGTGCGCTTCAGTGACGACGTCGCTCGTCCGCCGGGAGTCAAACTTCAAGCTAGCAGCATAGTTTTCAGTTTATTTTGTTGTAATTTATCTTAGAAAGTACCGAGTAGATTTTAATATACATTTATTGATTTATAAAACAAGTCTTCAGCCCTCCATTGACGGAGTCGACCATGAGCGGGTCAGATACGGTAGGGAGAATTCGTATGAAAGCTGTTCAGTCAGCCGGGCTGGGTCCGGTCCGCCTCCCTCCTCGGAGGGTGGGTCTGACAACGGACAGTCCATTGCTCAGGGAGATGGGTGGTCCCCCTGAAAGCATAAAAGGAATCTGTTTCGCGGCACCGTTTGGCCTCGAGTTCTTCTTTGGCGCTGAAGTCGAGAAAGAGAAGGCATCACTCGAGGTCGCCTTCTGGTATGTCTGTGCATCGACGGTCAGTCACTGGGACTAGGCACCAATCTCCTACCCTCTCAGAGTCGCCGGTTTCTGGCTCCAGTGGCTGACTTCTTCGACATTGGAGCCCATCCTCGCTATTGGACGGGCCTCTGATGAGCAGTTTCACCCATGGGCTGCTCTTGTGGAGTAGTGGCTCGGAGGTTGGTCCAGCTGCCTGGACCAGTCACTCCGGGCCTTTGGGCCGCCGAGGACCGAGTAGGGCTGCTGGACCTTCCTAGACGGCAGCACCTTCTTCGTGCCGCCAACCTCCGGCTCCGTGTTTCCCCACTCACATGGCTGCACGAGGGGTTCACACTGATGCTTCATCTCCGTTAATTTTCCTTCAAATTGCAGTTTTCGGACCTTGGGACACTCTAGAGCCAGTCCCACGTACCGAGGGCTCTGTCGGGCGCCTGCCCGCGGCGCTGGAGGCTCTGGCGCCTGCGTGCCGAGGGCTCTTCTCGCACTGCCCGCGGCACCAGGGCTTGCTGGCGCCCGTGTACTTTGTCGGCTGTGTATTGGCCAGCCGATGGCGCCACTTCCTGGGTTCAAGGCCAGGTTTTATCGGCGCCCGATGTTTGTGCAGCACCGCCTAGCCTCCAGGGCTTTTCAATCCGATTCTTTCTCTTCTAATTTCCATTCTGATTTTCACCTTTCCTGTCCATATAGTCCTCCCTGACTGTGAGGAGATGATTTTGAGCTGACCCAAATCTTCATCTGGTGATGATGTTGAAGGAACAGGGATTAATCCTGCTTCAGAGCCTGTGGTCGAAAACCTTTCCTTTAAGTCTCAGCTGAAAGATTTTAATTCCACTCTTTCTCTCCATACTACAGAAATCGATCCTGGGAAGCTTTTAAGACTCCAATACTTATATGTCCCAGAGATCCCTATGGATTTAACTCCTCCGGTACAACCATCTTTTGAGACCCCTTCTAAGATGGTATGGAACAATCCTGCTCTCATCCCTTCTGTGGATAAATCCATAAATAGGAAGTACGCTGCACCCAAGGATCGACCCATATTGGCCTCACAAGCTTTTGCTGATCCCATTGTAGTCTTAGCAGAGAATGACAAGGCCGTCCTCCCTCAGGTATCCTCAGCTAGACCTATTAATAAAGAATCTCGTAAGATAGACACATTAGGTAAGAGAGTCTTTGCTGCCTCCACCCTGGATATGCGTATTGCCAGCTACCAGGGCTATTTTTCTCAGTATGAGTATGTCCTTTGGCATTCGCTCAAGCAAATGGTAGAAGCTCTGCCTCAGTTTGAAACTAAGTCAGAGCTACTTCACACCATAACCAAGGGCATAGAGTCCAACAACAACAGGTTTAAGCTGCAATGGACGCATTCGATACTGCTTCTCCAGTGGCGGCGGGCATTTGTACCCATCGCCACTATTGGCTACGTACTTAAGGCTTCATGAATGATATCCAGCAGCAGGTCATGGTCTTACCCTTCAACGGT
Organism: Neoceratodus forsteri; assembly: GCA_016271365.2. NCBI lineage: Eukaryota > Metazoa > Chordata > Ceratodontiformes > Ceratodontidae > Neoceratodus > Neoceratodus forsteri. Next base: position 573,755,501 of record CM028137.1, read on the forward strand.
ATGTATCTGTTCGGACCTCAGGTGGAACAAGTTCAGCCACACAGAGAAGACTAGGTCACCCATTAAGATAGCTTGACCTGCACCTTCGTCAAAGTAAGCCAGTTTCACAACAGTCCGTCCTTTCGGGGCAAAGGCAGGGGGGACTTTAACAAAAGAAAACGCTGCAGAAGGCCCAAAGTGCCCAGTGCCACCTTCTGAGTTCTCGGCCCAGGTCCCACCTCAACTGCCCGAGGGGGACTCTCTCTCAGCGGTGAGAGGACGTCTGACTCGGTCTACAACCGGTGGAAGTCTATAACATCGGACAAATGAGTCCTCCTGATAATCCGCGAGGGGTATTCGCTCAATCTTTCATAGAAAACCCCTGGATCTTCCCCCCAAACTACAGCCCAGGCTGTCGACAGTACAGTCAGACCTTCTTGCTTCCAAGGTGCAAGGCCTTCTGAACAACAGGGCAGAAGTAGTAGTTCCGCCAGACCAACGAAACGGGTTTCTACTCCCATTATTTTCTAGTTCCGAAAAAAAAACTGGAGGTGCCCCATTCTGGATCTCAGAAAGTTAAACAAATTCCTTCACAAGGAAAAGTTAAAGATGATATCTCTAGGTACCCTTTTACCTTTGATTCATCAACACGATTGGCTAGCCTCCCTGGACATGCAGGATGCCTACCAACTCATTCTTATACACCCAAAGCGCCACAAATATCTGAGGTTTGTGACGGGTCAACATCAGTTCAGAATCCTGCCCTTTGGGCTATCCTTGGCACCGTGAGTTTTTACAAAGTGTTGTGCAGTTCTCGCAGCGCATCTCAGGAAAATCGGAACTCAAGTGTTTCCATGTCTGGATGACTGGCTTCAGCAAGCCTTTCAAGACAGGGAATCTGGACGATAGCCAAGGCTTCAGACTTCATTTACCACAGGAGTCCTGGTAATCGCAACAAATCGCAGTTGCAACCCTCCCAGAAACTCCTTTTCATAGGAATTCTTGTGGATGCTCCTGTGCGAGAGCTTTTCTCCCAGAGGACAGAAGGAGCGATATCCTACACATGGCCCGATTCATCAGAGAAAACAGCTCGGTTCGAGCTATCTCGATGCAATGGATGCTGGGTCTCATGGCATCCTCTGCGTTCACTGTACCCCTAGCACGTCTCCACATGAGAACCTCTCAATAGATGCTCAGTACTCAGTGATACCCAACCACACACCCTGAGTCCTTTCCCATCAAGGTGACAGAACCTCTAAAGTAGTCACTCACCTGGTGGTCACAGGAGAAAAACCTTCCGGAAGCATATCCCTTTGCTCCTCTTGATCATCAGATCTCCATTACCACCGACGCTTCCCTGATGGGGTGGGGAGCCCACTGCCAGAATCTCCACACCCAAGGTACGTGGACTCGGACGAGTCCCGCTTCACATAAACGTCCTGGAAATGAGAGCTCGTCCCTCTGTCAGTCCGGGCCTTGAAGGACATATTCTATCACAAGAACACTCCTTCAAACGGACAACAAAGCAGTGATGTATTGCATCAACAAACAGGGCAGTGCACACTGTTACCCATTATGCAGGGAAGCGATGAGAGTGTGGGAATGGTGCCTGGAGGACAAGGCTCTAATCCATGCAGTTTACCTACCAGGCGTGTAGAACGAACTGGCAGACCATCTCAGCAGAACAGAGACACATCCTCATGAGTGGTCTCTCGACTCATCTGTCGCTCAGTCACTCTTCAAAGAGTGGGAAACTCCAGACCTGGACCTTTTTGCATCCCCACTCAACACAAAACTGCCTCTCTGCTGCTCCAGAAATCCAGGACCTGGCATTTTCTGTCAGGACGCGTCCAGGCTGCAGTGGACAAAATGCTTTCTATACGTCTTTCCTCCTCCTCTTCTAATTCAGAGGGTGCTTCTCAAATTCAAGTCTCAGGGAGACAGAGTGATTCTCATTGCTCCCTACTGGCCTCGACAGATATGGTTCGCGATGCTCAGCAGTCTGTCGGCAACCCTCTTGAAGGCACTTCCCCTTCAGATGAACCTTCTGACCTAGGGGCCCGTGGTCCATCCCAATCTGAAGGCGCATCACCTTCACGCTTGGCTCCTAAAGAGATAGAGGTGAATAGGTTTAATGTTTCCTGTAGGGTTTCAGATATTCTTTGGCTGCCGTAAACCAGCCACTAGAAAGACCTACACAGCCAAATGGAAGTATTTCTCTCTCTCATTGTGCTAAAATCTTCTTCGAACCCTCTTTCCTGCCCACCAAATAAAGTCTTGGAGTACCTCTTAGACCTCTCAAATTCAGATCTGCAGTACGCTACTGTCAAAGTTCATCTCTGTGTCCTTTCAGCTTATCATGAGCCGGTACATTCCTTGTCTCTGGCTCAGCTGCCTGTAGTTAAGAGGTTTTTTAATGGCATTCTGCATGCCAGACCTCCTATCAGACGTCCAGTCGCAGCTTGGGATTTGTGCTAGACCTGCTCACTCGGAAACCTTTCGAGCCTCTAGCTACCTGCGAATTGAAGATCTTAGTTCAAGAGGGCTCTTGCAGTAGATAATTACATATAGGACTGAAGCCAGCAGGCATCAAGACCCCACGGAAAAATTTCTAGCTAGCAGTCTCTGGCAGGGGACCGCCCCCATGTCAGGTGACCAGCGTTAGGCGACGTCAGTGTAAAGGGGCGATTCCCCCCACGCCCGCTTTCCAGTTCTTTCCCGCCATTAGCTTGTGAATGCACCTCACAGTTAAGTTCATTGCTTTGTCAGTCTGTCATCAGTTTTATTACCACCTTTTTTTCTCGATTTCTTGCAAAAATTTTAAGCTCTGCCGTGTTTGTTGTCCCCTACTCCATCCGATTACGCGCATAAGAACAAGTCATATAGATTAGATGCGGCCAACTCCCGCGCCAGGACAAAACACCCTGTGCCTCTTCTGTCTAGGCCCAGAACACCCCTGCGGAGAAGTGCCAGCACTGCCAACAATTTAACGTCGCCACCCGCAAATGAAGGGCAGCAGTCCCTGGTGGCCCATATCTTGAAGAAGATGTCCTCCATGGAGAAGGAGTGAAAAGTTTCGCAGGCCTCAACTTCCCTGAGGGTCACCGCAACAAGGAGAAGCACTGGGACCCGGACTGCACTTCACGACCACCGTGACTCCAGCTGGAGTCACCGTGCTGAAGTAACATCCCCGAGGACCGCTCTCGGCGGCCATCTTGGGTTTTCTAAGGCCGCAGTGTCCTCTCATCGGGCTCGCTCAGGCCCATGGGAGCCTCCAGGATAAAGGAGGCAGCCTCCGGAAGACTGCCACCGTGCAGCCTTCCAGGTCGAGCGGGGCTGGTAAACCGGACGTCGGTGCCACCGACACCCGCACGGACAAGGCCGCTAAGACACCCAACCCTCCGGGGCAGCGCATGGCCTTGAAAACGCCCACCAAGACTGCTCCTCCATCGCGGCCTTCGTCGGGTGTCTATTCCGATAAGTCGGACGTCGGCTCCTCCGACGGATGCACGGCGTTAGAGCAGACACCAGACCCAATTGACCAGTCCACAGTCACCGGCTCTCTGGTGCTGACTGAGGTTCCAGCGTCTCCCCTGTTGGACCCAGGGATTGTAGTCCTCCTTCCCTGGACGACGTAGAGGACACCAGTACGCTTCCATCAGGTCTCCCTCCTGCTGGGCCGGATGACCCGACGGACCCTCGGATGCCGGCTCCGACACGGAGCGACATCCCCCCTACCGGACGCCGTCCAAACGCCGGACCCGATGCCCGTTGAGCCACCTGCTGCTGGCCCGCCTGCTGGGCCTCTCCCAGGGCCTTCTGCTCCATCAGAGCCCCTGGCTCCTGGGTATATGACCTTGTCTTATCAGATGCCATCCTACCCAGGACCGCAGTATCCTGCACCGCAGCACCCAACGCCGGCCTACCCAATGCTGCAGTACCCGGTGCCTCAGTACCCCAACGCCAGGCTTCCCGCCATCTGGCTACAGATACTCACGTACGGATACCTTCCAATATCCTATACCCCTCCTCCTCCTCCACCGCCCCAAGCTGCTGGTGGCTCTGAAGGAGACTCTGGCTTCCTGGTGGGCTGAGGCCAAGGCTCAGCTTACTAGGAGAGGTGAGCCGTCTTCAGACACGGACCCGGTTCCAGATGCCCGTCGCGAGGCGAGACACTAACCCGACACCAGAGGTGAGCCCGAGGGTTGTCCAATGGGTCCGTTCCTCCCCCACGCCGGGAGGGGTCTTCATCTTCCTCTTCAGAGACCCCGGACTCCAATTCCGATGGGTGCTCCGATCCTGACAACGAGCCATGCACTCCAGACCAATCCAGGTCAAGGACTCCTCTGAAGTCGTCTCCAGAAGATCCTTCTTTTCTGCAGTTGCTGAGAAGGATCCAGGCGGTCCACCAGTGGCAATGTCTGGAGCCAGATCCATGTCGAGAAGAAACTCACTGCCCATTTGGATCTGCCGAAACTGCTCCGACATTGATTCCACCTTGGATCAAGCCTCATGCAGACCTCGTTTCCACTATTTGGAAGCGGCCATCAGCGATTAGCCTGCTTCCAAGGATGGCGGATGACTATATCAGGCTCCTGAGGGTGTGGATTCTTTGAATACACACATAAAACCGACCTCTGTCGTGATTAGCGCCGCGCTCAGCTGGTCAGCGAACCCAAAACATCTCAGCTCGTCTCCACCGTTAAAGGAATCCCAGCTTCTGGACCAGTACAGGAAGATGTACACTTCTGCTCTTGGGATAAGGGCCCTGAACTATGTTGCACATATGGGGGACTACCAGAAGGCTATCCTGAGTGAAGTAGAAGCCAAGTTGGACTCCCTTCCTGAGTCTCGGACAAAGCAGGAAGCGGCTGATCTAGTCTGATCAGCTCGTTCAGGCCCAGTTAGCACATGCTCCATCACTGACGATGCAGTGGACACTGCTGGTTGGAGTTCGGCTTTTACCGTAGGTCTTCGGCGTCATGCCTGGCTCCAGGTGTCAGATTTCGTCCCTGAAGTGCAGTCCGCTATTCAGGATGTACCCTTCAGGGTTTCTGTGCTGTTCGATGGAGATGTCAAAGACATCATCACTGATCCACAAAGAAGGGCACTGCACTTAAGTCTGTTGACTCTATGTACAATCCCTCAGGGACAGTGCCGCCCTTTTCGTGAGACGTTCCCGGTCTGAAGCGAACCCTTAGGCAGCGGGCCAACAAACGGGCCCTCCGACTGCCAAGGCCCCCCGCCCAAAAGCGGTGGGAGCTTGCTGTGCGTTGCCCCACACCTCTCCTCTCCCACAGCCTCTGGACTTTCCAGAGGAACCAGTAGGAGGGAGGTTCTCCTTCCATCTACCGGGTTGGGAGAGGATTATATCAGATGCTTGGGTGCTCCAACTGATTGCAGCAGGATACTCAATCGAGTTTCTTCAGAAACCACCCAGAAAACCACCCCCCAGGTCGTCTTACTCTCCGGAACATCTTCCTCTGGTTTCTGGAAGAAATATTCTCCCTTCTTCTGAAGGCAGTGATAGAGCTTTGTCCCAGCCCACCTTGAGGGACAGGCTTCTCTCATTTTTCTGGTTACAAAGAAATCGGAGCGTGAGGCTATTTTAGACCTCCGCTTCCTGAACATGTATGTGGAGTACAAGCGGTTCAGAATGCTCTCCCTGCAGAGCCTTCTGCCCTTACTTCGGCAGACACAGTGGCTGTGCACACTGGACATGCAGGATGCCTACCTGCATATCCCTATACACCCTTCCCACCACAAATTCCTTCAGTTTTTGTTCCAGGGGGATCACTACCAGTTCAAGGCCCTCCCATTTGGTCTTTCCTCGGCACCCCAAGTGTTCACCAAATGCCTTTCCGTGGTAGCGACTCACCTGCATACCCAGGGAATGCAGGTTTTTCCGTACCTGGATGATTGGTTCCTGGCGGCCCCGTCCAGGGAGGATCTCCTACACTCTTTCCCTTACCCTGCAGGTTTTTAATAGCCTGGGTATCATCATCAACCAGGTCAAGTCCCATCTGGTCCCCTCTCAGAGGCTGCAGTTCATCAGGGCAATCCTGAACACGACCACCGGCATGGCCTTTCTGCCACCGGACAGGGTGGACACCCTCTGGGCTCATGTGAGCCTGCTGTCCGGTTGCAGGTGGGTCAGCGCCAGGTCAGTCCTTCACCTCCTCGGGCTCATGGCAGCTGCTATTCCAACAGTCCCTCGCCCTCAGATCCATATGAGGATCTCTCAGTGGACACTTCGGCCTCAGTGGGACCAGATGTTGGACGACCTAGACCAAGAAGTCCTGGTTTCCAACCCCATGGCTCGGGACTTGCAATGGTGGATGGTACAAGAGAACCTTTGCCGGGGAGTTCCCTTCTGCGTGAAACCTCCCTCCCAAACTTTGACAACAGATGCCTCGGGAGAGGGTTGGGGAGCCCATCTAGGGTCTCACAGGACTCAGGGCTCCTGGTCCAGGCTCGAGCAGACTCTTCATATAAACGTGCTCGAGCTCAGGGCCGTTATGTATGCTCTCCAGGCTCTGAACTTGTATGTGCTTCCCGGTCATCTGGCTGTCCAGACAGAGAACATGTGCATGGTCTGGTACATCAACAAGCAGGGAGGAGTGCGTTCCTACCCTCTATGCAGGGAAGCAGTGAGAGTTTGGGATTGGGCCGTGAAACACAACCTTCACCTGACGGCAGTTCATGTTCCAGAGGTCGAAAATAAACTGGCAGACCACCTCAGTCGGTCATCAGCAAAGACTCACGAATGGGAACTGGATCTGGGGGTAGTAGACAATCTCTTCCTGCGCTGGGGAACACCTCAGGTAGACCTGTTCGCGTCTCCTCACAGTGCAAAACTTCCCGCCTTCTGCTCGCTTGCTCCAGGGCGAGGCAATTTTTGGAGGGACGCTCTGTCTCTAGACTGGAAGGACAGATTCGTCTATGCCCCCCCCCCCCGATTCCCTGATTCCGAGGGTCTTGCACAAACTCGGCTCAAAGAGATCGCATGATCCTAACTGCTTCTTTCTAGCCCAGGCAGGTTTGGTTCTCTCTTCTGCAACAGTATTCAGAGGACCTCCACTTCCTCTGTCGCAACTTTTGTTGACCCAGGATCAGGGACCCTGATTCATCCAGGTGTCGGGTCCTTCAGTTACATGCGTGGTTCCTCCGCAGATGTAGCTCAAGCCCGATTCGGCATCTCCCCATTGTGGCTGAGATTCTGGTAAGGTGAAAGCCTTCCACTAGATCTACCTCATCATGAAATGGTTCTCGATTTGGGCCTCTTCCAAGGATTTGAGCCATTCTAGCGTGCTCTGTCGGGAGAATTCTGGACTATATGCGTCATCTCTTTGTCCTGGGTCTCAGCCATTTGCTCTTTGAAAGTTCATATGGCTATTTCTGCTTAGCATGTTCCTTTTGGGGACAGAACTTCGGCGTAACTGGAAGTCTCTAAGATTTTCTTAGAGGGTTCTCCATTGAGACCCCTATTTGCTTTCCTGCCCTCCTTGGGATCTGAATTTTATTCTTGAGAAGCTTAACCTGCCTCCTTTTGAACCGGCAGCCTCAGCAGACTTAAAGTTCCTATCCTGGAAGACTCTCTTCCTAGTGTGCCATTACTTCAGCTCGACATATTCCGAGCTTCAGGCCTTGATGTGCAAAATCCTGTATTTGATTTTTCACAAGGCAATGAGTGGCTCTGCGTACCAACCCTAAGTTTCTCACTAAGGTGGTGGCGGAATCTATGCTGAATCAATCCATTGAGCTACCTGCTTTCTTTCGCTAACACTCCAATCAAGGAGAGTACCTCTTGCATACTGAGATACTACACCACTAGGACTAAGGATCTCATGAAATCTGATCAGATTTTGTCTCTCTTGCTCAAGAAAGAGAAGGCAATGTTGTTACCAAGCAATGCCTATCTAAATGGCTGGCTCATTGTATCACTTTCTGTTACAAGTGTCACAAGACCTTGTCGGGTCAGGTCAGAGGCCACTCCACAAGGGGTGTCGCTGCCTCTGCGACTTGTTTCAAGAATGTGTCAGCGACTGACATTTGTGCAGCCGCCACTTGGACTTCTGTCCATATCTTTACGAAACACTACAGTTTGGACTGGCTGTTCTGCAAGGTCTCCCTTACTTGAGACCCTTACAGCCGGAGGTTCTATGGTTGTATAGTTTTCTTCCTCCTGTGTGCTTCTCCTTGTTCTAGACTGCTTGGAACTCAGTCCTGTATGTAATTACCTCTACTGCAGGAGCCCTCTCGAAGTAAGATAGTACAGTTACGTAAGAACTTACTGTAACAGTAGATCTTCGAGAGAGGCTCTTGCAGTAGATAATGGCTTCCCGCCATCCATCCTCCTTAGTTTTTTCAGCTCCTTTTGCAGGAAGGGAAATATCCGCTTCTCTTTCTCGTCTTGCCTTTTTGGGGCCTTTGGCGGGAAAGAACTGGAAGGCGGGTGTGGGGGAACCGCTCCTTTATACTGACACAGGTCACCTGACATGGGGCAGTCCCCGCCAGAGACTGCTAATTCGAAATTTTTCCATGGGGTCCTGACGCCTGCCGGCTTCAGTCCTATATGTAATTACCTACTGCAAGGCGCCTCTAGAAGATCTACTGTTACGGTAAGCTCCCACGTAACTGTACTTTCCTCACTTGAAAACGGCCTTCCTGGTGGCCATCACCTCGCCCATAGAGTTTCTGAAATACATGCTGTGGTCACAGACCCCACCTCCCAATACACTGTATTTCACAAGGACAAAGTAGTTCTTAGGACTCACCCTAAGTTTCTTCCTAAGGTTGTCTCAGAATTTCATCTAAACCAACCTTGAGTCCTGCCTACCTTGCTAACTTTCAGAATGAAGGGGAACGTACCCTTCATTCTTTGGATGTTAAGAGAGCACTGTGATTCTGTCTGGATAGAACGAAAGAAATTCGGACGGCTCAATAACTGTTTGTTCTAGGGACATGGATATGTTGTTCATCCACACTGTCTGGCAGGTATCCTTGCCGCTTTAAATCTTGCCAGAAGGTCTTCAAGCTGGCTCCTCCCACCCACCCGGGTGGTAAAACTCTCGGCTCCGCCCCATGACGTCAGATCTTCCTTACCGCTTGGAAGCTCAGGTTCCCTCCTTAACGCTCTGCTATAAGACTGGTTCCTAATTCTTGGTTTCCGAATTTAAAAGTTTTGCATTATAGACTTGGTCTTCTATCCCTCGCTGACTGCGATGGACAAATCGACTCCGGTTTTCGGAGGTGCCCTTGCGAGACAGAAGATGTCTCGGACGGATCCGCACTCCACGTGTGTCTACTGTTTAGGCCTTGAGCCGACCCGCGGGCTTAGCGACCTGTGCTCTTCCTTCTCAGCCCTCGTCCTCGAAGACCCGTGCTGCCCGTTTACAACTGGGGCGCCCTGGAAGCATTTTCCTCGGTGAAGTCAAAGAGGCCCGGTCGGCGGTTTCCGCGGCCGGGCTGGCGGATCGACTAGAGCAGATGTTAAGCCCTCGAAGAGGAAGGCGGCGTGAACGCATCTTCCTCGACACGGCATTTATCCGCTCTCCTGGGTTCCTCTTACACAGCTTCCTTTAGGAGCTTTGTCTGTCCTCTCCACTAGAGGAGAGGGACCAGCGTCTGCTGGACCTTCTTCTCGGTCCAAGAAGAAAGACAAGGAGTAAGTCCCTCCATCGACGCTCTTGGTAGCGGGAAAGGTTCCTCTCCCGAGTTGTCGACCGCCGACTTGGTCGATCGTTTGGCTTGACGCTGGTCTCCGCGGTGTCCCCGTCCAGGTCAGTTGACGAGACTCCCGTCGGCGCGGTCGAGATCTTTCTCGACCCGTTGGATCGGGTTGTCGACTGGCAAAGCCAAAATCCTCTCACCGGTTCGGTGGGAGTTGAAAATTCAGCGGGCTGCCAGTGCCTCCAGTTCCGGGCCCTCAGGTGAACCCTCCGAGCCAAGGGAGGGCGGTTCCACCATCCCTCCCTGCACCGTCCTCCGAAGGCGGGGTTCTTGGTCTCGGTCTCCGGACTTCTTCAGCGGTCCAGCCGATCCGCCGTCATGGCGGTCTCGGTCTGCACGCGGTGGCCAGCGCCGCCACTCGTCCTCCTCCTCGGATGAGGAAGCTTGACGTAATTCCGTCGGCGATCGAGGACCTCATGTGGCAACAGCTCCTTCTGACCGGGAACAAGCGGCGCCGTCGCTTGACCATTAAGTGGCTGTCACCGGAGGCGGAAACACCCCTCGTCTTACCCGAGGAGCCTGTTCCCAGGCGGTTGTTCGGCCAAAACCAGCTGCTCCACCGATTCCGGTGGAACCTCCGCCTCCACAGCCGCTGTTTGGGGCTCCGACCAAGAACTCTCGATCGGCTCAGGGTCTGCCCCATAGGCTGTCGGTCACCCTCACTCCCGATCGCCTTCGGCAGGTGGAGGGTGGCTCAGGCCCGAGGCAGCTCTTTGCGGACTCTTCTGAGTCCGACGACAATTCCTCCCTTTTCTCCAGGCGAGTGGACTTGGAGTCCTCTGGAGGTCAGTCGCTGGACGACAGCCCTTCGTCCTTCCTGGATTTGCTCAGGCTCATCTCAGAGTCTACCGGGATGCAGCTCGAGCCCGTATCCAAGCGGGCCAAGTATCCCCTCACGGAGATATTGGACCGAGGGGATTCCCCTACGGAGGCCTTTCCCGTGGCCGAGGCCATTGTGGGCCCAGCCTTGGAGCTCTGGCAGTGCCCTGCTTCCTGCCCTGCGCCTTCAGCCAGGATGGCCAGGAAGTATGCGGTCCCTACCGGTTCCCTGTCCGGTTTCTCGTAACATCCCTCAGCCGAGGGGTTAGTTACCGACAGCGTTTTCTGGCGTGCCGGAAACGCTAGGGACGTGGACAAACCTTCCGACAAGGAGTCCAAGAAATTGGACTATGCCGGGCGAAAAGTCTACGCTGCATTCTCCCTTGGCCTCGTCAGGCTAGCTCGGCTGCTTATGGCACATTTCTCCCATGCCCTGTTGGGCTCCCTGGACGAGGTAGTCCCTCATCTCCCGGCTGACCTGCAGACCACGGTTAGGCAGGTGCGGGACCAGGGCAGGGCGGTGGCCAAGCAGCAACTTCAGACTGCTCTGGACATTGGAGACTCGTGCGCCAGGTTAGTCGCGGCCGCAGTGGCTATGCGCCGCCGGGCATGGCTGAGGATATTCTCCTTCACAGAGGATACCCAGCACAAATTGGTGGATGTCCCCTTCCTGGGGACCGACCTCTTCGGCCCTGGAGTGGAAGGCCACCTCCAGAGGATCGAAAAGTCCAATGCCACTTTCAACTCGGTCTCATCCGCTCAGAGGGACAAGGGCCGCAGACCGCAACCCAAGCCCTTTCATCCGTCCGCGCCCGCGGCACGTCTCGGCCCAGCAGCATCAGGGCCAGCAGGCTCGGCGCTGCGTCCCAAACCCAAGCCCGGCTTCCTCCTCCAGGAAGCAGGAGGTAAAGGCCCTGGAGGTCCTTGGCGGTCCTTCCTCAAGCCTGCCCAGTGGCGGGTTGAGGGTGTCGCCCAACCCGTCGCCTCACCCAGGTGCCCCCTTGGGGGGGCGGCTACGCCACTTTCTTTCCGCCTGGTCCGTTATCACCACAGACCGGTGGGTGTTGGAGGTGGTGGGAAAGGGCCTTCCTCTGGAGTTTGAGCAGGCCCCACCCTTCAGAGCCGTCGCACCTCGGGGGGCCACGGGGTCGGAAGCCTTGCTGTCAGCTCACCCAGCTGACATCGCTGTCCTCCTCGAGAAGGAGGTGATGAGAGGTGGTGGACCCCCCCTCAAACCCGGGGTTCGTGTCCAGGTACTTCCTGGTTCCGAAACGGACGAGGGGCTGGTGCCCCATTCTCGACCTACACGACCTAAACAAGTTCCTAAGGTCTCGAACCTTCAGGATGGTCACTCTGGCTCAGATAATACCATCCTTGGAACACGGCGTGTGGTTCTGCTCTCTGGACCTGCAGGACGCGTTCTTTCCGTCCCTATCCATCCGTCCATCAGAGGTTCCTTCGCTTCGGCGGAGGGATCCCTTCGAGATTCAAGCCATGCCTTGGCTTATCTCCAGCTCCAGGGTCTTCACAAATGCATGGCAATGGTGACAGCATTCCTGCGGCGAGGGGTCCGGGTTACCCTTACCTGGGCGATTGGCTGATAGCGCCCCTCAGACAGGAGGTGGAGCGGTCAGAGATCTGGCCCTCAGGTTTGCTCTCAGGTCGGCCTCCTCATCAATGAGGCCAGAGTCGGAACTCGGGCGAAGCAGGTGATTCTTTTCATCGGGCAGGCTCGACTCTCTTGAGGCAGAGACACGGCTCCGGCGGACAGGGTCGAGTTCTTTCCTCCTTTGCCCAATCATTTCTGGTTGGGCAATTGCGCCCTGCCCGGGACTTCCTGCGCCTCCTGGGTCTCATGGCGGCCTGTACCAGCGTGGTCCGTTGGGCCCGCTGGAACATCGCCCCCCTTCAGTGGGGGCTGGCCAGCCAGTGGTCCCAACGCTGCGATCCATTGGACCAGCTAGTGACGGTGACCCAGGGGATGTGGAACGCTCTCCAGTGGTGGACCGTTCCAGTTCATCTGCAGGAGGGCATCCCGTTTGTCCGCCCCGAGCCGACGGTCTCTCTATCAACCGATGCCTCTCTGATGGGTTGGGGTGCCCATCTGGGGGAACACCGAGCGCACGGCCTCTGGTCCCGAGGGGTCCCGATGCCACATCAGCCTGCTGGAGCTCAGGCGGTCCGCTAGCTCTCACCGCCTTTGCTCCGTTTCTTGAGGTCAAGTGGTCCGGGTCCAGGCCGGACAACACCACGACCATGTACTATCTAAACCGCCAGGCGGGCCGCGCTCCATGCTTCTATGCAAGAGACTCTCCGCATCTGGTCACTCGTCGCGCAGCCTGGAGGCGGATCTCTAGCCATTCATGTGGCAGGGCCTCCAACACCCTGGCCGATGCCCTAATCCGGATAGGGGCTGCATCCCACGAGTGGTCTCTCCTGCCGGAGGTAGTACAAGATCTATTCTCCCATTGGGGCACACCTCAGGTGGACCTGTTTGCCTCCAGGGAGAATGCGAAGCTGAGGCTGTTCCATGCCGGCCCCCCTCAGCAGGGATCGCTGCAGGGGGATGCCTTCTCGAGGCCGTGGACCCCGGGCCTCTTCTACGCCTTTCCCCCGTTCCCCTTGATGCACAAGGTGCTGCTCAAAGCAAGGAGGGACAAGGCGCAGGTGATTCTGATAGCCCCAGACTGGCCCCGGACTACTGGTACCCAGATCTCCTCAGCCTCAGCTCCAGGCTCCGAGGCAGCTTCCAGCTCGCCGGACCTGCTCTCAGTCAGTCAGGGAAGGTGTTCCATCCGGACCTTCAGTCCCTGCACCTGGCGGCCTGGTTCTTGAGCAGCTAGAGTTCCAGGCCTTGGGTCTTTCGAAGGGTCCTCAAGCGTGGTTGAGGCGTCCCGTAAGTCGACCAGAAGATATTCTCGCTTCAAATGGAAAAGATTTTCATTTGGTGTCAGAGCAAAGGCCTGGACCCTTCCTCTGTTCCTTGCTGAAGCATATTGGACTACCTTTGGTCCCTTTCTCAGCAAGGGCTTAGGTCGGCGACCCTTAAGGTGCACCTGGCAGCCATCTCTGCTTACCGGGCGCGGGCCGGGAAGCAGTCAGTGGCGCAGGAGAAGGTGGTCTGGCGCTTTTTCAAAGGCCTTGGATCACATTTCCCCTCCGGTGCGAGAACCTCCACCTCCGTGGGATCTACTGGTACTGGCAGAGCTCATGGGCAAGCCATTCGAACCAATGCACGGGTGTGAACACACTCACCTGTCGTGGAAGACCGCCTTCTTGGTGGCTATCACGTCAGCCAGAAGGATGGGAGAGCTCCAGGCGCTCTGCATTCAGTCTCCTTACCTGGTCTTCCACAGGGACGAGGTTGTCCTGCGCCCCAACCCGAAATTCCTTCCGAAGGTGGTGTCGGAGTTTCACCTTAACCAGGTGTTGACTCTGCGGTGTTCTACCCCAATCACACCTCGGAGGCGAATATAGGCTCCATACTCTGGACCCTAGAAGGGTGCTCGCTACTATAAGGGCTACGGCTGAAGTCGGGAGAGGTTCACCAGCTGTTTGTCACCTACGCTGAAGCCGCACCTGGCAGACCTGCAGCCAAGCGGACGATAGGCAGGTGGGTCACCTCCTGCATAGAGATCTGCTATAAGTTGGCGGGCATGGAGCTTCCCAGAGGATAAGAGCTCATTCTACCCGCCATACTGCTGCATCGGTGGCTGCTTCCAGGGACGTCCCTATCCAGGAAATCTGCAGGGCTGCTACCTAGAAGTCAGCACACACCTTCATCACCCATTAACACATCGACCTTGAGTCACGCGGGATGCTGGTTTTGGGGCCTCGGTTCTCAGTCTCTTTTCCCTAAGTAGGGGTGTCGCCTTGCCTCCCTCCTCCCGGAGAACTGCTAGGAGTCTGCCAGACAGTGTGGATGAACAACATATCCATGTCCCTAGAAATACAGGTTACTCACCTGTAACAGGAGTTCTAGGAATGGTATATGTTGTTCATCCTACATTCCTGACCTCCTGGCTTGACGCACAACCCACAGGCTTCCAATGACCCAGATCTGGCGTCATAGAGTGAGCCGAGGTTTACCACCGGGTGGGTGGGAGGAGCCAGCTTGAAGACCTTCCGGCAAGATTTAAAGCGGCAAGGATACCTGCCAGACAGTGTGGATGAACAACATATATCATTCCTAGAACTCCTGTTACAGGTGAGTAACTTGTATTTTCCTTCAGTGAGACCCGACTGGGTCAACCTGTGGCTATTAGGTGTATTTCAGCATAGCTCCGCCACTGCATAGATCTCTGCTATAAGTTGGCGGGCATGGAGCTTCCCAGAGGGATAAGAGCTCATTCTACCCGCCATACTGCTGCATCGGTGGCTGCTTCCAGGGACTTCCCTATCCAGGAAATCTGCAGGGCTGCTACCTAGAAGTCAGCACACACCTTCATCACCCATTAACACATCGACCTTGAGTCACGCCGGGATGCTGGTTTTGGGGCCTCGGTTCTCCAGTCTCTTTTCCCTAAGTAGGGGGTGTGCGCCTTGCCTCCCTCCTCCCGGAGAACTGCTAGGAGTCTGCCAGACAGTGTGGATGAACAACATATCCATGTCCCTAGAAATACAGGTTACTCACCTGTAACAGGAGTTCTAGGAATGGTATATGTTGTTCATCCCCATTTCTCCAACCTCCTGGCTTGACGCACAACTGAGCTTCAGCGGGCAGATCTGGCGTCATGGGGGCGGGCCGGGAGGTTTACCACCGGGTGGGTGGGAGGAGCCAGCTTGAAGACCTTCCGGCAAGATTTAAAGCGGCAAGGATACCTGCCAGACAGTGTGGATGAACAACATATATCATTCCTAGAACTCCTGTTACAGGTGAGTAACATATTTTCCTTCAGTGAGACCGACTGGGTCAACCTGTAGCTATTAGGTGTATTCAGCATGGCTCCGCCACTGCTATTCTATGGCTGCCAGGTTAGCTAGAAGACAGGTGTCGCTCACTCTACTAGGACGATCGCGGCATCTCTGTGAAATCTGCAATGTGCCCATTGCAGATATTTGCAATCTTGCTACATGGAGCTCGGTGCATGTTTTGTTAAGCACTATCCGTTACATGTCCATGCCAGGCGATATCTGTCATTTGGTAGGACTATTTTAAAGGGCTTCTGTCCTGAGTATGTGAGCTCTTAGTTTCTCCTACCGCCTGTTCTTGGGGGAGTATTAACTCGGTAGTCTCACATTAGTGTGAATGAGTGGTGGAGACTTTATGTCCAGGAAGATATGGATTACATACCTACACAATTCTTGTTGTTCTTGGATGAAGTCTCCACCACTCATTCACCGCCATCGAGCTCATGTCTCTGTTTTTGGTATTCACTCCCTCAGTGGCTGGGCTGTGAAGACTCTATTGTTGACACTTCTTACGGGTCATTTGGACTATCTTATGTCGATTTTGTTAGGTTAGACCTCTGGGTTAGTTCCGCTGCACCTCCTCTGAAAAAAAGGTACTGAGGTGGTTGGAGGGTTGACGCTGAGGTAGTCTTTACTGCTCGAGCCACGGCTCCATCTCTGGCACCGACCCTCTTGAAAAGTTTGCTCCCACTGGGTCCTAGCACCTCTGGCGCAGATCCCATTAGTGTGAATGAGTGATGGGTACTTTGTCCAAGAAGATCAGGAATTCCGGTAGGTACGTAATTTCCATTTGCTGGTTTTGGCAAAGCTCATGGGCAAGCCATTCGAACGGATGGACAGGTGTGACATGTCTCACCTGTCATGGAAGACCGCTTTCTTGGTGGTTATCACGTCAGCCAGAAGGATCAGTGCGTTCCAGATGTTTTGGGTGGAGTCTCCTTATCTGGTCTTCCAAGGGACAAGATTGTACTGCGCCCCAACCCGCAGTTCCATCCGAAGGTTGTGTTGGAGTTTCACCTAACCAGGTGATTAATCTCCCAGTGTACTTCACCAATCACACTTGAGGCAGAGCTTTGCTTATTACAAAGGGTGCACGCTGGAGTTCAGGAGAGGGTCACCAGCTGTTGTCACATACGCTAAAGCCATACTTGCAGCTAAGCAGGCGGTTGACAGGTGGATTACATCCTGCATTGATCTCTGCCATAGGTTAGCAGTAAGGGAGCCTTCTGGACGGCTAAGGGCTCATTCCACCCGCCATACCGCTGCTTCCAGGAACATCCCTATCCAGGAAATCTGCAGGGCTGCTACCTGAAGGTCAGCACACAGCTTCATTTCCCATTACCACATTGATCTAGAGTCATGCTGGGATGCTGGTTTTGGGGCCTTAGTTCTCCAATCTTTATTTTCTAAGTAGGGGGTGTGCGCCTTGCCTCCCTCCTCCTGGAGAACTGCTAGGAGTCTGCCAAGAAGTGTGAATAGAACATCATATCCACGTCCCTAGAAACACAGGTTCTAGGGACATGGATATATTGTTCATCCACACTATCTGGCAGGTATCCTTACCGCTTTAATTCTTGCGGAAGGTCTTCAAGCTGGCTCCTCCCACCCACCGGTGGTAAAACTCTGCTCCGCCCCATGACGTCAGGTCTTCCTTACCGCTTGGAAGCTCAGGTTCCCTCCTTAGCACTCTGCGTTTGAGACTGGATCCTAATTCTTCGGTTCGTCCGAAAATGATTTTGAAGTTTTTCAAACTTTGGTGGTCTTTTTCCCTCGCGGCCGCGATGGACAAATCTGTTCCCGGTTTTTGGAGGTGCCCCTGTGGACAGAAAATATCCAGGACGGATCCACACTCCACGTGTGTCTACTGCTTGGGCCTACATCACGACCTGTAGGCTTGCGAGTTGTGCCGTTCCTTCTCTGCCAATGTTCTGGACAATCGCGCTGCCCGTTTAAAGCTCGGGCACCCCAAGAAACGTTTTCCGTTGGTGAAATCCAAAGAGGCTCGTTGGCGGTGTCCGCGGCAGCTGGCTCGGCTGAGCAGCTCGAGCAGATGATCGCCCGCGAGGAAGGCGGCCCAGGTCGCATGTTCTTCTTCCTCGACCGCGGCATTTATTCTCTCTGAGTTCCTCTTATACAGCTTCGTCCAAGGAGGTTTGTCAGTCCCTTTCCACGAAGGGAGAGGGGCCTTCAGGACATTCTTCTTGGCCCAAGAAAAGAGAGTCGAAAGGTAAGTCCAACCGTCGGTGTTCCTGGGAGCGGGAAGGTCCCCTTCCCCGGGTAGCCGACCGTCGACTTGATGAGTTGCGGCTGAGCGCTGGCTTCCGAGTGTCCCCATCAGGCTAGCCTGCCGAGACTCCGCGGCGAAGTCGAGATTTTTCTTGAACCGTTAGGCGGGCTGTTGACTGGAGAAGCCGACAGCCCTACTTCACCAGTTCCCCGGTGGATACCGAGGATCTGCCTGCTCCCTGGGACCGCGGTCCGGTTAAAGTTCGAGCCGAGGAGGCGGGTTTCCCGCCCTTCCCAGACCACCCTCGGTCCCCGAGTCTCCGGTCGCGGACCTCTTCTCGGTCCAGCGTTCCCCCGACATCGGCGGTCTCTGTACAGTAAGCGTTACGCTGCTCTTCCTCATCCTCCTCCTCGGAGAAGAGGCTTCAACGCCAAGTTGCGCCGAGCTACGAGGATTTGATGTGGCAGCAGTTGCTGCTATCGGGCCTAAGCAGACCCGGCTAAGACCCGGCTATCAAGTGGCTGTCGCGGGCAGCAGCAACCACTCATTCAGTCGAGTTGCCGCCCCAGGGCCGGTTGCTAAGCCGAAACCGGCTGGTCCACCGATTGTGGTGGAACCTCCGCCTCCACAGCCGAAGTCCGGGGCACCGACCAAGAGTTCTTGGTCGGGTCATGGCCTGCCCCACAAGTTTTCGGTCACCCTCACTCCCAGCCGTCCTCGGCAGGTGGAGGGTGGCTCAGGGCCGAGGCAGCTCTTCGCAGACTCTTCGGAGTCCGACGATGATTCGTCCCTGTTCTCCAGGCAGTGCGATCTGGAGTCCTCCGGGGGCCAGTCAGTGGACAATAGCCCATCGTCCTTCTTGGGTCTGCTTTGGCTCATCTCGGAGTCCACTGGGATGCAGCTCGAGCCCGTGTCCAAATGGGCAAGTATCTAGCGGAGATTCTGGACGGGGATTCTCCCATGGAGGCCTTTCCGGTGGCTGAGGCCATTGTCGGCCGACCTTGGAGCTTTGGCCTGCTTCCTGTCCAGCACCTTCGGCCAGGATGGCCAGGAAGTATCACGGTCCCTCGGCTCTCTACCGGTTTCTGGAACACCCCTCTGCGGAGGGTTAGTCACCGACAGCGTCTTCCGGCGCTCCGGTAGCCTCGGGGCGTGGACAAGCCCCTGGCGAATCAAAAAGCTGGACTTTGCGGGCACAAGATATGCTGTGTCCTCCCTCGACCTCCGACAGGCCAGCTCGGCCGTGCTGATGGCACACTTCTCCCACGCCCTCATGGGCTCCCTGGATGAGGTTGTTCCTCATCTCCCGCCTGACCTGCAGACCACGGTCCGCCAGGTGCGGGACCAGGGCAGGGCGGTGGCGAACCAGCAGCTCCAGGCTGCTCTGGACATAGGTGATTACTGTGCCAGGTCAGTAGTGGCCATCTGCGGCGCAGGCGTGGCTGAGATATCACTTTCTGGCAGATACCCAGCACAGGTTGGCGGGGCGTCCCTTTTGGGATTGACCTCTTTGTCCCTGGGTGGAGGACACCTCAGCGGATCAAAAGTCCAGTGCCACTCTGGACTCTGTCACCTCCGCCCAGAGGGACAAAGGCCGCCGTCAGCAGCAGAAGTCCTTTCGTCCTTCAGTCTCTGCTCCTCGACCGGTCCAGCATCACCAGCAACAAGGCCAGCAGACTCGCGCTTGGCGATCCTAAAATAGCCCGGCAGCTTTCTCAACAGGCAAGGTAAAGGCCGGGGAGGTCCCTCGGCAGGCCCTTCCTCTAAACCTGCCCAGTAGCGGGTTGAGGTGCACTTCTAACCTCGTCCTCCCCTGAGTTCCCCTGTGGAGGCGGCTCCGCCACTTCCTTTCCACCTGGTCCGCCTGTCACGACGGACCGCTGGGGTGTGGAGGTGGTAGGGAAAGGCCTGCCTCTGGGTTCAAGCAGGTTCCGCCTTTGAGGCGTCGCCCTCAGCCACAGGGTCCATGCCTCACTGTTGGCCGCCGGCGACATTGCCCTGCTCCTCGAAAAGAGGTAATCAGGAAGGTGGCAGATCCTCCCTCAGACCCGGGGTTTGTCCCAGGTGCTTCCTGGTCCCAAAGCAGACCGGGGCTGGCGCCCATTCTCGATCTGCGACCTGAACAAGTTCCTAGGTCTCGAACCTTCAGGATGGTCACTCTGGCTCAGATTATCACTTCCATGGAGCGAGGCATGTGGTTCTGCGCTGGACCTCCAGGGCCAGCGTTCTTTCATATTCAATCCGTCCGTCCATCAAAGATTCCTCTGATTCAGAGCGGAGGGATACCTTGATGGTCGAGCCATGCCCTCCGTCCTCTCCCTAGCTCACAGGGTCTTCACCAAATGCATGGCAGTGGTGACAGCATTTCTGCGGCGCCGGGTATACCCTTACCTGGACGATTGGCTGATAGCAGCCCCTTCCAGACAGGAGGTGGATCGGTCCAGGGAACTGGCCCTCCAGGTTTGCTCTCAGGTTGACCTCCTCATCAACGAGGCCAAGTCGGAACTCATGCCAAAGCAGGTGATTCTGTTCATCGGGGCAGAGCTCGACTCTCTGCGAGCCAGAGCATGGCTCCCGGCGGACAGGGCGAGGGTTCTTTCCTCCTTTGCCCAATCATTTTTGGTTGGGCAGTTGCATCCGGGACTTCCTCGCCTCCTGGGCCTCATGGCGGCCTGCCGGCGTGGCCCGTTGATGCGTGCATCCTCAATGAGGACTGGCCAGCCAGTGGTCTGGCGCGATCCGTTGGACGGCCTGTGACAGTGACCCAGGAGATGTGGGCAGCTCTCCAGTGGTGGATCGTTCCAGCTCATCTGCAGGAGGGTATCCCGTTCGTCCGCCCCGAGCGGACGGTGTCTCTCTCGACCGACGCATCTCTGATGGGTTGGGGTGCCCACCTGGGGGAACACCGAGCGCTTGGCCTCTGGTCCCCTCGGGTGTCCCGATGCCACATCAACCTGCTGGAGCTCCGAGCGGTCCGTCTAGCTCTCACTGCCTTCGCTCCGTTTCTACGGGGTCAAGTAGTTCAGGTCCAGACAGACAACACCACGACCATGTACTATCTGAACCGCCAGGGTGGGACGCGCTCCCTGCTGTTGTGCAAGCAAGCTCTCCACATTTGGTCCCTAGTGCACAGCCTGGAGGCGGATCTCTTAGCCATTCACGTGGCAGGAGCCTCCAACACCCTGGCCGATGCCCTAATCCAGATAGGGCTGCGTCTCACGAGCGGTCTCTCCTGCCGGAGGTAGTACAAGATCTCTTCTCCCACTGGGGCACCCTTCAGGTGGACCTGTTTGCCTCCAGGGAGAATGCGAAGCTGAGTCTGTTCCATGCCGCCCCCTCAGCAGGGATCGCTGCAGGGGATGCCTTCTCGAGGCCGTGGACCCCGGGCCTCTTCTCGCCTTTCCCCATTTCTCTTGATCCACAGGTGCTTCTCCAAGGCGAGGACAAAAAGCGCAGGTGATTCTGGTAGCCCAGACTGGCCCTGCCAGTTCTGGTATCAGATAGCCTCAGCTCAAACTCCCAGGCGGCTTCCAGCCCGCCCGGACCTGATCTCAGTCAATCAGGGAAGGTATTCCATCCGGACCTTCAATCCGTGCACCTGACGGCCTGGTTCCTGAGCGGCTAGAGTTCCAGGCCTTGGGTCTTTCCGACGAGGTCCTCAGCGTCGTTGAGGCGTCCCGTAAGGAGTCGACCAGAAAATGCTATGCCTTCAAATAGAAGCAGTTTTCCATTTGGTGTCAGGGGAAGGGCTTGGACCCTTCCGACTGCCCCTTGGCAAGCATTCTGGACTACCTGTGGTCTCTTTCTCAGCAAGGGCTTCGGTCGACGACCCTTAAGGTGCACCTGGCAGCCATCTCTGCTTACCGGGCATTGGCCTGCAAGCAGTCGGTGGCACAGGAGAAGGTGGTCGGGCGCTTTTCCAAAGGCCTTGACCACATTTCCCCTTTGGTGCGAGAACCTCCACCTCCGTGGGATCTACTGCTGGTATTGGCCAAGCTCATGGGCAAGCCATTCGAACCAATGCAGGTGTGATCTTTCACACCTGTATGTGAAGAACCGCCTTCTTGGTGGCTATCACGTCAGCCAGAAGGATGGGAGAGCTCCAGGCGCTTTCCATGAACCTCCCTACCTGGTCTTCCACAGGGACAAGGTTGTCCTGCGCCCCACCGAAGTTCCTCCCGAAGGTGGTGTCGGAGTTTCACCTTAACCAGGTGTTGACTCTGCTGGTGTTCTACCCCAGTCACACTCGGAGGCAGTATAGGCTCCATACTTGGACCTAAGCAGCGCTCGCTTATTATAAGGCCGGATGGCTGAAATTCGAGGAGAGGTTAGCCAGCTGTTTGTCACCTACGCTGAAGCCGCACCTGGCAGACCTGCAACAAAACAGATGATAGGCAGGTGGATCACGTCCTGCATAGAGTTCTGCTACAGGTTGGCGGGCATGGAGCCTCCCATAGGGATAAGAGCTCATTCTACCTGCCATACCGCTGCATCGGTAGCTGCTTCCAGGGGTGTCCCTATCCAGGATATCTGCAGGGCTGCTACCTGGAAGTCGGCACATACCTTCATTACCCACTACCACATCGACCTCGAGTCACGCGGGATGCTGGTTTTGGGGCCTCAGTTCTCCAGTCTCTCTTTCCCAAGTAAGTATCGGGGGTGTGCGCCTTGCCTTCCTCCTCCCAGAGAACTGCTAGGAGTCTGCCAGACAGTGTGGATGAACAACATATCCATGTCCCTAGATATACAGGTTACTCACCTGTAACAGGAGTTCTAGGAATGGTATATGTTGTTAATCCACACGACCGACCCAACCTCCCCGGCTTCGACGCACAACCTGAGCTTCCTGCGGGCCAGATCTGGCATCATGGGTCGGAGCCGAAAGTTTTACCACCCGGGTGGGTGGGAGGAGCCAACTTGAAGACCTTCCGGCAAGAATTAAAGCGGCAAGGATACCTGCCAGGCAGTGTGGATGAACAACATATACCATTCCTAGAACTCCTGTTACAGGTGAGTAACCTGTATTTCTAGGGACATGGATATGTAGTTCAATCACTCTTCTTAGCAGTACCTTCTACTTAAATCTTGCCAGAAGGTCTTCAATATCTCTACACGTGATACTCTTGGCTCCGCACCATGACGCCAGATCTTCCTTACCGCTTGGAAGCTCAGGTTCCCTCCTTAGCGCTCTGTGTTTTAGGCCTAGATCCAAACTCGTCGGTTAAACCGAAACTTATTCTTAAATTTTCTAGACTTCGGTCTGTTTCTTCCTTCGCAGCTGCGATGGACAAATCGACTCCCAGATTTCAGCGGTGCCCTTGCGGGCAGAAGATGTCTCGGACCGATCTGCACTCCATGTGCGTTTATTGACTTGAGCTTGAGCACGATCCGCAGGCCTGCGAATTGTGCAAGTCCTTTTTGGTCAACGTCCTCGAAGACCGTGCTGCTAGACTTCAACTTGGACGCCCCAAGAGACGTATTCCTCTGGTGAAGTCAAAGGAGGCCCGTTGGGCGGTGTCCGCAGCGACGGGCTCGGCTGAGCAACTTGAGCAGATGATCGCCCTCGAGGAGGAGGCGCCCAGGCCGCATCTTCTTCTTCCTCGGTGGCAGCGTTTATCCCGCTCTCCTTGGGCTCCTCCTACACGATTTATTTCAAGGAGCTTTGTCAGTCCCTCTCTACAAAAGGTGAGGGTTCATCGAGACATTCCTCTCGGTCCAAGAAGAAGGACTCTAAGGGTAAGTCCCACCGTAGACGTTCGTGGGAGCGGGAGAGGTCTCCTTCCCCGGATAGTTGACACTCGACTTCGGTTGAGGTTGTGGCTAAGGCTGCTGGCTTCACGGTGTCCCCGTCAGGTCAGCCAGCCGAGACACCCGTCGACGCAGTCGAGATTTTTCTCTATCTGGCTGACGGGCTGTCGACTGGAGAAGCTGACAACCCTTCTTCACGGTTCCCTTGTGAAACCAAAGTTTGCCTGTGACTCCTGTGCGGAGTCGGTTAAGGTTCCGAGCCGAGGAGGAACAGGTCCCCGCTCCTCCCAGACCCACTCGAAACACCAAGGTCTCGGTCTTGGACCTCCTCTCGGTCCAGCCATCCTGCCAACATCAGCGGTCTTGGCACGAGAGAAGCGGCACTGCTCATCCTTGTCTTCATCCTCCTCGGCGGATAGGCTCGGTGCAAGTTGCGTCGGTGCTTAAAAGCTTGATGTGGCAGCAGCTCCTTTTGACCGAACAAGCCAACCCCATCGCCTTTCCCGCCATTAGCTGCTGTCACCTGAGCGGGCCGAAACAACCCTCATAGTCATCAAGGAGCCGGCACGCGTTGTTCGGCCAATCCAGCTGCACCACCCATTGTGGTGGAACCCTGCCTCACAACCTAAAACTGGGCTCCGACCAAGGATTCTCAGTCGTGTCAGGGGCTGCCCCATTGGTTGTCGGTCACCCTCACTCCCGATCGGCCTCGGCAGGTGGAGGGTGGCTCAGGCCCTTGGCAGCTGTTTGCAGACTACTCAGAGTCTGATGATGACTCTTCCCTGTTCTCCAGGCCCCTCGACCTGGAGTCCACTGGGGGACAGTCGGTGAACGAGAGCCCATCCTCGTTCATGGGTATGCTTTGGTTCATCTCAGAGTCTGCTGGGATGAAGCTCGAACCCGTGTCAAAGCGGGCAAAGTATCCCCTCACAGAGATAATGGACCGAGGGGATTCTCCCACAGAGCCCTTTCCGGTGGCTGAGGCCATTGTTGGCCCAGCACTGGAGTTATGGAAGCGGCGGGCTTCTTTTCCTGCTCCTTCGGCCAGGATGGCCAGGAGGTATGTGGTCCCCACCGGCTCACTCTCCAGGTTTTTGGAGCACTCCTCTGCGGAGGGGCTTGTGACCGACAGTGTTTTCCAGCGTTCCAGAAATGCTAGGGATGTGGACAAGCCTCCCGACAGAGAGTCCAAGAAACTGGACTACGCTGGGCATAAAGTCTACGCTGCTTCCTCCTTAGGTCTTCATCAGGCCAGCTCGGCTGTGCTGATGGCACACTTTTCCCACGCCCTTTTGGGCTCCCTGGATGAGGTGATTCCTCATCTCCCAGCTGACCTCCAGACTACGGTCAAGCAGGTGCGGGATCAGGGAAGGGCGGTGGCAAAGCAGCAGCTCCAAACTGCTCTTGACATTGGAGACTCCTGTGCCCAGTCAGTAGCAGCCGCAGTGGCCATGCTCCGCAGAGCTTGGCAGTGGATCTCCACCTTCACGGCGGATACCCAGCAGAAGCTGGCAGACGTACCCTTCCTGGGTACCGACTTGTTCGGTCCCGGGATGGAGGGTCATTTGCAGAGGATCGAGAAGGACAAAGGCCGCCAGCAACTGCGTAAGCCCTTTCGGCCTTCTGCCCTTGTGGCACGTCCGGCCCAGCAACACCAGCATCAGGGCCAGCAAGCTGCGCCATGGCACCCTAAAGCTAAGCCTGCAGCTTCTCCGCAGGAAGCCTGGAGAAAAAGGCCAGGAGGCCCTCGGCTGGTCCTTCCTCCAAGCCTGCCCAGTGACGGATTGAGGGGTTGTTGCCCCAACGCGTCCTCCCCTTGGGTTCCCCGTGGAGACGGCTCCAGCCACTTCCTTTCCGCTTGGTCCGCTGTCACCATGGACTGCTGGGTGCTGGAAGTGGTAGGAAAGGGTCTGCCTCTGGAATTTGAGCAGTCCCCACTCTACGAGGCCGTCGCCGCACAGGGGCTGTAAGTCCATGACTTCTCCTGTCGGCTCGTCGGCCAACATTGACCTGCTCCTCCAAAATGAAGTGATCAGGAGGTGGCGATCCTCCACCAGACCCAGGGTTTGTGTCCAGGTATTTCCTGGTCCCAAAGCAGACGGGGGCTGGCGCCCATTCTGAACCTACGACCTGAACAAGTTCCTAAGGTCTCGAACTTCAGGATGGTCACTCTGGCTCAGATCATTCCATCCTTGGAATGAGGCATGTGGTTCTGTTCTCTGGACCTCCAGGACGTGTTCTTTCACGTCCTAATCCGTCCGTCCCACCAGCGATTCCTCTGCTTCAGGGCGGAGGAGTCCCTTTACGAGTTACGGGCCATGCCCTTCGGCCTCTCTCAGCTCCTAGGTCTTCACCAAATGCATGGCAGTGGTGACAGCATTCTCATGGCGCTGAAGGGTCCGGGTGTACCTTACCTGGACAACTGCTAGTGCAGCCCCTCCAGGCCGGAGGTGGAACGTCCAGGATCTGCCCTCCAGGTCTGCTCTCAGATTGCCCTCCTCATCAGCGAGGCCAAATCGGAACTCGTGCCAACGCAGGTGATTCAATTCATCGGGCAGAGCTCAACTCTGTTCGAGCCAGAGCACGGTTTCCGCGGACAGGGACGAAGTTCTTTCCTCCTTACTCAGTCATTTCTGGTTGGTCAAGTGCACCCTGCCCGGGACTTCCTGTGCCTCATGGCGGCCTGCACCAGCGTGGTCCGTTGGGCCCGTTGGCACATGCGTCCCCTTCAGTGGGGACTGGCCGGCCAGTGGTCACAGCACTCCGGTCCTCTGGACCAGCCAGTGGCAGTGACCCAGGAGATGTGGAACGCTCTCCAGTGGTGGATCGTTCCAGCTCATCTGCACGAGGGCATCCCGCTTGTCCGCCCTGAGCCGACGGTCACTCCAACGACCGATGCATCGCTGATGGGTTGGGGTGCCCATCTGGGGGAGCACAGAGGGCACGGCCTCTGGTCCCCTTGGGAGTCCCGATGCCACATCAACCTGCTGGAGCTTTGAGTGGTCCAACTAGCCCTCACCGCCTTTGCTCCGTTTGTACGGGGTCGAGTGGTCCAGGTCCAGACAGACAATACCACAACCATGTACTACTTAAACCGCCAGGGCGGGATACGCTCCTTGCCCCTGTGCAAGGAAGCTCTCCGCACTTGGTCCCTTGTGAGCAGTCTGGAGGCGGATCTCCTAGCCATTCATGTGGCAGGAGCCTCCAGCACTCCGGCTGATGCCCTAAGTTGGATAGGGGCTGCATCTCACAAGTGGTCACTCCTGCCGGAGGTAGTACACAATCTCTTCTCCCACTGGGGCATACCTCGGGTGCATCTGTTTGCCTCCAGGGAGAATGCGAAGCTGAGGCTGTTTCATGCCCTCCCCCCTCAGCAGGGCTCGCTGTAGGGGGATGCCTTCTCGGGGCCGTGGACCCCGGGCCTCTTCTATGCCTTCCCCCATTTCCCTTGATCCACAAGGTGCTTCTCAAGGCGAGGAGGGACAAGGCACAGGTGGTTCTGGTAGCCCCAGACTGGCCCCATCAGTTCTGGTATCCAGATCTCCTCAGCCTCAGCTCCAGGCTTCCAGCCCAACCGGACCTGATCTCAGTCCACCAGGGGAAGGTTCTCCATCCGG
The DNA here is from genome assembly GCA_016271365.2 of Neoceratodus forsteri. Lineage (NCBI taxonomy): Eukaryota > Metazoa > Chordata > Ceratodontiformes > Ceratodontidae > Neoceratodus > Neoceratodus forsteri. The sequence goes on from CM028137.1 coordinate 573,782,534, forward strand.
ACCTTCAATCCCTGCACCTGATGGCCTGGTTCCTGATCGGCTAGAGTTCAGTCCTTGGGTCTTTCCGACGAGGTCCTCAACGTGTTTGAGGCATCCCGTAAGAGTCGACCAGAAAATGCTATGCCTTCAAATTGAAGAGATTCTCCATTTGGTGTCAGGATAAGGGGTTGGACCCTTCCTCCTGTTCCTTAGGCCAGCATTCTGGACTACCTGTGGTACCTTTTTCAGCTAGGGCTTTGGTTGAGAACACTTAGGTGCACCTGGCAGCCATCTCTGCTTATCGGCACGGGCCAGGAAGCAGTCGCGCAGAAGAAGGTGGTCGGGCACTTTTCAAAGGCCTTGATCACATATCCTTCGGTGCGAGAACCCCCACCGTGGATCTACTGCTGGTATTGGCTAAGCTCATGGCAAGTCATTCGAACCGATGCACAGGTGTGACATCTTCACCTGTCGTGGAAGACCGCCTTCTGGTGGCTATCCGTCAGCCAGAAGGATGGGAGAGCTCCAGGCGCTTTCCGCCGAGTCTCCCTACCTGGTCTTCCACAGGGACAAGGTTGTCCTCTTCCACCGAAATTCCTTCCGAAGGTGGTGTCGGAGTCTCACCTTAACCAGGTGTTGACTCTGCTGGTGTTCTACCCCAATCACACCTCGGAGGCCGAATATAGGCTCCAAACTCTGGACCCTAGGTGAGCGCTCTCTTATTATAAGGTGCGAATGGCTGAAGTTCGGGGAGAGGTTCGCCAGCTGTTTGTCACCTACGCTGAAGCTGCACTTGGCAGACCTGCAGCCAAGCGGACGATAGGCAGGTGGTTCACCTCCTGCATAGATCTCTGCTATAGGTTGGCGGGCATGGAGCCTCTGAGGGCTAAGAGCTCATTCTACCCGCCATACCGCTGCTTTTGTGGCTGCTTCCAGGGACGTCCCTATCCAGGAAATCTGCAGGGCTGCTACCTGGAAGTCAGCACACACCTTCATTACCCATTACCACATTGACCTTGAGTCACGCCGGGATGCTGGTTTTGGGTCCTCAGTTCTCCAGTCCTTATTTCCTAAATAGCGGGTGTGCGCCTGGCCTCCCTCCTTCCGGAGAACTGCTAGGAGTCTGCCAAGAAGTGTGGATTGAACAACATATCCATGTCCTTAGAAATACAGGTTACTCACCTGTAACAGGAGTTCTAGGAATGGTATATGTTGTTCATCCACACAACCCATCTGACCTCCCCAGCTTCGATGCACAACCTGGCTTCCAGCGGGCTAGATCTGGCGTCATGGAACGGAGCCGAGAGTTTTATCACCCGGGTGGGTGGGAGGAGCCAGCTTGAAGACCTTCTGGCAAGATTTAAAGCTGCAGAGGTACCTGCCAAGAAGCGTGGATGAACAACATATACTATCCCTAGAGCTCCTTTTACAGGTGAGTAACCTGTATTTACTCATCAGTAACAATAGTTCTAGGCGTGGTATATGATGTTCATCCACACAGACCCACCCTACCTCCCCAGCTTTGGCGCACACACTCTGCTTCCAGCAGGCAAGATCTGGCATCATGGGACAGAGTCAAGGGAGTTAACACTCGGGAGGGAGGAGCTAGCTTGAAGACTTTCCTGTACATCTTAAAGGGAGTGCAAATTGCCAAGAATTGTTGATGAACATCATATTCCAGTCCTAGAACTACTGTTACAGGTGAGTAACCTGTGACCTTACTGAGAGGATTCCTGCAGTAGGTCATAACGTGTAGGACTTGGAGAACAGACAGAACACCAGGAGGAAGGAGCTACTGGTATAAATAAAACTCTCTAATGGGACTAAGAACTACAAATATTGTACTGGGACCTTCAATTAGGGTTATAAAAAAAAAAAAAGGAGTGTTTGTCAGAGGTAGTTGAAGTAAACGGTTATCTGTCTACTTATCTAGGTGCTTGTCACAGGTGTCAGAAGGGAATTATCTGTGAAATTAACTAAGTGTAGAAAGATTTGCAAAGTAGGGGGAGTGGCTTAGCTAGAAGGAGCCAGGTTAAAACCAGATTTAAGCACTGCCCTAGATAGCTTCTGCCAGAGAACAGACAGAACACCAGAAGGAAGGAGCTACTGGTATAACTAAAACTTCTCTACTGGAACTATATTGCCCTCCTTCCTTCCCCTCCACCCTAAACCAGTTCTACTTTTATAGGCAAAGGATTTAACTGACAACGGGAACTTCCTGTTTGGGAGCAGGAAGTGAGTGATCACAGATCCACAAAACTCTCACCATCGTAGAAGGTTAAGAGTAGTTCTCCGTCCCCCTCTAGCTGCTGGAGGTCTGACTCTGAGGAAGTAAGGAGACTACTGAGAAATATAGAAACTTCTTGTCTTAGAATGGGAAGATCAGGAGCTAAAAGGGCACAGAGGCAGTAAGTAAGTAGGGGAAGAAAAAAAAAAAAGAAAATAAACAGAGGGAAGAGTAAGTATTCCAAACAGTTAGGGGGCCAGAAAAAAGACATGATGGGAGTGGTGCAGTGCAGTGGCTGTAGAGCAGCAGTCTTCCGGGAGACGTTCTGGAGGATGCAGTGTTGTTCCATCTGCAGGCACCTCTCTGGGCTGAGGGAGGAGGTTGTTCATCTCCGGGCTGAGTTGGCCAGGATTTGTGGGACCTCCTCTCACCCAGGGACCACCAGGGTCACTGCCGTTGCCTCAGAGGTTGCCAAGAAAGAGGAGTGGTTGGACCACAGTGGGCTCAGGGAGGGTGAGGGTGGTGGAACAGAGGCGCATCCCTCCAGTTGTACCTCTCCACAATTTCTATGCCGGTCTGGAAATGTGTGGTTCCTCTATGGAGACACCCACAGTGGAGACCAAGGAGAATGCTGGGAACCTCCACAAAGGAGACCCACAGGAGGGTGGCATGGGACCCCACAGGGGAAGGAAACAGCTCCTGGTGGGGGACTCCATTGTTAGGAAGGTAGAACTGGGGAAGGGAGAGGAAGGGGAGAGGGAGGTAAGGTGCCTGCCTGGCGCCATGGCTTGCAGGGACAGGGAGGTAATCCTCAAGATCACAGGAGCAGCTGCACAGGGGAAGGAGCTGGATGTCATTGTCCACCTAGGGACAAATGACCTGGCTAAGAAAGGGATCAGAGCAGTGCAAGAAGCATATGCGGAGATGGGAAGGGGCCTTAGAGAAATAGCACACACGGGAACCTTCTCAGAGGTGCTGCCTGTCTATGACACGGATGAGACTAGGGTGCTCCACACCATGGGATTCAATCATTGGTTGAAAAACTGGTGCAGAGGTCAGGAATTTGGCTTCACTGGGGACTGGGGGTCCTCCTGGACGGATGCAGGCCTATACTGGCGTGATGGTCTGCATCTGTCCAGGAGGGAACCAGGATCCTAGGTGATATGTTTAGATACTTCATTGGCAAGCATTTAAACTAGCCAAGGGGAGGCACTGGAAAGGATCAGGAAATCTAGCGTACCCCCCAAGAAAATCAGGTTACTAAGTGAGGTAGACACCAACATAGAGATGTCAGTAGGAAGAAGCGCGGGGTAAATGGAGAATGAAAAAGCAGTAAGGACAGGAATGGGGCAAAAGGGTAAAGCCATCAAAAATGGAGGGTAATGAGTACCAGCGCCCGTAGTCTGGGCAGCAAGCTCCTGAAATGGTGGCCTTGATGGAACAGGGATGCCTGGATTTGTAGCAGTCTCAGAAACATGGTACACAGAGAACCATGACTGGGATGTTAACATACCAGGGTACACAACCTACAGGAGAGACAGGGAGGGCAGAACGGGGGGGGGGGAGTAGCTCTCTATGTAAGGGAAGGGATAAAGGCAACTGAACAAAAGAGTAAATAGGGCGGAGAGGAGGCAATGTGGGTCACCTTAGAGACTGGAAATGGCACCACAGTCCCCACAGGGGTTGTATACAGACCCCCATGTCAGGGGGAGGGAATGGACAAGGATATGATAGAAGGCATAGTTAGGATGGCAGAGAAAGAGGAGATACTGTGGTTGGGGGGACCTTAATATGCCAGATGTTAACTGGAGCACCTTTGCTGCAGCCACATCCAAAAGCAGGGCCATTCTTGATGCCCTTCAGGTGACATGCCTCAGACAGCTAGTTTGGAAACTACTGCAGTGGAGCAATCTTAGATCTCATACTCTCAAATGGGGACAGTGAGAGGATCTCAGATCTAGAAGTGGGTATCCATTTGGGAACAAGTGACCACCAAACAGCGTGGTTCATGATAAACTCAGCTACAGAGTCAAGCCATACAAAAGTGAGGTTCTGGACTTCAGGAGGGCTGATTTTGGCAAGATGGGAGAGTGCCTTAGAAAAGCACTAGCAAACAGGCTAGGAGGGGTGGAGCAACAATGGGGAAATACCAAAACTGCCATCACAGAGGCAGCAAGCCTTTGTGTGAAGCAAATAAACAAATCAGAACGAAAGAAAAAGCCACTATGGTTCTCAAAAGAAGTGGCGGTGAAGGTTAGAGAGAAAAATATAGCATTTAGAAGTATAGGGAAACACAGATGGAGCAGGACAGAGAACTGAACCAGTTAAGGCAGAAGGAAGCAGGGAGGGTAGTCAGACTAGCAAAGGCACAAACTGAGGAAAAGATAGCCAACTCAGTTAAGAAGGGATAAAACCTTTTATAGGTATATTGGGGAGCGTAGAAAGACAAAGGAGTGATAGTGAGGCTGAATAATGGTCATGATGGTCTGCATCTGTCCAGGAAGGGAAACACGCTCCTAGGTGACAGGTTTAAAGGCTTCCTTGGCAAGCTTTTAAACTAACCAAGGGGGGAGGTGCTGAGAGGAAACAGGAAAGTTCAAGCCTCCCCCCACAAAGCATGGCAGGTAGTAGGGTAAACACTGAGGTACAGAGCTTGACAGAGGGCAGGACAGGAGTAAATGGAAAAATGGACAAGGGCAATAAGAGCAGGGATGAGGTAAAAAAGGATAAAGCCAACATTAAATGGAGGACAATGAGTACCAATGACCGTAGTCTGGGAAACAAGCTTCCAGAGCTAGTAGCCCTGATGGAAGAGGAACACTTGGATATTGTGGCAGTCACAGAAACATGGTACACGGAGAACCATGACTGGGATGTCAACATACCAGGGTACACAATCTACAGAAGGGACAGAGAGGGTAAAAGAGGAGGTGGAGTAGCTCTCTACATAAGGGAAGGGATTAAAGCTACAGAACTAAAAAGTAAAGGGGGAGGACAAGTAGAACTCTGGGTCACCTTGGAGACAGGGAATGGCATCACAATCCACACAGGGATTGTATACAGTCCCCTGTCTCAAGGGGAGGAAATGGACAAGAAAATGATAAAGGGCATTCTCAAAATGGCTGAAAAAGGGGAGATACTGTTGATGGGGGACCTGAATATGCCATATGTTAACTGGGCGACATGGACTGCAGCCACATCCAAGAGCAGGGTAATTCTTGATGCCCTACAGGGCCATGCCTTAGACAGCTGGTGGTGGAACCCACTCGGGAGGAGCAATATGAACCTGGTACTCTCAAATGGAAGAGGATCACAAATTTAGAAGTCAGTAGACATCTGGGAACAAGCGACCACTGCACAGTGTGCTTCACAATAAACACAACCATGGAGACAAGCCATACAAAGACAAGGATACTGGACTTTAGAAGGGCTGACTTTGGCATAATGGGTGAATAACTGAGGAATGCATTAGCAAATGGCCAGAAAGGAGAGGTGGAAGAACAATGGAGAAAATCAAAACTGCCATCATGGAGGCAACAAGCCTTTGTGTGAAACAAATAAAGAAAACAAAGCGGAATAAAAAACCACTATGGTTCTCAAAAGAGGTGTCAGGGAAAGTTAAGGAGAAAAAGGCTGCATTCAAAAAGTATAAGGAATCACAGACGGAGCACGACAGGGACCTGTATCAATTAAAGCAGAAAGAAGTGGGGAAGGCAGTCAGAAAAGCAAAGGTGCAAAACGAGGAAAAGATAGCCAACTTAGTTAAGAAGGGGGATAAAACCTTTTATAGGTACATTAGGGAGCATAAAAGGTTAAGGGAGGGATAGTGAAGATTAATAAAGGAGGGGGGAGGTGGGCAGAGGGAGACAGTGAAAAGGCAGAGATACTGAATGAATACTTTTGTTCAGTATTCACAAAAGAAGAAGAAGAGGAGTTGCCTAAACCAAACAGTAGAAGCACTCTGGATAGTGGGGTTGAAGCCAGTCCATTTACAGAAGAAAGAGTACTGAAAGAACTCCTAAAACTCAAGGTGGACAAAGCAATGGGGCCTGACGGGATTCACCCTAGAATCCTAAAAGAGCTAAGGGAGAACCTAGTGACACTACTAACCACACTTTTTAACAAATCATGGGAAGATGGGGTGATACTTGAGGACTGGAGGAGGGCAGATGTGATTCTCGTTCACAAAAGTGGGAGCAAGGCAGAAGCAGGAAACTACAGACCTGTTATTCTGACCTCAGTGGTGGGGAAAATGATGGAATCACTTCTGAAAGAAAGAATTGTTGAGTACCTAGAGGCCAGCGGGCACAGGACCCAAAGCAGCATGGATTCACAGCAGGAAGGTCATGTCAGGCAGATCTAATCGATTTCTTTGACTGGGTGACCAAAGTAATAGACCAAATGGAGAGGCTGTGGATATGGCCTACCTAGACTTTAGCAAGGCATTTGGCACAATCCCGCACAAAAGATTAATAATCAAGTTAGCCAGCCTGGGAGTGGGTCCCTGGGTAGTAGCCTGGGTAGCAAACTGGCTGCACAACAGGACACAGAAGGTAATAGTGAATGGAACACATTCTGAAGAAAGGGGGTTTACTAGTGGAGTACCTCAGGGCTCAGTACTGGGTCCAGTCCTCTTTAACATCTTTATAGGTGACATTGCAGAGGGTCTGAAGGAAAGGTATGCCTCTTTGCAGATGACACAAAGATCTGTAACAGAGTTGATACACGGGGGTAGAAAGGATGAGAAGGACTTGGCAAGGTTGGAGGAATGGTCAGACATATGGCAACTTAGATTCAGTGCAAAGAAGTGCAAAGTAATGCACCTGGGAAATAAAATCCAGGAGAAAGTACACAATAGCAGGAGGTACTAACGACAACAATAATGGAAGGGGATCTGGGTGTAGTATATCAGATGACCTAAAGGTGGGTAAGCAATGTGAGAAGTCAGTAAGGAGAGCCCGGGGATACTGGGATGCATAAGGAGGGGCATCACAAGTAGAAAAAGGGAAATGGTTATGTCTCTGTACAGACAGTTGGTGAGACCCCATCTGGAGTACTGCGTGCAGTTTTGGAGACCTCATCTATGCAAGGACATTGACAGGATGGAAGCAGTCCAGAGGAGGGCAACTAAAATAGTGCAGGGTCTACATCAGAAACCATATGAAGAGAGACTGAGAGCGCTTAATATCTATACCCTTGATGAAAGGAGGGACGGGGGGACATGATAGAAACTTTTAAGTACCTCAAGGGAATCAACAAAGTCCAGGAGGGTAGCATCTTTCAGAAAAAAGATGTGTAAATCAAGGGGCACAATTTAAAGTTAGAGGAGGGCGGCTCAGGGTAATGTGAGGAAATTCTTTCACGGAGAGAGTGGTGGGCGCATGAAACCGCCTTCCAGAGAGGTTGTGGGGTCTAAAACAGTGGGGGAATTCAAACATGCATGGGACAGACATAAGGCAATTATAGTGAGGGGTTGCAGGAAGTAGGCTGTGGGTTAACTAGAATCTGCAGCTTATCCAATAGGTAGGGAAATGGGCAGACTAGTGGGCCAAGTGGTCCTTATCTGCCATCAAAGTCTATGTTTCTATGAATAGAATGGATGGTGGGTGGGCAGAGAGTGACAGTGAAAAAGCAGGGATACTGTATGAATACTTCTGTACAGTATTCACAAAAGAGGAAATGGGGGAGGTGCCTAATCCAATTAATAGAAGCATTCTGGAGGGGGGTGGGGGCGATCCCAGTCCTTTCACAGAAGAAAGGGTTCTGAAAGAACTCCTAAAACTGAAGGTGGACAAAGCAGTGGGGGCCAGATGGAATTCACCCCAGAATTCTAAAAGAATTGAGCAGAGAACTAGTGACACCACTGACTACCCTTTATAACAAATCATGGGAGGATGGTGTGGTACCTTAGGACTGGAAGAAGGCTGATGTGATTCTCCTTCACAAAAGTGGGAGCAAGACAGAGGCAGGAAACTACAGGCCTGTCAGTTTTATCTCTGTGGTAGGGAAAGTGATGGAATCACTTCTGAAGGAAAGAATTGTTGAGTACCTAGAGGCCAGTGGGGCTGGGACCCAAGGCAGCATGGGTTCTACCGGGAAGGTCATGTCAGGCAGAATCTAATTGATTTCTTTGACTGGGTGACCAAAGTAGTAGACCAGGGAGGGACTGTGGGCGTGGCCTACCTAGACTTCAAGCAAGGCATTTGACACAGTCCCACAAAAGATTTGTAGTCAAATTAACCAGCCTTGGAGTGGGTCCCAGGGTTGTAGCCTGGGTTAAAGATATGGCTGAACAACAGAGCATGAAGGTAATTGTAAATGGAGTCCACTCTGAAGAAAGAGGGTTACTAGTGGGGTACACGAGGGTTTCAGTACTGGGTCCAGTCCTTTTTAATGTCTTTATAAGTGACATTGTAGAGGACTGGAAGGAAAAGTATTCCTCTTTGCAGATGACACAAAGATCTGCAACAGGGTTGATAAACAAGGAGGCATGGAAAGGATGAGAAGGGACTTGGCAGGGTTGGAGAAATGGTCAAGTATGGCAGCTTGGATTCAGTGCAAGAAGTGCAAAGTAATGCACCGGAAACAAAAACCCAGGGAAGATTACACAATGTGGGGGTGTGTAAACAACACAAATGGAAAGGAACCTGGAGTAATCATATCAGTTGACCTTAAGGTTGGCAAGTAGTGTGAGAAGGCGGCAGGGAGGGCTGGGGGGATACTGGGATGTATAGGGAGAGGCATCACCAACAGAAACCAAGAAGTTGTTACCCCCCTGTACAGACAGTTGGTGAGACCCCATCTAGAGTACTGCGTCCAGTTCTGGAGACCCCATCTCTGCAAGGACATAGACAGGATGGAGGCAGTTCAGAGGAGGGCAACTAAAATGGTGCAGGGTCTGCAAGAGAAGCCATACAAGGAGAGGCTAAAGGAGCTTAATATGTATACCCTTGAGAAAAGGAGGGAGAGGGGGGACATGATAGAAACGTTTAAGTACCTCAGTGGAATCAGTGAAGTCCAAGAGGGTAGCATCTTTCAGAAAAAGAGATGTGCAAGAACAAGGGACACAATTTGAAGATGGGGGGCGGATCAGGGGCAATGTGAGGAAGTATTTTTTCACAGAGAGGGTGGTGGACGCATGGAACAGCCTTCCTGAGGAGGTTGTGGGGTCTAAAACTGTGGGAGAATTCAAGAATGCATGGGACAGACATAAGGCAGTTTTTGTTGGGGGTAGGAAGAAATAGGCTGTTAGTTAAATAGGATCTGCAGCTTATCCTCTAGGTAGGGAAATGGGCAGACTAGGTGGCCAAGCAGTCCTTATCTGCCGTCAAAGTCTATGTTTCTATGACTGCGCCCCCTGGCGTCAGGACCACATGGAAAACTTTTGCTAGCAATGTCTGGTGGGGGACCACCCACCCGATGTCACTTGACAGACGTCAGCGTGACCCTATATTGTGGGGCGGTCCCCGTGCCCACCTTCCATTTTTTTTACCGCCGTTGACCTGCGCAAGGACCTCGTGGTGAATGTTGTTCCAGTCGAAAACAATTTTGTTTAGGTATATTCTTTATTTTCTTGAGAACCAGTTTTTTTACTTTCTTTTCTATGTCTTCACCGCCCAGGACTCCAAAGACCAAGGAGAAGTGCGGCATGCATATCCCTCACAAGGATCACCACAAACTTTGCCTCATCTGCCTTGACCTGGGTCACGACACTGAGGCCTGCCCAGATTGTAAGCTCTTCAATCAGCCCACACACACACAGCAGGCAGCAAACTCTGAAGCCCATCTTCTGAAGTCCAGGATGGCCTCTTTAGAGCAGAAGATGCAAAAGCTGAGGGAATCTGTTTAGTCACCCTCTTCGAGCACAAAAAAAAAAAAGCACCAGGAGCATCTGGAGGACCAGGGCGGGTCTTCTTCAGTAAGGCTGTTGGGCCTATGACCACGGTCTCCCGGTGGCAAGGCGCTCCCCGCCACCTTCCCTGGTGACAGTCCAGGCTTCTTCTTCAAGTTCTCCAGGTGCCTTTTCTACTTTCAAGCCCATCAAGGCGGGCTCCAAACCTGGATCCTCAACCAATAAGTCGCCTGCCTGGACGTTCGGCGATCACGCGGTCTCCACTAGTAAGCTGGACTTGGTCCTTCCGGAGCCCTTCTGGTCGTCGGTAAGACAGATTCCCACCCAGAGGGAACCCACACGGCACTAGCCGATAAGCCAGTCGGGAGCTCGCCCTCTGCCCTCACAGCACTCTCTCCATCTTAGTCGGCTGCCAGGGACTCCGGCGACCGCCCGGTTGAAGCTCTTCCATCGGGTGTTGATGCTGCGACACCAAACGCCCAGTCGAGCTCGCTGACCTCTCATGGCCAGCTGTCCTGCCAGGTTACTCCTGTGCAGGAACCTTCCCCGGTGGAACCACCTGTTCCCGAACTTCAGTATGTGATTTTGGGGGGTCCTCTGGATGTGGTGCATCCCTCCCCCACTCCAGTGCAGGTAACACCCGAGTCTCCTGTGGATCCTTTCCCAGGGAACCTGACGTTGGAGTCTGTCCCCATGCTGACTCTCAGGGACCTTCCTCTCCCATTGGGCCCTACATTTGCCCTGACGCCGGGGGTTCCTCTGTCAGGCACCGTGCCTCCAACACCTGATGCCCCGTTGGACCTTTTCGGTAGCCTGCCATCAGAGCCACCGTCGGGGCCCCTACAGCCGCCCGTGACGCCAAATGTTCTGACGCCGGCTTATCCGGTGCCTGATACTTTTCCTGGCGCTTTGAGGACTCCGGGACCTCCTCCAGATCATCATGGCATTCTCCCAAGGCCCCCCTTTGGGCTGCCTGCATTATCCGGTGTTTCTGACGCCAGGTTATCCACTGTCTGGCCCGACATCAGCACATTTCACCCTCTGTTACTACCTGGAGTATCAGGCGCCTGGCTGTGCTCCACCCCGTTTCAGGGGCCAGGGTACCCCATTATTTGGGGATGTGCCCCCCCCCCCTCTTACTACCAACCTCCTCCTCTCCATTCTCAACCTCAGCAGGACCGCCAGACCTGGTGGCAGGAGGCCAGATCCCAGTTGGTCTCTGACCTGGACAAGAAACTGCCGGCCCGGTTGTTACCCCCACCTCTTACCCTTGTCACCCATAGGGTTCTCTTCATTCGGACTTTGTGCACATTTCAGGAGGCCACACAGGAGGTAATTTTAATGGAGCTAGGACCTCTGACAGAGAGAAGTCCGAGGAGAACTCTTCTGCCTCTTCTTCCGGAGAACAATCCGGAACCACGGGGGCTAAGGGTAAGGAGTCGCCCAAGTTGCCTCCCGAAGATCCCTCCTTCACAGAACGCCTCTGTATCCTCCTGCAGGCTAACGGATGGAACATGGAGGAGCAAGACCCTAAATGCAAGCATCTAGCAGAGCACCTAGACCTTGAAGAAGTGTCACCCATTTCAGATTCCTCCTTGGACTGCCCCCCATGAGGATCTTACCTCTACCATTTGGCAGTTGCCTCACTTGATCCTGGCCATCCCCAAAAAGGCAGACCATATCTGTCACATGCTGGAGGGCGTACCCTAGCTAGGCTCTCAACCCAAAGCAGATTCTATCGTGATAGCTGCGGCTCACATTCGTACTTCGAGACCCAAACATATGAGTACTTCCCCTCCTGATAAGGATTCAAGGCAATTAGACCAGTTTGGGCTCAAGGTCTATGCGTCTTCTACGTGTGCTCTATGTTCTTTGAACTACATAACACACATGGTGTCCTATCAGAAGGCCACTATGGCTGAACGCAAGGCTAGGCTTGAGAACATGGAGGACTCAGACCTTAAGGCAGAACTCACTAAGGCCCTGCGTTTGTCTAAGATCTCTTGAAGACACGCACTGAGAGCCACCTGTGATTCCGTAGATGCAGTTGCTGGCTCCACCGCCACGGCAGTTTCCCTTGGGTGCCGTGCCTGGCTGTGCATTTCTGGGCTTTTCCCAGGTGTACAGGCAGCCAACCAGGATGCCCCATTTTGAGGACCCGTGCTGTTTGGGGGAAGACACTGAAGATGATATTACAGGCCTACAGGACAGCGGGCAGGCCCTTAGGTCTGTCAAGTCCATGTATAAGGGGGGCTTCAAGTCTAAACAGTCCTTTTGGTGCCAGCATAAGCATCAGAACAAGCAACCCTTCTCCAGGCATCAGACCAAAAGGAGAAAATCGGGGTCCCATCACCTCCTCCCGTGCCTCCAAGGCTTAGTGAGCCATGGGAGGAAACCTTCCTCCCGCCTCCTCTGCATCCTGATTCTTACAGCCTCCCTTCCCTCCTTCACCTCCCAGCAGCGTGAAGCCAGTGGGGAAGATTCACCTTCACCTTGCAGAGTGGCAGGGCATCACGTCAGATTCATAGATACATAGATACATAGACAGTGTCGGCAGATGAGGCCTGTGGCCCACCCAGTCTGCCCATTTGAGCTTGTAAGTTCAGTTTGTTTTCCTAGAAGTCTGTTTCCTTACCCTGACCGCTCAGAATTCCTTTATGTCTATCCCATGCATTCTTAAATCCGTGATTGTTTCAGCCCCACCACTTCCTCTGGCAGGGTGTTCCACTTGTCCACCACCCGTTCTGTGAAGAAATTCTTCCTCACATTTCTCTGAATAGTCCTCCTCCAACTTCATCCCATGCCCTCTAGTCCTGGAATATCTTTTTTACTTAAAAATAGTGTATTCTTGCACCCTGTTCCTCCCTGTAAGATACTTGTATGTCTCTATCATGTCCCCTCTCTCCCTCCTCTCCTCCAGGGAGTACATGTTCAGTTCCTTCAACCTGTCTTCATAGGACTTGTGATGCAATCCATGCACCATCTTTGTTGCCCTCCTCTGAACCTTCTCTACACTCCTTACGTAGGTATGGTCTCCAGAACTGTACACTGTACTCCAGGTGGGGCCTCACTAGTGTCTTGTGTATCGGAATTATGACCTCCCTTTTCCTGCTGGTGATGCCCCTGCCTATACATCCCAGCATCCTATTTGCTTTACCTGCTACCTTGTCACACTGTTTCCCTACCTTGAGGTCATCAGAGATGACAACCCGAAGATCCTTTCCTGCTTGGTGCATGCTATATCCTCACCCCCAACTGATATATTGTGCCAGGGGTTTTGTGCCCCATATGCATTATCTTGCACTTCTTGTATTGAATTTCAACTGCCAACCCCTGACCATTCTTCAAGTTTCTGCAGGTCGCTTCTCATTCTGTCTACACCCTCTGGTGTGTCTACTCTGTTACAGAGCTTTTGTGTCATCAACGAACAGTGAAATTCTGCCTTCTAGATCCTGCTAATGTCACTGATGAAGATGTTGAATAGGACAGTCCCAGCACTGATCCCTGTGGTACCCCACTGGTCACTCTTCCTCTGTGGAGTGACAGCCATTTACCACCACCCTCTGTGTCCTGCCACCCAGCCAGTTACCTACCCACCACACTACTGTCCTGCCCACACCCATATTCCCCAGTTTGTGTAATAGTCTATGTGGCACAGTGTCAAAGGCCTTGCTGAAGTCCAGATAGGCCATGTCCACTGCCTCCCTGATCCACCTCCCTAGTCACCCAGTCAAAAATTCAACGAGGTTGGTCTGACATGACCTCCTGGTGAAACCATGCTGCCTTGGGTCCTGTAGTCCATTGACAACCAGATGTTCCACCAATCTCTCCTTCAGTAGTGCTCCATGATCTTCCCCACTACCGGTGAGGCTGACTGGTCTGTAGTTCCTGCTTCCTCTTTGTTCCTACTTTTGTATAAGGGGACTCATCTGCTGTCCTCCAGTCTGTGGGTACCTCCCTGTTTCCAGTGATTGGCTAGACAGGATAGCCAGAGGTTCAGCCACCATCTCTTAGTTCTTTAAGGACCCTGGGTGCACCCCTGCCTGGCCCCATTGCTTCATCAACTCTTATTACTTCCAGTTCCTTCAGGACCCTTTCTTGTGTAAAGGGACTTGTGTCCATTTCTGCACCATTCAAACCCCTTGTACTCCCTTCAGACCCATTACCCTCCTCTTCCTCAGTAAAGACTGAGCAGAAATACCTGTTCAATATGTCAGCTTTACTGTTGTCATCCTCCATGCGGCTCCCATCCTCCCTCTTCAGTCTCACTATCCCTCCCTTTGTCTTTCTTTTTTCACTTATATACCTGTAAAAGGTTTTGTCCCTTTACCCACTGATTTTGCAATGTGTTCTTCTGTCTGAGCTTTGGCTTCCCTTACTGACCTCCCTGCCTCCCTTTGCTTCTCCTGGTACTTCTCCCTATCCCTTCTGCCTGTGTCTTTTGTATTGCCTGAATGCAATCTTTTGGCTTTCACTTTCTTTGATACCTCTTTGGAAAACCATAATGGTCTCTCTTCCTTTTCCACTTGCTAACCTGCTTAATGTATAATTCTGTTGTTCTTGTAATCCCCATTTTAAATACTGCCCACTGTTCCTCAACCCCTGATTCCTGTCCCATTCCCTTAATGTCTCTTTCAAGTATCTCCCATTTTCCCAAAGTCTGCCCCCTAAAATCCAGGATACGTGTTTTTGTGTGGTTTGGTTCTGCTCTTTCTGTGATTTCAAACCACAATGACTGGTGGTCACTGTTACCCAGGTGCTCCCCCACTGTTACCCCCATCACACTGTCCCTGTTTGTGAGCACAAGGTCCAGTATTGCCTTCTGCCGAGTTGGTTCCATGACCAGTTGCTTGAGGAAGGCACCCTGAAGGGAGTCCAGGATAAATCTGCTCCTAGTTGATGCTGCTGCTGGGATGCTGCAGTCCACGTCTGAATACTGAAGTCTCCAACCAGTACCACTCACCTTTGTCTGCCATCCTTTGGATGGCTAGCATCAGCTCCCTATCTGTTTCTTCCTTCGTGGGTCATACAACCAATAGCAAAAGGGCACACCACTGAGTTTCTGGAAAGGCCTCCAGGTCAATCTCATCCCTCAAACCAGGTGTCTGGTAAGGGACGAAATCCTGGCTGTAATTCAAAAATCAGCTATAGAGCCAGTACCTTGGGCACAGAGGGGAAAAGGGTTCTACTCCCATTTCTTCCTCGTTCCCAAATAGACAGGCAACCTCAGACCCGTCTTGGACCACAGACAGCTGAACCTTTATGTGGAATACAAAAGTTCCACATGCTGACTATCCAGGGACTCCTGCCCTTGCTCCAGACAGACCACTGGCTTTGTGCTCTGGACATGCAGGACACTTACCTGGACATTCTAGTCTTTCCCAGTCATCGCTATTTCCTGCGCTTTCTCTTCCAAGGTGAGCACTTTCAATTCAAAGCCCTTCCCTTTGGCCTCACTTCGGCTCCAAGTGCCTAACGGTGCTGGCAATGGCACTTTGCCGACAGGGCATCTACGTGTTCCCGTACCTGGATGATTGGCTCATAGCAGCTCTGTCCAGGAGCAGCCTGGAGGACTCTCTGTCCTCCACCCTGGACCTTTTTGCACGACTGGGTATTGCTATCAATTACATCAAGTCGTCCCTGGTTCCCTCTCAATGCCTTGGGGCAGTATGGGATACGGTCCAAGAAAGGCCTTTCTACCATCAGACAGGACGGAAACTTTGCTGGAGCAGGCCAAACTGGTAGTCTTCTCCAGACATGCCCCAGCCAGGGTGTTTTTGCGCCTTCTTGGCTTGATGACAGCAAGCATTTCCACCGTCTACTTGGCCAGGCTGCACATGAGGGTCACCCAGTGACGTTAGTCCAGTGGGATCAGCGATGGACGCCCTGATCATCCTGTCTTGATGTCCAACGCACTCAAGAGGGGACCGCCAGGTGGCAGGACCTCAAAATTTTTCCAGGATTTACCTTTTAGGCCCCCACCATCACCACAGATGCAGTCTGGATTGGGGAGCCCATCTTGGAGACCACCAGACCCAAGGGACGGGATCCCAGCTGGAGTCCTCTCTCCACATAAACATTCTGGTGATGAGGGCGGTCCTGTACGCCCTTCAGGCCTTCCAGTCCCTACTTTCTACAGGAACACTGCTGGTACAGATCGACAACATGTGTGTGGTCTGGTACATCAGTAAGCAGGGAGGCACCTGATCGCACTTTGTGCAGGGAGGCGATGCTGGTCTGGTACTGGGCAGTCCAGCACGGCCGACATCTCACAGCTGCAGTTGCCCAGGAGTTCACTATGTCCTGGCAGACAGCCTCAACTGAATCTCAGCTCAAGCTCATGAGTGGGAACTTCACCAGGAGGTGGTACAACATTTGTTCCATCGTTGGGGGCATCCAGGGTAGATCTCTTCCTCACCATTCAAAGCAAAACTTCCCAAGTTTTGCTCGCTCGTTCAAAGGCCTGGTGCTATCTTGCTAGATGTGCTATCTCTCTGTTGGACAAGGAGATACTGAGTACGCTTTCCTCCTTTTCATTCTGCAGAGTTCTGCTGAAGCTTCAGGCAGAGGGGCTCAAATGTTGCTGATTGCCCGTCTGGCCCAGGCAGATCTGGTTTCCACTCTGCAGCAGCTGGCCATGGGACCCCCCAGTAACTCTTCCTCATGACCTATTAACGCAGAAATAGGGCAGACTGGCATCCGGGCCTTAGGTCCCTGCATCTTCATGCGTGGCTTTTATCACCCTTTGGAATCTCTGAGAGTGTCTCCTAAGTCCTGTGGAGGCTAGGAAGCCTTCCACTAGGTCATCTTACGCTATGAAATGTGTTTTTCCATTTGGGTGGACTCGAAGGGATGGGGTCCCTTTTCCTGCCCAGTGCCCCAGGTGATGGAGTATCTTTTGCACCTGTCTGACTCAGGACTCCGCTGCTCTTCGTTGAAAGTCTGTCTCCTGCCTATCACATCTTGGTGGATGGGAAAACTGTTGCCCAATTGAAGGTCTCCAAAACCTTTTGAAAGGGATCCTCCACTTGAAGCCCTCATCCACAACCCTATCCCACCTTGGGATTTGAGTTTTATTTTGAAAAGCTTTATGTTGCCTCCTTTGAACCAGCAGTAAGTTGTGAGATGCGCTATTTGTCCTGGAAAGCGCTCTTTTAGTTGCGGTTACTTTTCTTGAGGATTTCTGAGCTTCAGGCCCTGATGTAAGGGTGGCTCTGAGCACAAATCCTAAGTTTCTTCCTAAGGTAGTTTCTGAGTTCACCTTAAACCAGACTGTTGAACTGCCGTGTACTACCCTACTTATTCTAATAAGGGTGAGGCTCTCCTGCACACATTGGATGTGCACATAACCTTACGTTATTATGTTAGCAGGACCAGGGATGTCCGAAAATCAGATCAGTTGTTTTGTTTCTTTTGCCCCCAAGGCTCTGGGGTCAGCAGTGTCTAAGCAGTGCTTGCCCAAATGGTTGTCTAACTGCATCCATTTTTGTTATCAGAAGTACAGCAAACCTGTTCTGGGGGAGGCAAGAGGCCACTCTGCTAGGGGTATGACTGCTTCTGAAACCTTCCTCAAGAATGTTTCCACAGCAGATAATTGTGCTGCAGCAACTTGGAGTTCGGTCCACACTTTCACTAAGCATTACAGTCTGGAGATTGCCTCTAGGAGTAGGCAGGTTTTAGCCTAGCCATCCTGTAGGGCCTTCTGTCCTAGACCTGCTCTGGTCTTTCTGCAGACTTTCCTCCTCCCTTGCTTCAGATCTACTGCAGGAACCCTCCCAAGTAAGATAGTACAGTTACGTACGATCTTACCGTAACAGTAGATCTTCAAGAGAGGTTCCTGCAGTAGGTCACCTTTTTCCCTCCCTCCCTCCTTCCTGCAGCTTTTCTGCATGATTTTGCAGGCTCTTCTGGATTAGGCTCCAGGAATTTTATCTGCTTCTCCTGTCGCACCCACTCTGGGTCTCCGGCGGGAGAACTGGAAGGCGGGTGCAGGGACCGCCCACTATATAGGGTCACGCTGATGTCGCTCACGTAACGTTGGGTGGGCGGTCCTCCACCAGACATTGCTAGCAGAAGTTTGCCTTGTGGTCCCGACGCCAGAGGGGCGAGTCCTACTAGTTATGACCTACTGCAAAACCTCCTCTAAGATCTACTGTTATGGTAAGTTCCACGCATTGTGCTTTTATTTCCCTCTAGAAATCCCACTCTATTCTTGTAAAATAAGTTTTAAAATAATCACTGCTCTTAAGGAGAGAATGATTCTTGTAACTTTCAGATTTTAGTTGAAAATGATGAATGACACACTGAAGGCAAACCGTTGTGTTTTTTCTTTTGTGCTGTTTACAGAGAGGCGCACGAGGAGGATGAAGCTAATAAAATTGAGGCCTTGCACAAGAGGAGAAACCTACTTGCTGCTTTCTGCAAGTTGATAATTTATGATATTGTAGATATGCACGCAGCAGCTGACATCTTCAAGCACTATATGAAGGTACATATGAGAAATAATTTTTATTTATTTTATAAGTTGATAACCAGGAAAAGCACCATGAGCCAAGGCTCATTTCCAGGTGCGACCAAGGGGAGAGGAAACAAATGGTAGAAAAGGCAGTGTAACCCCTAGATGGCGCTATCCCAGGGGCTACTACCCCTGCCTGATTTGCCACTAACAGGTTGAGGGGCCTGGATCCAATGGCGGGTGCCTCCACCCAGAGGTCAGGGTTTGCAATAGTTAAACTAACTTGGTCACAGCCCTCTGGGACACTGCAACCCCCCTTTCTTCCCACTAGTGGCCCACACAATATATCAGAATTACCTTCACAGTATACACTTACCCCAGGACTGGTTCCGCACTGGGACTTCCTGTGAAATGAGATACAGTGCAACAATCACAGTACAGTACTTTAACATAGACAAATACTTCAGGCAGTATAACTTTACTGAAACAAGCAGCTCTGATTTATTTAGGGGATATAACAAGGACAGGGGAAATCAGGTTAATTAGCTTATCACTCTAATAATCTACTATGGCTCTGTGCAGGCCTATCCCTATCAGTTACTGTCCCTGGGTACCCAAGCCCTAGTGGCTAGTCCAAACCGTGGCAGCTGGTAGGGCCCTTCACACAGAGAAAAGGAGAATTAAACAGTCAGCAGTACAGTAATTCCATTTGGATTTAATGTGGCAATTCAACAGGAGCGACCCTGAATTAGTACTCACGACCTCCAAATAAGATAGGGTCCTTCAATGTCAGCAGGGCTCACTTGAGGTACACAAACCTCTTCACACATCCATATAAAAGAAAGCACTATACCAGGCAGGCTGCATCTGTATCCCGATCGCAATTACTGCACAATACCCGGAGAACACACAGCAGATTCAGTTCCTGACAGACCGAGTGCAATTTCAGCAATTCCTCCAGTCTTCTACAGGGTGAGCCTGTTTCTACTCTTCAGAGATCCTTTGATTCTTTTCACAGGACTGATTCAGTCCTAACAAGCTGTTACACAAGCTGCAGACTGGAACTCTGGGCCTTACACACGCTTTTTGACTAAAACTGCACACTGAAAAGCACAGGGCTCCTTCCTTCTTCACTGCCAAAGCTCAACTGAAACTCCAACTGACAAAACCGGCACTTCCTTTGAGTTCCTCCCAGTTCTTGACTGGATTGGCTGTCACTCACAATAGACTGCTGCTGTTGGTCCAAAAGGTGCTGAAGTCTAAACTACATCTCCCAGAGTCACTGCTCATACAATCCTTGTGGCTGGCTCAGATTATGAGTCCAAGTTCTGATTCGTCCAAGGCACCATTTTAGAGCTAGCTTACCCCACACTGATTGGTCCAGTTCAGCAGTTCAAAACCAGAATGGGGAACTAGGCAGACACTGTTCTGACTGCAAAAGAAAGTAGGTTAGACAAACTGTAATTTCATTATTACTGTAAATGATTTCTGGCAAACAGTTACATCTTTCAGATAGGTTCCCTTGCACTCCTAGTGACTGCAAAATGGAGTGAATTGGCAGCAGCTTGAGTGGTACTCAATCAAAGAAACACACAGTCCCCCATACAAACTAATTATGTCTGCAAGCAGACAGCTCTTAAAGAGACAGTACCAGAGGTTCTAAAAACACTCACTGATAAATGGCTTAAACGCCAAACACCATTCAGGCTTGGAGCATTCAAGCAAGCTCCTGGAAGTCTTTTGGGAACCCCCATTTGCAGGGTGGTTACAGCAGCATAAAAACACATAGAAAAGATAGCTAGTCAAGGATCAGGGTTACAAGACCCATTTACTGTAAAACCGCACACAACACATCTGTATTAGCAGTGCAGTCAGGAGTCATATGCTCGAGAGAGGGAAGTTTGGTTATACAAGCTCCCCAAACCAGTTCCAGTAGCAACAACTAATGTAGCAGCTCAGACAGAGTAGCACATAATTAAGGCGGTAAAGTTTGGGGCATTGAGAGCAAGGCTGATGGGGAAGATGCCGAGAGCCTCTTGAGAGTTAAAGGGAGGCACATGAGCAGAGGTCAGAGGGTAGTTTGTTCCAGAGGGAAGGGAAGTGGAAGGGAAAAGCAGATTGTCCGGAGACAGAGTGAGGGAGAGGAATAGAAAAGGAGCGAGAGTCTTGTGACGTAAGGGAGTAATTAGAGGGACAGCTTGGGAGAGCCGGGAGGAGAAGTATGGGAGGAAACCAACCAGAATTTGGCAGCAAAAGTAGCACAGTGCACCATTTGATCAAAGCGGTAGGGGAGTAAAGAATAAGGGGGATAGAGAAGAGAGGTGAATGGGGTTGGGGGAAAGGCAGTGGCAAAACGACAGGAGGGGTTTAGGAGAATGTCAAGTTTGCCTAGTGAGCTCTGATATAATAAAGAATGGATTATTTATTTTTGGTAAGGCGTGCACAGTTTTGTTACTCTAATTTGTGATGGTTACAGCTGCAGTCAAAACTATAACATGCTTAACTATTTTTCGCTTGAACTGTAAGGGCAAATGTGGGGGTGGGAGACAGTACATATGAACTATATTCATTACATTTTGCAATACTGTTTGATCAGCACAGTCCATGTTTCTATAAGCTGAACTTTAATTACCAAATAGTTATTATGTAAACATGTTCTGTATTTGTATTCCCCACTGCCCATCGATTAAATCTTGGAGATTCTGCTATGACACAGAAGCCATTGCTTGTAGGGTTCTGTTAGTCTGCAGTCCTGATAGACCACAGCAGTACAATTTCTGGCCCATTTTTATTAACCATCCCCCATCCAATGTCTAACTGCATTGCAGAACCATGCTTTGGTCACAAAAAGCACATGGGTGCAGTTTCATATGAGACAAACACCAAATCCCTTGTGAAATTTCCATACCATTAACCCACAAACTTCTCGTATAGTGTACCCACTTGTCCAGGGAGTGATAGACCTCACGCCTAAACTCAGATCTTCCAGCAGTCAGTTTTCACCATTGATTTCCACTTGTGGGTCTGGGTCAGAGGTACTAGGACCCTGTGGGAGTAAAGTTTTGGCCAGGGGTTGGCAGCATCTACCGGGCATGGCGCCTGCCCTCCCCTACTAGGTGCCACATGCTAGACAGTAACTGTTGCCACCTCCTTCACAGACTCAGTTCAGTTCTCCCTGCGTACACAGTGGAGCATAGTGCCTCAGCTTGCCTCGTTGCAAGAATTTTACTATTTCACCATACATTTGTTTCTTTTATTCATGGTGTTGTCTTTATTATTTTCTACAGTGCTGAAGTCCAAAAAGAAAAGGGGCTGTGTCAAAGCAGAAAGTCCAACAGGCACCCATCATGTACCATTGCCCCTATGGAAAAAGAATGGCTGCGACATGCATGTGTGCAGTGTCTGTCTCGGAATGACAGCTGCACCCGTGAGAACCCCCTGTTGAGGTGGAGTCATCTGATCTTCACTTTCGGAAGCAGGCCTCGCACGCATGCACCCAAGACCAGGTATCAAGTCCTTTCCCCTGGTCCTCCTCCTGGGACCTCTGCTTCTGTGGAAGCATGGAGTGCTTCTTGAAGTCGCTGCACTAAGGCATCTGAGACTCCGGTGGAATGGGTCTGGTGGACAGCTGACTTTTTCTGGGTGGTTGACTGCAAACCTTCCACAGTGTACCTATTTTAAGCAGCAGAAGTCTCCAGTGGCAAGGCAGCAGCTGTTCACACAGTCTACACCTGTGGACACATCAGCATCGTCTTCTGGCATTGTTCTTGCTGTTGTTACCATTTGCGGTGATTGTTGCTTGTGGCAGCAGTGACGATGAGGTGAGTGGCACTGGGGATGGTGCAGAACTCCTCCTGACACTTTTCATGGTGTCAGGTGAGCAACAGGCACTGGGGTTATTGTCTGTACCATTTGGCAGTTCGGATGGTGGCTCTGGACACAGTGACGGAGGTGACAGTGGCAATCGTGCCAATCCTGGGCTCTGCTGTGAGCGAGGTGTTGACAGCAGTGTCATTTGGAAAGTCATCCACAACTTGGGTGTCACCTGCGACACTAAGGAGGAAGATGGTGCAGTGTGTGACATTGAAGCTGGCACCAAGCAAGGTGTTGAGGATGGTGCCAGCCATGGCAACAAGGAAAACCTTGTCTCTGAGTCCGTCACTGATCCTGAACCGCTGTGCAGTGGGTGGTATCAGGAATGACACTGAGCCACCTTCTGACACTGTTCTCAGTATTGGGAGAGGGACTGATACCGAGGCTGTTGCCTGTACTGGCACTGGTTTGGATGGTGGCAACTCCGGTCTTGCTGACTGTGGTTGCAACAGCAGTGGTGCCGATCCTGGACCTGTCTCCAAGTAAGGTGTTAAAGACGATGTCATCAAGGAGGTCGTCCCCGACTCAGATGCTGTCCACAACACTAAGGAGAGTAATGGCACCGAGTGTGATGTCTTAAGTCACACTGTAAGCAGGCGGAGGACAGTGACAACCATGACAGCTGGGAGAACCCTGTCTCTGAGACCATCACCCATCTGCTGCTGGGGTCAGCACCGACTCTGGGTTAGATGATGGCCACAGGATGGAGTTTTCTCCAGATCCATTGGATGTCACAGGCAAGGACCGTGGGGTCACCCTGTGGGTCCTGTACAGCTCGCTCTCTACACCTTAGGGTTCCCTCACCACTGGCACTAATTGGGTCACTCCTCAGATGTAGGAGGACGTCCTTTAGGTGATTTTGCTAGGCTCTCACCTCAGACAAGGGCCCCTTTTGCAGTTCCACAGCCCCGGCTGAGGCTGTCAAGAATAGGAGTCTAAACCGTCACTAGATGGGCTTGGGCTTCGACACTTCAGGAGGATGTCCTCGTTCTTAGGCCCGAGGGGTCTTTAATGTGGGAGTAACACTGGGCATTCGTTGGTGCAGAAAGAACTGGCACAGGAGGCTGACAAGACCAGTACAAGCCCTTTCTCCCGGCACCAACAGTGCGTGGTGGCAGTGGCCCGTCTCCATCGATGTCCTCCTCAAGGAAGAGGTAGCTCCTTCTTCAGTTTCTTTCCTGTCCTCCTCCTCCTGCCCAGGGTGGATCCCCTTCTTGTGGTATACTGTTAGTTGCTAAATGCAGCTTGTGCTTTGGAGCTCTATTCCAGTCTAGCCCCACTTGACAGTACTGCTGTCTGTAGAGGAATGCTGTGCACTGGATTGGATCAAGGTACATCCCTTTTGCAGGAGAGGCAGGTAGTTTTCTCTGATTCTTTGTTTATTTATATATTTTTTTTCTCTTCTTGCTATGCCAGGTTATTCTTTGTTGGTATGTTGTTTCTTTCCTGTGACAGCAGGCTATTAGTTCACTACCCTTAGGGGCAACTGAGGAGAATAGACACATCTCAACTCCCTTGTTCTGTTCAGCTCTGCAGCTCCACATGCACCCAAGACACATTTTCTTTTTTCCCCCCGATGAGGAAATGGGGTGGCATAGATTAACTACTTATTTTGGTCAGTCCTGTATCTGGTAGCACAAGGTTGTTTTTCCAGGAATTTGTTTGGTTCATTCCTATTTTTGGTGCATTTGTACCATCTCGGATGCAGTTGGGTCCCAATTCTGGGCATTCCCCTCTGTTTGTTCTGTCAGAGCCACATGCTTTGGGGCTGCTGCCTTAACCAACAGTCCCTACCGATCTGTCTGGCAAGTGGTGGTGAGATGACTGTTCCATATCTTTTTATTTTTTTATTTTACCAGGAGAGAGACACTAAGCTGAAAGCTTGTTTACAAGTGCGACCTGGGAGCACAAGGAAGTTAAGTGACTTTCTCAGGGTCACACAGTATGCAAGTGGAGGCTATGGGATTCAAACCCAGGTCTCCAGGTTTGCAGCTCAGAGCCTTAAATCACTGCGCTATACTGCCTCCCTAACTACTTATATCCCTATATCCAGCTACTACTTTGTGCCAACTAGTGTACCCCTCTCTTTGTTCAGAGGTTGGTAGTCCAGTTTTATTGTTTCCTGTATTATTACCTTATCTGTTTGGACTTAAGAAATTCTTAGCCCTCTCTTCATTTGTCCCCGCTTTGTTTCCTTCCTGCCAGACAGAACTGAGGTTTGTGAGGAAGCAGACAGAACTGAAGTTGATGAGGAAGCCAGCAACAGTTACTTGCTAGCCCGTGGCACAGCTTAGGGATGCACAGGTGCCATGCCCTTTAGCTGTTGCGGCCCCCTGACCAAAAGCTTTGCTGCCATAGGGTCCTAGTGCCTCTGGCCCAGACTCATAAATGATAATTAGTGAAGAAGAGATCTTGGAAGAGCATACGTAACTTTAATATTTGTTTTTGGTTTTTGTTGTAGTACTGCAATGTGGTATGCTGTCACTGGGATTAGCAATCATAATTATATTTATGCATGTATTTATTTAAAATTACATCATACAGCTGGTTATATGGCCCCATGAGATATAAAATCTTGTTTTCATGGGGATTCTTTGACATTTATTCATTTAACTGAGTACGTTTACTCAATTAAGGTTCTTTTATCAGACGTTATCCAGGCTAAAAAGCAGAACATGCAAAAATACATGAACAAAATTTACAATTTAAAAACGCCATACTACACCATTAACTTACACAAATGGAACAGTCTGTAAAGTATTTGTGTTAATGTTTTAATTTTATATGTAATGAGACAAAACATAAAGAGGAGAAGACTATTTCACCTGCTAGGAAGTGGGGCTGAAAATACGCTTTGACAGATATTAGAACATAAATGAGGCTGGGATAAGAAACTTTAATCAGCAGAGCTAAGAATTCTTACAATTCCTAGGTCATAAAATTGCCCATATTAAGGTGACAAAAGTGCAAGATATAATGAACAGTGTAATAGGTTACAGTGGCAATAAACGCAAAAGATAAATGCAAAATTACAATGCAATAAAGATCCTGTTGGCAATGGTACCAATCTTATAATGTGGTGATAGTATCAGTCCAAATGTTTGCATCAGTTTACAAACAGAAACTGTAGAATGTTTGACGAGAACGCAGGTGACTAGTATATACGTGTAAATAACTGGGTGTTTGCTGCAAAAGAAATTTAAGTTGGGAAACATCTGCAAGGATCTGTGAGCTTATCAAGAATCAACCTTTCATAAGTGGGAAGCTTGATGGCCCGGTAGCGCTGAGGGTTGAGGCGCTGGATGCCACATGTCGCGGCATGCCGGTAACCCGGGTTCGGGAGCCGGCAGGGAAGGGATAGGATGGAGCACCTGCTGGACTGCTGTTCTGTCCCGGGGGGAGGATGGAGGGTGGCTCGGAGCTCTGGCGACCCCCGGTGGAGTTCGGGGGCGTTGCAGAGCTGAGCAGCATGTACATCAGTGTGGCCCGATGCTGGTAGAGTTGCCGTGCGCGTGGTTGGGGCGTGCACACGGGAGGGACTAAGGGGCGTAAAGGCGTGGCTTCCTCCAGCGCTACTGCCACACGTCCAGCGCGGTCCCGTCCTGCCCCGATCTCTCGGGTGTTAGTCCCTGTAGCTAAGAGGTCACAGCTGCCTTGAAGATGACGGGAGGGACGGCGGACAGTAGAGTGGTTAGGCCAGTGGGGATAGCCCGAGAGAGAGTTCCGGATCAGGGAGTGAGAAAGAGAATTGAAAAAATAAAAATAAAAAAATAAGTGGGAAGCTTTGTAGTTTATTGAAGGAGGCTGGTAGACTATTCCTGT
Organism: Neoceratodus forsteri; assembly: GCA_016271365.2. Taxonomy (NCBI): domain Eukaryota; kingdom Metazoa; phylum Chordata; order Ceratodontiformes; family Ceratodontidae; genus Neoceratodus; species Neoceratodus forsteri. The sequence goes on from CM028137.1 coordinate 573,808,742, forward strand.
CTTATTGGGCCTGAGAAATAAATATGAATATGCACAGATGTGCTTCATTCATGCAGTGATCCTCGATTTTATTCCTAGCGAACAGGGGAGACCCCATGTCAGAGCTAACTACTTGGGCAATGAGTGCCATAAGCCATCCCATTCGCACTGTGTATGATGCCTCAGACACTGCCATGCATGCAGTGGCCACTGCTGTATGCCATTGTGAGACGAGCCATTCTATGGTTTTCAAGGTGGAGGTTTCAACCCCTTTAAGGGCATTACTCACTTCAGTAGAGGTGCAGATTGCTTTATCAGTAAAATATCAGGGCCTGATGAAGAACAAAACTTTTCCAGACTGCTCCTCCACTGCCCCACAGCCACCACCAGCTCTTCTTAAGGTTTTGCAGTGGATCATCTGGACCTCTGTCTTAGTTCAGAATGCCACCCGCCCTTAGAAGTTCCCCAGTGAATACCTCATGCTCCCTTCTGCTGCGCTAGGAATGTCTTCTGGTTCATTCTGTAGTCATCTCTTCCAGCTCATTCCCTAGTTAGGGAGTTTACTCTAGACGTCTTTGACATCAGCAGGCTGTAGATCTTTTTATTTTTAACTATATTTACACCAAATCAGAAAAGTTACATAAGCAGTAAAATTAATTGGTATAGGAAAAAGAATACTAAACTAATGCATTTTACAATTACATCAGTTAAGAATTAAAAGTATTAAACGATCCTCTAAAGAGAAAAGATGATCCAGGTTCTTTAGAACTGGAATAATTTTTTATAAAGGAAGCTACCTTGTTTATTTCAATTACTGTTAGATTGTCTTGAACAAACACTAGCTTAGTGTTGTTCGCTCCAAAGAAAGATGTACACTCCTATAACCATAGAAAGGCTTTCAGCTTCTTTTGTAATATGACAATCAAAAGACCAGTGGGCATTGTTCCTGTTACTCCCCTCAGTTACTAAGCAGTTAAGGAAGAGGAGGAAAACCCACTATTACCTCAGCCAGACATGTACGTGACCTCCAGGTGTTCTCAGTGGAGTCTACATATCTGGTTTCGCATGAGCGAGGTCATCTTTCACTCCTAAACAAAGTTCCTGCTGGAGGTAGTTTTGTCATAACCAACTATTTTATATCCCCATCTACTTATTGAAGCTGCATACTTCAGGTGCCAGGTTTATGCTGTGTACTGTGGACATGCACCAGGCACTCTGTTACTATAGGGAATGTACCGGCAAGGGTTCAGAGAGAGGCTCACTAGCCGTTACCTGTGCTGAAGCTGCTTTGTGCAGATGGGCAGTTAAACAGACAGTTGGCCAGTGGATAACCTCTTGCATCGATTTGTGTTACAGGTTGGCTGGTAGGGAGTCACCCAAGGGGTTAAAGGCTGATTCCACCGGAGATACTGTGACCTCTGTTGCTGCTGCCAGGTACACCCCAGTCGAGGAGATCTGCAGGCCTGTTGCCTGGCTCGGTACACACACATTCCTATCCCACCGTAACATTGACATGCTGAGTCGTGATGCTGCATTTGGGGCTCAGTCCTCCAGTCATTGTTGACGAGATAATGTGGTGTGCGTGCGCCGTGTCCCATCCACCCAGAGGACTGGTAGGAGTTTGGCCAAGTGTGGCTAGTTGACCAAGTGTGTCTAGTAAACTAAATCTAGAGTGTTACAAATGGAGGTTCTAGGGACGTGGATATGTTGTTCAATCCACACTTATTGGCAGGTTCCTTGCCGCTTTAAATGTTGCCGGAAGGTCTTCAGGCTGGCTCCTCCCGCCCACCCGGGTGGTAAAACCCTCGGCTCCACCCCATGACGCCAGATCTTCCTTACCACTTGGAAGCTCGGGTTCCCTCCTTAGCGCTCTGTGTTTTAGGCCTGGATCCACACTCTTCGGTTAACCCAAAACTAATTCTGAAATTTACAAGACTCCGGTCTTCATCTTCCTTCATGGTTGCGAAGGAAAAATCGACTCCCGGCTTTCGTCGGTGACCCTGTGGGCAGAAGATGTCCCAGACCGATCCGCACTCCACGTGCGTCTACTGCCTGGGGCTTGGCCACGATTGGCAGGCTTGCGAATTGTGCAGCTCTTTCTCAGCTTCGGTCTTGGAGGACTGTGCTACTGGACTGCTTCTTAGGCACCCTGAGAAATTGTACCCGCCGGTCAAGTCGAAGGAGGCCCGTTAGGTGTCCAGCGGCGGGCTCCATGAACAGTTGGAGCAGATGATCGCCTCGAGGGAGGAGGAGGCGCCAGGCTGCTCCTTCTTCCTCCTTGGTCACGGCATTTATGCCTCTCTCCTTGGGCTCTTCCTATACAGCTTCTTTTAAAGAACTTTGTCAGTCTCTCTCCACCAAGGGAGAAGGACCATCGAGATATTCTAATCAGTCCAAGAAGGACGACTCAAAAGGTAAGTCCCATCGTCGATGTTCGTGGGAGCGGGAGAGATCCCCTTCACCGGACCGTTGACTTTCGACTTCGGTTGAGGTTGCGGCTAAGGCCGCTGGCTTCACGGTGTCCCTGTCAGGTCAGCCAGCCAAGACACCCGTCGATGCGGTGAATTTTCTCAATCCATCAGGCGGTTTGTCGACTGGAGATGCCGACAACCCAACTTCACGGTTTCCCAGTGGAAACCGAGGACTTCCTGTGCCTCCTGTGCGGAGTCCCGGTTAAGGTCCCTGAACCAAGGAGGAGCAGGTTTCCCTGTCCCTCTCAGACCCACTCAGAATCCCGAGGTCTCGGTCTTCTTCCAGGTCCAGCCGATCCACCGACATCTCAGTCTCGGCACCATGGGCAGGCGTCGCGCTCATCCTCTTCGTCTTCTTTGGAGGATAGGCCCGGTGCAAGTTCGTCGGCCTCACGGATGATGTGGTAGCAGCTCTTACTGTTCCGGTAATAAGTCGACTCCGTCGCCTTCTCCAGCCATTAAGTGGCTGTCACCTGAGTGGCCGAAACAACCCCTTGTAGTAGTTGAGGAACCGCCACCGGCACCAGTTGTTCGGCTGAAACCGGCTGCTCCATCCATTGTGGTGGAACCTCCGCCTCCACAACCGAAGACTGGGGCTCCGACCAAGGATTCTCGGTCGGGTCAGGGCTTGCCCCATAGGTTGTCGGTCACCCTCACTCCCGATCGACCTCGGCATGTGGAGGGTGGCTCAGGTGCTTGGCAGCTGTTCTCCAGGCCACTTGACCTGGAGTCTGCAGGGGGTCAGACGGTGGAGGAGAGCCCATCCTCATTTTTGGGAATGCTTCGACTCATCTCAGAGTCTACTGGGATGAAGCTCGAACCCGTTTCAAAATGGGCCAGGTAGCCCCTCACGGAGATACTGAACTGAGGGGATTCTCCTACGGAGGCCTTTCCCTGTGGCCGAAACCATTGTTGGCCTGGACCTGGAGTTGTGTCAGCGGCCAGCATCTTGTCCCGCACCTTCGACCAGGATGGCTCGAAAGTATGCTGTCCCTACCGGTTCACTCTCCGGTTTCTCGGAGCACCCCTCTGCGGAGGGGTTAGTGACCGATAGCATTTTCCAGCATTCCGGGAACGCTCGGGATGTGGACAAACTGCCCGATGAGGAATCCAAGAAGTTGGACTACTCAGGGCGGAAGGTATACGCTGCTTCCTCCCTAGGCCTTCGTCAGGCTAGCTTGGCTGTTCTGATGGCACACTTTTCACACGCCCTTTTGGACTCCCTGGATGAGGTGATTCCTCATCTCCCAGCTGACCTTCAGACGACGGTCAAGCAGGTGCGGATCAGGGAAGGGCAGTAGCTAAACAACAGCTCAAACTTCATTGGGCGTTGCTGATTCATGTGCCGGTCAGTAGTGGCCGCGAGTGGCCATCGCCGCAGCAGGCTTGGCTGCGGATCTCCACCTTCGCGCAGATACCCAGCACAAGCTGACAGATGTTCCTTCCTGGGTACAGACTCATTCGGGCCCGGGTGGAGGGTCATTTCCAACAGATCGAAGTCCAGTGCCACCTTGGACTCTGTCACTCTGCCCAGAAGGACAAAGGCCGCCAGCAGCAGTGTAAGCCCTTTCGCCCTTCAGCCCCTGCGGCTCGCCTGGCCCAGCAACACCAGCATCAGGGCCAGCAGGCTCACGCTTGCACCCCAAAGCCAAGCCTGACACTTCCTCCAGCAGGAAGCCTGGAGGAAAAGGTCCAGGAGGTTCCTCGGCCAGGCCTACCTCCAAGCCTGCCCAGTGATGAGTTGAGGGGTGTCGCCCCCAACCTCGTCAATCCTCCCCGGGTTCCCTCCGTGGGGGGACGGCTCTGCCACTTCCTTTCTGGTCCGCTATCACAACGGACCGCTGGGTGTTGGAAGTGGTAGGCAGGGGTCTACCTCTGGAATTAGAGCAGTTCCTTCTCCCTATCGAGCGCCGCTGCCCCACGGGGCTACGGGTTCCAAGAGTTTCCTCTGTCGGCTCAGCAGCCGACATTGCCTTGCTCCCTCCAGAAGGAGGTGAACAGCAGGTGGCAGACCCCTCCAGACCCAGGGTTCAAACAACATGAAGTCTGGCTGTATTCTGATATATGCAGTGATCCCCAACCTTTGAACTGCCCTGGAGAACAAAGAGTTAACTTTCTATGCAGAGCATAGAACGCTGAGCTCGAGCTCGGTTGGAGGCTCTGTCTTGAGTGTTTCGAACTCAAACCGTCAGATTCTTTACTCCGCCTCACTGAACGGTCGCTCCGGAGAGCTCTGCTTCAGCTCGGTTCGAAAGTCGGTTAAAGTCTCAGTTTTCTTCGGTTTTTAAAACAAAAAAGTTATCCGCATGGTCGGTTCAGTCTCTGTCTGTATTGCCATGAGTACTAGGGTTTTCTGTGTGAAACTTGTAAAAGTGCAGGTCGGTTCAGCTGAACCGACCATTTGATAGTGAAATTTTGTGTTTTACTTAGTGTGTGGTTACCGGTTCTTATCGGTTCTAAAAAAAAACGTGTTTTACTACGTTTTTTTTCCAATACCCGTGACACGAACAGATAAGGGTGCCTTGCCTGGCGGTTGCCATAAAAAGGGTAATTTAGCCATGTCTGAGAAACCCAAGAAAAAACAGTCCCGTTGGGTTTCAACACTGCAGTGAGTGTGGGGAGGTCTTTGCTAAGGCCGATCCCCCACACCACCTGTGTTTATTGTCTGGGGTTTAACCACCTCGATTCAGACTGCCAAATATGTAAAAATTTTCCCAAATCTACCCTTGAGAAGAGATTAGGTAGACTGAAGGAAAAGGAGGCCGAGAAGTCCGCTGACCCGGATGGCCTGCCCAGTTCGGTTCCGACCGAACCAGGAGGAGTGCGTTCTGACAAGGGCGATACTTCTTCGGACAAAAGGAGAGCCGATTCCAAGGGATCGGTTCCGACAAAAAGAAAGCGCAAAGAAAAATCGTCCAGTTTGGATCCAGAGGTTCATGTTCCGATCGCCGAAGAGATAGCCAAAGCGATTCGGATTGTAGAATCGCTTTGCCCGGTTCCTACAGATCCGGCCCCTTCTGGCAGGGGTTCGGTTCAGTTGGTTCCCCTGGTTCAAGATTATACCCTTGAAGATTTTTATGAACTGTAGTTTGAAGAGGAAGGGGAATTTGAGGATGATGGTGAAAGTGAGGGTCTGGATGTGCCTGTGGAACCGAACATCTCCCCAGACAGACCTTCAAGTGTTTCCCCTCCTAGGCTTTCTGAGTCCCCTTCTCACTTTATGTTCTACAGAAAGGTGGCTGAAACCCTTCAGCTTCCTATGGAGGAGGCATTGGAGGATCAAGAGGAGCCTGATTATGTAGAAATGATGGACATCCCAGAGTCCAGGAGACTGTCTATTCCCCTCCACAAATCCTTTGGGAGGCAGACACAAAAAATTCTAAAGTCTCCTAAGACTATACCTCCTGTGGATAGAGGAATGGACAAGAGGTATACACTTTTAGGCTCAGACACGGAGTTCTTATACCAGCAATGCAGCCATGTTGGGGTAGTGCAGACTGCTGCCTGGGACAAGGCAAATATTCCCTTGGCTTCACACACCCCAGACAAGGACTCCAGGAAGATTGATGACGTGGCAAAGAAACAGTACATGGCATCTTCTTTGGGACTCAGGCAGGCGAATTATATGGCCTATACAGCCAGGTACCAGAAGCCCAGGTGGGACACTGTACTGGCACTGGCTAAACAGGCCTCCCCCAGCTAGCCAAGGAGCTGGAGGAGGTGGCTGCAGATGGGATTGAGGCATCAGAAGTAGTTTTATGCTGCTGTGGACTCCAGTGATGTGTCATCAAGAGTCATGGCTACATCTGTGGCTCTTCGGGGAATGGCTTGGCTCAGGTGTACTAGCCTCTCACAGGATACTCGGGCTAAGGCCATGGATTTTCCTGTAGTGGGTAATTCTCTGTTTGGGGAGCAGACAGAGAATTAAATGAAGAAAATGGACGAGTACAGGACCACTTATAGGAGTGCTCAGGCCAAGGAAAAGCAGGCAACTCCTCAAAGGCAGCAGTCTAGGGGCAGGGGCAAGCCTTTTCATAGGCCTTTTTACCAAGCACAGGCATCTTCTCCTTTTTCACAGAGGAGGTTCTTCAGAGGGAGAGGCAGAAGGGGGATGAGCAGGGCTGCATCCACTCCTCAGCCTCAGGCCCCTGCCTAGTAGACACCCTGATGTGTCTGCCGGGATCGACTTTCCTATTCCAGTAGGGGGCAGGCTGGCTTACTTTGTCTGGGACTGGAGATCTATTACATCAGACAAGTGGGTCCTGGAAGTAGTAAGCCAGGGACTGGTTCTCAGCTTCAAAAATTTCCTAAGATGAGAGCCAGATCTTTTCCACTGCAGGTCTCTCAGAAACCCTTGCACTAGAGGCAGAGGTTTCATCTCTTCTGGCCTTAAGAGCCATGAGAGAGTTCCTGCCCTACACAGGGCAAAGGTCTGTACTCCAGGTACTTCCTTACGCCAAAAACGACAGGGGAGTGGAGACCCATCCTAGACCTGAGATACCTAAACAAACATCTTTTAAAACCAAAGTTCAAGATGATAACTCTGGGAATAATTCTTTCCTCTCTAAGGCCAGGGGACTGGCTAGCCTCCCTGGACCTCAAAGATGCCTATTTCCACATTCCCATCAGGTGCTCCCACAGAAGGTACCTCAGGTTCGAGTTGCCCTCAGGCCATTATCAGTTCAAAGCAATGCCCTTTGGTCTAACATCAGCCCAAGGGTTTCACAAAGTGCTTGGCAGTAGTTGCCTTCTAAGAAGGCAAAGATTTCCATTTTCCATATTGGTCTGACGACTGGCTCATAGTGGGCCAGTCTCCAGACCAAGTCAAGTCAGACCTGCAAGTGACCCAGCAAGTGCTCACTTCTAGGATTTCTTCTCAACCTTTCCAAGTCAGTTCTCGAGCCAGTGCAGCTCCTCACCTTTATAGGGCGGAGCTGGATACTGTCAAAGCAAGAGCCTTTCTTCCCCTGGAAAGGGCAAGAGTTCTTATAGAACTGGCTTCTCCTTCAGCCTTCAGGTGTCTCGACCAGCAAGGCATTTCCTCCAGCTCTTGGGCCACGTGGCAGCTTCTACAGCAGTGGTCCAAGGGGTAAGATTCCAGATGAGGGATATTCAGTTCCATCTGAGGGCCTTTTGGTCCCAAGGGAAGGATTCCCTTACCAAACTGATTCCTGTGACTCAGACCCTGATCCAAGCCCTTCAGTGGTGGCAGGATCAGGACAACTTAAGGCAAGGGGGTCCCATTTGCCACTCAGTCTGATTCGGTGGTCCTTACCACGGATGCTTCTCTTCTGGGCTGGGGAGCCCATCTGGGGCCCTTCACTCCCCAGGGACTATAGTCCCCTCAGGAATCCCTTCTCCATATCAATCTCCTAGAACTCAGTGCAGTTTTTCTGGCCCTGAAGGCTTTCTCTGTCAGTGCAGAACAAGGTGGTTCAGGTTAGAACAGACACCACCACCACCACCATGTAGTAGATGAACAAGCAGGGAGGCACTCTGTCTACGGCCTTGTGCACAGAAGCCATGAAGTTGTAGTCCCTGGCTTATTCCCTGCAGGCCTTTCTGATAGCAGTTCACCTTCCAGTGAAGGACAATGTGCTAGCAGATGCACTGAGTAGGATCTCTCAGGGCCATCATGAATGGTCCCTGGAACCTCAGGTGTTGAAAGTGATTTTTTCAAGGTGGGGCACTCCAGAGATGGATCTCTTTGCAGCCCCAGACAGTCCCCAACTTCCTCTCTTTTGCTGCAGACCCCCAGTCTTGGGCTCAGTCCCTCTGGATGCTCTGATTCTGAATTGAGAAGGGAAATTTCTGTATGCCTTCCCTCCCTTCCCACTCCTGTTCAAGGTTCTAGTCAAGATAAGGTCTCAGCCTTGCAAAGTGATTCTAATTGCTCCAGATTGGGCCAGGCAGCCTTGGTACCCCCTGTTGTTGTCCTTAACAGTCCATCTTCCCCTGTCTCTTCCCAGGAATTACAACCTGTTAACATCCTCTCAGGGGAGGATTTGGTACCCCAATCTTCATTCTCTCAATCTCAAGGCATGGCTCTTGAAGAGTTAGTTTTCGGACTTGCATCTTTATCAGGGGGTTCTGGGTATTCTCAAAGCTGCTCGAAAGCCCTCCACCAGAAAGTCTTATAACTCCAAATGGAAAAGATTCAGCATTTGGTGTTCCAAGAAGCATATTTCTTCAGACACTGCTGAATTGCCTACGGTTTGGGATTATATGGTCCATCTTAATGGCCTAGGCCTCAGACCAGCTGCTCTCAAGGTACACTTGTCAGCTGTTTCTGCTTTTCTGTCAGTGGGAAAGTCTTCTTCACTATCATCTTATCCTGTGTTCTGTACATTTTTTAAAGGATTGCTTCACACCAGTCCTCCCTTTAGAGACCCTTCCCCTGCCTGGGATTTGAATGTTTGCATTGCTCAGCTTATGCAGCCTCCTTTTGAGCCTATGTCTTCAGCAGAGCTTAAGTACTTGACTTGGAAAACTGTGTTCTTGGTAGACCATTACTTCTGCCAGGCGTATCAGTGAATTGCAAGCCCTGTCAGTGGAACCTGATTTTATTTCCTTTCACAGGGATAAAGTGGTCCTTAGAACCAATAGTAGGTTCTTGCCCAAAGTGGTTTCAGACTTCTATTTGAATCAGTCAGTGTTCTCTCCTGTTTTCTTCACTGATCATTCTTCCTCGGGTGAGAGGAGGCTACACAGTTTAGACGTTAAGAGCCCTTAGTTACTACATAGAGCGCACCAAGGGTCACAGGTTTGACTCTCTCCAGTTGTTCCTAACTTATGGAGAAGTGGGAAAGGGCAAACCTGCCACTAAGAGAACTGTTGCCAGGTGGATTGCATCTTGTATACAATTCTGCTATGAAAAACTGGGAAAGATTCCTCCCTCAGGCCTGAGGGCTCACTCCACCAGAGGTACAGCTGCTGCCAGGGATATTCCTCTCTTAGAAATTTGTCAAGCAGCCACCTGGAAAACAGTCCATACCTTTACCAAGCATTACTCTTTGGAAATCCAGGCTAGGAGTGATGCTCGGTTTGGCACAGCAGTATTTCAGAGCCTATTCCCAAAGTAGGTTCTGTCCCTCCTTCATGTAGGTACTGCTTGGTAGTCTGCATATGTCAGAATACAGCAAGACTTCATGTTGTTTGAAAATAAAATTACTCACCTTAGTAATTGTGTTTCTTCTTTTGGAGTCTTGCTGTATTCTGACCTCCTTCCCTGCCTCCCCTCTCAGAACCTGTTTTTGGGAAGTGGGTGGGCAGGTGCAGTGTTGCACCCAGGGTGTTCCTTGTTACACCTTCTTCCTTTTGTTTGGGTGTTGATTTATTACTGTTATTTGTATTAGATTGGTTTTGGGTTTCTTGACTTGAGTCTTTTCTTTGGGAATCCAAAACTTATTACTGCCACTTGGCTAGTAGGAATTTTACAATTTCCACATAGAAGTTTTAGTTAGTGGGCTCTAAGAATCTCACAGTTTGAGTTTGAAACACTGAGTCCAGACTGAGGCTCCAACAGAGCTCAAGCTCAGCATTCTATGCCTGCATAGAAAGTTAACTCTTTGTTCTCCGGGCAGTTCAAGGTTGGGGATCACTGCATATGTCAGAATACAGCATGACTCCAATAGAAGAAACACAATTACTAAGGTGAGTAATTTTTTCTTTGTATCCAGGTACTTCCTGGTCCCAAAACGGACAGGCGGCTGGTGCCCCATTCTTAACCTACACAACCTGAACAAGTTCCTAAGGTCTCGCACCTTCAGGATGGTCAATGTGGCTCAGATCATTCCATCCTTGGAGTTAGGCATGTGGTTCTGTTCTCTGGACCTTCAGGATGCGTTTTTTCACGTCTCAATCCATCCGTCTCATCAGTGGTTCCTCTGCTTCGGAGCAGAGAGATCCCTTTGAGTTCGGGGCCATGCCCTTTGGCCTCTCTCTGGCTCTCAGGGTCTTCACCAAATGCATGGCAGTGGTGACAGCATTCCTGCGGCACCGAGGGGTCCGGGTGTACCTTACCTGGATGACTGGCTGATTGCAGCCCCTCCAGGTTGGAGGTGGAAGCGGTCCAGGGATCTGGCCCTCCAGGTCTGCTCTCAGATTGGCCTCCTCACAATGAGGCCAAGTTGGAACTAGTGCCATCCGGGTGATTCAGTTCATCAGGGCAGAGCTTGACTCTCTCGAGGCAGAGCCCGACTCCCAGCGTTCAGGGTCGAGGTCCTTTCCTCCTTTGCCCAGTCATTTCTGGTTGGACAACTGCACCCTGCCTGGGACTTCCTGCGCTTTCTGGGCCTCATGGCGGCCTGCACCAGCGTGGTCCGTTGGGCCCACTGGCATATGTGTCCCCTGCAATTGGGGCTGGCCCACCAATGGTCACAATGCTTCGGTCCTCTTGACCAGCCAGTGACAGTGACTCAGGAGATGTGGAACGGCCTACAGTGGTGGCTCCTTCCAGCTCATCTGCAGGAGGGTATCCCATTTGTCTGCCCAGAGCTGACGGTCACTCTGCGACCGACGCCCCTCTGGGTTGGGGTGCCCATCTGGGGGAGCTCGGAGCCCACGGCCTCTGGTCCCCTCAGCAGTCTCGATGCCTCATCAACCTGCTGGAGCTTCGAGCGGTCCGACTAGCCCTCACCGCCTTCGCTCCGTTTGTACAGGGTCAAGTGGTCCAGGTCCAGATGGACAACACCACGACCATGTACTGCCTGAACCAACAGGGCAGGATGCACTCCTTGCCCCTGTGCAAGGAAGCTCTCTGAACTTGGTCTCTCGTGATCAGCCTGGAGGTGGATCTCCTAGCCATCCATGTGGCAGGAGCCTCCAACAATCTGGCCGATGCCCTCAGTCGGATAGGTGCTGCATCTCACGAGTGGTCTCTCCTGCTGGAGGTAGTGCAAGATCTGTTCTCCCAGTGGGGCACCCCTCAGGTGGACCTGTTCGCCTCCAGGGAGAATGTGAAGCTGAGGCTGTTTCATGCCCGCCCCCATCAGCAGGGCTTGCTGCAGGGGGATGCCTTCTCAATGCTGTGGACCCTGGGCCTCTTCTGCGCCTTCCCTCCATTTCCCTTGATCCACAAGGTGTTTCTCAAGGCGAAGAGGGACAAGGCGCAGGTGATTCTGGTAGCCCCAGACTGGCCCCACCATTACTGCTACCTAGATCTCCTCAGCCTCAACTCCAGGCTCCTGAGGCAGCTTCCAGCCCGCCCGGACCTGCTCTGTTGACAAGGGGAAGGTTCTCCACCCAGACCGTCAATCCCTGCACCTGATGGCCTGGTTCCTGAGCGGCTAGAGTTCCAGGCCTTGGGTCTTTCCGACAAGGTCCTCAGCGCCATTGAGGCTTCCCGTAAGGAGTCGACCAGAAAATGCTATGCCTTCAGATGGAAGAGATTCTCCATTTGGTGTCAGGGGAAGGGGTTGGACCCTTCTTCCTGTTCCTTGGCTAGCATTCTGGACTACCTGTGGTCCTTTCTCCAGCTAGGGCTTCGGTCGGCGACCCTTAGGGTGCCTGGCAGCCATCTCTGCTTACCGGGCGCTGGCCGGTAATCAGTCGGTGGCGTGAGGAGAAGGTGGTCGGATTTTTTAATGCCTTGATCACATATCCTCCGTGCAAGAGCCTCCACCTCCATGGGATCTACTGCTGGTATTGGCTAAGCTCATGGGCAAGCCATTCGAACCGATGCACAGGTGTGACATCTCCAACCTGTGTTGGAAGACCGCCTTCTTGGTGGCTGTTACGCCAGCCAGAAGGATGGGAGAGTTTATCTTAACCAGGTGTTGACTCTGCCGGTGTTCTACCGCAGTCACACCTCGGAGGCCGAATATAGGCTTCATACTTTGGACCCTAGTAGAGCGCTCTCTTATTATAAGGAGCGGACGGCTGAAGTTCGGGGAGAGGTTCACCAGCTGTTTGTCACCTACACTGAAGCCTCTCCTGGCAGACCTGCAGCCAAGTGGACAATAGGCAGGTGGATCATCTCCTGCATAGATATCTGCTATAGGTTGGTGGGCATGGAGCCTCCCAAAGGGATAAGAGCTCATTCTGCCCGCCATGCCGCTGCTTCTAGTGACGTCCCTATCCAGGAAATCTGCAGGGCTGCTACCTTGAAGTCAGCACACACCTTCATTTCCCATTACCATATTGACCTTGAGTTGTGCCGGGATGCTGGGAGTCTGCCAATAAGTGTGGATTGAACAACATATCCACTTCCCCTGAAATACTGGTTACTCACCTGTAACAGGAGTTCTAGGAGTGGTGTATGTTGTTCATCCACACAACCCACCCGACCTCCTCGTCTTCGACATGCAACCCGGCATCCAGCGGGCTAGATCTTGCATCATGGGGCGGAGCCGAGGGTTTTACCACCCGGGTGGGTTGGAGCCAGCTTGAAGACCTTCCGGCAACATTTAAAACGGCAAGGACCCTGCCAATAAATGTGAATGAACAACATATACCACTCCTAGAATTCCAGTTAAAGGTGAGTAACCCGTATTTACTTGCTTGTAACCTTGGTTCTACTGTCGCCATTCAGTTCACACTCACCCGACCCACTTGACCTCTCCTGGAAAGACTTTCTCAGATTCCTGCTTACAGTTCTGTTGTCAGGCCGGGCAGAGCTGGAAGATGACACCAGTGGTGGGAATAAAAAGCTGAAGACTGTTCTCATAAAAGGAAAACTACACCTCTTATCTTGTAAATTTTATTTGTTTCCATGTCAACAGATGACTCTTTCTGTGTGGCTGTTGGAATATATGTGATTGCTTTAGTTTATTTTCACTGATCATAGTAGTTCCTGTAACTATCCTGGGGGTCTCCCTTTCCTGGTTGTTGAAATCCCATTGTCCCCGAGAGCTGCATTAGCATAAGAGAATATGATGTGTCAGCACCCTGTATAACTCCACAGCATGCCTGTCTGCTTAGTTAAATTGCAACAAAACGAGTTGCAGCAATGTGTAAAATACCACTTTTATTTTCAGTTAACTTTGCAAACTGAGTCTTGATGTAGGGTATTCCCTTTAAATTGCATCCAGTTTGTGTGTTTCCAGAGAGTTTTATTCAGGATATTTGTACTTTCAACATAGAGATACATGGTATAAATGGGTGATGTGACATAATGTTCTCATAATGCTAACGTAGCTGCCATGAACAATGAGTTTTCAACAGCCATAAAATGGAGACCACAAGATAGTTATAGAGGACTAACATGAACAGTGAAAATTAACTGATGCAAACACGTATATCCCTAACTGCTACAAGAAAAGTTGTCTGTTGACATGGGAAAAAAGTTTACAAGATGTGAGTGTGTAGTTTCATTTAATGAGCAAGCTATTGGAAATGCCAAGTGTGGATATGAACTAGAACTATACTTAGTGTAAGTAGCTTGTTTTCTCTAGAGCAAAGAGATCAGAAAAATGAAACCACACATAGATGGAGAGCAAAAAAGGACATTGTGATGGGAGGAAAGATCTCTACCATCTATTGCAAAGTGCTGTGCTGCCAAAGAAAGACAACATACCTCAAAAGACTCTGAATGTTGCTCGCGCAAGTGGTGCAGGGAAAGTGGTGCACTGATGGGTAGCCAATCTAAGTTCAGTCACAGAAAAGATGGATGATCTTCGAGGATCTCATCAGGTCACACCTATGGAACTATAGCTGGCAGATGCTAGGACCCCACGGAAACTTTTTGCAAGCAGCCCATTAGGGGCCACCCACAACAACGTCTTGCGCCAGTGTCCACTATATAAATGTGGGCGACTCCTTCCTCTGTTCTTTTTCGCCGCTGATCATACTCACCAGACACCATGGATACGCCATCGCTATTTTTCTTACTCTAGTAGTCATCACTTTATTTTAAAGTGATTACCATCGTCGTGTATGTCAGCAAAGAATGGCACTAAACTCTTCCATTACTGCGAGTGTGGTAGAAAATCTACTCAGGCAACCAACACAGCATCTGTGTGTCTGTCTTGAAGAGGCCCTGACGTTAAGGCCTGCAAGATCTGCCTGCAGTTTAATCAAGCTACCGGTAATGCCGCCAGCAAGCCCTGTACACTTTTCTTCCCAGTAGGTACTCAAAATGGAGAAGGAGCTCCAGATGAAGAGCACCACCACATCACTGGCCGATTTCCCAGGCTCGCAGTCTTCCCAAGGCCCAAGGGAAGTCTTAAGGAAAACACAAACATCGGATGAGGAAGCGGAGTAAGGATAAATGCCCACCCCCAGTGTGCTCCTGATCGCTGCTTCATTTGACCTAACCATTCCAGCGCCGTGAACCCTTAGTGGCGGCCCCTCCTGCCGCTTTAGACCTCAGAACCCACAAGGTTGGCTCTGGGCGCAGAGTTCCACCAGGCCTACTACAGCCGGTGAAGACCAGTCGACCGGGTGCCTCTGCATGGCACAGGCCACTGTTGACGCAGACAGTGCTGTCCTTCTTGAAGAGATCATACAGCACCTTATACCTCCTCCTTCTACTCCAGGCACAGTGTCGACAGGGCCTCTCAGACCAACCCCAGCATCGACGCCTGCTAGGTCAATGTGCCCAGTGTACTCAAGGGTGTTGACATCCTCGCTTCCTTCCTTCCTTGCATCAACAAGGATCAGGAATACAACCCTGATCCCCTTTTACAAGGGGAGGAAGAAGAGAAGAAAAATATGGGGAGCCCATCTGAGAGGTCTGGCTCCACCATTTCCATCAGGAGTGAGGGCTCCACATGATGTACTCCAAGGTCCCCTCCTGAAGACCCCTCTTTTATCTCTATGATGAAGCAGTTCCAAGCTGCAGTGAGGTTTGTTGCTGAGGAGCAAGACAACACTAGGAGAAATTTGGTGATGTTTCTAGAGCTGCCATATTCACCATCTCATTCCTTCTGTATTGGCTGCACTAGAGAATGCTATCCTGGCTCCTGGCACAGACTAAGCTTGATCCCTGTCATGCCCAGAAGAGGTGGGCAGAGCTGTAGTGGGTCCCCTCAGAAAGCTTGTTCTTCACAGGCTAACCTGAGGCTGATTTAGTTATAAGTGTAGCCCATGATAGGTCTAAAGTGCCTAAGCAACTCACCCCGATAGACTCCAACTGTACCTCATGAGAAAGAGAACATTTGCCTCTGCCACACCGGGCCTCAGAATAGCAGATTATCAGGCCCATATGGTCAGATACCAGCATACCCTCTGGAAAAAGGCTAACGCAGCAGCCCAGTCCCTCCCAGAGGGTACCCAGAAGCAGCAGATTCTCAAGGCTTTCCATACTGGGGCTGTCATGGGTAAACACCTCTTAAGGTCTACCTATGATATTTTGGATGCCTCGGCCAGAGCAGCTGCGGTTGGCATCTGCCTAAGAAGGTATTCTTCACTGAGGGTGTCAGAATTTGCTAGTGACATCTAGCAGTCCATTCTGAATGCCCGTTTCAGAGGATACAGGCTCTTTGGGGCAAATGTACAGGATATCCTCTCCTACTTGCAAGCTTTGGGTAGGACTCTGTCGGTCCATTTCTACCACACACAACCAGGAAGTAGATAGAGGGTGCCATTTTGAGGGCTGCCAACACGCCTGGGTCAGGGACCAGATAACAGAACAGGGTCAGCTTTTTCAGTGCCAACCTCCTGCACAGGTGCCCACTCCAAAGCCTCTACAGATGGAGGAGAGGTTGCTATCACCGGATCTGCTTCGGCATGACTCTTTCTTAGAACCCCCCCCCACACACCCACACACACACACACACACACACAAACACACCCTCCAGTACCAAATCTGGAGGTGCTGGTAGGAGGTCGCCTGGAGGGAGATTAGAACAGATGCTTGGGTCCTGCACTTAATAGACCAGGTCATGCTCTAGAGTTGCCCCCAGACCTTCCTCCATCTGCCTGAACTTATCTTCCACATCACATGCCAGTGCTGTTAGAGAAAGTATGTACACTGCTGCAGAAGAAGGCCATAGAACCATTTCCCAGGGAACAAAAGAATAGTGGGTTCTATTTTAATTTCTTTCTAGTTCCCAGATCCACAGGGGACTAAAGGCTCATTCTGGATCCGAGAACTCTGAACTTCTGTATTCAGTACGTGAAGTTCAGAATGGTCACTCTGCAAGGTCTTCTGCCACTCCTGCAAAAAGGGACTGGATATGCTCCCTGGACATGCATGATGCTTACCTGCATGTTCCTGTTTCAGAGGGAACATTACCAGTTCAGGTATTGTGCTTTGGGTTGTCATCTGCACCACGGATATTTACCAAATGCTTGGCAGTTGTGGCAGTAGCTTCAGAGAGATGGAGGAACCGTACGGAGGGACTGGAAGGAAAAGTATGCCTCTTTGCAGACACAAAGATCTGCAACAGGGTTGATGCACAAGGGGAGTGGAAAGGATGAGAGGGACTTGGCACGGTTGGAGGAATGCTCAAAAGTATGGCAGCTTAGATTCAGTGCAAAGTAATGCACCTGGAAAACAAAACACGGGAAGAATACACAATGTGGGGTGGGTGGGGGAGGTATTAACAAAAATGGAAAGGGACCTGGTGGTAGTCATATCAGATGACCTAAAGGTAAGCAAGCATTGTGAAAAGGCAGTGGGGCTGGGGGATACTGGGATGTATTGGAGCGCATCACCAGAAGAAACAGGAAGTTGTTATCCCTCTGTACAGACAGTTTGTGAGACCCATCTGGACTACTGCATGCAGTTCTAGAGACCCCATCTCCACAAGGACATAGGATGGAGGCAGTCCATAGTAGAGCAACTAAAATGGTGCAGGGTCTGCAACAGAAGCCATCTGAAGACTTAAGGAGCTTAATATGGATACCCTCGATGAAAGAAGGAGAGGTAGGGACATGATAGAAACTTTCAGGTACCTCAAGGGAATCAACAAAGTCCAGAGGGTAGCATCTTTCAGATAAAGGGGCACAATTTTAAGGTGTTTTGGGGGGGGGGTGGCTCAGCGGCAATATGAGGAAGTATTTTTTCACAGAGAGGGTGGTGGACGCATGGAATGGCCTTCCTGAGGAGGTCATGGGGTCAAAAACAGTGGGTGAATTCAAGAATGCATGAGACAGACATAAGGTAATTCTGGTGGGGGGTAGGAAGAAGTAGGCTGTTGGTTAACTAGGATCTGCAGCTTATTCAGTAGGTAGGGAATTGGGCAGACTAGGTGGGCCAAGTGGTCCTTTTCTGCCGTCAAAGATGTTTCTATGTCTTCCCCTATCTAGATGACTGGTTGCTCAAAGCTCAGTCCAAGGAGCAACTGTCTCACACCCTAGCACGTACCAGACAGCTGTTCAGTGCCCCAGAGATCACAGTCAGTCTGCCCAAGTCAGTCTTCACCCCTTATCAGCATCTGCATTAAATAGGGGCCAGTACTGGACACTGTGCAGGGTTTAGCCTTCCCCCCAGGACAGGGCAAAGCTCCTCATGGCATATGCTCAGCCGCTTTACAACAACAGGTATGTCACAACCAAGACATTGCTGAGACTGTTGGCCCTGAAGGCGCAGCCATTGTCGCAGTACCCTTGGCCAGGTTGCACATGAGGATCTCTCAGTGGACATTGCAAGTTCAGTGGGATTAGCGCATCAACGATCTAGAACAGCAGATTCTACTAACTTTTTGTCCAAAAGGTGCTCCAGTGGTAGATGGAACCCAGCAATTTGCTGAAAGGAGGTTCCTTTCTTAATCCCTCCCTCATCAGTTTCCCACCACAGCTGCTTCAGGAATGGGCTGGTAGCACATCCTGGACCTCATGGACACGAGGAACACGGACCAGAGTGAGTCTTTCCTCCACATAAATGTCATAGAAATGAGGGCCATTCTGTATGGTCTGCAACTGCAAGCCTTCCAGAACCATCTGTCCCGGGTATCTGCTGGTGCAGATAGACAGCATCTGTGTAGTACACTACATAATCGGGGAGGGGAATCATTCTTACCCCCTGTGCAGGGAAGCAATGAGGGTTTGGTACTGGGCTCTATAATACGGTACAGAACTGCCGCCATCCATGTTCCAGGTGTTCAGAACGTCCTGGCAGACAGGCTAAGCAGGTCACAGTCCAGAATTCATGAGTGGGAGCTGCTGACCTCGGTGATAGAAGACCTGTTCAACAGGTAAGGTCGTCAGAGTTGGACCTTTTTGTGTCCCCACTCAATGCAAAACTGACACATTTTTGTTCGCTCATTCCAGGGCCTGGAGTTTTCTGGTGACTCAATGTCCTTTTCTTGGAAAGGAAGGATCTTGTTGGACGTAACGTCTCCACCACTCATTCACACTAATGGGAGTACGCCGGAGGTGCTAGGACCCAGCAGGAGCTGAACTTTTTCTGGAGAGCCGGCGCTGAGATGGAGCTGTGAGGGAGCGGCACTGCGAGCCAGGCTCGTGTGATATAGACTGTCTCACTGTCGACCCTCCAACCACCTCAGTTCTGTTTTCCTGCCGTCGAGTGCGCTTCAGTGATGACGTCACTCGCCCACCGGGAGTTAAACATGAAACTAGCAGCTTAGTTTTCAGTTTTATTATTTTGTATTTTATCACAAAAAGTACCGATTTACATTTTAATAAAATGACTGCTAGGGTCGTGGATATGTTGTTCATCCACACTTATTGACATGCCCCTTTCCCCTTTAAGAATCACCGGAAGTCTTCAAGCTGGCTCCTCCCACCCATCCGGGTGGTATAACCCTTGGCTCTGCAGCATGACGCCAGATCTTCCTTTCCGCTGGAAGATTCAGGTTGCCTCCTTCATGCTCCCGCATTTTGTAGGCCCTTGCTTCAAAACCTTAGGTTATTCTGAAAATTCGTCTAGTTCGCATTAGCGATCACAACTGCTTAGCTTTGATTATGGAAGACCAGTCTTCCCCTGGACTTCGCCAGTGTTCATGTGGCCTGAAAATGTCACGCACCGATCGCCACACCACGTGTGTCTGTTGCCTGGGTGTTGACCATGACACCTCGAAGTGCGATTTTGTCTACATTTCACCTAACGCCTCGATGACCATCTCGCATGCCTGAAGTTGGGAGGCTGTAAAAACTGAACCTCCAGTGAAATCAAAGGAGGCTCAGTGAGCGATTTCCACTGCCACGGATCCACCGAGCAATTAGAAGCATACAAGCCTTCAAGGAGGAAGTGGCTCGTGCCACGGAATCTTCCTCTTGGAGCTTCTTCGTTCTGCTCAACCTTAGCTCCACCTTCTGGGTTCTTTCCAAGAGTTGTGCCAGTCTCTCGGCTAAGGGAGAGGGTCCTCTGAGCATGCACTCCTCTCGGTCCCGTAAGCGGAAAAGGACTCGGGATGATCTTTGTCTCTCGAAGACGTTCTTGGGATCAGGTAGATCTTGGTCCCAGGAACGGCAGTCTCGACTTCTTCGGTCAAAATTGCATCTTCGTAGCTGGCTTCTGGTTTTGCCATCTGGCCAGTCGACTGAAGTGTCGATTAGACGAGTTGAAATAATCATCGACCCGATCGACCCATTGTCGCCCGACTCCAGTCGACGATTCTCTCAATCGAACTCTGGTCCTTTCTTTCCCGATGGGAGACCCAGCTCACGAAATCCCACGCCGAGGAAGTGATCCCCGACCCTAGAAATCACCGGTCCTACCGGTGTCTCCTGAGTGACCGAATCGGCCCGTCCGATCTTGATCGAGGTGTAGGACCCCGTCAACTGACAGGCCGAGGAAGAAACACAAGTGCTCAAAAAAGAGGCGACACCATTGGTCATCCTCGGATGAAGAGAAGCTCCAGCGGAAACTCCAGCTATGCTACAAGGACCTCATGTGGCAACAGTTGATTTTGTCCAGGCACAAGCCAAGCCGGCTTCCCTCCGGCCATTACTTGGCTTCGCCTCCCAGGCGAAGCAGACTCTTTCAGAGCCAATTAAGGCGGCCCCCACCACGCAGGCGGTGAAACCTCCGTTCGGCCTCAAGATCTCTCCACCGATCGTGGTGGAACCACCACCCAGGCAGCTTTTGGGTGGGGCTCCTTCTAAGGAAGATAGACTGCACACGGGCTTCCCGGCGTCTTTCAGTCACTGTCACCCCAGACCACCTCGGCAGGTTGAAGGTGACCTGGGCGGTCGACCGTTGTATCCGGATTCCTCAGATTCGGATAAGACCGGCCTCATTCTCATCCAGGGATGACTAATCGGCGGTGGGTTAGAGACGGAGGAAGGCCATTTGTGCTTTCAGGGCATTCTTTGCCTCATCTCTGAGTGTACAGGGATGCTCCTGGAACCTATCCAGAAAAGGCGGTACCCTCTTACAGACATTCTCAGAGAGGGCATACCCGGGGAGACCTTTCCTGTAGCCAAGGCCATTGTTGGCTGAGCCCTAGAACTTTAGCAGCGCCTGCCTCCTGTCCAGCTCAGTCTGCCCGCGCCTGGCCCACAAGTATGTGGTGCCTATGGGGTCCCTTGGGTTCTCAGAGCACCCTTCAGCCGAGAGCCTGGTGACTGCCTCTGTGTTTGGGCGCACTGGCAGTTCTTCCAAGTTCGGCCGTCATCTTTGCACACTTCTCCCATGCCCTCTTGGGGTCTTTGGATGAAGTCCTCCCCACGGACATGCAGACCACGGTCAAGCAGGTCCGGGATCAAACAGAGCTGTTGCCAAGCAGCAGCTTCAGACAGCCCTGGACATTCTTGTGCTCGCTCGATGACAGCTGCAGTTGCTTCGTCGCAGGGCTTGGCTGAGACTCTCCTCTTTTCTGGCAGATACTCAGCACAAACTAGCTCTTGTGCCTTTCTTGGGCACCAACCTTTTCGGCCCAAGTGTGGCTGGTCATCTTTAGCGTATTGAGCAGTCCAGTGCCACCTTGGACACTACTTCTGCTAAAGGTTCTTTGGGCAAGAAACAGCAGAAGAAGAAGCCTTTTTCGGCACTCTTCCCCTGTGGCACAGCAACCTTCCTTTCAAGGAGGGCAACAGCAGCAGCAGCAGGAGGCTCAAGCTTGGTGGCCTGGAGCCTCCCAGGCCCGTATAGGAGGCAGAGGTTCAGGTCCTGTATCCTCCTCCTCCAAGCCTGCTCAGTGATTGAGCGGGGGCTGCCACCCCCTCTCCTGTCACACCAGCTCTGGGTCCTCCCGTGGGGGGCCAGCTCTGCCACTTTCTTTCCGCCTGGTCCGTTATTACCACAGACAGGTGGGTTTTGGAAGTGGTCGGTCAGGAACTCCCTCTGGAATTTGAGCAGCATCCTCCAAGCCGAGGCCCGCCCGTCCGGAGGAGAGTATCCATCCATACTCAGTCGACTCTCCGAGGCGACATCGCTCAGCTCCTCCTCGAGGCAGTAGCTCCAGTGGCAGATTCTCCAGCAGACCCAGGCTTTGTTTCCAGGTACTTCCTGGTGCCCAAGTGGATGGGGCACTGATGCCCCATTCTAGATCTGGATGACCTGAATCGGTATCTCAGGTCACACACCTTTTGGATGGTCACTCTGTCCCAGATCATACCATCCTTGGAGGAAACATGTGGTTCTGTTCACTGGATCTGCAGGACGTGTTCTTTCACGTCCCAATCCATCTGTCTCATTAGCGGTTCCTCTGCTTCAGAGCCGAAGGGACCCTATCGAGTTCGAGCCATGCCGTTTGGCCTGTCATTGTATCACGGGTCTTCACCAAATGCATCACAGTGGTGGCAGCCCATCTCAAGCAAGGGGGTCAAATTTACCTCTACCTCAACGATTGGCTCTTAGCAGGTCCCACCCAGCAGGAGGTGAGAGGTCCAGGGACCTGGCCCTCCAGACCTGCTCTAACTCAGCTTCTTGATCAACAAGTCCAAGTCAGAATTCGTACCTTCTCAGGTGATGTGCTTTATCGGGCTCTCGTCAAGCCAGAACTCAGCTCCCGGACAAAGTAGGAGTTTTCTCCTCCTTTGCCCAGTCATTTCTGGTTGGGCAATTCGCCTCTCGGGACACACTGTGCCTTCTGGATTACATGGCGGCATGCACCTCCGTGGTCTGTTGGGTCCGTTGGCATGCGCCCCTCCAATGGAGCTGGCCACCCAGTGGACTCAGCGCCACGGTCATTTCGACCAGCTGATCACTGTAACCCTGAAGATGTGGGCTCTCCAATGGTGGACGCTCCAGACCGGTTGCAGGAAAGGATCCCGTTGTTAGCCCAGAGCCGACAGCCGTCCTCCGACCGATGCCTCCCTCGTGGGCTGGGAAGCCGACATGGGGGACCCCAAGAGTGCCGATATCACATCAACCTGTGGAGCTCAGAGCAGTCAGACTGGCACTGTCAGCTTTTACTCCTCAGTTCCGGGGTCAAGTGTTTCAAGTCCAGACGGACAATATCACGACCATGTACTACGTCAACAAATAGGGCAGTGCGCAGTCCCAACTGCTTTGCAGGGAGGCACTCCGCATCTGGACCCTTGTTAGCTGTCTGGAGGTGGATCTCCTAGCCATTCATGTGGCAGGAGCCTCTAACCATCTAGCGGATGCTCTCAGCTGCTTAGGCGAGACATCCCATGAGTGGTCTCTCCATCCAGAGGTAGCTTACATCCTGTTCTCCCACTGGGGCAGACCAGCGGTGGACCTGTTTGCCTCAGGGAATACACCAAGCTGAGGCTGTTCCGCCCGCCCCCTCAGCATGGATCGTTGCAGGGGATGCCTTCTCGGGGCTGTGGACCCCAGGCCTCTTCTCGCCTTCCCTCCATTTCCCTTGATCCACAAGGGTGCTCCTCAAGGTGAGGAGGGACAAGGTGAAGGTGATTCTGGTAGCCCCAGACTGGCGCGCCAGTTCTGGTATCAGATCTCCTCAGCCTCAGCTACAGGCCCCAGAGCAGCTTCCAGCACGCAGAGACCTGAGCTCTCTCAATCAGGGAAGATATACCATCCGGTTCAGTCCCTGCACTTGGCCCTGGTTCTGGTGACTGGGGTTTGAGCCTTGGGTCTTTCCGCCAGGTCCTCAACATCGTTGAGGCATCCCGTAAGAGTCGACCAGAAAATGCTACGCCTTCAAATGGAAGAGATTCTCCATTTGGTGTCAGGGTAAAGGGTTGGACCCTTCCTCCTGTTCTTTGGCTAGCAAGCTGGACTACCTGTTGTCCCTTTCTCAGCTAGGGCTTCGGTCGTCGACCCTTGAGGTGCACCTGGCAGCCATCTCTGCTTACCGGGCGCGGGCTGAAAAGCAGTCGGTGGCCCAGGAGAAGGTGGTCGGGCGATTTTTCAAAGGCCTTGATACATATCCCTTCCGGTGCGAGAACCTCCACCTCCGTGGGATTTACTGCTGGTATTGGCTAAGCTCATGGGCAAGCCATTCGAACCGATGCACAGATGTGACATCTCTCACCTGTTGTGGAAGACTGCCTTCTTGGTGGCTATCCGTCAGCCAGAAGGATGGGATGGCGCACTTCTCCCACTCCTTCATGGGCTCCCTGGATGAGGTGATCCCTCATTTCAGCTGACCTGCAGACTACAGTCAAGCAGGTGTGGGATCAGGAAGGGCAGTGGCGGCTGGCAGCTCAAACTGCTCTAGATATCAGAGACTTCTGTGCCGGTCAGTGCGGCTGCAGTGGCCATACGCCGCAGAGCCTGGCTGAGGATATCCACCTTCGGCAGACACCCAGCACAAGTTGGCGGATGTCTACTTCTTGGGGACCGACCTGTTCAGCCCTGGAATGGAAGGCTACCTTGGACTCTGTCACATCCGCTCAGAAGGACAAGGGCCATCGTCAGAAACTTATGTCCTTTCGACCTTCTGCCTCTGCGGCACGTCCGCCCAGCAACACCAGCATCAGGGCCAACAGGCTCCGCTTGGCACCCCAAAGCCAAGCCTCTGCGGCTTCCTCCAACAGGAAGCAGGGAGGAAAAAGGCAGGAGGTCCCTCGGCGGTCCTTCCTCCAAGCCTGCCCATTGACGGGTTGAGGGTGTGCCCCCAACCTCGTCCTCCCCAGGTTCTCCCCATGGGGATGGCTCCCACTTCCTTTCCATCAGGTCCACTATCACCACGGACCATTGGGTGTTGGAAGTTGTAGGAAGGGGTCTGCCTCTGGCGTTCGAGCAGGCCCGCCCTTCCGAGCCGTCGCCCCATGGGGTATAGTCCGCGAGCCTCTCTGTCGGCTTGTCGAGCCAACATTGCCCTGCTCCTCGGAAAGGAGGTGATCAGGAAGGTAGCAGATCCTCCACCAGACCCAAGGTTTGTGTCCAGGTACTTCTTGGTCCCAAAATGGATGGGAGGGGCTGGTGCCCCATTCTCGACCAGCACGACCTGAACAGGTTCTTAAGGTCTCGAACCTTCAGGATGGTCACTCTGGCTCAGATCATTCCATCCTTGGAACGAGGCGTGTGGTTCTGTTCTCTGGACCTCCAGGACGCGTTCTTTCATGTCCCAATCCGTCCGTCCCACCAGCGATTCCTCCGCTTCAGGGCAGAGGGGTCCCTGTACGAGTTCCGGGCCATGCCCTTCGGCCTTTCTCTAGCTCCCAGGGTCTTCACCAAATGCATGGCAGTGGTGACAGCATTCCTGCAGCGCAGAAGGGTCCGGGTGTACCCCTACCTGGACGACTGGCTGATTGCGGCCTCCTCCAGAATGGAGGTGGAACAGTCCAGGGATCTGGCCCTCTGGTTTGCTCTCAAGTTGGCCTCCTTATCAATCACTGGGGCAGAGCTCAACTCTCTGAGAGCCAGAGCACGTCTCCCAGCGGACAGGGCCGAGGTTCTTTCCTCCTTTGCCCAGTCATTTCAGGTTGGGCAATTGCGCCATGCCCGGGACTTCCTGCGCCTCCTGGGCCTCTTGGTGGCCTGCACCAGCATGGTCCATTGGGCCCGTTGGCACATGTGTCCCCTACAATGGGGACTGGCCAGCCAGTGGTCACTGCGCTCCGGTCCTTTGGATCAGCCAGTGATAGTGACCCAGGAGATGTGGAACGCTCTCCAGTGGTGGATCATTCCAGCTCATCTGCAGGAGGGCATCCCGTTTATCCGCCCTGAGCCGACGGTCTCTCTATCGACCGACGCCTCTCTGGGTTGGGGTGCCCATCTGGGGGAGCACAGAGCGCACGGCCTCTTGTCCCCTCGGGAGTCCCAATGCCACATCAACCTGCTGGGGCTTCGAGCGGTTCGTCTAGCCCTCACCGCCTTCGCCTCGTTTGTATGGGGTCAAGTGGTCCAGGTCCAGACTGACAATACCACGACCATGTACTACCTAAACCGCCAGTGTGGGACGTGCTACATGCCTCTGTGCAGGGAAGCTCTCCGCATTTGGTCCCTCGTGCACAGTCTGGAGGTGGATCTCCTTGCCATCCATGTGGCAGGAGCTTCCAACATTGTGGCCGATGCCCTAAACCGGATAGGAGCTGCGTCCCACGAGTGGTCTGTCCTGCCGGAGGTAGTACAAGTTCTGTTCTCCCACTGGGGCATTCCTCGGGTGGACCTGTTTGCCTCCAGGGAGAATGTGAAGCTGAGGCTGTTTCATGCCCTCCCCCCTCAGCAGGGCTCGCTGCAGGGGGATGCCTTCTCGAGGCCGTGGACCCCGGGCCTCTTCTACGCCTTCCCCATTTCCCTTGATCCACAAGGTGCTTCTCAAGGCAAGGAGGGACAAGGCGCAGGTGATTCTGGTTACCCCAGCCTGGCCCTGCCGGTTCTGGTATCCAGATCTCCTCAGTCTCAGCTCCAGGCTCCCGAGGCGGCTTCCAGCCCGCACGGACCTGATCTCAGTCAGTCAGGGAAGGTATTCCATCAGACCTTCAACCCCTGCACCTGGCCGGCCTGGTTTCTGACTAGAGTTCCAGGCCTTGGATCTTTCTGCGAGGTCCTCAGCGTTGTTGAGGCTTCCCTTAAGGAGTCAACCAGAAAATGCTACGCCTTTAAATGGAAGAGATTCTCCATTTGGTGTCAGGGCAAGGGCCTGGACCCTTCCTCCTGCTCCTTAGCAAGCATCCTGGACTACCTGTGGTCCCTTTCTCAGCAAGGGCTTCCGGTCGATGACCCTTAGGATTCACCTGGCAGCCATCTCTGCTTACTGGGCGCGGGCTGGGAAGGAGTCGGTGATGCAGGAGAAGGTGGTAGGGCGCTTTTTCAAGGCCTCGATCACATATCCCCTCCGGTGCCAGAACCTCCACCTCCGTGGGATCTACTGCTGGTATTGGCTAAGCTCATGGGCAAGCCATTCGAACAGATGCACAGGTGTGACATCTTTCACCTGTCATGGAAGACCGTCTTCTTGGTGGCTATCATGTCAGCCAGAAGGATGGGAGAGCTCCAGGCGCTTTTCCATCGAGTCTTCTTATCTGGTCTTCCACAGGGACAAGGTTGCCCTGCGCCCCCACCCGAAATTCCTTCCGAAGGTGGTGTCGGAGTTTCACCTGAGCCAGGTGTTGACTCTGCCGGTGTTCTACCCCAATCACACCTCGGAAGCCGAAGATAGGCTCCATACTCTGGACCCTAGAAGAGCGCTCGCTTATTATAAGGAACGGACGGCTGAAGTTCGGGGAGAGGTTCGCCAGCTGTATGTCACCTATGCTGAAGCCACACCTGGCAGACCTGCAGCCAAGCGGACGATAGGCAGGTGGGTCACCTTCTGCATAGATCTCTGCTATAGGCTGGCGGGCATGGAGCCTCCCAGAGGGATAAGAGCTTATTCTACCCGCCATACCGCTGCATCGGTGGCTGCTTCCAGGGACGTGCCTATCCAGGAAATCTGCAGGGCTACTATCTGGAAGTCTGCACTCACCTTCATCACCCATTACCACATCGACCTTGAGTCACGCCGGGATGCTGGTTTTGGGGCCTCGGTTCTCCAGTCATTATTCCCTAAGTAGAGAGTTATGGCCTTGCCTCCCTCCTCCCAGGAGAACTGCTAGGAGTCTGCCAGACAGTGTGAATGAACAACATATCCATGTCCCTAAATACAGGTTGCTCACCTGTAACAGGAGATCTAGGAATGGTATATGTTGTTCATCCTAC
Organism: Neoceratodus forsteri; assembly: GCA_016271365.2. NCBI lineage: Eukaryota > Metazoa > Chordata > Ceratodontiformes > Ceratodontidae > Neoceratodus > Neoceratodus forsteri. The sequence goes on from CM028137.1 coordinate 573,836,057, forward strand.
AACCTCCTAACCTTCAACCAGACACACAACCTGGCTTCCAGTGGGCTAGATCTGGCGTCATGGGGCAGTGCCAAGAGTTCTACCACCCGGGTGGATGGGAGGATCCAGCTGGAAGACCTTCCGGCAAGATTTAAAGCGGCAAGAAACCTGCCAGACAGTGTGGATGAACAACATATTCCATTCCTAGAACTCCTGTTACAGGTGAGTAACCTGTATTTATAGGGGAGCTAGTAGCTCAGGCAAATGCTAAAGAAAAAGAGAGGGGAGCCCTGCTGGCTGAGCTTAACTCAGTTTTGCTTTGGTGTCCATTTTGTATCGAGGTTAAGCAGTGGAAGGCTCAGACTTTTGAAAGTGCCAGTGGTAGTTATTATTTAATAACTTAAAGATTTAAAAAAAAAAAAAATGGGTTGGCCACACACATAAAGCCATCTTATTAGCACACAGTAACAAATTCAAAGGGGACATAAATACTGCAGGGAAAGATGTAATATGCTATATTCTGTACAGAGCGAGGGAAAAGAGGGTTAATTGTGGGTGCATGACACCTAGAACAGGCTAACTGAATTTGGGAGCATGTTTCCCAGTGTCTTTTTTATGATAACCTTTGTTTGCTGTCCCATGCTTTATGAATTACCAAATTTATGGACTGGTAGATGAACTTGTTCTTTAGTTGGTTGATTCTTAACATGCTAGTGGTTCGCAGTGGCTTTAGAGAAGGTATTGATCTTACTTGTGTCAGTCTTCACCATTCATCACTGTTGGGTGTCAGCCGGAGGCGCAGCACCCTGGGAAGTTTTTTCTTTTCTTTAGATGAAGAGCCCGGCCACCCTGAGGCCGGACAGACTATGGGAGCGCTTAGCGGGTTGGTCAGCAATGGTTGCCGACCCTCCTCCACCCCAGTTCTGCTTCTCCTGCCATCGAGAGTGCAACACCTCGCGTGCTGAAGAAGTTTTCTACTACGCTGTTGCGGTCTAGTGTTTTCATGCCGTTTTCGCCTAGTTCATCCAGTTCTGCTGTCCAAAGTCACTTGGTGCTGTTTCTTCAGGAATCCGGTAAGACCTTTCCTTACTTTTAAGTGACACCGGGTCTTTGTCTTGTTTTAGTTTACTACGAGTCATGTCTGGTTCATCCAGGGACAAGAAACGTTCTTCAAAGACAGCTGGCCTCCATGTGTTGGTGTCGCTGCAGCTAGCAGATGTCTGTCACGAACCGGCATGACTGATGCCTCACCTGCCTGGGCCTGGCTCACGATATGGATAATTGCTATGCTTATTTCTCCATGGACCGCCAAGTACTGGAGCACCGCGTGTTGAAAGTCATCCGCGCTCTGCAGACTTTGAGTCCTGCGTCGCACGAGGGACTCCAAGCACTGGTCTATCCACCCTTCCTCTGGATCCCCTCACAGTTTTATACGGACCGGAGAGGAGGGCCTTCTCCCCTTCTTGCCTTGCCAGGGAAGGAGGCCTCTTCCGTGGTCCTGGAAGAACTATCCGGCCCCCTTGGGTCGGGCCAAGAAGCACCCACAGGCAGTCACCTCTTCAGGGTGCAGGCTTCATTGATGTCGCAGCCCACAGTAGGTGGGCCCGACATGAGTGGCTCCTTGGCGCGGTGCCATCCCAGGCCATTCGGCTCCAGTGATTGGGCGGCATCAGTACTGGGCCTGCCCACACACCAAGCATGGGAGAACCTCAGGGGTCGCCTCATCTGGAGGTCTTTTGGATCTCCTCTTCTCAGATCCAGATGAACAGGAAGCTGATCCAGACTGGCGGCCTGACTCCTTGGAGTCAGGGGGATCTCTGGGGCCTAGTACCCTTGCGCCCTCCCCTGCACTCCTTCCCTCTGCTCCGAAGGATACTGTCGGCATCAGCTCCCGTGGGTGGTGCCGTGAGTGGGGCAGTCGATAGTGGCTCTCGGTCAGCGGGGATGGTGGTTCCGATCTCGGGAGCTTGGACCGCCACCTTTCCAGGCATTGTCTGTCCTTCCGAGATGGGGACTCCCTCTTCTGCGGTCTCTCTGGGGGGACCTATGGGATTGGAGCAGTCCCTGACATCAGAAGCGAGGAAGAGGTCAACCTCGGAGGGGATGGGGCGAGGGGCTGCGGCCTTCCCCTGGGGTCCTTCAGGTCTCAGGGAGGAGTTGTAGCGCCGAGCCGTTCTTCTCTCCCTCGTCCCCTTCGAGGGAGATCTCGCTGGGTGGGGCAGGGGACTGCTTTTCTGGATCCATGCGGCCCTGGTCTCCTCACAGGGGCGTTTCCCCTTTGGGGCTTAGTCATGACTGCTTCGAGCTGGTTGAGCAGCCAGTAACTGCTGAGACCCGTGGATCTCCTCAGGGTCTTGGATCATCTGTGAGGTATTCCAACCCTGACAGAGGCCGTTCGCATGCGGTCAGATGCATCTCCCCCTTGCCTCTGTACCCCCCCCAATCTCCCAGGCCATGTGGGTCCTTCGAGGCCCTTGACCTTGGAACCATTTAGAGCCACTGCTGCCACCTTTCTTAGATACTTCAGGGTCATGGGCAAGCAGGTCTTTCACCTGTGTCCCTCGCAGCAGCCTGACTCTTAATTCTTCAGGTTCGTCTGCCTCCTTCTCTCTCTCCATTGAGGAAGAGGATACTACCATCCATGTGTCCTCAGACGCTGATCAGACAGGGTATCGGTGCTTCCTTGCGGCCCTGGTCGGTGACCTGCACCTGTCCCATATTGCAGGACGCAATACTGACTGGATGACGCGCATTTTCTTCTGTCAATACAGTGCTGACCATCTGGTGGTCCCTTCCGGGCTGATCCCTTTCAGCAGGCATCGTACTGCACCTGGCAGTGTCCATCTGCCCCAGCTCCAGCCCCAGTGGACTGCCAGTGCAGGTATTGTGCACCCCAGGGGTCTCCAGGTATCCTACCTCATCCCACTTCAGGAGTGAGGTTACTGGACACCCCTACCAGGCATAGACACCTGGTGCGTGACCGACCCCCGGATGCGGACTCTGCTGGAGTTTGACTGTTGGAGACAGAGTGTTCTCCTCAGCACGTGTTTTGCTCTGCATTGCCGCTCATCAGGCGCACGCTGCCTGTAACAGGCATCTGTGTTCAGTGCTAGGCCAGGCGCTGGCATTGCTGCCTAATTCAGAGGCAACCAGACAGGTGCTTTCCCTCTCCGCACAGGGCCTGGAGCTAGCGAGACACCAGGCAGCGGCATCTTATTACACCAGCGAGGCGGTTTCCAGGCTGGCAGGGACTGCGATCTGCATTAGGCAGATGGTGTGGCTTCATCCTTCAAGGTTGCCGCCCTTGGTCCAGCGTAGGGCGCTTGCCTCCGCCTTCTGGGTGACCCGTCTTTTCTCCCGCAGAATGAGGCGGGAACTTCAGGGGCGACTTCTGTCTCCCAGAAAACGGGAAACCCTGCCTCGCCCTGATCAGTCAGAAGCCTAACTGGCTTGTAATGGATTCCTCCTAGCGTGGTTCCCACCCCATGAGAGGCTGAGGCACTGTGTCCTTCAGGGACGTGCTGGGTCCCCTTTGGGGGGCTTGGTACCACCCAGTAGCAATGAATGGTGAAAATTGACACAGGCAAGATATGAAAATTAAGTGCCTACCATAATTCTAGATCTTCCTGTGTATCTTCACCATTCATCACTAAATCCTTCCCGTCTTCCCCTCTTGGGCCTCAGTCTCTGGATGATTCCTCCACCCTGCTTGCCCTCCCCTTCCTTGAGGCCAGTTGTCGGCAAGGTCTCACTGGTACCACCGGGGTCTCTGTGTCTTCATAAGTGACAGAGAGCACTCTCTGAATGGGAGGGGAAAGTAGGGCTTCTCGCCCTGGCCTTAGGGACTCCCTTTGGGACCTCTCCCTCTACCCGGTGGGATCCCCCAGGTCTTGCCCGGACCCTTGAGCCATTGTCTGCCTCCTAGTAGTGGGGGATCTTGCTGGAGGTGGGAGAGGGTCCATGGGACACTCTCTCTCTCTTTTCAATATTTTCTCTCTCCCTCCTGTTCGGAGTGTTCTCTTGGACGGTCCCTCTGAACCCCTTGGGTTCCCTCCTTTTAGGACAGTGGTAGCCAAGAGGGTCTTTTCAGGGTGGCTGTCCCACCCTGTAGTAAGGTGGGGGAAGGAGGCCACACCATTCAACTGGAGGAGCTTAGTCCACCTAGGTGAGCTGTCTGTTGCTTAGCTAGTCTGTAACTCCTGTTGGAGTGGGAAGATCATTAAGCCTCTCGGATTACTTTCCAGCTGTCTCTCCCAAAGCTCTTCAGCTTCAGAATGTAGGTGTGGTGGGCTCTCCCTCTCTCCCCCCCCAACCCCTCTCTGTCCTTTCTTCCTTCTTTCTGTCTCTCTGGTGAGCCGCTCAGGGGCTGGGGCCCATGCCCAGATCCTCCTCCTCTGGCCGGCTCATTTCTTCTTCAGTTTTATATCCTTTCCTTTTGCTGTCCCTTGGGCTCCTTGCCCGCCATTGGCTTTTCTCCGTCTGTCCTTTTCGTCTCTCTCCAGCGACTAGAACTGTGGTGGAGAGGAGTTGACTGTTGCTGACCAACCCATGAGTGCCCCATTGTACGCCGGCCTCGAGGGCAATGGTGCCTCCAGCGCCAGCTCCTCCCCCAAAAGAAAAAAAAGCCCCCACAGGCGCCAAGTGCCTCCAGCTGACACCCAACAGTGATAAATGTTGAGATTCACAGGAAGATCAGGAATTACAGTAGGTACGTAATTGTCATCTCCAGCCTACAACAAGGTCTGCAGTGTACATTAGAGTTTATGTAAGCTCTCATCTTTTGTTTGCTGTCCTCCTGGGCTAAGTAGAGTTACAGATGTCTGTATTTAGCCCCTGGGAAAAGCAGAACCGGAAAACATCTAATCAGAGATAATAAAAGCTGTAACATACATTGCAGTCTCTTGACTCTCCCACTGCTGCCTACTGCTCTGATGTCAGCTGCAGGGATTCTGAGATTTGTAGTAACAGAAGATTTCAGCATAAACATAAATAAAATTAGTGTGATACAATCTACTATACTACAGTGAACAGTAAGTAAACCAAAATGATTTTGCACACAAAGTGCACAGTGGGCCCTTTGTTCTGTCTGTTCTTCTAGAAGGTCAGGATGTAGGGATATCACCTGATTATGCATCAGAGTGGCATAAATGAAGTTGGTAAGAATCAAGTGTACTTGCCCAGTCGCATAGGCTTCCGTATTCTATGACACAGATGGTCGACTGTACTCTGAGTGTGCACCCAGGTCTTTTTTTTTTTTATTTCATCTTTATTAGGATTTTGTAACATATTTATAAATAAGTCAGCCAGATCGACAAGAGTAATGTATGGATATGTACATTATCAGTTCCAGAATGGGTAAAACACTTCATGACAGTGTAAAAGAGGATTAATAAGAGTTCAGGTTGAGTGCATATCCTAGATGAGAGTAATTTCTAACTAAAATAGTCTGGGCCTATTAATTTATAGGCGAGCTTTGAGATCATCAAGATTTTGAATGTCATAGAGCATCTCCTTGTTTAGGAGATCAATTCCATTTTCTGGAGAAAGTTCTCAGCGCCAGTCAGGCAGCCCAACTCACGATCCAACGTCATTGTGTTCATTACCTGCATAACAGGGATCCATTGGGGGTGCTGTCTCGGCAGCAGATCACTGGCTCTCTGTTCAGCGGACAGTGATCCCTCGGAACCCCTGGGTCACCTATAACAGGGTAAGGTAGGGGTCCCACCACTGCCATTCTATCATCCTCAGGGCACAAATGTGGGGCCCTTCAACATGTAGTATATTTGCCACCTAGCCCATCTGGTTGCAAATTTCCCTTCTTGATTATTTAGGCTGTGTGTTATTTTCTCCATAGTGTAAACTTGTCTAGTAATGTTCCACCATTCTTGTATCATGGGTGTTCTAGGCGTCAGCCAATGTTTTGTGATGGCCTTTTTGCTGCCATGAGGAGAATGAGTAGCAAATGCCTGGTTATTGGCCCACGGAGGTTTTGGGGAGAATTAGAAACAGGAGCATCTCCATTGTCAGCTGGAGATGAGGATCAAATATCTCCTGGAGGTGGGATTGCAGGGCGCCAAATAAGGTTGCAGGGATGGGCAACCCACATTATGTGGGAGTGATCTGCCGTGTTGCCACAAAGGTGAATACAACACGGGCCCCTAGTTGTGGCTTACATAGTGGGCCATACCACCGGGGTTCTAAGTACACCCAGGTCTTAGATGCCAATGTGATAATGTATTTGACCAGATCTCACAAGTTCTATGAATACGGCACCAGTGGTGCGACACGGACACCCCTTTGACAGAATACTATGGTGAAATTTGGAGGAAAGTGGTGACATGTGAGGCATGGCAGTGGCAAGGCATTCAACTGATTGGAGATGTGTGGGAGTACAGAGGCATCCTTCTCTTCATAGACTTAGACAGAAATGTGTGTTAAGTAATGCAGTGCAGTGGCTTGAAATGAGACTGTGCCTGATGGTGCTATACAGATAAAGGGAAATTGGCTCTGACACCTCCCCTGTCTTCAGTGTACTGAATAAGGTGATGAGGCCAAGGCATTTGATGGTTACATTAAAGCGCCCTGCTCAAACTCATTACTTGTCTAGAGTCTAGTTAGTAGAGAGGGGCCAGGCCCTCTCAGTGGATTCTACCCATTTGGTCTTCCACAAGGACAAGGTTGTCCTTTGCCTGCACATGAAATTCCTCCCGAAGGTTGTGTCAGAGTTCCACTGGAGCCAGATGATTAATCACCCGACTTCAGCAGCCTGACCGTGCTGACCTTGGCTTCTGGTCTCCACGTGTCAATATAGGTGCAGCGAGGCTCACCAGCTGTTGGTCACCTATATTGGACATGTGGCAGACCAGCAGCAAAGCAGAGGACTGCCAGATGGATCACATCCTGTATCAACTTCAGCTACAGGTCAGTTGGCAGGAGTCACCCAAGGAGTTTGAGGCTCTTTCTCCCACACATACCACTGCCTCTGTGGCTGCTTCCAGGGATATCCCCATCAAGACATGCAGGGTAGTAAATGCACCGGACTAAGGTGCACACCAAACGTGCGCACACAAACAAGCTTATATTTCACTGTGATGTCATGTTCCTATTTTGTATGTAAATGATGATTTTACACAATGACATTTATTTAAGAATTAACATTTTTTTTTTTCCAAGAAAACTTGCTCTGGAAGACTAGTAAAATAGTAAAGAAAAGGCGTCCCGTTGGGAGTGACAGTACTGAGGTGTATGCCACCACAGGTTTTCTGAGAACACATCCAGTTTACCTCAGTCATAGTTACAGAACTGGTGCAAACATGTGTTACTGAATTGTCTAGTAATATGCTAAAATGTTTTTATTTCTTCTTACTAGTACTACAATGACTATGGTGATATCATCAAGAGACATGATAAAACAAGACAAATTGACAAGATACAGTGTGCAAAGACACTCATTCTCAGTTTACAGCAGGTGAGAAACCACTTCATCTATATTACACTCTGGGGCTGACATTTCAGTAAAGTTGTATTGATCCATTGTTGTTTAGATACATAGATGTTGTCAGCAGCTAAGGGCGTGTGGCCGTCCAGTCTGCCCTGTCCCTCTTTCTAATGCTTAAGGTACCCTAGATGCTACAAGTGCCCCCTTCACCCTAGCTTGCTAATTCCCATGCCTATCCCATGCATTTTGAATTCCTGAACCAGGTCTTCTCACTACTTGGGGAGATTGTTCCATCTCTCACCACCCTTTCAGTGAAGTAGAATTTCCTCAAGTTCCCCTTTTAGTCTCATGCTGTGCCCTGTTGTTCTGCTATTGCTCTTCATGTGAAAGATGCTCCTTCTGATACCCTGTTGATCCCCTTTAGATACTTGAAGGTCTCTATCATGTCCCCCCCACCCCCACCACCTTTCCTCCAGGGAGTACATATTGAGAGCTCTGAGTCTGTCCTCACACAACTTATGCTGCATCCCGGACACCATTTTTGTCGCCTCCTCAGTACCATCTCCATCCTGACTGTCTTTTAGAGATGGGGCATCCACAGCTGAACACAGTACTCCAGATGAGGCCTTACTAGGGAGTTGTACAGTGGCACCACCCTTTCCCTCCTTCTTTTGTTATACTCTCCTATACCCTAGTATTCTCTTAGCCTTTCCAACTGCTTTGTTCGCACTGTTTAGCCACTTTGATGTTGTCTTATATGACTACTCCTAGATCCCTGTCCTCTGTAGTGTCCTCCAGTGTTACCTTGTCTAGTTAATACCAATCGTAGGATTCCTCTCCCTAGGTGCATAATCTTGCACTTTTGCATTGAAACCCAGCTGCCATTCCTTGGACCAGTTTTCTAGCCTTTGCAGATCTCTCCTCATTTTTATGCCTTCCTTTGTACCTACTCTGTTACATAGCTTTGTATCGTCCGTGAACAGGCTAACCCTTCCTTCTAGGGACATGGATATGTTGTTCAATCCACACTTATTGGCAGGTTCCTTGCCGCTTTAAATCTTGCGGAAGGTCTTCAAGCTGGCTCCTCCACCCACCGGGTGGTAAAATCTTAGCTCCGCCCATGGCCTAGATCTTCCTTACCACTTGGAAGCTCGGGTTCCCTCATAAGCGCTCTGCGTTTTAGACTGGATCTAACTCTTGATTCGTCGAATTGGTTTTAAGTTTTCTAAACTTGGTCTTCATCTTCTCTTGCGGCTGCGATGGACAAATCTATTCCCAGCTTTCGGAGGTGCCCTTGCGGGCAGAAAATGTCCAGGACGGATCCGCACTCCGTCGTCTACTGCCTTGGCCTAGATCGATCCGCGAGCCCTGCAGGTTGTGCTGCTCTTTCTCGGCCATGTCCTGGATGATCGCTACTGCCCTGATTGAAGCCTACGCCCGAGAAGCGCTTTCCCCTCCGATAAAATCCAAAGAGGCTCATGGGCGGTTTCACGGCGGCTGGCCTCGGCTGAGCAGCTCGAGCAGATGATCGCCCTCGAGGAGAGACGGCCCAGGCGCATCTTCCTCCTCCTCGGCCGTGGCATTTATCCCACTTTCTCTGAGTTCCTTGTATGCAGCTTCGCTCAAGGAGCTTTGTCAGTCCTTCCGAAGGGAGGGGCCATCGGGACATTCTTCTCGGCCCAAGAGAAGGAGTCGAAGGGTAAGTCCCACCGTCGGCATTCATGGGAGCGGAGAGGTCCCTTCCTGGACAGCCGACCGTCGACTTCGGTCAGGTTGCGGCTCAGGGCGCTGGCTTCACGTGATGTCCCCGTCCGCCAGCCTGCAGAGACTCCTGTCGATGCAGTCGAGATTTTTCTCGATCCGTTAGCGGGCTGTCGACTGGTGAAGCCGACAACCCTCCTTCACCGGTTCCCCGGTGGATACAAGGATCTGCCCGTGCCTTCAGGGCCGCAGTCCCAGGTTAAAGTGCCGAGCCGAGGGAAGAGCGGGTGTCCCCGCCCCTTCCCGAGACCCACCCGGATCTCGCCTTCGGTCTTGTTACCGGCAGTGCCGGCGACACGCTCTCCTCCTCATCCTCTTCCTCTGATGAGGGGCTCAGGCGTAAATTATGAGCGGCACTACGAAGAGCTTATGTGGCAGCAGTTGCTGTTGTCCGGGCCTAAGCGACCCTGGTCCAGACCCTGGCCATCAAGTGGCTGTCGCCGAATGACCGGCAACAACCACTCGCCCCAGTCGAGTTGCCCGTTCCAGGGCTGGTTGCTCGGCCGAAACCAGCTGCTCCACCGATTGTGGTGGAACCTCCATCTCCACAACCGAAGTCTGGGGCACCGACCAAGGATTCTCGGTCGGTCACGCCTGCCCCACAGGTTGTGGGTCACCCTCACTCCTGACCGTCCTCAGCAGGTAGAGGGTGGCTCAGGGCCGAGGCAGCTCTTCAGAATCAGACGCGACTCCTCCCTGATCTTGCCTGAGGATACAGCTCTTGCAGCAGGTAACACCATTAGGACTGAAGCCGGCAGGCGTCAGGACCCCACGGAATTCTTCTAGCTAGCTATCTTCAGCAGAGACCGCCCCCGACGTCGGTCCCGCCTCTGACATCAGGCGTAGTACATAAGGGGGCAGTCCACCAGATTCCCCAGTTCTTTCCGGCCGTCGACTTGCATGTCTCGACCCTTCGGGTCGTTTCTAAGCGCGCGACACATGGTTAAGTTCTTCCTTCGGGAAAACATTATTTTCTTCAGCTCAGTTGCTGTCTGATGTCCTCTCCAACCTCCGCTGAAGGCCATCCCTCGAAGTGCGCCTGTGGGAAGCAAATCCTGTTTAAGGATTCGCATTCGGCCTGCGTCCGGTGCCTAGGCCCAGACCACGACACTCGGTCCTGCAATTTCTGCCAGGGGTTCAACAGCCGGACCCGGATCCGTCGCCAGAAGGCTCTGCAGGCGTTCCTGCTCGAGGAGAAGATTAAGGCCATGGACACCTCCAAGGGGGATTCAGCAGAAAAGGCCCAGAAGCACTCGCGGGAGAGGGTTCCTTCCAAGTCCCCGTCTAGGGCCTCTGACTCCCGTAGTTCCGGCTCCCGGTCCGACCGTTCGCCCTCCCGGGCCTGTTCTCAGCCTCCCCCCGCTGCGGTGACGAAACCTTCGGGCTCCTCTTCCTCTTCACAGGCCAAGACCTCCAGGCCCTCTTCGTCGTCTTCCTCCAAAGCCCTGGTCAGTTCTGGGGACCGTCATCATCATCACAAGTCGGGTTCCCGCCATTCCGAACCCGTCAGGTCTGTCCTCCTCCTCCCTAGAGAAAGACCAAGGAGCTCACCTCTCTGAAGAAGCCGTCGGACACGACGTCAGCCCGTCCGACGTCGGCCACCCATCAGAGGTCCCAGGAGCCGTCGACCGCCAGACGCCCATCGCCGGTGAGGCCTTCGCCCTCTCAGTCGCCGGCAGGAGGGCCGATGTCCGTACCTGTAAGTTTAGAGAAGAGGACCCGACGCCCCACCGACAGCCGGCAGAGACTGTCACAGGAGGAGGAGCTGCGCAGCCCGAGGACCAGGCAGGCGAACCGGTCCTGTCACACCAACCAGGAGCCCTTCCACAACCTGAGGCCCCTGAGGAGCCGACGCCGGAACCCGACGACCGGCCACTGGTGCCCGGTCCATCATCGGGCCTTTCCCTTTCAGAGGTTAAGGAGCTCTTTTCTCACTGGTAGGATACCATCAAAAGGGATATGGTTCCCACACCGCCTCCTCTTCCTCCTCCTCCTCCACCACCACCTGCGACCCCTCCGGCTCCTGTGCCCCCTTCCCCATCCAGGGCTGCAGGCCGAGTACCTCTTCCCCCAGGAGCCTACAGACCCTCCAAGGGGGAGACCTGATAAAAGGAGACCTCCATCTAGATCTTCTTCAGGGTCACCCAGTCCTAAGAGACCCAGAAGATGCCGTCGTTCGCCTTCGACGGAGGTTACGGGATCGGAGTTCTCAACGGGATCCAGATCCCCCTCTCCTCTTCACATCCCCTGTCTGGACCCACGTGAGCTTCCTAGATCTCCTCCGGATGACCCATCGTTCTCTGAAATCATGAGACATATCCAAGAGAACATGGGATGGGATGTGGAAGAATTAGACCCCGAGAGACTACGCCTTGCGAGGTATCTTCGACAGAAGGATCCCAAGCCTGTGGTGGTACCACCCTTGGTGGACACTTTTGTGGACGTCACCAAGGCAGCATGGAAGCGTCCACACTCGCTCCCGGCGATGCTGAAGAAAGCTGACCACCTGTACAAGACCCCTAAGGAGGACCAGTACTTGGCTCAACATCCTCTGGCCGACTCTCTGGTCATAACAGCCTCTCATGACCGGTCCCAGAGACCGCAACATTTGAGCACCCTGCCACCGGACCCGAGTCCAAACAGCTGGGCCGCTATGGGCAGGGCGCACGTGTGCTTCCGCTACTTGCAACATCAGGCCCCTGAACTACTTGACCCACATGGTACAGTTCCAGAATGCCTTGTGGGAACAGGGACTGGATCTGGCGGAGAAATTGCCAGAAGGTGAGTAGAAGGAGGAGATGTTATAGCTCCTCCGTACGGGTTCGGACGTGGGAACCCAGGCGCTGCGAGCCGCGTACGATTCTGCGGACTCCTCAGCCAGAGCGGCAGCTTCAGGCACATGCCTCCGGAGACACTCATGGCTCCGTGTCTCCGGATTTACCCCGGATGTCCAGAAAAACATCATGGACGCCTTTTTCGAAGGAGAAGTTCTCTTTGGTGCACCCTCTGAGAAGGTTCTCGCCAAGCTCCAAGAGGCCGGGAAGGCGGTGAGGTCGGTCCAGGCAATGTACCCAACCACGAGGCTTAGTTCCTTTCGTAGGAACCAAAGCCCGTTTCGTTAGAGCGGACACAGAGACAACAGTCCCGCACCGGTCCACAGCAGAGGGGCTCCGGTTCCCGCAGAGCCCAGGGAAGACGGCCCGCGGGCCGAGGTCAGCGTCCAGCTAAACTGGCTCAGCCCGCGGGTCCCTCCGCCGCCTCAGCCTGACTCCTTCCCGGCCCCCACCCCTCAGGATCAACGGGATATCAAGGTCGGAGGTCGTATTGCGAATTTCCTGCCAGGATGGCAGTCCATAACCACCGACGGGGGTTCTTCAGTTGGTCGAAAAAGGCCACTTTATAGAATTTGCAGACAAGCCACCTCGAGGCCTCCTCTGCTCTCCCGTTATTCGGTCAGCACAGATTGCTTATCAGGCAAGAAATACTTGCGCTCCTGCAAAGAGAGAGGTAGAGTATGTCCCAGAGGAACCAGAGAGGGTACGGATACTATTCCCACTTCTTTCTGGTTCCAAAAACAGGGACCTCCGTCCAATCCTGGACCTCAGTGACCGCAATATGTCCGGTCGCCTACAAGCGATTTCACATGGTGACCTTGCAGGGTCTTATTCCCATGCTAAAGAAGGGCCTTCTTGGCGTCCCTGGACATGCAGGGCGCATACCTGCATATACCGTAGCTCAAGTGCACAGGAGGTTCCTAAGCCCGGAGTTCCTCGACCACCACTTCCAGTTCCAGAGCTCTCTGTTCGGACTGTCCATCGACCCCAGGGTCTTTACCAAATGCATGGCAGTCGTGGCAGCGTCTCTAAGGAGACAGGGCCACTATGTGTTTCCGTGCATTGGGCGATTGGCTTCTCATGGCTGCCTCCAGAGAGGTGTTGTTGATGGCTATCCAGAGCACCCAGACTCTGTTTAGGTCTCTGGGCATCATAATCAATTACGAAGTCTCTCCTTGTACCCGTCATAGAAGCTGCAGTTCATAGGCGTAGATTCTGGACACTGTTCAGGGAAGCATTTCTTCCAGACGACAGGCGGAGCGCATCAGATCCCTCATCAGGGATCTCTCAGCGAAGAAGACTGTCCCTGCCAGGCTGGTCCTTCGTCTGCTTGGACACATGGCTGCGGCCATTCCGACTGTCCCTTTGGCAAGGCTCCACATGCGGGTAACTCAGTGGATGCTCAAGGTGCAGTGGGACCAAAGGCAAAACCACATGCAGCATCCGGTCAGGATCACGAATGGCGTGATTCGAGATTGGCAATGGTGACTAGACCCAGGGACACTTTCTGCGGGTGTCCCATTTACAGCGCCGTCCCCGGAGGTAATCCTCTCCACAGACGCCTCGGGGCTGGGGTGAGGTCCCAGAGAACGTGGACCCCTCAAGAAGCTCATCTCCACATCAACATTCTGGAGATGAGGGCGGTTCTTTACGCCCTGCAGGCCTTTCAGTCAGAGATCCCGCCAAATACTCTCTTGCTCCAAACAGACAATACGGCGGTGATGTATTACCTCAACAAACAAGGAGGCGCACACTCTTACCCCCTTTGCAGGGAAGCGATGAGAGTGTGGGATTGGGTAATTCAGCACGGCGCGAGCCTGATTGCAGTTCACTTTCCCGGAGTGGACAATACAATCGCAGACGGCCTGAGTCGTTCCCAGGCCAAAGTCCACGAGTGGGAACCTCTTCAAGGGGTAGCAGAGGATCTGTTTCTTCGATGAGGCACTCCAGAACTGGACCTATTAACCCCATCCAGCATAAAACTGCCCAATTTTTCACTAGATCCAGAGGCCTGTTGTTTTCTGGCGAGAATCGTTGTCCCTCTCCTGGGCGGACAGATTCCTCTCGCTTTCCCTCCCTTCCCGTTGATCCAGAGAGTTCTTCTCAAACTACTTGAGGAGCATGCAACAATGATCCTGGTAGCCCCATTCTGGCCCAGACAGATCTGGTTCCCCTTACTAGCAGCTGTCCGGGAACCTCCAATTCCGTTGCCTTTCAGCTCCATCTTTTGTCTCAGGAGGAAGGTTCTCTAGTCCACTCGGACTTCACGCTCACTGAACCTGCATGCTTGGCTCCTAGAGACATGGCCATTTTGCGACACGGGTCTACGAAGAGGGCGGAAGTCCTTTCTGTGGCAGAAGCCGGCAACACTTGCAACGTCACGCCATGAAATGGCGCCGTTTTCCTGTGATGCTAAGCAGCCTTTCCCTTTAGGTTGCCCGGTGAAAGCGGTGTTAGAATACCTGCTCTCCCTTTTCCATTCGGGTCTCACCTGCTCCTCTATTAAGGTGAACCTCTGCGCTATTTCTGCTTACCACTTCCCGGTGGGACAGCGCACAGTGGCGCAACTTGACGCCTCTCGAGATTTTCTGAGAGGGGTGTTACACCTAAGGCCACCCATTAAGGACCCTGTTCCTCCATGGGATTTACTCTTTGTCCTGGAACAACTCACGCTTCCCCCTTTTGAACCTGCCGCGGATTGCGAGCTCCGTTTCCTGTCATGGAAAACGTTATTTTTAGTTGCTATTACGTCAGCAAAATTTCGAACTTCACACTCATGTGTAAGGAACCTTATTTGATTTTCCACCAGGACAGAGTGTCCCTGAGGACGAACCCTAAGTTCTTGCCTAAGGTGGTCTCTGCACTCACTCTCAATCATTGACCTTTGTATATTGACATTGACCTGCCTGTATATTTCCCTAAATATGCTAATAGAGGAGAAGCGCTGCTCCACACCCTGGATGTTCACCGCTGTCTTAGATATTACCTGAACAGGACTAAACAGCTTCACAAGTCGGAGCAACTCTTCGTTTCCTTCGCTGACAGGATGATGGGCCAACCAGTATCAAAGCAATCCCTTTCTCGCTGGCTTGTCCAGTGTATATCATACTGCTATGATAAAGCAGAAACCCCTCCCAGGTACAGTCCGGGGCCATTCCACTAGAGGTGGCTACCTCCTTTGCAGCACTTAATAGCGTCTCCTCCTCTGCCATCTTGTGCTGCAGCCACTTGAGCTCTGTGCATACTTTATCAGGCATTATAGTCTGGACATTGCTTCACGGAAGAGCAGTTCAGCCTGCCGTGCTACAGGATCTCCTGTCCTAGAGTCAGGACTTGGTATGGACTCTCCTAGTTTCCTCCTCCCAGAATGCTTACAAGCGTTATTGCTTGGAAATCAGTCCTAATGGTGTTACCTGCTGCAAGAGCTGTATCTTGAAGTAAGATAGTACAGTTACATAAGAACTTACCGTAACAGTAGATCTTCGAGAACAGCTCTTGCAGCAGGTACCTTCCCGCCCACCTTCCCCCTTGGAAGAGGCATGGCTTTCCGAGCCTTGGGCAGGGGTTTACGCCCTTTTACCTTCTGATGGTGGATCTTTGGTCTCCCCTTCAATATCCTCCTGCGGCGGAGTCTCCGGCGGGAGAACTAGGGAATCTGGCGGGACTGCCCCTTATGTACTCGCCTGGCCGGATGGGACCCGGCGTCGAGGCGTCCCCGCTGAAGATGGCTAGCTAGAAGAATTCCGTGGGTCTTGGCGCCTGCCGGCTTCAGTCCTAATGGTGTTACCTGCTGCAAGAGCTGTTCTCGAAGATCTACTATTACGGTAAGTTCTTGCACTGACTTGCTCTCAGAGCAGGTCGACCTGGAGTCCTCCGGGGCCAGTCATTGGGCGATGGCCCATCGTCCTTCTTAGGTCTGCTTGACTCATCTCGAGTCCACGGGATGCAGCTTGAACCCATGTCCAAGCAGCCAGGTATCCCTAGCGGAGATACTGGACCGAGGATACCCCACAGAGGCCTTTCCGTTGGCTGAGGCCATTGTCGGCCCAGCCTTGGAACTTCTTGTAGCAGCCTGCTTCCTGTCCTCGCCCTCGGCCAGGATGGCCAGGAAGTATCACGGTCTCCTGACTCTTTACCCGGTTTCTCGGAGCACCCCTCTGCCGAGGGGTTAGTCACCGACAGCATTTACCGGCGTTCCAGCAACGCTCGGGACGTGGATAAGCCCCCCGACAAAGAGTCCAAAAAGCTGGACTTTGCCGGGTGCAAGGTGTACGCTGCGTCCTCCCTCGGCCTCCGACAGGCCAGCTCGGCCCTGCTGATGGCACACTTCTCCCACGCCCTTTTGGGCTCCCTGGATGAGGTTGTCCCTCATCTCCCGACCGACCTGCAGACCACGGTCCGTCAGATGCGGGACCAGGGTAGGGTGGTGGCGAAGCAGCAGCTTCAGACTGCTCTGGACACAGGTGATTCCTGTGCCAGGTCAGTATGACCGCAGTGGCCATGCACCACAGGGGCGTGGCTGAGGATATCCACCTTCATGGTGGATACCCAGCTCAAGTTGTCGGACATCCCCTTCTTGGGGACTGACCTCTTCGGCTCTTTGGGTGGAGGACACCTCACAGCGGATCGAAAAGTCCAATGCCACCCTGGACTCGGTCACCTCCACCCAGAGGACAAAGCCGCCATCAGCAACAGCAGAAGTCCTTTCGTCCTTCGTCCTCTGCATCTCGACCGGCCCAACAGCACCAACAACAGGGCCAGCAGGCTCCGCTTGGCGTCCCAAACCCAAGCGGCGACTTCCTCCAACAGGAAGCAAGGAGGTAAAGGCCAGGAGGTCCCTCGGCGGTTCTTCCTCAAGCCTGCCCAGTGGCCGGGTTGAGGGACTGCGCCCCAGCCTTGTCACTCCCTCTGTATTCCCCGTGGGGGACGGCTCCGCCACTTCCTTTCCGCCTGGTCCACTATCACCACGGACTGCTGGGTGTTGGAGGTGGTAGGAAAAGGCCTGCCTCTGGAGTTCGAGCAGGCTCCACCCTTTCAAGCCATCGCCCCTTGAGGGGCCACGGGGTCCGCAGCCTTACTGTCAGCCCGCCGAGCCGATATCGCTCTGCTCCTCAAAAAAGAGGTGATCAGGAAGGTGGTGGATCCTCCTCCAGACCGGGGGTTTGTGTCCAGGTATTTCTTGGTCCCAAAACGGACGGGGGGCTGGCGCCCCATTCTCGACCTGCACGACCTGAACAAGTTCCTAAGGTCTCGGACCTTCTGGATGGTCACTCTGGCTCAGATAATCCCATCCTTGGAACGAGGCGTGTGGTTCTGTTCCCTGGACCTCCAGGACGCGTTCTTTCACGTCCCAATCCATCCATCTCATCAGAGATTCCTCCGCTTCAGAGCGGAGGGATCCCTACGAGTTCGGGCCATGCCCTTTGGCCTCTCCCTAGCTCCAGGGTCTTCACCAAATGCATGGCAGTGGTGACAGCATTTCTCGGCTCGAAGGGTCCAGGTGTACCCCTACCTGGATGATTGGCTGATTGCAGCCCCTCGGAGTGGAGGCGGAGGGTCAGAGATCTGGCCTCAGGTTGCTCTTAAATTGGCCTCCTCATCAGCGAGCCAAGTCGGACTTCGATGCCGAAGCAGGTGATTCTCTTCATCGAGACAGAGCTCGACTCTCTTGAGCCAGAGCTCGGCTCAGCGGACAGGGCCGGGGTTCTTTCCTCCTTTGCCCGATCATTTCTGGTTGGGCAATCGTGCCTGCCGGGACTTCCTGGGCCTCATGGCGGCCTGCACCAGCGTGGCCCGTTGGTACATGCGTCCCCTTCAGTAGGGGACTGGCCAGCCAGTGGTCACAACACTCGATCCGTTGGACCAGCCCATGACAGTGACCCAGGGATGTGGAGCGCTCTCCAGTGGTGGACCGTTCCAGCACATCTGCGGGAGGGCATCCCATTTGTCCGCCCCAAGCCGACGATGCATCTCCGATGGGTTGGGGTGCCCATCTGGGGAGCACAGAGCCCAGGCCTCTGGTCTCGGGAGTCCCGATGCCACATCAACCTGCTGGAGCTCCGAGTGGTCCATCAGCTCTCACCGCCTTCTCTTCGTTTCTCACGAGGTCAAGTGGTTCAGGTCCAGGCGGACAATACCACGACCATGTACTACCTGAACCGCCAGGGCGGGACGCGCTCCATGCTGTTATGCAAGGAAGCTCTCCGCATTTGGTCCCTCGTGCAGCCTGGAGGTGGATCTCCTAGCCATTCACGTGGCAGGGCCTCCAACACCCTGGCCGATACCCTAAGCCGGATAGGGGCTGCGTCTCACGAGTGGTCTCTCCTGCCGGAGGTAGTACAAGATCTCTTCTCCCACTGGGGCACGCCTCAGGTGGACCTGTTTGCCTCCAGGGAGAATATGAAGCTGAGACTGTTCCATGCCCGCCCCCCTCAGCAGGGCTCGCTGCGGGGGATGCCTTCTCGAGGCCATGGACCCCGGGCCTCTTCTACGCCTTTCCCCCATTTCCCTTGATCCACAAGGTGCTTCTCAAGGCGAGGAGGGACAAGGCGCAGGTGATTGTGGTAGCCCCGGATTGGCCCGCCAGTTCTGGTATCCAGATCTCCTCAGTCTCAGCTCCAGGCTCCCGAGGCTTCCAGCCGGCCCGGACCTGATCTCAGTCAACCAGGGGAAGGTATTCCATCCGGACCTTCAATCCCTGCACCTGGCGGCCTGGTTCCTGAGCAACTAGAGTTCCAGGCCTTGGGTCTTTCCGACTAGGTCCTCAGCGTCGTTGAGGCGTCCTGTAAGGAGTCGACCAGGAAATGCTACACCTTCAAATGGAAGAGATTCTCCATTTGGTGTCAGGGGAAGGGCTTGGACCCATCCGCCTGTCCTTTGGCAAGCATTCTGGACTACCTGTGGTCCCTTTCTCAGCAAGGGCTTCGGTCGACAACTCTTAAGGTTCACCTGGCAGCCATCTCTGCCTACCGGGCGCGGGCCGGGAAGCAGTCGGTGGCGCAGGAGAAGGTGGTCGGGCGCTTTTTCAAAGGCCTTGACCACATTTCCCCTTCGGTGCGAGAACCTCCACCTCCGTGGGATCTACTGCTTGGTGGCCAAGCTCATGGGCAAGCCATTCGAACTGATGCACAGGTGCGATATTTCCCACCTGTCATGGAAGACCGCCTTCTTGGTGGCTATCACGTCAGCCAGAAGGATGGGAGAGCTCCAGGCGCTTTCCATCGAATCTCCTTATCTGGTCTTCCACAGGGACAAGGTTGTCCTACGCCCCACCTGAAATTCCTTCCGAAGGTGGTGTAGAAGTATCACCTTAATCAGGTGTTGACTCTGCCGGTGTTCTACCCCCGTCACACCGCGGAGGCCGAATAATATGCTCCATACTTTGAACCCTAGACAAGCGCTCGCTTATTATAAGGAGCGGACGGCTGAAGTTTGGGGAGAGGTTCACCAGCTGTTTGTCACCTACGCTGAAGCCGCACCTGGCAGACCTGCTGCCAAGCGGATGATAAGCAGGTGGGTCACCTCCTGCATAGAGCTCTGCTGTAGGTTGGCGGGCATGGAGCCTCCCAGAGGGATAAGAGCTCATTCTACCCGCCATACCGCTGCTTCGGGAGCTGCTTCCAGGGATGTCCCTATCCAGGATATCTGCAGGGCTGCTACCTGGAAGTCGGCACATACCTTTATTACCCACTACCACATCGACCTTGAGTCATGCCGGGATGCTGGTTTTGGGGCCTCTGTTCTCCAGTTTCTTTTTCCCAAGTAAGTATCGGGGGTGTGTGCCTTGCCTCCCTCCTCCCGGAGAACTGCTAGGAGTCTGCCAATAAGTGTAGATTGAACAACATATCCATGTCCCTAGAAATACAGGTTACTCACCTGTAACAGGAGTTCTAGGAATGGTATATGTTCATCCACATGACCCACCCGACCTCCCCGGCTTCGGCGCAAAACCTAGCTTCCAGCGGGCTAGATCTGGCGTCATGGGGTGGAGCCGAGAGTTTTACCACCCGGGTGGGTGGGAGGAGCCAGCTTGAAGACCTTCCGACAAGATTTAAAGCGGCAAGGAACCTGCCAATAAGTGTGGATGAACAACATATACCATTCCTAGAACTCCTGTTACAGGTGAGTAACCTGTATTTCTAGACCCTCTGCACTATCGCTATTGAAGAGCACCTTGGTCCCAGCACTGTTCCCTGGGGTCCTACATGTTACCTCTTCCCTCCTGTGAGCTAACCCATTTAACACCAGTCTTTGTGTTCTGTTACTCAACCAGTTTCTAACCCATGTGACTACCTCTGTCCCCACCCCCAGATTTGCCAGCTTGTGGATTAGTCTCCTGTGCTACCACTCTGCCCTGGTCTATTTCCTTTGTCACCCACTCGAATAAATCAATCAAGTTGGTCTGGCATGACCTCCCTGCCATGAATCCATGTTGCCCTGGGTCCAGCAGCTCCCTTGTCTCTAGGTAGTCCACCAGCCTTTCCTTAAGCAAGGTTTCCATGACTTTACCTGTTATCGAGGTCAAACTGACTAGGCGCTAGTTTCCTGCCTCCTCCTTGCTACTACTTTTGTGCTGGGGTACCACTTGTGCCCTCCTTCACTCCTCCGGAACCACGCCTGTTTCCAGTGATTCACTGAACAGCTTAGCCAGATCTTACTTCGAGAAACAGCCCTTGCAGCGGGTTATACCATTAGGACGGTAGCTGGCAAGCGCCAGGACCCCACGGAAAAATTCTAGCTAGCAGTATCCAGCAGGGGACCACCCCCTACGTCGGCCCCTCCCGGATGTCAGGCATCCCATAAAAGGGGGCGGTCCCCCAGCATCCCCAGTTCTTTTCCAACCGTCAACTCGCCAGCATAGGCCTCACGGACACCTGCATTAACGATACGACGTATGAAATCTTTTTTTCTACAAAAACCTCAATCCATCTCTGCTTCTCCTACCCCTTCTTTCAAAGGACATCCCTCTAAGTGTGCCTGCGGCAAACAGATCCCTTTTGCAGACCATCTTTCTGCCTGTGTCAGGTGCCTGGACCCGGAGCACAACACCCAGGACTGCTCAGGACTGCAGGTCCGTCTCCCAACCTCCGAAGGTTCCTGAAAGGAAGATGCAGAGCCGGCGTCCCTTAAGCGAACGACTGAGACCAAGAAGGCGTCCAACCCAGCGCCCACAAAACGGACTACCGCGACAACAGTAGTACCGACTCCAGTGGACACAGGATGTCAGGGGTCCTCAGGTGAAGAGGCTACTGTGCGCCCGGATGACTAGGCGGGCATCACGGAGGAAGCCATCCTGCAGGGAGCTGTCGCAGACCGGTGGTTCCCAGGCCCGTTATCGGGTATGAATGTTCAGGAGGTGAAAGAACTGTTCACCTTCTGGTGGGAGACCATAAGGAAGGACGTGGCTCCCCCTAAGCCTCCTCCACCTCCTCCTCCTTGGGGCACTGAAGGTTCCAGACCCCCGACCCCCAAGGAGCCAACTCCACCTCCTCGGGACCGATTGAGAGACACAAAACGCCCATCACGCTCTCCCTCAGGGTCCCCGAGCCCAAAGCGACCCAGTGGCAGACGTCACTCACCGGGAGATAACTCCAGACCGGATACGTCCGACACCTCCAGGTCTCCATCTCCCTTCAGTTCCCCATCACCAGACTCACTGGACCTTCCAAGGTCACCTCCGGATGATCCTTCCTTTTCAGAAATCATGAGGCACATCCAGGAAGATATGGGATGGGAGACAGAAGACTTAGACCCGAGACAATGCCTTGGCGTTACCTCAGGCAGAATGACCGAAGCCTGTGTGAATCCCACCTTTAGTGGACATCACCAAGGCAGCTTGGAAGCATCCGCATTCCACCGGCTGTTCAAAAGAAGGCCCTGTATTTGGCGCAACAACCCTGGCCAACTCCTGGTCATCACTGCATCTCATGATAGGTCCCAGTGGCCTCAGCATTTGAGTCCCAGCCTCGGACCAGGAATCTAAGCAATTATATTCTGTGGGAAGGAGCATGTATGCAGCTGCTACATGCTCAATTAGAGTCTCTTAACTATGTGACGCACATGGTGCAGTTTCAGAATGCCCTTTGGGAACAGGGTCAAGACCTTCTAAAAGACTTTCCGGATGGCGAAAAGGAGGAGGAGCTGCTGAACCTCAACCAAACTGGGTCAGACGTGGGGACCCAAATTCTTTGAGCTGCTTATGACTCAGCGTACTCAGCAGCCAGGGGAGCAGCCACAGGTGTTTGTCTCCGGAGACACTCATGGTTGAGAGTCTCTGGATTTACCCCGGATGTCCAGAAGAACATCCTGGACATCCCTTATAATGGAGCGGTCCTGTTCGGTGAGGAATCTGAGAAGATCATCACCAAACTACAGGACGCTGGGAAGGCAGTTAGGACTGTACAGGCCATGTACAGACCGAAATCAGGTTCCTTTCGTAGGAACCAGAACCGGTTTTGTGGCCTCCAACAACAACAACAGCCATGTTCCAGCCAGCAACCCAGGGGCAACTTCAATGGAAAAAATATAGCCAGGTTCCCGTGGGCCAGGGCCCAAAGCAGCCCAGCCCACAGGGTCCAACACCACCACAGCATGACTCCTTCCGGCCCCGCCCTCCTCTGGATCAAAGGTCACGAGGGTCGAAGTCGCCATACTCTCATCACCTTCGGGATGGCAGAGGATAACCTCCGACCGGTGGGTGTTGCTGTTGGTCGAAGAGGTCACACTATAGAGTTCCTCGATCATTCAGACCTACCCTGCTCTCCGCTACTGGGTCACATGCCCTGCTTATTCGGCAGGAGAGCTTGGCCTCCTCGACAAGGAGGCCATAGAGTATGTTCCACCGAACCAGAGAAAACAGGGGACTTGCGCTCGATGTTGGATTTCGGCGACCTCAACACATTTGTGTTGTACAAGCATTTCCGCATGTTGACCCTGCCGGGTCTCATTCCCATGCTCAAAGAGGTGCTTGGCTGGCATTACTGGACATGCAGGATGCTTACCTACATCATCTGATCGCTCGAGCGCACCGGAAATTTCTGTGTTTCGAGTTTCTGGGACACCACTGCCAGTTCAGCTCTCCCTTTCAGACTGTTTTCAGCACCTCGAGTATTCATGAAATGTATGGCAGTCGGGCAGCAGCTCAGGAGATGGGACCACTATGGGTTCCTTATCTAGACGACTGTCTCCTCATGGCACCCTCACGGAGACCGTGATACAAGATACCTGTTCTTTCTTCCTATCGCTGGGCATCACCATCAACCAGGAGAAGTCGCTCCTTGTCCCGTCTCAGAACTTGCAGTTCATAGGAGCAGTTCTGGACACCACTCGGGGAAGGGCATTCCTTCTTCAGGACAGGGATGAATGCATCTGATCCCTCATAGGGGACATAAAGAAAAGGAAGATGGTACCAGCCCGGTTCATCCTTTGCCTGCTCGGACACATGGCAGCTGCCATTGCAACGGTTCCCCTAGCTTGATTCCATATGCGGGTCACCCAATGGATGTTGAGGGCACAATGGGACCAGAAGCAAGATCATCTGCAGCATCCAGTCCGGATCACGAATGCCGTCACCCAAGACTGGAATTGGTGGGTTGTCCCAGACTACCTCTCGACGGGAGTCCCTTTCATTGCGCCGCCTCCATCAGTAACACTCTCCACGGACGCCTCGGGGTCCGGATGGGGAGCTCACCTCACCGGGGTCAGGACTCAAGGCTACTGAGTGCCGTCTCTGGAGTCCCAGCTTTACATAAATATTCTAGAGATGAAACCCGTCCTTTATGGCCCTGGGCATTCCAGGCGGAGATTCCACGGGTACTCTTCTGGTACAAACAGACAATACCACGGTGATGTACTATCTCAACAAACAAGGAGGCACTCATTTCCTACCCTCTCTGCAAGGAGGCTCAAGGTCTGGAATTGGGTACTGCAACCACGGCACAGACATTATTGCAGTGCATGTTCCTGGAGTGGACAACACTATCGCGGACAGTCTAAGCTGATCACAGGCCAGAATCCACGAATGGGAACTGCTTCAGGAAGTCACAGAGGACCTGTTCCACAGGTGAGGGACACCAAATTAGACCTCTTCACATCCCTTCAGCATAAAGCTGCCCAATTTCTGTTAGCTAGATCCAGGGCCTGGTGTTTTCTGGCAGGCGCATTTCCCCCTCCTGGACGGACAGGTTCCTCTATACACTCCGCCCTTCCCTTTGATCCAGAGGTTCTTTTGAAGCTCCGACAAGGCGTCCAGCGTCTCATTCTAGGTAGCGCCCTTTTGGTCCTGGCAGATTTGGTTCCCTCTCTTACATCAGCTGGCCCAGGAACCTCCAGTGCCTCTGCCATTCAGCTCTCATCTTCTGTCCCAGGAGGCAGGCTCCTTGGTCCATCCGGATCTTAGGTCTCTGAACCTGCATGCCTGGCTCCTAAGGACATAGCAGTCCTGAGATACGGGGTTTCTCAGGAAGTTGCGGACGTATTGGTAGCAGCCAGAAAACCCTCCACTTATGCCATGAAATGGCGCAGATTCTGTATTTGGGCTCAAGCTCGTGGATTGACCTCATTGGATTGTTCTGAGAGGTCTGTTTTAGACTACCGCCTGTCCCTCTACGAGGCAGGTCTTGCCTACTCCTCCATTAAGGTGCACCTATGCGCCATTTCGGCATACCATTCTCCAATAGGTCACCGGTCTCTAGCTCAGCTAGAGGCTTCTCGCGCCTTTTTGCACGGCATCCTGCACTTGAGACCTCCCATCAAAGACCCGGTTCCACCTTGGGATCTTCCTTTCGTTCTAGAGCAGCTTACATTGCCACCTTTTGAACCAGCCACGGATTGCGAGCCGTGTCTCCTCGCTTGGAAGACGCTTCTTTTAGTTGCCGTTACTTCTGCCAGAAGACTTTCTGAGCTTCTTGCACTTATGTGCAAGGATCCTTACTTGGTTTTTCACAAGGACAGGGTGTCCTAAGAATGAATCCTAAGTTCCTTCCCAAGGTGGTCTGGCTGTCACTCTCAACCAGGATATAGACCTGCTGATGTGCTACCCAAATCACTGTAACAGGAGGAGTCCCTGTTGCACACTCTGGATGTGCATAGGTGTCTCAGATATTACGTGACCAGAACCAAGACACACCATAAGTCGGACCAGCTCTTTGTTTCCTACACACAAAGGATGCCTGGTGCTCCTGCTTCCAAACTGTCACTTTCTCGATGGCTGGTGAAGTGCATTATGTTCTGTTACCAGAAGCACAACAAGATTTTACCAGGACCAGTAAAAGGTCATTCTACGAGGGGGGTGGCTACCTCCTTCACTGCGCTCAAAAATGTCTCTACTTCAGCCATCTGTGCGGCAGCAACCTGGAGCACTGTACACACCTTCATCAGGCACTACAGTTTGGATATTGCCTCTAGACGCAGAGCTGGTTTCAGCTTGGCGGTCCTTCATGGACTTTTGTCCTGAAGTCTGAAACATCTCTCCTATCCTCCTCCCGATAACAGATTGTTCCCTTACTGCTTGGGAATCAGTCCTTATGGTGTAACCTGCTGCAAGAGCTGTTTCTCGAAGTAAGATTGTACAGTTATGCAAAAACTTACCGTAACAGGTCTTAGAGAACGGCTCTTGCAGCAGGTAGTTTCCCTCCCTCCTTCCCCTCTGGAGGTTGTCTTCTGACCTAGTTTCTAGGCTACTGCGTCTTTTGATGCCTATTACAAACCTTCCTTTGGAAGCGGATCCTCGGTCTCCCCTTCAGATGTCACCTTTGGGCCGGGAGTCTCCAGTGGGAGAACTGAGGATGCTGGGGGACCGCCCCCTTTTATGTGATGCCTGACGTCGGGGAGGGGCCGACGTTGGGGGCGGTCCCCCGCTGGATACTGCTAGCTAGAATTTTTCCGTGGGGTCCTGGCGCCTGCCGGCTACAGTCCTAATGGTGCAACCTGCTGCAAGATCTGTTTTCGAAAATCTACTGTTACGGTAAGTTCTTAAGTAATTTTACTTTTCCTCCTGGAGCTCCTTTAGGATGGCAAGGCAAATTTTATTTAAAAAGACGCCCATCCTGGAGGGTCTGGGCGCCTTACAATTAAAATCACATACAGACAACACCAACAGTATAAAAATATATAAAAATAACACCACAATATAGAACCTAATAATATGTTACACTAAAACTCACTATTATAAAATTTTTAAATAACATACTCAGCAGTAGATATACAGTCAGGGACAAAAATAAGCATGAAAGTTGGGTATCAGATAAGATTATAAACAAAGTCCAGGAAGGCCTTGCCTTGAGGAGGGCTTTGAAAACCTCAACAGAAGGGCCTCTCTTACAGCTGGAGACAGTGAATTCCACAGGATGGGGCGGCGATACAAAGCGCTCTTGTTTCCTGCCATTTTAAGCTCATCCTGGGAATGGTGAGGGAGTCCCTAGAGGAGGAGGAGCGGAGGGTGGACCCAGACAGCAGGTGTGACAAGGTCCTTCAGGTAACCAGGGCCCAGACCATGGAAGGTCTTAAAGGTGAGCAAGCCCACCTTAAAGAAGAGGACCCTCCACCTGACCGGCAGCCAGTGCAGTTCACACAGCACCAGGGTGATATGACGGTACTTAGACTGCCTGGTCAGCAATCTAGCAGCTGTGTTCTGCACCAGCTGCAACCAGCAGAGGTACCTCCAGAGACTCTGAGATGGAACGCATTATAGTAATCAAGCCTAGACATCACCAAGGTGGAGAGGCCCGGGGTGGAACTAGGGGCTTTATCCTGTCGATATTCCGCAGATGGTTAAAACTGGTACGAACAGATACCTGAGACTCCAGCATCAGTCTGCTGTCGAGAGTAACGCCAAGATCCTGCACCCTAGAAGAGGCCTTCAGTGGTACAGGCCCAAGAAAAAGCCCCTTTTCTGCACCAGAGGCCAACCTATCACGCACTCTGTTCAACTTCATCACCAGTACCTCAGTCTTGTCAGGGTTCAGTCGCAACCAGCTGGAGGCCAACCAGTCATTGATCTCAGCAAGGCGGATGATTAGCACTTCCACAGCATTGGATGCCCCAGGGTGAAGGAAAGATACAGCTGGGTATCATCAGCATAACAATGAGAACCAAACTGTACTTCCTAATGAGCTCTCCAAGGGGCAGCATGTACATGGCAAACAACATCGGCGACAAGACCGAACCCTGGGGAACTCCGCATGACAGGAGGCATGGGGAAGAGGAGAAATTCCCATCACTACCCTTTGCCTCCTGTTGGTGAGAAAAGACTCAAACCAGCAGATGACAGTGCCGGCGAGTCCACAGAATTCCCTTAGGCGGTCAAGTAACACACGATGGTCCACCGTGTCAGATGCTGAGGAGAGATCAGGTATATCCCATCGGACCCCATAGCTTTATCCACCCTAAGCTGTTATAGTGCTCTTTTTACTCTGTACTCTGAAAAAAGTCTGATGTCCACCCCTTCTCCCTGTTTGCCCTTCTCCGTTAATGGAGGACCATCCGCATTGTCGTCTTCCATGAATACAGAGCAGAAGTATTTGTTCAGGATGGTCATCTTGTCAGTGTCTTTCTCCACTACCCTGCCTCCTTCTTCCCTAAGTCTCGCAGTCCGTCCCCCGTCTTCCTCCTCTCGCTAATGTAGCTAAAGAATGCCTTCCCTCACCGATTTTGCTAGCTTTTCTGTGGTTTCGACCTTTGCTGCCCTTACTGCCTTGTTCGCTTCCTTTCATTTTTCTCAAGTATTCTTGCCTGTCCTCCTTGCTTTGTGTTGCCTTGTACCTCAGAAATGCCATCTTTTTTCCTCTTACTAGCTCTGCTACTCCCCTATAAATATTATATATATATATATATATGTGTGTGTGTGTGTGTGTATGTATATATCTGTATATACAGTATGTATATGTATATGCAGGTTTCCTATAAAATGGATATCTGTTTAAAGTGACAGATATTCCATCTGCTGAATATTAATTGATTCTGTCTGGCATCACCACAAGGCCTCTGGATCCCCAAGGTTTGAGATACAAGTGTCTCAGGAACTCCTGCCCAGTGACAGCTAGAAAAGTCTACTCAAATTATGTCTCTGCCAGCCTCCAAAACACTTAGTTCACCAAAATATTCTGGATGGTCACTCACTCTCTTTTTGACCCAGCCAATTTCCCGTCCTGAACTCTGATCAGAGTCACTCATTTCCGATCCTACTGAGGTGGCTTCCTTCTTCCATGAATTCTCCCTCTGTGCGTGTTCTCCTCTTCACCCCCCCCACCTTAATCCTCCTTTCCACATCTCTCATGCCTTTTCTCCTTATCTTCTGTCACCCCGTCTGCCACTTTTGCAGCTCTTTGGGCTCTGAATCTCTCTAAAGGTCACAACTCAGATGGACTAGACCTGAAGTTTATCATCCTATCTGTTCAAGCCATTGCTGACCCCTTTACTTGCCCTCCTTAACCTCTCCTTCTGTCTCAGTGCAGTACCACTTGTATGGGTCCGGCAAGAGTACTCCCTTGCACAAGGGACCTTACACTCCTAGGAACTAATGCCCTATCTCCTTCCTCCTTACCTGGCTAAGCTTCAGGAGAACCTTGTCTTTTCCCAGTTCTCTGGCTTTGTTTCCCCCTACTAGTCTGGCCTTAAGGCCCACTACACCGTCTCCTCCTTCCTTTGCATCACTGATTATATCCTGAAGAGGATGGACCCGAAGCATTTTTACTGTCGCCATCTTTATTGACCTTGCTGAGGCCTTTGACATGGTAGCCCCCCTCCCCTTCCTGGAGAAGTTGAGGGAAGCTGGACTGTCCGACTTGGTTGAATGGTTCCAGTCCTGTCTTACTGACTGACACCAGTCTGTTCATGCAGGTAAAGTCTTATTCTAGGTACATGGATATGTTGTTCAATCCACACTTACTGGCAGGTTCCTTGCAGCTTTAAATCTTGCCGGAAGGTCTTCAAGCTGGCTCCTACCACCCACCCAGGTGGTAAAACTCGCTCCGCCCCATGGCGCTTAGATCTTCACTTACCTTGGAAGCTCAGGTTCCCTCCTTTGCGCTCTGCGTTTAGGCCTGGATCCTAACTCTTGGTTAACCCGAAACTAATCTTAAAATTTACAAGACTTCTGTCTTTTTTCTTCCCTCGCGGCTGTGATGGACAAATCGACTCCCAGATTTCAGCGGTGCCCTGGCGCAGATGATGTCCCAGACCGATCGCACTCCATGTGCGTTTACTGCCTTGGGCTTGAACACGATTCGCAGGCCCTGCGACTTGTGCAAGTCCTTCGACCACAGTTCTAGAGGATCACACTGCCAGATTGCAACTTGAGACGAGCCAAAAACGCGTTATCCTCTGGTCAAGTCAAAGGAGGCCCGTTGGGCAGTGTCCGGCGACAGCTGACTCCAGCTGAACAGCTCGAACAAATGATCGCCCTCGAGGAGGAAGCGGCCCAGGCTGCATCAACATCTTCGGTCGCAGCATTTATCCCACTCTCTTTGGGCTCCTCTTAGACGGCTTCGTTCAAGGAGCTTTGTCAATCCCTCTCCACCAAGGGAGAGGGGCCTTCGGGACATTCCTCTCGGTCGAAGAAGGAGGACTCCAAGGGTAAGTCTCACCGTTGATGTTCGTGGGAGCGGGAGAGGTCCCCTTCCCCGGTTAGTCAACACACTACTTCGGTCGAGGTTGTGGCTAAGGCTGCTGGCTTCACGGTGTCCCCGTCAGGTCAGCCGGCCGAGACACCCATTGGCACAGTCGATATTTTTCTCAACTCGTCGGATGGGCTGTCGACTGGAGAAGCCAACAACCCTTCTTCACCAGTTCCCACAGTGGAAACAGAGGACTTTCCTTTGCCGGAGTCCCCGGTTAAGGTCCCCGAACCGAGGAGGCGCGGGTTTCCCCCGCTCCCTCTCAGACCCACCCTCGGAAACACCGAAGGTCTCGGTCTCGGACCTCTTCCAGGTCCAGCACGACATCGGCGGTCTCGGCACTGGGAAGCGGGGCGCCGCTCATCCTCATCTTCCGTCCTCTTTGGAGGAGATAGGCTCGGCGCCAAATTGCGTCGGCGCTACGAGGATCTGATGTGGCAGCAGCTCCTTTTGACCGGGAACAAGCCCTCCGTCACCTTCCCTGGCCATTAAGTGGCTGTCACCAGAGCGGCCGAAACAACCCCTCGTTGTAATCGAGGAGCCAAGCCCGGCACCGTTGTTTGTCGGCCAAAACCAGCTGCGCCACCCATTGTGGTGGAACCCTCTCCTCCACAACCTAAATCTTGGGCCCGACTAAGGATTCTCGGTCGGGTCAGAGTTTGCCCATTGGTTGTCGGTCACCCTCACTCCCGATCGACCTCGGCAGGTGAAGGGTGGCTCAGGTCCTCGGCAGCTGTCTGTAGACTCCTCAGAGTCGATGACTCCTCACTGTTCTCCAGGCCTCTCGACCTGGAGTCCACTGGGGGTCAGTCGGTGGAGGAGAGCCCATCCTCGTTTTTGGGAATGCTTCGGCTCATGTCAGAGTCTACTAGGATGAAGCTCGAACCCGTTTCAAAGCGGGCCAAGTATCCCCTCACAGAGATACTGGATTCCCCCACGGAGGCCTTTCTGGTGACCGAAGCCATTTTTGGCCCGGCTCTGGAGCAACGTACATGGAAAGTGGGGCGAGCTCTGCCGACTTTCGGGGGTCGGGCACACACTTAGGCCAAGCCATGCTCTCTCGGCCTTTCCTCTGGGTCCCCTCCCAGTTCTACATGGACCAAGGAGGAGGAGCTTGACTACTAGTAGCCTAGCCATTGCCGAGCTCGTTCCGCGGCGCGGGAGAGCCTGTCCGGCGCTCCTTCGGGGCGGGCGGGAGGCTTACCCGCCCACGGCAGTTGCCTTCGGGGGTGAATTCTCCCCAGTGTCGGACCCTGCGGTTACGCAGGCCCGGGTCGGCACCGTCCTTAATGTCGTTCATGGTGCCGTGGGCCCCGACGGAGCTGTCATTGGCGCCATCTTGTCGCTCGGTGCTGTGGCCTCTGTCGGAGCCATTCGCAGCGTCGATACTGCTAGCGGCGCCGTGGGAGCTGCTATGGTACTGTCTTTTGTCTGTCTCACCTCGGCGCAAGATTTGGCTACTGGCGCTTGCGTCCCTTGTGGCTGTCAGTATTCCGTCGCGTGCCGCCTCTGCCCTCTGTGGCACCGTGGAGCCAGGCGGCACCATCCTTGGCACCGATGGTGCCGTCGGCACAATCGCTCCGCTCTCGCCCTCGGCGCCGTGGAGCTGGGCGGCGCCATCGGGTTCGATGGCGCCGTGACTGGTCCCGACTCTGGAACTCCTGTTTGGGCTGGGCCGTGCCCTGTGATTCCACTCGCGATGCTGTAGGGAGCACTGGCACCGATTCAGGCATGGCTCTGGTCTGTGGCACTCCCTTTGGCAAAGATGGCGGTGGGCGCCCTCCCGTGGTCTGGCACAGGGCCTCTGCCTCTACCTCCTCAGAGGCAGAGTCGGGCTCTGAGTCGGACGGACAGTGACTCTTTGGGGGTTGGTTGTTGGGTGAGCAGCCCAGTAGTTTCTCAACAAGTCAGAGTCAGCCACCTTCTGAGGTGGGGTGGTGGCTACCAGACTGGGGTCAGGGGTACTGACCAGCGGGCAGTGGTGCAGGCCACCATTGCTCTGCAGCCCTGATCTTGGTTGGTTTACTGACCCCTCAGTAGTGGTACCCCCACCTGTGATGTGCCTAGATCGCCCCTACTTTGGGGCTGTTCAGAGCACCTGCGGAGGAGGATGCTATGCCCTGGATATCTCCTTGGTGCTGCCCAGAGCTGTCAGCTACCTAGGCTAGCCCTCTCGAGGAGGAGGGCTCTTTCAGACTTTGAGGGTTGAGGCGTGGGGTCGGCTCGTGACCTTTTGGGGTCCACCGGGCTCTGGAGGCCATAGTGCGGATCTCCGCTCTTCCTCCTTAGTCTCTTTGAGAGCCCCATTCTTTTGAGGTAGGGGACCCCGTCCTTCTGGACTTACTCTGACCCTGGTAAGCCTCACAGTGGGGATTCTTCCCGAGGCGCTTCGAGGCAATTACCGAAATGGTTGTTCGGCTGTCGGCTGTGGGGTCTTCTGGGGCACCTTCTTCCGCAGGTGCTCCCGGTCCGCTCCTTAGCCTAGGTGGAGGTCAACCTGCATCTCTTCTCGGCTCTGTCCCCATTCCTCTGCCACATTCTCCTGCGCTCCCAGGCATCTTTGATCCTAGCGGGCCTCTCTCCTGGGAGCAGTTTAGAGCGATGGCTGCTCGGTTCCCAGCTTACGTTAGGGCGATGGACAGTCAGGTTTTTCGACCTCCCCCCGAGCAGCCACCCTCTGAACTGCCGGTGCCCTCAGGTGATGGGCTTCATCGGGGCAGAGCTAGACTCTTGTCAAGCCAGAGCTTGGCTCCCAGCAGACAGGGTGGAGGTTGTCTCCTCCTTTGCCAGATAATTTCTGGTTGGGCACTTGCGCCCTGCCCGGGACTTTCTGCGCCTTCTGGGTTACATAGCGGCATGCACCTTGGTGGTCTGTTGGGCCCAGTTGCACATGCCCCCTTCAATGGGAGCTGGCCGCCCAGTGGACTCAGCGCCATGTTCATTTCAACCAACTGATCACTGTAACCCAGAAGATGTGGGAAACACTCAAATGGTGGACTGGCCCAGACCGGTTTCAGGAAGGATCCCATTTGTCTGCCCCGAGCCGATGGTCATCCTTACGACCGATGCCTCTCTCATGGGCTGGGGAGCCTACATGGGGGACAACAGGGCCCACGGGTTCTGGACCCCTGAGGAGTCCCGATGCCACATCAACCTGTTGGAGCTCAGAGCAGTCAGACTGGCACTGTCAGCTTTAGCTCCTCAGCTCGGGGTCAAGTGGTTCAAGTACAAACGGACAATACCATGACCATGTACTACCTCAACAAACAGGGTGGCATGCACTCCCGTCTGCTGTGAAAGGAGGCGCTCCTCATCTGGACCCTTGTCAGCTGGTTGGAGGCGGATCT
Source organism: Neoceratodus forsteri (assembly GCA_016271365.2). Lineage (NCBI taxonomy): Eukaryota > Metazoa > Chordata > Ceratodontiformes > Ceratodontidae > Neoceratodus > Neoceratodus forsteri. The sequence continues at coordinate 573,869,028 of CM028137.1, forward strand.
CCTAGCCATCCACGTGGCAGGAGCCTTGAACCAGCTGGTGGATGCTCTCGGCCGCATAGGCCAGACATCCCACGAGTGGTGTGTCCATCCAGAGATAGCTTACAATCTGTTCTCCCGTTGAGGCAAACAGATGGTGGACCTGTTTGCCTCCAGGGAAAACACCAAGCTGAGGCTTTTTCATGCCAGCCCCCCTCATCAAGGCTCGCTGCAGGAGGATGCCTTCTCGAGGCTGTGGACCCCAGGCCTCCTCTACGCCTTCCCTCCATTTCCCTTGATCCACAAGGTGTTACTCGAGGTGAGGAGGGACAAGGCGAAGGTGATTCTGGTAGCCCCAGACTGACCACGGCAGTTCTAGTATCCAGATCTCCTCAGCCTCAGCTGCAGGCCCACGGAGCGGCTTTGTACACACCGGACCCGATATCTCTAAATCAGAAGAAGGTATTCCATCCGTACCTTCAATCCCTGCACCTCATAGCCTGGTACCTGAGCGGCTAGAGTTCCAGGCTTTGGGTCTTTCCGAAGATGTCAACACCGTGGTGGAGGCATCTAGAAAGCAATCGACCAGGAAATGTTATGCCTTCAAATGGAAAAGATTTTCCATGTGGTGTCAGGTTAAGGGCCTGGACCCTTCATCCTGCTCAGTGGCTGACATTCTCTACTACCTTTGGTCTCTCTCTCTCCAAAGGGGGTCCACGGTCATCGACCCCTTGGATGCACCTTGCAGCCATTTTTGCTTACCGTGCGAGGCAGTCAGCCCGACATTAGCACAGGAGACAGTGGCGGGGCTTTTCAAGGCCTGGATCTCATATCCCTCAGGTGTGTGAACCTCCACCTCCGTGATCTACTGCTGGTATTGGCGAAGCTACAGGCAAACCATTCAAACTAATGCACAAGTGTGAGCTGTCACACTTGTTGTGGAAGATGGCCTTCCTGGTGGCTATCACATCTGCCAGAAGGACAGGGGAGCTCCAGGCGCTCTTGGTGGACTCCCCTTATCTGGTCTTCCACAGGAACAAAGTTGTTCTGTGCCCCCACCTGAAATTCCTTCCGACGGTGGTGTCAGAGTTTCACCTTAACCAGGTGTTGACTCTGCTGGTATACTACCCTATTTACACCTCGGAGGCCAAGTACAGGCTCCATACCTTGGACCTGAGACATGCTCTCTCCTATTATAAGGAGAGGACAGCGGAAATTCGTGGAGAGGTTCGCCAGCTGTTTGTCACCTACGCTGAAGCCGCTTCGGGCAGACCTGCAGCGGAGCAGACTATTGCAAGATGGATTACATCATGCATAGGTCTGTGCTATGAGTTGGTGGGCAAGGAGCCTCCCAGAGGGATAAGAGCTCATTCTAGCTGCCATACTGCTGCATCTGTGGCTGCTTCCAGGGACATCCCTGTCCAGGAAATCTGTCTGGCTGCCACCTGGAAGTCGGCAAACACCTTTATGACCCACTATCACATTGACCTCAAGTCACGCCAGGATGCTGGTTTTGGGACCTTGGTTCTCCAATTCTCTGTTCCCTAAGTAGTGAGTATGTGCCTTGCCTCCCTCCTCCCAGAAAACTGCTAGGAGTCTGCCAATAGGTGTGGATGAACAACATAGCCACGACCCTAGAAGAACAAGTTACTCACCTGTAACAGTAGTTCTAGGAGTGGTATATGTTGTTCATCCACACGGACCCACCCGACCTCCCCGGCTGTGGACGCACACAACCTGGCTTCCAGCGGGCTAAGATCTGGCGTCATGGGGCGGAGCCGAGGTGTATACCACCCAGGTGGGTGGGAGGAGCCAGCTTGAAGACTTCCGGCAAGATTTAAAGTGGACGGGAACATGCCAATAAGTGTGGATGAACAACACACACCACTCCTAGAACTACTGTTACAGGTGAGTAACCTGTACTTTTTTTACTTGTGTATTGTTTTACTTCCTGTAATTAACTACACCAGAGTTTTGCTTTTGCTCCATAAGTCTTTCCCAGTCACTAATTTGAAATAAATAAATTGCAGCACATTAAGAACCAAAATAATTACTGGATTAGAAGGATTTCAGTTCTTTATGTTTATGAATTCTGAGATGATGATGTGGTGCAGCAGACTGATCAGCAATGAATCTGTAGTTCTTGCTTTTTCTTATCTTAGCTCTTCAATGAACTTGTTCAGGAACAAGGTCCAACCCTCGACGAACATCTAGCATGTCAGCGGAATCAAGGAACTTGCCCGTAGATTTGCTCTGACCTTTGGCCTCGATCAAATCAAGACAAGAGAAGCCCGTTGCCACATTGCACAAGTGAGAGCTGGAAAAAAAAAATTGAAATACTACCATAGCTTTAAATGGTTCCAGATTTTTATTACCTCTTTAAATACCTAGATTCATTTCAGTATTCATGCTTCTCGTCACTCTTCCACTGAGCATGCTCTGTCACTGGAATAGTCTTAAGGGGCACTGCTTACTGTTCTCTTCTGTTAACCTCTGTGCAGTGTGTTTTTTGGCACACATAAGTAATTATCAATGCCGAATTACCCCATCGACTTAAATTCAGCTTTAAATACCTTATGTATGAATATTTAGTGAAGTTAGGTGATCTTTCCTTGGGTCCTCCAAACTCTGAGACCAAAGCATAACCCCACTCAGGGGCCTTTAGGACTCGAGCGTGGTCACTTAGTGTCATTTTATGCCAAGCCAGCTTTAGAACATGCTGCCCATTTAAGAGTCTACGTCATGAACTGCTCTTAGTAATTGAAAATTAAAACCAAGCCTTGTGTGGTGGCTGCATTTACTTTTAAACCGATGTACGAATCCGCGCATGCGCAAGGGCGGCACTATTCTGCGATGCGGGATCTCCACACATCTTCACTGCAAGCACGGGATTTCAGTTTCGCTCAAAGTAAATTATGAGCCACACAGGGCTCAGTTTTAATTTTAAATTACTAAGAGCAGTTCGCAAGGTAGAAGTTTCTATGGGCAGTGTGTTCTTAAAGAAGGATTGGCATAAAATTATACTTTGTGGCCATGCTGGGTCCTGGTGTGCATCCTCAATGGGGTTATGCTTCCGGTCTCAGTGGAGTTTTGGAGGACCCGAAGGAAAGACGAACTTTACTAAATATTCATACGTAAGGTATTTGTGCTGAATTTCTAAGTCAATGGGGTAATTCTGCATTGATAATTACTTAAGTGTGTGCCAAAAGGCACACTGCACAGAGGTTAACGAAAAAGGAGGGATAAAGCTGACAGTGCCCCTTTAAAGCACAACTCATTCTACCATCCAACCATGTGGTCCGCTGACTCCAACCCCTTTTGCATTCAGTTTTCTTCTGGAAGAAATAGGTCTCCTTCACAGCTCCTGCTAGTGAATTAAAATTCTGTTAGTTTTCTGGCTTTTTTTTTTAGTAATCTTTTTTGGAAGTGTACTCCGTTTTTTTGACTGTAGCCATACTCTCACCATTTGCTTCCTGCTCATTCATTGCAGTTCTGTTATGGAACGTAAGTTGCTGGATTGAAGAGGTGTGTTTTGTACATGTTCCAGATGTCTGTAACAGATGAACACAATGGCTGTATTTACTGTCTTGAGCTAGGCCACAGTGTGGGACATTGCTCCTAATGTTAACCGATGCATACATTGGTCCTTAAAGACCGCAGAAGCGCATGCTTCAGGACAAACTACTAAAGTACATGTTGTTGGCGGTCCCATTGCAGGTAGGTAGGAGAAAGAAACTGGCAAGGGTGTTCTGGTCCTGGACCTTGCGTTTGTATTGAATCTGCTGAGTTCTTGTGATGAAGAAGATTTTGACATTTTCTTTGCCTCTCCACCTTCAAAGATGAGTCCCTGTATTGTTGAGGAAAACACAAAAGAATAGCTAACGCCAATCATGGGATCGCTGTCAGTCAAGGGTCTGTATTCACTCTCCCTGGCTGGATGTTTGGCGTTGTTGGCCACCCTTGATATGGGTGGTGTGCTCTGGCAGCCTGTCAGTCTGCCTGTAGAGTTTACGTTGGTGCAGCCAACTGACTCAGTCTGGCAGTCAGCCTCGCCATGAAACATATCTATCAAAGGGAAGTTTCTTCTCTCTTTCAGATGGCAAAGTATGCCGGTCTGACACAGCTCCCAGTCTGGCCCTCCGAGACTCGGCAGTTAACTGGTTGTCCCTTCCCAACCCTGCTTCCTGTTTATTTAGTACCCAGGGTCTTTCCGTGGTGGTATCTGAACCTGGAGGCTCAGACGCCATGTTGCTCCCTGGATTGAGATTTATGGTCTCACTCTCTACATCAGCACCAGCATCCTTTTCAGTGGTCAGCATAGAGTTCTTCCTTGTCCTCCATCTTCTGCCACTGACATCAACTGGTGAGGGCGATAAATATATCCCAGCCTTGGCTACCTTTTCTGGCACCGTCTTTTATGTGCCCTGCAGCTCCCGCTTTAGCATTGCTGTCCATGCCAGCGACCAATTCTGGTGGAGCCCCCACCTCCACTCTTGGCAAAGGGCAGTCCGACAAAGTACTTCTAGACCTGAGTCTGGCTTTCCCAGTTCCTGTTGGTTACCCCATCTAAGACAATTTTATACACCCCAATTAGGCAGCAGACAGGCCCTCACAAAGGTGGCTCCTCTTTCAGCTGGCTGGAACTCTGTATCATTTTAGAGCCATGCTTTTCAGCCTGTCATCTGCACACAGACAGATCTTCAAGTGGATGTGGCAGCCTTTCTTAGGTGCTGGAGCATCATGGTATTTCCATACCTCAGTGACTGACTCAGCACCAGAAGTTTGTTGCAGGATGTGGAGTGGTGCAAGGATCTGCTCATCCAGATTTTCTGGGACCTTGTTCCGATGGTCAGTCTGGCCAAATCCAAGGAAGCCTCAGCAGGTAATCCTTTTCATTAGAGTGGAACTAGACTCTCTTCAAGCCAAAGCTTGTCTGCCCCGGACATGGTTGAGGGTCCTGTCTTCCTTTTTGCCAGCCATTTCAGGTTGTGCAGTTGTGCCTGGCCCAGAATTTCCTCTGGCTTGTGGACTTCATGGCCTCTACCCCAGTCATGTGTGATGGATCTGCTGGAGTATCTGGTCCATTCTGTAGGAATTGAGGTGTCAGTGGTCTCAGTCCACATAGCGTTGAATCACCTGGTCCAGGTGACCCAGCTGATTTTGGATACCATCTGTTGGTGGCTGTCCCCTTTAACCTCTTGGATGAAATCACATGTATTGATCCAGAGACGTGGTCATGTTGGCGATGGACATGTTACTGTGGGCTGAACCGTGAGAGCTCACAGGTTCTGTTGCCAAGCAAGGGTAGGCTCTACACTAACCTACTGAAACTCTTCACAGTTTGTCAAGTTTTGACTGAGTTAGCACCAGCGATTTTGAGTACAAATGGTCCAGATCAAAACAGACAGCATGACCAACATGTTGTACCTGAACAAGTAATGTGGCACACACTCCTTTCCCATGTATCAGGAATCATCGGGTATGGTCTCTGGCTCAGTCCCTGTATACAAACTTGTTGGCAGACTATGTTGCTGGAGTCAACAACCTGTTGGCAGATGTTCAGTCGTGTGGCAAAGGTGTTCCACAAGTGGTCACTGTACCCAGAGGTGGTGTCCTATGTGTTCTCAGAATGGGGAACACTATCAGTGGATATATTCACTTCCCTGGAAAACAGGAAGCCGAGACTGTTCTAGGGACATGGATATGTTGTTCATCCACACTTTCCGGCAGGTATCCTTGCCGCTTTAAATCTTGCCGGAAGGTCTTCAAGCTGGCTCCTCCCACCCACCCGGGTGGTAAAACTCTCGGCTCCGCCCCATGACGCCAGATCTTCCTTACCGCTTGGAAGCTCAGGTTCCCTCCTTAATGCTCTGCGTATAAGACTGGTTCCTAATTCTTGGTTTACCCGAAATAAGGTTTAAGGTTTTCAAGACTTCGGTCAATTATTTCCCTACGTGACTGTGATGGACAAATCGACTCCCAGTTTTAGGTGCCCATGCGGCAGAAGATGTCTTGATGGATCCGCACTCCACGTCGTTACTGTTAGGCCTTGAGCGACCCGCAGGCCTGCAACCTGTGCTCTTCCTTCTTGGTCTGGTCCTGGAGGACCGCGCCACCAGTTTACAATTTGAGGCCCGAAACATTAACGCCGGTGAAGTCGAAGAAGCCCGTTTGGCGGTGTCCAGGGCGGCTGGCTCGGCGGAACAGCTCGAGCAGATGATCGCCCTCGAGGAGGAGGCGGCGCAGGCCGCATCTTCGTCTTCCTCGGCCGTGGCCTTTATCCCGCTCTCCTTGGGATCCTCCTATTCAGCTTCTTTTAAGGAGCTCTGTCAGTCCCTTTCCACCAAGGGAGAGGGGCCATCAGGACTTTCCTCTCGGTCCAAGAAGGAGGACTCTGAAGGTAAGTCCCTCCATCGGCGCTCTTGGGAGGCGGAGAGGTCCCCCCCTCCGGGTAGTGACCCTGAGCCAGTCGATCGCCCGGCTTCAGCCACTGGCCTCCGGCGTCCCCGTCAAGTCAGTTGACTGAGACACCCGTGCCGGTCGCAGTTTCCAGATTTTTCTCGATCTGCCGGACGGTTGTCCACGCGTGAAGCCAACAACCTCACTCCCGGTTCCCCGCATAGATCAAGGTTACGTGGACTTGCCTGTGCCTCGGTTCCAGAGTCCACGGTCGAAACTGCCGAGCTGAGGGAGAGCGGGTCTCCCCCGCCCTGCCCCAGAACCCTCTTCGGGAACGCCGAGGTTCTTGGTCTTGGACATCTTCATGGTCCAGCCGATCCCCGCCCGACATGGGTGGTCTCCGGTACCAGTAGTAGGCGTCGCCGCTCATCCTTATCTTCCTCCTCGGACGAGGCTGGCAGCGAGTTGCGTCGGGCTCTGAAGGATCTCATGTGGCAACAGCTCCTTCTGTCCAGGAGCAAGCCCGGCGTCGTCACCTTCCCCGCCATCAAGTGGCTGTCACCGGAGCGGCCGAAGCAACCCCTAGCCGAGGCGCCCGCCCCCGGGCCTGTTGCTCGACCAAAACCAGCTGCCCCACTGATTCTGGTGGAACCTCCGCCTCCACAGCCGAAATTTGGGGCCCCGACCAAGAATTCTCGGTCGGTCCAGGGCCTGCCCCATAGGCTGTCTGTCACCCTCACTCCCGACCGCCATCAGCAGGTGGAGGGTGGCTCAGGCCCAAGGCAGCTCTTTACGGACTCATCCGAGTCCGACGAATTCTCTCCTGTTCTCCAGGCAGGTCGCACCTGGAGTCCTCCGAGGCCGGGCTGGACCATAGCCCATCGTCCTTCATGGGTTTGCTTAGGCTCATCTCAGAGTCCACCGGGATGCAGCTTGCACCCGTGTACAAGTGGGCCAAGTATCCCTAATGGAGATATTGGACTGAGGATTCTCCCACGGAGGCCTTTCGGTGGCCCTAGGCCATTGTTGGCCCAGCCTTGAGCTCTGGCAGCTCCTGCTTCCTGCCCTGCGCCGCCAGGATGGCGAGGAGCACGGTCCCACGGTTCCCTGTCCGGTTTTGAACACCTCTCAGCCAAGGGGTTGGTTACCGACAGCGTCTTCCGGCATGCCAGAGCGCCAGGGGCGTGGACAAGCCTCCTGACAAGGGTCAGAGTTGGACTCGCGGGAAAAGTCATGCGTCCTCCCTTGGCCTTCGTCAGGCCAGCTCGGCCGTGCTGATGGCACACTCTCACGCCCTGTTGGGCTCCCTGGACGAGGTAATCCCTCATCTCCGGCTGACCTGCAGACCACGGGTCAAGCAGGTGCAGGACCAAGGTTGGGCAGTGGCCAAGCAGCAACTTCAGACTGCTCTGGACATCGGCGACTCATGTGCCAGGTCAGTCATGGCCCCAGTGGCCATCGCCGTCGGGCATGGGTGAGGATATCCACCTTCACAGCAGATACCCAGCACAAGTTGGCGGATGTCCCCTTCTTGGGGACCGACCTCTTCTGCCCTGGAGTGGAAGGTCACCTCCAGAGGATCAAAAGTCCAATGCCACTCTGGACTCTGTCTCCTCCGCCCAGAGGAACAAGGCCGCAGACCGCAACCCAAGCTCTTTCGTCCGTCTGCGCCACGCACATCCGGCCCAGCAGCATCAGGGCCAGCAGGCTCGCGCACTTGGCATCCCAAAGCCAAGCTTCCGCGGCTTCCTCTTACAGGAAGCAGGGAGGCAAAGGCCCAGGAGGTTCCTCGGCTGGTCCCTCCTCCAAGCCTGCCCAGTGACAGGTTGAGGGGTGTCGCCCCCAACCTCGTCACTCCACTCCGGGTTCCCCCCGTGGGGGGACGGCTCCGCCACTTCCTTTCCACCTGGTCCGCTATCACCACAGACCGGTGGGTGCTGGAAGTGGTAGGAAAGGGCCTGCCTCTGGAATTCGAGCAAGCCCCGCCCTTCCGAGCCATCGTCCCCCACCAGGGGGCCTCGTGGTCCGCAGCCTCGCTGTCGGCTCACCGAGCCGACATCGCTCTGCTCTCGAGAAAGAGGTGATCAGAGAGGTGGCGGACCCTCCCTCAGACCCGGGGTTTGTGTCCAGGTACTTCCTGGTCCCAAAACGGACGGGGGGCTGGGGCCCCATTCTCGACCCTCAGAATGGTCACTCTGGCTCAGATAATACCATCCCTGGAACGAGGCGTGTGGTTCTGTTCTCTGGACCTACAGGACGCGTTCTTTCACGTCCCTATCCATCCGTCTCACCAGAGATTCCTTCGCTTTTGGGTGGAGGGATCCCTTTACGAGTTCCGAGCCATGCCCTTCGGCCTTTCTCTTGCTCCCAGGGTCTTCACCAAATGCATGGCAGTTGTGACGGCATTCCTGTGGCACCGAGGGGTCCGGGTGTACCCTTACCTGGACGATTGGCTGATAGCAGTCCCCTCCAGACAGGAGGTGGAGCGGTCCAGAGATCTGGCCCTCCAGGTTTGCTCTCAGATCGGCCTTCTCATCACCGAGGCCAAGTCGGAACTCGGACCGAAGCAGGTGATTCATTTCATCGGGGCAGAGCTCGACTCTGTTCGAGCCAGAGCACGGCTCCCGTGGACAGGGCCAAGGTTCTTTCCTCCTTTGCTCAATCATTTCTGGTTGGGCAATCGCGCCCTGCCCGGGACTTCCTGTGCCTCCTGGGTCTCATGGCGGCCTGCACCAGCGTGTTCCGTTGGGCCCGCTGGCACATGTGTCCCCTTCAGTGGGGATTGGCCAGCCAGTGGTCACAGCGCATGCATCCATTGGACCAGCTAGTGACGGTGACCCAGGGATGTGGAACACTCTCCAGTGGTGGACCGCTCCAGCCCATTTGGAGGAGGGCATCTTGTTTGTCCGCCCCGAGCTGACGGTCTCTCTATCGACCGATGCCTCTCTGATGGGTTGGGGTGCCCATCTGGGGGAGCACAGAGCGCACGGCCTCTGGTCCCCTTGGGAGTCCCGATGCCATATCAACCTGCTGGAGCTTCGGGCGGTTCATCTAGCCCTCACCGCCTTTGCTCCATTTCTACGGGTCAAGTGGTTCAGGTCCAGACGGACAATACCACGACCATGTACTACCTAAACCGCCAGGGGCGGGCGCGCTCCATGCCTCTGTGCAAGCAAGCTCTCCAGCGTTTGGTCACGTGTGCAGCCTGAAGGCGGATCTCCTAGCCATCCATGTGGCAGGAGCCTCCAACACTCTGGCCGATGCCCTAAGCCGGATAGGGGCTGCCCCACGAGTGGTCTCTCCTGCCGGAGGTAGTACAAGATCTGTTCTCCCACTGGGGCACACCTCAGGTGGACCTGTTTGCCTCCAGGGAGAATGCAAAGCTGAGGCTGTTTCATGCCCCCCAAGCAGGGTTCGCTGCAGGGGATGCTCTCGAGGCCGTGGACCCCGGGCTTCTACGCCTTTCCCCCATTTCCCTTGATCCACAAGGTGCAGGTGATTCTGGTAGCCCCAGGCTGGCCCCGCCAATGCTGGTATCCAGATCTCCTCAGCCTCAGCTCCAGGCTCCCGAGGCAGCTTCCAGCTCGCCCGGACCTGTTGTCAGTCAGTCGGGGAAGGTGTTCCATCCAAACCTTCAATCCCTGCACCTGACAGCCTGGTTCCTGAGCGGCTAGAGTTCCAGACCTTGGGTCTTTCCGACGAGGTCCTCAATGTAGTTGAGGGGTCCCGTAAGGAGTGCGACCAGAAAATGCTGTGCCTTCAAATGGAAATTCTCCATTTGGGTGTCATAGCAGGGCCTGGACCCTTCCTCCTGTTCCTTGGCAAGCATCTTGGACTACCTATGGTCCCTTTCTCAGCAAGGGCTTGGATCAGAGCGACCCTAAAGGTGCACCTGCAGCCATCTCTGCTTACCGGGTGGGCGGGAAGCAGTCGGTGGCGCAGGAAAAAGTGGTCTGGCGCTTTTCAAAGGCCTGGATCACATATCCCTCTGTGCGTGAACCTCCACCTCCGTGGGATCTACTGCTGGTATTGGCAAAGCTCATGGGCAAGCCATCAAACCAATGCACAGGTGTGACATCTCTCACCTGTCGTGGAAGACCGCCTTCTTGGTGGCTATCATGTCAGCCAGAAGGATGGGAGAGCTCCAGGCGCTTTCCATAGAGTCTCCTTACCTGGTCTTCCACAGGGACAAGGTTGTCCTGCGCCACCACCAGAAATTCCTTCCAAAGGTGGTGTCGGAGTTTCACCTTAACCAGGTGTTGACTCTGCCGGTGTTCTACCCCAGTCACACCTCGGAGGCCGAATATAGGCTCCATACTCTGGACCCTAGAAGAGCGCTCGCTTACTATAAGGAGCGCACAGCTGAAGTTCGGGGAGAGGTTCGCCAGCTGTTTGTCACCTACGCTGAAGCCGCACCTGGCAGACCTGCAGCCAAGCGGACGATAAGCGGGTGGGTCACCTCCTGCATAGATCTCTGCTATAGGTTGGCGGGCATGGAGCCTCCCAGAGGGATAAGAGCTCATTCTACCCGCCATACCGCTGCATTGGCAGCTGCTTCCAGGGACGTCCCTATCCAGGATATCTGCAGGGCTGCTACCTGGAAGTCGGCACATACCTTTATAACCCACTACCACATCGACCTTGAGTCATGCCGGGATGCTGGTTTTGGGGCCTCGGTTCTCCTGTCTCTATTTCCTAAGTAGGGGCTGTGCGCCTTGCCTCCCTCCTCCCGGAGAACTGCTAGGAGTCTTCCAGAAAGTGTGGATGAACAACATATCCATGTCCCTAGAAATACAGGTTACTCACCTGTAACAGGAGTTCTAGGAATGGTATATGTTGTTCATGCACACTACCCACCCGACCTCCCCGGCTTCGATTCACAACCTGAGCTTCCAGCGGGCCAGATCTGGCGTCATGGGGCGGAGCGAGAGTTTTACCACCAGGGTGGGTGGGAGGAGCCAGCTTGAAGACCTTCCGGCAAGATTTAAAGCGGCAAAAATACCTGCCAGAAAGTGTGGATGAACAACATATACCATTCCTAGAACTCCTGTTACAGGTGAGTAACCTGTATTTCTCTGCCCCTCCCTCTCTGCGGGACTTTCTTGCCAGTCCTTGGCTCTGGGCCTCCTGTGTGCCTTTCTTTAGTTTCTTTTGTTTCAAAAGGTGGTCCTCAAGGTGGAGAGGGACCAGGTGTCCATGATTCGGAGTGCTCTGAACTGGCTGTGCTAGTTATAGTATCAGGATCTTCAGTCTCAGCAGCAAACCTCCATGGCTGCTTCCAGTCTTGCTGGACCTTTTGATGACGTCTGAGGGAATGATGAGGAATCTGCACCTGTATTCCCTGCACTTGACTGCCTAGTTTGCGAGTGGGTAGAATTCCAAGCCCTTGGGCTTTCCGAAGATGGTCTTTTGATGTTAGAGACATCTAAGAAGGAGTTGACTTGAAAGATACACGCTTGCAAGTGGATGAAGTTTTCATGTTGGTGCATGGAGCGAGGATTGTTGCCCCTCTCCAGCTCCATGTCGCACATACTCAATTGCCTTTGGTCCCTGTCTCAGGCAGGGTTGTGAGCCACATCCCTCAAGGTGCATCTGGCTACCATTGTGGCATATCTTACCAAGGCAGGGTTGCCAATGTAACACAGGAAAAACTAGTCAGTCATTTCTATAAAGGGCTGGACCAACTGTTCCCTCCAGTACAGGACTCTCCTCCACCAAGGGACTTACCACTGGTGCCGTTATGACTAATGGGTAAACCATTCACACCTGTGGACACTTAATCATTCACATCTGTTGTAGAAAACTGTGATCTTACTTCGAGAGGGCTCTTGCAGTAGATAATTACGTATAAGTCTGACACTGACAGGCAGCAGGACCCCACGGAAAAATTTCTAGCTCAGTCCCTGGCGGGACCGCCCCTACGTCAGGTGACCCGGCATCAGAGGCGTCGGTATAAAGGCGGTCCCTGGCCGCCTTCCGTTCTTTCCCGCCATTGGCTCGTGCATGCTAGTGGAAAAAGTTTGTTGCTTCGTCAGCCCTAACCGTGAGTTTACCAGTATTTTGATTTTTCGATTAACGTCAGGTCATCGCTGTATGTCATCCCTACACCTCCGAGCACAAATAAGGTGCGACTGGTGCGGCACCCAACTCCCACACAAGGTCGGCAATTCCCGGTGCCTGTTCTGCCTAGGTCCCGATCACCCGGTCAAGAAGTGCCAGCACTGCCTCAGCTTCAACGCGGCTACCCGGAAGAGGTGGCAGCAATCCCTGGAAGCCCACATTTTGAAGAAAAAGATGAGTTTGATGGAGAAGGAGCTCAAAAAACTGAGGCAGGCATCCACTTCCCCCAAAGGCCATTGGAAGAAGAAGGATAAGGAGAGGCACCGGAACAAGGGCTCCTCTACCGCGTCTCCCTTGGGAGCCGCCGGGTCCCAGGTAACGTCCCCTCCGGGGGACCGCTCCTCGACGGCCGCCTCGGAGGTTTCCTAGGGGGCGTCGGCCCACCTGCTTGGCTCAGGCCTTTCAGGTGCCTCCGGCCAATTGGAGGCCTCCACCCCGGTTCGGCCGCAGGTTCGCGGCCTACTGGCGTGGGCAACTCCGGTAAGCCGGGCGTTGGCTCCTCCGACGTCCGCGGGGAGAAGGCAGGTAAGACGCACGACCCTTCGGGGCAGTGCGCAGCCCCTCTCCCATCGGACCAGGCCGATCCTTCTTCTTGGTCTGCCTCCGGTGAAGGCTCCTTTAAGCCGGACACCGGCTCCTCCAGTGCCCGCCGGGATCTCGCCGTAAAGCCACACGTTGGTTCGCCCGATGCCCGGTCGGCGAGTGAACCGATGACGGACCTATCTACGTCTGTCATTCCCAGTTCTCCGCAGCCTTCGCTGCCATCCGGGGACCCAGAGTCCCCCCAGCCCAACCTCGGGGAATTTTCTCCTCCATCCCCAGGCGACGCTGGGGACCTTCCTCCGTTGGACTGTCCTCCTGTAGGTGCGCCGGGTCCACCGACGCCGGTTCTACCGACTTCCGGCCGACATCCCGCTTCCGGATGTCGCCCATAACGGATCCGCCCTTGAGGCCGCCCGGGCGTCTGCTCGGCTCCCAGGTACCCCTCGTCCTATCTGGCTACCCGGCGTACCCGGGACCACAGTACCCGATGCCGGTCTTTCCGATGCTGCAGTACCCGACGCTGGGCTGTCCACAGCCAGGTTTTGGATACTCTCCGTATGGATACAACTCGTATCCTTATCCCCCGCCGCCTCCTCCTCCTCCACTGCCCCCACATCCGCCGGTTGACTTGCAGGAGACTCTGGCCTCCTGGTGGGCTGAGGCCAAGGCTCAGCTCACCAGGGAGGTTGAGAGCCGCCTACTGACGAAGGTGCGGTCTCAGGTTCCCGTACGTCCAAGGCGGCACACTCTCTCACCACCTCCGGACTCCAGGGCTCTCCCATCTGGGTCCAGAGAGGGGCAGGACACACTTCCCGGGGGCTTCCCAAAGGGTCCGATCTTACTTCGAGATACAGCTCTTGCAGCAGGTTACACCATTAGGACTGAAGCCGGCAGGCGTCAGGACCCAACGGAAATCTTCTAGCTAGCAGTCTTCAGCGGGGACCGCCTCCGACGTCGGTCCCGCCCCCGACGTCAGGCGTAGTACATAAGGAAGCGGTCCCGCCAGATTCCCCAGTTCTTTCCCGCCATTGACTTGCATGTCTCACCTTCGGGTTTGTTTCTAGCCACACGCCTGGTTAAGTTCTTCCATTTGGAAAAAGTTAGTTTCTCTTCAAAGTTGCTGTCTAATGTCCTCTCCAACCTCTGTTGAAGGCCATCCGTCGAAGTGCGCCTGTGGGAAGCAAATCCCGTTTAAAGATCCGTATTCGGCATGTGTCCGGTGCCTAGGCCCAGATCACGACACCCGGGCCTGTACCTTCTGCCAGGGATTTAATAGCCGGACCCTGATCCATCGCCAGAAGGCCCTGCAGGCGTTCCTGCTCGAGGAAAAGGTTAAGGCCATGGATTCAGCCTCAAAGGGGGAATTGTCTGGAAAAGCCCGGAGACAACTTGAGAAGCATAGGGAGAGGGTGAGATCAAAGTCCCCTTCTAGGGCCTCTGACTCCCGTAGCTCCGGCTCCCGGTCCGACCGCTCCCCCTCCCGGGCCTGCTCTCAGCCTCCCCCTGCAGCGGTGAAGACTCCTTTGGGTTCTTCCTCTCCTCCTCAGGCCAAGACCTCCAGGTCCTCTTCTTCATCGGCTTCCAAGGCCCTGCCGAGGTCAGGGGACCGCCACCACCACCACAAGTCCGGTATCCGTCATCCGGATCCCGACGCCCGGTCAGTCTCCTTGCCTCCTCCTCCCCAGCGGAAAACCAAAGAGCTGACTTCACTCAAGAGGACGTCAGATCCGACTTCGGCACACCCGGCGTCGGCCAGGCACCATCGGTCCCAAGAACCGACGACCGCCCGTGCCGCCGTTAGGCCTTCGCCACCACGGACGCCGCCGGGGACCGATCGCCCCCTATAGAGAGAAGAACCCCATGCCTCCCACCGACATCAGCCAGCAGGCACTCACAGAGGAGGAGCTGACCAAGCCCAAGGACCAGGCAGGCGTGCACCCGGCCCTGTCGCACCCCCAGGGAACCCTCCCCAGAACCCGAGGCCCCTGGGGAGCCGACGCTGGAACCAGATGACCAACCATTGGCGCCCGGTCTGTCGTCGGGCCTCAGCTTTTCCGAGGTTAAGGAGCTGTTCACCTTTTGGTGGGATACCATAAAAAAGGATGTGGTTCCCACACCTCCTTCTCTTCCTCCTCCTCCTCCACCTGCGACTCCACCAGCCCCTGCGCCCCCTACCCCATCCGGGGCTGCAGGCCGAGTACCTTCCCCCCAGGAGCCTGCGGATCCTCCTAGGGGTAGACCAGACAAGAGGAGACCTCCGTCCAGATCCTCTTCAGGGTCACCCAGCCCCAAGAGACCCAGAAGACACCGCCATTCGCCTTCGACGGAGGACACGGGATCAGACTTCTTGGACGGATCCAGAGCCCCTTCTCCGGACCCACGTGAGCTCCCAAGATCTCCTCCGGATGACCCATCGTTCTCGGAAATTATGAGACATATCCAGGAGAACATGGGCTGGGACGCAGAGGAACTCGACCCCGAGAGACTACGCCTTGCCAGATATCTCCGGCAAAAAGATCCAAAGCCTGTGGTGGTGCCACCTTTGGTGGACACCTTCGTGGACGTCACCAAGGCAGCGTGGAAACGTCCACACTCTCTTCCGGCGATGCCGAAGAAGGCTGACCGCCTGTACAAGGCCCCTAGGGAGGACCAGTACTTGGCATCACATCCTCTGGCCGATTATCTGGTCATTACAGCCTCTCATGACCGGTCCCAGAGGCCGCAACATTTGAGCACCCTGCCACCAGACCCAGAGTCCAAGCAGCTGGACGCTATGGGCAGGCGCACATATGCATCCGCTACCTGCGCCATCAGGTCCCTCAACTACTTAACCCACATGGTACAGAAGTGGGAACCCAGGTGCTGCGAGCCGCGTATGATTCCGCGGACTCCTCAGCCAGGCGGCAGCCTCAGGCGTATGCCTCCGGAGACACTCTTGGCTCCGTGTCTCCGGATTAACCCCGGACGTCCAGAAGAACATCCTGGGCGCCTCGTTTCACAGAGAGAGTTCTTTTGGTGAGTCCTCAGAAGGTCCTCACCAAACTTCAAGAGGCCGGGAAGGCGGTGAGGTCTGTCCAGGCCATGTACAGACCCAAGCTTAGTTCCTTTCGAAGGAACCAAAGCCGTTTTCGAGGCCAGATGCAGAGACAGCAGTCCTGCACCGGTCCGCAACAGAGGGGCTCCTTCTCCCGCAGAGCCCAGGGGAAGTTGTCCGCGGGCCGAAGCCAACGACCTGCAAAGTCGGCCCAGCCCGCAGGACCCTCGGCCGCCACAGCATGACTCCTTCCCGGCCCCCGGCTCTCAGGATCAACGGGACATCAAGGTCGGGGGTCGCATCGCGGACCACCTGCCAGGGTGGCAGTCCATAACCACCGACAGGTGGGTTCTTCAGTTTGTCAAAAAAGACCACTTTATAGAATTCGTGGACAAGTCACCCACAAGGCCTCCTCTGCTCTCCCGTTACTCGGGTCAGCACAGATCACTCATCACGCAAGTGGTACTCGCACTCCTGCAGAAGGGAGCAGTGGAGTACGTCCCAGAGAACCAGAAAGGATCCAGATACTATTCCCACTTTTTTCTGGTTCCGAAGAAAACAGGGGACCTCCGTCCAATTCTGGACCTCAGTGACCTCAACATGTCGGTCGCTTACAAACATTTTCGCATGGTGACCTTCCAAGGGCTCATTCCCATGCTGAAAAAGGACACCTTCTTAGCTTCCCTGGACATGCAGGACGCCTACCTGCACATCCCAGTAGCTCAAGCGCACAGGAGGTTCCTGCGCTTCGAGTTTCTCGGCCACCACTTTCAGTTCTGGGCTCTTCTGTTCGGACTGTCATCGGCCCCCAGGGTCTTTACCAAGTGTATGGCAGTCGTGGCAGCGTCTCTAAGAAGACAGGGCCACTACGTGTTCCCATACCTGGACAATTGGCTTCTCATGGCTGCCTCCAAAAAGGCACTGTTGTTGGCTTTTCAGAGCACCCAGGATCTGTTCCAGTCTCTGGGCATTCTTATCAACTACGAGAAGTCTCTCCTCGTACCGTCCCAGAAGCTGCAGTTCATAGGCGCAGTTCTGGACACCGTCCAAGGGAAAGCCTTTCTCCCCGACGAAAGAGCGGAATGCATTAGATCCCTCATCAGGGATCTCTCAGAGAAGAAGACTGTCCCCGCCAGGTTGGTCCTTCGCTTGCTCGGACACATGGCTGCGGCCATTCCAACCGTCCCTTTGGCAAGGCTCCACATGCGGGTAACTCAGTGGATGCTCAGGGTGCAGTGGGACCAAAGGCAAGACCACATGCAGCATCCGGTCAGAATCACGAACACCGTGATTCGAGACTGGCAATGGTGGCTAGACCCAGGGACACTGCTGCGGGGGTCCCGTTTACAGCGCTGTCCCGAGGTAATCCTCTCCACCGACGCCTCAGGGCTGGGGTGGGGAGTGCACCTGAACGGGGTGAGGTCCCAGGGAACATAGACCCCTCAGGAAGCCCACCTCCACATCAGCGTCCTGGAGATGAGGGTGGTCCTTTATGCCCTGCAGGCCTTTCAGTCAGAAATCCCGTTGAGTACTCTTCTACTTCAGACAGACAACACAGTGGTGATGTATTACCTCAACAAACAGGGAGGCACACACTCTTACCCCCTTTGTAGGGAAGCTATGAGAGTGTGGGATTGGGTAATCCGACGCGGCGAGCCTGATTGCAGTTCACGTTCCCGGAGTGGACAACACAATCGCAGACGGCCTGAGTCGTTCCCAGGCCAGAGTTCACAATGGGAACTTCTTCAGGAGGTAGTAGAGGATCTGTTTCTTCGATGGGGCACTCCAGACCTGGACTTGTTCGCTTCCCATCCAGCATAAAACTGCCCAATTTTTGCTCACTAGATCCAGGGCCTGGTGTTTTCTGGCGAGGCATTGTCCTCTCCTGGGCAGACAGATTCCTCACGCTTTCCTCCCTTCCCGTTGATCCAGAGAGTTCTTCTCAAACTACGCAGGGAGCACGCAACAATGATCCTGGTAGCGGCTTTCTAGCCCAGGCAGATCTGGTTCCCCATGCTGACGCAGTTGTCCAGGGAACCTCCAGTTCCGTTTGCCGTTCAGCTCCCATCTGTTGTCTCAAGAGGAGGGTTCACTAGTCCACCCGGACTTACGCTCACTGAACCTGCATGCCTGGCTCCTCGAGACATAGCCATTATGCGACACGGGGTCTCGCAAGAGGTGGCGGACGTTCTTTCCGCGGCCAGAAAGCCGGCAATGCATGCGACGTACGCCATGAAATAGCGCCAATTTTGCTTGTGGTCGCAGGCACGCGGCCTCTCCCCTTTAGAATGCCCAGTGAAATTGGTTCTGGAATACCTGCTTTCCCTCTTCCACTCGGGTCTCGCCTACTCCTCTATTAAAGTTCACCTCTGCACGATTTCAGCCTACCACTTCCCGGTAGGTCAGCGCACAGTGGCACAGCTAGATGCCTCTTGAGACTTCCTGAGAGGGGTGTTACACCTTAGACCTCCCATCAAGGATCCCGTCCCTCCTTGGGACTTGCTCTTCGTCCTGGAACAACTCACGCTCTCCCCGCCCTTTGAACCTGCCACAGATTGTGAGCTGCGTTTTCTGTCGTGGAAAACGTTACTTTTAGTTGCTGTCACGTCAGCAAGGAGAATTTCCGAGCTTCATGCTCTCATGTGTAAGGAGCCTTATTTAATTTTCCACCAGGACAGAGTGTCTCTGAGGACGAATCCAAAATTCCTGCCTAAGGTGGTCTCTGCCCTCACTCTTAACCAGGACATCGATCTGCCTGTGTATTTTCCCAGGTACTCTAATAGAGGAGAGGCATTGCTTCACACCCTGGATGTTCACCGCTCCTTAAGGTACTACCTGAACAGAACTAAACAGCTTTGCACGTCGGGGCAGCTGTTTGTATCCTTCGCTAGAGGATGCGGGCCAACCAGTCTCAAAGCAGACCCTCTCTCGCTGGCTTGTCCAGTGTATTTCCTTTTGTTACAACAACAAACAAAAGCCCCTTCCGGGTACAGTCCGGGGCCACTCGACAAGGGGGGTGGCTACCTCCTTTGCAGCACTGCGCAATGTCTCCACCTTGGCCATTTGTGCTGCAGCTACTTGGAACTCAGTGCACACATTTATTAGGCACTATAGCCTGGATATTACATCACGGCGGAGAGCCGTTTCGGCCTTGCCGTTCTACAGGGTCTCCTGTCCTAGAGTCAGGACTTGCTCAAGATCTCTCCTATTTGCCTCCTCCCAGAATGCTTAGAGGCGCTATTGCTTGGGAATCAGTCCTAATGGTGTAACCTGCTGCAAGAGCTGTATCTCGAAGTAAGATAGTACAGTTACGTAAGAACTTACGTTAACAGTAGATCTTCGAGAACAGCTCTTGCAGCAGGTACCTTCCCGCCGACCATTCCCCCTTGGAGGAGGTATGGCCTACCAGGCCTTGGCTGGAGCTAGCGCTCTTTCTCCCTTTTTCTTCTGATGTCGGATCCCTTTCTGATGTCATCCTGCTGCCGGGAGTCTCTGGCGGGAGAACTGGGGAATCTGGCGGGACCGCCTCCTTATGTACTACGCCTGACGTCGGGGGTGGTCCCCGCTGAAAACTGCTATCTAGAAGATTTCCGTGGGGTCCTGACGCCTGCCGACTTCAGTCCTAATGGTGTAACCTGCTGCAAGAGCTGTTCTCGAAGATCTACTGTTACGGTAAGTTCTTACGTAACTGTACTTTCCTCCCCCTGGTCGGGAAAGGGAGTCTTTTTCCTCTTCCTCCTCCTGTTCACCCTCGAACTCCTCAGATTCCTCCGATGGTTGCTTCGAAAGGGACGACGAGCCACACTCTTCGTCGAAGCCCAGGCTAAGGACTCCTCCAAAGTCTCCTCTGGAAGATCCTTCTTTTATGGAGTTGCTAAGGAAAATCCAGGAGGTTCATCAGTGGCACTCTTTGGAACCAGATCCTCAGCATCCAAAACTCGCTGAGCATCTGGATCTGCCCATGACAACTCCTACTCTGGTGCTACCCTAGATAGAGCCTCATGCCGACCTTGTCACCACCATATGGAAACAGCCGTCGGCTCTAGCCCCACTTCCGCGGAAGTCGAATAGGCTATACCAGGCTCCCGAGGGTGTTGATTTTATAGATTCTCACCCTTGTGCCGACTCAGTCGTGATTAGCGCCGCTTACAGCCGGTCGGCCAACCCAAAATATCTCAGCTTGTCGCCACCTGACAAAGAATCCCACTTTCTGGACCAGTATGGAAAGAAGATCTTTGCTTCCTCCACGCTGGGGAATAGGGCCCTGAATTATGTCAGCCATATGGGGGACTGCCAGAAGGGCATTCTGACTGAGGTGGAAGCCAAACTGGACTCCTTGCCAGACTCCCAAGTCAAGCAGGAGTTGGCTGATCTTGTCCGCTCTGCACGTTCGGCGAGTCGACACATGCCTCGTGCGACCTACGATGCAGTGCACACTGCTGGACGGAGCTCAGCTTTTGCCGTAGGCCTACGTCGTCATGCTTGGCTCCGTATGTCAGGGTTGGTCCCGGAAGTGCAGTCGCTATCCAAGAAGCGCCCTTCCGGGGGGTCGGTGCTTTTCGGCGGTGATGTCAAAGACATCACTGATTTGCAGGAGAAGGGAATGGCACTGAAGTCTGTCGACTCCATGTACCGTCCCCACCAGCAGCAGCGCCGTCCCTTTTGCAGATGGAATCGGCCCGAGGTGAAACCCCAGGAAGGCGGGCTAAAACGCCGGGCCCCCACAGCTGCTAAGCCTTTCTCCCCGGCTCAAAAGCAGCGGGTGCTTCAGCTGCGGCGCTGGCCCACACCAACTGACTCCCTCCCTCTCCCACAGCCTCCAGACTCCCCGGAGGAACCGGTAGGAGGGAGGTTTTCCTTCCACCTTCCGGGCTGGGAGAGGATAACTTCAGATTCTTGGGTACTCCAGCTCATCGCAGAAGAACACTCGATAGAGTTTCTTCAGAAACCACCTGGCCACCCCCCTCTAAAGTCATCATATTCAAGGGAACACCTTCTCTTGGTCCAGGATGAAATTTCAGCTCTACTTCTGAAACAAGCAATAGAACCCGTCCCCCTTTATCTGCAAGGGACGGGTTACTATTCCCATTTCTTCCTGGTCCCAAAGAAGACAGGAGATCTCAGACCAATTCTGGATCTCAGTTCCCTGAATCTCTTTGTGGAATACAAAAGGTTCAGGATGCTCTCATTGCAGAGCCTTCTGCCCCTCCTCCGGCCGGGTCAATGGCTGTGTGCCCTGGATATACAGGATGCTTACCTGCACATTTCCATTCGCTCGTCTCACCACAAATACCTTCATTTTGTGTTCCAGGTGGACTATCACCAATTCAAGGCTCTTCTATTTGGCCTATCCTCAGCGCCCTGAGTGTTTACCAAATGCCTGGCAGTCGTGGCGGCCTACCTGCGTACTGGGGGGGTGCAGGTTTTCCCGTACCTGGACGATTGGCTCATTGCGGCCTCGTCCAGGGAGGAACTCCTGCGCTGCCTCACCCTTACCCAGCAGGTTTTTGCCTGCCTGGGTATTGCCATCAACCATTCCAAGTCTCACCTGATCCCATCCCAGAGGCTCCAGTTTATTGGGGCGATTCTAGACACGACCACGGGCAGGGCATCCACCCTCCAGACTCGGAGAAGTCTGCTGTCCGGCTGCAGGCGGGTTTGTGCAAGGTCAGTCCTTCACCTTCTCGGGCTCTTGGTGGCTGCTATCCCGACAGTTCCTCGCGCTCGACTCCACATGAGAGTTTCTCAGTGGACTCTCCGCTCCCAGTGGGATCAGTTAGTGGACGACTTAGATCATCCAGTTCTAGTCTCCTTGCTGATGCTTCGAGACTTGCAATGGTGGATGGTCCGAGAGAACCTGTTTCGGGGAGTTCCTTTCTTTCGTCCTCCGCCCCTCCCAGACTCTAACCACAGATGCCTCGGGCGAAGGTTGGAGAGCCCATCTAGGTCCCCATCAGACCCAGGGTTCCTGGTCCAAGCTCGAACAAACTCTCCACATCAATGTGCTTGAGCTTCGGGCAGTGTTGTACCCTCTCCAAGCCCTTCACCAGTACATCCTTCCCGGCCACCTAGCTGTCCAGACTGACAACATGTGCGTGGTTTGGTACATCAACAAACGGGGGGACTCGGTCCTACCCTCTTTGCAGGGAAGCAGTGAGGGTCTGGGATTGGGCAACACAACACGACCTTCACCTCACGGCAATTCACGCTCCGGGAGTCGACAGCACCCTGACAGACAAGCTAAGTCGCTTCTTCTGCTCTGACTCACGAGTGGGAACTGGACCAAGGGGTCCTAGACAATATCTTCCAACTTTGGGAACACCACAGGTCTACCTGTTCACATCTCCTCTAAACGCAAAGCTTCCTGTCTTCTGCCTCGCCGCTCCGAGTAGGCATTTTCTGGAGAGATGCTCTGTCTCTAGACTGGAAGGACAGATTCGTCTATGCCTTTCCCCAATTCCACTTATCCCATGAGTCTTGCAGAAACTAGCTTCAGAAGGAGCACAAATGATTCTGATTGCTCCTTTCTGGCCCAGGCAAGTTTGGTTCTCTCTTCTACAACAATACTCA
The DNA here is from genome assembly GCA_016271365.2 of Neoceratodus forsteri. Taxonomy (NCBI): domain Eukaryota; kingdom Metazoa; phylum Chordata; order Ceratodontiformes; family Ceratodontidae; genus Neoceratodus; species Neoceratodus forsteri. The sequence goes on from CM028137.1 coordinate 573,891,670, forward strand.
AAGGATCATCCTCTTCCTCTATCTTGAGGTTTATTGACCCAGGATCAGGGGACCCTGGTCCATCCAGGCCTCAAATCGCTTCAGCTGCACGCATGGCTCCTGCAAACTTAGCTCAATCCCGTTTTGTGGCATCTCCCCAAGTGGCAGAGATTTTGGTGGAGGCTAGAAAACCCTCCACTAGATCCACCTACGCCATGAAGTGGAAAAGATTCACTATCTGGGCTGCTTCCAAGAACGTGGAACACTTCTGTTCAGTGGGGCTTCTGCTGGAGTATTTACATCATCTGTTTGATCTGGGTCTCAGTCATTCTTCTCTGAAGGTACACATGGCGGCCATCTCGGCCTATCATGTCCCCTTTGCAGACAAGACATTTGCTCAATTGGAGGTCTCTAAGACCTTTCTCAGAGGGGTTTTCCATCTGAGACCCCCCTATACGTACTATTGCTCCCCCTTGGGACTTGAACTTTGTTCTCGAGAAACTTACTCTGCCTCCCTTTGAACCGGCAGCTCCGCGGAATTGAAGTTCCTTTCATGAAAGACTCTCTTCCTGGTGGCCATTACTTCTGCTCAGAGAATTTCCGAGCTCCAGGTCCTGTTGTGTAAAATTCCATACTTGATTTTTCACAAGGAGCGTGTTGCTCTACGCTCTCCCTAAGGTAGTAGCGGAGTCTACTCTAAATCAGTCTATAGAGTTACCCGGGTCGCACCTGAAAATAGGCACTTGGCTGTCTAGTGTGCCCTACCCGGTTAACAAAAACAAATAAATAATAATAAATAAATACCCACCTTTTTCATGCAGTACTCTAATCAAGGGGAGTATTTACTCCATACTATGTGTGTTCACCGGATTCTGAGATACTATACCAACAGGACGAAGGATCTCAGAAAGACTGATCAATTGTTCGTCTCTTTTGCTCATAAATAGGAAGGCAATCCCGTTTCTAAGCAATGCCTATCTAAGTGGTTGGCTCATTGCATCACTTTCTGTTTCGACAAATACAACAAGACTCTCCCGGGTCAAGTAAGAGGCCACTCCACCAGAGGAGTAGCTGCCTCAGCGGCTTGTTTCAAAAATGTGTCAGTGGCAGATATCTGTGCTGCCGCCACCTGGACTTCCGTCCATACCTTTATTAAACACTACAGTTTGGGTATTGCCTCTCTCGCTGTAGAGCAGGCTTCGGGCTGGCTGTCCTGCAAGGCCTCGTTATCTTGAAGCTTGCACAGCTAGAACTGCTTCTTGGAGTAGTTTTCCTCCTCCCGGTGCCTCTCTTTGTTCCAGACTGCTTGGGATTCAGTCCTATATGTAATTACGTACTGCAAGAGTCCTCTCGAAGTAAGATAGTACAGTTACGTAAGAACTTACCGTAACAGTAGATCTTCGAGAGAGGCTCTTGCAGTAGGTAATACCTTCCCGCCTTCCATCCCCCTAAGCTTTTTCAACTCCTTTTCCAGTGATGGAAATATCTGCTCCTCTCTCATCCGGCCTTTTCTGGCCTCTGGCGGGAAAGAACTGGAAGGTGGGCGTCAGGGACCGCCCCTTTATACTGACGTCTCCTGATGCCGGTCACTTGACGTGGGGGCGGTTCCTCGCCAGGGACTGCTAGCTAGAAATTTTTCCGTGGGGGCCTGCCCGGCGTCAGTCCTCTATGTAATTACCTACTGCAAGAGCCTCTCTTGAAGATCTACTGTTACGGTAAATTCTTACGTAACTGTACTTTTGTGGTCGCCATCAGCTTGGCCATATGGTTGCGTAAGCTCCAGGCACTTTCTTTGGAGTCTTTGTACCTGGTTTTCCACAAGGACAAGGTTATTCTGTGTCTCCCATACAGATTTTCTCTCAAAGGTAGTCTTCCGGGTGTTTCACATTAATCAGGCACTCATTCTGCTGACCTTCCTGAAGCCTCGGGCTTGGAGGCTGTTTTAACCTTTACACACACACAATGTCACATACACTGAAGCTGCCCTAGACATACCAGTAGCCAAGTAGAAGATTGCCTAGTGGATAACCTCCCGCATCTCTCTGTGTTACAGGTTGGCTAGGGAATAGTAACACATGGGGTAGAAAATTCACTCCCCAGGCATATAGCTGCCTCTGTTGCTGCTGCCATGTGCATTCCCATTTCTAGAATATACAAGCCTGCTATGAAGTAGAATGGGCACACATTAATTCTATGAGCATGGATATAGTTCACTATCCATACACTGGCAGTATTTCAGAAGACAGCTGAGTCGGAGTGTCTTCAGGCTGAGCTTTTCTCACCACCCCAGTGGTATATTCCCTGTGCCCCATAATGTCAGATCTTTCTTTCTGCTGGAAGGCACAGGTCATCTTCTTCACAGCTTTGCATGCGTTGAAAGATCTTACGTCGAGGAAAGCTCTTGCAGCAGGCCCGGAGCACGGAGAAGTAGTGCCTCCTAGGACTGCTAGTGGGGTCCACTGGTGAGTGGTCCCTTTCTGGGGGCCGTAGTCCTGTTCCCGTTGGGGGTAAAAGTTTCCCCATTAGTTTGGCAGCTATTTTTCCCTGCAAACCCTTATTGTATTTTGTCATTTATGCCTGAATGGGTTATAAGCTTATCAAATTGCTTTGTCTGTTAGATTCTATAGGTTTTAGTGAGAGTAAAATCTGAATGTATTTATTGGATTGGGGAAGTGAGAGGCCTTAATCCTTTTTAAGACTTTCAACATCGAAATTCGAGCGTTATTGCCATTTCAGGATTTTATGGGGTATGATTTGTGTTTTATAATAATTTATTGAGTTAAATTTGTATATTGAGATTGTTGAGTTGTTTGGACATTCTTAGATAAATTATTATATTGAAATGTGCTGGGAAGGCATTAAGACGGTCAGGAGCTATTCACCCACTTTGCTTCGTGACCTCCGTCCTTTTCACTGTTCCCGTTTAGCGCCTGAAGTTTATAATAAATGTCGTTCATTTGGGACAGTGAGAAGGCTTTTGAGGGGTGTGTGGTCCGGGCAAAGTGGGAGAATGGAAAGGGGTCGATGGATCGAGGTAGTGGTGACTAGGAGATGCCCTGGGGTGAAATGGGTTCAGGAGAGGGGTTTTCCCTGCCTGATTCCAATACCCAAGGGCTCCACAAATAGCGGACCGGTACTGGGTTCCTCCTCGAAAACCCATCCAACCCGGCCGGTGTTATGTAATGCCAGGTCAGTTAAAAACAAGATCGCTGTTATAGCGGATCTTGTTGTAACATCTGATCTGGCATGCATCACTGAGACCTGGTTGGATGAGAACGCAGGCCCTATTTTGGCTTCTGCTGCTCCATCCGGGTTCTCGGTGATACACCACCCGAGGTTGGATCGTAGGGTCGGGGGTGTAGCCATCTTTTTTAGAACAGAACTGGGTCTTGTGGATGTACCAGTGGGTATCACTAGATCCTCTGAGTGTATCCTGGGAGCAGGTGCAGGGTTCAGGATTCTTTTCATCTACCGACCACCTGGTGATGGTGGAGCATGTCTGAAGGAGTTTGCGGACTTCATTGTTGACGTAGCGCTGGAGTCACCCAGGTGGTTAATACTGGGCTACTTCAACACTTGGGTCAATGATGAACTCTCAGCTTTTGAGAAAAATCTCCTCCAACTTATGGCAATGTTGGGCCATACACAGGTAGTTACCTCTGCTACCCATGTAGGGGGTCACTCATTGGACCTAGTGATCTTACTTCGAGTGGGAGCTCTTGCAGCAGGCTATAACAATTAGGATTATGCCGCAGGCACTAGGACCCTCCAGAAACCTTTTCGGCCAGCAGTGTACAGCAGGGACCGCCCCCAACCCCGCCCGACGCTGGCCCTGGTACAGAAGGGCCGGACCCAGCTCCACCTCAGTTCGTTTCCCGCCGCGTCCCGCACGTGAAGAGAAAGACTTTGTTCCAGCTTGCCAGAAACAGCTGAACTTCTTTTTCGAACCCACTTTTGCAACCATTTCTATGGTTTTTCGAGTTATCGTCGTCAGGCTGTTTTCCGACGGTTTTTTCAGTTGATCGACGGATGTCGTCGTCGGCCTCCCCAGAGCCCCATCAGAACAAGTGCGATTGTGGGAGGCAGATCCCTTCCAAAGATGGGCACAAAAGCTGTGTCTTCTGCCTCGGGCCGGACCACGATACTGTGACCTGCTCAGCCTGCCAGGCGTTCACTAGCTGGACCCGGATCCGACGTCTGAAGGCCCTGTAGGCTTTTCTTCTGGAGAAGAAGATGGATCTGCACTCCTCTGAGGGAAAGCGTAAGGAAAAAACCAAGTGCCACGGGAAAGACCGTAGTCGGTCCCGGCACCAGTCGTGGTCCCGCTCTCGTTCGCGGCCCTTTCCCAAGAAAGCCCATCTTTCCCTTGGCTCAGGAGAGCGCCCTGAGTCATCCCATGCCAAGGCTGACCCTTTGGAGAAGACGCCGGCCAAGCCAAAGGTAACCCCGCTAAGGGTTACCACCAAGCCTGGAGGTGAAAGCTGCGGCCCCCACCTACCAAAGGCACTGGTGCATCGCTAAAGGCGCCGCCTGGGCCCAAGGACTCTTCGCGCCTGAGGTAGCACCCCTGTCAAGCCGGTACCACCACCGACGCCCAGTTGAAGGTGAAGGGTGGGAAGCGGCCATGGAAGAGCAGACGCCCCTGCCTCCCAAGTCCTTCTTTCCCCTGGGCCTCAAGAGGGTTCTCGCGGGCCGATGTCCCAGATATTCCGTTTCAGCGCCGAGCTTTTCTCGAAGGACGAGCTGCAGGTGATGTTCTCCTTTTGATGGGGACAGGTCCAGAAGCGGCGGCCACCCCGTCAGCCCAGACACACCGGTACCAGACCCAGTGGGGAAACCACAGCCGGGAGGCGAGCCTTCCCCGAGGAAGTCCCCAGAGCGACCACCTACACCTCCTTCCAGGGCTCGTTCCCGTGCCCGTCCAAAGACCACCGCCGATGCTCCAAGGACTCTGGAGACAGTCACCGGTCCAGGTCTCATACACGCAGCCCTCTCGCTCTCCCAGAGCGAGCGGGTCCCGACGCCGGTGCCTCGCCTGCCGCGGTCTTGACCGACGCCGGTACCCCAGCACCGACTACAGATGGGGTCTGGTTTCATAAGGAGAGATCAGACTATTCCAGATCATATAGTCGATCTCCTCTTCAAATCAAATCAAAATGTATTTATAAAGCGCTTTTCAAAAAATCAAAGCGCTAATACAAAGCAGAGATAAAACATCAACACTAATAAATAAAAACGTAAAAACAGTAAAATAACCATAAAATAAACTAACCAAATGTCAACAAAAATAGATAATTTTTCAGGGATCTCTTAAATGCTTCCACGGACAGGCACTCTCTAATCTGACGAGGTAGAGAATTCCACAGGGTCGGGGCCATAAAGGAAAAAGCCCTTGCCCCAGATGATTTATAACAGACCCTGGAATCTCTAGCAATCCTCGCCAGTGGAGCGGAGTGGGTGGAGGACGATAAGGGACAAAGGAGATCTTGCAGGTAGCCTAGTCCTAGCCCGTTTAGGGTCTTATAGGTCAGCAGCACGACCTTGAGAGGTGATTCTCCATCGCACTGGCAGCCAGTGCAGTTAGCCTTAACACAGGTGTGACATGACAAGTTCTTGGTAGCCCTGTCAACAACCCAGCTGCCGCTCTGCACCAGCTGCAGGCTACGGAGATCTACCCCCGCAACCCCAGATATAAAGCATTACAGTAATCAAGACGGAAGAAACAAAAGCGTGAACCAGCACAGGAAGGTCATCATGTGGAACAAGGTGTTTTATCCGGCGATATTCCTCAGATGGTAAAGGAAGATTTGACAGTGGCCGACACCTCCATCTTTAATGTCACGACTGTAGAAAATAACCCATATTTCGCACCTGTTCAGAAGGTCTCAACTGGGTATCCCCTAATAAAAGACCAGAGGGGACCCCAGGAGTCAACTTCTTTGCATAATGACCCGGGTCAACGACTAATACCTCAGTCTTATCCGGATTTAACCTCAACCAGTTCGCACTCATCCAATCCTGAATCTCAGCGAGGCAGTTGTTAAAAACCGAGACAGCATCATTTTGTTCGGGTACAAAGGACATATAGAGCTGAGTGTCTTCTGCATAGCAGTGAAAACTCAGTCCATAACGCCTTATAATGTCTCCCAATGGTAGCATGTACACCGTGAACAACATGGGAGAAAGCACAGAACCCTGCGGCACCCCACAAGACAGAGCAAAGGGGGCAGAAGAAAAATTCCCTGAAACTACCCTTTGACTTCTGCCTGTGAGGAAAGAATGGAACCATCTGAGGACTGTCCCTGACAGTCCACAAAGTAGCCGCAGGCGATCCAGCAACATCCCATGGTCCACGGTGTCAAACGCTGCAGAGAGATCAAGAAGAACCAAGATCGAACGGTTCTTCTGATCTCTTGCTATTAGGAGATCATTAGGCACCAACTAATGCAGTCTCGGCACTATGCCTCTTCCTGAAACCGGACTGGAGAGGATCAGACTTCATGGGTGGTAAGAAAGTCATCAAGCTGTAACGCGACTACTTTCTCAATAACCTTGCCCAAAAAGGGCAGGTTAGAGATCGGTCTGTAGTTAGCAAGGCAGTCGGGGTCAAGGGAAGGTTTCTTCAAAAGGGGTGTCACAACAGCCTCTTTCAAGGACTCCGGAAACACCCCTTGATCCAAAGAACCCAAGACTATCCTCGCAAGGATTGGTCCAATCGCATCCATGCATCCCACAAGGAGACGCGTAGGACCAGGATCCAAACTACAGCAAGTCGGTCGCAGACCTTGGACAGTCTTCATGATATCCATGATCGCTGGCTGGTCGAAGTCCATCCAGACAGGCCGAGGACATGTAACTCCATGTTGGTCACTGCAATGCTCGTTTGAACGCATGCCGCGGATCTCCGATCTGATTGACGACACCTTATCATCAAAGAACCGAGCAAGCTCATCACACTGTATTTGTGAAAAAGCTCTCCGATTCCGCAGACAGGCTGGATTGCACAGTCTGTCGACGGTCTGGAAGAGCTGAGCAGGTCAGTTTCTTGATGCAGTTATCTCCCTGGACAGGAATTCTGCCTTTTTATGGGAGATTACTGATTGATAGTCCACATAATGGGCCATCAATCTAAGTTTGTCATCTTCCAGGCCGGATTTCCGCCAACAACGCTCCAATCTTCGCCCCTTCCTCCTCAACTCCCTCAAAGTCCCATCAAACCAAAGGGATCGAGGCGGAGGAGAGAGGCTAACACGGACAGGCGAATGGAATCCAGTGCCCTCAACACCATATTATTATAGTGCACTACTAAGGCATCTGGTTCCTGCACCCATCGACACCTTGATAGGTCCAGCACCGCCATCAGACCCTCTGGGGTAACTCCTCAAAGGGCGGTACTGGACCATCTCCAAAGGGGTGGGTCTCATAAGGGGGGTCGCGAAATTGAACCTTACAGAGTGATGGTCAGACCACCCAACTGGTTCCACCACCAGTCCCGTGATCTCCATACCCAAGGTAAACACTAAATCCAGAGAATGACCATAAATATGGGTAGCAGCGGTAACCACCTGTGTGAAACCCAACAAACTCATTATTTGGAGAAAGTCTTGACCAAACTGCGAGAGTTCATCGTCGACCCAGGCATTAAAGTCCCCCAGAACCAACCACCTGGAGGGCTCCAATACCAGATCGACAATGAAGTCCGCGACTTCTTGCAGAAAAACTTTCTCGCCACCGGGTGGATGGTAAACGAGCAGAATTCTGCAGCCCACACCTGCTCCCATGATACATTCAAAGGATCCAGGGGACACCATTGGAACCTCTACAAGGCCCAATTCCGATTTAAAACAAATAGCGACCCCCCCCCCTACGATCCAACCTCGGCGATGTATTACCAAGTACCCGGCTGGAACAGCTGACTCCAAAATGGGGCCAGCATTTTCGTCCAGCCAGGTCTCGGTAATGCATGTCAGGTCAGATGATTCAACAAAATCAGCAATTATTGCCGTCTTGTTTTTTATTGACCTGGCATTGCATAATAATGCCCGGGTTGGATGAGAGGCCCTGGAGGAGCAGGCTACGTGCCCACTATTCGTGGAACCCTTGGGTATGGGAACCAGGCAACGCACTCCCATATCCTGGACCCATTTCGCCCCAGGGCGTCTCCTCGACCTCACCGTCTCAATTCGCCCACTCCGCTCCCCCCCCATAGCCGAGGGACCCCCCTTCGCCTCCTCCGCACAATCCCCAAGGCACGGCAACTCCTATAAACTTTGGGCTGTAACGGAGGGCAATCAAAAGGGCGCAGGTCCCTCAGCCTAGAGGGAGAGTAGCGCCTGTCCATGGATATTTGATCCCAACACATAACTATATAGATCTTCAAGAAGCTCTTAAAACCACTTTAATATAAACGTTGTCAATACCAGCCACAAATCCAAAATAATAAAAACAATAATACACTTTTTCATTTAACCAACTCCAAAAATAAAACAAATCTGGACAAATTTTTCACAAATTCCACTGAGAAAAGAAGTTTATAGCAGTTCAAAGCAAAATCACAGTGCTTCTAATCCATGCTTTTACTAGAACAGTAAAAGATCCCACAGAGCTCTCACCCCTGGGGAAACTGTCCCATGGCCTATCTCTCACATAGGCCAAACGGAAATGCTTTATAGTTCTACCATATACTCCTAGAGTAGAAGTCAATCTGCAGAAAATTAGTCCGGCTATTTCGGGGATATAATCTATCAGTCAATAAAGGAAAACTCTCCCTATGGTCGTCCTCAATATATCCTCCAGGGAGACCAGCCTGTAACTGGACTTGTATGAGCAGGTTCTCCAATCTACTCCAACAATAATCCATAGACCACGGGTGCCCCAGGCCCATCCTCGATAGCTCCACGAGCTCCTATGGCAGCTGTTCACCCTGGAAAACCACACGGGTTCAGACCGATGTTTTAATAAACAGAGGGAGTCTCCCTGATCGTCCCCCAAGGTGCCGCTGGAGAGATTGATTAATATCTGAAATTCACACTAGCAGGCTCTCCAGCCTGCCAGTTATGAAACAGAGAGCACAGATACCCTGGGGCCGTCCTCCGACAGCACCCGATAATCTGCCCAACCACCCCAACGGACTACCCTGGGTTAAGATCAAAAGAAAGACTGACAAACTCACCCACTTCCCAATGGTGAAAAAATCCATAAATCACAGATGCAGAAACAAAGCCAGATTTTCTTATTCCAGAAAGGTAAGCCCAGTCTCTAGTTTCAGGCACACCAAGGCATAAGCAGATCCAGGGAGATAATAAATAGCAGGATCAATTTAGCTCCAAAGTAAATTCCTCACTGAAATGCCTCCGGGCGAGGAAATTCATGCATTTACAAAAGTCAATATTTCTCGGCAAATCCCCGAGAACTAGAGAGTTCTAAACCATCTCCCTTTCCAACTTGCAGGCCCAGGTCTCTCATATCCCATAAAACAACGGGATGCCAAAAAGATACAAAAACCCAAGAATCTGGGTCAGAAGGCAGTCCCGGGCCACAAACAGTCGTCCGCCAACACCAACATAATCCCAAAAAAAAAACAGCAAAAGGTGCAGGCTCCTCGACAAAGGCACTCGCAGTCCAGAAGAGAATCCAACGAGTCCAGAGCCCAGAAACAGATCCTCAGACAGTCCCTCCCTTAGTCCGAATCAGAGTCTGAGCTTATCACTAAGGGACATCTTGTTTTGCCATTATCATAACGGTTCCTTGCAGAAAATACACACGGGAGCTTCAGGAAAAGCGACAGTCACAGACTGAACATCCCCGAGGTCACTCTCCAGCAGACGATCTATCGACATCCACAGTACTCCCGTAGGATCCCAAACAGGAGAGCCACACAGACCAAAACGCTGAACACGATGCAAAACAGCAGCCCGAATCCAACAAAACGCAAATAAACAAAATAAAAATGTAAACGGAACAAAACAAAACAGACTAGAAAACAAACCAAAAAATAAAACAAATAAATTAAACAAATTAAAACGCTACTGAGTTGCTGCAACAGCCCAGCTCGGCGGCCGTCTTTTTTGATCTCTTCTTCTTCCTCATCTTCTTACTCTTTCAGCTTAAAGCGGTCCCCGAGAGAGAAGGACCAGCCTCAATCGCCTCCCGACGATCCAACCTTCATGGATGTAATAAGGCATATCCAGGCCTCCAATGAGTGGGAAACAGAGGACCTGGATCCGGAACGCCGGAGATTGGCAAAATACCTGAGGCAAAAGGAGCCGAAACCTCTTGTGGTCCCTCCTTTATTGGACACTTTCCAGGACCTGACTCGGACTACTTGGAGGCTTCCAGCTTTCATTTCGGCTGTTCCCAAGAAATCAGGTAGGCTGTATAAGGCCCCGAGGGCAGAAGCTTTTCTAGCAGAGAACCCTCAAGCGGACTCTTCGGTCATCACGGCTGACCATGACAAATCCAGGCAGCCGAAGCACCTTAGCTCGCAGCCTTCTGATCCAGAGTCTCGGTATTTAGACCAGTTGGGCAAGAAAATTTATTCTGCCTCCACCTGTTCCATCTGGTCCCTTAACTTTCTGATGCATATGGTCCAGTACCAGAATGCTCTGTGGGAGAGGGGACGAGCTACTGAAGGCCATGCCAGATTCCGATCAGAAGACGGAACTTATGAAATCGGGCTCCAACGTAGGTTCCCATGTCCTGGGAGATCGTATGATACTGTAGCTGCGGTTGCCAGGGCAGCCGCTTCCGGGGTGTGCCTCTGGAGCAACGGTTGGTTGAGATTTTCATGTTACCACCAGGATCTGCAGTCTGGTATCAAGGATTTACCATTCCAAGGTACTGTGTTATTTGGGCAGGAGATGGAAGCTTTGCTTTCTCGTCTACAGGAGTCGGGCAAGTCCATCTGGTCGGTCCGCCAAATGTGCAACGAAAACGGACATTTCGTAGCCCCTCAGATGGTCAAGGTGGACACGCCCGAGGTAATCAGCAGGGTCAGAGAGGCGGCTTTCATAGGAGTGCCAGTAACCAGCAGCCTGGAGGTGCTTCTACCCATGGGTCCAAGTCCTCCCAGGCGCCTCTGCCTACACCCAGCTCAGCCCAATGACTCCCTTCCGCCCCGAGGAAAACTCAGGAGAGCGGTCAGGGCGCTTCCTCCTTCATCCTCAGGGTGGAAGTCGATTACTGCAGACCAATGGGTCCTGGACATTATCAGGAGAGGACACACTTGGAGTTCACGGAGTTTCCTCCAAATACTCCACCAAAGTACTCCCGTTATCCTCCTTCTCACATCCCACTAGTAGGAGAAATTCAGACCCTCTTGCAGAAAAAGACAATAGAGGTAGTCCCCTTGCATCAGCGGGAAAAGGGGTTTTATTCCCACTTCTTCCTGGTCCCAAAAAAGACACAGGATCTTCATCCCATTCTGGACCTCAGCTCTCTCAATCTCTTTATAGAGTGCAAAAGGTTCAGGATGGTGACCCTTCTAGGGCTACTTCCTCTGCTGCACCAAGGAGACTGGCTCTGCTCCTTAGACATGCAAGATGCATATATGCATATCGGGGTCTTCCTTCCCCACAGGAAGTTTCTGAGGTTCCACTTCCAAGGGGAGTACTACCAATTCTGAGTTCTTCCGTTCGGCCTCTCCTCCACTCCGCGAGTCTTTACAAAATGCTTGGTAGTGGTGGCTGCGGCTCTAAGGTGCATGGGGCACTACGTTTTCCCATACCTAGACAATTGGCTGCTCACAGCCCCGTCAAGGTCATGCCTTCTTCACGCCCTCGGAGACACTTATACTCTCTTCCGAAAGCTGGGGATCACCCTGAACCTTCGGAAATCGTCCCCAGAGCCCAGTCAAAAACTTGTCTTCATTGGAGCGGTCCTGGATTCTATCCAGGGCGTGGCTTTCCTTCCCCGGACAGGGGCTGTCGCCTGCGAGAGATTGCCAAATGGATCTCAGTAACTCCTCAAGTTCCAGCACGGAACTTCCTCAGGCTACTGGGGCACATGGCGGCAGCCATTCCAGTCACTCCTCTGGCCCGCCTCCACATGCGGGTCCCACAGTGGATGCTCAGGGTACAGTGGGACCAGGGCAACGACGATCTAGACTTTCTGGTCAAGGTCACCAAGCCAGTCAGGAGAACGTTGCTTTGGTGGATGGACCCCCGGAATTTGGAGAAAGGGGTCAGGTTTCATCCGGAGCCACCAGGTCAGACTCTTACGTCAGATGCATTGGATCTGGGATGGGGAGCACACCTGGGTGCTCATCAAACGCAAGGGGTTTGGACACCCAAGGAGCGATCCCTTCACATCAATGTACTGGAAATGCGAACGGTTCTCTATGCCTTACAGGCCTTTCAAGAGGACCTAGTGCTGGGCTCTCTTCTAGTTCAAACAGACAATATGGTGGTTGTCTTCTACATCAACAAGCAAGGGGGTGCTCACTCATATTCCCTTTGCAGGGAGGTGATGAGAGTCTGGCGCTGGAGCGGTGCATTCTTCTGTCCGCAGTGCATGTTCCAGGCATCCTGAACGATCTGGCCGACAGCTTAAGCAGGTCTCGATCCAGAGCACACGAGTGGAGCTGCTACAGTCCGTAGGCAGATCAGCTCTTCGACAAGTGGGGTCATCCAGAGCTGGACCTCTTTGCATCACCACGCAATGCCAAACTGCCAGTTTTCTGCTCGCGAGAGCATGCACCTGGAGTTTTCTGGCCAGACGCGTTATCCCTTTGCTGGGCAAGGAGGTTTCCCTATGCCTTCCCGCCCTTCCCTCTCATTCAGAGAGTTCTACTAAAGTTACAGGCAGAAGAGGCCTGAATGATTCTAGTAGCCCCCAGATGGCCTCTGCAGATTTGGTTCCCACTCCTGCAGCGGTTATCCACGGAACCTCCGACTCTGCTGCCCATATGCTCACAGTTGCTATCCCAGGAACAGGGGTCGCTGGTCCATCTGGACCTTCGTTCCTTACATCTGCATGCTTGGCTCCTTCAGACATAGCTCAGCAGAGATACGGGGTGTCCCTGGAAGTGGCGGCAGTCCTAGTGTCGGCGAGGAGGCACTTTACCCGCTCCGCCTATGCCATGAAATGGAAGCAGTTTTGTTTATGGGCCTCGTCACAGCATTTGGACCCAGTCACCTGTTCAGTGAACTTAGCGTTACAGTACCTCCTCTCCTTGTACCAACATGGCCTGAGTTACTCCTCTATTAAGGTGCACATGTGGGCTGTCTCCGCCTATCATGCTCTGATTGGAGCTAAGGTGTTAGCACAATTGGATGTAGCCCGCACCTTTTTGAGAGGAATTTTACATATGAGACCTCCCATTTGGGACCCTATCCCACCCTGGGATCTCCTTTTTGTGTTGGAGAAGCTCACCCTCCCTCTGAGCCGGCAGCGGATTGTGAGCTGCGTTATCTTTCTTGGAAGGTGCGTTTTCTGGTTGCTATTACCTCAGTTCGAAGAGTTTCCGAGCTTCAGGCTCTGATGTATAAAGAGCCATATTTGGTTTTCCACAGGGAATGGGTTTCCCTTAGAACAAATCCTAAGTTTCTTCCGAAAGTTGTCTCGGAGTTGACCCTCAACCAGTCGGTTGACCTTCCAGTCTATTTTCCTTCCCCATCTAATAGAGGGGAAGCTCTCCTTCACACATTGGATGTCCACAGGACTTTGAGGTATTACCTCAAACAGACGGCTACACACCGTCAGTCGGAGCAACTCTTTGTGGCCTTTGCGCCACAATGCGTGCGACCAACCGGGTGACCAAGCAGGCGATTTGAAGTGGATCATCCACTGCGTATCCTTCTGCTTTGAAAAACACAATAAGCCTTACGGGGTCCGGTCAGGGGTCACTTCACCAGAGGAGTGTCTGCTTCTTTTGCCGCCCTGAGAAATGTCTATCAGGGACATATGTGCGGCCACTACCTGGAATTCGGTGCGTACCTTTGTCAAGCATTATAGCTTGGATGTAGTCTCCAGGCCCAGTACCGGTTTTGGTCTGGCTGTTTTACAGGGACTTTTGTCCTAGGCCTCTGGAGTCAGCATATTCCACCTCCCGGGGTCATCTACCTCTTTGGCGAGGGACTGCTTGGTATTCAGTCCTAATTGTTATAGACTGCTGCAAGAGCTCCCACCCGAAGTAAGATAGTACAGTTACGTAAGAACTTACCGTGACAGTAGATCTTCGAGAGGAGCTCTTGTAGCAGGCGCTACTTCCCACCCACCTTCCCCCTCGAGGTGTGCAGATCCATCTTCATCTACATCTCCATTGAGTGCTTCGTCTCCTTCTCTTGTCAGCGCTTGTTCACAGGCCTTGGCGGGAGAACTGAAGTGGAGCTGGGTCCGCCCCCTTTTGTACCAGGGCCGACGGGGCAGGGCCGATGGGGCGGTCCCTGCTGTATACTGCTGGCTGAAAAGGTTTCCGGAGGGTCCTAGTACCCGTGCATAGTCCCACTTGTTATAGCCTGCTGCATGAGCGCCTCTCAAGATCTACTGTTACGGTAAGTTCCCACGTAGCTATACTCTTTCCTACTGGAGTTGGAGGTCGCACATTTTGGGGTGAAACCAAATGCGTGGACAGGCCATCATACCATAAGATTTAGCCATGGGCACCCCTAAATAGGCCTGCCCTTGGAGATAGTACAATATTGTCTTTAAGGGAGTTACTCCAAGGCCTTTCATGTTTTGGACCTATCTGGTATTTCGAGTGAGAGCATGGATCCAGGGGATCTCGTACTTGCCTATAACAAGGTTGTGGGTGATGCCCTGGATCAAATTGCACCTGTTCGTGTTCGTTCACTCACTCAGCGCCCAAGATCTTCATGGTTTGATGGTTCTTTGAAGGAGCTGAGGAGAGTAGGACGAAGGCTAGAGAGAGCTTGGCGAAAGTCCGGTCTGGATGCTGACGACTTAGATTATTGACCATTTTACAGTCTGTCAATCTGCAATTACCCGAAGAAGGCAGAATTCCTGTCCAGGGAGATTGTTGCTTGCGGAATCGACCAGCCGAACTTTTCAGACTGGTCGACAGATTGTGCAATCCACTCTGTCTGCAGTCTGGAAGAGATTTTTCACAGATGAAGTGTGATGAGCTTGCTCGATTCTTCACAGATAAGATTGCCAGCATCAGATCGGACATCCGTCCTGCTTTCTCTTTAGGGAGTTATGGTGGTCGACGAGAGGAAGCAATCCCTTGTGTCTCCTGGTTTGACTTTAGTAGGCCTGCATTCATGGATGTTGTGAGGATTATCCAGACTGTACGACCAACCAGCTGTAGCTTGGATCCGGGCCCTACACCACTGTTACTAAGTTGTGTAGATTGTCTGGAAATCTGTGGAGCAAGGGGTTTTCCCCGCCCTTCTAAAGGAGGCGGTCGTTTGACCACTCCTTAAAAAACCTTCACTGAATCCAGACGTCCCAGCTAACTACAGACCTATCTCTAACCTGCCCTTTGTGGGTAAGGTTATTGAAACGGTGGTTGCGATACAGTTGGATGACCATCTTATGAATCACAACATCTATGAAGCTCTCCAGTCGGGGTTTAGGAAAAGACATAGCACTGAGACTGCCCTTGTCCGGGTTTTAAATGATCCAATTGCGAGAGATCGAAAGGCTTGTACTATTCTAGTCCTTCTTGATCTCTCTGCAGCATTTGGTACTGTGGATCATGGTGTGCTGTTGGAGCGCTTGCGCTTTCTTTGTGGACTGTCTGGTACAGTTCTGCATTGGTTTCAATCTTTCCTCACGGGGCGGACCCAGAGGATTACTATGGGGATTTATTCCTCTGATGCCATCTCTCTGTCCTGTGGGGTACCACAGAGTTCCATCTTGGCGCCCATGTTGTTAGCCGTTTATATGCTGCCATTAGGAGATATCATTAGGCGTTGCAGTCTGGGTTTTCACTGCTATGCAGATGATACCCAGCTGTATTTATCCTTTACTCCCGGTCAGGATGATGCAGTCCCAGTGCTTAACAACTGTCTAGCCAAAATCAGTGACTGGATGAGCGCCAGCTGGCTGAGGTTAAACCCGGATAAGACTGAGGTGCTGGTTGTGGACCCAGGTCACCGTGAGGCGCGTCATAGGGCTGAAGTACCATCAGGCCTCTGGCTTGGTGGTGCCCAGCTCTTGACCTGAGGCCAGGTGTGTAACCTGGGCATTATTGTTGACAGCAGTTTGACTCTGAAATCACAGGTGTCAGCCGTTGTTAAGTCCTCTTTTTTCCATCTGAGGAATATCGCCTGGGTGAAACACCTGGTTCCTCTGGCTGACCTTCCTACTGTGGTCCACATCTTTGTGATCACCGCCTGACTACTGCAATTCTCTTTACCTGTGGCTACGGGGTTGAAATTCACGCTTCAGCTAGTGCAGAAAGCAGCAGCCAGGCTTTTGACTGAACATCTAGGCATTGTCATATTACACCTGTTCTGCACGGGTTGCACTGGCTGCCGGTACAATGGCGAATCACCTTCAAGGTCGGGTTATTGACCTGTAAAGCCCTACATGAACAGGGACCACAGTATCTGAAAGATCTCCTTACTGCCCCTCTCGCTCACTCCGATCTGCCAGCGAGAGATTGCTAGAGATTCCCAGGATTCATTTGAAAACATCTGGAGCTCGTGCGTTTTCATATGCAGCTCCTGCCCTGTGGAATTCTCTACCTCATCGGATACGAAGCTGCCTTATCGTCGACAGTTTTAAAACAGAGTTGAAAACTTATTTGTAAAAGCTTATGGCCTGTGATTTTATGCTGTTAATATTGTATTTGTTTTGTTTATTGCTATTTATAAAGCGCCTTCATCTTTGGAAAAGCGTTTAAAATAAATTTACTTACTTACACACCGGTAGGACTATGCCGCCAGGCACTAGGACCACACAGAAAACATCTAGCTTAGCAGTCTACCACAGGGGATGTCCCCTCCCCGCAGCCGGCCAGTCATCTGACATCAGTACAGGCTATATAGGGAGGGCAGTCCCACACCCGCCTCGTTCTGTTCCTCACTCATCAGCCTGCAAGGCCGGACCTAGTGAACGCTGCAGCTGCAGTCGACCGCCATTTCCCACTTCACTACACTTTATTTTCTATTGTTTCTCAGTTCAACATCACATTTTTGATGTTTTTCAGAAAGTTTGTCTTCTACACCAGCCTTGTCTTTCGACTGCTCCACGAAGTGTGCTTAGCAAACAGATTCCAGAAAAGGATGATCACTTCATGCCAGATCTGCCTTGACCCAGCCACGACACCAAAGCTTGCCAGCATTGCCAGAAATTTAACCAGTCCACTCAGAAACATCGATTGAAAACCTTGAGAGCCATCTTCTAAAACAGAAACTGCTTGCCATGGAGAAGGAGCTGCAGGACAGGAGCTCTTCAGCCTCGCCAGTGCAATCTTCTGGGGCCTCTTCTTCCTCCCATAGGGAGAAATCGGGAAAGCACAAACACCGGGAGAAACACCAAGAATGAGCATGGTTAGCTTCCCAGTCGTGGTCACCCCATAAATTTTCTACAGCGACAGTGTCCTCCTCCAGTGAGGGGTCGGCGCCTCCAGCCCCGGCAGCCCTTCACTACTCCGGCTCACAGTGGTTCCTCCGCCTGCCCTCATCTCCACTGGGGCAAAGGCTCTTGGGGCAGGGATGTCCTCTCCTGCCCCCAGCCCCTGACACTCAGGCCCATCTTCTCTGTGGGTTCTCAGCCAGGTGACTCGGCCAGCTCTGGACTCTCAAGTGGTGGCTGTATCCGTAGCCTTCCCATCCCCAGCTCTGCCTTCGCCAGTTCCCACCTCTGGGACAGACAACAGTTCTGTTAGGCAGTGCCCACGGCAGGCCATTGCTGTTTCCTCCTCTCGGCGTCACCTCTGCCACTGCCCAGGGGATCCCCTTCCCCTTCCCCTCGGGCACTGGCTTCCCCTGTGGACCCAACGCCAGGGGACCCTTCACCTGGGCGCTGTAGACCATCACTCACAAAGCCATCGCCCTCTAGGCCATCGCCAGTGCTGCCCAACGCCGGCGTTGCCTTTACCTTAGCCTTTCGTCACAACCGATGCTGGCTGGGCCATCACCGAATCGCTTACCGTCGCCACCTGTACCTTCACCAGGTCACCGGCCCCACATCCATTGTTCCCTAACCCGGTGCCGGGGTTTCCCTTTCTGCCTGTGTATAATATTGCTCCACAGGTGGATTACAGTGTCCTTATCGCGACATGGTGGGCGTTCATGCAGAAACAGACTCCCGCCCCTCAAGGTCCACCTCTGGCTTCTCTCCTCCCTCCTGCCCAGGATCTTCAGCCCAGGGACGAGGGCAGGGCTGGACCTGCTGACCCCCATACATCAGGGGCCTCTGGAACCAGGCCTGATGTTGGTACATGCATCAGGTGAGATAAGTGCCAGCCTCTGTCACCAGTATCTGACAGTGAGTTCTCTGAGGATGATTCTGAATCCTCGGGGTCCCCTACTTCCCCAGGGTAATCTTCGGTTGGTGCATATATGCCCAAGGAGGTGCCTAAGTCCCCACCCGATGATTCGTCCTTCATGGACGTAATGCCCCACATTTATTTATTTTATTTAGTTTTTGTTTACCGGGTAAGGTGCACTAGCCAAAAGACTATTTTCAGGCACGACGTGGGAGACATTCAGTCAGTTATGGGATGGGAGACGGAGGAGCAAGACCCAGACAGATGAAACCAGGCCCTTTTCCTTCGGCAGAAGGATGCTTTGCCAGTAGTGGTGCCACCCTTGATTGAGTCGTATGAGAATGTCACCAAGGTGACTTGAGCTTACCCTTCCCCTCCCCAAAAAGGCAGACTGGCTTTATCATGCACTGGCGGGCAGACCTTTTCTGGGGAGCCATCCTAAGGTGGATTCTGTGGTCATTTACACAGCCCACAACTGCTCCAAGAAGTCCCAGCACCTTGGTTCTTTCCCCCTAGACCATGATCCTTGGCAGCTGGACCAGATAGGCAAGCGAGTCTTCGTTTCAGCTACTCTGGCCATTACGGCTATCAGTTATCTAACCCATATGGTACGATACCAAAATGCCTTCTGGGACCAGGCCAGGGACCTGGTCCAGACCCTGTCCAAGGATCCCAAAAAAACTCAGCTTGTCCAGCTCGTGAAGTCTGGCTCGGGTGTGGGCAGCCATGTGCTCCAGGCATCTTACAATGCCGTAGACACCTCTGGGCGAGGGACTGCAGCTGGCATTTGCCTTCGGCGCCAGTCTTGGCTCCAGGTTTCTGGGTTTGCCCCGGATGTTCATTCCAGCATTTTAGATGCTCCCTTCAGGGGGTCTGTTCTTTCTGTTGTAATGTCCAGGACCTCATCTCTAACTTACTGGAGTCAGGCAAGTCCCCTCAGCTCGGTCCATTCACTCTACCATACTCAGCCTAGAGCGAACCAGTGCCAGCCCTTTCATCAGTCCTCCTGCAGGCAAGCTTGAGGTCAGCCTACCTAGGGCAACCAACGCCATAAGACCACCAACACCCCCACAGATGCCGCTGCTGCTCGATTCCCCACGGGGTCCCACGGCTCCGCTACCCACTCCTGACTCCTTAACTGACAACCCCTCTAACCGAAGGTCATGGGGAGGTGGTCGGTTTTCTCTTCACTTGGAGGGGTGGTAAGCAGTGACCACAGACAACTGGGTGCTCCAGCTCATAGCTCAGGGTCACACTCTGAAGCTGGTGGAGTCTCTGTCCAAGACCTCTTCTGTCCACTCTGCCTGCCCTCCCGCACATCTGGTTTCAGAGGAAGTTCAGGCGTTTCTGCTAAAAAGAGCCATAGAGCCTGTCCCACAGGTTCAGTGGGAAGGGATTTATTCCCACTTCTTCCTTATCTCCAGAAAGACCACGTCTGCCCTAGACTTAAGCAATCTGAATCTCTGTATAGAGTACAAACGCTTCAGGATGCGGACCCTCCAGGGATTGCTGCACCAGAGGGTGACTGGCTGTGCCTCTGGACATGCAGGATGCTTACCCACACATCCGGGTTTTACTGCTCACCTCCTCTTCCAGTTTCAGGGTGCCCACTTCCAATTCAGGCACACCTTTGGCTTTTCTGCCCCCGGGTTGTTTACCAAATGCCTGGCCATAGTGGCGGCAGCATTGAGGAGACGGAGCTTATGTCTTTTCTACCTGGACTGGCTGCTTACAGCCCCGTCCAGGAAGCGCTTTGCTTCAGACCCTGGAATGCACTTCCAGGAACTGGGAGTCACAGTGAATCTCCCACAGCCCTGCCTCTCCCCTTGTCAGCACTTTCATTACATAGGGGTGGTCCTGGACACCTGCCAGGGCAAGGCCTTTCTGCCAGAGGACAGGGAGGGCCATTTGATGGAGCAGGCTCATCTAGTTTCCACGAGCCGTCGGGTTCCTGCCAGAGTCTTTCTGCGCTTCCTGGATCATATGACAGCATCAGTTGCCACAGTGCCCTTGGTCCAGCTGCAGATGCAGATACCACAGTGGATCCTACGGGTCCAGTGGGATCAATGCATAGATGGCCTCAACCAGTTGGTCCCGTATCTGACCCTGTCTGGAGGGTTCTGGGCTGGTTGATGCACTCAGCCAGTCTGCTCCAGGAGGTTCCTTTCAGATCTTAACCCCCTGACATGGGATGGGGCTCATTTGGCCGACCATCAGACACGCAGGGTACCTGGTCGGACATGCAGCATGCTCTTCATATCAGTATCCTGGAGATGCAGGTGGTTTTATACACCCTGCAAACCATCCAGTTGTATCTTCTCCTGGGCCCATTACTGATTCAGATGGACAATGCATGTAGTTTACTACATCAACAAGTGGGAGGACTTTTATCCCCTGTGTCTGGAGGTGATGAGAGTTTGATATTGGGCCATCGAGCACAATCAGGAGCAGTCGTCCAAAACATGTTGGCCAGCAATCTCAGCCGCTCCAGGTCTCGGGCTCACAAGTGGGAACTTCTCACCTCAGTGGTCGAAGATCTCTTTGACAGATTAGGATTCGCCCTAGAGTTGGACCTCTTTGCATCCCCACTCAACACAAAACTGTTGCTTTTTGGTTTGCTCGATCCCAGGCCTGAGTTTTTGGCGAGATGCATTGTCCTCTCTTGTAAGGGGA
Source organism: Neoceratodus forsteri (assembly GCA_016271365.2). NCBI lineage: Eukaryota > Metazoa > Chordata > Ceratodontiformes > Ceratodontidae > Neoceratodus > Neoceratodus forsteri. The sequence continues at coordinate 573,912,722 of CM028137.1, forward strand.
GGTTCTAAGAACATGGATATGATGTTCATCCACACTGATTGGCATGTCCCTTTACTTCTTGCCGGAAGGTCTTCAGACTGGCTCCTCTCACCCACCCGGGTGGTATAACCCTTGGTTCTGCCCCATGACGCCAGATCTTCCTTTCCGCTGGAAGATAGAGGTTCCTTCCTTCTCGCTCCCATGTTTAGTACACCCTGGCGCTCCAAAACTCTGTTTTACCTATCGGGATTATTCGAATCACTCAAAACAAATACAATCTCACGGCCGCGATGGAGGACAAGTCCTCGCCCTGGCTCCGCCGGTGTTCCTGCGGGCAGAAAATGTCTCGGACGGACCCGCATGCCACGTGCTTGTACTGCCTGGGTCACGATACTTAGGCCTGCGACTTGTCACTCTCTTCATCCAGATGTTTTGGATGACCGCCTCGTGCTTCTCTAGCTTGGACGTCCGGAAAAACAGTATCCGCTGGTCAAGTCTAAGGATGCCCGCCATGCAGTCTCTGCGACTGCAGGGTCTGTGGAACAGCTGGAACAGATGAAGGCCTTCAGAGAAGAGGCGGCCCGTGCCGCTGAGCTCTCGTCTTCGCTCTCGGTTTTTGTTCCACTAAAACTGGGCTCCTCTTTCTCAGGTTCCTTTAAGGAGCTGGTCCAACCTTCCCACTCGTGAGGAAGGCCCTGGCTCGCACATCTCCAGATCCCGCAAGAAGGAATCCAGGAACCAAGAGAAACCACGTCTCGTCGACGTTGCTCTTGGAACAGAGAGCGATCTCTGTCCCAGGAGACTCCTCCTTCGACTTCAGTTGATGATGTGGTCTTGGCTGCCGACCTCAGGGTGCCCCCATCAGGTCAGCCGGCCCAAATGCGGGACGACGATACAGTTGAGATCATCCTAGACCCTGTTGACCGAAGAGGCCGCCAACTCCTTGTGTAGGACTCCGGTCCTATTGGACCTTGCTGATGAGGCGACCCAGGCGGCTGTTGTCCCCGACCTGGAGGAACTGGGTTCTCCCTGACTTCTCCCAAGCATCCCCTGCCGGTCCCTACAACGGTCGATGTCCAAGTCTGGGATATCCTCGACCAAAGGGCCTAGGACGTCACATGAGGCGCACCAAAAGTGGCATGCCATTTTGTCCTCATCCTCCTCGGATGAGAGAGGCTCTATACAAGTTGCTTGGCTACAAGGACATGCTGTGACAGCAGCTAGTTCTGGCTGGGCCAAAGGCGGTCCCTTGAACCTCTGCCATTACCTGGCTGTTGCCCTCCAGGCCATCGACCACCCCGAAGTTGGTCGTCTCTGCCCCCGGAACCAGCAACTTCCCTCCCAACTCAGCCAAAGTTGGTCTCTCCATCTGTCTTGGTGGAGCCACCACTGAAACGGCCTCCCTCGGGGGCTCCCCCTAAGGAGAGTCTGCCTGCTTCAGGCCTTCTGCATAGGCTATCCATCATTCTTGCCCGCGTGGGTTCTTAGTGACCTCGTAGCAGACCACTATACTGGAGTCCGACGACTCAGAATTGGCATCTCGCTCATGGGACAACCATGCCATGAGTCTTTCTGGTGGGAGAGGCCTCCTCATCTTTGGGCATCCTCTGTCTCATCTCCAAGTCCACAGGGATGAAGCTGGAGCTCGTTGAGAAATGGGTAGAATACCCCCTCAACTGACATCCTCAGAAGATGGGATTCTCCGACCGAGGCCTTTTCCAGTTGCTGAAGCCATTGTCGGCCCAGCCCTGGAACTCTGGCAGCTCCCAGCCTCCTGCCGTGCTCCTTCCACTGGGATGGCCTGCAAGTATGCGCTGCCTACTGGCTCCCTTTCGGGATTTACACAGCATCCCTCGGCTGAGGGAGTGGTGACTGAGTCTGTGTTCAGACAGGTTGGGAACTCAGGAGACTCCGATAGACAGCCGTACAAAGAATCCATGAAACTGGATCACTCCGCCTGCAAGGTCTATGCCACCTCATTGCTTGGCCTCCGTCAGGCGAGCTTGGCTGTGATTATTGGAACACTTCTCTCGTGCTCTGTTGGGCTCCCTAGATGAAGTGCTCCTCAACTTCCTGCAGACCTTTAGACCACGGTCAGGCAAGTCAGGGACCAGGGCCGGCTGTTGCTAGGCAGCAACTCCAGACAGCCTTGGACATCGGGGATTCCTTTGCCTGATCAGTAGCGGCCGCGGCACCATGCACCGCAGGGCTTGGTTGCAGGTCTGGACTTTCACGGCGGACACCCAGTACAAGTTGGCAGATGTCCCGTTCTTGGGTACAGACTTGTTAGGTCCAGGAGTAGATGGTCACCTTGAACGTATCGAGAAGTCCAATACCACGCTGGACTCTGCTACGTCTGCCCAAAGGAATCCCAAGGTTCCAAGAAGCAGAAGAAGAAGCCATTTTGTTCTTCTGCCCCTGCGGCCAAACAGCCCCAGTTTCAATCTGGGCAGCAGCAGGAGGCCCAGTCTTGGCACCCTCGGCCCAAGTCAGGTGCTCAGTCACGCAAACCGGGAGGGAAGGGTCCCAGCGTTCCCACTTCCAGATCCTCCTCTTTCAGGCCTGCTCAGTGATGGGATGGGGGTGACCAGCCCCTTGCCTGTCACGCCTGCCCTGGGTCCTTCCGTGGTGAGCCGGCTCCTACACTTCCTTTCCTCCTGGTCCGCTGTTACCACGGACAGGTGGGTGTTGGAAGTGGTCACTCAGGTATTGCCTCTGGAGTTTGAGCAGTACCCACCAAACCAAGCCTGTGCCCCACGCGAGAAAAGGGTATGAGTTCACACTCGGTCAGCTTTCAGAGACAACATAGCCCAACTCCTCCTCAAGGAGTTGCACATCCCCCAGTCAACCTAGGGTTCATTTCCGGGTACTTACTGGTCCCAAATCGGACGGGGGGCTGACGCCCCATTCTGGATCTGCATGACCCGAGTCAGTATCTCAGGTCACACACCTTTCGGATGGTAACTCTGTCCCAGATCATACCATCTCTCAAGCAAGACGTGTGGTTCTGCTCCCTGGATCTTCAGGACGCGTTCTTCCACGTCCCAATCCGTCCGTCACACTGAAGGTTCCTCCGCTTCTGAGCGGTGGGAACCCTCTGAGTTCCAAGCCATGCCATTCAGCCTGTCATCGCCCCCCCCCCCGGGTCTTCACCAAATGCATCGCAGTGGTGGCAGCCCATCTTCGGCGTTGAGGGGTCAGGGTATACCCTTACCTCAACGATTGGCTCATAGTGGGTCCCTCCAGGTTGGAGGTAAAGTCCAGGGATCTGGCCCTCATGACCTGTCTCAAGCTTGGTCTCCTAATCAACGAGGCCAAGTCAGAACTTGTGCCTTCGCAGATGATCTGCTCCATAGGGGCAGAGCTCTACTCTTGCCGAGACAGAGCCTGGCTCCGGCAGACAGGGCGGAGGGTCTCTCCTCCTTGCCCAGTCATTTCTGGTTGGGCAGTTGTGCCCTACCCAGGACTACTCATGCCTTCTGGGTTACATGGCAGCCTGCACCACCGTGGTCCATTGGGCCTGCTGGCGAATGCGCCCCATTCAGTGGTGCTTGGCCAGCCAGTGGTCCCAGCGACAGGGTCATTTCGACCAGCTGGTCAAAGTAACTGAGGCTTTGGGACACACTCTAGTGGTGTGCCGTCCCAGAACATCTTCAGGGAGGGATCCCATTTGTCCACTCCAGGCCGACGGTTGTCCTTACGACTGATAGCTCTCTTATGGGCTGGGGAGCCACGGGGTCCATGGGCTCTGGAACCCTGAGGAATCCCGATGTCACATCAGCCTGCTGGAGCGCTGAGCAGTGCGGCTGGCACTGACTGCATTAGCTCCGTTCCTGCGGGTCAAGTGGTCCAGGTCCAGATGGGCAACACCACAACCATGCACTATCTCAACAAGCAGGGTGGTCCGCACTCCCGGCCTCTCTGCAGGGAAGCGCTCCACATCTGGAACCTCGTGAGCCAACTGGAGGCAGATCTAGCCATTCATGTGGCAGGAGCCTCAAACCAACTGGCGGATGCCCTCAGCCTTGTGGGTGAGGCATCCCACAAGTGGTCTCTCCACCCAGAGGTAGTTCGCAGCCTGTTCTCCGTGGTGGGCACCCCTCAGGTGGACCTGTTCACCTCCAGGGAGAACGCAAAGCTAAGGCTGTTTCATGCCCACCGCCTCAGCAGTGCTCACTGCAGGGGGATGACTTCTCGAGGCCATGGACCCCAGGCCTCTTCTGTGCCTTCCTTCTATTTCCCTTGATCCACAGGGTGCTCCTCAAGGCGAGGAGGGACGAGGCGAAGGTGATCCTGGTAGCCCCAGACTGGCTACGCCATTTCTGGTATCCAGATTGCCTCAGCCAAAGGTTCCCGAGATGTCTTCCAGCACACCCGGACCTGATATCAATCAGTCAGGGGAAGGTATTCCATCTGTACCTTTAGTCCCTGCACCTGACAGCCTGGTACCTGAGCGGCTAGAGTTTCCAGGCTTTAGGTCTTTCCAACAATGTCCTCAATGTAGTTGAGGCATCTAGGAAGGAGTCGACCAGGAGGTGCTATGCCTTCAAATGGAAAAGGTTGTCCATTTGGTGTCAGGGCAAGGGCTTGGACCCTAGTTCCTGTCCTGTGGCCAGTATCCTCCATTGTCCTTGGTCCCTCTCCAAAGGTGGTTTCGGATCACTACCCTTAAGGTGCACCTGGCAGCCATCTCCACTTCACTGGGCGTGGGCCGTCAGCGGATCGTGGCACAGGAGACGGTGATCTGGTGCTTTCAAGGGCCTTGATCCATATCCCCTCTGGTGCATGAACCTCCACCACTGTGGGATCTACTGCTGGTACTGGCAAAACTCCTGGACAAGCCATTTGAACCGATGCACAGGTGTGAAATGTCACACCTGTCATTGAAGACCGCCTTTCTGGTGGCTACACGTCAGCCAGAAGGACTGGGAAGCTCCAGGCACTCTCGGTGGAGTCTCCTTACCTGGTCTTCCACAGGGACAAAGTTGTCCTGCACCCCAACCCGAAGTTCCCCGAAGGTGGTGTCGAAGTATCACCTTAACCAGGTGTTAACTCTGCCTGTGTTCTATCCTAACTACACTTCGGAGGTCTAGTACAGGCTCCATACCTGGACCTGAGACGAACGCGCTCTTATTATAATGAGCGGTTGGCTGAAGTTCGGGGAGAGGTTCACCAGCTGTTTATCACCTACGCTGAAGCCGCACCTAGCAGACTGTTGGCAGATGGATTACATCTTGCATTGATCTCTGCTATAGGTTGGCGGGTAGTGAGCCTCGCGAAGGACTATGGGCTCATTTCACCCACCATAACACTGCGTCGGTGGCTGCTTCTAGGGACGTCCCCATCCAGGATATCTGCAGGGCTGCTACTTGGAAGTCGGCAGACACCTTCATTACCCATTATCACATAGACCGTGAGTCATGCCGGGATGCTGGTTTTGGAGCCTCAGTTCTCCAGTCTCTCTCTCCCTAAGTAGGGGGTGCACGCCTTTCCTCCTTCCTCCTGGAGAACTGCTTGGAGTCTGCCAATCAGTGTGGATGAACAACATATTCACGATACTAGGAAAACAGGTTACTCATCTGCAACAGTAGATCTTCCACTGAATGGTCTCCTGCAGTAGATAATTACTTCTGGGAGTTTCCAGCAGAGGGTGCTGTCGCACGGCAGCTCTTCTAGCAGTTTTCACCAGGGACTGCCCACACATGACATCATGTCTTGCTTCCTGTGTAAGTGTGGGTGGTCCCTGGTATCCTCAGTTCATTTTCCCCACTGTCTTCAGCTCGCGCAACAGCTAGTTCAACTTCTTTACAGTCATCTATGAGAAATTGGATTAGAAAACGAATGTCTAAGATTCTTTAACCGAACAACCTCTATTTCATTCCTGCCTTTGCAGTAGGAAGATATACCGCTTTGACAACCACACATTTTTGTGTAAGGTGTCTGGGACCACACCTGCACACCAAATCCTGCAGCTCCTGTGAGGAGTTCAGTAGAGCAATCCGTCGACGAGGGTTGCTTGAGATTCAACATTTGCTTACAGAGCAGAGAATGTCTCTGTTAGAGAACCAGGGGGCTCATACCAAGGGCTCCCCCAGCTGTGGTTCTCGTTGTTCCCGGCAAGGTAAAGAGCAGGATAACCACCCCCTTTACTCCTGGCCACGTCACCCGTTGACGGCCACTGTTTCTATGGCTCCTCCATCAACGGAACGTCTTCTTATAGCCTCCTTGTTGACGGGGGCTCACACCATCTCGTCAACAGTGCTTTCTAGCACTTTAAATGCTGTGCAGGCTGTGCCTGTTCCATCGACGGGGGCATATACCCTCTCATCAATTACACTGTCTAGCGTCCAAAATTCAGCCAAATAGACGGCTGCTCCATCGACAGGGCTCCTCTCCCGTCAACAATGTCTGACATATTCCAGGATAATCATTCCATGGGCTCCTCAACGACGTCCCGTGTTCCTCAGGGCAAACACATGGCTTTTGCCTTACAGCATACCCCTCTGCCCTTACAGGGTCCTTCTTACAGAGGGCAAGCAGACAGAGACTGGGAGCCAGGCTTCTTGTTCCCTGGGGCAAGACCTGCTCACTCTACCCATCCCATCTATTGCCCCCATTGTTTCTCAAACCCTGCTTCTTGCCCACCCCCTCCTCCCAGAAACAGGACATCACCAAGACAGTGACACAGGTCTTGCATAACATGGGGTATACCCAGCCCTCTGACCCAGGAGTGCTTGGGGATCCTTTCCAGTCTCCCTCTCCTCTGCCTAAAAGATCTCACAGTGACAGGGATATACTGCCACCCTGGTCGCCTCCTCCTAATATGGAAGATTATTTGTCAGATGAACCTTAGCTATTGGTGAATATCGACAAAGAAGACTTCCAAGACTTGGATTTCCTGAATCAAGGAGTCCCCCTACTCGGAAATCTCTCCTGGATGAGGACATGCCTATACCGGTTGCCACCTCTCCTCCAGATGACCCGTCCTTTAGCGAGATGATGGTTCAAATACAAAAGGTCATTTGGTTTTCTACCACAGAACTTGACAAACAACGTAAGGATATAGTAGAATATCTTGACTTGCCAGAGGAGCCGGCCTTAGTGGTGCCCCCTGATTCCGACCTACCAGAATGCCATACTGGTGCCTGGCATCAGCTGTCAGCTATTACAACTGTTTCCTGAAAAGCAGATAGCTTATATCAGACTCCCTGGATCATCCCTTCCTGTTCACCATCACAGAAGCGGATTCAGTGGTTATTACTGCCGCTCATGGTCGGACCAAAAACCCAAGCACATGAGATCTTACTTTGAGAGGAAGCTCTTGCAGCAGGTAACACATGTAGGACTGGCGGCAGATCTCTGCAATTCTTTCTCCAGCAGTACCGACATGGGACCGCCCACCCGATGTCGGCTCCACCCCCGTCACCCGTATCAAAGGCAGGTGGCGGTCCCCACGTGCTCCAGTTCTTTCCTGCCACGGCAACGCGTTAGCTCTCTAACAGTTCCTCAGCTTTAGTACTTTTTTCTCCATCTCGCTTCAGCGATTCCTACGACGTATGTCCTTTCCACCGACCGGGCACCGTAAAAAGTGCTCTTGTGGGAAGCAGATTCCTTCCAAGGACGGACATTCAGCCTGCCTTTTTTGCCTGGGCCCAGACCATGACACTAGCACCTGTATCCATTGCCAGGCCTTCAACAGCCGGACCAAGATCTGAAGACAGAAGTCTCTCCAGGCTTACCTAGCCCAACAAGGTTTGGCCGCGATGCAGCAGGAAACGTCCTCTGGGAGGGAATCTCGTTCCCCCTCTCCAAAGAAAAAAACACAGAAAGGAGAAGCGCCACCACCAGAACCAGGATCGCTCGCCCTCCAGACCCAGGTCTTCCAGCTCCCAGTCTGCTGGTCCCTCCGGCCATGTGGCCCGGCTTACCTCTCTTAAGCCTCCCACCTCAGCTTCTCTTGCTAAGGGATCTTTCCTTCAGCCTATAAAAATTAGCCCCCGACTCTGGTTCCGCAGGCCCAAAGGCTCTTGTACTCCGGTTCTGCAGTGGCAAAAAGGCCCTTGGACTCCGGCTTCTCTGTGCCTAAGAGGCACTCTGACACCAGCTCCGCAGTGGCTAAAGGTAAGTTCTCCTCCCAGTTGGCCTCTGTTAATCCCTGGGAGTCCAAACAGTCTGCGGGGCACTCTTCTTCCAGGGCTTCGTCCCTGCCTTCTAAGCACAAGTCCGTCCGCGGATTATGACCGCCTCCTCGGACAAGCCCCGCGAATCTGCTGACAGGCCGGTCAGGGCCTCTTCGCGCTCCGATCTTCCCCACCCTTCTCCAGATAAGGGACATCTGTCGGACAAGACTTCTGGCCCAGTGCCAGAGAAGCCGCCCACCGTACCTCTACTGTTGTCTGTCCACCCAACGTCCCCTGTCAGTAGCCCCGTCTCTCCTCGGGACTATATGCCGGTCCATCCGACGTGGAAACTCGACGGTATTATTGGTACCACCGACGCCGCCTATGAGACCAACGCCGATCCAACTGGCACTGGTTCGGAGAAGGAGACCGACATCGCCTCCAAACCTGGTTCTCCTGCTGGGCATGTCTTAGGTGAAGGAACTATTGGTGGGAGACTGTTAAGCAGGATTTGGTTTCTCCTCCTTCACCCACGCCTAAGCCTACTCCCATTACCCCAGAGCCAGATGTTCAGGTCGCCCTTGTTCCATCTGGAAATGAGGGGGATAAAACCCCCAGTAGCCCCAGGAAGCACAAGGATAAGCGCAGGAGGACCAGATCTCCTTTCTTCTCCCGCTCTCCTTCACTCAGAAGACCCAGACATAAGAAGAGGAGACGACATTCCTCCTCCTCTCCTTCAGAGGACTATGGAGAGTTGGAACCTTCCTACCCTCATTCTGACCCTGATTCGCTTCCTGGTGATACAGAGGACCAGCCAGAATCTCCGCCCGATGACCCCAGCTTTATGGAGGTCATGAGGCACATACACGAGAACATGGGATGGGATACAGAGGCCCTGGACCCCAAACTCTTGCGTCTGGCAAAGTATTTGAGCCAGAAGGACCCCTGGCCGGTGGTTATTCCACCCATTAGTGGATATCTTCCAAGATGTCACCCTTGCCACTTGGAAACATCCACATGCTTCCTCTGCAGTGCCCAAAAAGGCAAATAGTCTGTACCAGGCCCCCAAGCATCACTGTTATTTAGCCGAACATCCCACAGCTGATTCCGTTGTTATATCAGCTGCACACGATCGTTCGCAGAGGCCGAAGCACCTCAGTACCCAGCCACCAAACAGGGAGTCTAATTAGCTGGGCTCTTTAGAGCATAGGGTGTACTTGTCTGCCACCTGCAGCATATGTAGTCTCAATTTTTTGACGCACATGGTCCAGTTCCAGAACGCCCTTTGGGACCAAGGACTGGACATCCTGTAAGGCATGCCCACCTGCCCTCAAAAAGCAGAGCTTGCTAAGCTTTTGCATATGGGCCTCATGTTGGTACTCGGATCTTCTGAGCAGCATATGACTCAGCGGATACCTCAGCGAGGGCAGCTGCTACCGGAATTTGTCTTCGGCACCATTCCTGGCTCCAGGTCTCAGGGTTCGACTCAGGGGTGCAAACTACCCTTCTGGACGCCCCCTTCAGAGGCTTTATGCTCTTCGGTGAAGAAACAGAGACGGTCATAGTTAAACTGCAGGACTCTGGAAAGGTCATCCGTTCTGTGCAGTCTGTGTATCGCCTGAAACGAGAGCGTCTTCGCCGGCCCCGTTTTCGTGGCAGAGGGGGACATCAGCCCCGTGTTCAGTCTGTCACACAGCAGGCAGGCTTTGGTCGAAGAGGTGAGTCCAGAGGTGTTGCCCGACTCCCTCTAGACAGGCTAGACCTTCTGCCGCCGTCCTTCCTCCCCCTCCGTCAACCTATCTAAGCGACCCCCCTCTTCCAGACCTGTCGTCAGGAGAGCCGGTGGGAGGTCGTTTTTCTCTCTACGCCCATGCCTGCAGATAAGTGACCTCCGACCAGTGGGTCCCCGACCCGTAGAGTTTGGGCACTCCATAGAGTTAGAGTCTTACCCCCGGACAGACCACTGCCCCCTCCTACTATCTGAGAGACCACAGAGCTCCTATCAGTCAGGAGATTCAGTCCCTCCTGGCCCAGAACGCTATAGAATGCGTCCCAGAGGCAGAGGTAGATTCTGGTTTTTACTCTCACATCTTCCTGGTTCCCAAGAAGTCGGGGGACTTGAGGCCCATTCTGGATCTCGGCGATCTCAATCGGTGGGTCTCCTGTCAGAGATTTGGAATGGTCTCGCTTCCAAATCTCCTTCCCTTCCTTATGGTAGGGGATTGGATGGCTTCCGTGGACACGCAGGATGCATATCTGCGGAGATTCCTGAGATTCAGGTTTAAAGGTCGGTCCTACCAATTCATGGTCCTCCCCTTCAGTCTTTCCTTTGCCCACAGGGTCTTCACAAAATGCCTTGCTGTTGTCGCAGGCGCACTTCGCAGAAACGACATTTCCTCCTTCCTTCTAGACGATTGGCTTCTGTTGGTCCTATCCAAGTCTCGCCTTTGGGAGACCATCCTGGACACACACCTCCTCTGTCGGGCGCCTGGGGATCACGGGGAACCCAGAAAGTCACAGCTCCTTCCTCCCAGAGTCTACAATTTATAGGAGCCCTACTGATACCTCCTTGGGAAGGCCTTCCGACAGAGCAGAGCGCCTCAGGGCACTCGAGTCCAAGCTTGTTAAGCATCTGTCGCCCCGGCCAATTCCATTCTTCGCTTTGGGACACATGGTGGCTGTCATAGTCTTGATCCCCTTCGCCAGGCTGAGCATGCGCACCATTCAGTGGATGCTTCGCTTCCAGTGAGACCAAAGTCAAGGGTGACTTGGATTTGCCTATCTGGATTACAGAACCAATTCGTCGAGAACTCCGCTGGTGGGGTCCCCTCAGAATCTCTGCAGAGGCCTCCCCTTCCAGCCAGACACACTTACCCAGACTTTCACTACAGATGCGTCTGGGACCGGATGGGGGACTCATCTGGGAATCCACAGGACTCAGACTGTGGTCCCCGTTAGAGGAGAACCTGCGTATCAATGTGTTTGAGCTAAGAGGTGTCCTGTACTCTCTACAGGCACTGAGTCCATTCTTGCCTCCCGGCCACCTGCGGGTTCAGATGGACAACACCTCCATGATGTTCTATGTCGACAAGCAGGGAGGCACACACTCTAACCCCCTATGTCGGGAAGCCATGAGAGCGTGGGACTGGGCAACGGAGCATCAGCTGTCTATGTTCCAGGTTCTCTGAACTTGGCTGCAGATGCTCTCAGCCAAGCCAAACCATTAACTCACGAGTGGTCCCTGCTACAGTCGGTAGCAGACACCGTGTTCGCCAGATGGGTGATGCCAGAGTTGGACCATTTTGCGTCTCAATGCAATGCAAAACTGCTCAATTTCTGCTCGCTCGGTCCCGAGCCTGGAGCTTTTTGGCAAGACGCTTTGTCCCTATCCTGGAATGGGAAGTTCCTTTATGCATTTCCTCCCTTCCCCCTCTTGCAGCGGGTTCTGCTCAAAGCTCAGTCAGAGTGGGTGGTCAGGATCCTGATCGTCCCTCTGTGGCCCAGACAGATTTGGTTCCCACTGCTCAGGCGTCTTGACAGTGGAACCTCCATGGCCCCTTCCACTTTAGGGTCAGCTACTCTTTCAGCATCAGGGAGCTTTGGTCCCTCCCAACTTATGCTCACTCCACCTGCATGCTTGGCTCCTCAGGACCTAGCGAAGCTCAGATTTGGAGTAGCTCAAATCTTGGTTGAAGCGCGGAAGCCCACAACCAGGGCCACTTAGACCATGAAATGGAAACATTTTTGTCTATGGGCTACAGCCAGGAGATTGGACCCTCTGGTCTGTCCGGTCAACTCTATCTTACAATACCTTTTATCCCTTTTGGAGTCAGGTCTCATTTACTCCTTCATAAAAGTACACGTGGCGCTGTTTTGCCTTATCACTACGCCCATGACAGGACAGTGACTCAATTAGAGGTAGTTAAAACCTTCCTTAAGGGATCCTGTATCTCCGTCCCCTGTTCGGGATCGTGTTCCTCCTTGGGACTTACTGTTTGTTCTGGAAAGGCTTACGCTCCCCCGCCTCAATTTGAACCAGCCATGAGTTGTGAGCTTCGTTACCTCTCCTGGAAGACGTTGCTTTTGGTAGCAGTCACCTCTGCTAGACACATTTCTGAGCTTCATGCCTTGATGTGTAGAGAACCTTATCTGATTTTTCAAAAGGGTAGGGTGGATCTCCACACCAATCCAAAATTCCTTCCTAAAGTAGTCTTGGAGATTACTCTTAATCGGTCAGTTCAGCTTCCGGTTTATTACCCAGAACAGTCCAGTTGGGGTGAGGCACTTTTGCACACCTTAGATGTGCATAGAGCGTTGCGCTGTTACCTGTCCAGAACTAAGGAGGCCAGGCAATCTGATCTGCTTTTTTTGTCCTTTGCGGACAGGTCCTTGGGGCGCCTGGTTACCAAACAAACGCTTTCGCATTGGTTGGTCAACTACATATCCTTCTGTTATGAGAAGGGTGAGAAAACCCTTCCGGGTGTGGTCAGGGCACATTCCACCAGAGTGGTTGCCATTTCTTTCGCAGCACTCAAGAGAGTGTCGGCGGCTGACATTTGTGCTGCTGCCTCTTGGCACTCTGTTCACACATTCATCAGGCACTACAGCCTGGATATAGTTTCCAGGTGTCAAGCAGGGTTTGGCCTTGCGGTTCTCCAGGTCCTTATCTCATAGAGGTCTCTCTCCTGATGTGTGTCTGCCTCTCCTTTCCCCCACCCAAGGGTTGTCTTAAGCTTTATACTGCTTAGTAACGTGTCTGTGTGTTTACCTCCCCTTCCCAAGGGTTGTCTTTAGTTTTATACTGCTTGGGAATCAGTCCTACTTGTGTTACCTGCTGCAAGAGCTTCCTCTCGAAGTAAGATAGTACAGTTACGGAAAAAAGGGCACTTTGTCTTCCCATATCTAGACGATTTGCTAATCAAAGCAGAATCCAGAGACGCTCTGTTTGCCTCCCTAGCCACTACTCTTGAGCATGTTCAGTGATCTAGTGATAACAGTCAACTGGCCAAAGTCCAGTCCACACCCGACTCAGTCTCTCCAATACATCGGAACTGTTCTAGATAGTCACAGCCAGAGCTTACCTTCCACCTGCTCATCAGGCCATTCTTATATCTCTGGTTTCGCAACTACAGACACAGAAAATAGTCACGGCCAGACAAATGCTGAGACTTCTGGGTCACATGTCTGCAGCCGTCCCAATGGTGGCATTTACCCGCCTTCACATGAGGCCTGCCCAGTAGACCCTCCGGAATCGGTGGTCTCAAAGAACTGGACAGTTCGGCAAAATCAGGGTCACACCTTCTCTGAAGTCCTCCCTGAAGTGGTGGGCGATCAAAACTAATTTCTGTCAAGGAATGCCTTTCTGCTCCCTCCCTCCCTCCCATGCAGACGTTAACCACGGATGCTTCCCTGGACGGATGGGGTGCACACTTAGGTCATTACCAGACCCAAGGCCGGTGGACTGCCTCTTTCCATCACTCTATCAGTCTCCTTGAGATGAAGGTGGTCCGTCTCTCCCTTCAGGCATTCCAGCCCTATCTCAAGCTAGGACCGTTGCTGATTCAGTCAGACAACACTGCAGTTGTTTTACCTCAACAAGGCAGCACGAATCACGCATCTCTGCATGGAGACCCTTTGCAGTCTGGCAGGAACCCATCAGACAAGACCTAACACAATGACAATGGCCATCCACCTACCAGAACGATGCAGTCAGTGGACCAGCTGTTGCCAGTCATCCGCTCACGAATGGACACTTCACAGAGAAGTACTCCAACAAATCTTCGACCTATGGAGAACTCCACAGCTGGATCTGTTTGCCTCCCCAGTCACTTATCGCTCCCTAGTTACTCCATTCTCTCGAGCAAAAGGACAATCTATACATGCCCTGTCCCGACTCTTAGACAGGACTCTACTTATATGCCTTCCCTGTCCCTCTCTTGCAACGGACTCTATTGAAACTTCAAATGGAACCAGCCACCTTACTTCTGATAGCACCAATGTGGCCGCATCAACCGTGGTACCCTCTGCTCCAACAGCTGTCAGTAAGGGAACCCATTCAGTTGCCAGTCAGACCGGACCCTTCTCCACCCCAGCCTGAAGACTCTTCATCTTTACGCTTGGCTCCTGAGGACACATTCATAAATAGAATCCAGGTGTCCTCTCCTGTTGCCAGCATTCTCCTGGCTTCTCGTAAACCAGCAACCAGAGAAACCTATAATTCCAAATGGAAACGCTTTTCCATATGGTCTGCCTTTCACTCCCTGGACCCTTACTCTTGTCCACTGATGAAGGTTTTAGATTACCTGGCCTCACTATCAAAGTCAGGCTTAAGTTACTCCTCCATCAAAGTCCACCTGGCTGCCATATCGGCATTCCATGAACTTTTCAATGGCAAACGTCTGTATCAATATCATTTAGATGAGATGTTTTTGAAAGGAATGATGCATGTCGAACCTCCTATTAGAAGACCCACTCCTCCACGGGATCTCAATTTCATTATTGAAAAACTGACTCTTGAACCTTTCGATCCTGCTTCCACTTGTGATCTCCGTTTCCTTTTATGGAAAAAGTTTGTATTGGCTATTACTTCAGCTCACCGTATTTCCGAGCTTCATGCCCTCGTGTAGGGAACCTTACTTGATTTTCCACAAAGACAGGGTGGTCCTTCATACCAACCCATCCTTCCTAAAGTAGTCTATGAACATACTTTAAATCAGTCCTTGGAGCTTCCGGTTTAGTACTCCACTACCTAGTCCTAGTGAACATCTGTTACATATCTTAGATGTTCATCATATTCTGCTCTATTACACTAATCGTGCCCAGCTGATTAGGAAAACGCCTCAATTGTTTGTGACCTTTGCCTCTGGCAGAAGGGCTTCCTGTTGCTAAATGAACCCTGTCTTCATGGTTGGCGAATTGTGTTACCTTTTGTTACAAAAAGTACAAGGCTTTACCTGGACCTGTCCAAGCCCATTCCACCAAAGCTATGGACACTACTGCGGCTTGCTTTAAAGGAGCCTCCATTTCAGATATCTGCAATGCGGCTACCTGGTCCACAATCCACACCTTCTCAAGGCATTTCAATCTTGATATTACCTCATGACGTAGGATGGCCTTCAGCCATGCAGTACTACAAGGTCTCCTATCATAATCGTCCTCCCATATGGACATAACTGCTGGGGATTCTCCCAGAAGTAATTACCTAGTGCAAGAGACCATTCCGTGGAAGATAGTGCAGTTACGTAAAGTCTTACCGTAACAGTAGATCTTCAAGGAATGTCTCTTGCAGTAGGTGCAATCCCGCCCTCTGTCCCCCTTCTTCTCTGACTGAGCAAATTCTGGTCCAGTGACTTAGGATTGGGACTCCTTGGTACCCTCTCCTCTCGGTCCTCGCTTTTGTGAGTTGAATCTGGCGGGGAACTGAGGATACCAGGACCGCAACACTTATATAGGAAGCAGGACATGATGTCATGTGTGGGCGGTCCCTGGTGAAAACTGCTAGAAGAGCTGCCGTGCGACAGCGCCCTTTGCTGGAAACTCCCAGAAGTAATTACCTACTGCAAGAGACATGCCTTGAAGATCTTCTCTTACGGTAAGACTTTATGTAACTGCACTTTCTAGGAGTGGTATACATTGTTCATCCACACGAACCCACCCGACCTCCCCGGCTTCAGCATACAACCTGAGCTTCCAGTGGGCAAAGATCTGGCATCATGGGGCGGACCCGAGGGTTATATCACGTGGGTGAGAGGAGCCAGCTTAAAGACCTTCCAGCAAGATTCTTAAAGAGAAAGGACATGCCAAACAGTGTGGATGAGCAAAATATAACACTCCTATAACTACTGTTACAGGTGAGTAACCTGTTTTTCTTCAGTCTGACTACCAAGCATATAAAACCTCGTGAATAATTGCACTGAGGCCATCCACTCTCCAAGGCAAATTACATCAGGTGTCACCTGCAGCAAGATCATTATTCTCCTGCATCATTCTGAAAGGTTCTCCACCCTCCTAGATCCTTCTACCCAACTTTCCTCACCAGTCCCTATCTGTTGATGGATCCCTGTCTGTGACCCTGCCTCCGTCGCTAATATTGTCTACAAGTTTTTGTCGCTTTGCTCTCCCGGATTCCATCCCCCACCGTCCCTCTACTCCATCGGCCTTTTATTATTTCAACCCATTCACTCCTCTCGAGGTCTACTCTGCCCTCCTTGCCCTAAACCCCTCAAATCCAGCCCTGACAATATCCACCTCAAGCTTCTCCACATCTCTGCTTCCATTATTGTAGCCCCACTCACACACGTCCCTAAACCTTTCTCTCTTGCACATCCTCTGTTCCCAAGGCCTGAAATTAGCTAAAGTCCTTCCCCTCCAGAAATGGGGGGAACCCCTCAACCCCTGGTAATTATAGGCCTAGCTCCCTCGCTAAGCTACAACAATCTCTCATCCACTCTAAGCACTCTGACTACCTGGCCAGCTCCAGCACACTCTCTCCAGAACAGTCCCTCAGTTGGGAAGGGAAGTTCTATGCCTTCCCTCCCTTCTTCTCTTGTTCAAAGTGCTAGTCAAAATCAGATCCCAATCCTGCAAAGTCATTCTGATAGCTCCAGATTGGGCCAGACAACCCTGGTATCCACTCCTGCTGTCCTTAGCAGTCCATCCTCCTTGTGCCTTCCCAGGAATCACAATCTGTTAACCTGTGCCCAGTGAAGGGTTTGGTATCCGAATCTCAAATCTCTCAATCTCAAGGCTTGGTTCTTGAAGAGTTAGAGTTTGCTGATTTACACCTTTCCCAAGGTGTAATGGATATATTGATGGCCTCAAAGGAAGCCTTCCACCAGGGCTACTTACAATTCCAAATGGAAAAGGTTTTCCATATGGTGCTCAGAAAGCATATTTCCCTAGTCTCTGCTGATCTACCCACAGTCTTGGATTATATGGTCCATCTGAATTCTTTGGGGCTGAGACCAGCTACCCTGAAGGTGCATTTAGCAGCTGTGTCTGCTTTTATTTCAGCAGGTAAATCCTCTTCTTTTCAGCTCATCCTGTTTTTCCAAGTTTTAAGGGGTTGCTTCACCAACCCTCCATTCAGGGATCCTGCCCTGCCTGGGATCTTAATGTTTGCATTGCTCAGCTTCAGTAACCCCCTCTCGAGTCCTTGTCTTCAGCTGAGCTCAAGTACTTGACTTGGAAGACTGTGTTTCTGGTAGCCATCACCTCTGCCAGATGCATAAGTGAATTACAAGCGTTGTCAGTGGAGCAAGAGTTTATCTCTTTTCACAGAGATAAGGTGGTCCTCTGGACTAACAGAAAGTTCCTGCCTAAGGTGGTTTCAGATTTCCACCTTAATCAATCTGTTTCTCTTCCAGTGTACTTCACTGACCACTCCTCCTCTGGTGAGAGGAGGCTGCACAGCCTAGATGTGAAGAGAGCCCTTAGTTACTACATAGAGCGTACCAAGGGTCATAGGTTTGACTCCCTCCAACTGTTCCTCACTTATGGCGAAGTTGGTAAAGGGAAGCCAGCCACTAAAAGATCCATTGCCAGGTGGATTGTCTCTTGTATCCAATTCTGCTACGAGAAGTTGGGTAAAGTTCCCCCCTCAGGCCTGAGGGCTCACTCTACCAGAGGTACAGCTGCTTCTCTGGCTGCTGCCAGAGACATTCCTATTCTAGAAATATGTCAAGCAGCTACCTGGAAAACAGTTCACATTTTTACCAAGCACTACTCCCTGGACATCCAGGCTAGGAGTGATGCTCGGTTTGGCACAGCTGTGCTTCAGAGCCTATTCCCTAAGTAGGTTCTGTCCCTCCTCCATGGGGGTACTGCTGTGTAGTCTGCTATTGTCATAATATAGCAAGACTTCATGTTTTTTGAAGAAAAAAATTACTCACCTTAGTAATGTTGTTTCTTCTAATGGAGTATTGCTATATTATGACCTCCTTCCCTGCCTGCCCCTCTCAGAACCTCTGTTTTGGGATGTGGGTGGGCAGTACAGGGTTGGTACTTTGTTGATGCCCACCTTGTTGTTTTTCACCTTCCTTTTTGGGTGAATTGCTGGTGTGTTTTTGCATTTTTGGGTCTCCTGACTTGAGTCTTTGTTTTAGGCCAAAAAAGAGTGTTTATGTTAGTAGCCAGTTGGCTAGTGTAGGTTTACAGCTTCCACACAGAGCCTTAGTGAGTTTTAGCTCGTAAAGATCTGACAGTTTGTGTTTGAAGAACAACAGACAGAGTTTTCAACTGAGCTCGCGCTCTAAGTTCCATGCCTGCATGGAAAGTTAACTATTTCATCTCCGGAGCAATTCTAACCTGCGGTCATACTGCAATTGTCATAATATAGCAAGACTCCATTAGAAGAAACAACATTACTAAGGTGAGTAATTTTTTTTTATGCCATGAAGTGGTGCAGATTCTGTATTTGGGCTCACGCTTGTGGATTGACCCCAATGGATTGTTCTGAGAGGTCTATTTTGGACTACCTCCTATCCCTTTACAAGGCAGGTCTTGCCTACTCCTCCATCAAGGTGCACCTATGTGCCATTTCGGCGTACCATTCTCCAGTAGGTCACCGGTCTCTAGCTCAGCTAGAGGTTTCTCGTGCCTTTTTGCGCGGCATCCTGCACTTAAGACCTCCCATTAAAGACCCGGTTCCACCTTGGGATCTTCCTTTCATTCTAGAGCAGCTTACGCTGCCGCCTTTTGAACCAGCCACAGATTGCGAGCTGCATCTCCTTGCTTGGAAGACGCTTCTTTTAGTTACCATTACTTCTGCCTGAAGAATTTCTGAGCTGCATACACTTACGTGCAAGGATCCTTATTTGGTGTTTCACAAGGACTGCATGTCCTTAAGAACGAATCCTAAGTTCCTTCCCAAGGTGGTCTCAACTATCACTCTCAATCAGGATATACACCTGCCGGTGTACTGTTCAAATCACTGTAACGGGGGAGGCCCTGTTGCACATTCTGGATGTGCATAGGCATCTCAGATATTACCTGACCAGAACCAAGGCACACCGTAAGTCGGACTAGCTGTTTGTTTCCTACGCACAAAGAATGTCTGGTGCTCCTGTTTCCAAACAGTCACTGTCTCGATGGCTGGTAAAGTACATTATGTTCTGTTACCAGAAGCGCAGCAAGACTTTACCGGGATCAGTAAAAGGTCGTTCTATGAGGGGGGTGGCTACCTCCTTCGCTGCGCACAAAAATATCTCCACTTCAGCCATCTGTGCAGCAGCAACCTGGAGCACTGTACACACCTTTATCAGGCACTACAGTTTGGATATTGCCTCTAGATGCAGAGCTGGTTTCGGCTTGGTGGTCCTTCGGGGACTTTTGTCCTGAACTCTGAGACATCTCCTATCCTCCTCCTGATAAGAATTGTTCCCTTACTGCTTGGGAATCAGTCCTAATGGTGTAACCTGCTGCAAGAGCTGTTTCAAGTAAGATAGTACAGTTATATAAAATTTACCGTAACAGTAGTTCTAGGAGCGTGGATATGTTGTTCATCCACACTGTCTGGCATGTCCTTTACCTTTAAATTCACCGGAAAGTCTTCAAGCTGGCTTCTCCCACCGACCCCGGTGGTAAATACCTCGGCTCCGCTCCATGACACCAGATCTTCCTTTCCGCTGGAAGATTCAGGTTCCCTCATGCTACTTCTGCAGTTTGTAGGCCCTAGATTCTCAACGATGGTTTTCACCGCAATCGCTTTCCTTAAAACTCATCAGAGTTTACGATACGGATCCGAGCGCATCGGACATGGAGGACCAGTCGTCCTCCGTATTTCGCCGGTGTCCTTGCGGACAGAAAATGTTGCGCACTAATCCCCATCTTTTGTGTGTCTACTGCTTGGGTGTTGTACATGACACCACCTCTTGCACCATCTGTCTGGCCTTCCATCCCAACGTCCTGGATGACCGCAAGGCGCGCCTAAAACTAGGTAGACCGGAGCTTCGCAATCCACCGGTGAAATCGAAGGAGGCCAGCTGGGTGGGTTCTGCGGCCGCGGGATCCACTGAGCAGCTTGACCAGATGGCGGCTTTTGAAGAGGAAGCTGCTCAAGCTTCGGCCAGCTGAAGTTTTTTCATGCCACTTAATCTGGGTTCTACCTTCTCTGGCTCCTTCTGGGAGCTATGCCAGTCTCTCCTGAGGCACCCTCGGACTCGCACTGCTCCCGCCCTAGGAAAAGGGACAAGTTCCTTAAATCTTCTTCATCCTGAAGAAGATGTTCTTGGGACCCAGAGCGGTCTGATTCCCAGGACTTTGTGGTCTCGACCTTGGTCATGATTGCTTCCTCGGCCGCCGGCTTCTCGGATCTTCCATCAGGCAAGGCACTGAGGCCAAGGAAACTGCTGAACTGGCTGAAATTTCTCTCGAGCCGTTATCGCCGACTCCGGTTGCAGACTCTTTGGAAAGGACACCTATCCTTTCCTTCCCCGACGAGGAGACCCAGCCCTCGGGTGTCCGATCGAGGGAAAGGTGCTGGAACCTCGGTTCTCCCCAACTCCGGCTTCTCTCCATCGAATGAGCTGACCTCGTTGGTTTCGATAGAGGACCAGGACCCCTTCGGTCGAAAAAAACTGAAGAAAGGTCACAAGCACTCTAGGAAGAGGCGTCGTCACTGCTCCTCATCCTCCTCGGACGAGGAGAGACTTCGACGGAAGCTCTGACGTTATGAGGATCTCATGTGGCAACAGCTGATTCTGACTGGTCAGAAGCTGGCTCCGTCGGCGACACCGGCCATTACTTAGCCCCAGCCTCTTAGGCCGACGCCGACCCCTCCAGAACCGAAGATCCTGTTTCTCCACCGGCGGAGGGCCGGACACCAATCCAGCTCGGCCTGTTTCGGTCTCCCCACCGATTTTGGTGGAACCATCGCCTAAACAGCCTCAGGGAGGGACTCCTTCGAAAGAAGATAGGACAGACACCGTCCTCCCCCTTCGTTTGTCCATTACTGTGGTCCCCAATCGCCCTCGGCGTATCGAGGGTGACATAGGCGAGAGACCTTTATATCCAGACTCCTCGGACTCTGATGCCACTGGTCTGCATCTGGGGATGATGAGTCATCAGTGGCAGGCTTGGAGGAAGGTCCTTCTCTTTTCAGGGCATCCTCTGCCTCATTTCCGAATCAACTGGAATGCCCTTGGAGCCTATCCAAAAGAAGTCGGAATACCCCCTCACGGATATCCTCAAGAGGGGGGTAACCCGATGGAGGCCTTTCCAGTGGCCAAAGCCATTGTTGGCCTGGCCCTTGAGCTCTGGCAACGCCCTGCCTCCTGCCCAGCTCTGTCTGCCCACATGGCCCACAAGTATATGGTACCCATAGGGTCCATGGCGGGTTTCACAGAGCATCCCTCGGCCGAGAGCCTTGTGACTGCTTCTGTGTTTAGACGCGCGGGTAGCTCAGCTGACACTGACTGCCCCCTGGACAAGGAGTCCAAGAACATGGACCATTCTGCCCGGAAGGTTTATGCGGCTTCATCCTTGGGCCTTCGTCAGACCAGCTCAGCTGTGATCATGGCACACTTCTCTCATGCCCTTTTGGGGTCAATAGATGAAGTCCTCCCTCATCTCCCAGCGGACATGCAGACCACAGTGAAGCAGGTCCGTGTCCTGGGTCGTGCTGTTGTCAAACAGCAGCTCCAGATGGCCCTGGACATTGGAGATTCCTTTGCCCGCTCCTTAGCAGCCACAGTGGCCACTTGCTGCAGGGGCGTGGCTGAGGTTATCCTCCTTTCCTGCGGATACTCAGCACAAGTTAGCTGACGTGCCCTTCCTTGGCACCGACCTCTTCAGTCCGGGAGTGGCAGGTCACCTCCAGCATATAGAGCAGTCCAGTGCCACCTTGGATGCTACCTCTGCTAAGGGTTCTTCGGGCCAGAACCAGAAGAAGCGCAAGAAGAAGCCCTTTTGGCTCTCTTCCCCTGCAGTTAGACAGTGCTCCTATCAAGTAGGTCAGCAGCAACAGCAGGCTCAAGCTTGGCGCCCCAGGCCCAAGCAGGGTCCTCAACAGCCCCATAAAGGAGGCCGAGGTGCTGGTCCAGGAACCTTCTCCTCCTCCTCCAAGCCTACTCAGTGACAGGTCAGGGTTGCCACCCCTGCACCCATCATGCCAGCTCTGGGTCCTCCTGTGGGGTTGGCTCGTCACTTTCTTTCCGCCTGGTCCGGTATCACTTCGGACAGGTGGGTTCTGGAAGTGGTTGGCCAGGGTCTGCCTCTAGAATTCGAGCAGTACCCTCCCAGCGAGCCCGCCCTCGGGAGGAAAGGATCTCAGTTTGCATTCAGTCAGTCCTTCTGGATGACATTGCTCAGCTCCTTCGCGCGGGGAGGCGGTAGCTCCAGTGCGGATCCTCCTACAGACCTGGGCTTCATGTCCAGGTAGTTCCTGGTGCCCAAGCAGGCCGGGGTTGGCGCCATCCTCTATCTCCACGACCTGAATCAATATCTCAGATCTTGAACTTTCTGGATGGTAAGTCTGAACAGATCATACCATCCCTGGAGCAAAACATGTGGTTCTGTTGACTGGATCTGGGAATGGCGTTCTTTCATGTCCCAGTCAAATCCTCTCATCAGGTTCCTCCACTTCAGGGTGGGGACCCTGCTGTGAGTTCCGAGCCATGCCGTTCGGCCTGTCATCGGCCCCTCGGGTCTTCACCAAGTGCATTGCAGTGGTGGCAGCCCATCTTCGGCATCGGGGGGGTTAATGAATATACCCCTATCTCGACGACTGGCTCCTGTCGGGTTCCTCCATTCAGGAGGTGGAGAGGTCCAGGGATCTGGCCCTCCAAACCTGCTCCCATTTAGGTCTCCTGATCAACAAGGCCAAATCGGAACTCGTGCCCTCTCAGGTGACAGGCTTTATTGGGGCAGAGCTCGACTCTTGTCAAGCCAGAGCTTGGCTCCCAGCGGACAGGGTGGAGGTTCTCTCCTTCTTTGCCCAATCATTTCTGGTTGGGCACTCGTGCCCTGCTCAGGACTTTCTGCGCCTTCTGGTTTACGTGGTGGCATGCACCTCGGTGGTCTATTGGGCCATGTGTCACATGCACCCCCTCCAATGACAGCTGGCCGCCCAGTGGACTCAGCGTCATGGTCACTTTTACCAGCTGATCACTGTAACTCAGAAGATGTGGGATGCTCTACAATGGTGGATCGTCCTGGAGCGATTGCAGGAAGGAATCCCGTTTGTCCGCCTAGAGCCATCAGTCGTCCTGACGATCAGTCGCCTCTCATGGGCTGGGAAGCCCACATGAGGGACCCAGGGCCCACTGGTTCTGGACCCCGAGGGTCCGATGCCACATGAACCTGTTGGAGCTCAGAGCAGTCAGATTGGCCCTGTCTTTTCGCTCCTCAGCTCTGGGGTCAAGTGGTTCCAAGTGCAGATGTGGACAATGCCACGACCATGTGCTACCTCAACGAAACGCAGTGGCATGCACTCCCGTCTGCTGTGCAAGGAGGCGCTCCGCATCTGGACCCTCGTCAGCCAGTTGGAGGCTGATGTCCTAGCCATCCATGTGGCAGGAGTCTCGAACCAGCTAGCGGATGCTCTCAACCGCATAGACCAGACATACCACGAGTGGTCTCTCCATCCAGAGGTAGTAGTTTACAATCTGTTCTCCCATTACGGCCTACTGTTGGTGGACCTGTTTGCCTCCAGGGAGCACACCAAGCTGAGGCTGTACCATGCCTGCCCCCCTCAGCAGGGCTCGCTGCAGGGGGATGCGTTCCCGAGGCCGTGGACCCCAGGCCTCCTCTGTGTGTTTCCTCCATTTCCATTGATCCACAAGGTGCTTCTCAAGGTGAGGAGGGACAAGGCGAAGGTGATTCTGGTAGCCCCAGATTGGCCTCGCCTGTTCTGTACCAGATCTCCTCAGCCTCAGCTGCAGGGCCCGGGCAGCTTTGTACACGCCGGACCTGATATCATTGAACCAGGGGAAGGTCTTCCATCCGGACCTTCAATTCCTGCACCTTACAGCTTGGTACCTGAAGCGGCTAGAGTTCCAGGCTCTGGTCTTTCCCTCGATATCTACACCGTGGTGGAGGCATCTTGTAGAATCGAACAGGAAATGTTATGCCTTCAAATGGAAAAAAGTTTTCCATGTGGTGTCAGGGTAAGAGTCTGGACCCCTTATCCTGTTCTGTGGCTAACATTTTAGACTACCATTGGTCTCTCTCCAAAGGGGGGTCCACGGTCATCGACCCTTAGGGCGCACCTGGCAGCCATTTCTGCTTACCGGGCGCGGGCCGGTCAGCTGGCATTGGCACAGGAGACAGTGGTCGTGCGCTTTTTCAAAGGCCTGGATCACATATCCCCTCCGGTGCATGAACCTCCACCTCCGTGGGATCTCTTGATGGTTTTGGCAAAGCTCATGGGCAAGCCATTCGAACCCATGCACAAGTGTGAACTCTCACACTTGTCGTGGAAGACTGCCTTCCTGGTGGCTATCACGACAGCCAGAAGGACAGGGGAACTCAGGCTCTTTCGGTGGACTCCCCTTATCTGGTCTTCTACAGGGACAGAGTTGTCCTGCGCCCCCACCCGAAATTCCTTCCATTGGTGGCGTCTGAGTTTCACCTTAACCAGGTCTTGACTCTGCCAGCATACTACCCCAGTTACACCTCAGACGCCGAGTATAAGCTCCATACTGTGGACCTGAGACTTGCTTTCTCGTATTATAAGGATAGGATGGCTGAAATTTAGGGAGAGGTTCGCCAGCTGTTTGTCACCTACGCTGAAGCCGCTTCTGGCAGGCCTGTAGTTAAACGGACCATTGCGAGATTAACTGAAGTCAGGGAAGCACTCCAAGCTGACTTTATCCAGTTAGAAAGCAACCTTATCAAAGGCAAGCTTCTCTTAAATGCCAAAAAATCCAAGACAATGATTTTCTCATGACTTGCCTTGTCTGGTGCCCTACCTACCCCCACCTAAAAACTTCATAGTTACCTCCCTAGGTGAACCCTTGGAAGTCGTATCTAAATTTAAATATCTAGGTATGTGGATAGACAGCAAGCTTTCCTTCAGTGACCACATCGAGGATCTATCAAAGAGGCTTAAAGCACGCTTGGGTTTCTTCTTTAGAAATAGGACCCTCTTTTCTTCTGCACCCGGAAAAGACTTGTCCAAGCAACATTCCTTCCCTTGCTTGACTCACGGAGACATTATATCTTATCTGTGTCAATCTTCACCAGCTCATCACAGATGGGTACTGGCGGAATCAGGACCCAGCCGGGAGCTTTTTTTTTTTTTTTTTTTTTAAGGTAGGCGGAGCGACACAGCATCGGCCGCCCACTCGGGGCCAACGATGCTGTGGGCGCTCGAGGGTTGGCCGTTAGGCTATGTCGACTCCACCTGCCTACCAGTTCTTCATCTCCCGAGGTCGCCTCGTGGGAAGCTTGTCTCCAGTTTTAGGCCTTCAGCCTGTTTAAAATTCGACGTTCAGTCCGTCGGTCGTCTACCGGTTCTGGGTTCTGCCTCCAGTCGATGTCGCCGGTAAGATCTTTCCTTTTATTTGAAATTCTGCGACGTTGAGTCTGTTTGTGGTGTTTTTCTCCATAGGTCATGTCTCGGTCGGGGCGCAAAAAGTCTTCAGAGACGGGTCGGGCCCCCCATGCGTTGGTGCCCGTGCGTAAGGTATTCCATCACTGACCGGCACAACCGGTGTCTTGCATGTCTTGGCCCGCTTCACGACATGGACTCGTGCGACACCTGCTTCTCCATGGACCCACGCGTCCTCGAACAGCGCGCGTTGAAAGTGGGGCGAGCTCTGCCGACTTCCGGGGGTAGGGTTCACACTCGTCGGGCCAAGCCACGCTCTCTCGGCCCTTCCTCCGGGTCCCCTCCCAGTTCTATACGGACCAAGGAGGAGGGAGCCTCGGCTACTTGTAGCCTGGCCATTGCCGAGGCTCCTCCCGCAGCGCAGGAGGCCCGTCCGCTTCCTCGGGGAGGCGGGCGGGAGGCGCCGTCACGGCATCGCCTTCGGGGGTGAAGGCCCCGGTGTCGCTCCCACGGCTCGGAAGGCCTGGGTCGGCGCTGTCCTCGATGCCGTTGGTCGAGCCTCGGCGCCATTTGTGGCGCCATGGGCCCTGTCGATGCCGTTTGCGGTGCCGATGCTGCTCGCGGTGCCATTGGACAAGATCCAGCGTCCTCCTTTGCCATGTCTCGCCTTGGCGCCGAGGTTGAGCACGGCGCTGTGCCTTCGCGGCTCGGCGCCGTAGGGCCTTCGGCTCCGGCTGTCGGTGCCATCCTCTGCGCCGTCCACGCTCTCGGTGCGGGTCTGCCCCCTCGGGGCCTGTCAGCGCGCTTCAGTCCTCGGTGCCGCTCGCGGCCTTGGGGCCACGTGTCGTTTTCGGCCCAGGTTGCTGCTGGCTGCGTCGGGCGCCTCTGTCCCTGGTACCGCCCGTGCTGGTGGATTTGACGGCGCTGCCTGGCCCTGGCTCTGACCTTTGGCCGAGCTGCCCTGGTGCCTCCTGCAGGTCCCGCCCGCGGGTTGCGGAGGGCACGGTGCCGTCCCGGCCAACTCTGGCTGCCGGGCCCTCTGGCAAAGTTGGTTCTGCCCGCCCTCCTACTGTTTGGCTCAGGCTTCGGACTCTACCTCTTCGGAGTCGAGCTCAGAGTCAGAGCAGTCACACCTTCGTGGTTGACTGGAGGAGGGCACTCTGTGGTCTCGTCGACGAGTCGAAGCCAGCCCCCTACTGAGGAGAGTCAGGTGGCCCCCGAGACTAGGGTCAGTGGTGCTGACCAGCAGACAGTGGTGCTTGAGCCACCATTGCTCTGCAACCTGGCCTTGGAGGTTTCATCGACCCCTCGGTGGTGGTACCCCCCAGTGGTGTGTCTTGATCGCCCAACTTTGGGGCCCATCGAGAAACCTACAGGAGGGGAGGGTACTGTTCCCTGGGTCTCCCCTTCGGGGGCTGCCCAGAGATGCCAGCTACCTAGGCTGGCCCTCTCGAGGAGGAGGACTCTCTCGGACTCTGAGGGTCGAGGGGTGTGGGGTCAGCGCGTAGTCCTTTCTCTGGGGTCCACTCGGGCCCTGGACGGAGCCGAAGTGTGGATTTCCACCCTTGAGTTCCTTGAGGGAGTCCCATTCTTTTGAGGCAGGGGACCGTCCTTCTGGACTTTATGGCCCGGTCGCCTCACTGGGGATTCTTCTGGGCGCAGCCAAGGCAGTACCAACGTGGTTGTACAGCTGTCGGCTGTGGAGTCTTCAGGGCACCCTCCTGGTGCTCATGGTCCAGCTCCTAGCCCTGGCGGAGGTCAGCCGACTTCTTTTCCGGCTCTGCCCCTATCCCCTCTGCACATTCTCCTGCGCTCCCAGGCATTCTTGGTCCTAGCGGCCTCTCACCTGGGAGCAGTTCAGAGCGGTGGCTGCCGGTTCCCTGCCTCATGTTAGGCTATGGACAGCCAGGTTTTCAACCTCCCCTGCAGCCACCCTCGGAACATATGGTGACCTCCAGCTCCTCATCCCCCTCTTCTGGGGGAGAGGAACCTTCTGTCCACATCTCTCCAGCTGCTGATCTCTCAGAGTATCAGCGCTTCCTCGTGAGGATGTTGGAGGACTTGCACCTTTCTCCCTCTTCTGTTAGCAATCCTGAGCATGTGGCGCACGCCTTTCTAGGCGATTTTTGGTGAGGCCACCCTTGTGGTGCCGCCCTGGCCTGCTCCCTTTCGGGAGGCGTCCTTGCGTTTCTGGCAGAGGCCCTTCTCCGGAGTTCCTGCCCTAGGGACCTCAGCCAGAGGTATTGCGCACCCCCGGAGTCTCCAGGTTCTATGCCTCATCCGCAGTCTGGCTTGACGCATCTGGACACTCCAGATGGGCTTTGCACCTCCACCGTGACCGGCCCCGGATCAAGACTCCTCGGTTTTGATTTTTGGGGAGGAGGACCTTCTACTGCACGTGTGCTCCTTTCTATTTCTGCTCACCAGGCCCACTATGCAGCCTATAACAGGTTCTTGTGGTCCACGCTAGGTCAGGTCCCAGCTTCTTTGCCTGACTCGGAGCAAACCAGACAAGCCATCGCACTCTCTGCACGTGGCCTGAAACTAGCAAGGCACCATGCAAGGGCATCTTATGATGCCAACGAGGTAGCTACCAGGGTCGTAGGGACAGCGATCTGCACTAGAAGATCGACGTGGCTTCTTCTTTCCCGGTTGTCACCCTTGGCCCAGCGTAGGGTGATTTGCTCTGCCCACCAGGGAACCTACCTTTTCTCCCGTAGAGCGAGATGGCGCTTGTCGGGGCAGCCTCCTTCCCCCTCCGGGGGCACCCTGTCTCCTCCCCACTCTGGCCTCCCAGGCCCTGAAGGTTCCCCACCTTAGTGTGTCACCCACTGTGGGCTAAGGGACTCTGTCCCTTAGGGTGTAAAACAACCCTCTTGGGGGCTTGGTACTCACCTATCTATGATGAATGGTGAAGATTGACACAGATACGATATGAAAATTACGTACCTACCGTAATTCTGATCTTTCTGTGTATCTTCACCATTCATCACAACCCCACCCACCATCCCCCTGGGGCCTTAGTCTCTGGGTCCCCCTCCCTCTCTGTGGCTCCCCCTCTCCTCTTTAGGAGCGGGGTAAAGTAGGGACACACAGGGGGGTATTCTCTTTTAAAGGGTACAGCTCGAGCGGCACTCCTTCTCTATTACATGTTTCCACCCCGATGGGGTGGGAGTTGGTGGTTGCCCTCCTCCTGTTCTCCTTCTGGTTTCCATCCAACTGTCAAAAAAAATGAAAAACCCTTTTTCACAAACAATTTTTCCTGAGAGAGTACTAAATCCCTGTACCCTGTCCTTCTTCCAGAATTGCTGACTCTGCTTCTGGGGTATTTGCCAGTTATTCTGTGCCTTGAATTCTGGCAGAGAGCTTTGCTACACCTTGCAGTTCCTATACAATCTGGTGACGGACAAGGGTTTTGGATACTTCGATACCTCTCACTCTCTCCTAAATTCTCTCCCCTCCCTACCCTCCCTTCTTCTGCTTCCAGAGATTGGGGCCCCTACCCAGTCCCCTTAGTCTTATCTCTTCTTTGCTGTCCTCTCAGTCGTTATTTCTCCTTTTAGTTCAGTTATCCTTTCCTTTCCTTTTTCTGTCCCTTGGACTCTCTTGTCCCACCCTCCATCCCTTCTTCTTACCTCTCCGGCGACTCAGAACTGGTAGGCAGTGGTCGACAGCCTAACGCCAGCCCTCGAGCCCACGCAGCACGTCGGCTCTCAAGGGTGCGCCATGCTGTTGGTCTAATTCCACTCCTTTTAAAAAAAAAAAGCTCCCTGCTGGGTCCTGCTCTGGCCAGTACCCATCTGTGATGAATGGTAAAGATACACAGAAAGATCAGAATTATGGTGAATCACGTAATTTTCATCTTTATCTCCTCCCCAACCTTGAGCCTATCTAAGCTGGATGTACTCTATCACCGTGCTCTTCGGCTTCATTACTAACTCTGCATACAGGACCCACCACTGTGATCTTTATGCAGCAGTTGGATGGACCTCTTTGCCCCAGGCGCCTCCTGCATGCTGGCATTTGGACCCTCAAATTACTACTCCACAAACTGCCTATTTGTCTCTCATACACATCTACATAGCGCCTACTCCCTAAGAAATCTGACCTTATCCTACAAGATGTTTCAGGACAGTCACTACAGCTGGCCAAAGAGCTGTCTCATACGCCCTCCCAAACATTTGGAACCAACTACAAGCCATGCTGAAGCTAACCAACATCGTATCAATTAACTCCTACAAAACACTAGTTATCTCTAAATTAAAAGACATATGTAGGTGCTACTAGGCCCCCAACACCAAGTCAACTTCCTAGGTACCAACTGGCTTCTACTTATTAAACTGAAATGTGTTGTATAATTTAGGGCAAGGTTAAAGCTGGAATGTACTGTATATATAGCATAAGGACTTCTATTTTGTATACTTCTTGTATAATATATATTTTTTCTTTGTTGTTCTACATTTTATATCTCCTGTCTATGTAATTGCGAACTATACGTGTATGTGCCTCAGGACCTCCTTGTGAATGAGCTTGCTCAACGGAGAGTTTCCTGCAGTAAACTTGAACTTGAAACTTGAGATGGATTATATCCTGCATAAGTCTGTGCTATGAGTTGGCGGACAGGGAACCTCCCAGAGGGATAAGAGCTCATTCTTCCCGTCATACTGCTGCATCGGTGGCTGCTTCCAGGGACATCCCTATCCAGGAAATCTGTCGGGCTGCTACCTGGAAGTCAGCAAACCCCCTCATTACCCCCTACCACATCGACCTTGAGTCAAGCCGGGATGCTGGTTTTGGGGCCTCGGTTCTCCAATATCTGTTTCCTAAATAGGGGGTGTGCACCTTGCCTCACTCTCACTGGAGAACTGCTTGGAGTCTGCCAGAGTGTGTGGATGAACAACATATCCACGCTCCTAGAAGAACAGATTACTCACCTGTAACAGTAGTTCTAGGAGTGGTATATGTTCGTTCACACGCACCGCCCTCCGCAGCTTTAGGCGCATCACCTTGCTTCAGTGGGCTAAGCTCAAGGGCCATGGGTGAGCCGAGGTATTATCACCGGGTTGGTGGGAGGAGCCAGCTTGAATACTTTCCGTGAATTTAAAGGGAAAGGGACATGCCAGAGAGTGTGGATGAACAACATATACCACTCCTAGAACTACTGTTACAGGTGAGTAACCTATTCATCTTCGAGAATAGCTCTTGCAGCAGGTAGTTTCCTTCCCACCTTCCCCTCTGGAGGTTGAGTCTTCAAACAACATGAAGTCTTGCTGTATTCAGACATAATGCAGTTAGCCCCAGCACTTGAACTGCCCCGGAGAGGAAAGAGTTATCTCTATGCAGAAGCATAGAACGTAGAGCTCGAGCTCGATTTTCAGACCTCTGTCTGTGGTACTTCCCAGTGTAACCATCAGATTCTTTACTCCACCTAACAGTGAAGTTGCTCCAGAGATTTCCTCTGCTCGGTTCGGTAAAAGTAAAGCATTCGGTTTAAACCGCATATTTCCAGCCTCTTGACTACGGTACAGGTAGTGTGTAGATAGGTAGTAACTGTGTTTTATTTGGTGAAAAAGTGGAAATTGTCTTTTTCTTCGGTTTCTTCCTGGTCGGTCCGGTTTGGAACCGACTTTGTTAAATTTAATTACATTTTTTTCTGGGATTAGTGTGGTGTTCCAGTCCTGATCGGTTTCAAAAGAACCAGACTTTTTGCTGGTTCTTTTAAAAAGCCCGTGACACGGTTTGTAACCGATCAGTTGTTTTATTACCGGGCTTGAAAGCTGCAATAGGGTAATTTGTTAGGTTGACCATGTTTGAGAAACCCAAGAAGAAAACCGGTCCCACTGGGTTTCAACACTGTACTGAGTGTGGGGAGGCCTTTGCTAAGGCCGACATCCACCTCATCTGTGTTTATTGTCTGGGGTTTGACTAGCTCAAGTCAGACTGCCAAATCTGTAAAAACTTTCCTAAATCCACTCTAGATAAGACTGAGTAGGCTGAAGGAAAGGGAGGCCGAGAAGTCCGTAGATCCGGATGGCCTGCCCGGTTCGGTTGCGGTTGAACCTGAGGAGGTGCCTACTGACCTACATGATACCTCCTCTGGCAAAAGGAGAGCCGACCACGAGGGGTCGGTTCCATCAAAGAAAAAGCACAAGTCTGCCAATTCGGATCCTGTATCCCACTCTCCAACCGCGGATGAAATAGCCAAAGCGATTAGTATTGTCCAATTGCTTAGACTAGTTCCATCCGAACCGGCGGTCGGTTCGGTTGGATCCATCTCCTCCGGATTATGACCTAGATGCTTATTATGAGGAGTCGGAGGGAGACGAAGACTATCCCGGTGATAATGACTGCGAAAGGGGTCTGATGTGCCCATTGAACGGACATCTTCCCAGACAGACCCTCAGGTGTCTCTCTCCCAGGCTCTCTGAGTCCCCTTCACACTTTTTGTTCTACAAAAAGGTGGCACAAACTCTGCAGCTTCCCTTGGTTGAAGCCGCAGAGGAGGAGGATGAAGACCCTGATTTTGTGGAAATGATGGGCATCGCAGAGTCCAAAAAGCTGTCTATCCCTGTTCATAAGTCCTTGGGGAAATAGACACACAAAATTTTACAAACTCCTAATTCAATACCTCCTGTGGATAAGAGAATGGACAGGAGGTATTCTTTATCAGGCTCAGCTGCGGAGTTCCTTTATAGTCATTGCAGCCATGTTGGGGTAGTGCAGGCTGCAGCCTGTGACAGGGCTAATATTCCTTTGGCTTCACACACCCCGGATAAAGACTCCAGGAAAGTGGATGCCATGGCCAAAAAACAGTATTTGGCATCCTGTTTGGACTCAGGCAGGCTACTTGTATGGCCTACACAGCCAGGTACCAGAAATTCAGATGGGATACGGTTCTGGAACTGGCTAAACAGGCCTCTCCCCAGCTAGCCAAGGAGCTGGAGGAGGTGGCTGCTGATGGAATTGAGGCATCCAAAATGCAATTTCATGCTGCTGTTGACTCCAATGATGTGGCATCTAGAGTCATGGCTACATCTGTGTCTCTCAGAAGACATGCTTGGCTCAGATGTACTAGCCTTTCACAGGATACCCAGACTTAAGGCCATGGATTTTTCTGTAGTAGGCAACTCTCTGTTTGGGGAGCAGACAGAGGCTTACATGAAGAAAATGGATGAATACAGGACCACATACATGAATGCATAGACCAAGGAAAGGCAGGCCACTCCGACAAGCAGCAGTCTAGGGGCAGGCCTTTCAAAGGCCTTTACCAAGCCCAGGCCGCCTCCCTTCCCACAGAGGGGTTCTTCAGAGGGAGGGTGGGGGGGATGAGCAGGCTGCTCCTCCTCCTCTCAGTCTAAGGTTCCTGGCAAGCAGACACCTGATGTTTCAGCCCGTGTCGACTCCCATTTCCAGTAGGAGGCAGGCTGGCTTACTGCTACCAGGCCTGGAAGTCTGTGACCTCAGACAAGTGGGTCCTGGAAGTAGTAAGTCAGGGACTGGCCCTCAGCTTCAAAACATTTCCAAAAAAGAGGGCCAAGTCTTTTCCACCTGCATCTCTCTCAGAAACCATTGCCCGAGAGGCAGAGGTTTCCTCTCTTCTAGCTCTCAGAGCTATAGCCAAAGTTCCTACTCAGCACAAGGGAAAAGGATTGTATTCCAGGTACTTCCTTGCCCCAAAGAAAACGATGGCGTAATGACCCATCCTAGACCTAAGGTATCTGAGCAAACGATTTCAAAGCCCAAATTCAAAATGGTAACTCTGGGAATAATCCTTCCCTCTCTAAGGCCAGGGGATTGGCTAGCATCTCTGGACCTCAAGGATGCCTACTTCCATATTCCTATCAGGTGATCCCACAGAAAATACCTCAGGTTCGAGTTGCCTTCAGGCCATTACCAATTCAGAGCCATGCCATTCAGCCTAACATCAGCTTCAAGGGTGTTCACAAAGTGCCTTGCAGTAGTGGTGGCTTACCTCAGAAGACAAGGTATCACCATCTTCCTGTATCTGGATGACTGGCTTTTAGTGGGTCAGTCACCTTTACAGGTCAAGTCAGCTCTTCAAACTACCCAGGACCTACTCAGCTCCCTGGGGTTTCTTCTCAGTCTTCCAAAGTCTGTTCTCGAACCAGTTCAACTTCTCACCTTTATAGGCATAGAGTTGGACACTGTACAACCAAAAGCCTTCCTTCCCCTGGCAAGGGTAAAGGCCCTAGTGGATCTCGCTTCCTCCTTTCGACCTCAGGTTTCCCGCCCAGCAAGACAGTTCCTCCAGCTCCTGGGCCACATGGCAGCTTCCACGGCAGTGGTGCAGGGAGCATGGTTCCAGATGAGGGACATTCAGTTTCATTTGCGGTCTTTTTGGTCTCAAAAGAAGGATTCACTTACCAGACTGATTCCAGTGACTCAGACTCTGGTCCAAGCTCTCCAGTGGTGGCTAGACCAGGACAACCTCAGACAAGGGGGGGTCCATTTCTCCCTCAAGTCCCATCAGTAATTCTAACTACAGATGCTTCTCTCCTAGGGTGGGGAGCCCACCTGGGAGCCCTGACCGCTCAGGGACTCTGGTCTCCACAGGAGTCTCCCCTTCATATCAATCTTCTGGAACTCAGGGCAATTTTCCTAGCCCTGCAGAGCTTCTCTGATTCAGTCAAGGGCAAGGTGGTCCAAGTCAGAACGGACAATACCACCACAATGTGGTACATGAACAAGCAGGGAGGTACTCGGTCCTCGGCCTTGTGCACAGAAGCCATGAAACTGTGGTCTCTGGCCTATTCTCTTCAGACTTCTCTGGTAGCAGTTTATCTTCCAGGGAAGGACAATGTACTAGCAGATGCTCTGAGCAGAATTTCACAGGGACACCAACGAATGGTCCCTGGATCCTCACATCCTGAGGGTCATCTTCTCCAGGTGGGACACTTCAGAGATAGATCTCTTTGCAGCACCGGACAGTCATCAACTTCCTCTATTTTGGTGCAGACCTCCAGTCCTTGGGACAGTTCCCCAGGTTTCTCTCTTTTTGGACTGGAAGGGCAGGTTTCTCTATGCCTTTCCTCTGCTGTTCAGAGTTCTGATCAAGATAAGGACTCAACCCTGCACAGTGATACTGGTGTCTCCAGATTGGGCCAGACAGCCTTGGAATCCTCTACTGCTTTCCTTGTCAGTGTCGCGTCCTGTCTCTGCCCAGGACATACAATCTCAGTCCTTTTCCCAGGGAGTCGGTTGGTACCCCAGTCTCTCAATCTCAAGGCCTGGCTCTTGAAGAGTTAGAATATGTAGCTCTACATCTTTTTCAGGGAGTTCTGGATATTCTTAAGGTCTCCAGGAAACCTTCCACTAGAAAAACATACAACTCCAAGTGGAAAAGGTTCAGTATTTGGTGCTCTCAGAAAGGCATCCTGCCCAATTCTGCAGACATTTCCACAACCTTAGAATATCTAGTTCATCTCAATGGTTTAGGCCTTAGGCCTGCCACTTTGAAGGTTCATCTAGCAGCTGTCTCTGCATTCCTCTCAGCAGGAAAGGGCTCTTCCCTGGCATCTCATCCTATATTCAGAAAGTTTTTCAAAGGTCTGGTTCACATTACCCCTCCCTTTAGGGAGCCCACTCCACCTTGGGATCTTAATGTCTGCATAGCTCAGCTAATGCAGCCATCCTTTGAACCTCTGGCTTCGGCCGAATTGAAGTACTTGACCTGGAAAACTGTGTTCCTCATAGCTATTACTTCTGCCAGGCAGATTAGTGAGTTACAGGCCCTGTCAGTGGAACCCAACTTCATCTCCTTCCATAGGGACAAAGTGGTCCTAAGAACCAATAAGAGGTTCTTGCCCAAAGTGGTATCAGATTTTCATCTGAACCAGTCTATATCTCTCACCTTGTTTTTCACTGACCATTCTTCTTCAGCTGAAAGAAGATTACACAGTCTGGATGTTAAGAGGGCCCTTAGCTACTACATTGAGCATACTAAGGCACATATAAATGACTGTCTTCAATTGTTTCTCGCTTATGGTGAAGTGGGGAAAGGTAAGCCTGCCACTAAGAGAACTATTGCCAGGTGGATTGTTACTTGTATTCAATTTTGTTATGACAAGTTGGGTAGGACGCCCCCTTCAGGCCTGAGGGCTCACTCAACTAGGGGTACAGCTGCTTCTCTAGCTGCAGCCAGAGATATACCTTTGTTAGAGATCTGTAAAGCAGCCACCTGAATACAATACATACTTTCACCAAGCATTACTCCCTTGACATCCAGGCTAGGAGTAATGCTAGGTTTGGTACAGCAGTACTGCAGAACATAGAAACATAGAATTTGATGGCAGATAAGGACCGCTTGGCCCACCTAGTCTACCCATTTTCCTACCTAACAGATAAGCTGCAGATCCTAGTTAACCAGCAGCTTACTTCCTCCTACCCCCCACTAGGACTGCCTTATGTCTGTCCCATGCATTCTTGAATTCCAGCACTGTTCTTGACTCCACGGCCTCCTCAGGAGGCTGTTCCATCATCCACAACCCTCTCCTTGAAAAATACTTCCTCACATTACTTCTGAGCCGTCCCCTCTATCTTCAAATTGTGCCCCCTTGTTCTTGCACATCTCTTTTTCTGAAAGATGCTACCCTCTTGGACTTTGTTGATTCCCTTGAGGTACTTGAAAGTTTCTATCATGTCCTCTCTCTCCCTTCTTTCCTCAAGGGTATACATATTAAGCTATTTTAGTCTTTCTTCGTATGTCTTCTGGTGCAGACCCTGCACCATTTTGGTTGCCCTCCTCTGGACAGCCTCCATTCGGTCTATGTCTTTGCAGAGATGGGGTCCCCAGAACTGCACACAGTACTCCAGATGGGGTCTCACCAACTGTCTGTACAGAGGGATAACAACTTCCTGTTTTCGGCTACTTCCCAAAGTAGGTTCTGCATTTCCTCCTCCATAGGGAACTGCTTGGTAGTCTGCATTATGTCTGAATACAGCAAGACTTCATGCTGTTTGAAGGAAAAAATTACTCACCATAGTAATGTTTCTTCTGATGGAGTCTTGCTGTATTCAGACCTCCTCCCTCTCAGAACCTGGTTTTGGAAAGTGGGCTGGCAGGTACAGTGTTGCACCTCATGGTGTGCCTTGTACCCTCCCTCTTGGGTGGGGTAGATGTTTATTTTTCTGGTGTTTTACTTAAATATTGTCACTCTTTCCTTCTTGGGTTCTTGACTTGAGTCTTTGGGGCCCAAAAGAGAAATCATTTGCCCTTTGGCTATATTTGAACTATTTCATACCATAGTATATTGGTTAATTTGCTCGTAAGAATCTGACGGTTACACTGGGAAGTACCACAGACAGAGGTTTGAAACCGAGCTTGAGCTCAACATTCCTTGCTTCTGCATTGAGTTCTCGTTCCTCTCCGGGCAGTTCAAGTGCTGGGGCTAACTGCATTATGTCTGAATATAGCAAGACTCCATTAGAAGAAACAACATTACTGTGGTGAGTAATTTTTCTTCTGACCTAGTTCTAGGCTATTGCGTCTTTTGGCACTATTACTAACCTTCCTTTGGAAGGGGATCCTCGGTCTCCCCTTCAGATGTCACCTTTGGGCCGGGAGTCTCCGATGGTAGAAATGGGGATGCTGGGGGACCGTCCCTTTTTATGTGATGCCTGACATCGGGGAGGGGCCAACGTTGGGGGCGTTCCCCCACTGGATTTTCCGGTTGGGTCCTGGCACCTGCCGGCTTCAGTCTTATGGTGTAACCTGCTGCAAGAGCTGTTCTTGAAGATCTGCTGTTACGGAAAGTTCTTACGTAACTGTACTTTCTTGATTCCGCTCGACTAGGTGGTATCAACATAAAGTGCTCCTCTTTGGATGATGAGAGGCACTGCTGGTGGATGTGGCGGCATTACGAGGAGCTCCCTCTGGCAGCAGTGGGCCTTAATGGGCAAGTAAGGCTACTACTGACCCCTGTGGTCAACTGGCCAGTGCCGATAAAGCCCATGCTGATCCACCTGAGACAGCCGTCTCCGTCACTTGTCTCTCCATCTTTGGTGGAACCGTTTCTACAGCAGCCCCTGTGTTTTGCTCCTTCAATGGACTGCTGTCCGGGGATCGGCTTGCCAGGCCTGTCATCAGTAGAAATACCCACTCTGATGATTCCAAGGTGATCCATGGCGGTCTACAGTCAAGGGCCATCTTTGACAGGTCCTTAAACAACTCCTGTGGGTCCTCCATGCAGTCTTCATGGTCACATATGTTCAACTGGGAATGGGTCAAGGAACTGACCACCAGCCACACGCCAGTATCTTTCGTGGCTCTCTTTCAACCTATATAGGAATCCGTGAATGTTCTTGGGAGCCAGTTCATAAGAGTGCTAAATATCCTTTCACTGACATCCTGGATAAAGACAAATCCTGGGGGTTGCCTTTCCCATGGCTGAGGCCATACTGGTACTGGCTCTGGAGCTCTAGCAGCATTCGGTATCCTGCCTGGCACCCTCAGGCCATATGGTCCACAAATACGTGGTCTCTGCTGGTTCTTTGTCTGGATTCTCTGACCACCCCTCAGCTGAGGGTCTGGTCTCTGATTCCATTTTCCAGAGCTCTGGCAGTACTGGGGACATGGACAGTGTTCCACGATATGGAGTTGAAGCTTAGCCACTCAGCTAAGAAAGTCTGTGTCTCAGCCTCTCCTGGTCTCCACCAGGTGATCTATGCCGTGATGATGGTCTACTTCGATATCTCCCTGCCAACAAACAGTTTCTGGTAAAGGTCAGATGCTGGCTAAACACCAACTTCAGATGCCTTTGGACGTTGACGATTCTTGCGTTTGTGCTATCGCAGCGGCCATTGCAATGAGTCACGGCGTAGCTGAGGATCTCAACCTTCATGGTGGACACTCGGCACAAATTGGCCAATGTCCCTTTCTTGGGCACTGACCTCTTCAGCCAAGAATCAAGAAGTCCGGTGCAACCCTGGATTCTGTGGCTTTGTCCCAGAAAGACCCTAAAGGTGAAAAGCAAATGAAGATGACCTTTTGATTTGGGCCCTTTCAGTCACAGAAGTCTCTGCAGCAACAGTCCCAGCATGGGCAATTCCAAACCAAGTGCCCTAGGGCCAGGTACTTCAACCAAGGGCCCAAAGAAAGGCAGAGGTGGGGGATGTGGTGCCCCTCTGGCCTCAGCAGCAGTGCCCCTTCCAAAATTGCCCAGTGATTGGGGGGAGAGGATGTTAACATCCCATCTGTCTGGTTCCTGACTCGGCTCCCAGTGGCTGATCCAGAACATCTGGAGGGAGGAGTCCTGTTTATCCACGCAGAACCAACTCACTCTCACAACGGATGCGTCTCTAGTGGGGTGGGGAGAGAACCCGAGGGCCACAGGACCCATGGATTCTTGCCAACCATGGAGTTCCATCACCACATCAGTCTGCTGGAGCTCCATGCCTTGTGATTAGTTCTAATTGAATTTGCTGCTGTAGTCAGGGATGAGGTTGTGCAAGTCCAGATAGAGTACACCACACTCGTGTTCTACCTGAATAAGCTGGGCAGAATGCACTCACTTCCATTGTGTCGGGAGGCCCTCTGTACCTGGACCCTCATGCGCAGCCTGAGCGCAGATGATCTGGTGGTTCATGTTGCAGGGTCAGGTGGTCTGCTGGCAGACACTTTCAGCAAGTTGGGCGATACGTATGAGTGGTCACTGCATCAGGAAGTGGTGAACCAGCTGTTCTCCCTGTGGAGCACCCCTCTGGTGGGTCTGTTTATCTCCTGAGAGAACACAAAACTGAGGCTGTTCTGTGCCCACTCCCCATAGTCTGGGACAGTGGTGGGGGATGCCTTTGAGAGGCCCTGGATCCAAGGCCTCCTGTGTACGCCTTTCCTCCCTTTCCCCAGTTCACAAGGTGGTGGTCAGGGTATGGAGGGACAAGGTGCGGATGAACCTCATAGCTCTATGCTGGCCTCTGCAGTTTTTGTACTCTGATTGCTTCAAAAGCAGACCCCTTGTGGCAGTTGACTCTTCTCCCTGGTCTACTGACCTGACAATAGGCAAAGGTCATGCACTGCACTGCACAGCCTGGTTCGTGAGCGGCTGGAGTTCTGGGCTCTGGGTCTTTCAGAGAAGGTTTTCTACCTTGTGAAGACTTTTTGGAAAGAATCTACTCACCAGTTGTTATACCTTCAATTAGAGATGATTTTCCATTTGGTGTCGAGCCAGGAGCTTTTTCCCTGCCTGCCCTGTGGCTAGCATCTTGGAATACCTCTGGCACCTGTGATTGATAACCCTTAGGATGCACCTGGAAGCCATCTTTGCCTACCAAGTGCAGGCTAGTGTGCTGGCGGTGATTGTGGAGAAGGTGGTCAGGTGCTTCTTTAACAGGCTTGAGCACTTTGTTCCCTTGGTGATTTGGGCCATCACCACCTTGGGACTTATTGCTGTTACTGGCTTTAATCATGGGCAAGTCTTTTTTGAGCCTGTTCACAGTTGTGAGATGTCACACCTGTTGTGGAAAATGGCCTTTTTGGCCATCACATCTGCCAGGAGGATTTATGAGCTACAGGCACTGTCAATGGGACCTCCTTATCTGGTCTTCCACAGCGACGATGTAGTTTTTGGCCCCCCCACCCGAAGTTCCTCCTGAAGGTTGTCTCGAAGTTCCAGCTTAACCAGGTGACGAACCTCCCAGTCTGTTTTACAAACCCATCTTCAGAGGCCGAATGCAAGCTCCATTCCTTGGACCTGTGGCAGTGTACTCCTTTTGTGTAGTGCACATGGTTGAGTTCAGGTGAGCTCGCCAGCTCTTTGTAATGTATGCCAAAGCCGCACTTTCAGATGGAGCAGCTAACTGGATGATGGGCGGAGGATCACTTCAGCATCAACCTGTTATAGGTTGGCTGGTAAGGAGCCTCCGTGGGGCTCGGGGCTCATGCACCAGACATACTGCTGCCTTGGTGGCTGCTTTCAGGGACATCCTTATTCAGGAGATCTGCAGGCGCCACCTGTAAGTTGGCACACACATTCTTCTTCCATTACAGCATCGACCTAGAGTCTCACCAGGATGCTGCATTTGAGCCTCAGATCTTATCTGTGTCAGTCTTCACCTTTCATCACCTTTGGGTATAGTTCCTGGTCACAGTCCTGCGGGAACTTTTTTTTTTTTGGGATGGGCGGAGTTGGCGCGCCATCAGTGCTGCCCTCGAGGCCGACACACTGCGTGGCATTCACGGGTTGGCCGTTGGGTGTCGTTGACCCCACCCTCCCACCAGTTCTTCGTCTCCTGCTGTTGAGGTCATGACTCTTGGAAGCTCTACTCGCAAGAGGCCTGCTGCTACATTGAAACCTTTGGCTCTGTTATCTCTCAACGCCAGTCTGTTTCTCGACGCTGAGTTCATCGACTCCATATATTGAAAACTTTCCTGCCGGTTCCACCTGACATCGCCTGGTAA
This sequence comes from Neoceratodus forsteri, assembly GCA_016271365.2. Classification (NCBI taxonomy): domain Eukaryota; kingdom Metazoa; phylum Chordata; order Ceratodontiformes; family Ceratodontidae; genus Neoceratodus; species Neoceratodus forsteri. The sequence continues at coordinate 573,953,724 of CM028137.1, forward strand.
GACTGTTGCTTTTCTTTTATTAGCGATGTCTTGTTTTGCATGTTTTGTCCGTACGTTATGGCTCGGTCGGGGGGCAAGAAAACTTCTAAGACGGGACGGTGCCCATGCGGCCGTAAGTACTCTGTCACTGACCAGCATGGCCGTTGCTTCTCGTTCCTTGGCCCACTACACGACATGGATTCATGCGACGCCTTCTATTCCATGGACCGTCGCGTTCTTGAACAATGCGCGTGGAAAATTGGACGAGCTCCGTCAACTGTCAAGGGACGGGCGTGCACTGGTCAGGCCAAGCCACAGTCCCTCGGCCTTTCCTCCAGGTCCTCTCCTGGTTCATTACGGACCACCGAGAAGGGGGCTTCTGCTCCTAGTAGCCTCGCCGTTGCAGAAGCCCCTTCCACGGTGCAGGAGGCCCAGTCCATTCCTCTTGGGGGACGGGTGGGAGGCACCGCTTTGGCAGTCGCCCCTTTTGGGGGTGATGGCTCCCCCGGTGTCGCTTCCTCGGCTCGGAAGGCCTTGGTCGGCACTGGTCCGTCACTCTGCGCTGTCTCTGCTGTCGGCGACGTTCGTGGCACCGATGGTGCTGACTTTGCCGTGGGAGGCAATACAGCGCTGTCCTTGACTGTTCTCGCCTTGGCGCCATGGTTGAAACGCGGCGTTGTGTGTCAGCTCTGGTGCTGCTTGCGGCGCCGAGGAACATGGCGCCATGGGGTTCCTATCTGAGTGCAGTTCACGGTACAAAGTGCGGTTGGAGCGTCGTCGGTGCTGTCTCTGGCCTCTGCGCCGCTCACGGCATCATAGGTTAAGGACTACGCCGTGACATGCCGTGGCCCGATAATGCTGCTGTCCTCTGCGCCATGTCTTTTCGGCACTGCTCGCAGTGCGGTTGAGGTCCTCAGCGCCAACTCTGGTGCAGTTACTCATTTGGGTGCCCCATTCAGTCAGGATGGCAACAGGCGTCCACGTACAGTCTGGCACAGGACTTCGGTCTCCACCTCCTCGGAGGCGAAATTGGACTCTGGGTCAGATAGGCAGTCTGACTCTTTGGAGTTGGCTGCTCACGTGGACACCTTGGTAGTATCCTCGACAGACCGGAGCCAGCCCCCCTCTGAGAAGCGGACAGTTGCTGCCAGGGTCTGGGGTGCTGACCAGCAGGCAGTGGTGCAGGCCACCATTGCTCTGCAGCCTGGGCTCGGAGGGTTTCTGTTCCCTCAGTGGTGGTACCCCCTCAGGTGATGTGCCTGGATCGCCCAACTTTAGGGTCAATCGGAGCACCCACAGGTGGGGAGGATGCTGCTCCCTGGATAGCTCCTTCGCAGGCTGACCAGGGTTGCCAGCTGTCTAGGCTGGCTTTTTCGAGGAGACAGGCTTTTTCGGATTCCAAAGGGTCGAGGGGTCAGGGTTCGACGCGGCGACCCTTTTCTGGGACCTATCCAGGTTCTGGAAGGAGTCGTAGTGCAGATCACTGCCCTTTCCTTTTGGTTTCCTTGACAGGGCCTCATTCTGTGGAGGTAGGGGACTGTCCTTTTGGATTTTCACGGTCCCGATCACCTCACAGGGGGTATCTTTCAGGGCGTAGCCTAGGCAGTTCCAGTATGGTTGACCAGCTGTCTGCTGCTGTTTTCAGGAGTCCCCTCTTCCTGTGGAGCTCCAGGTGCACTCTCTAGCCGAGGCGGAGGACAGCCGATTCCTGTTGTTGACTGTGTCCCTGTCCTCTACCACCTTCTCCTGAGCTCACAGTTATCTTTGGTCCAGTGGCCTCTCTCCTGGGATGAGATTAGAGCTGTGGTTGCTCGATTTGCCTCTTATGTTAGGGCCATGAACAGACAGGTTTTCAACCTCCCCTGAGCAGACAACCTTTGAGGTCCTCTGACTCCTCATCCTCTTGAGGAGGTGAGAACCATCTGTCCACATCTCCCCAGCTGCTGATCTCGCTGAGTATCAGCGTTTTCTGTGAGGATGTTGGAGGACCTGCATGTCACCCCACCCACTTAGCACAATCCAGACATCCGACGTGCGCCTTTTGGGCGATTTCAGTGCAGACACTCTCGTGGTGCCCCCTGGCCTGCTCCCTTCGGGAGGTGTCGATGCACTTCTGGCAGGAGACCGTTTTCCGGTCCCAGCCCCTAGGGATCTCCACCAGAGGTATGCACCCGAGTCTCAGGTAGTCTGCTTCATTCATACTTCCGATGGGTTTCGCGCCCTTCACCGTGACTGGCCCCCAGATGCATACTCCATGGATTTTGACTTCTGGAGTCGGAGGACTTTATACTCTGCATGGTTGCTTCTCTCCATATCTGCTCATCAGGTCCACTACATTACCTATGACAGGTTCCTGTGGTCCAGGCTAGGTCAACTCCCAAGCCGCGATGTCTGGTACGGAGGAAACCAGACAAGACATTGCACACTCTGCACATGGCCTGGAGCTAGCAAGGCACCAAGCAAGGGCATCTTATGACGCCAGTGAGGTAGCTTCCAGGGTCGTAGGGACAGCGATCTTCACTAGGTGGATGGCATGGCTGCATCTCTCCCGGTTGTCACCCATGGCCCGGCATAGGGTGATTACCTCCACTTGCCAGAGAACCCACCTTTTCTCCTGTAGGGTGAGATGATGACTGTCAGGGCAACTTCCTATCCCCTCCCGGGGGGGGGGTCCCGTCTCACTCTTCCCACTCTTGGTCCTCTCCAGACCACTGAAGGTTCTCTCTCTTGGTGTGCCACTCACTGAGAGCTAAGGGACTTAGTCCCTTAGGGTTAACACCCCCTTCGGGTGGGCTCGGCTCTCACCCACAGGTGATGAATGGTGAAGATTGACACAGATAAGAAATGAAAATTACGTACCTACCATAATTCTGATCTTTCTGTGTGTCTTCACCATTCATCACAATCCCACCCTCCATCCCCTTCGGGCCTCAGTCTCTGGGTCCCTCTCCCTCTCTGTGCCTCTCCTTACCCCCCTTTCTGTTGGTCAGGGCAGGCGGCCATGGGCTATGGGGATGTTTTCTCTAGAGGAGAGTGAGTGGGTTGTGGGCACTCATTCCTCAGTACCTCGGCTCCACCCCCATGGGGTGGGGGTTGAGAATCACCCTCTTTCTGTTCTCTCTCCTTCTCCTATCAGCTTTACTTTGATTTTCTTTGGTTTCCTTGTCCTTTGAACACAACCTCAATTTAATTTAAGAAACTAGTTTTCTTATACCAAAAATTTTATTTGGTGGGGTATTCCTGTATCCTGTCTTTCTTCCAGAATAGCCAATTCTGCCTATGTTGGAGTTATTGCCCATGATTCTGTGCCTTGAATTCTGGCAGTTTAGCCTTCTGGCTACTCCTTTGCAGTTCCTATACAATCTGGAGACAGGTCAAGGTTCCAGGGTATGTTCCTTATCTCCCCCACCCAACATCCTTACTTCTAAATTCTTTAACCCTCCTCCCTCCCCTCCCTCCTTTCTACTTCCAGAGATTGGGGCCCCTCCCAATCCCCTTAGTTTTCAAGCTTATTCTGTCCTCTCAGTCGTTTATTTCTCCTTTTTAGTTTGTATATCTTTTCCTTTGTCTATCCTTGGACTTCCTTGTCCCTCCCTCCCAACCCTTTCTTACTCTGTGGTGACTCAGGAACTGATGGGGCGGGGCGACTACACCTAATGGCCAACCCACGAGACACGAGCGTTGTCTCCACCCATCAAAAAAAGAGGTCTCAAGGGTCACATTCTCCAGCACTATACCCAAAGCTGATGAATGGTAAAGATACACAGAATGATCAGAATTACGGTAGGTACGTAATTTTCATTTCTCCAGTCTCTGCTAAGTAGGGATGTGCGCCTTGCCCCCTTATCCCAGAGAACTGCTTTAATTCTGCCATCATGTGGATAAAATAACTTATACCCACGTCCCTAGAAAAATACGTTACTCACCTGTAACCATAGTTCTAGGAGTGGTATATAATTCACATCCACATGACCCACCCAGCCTCCCCTAGCAAGTGGCATGGGGATCCTTCTTCCACCATGCAAGATCTGACATCACGGGCAGAGTCGAGGATATACCACCCGAGTGGTGGGAGGAGCTTTGCTTAAAGACATTACAGTGAATCAGCTCTTAAGGAAGAACTGCCATTGTGTCGATTTGCAACGAATACCACTCCTAGAACTACGGTTACAGGTGAGTAACCTGTTTTTATAGCTTTTCAAGTGATGGATGGGGAACAGAAGACAAAGTAAAATTCTGAAACAATTGAGTCCAGATTTTTTTGTCCTATAAATCCAGTCTGTGACTTTCCTCCTGCCCATCTGAGCACCCACCACCCTCCCCACCCATGTCCCCACACTCACTCACCCACATAAGGAAATGCCACCCTGAGTCTCACCGCCTTGGCCAGGTATAAATTCCGGCAATTGCTCCTGTAATATAGTAAGTAAGTATTATCCATGTAGTGCCACCCATAGTATTCTCACAGAGTTGCCACCGAAGCCTCTAGTGCTGGCAGTTGCTCCCAGTAGTGCTTTGCAATCGCAGTGCACTACTGGGAGCAACTGCCAGCATTCGGGGCCGCTGCGGTGAGACTCTCTGAGGATACTATGGGCGGCACTACTAAGTGGATATTACTTTACTTGTGCTGTTAACTACGGGAGCACTTGCCAGAATTTATACCTGGCCACAGCGGTGAGACTCGGGGTGGCATTTCCTTATGTGGGCTAGTGTCTGTGGGGACATGGTTGGGGAGGGCTCAGATGTATTGCAAGTGGAGGTTGTTGGAATCAAACCTAGGTCTGCTGGAGTGAGTGGGGTGTCCATTAATTATTTGGTACTCAGGTATGGCGTGCGTGTGTATGTTGGGGGTATGGAAACAAATACAGCAAAGACGGAACTAAATTCAATTAGGATTTTATTCAGCTTAAAATATATATATTTTTAAAATGTGTGTATATACATTTTGAACTATTTTTAAATTTTGCTAATCAAATTAAGTGCTATGCATTTTCACGATTATCAGTTTGTGCTAATCAATTTTTGTAGCTTATTTAAAACCCTGTCTCTTCCTTTTTTACAGGTATTAACTGCCAAAGAGAGGAAAACACAGATAGATGACAAAAATAAATTGACGGAACATTTCATCATTGCACTTCCAATGTTACTGTCTAAGGTAAGAGATCTTGCTTTTGTTGCCTTATCTGTGTGTCCAGTATGGACTGGTATTTATTTGGTACAAACTGGATAGTCCAGACGTCATACTTTTTTTATTTATTTTTTTTTTAAAGGTTTCCTTCATTACAGTTTTAGCACTGAAAAGGAATTGAATAAAGTACGAGTCCTTGGGCCTGATATTCCAAGGGTGCATGGTGCAAAGGCTAGCACTTTGCTTGCGTCTGTCCCTGCAGCTGCTGTATTCAGTTGGATGGTGGTCCGACACTATCAGACTGTGTTGGTGCAGTGCTTCATTAAAGTGCGCTATCACGACATGGATCTGGGCTGTATATAGCCTACAGGGAATAGCACTCCTGGAACAGATGGCGCCGGGACCCCTGTCAATCAATCAATATCTTTATTTATCCAGGCGGGCACCATTGAGCAAGCTCATTTACAAGTTGGACCTGCGGTCCTACAGTAATAATATAGAAAGACAAATTACAATAGTACAAACAGTAAAAATAGCTGCTATTATAGTAAAAATGCACATTTACAGGTAATATACATTGAACATAGAACTACAAGGAGTCATGGATAATGAACTTGTGCTGGCTCCAAGCCCAAAACTGTGCATTTGTAGTGGAAATGTTAGGGAGAGGGGAAGCATACCAGATAGAAGATATCAAGCGCATAATGTAGGGAGAGGTGGTGAATAGGGGCGCAAGCGAAGAGGACCCAATTTTTAGAGCAGAGTGAGGGATTGGGAGGGTGGAGGACTGTACGAAAGGCGACAAAGCAATTTTTGTCCCAAATCGCGGCGACATATGGAGGAGAAAAGCTGCCATTGTACTGAGTGCAAGAGGAGGAATATAGTAGCAGGGGTGTAACTGGCAGGGTCCTGGAGGTTGGGGCAGAGGGAGGTGTTGGATGGACGAGGGACCGAATATTTTTTGGGGCGAAAGACGATAATTATCCCCAAGTGCGGTAGCATGTGCTAGAATCAGGCTGCAGCTGTTCAGAGCAAAGAATAAGAGATGGAGTTCGCAATAAATCCTGTGGATCTGTTGGTGGGCATGCTAGAGGCAGAGAACACATTTCAGCTGGGGGTGCCATTTTGAGGGAGGTTAGTTAGTGTCTAGTAAAGCAGTTGCAAATTCTCCGTAATGCCATCACGGTAAAGCCTTTTGAACAAAAGGGTACCTACTGGGGTTTTCAGCTTAAGTATTTTTGGGGTTTTATTCCATATTGATGGGAGTGAGAATCTAAAGGTGGCTATTCCGACTCGTGTGAGTGCCCTGGGTATATTTAGCAGGAGTTGTGAGCAGCTTCTAAGGGAATAATTCCTGGGCGCAATCAGAGACAGACAGTCGACGATGTATTGAGGGAGTTTGCCACTGAGGGCTCTAAGTGTCCAGAGTGCTGCATTAAAGTTGCGTCTATAGTGAAGTGAGGTCCAGCCCGTGGCGGCATATAGTGCGCAATGATGGTAGAAGGGAGGTCAGTGATGAAGCGATAGCTCTGTGGTAGAGCATATTCAATTTTCAAGATAGGAAGCTGCACAGCTACTGTATATGAAGTCTGCGAGTCGGTTAAGGACAGGAACGTGGCTTGGACAAGTCATTTCTTTGCGTCTGCTGTAAGAAGTCTTCTTATCCTGTAAGAAAGGCCAAGTCTTTGCCTTAATTTTTTCAGCAAGTCTTCCAGGTGGTCAGTGAAGGAGAGTTTACAGTCGATCCAGACCCCAAGATAACTGAATTTCGGAACGTACTCTAAGCACTCTCCCAGCATCATGGTTATTGGGGGGAGGGAGTCAGTAGCGCTTGTGTAGTTTGCGGGGGGGAAAATAACATTGCTTTAGTTTTCTTAGCGTTTAATAGCAGTTATTTATTGATTAGTTGGAGTTGCAGGAGGTTGAAATCTTTTTGTAGGTCAGTACAAGCTTCTTTTGGTGTGGGATGACTCAGGTACAGCACTGTGTCATCCACGAATAAGTGAATACTTGCATCCTTGATTCCCTCATCAATGTTGTTATACACTGCGAAGAGGAGGGAACCTAATATGGATCCCTGAGGGACACCTCTTTGTAAGAGTTTTAGGGCAGGTAGTTTGCCATCCGCTTTCACCTGCTGGTATCTGTCTGTCAGATATTCAGAGAACCAGTTTAGAGAAGTAGCATCCAGTCCTAGTGTTTTTAGCAAGTCGAGGTGCAGGTCGTGATCGACTGTCGAATGCTTTGCTGAGGTCAAGAAACACAGCACATACTGGCTTTTTATGCTCCAACTCCAGTTGCCAGTCGTTGATTACTTTAGCTAATGCCGAAACTATACTGTGGTTGGCTCTGAATCCGGATTGAAGGGGGCGTAGTAATTTTTCTCTGTCGATGAAGGATCTTAGTTAGCCATTTACTGTTTTTTCCAGTAGCTTTGAGAGTGTGGGTTGGAGAGAAGTTGGCCTATAGTTAATAAGGTCGCAAGGGTCTCCAGATGTAAATAGTGGGATAATGTATGCGATCTTCCATATTTGAGGGAGGGTACCTTGTGTTAGGGACAGGTTGAATAAATGAGTAATAGGCACTGCCAATACGTGGCATGCTAGCTTTAGGAAGTATGGTTCAAGTGCATCTGCGCTGGCACTTTTCTTAGTATCCAGGTGGAGAATCAAGTCTTCTACTTCCTTGAGGGAAACCGATGAAAATGAGAAATGTTGACTAATGGAGCCAACATTTGGTGGGGTCATGCCAAGTTGGGTGCGCAGGCTACATGCAGGTGAGTTATCGAAGGCTAAGCCTGCTGTGGCAAAGTGCGTGTTGAATGCCTTCAGTATCTCTCTTTTGTCATCGATTACTGTATTGTCAGAGGTAATTTTTGTAGGGAACATATTTTGTGACATGGCTCCCGCCAGTTCTTTGATTGTGGCCCAGAATTTGGAGGGACAATTGGCTGCAGTATCTAGTTCTGCTTGGTAATAGCAGGCTTTAGCTTCCCTAAACAGATTGGTGCAGCGATTTCTGTCTGTTCTAAAGAGGCCAATTCTTCCCTTTTGGGATTTGGGCAGTTTTCCAGAGTTTATCCCTGGACAGTAGTGCAGCCTTGAGATCTTGAGTGAACCAACGGCATTTCCTAGCCTTTATGCGTATTTTTGACAGAGGCGCATGTAGATTCATGATGTAGGTAATGATTTCATGTAGTATAGAATAGGCAGTTTCCACTGTTTCAGCAAGGTAAAAACTCTGCCACAAGGGAGAGTTTTTTTAAGTCAAGTAGGTATGCCTTTGGCTCGAATGACCTGGTTGGCCTTTTGGTGGAGAATTTGGCCATAGTTGGCACTTTGTGGGCTGCCCAAACTCCAGCTATTAGGCAGTGGTCACTAATATCCGTGTCAAAGGTTCCAATGTAGGAGAAGGAATGGAATTTATTCACAAGCAGGACATCCAGAAAGGTACTTTTGGCTGTATTCTTTTTGTTGATACGGGTGGGCTCTTCATTGAGTAGGGTGAAACCAAGGGAGTCGCAGAAAGATTTAAGCGAGTGATCGGCTTCCGACATCCAGTCGTAGTTTAGATCCCCGAGGATAATTGTTTCCAGGGGGCTAGTGTCCAAGATAATTGTAAGATAGGACAAGAGCTGAGTACCGGCAGATGGTGGTCTATAGCATCCTATGACTCTGAGTGTTAACGATGGGGATAGGTCGATTTTTATGCCCAGGCACTCAAATCCCACTACCAGTGAGTTAGAATTAAGTGTTGATGCCACAAATCTATCTTTGATGTAGATGGTGACCCCACCTCCTCTGGATTGCTTATCGCATCTAAAGATCTGGTACTTAGGTATATTAATCACACTATTTGGTGTAGAGGGCCGTAGCCAGGATTCTAAGATAACAGGCACATCTGGCATTGTATGGGCAGTCCAAGCCTAGATAAGGGTGAATTTTTTCAGCAGGCTGCACATGTTAATGTGCATAAAACTAATACCTTTAAGAGATAGTGACTCATAAGGGGAGGTAAGTTTATTTATGGGCCCTGGATTAAGCTCAACATTGCCAGAGCAGAGTAAGAGGAGGAGTAGCAATTTTTTCAGGGATTCAAGTGAAAGGCAGTGAGCCTGAGGCTTTTTCCGGCTTGGCATGGAGGAGGAACTGGGGTGCCAAGCTTTGTTTTTTAATTTATGCAAGCCTAAGGACACTGAGGCTAATGCTCTGGCTGTGTAACGCCAGTGGAAGTAACTCAGATTAATTAGCGATAAGAAAGGAAGCATAGACAAACCTGCAGTAGTTGCTCTTCGAGGAAGGTAGTCCACCTGGATCAGTTGGCAAGGAGTCTTGGCATAACATGTGTTGTGTAGAGTCAGATTGAGCGAACAGTCTTCAGGATGAGGATATGGTGTACCCCCAGTCTTAAATTTTTCGGATAATAAGCCAGTAAGGGCTATGATACACAGTGCAGTCAGGAGGAGGAATTGCCACGAGGCTGCCATAATTGCAGTTGTTTGGTAAATGAGGGAATTTTGATAAGGGTAGCTCGCCGGCAGCTGGTTGCCAAGATTCCTCTATGGAACCCTGGCAGTAACAAATTGTTTTAGTAAGAAAGAGAAGGCAGGAGATTCAGGCTAGGATGGGAGGACAGCCTAATGGGTCTATATAATAGCACACGGGGGATGAGCGGGTGGGCGAAAAATTGCAGCTGCATTTTGCTGCTTTGTATTACAAGTGGGATAGTAGAAGGCATAGGGAAAGGGAGCTGCTCTGTATTTACAGCAGGGGTAAAGCATGTAAGCCTTCACCGAGTGTAACATTCACAAGCCCCAGGCGGCAAAAGGATAAGGGGAACGGGGTACAGTTCTGCTGTTTGTTGCATATAAAATAGTAAAAAAACACCTAGTCAGTTTATTAAGTGTTTAAGAATGGAAACGCCTTACTTCAGACAGAAGGTCCTCCTTCCTACCTACCTGTACTTAAAGCAGCCTTTTTTCCCCTGCAGACGTGCAGTCGAGGGGGCAAGCTGTCCCCAGCCCTTCCCACAGCAACCGGGACCCCCGTGGAACAAGGAATCCAGCACCAGCAGGTAGCCATCTCAGCTGCTTCTTCACGGAGTTTCTAGCCCCGCCTGCACCACGCGAGGCTCCCACCGCCCCCACCACCACCCTTGGTGAGCTCCTTCTTGTATAGTGTTGAGCTTTTAAACCAATCAGCCCACTTTCCCATTAGCTCCTTTTATTTTTCTGCCACTAGTGGCCACCGCAGAGTAGTCAATCTACTACTGAAATAAACCCCCCCCAAAAAATGCAGGTTTTCACGGCAATAATTGCTATGCTTTGCCTAACCTTATCCTCCCTTCGACCTTCATCCTATCCTATTCTACCCTTTGACACCACTCTCCTTAGCCACAAAGCCACCACTCCACTACTCCTCGGCACCAGTGGACCTCCACCAGTGCCATTGGCACAACTGGTCCCTGGGGGCCTCCATCCTCCCTCCCTCCTTCCACGCTGAGAAACCTGCCCTATATATCCCATTCTACCCAGTCCCTAAGACTAACCTACTAACTCCTAACCATCCCACTCGACGGGGGTCATCAGTAAAGGCCGTGCGCTTATTAAGACACACCCTGACTCTCCTCCTCTTCATAGCCAGGGACGTTGAACGTAACCCTGGACCTCAGGCCCCCATTGCTGGCCGACCATCCACACAAACTACGCATCTTCCTGAGGGCTTCAGAATTGTACACCTAAACATATGCAGCCTCCTAAATAAAATAGCTGCCCTACAAGCAACTGTCCTAGCCCTTCACCCTGATATTGTAATCATCACAGAATCTTGGCTGAAGCCCCATAACAGGGATGAAGAATTCTCTATTCCTGGTTTCTTTCTAATCCGCCAAGACAGCAGGGCAGAAAGAAGGGTGGCGGCACTGCCATGTACATCTCCTCACATCTCCAGTTTTCCGTAATCTCTCCTACGGCACCCGTACAATCTATAGATTCTCTGCTAATCAAAATCACTCAGCCCCACTCTATCCCAGTATACATAGCTGAGTCATACTGTCCGCCGGACACACCTCAGAGTAGCATCCTTGATCACCTTGGTAACTTGCGGTCCCTTACGGAAGGCGGAAAACTCTATATCCTTGGAGATTTCAATCAGAACTGGCTAGGCAGCGCGGCCTCTAAATCACGATGTCAAATAAATGCACTGAACTTGCACCAGCAAATAGAGGAACCCACCCGCTTAAACTACAAATCCAATAAACACACACTACTGGATTGGGCACTTACTACCCACCTCATTGGATATTTAAAGCTGGTCTACTACCGGACTCCCTTAGCGACCACCATATGATTTTCATAGTCCGAAAAATCTTCCGACCAATGGCCCCCCACCCCGCACGCTTTACAGCAGAGGCTATAAATCACTTGATCTGACTGCACTACTAAACAACCTTAACTCCATTGACTGGTCTTTCATCCCCAGGGCCACCTCCATGGACGAGGCCCTGGAATATTTTTCCACTAACTTCCATGCCATCTGGGACCTACATGCCCTGCTCAGGAGATGCCGAGTAAGAGGATCCCACTTACCATGGGTAACAACAAGCCTTATAGAAAAACTACGAGCCAGAGACCGGGCCTGGAAATCTTTCAAGGCCACAGGAGGTCATACGGCTCAGCAACAATACAGGTCACTGAGAAATGCCTGTACAAGACTAATACACCAGTCCAAAGCAAATTACTTTAAAACTATGTTCAACAACTTCGTTCACCCTACTCAATTCTGGAAATCAATAAAATCCCTTCTCTCCCCACCGGCCCAACCCCCCACTCCCACTCTCAATCTAGAAGGTAAAATCATCAAGGATCCTTGCTTGGTTGCCACAGAGTTTAATTCATAGTTCTCCACCACTACTTCTTCTTTACTCTCCTCCCATCCCCACCCCCGGCCCTTTGTGCCCCTATAACATCCCCCTGCCTCCTTCTCGCTCCGACCAGTTACTCCTGGCCAGGTGCTAAAATACTGCACTCGCTAAACCCATCCAAAGGCAAATGTCCATCGGGCCTTGATTCTGAAATGCTCCTTCTCTCTGCACCGGCCATAGCTCACCCTCTAACCATGCTCTATAACCTGTCCTTTAAACTTGGGGCAGTCCCCAAAATATGGAAACAAGCCACAGTCATCCCCCTACCCAAAGGAGGGGACCTCTCCTCCCCATCCAACTATCGGCCCATATCTCTGCTCCCCATCCTAGCCAAAATTCAAGAACGCCTTGTATTATCCCAACTTCAGCACTACCTAGATACCATATCGTTTTTCACCCCCTACCAGGCTGGCTTCAGAAAAAATCACTCCACCACCACCTCCCTCCTCCGCCTCACTAACTCCATCCTTACAGGCATGGACAAAGGGGAAATTACAGCAGTCATATTTATTGATCTGGCAAAAGCCTTGACACAGTCTCTCATCCCCTGTTGTTGGCTAAACTTGCCCAAGCTCTTCTTTCTGGGAACGTAAAAAACTGGTTCCAGTCATACCTGTCAGGCAGGTCCCAATCAGTCCGTATCGGCTCGATCCACCTCACTTCCTGTCACCAGTGGAGTCCCCCAAGGGTCAGTACTCGGCCCTCTGCTGTTCTCTGTCTTTCTCAATGACCTGCCTGCTGCCTGCCCTCAAATGGCTATCCATATGTACGCAGACGATACGGTACTGTTCGCCTCTGGCCCATCTACAACCGCTGTAAATGCTTGTCTCCAGGAGGACTTCAACTCCATCCAACGTTGGTTCCTTAGAAACCAACTATTCTTAAACTCAAAATAGACAGTCTCCCTCACCTTTGGCTCTCGGCCAAACTAACTTGGCTCACTGCTCCACCCACATTCTACACCTTTGACAGATCTCCACTCGAGGCCTGCACCACATATCGTTATCTCTGCGTCTGGTTAGATCAGCACCTTGACTTCTTAACGCATATAGACGCTCTACACAAAAGATTGCATCCCATGCTGGGAGCCCTCTACTGCAACAAGTATTGCATACCTCTACCAACCAGATTAGCAATTGTCCAAAAAATGATCCTCCCGATTATGGACTACGGCGATGTTGTATGTATAGTGCCGCCCCCAAACTCGCTAGCCAGGCTTGACCCCTTTACAACTCCTTGCGGTTCTCCTTGGACCGGCCTACCAACACCCATCACTGTGACCTCTACCAGTCCCTGGCCCTCCCCTCACTTCAAAACCAGATACTCCATGTTGCTAGAACCGCTGCTAAGTTCTCGTCACAGACGCTCCCTTCCTACCCGTCATCATCCCTAACCGCCCTCTCCCCACCTGCCTACGCTTTCAGAAACATAGACTCTAGGCTCCTACACACTCCACACACAGCCATCAGATCTGGCCAGGCAGCTTTCAGCTTCAGGTTGCCCAAATTATGGAACTCCCTGGCAGCTGATATCAGACACACCACAAGTACTCCTGAACGGAATATCCTTCTTAAATCACACTTCGCTACAAATTGCTCCTGCTTTCCCCCTCGCTGAATCCCCATTTTAACTCCTACCTATTCAGCTGCTAGCACCAATCTGGGTACCATTCTAGGTCTGCACCTAAGGTTATTAAATAATAATTAAATTTGAACCTACACTATGTTGTATTTAAGAAATGCCACGCCCAGTGTTTGGAACAACCACCCTATGTATTGTCTTAGTTCTTCAGTACTACTGTACCATTATCTGTGAAAATCACATAATGTATGATACTGTCTTCTTCTGTACAACTGTATTCATTTGTAAACCCTCTACCCCCGGCGCATCTGGAATCGAGCGGTACTCCGCTCAGTATGCCTTCCTGGTAAATCTCTTAAATAAATAATTTGTCCGTTGCTTGGCAGCCTTTTGGCCCATCCATTAGTGTATCAAGTTACATCACTGGTGTCTAGTGGCACCCCCCCCCACGATCACCTCCAGTTCCCATTTATGTTGCATTATCCCTGATGGCTAGTAGCAACGACCACCTGATCTTACTTTGATGGGGCTCTTGCCGCAGGCAGCACTGATAGAACTGAAGACACCAGGACCACACAGAAAACTCCTTGCTAGCAGTCTGTCATGGGGGACCGCTGACATCTGCTTGTCTATATAGGGGGCAGTCCCCAGACCTACCTCAGGTTTTTCTCCCACCGTCAACCCACGTACGTTGAACCTCCATGGACTCCTGCTTCAGTCACCCACCCTTTTCTTCTCAATTTATTTTTTTTACCTCAGCATTAACATCGATTTTCAGTGTTTTCTCCTCCTAGTTTGTCTTCTGTTCCACCCTCTTCTTCCGACTGGCCTAAGAAGTATGCCTGCAGCAAGCAGATACCTGCCAAAGACCGTCACTCTTCCTGCCTGCTCTGCTTGGGCCCCAACCACGACACCGAGGCCTGCCAGCACTTCAGCCAGGCCACATGGCTACTCTGCTAGAAGACCCTTCAAAGCTACCTGCTTCAGCAGAAATTGGCTGTGATGGAGAAGGAGCTTCATGCTAAAAGCTCTTCCACTTCCCCGGCCTCCGGGGCATAGTCTTCCTCCCAGAAGGAGAAGTCCAGTGGGGAGTACAAGCACTGGGACCATCCTCGTTCAGCCTCTTGCTTGCAGTCTCCGCATAGACCGTCCTCCACCTTTAGGCGGCGGCTCCTTGGGGCAGAAGACTTTGTCCCCTGCTTCCCAGCCCCTGTCGTTCAGGCCTTTAGTTCCCACGGGTCCTCAGCCAAGCCCCCTCCATTTAAGGCATTGCCATCATCTGTCCCCAATTCTGGGACTGGTGCTAGCCCTTCCAGGCATTGCCTTAAGCAAGTGCTCGCTTTTTCCTCCTCCTCCATGCAGGTGATGCCTCTGTCCCTGTCTCGGGGAATCTTCTTGGCCCCCGACACCTGCCCACCTCACCTCTGGGGCCTCCATCGGCTGTTTAACCAGACCAACACCAGCCTTTGCGGTCAGGCCAGTGCCGACTATGCCGACGCCTACACTGACCCCTTAGCTATTGTCACCTCAGCTCCAGCCTGCGCCTCTACCGATGCCCACTGGCCCTCCCAGAGATCCCCATCTGGTTCCTGCCGGTTGAACGTCAGGGTATCATACGCAGGCTCATCCATCAACGTATCGGTACCCTCTTCCACTTTACAGTCCACCTCCACCAGTGGGTTATAACGCCTTATTTATGGCTTGGAGGACCTTTATGAAGGACAAGGATGCACCTAGACACCCTTCTCCTCCTCCTCCCCCCCAGCACCCCCCCTCCTCGGGATCCAGAGCAGGCAGGACCCAGCAACCCCCATAGCACAGGGTCTTCTGGGGGCCACAAGGGGACCTCGGACCAGCATAAGGATGACTGTCACCCTCAGACACTGGTCCTGGACAGCAATCAGTTGGGGAACGATTCCTCTTTCTCCTCGGAGTTGTCGGAGGATTCATGGGGCTCCTCTGATGGTCAGGAACCTCTCAAGAAGATCCTCAAGTCTCCCCCTGATGATCCCTCTTTCCTTGATGTGATGCGCCATATCCAATCCCTTATGGGGTGGGAGACAGAAGAGCTTGACTCAGAGCGCCGTCGCCTGGCTAGTTATCTCCAGAAGATGGAGACTTTCCCTTTGGTGGTCCCTCCTCTTATTGATTCATATGAAGATGTTACCAAGCGGGTCGAACCACCCCATCCTTGGCTAAGTAAGCAGATCGCTTTACCATGCGCCAGCTGGCAAACCTTTCTTAGAAGAACACCCTACAGTGGACTCTGTGGTCATGAACGCAGCTCGTGACTGCACTAAAAAGTCCAAATATCTCAGCACCAACCCTCCAGATAAGGAATCTCACCAACTGGACCAGTTAGTCAAGTGGATATACTACTCTGCTACTCTGACCGTTTGGGCCCAGAACTGTCTGGCCCATTTGGTTCAGTACCAGAATGCCCTCTGGGATCAGGTGAGGGATCTGGTCCATACCCTTCCAGAAGATTCCTCTAAAACGCAGTTGGCCCAATTCTTAAAATCCAGTTCAGATGTGGGGAACCATTTGCTGAGGGCTGCTTATGACCTTGTAGATGCCTCGGGGCATGCGGTGACAGCAGGGATCTGCATTCGCCACTGTTCATGGTTCAGGGGGTCTGGTTTTGCCCTAGATGTACAGGCCAGAATAATGGCCAGTCCTTTCCGTGGCGCTCTCTTGTTTGGGGAGATGCTCAGGATGTGATCTCCCACCTCCAGAAATCAAGCAAGGCACTGTGATCGGTGCATTCCATGTACTGATCCCAACCAAGGTCTTGCCAATGTCTGTCCTTTCTTTGTTCCTCTCACCAGCCTTTCAAGAGCCAGCAGCTGAAAGGACCCTTAAAGTGTAAGGCAAACACCCTGCCAGCCAGAGCAACTGCCTCTCAGATACCCAGAGCAGCTGCTCTGCCCACCTCTGGTTCGCTGCCAGACTCCTTGCGCGCCCGACCCCTCGCAGAGGCCTTGGGGAAGGCGGTTGGAGGTCGATTCTTCCTTTACTTGGACAGGTGGCACATAGTAACCTCAGATCAGTGGGTGTTTCAGATTATCAAACGGGGTCACATGCTCAAGTTTCTGGAACCCTCTCCAGAACACCCTCCCTCGCTATCCCATTACTCTGTGGCCAACACTGCCCTCATCCGCAAAGAGATTCAGGCTCTTGTGTGCAAGAAGATCATAGAGCCTGTAACCCCAGCTCAATGAGGGATGGAGTTCTACTCCCACTTTTTCTTCGTCCCCAAGAAGACAGGACCCAAGACCGATCCTGGACCTCAGCCACCTGAACCTCTACATAGAGCACAAGCGGTTCAAAATGGCTACTCTGAATGGACTGTTGCCCCTCCTTCATCAAGGGGACTGTCTCTATTCCTTGGATATGCAAGATGCCTATCTCCATATCCAGGTTTTTCCATTCCACCTCTTTTCACTCCGTTTCTCCTTCCAGGTGGACCACTTTCAGTTTCGGGCCCTCCCTTTTGACCTTTTCTCTGCACCCCAAGTCTTTACCAAATGCCTAGAGGTGGTAGCTGTGGCTCTGCAGAGGCATGGTTTTTATGTGTTCCCTTACCTGGACGATTGGCTGCTCATAGCTCCCTCCAGGGATCTCTTATTGCAGACCATGGACAGCACCTTTTGGCTTTTCCAGACCCTCCGGATCAGTCAGTCTACCAAAGTCTCGTATCTCTCCATTCCAACATCTCCAGTACATAGGAGTGATTCTGGACTCGTCCCTGGGCAGAGCCTTCCTGCTGGGGACGGAGCAGAGTGCTTAATCGCACAGACCCAGCTAGTATCCTCCAGTCATCAGTTGCCAGCCAGTGTTTTCCGTCATTTGTTGGGGCACATTGCAGTGGCTATAGCTACGGTTCCCCTGGCCCCTTCCATATGAACCCAGTGGGATCAGTGCACCGATGACCTGGATCAGCTGGTGCTAATTTCCAGTCTGGTGACCTTGGAGTGGTGGCAGAATCCAGCCAATCTCCTAAGGGGATTCCCCCTTCCGGGCTGTGCTTCCTCAGCAGATTCTCACCGCGGACGCCTCTGGCCTGGGCTGGAAAGCTCACTTGTCAGACCCAGGACACTTGGTCCGAGTCAGAGCAACATTTCCACCTCAGTGTGCTGGAGATGCAGGCAGTTCTGTATGCCTTCCAGACCCACATTATTCCCAGAACGCTATTGGTGCAGATGGTCAACATGTTCGTAGTCTTCTACAGCAACAAACGGGGGGCACTCACTCCTACCCACTTTGTGGGAGGCCATGAGGGTATGGTATTGATGGGGCCATCGAACACAGCCTGAATCTGTCAGCCGTCCATGTTCCAAGCATTCAGAAGTCCTAGCCAACATTCTCAGCTGGTCCAGATCGAGGATGCACAAATGGGAACTCCTGTCCTCAGTGGTCGAAGACTTCTTTGACAGTTGGGGATGTCCAGAGTTGGACCTTTTTGCGTCCCCACTCACGCAAAACTGCTGCTTTTCTGCTCACTCGATCCAGGGCCTGGAGTTTTCTGGCACAATGCATTGTCCCTGTCCTGGAAAGGGAGGTTCCTGTATGCCTTCCCTCCATTCCTGCTTCTGCAGAGGCTTCTCCTCAAGCTTCAAGTCAGAGGGGGTGGAGATGATTCTTATTTCTCCCTACTGGCCATGTCAGATTTGGTTCCCTCTGCTGCAGCAGCTGGCAGTGGAACCTCCAGTGCCCTTGCCTCTGCACCGGCTTGCTCTTCCAGGAGCGGGGCACTCTGGTTCATCTAGACCTCGAGTCTCTGCATCTCCATGCATGACTCCTGCAGACTTGGCTATTGTCTGCTTTGGAGTTTGTTCTAG
This sequence comes from Neoceratodus forsteri, assembly GCA_016271365.2. Lineage (NCBI taxonomy): Eukaryota > Metazoa > Chordata > Ceratodontiformes > Ceratodontidae > Neoceratodus > Neoceratodus forsteri. Next base: position 573,972,174 of record CM028137.1, read on the forward strand.
GGTTGCTGATGTCTTGGCGGATACTAGGAAACCTTCCACGAGAGCCACCTATGCCATGAAGTGGAAACGCTTCTCCATATGGGCCACCACTCAATACCTGGATCCCTTCACCTGTCTGGAGAATCTGATCCTGGAGTACCTGCTCTCCTTCTCGGACTCCAGTTTGAGGTACTCTTTGCTAAATGTGCACATTTCTGTCATCTCTGTGTACCATGCTCCTGTTGAGGGCAAAACTGTTGCCCAGCTGGAGGTATCCCGCACATTCTTGCGGGGTATCCTACATTTGAAACCTCCCATTCGGGACCTCCTCCATGGGACCTACTTTTTTTGTTCGAAAAGCTCATTCTTGCCTCCCTTTGAACCGGCTGTGAGTTACGAGCTGCACTTTCTATCATGGGAAGCGCTATTTTTAGTTGCTGTTACTTCTGCTCGAAAGATTTCTGAGCTTCAAGCTCTGATGTGTAAAGAGCCTTATTTAGTTTTTCACAAAGACAGGGTGTCTTTGTGTACTAATCCTAAATTTCTGTCTAAGGTGATGTCTGAGCTTATACTTGCCCAATCCATCCAACTGCCTGTTTATTTCCCTGAATATTCTAATCAGGGAGAGGCCTTACTGCACACTTTGGATGTTCACAGGGTGCTCCGCTATTCTACGAATCACACTCAACCAGTTTGAAAGACTGATCAATTGTTTCATTCACCCCAAAAGAGAAGGGGCACCTGTTTCAAAACAGTGTTTGTCTAAATGGTTGGCAAATTGCATTGTGTACTGTTGCCATAAGTACAAACCCTTGCCGTGGGCAGTCGGGTGTCACTCCACCAGGGGTATGGATGCCTCTGCTGCCCGTTTCAGGATTGTGTCTGCAGCAGACATCTGTGCAGCTGCCACCTGAGTTCAGTTCAAGCCTTTGTCCGTCATTACAGCCTGGATATTGCTTCCAGGCACAGGGCCAACTTCCGACTAGCTCTCCTTCAGGGCCTCCTTTCTTGAGCAGTCTGCTATAGTTTTCTACCTCCTGCTGGCTGACTTGTGGTCAGTTCTGGTACTGCTTGGGACTCAGTCCTACTGGTGTTGCCTGCTGCTAGAGCCCCCCTCGAAGTAAGATAGTACAGTTACATAAGAACTTACAGTAGATCTTTGAGAGGAAGTCTTGCAGCAGGCACTGCTTTCCCGCCCTTCTTCCCCGTGATAGCTACTTCTCCTTCACATTTATTGTACTTTTCCTTGGCTCTGAGGAACTGCCTCAGTTCTTTTTTACTTTATGCACCAGGGTTTCCGTTGGGAGAACTGAGGTAGGTATGGGAGACCGCCCCCTTTATAGGATAGGCGGACATCAGCATGCTGACATCGTTGGCGGTCCCCTGTGATAGACTACTAGCTAGAAGTTTTCCATGTGGTCCTAGCACCTGGTGGCTTCAGTCCTACCGGTGTTACCTGCTGTAAGAGCTCCTCTCCCAGATCTATTGTTGCGGTAAGTTCTTGTGCAACTGTACTTTTCTTCATACGTAGAAACATAGATTTTTGTCAGCAGAAAAGGACCCTTAGGCCCATCCAGTTTGCCCTACGTCCCTGAGGAGCAAAAAGCAGAGCGCTCGTAAGACTGGTGTAGCCGCAAACAGGCAGAGAAGTCTGGAGAGTAAAAAGGCTGCAGCACGTACTGTACAAAGGGATGCTATGCCCCCTGAGGAAAAGGTAGTGCACCTCAAAGCTCCTGGACTGGCTGTGACAGTTCAGCCATTGTATTTTAGTAGTCCCAAAAGAATCTCGCACCACAGGGACTGGGTGTTACCAAAAGAACACTCTGTGCATTAAACAAAAAATTCTTAGTGGCACTTGGCTAGTGCAAATATTATTATTAAACTGGTGTCTCGGGTGCAGAAAGTTAAAAGTCAGCAAGCCTCACAGTGTGTGATCTGCCTAATGTATTTCAGATAATATACTGGGCTTTTTCAAAGGCGTTTGAAAAAGCACAGTATATGTGTGAACTACGTTAAGCGGGGTGGGGGTCAGGATTGATCAAGCTGCTAGGCAGGTCTCCTGACCTGAGGGGAGATGGCTGACTGTCCCTGTCTTGGCTGTCACCTAGTGGTGGCCAGTTGTCGGAGCATGGATATAGGAAAATGGACGTAATGTCAGGAGGGTGGATTGGGAAGTGGGCCGCGGGAGCACATGCACGCACATACGTATACCGCTTGCCACGACTTTGCGTTTGGGGAGAGAAATTGGAAATGGTTCGGCACAGCAGGGGATGTATGATGTCCGGGCACTATGCCACTATCTGCCACATCCCCAGAGCCTGCAGCAATGACTGGATTGTGCTTTTTGGGGGGGAGGGGGAGGACGCCCCTCCTCTCCTAACCCCGCCACAGGGGGAAGAGCTGTGGGAGTACCAAGCCACCAGTTAAGCCAGGGAGATTTTGGACAGTGGGGGTGTTGGTGGCGTCAGCAGAAAAAAAATTCTAAGCTCTGTTAAGCCCCTGTATCCCACTCAAGCTAGGGATTGTCAGGCTGCTGCCAGAGGTGTTCGTGCCTACTCTCAGCAAGACAGAAGTAGGGGAGATGGCATGCCGCTGGGTCTCTGTCCCCAGGTGCCCATACAGAATCACTCAAAGCAGTTGGTACAGACCGTGCTCATACCATGGGTTCTGCATGACGATTTCCAGGTTACACCCCCATTCCTAATATCACCGTGGAGAGTTTTTGTAGGAGGCGGACTCTACCTGCATCTGAAGCAATAGTGGAAGATTACAACATTGCAAGCTCATTCCCCTGCCACAAACAGTGGACCGTCCTTGTTCCCTGAATATGAAGGAGGCATACCTGCATGTCAGGATTAGAAAAGCTCACAGACAATACTTCAGCGTTATCCTGGAGGTGGAGCACTATCAGTTCAGAGTCTTGCCCTTTGGCTTGGATTCTGCGCCATGGATCTTTACCACCTGCTTGACAGTAGTGGAAGCAACCCTTCATAGGGAAGGCCTGTATGTCTTTCCCTATCTGGCCGACTGGCTGCTGGTAGCCAGCTCCAGGAAACCTCTCCTACACACCTTGTCTCAGATGCGGCACTTGTGAACGGAGCAGGGTTATGCTTCTCTGCCATTGGACAGGGCAGAAAACCTGATTACATAGAAACATAGAAGTTGACGGCAGATAAGGACCTCAGGGCCCATCCAGTCTGTCCACTTCTTTTTCTACCTTGCAAATTACCTCAGGATAGTTTGTATACAAGAGTCATTGTGTGTGTGAGAACAGTGTTATGTCTCTCCAGACTGTGGCCATTGTAATGTTACCACTGGTCAGCTTTCATATGTGAATCCCTCAGTGGACACTAATGGTCCAGTGGGCAATGAGAGTATGGTACTGGGTTCTGTCCTGTGGCCTACAGTTGTCAGCCGGGCATCTCCCAAGTATTCAGAACATCATAGCAGACCAGTTAAGCAGGTCACAGTCCATGATTCACAAATGGGAACTGTTGACCTACGGGATAAACAACCTCTTCACAATATGAGGTCGTCCAGAGTAGGACCTCTTAGTGTCACTACACAATGCAGAACTGCAGCGTTTCTGCTTGCTTGCTCCAGGGCTTGGAGTTTTCTGATGAGGCAAGTTGTCCCTCCTATAGAAAGGGAAAGTCTTACTTCGAGAGTGCTCTTGCAGTAGGTAATTACATAAAGGACTGAAGTCGGCAGGCGTCAGGACCCCACGGAAAAATTTCTAGTTAGCAGTCTGTGGTGGGGACCGGCGTCAGGCAACGTCAGTATAAAGGGGCAGTCCCCCGCGCCCGCCTTCCAGTTTTTGCCTGCCGTTATCTTCTGAAGGCACCTCATGCTTAAGTTCATTGCTTCGTCAGTCTGTCTATTTTATTACCGCCTTTTTTCTCGATTTCGCAAAACTTTAATATCTGCTGTGTATGTTGTCCCCTACTCCATCCGATTCGCATAAGAACAAGTGCGATTCATGCGGCGCCCAGCTCCCGCATAAGGACGGACACTCCCTGTGCCCTTTCTGTCTACGCCTGGAATACCCCATGGAGAAGTGTCAGCACTGCCAACAGTTTAATGCCGCCACCGGCAAACTGAGGCAGCAGTCTCCTCCTTTGCCCAATCATTTCTGGTTGGGCACATGCGCCCTGCCCGGGATTTTCAGTGCCTTCTGGGTTATATGGAGGTATGCACCTCGGTGATCCGTTGGGCCCGGTTGCACATGCGTCCCCTCCAGTGGGAGCTGGCCGCCCAGTGGACTCAGCGTCACAGTCATTTCGACCAGCTGATCACTGTAATCCAGAAGATGTGGGATGCTTTCCAATGGTGGACCTCCCCAGACCAGTTGCAGTAAGGGATCCTGTTTGTTCACCCCGAGCCAACAGTCGTCCTTACAACTGATGCCTCTCTCATGGGCTGGGGGCCCCACATGGGGAACAGGGCCCACGGGTTCTGGACCCCCGAGGAGTCCTGATGCCACATCAACCTGTTGGAGCTCAGAGCAGTCAGACTGGCACTGTCAGCTTTCTCTTCTCAGCTCCAGGTTCAAGTCCAGAAGGACAATACCACGACCATGTACTACCTCAACAAACAGGGCGGCACGCACTCCCTTCTGCTGTGCAAGGAGGCGCTCTGCTTCTGGACCCTCGTAAGCCAGTTGGAGACGGATCTCCTAGCCATCCATGTAGCTGGAGCCTTGAACCAGCTGGCGGATGCTCTCAGCCGTATAGACCAGACATCCCACGAGTGGTCTCTCCATCCAGAGGTAGCTTATCACCTGTTCTCCCGTTGGGGCAAACCGATGGTAGACCTGTTTGCCTCCAGGGAAAACACCAGGCTGAGGTTGTATTATCCCCGCCCCCTCAGCAGGGATTGCTGCAGGGAGGTGCCTTCTCATGGCCGTGGACCCCAAGCCTCCTCTACACCTTCCCTCCACTTCCCTTGATCCACAAGGTGTTACTCAAGGTGAGGAGGGATAAGGCGAAGGTGATTTTGGGTAGCCCCAGACTGGCCGCGCCAGTTCTGGTATCCAGATCTCCTCAGCTGCAGGCCCCTGGAGTGGCTTTGTACACGCCTGGACCTGATATCTCTGAACCGGGGGAATGTCTTCCATCCGGACCTTCAATCCCTTCATCTCACAGCCTGGTACCTGAGCAGCTAGAGTTCCAGGCTTTGGGTCTTTCTGAAGATGTCTACACCGTGGTGGAGGCATCTCGAAAGGAATTGACAAGGAAATGTTATGCCTTCAAATGGAAAAGGTTTTCCATTTGGTGTCAGGGTAAGGGTCTGGACCCTTTATCCTGTTCTCTGGCTAACATTCTCGACTACCTTGGTCTCTCTCCAAAGGGGGTCTACGGTCATCGACCATTATGGTGCACCTGGCAGCCATTTCTGCTTACCGGGCATGGGCCTGTCAGTCGACATTGGCGCAGGAGACAGTGGTCGGGTGCTTTTTCAAAGGCCTGGATCACATATCCTCTCTGGTGCGTGAACCTCCACCTCCGTGGGATCTACTGCTGGTACTGGCAAAGCTCATGGGCAAGCCATTTGAATCAATGCACAAGTGTGAGCTGTCACACTTGTCGTGGAAGACGGCCTTCCTGGTGGCTATCATGTCTGCCAGAAGGACAGGGGAGCTCCAGGTGCTTTCTGTGGACTCCCCTTATCTGGTCTTCCTCAGGGACAAAGTTGTCCTGCACCCCCACCCGAAATTCCTTCCGAAGATGGTGTCAGAGTTTCACCTTAACCAGAGGTTGACTCTGCCGGTATACTAGCCTAATTACACCTCGGAGGCAGAGTATAGGCTCCATACCTTGGACCTTAGACGTGCTCTCTCCTACAAGGAGAGGATGGTGGAAATTCGGAGAGAGGTTCGCCAGCTCTTTGTCACTTACGCTAAAGCCGCTTCTGGCAGACCTGCAACCAAATGGACCATTGTAAGATGGATTACATCATGCATAGGTCTGTGCTATGAGTTGGTGGGCAGGGAGCCTCCCAGAGGGATAAGAGCTCATTCTACCTGCCATACTGCTGGATCGGTGGCTGCTTCATGGGACATCCCTATCGAGGAAATCTGTCAGGCTGCTACCTGGAAGTCAGCAAACACCTTTATCACCCACTACCATATCGACCTTGAGCCACAACGGGATGCTGGTTTTGGCTCCTTGGTTCTCTCTGTTTCCTAAGTAGGGGGTGTGCGCCTTGCCTCCCTCCTCCCGGAGAACTGCTTGGAGTCTGCCAGAGAGTGTGGATGATCAACATATCCACGCTCCTAGAAAAACAGGTTACTCACCTGTATCAGTAGTTCTCGGAGTGGTATATGTTGTTCATCCACACGCTTCCACCCGACCTCCCCGGCTTTAGGTGCATTACCTTTCTTCCAGCGGGCTAAGATCTGGTGTCATAGGGCAGAGCCAAGGTATATACCACCCGGGTGGGTGGGAGGAGCCAGCTTGAAGACTTCCGGCAAGATTTAAAGGGGAAATGGACATGCCAGAGAGTGTGGATGAACAACATATACCACTCCTAGAACTACTGTTACAGGTGAGTAACCTGTTTTTACATACTTACCGTCGACAATCTCTCATCAGGCCATGCCGTCCTACCCTCCTTCACCCTGAGGGTCCTGAGACTTTAATTTGTGCTGTCTCCATCTCCAGGATGGTCTACCTCTAGCTTTCTGCCTCACCTGGTTCACAGAGCATTAGGTTCTCTCCTAGTTCCCTATAGAGAGCTCCTCCGAGCATGATCTCTGATGGGGAACTGAGGAAAGGAGGGGGCCGTGCACATTTATGTAGCAGTCACTGTCTGATGTCGTCGTGGGCTGCCCGTGGTGGACTGCTTGCAAAAGTTTCCATGTGGTCCTAGCGCCTGGCGGCATAGTTCCATAGCTCTGGTCTGATGAGAGATTTTCTTGAAGATCTACTGTTAGGCTAAGTATGTAACTGTTCTTTTTTTAGTGCTTGTCTTTCGTATGCTCCAGCTGTCTGGATTCAATTCAGTAGCCACTCTTTGGTAGCTCCACTGAGCTTGCCCAAAGTCCATAAAGGACTCTAAGCTCCACTCCTAAATATGTAAGCACCAGAACATTCCAGTTCATCGGATGTTGATTTCTAAGTTTGTCCATTACAGGCGCTCTCTGAACAAGTGCTTTTGTTTTGAACTGATTGACAGTAGCCAGATTACTACCATATAATAGCAGTGCAGTCCTGAAGAGCAGGTATGGACTTTTTGTGAGGTGAGTGAGACAGAGTATCAATTCCTCAACATAGTTTCCTATTTTGTGCTGCACCCATCCAATTTGAACGCACTGTATCAAATCCATGGAGTTTCAGTTTCTAGGGAGGTTCTATGTGCTGTGCATTAACGAGAGTTGAGAGCAGGCACTCCTGTGTAATAGAAACTGATTTAGTAATATTAATACCCTGGACTATGGCTACTGCTGCCAGATACGAAGTACATATTTAGTTCATGAAAGGAGGCTGAAAACAAATGGCATCTGTTGCTGCAAAAATGTAAGGCCCACACAGCTGTATCTAAGACTTTTTAGGTTTACAGACTAAGATTAGATACACTTGGTCTTTCTGAACATAATGTATTAGGTTTAGGGTTTGTCAGATAGTATCCAAGGTTTGAAAAGTCCTGACTGATGGGTGTGTGTTGACTGCATCCATGAGGTTTGTCACAGCCCAAGCAGATGTACAGTAGGGGTATTGTATCCACTGAGGAGGGAGCTGGCACTGCTGTGGCAAGCTCTCGACACTTAAAGGGTGTCTTTGGAAAACAGCAACCTGATACAAATTCATATCCATTTATATGTAGAAATGTAATGGTAATTGCATTGTTCCAGGACTTCATAGTGTGGAATGACCACTGTTTTTAATGATTTATTGTAAAAGTTTTAACCACAGGCATCTGTGTTCCATATATTGCTTTTTGCTGGTGTTTTTCAGGCTGTGTAACTTGCAGTGTTAATGACTGCTACATTTATCCGTTTCTGATCACAAACAGTTTTTGCTTTCCCACATGGGTAAACTTCTGACCCTTATTAAATTAGCACATAATCCAGTCAAATGGTTGATCAAATGGTTGATCTTCTTCGAGGGTATCTCAGGCACTCCTTGGGAACGTCACTGTTGGTGAAGCAGGATCCACATGGAAGATTTTCCAGCAGTACACCTGGGGCCACACACGCTAATGTCATGTGCCGTCATTAACCCTATAAAGGTATGAGCGGCCTTCCTTCCCTCCTCAGTTCTTTACCGCTGTCAACTCCTCTCACATGGGTCTCCATGGATGCTGCATTACAGTTCGTGCCATTTTTGCCTATGCTTTTCTTCTGTTTAAACTTTTGGGAATCTCTTTTTAACAAAAGTGATTCTGTTAGCCCATTTATGTCGAGAGTCACTCATTCCACATTTAACTTCTGCTGCGGAAAGAAGATTGCTTCTTCAGACAGTCACATTCTCTGCGTCTGCTGTCTTAGGCGTGACCACGACGTGTCAGACTGTGAGCTATACCATAAATTCAGCCTTACAGTCCTTTTTAAAAAAAAAAAACAAACTAAAAAACTCTGTTTTGTCAGGCACAAAGAGAGTGATTACATACATGTTATTCTACCTGTCAGAATCTTACTCTGCTATAATGGCAAGGCAATTACAGTACTTTCCATCTATGTCCCACCTTGAGAACAACCAGAGGGCTTTCAACTGGTCATTGACTACATAGGTGAACAGCCTGCTAGCAATGAGATAGTGATCATAGAAGATTTCTACAAGAACTGGCTGGCCCCTGAGGTGGACCAGTTCAAGGACACTTGTACCGCTGTCCACGTTACACAACTCGTAACTACCCCTGCTAGGATCAGTTACAGAACTGACAATAGCTCACTTCTGGATCTTGTTCTGACCACTCACCCGGACAAGATAATCCGCACCATAGTATCACCAGATGCACTGAGTGACCACTCCCCTGTCATCTGCCACTTGACTAACAAAATCCCCAAAGCTCCAGCAAAGGTCAAATCACAACATGTACTTAAGAACGGGCACCTCAAACACGTGCAGCACCTCCTTGCACACATTGACTGGTCCTCTATGTACAACACCCACTGTGTAGACACTGCACTTGACTACTTTATCTGCAGTTTCAACAAGGCATATGATACCCATGCACCCCTCCGGAAAAGGAAGATAAAGGCGGTAAATAACCCTTGGATCACCAGTGACCTACTAAGAAAGATGTGAGACGGGGATAAGCTGTGGCACCTTGCAGTTGCCTCCAGTAGACAAGCAGACGTGCAATGGTACAAGGCTGCTAGGAGCTCCTGTACCATCAAAATACGGTGTGCAAAAAGGGACCACTATAAGCTAGAACTCTCAAAATACGGCAACTCTGGGGCAACATAAAATCTCACTGGGAAACCTTCTAAATCACCCCCAGACTTGGATCCATGCAAATCTCACAAGACCCTAGTACTGTAGCAGATACACTAAACAAGGCCTTCACCGACACCTCTGTCATACTCTCCCCCGACTACCAAATGGGGAGCCCCAGTCCTCCAAACACCTGTTTCCCTTCCCTCTAGTAGCCCCCACCAATTCTGCTTTAAAAGAATCCCCATGTTAGCAGTGAAAAAATATCTACAGAAGGCTCTGGGGAATGTCAGATACAGCAGCAACTCCCTGGACCTCAAACTTCTCAGACTAACCCTTGACTATGTCCTCAGACCCCTTACTGCACTCATCAACCTCTCCCTCTCTTACCAACATTTCCCCCAGTGTTGGAAATCTGCCTTTGTTGTACCTGTCTTTAAAAGTGGTGACAGAACACTTCCCTCAGACTATTGTCCCATATCTATCCTTCCCCAAAGCACTAGACCATATTATCGCAGACCAACTCGCGGAACATCTGACCAGATGTAACCACCTATGCGTGGAGCAGCATGGATTCTGGAAAGCACGTAGCACTGCTACTGCCTTGCTGGAATACACCAACTTCCTACACAGTGCATTAGATCGTGGCCAACTGGCAGGGTCAGTCTACATTGATCTCACCAAGGCCTTTGACATTGTGAACCACTCACTACTGCTTAACTCGCTCCAGGCCATTGGCCTATCCAACGAGGTCAACAAATGGTTCACAAGTTATCTTAGTACCAGGTTACAGCAAGTCAGAATTAACAACACACTCTCTAGCAGCCGCCCCATAAACTCCAGAGTTCTCTAAGGCTCTATCCTTGGACCTTTACTGTTCAGTCTCTTTCTAAACTCACTCCCAAAAGCATGTCCTACCAACATCATTCTGTACGCAGATAATGCTGTCCTCTTCTCTGCCCACACTGACCCCAGCCTTCTCACTAGGGAACTCCAAACCGCTTTCAAGGAGGTTGAATGCTGGTTCGAGGACCATAAACTACTGATAAACTACAAAAAAAACAAAAGTGTTGCTTTTCAATATTCCACACAGCCGCTACAAAGCTACCTGCCTCTCCATACTAAACAAACAAAACCTCCCTCTCGAACAAGTGAAGGATTTCAAATATCTAGGCATAACTCTAGACAGCACCCTGTCCTACTCAGCCCACATCAGCCAGATTGCTAGGGCAATAAACTCCCATTCGGCACACTTTATAGGCACCGCTACTGCCTCACCCCTGAGGTGCTCAGACTTGCAGTATCCAGCTCAGTTATTTCCATCATCGACTACAGGCTGATATTCTGCGATGTAGTCTCCAATACAACCCTGAAGAGAATCACTGTAACTCTTAACAAGGTAACAAGGCATGTTGACTGATAACGGGAGCCCACAGGTGCGCCCACACCTGCGATTTATAAGTAAGCACAGCAAATTAATCTCAAAAGTAGGATTACCTACCAAACTTGCCTCTTTGCGAAAAGAATCAGCCTTGGCATAGCTCAACCAAGCGCCCTGCCCGTGGTGATAACAGCTCCTAACCCTTGCAATACATGTAGAGCCTATTCAGCAAACTACTTGGTCCCTTACTGCCGGACTGCCCAATGCCAGAGAGCATTCTGCTACAGAGCCCCAACCTCGCTAAATAGTCCCCTCCCCCCGAGATACTTAATATTCCCTCCATTGGCACCTTCAGACACAACCTGCGACAGCACCTCACCCAACAAAGCAGTTGTGACTGCCCCCTAACACCTAGACACTGCCTAGTCTTAGGAAATGACTGCTCCTAGCCTTACCTTACTACCTACCCCCACCCTACCACCTACCTACCCCACCCTCCAACCACCTACCCTTCCCTCCCTAACTTATCAGAATTGACAAGGCTCCTCCGCCTGCCCCCGCTTCCTAAACTGTTTTCTTCTTACCCTGTTAGCGCACTTTGTTAAATATGCAACCTGAATGTTTTATAAATCTTCGAGACCTTGGCAAATGCAATAACTTGCCCGTATTGTAACATATGGAACATGAATGTCTATGTATCTTACTTGCCTTGGCAAATGTCCTAGCTTCATTCCTGTATTGTAACATTAATACGGCCTCTATTATGCTCTGTATTTTGTACCTGACGCGGAACCTTTGTAAAAGAACCACTGGTTCAAAGGTCTTCAGTCCTTGTGATAAATAAATTTATAATTTCCATGTACTCGGTGACTGTTCAATATTCACAAGTTATTGTTTTGTTGAGCATAGTCTCTGCTTGCTAGTATCAGGTCTTGTACGAGGCGTAAGTGCTAGATGGCCTGGGTAGGTCAATGGTTCCACATTCACCTGTAGTTTGTTTTATTTATGAGATTTCTGACCTGCCTTCCCCGTCCCTTCAACTGGATAAAGTTAGTGTCTGGGCTGGCCAGCTTCCTGAATCAACACTTTCTCTCTCTTATCTAGTTAACCTTCCTTCCCTCAAGGTGCTTTCACCTCATTTTTATTTAGGGTACTAAGTTAGGTCTGGACTGTGCTATGTGAAAAAACTGGGCATGCATCAGTGCAGAAACAGTTGGGGCTGGTAGAGGTTGTGGGAACCTGCTTTTGCTGAGCAGTTGGGGATTTTAGTAGCTGGATAAGCTTTAAATTCTTATCAGTCTGTAGACTTTTAAGCAGGACTGCTGACTTCTTTAATAATTGTTGTTTTGTGTGTGGGATCCATAGAGGAAGCTGTATATTCATTTATCTTTTCTACAGGTATTGTGAGCAGCTTCTAGAAGGTTTCGTCTTTCTCAGCCAGGATCAATTTACAGCTCATAGAGGCTTAAATACCAGGGCTCTTCACATAGCAGTACTGCAGAAACAATTGAGGCTGGTAGAGGTTGTGGGAACCTGCTTTTGCTGAGCAGCTGGGGATTTTAGTAGCTGGATAAGCTTTAAATTCTTATCAGTCTGTAGACTTTTAAGCAGGACTGCTGACTTGTTTAATAAGTGTTGTTTTGTGCGTGGGATCCATAGAGGAAGCAGATACTCATTTACTTATACACCTGTGAGGAACCCTAATCAAGACATCTTGGATACACCCCTGCAGTTATCCAATAAATTTGAACGCCTTTTGGATGCTAATGTTGAAATTCAGTTAAATAATGAAACGCAAACACAACCCGAAGTTTCATTTCTAAATGAGGATAGTTTTAAACAAATAAATACTGAGAGAACCACTAGTTTAGAGCACAAAAACAGGGACATAGTGGTGATTGGAGACTGTACGATCAGGGGTATTGATTCTGTAGTATGCTGGGGACACAAGGAATGTACTATGGTCAGTACCTTGCCAGGTGCCAGACTTCATAATGTTTCAACAATGGTGGAAGGGCTCCTTGAAAATTCAGTTAATCCCCTTGTTATCCTGCATATAGGTACTAACTATGTAGGAAGATCTAGTATGGAACACATTCATACTGAATATAGAACCATAACTAAAAAAAATTCTGGAAAGAAATGGGGAGTTAATTATCTCTAGTATACTACCTACATTTGGACACCAGTCTTACAAAAATGGATATATCCTTGAGATCTATTCATGGTTGACAGTTCTGTAAAAAAGAAAATTTTGGGTTTATGGATAACTCTTTGACATTTAACAAAAAGGTGTATTTTAAAAATGACGGTCTTCACTTAAGCTATGCTGGTACTAGGACATTAGGCAAAAGAGTGAATGAAGTTATTCATTTTCATTTAAACTGGGTAAGGGGGGGAATTTTGGTTAATGAATCATTAAGTATACCAGTTATAAGTCTACCCACTTCCAAATTAGAGTGGAAGGCAGTACTTATAAACGCCAGGAGTCTTGTGGGGAAATTTGACAAATTTAGTTTACTGTTACAATCTCAGAATATACAACTGGCACTAATCACAGAAACTTGGTGGGATGATGAAGACAAGTGGGAAAAATGTCCCTGGTTTTAACACACTTTCAAAATCTAGAATCCATGGGGTATAGCAATTTATGTGCATAAAGCATAAAATGTGAAGAAATCCAATGGGATATGTCTAACTTGGAACTCTTGTGGGTTAAATTACTTCCCCACCAAAGTACAAAAATCATATTAGGATTATTATATAGGGCACCTTCCATATCTCTTTCTGATGACATCCAGATAATTGATATAATCAATAAACTAGATCCAGCAGATAACATAATCCTGACAGGTGATTTTAATTTGCCCAACATTGATTGGAAATTGTCAAAGGCTGCTGGAAATATAAACAAGCAGTATTTGGACTGGTGCAGTTGGTGCACAGCAGCACTAGGGGGTCAAATGTACTAGATCTGATCCTTATTAATATGGGTGATTCTATCAAGAATGTATTAATAAAAAGTCCATTAGGGAGTAGTGATAATTCTACTGTCCACTTTGCTATTTCTAATACTGGTCTTGGACACACCTCAGGAACTACATCCAAACTGGATTTTGGGAAAGCAGAGTTTGATGGTTTAAAGAAAGAATTTAAATGTTGGGACTAGGAAGTGGAACTAGCTGGTATGACTGTCCAAGAAATGTGGTTTACTCTCCTAGTTAGGATCAAACAGCTTGTTGTGAAATTTATACCACACAAACCTAAATATGATAGACCCAAAAGGAATAAACCTATGTGGATGAATAGATCTATAAAAAAAGTTATTAAATTAAAAAAAAATAGACTGTTCAAAAGGTATAAGAGTTATGGATCACCTTTAAACTACCAGAGTTATAGGGAATGTCTGAAACGTATTAGAAAGAAAATAAAGAGTGCAAAAGCAAATTTTGAACCATCACTTGCAGAAAAAGTTAAGAACGGTAAAAAATCCTTTTATTCATATATTAATAGTAAAAGGAAAGATAATGGTACGATAGGACCCTTTATGAATATTGCTGGACAAGTGGCAAACTCGGAAGAGATGGCAGACCTTCAAAATAAATATTTTTGTTCAGTTTTTAATAACGGTAACCCAAACATACATCTTGGAAATTACAGTTCTAGTCCTGGAAAAATCATTGTGGAAGTTAATGATATACAGCTCAGATTATCAAGACTAGACATTACTAAATCTCCTGGCCCAGATGATGTGCATCCTCGAGTACTAAAGGAAATAGCAGTTGTTTTAGCGCCCCCTACATACTTATTTCAGACCTCCCTGCATCATGGAGTGGTACCTCGTGACTGGAAATTAGCCTTAGTGGTCCCTATTTTGAAGAAAGGAGCAAGGACAAAGCCGGAAAATCTTAGACCAATCAGCTTAACTTCATTAACGGGTAAAATACTAGAAGGGGTAATAAATGATCATATTTTAAGCCACCTGGAAGCAAATGGCATGGTAGACAAATCGCAGCATGGATTCACCAAGTCTAGGTCCTGCCAGTCAAACTTATTGGCATTTTATGAAAATGTAAGTAGGGAATTGGATATGGGAAACCCAGTTGATGTAATATACTTAGATTTTGTGAAAGCCTTTGACAAGTTACACCACACTGAGCTGTTAAAATTACTTGAAGTGATTAACCTGAACCCTAACATCTGTAACTGGGTATCAGCATGGCTGCAGAGGAGACAACAGAGAGTATCCATTAAGGGAACTTTCTCTAACTGGTCTAAAATTACCAGCGGTGTCCCCCAGGATTCCATTTTGAGCCCTTGTCTGTTCAATATTTATATAGCCTCCCTGCGATCAGACAACTCTAAGGTTTGGCTATGTAAGTTTGCAGACGATTGTAGGTTAGGAGCAGTTGTGAATACACAGGAAGAAGTGCTGGAATTGCAGAAGGTTTTGGACAATATCTCAGACTGGACCATTATTAGCCAACTAGTGTTAAATGTTGAGAAATGTAAAACAATACATATGGGAAAAACAAATAAATCTAATTATTCACTTGTTAATCTACAACTCACTAGTACAGTTGAAGAAAAAGATTTAGGAGTAACTTTTTGTCCAGATTTCAAGTGTAGCATACATTGTAGACCCCAGACAAAGAAAGCCATTCAAAATTTAAACTGTATTTTACGTTATTGCTAGTAAGGAGGCCAGAGTTCTAATTCCACTTTACATAACCCTTGTTAGACCCCATCTAGAATATGCCATCCAGGTCTGGTCTCCCCATTATAGGGAAGACATTATTAAAATTGAATCTGTTCAGAGAAGATTCACTAAAGTCATTTGGGGGATGAAAGAACTATCTCATTCAGATAGACTTGTATCTCTTAATTTGTATTCCTTATGTTATAGGAGGTTTAGGGGAGACATGTGCCTGTTGTATAAGATAATTGGAGACGGTAGCTATTGTTCTGAATTTGGAATTTGTCCTAGAACAGACGAACATGGTAACAGAAGGCACAATAAACAACTGATACAATCTAAATGGAGACACAATATAAGAAAGCACTGGTACAGCCAGAGGGTGGTTGTCCCGTGGAATGCTTTACCATGGGCTGTAGTAAATAGTGGAAGTGTGAATCACTTTAAGAATAACCTGGATCTACATTGTGGTGAAAAGAAATTTCAATTTTGAGACACAATTTAAATGGGCAAGCTTTGAGGGCGTAAGTCTAATTGCTTGTAAACATCTATGAAATATTTTCTACAGGTATTGTGAGCAGCTTCTAGAAGGTTCTGTCTTTCTCAGCCAGGATCAATTTACAGCTCTTAGAGGCTTAAATACCAGGGCTTCTCACATAGCAGTACTGCAGAAACAGTTGGGGCTGGTAGAGGTTGTGGGAACCTGCTTTTGCTGAGCAGCTGAGGATTTTAGTAGCTGGATAAGCTTTAAATTCTTATCAGTCTGTAGACTTTTAAGCAGGCCTTCTGACTTGTTTAATAAGTGTTGTTTTATGTGGGACCTTCCTCCGGAGGAGGTTGCAGTGCTTGGAGGTGCAGTGAGGGGCAGACACAGGGCTGATACACTCTCGTGAGTGTCGTGTGTGACCCAGATCCCACCTCCCCGCCCCTCCTTCCCAGAGTACAGCTAATTTATAGGGGAACACCTGCCTTGCAATTGGAGGAAAAGGCTTGGTGCAGCTCATGTAGTTCTAGCCACTGGGGTTGGGTTTTAAGGCTGGGAGAGAGATTAGGAGTTGTAGTCTTCCTGTAAACCAACTCTTAAGGCAAATAGTCAGGTGGGGAATGTTCAGCCACCCAAGCTTTGCAAGTTTAAAGGTCTGCGTGCTGTGGGGGATTGCCTAGGTATAGGTACTGGTAGCTCGAGAAACTGTAGAGTCACTGAGTTGATAATTTGGCCTAGAAAAGACTACTGTGATGATGGGGAAGGGACCACATATCACTAGAACAGGTATCTTTGGGCGGGTGGTTAGGTGCACAGGGTGTGGTGCGGCCATGATACTGGACTGGGTTTGGAAGTTTGGGGGATGCCCAGTGTGCTACCAGCTGGCACAGCTTAAGGAGGAGGTAAAGGGGATCCAAAGGCAGCTGGGGGGGGGGATTGGAGAGGTAGGAGGCAAGCGGTCACCTACGTGGAAGCATGAGGTGCTGGGGCCTCCCAAACTGGGGGAGGAATGAAGAGTGGTGCTCACACTAGCAGAGGGAAAGGGCTACACAGAGGGCTCTCTGGGACCCTGGCAGAGGGGGTCCAAAAGGTGGAAATTTCCACAACAGTAGGCAAGAGTCTGGGGGTGTCCAAAGGAAACCGAGAGAGGCGGTAGGGACAAAGGGGGCACTGGGGGATGGGCTAAGGCTCACAAATCATTTTAACCCTCTACACCCATTGGTAGAAGAGGGGTGTGTTGGGGGGGGAGGAGGAGGAGGATGCTGCTGCTACTGGTGTAGCTGGGGCAGGGACAGATAGAACTGGTGTAGAGGGCAGGTGTCAAGGGCACAATAGAGGGGTTCCCGGACAGGATGGGGGAAGAGGGGTAGGAGGGGAAAAGAAAAAAGAGGATCTGGGGAACAAGGAGGAGGCTGATGGTATGGAACAGGGGAGTACGACAGGCAGGAAGGTGCAGGACGTAAATGGGATGATAGCGAGCAGAAAGCCAAATAGGCAAACGGATAGGATGGATTGATTAGTAAGGAGTTGGGAAAGAGATACAGAGAAAGATACTCAGGTGGGGGGGGGTAAAGAAAGCCAGGACATGGGTAGAGGAGGTAACCAGGGACACTAGTGAAGGGGCTACCTTCAACACCCAGATTGTGGGAGATGCGAGGAGCCGGTTGAGGGGAGAATCCGGACGAAGGGATGAGGAGGGGCATGGAAGGAGGGGGAACCTGAGGGGTGAACAGGAAGGCAAGGGGAAGAGTACTGCTATTGGGGGACTCCATGATCAGAGGCATACAGTGGGAGGGGCAGGAGGAGGAGGAGGGTAAAAGCTGTCTGATCAGAACCAAATGCCACCCAGGCCTGACAGTGCACAAGGCCAAGCATGAGTTGTATTCACTGGCAAGGGAATGCGGGGGGACCCCGGACATTCTAGTGCACTTGGGGACAAACGACATAAGTGGTCATAGTGAACTAGAAATTCAGGGAAGGTTCTGGGAGTTGGCCAGGGTATGCCTTTTCATAGGCTGTAAGATCTCCTTTTCAGAAATCCTGCAGGTACCAAGGGCTACTGTGGAAAACAAGATGAAGATTAGAGAGATAAATCAGTGGCTTAGGGAGTGGTGTGGCGGATTGGGGGTATGGCCTGGTGGGGGGCTGGGAGGAGACCTGGGAGGATAAGGGGCTGTATGCTAGGGACAGGCTTCACCTTAATTTGGAGGGGAAGGAAATCCTAAAGCTCAAACTAGCTGGGTTCATCAGTGAAAGATGGGGTTTAAACTTGTGAAGGAGGAGGGATCAAAAAAGGAGCAATGCCAGCAGATACGATAAATGAGGGACATGGTCTCCACTCCTCTAGTGGGGTATGGAACTGGGTCACCAGGTAGGGTGCAGGAAGTGAGAAATTGGAGCTCAAGGGGGAGAAAGGAGAGGAGGCAAAAGGGGTGGAGAGTGGTCCTGATAAATGCCAGGAGCGTAGGAAATAAAATGCCTGAGCTCCAGGCAATGCTAGTTGAGGGGGAGGTAGATGTGGCAGCAGTCACTGAGACCTGGGCCACTCAAGGGCACGAGCAGGACCTAAATCTGGAGCGTTACACTATGTTCAGAAAAGATAGGGGAGGGAAGGGGGGTGGTGGTGGTGTAGCACTGTTAGTCAGAAATAGCGTGGGTATTGGAGAGGTAGAGGAGGCAGAGGGGAATGTGGAGGCTATTTGAATTGCCTTGCTGATGTTGGGGGGCGGGGTAAGAGAATAAAGGTCAGAGTGGTATACGGACCACCAGCACTGGCGGAGGTCCCGGAAGAAAGTTTGGTGGCAAATCTTGAGGGACACTGTAGAGTAGGAAAGGGAAGGGTAATAGTAATGGGGGACCTCAACATGCCAGGAACAGACTGGGGGACTATGACATCACCAGTGGCCAGAGAGCAGAGGCTGCTTGATGTCTTCCAGGATGCGTTTCTGACACAACAGGTGGGTGAGCCAACTAGGGAGGCCTGGACACTGGACGTGGTCCTGGCAGACAGTGATCAGATTAGTGGCTTAGAGGTGAGGGACCCGTTGACTGGGAGTGATCACGCCACAGTCTGGTTCTTCCTGGCCCTGGGGGGGGAGGAAAGCTGAACAAGGATGGTAGTAACCGACTTTAGGGGTGCAGACGTCAGGGAGATGGGAAGGATCCTTAAAGATCATCTAGACAGGATAAGGCCGGATATGGATGCTGACAGCAGGTGGGAGATCATTAGGAGGGGTATACAGGAGGTTACCAGATCCTGCGCAAGGGAAAGGTGTAAGTTTGGTGAGGCCACAAAACCGTGCTGCTGGACTCGGGAGGTACAGGAGGTGGTGAGGGAAAAGAAGGTGGCCTATAGGCGCTTCAAGTGGTCAAGGAGTGAAGGGGTTCAGGAGGAATATGAGCTGATAGCCAAGAGAGTCACCAGGGTGGTGAGAGCAGCTAAGGCAAAAAGGAGCAGTCCTTGCCAGTGGGATCCAGAGGGGACAAGGGGTTCTTAGATACATGGGGGAAAGGAAAGTAAAGGGCAGATCAACAAGATGAGGGTAGGGGATGGTTGGGCACAGGAGGCGGGGGATCAGGCAGAAGTCCTAAATGAGTACTTTGCCTCAGTTTATACCAGGGGGATGGAGGGGCTAGGTCTTGCGAAGGGAGCGGGGGCAAACCGGAGCAAGGGGTGGGACCGGTAGAGACCAAGGGCCCTGATGGGTCTGGGGAAAGGGAGTGGCCACCACAGACAGGTGGGGGGCCCAGGAGTGCATGGTGAAAAGAGGGAGAATGAGGCTGAAATCCCAGTAGAGAGTTTGTAAGGGAAGCTCTCAGGTCCCTTCAGACAGAGAAAGCACCTGGGCCAGATGAGATGCATCACAGGGTGCTGATGGAACTGGCAGATATCCTGGCAGTCCCTCTAGTGGAGCTTTTCAACATCTCTCTGAGGACTGGGTGGGTGCCCCAAGACGGGAGGGTGGCCCATGTCATGCCGATCCACAAGAGGGGATCAAGAGAGGAGGCAGGAAATTACAGGCCCGTTAGCCTGACATCGGTAGTCGGCAAGGTGATGGAGGATATTGTCAAGGAAAGGCTAGGGGGGTTATTGGAGCAAACTGGGGGCTTGGACAATAGGCAGCATGGCTTTGACACGGGAAGATCGTGCCAAACAAAGCTTGTTGAGTTCTGTGACTGGGTGATGAGGGCCCTGGACCAGGGTAGGCCAGTGGACATCCTGTTTCTGGACTTTAGCAAGGCATTTGATTCGGTACCCCACAGTGGCCTGCTGGCTAAGCTGAAGGAAATGGGGGTAGGGAGACAGTTGCTAAGATGGATAGGAAATTGGCTGTCTGAGCGTACTCAGAAGGTGGTGGTTGGAGGGTTGGCCTCATCCCCAAGGTGGGTTACTAGTGGGGTTCCCCAGGGGTCAGTGCTGGGGCCACTCCTGTTCAATGCCTGTATCTCGGACATCAGGAGGGGGATCAGGAGTGAGATGAGTCTCTTTGCAGATGACTCAAAGCTAGGTGCAGTGGTGGATGTGGAGGAGGGAAGGGTGGTCTTGTAGGAGGACCTGGAGGCTCTGGAAAGGTGGTTGGGAAAATGGAAACTGAAATTCAATGCTGTGAAGTGCAAGGTTCTGCACCTGGGAGTCAGAAATCCAGGCCAGGGGTATACCCTTGGAGGAGACATGATTCAAGTCACAGAGGGTGAGAGACACCTGGAGGTAGTGGTAGATGTCAAAATGAAAACTCGGAGACCTGTAGGAGGGCAGTGTCAAGGACAAATAGGATGCTGGGATGCATCACCAGGTTGATTACCTCCAGAAAGGCAGAAGTGATCCTTCCACTGTACAACTGCTTGGTTAGGCCACACCTCGAATATTGTGTACAATTTTGGAGACCACATTTAAAGAGGGACATTACACTCCTAGAGAGGGTCCAAAGGAGGGCAACCAAAATTATCTGGGGCCTGGAGGAGAGGACCTATGTGGAGAGGCTCAAGGAGCTCGACATGTACACCCTGGAGGAGAGGAGGGACAGGGGGGACATGATAGAGGTCTTTAAGTACATGAAAGGGATCAATAAAGGAGGCCCAGTCAGGGTGCTCCAAAGGAAGGAGGGTGGGCAACAAGAGGTCATGGGTGTAAGCTGGAAGGGGGCAGGCTCAGAGGGGAGAGGAGGAGATGTTATTTCACTGAAAGGGTGGTAGAGCCATGGAATGCACTGCCCAGGAGCTGGTAGAGATGGAGACTGTGGATGGGTTTAACGGGTGGGACAGGTACAGGAGGAGGGCAAATCTGACCAGGCACAATACAGGTGGAACATCTGGGACTGGGGACAGTATAACCCGGGGCACCAGAATCGGCCCTCGGTGCGGGTGCTGAAAATCGAGCAGACTCGAGAGAGACCGTTAGGCCTATTCTGCTGGCATTTTAGTATGTTAGTATTATAGTTGGAGTGTTTATTCTGTAGTTTTGCTGTTAGACTCTCCATTTTATATACCTCATATTTAGCATTTTCCCAGTCCTGTTTGGTAGGAATGTCAGGTTGTAGCCAGCATCGGGTTATAACCTTCTTGGCTTCTGCCAAAAGTATGTTAGCCAAGTAAATTTGGTGGGGGTTCTGAAAGTGTTTTTGGTAGTGTAAAAGAAGGATCAGTTCAGGGGCTAAAATTTCTAGGGATGGAAATAGGGTCGTTATTTGGGAGCTTATCTCTTCTCGAAAGGGGGCGAGTTTTGGGCACATCCATAGGATGTGGGAGTGGGTAGCCGCCTCACACCCACACTTCCTCCAGCAGGACGAGTCTCTGGTGGTGGAATATTTGGCTGTAATTTAAGGGCTACGGAAATATCTGGTGTGGAGACCTTGCAAGCAAATTCCTGCCATGTGTATGATCTGGTGGTTTTATCTCGTTTTTTTCATATATTCACCTAGTCCACCTGGGTCAGTTCAATCCCTAATTCCGATTTCCCAGGAAAGCCAAGTAGATTTCATGCTTACTGTGGAGCCCCCATGTAGAATTTTATAGAATTTAGAGATCAGGTGGTGGTTCGGGGGGGGGGGGGCTGAATATGGGCTAAAAATGAGCATAATTCTGGGACCGGATGTGTTGATAACATCTAACCCCAGTTCTGCCTCTAGATAATGTCAGACCTGTAAATAGTGAAAAAAGTCCTCTTGTGGTAGGTTATATTTTGTCTGTAGTTGATCAAAGGATTTGAATGTACCTTGGTCATAAAATTGGTAGGTATGAATTGGTCCCTGTGTAGACCATCTGCAAAATGTACCGTCAGAGGTGGCTGGGATGAATTCTGGGTTTTTCTCGGGGATCCCCATCCATTTGGCCTGGTATCTGTTCTCAGGATGGGAGAGAAATTGGATCCAGCTTCGTCGTATTGCCTTAGTGAAAATAGAGCCTTCGATTGCTGAATGCGATCCATGAGGTTGGAATAAGAGGGTGTGATTTAAAGGGGTGTCTACTAGCTGTCTTTCTAACTCTACTCATGCTGGAGTCCGGGGCCCAGAGAGTGACCATTTCACCATGTGAGCGAGCAGCCTTACAATCCTAAGGCGGTGCAAAAAGGCTTTGAAGAAATTTCTCTTGGAACAGGATGTAGCCAGTTCTGGGCGGGTGTCCCCGTGGTCCCTCCTTCCCAGTCGCCGGTGGGTTTGTCGAGCTCGAAAATCTGAGACAAGTCCTCAGGCAGAAGTCACCAAAAAAAAAGACTATGACCGGGACTGCTCTCCCAGCGGCACTCCCATTCCCGGTTTCTTCCTCCAGGTGTACTCTGTTGGCTGCTGCTTCTCCCGATGTCCTCTGCTCCTACCCAGCTCATACCAACAGCACCTCCTCCCACTTCTCAGGAAGGCTGGCCATCGACCCTCAGGTTGTCAGCCCTCGGTCGCTGACCCCCAGGTCATCTACTCAAGTCCCTTCATTGAGACCTGACTCTTCTCCAGGCCCTCAGACGATGGGGCCTTCAGGCTCTGAAGACCTGTCGGATGGTTCGTCGCACCCTATCCCAGTGACCCCACTGCCTTTGCCTTCCGTTGACTTCAATTCCGTTTTGACTCATTTGATGATGGCTGTTGTGCACTAGGTAGTTATACGTTAACCTGTGTCCCCGGCTCCATCGGGTGAACCATCATCATTGACGCCAGTTCAGCCTTATCAGCCTGCACCCTTTAGGACACCATCTGTCCCTTGTTCGTCGGACCATAAGTTAGAACGGGTTGACGTTAGGAAGGAGTACTATCATGACCTTACCCTCCCTGAAAAAGAGGAGGAGGAGGAACCTCTTTCCCCGGACAGATCTTTAGCCTCTAGTGCAGACTCTGTTAAACATACTCCCAGGTCTTCTCCTGTGGAAGCTACCACCTTTAACATTATGTAGCAGCTATCTACAGCTATGGGTTTCCACACTGAGGAATAGGATGCCACCAGAAGAGATGTGATGGACTTCTTGGAGATCTCAGGATCTCCTCCTAAGGTCCTTCTCCCCATTTTGCCAGTTCTGAGGAATGCCACCACTGCAGCATGGCACTACCCCAACATGGTTCCTGCCATGCCTAAAAGGCAGACAAAGTCTATCATGTCCCCCAGGGCCTGTCCCATTATGCTGCACAGCCTGGGACTAACTCTGTGGTTATCAAAGCAGTGCATGACAGGTCCAAGGTGCCCAAATACCTTAGCCCCCTCCCCGACAGGGAATACAGAAGAATCGACCTTTGGGGTAAGAGGGGTTTATGCCTCCTCTACTTTGGGACTTCAGATTGCCAGTTACTTACCCATATGGTTAAGTACCAGAATACCATATGGAAGAAAGGCAGGGCAGCTGCTCAGCCCCGGATGATTCTCAGAAACAGGAGATCCTAAACTCTTTCCAGACCGCCGAGGACTTCAGAAAACGCCTCATCAGAGCCTTGCACATCTGGTACTGAGTACTGGAACTTGCGGCAGTCCGTGTCCCAAGCTTGCTGAACACTGGTGGACTACCTCAGCTGGACTCGGACCAGCATGTACAAATGGGAACTTTCATCACCGGTCGCAGAAAATCTGTTCAACAGATGGGGTCATTCACAGTTGGACCTTTTTGTGTCCCTACTCAATGCAAAACTGACCAGTGTTTGCTCACTAGATCCAGGGCCTGGAGTTTTCTGACAAGACGCTTTGTCCCTCTCCTGGAGCGGGAGATTCTTTTAAGTCTTTTCTCCATTTCTTCTGGTTCAGAGGGTGCTAATCTAGCTGGAGATGGGAAGGGGTCTAGCATGATCCTGGTCACATGGCAGATATGGTTTCCATGACTGCAGTAGTTAGCAGCGGAACCTCCAGTGCCGCTGCCCTTCTGCAGGGATCTGTTGACACAGGCTTAGGAGACCCTGGTCCATCCACACCTTAGGTCCCTTTGTCTGCATGCCTGACTCCTGAGGACATAGCCACTGCCTGGTTTGAGGTCTTCCAGAAGGTGGGGGACGTCCCTGTGGCAGCTAGGAAGCCCTGTACTAGGGCCACCTATGCTATGAAGTGGAAGATGTTTGTCACCTAGGCAGCCGAGGACCATCTGGACCCTTTCACCTCTCCGGTGAGTCAGATTTTGCACTACCTGATGTCATTGTCAGGCTCAGGCCTCCAGTATTCCTCCCTCAAGGTACACCTTTCGGCTATCTCTGCCTTTCACAAGCCTGTAGAGGGTCATGCCATGGCTTAGCTGGATGTGACCCGTACTTTTCTCAGGGGCATCCTGCACCTTAAGCCTCCAATCCATACTCCTGTCCCGGCTTGGGATTTAATTTTGTTTTGGAGAAATTTACCTGTCTCCATTTGAGCCAGCCGCAACTTGTGAGCTATGCTTTCTTTTATGGCAAATGTTGTTTTTGGTTGCTGTTACTTCTGCTCGAAGGATTTCCAGGCTTCAGGCTCTCTGGTATGAGGAAAATAAAAGAAACTCCTCACTTGTGGTGGTTAGAGTTCTAAGCAGATGCTCGTTTTATTGGCAAAAGAGCCTGGAAATGAACCAACAAAACCGAAGAACCTCATTCTTACAGCAGGTTTTTTCTAACGGGGGCAAATCAGATTTGCCCCCGTTAGAAGGCCTGCTGTAAGGCCGAGACTCTCTTCCCAATAAAATGAGCATCTGCTTGGAACTCTAACCACCACGAGTGCGGAGTTTCCTTTATTTTCTTCATTTGTGAGCTTGCTGCTTTACTCCTGCACCGCTGAGTCCTGTGTGCACCTTTCTTGGACTATTTAAATTTCTGTGGTGTGAGGAGCCTTCTTTGATTTTTCACAAAGACAGTGTGTCTTTGCACACGAATCCTAAGTTTCTCCCCAAAGAGGTGTCTAAGTTTACCCTGAAGCAATCTGTCTACGTACTCGTGTATTTCCTGGAGTATGCCAATCCAGGGTAAGCACTGCTCCATACTTTTGATGTGTGCAGAATTCAGAAGTATTATCTGCTGTGAACTAAGGACTGCAGAAAATCAAAGCAGCTTTCTGTTTCTTTCGCCCAAGTAAGAGAAGGGTGTTCAGGTTTCCAAACAATGTTGCTATAACAGACATGGCAAGGTGTTGCCAGGGGTAGTGAAAGCCCACTCCACGAGGGGCATGGCTGCCTCTATATCTTGCTTCTAAGGGATCTCAACAGCTAAAGTCTGCGCTGCTGCCGCCAAGCTCTACAGTCTGGACATTGCCTCCAGGGCTCGAGCAGGCTTAGATCGGACTATTCTCCAGGGCCTTCTGTCTTGGGCCTCGGTTTGCCTACCTCCCAGAGTGTTCTGCTACACTTGTAACTGCTTTGGACTCATTGCTGCGGTGTGACCTGATGACTGAGATACCCACGAAGAAGTTAGAATAGTTACACAAGAACTTACCATAACAGTAGATCTTCGAGGGGATCTCGGTCATCAGGTCCGCCTTCCCTCCCACCATCCCCCATTTGGGGTCCTCTGCTCAGACTGTCTATCTGGTGTATCCAGCCTTTAATTTAGGCCTTTGCTCCTCTCCCCCTCTCCTCAGTCCCCCATGGCATAAGCTTGCTCCCTTAGTCTCCATGAGGGAGCTGGGCAGCTTACACCTTTATAGGGTTGATAATGTCGGCAGGTGATATCGGCGTGGGTGGCCCAAGTTGTACTGCTGGAAAATCTTCCATGTGGATCCTTCTTTACCGATGGTGAAGTTCCTATGGTGTGAGATGCCCTCAAAGATATACTGTCATGGTAAGTTCTTACGTAACTGTTCTATTAATTCAGATCTTATACTGGAGATTAAGCTGAATAGACTATAATAAGGCATGCCGAAGCACATCTCACCGCCAGGGTCAAAACTCTGACCTCTTCTCACATGGTAGCACAGAACTCTCTCTCCTGCTTCCCATTCAACTGATATTTCCCATCCTTTTTGGAGCCACATCCACATCTTACCATTTCTGTTATGCAACAGGCTTGGATCAAGTATTAGTGGCTTCCCGTGTGCACAAAACCTAATTAATACTGCATACCACTCCCAGCATGCAGTGCAGTACTTCATCTTGATGATCTGCTTTTGGTTTGAATGGATCAGTGCTTTATTTAAATTTGGTGGTATGCATTCTGCATGCTGCATACGTTATCATATGGATGCAAAAAGATTTTTGTATTCAAAACAAACTTGGAGCTTTCTTCAGAAATAAACTTGGCTCCAGGAAGCAAGAGATTCTTGTCACCTTTACAGTTGTCGCTGGAAGGCTGACAGCATTTCAGTTAGTAAGAAAGTAATGTGTGTCTCTTCTGTTTGTCATTCTGTTTAGTATTCTGTGGACTCTGAGAAGGTAGCAAACCTGCTGCAGATCCCTCAATATTTTGACCTGGAACTCTATAGTACGGCCAGAATGGAAAAGGTATGTCTTCTCCATGCATTTTCTGGAAATAAAATTATTGAACTTTTTTAATTAGAATTTGTAAATTAAAACAAAAAATAATTATGCTGTAGTATAGCACAAATAAAAATGTTAGCACTCAAGTGGTTAGGTAGCAAAAATATAAGTGTGAAAGATGATTGCTCATTTGGTAGAGCTTGAGCTTCTCTCTTGTGTCTCATGCCCTTTCCCTCTATGCCTGAGATCGTCCTTTGGTAGCTTTGCCCCAAGGTCTCATTTCTTAGTTTCTTCGATTGATTTGCTGATTTTTCTTCTGTCGTTTTTTTTTTTTTTTTTTTTTTTCTTATGCTACCTCACTTGGTTAGAGCTTGTGTCCCATTTCATGATATCAGTGATTCCACATGAATTTCTTTCTGGACTGTACCATGTGTTTCAAGACTCTTAAGGAAGTGACAGGCTGGACACCTGGCTTCAAGCTGTGAAACAACTGCAAGAAGAAAGTATTGAGGATGATCTCCACAATATCTGCCTCACTTTCCTTGGTTAACTGCATGACCAGAAGACTTGCTCTCTGTGCCAGACCATGCTGCCAATGTCTCTGGCGCAACCTGAGCACTAGCTCTCAAAGTCCTTAAACATGGTGGCAAGTCAGATATGGATAAGGGTAATAGCTGAGCGCTATGAAGTTCTATTTCAGTGGTCTGCACCCAGTCCACTCCTAGAGCTATTGGCCATTCAGTCGTGGTCAAGCTTGAAACTCGCTGTATAGAGTTTTAGGAGGAGGTGTGCCCTCCAACTCTTATGACATAGACAGTATTCAAAGGTGATGGCCCCACTAAGCCCAGAGACATTTTGAAAGGTGGCTCAAGTTGATGGATCCTGACCTTGTTGTGCCTTCTTGGTCCATCTGTGCTTGACTGGTCAAGCAATCTGTGCTCTCTTTTGGGTCCCCTCGCTTCAGGGGGTTGTCACAAGACAATCCTTAAAGCGGATCCCTTTGATGGCTCCAGAGTTCCAGGTCTGGTGACGAGACGGGGGCTAGCTCTGGAGTTTCCTAGACATTCCCAGGCGTCAAGGTCCAGGAGCCTTTCTCCCCTTAGAACTCCCCCTACTGTATCTTCCCTTGGTAGGGCAAAGAATGACTGAGGCTGAGCTTTGGATCTTCAGCTACTTTGGATCAGTTGTCGAGCTCCCGCTCACAAAATAGCTCTTCATCCTCTTCTTGCAGGTAACCCAAGAAGAGATCTGAAGGGAAAAGGAGCAGACCCAGGAACCACAAGCAGAAGCTTGGATGTCCCACTTTCCATGCTGACCGGTTGGAAACTGATTGAGAGGCCAAGTGCCAGGATCCAGTGACCAGTGTTGAAATTACAGATCTTCTTAAAGTATTTCTCTTTCATCAGGCCACACTTATGGAACTATAGCCACCAGATACAAGGACCACACGGAAACTTTTTGCAAGTAGTCCAGTAGGGGCCACCCACGAAATCCTGTGTCAACATTCCCATATAAATGTGGGTGGCCCCTTCCCTCCTCATTTCTTTTCCTGCCTTCACCCATACTCGTCGGAACCTGCACAGAGACGCTGCCACTGTAGTTGACAGCTATTCAAGTTATTTCTCTCCCTAGTTCGTTATCACTTTTCTGATATGATACCCACTGTTCTAGGAGTGTGGATATGTTGTTCATCCACACTGTTTGACATGTCCCTTTCCCTTTAAGATCAGCTGGAAGTCTTCAAGCTAGCTTCTCCCACCCACCCGGGTGGTATATACCTCGGCTGTGCCCCATGACACCAGATCTTCCTTTCCGCTGGAAGATGCAGGTTACCTCCCTCGTGCTCACGCGTTTCGTAGGCCCTGGCTTTCAAACCCTCGGTTTTACCAAAATGAAAACTCACTCGAGTTAGCGATTGTGCTTTTGCATCTTCGATCATAGAAGAGAAATCTCCGAGATTTCGCCAGTATCCTTGCGGCCAGAAGATGTCGCGCACCAATCCCCATCTCACGTGCGTCTACTGCTTAGGTGTCGGCCATGACACTTCTCAGTCTTGCAGCTTTTGCCTCGCCTTCCATCCCAATGTCCTGGAAGACCGCTTGGCGTGCTTGAAGCTGGGGAGACCGGAGAAAAGGAACCCTCTGGTGAAGTCTAAGGAGGCTAGGTGGGTGTTTTCCATGGCCGCGGGCTCCGCCGAGCAGCTGGCACGCATGAAGGTGTTCGAAGAAGCCGCCAGTGCTTCAGTTAATCAAAGTTTTTTCATTCCTCTCAACCTGGGCTCCACCTTCACAAGTTCCTTTAAGGAGTTGTGCCAGTCTCTTCCCCACCCGGGGTGAGGTGCCTGCGGGTTCTACCTCCCGCCTGCAAGAGAGAAAAGGAATCTGGCCTGTCTTTGTTTCGACGAAGGCGCTCTTGGGACTGATAGAGGTCTCAGTCTCAGGAGCATGCAGTCTCGACCTCGGTCGAGATCGCTTCCTTGGCCGCAGGCTTCACGGACCTTCCGTCTGGCCAGACGACTGAAGAAGTGGCCGATGAAGTAGAGATCATTCTTGACCCGATCGACCCTCTGTCGCTGGCTGTGGCTGGCGACTCATTGGAAAGGACTCCGATCCTGGTGTTTCCCGATGAGGAGACCCCATCGAGGTCCCGGTTCCGGACCCCCAGGTCTCTCCGATTCCTCCGGTGTCTCGCGAGCGACCGAGTCAGCCCGCCCGATCTCGGTCGAGGTCCAGAACCCCCTCAGCCGAAAGGTCGAGGGGGAGCCATAAGCGCTTCACGAAGAGGCGATGCCACAGGTCGTCCTCGGATGAGGAGAGGCTCTGACGGAAACTCCATCGACACTATGAGGACCTTATGTGGCAACAGCTGATTATGACTGGGCAGAAGCTGGCTCCGCCGCCTACCCCAGCCTTTACTTGGCTTTCGCCTCCTAGGCCACAGCTGACCCCCTCGGAACCAAAGCCCTTGGTTCCACCACCCGTGGTGCCAGCCTGTCCTCCGGTTCAGCCTTTGCCATTCTCCCCACCGGTAGTGGTGTAGCCACCGTCTAAGCAACCTGTGGGAGGGGCTCCTTCAAAAGAGGATCGAACAGATACTGGACGGACTTACCCGTCTGTCGGTCACGGTCACCCCTGGCCTTCCTCGGTGGGTCGAGGGTGATTTGGGCGACAAACCACTGTATCCCGACTCCTCGGACTCGGATGTCACCGGACTGCACTCCTATCCAGGGAATGTTGAGTCGTCCGTTGGCACAGGGATGGAGGAAGGCCCTGCCTCCTTCCTGAGGATCCTCCGTCTCATTTCTGACTCTACAGGGATGCCCCTGGAGCCCATCCAAAAGAAGGTGGAGTACCCTCTCATGGACATTCATAAGAGAGGGGATACCTCGACGGAGGCCTTTTCCTGTGGCTGAAGGCATTGTTGGCCTGACACTCGAACTCTGGCAGCGCCCTGCCTCACGTCCAGCACAGTCTGCCTGCATGGCCTGCAAGTATGCGGTGCCCGCGGGGTTCATAGAGCACCCTTCGGCTGACAGCCTGGTGGCTGCCTCTGTGTTGAGGCGTACTAGCAGTTCTGCTGACACTGACTGTCCTCCGATAAGGGAGTCCAAGCTCTGTACTGCCTTGGCCGTGGAAAGTCTATGGCTTTCTCCTTGGGCCTTCATCAGCTCAGTTTGGCCGTCATCATGGCACACTTCTCTCATGCCCTTCTCGGGTCATTAGATGAAATCCTCCCACATCTCCCAGCGGACATGCAAACCATGGTTAAGCAGGTCCAGGGCCGTGCTGTTGCCAAACAGCAGCTCCAGACGGCTGTGGACATTGGGGATTCTTGTGCCCACTCAATGGCTGCCGCAGGGCTTGGCTGAGGTTATCCTCCTTCCTGGTGGATACTCAGCATAAGTGGGCTGAAGTGTCTTTCCTTGTGACTGACTTGTTCAGCCCAGGAGTGGCTGGTCACCTACAGTGCATTGAACAGTCCAGTGCCACCTTGGACGCCACTTCTGCCAGGAGTTCTTCGGGCAAGGACCAGCAGAAGAAAAAGAAACCCTTTCGGCACTCTTCCCCTGCGGTCCAGCAGTTGTCCTACCAAGGAGGTCGGCAGCAGCAGGCTCAAGCTTGGCGCCCTTCGCCCAATCCTGGACCCCAACAGGCCCGCAAAGGGGGCCAGGGCTCAGGTCCTGGAGCCTCCTCCTCCTTTAAGCCTGCTCAGTGACAGGATGGGGGATGCCACCTCTTTGTCTGTCACGCCACCTCTAGGTCCTCCCATGAGAGGCCGGCTCTGTCACTTCCTTTCTGCCTGGTCCACTATTACCATGGACAGGTGGGTTCAAGTCGGCTCTGTCAGACGACATTGCTCAGCTCCTCCTCAAGGAGGCAGTGCCTCCAGTGGTGGATCCTACAGCAGACCCAGGCTTTGTCTCCAGGTACTTTCTGGTGCCCAAGTGGACAGGAGGCTGGCGCTCCATTCTAGATCTGCATGACCTGAATCAATCTCTCAGGTTACGCATCTTTTGGATGGTCATTCTGTCCCAGATCATACCATCCTTGGAGCAAAACGTAGTTCTGTTCACTGGATCTGCAGGACGCGTTCTTTCACGTCCCAATCCATCCGTCCCATCAGCGGTTCCTCCGCCTCAGGGTCAAAGGGACCCTGTATGAGTTTCGAACCATGCCGCTCGGCCTGTCATCTGCCCCACGGGTCTTCACCAAATGCATTGCAGTGGTGGCGGCCCATCTCGAGGGGGGGGGTGCAGAATTTATCCTTACCTCAACGATTGGCTCCTAGCAGGATCCACCCAACAGGAGGTGGAGAGGTCCAGGTTCTTGGCCCTCCAGACCTGCTTCCTACTCGGCCTCCTGAGCAATGAGGCCAAGTTGGAATGGGCTTCATCGGGGCAGAGCTCGACTCTTGTCAAGCCAGAGCTTGGCTCCCAGCAGACAGGGTGGAGGTTCTTTCCTTCTTTGCCCAATCATTTCTGGTTGGGCAATTGAGCTCTGCCCAGGACTTTCTGGGCCTTCTGGGTTGCATGGCGGTGTGCACCTCAGTGGTCCGTTGGGCCCGGTTGCACATGCACCCCCTCCATTGGGAGCTGGCAGCCCAGTGGACTCAGCGCCACGGTCATTTTGACCAGCTGGTCATTGTAACCCAGAAGATGTGGCACGCTCTCCAATGGTGGACCGCCCCAGACCGGTTGCAGGAACGGATCCCGGTTGTCCTCATGACCGATGCCTCTCTCATGGGCTTGGGAGCCCACATGGGGGACGAAAGGGCCCACAGGTTCTGGACCCCGAGGAGTCCCGATGCCTCGTCAACCTGTTGGAGCTCAGAGCAGTCAGACTGGCACTGTCAGCTGTCGCTCCTCAGCTCTGGGGTCAAGTGGTTCAAGTCCAGATGGACAATACCACGACCATGTATTACCTCAACAAACAGGGTGGCACTCACTCCCGTCTGCTGTGCAAGGAGACGATCCGCATCTGGACCCTCGTGAGTGGATTGGATCCAGATTTCCTAGCCATCCATGTGGCAGGAGCCTCAAACCACCTGGCGGATGCTCTCAGCTTTCTTTCCTTCACCAGGAGAGGAGAGCTTTCAAGCGGCTGTGCCATCTTCTCCAGGTCTCTCCCCTCCCACCCAGCAACCCAAGCTCATTCCCAAACTTGGATTGCCAGCATGGGAGCAGATAAGGTGCATAGTGCTTCAGCCCTCCGCGCCACTGGACGGCCTGTCACAGTTTACCTTGTTAAATTCTTTTCAGGAGCTTGCAGGTGTTTATCATATCACCCTCCCCCTTCTGGTCTTTGTAGGATTTGTTCTACAGGCCATGAATCTTTCCAGGTATGGCATTACCAGTGATCTGTTGAAAGGTAGTAGTATCTCCTTTCTCCTACTACTAAATCCCTTTCCAGTACACTCCCAACATCCTGGTTGCCTTTCTTATAGACATGTCTCTTTGGCTAGATTGTTTTAGGAAGTCACTTGTGATGTCTTCAAGGCCTCTTTCTTCAGAAATGGTGTGCGGGGCGCTGATGAGCAGCTAGCGGGATAGACGCTTCTATTGCCAGCTCCGTCCTGACTGTCAAATAAATGTAAAATTAATATATACACACCACTTCATTACGCTAGAAAATGAGCCAGATCGGTAGACGACTTCAGTATGGACGAGCCAGCAATTTAGCGAGGAAAAAGAAGCAGCCACCGACTGTAGGCCCAGGGGAAAGCATGACCGTTATATTCCTCTCTGCGGCTAAAGTGAGCGTGTTGGGCCTGGAACTCACGGGGGAGGTCATAGCATCCCTGGAACCTCGGCTGGTAAGTTGGAAGGCAAATTGGACATGAAGCTTCAGGAAATACTTGAATAGTAGACCTCTCATTCGAATAGGCTGACTGAGGTGGAAGATTGCATTTCACGGATGGAGGATGAAATGGCTGCAGTTCCTGGGCAAGTAGAACAATTACAATGAGAGCTTGAGGTCAGGGAAGCACACGACTACCAGGAAAATTACCAGCGACGTCTGAACTTGAGGCTGAGAGGACTCATGGAGGGCAAAGAGGGGCCGAATATCCTGGACTTCTGCACCTGTACCCTACCAGAGCTTTTAGGCCTACAACCTAAGAACGGACGACTTAAACTGGAGCTGGCCCATCGGGCAGTGATACGGAGACCAACTGCTGACTAGCCTCCTCTCCAGGTTATCATGTGATTCCACAATTTCCAGGATGGGGAGGCGGTCTTGAGAGCCTATCGGGAGAAGGGAACAGTGATGTTTGAGGGTTGTTGGCTGCATCTCTCCCAGGACTACTCAGCACGTCTGCTGAGGAAGGGGAAAATGTTTAATGTGGTCATGAACCAACTGAGGAGCCTAAAAGTGGAAAACTTTCTTGTCTATCCAGCTACCTTAAAAATAAGGCATGAAGGGGCTACCTTCTTGTTCTGGGAGGTAGGAAGAGCTGAACAGTTTGTGAAAAATCTCCAAAAGAAGGCTGGCTGAGGATGAGACGATGGACGTTGTGGAAAGATGGTAGCTGGTGGAAGAGGTTTGACTGTTTTTTTTTCCTTTCTTTTTGACTCCATATATTGCACATCTTCGACAAGTCCATAGATACTACACCATGAATTTGGAGGAACTGGCGTACTTGGACATGTGTGGAATGAGCACTATTTTCCTTTTTGTTTAACTGGAATACTCAGGGGAAGATACAACAGCACTGGAGGACTGTAAGGCCCTTCACGTCTGGATGGAACAGGCCTACCACGTGGATTGGTGGCGGACGAGACGGGGAATATGTTACCAAGAATTGCCCACAGTGCTGGACTGGACATGGAGCCTCCATCAGTGGTTTTCGCTATTTGGATGCAGCTCGGGGAGCCTTGGAGAGATCACTGTAGCAGAAGACGGACATATGGGTGGAGTGAGTTTGGGAGGGGGGGTGCTGCGCATTGTTTCAAGTGCGTGACCTGTTCTCCCCCAAACTCTGCAGTGACCTTCGGCTCAGCGGTGACGGAACTGGGAGATGCGGGTCTGCATGCCTACTATAGAGCATTTAGGAAAGGTCAGTTTGGGAAAAGAATTGCTGGGCGACGGTGAAGGGGTGTCAAGAGCAATTTTTCTCACTTTTTTTTTTTTTTTTTTACCATTGGGGATGTGTTAACGGATTCATGTCTAATGTTACCAAGGAGATAAATGACGACTGGTAGGGCACTTTCCAGGAACGTGGATATGTTGTTCATCCACACTCTGACATGTCCCTTTCCCCTTTAAATCTTGCCGGAAGTTTTCCAGCTGGCTTCTCCCACCCACCCGGGTGGTATATACCTTGGCTCTGCCCCAGGACGTCAGAACTTCCTTTCTGCTGGAAGATTCAGGTTCCCTCGTGCCACTTTTACAAGTACCGTAGGCCCTGGAGTCTAATCGGCGGTTTTCGCTGCATTTGCTTTCTTTAAAACTCGTAAGAATCTACGAATCCGATCCGAGCACATCGGACATGGAGGACAAGTCGTCCCCCGGTTTTCACCGGTGTCCTTGCGGACAAAAAATGTCTCGCCCCGATCCCCACCTCTCGTGCGTTTATTGCTTGGGTGCCGTGCATGACACCACTGCTTGCACTATATGTCTGGCCTTCCATCCCAACATCCTGGATGATCGCAAGGCACACCTACAGCTAGGGAGACCTGAGCTTCGCAATCCACCGGTGAAATTGAAGGAGGCCAGGTGGGCGGTTTCCGCAGCCACGGGATCCGCCAAGCAGCTCTAACAGATGGCGGCTTTCGAAGAGGAAGCTGCCCAAGCTTCGGCCAGCTGACGTTTTTTCGTGCCGCTCAACCTGGGCTCCACTTTTACTGGGTCCTTTCGGAAGCTGTGCCAGTCTCTCCCTACCAGGGTGAGGCACCGGCTTCAGCACTCTTCCGCCTCAAGAAATTGGACAAGGACCCCAAGTCGTCATCTTCTGGCAGAAGAAGACGTTCCTGGGACCGAGAGCGGTCCGATTCACAGGACCAGGCGGTCTCGGCCTCGGTCGAGATTGCTTCCTCGACCGCCAGCTTCTCGGACCTTCCGTCAGACCAAGGCCGAGGATACGGCAAAACCGGCCGAGATTTCTCTTGACCCGATCGAGCCGTTGTCGCCGACCCCGCTCGCTGACTCTTTGGAAAGGACACCCATCCTTTCTTTCCCTGACGAGGAGACCCGTCCTGCGGGCATGCCGATCGAGGGACAGGAGCCAGATACTCAGTTTTCACCGAATCTGGCCTCTCCCAATCGACAGAGCCGACACCGTCGGTCTCGATCAAGGAGTAGGACCCCGTCGGTCAAGAAAATGAAAAAGGGTCATAAACACTCCCGAAAGAGGCGCCGCCGCCGTTCCTCATCCTCCTCAGATGAGGAGAGACTTAGATGGAAGCTCCGTCGATGTTATGAGGACCTTATGTGGCAACAGCTAATTCTGACCGGTCAGAAGCCAGCTACTCCGGCCATTATTTGGCCCCAGCCTCTTCGGCCGACACAGACTCCTCTGGTACCAAGGACTCCTCCCGCCGGCTCGACCAGCACGCATTCCTGCTCGGCTTGTTCCGGTCTCCCCACCAATTCTGGTGGAACCACCATCTAAGCAGCCTCAGGAAGGGGCTCCCTCAAAGGAGGATCGGACAGATACGGGCTTGCCCTGTCGTCTGTCCATCACTGTAGTTCCTGATCGCCCTAGGCGCATTGAAGGGGATGTACGCAGGAGACCCCTGTATCCTGACTCCTCAGACTCTGATACCACTGGTCTTCACTCACACCCTGATGATGAGTTGTCAGTGACAAGCCTGGAGGAAGGTCCTTCTTCCTTCCAAGGCATCCTTCGACTCATTTCTGAGTCCACGGGTATGCCATTGCAGCCTATCGAAAAGAAGGTGGAATATCCTCTCACGGATATCCTTAAGATGGGGGATACCCCGACGGAGGCCTTCCCAGTGGCCAAAGCCATTGTTGGCCCGGCCCTTGAGCTATGGCAACGCCCTGCCTCCTGCCCGGCTCCCTCTGCCCGCATGGCTCGCAAGTACACTGTACCCATGGGGTCCATGGCGGGCTTCACTGAGCATCCCTCGGCCTAGAGCCTTGTGACTGCCTCAGTGTTTCGGCGCATGGGTAGCTCAGTGGATACTGACCGCCTTACGGACAAGGAGTCCAAAAATATGGACCATTCTGCCTGGAAGGTATATGCGGCCTCATCCTTGGGCCTTCGTCAGGCCAGCTCAGCTGTAATCATGGCACACTTCTCTCATACCCTCTTGGGGGTCACTAGATGAAGTCCTCCCTCATTTCCCAGTGGACATGCAGACCACGGTTAAGCAGGTCCGTGACCAGGGCCATGCTGTTGCGAAACAGCAGCTCCAGATGGCCCTGGACATTGGATATTCCTGTGCCTGCTCCTTAGCAGCCGCAGTGGCCACTCGCCGCAGGGCATGGCTGAGGTTATCCTCTTTCCTTGTGGATACTCAGCATAAATTAGCTGACGTATCCTTCCTTGGCACTGACCTCTTCGGTCCTGGAGTGGCAGGTCACCTCCAGCGCATAGAGCAGTCCAGTGTCACCTTGGATGCTACCTCTGCAAAAGGTTCTTCGGGCAAGAACCAGCAGAAGCTCAAGAAGAAGTCCTTTCGGCACTCTTCCCTTGTGGTTAGACAGCCCTCCTATCAGGGAGGTCAGCAGGAACAGCAGGCTCAAGCTTGGCACCCTAGGTCCAAGCAGGGTCCCCAACAGCCTCACAAAGGAGGCAGAGGTGCTGGTCCAAGAGCCTCCCCCTCCTCTTAAGCCTGCGCAGTGATGAGTCGGGGGGGGGGGTGGCCAGCCCTACTCCCATCACGCCAATTCTGGGTCTTCCCATGGGGGGCCGACTCCGCCACTTTCTTTCCGTCTGGTCCGCTATCACTTCGGACAGGTGGGTCCTGGAAGTGGTCGGTCAGGGACTGCCTCTAGAGTTCGAGCAGTACCCTTTTTGCCAAGCCCGTGCCCCACGGGAGGAAAGGATCTCAGTTGGCGCTCAGTTGGCCCTTCGGGATGACATTGCTCAGCTCCTCCGCGAGGAGGCGGTAGCTCCATTGCCAGATCCTCCTGTGGACCCAGGCTTCGTGTCCAGGTACTTCCTGGTGCCCATGCAGATGGGGGGTTGGTGCCCCATCCTAGATCTCCACGACCTGAATCAGTATCTCAGGTCTCGCACCTTCCGGATGGTAACTCTGAACCACATCATACCATCTCTGGAGCGAAACGTGATTCTGTTCACTGGATCTACAGGATGCATTCTTTCACGTCCCAATCCGTCCATCCCACCAGCGGTTCCTCTGCTTCAGGGTCGAAGGGACCCTGTACAAGTTCCAAGCCATGCCGATCGGCCTGTCATCGGCCCCTCTGGTCTTCACCGAATGCATTGCAGTGGTGACAGCCCATCTACGGTGTCACGTGGTTCATATTTACCCCTACCTCGACAACTGGCTCTTGTCGGGTTCCTCCCTACAGGAGATGGAGAGGTCCAGGGACCTGGCCTTCTGAACCTGTTCCCAATTAGGCCTCCTGATCAACGAGGCCAAGTCGGAACTCGTGCCCTCTCAGGTGATGGGCTTTATCGGGGCAGAGCTCGACTCTCGTCAAGCCAGAGCTCGGCTTCCGGCAGACAGGGCGGAGGTTCTTTCCTCCTTTGCCCAGTCATTTCTGGTTGGGCGCTTGCACCCTGCCCGGGACTTCCTGCGTCTTCTGAGTTACATAGCGACGTGCACCTCAGTGGTCCGTTGGGCCAGGTTGCACATGCGTCCCCTTCAGTGGGAGCTGGCCGCTTAGTGGACTCAGCGCAGGGTCTTTTCGACCAGCCGATCACTGTCACCCAGAAGATGTGGGACACTCTCCAGTGGTGGACCATCCCAAGTCTTCTGCAGGAAGGGATTCCGTTTGTCAGCCCAGAACCGACGGTCGTCCCTACGACCGATGCCTCTCTCATGAGCTGGGGAGCCCATATGGGGGACCACAGAGCCCACGGGTTCTGGAGCCCCGAGGAGTCCCATTGCCACATCAACCTGTTGGAGCTCAGAACAGTCCGGCTGGCACTGTCAGCTTTCGCTTCTCAACTCCAGGGTCAAGTGGTTCATGTCCAGATGGACAATACCACGACCATGTACTACCTCATTAAACAGGGCGGCACGCACTCCTGTCTGCTGTGCAAGGAGGCGCTCCGGATCTTGACCTTCATCAGCCGGTTGGAGGCAGATCTCCTTGCCATCCTTGTGGCAGGAGTCTCGAACCAACTGGCGGATGCTCTCAGCCGCATAGGCCAGACATCCCACGAGTGGTCTCTTCATCCAGAGGTAACTTACAATCTATTCTCACGTTGGGGCAAACCGTTGGTGGACCTGTTTGCCTCCAGGGATAACACCAAGCTGAGGCTGTACCATGCCCGCCCCCCTCAGTAGGGCTCGCTGCAGGGGGATGCCTTCTCGAGGCCGTGGACCCCAGGCCTCCTCTACACCTTCCCTCCATTTCCCTTGATCCACAAGGTGCTTCTCAAGGTGAGGAGGGACAAGGCGAAGGTGATCCTGGTAGCCCCAGATTGGCCCCACCAGTTCTGGTATCCAGATCTCCTCAGCCTCAGCTGCAGGGCCCCGGAGCTCTCACGCCCGGACCTGATATCATTGAACCAGGGGAAGGTATTCCACCTGGACCTTCAATCCCTGCACCTCACAGCCTGGTTCCTGAGCGGCTAGAGTTTCAGGCTTTGGGTCTTTCCGAGGATGTCTACACCGTGGTGGAGGCATCTTGTAAGGAACTGACCAGGAAATGTTATGCCTTCAAATGGAAAAGGTTTTCCATTTGGTGTCAGGGTAAGAGTCTAGACCCCTTATCCTGCTCTGTGGCTAACATTTTAGACTACTTTTGGTCCCTCTCCAAAGGGAGTCTTTGGTCATCGACCCTTAGGGTGAACCTGGCAGCCATCTTTGCTTACTGGGTCCGGGCCGGTCAGTCTGCATTGGCACAGAAGACAGTGGTTGGGCTCTTTTTCAAAGGCCTGGATCACATATCCCCTCTGGTGCGTGAACCTCCACCTCCGATGGATCTTCTGCTGGTTTTGGCAAAGCTTATGGGCAAGCCATTCGAACCCATGCACAAGTGTGAGCTCTCACACTTGTCGTGGAAGATGGCCTTCCTGGTGGCTATCATGTCAGCCAGAAGGACAGGGGAGCTCCAGGCACTCTTGGTGGACTCCCCTTATCTGGTCTTTCACAGGGATAAAGTTGTCCTGCGCCCCCACCCGAAATTCCTTCCAAAGGTGGTGTCAGAGTTTCACCATAACCAGGTATTGACTCTGCTGGTATATTACCCTAACTACACCTCGGACGCCGGGTACAAGCTCCATACCCTGGACCTTAGACGTGCTCGCTCCTACTACAAGGAGAGGAGAGGACAGCGGAAATTTGGGGAGAGGTTCGCCAGCTGTTTGTCACCTACGCTGAAGCCACTTCTAGCAGACCTGCAGCCAAACGGACTATTGCAAGATGGATTACATCATGTATAGGTCTGTGCTATGAATTGGTGGGCAAGGAGCCTCCCAGAGGGATAAGAGCTCATTCTACCCCCCTACTGCTGCATCGGTGGCTGCTTCCAGGGACATCCCTATCCAGGAAATCTGTCGGGCTGCTACCTGGAAGTCAGCAACACCTTCATTACCCATTACCACATCGACCTTGAGTCACATGGGATGCTGGTTTTGGGGCCTCGGTTCTCAATCTCTGTTTCCTAAGTAGGGGTGTACTGCCTCCTCCTCCGGGGAACTGCTGGGAGTCTGCCAGAGAGTGTGGATGAACAACATATCCACGTTCCTAGAAAAACAGGTTACTCACCTGTAACAGTAGTTCTAGGAGTGGTATATGTTGTTCATCCACACGCATCCACCTGACCTCCCCGGCTTTAGGCGCATCACCTTGCTTCCAGTGGGCTAAGATCTGGCTGTCATGGGGCGGAGCCGAGGTATATACCACCCAGGTGGGTGGGAGGAGCCAGCTTGAAGACTTCCGGCAAGATTTAAAGGGGAAAGGGACATGCCAGAGTGTGTGGATGAACAACATATACCACTTGTAGAACTACTGTTACAGGTGAGTAACCTGTTTTTTCTGTAAAGGGGGTCTGGATAAACAATGCGAGGATCTACTGAGGTTACATGGGCTCGTTGGTTGGACGGCCAGTAGGGGGTTTCCTCCCCCTAACTGGGGACACTGGAACAGTGAAAGTCTTTGGGGGGGGGGCAGGCAGCGAGATGCGCATATCACTTGAGGGATTCAGACACTCATGCTGACATGGTAGTTAGTGTTACGGGACTCAGGGAGGGTGGAGAGGGAGTATTGGGGGATCGGTGGAGGGGGTGCGGTAATGTTGTGTGCTTGTATCACTGGGGGAACTACACAGAGGAAAAGTTGTGGATTCCCACTGTCTATAGGAGTAGTGGGAGAAGGTTGTTACGGGGGGGAGTGGAGTGTTTCTGTTGGGACATGGAGTGGGAAGGGGCAGGGATGTTGGGGTGTGTTTGAGTTACTAATGTTTATATGTGTTTTTGTGCAATCATAGTATTGGATGTTCCAATGACTACACAAAATGTGAACATGCTGACTCTAAGTATTTGGATTTGGCGGCACAGAATAGGTGGGTGAGCTCATTACCATTTTGCAGGTGGGGGGCGTATGGAGGGATATACCTGGGACAATGGCTCAGTCACCAAGTGTTACAGTGGTGTCTTGGAATGTAAATGGGATAGCGAACCCAGTTAAAAGGACATCACTCCTGACTGCCTTGAAGCGGGTGGAAACGCAGGTGGCAATGATGGAGGAAACCCACTTGACCGAGGCAGAGCATGCTAAATTGGCTAGAACCTGGGTGGGGAAATGTTATGTTGCTTCATACTCGGCACATAAAAGAGGGGTGGCTATATTACTACATAAAAATCTCCCCTTTGAAGTCACACGAGTGATCAGGGATCAGGTAGGGGGTAGATATGTGTTTATCTCTGGGGAGCTAAATGGGGAAAAGATGACGTTTGGAGTATTTATGCCCCTGCGGTCCATGACCAGCAGTTTTACATGTCCTTACTGGGTTTGCTAATCAGGAAACAATTCCTAGGCCTTGTCTTGGGGGGATTTTAATTGGACGATGGACCCGCATATGGATCACTCAGAAGGTAAGGGGAGGACATCTGAGATTATGCTGTAGTGGCAGATAGGGATGGCTGATGTGGACTTAGTGGATGAGTGGCACACAGCTAACCCAGGGGCTAAAGAATACTCCTTTTATTCACACCCACATAAAACGTGGTCTCGACTTGACTATATCTGTGTGCTTCGAGGCTGGTATGGGCGGGGTGCAAGACGTCCAACACAGTACTATACATGTTTCAGATCACACAATGGTGGTTATGAAGTTTCAGAGTGGTGTGAAAAGGGAGGGCACCCCGCAGTGGAAGTTCCCAACATACATGGCTAAGAACAAGACCTCTCAAGAGCATTTGAAGGAGAAATGGCACTACTATATGGAGACCAGTGCTGGGGAGGACACATTGAAAGCTATTGTGTGGGAAGCAGGTAAAGCATTTATGAGGGGGGTGATCATATAGTATATGGTTAGAATTAAGAAGCAAAAGAGGGAGAAAAGGTTGGAGCTCGAGCAGAAATTGAGAGACCTAGAGAAATGAGTGGCGGGGGGACAGGGGAAGCAGTGAGGCTCCTGGTGGCAACCAGGAGGCACTGAATGCCCTGCTGCAAGAGGAAGCTGAGAGTGTGGTTTTATTGCAAAAGTCAGGTATATGAGTGGGGGAACAAGCCCGGCCCTCTCTTGGTGCGGCTAATGAAAGGAGGTAAGGGTATAACTAGGGTTACAGGGATAAGGGATGGTAAAGGCCAGTAACAAAAAGATCCCAGGAAAATGAGGGAGTGCTTTAGGGCTTTTTACCAGCAGCTGTATAGGGCAGGAAATGATGGGACGGGAATGCAGATCAAAGAATTCTTGGATAGATTGCAACTCCCCACAACTACAGAGGAACAACTGGGTAGGCCAATCACAAGGGAGGAAGTACTGGGGGCTATTCAGAAGCTGCAGAAATGAAAGGCGAGTGGTCCAGATGGGTTCCCAGTAGAGTACTACAAGATGCTGGGTGGGAAACTGGCAAAAATGCTTTGCGAGGTTTTTGTAAAAGAGGAGGGGACAGGGATGGTCACATTGCCCGGCACATGTTATGATGCCACAATCTGTCTCTTACTTAAGCAGGGTAAGGACGAGTATGTGTGTGCCTCCTACCAGCTTATATCGCTGCTTAACTGTGACCTCAAGATCCTTGCAAAGGTACTGGCCACAAGGCTGGATGCCATCCTACCAGACATCATTCACCCAGACCAAACCGGATTTATCAAGGGACGCCAGTCATATCACAATATGCATCGGTTACTTAACATAGTCTGGAGAGTGAATCAGGGGAAGGAGAAGGTGGGTATTCTCTCAATGGACTCTGAAAAGGCATTCAATAGGGTAGAATGGGAATATTTGTTTGAAGTGATGTCCCGGTTTGGTCTGGGTGACACTTACATAGGATGGGTGCAGGCTATGTACATGGCACCAAGAGCCTGTATCTTGGTGAATGGGGCCCTGTCAGAGCAGTTCAGTTTGGAACGTGGCACCTGCCAGAGCTGCCCCCTGTCCATGCTGCTTTTCGCAATGGCCATGGAAGCGCTTACTGTGGCCGTACGTGGACATGCGGGTATAGAGGTAATTGCTGGGGCGCAGGGCTCCCCACATAAAGTAGTCCTTTATGCGGACGATATGCTTCTATTTATAAAAAAAAAAACCCACGGAGGTCGGTGCCCCCATTGCTGACACTTATAAGTGAATTTGGGACCTTTTCCGGGTACAAGGTTAATCTGGGGAAATTGGAAATAGTGTGCTACCTGGAGCCAGAGGAGTGTGCCAAGGGATGGGGATTGAAGTTGACAGGGCCAAGTTTTACTTACCTAGGTATACAGGTGGGTAGGTCACTGGTGTCCTTATATAAGTATAACTACACTGCCGTACTTAAAACAGTGGAGGTGGACTTGAGATGGGTGCAGTTTCCAATATCATGGTTGAGGAGGGTCAGCTTAATAAAGATGAATATTCTCCCCAGGATATTATATTTGATGCAGATGCTGCACCTGGGGTTAACAAAGGGGGATATAAAGATGGTGGAGAAGGTTTTTTCGGGGTTTATTTGGAAAGGGAAAAGACCGAGGACTGGCTTACAGAGATTGAAGGCGGAGAGAAGTAAGGGAGGAGTGAATTTTCCAGATACGGGTAACTACTACCTGGCAGTACAACAGAGGTACATAGCAGATTGGCAAACCAACCCAGGGCAGTTAGCTGGGTGAACCTGGAACGGAGGGGACTCATGGAAGACTCGCAACATATCTACATAGTCAGGTTCTCAGGGCATACAGGTCTGGGGGTCCAGGAAATCCGCTAGTGGTGCATGTATTGGAGGCCTGGGGTCAGCTTAGAAACAAGGGTTAGCACAGAGAGGTGAGACATTGCTCTTACCAGTAGCGGGCAACCTCTTCTTCCTACCCAGATTTGAGGATAAGGGATTTCAGGAGTGAGAACTGGGGGGTCAAAGTCTAGGTAGCTTGCTGGTACAGGCAGAATTATGCTCATTTGATACTGTGCAGCGGAGTCTCAACATAGACGGACAACACAGATTCCAATACTTCCAGGTTAGGGCCTTTGTAGGAAGTTTGGGACGTGAGAACCCTGAGAGGTTAGTTTTGGACTCGGGGAGTTTGGTGCATCAAGCTATGGTGGATCCGAAGGGGTTTATTGGGAAGCGACCAAAAAGGGAAACGGGGATTCCCAGATATGATGGGGGGAAAACAAGGTCATTTTGGGAAAGCGACCTTGGGAGAACCATATCTGAAGGGAACTGGGGATTGGTGCTGCCCTTACATGCTGGGATTATGGCCTGTAACAAGTATACAGAAGCATATTATAAATTTCTACATTGGTTTTATTATCCGTCGGTTATAGTGCATAAAGCATACTCATCAGTATCACCCCTCTGTGGGAGATGTGGAAGGGAAAGGGGTACGTACATCCACTGCTTCTGGTCCTGCACGGTGCTACAACTGTTCTGGGGTGAAGTAGTGGCAGAGGTAGCAAAAATGTCAGATACGGACATGGAAAGGAACCCTCTAGCGTGTCTGTTCAGAGTGGAGGAAGATGGGGAATGGTTGCCTCTCCCCAGGTGGATAAGGATATTGTATGTGCTAGCTTGCCATTGTATCCAGAATATGTGGGTATCTCGCGCTGGGCCCACAGCGCAGCAGTGGCGCAACCAAACCTTGCAGAGTCTGGCCCTGGAGAGATTGACTCAGGTGGTCCGGGACAGTGAGAGTCATCATTTATTAGAAGCCAGGACCCTTTTCTTTCCTCTTTGAGCCCGGGGGAAGCAATGGTGCAAAGGGAAGGGCTGGAGGGGTGAGATGGACATGGGATACACTTTAATAAGTGGAATATGTCGCACAAAGGTGGGGTTAGTGAATGGTCTTGTTAGTATGCATTGGACTAATTAC
The DNA here is from genome assembly GCA_016271365.2 of Neoceratodus forsteri. Classification (NCBI taxonomy): domain Eukaryota; kingdom Metazoa; phylum Chordata; order Ceratodontiformes; family Ceratodontidae; genus Neoceratodus; species Neoceratodus forsteri. The sequence continues at coordinate 574,017,031 of CM028137.1, forward strand.
AGTAGCAGCCCCAGACACTGCCAGCTATATACAGATATTTTGCAAAATTTCTAAAAAGTTTCTCTGCTGCCACTATTGTGGTAATACAGAAAGCAGGAGATTTCTCCAGAAATATCAGACATTTCGGGAAATAGCTGGCAGTGTCTGTGGCTACTACTGTAAAAATGAAATGAATATTGTGATACGATGGTATTATGTATGTATATGATTGCACGTTTGTCTATCAGTTGTATGTTGTATTAACTAATTTCCTAAAAACTTAATAAAAATATTTTACAAAAAAAAAAAATGGTGTGCACCTTAACCCCTCCCATCTAATACTCTGTTCTGGGGTTGCTGTTCGCAGTGTACATTACCTTGCACTATTTGGCATTTAACTTCAGATGCCAAATCTTAGACCACCTCTCCAACCTTTGCAGGTCCTTCTGCAACTCCCTCATGCCCTCCTTGCTGTCTTCCCTGCTACAAAGCTTCATGTCATCTGTGAAGAGCTGCATTCTGATCGGAATTCCTTCTCCTATGTCGCTACTGAACATATAAAAAAGAACTTGAACCCTGTGCCACCCCACTTGTGACCTCCCTCTTTCTCCCTCTCTCTCTCTCTCTCTCTCTCTCACTCACTGGATTTGATTCCATTAACCACTGCCATCTTCTGTCTTCCCCCCAACCTGTTACCCACCCAGCTTTGTCCTTTGCCACACCTAGATCCTCTAGCTTCTTCAGCAACCTTCTGTGTGGAACCAAGTCGAGTGCCTTGCTGAAATTGAAGGAGAATAAATCTACTCATTGTCCCTAATCTACTGATCTAGTTACCCAGGCAAAGAACACTGTCAGGCTGTTGAAGACTTCCCTGCCATGAACCAGATAGTCCACTAGGTCCTCTTTGACAAGTGCCTCCATCAGTTTACCCACAGCAGAGGTAAGACTAACACGCTTGTAGTTACCTGGTAGCTCCCTGGTCCCCATCCAGTATGGAGTGAAACAAAATCTGCCATCTTAGCCTTTCAGAACCACCTGTTCTAGGGACATGGATATGTTGTTCATCCACACTCATTGGCAGTATCCTTGCCGCTTTAAATCTTGCCGGAAGGTCTTCAAGCTTGCTCCTCCCACCCACCCGGGTGGTATAACTCGGCTCCGCCCCATGGCCTTGAGATCTTCCTTACCGCTTGGAGCTCAGGTTCCTCTTAGCGCTCTGCGTTTGAGACTAGTTCCTATTTCTCCGTTTGGATTTAAAATAAAAATTTGCAAAAGACTTCAGTCTTGATCCCTCTGACTGCGATGGACAATCGACTCCGGATTTGGAGGGTCCATGTCGGTCAGAAGATGTCTCGGACGGATCCACACTCCACGTGTGTCTACTGCTAGGCCTTGAGCACGACCGCGGGCTTGCGACCTGTGCTCATCTTTCTCGGCCTCGTCCTCGAAGACCGTGCTGCCCGATTGCAACTGGGCGTCCCGAAGCGTTTCCCTCGGTGAAGTCCAAGGAGGCCCGGTTGGCGGTGTCAGCGGGGTCTCGCGGATCAGCTCGGCGGATGGTCGCCCCTAAGAGGCGGCCTTGAACACGTATCTTCCTCGCGGGCATTTATCCCGCTCTCTGGGTTCTTCCTGCGGCTTCTTTTAAGGAGCTTTGTCTGTCCCTCTCCCACCGGAGAAGGGCCTGCGTCCTGCTGGACCTTTTTCACCGATTCCAAGAGGGACAAGGGTAAAGTCCCCTCCGATGGCGCTCTTGGGGTCGGAAGGTCCTCTCCCGGACCGTCGTCCGTCGGCGATCGACCGCTCGGCTTCGGCACTGGCCTCACGAGTGTCCCGTCAGGTCAGTTGACGAGACTCCCACTGATGAAGTCGAGATTTTCTCGACCCATTGACCAGAGCTGTCGCCTTTAGCGGCGAGATTCCCCTCCCCGGTTCCCCGGGAGGAGTTGAGGATCCCGTGGGCTCGTCTGTGCCTCCGGTTCCGGCCCTCGGATGGACCTTCGAGCGCGAAGGAGTGCGGTTCCGGCCGACACCTCCCACTGACGGAAATTCCGGGACTCTCGGTCTCGGTCTCGGACCTCTTAGCGGTCCAGCGTTCCCCACCGTCATGGCGGTCGGTCTCGGCACGCGGTAAAGCGGCGTCGCCCTTCGATCCTCGTCCTCCTCCTTCCGGATGAGGAGGCTTCGGCGTAAATTACGTCGGCCGATGCGAGACCTTATGTTGCAACAGCTCTCCTCCTGGCGGGAATAAGCGACTCCGGCGCTCGGCCATTAAGTAACTGTCACGGAGCGGCCGACACAACCCTCGACTTGTCGAGGCCTATACCCAGGCGGTTGTTGGAACAAACCAACTGCTCACACGATTCGGTGGAACCTCCGCCTCCACAGCCACCAGTGGGGCTCCGACCAAGATTCTCGATCGACTAAGGGTTTACCCCATGACTGTCAGTTACCCTCACTCCCGACCGACCTCGGCAGGTGAAGGTGGCTCAGGCCAGAGGCAGCTCTTCGAGGACTCTTCCGGTCAAGATGATTCCTCCTTCTTCTCCAGCGACTGGACTTGGGTCTTCAGGAGGTCAGTCAATGGACGATAGCCCGTCGTCCTTCCTAGGAACTGCCCGGCTCATCCGGAGTCTACAGGGATGGGCTGAACCGTTTCAAAGCAGGCCAGGTATCCCCTCCGCGGAATTCTGGACGGGGGATTCTCCGGCGGAGGCCTTTCCCGTGGCGAGGCCTGAGATGGGTCGGCACTGGAACTTTGGCAGCGCCCTGCTTCCTGCCCTGCGCCCGGCCAGGATGGCCAGAAATGTCTGATCCCCTACCGGTTCCTTGTCCGGTTTTGAACACCCTCTGCTGAGGGTTGGTTACCGACAGCGTTTTCAGTAGCGCGGCGTAAGCGCCAGGGATGTGGACAAACCTCCTGACAAGGGTCAAGAAATTGGACTATGTCGGGCGAAAGTCTCATGCGTCCTCTCTCGGCCTTCGTCAGGCCAGTTCGGCCGTCTCTCATGGCACTTTTCTCATGCCCTGTTGGGCTCCTGGATGAGGTCATCCCTCATCTTCCGCCGATCTGCAGACTACGGTTAAGCAGGTGCGGGACCAGGGCAGAGCAGTGGCCAAACAGCAGCTCAGACTGCTTTGGATGTAGGGACTCATGTGCCCAGATCGGTGCGGCCGCAGTGGCTATCGTCGGCGGGCTTGGCTGAGGATATCCACCTTTACTTCGGATACCCAGCACAAGTTGGCGGATGTTCCCTTTTTGGGGACTGACCTCTTCGGCCCTGGGGTGGAAGGTCACCTGCAGAGGATCGAGAAGTCCAATGCCACCTTGGACCGGGTCTCTTCCGCTCAGAAGGACAAAGGCTTAAACCACAGCCTAAGCCCTTTGTCCTTCTGTAGTGTGACCCGTAACGTCAGGCCACAGGCTCAAACCTTGGCATCCCAAACCCAAGCACGGCTTCCTCTAACAGGAGGCAGAGAAAGGGCCCAGGAGGGTCCTGGCCGGTCCCTCCTCCAAGCCTGCCCAGTGGCCAGACTGGGGTGTAGCCCCCATCCCGTCACCTTACCCTAGTCCCCCGTGGAGGGCGGCTCCCGGCACTTCCGTTCCGCCTGGTCGCTGTTACCACGGACAGGTGGTGGGTCTTAGAGGTGGTGGGAAGACCCTGCCTCTGGAATTGAGCAGGCACCACCCTTCAGAGCCGTGGCCCCTCGGGAGCTGCAGGATCCCAGCCTCACTGGCGGCTGCGTCGAGGCGACATCACTCTCCTCCTCCAGAAGGGAGGTGGTAAGAGAGGTGGTGGACCCTCCTTCAGACCCAGGTTTGTGTCAGGTACTTCCTGGTTCCGAAGCAGACGGGTGGCTGGCCCCATTCTCGACTCTACGACCTAAACAAGTTCCTAAGGTCTCGAACCTTCAGGATGGTCACTCTGGCTCAGATAATACCATCCTTGGAGCCTTGGTGTGGTTCTGCTCTCTGGACTTGCAGGGCCAGCGTTTTCACGTCCCTATCCGTCGTCCACCAGAGATTGCCGCTTCCGGCGGAAGGATCTCTCTTGATTCAAGCCATGCCCCTTCGGCTTGTCTCAGCTCCAGGGTCTTCACCAAATGCATGGCAGTGGTGACAGCATTCCCTCTTGGCGCCGAGGGTCGGGTGTACCCTTACCTGGGCGACTGGCTGATAGCAGCTCCCCTCAGGAAGGAGGCGGGTGGTCAGAGATCTGGCCCTCCAGGTCTGCTCTCAACTGGGCCTCCTATCAGCGAGGCAGAAGCCGGAACTTCGGCGAAGCAGGTGATTTTATTCATCGAGCATGCCTGACTCTCTTCGAGACAGAGCGCAGCTCCAGGCGGACAGGGCGAGGTTCTTTCCTCCTTTGCCCGATCATTTCGGATTTGGGCAATTGCGCCCCTACCGGGACTTCCCTCGCCTCCTGGGTCTCGCCGGCGGCCTGTGCCGAAAAGCAGTGGTGGGCCGCTGGAACATCGTCCCCCTTCAGTGGGACTGGCCAGCCAGTGGTACTACGCTGCGATCCCTTGGACCAGCTTGTAGCCGGTGACACAGGGGATGTGGAATGCTCTCCAGTGGTGGGCCGTTCCAGATCATTTGCAGGAGGGCATCCCGTTCGTCCGCCCGAGCCAGCGGTCTCTCTGTCGACCGATGCCTCTCTGATGGGTTGGGGTGCCCATCGGGGGAACACCGGGCTCATGGCCTCTGGTCCCGGGAGTCGATGCCACATCAACCTGCTGGAGCTCCGGCGGTCCGCCAAGCTCTCACCGCCTTTGCTCCGTTCCTCCGGGGTCAAGTGGTCCGAGTCAGGCCGGACAATACCACGACCATGTACTCTAAACGCCCAGGGGCGGGCAGCTCCATCTATGCAAGAGCTCTCGCATTTGGTCACTCTGCTGCGCCAGCCTGGAGATCTCCTAGCCATTCACGTGGCAGGAGCCTCCAACACCCTGGCCGATGCCCTGGGCGGATAGGGGCTGCATCCCAGAGTGGTCTCTCCTGCCGGAGGTAGTAGCAGCTGTTCTCCCTTTGGGGCACACCTCAGGTGGACCTGTTTGCCTCCATGGAGAGCAGAAGCTGAGTCTGTTCCATGCCGCCCCCTCAGCAGGGCTGCTGCAGGGATGCCTTCTCAGAGGCAATGGACCCGGGCCTCTTTACGCCTTTCCCCATTTCCTTGATCCACAAGGTGCTTCTCAAAAGCGAGGAGGGACAAAGCACCCGGTGATTCTGATAGCCCCAGACTGGCCTGCCAGTTCTGGTACCAGATCTCCTCAGTCTCAGCTCCAGGACTCCAGCGGCAGCTTCCAGCTCGCCTGGACCTGCTCTCAGTCAATCAGGGAAGGTGTTCCATCCGGACCTTCAATCCCTGCACCTGCGCCTGGTTCCTGGTAGAGTTCCAGGCCTTGGGTCTTTCCGGCGGGAGTCCTCCAATGTAGTTGGGCGTCCCGTAAGTGTACAGAAAATGCTATGCCTTCAAATGGAAAGGTTTCCATTTGGTGTCGAAAAGAGCTTGGACCCTTCCTCCTGTTCCTTGGCAAGCATCTTGGACTATTTATGGTCCCTTTCTAGTCAAGGGCTTAGGTCGGCGACCCTAAGGGTGCACCTGGCAGCCATCTCTGCTTACAGGAGCGGGCGGGAGCAGTCGATGGCGCAGGAGAAGGTGGTCTGGCGCTTTTCAAAGGCCTTGATCACATTTCCCTCAGTCTGGGAACCCCCACCTCCGTGGGATCTACTGCTGGTACTAGCAAAAGCTCATGGGCAAGCCATTGAACCTATGCACAGGTGTGCTTTCTCTCACCTGTTGGAAGACCGCCTTCTTGGTGGCTATCCGTCAGCCAGAAGGATGGGAGAGCTCCAGGCGCTTTCCGTGAGTCTCACTTACCTGGTCTTCCACAGGGACAAGGTTGTCCTCTTCCCACCGAAATTCCTTCCGAAGGTGGTGTCGGAGTTTCACCTTAACCAGGTGGTGACTCTGCGGTGTTCTACCCCAATCACACCTCGGAGGCGAATATAGGCTCCATACTCTGGACCCTAGAAGGCGCTCGCTTATTATAAGGGCCTTGCGGCTGAAAGTCGGGGAGAAGTTGCGCCAGCTGTTTGTCACCTAAGCTGAAGCCGCATCTGGCAGACCTGCAGCCAAGCGGACGATAAGCAGGTGGGTAACCTCCTGCATAGATCTCTGCTATAAGTTGGCGGGCATGGAGCCTCCCAGAGGGATAAGAGCTCATTCTACCGCCATACTGCTGTGGTGGCTGCTTCAGGGCGTCCCTATCCAGGAAATCTGCAGGGCTGCTACCTGGAAGTCAGCAAACACCTTCATTACCACTACCACATCGACCTTGAGTCACCCGGGATGCTGGTTTTGGGCCTCGGTTCTCCAGTCTCTCTTTCCCAAGTAAGTATATGGGGTGTCGTCTTGCCTCCCTCCTCCCGGAGAACTGCTAGGAGTCTGCCAATGAGTGTGGATGAACAACATATCCATGTCCTAGAAATACAGGTTACTCACCTGTAACAGGAGTTCTAGGAATGGTATATGTTGTTCATCCACACGACCAATTCAGACCTCGGCTCGACGCACAAACCTGAGCTTCCAGCGGCCAGATCTGGCGCTACAAGAGCCGAGAGTTAGTACCACCCGGGTGGGTGGGAGGAGCAAGCTGAAGACCTTCCGCAAGATTTAAAGCGGCAAGGATACTGCCAATGAGTGTGGATGAACAACATATACCATTCCTAGAACTCCTGTTACAGGTGAGTAACCTGTATTTATTGAATTGAGCTGTTAAATAGCACTGCCAAAGGTTCACCCAGTTCCAACTCTTAATTTCCTGAGAAGCCTTGGATGCATCCCATCTGGCCGGAGTTGTTATTTATCTTTAGGACTGCAAGCCCTTTTTAGACCCTTCACTTGTAAATACCTTATTCCTCATTTCTGGGATATATCCACCATTCAGTAGCCTTTATGCTGGTTACCGGCAGATGACTGCTTTCCTTCTCTGTGAAAACTGAGCCAAAGTCATTCTTAAGAATTGCTGCCTTCTGCACATCCTTCTCTATCTTACTGTCGCCCTCTGTCAGCCTAACAATTCCTCCTCCTGTCTTTATTTCTCTGTAATAATCTGAAAAAGTGTTTCTCTCCTATTTGGACCCCCTGTGTAACGCGCAGCTTTGCGTCTGCTTTTGTGTCTTTGACTGCCCTTTGACATCCCTTCATTTTGCTTGGTACCCACTTGAATCTTTATCCCCTTGCTGCTCTTTGTATCTGATGAAGGCCTTTTTCTTGGCTGTCAGTGCCTTTCTGACCTTTTTAGACAACCAGATTTAATTGTATTTCTTTCTGTGGCTGTCCTCAAGCAAGACTTTGTTGCCTCAAGAATGGTCCTTTGAAATTCTCCCCAACTTTCCTTGATGCACCTGTTCTAGGAGCGTGGATATGTTGTTCATCCACACTCTTTGGCATGTCCCTTTCCCTTTAAATCTTGCCAGAAGTCTTCAAGCTGGCTCCTCCCACCCACCTGGGTGGTGTATACCTCGGCTCCGCCCCATGACGCCAGATCTTCCTTTCTGCTGGAAGATTCGGGTTCCCTCGTGCTAACTCTAGCAATTGTAGGCCCTGGCTTCACAACGTCGTTTTTTACTGCATTTATCTCTTAAACTCATTTGAGTTGTTGATTCTGATAATAGCGTATCGGATATGGAGGACAAGTCGCTCCCCAGATTTCACTTGTGTTCATGCAACCAGAAAATGTCGCGCACCGATCCCCACCTTACCTGTGTGTACTGCCTAGGTGTGGTCATGGCCACCACCTGCACCTTTGTAGCCTTCCATCCTAACGTTTTGGATGGCCGCATGGCCTTAAGCTAGGGAGACCCGGAGAAAAGGGAACCCGCCGGTGAAGTCGAAGGGAGGCGAGGTGGGCAGTTCCTTGACCCGCGGGATCCGTGAACAGCTAGAGCAGATGAAGGCTTTCGAGGAAGAAGCTGCTCAGGCTTCGGCCAGCCGAAGCTTTTTCATTCCTCTCAACCTTGGCTCCATCTTCTCAGGTTCCTTTAGGGACTTGTGCCAGTCTCTCCCCACCAGGGATGAGGTGCCCTCAGGCTCGCACTCCTCTCGCCCTTGCAAAAGGGACAAGGATCCGTAGTCTTCCTCCAGAAGACGCTCCTGGGACCGAGAGAGGTCCAAGTCCCAGGAGACAGTGGTCTGGACTTCGGTTGAGATCGCTACCTCGGCCACCGGCTTCACGGATCTTCCGTCTGGCCAGGCGGACACCGAGGCATCAGCTGAACCGGCCGAGACTTTTCTCGAGTCGATCGAGCCACTTTCACTGACTCAGGTCAACAATTCTCTAGAGAGGACACCTGTCCTCTTTCCCCGATCACAAGATGCCTCCTGTGGGTGTCTTGATCGAGGGAATCGAGCCGGAACCTCTATTTCCCCAGTCTGGTTCCCCCGATCGACCTAACAGACCCCGTCGGTCTCGATCGAGGACTCTGTCTTCTTCGACCAGAAAATCGAAGAAAGGCCACAGGCATTCAAAAAAGAAGCGCCACCACAGATCCTCATTCTCCTCGGACGAGGAGAGGCTTTCGACGGAAACTTCGTCAACGCTATGAGGAGCTCATGTGGCAACAGCTGATTTTGGCCGAGCAGAAACCAGCTACGCCGTCCGCTCCAGTCATTACTTGGCCTGCGCCTCAAGGGCCTACGCCGACCCCTCCGGAACCGAAGGCTTCGGTTCCTCCACTTGGGGGTCCGGTCCGTATTCCGGCTAGGCCCATACCGATCTCACCACCTATTAGGGTGGAGCCACCGCCTAAGCAGCCCCCCAGTGGGGCTCCCTCTAAAGAGGACCGTCCAGACACCGGGCTTCCCTGACGTCTGTCCATCATGGTCACTCCAAATCGCCCTCGGTGGATTGAAGGGGACATGGGCAGGAGACCGCTGTACCCAGACTCCTCGGATTCGGATACCACCGGTTTGCACTCCCATCTTGCTGATGAAGAGTCACTCTCGGCGGCCTTGGAGGAAGGTTCCTCCTCCTTTCAGGGCATTCTCCTCCTTATCTCCGATTTTACTGGGATGCCCTTGGAGTTCTTCCAGAAAAAGGCAGAGTACCCCCTTACGGATATCCTTAAGAGGGGGGATACCCCGACGGAGGCCTTTCCAGTAGCAGAAGCCATTACTGGTCTGGCCCTTGAGCTTTGGCAGTGTCCAGCTTCCTGCCCAGCACAGTCTGCCCGTATGGCCCATAAGTACGTGGTGCCTATGGGGATCCCTGCCGGGATTCACGGAGCATCCCTCGGCTGAGAGCCTGGTGACTGCTTCCGTCTTCAGACATACTGGTAGCTCGGCCGACACCGACCGACCGACCTCTGGACAAGGAGTCCAAGAACATGGACCACTCTGCCCGTAAGGTCTACGCAGCCTCTTCCTTGGGCCTTCGTCAGGCCAGTTTAGCTATAATCATGGCACACTTCTCCCATGCCCTCCTAGGGTCATTGGATGAAGTACTTCCTCACCTCATCGCAGACAAGCAGACCACGGTCAAGCAAGTCCATGATCAAGGCTGTGCTGTTGCCAAACAGCAGCTCCAGACGGCCCTGGACATCGGGGATTCTTGTGCCCGCTCTTTAGCAGCCGCAGTGACCACCCACCGCAGGGCCTGGCTGAGGTTATCCTCCTTTCCAGTGGATTCCCAGCACAATTTAACTGATGTGCCTTTCCTTGGTACCGACTTGTCTGGCCCAGGAGTGGCAGGCCACCTTCAGCGTATTGAACAGTCCAATGACACCTTGGACGCCATTCTGCTAAGGGTTCCTCGGGCAAGAACCAGCAGAAGAGGAAGCCATTTCGGCAGTCCTCCCCTGCAGTCAGGCAGCACTCCTATCAAGGAGGTCAACAGCACAAACAGCAGCAGCAGGCTCAAACTTGGTGCCCTAGGCCCAAGCAGGGCCCTCAGCAGCCCCGTAAAGGAGGCAGAGGCGCTGGTCCAGGAACTTCCTCCTCCTCCTCCTCCTAAGCCTGCTCAGTGACGGGTTGTGGGTTGCCACCCCTACACCCGTCACGCCTGCCCTGGGTCCTCCCGTGGGGGGTCGGCTCCGCCACTTTCTTTCTGCCTGGTCCGATATCACTTCGGACAGGTGAGTTCTAGAAGTGGTAGGGCAGGAACCGCCTCTGGAGTTCCAGCAGTACCCGCCCAGCCGAGCCCACGCCCCTCGGGAGGAAAGGATCTCAGCTCACATGCAGTCAGCTCTTCGAGACGACATTGCTCAGCTCCTCCGCAAGGAGGCGGTAGCTTCAGTGCCGGATCTGCCTGTAGACTCAGGCTTCATATCCAGGTACTTCCTGGTGCCCAAGCGGATGGGGGTTGGCGCCCCATCCTAGATCTCCACGACCTGAATCAGTATCTCAGGTCTCGCACCTTCCGGATGGTAACTCTGAACCAGATCATAACCATCCCTGGAGCGAAACATGTGGTTTTGTTCACTGGATCTGCAGGACGCGTTTTTTCACATCCCAATCCATCCGTCCCATCAGTGGTTCCTCCGCTTCAGGGTCGAAGGGACCCTGTATGAGTTCCGAGCCATGCAGTTCAGCCTGTCATCGGCCCCTCAGGTCTTCACCAAATGCATTGCAGTGGTGGCAGCCCATTTTCGGCATCGAGGAGTTCGAATTTTCCCTTATCTCGACGACTGGCTCTTGGCGGGTTCTTCCCTTCAGGAGGTGGAGAGATCCAGGGACCTGGCTGTCAGAACCTACTCTCAGCTTGGCCTCCTGATCAACGTGGCCAAGTCGGAACTCGAGCCATCTCAGGTGATGGGCTTCATTGGGGCAGAGCTCGACTCTCGTCAAGCCAGAGTTTGGCTCCGGGCTGACAGGGCAGAGTTCTTCCTCCTTTGCCTGATCATTTCTGGTTGGGCTCTTGCACCCTGCCCAAGACTTTCTGCGCCTTCTGGGTTACATGGCAACGTGCACCTCAGTGGTCCGTTGAGCCAGGTGGCACATGCACCCCTTCAGTGGGGGCTGGCTGCCCAGTGGACTCAGCGCCACAGTCATTTCGACCAGCTGATCACTGTAACCCAGAAGATGTGGGACACTCTCCAATGGTGGACCGCCCAAGAACGGTTGCAAGAGGAGATCCCGTTTGTCTGCCCTGAGCCGACAGTTGTTCTCACGACCGATGCCTCTCTCATGGGCTGGGGCGCCCACATGGGGGACAACAGGGCCCACGGGTTCTGGACCCTCGAGGTGTCCCGATGCCACATCAACCTGTTGGAGCTCAGAGCAGTCAGACTGGCACTGTCAACATTCTCTCCTCAGCTCCGGGGTTAAGTGGTTCAAGTCCAGAAGGACAATACCACGACCATGTACTACCTCAACAAACAGGGCGACACACACTCCTGTCTGCTGTGCAAGGAGTCGCTCCGCATCTGGACCCTCGTCAGCCGGTTGGAGGCGGATCGCCTAGCCATCCATGTGGCAGGAGTCTCGAACCAGCTAGCAGTTGCTCTCAGCCACATAGGCCAGACATCCCACGATTGGTCACTCCATCCAGAGGTAGCTTACAGTCTGTTCTCTCATTGGGGCAAACCGTTGGTGGACCTGTTTGCCTCCAGGGAGAACACCAAGCTGAGGTTGTTTCATGCCCGCCCCCCTAAGCAGGGCTTGCTGCAGGGGGATGCCTTTTCGAGGTCGTGGACCCCAGGTCTCCTCTACACCTTCCCTCCATTTCCCTTGATCCACAAGGCTTTACTCAAGGTGAGGAGGGACAAGGTGATTCTGGTAGCCCCAGATTGGCCGCGTCAGTTCTGGTACCCAGATCTCCTCAGCCTCAGGCCCCCAGAGCGGCTTTGTACATGCCCGGACCTGATATCACTGAACCAGGGAAGGTCTGCTGAGCGGCTAGAGTTCCAGGCTCTGGGTCTTTCCGAGGATGTCTACACTGTGGTGGAGGCATCTTGTAAGGAATCGACCAGGAAATGTTATGCCTTCAAATGGAAAAGGTTTTCCATTTGGTGTCAGGGTAAGAGTCTGGACCCCTTATCCTGCTCTGTGGCTAACGTTTTAGACTACCTTTGGTCTCTCTTGGAAGTGGGTCTATGGTCATCGACCCTTAGAGTGCACCTGGCAGCCATTTCTGCTTACTGAGCGTGGGCCGGTCAGCCGACATTGGCACAGGCGTCAGTGGTCGGGCGCTTCTTCAAAGGCCTGGATCACATATCCCCTCCAGTGCATGAACCTCCACCTCCGTGTGATTTGTTGCTGGTTTTGGCAAAGCTCATGGGCAAGCCATTCGAACTTCCTGGTGGCTATCATGTCATCCAGAATGACAGGGGAGCTCAGGCACTTTCGGTGGACTCCCCTTATCTGGTCTTTCACAGGGACAAAGTTGTCCTGCGCCCCAACCGAAATTCCTTCCGAAGATGGTCTGAGTTTAACCTTAATCAGGTGTTGACTCTGCCAGTATACTACCCTAACTACACCTCGGATGCCGAGCACAGGCTCCATACTCTGGGCCTTAGACGTGCTGTCTTTTATTATAAGGAAAGAACGGCAGAAATTCGTGGAGAGGTTCGCCAGCTGTTTGTCACCTACGCTGAAGCCGCTTCTGGCAGATCTGCAGCCAAAGGGACCATTGCAAGATGGATCACATTATGCATAGGTCTGTGCTATGAGTTGGTGGGCAAGGAGCCTCCCAGAGGGTTAAGAGCTCATTCTGCCTGCCATGCTGCTGCATCATTGGCTGCTTCCAGGGACATCCCTATCCAGGAAATCTGTCTGGCTGCTACCTGGAAGTCAGCAAACACCTTTATTTCCCACTACCACATCGACCTTGAGTCATGCCAGGATGCTGGTTTTGGGGCCTCGGTTCTCCAATCTCTGTTTCCTAAGTAGGGGGGTGTGTGCCTTGCCTCCCTCCTCCCAGAGAACTGCTAGGAGTCTGCCAGAGAGTATGGATGAACAACATATCCACGCTCCTAGAACAGGTTACTCACCTGTAACATTAGTTCTAGGAGTGGTATATGTTGTTCAGCCACACGCACCCACCCGACCTCCCCGGCTTTAAGGCGCACAACCTTGCTTCCAGCGGGCTAAGATCTGGCGTCATGGGGTGGAGCCAAGAGTTACTGTATACCACCCGGGTGGTGGGAGGAGCCAGCTTGAAGACTTACGGCAAGATTTAAAGGGAAAGTGACATACGAACATACAAAATTTGCCAGCAGATAAAGGCCTAGAGGTCTATCAAGTCTGCTCGAATGTGCAGCTAGCACCCTTTATTCTGCAGCTGCCCCTCCCTTCCGCCCTTCCCCTTCATTAACGCTCCCCCTTGTCCTCTCCCATCCTCGTTTGAAGCAGTCCACTGTTCTACTGCATACCACTTCAGCAGGTAACGCATTCCACCCAGCCACCACCTCTCTGTAAAAAGTGTCTCCTTATCTCCCTCCTGAACCTTCCTCGCTCCAGTCTCATATCATGACCCTGGTGGCCCTCCCCTCCCTTACTTTGAGCAGCCCCTCTGTACCCGTCTTGTTTATTCCTTTCATGTATTTAAAGGTTTCAGTCATGTCACCCCTCTCTCTCCTCTCCTCCAGTGAGTACTTGTTCAACTCCTTCAGCCTCCTCTCGTATGATAAGTCCCCCAGCCCCTTGATCATCTTTGTCGCTCTGCGCTGCACCCCCTCCAGTAACGTAATGTCCTTCTTCAGATACGGACGACAGTACTGCACGCAGTACTCCAGGTGTGGTCTAACTAATGACCTATACAGTGGCAGAATCCCCTCCTTAAGGATATACCCCTTGCAATACAACCCAGCATTTTGTTGGCCTTTGCAGCTGCCTTCCTACATTGTGCCGAGTTGTTCATTGACCCTGTAATGAGTACACCCAGATCCTTCTCCTCCTCTGTCTGGGCTAGCTGCACTCCCCTAGCTGGTAACTCCTCCTTGGGTTCTTCATCCCAAATGCATCACCTTGCACTTTTTGGCATTAAAGCCCAGTTGCCAAGTGTCTGACCAGGTTTCAAGCTTTGCCAGATCATCCTGCAACCCCTGCCATCCCCAGGTCATCCACCACCGCGCCTACCTTGGTATCATCAGCAAACAGACTGATCTTGCTCTTGATGTCCCATGATATGTCTGCAATGAATATCCCAAACAACACTGGTCCCAACACCGAGCCCTGTGGAACACCGCAATGCCTGCCCTCGAGTGTGAGGCTCCCCACCCACCACCACCCTCTGTTGCCTTCCCTGCAGCCAGTTTCCTACCCATCTCACCAGCTTGCATCTGCCCCTGTGCCTACTAACTTCCTTCCCAGCCTTCCATGTGACACTGAGTCGAATGCCTTACTGAAGTCCAGATACAGGACATCCACTGCATGGCCCCTGTCCAGTTGCCTAGTTACCCAGTCACAGAACTCGACCAGGTTGGTTTGGCAGGATCTGCCACGTATGAAGACATGCCAAAGAGTGTGGATGAACAACATATAGCACTCCTAGAACTACTGTTACAGGTGAGTAACCTGTTCATTCTGTCTACCCCAGTCAGTATATCCTGCACTAATTCTTCATCTGGTTAAAGTCTGCTCTTCAGAAATACAAAATTTCAGTTTTTTACTGGGGGGGATGGGGTGGGTGATGAGTTTAAACCATAAGATATTATGGTCAAGGGATGGACCCTAGTGGTTCCTCCACCCATGCTCCACTCACCGTTTTCGAATTGATGAGCACTAGAATGGCAACATGCCTTGTGTTCCCAGACCAGCTGCACCAGTAGGCTGTCCTGCAACATATGTAACAGAACCAGATTTCTGGTGCTTCTAGCTGTTGGAATATCCCAATCAGTGTCTGGCCGGCTGAGATTCCCCCAGTACCACTACTTCTCTCTTTGTAGCCCTCTTCCCTGTTTCTGCTCCAATTTCTTTATCAACCTCGTTCCCCTTTCCTGCTGGTGTGTATAGCTCCATGTGCAATTTCATGTCTTTTGCCGTCATGAGCTGAACTCACAGTGATTCTTTTTCTCCCTTCCCTAAGGATCTGTGTCACTGGAAACTCAAACTTTAAACTTCATTTCATACACTGTTATGCATATAAATTAAAATTAAACTTTACACAAATTAGAGCACTCATTTCCTATAATCTGAGCATGTGTCACATGTGTCTCATGTCCGACATTGTGAGGGCCATTGTCCCTTATTTTCCTGCATTTTGAATGTCACAGTCCCAAAATTTCAGTGACAGAATGTTTAGAGGCATACAGGGTTTGCCCCTGCAGGTGGCAGGTTTTATACCAGCCTCTCATAGCCATGCCCTCTAGAAGAAGAAGAAGAAGAAGAATCAGCATTTATATAGCGCTTTTCATACACCGTATCCCAAAGCGCTTAACAAGCAATGCTAGACTGGTAGTGAAGTCACTGAATGTGTGGTGGCAGCCATATCGCACATCATCACCCATACACAGCCTTGATAATTGCATGAACCGGTTTATGGGAAGGGGAGTGTTGGCCAGGACACCGGGAATGTTCCCTGCTCTTTGCAAAGAGTGCCCTGGGTTCTTCTACTTCCATCTGGACACCCACCAGGACAACACACCACCAGGATGGGCAGAAGAGACCTCAGTTTAACGTCTCATCTGAAGGGCGGCACACCCCAGCAGTACAGCACCCCCCAGTACTGCACTCGGATGCCAGCGATTTTTAGGTGCAGGTCCAATCCCGGTGTGGGACGAGAACCCACGACCTTCTGGTCCAGAAGCGGATGTGCTACCAACTGAGCCACGCTGACACCTCTACCTTCCCAATCTCCAAGATCTGTACTTTCCACCTGACCATCGCTGTATGCTGATGCCAGAAGAGATGTCCTGCAGTGATATCCATAGGCCCATAGCTGCCCTTACTGGCAGGGGTAGGGGGCCCCAACTCTTCCCCATGGACTACACCACTTAATGCCATCCATACACCCCCGCCTTGTTCCCACCCATCGTATCCTCTTATCCTAAAAGCAGTGCTTTGGTGCATGGATGATATGAAAATAAATTTTAATAAAATAGTCTTTTGAAAGGCTAAAACAAGTATTTCCTAGTATGAGTAAGTCGTCCTCATTAGAAATGGAGGAGAAACATTTTCATGCCTTGGGACTAGTTCCTCTGGGCTCATGAAAGGGTGCTGTTTTAAAAAAAAAAAAAAAAAAAACGTTGGGACAGGACATATTAAAAATTAAAATTGTATGCCATGTATATGCTAATAAAAATGTGAAATTTTCAATGTCTCAAATCTAGTAAGATTTCCCGACTTCTCCCTCAAAGAAATCCTTGATCCACCCCTGGGACTCCTCAGGAGCAGGAGTGACACATCAGTGTGCTCAAATTGAAAGAGATCTATCTAGAGTTGCAAATGTTCTCAACTGCAGCTGGTCATTTGCTCACCATCTGCATGGACAACACCACGGCCGTGGTCTTCCAGACGAAGCTCTGGAGATAAGTCACTGGTGTCCATTCTCTATACCTTACCAATACCCATCTTGCTGGCGTACACCAGCTGGCTGACAGCCTCAGCTCCTTTGGAGACTTTTCTCAAGAGTGGTCTTTACACTAGGAAGTCATGCTGGAGGAGACTCTTCCCCACATATCAGCCTGTTTGCATACTGGGAGGACGTCAAGCTGCCACTGTTTTGTACTTGTCCCCTGGTTCAGGGCACAGTTCAGGACAAGGCATTTGCCTCGAAGTGGACCAGCAGTATTCTGTGTGCCTTACTGCGCTTTCCCCTGGTGCTCAGAATCTTGTTGAAGGTGCACCTCGAAGGGGCTCAGATGATTCTTATAGCCCCTGCTTGGTATCTCCAATTCTGGTATCGGGACCTTCTTTACCACTGCGCTAAATGTCTGATAAAGCTCACACCCAGACCAGATCTTCTCAGTTGGTCCAAGGGCCAATTCAACACATACGAACATATGAAAATGCCAGCAGAAACAGGTCTTATGGTCTAGCGAGTCTGCTTGATTGTGCAGCTAGCCCCTCATTGTGCAGCTGCGCCCACCCTCCCCTGCTCACAGTTGAGTAGATGGGTTCTTTAGTCTTGCATGTAACAGTCTGATTCCTGAGAAGCTACAGTTTGCTTCCCTCTGCCTCTTGTAGGTTGTCATGGTGTTGCATGCATTCTGTAACTGCTTGTGGAAGACATTTTTGTTATTGGTATTGGTTGTTATTGGTGTCAGGGCCTGCTCCAATTTTTTGTTATTGTTCCAGAAGCATGACCATGGAAAGCCCATTTGATTCAGTACTTGTCTGTCCTTGGGCTTTTGCCACCAGAGTCCTCAGAGTAACATTGTTGATGGTGCATTTGGCAGCTGTATTGATGTACTAAGCTAAATTGGCATTCTCTCCTAAACAGTGGAGCAGGTGGTGGAATACTTTTTTTTTCGTTCTTTATTTATACTACTTGTGTCCTGGCTGGCCCCACTCGCACCAATACCCCCAGCCCCATTACCCGGTTTCTCTCTGAACTTACCTGGCTGAATTCCCCACAGCTTGCTCCCTGTGGCGGGGAGTCCTCTTGACCCACCAAATGTGAATCCAGTCTTGGGCCGAGCCTGGGTCGCCAGTGCTGGGCCTGAGAGTGGTTGGTAGTCATTCTGTATTTGCAGCTCTTTTAGCATACTAAGCTAAATTGGCATTTCTCTCCTAAACATTGGAGGAGATGGTGGAATGCTTTTATTCCTTCTTTGTTGCTCCAGGTCACCACTGCATGGCCTGCGACCAGTTGGTGGTCGTCTTGCATTTGGCAGCTCTGTTGATGTACTAAGCTAAATTGTGATTTCTCTCCCAAACATTGGAACAGGATGTGGAATGTTTTTTTTTTCTTTGTTTATCTTCCCCGAGCCCTAGCTGGCCCCACTCACACCAGTCTCCCCTGCCCCAGCCCCGTCACCCGTTTTTTCCCTGAACCTACCTGTCCCACTTCCCCACAGCTTGTTCCCTGTGGCGGGGGAGTCCTTTTGACCTGTTAAATGTGGATCCAGCCTTGGACTAAGCTTGGGTCACTGGTGCAGGGCCTGCAAGCAGTTGGTGGTCATCCTGCCAACCAGGTTGAATTCCTCATGTTCTAGGGACATGGATATGTTGTTCATCCACACTCATTGGCAGTATCCTTGCCGCTTTAAATCTTGCCGGAAGGTCTTCAAGCTTGCTCCTCCCACCCACCCGGGTGGTATAACTCTCGGCTCCGCCCCATGACGCCAGATCTTCCTTACCGCTTGGAAGCTCAGGTTCCTCCTTAGCAGCTCTGCGTTTGTGACTAGTTCCTATTTCTCCGTTTGCGGATTTAAAAATAATATTTTGCAAAAGACTTAGTCTTGATCCCTCGCGGCTACGATGGATAAATCGACTCAGATTCGGAGATGCCCATGCGGGCGAAGATGTCTCGGACGGATCCACACTCACGTGTGTCTACTGCTTAGGCCGCAGGCACGACCCGCAGGCTTGCGACCTGTGCTCATCTTTCTCGGCCTCGTCCTCGAAGACCGTGCTGCCCGATTGCAACTGGGCCGTCCGAGCGTTTCCCTCGGTGAAGTCAAGGAGGCCGGTTGGCGGTGTCGGCGTGAGCTCGGCGGATCAGCTTCGGCGGATGGTGCCCTCGAGAGGGGCGGCGGGCCGTATCTTCCTCGACGCGGCATTTATCCCGCTCTCTCTGGGTTCTTCCTACGGCTTCCTTTAAGGAGCTTTGTCTGTCCCTCTCCACTAAAGGAGAAGGGCCTGCGTCTGCTGGACCTTTTCTCGGTCCAAAAGAGGACAAGAGTAGAGTCCCTCCGTCGGCGCTCTTGGGAGCCGGGAAGGTCCCTCTCCCGGGCCGTCGACCGTCGGCGGATCGGCCGCTCGACGGCCACTGGCCTCACGGTGTCCCGTCAGGTCAGTTGACCGAGACTCCACTGATGAAGTCGAGATTTTCTCGACCCATTGAACGACTGTCGCCTTTAGCCAATTCTCCCGGTTTCCCGGGAGAGGTGAGGATCCGTGGGCTCGCCTGTGCCTCGGTTCGGAGCCCTGGATGGACCTTCCGAGCGAAGGGAGTGTCGGTTCGGCCGACACCTCCTGCACCGACGAAATTCGGGACTCGGTCTCGGTCTCGGACCTCTTCGCGGTCCAGCCCGTTCCCACCGTCATAAGCGGTCTCGGTCTCGGCACCAGCGGTAATGGCGTCGCGCTCGTCTCGTCCTCCTCCTCGGGATGAGGAGGCCGGCGTAAGTCGTCGTGATGCGAGGACCTTATGTTGCAACAACTCCTCCTGGCGGGGAATAAGCGACTCGGCGCCTTCCCGGCCATTAAGTGGCTGTCACGGGCAACCGGCACAACCCTCGACTTGCCGAGGAGCCTATGCCCAGGCGGTTGTTCGGCCAAAACCAGCTGCTCACCGATTGCGGTGGAACCTCCGCCTCCACAGCCACCAATTGGGGCTCCGACCAAGGATTCTCGATCGGCTAAGGGTTCACCCATCGGCTCAGTTACCCTCACTCCCGACCGACCTCGGCGGGTGAAGGGTGGCTCAGGCCAGAGGCAGCTCTTCCGAGGACTCTTCGGTCCGAGATGATTCCTCCTTCTTCTCCAAGCGACTGGACTTGGGTCTTCAGGAGGTCAGCCAATGGACGATAGCCCATCCGTCCTTCCTAGGACTGCTTGCTCTCATCTCGGAGTCTACCGGGATGGGCTCGAACCCACGTTCCAAAGCAGACCAGTATCCCCTCACGGAGATTCTGGACGGGGGATTCTCGACGGAGGCCTTTCGGTGGCCGAGGCCATAGTGGGTCCAGCACTGGAACTTTGGCAGCGCCTGCTTCCTGCCCTCGCCTTGGCCAGGATGGCCAGAAGTATCACGGTCCCTACGGTTCCTTGTCCGGTTTTGAGACACCCCTCTGCTGAGGGTTGGTTACCAGACAGCGTTTTCCGGCGCCGCCGGCAACGCCAAGGGATGTGGACAAACCTCCTGACAAGGAGTCAGAAATGGACTATGCCGGTGCGAAAAGTCACGCTGCGTCCTCTCGCCTTAGTCAGGCCAGTTCGGCCCGTCCTCATGGCACATTTTCTCATGCCTGTTGGGCTCCCTGGATGAGGTCATCCTCATCTTCCGCCCGATCTGCAGACTACGGTTAAGCAGGTGCGGGACCAGGGCGAAGCAGTGGCCAAACAGCAGCTCAGACTGCTTTGGATGTAGGGGACTCATGTGCCAGATCGGTGGCGCGCAGTGGCTATCGCGTCGTGAGCTTGGCTGAGGATATCCACCTTTACCGGATACCCAGCACAAGTTGGCGGATGTTCCCTTTGGGGACCCCAGCCTCTTCGGCCCTGGGGTGGAAGGTCACCTGCAGAGGATCGAGAAGTCCAATGCCACCTTGGACTCGGTCTCTTCCGCTCAGAAGGACAAGGCCGCAGAAACCACAGCCTAAGCCCTTTAGTCCTTCTGTGCCCCGCGCGCCCGCCCAGCAACGTCAGGGGCCAGCAGGCTCGGCCTTGGCATCCCAAACCCAAGCCGCGGCTTCCTCTAACAGGAGGCAGGGAGGAAAGGGCCCAGGAGGTCCTCGGCGGTCCCTCCTCAAGCCTGCCCAGTGACGGGCTGAGGGGTGTCGCCCCATCCCGCGACCACCACTCCTGGGTCCTCCATGGAGACGGCCCGGCACTTCCGCTCCGCCTGGTCGCTGTTACCACGGACAGGTGGGTCTTGGAGGTGGTGGGAAGAGGCCTGCCTCTGGAATTCGAGCAGGCACCACCCTTCAGAGCCGTCGCCCTCGGGGCCTGGGATCCCAGCCTCACTGGCGGCTCGTCGACCGACATCCTCCTCCTCTCCAGAAGGAGGTGGTAAGAGAGGTGGTGGACCCTCACTTCAGACCCAGGGTTTGTGTCCAGGTACTTCCTGGTTCCGAAGCGGACGGGGGCTGGCGCTGTTCTGGAAACCTACAAGAGCTAAACAAGTTCCTAAGGTCTCGAGACCTTCAGAATGGTCACTCTGGCTCAGATAATACCATCCTTGGAGCAGCGTGTGGTTCTGCTCTCTGGACTTGCAGGACCGCGTTTTTCACGTCCCTATCCGTCCGTCTCACCAGAGATTCCTTCCGCTTCCGGCGGAAGGATCTCTTGAGTTCAAGCCATGCCCTTGACTTGTCTCCAGCTCCCAGGGTCTTCACCAAATGCATGGCGAGTGGTGACAGCATTCCCTGCGGCGCCGAGGTCAGGTGTACCCTTACCTGGAGCGACTGGCTGATAGCAGCTCCCTCAGGAAGGAGGCGGGTGGTCAGATCTGGCCCTCAGGTCTGCTCTCAACTGGGCCTCCTTGTCAACGAGGCCAAGTCGGGAACTCGAGCAAGCAGGTGATTTTATTCAGCCAGGCAGCTCGGCTCTCCCGAGCCAGGCGCGGCTCGGCCCGGACAGGGCGAGGTTCTTTCCTCCTTTGCCCGATCATTTCTGGTTGGGCACTGCGCCCTGCCCGGGACTTCCTCGCCTCCTGGGTCTCATGGCGGCCTGTACCAGCGTGGTCCGTTGGGCCCGCTGGAACATGCGTCCCTTCAGTGGGGACTGGCCAGCCAGTGGTCTGGCGCTGCGATCCCTTGGACCAGCTTGTAGCCGGTGACACGGGGATGTGGAATGCTCTCCAGTGGTGGACCGTTCCAGATCAATGGCAGGAGGGCATCCGTTCGTCCGCCCGAGCCGGACAGTCTCTCTGTCGACCGATGCCTCTCTGATGGGTTGGGGTGCCCATCTGGGGAACACCGGGCTCATGGCCTCTGGTCCCAGCGGAGTCCGATGCCACATCAACCTGCTGGAGCTCGAGCGTCCGCCTAGCTCTCACCGCCTTTGCTCCGTTCCTCGGGGTCAAGTGGTCCCGAGTCAGGACGGACAATACCACGACCATGTACTATCTAAACCGCCAGGCGGGGCCGCTTCCATGCTTCTATGCAAGGAAGCTCTCCGCATTTGGTCACTCGCACGCAGCCTGGAGGCGGATCTCCTAGCCATTCACGTGGCAGGAGCCTCCAACACCCCGGCCGATGCCCCTGAGCGGATAGGGGCTGCATCCCACGAGTGGTCTCTCTGCCGGAGGTGGTACAGCATCTGTTCTCCCTTAGGCACACTCAGGTGGACCTGTTTGCCTCCACGGAGAGCGAGGCTGAGTCTGTTCCATGCCCGCCCCTCAGCAGGGCTCGCTGCAGGGGATGCCTTCTCGAGGCAATGGACCCCGGCCTCTTTCGCCTTTCCCCCATTTCCCTTGATCCACAAGGTGCTTCCAAGCGAGGGAGGGACAAGGCGCAGGTGATTCTGATAGCCCCAGACTGGCCTCGCCAGTTCTGGTCCCAGATCTCCTCAGTCTCAGCTCCAGGACTCCGCGGCAGCTTCCAGCTCGCCCGGACCTGCTCTCAGTCAATCAGGGGAAGGTGTTCCATCCGGACCTTCAATCCCTGCACCTGACGGCCTGGTTCCTGAGCGGCTAGAGTTCCAGGCCTTGGGTCTTTCCGACGAGGTCCTCAATGTAGTTGAGGCGTCCCGTAAGGAGTCGACCAGAAAATGCTATGCCTTCAAATGGAAAAGGTTTTCCATTTGGTGTCTGGGCAAGGGCTTGGACCCTTCCTCCTGTTCCTTGGCAAGCATCTTGGACTATTTATGGTCCCTTTCTAGTCAAGGGCTTAGGTCGACGACCCTAAGGTGCACCTGAGTAGCCATCTCTGCTTACCGGGCGGCCGGGAAGCAGTCGTGCGAGGAGAAGGTGGTCTGGCGCTTTTTCAAGGCCTTGATCACATTTCCTCCAGTCGGAACCCCCACCTCCGTGGGATCTACTGCTGGTACTGGCAAGCTCATGGGCAAGCCATTCAACCTATGCACAGGTGTGCTCTCTCACCTGTCGTGGAAGACCGCCTTCTTGGTGGCTATCACGTCAGCCAGAAGGATGGGAGAGCTCAGGCGCTCCATCGAGTCTCCTTACCTGGTCTTCCACAGGGACAAGGTTGTCCTCTGCCCCACCGAAATTCCTTCCGAAGGTGGTGTCGGAGTTTCACCTTAACCAGGTGTTGACTCTGCGGTGTTCTACCCCAATCACACCTCGGAGGCCAATATAGGCTCCATACTCTGGATCCTAGAAGGCGCCGCTTATTATAAGGAGCGCACGGCTGAAATTCGGGAGAGGTTCGCCAGCTGTTTGTCACCACGCCTGGAAGCCGATCTGGCGACCTGCAGCCAAGCGGATTTACAAGCAGGTGGGTAACCTCCTGCATAGATCTCTGCTATAAGTTAGCGGGCATGGAGCCTCCCAGAGGATAAGAGCTCATTCTACCCGCCATACTGCTGCAACGGTGGCTGCTTCCAGGGACGTCCCTATCCAGGAAATCTGGGGGCTGCTACCTGAAGTCAGCAAACACCTTCATTACCCACTACCACATCGACCTTGAGTCACGCCGGGATGCTGGTTTTGGGGCCTCGGTTCTCAGCTCTCTTTCCCAAGTAAGTATATGGGGTGTCGTCTTGCCTCCCTCCTCCCGGAGAACTGCTAGGAGTCTGCCAATGAGTGTGGATGAACAACATATCCATGTCCCTAGAAATACAGGTTACTCACCTGTAACGGAGTTCTAGGAATGGTATCATGTTGTTCATCCCTACGTCTCCAACCTCCCGGCCGGCGCGACAACCTGAGCTTCCAGCCGGCCAGATTCAAGGCCATGGGCGGAGCCGAGAGTTATACCACCCGGTGGGTGGAGGAGCAAGCTTGAAGACCTTCCGGCAAGATTTAAAGCGGCAAGGATACTGCCAATGAGTGTGGATGAACAACATATACCATTCCTAGAACTCCTGTTACAGGTGAGTAACCTGTATTTCTTCTCTCCCCCCCCTCGAAGAATGTGCAGGCCTTGACATCACTGATGATGCTGTGCCCGCTCCCATCTGTAGTGCACCCAACGTCTGCTACTCTGCTGTCCCTATTTTATGGCTACAATGCACATTTCCCCCAGCTGCTGCTAGATGCCATACGCCTTGCACTGTACCACCCTTTCCCTGAGGAGGAGAGCAGTTCCATGGAAGCTCAATCCTCCTCCACCTGGCCGACCCTCAGATGCACCAACTTTGCTCTGAACCCGTGTTGTTGGCGCCATAGTTGGTAACGCTGCTGCTGTACCAGCAGACCAGCACAGCTGGGCTGTTTTCAAGAGCCATGACTATACCCTCATGCAGCATGAGACCTTGGTTTCCTGTTCTGAAACATGGCTTTTCTGGTTGCTGTCTACCCATCATGTATGATTTTCCATCACTGCAAGGTTGTGCTGTGCTCAACAAGAAATGTATGACTAAGGTGGTTTCAGAGTTTTATTTAAATCAATTCTTGGAGCTGCCTATTTATATTTCCCAGGCCACTTGATGGCCTTGCTGAAGAACAGCTTAATCAGCAGGATGTTAGGCATATACATTGCTGCTGTTAGAGAACGGAGGAATTTCAAGGCACCTCTTCTCAGTTGTTTTACACTTGCTGCACAGTCCCATGGCTATACTACTGCCAAGCAGACCATCACCTGATGGATCCTTCCATATACTGGATGATCTTCCCTTGTCAGTTTCCCCATTCATTACTGCTGGGTGTAAGCCAGGCGCACACCTGCATGGGAACTTTTTGGGGGGTTGCCGCGATGGTGCCACCCACAAGGCTGACGCATTGTGTGGCACATGAGAGTTGGCCGTTATGCATTGCAGACTCCTCCTCCGCCCCAGTTCTTTTTCTGCCACCATCAAGATCGCACCTGCTGCACAAGTTCCAGAAATTTACTGCTGCGTCATTAGGACTTTCTCGGCCTTGGGGCACTGAGGGTTGAGGCACTGGACGCCACGCCGGCAACCTGGGTTCGGAACGGACTCTGCTCATTAGGAGTCGGCAGGGAAGGGAGAGGATCTAACATCCCAGGACAGCTCTCCTCTCTCTGGGGTTCTCATGTGGCTCGCATTGCTCTGCAGCGGCACCTGGCAGCTGTCGGGTGCACTGGAAGGTGCGGCGCACAGAAAGAGTTGGAGCACGGCAGACATTGGCACATAAAAGTGCTGTACGTCATTGCACGCTGGCTCCAAGGGAACTTCAAAGGCAGAAAAATAGCGGGGCGATCGCGGCAACTGATGACTGTGCACGGTGCCCTCTGACCTGAGAGGTGTGCCCCAGGTGCTGGCTCCAGGTCCCTGAGGGGGAGACACTGCATGTACGCCAAGCCTGTGGAGGAGAGCGTGTCGCTGGCCAGACTGGGTCTGGGGGTGCAGGTGCCAGCGGTCAGACGATCTGCCATGCCTGTGCTGCAAGGTGGATAAATAATGACATGATAAAAAAAAAAACTAGGCCTTCGCCAATTCTAAACCATTCCTGCTATCTCTGTCTCCATCCTGGTTCTGAATATCTCCCAATGCCGTTTGAAACTGGTAAGCCTGTTCCTTTTATTTCTTACTGTCGGTGCTGGGTCCTTTTTCTGTGACGTCTGTTAAATTTCTTTCTCGTCATGTCTGGTTTGGGGGCTAAGAAAAAATCCAAAACAGGTCGTGCCCCTGTGGCCAACGTTTTTCCGTGACGGACCGACATGATGTTTATCTGCGTTGCCTGGTTCCCAACCGCGATATGGATAACTGCGATGCCTGTTTCTCCATGGACCACCGTGTTCTTGAGATCTGCATGTTTAAAGTCGGCAGGGCCCCGCCAACTTTCGGAGGATGGCGTCGTTCTAGGGATGCTATGGCAAGACCTCTTGACCCTGCCTCTGGGTCCTCTTCCGGGTCTATGCAGCCCGGTGAGGAGGTAATCTCCTCGTTTTCCAGCCTTGCCGTAGAGGAGGTGTCTTCTGTGGTGCTGGAGTGACGTTTCCGTGCCCTGCGGAGCTGGGTCGAGAGCACCACTACTGCAGTCACCTCCTTGGAGGTGCAGGCTCCCCAGTGTTGCGGCCACGGCTGCTGGGCACACCAGTGGACCCTTAGGCGCGGCCTGCCAGCACGCTTCGGATCCCGGCGCCGTTCGTGGTGCCGGTGATCTAGACAGCGCTGTGGGCGGCGCCGTGTCCCGTGGCGGCGCCATTCGCTGCACCATTGCTAGGAGAGCTCCCAGGGTCGCTAGTGTGGCAGTATGTGTGGTCTCCTCTTCTTCGGTGGCGGATGACTCGCTGGCCAATCCAGACTGGCGCTCTCACTCCTCGGAGTCAGGGAATCCTCTTGGACATGGCACCAGGCGGCCCAGTGTTTGCCTCCCGGGCTCCCCAGAGTCTGTGGTCTCTGTGGACCCCTACGCCGACTCCATTGTTGGCGGTGCTATGGTGGATAGCAGGGCCGGGGCAGCTGCCATCTCTGGTGCTGCCGTGGCCTTCTTGGTGGGGATGGGGACCTCCACTTCTGCAGCCTCCCTTGGGGGGGGCCTGCGGGATTGGAGAACTCCTTAGCACTGTGTTCAAGGAAGAGCGTGGCCTTGGAGTCCAAGGGTTTGAGAGGCCGGGTAAGCATGGAGGCCTTCACCCCTTCGGGAGTTGGGAGGAGCCGATGCTGAGCCCCATTTTTCCTTCTCTGAAGCTTCAGGGGTGCCCTTAGTGGGCAGTGCTGAGGGTTACCCTTCTGGAACCATGCAACCTCAGTCACACCACAGGGAAGATTCTCCTTCGGGGCTCAGCCAAGATTTGTTTTCACATTTGCAGTGTCCGCTGACTGGATCAACCCCAGGATCCCCCCATGTGGGAATATCTACTGTGGGGTCCCAGAGCCCTGGCAGAGGTCTGACAGTTCGGTGAGGTGCCCTTCCCCAATCCCTCTGCAGACACCTTCCTCTCTCCCAGGCAATGTAGGCCCTACGGGACCTTTAACCTGGGAGACATTCAGGGCCACTGCAGTGGCCTTCCCTAGGTATGTTAAAGCCATGGACAAACAGGTCTTTCACCTGTCTCCCCCGCCACAGGAGGACTCTGAACACCCGAGCTCCTGTTCTTCCTCGGCTTCCTCATCCGAGGAAGAGGAACATTCTGTCCACCTTTCTTCTGATGCTGATTTCGCCAAATATCAGCGCTTCCTTTCGAGGTTAGTTCAGGAGCTCCACATTTCCCATGTGGTAAGTTACCGAGCAGGAGACGCACTCCTTTCTTAGTGAGTTTAATGCCAACCACCTAGTGGTTCCTTCTTGGCCTATTCCCTTCCAGGAAGCGTCAGTACGCACCTGGCAGTCACCAGCCACCTGATCCCCAGCCGCAGCGGACTGCAGGAGGAGGTATTGTGCTCCACATGAGTCTCTTGGTTCTCTGTCTCACCCACTCTCAGGGCTGACTGCTTTGAATAATCCTTCCAGGCTTCAACACTCAGCGCATGATCGACCAACGGATCCGGATTCCACGGAGTTCGACCGATAGGGAAGAAGAGTTTTCTCTTCACCTCGTGTGTTAACTCTATATCAGTTCACATCAGGCTGACCTCGATGCTGGTGCAGGTTTTAACATCCTTGCCTGATTCGGAGGAATCTGGGCAAGCCGTTGCTCTCTGTCTGTACAAGGTCTGGAGCTTGCAAGGCACCAAGCAAGGGCATCGTATGACGCCAGTGACGTGGCTTCCAGACTGGCAGGGGCAGCGATCTGCATCAGGCCGATGGTATGGCTTTGCCTGTCTAGATTGTCACCTGTTGCCAGGCGTAGGGTGATTTCCTCCACTTTCCAGGGGACCCGTCTTTTCTCCCTCAGGGCTAGGAGGACTCTTCAGGGGCATCTTCCGTTCCCCTGGCCATGGGGGACACCTCCTAGGCCTGACCAGCCTTGGGCCATGTTGACCTAGAATGGCAATAGGGTCTCTCCCTCCTGCGTCTCCCCCACAGGAGGCTGTGGGAATATGTTCCCTCAGGGCAGTGCCAAGTCCCCTCTGGGGGACTTGGTACTCACCCGTCAGTAATGAATGGTGAAGATTGACAAGGGGAGATATGAAAATGACGTACTTACCATGATTCTTTGATCTTCTCTTGTATCTTCACCATTCATTACTGATTCCTGTCCACCTTCCCCTCTTGGGCCTCAGCTCCTGGGCACTGCCTCCCCCTCGTGGAGGCCAATTGGGAGCAAAGTCCCCCTGGTACCTCAGGTCTCTCTTTTTCCTTCTTTAAAGTCACAGAGCAATTATCCTAGGAGGGTGGCGAGTAGGGTCTTCGCCCTCGCCTCTGAGGGAACTCCCTAGGATTCTCTGGATTCTCTTATTCTCATCTGTGTTCGTCCCCTCACTCTCCGCCCTCGGTCCCCTTGGTTTGATTGGGCTTTGAGGGAGTTGAGGCTTATGGGGCAAAGACTGGAGCGTTGCTGGTGGAGAGACGCCCTTGATGCCGACCATCTTAGATTGATGGAACATTGCAGAGTCTATCAGTCGACAAACTCCCGTAATAAGGCAGAGTTCCTGTCCAGGGAGATTGCTGTGGCTCAAAATCGACCAGATCAGCTCTTCCGAACCCTGGACAGACTGTGCAGTCCAGCTTGTCTTCAGGTTCAAAGAGCATTTTCACAAGATAAGTGTGATGAGTTTGCTCAGTTCTTTGCCAGTAAGGTGGCAGACATCAAGGCTGAGATACATTCAGCGCGCTCTATGGGGGTTTGTGGTGGTCGGTGTATGGTCACTACACCTCAGGCCTTCTGGGATCACTTTGACCGGCTGGCAATTTCTGATGGTGTGCGGATTGTCCAAAGTATGCAGCCTGCTTGCTGTAGACCCGGGCCCTACACATCTCATTCTGGGGTGTGTAGATGTCATTGGCCCTGTCCTGGCAGAGATAGTCTGGTGCTCTTTAGAGTTGGGTGAGTTTATGTACTCCCTAAAGGAGGCAGTGGTTACACCGCTCCTTAAAAAAGTCCTCTCTGGACCCAAATTGCTCTGCCAACTACAGGCCAATCTCTAACCTTCCCTTTATTGGGAAGGTGATAACGAAAGTAGAATTACTCTTCAGTTGGATAACCACTTGGCCATCCATGACATCTATGATTCCCTTCAGTCCGGTTTTCAGAAGAGGCACAGTGCGGAGACTGCTGTGGTTCGGGTGCTCAGTGATGTCCTGATTGCTAGAGAGCAGAAGTGCCGTTCAGTCATGGTCCTTCTTGATCTCTCTTTAGCCTTTGACACCATGGACCATGGGGGCTGCTTGAGTGCCTCTGTGACATCTGTGGACTATCATGTACGGTTCTCAGTTGGTTTAGATCTTTCCTCACTGGCAGAACTCAGAGAGTGGTGCCGGGGATTTATTCCTCAGCCTCATTCTCTCTGCCAAGTGGGGTTCCTCAGGGCTGTGTGCTGTCCCCTATGTTGTTTGCGATGTATCTGCTGCCATTGGGAGACATTGTAAGATGGTATGGGCTGCGGTTTCTCTGTTATGCAGATGATACCCAGCTCTACCTGTCTTTGGCCCCCGATCAGGATAGTGTGGTCTCTGTCTTTAATAGCTGCCTCATAGAGCTCCAGGACTAGATGCGGGCCAACTGGCTAAGGTTGAACCCTGAAAAGACTAAGGTGTTGGTGGTGGAGCCAGGTCGCAGAATAGAGGACGGGAGCACAGTCTGCCTCCATGCTTTGGCTAGGGGGTAGCCGGCTTGTGTCCTGTGTTCAGTTGCGGAATCTGGGCGTGATATTTGACGAAGGGCTGACACTTCGTTCGCAGGTGTCAGCTGTAGTCAAATCCTCTTTTTACCATCTAAGGAATATCACCTGGATTAAGCACCTTGTTTCGTCTTGCGATCTTCCAGTGTTGGTCCACACCTTTGTGACTTCTTGCCTTGACTGCTGTAACTCCCTCTTCCTAGGGCTTCCGGGGGTTGATATCAGCCGCTTGCAGCTGGTGCAGAAAGCTTCGGCCAGGTTACTGGTAGGGGTTTCCTGGACCAGTCATATCACCCCTGTGCTATGCGATCTGCACTGGCTGCCTGTTCAGTGGCGAATCACCGTCAAGGTCAGTTTACTGACCCGTAAGGCTCTACATGGTCTGGGTCCTGGCTACCTGCAAGAATTCTTGGTTCCTTGCTGCCCCCTCTGACCCCTCCCCTCAGCCGAAGAGGGATTGCTAGAGGTTCCCAGGGTTCAGTTGAAGACCTCAGGTGCAAGAGCATGTAGTTGTGCAGCCCTGACCCTGTGGAACTCTACCTCGTCGGATTAGAGAGTACCTGACTTTGGAGAGCTTTAAGACAGCTTTGAAAACTTATTTATTCAGCTGTGCTTTCGGAGACTGTTGAATTTGAGCTTGTAATTTTATCTTATTGATTTATCTCAGATATTTTATTGTTCTATCTGTAGTTTAACTTCTGTACAGCGCTTTGATATCCGTTTGAATTGTGCTTTATAAATCAATTACATTATGATGATTATTATATTCTCAAGGGGGTGCACTGTGATGTCCTCCATAACTTGGCACAGCTCTTGATCTGTCTTGTTTTTATTTTCTTGAAGAGGGGACTGACTGTGCATCTCATGGGAGGGCCCATAGGAATTTTCCTCCCCCTTTTCTCCTTTCTCGTTTCCCCTCTACTTTTAGAGGGCATTCTGGACAGAGTGCTCTCCTGTTTAAGGGATTTCCACCCCGACTAAGCTGTCCAGTGATTAACTGTAGAGGGCCATACTCCAGGACTTTCGTCCCAAATGTGGGTTAGGGGGTGAGGAGAGAGAGCCGACTCCGCCATGCTTATATTCTCCAAGAACATTTCAAATTCTCTTGTTCTGGACCTCTGTCCAGTGGTCCCTGAAGTTGACGGGATCCTTGCACCTGTGTCTTCATACCTTTCAGGTTTTTGAGGCTAAAATAAGCCAGTGGTCTTCCAGCTCAGCATGGCGGAGGACCCTCCTTCCCCTACATATGTTGTATCTTTCTCTTCTCTCTCTCTCTCATTTCTCCTTTTCCTGTGCCGCCACCCAGGCGCTGGGGCCCTAAGGCCAGTCAGAGAAGTTTTTCCCTCTGTCATCTTGTTAGCTTATTCCCGTTTGAGTTTATATCCTTTTCTTATCCCTCGGCTCCCTTGCTGCTTCTTTGGTTTTCTCTGTCCCCCTTTTGTTTGTTTCTTCTTCTCTGGCAGAACAGAACTGGGGTGGAGGAGGAGTCTGCAGCGCCTAACGGCCAACCTTCCTGTGCCATGCAATGCATTGGCCTTGTGGGCGGCTCCATCAGCGCCAACTCCCCCAAAAAAAAAGCTCCCGATGGTGTGCGCCTCTGGCTTAACCCAGCAGTAATGAAAGGTGAAGATCAAGAATTACGGCAGGTACGTAATTTTCACTTGTTAACTTTCAGCCACACGTATACTGTCTACGAGCATCTATACCTGTTCTACCTGGCATATTCTGCTGCCTCCAGGGGCATCTGGCTGGCACGCCACTTAGGAGTCTTCAGACATTTTTATGACCAATTATAGCATAGACCTCCATCCTAAAGTCTTTCTTCAGTTGGGCTGAGGTCCAGGTACTGCTAGTGGTCCGCACAAGTGTGACTGCGTAAAAGGAATCCAGGTTGTTGTAAGACAAAATGAGTCGCCTGTACAGAAACTAAAGTTTTAATATTGACATTCCTTCTACAGTCACACGATTTCATTTAACCTCCCCTGGCTTCTAGCCCTTATTTGGTGTCTCTTGGCATGGCCTCAGGTTTTCTTTGGTTCCTTTCTGAAGGTCTGAGGTTCAGAGGAGTGATGGTACGACATACAGGAGAGGAGCTCGAGCTCTAGCCAGTGAGTTTTCCACATGCATGCTTAGTATACTGCACAGGTGTGACAGTATAAGGCATATCAGTGGTAAAATAAGGTTACTCGTGGGCAAATTTGTCTTTGCTTCATGACAGTTTTTGTATTGCTAATGTTGCAGCATATTTTTGTTTTCTCAAGCACTTAGATGGCCTGTTAAAACAGATCAAGTTCGTTGTGGAAAAGCACATTGAGCCCGACGTCTTGGAGGCCTGCAGTAAGACGTACAGCATCCTGTGCAGTGAGGAATATACAATCCAGAACAGAGTTGACGTAGCACGCAGCCAACTGATTGATGAACTGGTGGATCGGTTTAACCATGCGGTGGAGGAACTGTTGCAGGAGGTATAGACTGACATGTATTGCCATGAGAGGACTGACCAGGGCATAATGTTTACACCTTTGCCATTTCAGAATTACAAATCAAAAAAGAAAACTAGTATTTATTAAATTGCATTGCTGTATGTTACAACAAGTCAGGTAAAACATTTTTCAGAGATTAGTACTGTACTTTGGGTTTACCTAAACAGAGATGAAAAACTGGAGTCAGTAAAGCAATATATAAAGAGAGCATTCACCAGAGTAATACAGTAGGCTATATAATATATTGTAATAAGTTTTGCTTCAGAAAATAGCCTGGACAGCACAATTTAGCAAATATATTACTTCAGAAATGCCTGAAGGATACAGTTCAACAAATATTACCTTAAAAATAGGCTTTGCCATGCATAGCAACAAATACTTTAATTCATAAAATAACCAGGATTATACGAAATAATAGATCTTACTTCAAGAGGAACCTTTTGCAGCAGATAAACACAGATAGGACTGACTCCAGCTGGCGGCAGGACCCCACGGCAAACTTCTTTCTAGCAGTACCTAATGGGGACGGCCCCTCGCTGATAGCTTTGCCCCAGCGCCCCGGTATATGAGAGGGGCGGTCTCAGCGTGCTCCAGTTCTTTTCCCGCTGTCGCACGCAGTCATTGGCTTTTCGCCCGCTGCTGTCGCCAGTACCGGCCTCTATAACTGTTTTTTCTCCGTTATTAATTGCATTTCCTACATGTGTACTATATCTTTGGGGCACACTAACAAGTGTGCCTGTGGATATCAGATCCCCTCAGAGGATGACCACGCACCCTGTTTATTCTGCCTGGGCCAGGACCACGACACGCCACCTGCTCCCACTGTCAGGCCTTTAATAGCCAGTCCAGAATTCGGTGCCAAATGTGTCTCCATGCCTTCCTCTCCCAGAAACAACTTGCTGCCATGCAGAGGGTTTGTCCGGGGATCTCTTAATCATTCTTCTTCCAAGAAACACCTTTCCTCCAAATCGAAGGAGAAGCTCAGAAAGAGACACAGAGAAAGGGAGAGATCCCACTCCAGGTTTGGTTCCTCTGGCCAGGACTCCTGCCTTTACATCCCTGAAGCCCACCCTGGGCTCTGGTGGACCAGCTTCTCACCAGAAGTCCTCCGGGCAATCTCTGGCCCTCCAGCCGCTAAAGATTAGGCCTGCACCTGCTGCCTCAGAGAGATCTTCGGATCCAGGTAAGGCCCATTCTTCCTCCTGGTCATCCTCTCTCTGGTGTTGACTCCTGGGAGAGATCTAAGTCTTCTAGCCTTTCGGCGGGTAGGGCCTCATGTCTCCCGCCTAAACAGACCAAGTCTTCCAAAAAAAGACAAACACAGTCAGACGCCTGCGTCTGACCAACGCCCGATGGAAAAGGTTCACAAGCCTCCATCGGTCCGTTGCAAGTCCGTCAATGGCACTTTCTCCTCCGGTGCTACAGTGCCACCTCCAGTTAGGACTCCGCCGCTGCTGGCCAGACCCGATGACACGTTGGACAACCCATCATTGGTGGAACAGACGCCGGTCCTTAGACCTTCTTCTCAACCCGACGACGGCCTTCAGGCCCAGGACACTCCGTCATCGCCTGTACGCCCTTTCCTGATGCCGGCTCCAGGCTCGCCAATGCTCAATATGAGCCAGGTGAAGGGTCTCTCTTCCCATTGGTGGGAGACGATAAAACCTGAGCTATTGCCTGCCAAACCTATTCTGGCTGCTCTCCAGCCGGAGCCTACCCTGAATCCAGATGGAGAGGCTGAACCCCTGCCCGCAGGGGATGAGATCCCACCTCCCCCTTCTGATGAAGGTAGGGGCAGGCACCATTCACCTCCCAGAAAGAAGCTGGATAAAAGGAGGCACTGCAAGTCTCTCAGCTCTGACCCCTCCAGCTCTCCAGACAGGCACCAACGCAAAAGGAGGAGCCCTCAATCTTCCTGTCATTCTTCATCAGAATCCTATATCCCAGCGGATTCCTCCTCT
The DNA here is from genome assembly GCA_016271365.2 of Neoceratodus forsteri. Classification (NCBI taxonomy): domain Eukaryota; kingdom Metazoa; phylum Chordata; order Ceratodontiformes; family Ceratodontidae; genus Neoceratodus; species Neoceratodus forsteri. The sequence continues at coordinate 574,051,033 of CM028137.1, forward strand.
TCCTCCTCGGTGGAGGATCCACCTTCGGGAGAGCCTGAAGAGCAGCCGAAATTACCTTCTGATGATCTCTCATTTATGGAGGTCATGTGGCACATCCAGTCAAACACGGCTTGGGACACGGAGGCCCTCAATCCGGAGCGCTCAAGGCTTGCCAGATATCTCCAGCAAAAGGATCCCAAGCCCATGATTATCCTGCCTTTGGTGGACATCTTTGCTAACGTGACTCAAGCTACCTGGTGGCACCCTCACTCTTCCTCATTGGTCCCCAAAAAGGCTAATCACTTATACTGGCCTCCTAAGGAATGTTCCTTTCTTGCTGAGCAACCCACCGCGGTTTCAGTGGTCATCTCAGCGGCTCATGATCGTTCTCAGAGGCCCAGACACCTGAACACCCAGCCTCCGGACAGGGAGTTCAAGCAGCTGGATTCAGTGGGCAGAGAGATGTACACGTCTGCCACTTGCAGCATCAGGAGCCTGAACTTCCTGACTCCCATGGTCCAGTTTCAGAATGCCCTTTGGGAACAGGGACTGGACATACTGCAAACTGAGCCCGACTGCTGTGAGAAGGCAGAACTTGCTAAATTACTCAGACTAGATCAGACATGGACACGCATGTGCTTCGCTTTGCAGGTAACTCTGTGGACACAGCAGCAAGGGCGGCTGCTATGGGCATTTGCCTCCGGCACCGCCCTGGTTCGTGCCAGATGTGCAGTCCAACCCTTCTGGATGTGCCCTTTAAAGGCTCCGTTCTCTTTGGTGATGAGTCAGAAGATTATCTCTAAACCTCAAGACTCCCGTAAGGCTGTCCGTACCGTGCAGTCAATGTACCGCCCGAAGCAGGGACAGTTTCGTAGGTCCAGTTTTCATGGCCGAGGGGGTCATCAGCCTCCACAAGCCTGCTTTAAAAACCAGCCTCAGCGGGGAGGCTTTGGTTGGCGAGGCGGAGCCAGGGGTTCCTTGGCTTCTGCCTCCTGACAGGCTAAACCGGTCCAAGCCGCCTTCCCTACCCCTTCTAATGCCTGACTGTCCAAGCAACCCACCTCTCCATCGTGAGAGAAGGTGAGAGGTCATTTCTCTCTATACCCAGAAGCCTGGAGACAAGTGATCTCCGACCAATGGGTTCTCGAACTCATAGATCACGACCACCCTATCGAGTTTGTGTATCTTCCTCCTAACAGACCGCCACTCGCATCTCATCATCCAGGGGGACACAGAGACCTCGTTCTCCAGGAGATCCATGCTCTGCTGTACAAAAGGGCCATAGAACCAGATCTTGGAGGCAGTATAGCGCAGTGGTTTAAGGCTCTGAGCTGCAAACCTGGAGACCAGGATTTGAATCCCACAGCGCCCACTTGCATACTGTGTGACCCTGAGAAAGTCACTTAACTTCCTTGTGCTCCCAGGTCGCACCTGGAAACAAGCTTCGGCTTAGTGTGCCTTTCCTGGTTAAACAATTTTCCCTTTCTCTGTGTCAGTCTTCACCATTCATCACTACTTGGATATCTGGCTGGAACCAGGACCCACTGGGAGTTTTTTTTTTGGGGGGGGGGCAGGGGCAGCACCGCTCTCGAGGCCGATGTGTTACATGTCGCTCGCGGGTTGGCCGTTATCTGCTGTCAACTCCACCCTAGCCCCAGTTCTTCTTCTCTTGCCGTCGAGTAAGGACCTCGTGGGAAGCCTTGAAGAATTTCAACTACGACATTGTAGCCTAGTTCATCGGTCATGTTCGTGTTTGCTCTCAGTTCTGTTCATCCTGCTCTGCGCCATTTCGGAGATCTGCTGGTAAAATCTATCCTTTTTCTCATAGCAACGCCGAGTACTTGTTTTGTTTAATTTTCCGTCTGATCCTGTCTCGTCCCGGGGACAAGAAGAAAAAGTCGAAAGCAGGACGGCCCCCTATGCACGGTGTCATTGCGGCCGTTTTTATTCCGTAACAGACCAGCATGACCGGTGCGTCTCCTGCCTAGATCCAGGCCACGATATGGATCGTTGTGACGCCTTCTTTTCAGTGGAATGCCGAGTCTTGGAGATGCGTGTGTTCAAAGTAGGACGTGCTCCACTGACTTTTGGAAGGCAGGCTCACAGTCAGCGGGCCAAGGTAAGAACTCTTGCCCCTTCCTCTGGGTCCCCCGGTCCTATTCGGCCCGTGAAGGAGGGGGGCCTCCACCATTATTAGTCTTGCCACGGTGGGGGTCCCTCCCATGGTGCAGGAAGCCCAGTCTGGCCCTCTCGGTGGGGGGTTGGGGGAGCCGCCATGTGGGAAGTACCATTCTGGCCTCGCTGCGTGGAAGCAAAAGGCTCCTGATTGAGCTCTGGGGCCTGTCGGCCCGGGTTAGCACCGTCTGTCGACGCGTCGCCTTTGGCTTTGGTGTCGCTTGCGGCACCGGGGGCCCGGGCAACGCCGCAGGCAGTGCCGGGCCATCCCTCAGCGCTGCTTCTGACTCTGGCGCCGTTCACGGTGCCGGGGATGGGAACGGCACAGGACTAGATCTTCCTGGACATAGTCTCCACCACTCATTCACACTAATGGGAACATGCCGGAGGCGCTAGGACCCAGCGGGAGCAAACTTTTTCAGGAGAGCGGGCGCCGAGATGGAGCCGCTAGGAAGCGGCACCATGAGCCAGGCGCATGCAGTATAGACTCTCGGCATTGACCCTCCAACCGCCTCTGTTCCTTTTTTCCCGCCGTCTAGTGCACTTCAGTGACGACGTCGCTCACCCACCGGGAGTCTAACTTCACAGTAGCAGCTTCATTTTCAGTTTATTTTGTATTTTATCAATGATAAGTACCGATTATATTTTAATTAGTTATTTCTTGTACAAGAGAGAAGTCTTCAGCCCTGCATTGATAGAGTCGACCATGAGTGGGGCAGGGAGACTTCGTATGAAAGCTGTTCAGTCAGCCCAGCTGGGTCTGGTCTGCTGCCCTCCCCAGAGGGGGAAGGGGGTCTGACAACAGAAGGTCCAGTGCTCGGAGATGGGCGGTCTCCCCGAAAGCATAAAAAGAAACGATCCCATTCTCGGCACCATTCGTCCTAGAGTTCTTCTTTGGTGCACAGTTCGAAGAGGAAATGGCATCACTCGACGTCACCCTCTGGTACATCTGCGTGTAAACGGTCAGTTGTTAGGGTTAGGAGCCAGTCTCCGCCTCTGTCAGAGTCGCTGGTTTCTGTCTCTGGTGGCCGGCCTCTTCGACACCAGAGCTTCCGATGAGCAGTTTCACCATTGGGCCGCTCTTATGGAGCAGTGAGCTCGGAGATTGTCCCGACTGCCTGAACCGGCCAGTCCGTCACCGGGGCCTTCGGGCCTGTCGGCTTCGGAGCGGCAGGCAGGATGGTTCCTGCCAAACCAACCTGGTCGAGTTCTATGACTGGGTAACTAGGTAACTGGACAGGGACCATGCAGTGGATGTCCTGTATCTGGACTTCAATAAGGCATTCGACTCAGTGCCACATAGAAGGCTGGGAAGCAAGTTAGTAGGCACAGGGGTGGGTGCAAAGCTGGTGAGATGGGTAGGAAACTGGCTGCAGGGAAGGCAACAGAGGGTGGTGGTGGGTGGGGAGCTCTCACACCCAAGGGCAGTGACGAGCGGTGTCCCACAGGGCTCGGTGTTGGGACCAGTGTTGTTTGGGATATTCATTGCAGACATATGGGACATCAAGAGCAAGATCAGTCTGTTTGCTGATGATACCAAGGTAGGCGCGGTGGTGGATGACCTAGGGGGATGGCAGGGGTTGCAGGATTATCTGGCAAAGCTTGAAACCTGGTCAGACACCTGGCAACTGGGCTTTAATGCCAAAAAGTGCAAGGTGCTGCATTTTGGGATGAAGAACCCTAGGGGGAGTGCAGCTAGCCCAGACAGAGGAGGAGAAGGATTTGGGTGTGCTCATTACAGGGTCAGTGAACAACTCGGCACAATGTAGGAAGGCAGCTGCAAAGGCCAACAAAATGCTGGGTTGTATTGCAAGGTATATATCCTCGAGGAGGTGATTCTGCCACTGTATAGGTCATTAGTTAGACCACACCTGGAGTACTGCGTGCAGTACTGGCGTCCGTATCTGAAGAGGGACATTAAGTTACTGAAGGGGGTGCAGCGCAGAGCGACAAAGATGATCAAGGGGCTGGGGGACTTATCATACGAGAGGAGGTTGAAGGAGTTGAACATGTACTCACTGGAGGAGAGGAGAGACAGGGGTGACATGATTGAAACCTTTAAATACATGAAAGGAATAAACAAGACGGGTACAGAGGGGCTGTTCAAAGTAAGGGAGGGGAGGGGAGGGCCACCAGGGGCCATGATATGAGACTGGAGCGAGGAAGGTTCAGGAGGGAGATGAGGAGACACTTTTTTACAGAGAGGGTGGTGGCTGGGTGGAATGCGTTACCTGCTGAAGTGGTATGCAGTAGAACAGTGGACTGCTTCAAACGAGGATGGGACAGGACAAGGGGGAGGGTTAATGAAGGGGAAGGGTGAAAGGGAGGGGCAGCTGCAGAATAAGGGTTGCTAGCTGCACATTCGAGCAGACTTGATAGACCTCTAGGCCTTTATCTGCTGGCAAATTTCATATGTTCGTATGGTTAGGACTTCCTAGTCGCGCGGCGCCTTCGGTGCCGTTGACTCTGCTCTGATGTCTGTCCCCCTCACATGGCTGTGGCTCAGGGGTCTACACCAATGTCCTTATCTCCTGCCATTTTTCATCCTGTTACTTCAAATCGCAGTTCTCAGACTTCTGTGACTGTGCCATCGACTGCGGTGCCAGCTTCCCCGGCGCCGGGGTCCTTTGCGGTGCTGCAAGTGGTGTCTGCTCCATCTTTGGGGCCACATGCTGTGTCGGTGCCTCATGCAGTGCTGCGCTATCTGTTGGCGCCATGTGCGGTGTTGGGCTTCCTGTCGGCACCAGCTGTGACACCATTTTCTGTGTCTGCGCCATTCTCCTCGACAGTGCTGGGGATGTGTGCGGCGCCGTCTAGTTTCCAGAGGTTTTCGACTCCGATTCTTTCTCCTTCAAACAATATGAAGTCTTGCTATATTATGACATATGCAGTATAACCCCCAGGTTAGAACTGCTCCGGAGGTGAAAGAGTTAACTTTCCATGCAGGGCATGGAACCTTGAGCACGAGCTCGGTTGAACACTCTGTCTGTTGTAGCTCAAACTTAAACTGTCAGATTCTTTACTCCGCCTCACTGAACAGTCGCTCCGGAGATTTCTCCTGCTGCTTGGTTCGTTTGTCGGTTAAAAAGTGTAATTCTCGGTTTATTTACCGAAATTAAACCGCAATCGGTCGGTTCAAGCTCTGTCTGTGGTTTTGTAAGTAATAGATAGGCTTATGTTTATTTTCTTCTGTGTGGAACTTGTAAACGTCTTTTTCGGTTTGAACCGATCAGATTGGTTTTAAATTAACTTTCTAGTCCTTTAGAGTGCGGTTCCTGGTTCTTATCGGTTCTAAAAAACGGATTTTATTACGGTTTTTTCCACAACCCGTGACACGGTTGGGAACTGATAAGAGAGTCTTGCTTGGCGGATTGCCATTAACGGGCAAGTTTTGGTTAGGCTGGCACTATGTCTGAGAAACCCAAAAGAAAAACCGGACCCACTGGGTTTCAGCACTGTGGCCTCTGTGGGGAAGCCTTTGCTAAGGCTGACCCACACACCACCTGTGTGTGTTGTCTGGGGTTTGACCACCTCAATGCAGACTGCCAGATTTGAAAGAATTTTCCTGCTGCCACCGTGGGAAAGGGAGGCCAAAAAGTCCGCTGACCCGGATGGCCAGCCCGGTTCGGTTCCAACCGAACCTGAGGGAGTGCCCTCTGACCAGGGCGATACTTTCTCGGGCAAACGAAGAGCCAGTTCTGAGGAGCCGGTTCCAACTAAAAGGGCTAGAAAGTCAGCTAGTGTGGAGCCTAAAGTTCTTTCTCCAACCGCTGAGGAAATGGCTAAAGCTATTCAAATTGTCCAGTCTCTTTCCCCAGTTTCGTCCGAACCGACACCATCAGGGAAGCGCTCGGTTCGGACGGTTCCACCGGTTCAAGATTACGATTATGATTTTGAGGATTTTATGTGCGGAGGAAGGGAGGAGATGCGAGGAGAGTGAATGTGATTTTGAAGGTCTGGATGTGCCCATTGAACCGGACATCTCTCCAGACAGACCTTCAGGGGTCTCCCCCCCCACCCCCGGCTATCTGAGTCCCCTTCTCATTTTATGTTCTTTAAGAAAGTTGCTGAAACTCTCCAACTTCCTGTTGAGGAAGCTGTTGATGACCAAGAAGAGCCTGATTATGTAGAAATGATGGATATTGCAGAGTCTAGGAGACTGTCTATTCCCTTGCACAAATCCTTTAGGAAACAGACAGTAAAAATTCTAAAAACTCCTCATTCTATCCTTCCTGTTGATAAAAGGATGGACAAGAGGTATACACTATCAGGCTCTGATATGGAGTTCCTCTCTCAGCAATGCAGCCATGTGGGGGTAGTGCAGGCTGCAGCCTGTGACAAGGCTAATATTCCTCTAGCCTCTCACCCTCCTGAAAAGGATTCCAGGAGGATGGATGCCATGGCAAAGAAACAGTACATGGCAGCATTTTTAGGACTCAGGCAGGCAAATTATATGGCATATGCAGCTTGGTACCAGAAATCCAGATGGGATACTGTGCTGGCCCTAGCAAAACAGGCCCCTGACCAGCTTGCCAGGGAGCTGGAGCAGGTGGCTGTGGATGGTATTGAGGCATCCAAGGTGCAGTTTCATGCTGCAGTAGACTCTAGTGATGTTTCATCAAGAGTCATGGCTACATCTGTGTCCCTTCGCAGAATGGCCTGGCTCAGATGTACTGCCCTGTCTGGGATACTCAGTCTAAGGCTATGGATTTTCTGTTGTGGGCAATTCTCTGTTTGGGGAGCAGACAGAGAATTATATGAAAAATGGATGAGTATAGGACCACCTATGGAGTGCACAGGCCAAAGAAAGGCAAGCCACTCCTCAAAGGCAGCATGTCAGGGGCAGGCCTTTTCATAGGCCTTTTTACCAAGCCCAGGCCTCCTCTTCTGCTTATGCCCAGAGGGGGTTCTTTAGAGGAAGAGGCAGAAGGGGTTCTAGTAAGCCTGCTTCTACCCCTCAACCCAAAGCCCCTACGAAACAGGCTCCCTGATGGAGTGGCCAGGGCCAATTCTCCACTACCGGTAGGGGGCAGGCTGGCTTACTTTGTCCAGGACTGGAAGACTTTAACATCAGACAAGTGGGTCCTGGAAGTAGTAAGCCAGGGACTGGTTCTCAGCTTCAAAAAATTTCCGAAGATGAGAGCCAGGTCCTTCCCACCTGCAAATCCATCAGAGGCACTTGCCCTGGAAACAGAAGTTTCTTCCCTCCTGGCTCTCAGAGCTGTGGAAAGGGTTCCACCCCCTACACCAGGGCAAAGGGTTGTACTCCAGGTACTTCCTTACCCCAAAAAAGACAGGAGAATGGCGGCCCATCCTGGATCTCAGGTATCTAAACAAGCACCTTTTAAAACCAAAGTTCAAAATGGTGACTCTGGGAATTATTTTACCCTCTCTAAGGCCAGGGGACTGGCTAGCCTCCCTGGACCTCAAGGATGCCTACTTCCATGTTCTCATCAGAAGCTCCCATTGAAAGTACCTCAGATTCGAACTGCCCTCAGGCCATTACCAGTTCAGAGCAATGCCCTTCGGCCTCACCTCGGCCCCGAGGGTGTTCACAAAATGCCTGGCAGTAGCAGTCGCTCACTTAAGAAGGCAAAAGATTGCCATCTTTCCTTATCTGGATGACTGGCTCATTGTAGGCCAGTCTCCAGACCAGGTCAAACTACACCTACAAGTAACTCTGCAACTGCTTACATCTCTAGGTTTCCTTCTCAATCTTCCAAAGTCAGTTCTGGAGCCTGTCCAGCTTCTCACCTTCATAGGCGCAGAACTGAAACAAAGGAAGCCAGAGCCTTCCTCCCTCTGGAAAGAGCAAGGACTTTGGTCTCTCTGGCCTCTTCGTTCACCCTGCAGGTCTCTCGGCCAGCAAGGCATTTTCTACAGCTCCTGGGGCACATGGCTGCTTCTACAGCAGTAGTGCAGGGAGCAAGATTTCAGATGAGGGACATCCAGTTCCATTTGAGAGCCTTTTGGTCTCAAAGGACAGATCCTCTAACCAAATTGATCCCAGTGACTCGAACCCTGATCCAGGCCCTTCAGTGGTGGCAGGACCAGAGCAATCTGAGACAGGGGGGTTCCCTTCACTCCCCAGTCTCACTCCTTGACCCTTACTACAGATGCATCCCTCTTGGGGTGGGGAGCTCACATGGGCGACCTTACTACCCAGGGGTTGTGGTCCCCTCAGGAATCTCTACTCCACATCAATTTGTTGGAACTCAGAGCAGTTTTTCTAGCACTCCAGGTTTTTTCCACATCTGTTCAGAACAAGGTTGTTCAGGTCAGAACAGACAATACCACTACAATGTGGTACATCAACAAGCAAGGAGGCACTCTGTCTACGGCCTTGTGCACCGAAGCAATGAAGTTGTGGTCTCTGGTTTATTCTCTGAACGCCTTCCTTACGGCAGTTCACCTCCCAGGCAAGGACAATGTCCTAGCGGATGCTCTCAGCAGGATTTCCCAGGGCCATCACAAATCGGCACTGGATCCCCTAGTACTGGAGGTAGTATTTGCCAGATGGAGCACCCCGCAGATAGATCTCTTTGCAGCCCCAGACAATCACCAACTTCCCCTTTTTTGCTGCAGGCCCCCAGTGTTGGGCTCAGTCCCTCTGGATGCCTTCCTACTCAGTTGGGAAGGGAAGTTTCTCTGTGCTTCCCCCCCTTCCCTCTCCTCTTCAAGGTGCTAGTCAAAATCAGATCTCAACCCTGCAAGATGATCCTGATTGCTCCAGATTAGGCCAGGCAGCCCTGGTACCCTCCTCATGTCCTTAGCAGTCCACCTTCCCTGTGTCTTCCCAGGAATCACAACCTGTTAACCTGTGCCCAGGGAGAGTTTGGTATCCGAACCTCAAATCTCTCAATCTCAAGGCATGGCTCTTGAAGAGTTAGAGTTCGCTGACCTACACCTTTCCCAAGGTGTATTGGATATCTTGAGGGCCTCTAGGAAGCCTTCCACCAGGGCTACTTATAATTCAAAATGGAAAAGATTTTCCATATGGTGTGCTGGTAAGCATGTTTCCCCAGAATCTGCTGACGTGCCCACGATCCTGGATTATTTAGTGCATTTGAATTATTTGTGGCTGAGACCAGCTACCCTAAAAGTGCACTTGGCAGCCGTGTCTGTCTTCTTATCAGCAGGTAAGCCTTCTTCTTTTTCAGCTCACCCTGTGTTCTCCAAGTTTTTTTAAAGGGTTGCTTCACACCAACCCTCCTTTCAGGGACCCTGCCCCTGCTTGGGATCTTAATATTTGCATTGCCCAGCTTATGCAACCCCCTTTTGAGCCATTGTCTTCAGCAGAGCTTAAGTACTTGACTTGGAAAACTGTGTTTCTGGTAGCCTTCACCTCTGCCAGGCGCATAAGTGAGCTACAAGCATTGTCAGTGGAGCCTGATTTTATCTCCTTTCACAGAGATAAGGTGGTCCTCAGGACTAACAGAAAGTTTTTGCCTAAGGTGGTTTCAGACTTCCACCTTAATCAATCCATATCTCTTCCTGTGTACTTCACTGACCATTCCTCCTCTGGTGAGAGGAGATTGCACAGTTTAGATGTCAAAAGAGCCCTTAGTTACTATATAGAACGTACCAGGGGTCACAGGTTTGAATCCCTCCAATTGTTCCTCACTTACGGTGAGGTTGGTAAAGGGAAACCTTCCACTAAAAGATCCATTGCCAGGTGGATTGTCTCTTGTATCCATTTTGCTATGAAAAACTGGGTAAGGTTCCTCCCTCAGGCCTGAGGGCTCACTCTACCAGAGGTACAGCTGCGTCTCTGGCTGCTGCTGGGGACATCCCTATCCTAGAGATATGTCAAGCAGCTACCTGGAAAACAGTTCACACTTTTTGCCTAAGCATTACTCCTGGATATCCAGGCGGAGATGTGATTTAGCACAGCTGTGCTTCAGAGCCTATTTCCTAAGTAGGTTCTGTCCCTCCTCCATGGAGGTACTGCTGTGTATCTGCATATGTCATAATATAACAAGACTTCATGTTGTTTGAAGAAAAATTACTCGCCTTAGTAATGTTGTTTCTTCTAATGAGTCTTGCTATATTCTGACCTCCCCGCCTGCCCTCTCAGAACCTCTGTTTTGGGATGTGGGTGGGCAGTGCAATGTTGGCACTTCATAGATGCCCACTTTATTTTCACCCTTTCTTAGGGTGCTTAGGTGTTATGTTATTTTTCTTTCTTGAATCCCTGACTTGAGTCTTTGTTTTGGATCAAGAACAAAATGTGTTTCAAACAACATGAAGTCTTGCTATATTATAGACATTAGCAGTTTGTTCCAGCTCTAGAACTGCCCGGAGTGCAATGGTTAAAACCATTCCAAAATAGAATTTTGTGGCAGAGCAGCTCTATCTGTGTCATTTCAAACTTGAACTGTCAGATTCTTTACTCCTACTCAGTGAACAGTCGCTCCGGAGATTTCTCCTTCTGCTCGGTTCATTTCCGGTTTAAAAAGTGTTTTCTCGTTGGATTTAACCGAGAATAGTTTTATTTTAACCGAAAACCGTTCGGTTCAAGCTCTATCTGTGGTAACCGTAAGTAAATGAAGGTTTTGTCTGTGTGGAACTTGTAAGTTATCGGTTCGGTTTGAACCGATCAGTGGATTTAAACTCATTTAAAACTAAAGTTACTATTTTAGAGTGCGGTTCCTGGTTCTTATCGGTTCTAAAAAAATGGATTTATTACGGTTTTCCAATACCCGTGACACGTTAGGAACGATAAGGGTGTCTTCTGCCTTGCACTGCCGTTAAAAGCGCAAGTTTTGGTTAGGCTGGCATTATGTCTGGAAACCCAAAGAAAACCGGGCCCACTGGTTTCAACACTGTGATGTTTGTGGGGAAGTCTTTGACAAGGCTGACCCACACACCACATGTGTTTATTGTCTGGGGTTTGACCACCTCCAGTCAGACTGCCAGGTATGTAAGAATTTCCCTGCAGCCACCCTGGAAAAAAGATTGGGCAGGCTCAGGGAATGAGAGGCTAAAAAGTCCGCTGACCCGATGGCCAGCCTGGTTCGGGTGCCACCAGACCAGAGGAAGTGCCCTCTGACCAGGGCCAGACTTCCTCGGGCAAAGAAAAGCTGGTTCTGAGGAACCAATTCAGTAAAGAAAACAAGAAAATCAGCAGGTCTGGAGTCCAAAATTCCTTCTCCAACTGCTGCAGAGATAGCAAAAGCCATACAAATTGTCCAGTCACTGTCTCAGGGTCGTCCGAACCACCACTATCTGGTAAAGGTCAGTTCGTCCGGTCTCAGTGGTTCAGGATTATGATATTGAGGAATTTTATGAACCAGAGGAGGGGGAGGAGGATTATGAACAGTATGAATGTGGCTGGGAAGGTCTGGGTGTGCCCATTGAACCGGACATCTCCCCAGACAGACCTTTAGAATCTCCCCCTATGCTGTCTGAGTCCCCATCTCATTTTATGTTTTATAAAAAAGTTGCTGAAACGCTCCAGCTTCCTTTAGAAGAGGCTGTGGATGAGCAAGAGGAGCCTGATTTTGTAGAAATGATGGATATTCCAGAGTCTAGGAGATTGTCTATTCCTTTACATAAGTCTTTAAGGAAACAAACAATTAAAATTTTAAAAGCTCCTAATTCTGTGCCTCCTGTAGATAAAAAGATGGACAGAAGGTATACATTGTCAGGCCCTGATATAGAATTCCTTTCTCAGCAATGCAGTCATGTTGGGTAGTTCAGGCTGCTGCCTGTGATAAAGCTAATATTCCTTGGCTTCACATCCTCCTGACAAGGATTCCAAGAAGATTGATGCCATGGCAAAAAAACAGTATATGGCAGCCTCTCTGGGACTCAGGCAAGCAAATTATATGGCTTATGTAGCTAGGTATCAGAAATCTAGATGGGATACTGTTATGCACATTGGCCAAGCAGGCCCATGGCCAGCTGGCTAGTGAACTAGAACAGGTGGCTGCTGATGGCATTGAAGCCTCTAGGTTCAGTTTCATGCTGCTGTGGATGTTAATGATGTTTCCTTTAGGGTCATGGCCACATCTGTAGCTTTTGTAGGTTGGCCTGGCTCAGGTGTACTAGTTTGTCACAGGATACCCAGACTAAGGCTATGGATTTTCCTGTGGTGGGAAATTTCTGTTTGGAGAGCAGACAGAGAATTACATGAAGAAGATGAATGAATATAGGACTACTTACAAGAGTGCCCAGGCTAAGGAGCGGCAAGCCACTCCTCAAAGGCATGCCCCCAGGGGTAGGGTAGGCCTTTTCTGAGCCTTTCTACCAGACTCAGGCCTCCTCTGCCTATGCTCAGAGGGGCTTCTTCAGAGGCAGGGCAGACGGGGTGGGCAGACCTGCTCCCACCCCCAGCCTAAAGCTCCTGCGAAACAGGCACCCTGATGGGGTGCCCAGGGCATTCTCCTGTACCAGTGGGGGGCAGGCTGGCTTACTTCAGTCAGAATTGGGTTCTTTAACCTCAGACAAGTGGGTTCTGGAAGTAGTAAGCCAGGGTCTGGTTCTCAGCTTCAAAAGTTTCCAAGTTGAGAAGCAGACTTTTTCTACCTGCAAGTGCTTCAGAGACCCTCGCTCTGGAAACAGAGGTCTCATCCCTGTTAGCTCTCAGAGCAGTAGAAAGGGTTCCTCCCCTGCATCAGGACAGGGGTCTGTATTCCAGATAAAGTTCAAAATGGTAACTCTGGCAATGATTTTACCTTCCCTAAGGCCAGGGGACTGGCTAGCCTCCCTGGACCTCAAGGATGCCTATTTCCATGTCCTAATCAGAAGATCCCATTGAAAGTACCTCAGATTCGAACTGCCCTCAGGTCATTATCAGTTCAGAGCAATGCCCTTCAGCCTTACCTCTGCTCCAAGGGTATTCACAAAGTGTCTAGCAGTGGCCCACTTAAGGAGGCAGAGGTATGCTGTTTTTCCCTATCTAGACGACTGGCTCATTGTAGGCCAGTCCCCAGAACAGGTAAAATCTCACCTGCAGGTCACCCAGCAGCTTCTCACCTCCCTGGGTTTTCTGCTAAACCTACCAAAGTCGGTTCTGGAACCAGTCCAGGTACTCACCTTTATAGGGGCAGAATTGGACACAAAGCTAGCCAGAGCCTTTCTTCCCCAGAAAGGGTAAGGAATTTAGTGGCTCTTGGCCTCTTCCTTCACTCTGCAGGTCTCGACCAGCAAGACACTTTCTGCAGCTCCTGGGGCACATGGCTGCATCCACAGCTGTTGTGCAGGGAGCCAGATTTCAGATGAGAGACATTCAGTTTCACTTGAAAACCTTTTGGTCTCAGAGAAGAAACCCCTTCCAAGTTGGTCCCAGTGACTGAACCTTGATCCTAGCTCTCCAGTGGTGGAAGGATCAGAGAATTTAAGAGCGGGGGTCCCTTCATTTCCCCTTCTCATGACTTGACTCTCACTACAGATGCTTCCCTTCTGGGTTGGGAGCCCACATGGGTGACCTTTCCACTGGGAGTTTGGTCCCCAGGAATCTCTGCTCCACATCAATTTGCTGGAACTCAGAGCTGTCTTTTAGCTCTTCAAGCTTTTTCTGCATCTGTCCACGACAAGGTGATACAAGTCAGAACAGACAACACCACAACAATGTGGTACATCAACAAACAGGGGGGCACTCGGTCTTCGGCCTTGTGCACCGAGGCAATGAAGTTGTGGTCTCTGGTCTATTCCCTGAACACTTCCCTCATAGCAGTTCATCTTCCAGGGAAGGGCAATGTCCTAGCGGATGCCCTCAGCAGGATTTCCCAGGGCCATCACGAATGGTCCCTGGATCCTCAAGTGCTGGGGATAGTTTTTGTCAGGTGGGGCATCCCTCAGATAGATCTTTTTGCAGCCCCAGACAATCACAAACTTCCTCTCTTCTGTTGCAGGCCTCCACTGCTGGGCTCAGTTCCCCTGGATGCCCTTCTTCTGGATTGGGAGGGGAAGTTCCTCTGTGCTTCCCCCCCCTTTCCTCTCCTATTCAAAGTACTAGTCAAAATCAGATCTCAGCCTTGCAGGGTGATTCTGATTGCCCCGGATTGGGCCAGGCAGCCCTGGTACCCACTCCTTCTGTCTCTGACAGTCCATCTTCCCCTGTGCCTCCCCAGGGAAGGGTTTGGTATCCGGACCTCAAATCCCTCAACCTCAAGGCCTGGCTCTTGAGGAGTTAGTTTGCTGATTTACACCTCTCTCAGGGTGTTCTTGAGATCCTAAAGGCTTCCAGAAAGCCTTCCACTAGGGCTACTTATAGTTCTAAATGGAAAAGGTTTTCCATTTGGTGTGCTGGGAAAAATATTTCCCCAGAATCTGCTGAATTGCCCATTTTGTTAGATTACATGGTACATCTTAATTCCTTGGGTCTCAGACCAGCTACCCTGAGAGTTCATTTGGCAGCTGTGTCCACTTTTGTGTCAGCAGGAAAGTCATCCCCTCTTTCCTCTCATCCTGTGTTTTCCAAGTTTTTTAAGGGATTACTCCATACTAATTCTCCCTTTCAGGAACCGGCCCCTGCTTGGGACCTTAATGTTTGCATTGCCCAGTTAATGCAACCCCCTTTTGAACCTCTGTCTTCTGTAGAGCTTAAGTACCTAACTTGGAAAACTGTTTTTCTAGTGGCTATCACTTCTGCCAGATGCATAAGTGAATTGCAAGCCTTGTCAGTGGAGACTGACTTTATTTCTTTCCACAGGGATAAGGTAGTCCTTAGGACTAATAGGAAGTTTTTGCCTAAGGTGGTTTCAGATTTCCATCTTAATCAATCTGTCTCCCTTCCAGTATTTTTCACTGATCACTCCTCTTCGGGTGAGAGGAGGTTGCACAGCCTGGATGTTAAGAGAGCTCTTAGTTATTATATAGCTGTACTCAAAGGTCACAGGTTGAATCCTCCAACTTTTCCTTACCTATGGTGAAGTTGGGAAAGGCAAACCTGCCACTAAGAGATCAATAGCCAGGTGGATTGTCTTTTGTATCCAATTTTGTTATCAGAAAGTGGGCAGAGCCCCCGGTTTGAGGGCTCATTCTACCAGGGGTACAGCTGCGTCTCTAGCTGCTGCCAGAGATATCCCTTTATTAGAGATTTGCCAGGCTGCTACTTGGAAAACGATACACACTTTTACCAAGCATTACTCCCTGGATGTCCAGGCCAGGAGAGATGCTCGGTTTGGCACAGCTGTTCTTCAGAGCCTATTCCCTAAGTAGGTTCTGCCCATCCTCCATGGAGGTACTGCTGTGTATTCTGCTAATGTCTATAATATAGCAAGACTTCATGTTATTTGAAGAAAAAATGACTCACCTTAGTAATGTTGTTTTTCTAATGGAGTCTTGCTATATTATAGACCTCCCCCAACCTGCCCCTCTCAGAACCTCTACTTGGTGGGGTGCGGGCAACTTAGTGTGGGCACTACTTATGTCCTGTTAGCATTTTGTCCCCTTTGGGGGTGTGTATGTGTACGCGTGTGTGTGTTTTATTATACTTATGTTCCATTTTCATATTATTAGAATGGTGTTAGTATTTCTGGTCCCCTGACTTGGGTCTTGGGTGTTGGGACCATCAATGGTTGTTATTATTTAGGTAGCCATTTGGCTAGTGTAGGTTACGGCTTCCACACAGACCTTAGTGAGTTTGGCTCGTAAAGATCTGACAGTTCAAGTTTGAAACGACACAGATAGAGCTGCTCTCGTGCCAAAATTCTATTTTGGAATGGTTTAAACCATTGCACTCCGGGGCAGTTCTAGAGCTGGAACAAACTGCTAATGTCTATAATATAGCAAGACTCCATTAGAAGAAACAACATTACTAAGGTGAGTAATTTTTTCTTTTGTAGTTAGTAGCCAGTGGGCTAGTGTAGGTTTACGGCTTCCACACAGAACCTTAGTGAGTTTTTGCTCATAAAGATCTGACAGTTTAAGTTTGAGCTACAACAGACAGAGAGTTCAACCGAGCTCGCGCTCAAGGTTCCATGCCCTGCATGGAAAGTTAACTCTTTCACCTCCGGAGCAGTTCTAACCTGGGGTTATACTGCATATGTCATAATATAGCAAGGCTCCATTAGAAGAAACAACATTTCTAAGGTGAGTAATTTTTTCTTCTCTTCTTCCTTCTGGTTTTCACTCTGTTCCTGTCTATACAGTCCCCCCGACTGTCAGGAGATGATTTTGAGCCCCATCCAGATCTTGAACTGGGTGACGATGTTGATGCTGTTTCTGCCCTGGGGGCAGGGATCAATCCTCCTTCAGAGTCTATTGTTGAGGACCTTTCCTTTAAGTCCTTGCTCAAGAATTGAAATTCTATTCTTTCAGTCCAGTCCACAGAAATTGATCCTGGGAAGCTTTCGCGCCTACAATATCTACATGTTCCAGAAATCCCTATGGATTTAACCCCTCAGGTACAACCTTCTTTTGAGACTCTTTCCCAGATGGTGTGGAAGAGTCCAGCAGTTATTCCTTCTGTGGCCAAGTCTGTAGGCAGAAAATATGCCCCTCCCAAGGATCGCCCATTTTGGCCTCTCAAGCCTTTGCTGATGCCATTGTGATCTTGGCAGAGAATGATAAGGCTGTCCTCCCTCAGGAATCTACAACTCGTCCCATGAGTATGTTCTTTGGCATTCACTCAAAGCATGGTAGAAGCTCTGCCCGAATCGGAGGTTAACTTGGAGCTACTTCAAACTATAACTAGGGGTATCGAGTCCAGTAACCAATAAGTTAAAGCTGCAATGGACGCTTTTGATACCGCTTCCTGGACGGCGGCTGGCATTTGCACCCGTCGCCACTCCTGGCTGAGTACTTCGGACTTCATGAATGACGCCCAACAGCAAGTCATGGTCTTGCCTTTCGACGGAATGTATCTGTTTGGACCTCAAGTGGAGCAAGCACTAGAGGCCACATGGAAGACTAGGTCTGCCATTAAGACAGCCAGATCTCCGCCTGCTCCCTCTCGGGGGACAAGCCTCAGTTTCACAACCATCTGTCCTTTCAGAGCAAAGGCAGAGGAAGTTTTAACAGAAACCAGAACCCTTAGCCGCAAAAGAAAATGCAACAAAAGGCACAAGGCCCAAAAGCGCCCGGTGCCACCTTCTGAGTTTCTGGAACAGGTCCCACCTCAGCTGCCCAAGGGGATCTTCCTCGGCAGTGGGAGGACATCTGACTCAGTTCTACAACCAGTGGAAATCTATAACATCAGACAAATGGGTCCTCAGGATAATCCACGAGGGGTACTTTCTCAGTCTGTCGGAAACCCTTCTGGATCATCCTCCCAAACGACAGCCCAGGCTGTCTGCGGCTCAGTCATACCTTCTTGCTTCCCAGGTACAAGGCCTTCTGAACAACAGGGCAGTAAAAGTAGTTCCACTGGATCAACGAAACACAGGTTTCTACTCTCATTACTTTCTGGTCCCAAAGAAAACCGGCAGCATGCGCACCATTCTGGATCTCAGAAAGTTAAATTCCTGCACAAGGAAAAATTCAAGATGATATCACTTGGTGCTCTGCTGCCATTGATTCATCAATACAATTGGCTAGCCTCCCTGGACATGCAGGACGCCGGCCAACGCATTCTCATACACCCAAATCACAACAAATACCTAAGATTTCGTGGCATTTAGTCAACACTATCAATTCAGAGTCGTGCCCTTTGGGCTGTCCTCAGCGCCTCGAGTTTTTACAAAGTGTTGTGCAGTTCTCGTGGCGCATGTAAGAAAAATCTGAATCCAGGTATTTCCTTATCTGGACGACTGGCTTCTGGCAAGTCCCTCCAGGCAAGAGACTCTGGAGGCCGTGGTCTGTGGCAAGAGGCAATATCCAGGTTGTGGTGCTTAACGAAGGTATGGACAGAATGCCATGTGGCCACTGCTCAAATATTCGAGGCAGAAACTCTCTTGAGAGCAGCAAAGGACGCAGCAACGGCCCTGGTAGAGTGCCCCTAGATCGGGCCTGAAAGGGGTCTGCCAGGTTTCTGACAGCAGAAGGTGATGCCGTGCACCAACTACCGTGAAAGGGTTTGCTTGGAAACTGGGCATCCTAAGGAACGTGCAGCAAAGGAAAAAGAACACAGCTCGGTTTGAGCTCTCTCGATGCAGCAGATGCTGGGACTCATGGTGTCCTCGGTGTTCACAGTACCCTTGGCTCATCTTAACATGAGAACCTATCCATGGATGCTCAGTACTCAGTGGTACCCAACAACAACCACTCACGCTCTGTCCTTTTTCATTAAGGCGTCGGAACCTCTGAAGAGGTCTCTCATCTGGTGGTTTCAGGAGGACAACCTACTGGAAGGATATCCCTTCGCCCCTCTGGATCATTAGATCTCCATTACCATCGATGCATCCTTGATGGGTTGGGGAGCTCACTGCTGGGATCTCTGCACCCAGGGTACGTGGACTCAGGACAAGTCTCAACTTCACATAAACATCCTGGACATGAGAGCTGTCCTTTATGCATTCCAGGCTTTGAAGGACATACTCTGTCCCAGGAACATTCGCCTTCAAATGGACAACAAAGCAGTGATGTACTACATCAACAACCGGGGCGCTGCACACTCTTACCCATTATGCAGGGAAGCAATGAGAGTGTGGGAATGGAGCCTGGAGCACAAGGCTCTGATTCAGGTGGTTTACCTACCAGAAGTACAAAACGAGCTGGCAGACAGTCTCAGCAGAACAGAGGCAGATCCTCACGAGTGGTCTCTCGACTCGGCCGTCGTTCCGTCACTCTTCAAAGAGTGGGGAACTCCGGAACTCGATCTTTTTGCGTCCCCACTCAGTGCAAAACTGCCTCCCTTCTGCTCCAGGAATCCAGGACCTGGCATTTTTTGTCGGGATGCATTCAGGCTGCGATGGACAAAACGCTTTCTATACGCATTTCCTCCTCTTCCCCTAATTCAGAGGGTACTGCTCAAACTGGAGGCATTGGGGGGGATGCAGAATGATTCTCACTGCCCCATTTTGGCCTCGTCAGATCTGGTTCTCTTTACTCAACAGACTATTGGAAACTTCCTCGAAACTGCTTCCACTTCAGACGAACCTTCTGACCCAGGGTCCAGTGGTCCATCCCAACCTGAGGTCGCTTCACCTTCACGCTTGGTTCCTGAGGAGATAGAGGTGAATAGGTTTAATGTTTCTCGTAGAGTTTCAGATATTCTCTTGGTCATGCACAAGCCAGCCACCAGAAAAATATACGCAGCTAAATGGAAGCTTTTCTCTATCTGGTGTGCAAAATCCTTGGAATCCCTTTTCCTGCTCACCGAATAAAATCCTTTAGTATCTCTTGGACCTCTCAAACACTAGTCTGCAATGCTTCTCAGTCAGAGGAGTTTTTTGTGCCATTTCGGCATATCATGAACTGGTACTTTCCATGTCACTGGCTCAGTTTCCTGTAGTTAAGAGAATTCGTAAAGGGATTCTGCATACTAGACCTCCTATTAGACATCCAGTTGTAGCCTGGGATATTAACCTTGTGCTAGACATGCTCACTCATAAACCTTTCGAGCCTCTAGCAACTTGCGAGTTGAAATTCCTCACTTGGAAGACGGCCTTTCTGGTGGGTTTCTGAAATACACACCTTGGTCACAGACGACAACCCCCGGTGTACTGTATTTCACAAGGACAGAGTAGTTCTTAGGACTCATCCTAAGTTCCTGCCTAAGGTGGTCTCAGCGTTCCATCTGAATCAATCTTTAGCCTATCCTACCTACTTTGCAAACTTCCAGAATGAAGAGGAATGTACCCTTCATTCCCTGGACGTAAAGAGAGCATTGCGGTTCTATCTCAATAGAAAACAAAGGAAATTCACAAGGCTCAACAGCTGTTTGTTTCCTTCAGTGCGACCCGGCTGGGTCAGCCTGTTGCTATCAGGTACATTTCAGTGTGGCTGGTGGCATGCATTCACCACTGCAATTCTATATCACAGGTCAAGCTGGAAGGCAGAGTGTACGCTCACTCTACCAGAGCAGTTGCAGCATCTCTGGCGGAAATCCATGACGTTCCCATTGCAGATATTTGCAGTGTAGCTACCTGAAGCTCCGTGCATACATTTGTTAAACACTATGCCTTGGATGTCCATGCCAGGCGACATCAGTCATTTGGCAGGACAATCCTTAACGGACTTCTGTCTTAGGCAAGTGACCTCTTTTCTCTCTTGCCGCCCGTGTCGGGGGGGATTATTTAGCTCGGTACTCTCCCATTAGTGTGAATGGGTGGTGGAGACCTTATGTCCAGGAAGATATGTAAATTACATACCTACCATAATTCTTGATCTTCTTGGACAAAGTCTCCACCACTCATTCATACACCCACTCTCCATCCCCTGAGCTCACTTCTCTGTTTCTGGTCTTCATTCCCTCAATGGCTGAGCTGTGAAGACTTTGTTGTTGACCCTTCTTACACGGGTCATTCAGACTATCTTATGTCCGTTTTTTAGGTTAGTCCTCTCTAGGTTAGTTATGCTGCACTTCCTCGGGGGGGGGGGTACTGAGGCGGTTGGAGGGTCGACGCCGAGATAGTCTATACCGGACGTGTCTGGCTCATGGAGCCGCTTCCTTATGGCTCCATCTTGACGCCAGCCCTCCTGAAAAAGTTTGCTCCCACTTGGTCCTAGCACCGCCAGCATACTCCTAATAGCGTGAATGAGTGGTGGAGTTGCGTCCAAGATCAAGAATTACGGTAGATGCGTAATGTCCATTTCTCAGTGCCACCTCTTGCTCTGGCGCGATTCGCAGTGCCGGAGAGGTAGTCGGCGCTGTGGCCAGTGCGACATTTGACTCCGGTGCCGTCCGCGGTGCCGCTTTGGGCTCTGGTGCCGTTGATGGTGCCAGGGCTGGAGGTGGCACAGTTCACGGACCTAGGACTGGGAGGGATCGTGGAGTGGTCTGCGTTTGGTCCTGTCAGTCCTCCTCCTCCGAGGACTCTGTGTCCGACACGGACTGGCTCCTGGATTCCTCTGGATCCTCCGATCCTTCTGAGTCCAGCGCCTCAGCCAACACTCAGCCCCCTTCTGTTAGCCGGGCAGATTCTGTTGCTTCCTTGGTCAATGGGACTGACCAGCCTGTGGCTGTACAGGTAGTAACTACAGCGCAACCCAGGACAACGGATCTGTCTATCCCTTCACGTGGGGTACCCCCTTCTTTGGTGACCCTGGCCAGTCCGAGTTTGGGACAGACTGGAGGGTCCCAGGAAGGGGAGGGTGCTGCACCTTTGGCTGACTCCCAGGGGTCGGCTGGGGGCGCCACCTGCCTGGGCTGGTGGTTGTGAGGAAGAGAGCCCTTTTGGAGTCAGAGGGGTTGGGTGGCCAGGGCTCGGCATAGCTACCTTTCCCTGGGACCTGCCCAGGTTCTGGAAAGAGTCGCAGTGTGGATCCTCGCTCCTGCCCGGAAGACCCCTTGAGAGGAACTTCTGTCTTGGAGGTCAGGGGTCATCCTTCTGGACTTGCACGGTCCCGGTCACCTCATGGGGGTTTCTTCCTTCGTGCACAGCTCCAGTCGTTCTGATCCGGTTGAATGGCTCCTGTCTGCTGGGACTACCAGATCTCCCTCTTTGTTGGGATCATCCACTCGGTCCTCCAACCCGAGCAGAGGCCGTGGTGCTCCTCCTCCTCAGTGGTGCTTGGCCCCCATGCCTCAGCCTGCTCCTCCTCTCCCAGGTGTTGCTGTTCCTATGGGACCCCTTACATGGGAGCAGTTCAGTGCTTCAGCTGTGGTTTTCCCTGCCTATTTTAGAGCCGTGGACGAGCAGGTGTTTCACCACTCTCCAGTGCAGCCTGACCCTGAATCTCCGGACTCGTCGGCTTCCTCATCTTCCTCCGAGGGAGAGGAACCCTCTGTCCACCTTTCCCCAGCGGCTAATCTCACTGCTTACCAGCGCTTCCTTTTGGGGATGCTTGACTAGCTCCACATCTCCACCCTTCGTGAAAGCAATGCAGACTGGTCGGTGCACACCTTCGTAAGCAAATTCGGTGCAGCCAACCTCGTGGTTCCCGCCTGGCTTGTTCCCTTCCGGGAAGCGTTGCACTGGGTCCCTTCTCCTCTGTTTCAGCCCCAAGGGACCACCGCCCAGAGGTATCTGCTCGGGTTTCCAGGAGCCCTCCCTCATCCCTCTTCAGGTGTAACGCTCTCAAACACCCCCTCTGGCATAGGCCCCCAGACTCTGATACTTCAGACTTTGACTTCTGTTGGAGGAGAACCTTCTCCTCGGCACGGATTCTGCTCTGTGTGACAGCTCATGAGGCTCACCATGCTACCTACAGCAGGTACTGGTGGTCCAGGCTAGGACAACTTCTAGCCTCTGTGCCTGATTTGGAGGAAACCAGGCAAGCCATTATTCTCTCTGCACAGGGCCTTGACCTTGCAAGACACTAGGCAAGGGCATTGTATGGTGCCAGTGAGGCGGCTTCTAGGCTGGTGGGGACAGCGATCTGCACTTGGCGGTCAACGTGGCTTCGCCTTTCCTGGTTGTCATCCTTGGTCCTGCATAGGGTGATTTCCGGAAAAAACATCTTTTCTCCCATAGGATGAGGCGGCAGCTTCAAGGGCGCCTTCCATCTCCTGCGAGGAGATGCCCGCCTCACCCAGGCCTGTAAGGGTTATCCTCTCTGGTCTCCCCCCACTGGAGGCTAAGGGACTCTGTCCCTTAGGGAGGTTCTGGGCCCCCTTCAGGGGGCTCGGTATTCACCCAGGTAGTGATGAATGGTGAAGATTGACACAGAGAAGATATGAAAATGACATACCTACCATAATTCTTGATCTTTCTGTGTATCTTTACCATTCAGCACTAAAGCCTTCTGTCTCTGGGCGATCCTCCTCTCTCTGTGTCTCTCTTGTTGCGTTCAGCACCTCTTCTCTTCCTCCTCTCCCTTGTGGTTAGGAGGAGGGGGGGGGGACTTCTGGAGACAGACAGGGAGGTGTTTTTGCTCAGGGGTCTTGGAGTCCTTTCTGTCTCTCTCCCCTTCCCCTGTCTCTTAAAGTTCAGCGTCGGGGGGTGGGGGTGTCAGAGATGGGGCACCACTGAGTACCTTCTCAGCAATCCGTTTATTTATTATTTATTAATGCCCCTTTGGGGCATCTCCTCCTTTTCTTAAGGTGTTGTCTCTCCTCACCTTTCCCTCTACTAGTTTCAACAGGGGTATCTTCGTGTTTTCCCCTCGTCTATTTATCTCCTTTGGAGCATTCTGTTTTTAATTTGGTGTGGGGGGGGTGGACGCCATCCAACCTGTCTTGGCCTGATTCAACCTAGTCACTCTTCCCTTAACTCTGGTCCTTTTTCGAACTACCCTGGCTGCGCAGGGGGCATTCCTGTGTCTTCTCTTCTCACTCTGCAGCAGGGGGTTCTAGAATCTGTGCTACCTCTCTCGAGGTCTGGGTAGAGTGGTGCGGTGTCCTCCCCTCCTTCCACCTTCATTCTCGTCTTTCTTCCCTCCCTCCCTTCTCCACCCTTTCTTTCGCCCAAAGATTGGGGCCCTTTCCCATCCCAGTCCCTTAGGCTGCTCTCTCTCTTTTTGCTGTCCTCTCAGTCATTTATTTTTCCTTTCAGTTTTTATATCCTTTCATTTTCCCTTGGGCTTCCTTACCCCATCCCCCTCATCCCTTACTATCTTTCTTGCTGGCGTTCAGAACTGGAGCTAAGATGGAGTTGACGACAGATAACAGCCAACCCGGGAGCGCCATGTAACACATCGGCCTCGAGGGCGGTGCCACCCCTGTGTCGACTCCACCTCCAAAAAAAAAAGCTCCTGCTGGTCCTGGCTCCGGCCAGATACCCAAGTAGTGATGCATGGTGAAGATACACAGAAAGACCAAGAATTACGGTAGGTATATAATTTTCATTTCTCCCCACCAAGTGGGGCTCCGAGCTCTATTCTCACTTCTTCCTGGTCCCGAAGAAGTCTGGAGATTTAAGATAGATTCTCGATCTCAGCAACTTGAACCTCTGGGTCGTCTACAGACACTTCAAGGTGGTCATCCTTCAAAACCTTTTCTCCATGGTCAGCCCGGGAGACTGGTTAGCGTCCCTGGATATGCAGGACGCTTATCTCCACATCCGGATCAGCAAGCGTCACTGGAGATACCTGAGGTTTGCCTTTCAGGGAGAATATTTTCTATTCAGAGTTCTTCCCTTTGGTCTCTCTTCCGCCCCAAGGGTTTTTCCGAAGTGCCTGGCGGTGGTAGCCACATGTTCCCTTACTTGGATGACAGGTTCCCTCTGGCTGTCTTTAGGGATCAGCTGCCTGGGGGTAGTGATCAGTCCCTCCCAAGTTGTCTCTTGTTCCCACACAGACTTTGCAGTTGATAGGGGCGCTGTTGGACACTATCCCGGGAAGAGCTTTCTTGCCTCAGGACCGGACAGATCGCATACGGGCTCTAGCCAGATAACTCTGTTCAACCTCTTCAGTGCCCGCCAGGCTCCTGCTTCGCCTGTTGGGCCACATGGCAGCTGTCATTGTCTCCATCCCATTCGCCAGGCTGTGATTGCAGACCATCCAGTAGACCCACCGGGTTCAGTGGCACCAAAGTCTGGACGACTTGGATGCACCCTTTGCCATTACGGGACCAGTTCGCCAGGAACTCTTCTGGTGGATGTCATCTCAGACTTTACTGGAGGGCACTCCTTTTTGGATGGACGTTCCCAGCCAGACCCTATCCACAGATGCTTCCAGTATGGGATGGGAGCACACTTAATAAGTCGCAGGACTCAAAGATCTTGGTCTCTGGTAGAACAGTCTCTGCACATCAGTGTCCTGGAATTGAAAGCCGTTCTGTATGTTCTGCAAGCACTGGACTCTGTGATCTTACCAGGTCTCTTTCTCATCCAGACGGACAACACAGCGGTGGTCTTCTACCTCAACAAACGGGGGCTCTATGTCGAGAGGCCATGAGAGTGTGGGGATAGGCCATATCCCATCAGGTGACCATCTCCACAGTTAACTTCCAGGGGTCCAGAACGATCTCGCAGATGCTCCTTACAGATCAAGGTCTCAGGTTCACGAATGGTTCCTCCTTCAGTCCGTGGTCGACGTCCTGTTCGTCAGGTGGGGGACACCAGAGTTGGACCTTTCCGCGTCCCAGTCCAACGAAAAACTGCCCAGTTTCTGCTCGCTAGATCCTGAGCCTGGTGCTTTTTGGCAAGATGCGTTGTCCCTTTCTCGGAGGGGGAGATTTCTGTATGCCCCCCACTTTCATTGATCCAGAGAGGAGTCCTCCAGGCGCAATCTGTTGGGACCACACTGATCTTGGTTGCTCCACTGTGGCCATGTTAAATTTGGTTTCCATTGCTTCAGCAAGTAGCGGTGGCACTGCCCATATCGCTGCCACTCTCAACCCACCTTCTCTCTCAGGACAACTGGTTCCTGGTTCATCCGAATCTGCGTTCCCTTCACCTTCATGCCTGGCTCCTCAAGACTTTAAGCTCAGGTTTGGAGTCTCTGATAAGGTTGCTGAAGTCCTGGTGGAGGCCAGAAAGCCCTCCATGAGAGCAGCTTATGCTATGAAATGGAAACGGTTCTGTTTCTGGGCTGCAGTGAGACAACTAGATCTGCTGGTCTGTCCGGTCAACACATTGCTAGAATACCTGCTCTCTTTGTCAGAGTCAGGCCTCAGTTACTCCACCATCAAAGTACACCCGGCTGCCTTTTCTGCCCATCATGCCCGTGTCCAGAGCAGAAGGGTAGCTCAATTGGAGGTGTCCAAATCTTTCCTCAGGGGCATTCTTCGTATAATAACCCCCATTCGGGATCCTGTTCCCCCTGGGACCTTTTATTTGTGTTGGAAATGCTTACCATCCCTCTTTTAGAACCCGCCACAGATTGTGAACTACCTTTTCTCTCCTGGAAAACGTTATTTCTAGGGACATGGATATGTTGTTCATCCACACTCATTGGCAGGTATCCTTGCCGCTTTAAATCTTGCCGGAAGGTCTTCAAGCTTGCTCCTCCCACCCACCCGGGTGGTATAACTCTCGGCTCCGCCCCATGACGTCAGATCTTCCTTACGCTTGGAAGCTCAGGTTCCCTCATAGCGCTCTGCGTTTGTGACTGGTTCCTATTCTCCGTTTGCGTTTAAAATAAATTTGCAAAAAGACTTCAGTCTTCTATCCCTCGCGACTCGCGATGGACAATCGACTCCGGTTTGGAGATGCCCATGCGGGTGAAAGATGTCTGGGACGGATCCACACTCCACGTGTGTCTACTGCCCAGGCCTTGAGCGACCCGCGAGCTTCGCATGTGCTCATCTTTCTCGCCCTCGTCCTCGAGCCGTGCTGCCCGATTGCAACTGGGCGTCCGAGAGCGTTTCTCCGGTGAAGTCCAAGGAGGCCCGGTTGGCGGTGTCCGCGGCGGCGGGCTCGGCGGATCAGCTCGAGCGGATGGTCGCCCTCGAAGAGGAGGCGGTGCGGGCCGTATCTTCCTCGGCCGCGGCATTTATCCCGCTCTCTCTGGGTTCTTCCTACACGGCTTCTTTTAAGGAGCTTTGTCTGTCCCTCTCCACTAAAGGAGAAGGGCCTGTGTCTGCTGGACCTTATTCTCGGTCCAAAAAGAGGGACTGGGGTAAGTCCCTCCGTCGACGCTCTTGGGAGCGGGAAAGGTCCCTCTCCCCGGGCCGTCGACCGTCGGCTTCGGTCGACCGCTCGGCTTCGGCCACTGGCCTCACGGTGTCCCCGTCAGGTCAGTTGACCGAGACTCCCACCGATGAAGTCGAGATTTTTCTCGACCCATTGGACGGGCTGTCGCCTTTAGCAGCCGAGATTCCCCTCTCCCCGGTTCCCCCGGGAGGAGTTGAGATCCGTGGGCTCGCCTATGCCTCGGTTCGGGCCCTCGGATGGACCATCCGAGCCAAGGAAGTGCGGTTCGGCCGACACCTCCCTGCACCGACCTCGGAAATTCGGGACTCTCGGTCTCGGTCTCGGACCTCTTCGGCGGTCCAGCCGATCCCACCGTCATGGCGGTCTCGGTCTCGGCACCTGGTAATGGGTATCGCCGCTCGTCCTCGTCCTCCTCCTCCTCGGATGAGGGGCTTCGGCGTAAGTGCGTCGTGATGCGAGACCTTATGTTGCAACAACTCCTCCTGGCGGGGAATAAGCCGACCGTCGCCTTCCCCGGCCATTAAGTGGCTGTCACCGGAACGGCCGACACAACCCCTCGACTTATCCGAGGAGCCTATACCCAGGCCGGTTGTTCGGCCAGAACCAGCTGCTCCACCGATTCCGGTGGAACCTCCGCCTCCACAGCCACCAATTGGGGCTCCGACCAAGGATTCTCGGTCGGCTAAGGGTCTACCCCATCGGCTGTCAGTTACCCTCACTCCCGACCGACCTCGGCAGGTGAAGGGTGGCTCAGGCCAGAGGCAGCTCTTCGAGGACTCTTCCGAGTCCGAAGATGATTCCTCCTTTTTCTCCAAGCGACTGGACTTGGAGTCTTCAGGAGGTCAGTCAATGGACGATAGCCCGTCGTCCTTCCTAGGACTGCTTCGGCTCATCTCAGAGTCTACCGGGATGGAGCTCGAACCCGTTTCCAAACGGGCCAGGTATCCCCTCACGGAGATTCTGGACCGAGGGGATTCTCCGACGGAGGCCTTTCCGGTGGCCGAGGCCATAGTGGGTCCGGCACTGGAGCTTTGGCAGCGCCCTGCTTCCTGCCCTGCGCCTTCGGCCAGGATGGCCAGGAAGTATGTCGGCTCGGTTCCTTGTCCGGTTTTTCGGAACACCCCTCTGCTGAGGGGTTGGTTACCGACAGCGTTTTCCGGCGCGCCGGCAACGCCAGGGATGTGGACAAACCTCCTGACAAGGAGTCCAAGAAATTGGACTATGTCGGGCGAAAAGTCTGCGCTGCGTCCTCTCTCGGCCTTCGTCAGGCCAGTTCGGCCGTCCTCATGGCACATTTTTCTCATGCCCTGTTGGGCTCCCTGGATGAGGTCATCCCTCATCTTCCCGCCGATCTGCAGACTACGGTTAAGCAGTGCGGGACCAGAGACAGGGCAGTGGCCAAACAGCAGCTCCAGACTGCTTTGGATATAGGGGACTCATGTGCCAGATCGGTGGCGGCACGCGGTGGCTATCGTCGGCAGGCTTGGCTGAGGATATCCACCTTTACTTCGGATACCCAGCACAAGTGGGCGGATGTTCCCTTTTTGGGGACTGACCTCTTGACCCTGGGGTGGAAGGTCACCTGCAGAGGATCGAGAAGTCCAATGCCACCTTGGACTCGGTCTCTTCCGCTCAGAAGGACAAAGGCGCATAGCCACAGCCTAAGCCCTTTAGGTCCTTCTGTGCCCCAGAGCCCTGACCTAACAACGTCAGGGCCAGCAGGCTCGACCTTGGCATCCCAAACCCAAGCCGGGCTTCCTCTAACAGGAGGCAAGGAGGAAAGGGCCCAGGAGGTCCCTCGGCGGTCCCTCCTCAAGCCTGCCCAGTGACGGAGCTGAGGTGTCGCCCCATCCCGTCACACCTTACCCTGGGTCTCCCCGTGGGGGGAAATGCTCCAGCACTTCCGTTCCGCCTGGTCCGCTGTTGACCACGGACAGGTGGGTCTTGGAGGTGGTGGGAAGAGGCCTGCCTCTGGGTCGAGCAGGCACCACCCTTCAGAGCCGTCTCGCCCCTCGGGGCTTGGGATCCCAGCCTCACTGGCGGCTCGTCGAGCCGACATCGCTCTCCTCCTCCAGAAGGAGGTGATAAGAGAGGTGGTGGACCCTCCTTCAGACCCAGGGTTTGTGTCCAGGTACTTCCTGGTTCCGAAGCGGACGGGGGGCTGGCGCCCATTCTCGACCTACCACGACTAAACAAGTTCCTAAGGTCTCAGAACTTGCAGGATGGTCACTCTGGCTCAGATAATACCATCCTTGGAGCGGGCGTGTGGTTCTGCTCTTCTGGACTTGCAGGACGCGTTTTTCACGTCCCTATCCGTCCGTCTCACCAGAGATTCCTTCGCTTCCGCGGAAGGATCCTCTTCGAGTTCCAAGCCATGCCCTTCGGCTTGTCTCCAGCTCCCAGGGTCTTCACCAAATGCATGGCTGTGGTGACAGCATTCTCTGCGCGCCGAGGGGTCCGGTGTACCCTTACCTGGACGACTGGCTGATAGCAGCTCCCTCCAGGAAGGAGGCGGAGTGGTCCAGAGATCTGGCCCTCCAGGTCTGCTCTCAACTGGGCCTCCTTATCAAGAGGCCAAGTCGGAACTCGAGCCAAGCAGGTGATTCTATTCATCGGGCGCTGCTCGACTCTCTTGAGCCAGAGCGCGGCTCCGGCGGACAGGGCGAGGTTCTTTCCTCCTTTGCCCGATCATTTCTGGTTGGGCAGTTCGCCCTGCCGGGACTTCCTGCCTCCTGGGTCTCATGGCGGCCTGCACCGGCGTGGTCCGTTGGGCCCGCTGGAACATCGTCCCCAGTGGGGACTGGCCAGCCAGTGGTCACAATGCTGCGATCCCTTGGACCAGCTTGTGTCGGTGACACAGGGGATGTGGAACGCTCTCCAGTGGTGGACCGTTCCAGATCATTTGCAGGAGGGCATCCCGTTCGTCCGCCCCGAGCCGACGGTCTCTCTGTCGACCGATGCCTCTCTGATGGGTTGGGGTGCCCATCTGGGGGAACACCGGGCTCATGGCCTCTGGTCCCCGAGGGTGTCCCGATGCCACATCAACCTGCTGGAGCTCCGAGCGGTCCGCCTAGCTCTCACCGCCTTTGCTCCGTTCCTCCGGGGTCAAGTGGTCCGAGTCCAGACGGACAATACCACGACTATGTACTATCTAAACCGCCAGGGCGGGACGCGCTCCATGCTTCTATGCAAGGAAGCTCTCCGCATTTGGTCACTCGTGCGCAGCCTGGAGGCGGATCTCCTAGCCATTCACGTGGCAGGAGCCTCCAACACCCTGGCCGATGCCCTGAGCCGGATAGGGGCTGCATCCCACGAGTGGTCTCTCCTGCCGGAGGTAGTACAGCATCTGTTCTCCCTTTGGGGCACACCTCAGGTGGACCTGTTTGCCTCCAGGGAGGAACGCAAGCTGAGTCTGTTCCATGCCCGCCTCAGCAGGGCTCGCTGCAGGGGATGCCTTCTCGAGGCAATGGACCCGGCCCTCTTTTCGCCTTTCCCCATTTCCTTGATCCACAAGGTGCTTCTCATGGCGAGGGAGGGACAAGGCGCAGGTGATCTTGATAGCCCCAGACTGGCCTCGCCAGTTCTGGTACCAGATCTCCTCAGTCTCAGCTCCAGGACTCATGGCAGCTTCCAGTTCGCCCGGACCTGCTCTCACTCAATCAGGGAAGGTGTTCCATCCGGACCTTCAATCCCTGCACCTGGCGGCCTGGTTCCTGAGCTGCTAGAGTTCCAGGCCTTGGGTCTTTCCGACGAGGTCCTCAATGTAGTTAGGCGTCCCGTAGAGTCGACCAGAAAATGCTATGCCTTCAAATGGAAAAGGTTTTCCATTTGGTGTCAGGACAAGGGCTTGGACCCTTCCTCCTGTTCCTTGGCAAGCATCTTGGACTATTTATGGTCCCTTTCTAGTCAAGGGCTTAGGTAGCGACCTATGGGTGCACCTGGCAGCCATCTCTGCTTACGAGGCGGGCGGAAGCAGTCAGTGGCGCAGGAGAAGGTGGTCTGGCGCTTTTCAAAGGCCTTGATCACATTTCCCTCAGTCGGGAACCCCCACCTCCGTGGGATCTACTGCTGGTACTGGCAAAGCTCATGGGGAAGCCATTCGAACCTATGCACAGGTGTGCTCTCTCTCACCTGTCGTGGAAGACCGCCTTCTTGGTGGCTATCCGTCAGCCAGAAGGATGGAGAGCTCCAGGCGCTTTCCATCGAGTCTCCTTACCTGGTCTTCCACAGGGACAAGGTTGTCCTCGCCCCACCGAAATTCCTTCCAAGGTGGTGTCGGAGTTTCACCTTAACCAGGTGTTGACTCTGCCGGTGTTCTACCCCAATCACACCTGGGAGGCGAATATAGGCTCCATACTCTGGACCCTAGAAGGCACAGCTTATTATAAGGAGCGCACGGCTGAAGTTGGGGAGAGGTTCGCCAGCTGTTTGTCACCCTCACGCTGAAGCCGCATCTGGCAGACCTGCAGCCGTGAGCGGACGATAAGTAGGTGGGTAACCTCCTGCATAGATCTCTGCTATAAGTTGGCGGGCATGGAGCCTCCCAGAGGGATAAGAGCTCATTCTCACCCGCCATACTGCTGCTGGTAACGGTTGCTTCCAGGGACGTCCCTATCCAGGAAATCTGCAGGGCTGCTACCTGGAAGTCAGCAAACACCTTCATTACCCATTACCACATCGACCTTGAGTCACGCCGGGATGCTGGTTTTGGGGCCTCAGTTCTCCAGTCTCTCTTTTCCTGCAGTATTGGGGGTGCGTCTTGCCTCCCTCCTCCCGGGAGAACTGCTAGGAGTCTGCCAATGAGTGTGGATGAACAACATATCCATGTCCTAGAAATACAGGTTACTCACCTGTAACAGGAGTTCAGGAATGGTATGTATTGTTCATCCACACGACCCACCCGACCTCCCCGGCTTCGACGCACAACCTGAGCTTCCAGCGGGCCAGATCTAGCGTCATGGGGCGGAGCCGAGAGTTATACCACCCGGTTGGGTGGGAGGAGCAAGCTTGAAGACCTTCCGGCAAGATTTAAAGCGGCAAGGATACCTGCCAATGAGTGTGGATGAACAACATATACCATTCCTAGAACTCCTGTTACAGGTGAGTAACCTGTATTTTTAGTTGCCATCACCTCAGTCAGGAGAATTTCCAAGCTTCAGGCCCTCGTGTGTAAGGAGCCTTACTTGGTTTTTCAGAAAGACATGGTGTCTTTGCGTACTAATCCTAAGTTTCTCCCTAAGGTAGTGTCAGAAATGACGCTAAACCAGGAAGCTCATCTCCCTGTTTACTACCCTAGTTATGTTAATAAAGGGGAGGCGCTGCTCCACACATTGGATGTCCATCACATTTTGTGTTTTTATCTGTCTAGGACCAAGGGGTCCAGGAAGTCCAACCTGTTGTTCCATTCCTTTGCTGCACGTTCCTTAAGATGCCCAGTTTTCAAGCAAACTCTTTCACGGTGGTTGGTGTACGGCATCACCGTCTGCTATCAGAAACATGGCAGACCCCTTTCAGGCCCGATCAAGGGGCACTCTGCCAGGGCTTTTGCTGTGTCCTTTGTCGCTCTCAAGAGGGTGTCTGCCTCGGATATTTGTGCAGCGGCCACATGGCATTCTGTCCATACCTTCGTTAAGCACCACAGCCTGGATGTTGCCTCTTGATGCAGTGTGGGCTTTGGCCTTGCTGTCCTGCAGGGCCTGATCTCCTGAGTGATCTCTCTCTGTCTCATTCCTTGTCCTCTCCTACCTCCCCAAGTGGTTGTATTTAGTTTATACTACTTGGGAATCAGTCCTATCTGTGTTTACCTGCTGCAAGAGCTTGTTCTCGAAGTACAGTTATGTAAGAACTTATAACAGTAGATCTTCGAGAGAAGCTTTTGCAGCAGATATACTCATACCCCTTCCTCCTGGAGGTTTGCTTCTCTCTGCATGAGACAGGAATCCAGGTTGCCTGCTGGATGAGGAAGTGTCATTTTTTTCATCTGCACCTTTTGTGTGAACTGCTGGTGTTTTCCGGCAGTAGAAGAACTGGAGCATGCTGGGACCGCCTCCTCTTATATACTGGGCGGGACATCAGGAGCGAAGCCGATGTCAACGAGTTGTGGTCCCCGCTAGGTACTGCTACATAGAAGTATGCCATGGGGTCCTGCCAGCGGCCGTCCTATCTGTGTTTGCCTGCTGCAAGAGCTTCTCTCGAAGATCTTCTGTTACAGTAAGGTCTTATGTAACTGTACTATACGCTACCTCATAAAAATATCCTGAATTGTACAGAACTGACAAATGCATCGCCTTGTAAAACAGCCTGGACTGTACATCGTAACAAATACATTACCTTGTAAAATTGTTTGGACTATACCTAGTAGTAAATGTTCTATCTTGTAACATAGCCTGAAATATACATAGTAGCATAGAAACATAGAATTTGACTGTACAAAAGGACCGCTTGGCCCGGATGCTCCCTGCCAGTTCTGTCGCCACAGACCTTATCTGGTCTCCAGGAGTCCTCCCTATTTTCTAATATATCACTATGTCTTTTCCATGCATGCTTGAAGCGCCTCCATTTTAGTCTTCACCACTTCTGCTGGCAGTATATTCCAGGCATCTACCACCCTTACAGTGAAGAAATATTTTCTCATATAACTCTTAAGATCCCCCACCCACACTTTATTGCACCTTGACCTGGTACTTGTTCTCATTTGAAAGAGACTCCCCACTTGCACCTTGTTCCCTTCCCCGAAGGAATTTGTAGGATTCTGTCATGTCACCTCTCGCTCCTCTCTTCCAGCGTGTACAACATACACTGCCCTGTAATACAGCCTGGACTATGCAGAGGAACAGTATGCTAGCTCATGAAATAGTCGATTAGGTATAAGGCCTGTTCACACCGATCTGCACTGTTGCAAGAGGTGCAGATGATTTGCATAAATATAGGTCAGAGTGTGTGAACATGACTGGGAACTTTGTAGGTGGCTGAAATGCGCTCTGATGCGGCATGGAGCAGTCAGTGTTTTTGTGGGTTTGTGTACTGATGTAGGAGTTTTTTTTGCTGGCATATGAACATGCTGCTCCACCTGCATTGGTATACCCCAGCAACACACTGTGTTGTGCCGTGCCCCTTCCTAGCAGCTACAAACCCCGATTCCCTTCCCATTTGTTTTTGTTCCCCTTCCCCTGTTCCAGCCCTCTGCTGTCCTCCCGCCCTCCAACTCTGATTCACTTCCTGTTATGTTTTGCCCACTCTCCAACCCCAGTTCCCTTCCCATTAGGTTTTGCACCTCCTCCTCCTCCCCACCCTCATCTGCTGTCCTACCCTAAAACCCCAATTTCCATTTCCATCCTGTCCTCTCTCTCTCTCTGTCCTTAGGAACTGCTCCTGCAGCACCGGAAGAGAGGGAGTGCTGTACAGAATGCCGCAAACAGCTGCCTCGTAAACATGCAGTGGTGCAAACATAGGAGAGAGCGAGCAATGCAAAGTACAGCGCACCACTCACCATCGTGTAAACATGCCTATAGTAACTGTAAACTATAGTACTTTGAAAAATAGCTTGGACCATGCATAGTAACGGTATACTACTTTTGGTAATCTGGATTAAACACAGTAACTAGTACAGTACCTTGTAAAATATCCTGGATTATACATAGTGACAAATATGCTGCCTCCTAAAATAGCGTTGACTATACATAGCAGAAGTACAGTCCTTCGTGAAATAGACTTGAGTTGTACATAGTAACAGATACATTAATGTGCACAATTGCAAGACTGTTTAAACTTATAAACACCTCATAAAATAGCATGGACTATATGACATAAACATTTCGCAGTTTTTGCAGGATGTCAGCTTAACTGTATGCTGCCTTTGCCTCATTCACAGCTAGATGCAGACTTCAGGTGGATGGGTCTGGGTCGGTGTGGGAGGGGGTAGGTGGAAGGAAGTCCACAGTAATATGAGATGGTCACATACTACAATCTAACTGTCACAGGAGTTAGCATCCCACCCTGAAGACCTTGCATCTTCTTGCATGGCTTCTGAGGATGCATTCATAAACAGATTACACGTGTCCTCTTCAGTAGCTAACATTTTGTTAGCTGCCCAAAAACCTGCTACCAGAGAAACTTATAACTGCAAATGGAAGTGTTTCTTTATCTGCTTTGCATCTCACTCATTAGACCCTTATTTGTGCCCTCTCACGAGGGTCCTGGACTACTTAGCCTCCTTAGCTGAGGCTGACCTTAGTTTTTTTCTCTATCAAAGTCCATTTGGGTGTCATATCGGCTTTCCATGAACCGCTGGATGACCGCTTGCTGTACCAGCATTATGTAGCCAAGATGTTCCTGAAAGGCATATTACACATAAAACCTCCTGTTCATCGTCCCACTCCTCCATGGGACTTGAACTTTATCATTAAAAAATTAACAGTAGAGCCTTTCGAGCTGGCAGCCACTTGTGACCTACGTTTTCTCTCATGGAAAACTTAATTCCTGGTTGCCATTACCTCAGCTCGTCGCATCTCCGAGCTTCATGCACTTATGTGCAAAGAACCTTATCTAATTTTTCATAGGGATTGGGTGGTACTTCGCACCAACCCATCCATTCTGCCTGAAGTAGTCTCTGAACAGACTCTTAATCAATCCTTGAAGTTACCAGTGTACCACCCCGCTTACTCCAATCCAGGGGAGCACATCCTCCACACTCTGGATGTGCCGCGCATCTTACGCTGTTACACTAATCTGACTCAGTCCATTAGAAAAACCTCACAACTATTTGTCACCTTCACCTCTAGGTGGGACGGCCTTCCCATTGAGAAGCGCACCCTCTCCTACTGGTTAGCACATTGCATTACATTTTGTTACAAAAAATACAATAAGTCCTAACCATGCCATGTTCAAGCTCATTACACCCGGGCTATGGCAGCCACTGCGACTTGCTTAAAGGTGCCCCTATTACAGATATCTGCAGTGCTGCTACCTGGTCTACGATCCATACTTTTACAAGGCGCTACAATCTGGACATTGCCTCTCAATGCAGAACGGCCTTTGGCCATGCCGTCCTACAGGGTATCCTGTCATAATTGTCCTCCCACATGTACATAACTGCTGGAGAATTTCCCAGAAGTAATGACCTACTGCAAGAAACCATTCCATAGAAGATAGTGCAGCTACGTAAGAATTTACTGTAACAGGTAGATCTTCAAGGAGTGTCTCTTGCAGTAGGTCCGATCCAGCCTCTGTACCCCTTCTTCTCTATCAGAATAAATTCTAATCGAAGGACTTGGGATTGGAATTCTTTGGTGCCTCAGTTTCCCTTCGGTCCTTACTTTGTGAGCTGAATATGGCGGGGAACTGAGGTTACCAGGGACCGCCCACATTTATATAGGATGCAGGGAGATGATGTCATGTGTGGGCAGTCCCTGCTGAAAGACTGCTAGAAGAAGCTGCCATGAGACAGCGACCTCTGCTGGAACCTTCCAGAAGTAATGACCTACTGCAAGAGACATTCCTCGGAAGATTCACTGTTACAGTAAGTTGTTATGGAACTGCACTTTCTAGGAGTAATATATGTTGTTCATCCACATGAACCCACCTGGTTTCAACGCACAACCCTCTGCTTCCAGTGGGCAAGATCTGGCATCAAGGTGTGGGGCCGAGGCATATACCACCTAGGTGGGTGGGAGGAGCCAGCTTTTAGACCATCCAGCAAGATTTAAAGGGAATGGGACATGCCAACCAGTGTAGATGAACAACATATACCACTCCTAGAACTGCTGTTATATAGGTGAGTAACTTGTTTATTTGGGTATAAATATACCGCAAGACCTCTCCAACTTGGATTTGGTAAATTACGAGCCTCTAACCCAAACAATACAACAAGACTTCGCTGTTTGGAGCAAACTATATCTATCTTTCTTCCAAAAAGTTAAAGTGATCAGAATGAACCTTCTTCCTTGCCTATTGGATCTGTTTCAAAATAAACCAGTATGGCCTCCCCGATATTGCTTCTCCTCATGGAATAAACTAATATCAAACTTTATTTGGAGTGGACAATGCCCTAGAATTCGTTTCTTGATTCTACACCTCCCACTAGGCTTGGAAGGAGTGAATCTCCCAAATTTAGAATGGTATGCAATGGCAGCTTTTCTTAAAACATAAATTCTCTGGCTTTCCCCTCCTTATGCCGCACCCTGGAAGGACATTGACTATGCATTGAATGATTGATATGGCTTGGTGCCCATCAGGTTTTCAACTCAGAGCAACTCCATCCCCCTGTGTAATTTTACTAAATTCGCTGGGGCAGTTTCGGAATCCGTTGAAATATCATCCGAAATTTTCAAACCTATTCTATTATCTCTGACTCTTTTCAGCCGACGAATATTTCCAGCCTGCCTGAATGGATTTAACATTTCAGGGCTGGCGCCAATACAGTATCCATTTTATTTTACAATTACTCACTATGTCTGACATCACTTAATTTGAGACCCTACAAAGGGAACATGGCTTGCCACACAGGGACCACTTTCGGTTCCTCCAAATCCGGGCCTACGTACAAAGTCAGAACCCAGAACAGACTAGGATACTCCACCCAAAACCACCTATGCTGCAATTCTTAATTGAAACCATACAAGGTAATGTAGGGAGCCATATTATTGGCCAGCTATCTCAGATACTACAAGATGTGTTAGGGGACACGACATTGACCATCCTAAACAAATGGAACGGGGATCTGGAGTTAACAGTGTCAGCGGACGACTGGCAGAGATATGCCCTTCCAGGGTTCTATGTGACAAGGGCAACTGAATGTCAGCGACTAGTCATAAGAGCACACAACCACAGGGGCAACTGAAAAACAGTATGTTTAATGCGGGGGCTTCCCCACACCCCACTAATTAGGATTCCTACAATGGGGCTAACTCTGGGAAAGAGGTGAAATCCAAGGTCGCCCACATTGTCGGCACCATTGTGCAGTCACCCTTATGACCAGTCGCCGACATTCAGTCGTCCACATCACAGGCTACCCCCTTCCAGCTATCAAAATTACAGACTCCATAGTATGGAGGGAATATGCATGGAAATGTCGCTACAGGTATTTCAGGTCTCCGGCAGTGTTAGTTAAATATGACTGCTGAATTTGGTTACTATTGGAGGAGTTGTAGATATAAAGAAGCTGGCCTGGGGCATATTTTCTGGCTATGTCCTCTGCTGACACCATTCTGGTGTGCAATGCAAAATGAGTTGCGGGACCGCTTTGGAGAACCTATAGAACTGACAGCAGAGATGGTAATGTTATCAATCATGCCCAAATGGAAAATGCTCCTTCCAATATATTTAATTGCAGCTAAAAAAGCAATTACCCATTAGTGGATGTCCCCTCATATTCCATCGGTGATTGAATGGAGAATGATTGTACTGAATATCTACCACTTGGAAAAATTAACAGCTGCTATTCATGATCGAACCAAATCCTTTATGGTAAAATGGCAAAAATGGATATGGTATGTCAGAAATAGATCCAGATTTCCTGTCCTGGAGGCCGTCCTGTTGCTCTAAAGGGGTGCTGCTCTCCCCGAGAGGAGGGGCAAGGGGAAAATGTTGAAATGCAATTTACCATGTTACCTAAGTTTTTACCACTCTTGTAGACATGATAACGTGAAAATGTCTTACATAGCTAATATACGATTAAAGATATTTTCTACTGGATATTAGCCGTATATTATTCTACCTGATTTCCTAACTCTAAATACGTAGGTGTAATTGTACCATATACCAAATGATTATGTACTGAAATGGTTGTGCGTCGCCATATATATATATATTTTTTTTTTCCCAATAAAAATTATATTTGGGAGAAGAAAAAAAAAAAAAAAACACTGGTCACAGATAAATCGGATACAGGTTTAAGATAAAACTGCTTAAACACAGAGTCCCTAGCCCAGACAGCTGCCTTCAGGATGTCCTCTGTTCTGGCTTCCATAGAGGCTGCTTTACTGGCCATAGCTCCCCTCATCAAATGTGCTCCAAAGGAGGAGGTATCAATCCCCACTTGGCCCATGACCCACTGAGCCATCGAGCAGTGGTTGCAGAGGAGATGGGGCATGTGGTTTGACAAAAGAAATCAGAAGTTTGTCGTGACCTTCTCTGATGTTCTCTGTCTGTGACTCATATTCTTTCAAACAGTTGACCACACAAAAATGCTGCTGTTTTTCAAAGGCTGGAAAAATGGTACCTGGAGCAAGAGATAGGATACAAATATAAATAAGTCATCTGGTCAGAATTGAAGAATATGAAAGAAATCGCCCACAGACAGGCGTAAATGTTAATTTTATATCACATAGTCTGATTAGTACATAGAAATATCCTACTGAATGATGACACAGGAATGTAGTAGTAGTAGTCACACACAAATCAAAATATGTTAAATGTAATGTCTGTAGTCAATTGTTTTTTTATCTGTTGGGTATGGTTTTTGCTGCAAGATCGCAGTAGTGTGTATACCACATGCTGAATAAAATATGATATATTGGGTGCGTTGTTGAAAAAACAGTTAACTATTTTTTTTTTGGGGGGGGGGGCACTTGCAACTAGGCTCTATTGTTGCACTACTGCTCCACCATTCTGTCTGCCTAATTTTCGGCTGTATTGCTTGTGTGTTCAACATGCCTGCATTCCCTCTGGCTACTATGCCTCAACCAATCAATAGGACTTAATGAGTTTTTGTAAACAGTCTACAGGCAAATCAGCTGTGTTCTTCCAAAATGGTTTTGTGACAGTTGGCCCACTCAAAGTTTATCTGACTTTACAACATGCTCTTCAAAATGAATGTGCCATATTCCCACATCACAAACCCATCATTGCACACTGGTGTGGCAGCTTTCATGCAAGAGGGGGTCAGCAGTTAAGGAATCGCCCAGCCTAGACTGCATCATTCTTTCAGCCCAGGATGGACAGTCCCTTTCAGTGTCAGGGATGGGGTGCAACAGCAGGTCTGCAGTGATGTCGGCCAGCCACCTCATGCAAGCAGTGAGTTCAGCCCCATGGGAAGCAGCTTATGTGGGCATGCCACTAGTGGAGTTGTATACCAAATGTATTTTTTTGTTTCTCCAGGGAGAAGAAGCAGATGATGATGACATTTACAATGTGCTTTCTACTTTGAGGAGGTTAACAGCATTTCACAAGTATGCCTTTTTTTTTTAATACCAAATCTCTTTTCAAATTGAGCAGTTACATGTTGAAACTGGTGTCATTGGCATACAGCAGCTGCAGTATCAGAAAAAAATTAGGGACATTGCTTTTTTTATTTAGTTTCTTTGTAATGTGAATGTAACTTTTGTGCAGTTATTTGTGTTCATTAAACAAAAAAAGTTCAATACAGAACCAACCAACAAAAACAGTATACAGTATAGCATTATAGGTTTACAACAGTCAAAAGTGTTCATACAGCGTTAAAATAAGATTATCATCATGATAAATGTTGTCACCTGGCATACAGGCCCATAACTCCCTTCCCTCTCCCTCCCCAGCAGCCACAAAGATGAGGGCAGAAGGATACTGAAATAGCAGGTGGGGATTGGGGCTATACAGAGAGGGCTCCAGACATAAGGAAGGCACCTATGGAGGGCGCTGCATGTTTTGCTCTCCTGTAACGGAAAGTGGGGGTCGAGGATAAAGATGGGTGAGGCTATGTCAGCGCTTGGAAATTTTAAAATGTTATATTAGAATGATGACCTTTAATTGGTCAGAGCAGAAGTTTCTTTCATACATTGCAGCTGGAGTTTATTGCAAAGGACATGTGGCCAACTGCAGACTTTGGTTATTGTGGTCACGGTTCAGCTTCTGCTGAGGTAGCATTATCTGGAGAGTTTTGGGAGCCTTTTTTTTTTTTTTATGCAAAGGCGTTGCATACTTCATCCTTATCTTGGAGGAGAGGGCAAGGTGTATATCATGACCAGTAAAGAGGGGAACTGATTGGACCAGTGACACAGCATCAGTGCATCATTCTGCTGGCTGAGAGACCAGGATTTGTGTGCTAGTTCGGGAATCCCACTGTGAGATCAGCTGGGGCTGAGCCATTTGCAGTGATGTAGCACTCAGCTCTCGGGGATGGATGTAAGGGCTCACCCAATTCATTACGACCTGCCATTCATCCAAGGAACTGCATTAGCACTGTGTGTTTGTAGGCAGTTGCTTGTCTGTCTTAGCTGGAAGAAGGTTGCATACATAGCATACCTGATCACTGGGGTGGGTGACGGGGTTAAATGAGTCATGAAAAAATGAGATCAGGTAAGTATCCAGCCAGCAAAATTGTGATGTGCATCACTGTTGAACACTACTGTAAGGATAAGGGAAATTTAAAACTGGCAGAAGCTGAATGTGTTGGATTGCAGGTTCAAGTAGCGATACTGGGAAGGATGCTGCTGTTACTGCAGGGTTTTCTTTTTATGATGATGATGATAATGATTATTTATTTAATTCATTTTACCAGAAAGGTGGGCTGGATCAGTGGCCCATTTTCAGCCATGCCTGGGTATTTGAGGGTTTAAAATAGAAAAATATATACATTATTACAGTACACATCACATGTAGGTGAAAATAAAGGTTCCTTCATGCTAAAGAACTTACATTTGTGTCACTCTGTTTTGTCAATGGAAATTATTTACAACATGGATAGTATGCACCCTGACCCACACTGGTACAGCTATAGCTTTCAACTATATTTTTTTACATTTAATGTAATACATTACAACACCCACAGATAGGCATTATAGCTGCATGATAGTGCAGCTATAGTTGGGGTTGCCCAGCGACTTGTATGTTAATCCCCAAATTTTGCACCCTAATAACTTTGCAACCGTACAGTGGATTTGCCTGGAATTTTGCATGCACGTTCTGGTACCGTAGATCTCTGGTCTGGCAAGTTATGTTACAATCGGATGTGCAGTTGCGGAGCACAAAAAAAAAGGCAGTTGTGTTTACCTAATCGAGGCCTGAGGAACACAGTACTGCCATCAGAATGTAAGAATTTGAACTGGAAATAGGTTTTCCACATCAGACCCCAAATAGTGTCTCAAATCATGAAGGAGCGGATGTGACACTTTTACCAAGTGCGACATTTTAGCACCCATTCTCTACAAAATTTGCAAAGTGTTGCAATTTCTTACAGTACTGACCAAAAAACACCATTTGTTTACCACCTCACTGCACCCTAAATGGTTGGGGCTTTTGGGCTGAAATTTGCAGGGTGGCAATCCTCACCCCATAGATGTCTTTTGGTGATTTGGTAAAAAAAAATATACAACGGTTCCGTGAATTCGTCATTCAAAGTTCAAATTTCCCATAGAATAACACTGCGGCGACGTTCGGTGCCCGTATCTCGAAAACAATTCAAGATACTGATTTTGCGCTCTGGGTGACTTAGACTACCTTTAAGTGAACTAAGCATGTGTGGTTTCCAAGTCATGATTACAGCTGCAGTGAAATTTTTTTCATAGTTGCTACGGTTGCCAAGATATTGCCAAATTAGTGTTATAAGGGTTCCTTTTCAGGACTATAGGGCTGCGATATGTCTCTGTACTAATGTGTAAGTGGGAGCGCAGGGCTCAGAGTGCCTGCGCTCCCACATATGTATACAATTATGCAAAAATGAGCAGCGTGAAGGCTAGGTCCTGTGCTCCCCACATACCACATACTAGTTGCATTACATTTTCTGAAAAAGAAGGGAAATTCCTTGCAAAAAAAAAAAAATGTTAATGCATCAGTTGGGGTTGATAGTACAGTGACAGAAGTTTGGAAATTTGATGTTAGGGTTCCCACATCTACCGGCCCCCAGCAGCCACACACCAACAGAAAGGGTGTGCCATAGGGTTGTCAAGCCTAACTCTCACCCCATTCTCCTATACTGTAGCGTGTCAGCTTGTTTACACATGGAATGGGGCGAGAGTTGGGCCTGATGACCCCATGGCACACCCCGACATTTGTTGGTGTGTGGAGGTTGGGGATGGTAGGGGTGAGAACCCTAACATCGAATTTCCAAACTTTTGTCGCTGTACTATCAACCCTAACTGATGCATTAACAGAGATCTTATCTGTGTCAGTCTTCACCATTCATCACCTTTGGGTTTTGGCTGGAGGTCACGACCCTGCGGGAGTTTTTTTTTTGATGGACGGACTCGATGC
This sequence comes from Neoceratodus forsteri, assembly GCA_016271365.2. Lineage (NCBI taxonomy): Eukaryota > Metazoa > Chordata > Ceratodontiformes > Ceratodontidae > Neoceratodus > Neoceratodus forsteri. Next base: position 574,093,878 of record CM028137.1, read on the forward strand.
ACCGATGGCACTGCCCTTAAAGCCAATGCACTGCGTGGTGCTCACGGATTGGCCTTTAGGTGTCATCGACCATGCCTTCCCACCAGTTCTTTATCTCCCGCTGTAGAGGTCGCACCTCGTGTGGAGCTACTATCAAGAGGCCAACTGCTGTTGACTCCGTGTCGTCGACGCCGAGTATTCTTTTCCTGCTGGTTCCGTTTTTCGCCACAACTCGACGCCGCGTAGTAAGACTGTTTCTTTTCTTTGTCAGCGACGTCGAGTCTTTATTTAAATTGTTTTGCCGTCGATCATGTCTAGATCGGGGAGCAAGAAATCGTTGAAGATGGGGTGGGCCCTCCCCCCATGCGCACCCACCCCCATGCGACGTCAAGTACTCAGTCACCCGACCAGCATGATCGTTGCCTCATGTGTCTTGGCCCGCTTCACAACATGGATTAGTGCGATGCCTGCTTCTCCATGGACCATCGTGTCATCGAGCAATGCGCATGGAAAGTTGGACGAGCGCCGCCGACTTTCAGGGGACAGGTACGCACTAGGGCCAAGCCGCGGGGTCTCGGCCTTTCCTCCAGGTCCTCTCTCTGTTCTGTACAGACCGTGGAGGAGGGGGCTTCTGCTCCTAGTAGCCTCGCCGTTGCAGAAGCCCGTTCCGCGGTGCAGGATGCCCAGTCTGTCCTCCCTGGTGGGGCGAACGGGAGGCACCGCTCTGGCAATCGCCCCTTCGGGGGCGAAGGCTCCCTGGTGTTTCCTTGGGCTGGGAAGCCTGGGTCAGCACCGTCCATCCAGTGCTGTTTTGGGCCTCGGTGCTGTGGGCCCTGATGGCGCCATGGTCGGCGCCAGTCTGCCACTTGGCGCCGTCTCCACTGTTGATGCTGTTCACAGCACTGATGGTGCTGACAGCGCCGTGGGAGGTTCTGCGGCGCTGTCTTCAACCATTTCTCTTCGTGACACCAAGGCTGGGGACGGCGCCATGTCTAGCTCTGGTGCTGCTTGCGGTGCCGAGCGAGGACACGGCGCTGTGGCGGGTGTTGATCACGGCGCAAAGGGAGCTGTCGGTGCCATTGTCGGTGCCATCCCTGACTTGGGTGTCGCTCGCGGCATCGTGGGTTGGGATGGTGCCGTGACACGCATTGACTCCGTTTCTGTTACCACTCTTGGTGCCGTGTCTTCTTTGGGCACCGTTCGTGGTGCCGCTGGAGAGTTCAGTGCCAACTCTAGTGCAGACACCCAGACTAGTACCCCTTACGATTGGGACAGCAGCGGGCACCCGCGTACAGACTGGCACCGGACTTGGGTCTCAACCTCCTCGGAGACGGAGTCCAAGTCTGGTTAGGACCGGCTGTCTGACTCTTTGGAGTTGGCGGCCCATGTGGACGTCCTGGTAGTTTCCTTGGCTGACAGGAGCCAGCCTTCCTCTGAGGAGCGGGCAGTTGTCCCCGAGTCTAGGGTCAGGGGTGCTGACCAGCAGGCAGTGGTGCGCTCCACTATTGCTCTGCAGCCTGGGCTCGGAGGGTTTTCTGCCCCCTCAGTTGAGGTACCCCCTTAGGTGATGTGCCTGGATCGCCCAACTTTAGAGCCAATCAGAGCACCCACGGGAGGGGAGGGTGCTACTTCCTGAGTGGTCTCCTCGGAGGCTGACCAGGGCTGTCAGCTGCCTAGGCTGGTGTTTGCGAGGAGGGCTCTTTCAGATTCCGAGGGTCAGGGTTCGATCGGCAGCCTTTTCTGGGACCCACCCAGGTTGGGAAGGTACGTGGCACTGGTTGCCTCTCTCTCGGTCTGGCAGAGAGGCCCTGGTGGATTGGAGGTAGGGACCGTCCTTTTGGAATTCGACAGTCCTGGTCACCTCATGGGGGGAATCTCCAGGGCACAGCCTAGGCAGTTCCAGCATGGCTAATCAGCTGTTGGGTTTTCTGGAGCATTTTCTTCTCTTGAGGCTCCTGGTGCGCTCTCTTGCTCGGACAGAGGATGGTCGCCTTCTGCAGTTGGCCTTGACTCCACTCCTCTGTCACCATCTCCTGCGCTCCCAGGCATTCTTGATCCTAGGGGACCTCGCTCCTGGAAGCAATTCAGAGGTGTGGCTGATCACTTCCCTTCGTATGTCAGGGCCATGGACAGACAGGTGTTCCACCATCACCCTGAGCAGCCAACCCCTGGATCTCCGAGGTCCTCCACTTCCCTATCCCCCCCTTCATGGGAACAGGAGCCTTCTGTCCACATCTGTCCTGCTGCTGATCTCAGAGTATCAGTGTTTCCTCATGAGGATGATGGAGGACCTACATGTCACCCCACCCACTCGGCACAATCCGGAGCATTCGACGTGCGCCTTCCTAGGCGATTTCAGTACGGACACCCTTGTGGTGCCTGCCTGGCCTGCTCCCTTCCAGGAGGTGTCATTGCGACTCTGGCAAAGACCCTTTCCCGGAGTCCCAGCCCCTAGGGATCTGAGCCAGTGGTATTGTGCCCCCCGGAGTCTCCAGGTTGTACTCCTCATCCTCAGTCAGGACTGACGCAGCTGGACACTCCCGATGGGCTTTGCACCCTCCACCGTGACTGACCCCCAGATCAAGATTCTATGGATTTTGACTTCTGGGGGAGGAGGACCTTCTACTCAGCACGGTTGCTTCTTTCAATTTCTGCACATCAGGCCCACTATGCTACCTATAATAGGTTTCTGTGGTCCAGGTTAGGTCAACTCCTAGCCTCCATGCCTGATCCGGCAGTAACCAGACAAGCCATTGCGCACTCTGCACGTGGCCTGGAGCTAGCAAGACACCAAGCGAGGGCATCTTACGATGCCATTGAGGTAGCTTCCAGGGTCGTAGGGACAGCGATCTGCACTAAGCGGACGGCATGGCTGCGTCTTTCCCGGTTGTCACCCTTGGCCCGGCGTAGGGTGATTTCCTCCACGTACTGGAGAACCCATCTTTTCTCCCGTAGGGTAAGGCGGCGTCTGTTGGGGCAACCTCCTGCCCCCTCCGAGAAGTGCAAGTCTCACTCTCCCCAGTCTCGGGCCTCATCAGACCCGTAAAGGTTCTCCCTCTGTGTCTCAGCCACTGAGAGCTAAGGGACTTAGTCGTTTTAGGGTCTAGGGCCCTCTTGGAGGGGTGTCTGGTAGTCACTTGGGCGATGAATGGGTGAAGATTGGCCACAGATAAGATGAAAATTCACGTACCTACCGTAATTCCTGATCTTTCTGTGTATCTTAGTCATTCATCACAATCCCGCCTCCATCCCCTCAGGTCTCAGTCTCTGGTACCCCCGTACTCCACTCTCTCCCCTTCCTTTCTGCTGGTCAGGAGCAGGGTGACCTTGGGCACACAAGGGGAATTTTACCTTCTGACAGGAGGGGAGAGGGCACTTCTCTCCTCAATGCCTTAGCTCCACCCCTCTGGGGTGGGAGTTGGTGGTTGCCCTCTCTTCTTCTCTCTCTCTGTCTTCCTCTATTCTCCTCTGTTCTTGTCCTTAGGGACTCATCCCTCAAAATTAATTTAAGAAACTTTTGTTTCTCACCCATAGATATGCGTTTTCAGCGGGAGGACAGCCCTGTATCCTGTCTTTTCTTCCAGAATAGCCACTTCTGCTAATGTCGGATTTTATTGCCAGTGATTCTGTGCCTTGAATTTTGGCAAATCAGCCTTCTGGCTACTCCTTCGCAGTTCCTGTACAAGCTGGAGACAGGTCAAAGGTTCATGGTATGTCCTCCTTCCTTCCCTCTTCTTTCTGCTACCAGAGATTGGGGCCCCTTCCCAGTCCCCTTAGATTTCTAACTCTCCTGTCCTCGCAGTCATTTTATTTCTCCTTTTAGTTTGTATATCTTTTCCTTTGTCTGTCCCTTGGACTTCCTTGTCCCTTCTTCCCATCCCTTCTTACTCTACGGCAAGTCAGAATTGGCGGGAGGGCGTGGTCGACGACACCTAACTGCCAACCCATGAGTGCCACGCAGTGCGTCGGCCTCGAGGGCAGCGCTGTCGATGCATCGACTCCGCCCATTCCAAAAAAAAAAAAAAAAGCTGCCGCGGGGCCGTGACCTCCGGCCAAAACCCAGAGGTGATGAATGGTGGATGAAGAGGCACAGAAAGATCAGGAATTACGGTAGGTACATAATTTTCATTTTTTTGCAATGAATACAACAATATATAGTCAGACATTACAGCATTTCCACAGTTAAGGAGCCTGAATACCCCTGCCCCTTGGTATGACGTAGTACAGTTGTAGTTTATTTGCTCTTAACATATTTTATTGATTTTCACAAGTAAAAATACAAGTCTATTTATCAGGAGTAATAGGAGTTTACATAACTCAAGATTTCATTACTTTTGAGAGCTGAACCTAGCAGCACAGAATCCTGGTGTCATGAGTGTTCCATTGCCTCATTTCAGGAAGTCTTTTGTACCAGTCAATACCAGTGTACTAAGGGCATGTCTGAGGAGCTCCTAGTCTGATCTGTTAACTTTGCCATCTTGTGCCTGTATAAAACTTCTAAATGGCAAGCCTGTTTTCTCCTCATTTACCGCATTTGTAAAGGTCTGGTGAGTTTGCTACTGACAGTATTCTGTGAAAGATAACAAGGGTGTGTGTTTTCTGCTTAAATGTCATACTTTGTGGCTTTCCAGTGACGTAATCGCCCTAATGTCTTCCGAAATCGAGAGCTCCATGTGCAGCCTGGCAGAAACAACCTCATGTACGATAAAATCTCAGACAAAACCGCTTCAGTTTAACTGGGAGTACTTGCCTAAATGATGCGGACAAGTCTAAATTCACCCCAGGGAATGTGGATGATGGGAGATGGAGACAGGACCCAGATGACTCTGAGGCATCACAAGCCTCGGGTTCCCTTGCTTCTCTGGAGTCCGAGCACCCATCAACAGGTAAAGGCAGCAAGAAGAGGAAAAAGACACTTTCTTCGAGAAACTGATTGATTTTTTCCTGAATTACGTTAAAATTGGATGATATGGGAACTGAACTGACGTATTTGAAGCAGCGGGTGGACAGTGTGGATGAACAGCTTACATCCACGGACTGGCAGGTCTGACCGCCTTGAAGCAGCAGTTTTGCAGATGGCTGCAACCCAGCAAAAATATAGGAACGTCAGGAACATGTGGAGAGTACAGCCTGACACAAGAACATGTAGCTCAATGGCCTCCCTGAAAACGTAGATGGCAAAGATATGGTCTCCTTTCTGGATTGCTTTTTAAGGGAGGCCCTACAATTGGACCCAATAAATGCCACTGGCACTGAGGGACTCTTACTGGGTACTGGGGCCTAAACCGGTCCCAAGGTTTTATTTTTCCCTCAATTCCGTGTACACCGCGCTGCAAGAGGGGATATTCCCTGACTCAGTCCAGCTGCGCCCACAACCGACATCTCCCAACAGTAGCCCTGGAACCAAGGCTTGCAGCTTACCCCTGCAGAGGGGCCTCAAGGGAGAGACTGAGATCCACCATGTCAGACCAGGACTGGCTGCAGCATCATTCAATATGGGTGGAAGTCTTCACACTGTGCTGCTGCAGGGGTTTTCTCTGTGTCCCGTTCCCCTCATAGACATGCAGTGGCGTCAGCACATGGGCATGTGTCTCCCACTGCCTTCCCTGCTACCACGGTACCTGGCTTGATGCACACCCACCCTCCACTGGGTGTCACGCAAGCGCCAGGTGCTACCTACCCTCGACCAGCCCTCTGATGCTCCGGACTTGCTCCTTAACCCAGGTCGTCAGCATCGCGAGTGGTAACTCTACCACTGTGCTGGTAGGCTGGCTTAAACCAGGCCCAAATGCCACACCACACTCCATGATATTGAAGTTCCATAAATATAAAATGAAGCAAGATATCCTGATGCGAGCATGACTTATGAAAACAGTCACATTTCAGAATAACCACATTGTCTTCAGTAATGGCCCACCACCACCATGCAGAAGCACCATTTGTATAATCCTAGCTTACAGGCCTTTGGCCAACAACTGAAGTTCCAGCCCCCTAATCCCACCCATCTACTGGTCTTCCCGGAGGGCCAGAGAAGGACTTGATGGCCCATTTGATGACAGTCCACAAGGAACTTGATGGCTTAGCTACAGTATGCAGTGGATAGTGGAGACAGCATGGCAGAAGGCAGGCACTACCAAACAATGCCACGTGGCAGAGACTAAGTTGGAAATCTTCGCTCAGCTCAAGGTGACACAGTCTCCTGTTCTTGTTCAGCATGGCACTTCCATAGATACCTGAAGCTGACACAAAATGACTATATCCTGTTTTAGTTTAATGTACTTGGTACCTGCTGAACTTTGAAGAACTTACAATGCTGACTGAGATAGGGAGGCAGTGCCCAAGGGGCTTGGGTGGAACTCTGGTCATTGGAGCTTTGTACGCTACATTTTGGTTTTTAATTTTCTTTCTCTGTCTGTTGTTCCCTTGATGCAGTGGCAGGGGGACCTCTAATTAGTACAGGTGGGACAGCACTGTATCCCCAATAATATAGCTATAACTGCCTCTGTGGTGAGCTAGGAAGGGGGCTGAGTTGATACTTCACACCATGCAACTGAACACAGGCTTTTGGTGTTAGTCAAGACTGTCAGGGGTTATTGCCCTGTGGGTTGTATGCTGAATCTGTTCTGTATCCCTTGTGAAGGGACAAGCTTTTGATGAGATGAGAGCAGTCAACGTAGGCAGGTCCGCTGGCTTGGAGCAGGAAAGGCTCCCCCGGCTGAGCCGAACACTCCCCACCCTCCATACTAGCCTCTTCTGGAAATCGGCAAAGGCCCTGGCAGACCTACATCAAGTCAGTAGCTCTTGATTGCCTGCATGACTGAGTAAACACTGAAAGACAGGTTTAACTGTGATACTCAGCCAGTCTGCAGGAGCGATAGTGAATGCTCGGTCCTCCTCCTCCTTACAGAGCACTTGCGGACTGGGAGGGGCTTTTCTCTCCATACACATACTTCCTTGAGGCAGTCCCATTTAGGCCCCCTGCTTAGTTGCAAGGGGTTTTGTGTTGCCTTACATTGACAGTCTAGGCTCGAGTGCCAGGGCTCCTGTTCCACGGTTCCCCCCCATTGGTTGTGTTTCTTTCCCCGAGAGATGAGGGTGCCATATTGATTCTTTCTCATTTGTAACAGCACAGACTCTAAGGCAGGGCACACACGCCTTAATTGCCGTTGGCAGCCTGGACAGCTGGACTTAACATACAGACCTGGTCAAGTGACTTTTTATTCAGAGTTCTCTGGGGATTATGCCTCCAGTGTGAATTAGTGGCAGTTTGTTACCATAGCAGGGTTGCCCTGTATTATAAACTACTGGTCAGAAGATGCTTCACTGGGTCACCCCACTCTTGCCAGCAGAGCAGTTATGAGCACATCCTCTGTGCCTTCCAGAGAATCGGAAGTTCACCCTCCTATATTCTTTGCCCCTGGGTGTGTCTGCTGTATCCACGGATTTTCTAATGTGCCACTCTCCAGAGTTTCTGAACTGCTAACTTGCCACGACTGTTGAGATCTGGGCACTCACACAAACCATTTGGGTCTCTGATGTCAAACTCCCTTTATCCTAGCTGCAGAGGAGCTTGACTCTCTCATACAGCTGCCCAATTTACCCATTCCTAGGAACAGCAGCTCCATGGAGATCAAAGCCCATGAGACTTATCATCCTTCAAGCTTGGAGGAGACCACTCCGTCAGATCCTTTCCCCAAGCTATTGGGCACTACCATATGCAGAGCTCCTACCTTGGAAGCCCAGAGCAGTTCCTGCTTTTTGTATAAATGTTCATTGTGTTCATTATTACTGTTTGTATTGGTTTACCTTTTAGTCCTGAATAGATAATGCAAACATGGTTACACTAGGTATTCAGCACTGCGGATCATGAAATGGGCTGGTGTGGGGTGAACAGAGACAGAAGAAGGAAGCTGTTTTTGGTAGGAGTGCACAGCAGTGGCTGGCTGTATCAGTATTTCTAGGGACCTGGATATGATGATCTATCCACTCTTATAGGCAGTGTACTTTCCCTTTAAGTTGTGCCGGAAAATCTTCAAATTAGCTCCATCCACCCACTTGGGTGGTAACTCCCTCGGCTTCGCCCCATGACGCCAGATCTTCCTTGCCGCTCCTGTGTTGAGTAGGCCCTAGTGCATAAAATCTTTGGATTTACTTCCAGAACTTCAACTCTTCGAGTTCAGTCTTCAGCTCGATCTTCGTTCGTGACCGCGATGGACGATAAGTCTGATCTTACTTCGAGAGGGCTCTTGCAGTAGGTAATTACATATAGGACTGCAGGCGGCAGGACCCCACAGAAAAATTTCTAGCTAGCAGTCCCGGACGCCCGCCTTCCAGTTCTTTCCCGCCGTCAGCTCGTGCAGCGCTTCGCGGTGAAGTTCGTAAGCTCAGCCCTGTTGCTTCGTCGGTTTTACCGAAAGTATCAGTATTCTGTATTTTATTTGTCAGGTGAACGTCGGTTTATGTCGTCCCCTTCAAAAAATAAGTGCGACTCGTGCGGCGCCCAACTGCCTCACAAAGACGGTCAATCCCTCTGCCTTTTTTGTTTAGGCGCCGACCACGCGGTAAACAAGTGCCTGCATTGCCTGCTTTTCAACACGGCCACCCGCAGACTACGCCAGCAGTCTTTGGAAGCCCATCTCCTTAAAAAGAAGATGTCCACAATGGAGAAGGAGTTGAAGAAGCCTCGGCAGGCATCGACCTCACCTGAAGGACACAAGAAGCGGGACAAAGAAAGGCACCAGGAGAAGGCCTCCTCTTCCGCGACTCCGGCTGGAGCTGCGGCTAAGGTAACGTCCCCTCCGGGGGATCGCCCGACGGCAGCCTCCAAGGCTTTGGAGGAGGCATTGGCCCGCCCGTTGGGTTCACGTTCGAGCCCGCCGGGTGCCTCCGGGCAAAGGAGGCTTCACCCCCAGTACTGCCGCAGGCTTGCGGCTACTGTGCGGGCGCCTCCCATAGCCGGATGTCTGCTTCTCAGGCGTCCGCCGGAGAAGGCCGCTAAGGTCGCCTGACCCTTGGGTGGCACAGCAGTGTCCCTCGGACCGGGCCTCTTCCCACCCTCTGCTCGCCTCCGACAAGGGACCCCAGTCGACGCCCGCCCCTGTCGTGCCTGCCGGATTCGCCTCTAAGTCGCACGCCAGCTTTCAGACTGCGCGGGCCCCGGAGCCTCACGACGGACCCTGCCCGGTTTGTCGTCCCAGGTTCCCCGCAGCCTCGCTGCCGTCCGGGAGCCCGAGTCCCCTGCCTGACCCCGGGACTTTCTCCTCCGCCCTCGGGCGGTGCTCGGGATGCTTTTCCGCCATCAGATCCCCCTCCTACAGAACCGGATCAGACGCCGGCCCCCCGGACGCCAGCTCCGCCGACACTGGCCTCGCTGACGCCAGTTCCGACGCCGCCGGGGGATATTCCTCTCCCTTCGGGCCCTCCACCCCATGGGCGTATCATGGATGATCCGCCCGTGGAGTTCCCTACTGGGCCGTCTGCTCCGGCAGCTCCTCTGGTACCTGGGTATCCGCCGTCCTATCCGACGCCGGTCTACCCGGGCCCACAGTATCCTGCGCCGCAGTACCCGATGCCGCAATACCCAGCTCTGGTTTTCACGCAGCCGGGTTACAGATACTCACCTTATGGTTATCATCCGTACAACTATCTCCGTCCTCTTCCTCCACCACCCCCCAGGCCACCGGTGGATCTTCTGGAGACTCTGGCCTCCTGGAGGGCTGAGGCCAAGGCTCAGCTCACCAAGGAAGTCGAGAGCCACCTCACGGCGACGGTGCCACCTCTGGCCCTGCGACGCCTCAGACGGCACTCCTCTCCACTCGATTCCCGAGCTCTTCCCTCGGGATCCAGAGAGGGGCAGGACATGCGTCCAGGGATCCCCCCTAAGGAACCCGTTCCTCCCCCTAGACGAGCTAGGGAGTCTTACTCTGCTTCAAATTCTTCTTCTTCTTCTCCTCTCTCTGACTCCTCGGATTCCCCCGATGGATGTTCCGAGAAAGACGATGAGCCTCGCTTTCCATCCAAGCCCCGGCCGAGGACTCCTCCGGAGGATCCTTCCTTCATGGAGTTGCTCAGGAAGATCCAGGAGGTCCATTAGTGGCATTCCTTACAGCCAGATCCTCAGCGGGTTAAACTCGCCGAACATCTGAACTTGCCCCTTACGGCCCCTACTCTAGTGCCACCCTGGATCGAGCCTCATGCCCACCTTGTTTCCACCATTTGGAAATAACCGGCGGCTTTAGCCCCACTTCCTCGGAAGTCCAACAGGCTATACCAGGCTCCGGAGAGTGTAGACTTTCTAGACTCACATCCCCATGCGGGCTCGGTTGTGATTAGCACCGCTCACGGCTGGTCCGCACACCCGAAACCTTTGAGCTCGTCTCTCCCGGATAAGGAATCTCGCCTTCTGGATCAGTATGGAAGGAAGATCTATGCTTCTTCCACACTGGGGATCAGGGCCCTAAATTATGTAGCACATATGGGGGATTACCAGAAGGCTGTCCTTACCCAGGCAGAATCTAAGATTGACTCCTTGCCTGACTCCCAAGTCAAGCAGGAGTTAGCTGACCTCGTCCGTTCTGCTCGTTTGGCCAGTCGTCACATTCTGAGGATGGCCTACGATGCAGTGGACACCGCAGGACGGAGCTCCATGTTCGCCGTAAGTCTTCGGCGTCACGCATGGCTCCGTGTGTCAGGTCTGGTCCCGGAGGTGCAGTCAATTCAAGAAGCACCTTTCAGAGGTTTGGTGTTGTGGGATGTAATGACATCATCACCGACTTGTAGGAGAAGGGACGCCCTCAAATCTGTGGATTCCATGTACTGCTCCATCCTCTGCAGCGCCGCCCTTTCAGACGCAGCCGGGCCTCAAGCAAAACCCCAGGGAAGGCGGACTAAACACCGGGCCCTGACAGCTGCCAGATCCCGCTGCCCAAAGCAGCGGGTGCCCACGCTGCGGCACTGCCTCACACCACCTGACTCTTCCTCTCCTACCACCTCCTCCGACTCCCCGGAGGAACAGGTAGAGGGAGGTTCTCCTCCACCTTCCGGCTGGGAGAGGATAACTCGGATTCATGGGTGCTTCAGATCATAGCAGAGGGCACTCCTAGAGTTTCTGCAGAAACCCCATGTCACCCCTCTGAACTCCTCTTACTCATGGGACCATCTTCCTTCGCAGGGAAGAGATCTCTTCTCTCTAAGCAGGTTATAGAACCCGCCCCCTTCATCTTCACGGGACGGGTTACTATTCTCATTTCTTCCTTGTACCAAAGAAAACGGGAGATCTCAGACCCATTCTCGATCTCAGCTCCCTGAACTTCTATGTGGAATACAAGAAGTTCAGGATGCTCTCCCTTTAAACCCTCTTGCCCCTCTCCCGACCGGCTGATGGCTTTGTGCACTGGATATGCAGGACGATACCTGCACATCCCCATTCGCCCGCACTCAAAGTACTCAGGCTTATGCTCCAGGGGACCATTACCACCCGGCCTCCTTTTGGTCTTCCTTGCATGTCCGAGTCTTACTAAATGCCATGGCGGTAGCGGCCCACCTCCTTTCTTTGGGAGTTCAGGTTTTCCTACCTGGACGACTGGCTCCTGGCGGCCTCGCCCAGGAGGAACTCCTGAATTTTCTCTCCTCACCCAGCAGGTTTTCACTGGTCTGGGTATTCCATCAACCATTCCAAGTCTCAGCTGGACCCTTCCCAGAGACTCCAGTTCATCGGGGCAATCCTCGATACGACAGTGTGCTGGGCCTTCCTGCCTTCGGACAGGTGGGCCTCCCTCCAGTCCCAGATTTCCCTTCTTCCGGAATGCAGGAAGGTTCCGGCGAGGACGGTGCTCCGTTTTCTGGGGCTTATGGCGGCTGCCATCCCGATGGTTCTGCGTGCGCGCCTCCACATGAGGATCTCTCCGTGGACTCAACTTGCAGACGACCTAGATCATCTGGTGCTGATCTCCTCACCGATGACAAGAGACTTGCAATGGTGGATGGTTCGAGAGAACTTGTCCGGGTGTCCCTTCTTTCATCCTCCCCCCCAGACTCTGACCATGGACGCATCAGGCTAAGGTTAGAGCCCATCTGGGTCCTCACCAACCCAGGGGTTATGGTCCAGATTGGTCAACTTCCACATCAGTGTGCTCGAATCTCGTGAGCAGTGCTGTATGCTCTCCAGGCCCTTCACCAATACATCCTTCCCGGCCACCTAGCTGTCCAAACAGACAACATGTGCGTGGTGTGGTACATCAACAAGCAGGGAGGGACTCTGTCCTACCCGCTGTGCAGGGAAGCGATGAGGGTTTGGGAATGGGCAACGCTTCACAGCCTTCACCTCACGGCGATCCATGTCCCGGGAGTCGACAGTGTCCTCGCAAACAAGCTAAGTCATTCTCCGGCTCTGCCACACGAATGGGAACTAGACCAAAAAGTTCTAAAAAGTATCTTCCAGATTTGGGGGACTCCACCGATAGACCTGTTCGCCTCTTCCCAAAACGCAAAGCTTCACACCTTCTGCTCGCTCACTCCAGAGCGAGGCTCTTTCTGGAGGGACGCTCTATCTCTAAGCTGGAAGGACAGATTCGTCTATGCCTTTCCCCCAATTCCTCTGGTTCCTCGTGTGCTGCAGAAACTGGCATTGGAAGGAGCGAGAATGATTCTGATTGCTCCTTTCTGACCCAGGCAAATCTGGTTCTCTCTTCTACAACAATACTCAGAGGTTCCTCCTCTTCTTTATCTCAAGGATTGCTGACCCAGGATCAGGAGACCCTGGTCCATCCGAGACTCAAGTCCCTTCAACTTCATGCATGGCTCCTGCAGACCTAGCCCAATCTCGTTTTGGCATCTCTCCTGAGGTGGCCGAGATTCTGGTGGAGGCTAGAAAACCCTCCACTAGGTCCACCTACGCTATGAAATGGAAAAGATTTTCCATTTGGGCTGCCTCCAGGAACATGGAGCCTTTCTCCAGTCCTGTGGCCACTCTGCTTGATTATTTGCATCATCTTTTTGACCTGGGTCTCAGTCACTCCTCTTTGAAGGTTCACATTGCGGCTATTTCAGCTTACCATGTTCCCTTTGCTAATAAAGCTTTTGCCAAATTGGAGGTATCCAAGACCTTTCTCAGAGGGGTCCTCCATCTCAGACCCCCTCTTCGGACTCCAGCCCCCCCTTGGGACTTGAACTTTGTCCTCGAGAAACTTACCCTTCCTCCTTTTCAGCCTGCGGCTTCCGCAGACTTGAAGTTTTTATCGTGGAAGACGCTCTTCTTGGTGGCCATTACTTCTGCTTGCAGAATTTCCAAGCTTCAGGCCCTTATGTGCAAAATCCCTTATCTAATTTTTCACAAAGAACGAGTAGCTCTTCACACGAATCCTAAGTTTCTAACGAAGGTGGTAGCGGAGTCTACCTTAAATCAGTCAATTGAATTACCTGCCTTTTTCACGCAGTACTCCAACCATGGAGAATTATTTGCTCCATACCATGGATGTCCATAGGATTCTGAGATACTACACCGACAGGACGAAGGATCTCAGGAAGACTGATCAGTTGTTCGTCTCTTTTGCTCACAAAAGAGAAGGCAATGCTGTCTCCAAGCAATGCCTATCAAAGTGGTTGGCTCATTGCATCACTTTCTGTTATGACAAGTACAACAAGACCCTTCCGGGTCGAGTCAGAGGTCACTCCACTCGTGGAGTAGCAGCCTCTGCGGCTTGTTTCAAGAATGTGTCTGCAGCAGACATATGTGCTGCGGCCACTTGGACTTCCGTCCATACCTTTACTAAACATTACAGTTTGGACATTGCCTCTCGCCGTAGAGCAGGCTTTGGGTTAGCTGTCTTGCAGGGCCTTCTGTCTTGAGGGTTGCAAGGTTGTTTGCTACTTCTTGCAGTAGTTCCTTCTCCTGGTGCCTTTCGTTTCTTCCAGACTGCTTGGGATTCTGTCCTATATGTAATTACCTACTGCAAGAGCCCTCTCGAAGTAAGATAGTACAGTTACGTAAGAACTTACCGTAACAGTAGATCTTCAGAGAGGCTCTTGCAATAGTATGCTAACCCGCCCTCCATCCCCCTAGGCTTTTTCAGCTCCTTTTCCATTGAGGGAAATGTCTGCTTCTCTCTCGTCCAGGCCTTCCGGGCCTGTGGCGGGAAAGAACTGGAAGGCGGGCGTCCGGGACCACCCCTTTATACAGACATCGTCTGACGCCGGTCACCTGACGTGGGGGTGGTCCCCGCCAGGGACTGCTAGCTAGAAATTTTTCCGTGGGGTCCTGCCGCCTGCTGACGTCAGTCCTATATGTAATTACCTACTGCAAGAGCCTCTCTCTAAGATCTACTGTTACGGTAAGTTCTTACGTAACTGTACTTTCTTGGGTTCCACCAGTGCCCTTGCAGGCAGAAGATGTCCAGGACCGACTCGCATGCCACGTGCGTTTACTGCCTGGGGCACGACCACAATCCCCAGGCCTGCGGCATTTGCTGTTTGGTTTCACCCTGCCATCTCGCTCGCCTTAAGTTGGGCCACCCGGCACAACAGAACCAGCTGGTCAAATGTAAGGATGCCCGTTGGGTGGTCTCTGCGGCTCTGGGGTCCGCTGAGCAACTTACGGCATTCAAGAGGACTCCACCCATTTTTCGGCATCTGCTTTCGTGCCGCTTCAGCTAGGCTTGACCTTCACAGGTTCCTTCAAGCAGCCTGGTTCCTGAGTGGCTAGAGTTCCAGGCCTTGGGTCTCTCCGAAGCTGTCCTCACCATTGTGGAGGCATCTTGGAAACAGTCGACCAGTAAGTGCTATGCCTTCAAATGGAAGAGATTCTCCATTTGGTGTCAGGGCAAGGGGTTGGACTCTTTGTCCTGTCTAGTGGCTAGAATTCTTGATTATCTTCGGGTCTTCGGTCGACGACCCTTAAGGTGCACCTTGCAGCTATCTATGCTTACCAGGCGTGGGGGCCAGTCAGCAGTCTGTGGCACAAGAGAAGGTGGTCTGGTGCTTCTTCAAGGGCCTTGACCACATTTCCCCTCCGGTGCGTGAAGTTCCTCCCGAAGACCACCACTGTGGGACTTGCTGCTGGGTTTGGCAAAGCTCATGGGCAAGACATTCAAACCGATGCACTGGTGTGATATGCCTCAGCTGTCATGGAAGACTGCCTTCTTGGTGGCTATCACATCAGCCAGAAGAATCAGTGAGCTCCAGGCACTTTCGGTGGAGTCTTCTTACCTGGTCTTCCACAAGGACAAGGTTATCCAGCGTCCCAACCCGAAGTTCCTCCCGAAGGTTATGTCAGAGTTTCACCTTAACCAGGTGATAAATCTCACAGTGTACTTCACCAGTCGCACCTCGGAGGCCGAGCACAGGCTCCATACTCGGGACCTGAGGCGAGCGCTCGCTTATTATAAAGAGCACATTGCTGGAGTTTGAGAAAGGTTCACCAGCTGTTTGTCACCTACGCTGAAGCTGCACCTGGCAGACCTGCAGCCAAGCGGACGAATGACAGGTGGATCACATCCTGCATTGATCTCTACTCTATAGGTTGGCGGGTACGGAGCCTTCTGAAGGGCTAAGAGCTCATTCCACCCGCCATACTGCTGTGTCGGTGGCTGCTTCCAGGGATTTTCCTGTCCAGGAAATCTGCTGGGCTGCTACCTGGAGGTCAGCACACACCTTCATTTACCATTACCACATTGACCTAGAGTGATGCCGGGATGCTGGTTTTGGGGCCTCAGTTCTCCAGTCTCTGTTTCCTAAATAGGGGGTGTGCACCTTACCTTCCTCCTCCTAGAGAACTGCTAGTAGTCTGCCTATAAGTGTGGATAGAACATCATATCCACGTCCCTAGAAAAACAGGTTACTCACATGTAACAGTAGTAGTATATGATCATCCACACAGACTCACCCAACCTCCCCTGGCTTTGGCACACACCACTGCTTACAGTGGGCAAGATCTGGCGTCATGAGGTGAAGTCGAGGGAGTTACCACCTGGGTGGGTGAGAGGAGCCGGCACATCTTGAAAGGAAAGGACACTGCCTATAAGTGTGGATGAACATCATATACCACTCCTAGAACTACTGATCTGACTTCGAGAGGGTTCCTGCAGTAGGTCTTCACATATAGGACTGTGCCCCCTGGTGTCAGGACTGCACAGCAAACTTGTAGCTAGCAATCGTCGGTGGGGACTGCCCCCCATCAGGTGACGGGACGTCAGCATGACTATAATAGGGGCGGTCCCTTGCCCGCCCACCAGTTCTTTCCTGCTGTCGCTCAGTTTCGTTCGACAAACGCGGTAGAACAACATTGTCACCTGCCATTTTACATTTTAGTGATTTTGTTTTTTCAGAGTTTTCGGATTTTCCTCCATCACCCGTTACGGCGTATGTCGTCTAGTCGGCCCAAAAAGAAGTGCTCCTAATGCGGCTCACAGATCCTGCACAGGGACGATCACTCTCCCTGTGTTCTCTGCCTGGGTCCTAGGCACAACTCAGCTGAGTGTACCACCTGCCAAGGATTTAACCAGGCCATGCACACCCTTCACAAGAGGACCCTCGAAGCCCATCTGCTAACCCAGAGACTGGCTTCCATGGAAAAGGAGGTTCAGGAGCTGAGAGAAAGATCGTCGTCACTGGCCCCGCAGAAGAAAAGGGAGAAAAAGGACAAGGAGAGACGCCGGGAGTGGAGCCATCCTCCTCGGGGTAAGACCAACCAGACAGCCAGTGCTGACCAGGGTGATCTCTCCACCTCCGTGAGTACCCTACCTGCAGGGCCTTTGTCTGCCCTGGCGGCCCTGATGCCCTCACCCCCCCCACCCGCCAAGGTAAGCGGGCAGTCAGGGCTTGCCTTGTTGGAGGTTTGAGTTAGGTCTCCTGCTCAGAGCACCGCTGATGAGTCTCCCTCCGACTCTGCTGCCGGGTGCCTGGCCCAGGCCGATCAGCCTAACCCAGATACTTCTACTATGGTTAGCCTGGCTGCGTCTAGTAAGCCAGTCAGCGGCTCCTTTGCTGACCACGTAGATGACTCTGCTCACCTGTCGGGCTCCCTTGTGGCCCCCAACTCTGGGACGAGCATGCTCGCAGGCCTAACTTCATCCTGGCGGGTTCCTTCCCCCAGAGATTTGCCACTGGTACCCAATCTTTCTCTTCCGTCGGATACCTTTCCTGACCTGTCGTTAGGGGACTTGCCTGATTCCCCCCCCCCCCCAACCAGGCTCTACTCTGCCGCCGGATCCCCTCCTCACTGTGGATCCCTCGCCAGACCTTCAAGGGCAAGGCATGGACCTTCCTTCAGCGGGACCTTCAGGCCCTCTGCCTAACCCGTTGCCAGTCCTGCTTCCCAGCAGATCTTCGGTGCCTCCTCCAGCAGGGTCCCTCTGCTCCTCCTCTGGTGAATCCCCATATTCCCCAATACCTGCCGCCAGGAGACCCGTCGCCAGGTCACATCCCGCCAGATGCCATAACTTCCCATGCCAGGTTATCCGACGCCGGGTTACCCGACGCCAGGATACCCTACACCAGGCTATCAGGGACAAACTGTTTACCAGTACCCCTTATTGGTACCAGGCCCCCAGCTTACCCCACGGGGTACCCGGATTACCAGCCCCCCCACCTCCACTTACGCAGCCCGATCACAAATCCATCCCTACGTGGTGGAAGGAAACGAAAACTCAGCTTCTTTCAGAGCTTGGTCAGCCTCCAATCACGGTCATCCCCTTCTGCTAGAGTGCCCCCTCCTAGCCCTGTACTCCTCTAACCAGGTTTTTGCCTGGGATTTGGGAGCTCTGCTACCAAAGGGTCTTAGACCACAGGACCAAGTTCTGGATCTGCCCAGCAGGCCGGAATCCTCAGAGTCTGATGAGGACTTGGATATAGGCCAGTTCGAGCCTCACTCTCCAGTCGAGCCCCAGCCAAAGGTGTCCCCAAAGTCTCCCCCTGAGGATCCCTCCTTTGGGGAGCTTCTGAAAATCATACAAAAATCTTGCAGATGGGCGTCCAAGGAGCTGCCCCAATGCGGGAGACCTGCAGAGCACCTGGACCTGGTCAGTGTGGATTCCCTAACCATTCCCCCCTGGCAGCCTTCTTCTATTCTGGCTGTGTCACGTAAAGTGGACCGAACTTATTTCCCCCTGGAAGGGGTCTCTCATTTGACCGCTCAACCCAAGGCCAATTCCATGGTCATCACAGCTGCCATAACAGATCGGCCCAACCCAAACACCTTAGTGCCTCTCTGCCGGATAAGGACTCCAAACAGCTGGACCAGTACGGTAGAAAAATCTACGCCTTGTCCACCTGTGCCATCAGGTCCCTGAACTATGTCTCACATATGGTGGGTTTTCAGAAGTCCTCTTTAGCAGAGCTGGAGAAAGACCTTCAGGAGATTCCTGATGAACACCTCAGGAATAAACTCCTGGAAAAAGTCAGGATGAATAAGTCTTCTGCCACTATGTGCTCCTTGCCACGTACAACTCTGTTGATTCGGTGTCCCAGGGAGTGGCCACTGGGATTTGTCTCAGACGCTTAGCCTGGCTTTGTCTGGCGGGGTTGACACGAGATGTTCAGTCTCCTTCCAGGGGTTCAGTTCTGTTTGGCGGTGACGCTAAAGACATTATAACTGGGCTGCAGAAGAGCGGCAAGTCCCTCAGGGACATTCACTTCATGTACCGTTCCAGACAGAAACGACTGCAGCAGCCTTTTCACCGCCAACGGAAGTGGAACAGACAGAACCAGGACAAACAACAAAATAAACGTTGTGCCCCAGGTTCCGGCACCCAAACTCCTCAGGCCAAGTTTTCCAAACCTGCCTCCCAAGGAAAGACGCCTCTTTCCTATGCGTCCTGACTCCTTACCCCTCCTTCCAAGGAACCGGTAGGGGGAAGGTTCGGCCTCCACCTGGGCGGGTGGAAGGCTGTCATCACAGATGTGTGGGTTCTCCAACTCATAGAAGGAGGTCACTCAATAGAATTTCTGGAGAGACCTCCTCCCAGCCCTCCTGGAAGGTCCTTTTACCCATCAGACCAACTCCAACTGGTCAGGCAGGAAATTCAGGCTGTGCTGCAAAAGGCAGCTATCGAGTCCGTTCCTCCAGGACAGACAGGAAGGGGATTCTGTTCCAACTTCTTCCTGGTTCCAAAGAAGACGGGGGATCTAAGACCCATCTTGGATCTCAGCATGCTCAATCTCTTTGTGGAGTACAAGAGATTCTGCATGCTAACTCTTCAAGGACTGTTAGCCCTGTTCCTACCAAACACATGGCTGTGCTCCCTGGATATGCAGGACGCTTACCTCCATATCCCAATTTTTCCCAGCACACCGCCACATCCTCAGATTCTCCTTTCTGGAGGATCATTTCCAGTTCAGAGCCCTCCCGTTTGGCATCTCCTCAGCATCTCGTGTTTTCACCAAGTGCTTAGCAGTGGTCTCAGCTTTTCTATGCCACAAGGGCATGTATGTGTTCCCATACCTGGACGACTGGCTCTTTTCAGCCTCCTCGCTGGACAGTTTGAAGGAATCCCTCTCCTTCACTGTGCGTCTCTTTTCCAGTCTGTGAATTTTTGTCAGTCTCCCCAATTCCCAGCTAATACCCACCCAGTGCCTTCAGTTCATTGGAGCGGTGCTGGATATGGTCCAGAGCAAGGCCCTCCTTCCGGTTGACCAAGTGGAGACCTTAATTTCACAAGCCACATTCGTGGCTTCCTCTTGGTGGCCCACTGCTTGGGCGGTCCTTCGACTTCTGGGTCTGATGGTGGCTGCCATACCCACAGTTCCTTCGGCCAGGCTGCACATGAGGGTAAACCAGTGGTCTCTCAGAGTCCAATGAGATCAGCACCTGGACGACATGGACCAGAGGGTCCTGGTCTCCAGCAGCCTTCAAAGGGATCTCCTCTGGTGGAAGGATCCCGCCAATCTCTTGATGGGGGCCTCCTTTCACCCTCCGTCTCCCTCTCTAATTCTCACTTCAGATGCCTCGAACTCTGGGATGGGGAGCGCATCTGGGGGACCACAGAACCCAAGGCCTCTGATCTCCCATGGTGGAGACCCTGCACTTCAGTATTCTGGAAATGAGAGCGGTGCTCTATGCTCTGCAGGCATTCCAGTCACTTCTGACTCCGGGAACACTCCTCATTCAGACAGACAACATGGCCAGTGTCTGGTATCTAAACAGGGAGGCACCCAATTGTACTCTCTCTGCAGGGAGGCAGCTCGGGTGTGGTACTGGGCAATTCAGCATGGCCTGTTGTTGTTAGCAGTCCATGTGCCAGGTGTTCACAACATTCTTGCGGTCAGTCTCAGCCAACCAGTTGCCAGGGCTTACGAGTGGGAATTAAAGCAGGAGGTAGTAGAAGACCTGTTTCTTCAGTGGGGTCGACCAGACCTAGATCTGCTCACCTCCCCATCCAGCTCGAAACTACCCAACTTTTGCTCACTCGTTCCTGGGCATGGTGCTTTTTGGCAAGACACAGTGTCTCTGTCCTGGGCAGGGAAGTTTCTATACGTTTTTCCTTTATTACAGAAGGTTCTGCTAAAGCTCCAAGCAGTGGGGGCTCACATGATCCTCATTGCCACTCTGTGGCCTCAGCAGATGTGGTTCCCGCTGTTACAACAACTGTCTTTGGAACCACCAGTACCTCTGCGCCTCTCTCACGACCTTCCTTCCCAGGAGCAGGGCACCCTGGTACAGCCGAGCCTCAGGTGTCTCCATCTTCATGTGTGGCACCTGTGGACATAGCGATTTCTCACTATGGAGTCTCTGCGGGGGTGACTGAGGTCTTAGTGGAAGCTAGGAAACTTTCCACTAGATCCACCCACGCCATGAAATGGAAGATATTTTCTATCTGGGTCTCTGCAAAAGGCTTTGACCCCTTTTCCTGCTCGGCCTCCCAGATGTTAGAGTACCTCTTGCATCTTTCAGAGTTGGGCCTCAGTTACTCCTCACTGAAGGGCCATCTCTCTGCGGTGTCGGCCTACCACCTTCTGGTGTAGGGTAAAACCCTAGCTCAGCTAGAGGTTTCTAAAACCTTTATGAAGTGGATCCTTCATATAAAACCTCCTGTCCGGAATCCTGTTCTTCCCCAGGGATCTCAATTTTATGTTGAAAAAGCTTACTTTGCCCCCTTTTGAACTGGCAGCAAGTTGCGATATGCGTTTTTTAGCGTGGAAAACACTCTTTCTAGGAGTGTGGATATGTTGTCCATCCACACTGTCTGGCATTGTCCCGTTCCCCTTTAAATCTTGCCAGAAGTCTTCAAGCTGGCTCCTCCCACCCACCCAGGTGGTAAATACCTCGGCTCCGCCCCATGATGCCAGATCTTCCTTTCCGCTGGAAGATACAGGTTCCCTTGTGCTACTTTGCAGTACCATAGGCCCTGGAGTCAAATCGACGGTTTTCACCGCACTTACTTTAAAACTCATCAGAGTTTTCGATTTGGATCTGAATGCTTCGGATATGGAGGACAAGTCGTCCCCCGGTTTCCGCCGGTGTCCTTGTGGACAAAAAATGTTTCGCACCAATCCCCACCTCTCGTGCGTCTACTGCCTAGGCGCTGTGCATGATACTTCGGCTTGCACCATCTGTTCGGCCTTCCATCCTACCGTTCTGGAGGACCTCAAGGTGCGCCTTAAGCTGGGGAGAGCGGAGCTTCGCAATCCACCGGTGAAATCGAAGCAGACCAGGTGGGCGGTTTCCGCGGCTGCGGGATCCACCGAGCAGCTCGAGCAGATGGCGGCTTTCGAAGAGGAAGCTGCCCAAGCTTCAGCCAACCAGTTTCTTCGTCCCGCTCAACCTGGGCTCCACCTTCACGGGATCATTCTGGGAGTTGTGCCAGTCTCTCCCTACCAAAGGGGGCTTTTGGGCTCGCACTTCTCCCGATCCAAGAAAAAGGATAAGGAACCCAAATCAGCATCTTCTAGCTGAAGAAGACGTTCCTGGAACCGAGAGCGGTCTGACACTCAGGAGCAGGCGGTCTCGACCATGGTCGAGATCGCTTCCTCAGCTGCTGGCTTTTCGGACCTTCCGTCAGGCCAAGGCACCGAGGCCGAGGATACAGCAGAACCAGCAAAGATTTCTCTCGACCCGATCGAGCCGTTGTCGCCGACGCCTGTCGACGACTCCTTGGAGAGGACTCCCGTTCTGTCCTTCCCCGACGAGGAGACCCGTCCTTCGGGCATCCCGATCGAGGGACAAGAGCCGGAATCTCGGTTTTCACCGCATGCAGCTTCTCCCGACCGACAGAGCCGACGCCGTCGGTCTCGATCAAGGAGTAGGACCCCGTCGGTCGGAAAACCGAAAAAGGGTCACAGACATTCCCGGAAGAGGTGCTGCCACCGTTCCTCATCCTCCTCGGACGAGGAGAGACTTAGACGGAAACTCCATCGACGTTATGAGGACCTCATGTGGCAGCAACTCCTTTTGACTGGTCAGAAGCCGCCTATTCTGGCTATACCGGCCATTACTTGGCCCCAGCCTCTTCAGCTGACAAAGACTCCCTTGGTTCCGAGGACTCCGGTTCTCCCTCCGGCGGGACCGGTACGTTTTTCTGGTCGGCCTGTTACGGGCTCCCCACCAATTTTGGTGGAACCTCCACCCAAACAGCCTCAGGGAGGGGCTCCCTCTAAGGAGGATCGGCCAACTATGGGCTTGCCCCATAGGTTGTCCATTACAGTCACTCCTGATCACCCTAGGCACATCGAGGGGGACTTAAGTGGGAGACTCCTTTATCCGGATACTACTGGCCTTCACTTACATGATTAGCTGTCAGTGACAGGCCTGGAGGAGGGCCCTTCTTCCTTCCAGGGCATCCTTCTACTCATTTCGGAGTCCACAGGTATGCCTCTGCAGTCCATACAAAAGAAGGCGGAATATCCTCTCACAGATATTCTCAAGAGGGGGGTTACCCCGACGGAGGCCTTCCCAGTGGCCGAAGCCATAGTTGACCTGGCACTGGAGCTTTGGCAGCGCCCTGCCTCTTGCCTGGCTCTGTCTGCCCGTATGGCCCGCAAGTATGTGGTGCCCATGGGGTCCTTGGCGGGCTTCACTGAGCATCGCTCGGCCGAGAGTCTTGTGACTGCCTCATTGTTTAGGTGCATGGGCAGCTCTGCGAATACTGACCACCCTCTGGACAAGGAGTCCAAAAATATGGACCACTCAGCCCAGAAGGTTTACGCGGCATCATCCCTAGGCCTTCGTCAGTCTAGCTCAGCAGTGATCATGGCACACTTCTCTCACGCCCTTCTGGGGTCGCTTGATGAAGTCCTCCCCCTCATCTCCCAGCAGACATGCAGACCACGGTCAAGCAGGTCCGGGACCAGGGCCGTGCTGTTGCTAAACAGAAGCGCCAGACTGCTCTGGACATTGGTGATTCCTGTGCCCGTTCACTAGCTGCCGCAGTAGCCACTCGCCACAAGGCTTGGCTGAGGTTATCCTCTTTTCCTGCGGATACTCAGTACAAGCTAGCTGACGTGGCCTTCCTTGACACCGACCTCTTCGGTCCGGGAGTGGCAGATCATCTACAGCGTATTGAGCAGTCTAATGCCATCTTAGATGCCACCTCTGCTAAGGGTTCTTTGGGCAAGAACCAGCAGAAGAGCAAGAAGTCCTTGCGGCATTCTTCCCCTGCGGTTTGACAGCCCCCCTTCCAGTGGGCTCAGCAACAGCAGCAGGCTGAAGCTTGGCGCCCTAGGCCCAAGCAGGGTCCCCAACAGCCTCGCAAAGGAGGCCGAGGTGCTGGTCCAGGTGCCTCTTCCTCCTCCAAGCCTGCACAGTGACGGGTCGGGGGTGGCCTCCCCTACACCCGTCACGCCAGTTGTGGGTCCTCCCATGGGGGGCTGGCTCCACCATTTTCTTTCCGCCTGGTCCGGTATCACTTCGTACAGGTGGGTTCTGGAAGTGGTCGGGCAGGGACTGCCTCTAGAGTTCGAGCAGTACCCCCCCAGCCGGGCCCGTGCCCCACGGGAGGGAAGGATCTCCGTGGACACTCAGTTGGCCCTTCGGGACGACATTGCTCAGATCCTCCTACAGACCCAGGCTTCGTGTCCAGGTATTTCCTGGTGCCCAAGCGGACGGGGGGGGGGTTGGCGCCCCATCCTAGATCTTCATGACCTGAATCGATACCTCACGTCTTGCACCTTCCGGATGGTAACTCAGAACCAGATCATACCATCTCTGGAGCGAAACATGTGGATCTTCGTGGACATAAGTCTTCACCACTCATTCACACTAATGGGATCTGCGCCGGAGGCACTAGGACCCAGCAGGAGCAAACTTTTTTGCTGGAGGCGGCGAGAGATGGGGCGCGATGAGAGCTGCACACGAGCCTTCAGCTCGTATGGGTAATGACTATCTTAGCGTCGACCTCCAACCGCCTCAGTTCCTTTTTTTTCCCGCTGTCGAGTGCGCCTAGTGACGACGTGAGCTCGCCTGCTGGGAGTCAAACTTCAAACTAGCAGCATAGTTTTCAGTTTTGTTATTTTGTAGTAATATCTCAAATAAGTATCGCTTAAGTTTATTCTTATTTACAAAGAAGTCTCAGCCTACTTTGATGGAGTCGACCATGAGCAGGTCAGGTGACTGTAGGGAGACTTCGTATGAAAACTGCTCAGTCAGTCGGGCTGGGTCCGGTCCGTCGCCTTATCCGGAAAGGGGGTCTGACAACGGTCAGTCCAATGCCTGAGGGGACCGGCGGTCCCCTCGGAAGCATAAAAATAAACGGTCGCATTCTCGGCACCGTTCGGCCTTGAGCTCTTCTTCGGCCCACAGGTCAAAAAAGAGAAGGCATCACTCGAGGTCGCCCTCTGATATGTCTGCACGTAGACGGTCGGTTATTGGGGTTAGTTGCTGGTCCTCCTTCGAGTCGCCTGCTTCTGTTTCTGGTAGCCAGCGCCTTCGACATCGGAGCCCCACCCGCCCTCTGATAGGTCTTCAGATGAGCAGTTTCATCAGTGGGCCGCTCTTATGGAGCAGTGGGCTCGGAGGTTGGTCCAGCTGCCTGGCCCAGTCACTCAGGGGCCTTCGGGCTTCTTGGGAGACCAGGTAGGGCGGTTGAGCCTCCCTGGTCGCGCGGCACTGTCTTTGGTGCCATCGACTCCACACTTAAGTGTTCCCCCCCCCCCACATGGCTGCAGCGCAGGGGGCCACACCGATGCCTTTATCTCCTACTCTTCCTTCCTTCCTTCACCTCAAATCCTGGTTTTTGGAGTCTTGGGGTGTTTTCGGCGCCATCGGCGTCGATGGCACGCTCGGTGCTGTGTGGCTTCTCGGTGCCTTGCGCTTTGTCAGCTCCGGGGGTTCTTAGGGCGTCATCCACTTTTCAGGACTCCTCCTTTAACTCCTTTCCTTCATCACTTTCCTCTGATTTTCACTCCTTTCCTGTCCATACAGTCCCTCCTGGACTGTCAGGAGATGACATTGAGCCTGACCCAGACCTTAGACTGGGTGATGAAGTGGATGAAACAGGATCTATTCCTGCTGCAGAGCCTGTGGTCGAGGACCTGTCCTTTAAGTCTCTGCTGAAAAACTTGATTTCCACTCTTTCTCTCCAAACTACAGACATTGATCCTGGGAAATTGCTAAGATTCCAATACCTCCATATTCCGGAGATCCCCACGGATTTGAGTCCTCCGGTACAGCCCTCCTTTGAGACGCTGTCTCAAATGGTATGGAATAATCCTGCTCTCATTCCTTCGGTGGCTAAATCCATAGATAGGAAATTCTCAGCCCCCAAGGATTGACCCATTTTGGCGTCTCAAGCCTTTGCGGATCCTATTGTGGTATTGGCAGAGAATGATAAGGTCATCCTTCCCCAAACTACTACAGCTCGACCTATTAACAAAGAATCTCGTGAGATAGACACTTTAGGTAAGAGAGTCTTTGCTGCTT
The DNA here is from genome assembly GCA_016271365.2 of Neoceratodus forsteri. Classification (NCBI taxonomy): domain Eukaryota; kingdom Metazoa; phylum Chordata; order Ceratodontiformes; family Ceratodontidae; genus Neoceratodus; species Neoceratodus forsteri. The sequence goes on from CM028137.1 coordinate 574,119,700, forward strand.
CCACCCTGGGTATGCGTATTGCCAGCTACCAAGGCTATTTCTCTCAATATAAGTATATCCTTTGGCAGTCTCTCAAACAGATGGTTGAAGCTCTACCGGAATCGGATACAAAGCCAGAACTTCTTCAGACCATTACCAGGGGTATCGAATCTAACAACCAGCAGGTTAAAGCAGCTATGGATGCTTTCGACACTGCTTCCCGGGCGGCGGCGGCTGGTATTTGTACCCGCCGTCATTCCTGGCTGCATACTTCAGGCTTCACGAATGACATACAGCAGCAGGTAATGGTGTTGCCTTTTGATGGTGTGTATCTTTTTGGCCCTCAAGTAGAACAGGCTCTAAAAGCTACACAAAAGACTAGGTCAGCCATTAAGTTGGCTCGACCCCCTCCTGTCCCCTCTCAAGGGAGTGTTAATAAACGCCAGTTTCATAACCATCAGTCCTTTTGAGGCAGAGGAAGTTTTCATAAAAATCAAACTCCCCAGCCTCAAAAGACAATGCAACAGAAGGCGCAAGGGCCCAAAGCGCCCAGCACCACCTTATGAGTTGTTGGCCCAAGTCCCATCTCAACTGCCCGAGGTGGACTCTTCCTCAGCGGTGGGAGGTCGTCTGATGCACTTCTACAATCAATGGAAGTCCATAACCTCAGACAAATGGGTCCTCCGAATAATCCGCGAGGGGTATTCACTCAGTCTTGTGGAGACCCCTCCAGATCGTCCCCCCAAATGACAGCCCAGGCTGTCAACCCTTCAGTCAGACCTTCTCGCCGCCAAGATTCAGGACCTTCTGAACAACAGGGCAGTAGAAGTAGTCCCGCTGGGTCCTAGTGCCTCCGGCGCAGATCCCATTAGTGTGAATGAGTGGTGGAGACTTGTCCAAGAAGATCAAGAATTACTGTAGGTATGTAATTTTCATTTCTGTTCACTGGATCTTCAGGACGCATTCTACCACGTCCCAATCTGTCCGTCCCATCAGCGGTTCCTCCGCTTCAGGGTTGAAGGGACCCTGTACAAGTTCAGAGCCATGCCGTTCGGCCTGTCATCGGCCCCTCGGGTCTTCACCAAATGCATTGCAGTGGTGGAAGTCCATCAACAGTGCCAAGGGGTCTGTATTTACCCATATCTAGACGGTTGGCTCCTGGCGGGTTCCTCCCTGCAGGAGGTGGAGAGGTCCAGGGACCTGACCCTCCGAACCTGTTCCCACCTGGGCCTCCTAATCAACGCGGCCAAGTTAGAACTCATGTCCTCTCAGGTAATGGGCTTTATCGGGGCAGAGCTCGACTCTCGTCAAGCCAGAGCCTGGCTCCCGGCAGACAGGGCAGAGGTTCTTTCCTCCTTTGCCCAATCATTTCTGGTTGGGCACTTGCGCCCTGCCCGTGACTTCCTGCACCTCTTGGGTTACATGGCGGCGTGCACCTCAGTGGTCCGTTGGGCCAGATTGCTCATGCACCCCCTTCAATGGGCGCTGGCTGCCCAGTGGTCTCAGCGTCAGGGTCTCTTCGACCAGCTGATCACTGTCACCCAGAGGATGTGGGACGCTCTTCAGTGGTGGACCGTCCCGAGTCATCTGTGGGAAGGGATCCTGTTCGTCCGCCCGAGCCGACGGTCGTCCTTACGACCGATGCCTCTCTCATGGGCTGGGGAGCCCACATGGGGGACAACAGAGCTCTTGGGTTCTGGACCCCCCGAGGAGTCCCGATGCCACATCAACCTGTTGGAGCTCAGAGCAGTCAGATTGGCACTGTCAGCTTTCGCTCCTCAACTCCGGGGTCAAGTGGTTCAAGTCCAGACAGACAATACCACGACCATGTACTACCTCAACAAACAGGGCGGCACGCACTCCCGTCTGCTATGCAGAGAGGCGCTCCGGATCTGGACCTTCGTTAGCTGGCTGGAGGCGGATCTCCTGGCCATCCATGTGGCAGGAGTCTCGAACCAACTGGCAGATGCACTCAGCCGCATAGGCCAGACATCCCACGAGTGTTCTCTCCATCCAGAGGTAGCTTACAATCTGTTTTCCCGTTAGGGCAAACTGTTGGTGGACCTGTTCGCCTCCAGGGAGAACACCATACTGCGGCTGTACCATGCCTGCCCCCCTCAGCAGGGCTCATAGCAGGGATGCCTTTCTCGAAAGTCAGGACCCCAGGCCTCCTTTTACGCCTTCCCTCCATTTCCCTTGATGCACAAGGTGTTACTCAAGGTGAGGAGGGACAAGGCAAAGGTGATCCTGGTAGCCCCAGATTGGCCACGCCAGTTCTGGTATCCAGATCTCCTCAGCCTCAGCTGCAGGACCCCGGAGCGGCTTTGTACACGCCCGGACCTGATATCGTTGAACCAGGGGAAGGTCACCCACCAGCGAAGGGGACTCCTGTATTGGCATACCTTTGCACAACATGGCACCTGTGCCTCCCTGTTCGTGTACACCTGCCTTAGAATATGGAGTAATTGGCTAGGCAAAGCCAGTGTCAGGGAGCAGATGCTCTGGATACCCCACACACACACACCCCTACATAGTAACTTTGTCAGACTGTGAGGGAAAGTCTGTGACTACCACTCACAGACAGATTTAGATATTTTCAGGTATGTGCTTATTTAACAACTTTGGTGAGGCAGGGGCTTCTCTGTCTCTAGGAACCCCTTTTGTATGTAATGATCACAGCACTGATAGGCATATTCTTCCACATCTTATTTCACAGCTTTATGCCACACTTCTTGAAATAGGACCCCCCCTCCCCAACAGGTATTCGAGAAATGGAACCAGGATCAATGCTGGCCACTTGAACTGGAGTTATACTAAGTGAATAGTGTCAATACGCATAAAATATCCTCTTCACTGTCATGGAGGGAGTTTGCCTGGAAGTACTTGGTGAAGTTTTTTTTCTTGCTCCAGTGTAAGAAGTCCGTAGGAAAACAGCACAAACCATGCACTGTTGGTGGCGCCTTGGTGCAGTACAAGCTAAGCATTATCATATATTCTGGCAGTGTTCTTAATTGAAACCCTTTCCTAATGCACTTGAATTGGCACTACAGGGACTATTTCAGCCAGCCCTAACCATCATGGACTCTGTTTCTTTTCTCTCTCTCTACCCACATGGTTGTCGGGACAACCATGTGGGTACAGAGACACAAATAAATACCACTTGGGCGTACTGCTAGCAGTGGTAGAACAATGTATCACCAAAATATGGCTTACCCCAGTGATCCCTATAGTAGAGAAGTGAATAACTGGTTAATACCACATATTAGTTGGAAAGGATGACCCGTGTTTTGAGACACCAAGTAGATAAGGGACAGAACCAGTGGAATAGGTGGCTTCTGTATGCCGTTGTTGGAGATCGTCATTTGTGCCCTGATTCAAGCCTGGAAAGGGGGAGCAGGTGGGAGGGGGCAGAGGGAGGATGCACATGGTTATTAGTTTGTCTTGCCTGATAAGAGCGCTCACACAGACTTTAACTGGAGTGCGTACATTTAGTTTTTACTTTCTGAAGTTACCTATGTCCATATGAAGATAATTAACTATATGTCTCTGCACTTGTCTGTACTCACTGTATGGTTCTCTGTGGATTATGTGAAAATATAATACAAGTTAGTTATTAAAAAAAAAAAAAATCCTTCTTTGCTGTACTTGATCTTAACTCCCAGTTAGTTTAATTTTTTTTGTTAGCCTGCTCCCAGTATATGTTCATGAATTGTTGATCTGCCCAATTTAACCCTGATAGAAACACAGATATTGATGGCAGATAACGACCGCTTGGTCCACATGGTCTGCCCATTTTCCCTACCTACTGTAACACCGCAGACCCTACTTGAGCTCTGCGCCCCCACACACAAACTCACACACACACACTCACACTCTAAGGTTCCCTTATGCCTATCCCATGCATTCTTGAAACCCGTTGCCATTGTTGCCTCCATGTTCAGGCATCTTCCACTCTTTAAGTGAAGAATTACTTCCTCACATCTCTCAAGTCATACCCCCCTACCCGCTTCATATCGTGTCCCCTTGTTCTTGAGCATTTTTTTTTTTTTCTGAAAAGTGCTTCCCTCCTGAACCTTATTTCTACTTGCAAGATATTTGAATGTTTGTCATATTTCCCCTCTCCCTCTTTTCCTCCAGGGTGTACAAATTGAGGTCCTTAAGTCTCTCCTCATAGGGCTTGTGATGCAGACCCTGCATCATTTTAGTTACCCTCCTCTGTACTGCCTCTGCCCTGTCTGTGTCCTTCCAGAGATGTGGTCCCCAGAACTGGAGACCCAGCTGCTGCATCCTTGACTACTCCTCTAGCTTTTTTTAGATCTGTATTCATCCCCCCCCCCACCCCTTGGTGTCTACCCTTTTGCAGATTTTAGTGTCATTTGGAAAGAGACGCACCTTCCCTTCTATCCCTCTGCAATGTCATCTCCTATGTGGAATGATGTCAAAGGCCTTACTGAAATCTAGGTAGGCCACATCCACTGCACCTCCCTGATCACAGTGCGGCATGATTGACCCCCACCCCACCCCACCAAGTGAATCCATGCTGCCTTGGATTTCGAAAGCCACTGGATTCAAGATATTTCACTATCCTCTCTTTCAGTAATTGTTCCTTTAATTTCCCCACCTCCGAAGTCAGGCTGACTAGCCTGTAATTGCCAGCCTCCTCACTTCCACTTTTGTGAAGTGGGACTTCATCTGCCCTCCTCCGTCCCTACAGAACCACTCCTGTCTCCAGTGAGTAGTTGAACAGGACTGTCAGAGGTGCAAGCCATCTCTTCCCTGAGCTCCTTCAGTATCCTAGTATGCACCCTGTCTGGCCCCCATTGCCTTGTTCACTTTCAGATTTGTGAGTTTCTTCAGGACTGTCTCCTCTGTAAATGAACTAGTGTCTACTTCCTTTCCTTCGATACTCTTGGCCCTTATCTGTGAAGCACCTGGTTCCTCCGGATGATCTTCCAACGTTGGTGCATGCCTTTGTCACTGCCTGTCTTGATTACTGCAACTCCCTCTACCTAGGGCTACCAGGGGTTGATATCCACCGCTTGCAGCTGGTGCAGAACGTGGGTAGCCAGGCTTCTGACTGGGACTTTTAGGACCAGTCATATTATGCCTGTGCTCCATGAACTGCACTGGCTGCCTGTTCAGTGGTGGATCACCTTTAAGGTTGGTTTGCTAACCTTTAGAGTCCTACATGATCAGGGACCCCGGCTACCTGCAAGATCTCCTAATACCCTACTGCCCCCTCCACCCTCTCTGTTCCGCCGACGAGGGATTGCTGGAGATTCCCAGGGTACGACTGAAGACATCTGGTTCTCAAGCTTTTTCTTTTTCGGCTTCAACCCTGTGGAATTCTCTACCTCGTCGGTTGAGAGAATGCCTGACCGTCGACAGGTTTAAAACGGAGTTAAAAAAACTTATTTGATTTAGCCTTACCAAAATATGGATAACTTGTTTTATTGTTTTTGTTTAATTCTATTTATACTGTTGTACTTGGTTTTATGTACAGCGCCTTGGCTTGGAAAGACGCTATAAAAATAAAGTTTGACTTGACTTGAAGACAGGTGGACTTGAGGGACCCGAGGACGACTCCTCTTTCTTCCTTGAACATTAAGGTTGACCTGGGTCACTGTCTCTCCTTCCAGGATCCTTCTCCCTTGCCTTGCTTGGGTCCAGTTCAGGGATAATAATTCCTGAATGCAAAATCCTGTTGGGAGGACCTTCATCTTGGGGTAAACTCTGTCCTCACCCCTGTGCCCTAAGACAGCTTAAGAGGCCACAACACCCTACCCTCTGAGGTTTTTGGTCAGGCACTTCCTATGTCTTCTCCCTCAGAGTTGTTTCTCTCGGGCTAAGCTTAAGCTCAATCAGTCCAGTCTCATTTCTCTTGGAGATGGACCAGTCCCCTTGAGGGGTGTCTGACAAACGTAAAGGTGGAGGCAGCCTTGACATGCATCCTTCTCCCTGTGGTGACTGGGGTGTTGTGGGGACTCTCATCTTTTTGCTATCCCTTTTTATTCTTCTTTTCTCCTAAACCCTTCCCACTTCTCTGTTCCTTAGGGCTGCTAAGTGGTTAGGGCCCCTTCCCATGCCACACCCTCAGGTAGCCTCCCTCTCCTCCCATGTCGGCTTTTTCTCCTTTCTGTTTATATCCTTTTCTTTTGCTATCTCTAGGAAGCCCTTGCCCGTCCTTTAATTTCTCTGCAGATTTCACTCTCTGAGAGAATTGGGGAGGTAAGGAGAAGTCTGCGTCGGTTACTGGCTGACGCCACGCACATCGCCAGCATCGCCCCCGAGGCAGCGCCGACTTCGCAGACTCCTCCTCCAAATAAAAACCAAATCTGTACTCTGAAAGTTCCCACTGGGTCATAGCATCTCCAGCATATACCCACCAGTGATGAATGGTGAAGATATACAAGAAGATCAAAAATTAGGGTAAGTACATAATTTTCATTTCTAGGGACATGGCTATGTTCATCCAATCTTATTTGCAGGTTCCTTGCCGCTTTAAATCTTGCCGGAAGGTCTTCAAGCTGGCTCCTCCCACCCACCCGGGTGGTAAAACTCTCGGCTCTGCCCCATGACGCCAGATTTTCCTTACTGCTTGGAAGCTCAGGTTCCCTCCTCAGCGCTCTGCGTTTTCGACTGGTTCCTGGAATTTTCGGTCTTCTAAATCAATTGGAAGTTTTTCTGGAACTTCGATCTTTTCTTCTTCGCTGCGGCGATGGCTCATTTTCTTTCCAGCCCCGGGAGGCGCTCAGTTATTTCCTCCAGGAGAGACCCGCACTCCACGTGCGTTTACAGCCTTGACCTGGATCACGATCCTCAGCTTTGCGAGTTTTGTTGTGCTCTTTCGGCCAGCTCTCTGGAGGACCACGTGGCCCGTTCAGGGCTCGGGCGCCCGGTAAATTTTCCCGCTCCGGAAGATTCCTCGGATCGTCGGGCAGCGTCTGCATCGGCTGTTTCTGAGCAGCTTGATCTTCTTCCCTCCGGGGAGGGGGTGGCTTCCCTTCCCTCGGTCGCGGCGCTTATCCCGCTCTCCTTGGACTCTCCTCTTGCAGCTTCATTCAAGGAGCTTCGCCAGTCCCTTTCCTCGAAGGGAGAGGGACCTGCCTCTCGGCCCAAGTCCAAGGAGCCGCAGGCTAAGTCCCTTCGTTGGCTCCGGAGGGAGCGGGAGAGTTCCCCCTCCCCTGCCGTCCGACACTTGACCTCGGTCGAGGATGTGGCTTTGGCCGCTGGCCTTACGGTGTCCCCGTCAGGTCAGCCGGCCAGGACCCCCGTCGACGTGGCCGAGCCTCTCGGCCCGTCATCTGGGCAGTCTTCTGCTAGTGCCGCCATCCCTTCGCCAGTTCTCCTGGCGCAGGCTGAGATTCTGCCAGTACCTTCGGGTTGGCAGTCCTCGGCCATTTCTTCCGAGCGAGGCGGGCGCACCCGCTCCTTCCAGGCCGCCCTCGGTTCCCCAGTCGGGTCTCGGTCCTCCTTCGGTCTAGCGCTCACGCTGACCTCGATGATCTTATCTGTGTCAATCTTCACCATTCATCACAGATTGGGTACTGGCGGAGATCAGGACCCTCGGGAGCCTTTTTTTTTTCTTTGAAAAATTTGAGCTTCTAGGCTTCCCACGAGGCGACCTCGACGGCGGAGGCGAAGAACTGGTAAGCAGGCGTGGTCGGCGCCCTAACGGCTAATCCTCGAGCGCCACGTGGTCGTCCAGCCTCGGGGCAGGCGCCCGATGCTGCGTCGGCTCCGCCTAGCCTTTTTAAAAAAAAAAAAAAAGGCTCCCGCGGGGTCCTGATCTCCGGCCAGTACCCCATCTGTGATGAATGGTGAAGATACACAAAAAGATCATAATTACGTTAAGTACGTAATTTTCATTTCTCGTTCGGGGCACCGAGTCAAGTGGCATTGCCGTTCTTCCTGGTCCCGTGGCTTCGATGCTGTTGGCGTCGACGTTACAAGGAGTTTATGTGGCAGCAGCTGCTGTTGTCCGGGAATCAATCGACCCGGTTCATTCTCAGCTAATGTAGCAGCCGCCGCCCGGTCGGCAGCGCGGCTGCTCGAGGCAGTCGAGGTGCCCTCTCCGGGGCCGGTTGCTCGTCCGACCTCTGCTGCCCCACCATCCTCGGTGGAACCCAGGCAGGGCCATGACCTGTCCCACATGTTATTTGTTCCCCTCACTCCCGCCCGCCCTCGGCGGACGAACAGTGACTCAGGCCTGCGGCAGCTTTTCGCAGACCCCTCGGAGCCCGAAATCGACTCCACTATGTTTCCTAGCAGGGAGGACCCATGGTCTTCCCCGGAACATTCTGTGGACGATAGCCTATCGTCCTTTATGGGTCTGCTCCGGCTCATCTTGGAATTCACCGGGATGCAGCTCAGCCCGTTTCCAAGCGGCCCCTACGGAGATCCTAGACCGAGGGGGTTCACCCTCGGAGGCCTTCCCGGTGGCTGAGGCAATCGTGGGCCCAGCCTTGGAGCTCTGGTGGCGGCCTACTTCCTGCCCTGCGCCTTCGGCCAGGGTGGCCAGGAAGTACCCTGTCCCTGTCGGTTCTCTGCCCGGTTTCTCTGAACACCCCTCGGCTGAAGGAGTAGTCACCAACAATGTTTTCCAAGGTTTTGGAAATGCTAGGGATGTGGATAGGCCCCCTGACAAGGAGTCCAAAAGGATGGACTACGTCAGGCGCAAGGTTCGCTGCGTCCTTCCTAGGCCTCCGTCAGGCCAGCTCAGCGGCACTGATGGCACACTTCTCCCACGCCCTTTTGGGCTCCCTGGACGAGGTCCTCCCTCATCTCCCGGCCGACCTGCAGACCACGGTCCAGTGGGTGCGGGACCAGGGCAGGGCGGTGGCGAAACAGCAGCTCCAGACGGCTCTGGATCTGGGTGACTCCTGTGCCAGATCGGTGGTGGCCGCGGTGGCCATGCGCCGCAGGGCGTGGCTGAGGTTATCCTCCTTCTCTTTGGAAACCCAGCACGAGTTGGCGGACATTCCCTTCTTGGGGACTGACCTTTTCAGCCCTGGAGTGGAGGGACACCTCCAGGGGCCCGAGAAGTCCGATGCCACTCGGACTCGGTCCTCCGCCCGGAGGACAAGGGCAGCCGACAGCCGTTGCATAAGCCCCTTTGCCCCCGGCCCCTGCGGCTCGACTGGCCCAGCACGAGGGCCAGCAGGCATGCGCTGGTCGGCCTGTCGCCAGACCAGCGTCTTCCTCAAAATGAAGCAGGGAGGTAGGGATCTGAGAGCCCCCTCAGCCTCTTCCTCTGCCAAGCCAGCTCAGTGATGGGATAAGGGGCACTGTCCCCGGCCCTGTCATCCCTGCCCGGGTTTCCCCGTGGGGGGACGGCTCCGCACCTCTTCCTCTTGGGTGGTGCTAGAGGTAGGTCCTGTCGCGGGTTGCGAGCAGGTTTCCCCCTTTTGAGCCATTTCCCCATGGGGATCTTGGGTCACAGCCTCTTGTCCGGCCCACTGGGCCGACCTGCCTGGCTCCTCTGAGTGAGGTGACTGGGAAGGCGGTGGACCCCCCGGACCCTGGGTTCGTGTCCAGGTATTCCTGGTCTCAAACGGACTGGGGGCTTGCGCCCCATCCTTCTGCAGATGGTCTCTCTGCCAGATATCCTATCCTTAGAATGAGGCGTGCGGCTTCTTCCTGGGCTTCTAGGACGTACTTACTGCTCGTTCCGTCCGTTTCTTGGGAGACTCCTCCCTCTCTTAAGTGGGAGATCTCCTTATGAGTTCCTGGCCAGGCCCTTCGTTCCCTGCTCAGCAGTTTCTGCGGCATTGAGGGGTCCAGGCGTAACCCCACCCGGATGGCGGCCTGATTACAACCCTTCCAGGCTCAGACTGGTCTCCCTTTACCGGGGCCAGGTGGGAACTCATGTCTTAGCGGGTGATGCTTCTTCGGGACTAGGCTCGACTCTTGAGTCCGAGCTCGGCTCCTGGCGGACAGGGCTGAGGTTCTTCTCTCTTATCTAGTCAGGTCTGACAGGGCAATTGCGCCCTGCCGGGACCTCCTGGGCCTCAGGGCGGCCGGCTCCAGCGTGGTCTATTCGACCCACTGGTTCCTGCGTCCCCCTAGTGGGGACGGGCCAGCCAGCGGTCACAGTGCTGCGTTCCTCGGACCAGTTCGTGACTACAGCCCAGTAGTTAGGGGAACGCTCCCCCTCGGACTGTTCCAGCTCCTGCAGGAGAACATCCTGTTCGTCCACCCTGAGTCGACGGTCTTCTCCGACCGATGCTTCTCGGATGGGTGGGGGTGCCCATCTAGGGGAATTCAGAGTGCTTCGCCTCTGGTCCTCTCGGGAGTCCCGATGTCCTTCCTACCCGCTGGAGCTCCAAGCGGTCCGCTTAGCTTGCACCGCTCGCTCCGTTTTCGCGGGGTCTAGTGGTTTAAGTCCAAGTGGACAACACCACGACCAGATGCTACCTACCCTGCCAGGTTCGGTCGAGCCTCTTACCTCGGCGTAAGGAGGTTCTCCGCAATGGGTTTTTCATGCAGCTGGAGGCGGTTTCCCAGCCATTTGATGGCAGGAGCCTCCAGCACCCTGGCTGATGCCCTAAGTCGGGCATAGGCTGCGCCTCACGAGTGGTCTCCCCTGCCGGAGGTAGCACAGGATCTTCTCCCTCCTTCCTTCCAGGGAGAATACAAGGCCGAGACTGTCTCATGCCCAGCCCCTCAGCAAGGTTGCTGTAGGGGATGCCTTTGAGGCCGTGGACCCTGGGCCTCTTTGACGCCTCTTCCCCATTTCCCTTGATCCTCAGGCAAGGCGAGGAGGGACTAGGCGCAGGTGATTCTGGTAGCCCCAGACTGGTTTTGCCAGCTGTCCTCAGTCTCAGCCCCAGGCTCCCGAGGCAGCTTCCAGTCCGCCCAGTCCTGATCTCTGTTTTCAGGGGAAGGTTTTCCATCTGGACCTTCAATCCCTGCACCTGAAGACCTGGTCCCTGTGCGGCTAGGGGCCAGGTCTTGGGTCCTTCGGCAAATTCCTCAGCGTTTTCGAGGCGTCCTGCTAGAAGTCAGCCAAACATGCTCGCCTTCAATTGGAAGAGTTCTCCACTTGATGATGGGATAGGGCCTGGCCCCTCTCCCGTCCCTGGGCGAGTACCCCGGACCATCTGCAGTCTGTTCTCTGAACTAGGGCTTCGGCCGACGACCCTCTAGGTGCTTCTGTTGGTCACCCCTGTCTTCCGGGCGTGGGCCGGAAGGCAGTCGGCGGCGCAGAAAAGGTGGTCTGGCACTTTTCTAGGCCTCGATCACACCTCCCCTTTGGGGGAGAGTATCCCCATTTTTGTGGGATTTTCGCTGGTATGGGCTTAGCTCACGGGCAAGCCGTTCGAAGCTTTGCACAGGTGCGAGTTCCCCACCTGTTGTAGAAGAACACCTTCTTGGGGCTACTCTGCCATCAGAAGGAGGGGAGAGTTCCAGGCGCTCCTTGAATCTCCCTGTCTGGTCTTCCACAGGGACAAGGTTGTCCTGCGCCCGACTCAAAGTTCCTTCCTAAGGCGGTGGCGGAGTCTTCCCTAACGGGGTATTGTCTCTGCCGGGGTTCATCCCCATTCACACCTCGGAGGCCGTATATAGGTTCCATGGGACCCTATTTATTGCTCACCTACCCAGGGAGCGTAGGGCTGAAGTTCGGGAGAGGTTCGCCAGCTGTTTGTCATCTACGCTGAAGCCGCACCTGGCAGACCTGCAGCCAAGCGGATGACGAGCGGGTGGGTCACCTCCTGCATAGGTCTGCGCTATAGGTGGGTGGGCATGGAGCCTCCCAGAGGGATAAGTGCTCATTTTAACCCGCCTTTCCGCTGCATCGGTGGCTGCTTCCAAGGATACTCCGGTCCAGGATATCCGCAGGGCTTCTACCCGGAAGCAGGCTTTACAGTTTCCCCTTCCACATCGACGTTGGGTCACGCAGGGATGCTGGTCGGGGCCTTGGTTCTCCAGTCTTTCTACCTAAGTTGGGGGTGTGCGCCTTGCCTCCCTCCTTCCGGAGAACTGCTAGGAGTCTGCCAATAAGTGTGGATGAACAACATATCCATGTCCCTAGAAATACAGGTTACTCACCTGTAACAGGAGATGTTACTTCGAGAGAGCTCTTGCAGTAGGTAATTACATATAGGACTGACGCCGGCCAGCAGCAGGACCCCACAGAAAATTTCTAGCTAGCGGTCCTGGCGGGGACACCTCACGTCAGGTGACGGCGTCCTCTGACGTCGGTATAAAAGCGGTCCCGACTCCCGCCTTCCAGTTCTTTCCTGCCGTCGGCTCGTTGGCGCCTCCGCAGTTAAGTTCTTATCGCTCAGTTCTGTTACTTACGTCGGTTTTCCGAACAAGTTTTCAGTTTAGAATTTTATTCTTCTTTCGTCAGGTGAGCGTCGGGTTTATGTCGTCCCCTTCAAAGAAATAAGTGTATTGACAAATCGGCCCAGCTGCCTCACAAAGATGGTCACTCCCTCTGCCTTTTCTGCTTGGGTCCCGACCATGCGGTCGACAAGTGTCCGCACTACCTTGATTCATGTGACCACCCATGAGCGGCGCAAGCAGTCCTCGAGCCCAGCTCCTCAAAAGATGTCCGCGATGGAGAAGGAGTTGAAGAAACTTTGGCATGCGTAGACCTCTCCTGAAGGTCATGAGAAGTGGGACAAGGAAAGGCACCGGGAGAAGGCCTCCTCCTCTGCGACTCCGGCCGGAGTCGCGGGCAAGCTAACATCCCTCCGGAGGATAGCCCGGCGGCAGCCTCCAAGGTTTTGGAGGAGTCGGCCCTCCCGATCGGGTTGCGTTCGAGCCGCGGGTGTCTCGGCAAAGGAGACTCTAGCCCCCAGTACCGCTGCAGGCCTGTGGCCTACTGGTGTGGGCACCTCCCTTAAGCGGACGTCGGCTCCTCTGACATCCTCGCCGGGAGAAGGCCGCTGGGCCTTTCGACCCTTGGGCGACGCCGAAGTCCTTCTCGGACCGAGCCTCCTCACATCCTCGGCCCGCCTCGGCGAGGGACCCCTGAGAGTGGGACGCCGGCTCCTCTGGCGTCCGCCGGGATTCGGCCGCCAAGCCTATGTCGGCTTCTCCGGCGTGCACGAACCTCGGGATCCTCAGGCAGCCCTGCCACATCTGTCGCACCAGGCTCCCGCGGCCTTCGCTGCCGTCAGGAGGCCCAGTCCCCCTGCCCGACCCGGGTTTTCCCCTCCATCCCCAGGCGAGGCTTGGGACCCTGGGCTACCCTCCGATCCTCTTCCTGAAGGCCGGATCTGACACGGCTCCCCAGCGCTCGACCCCCCGGCGGTTCGATACCCTGGCCCCTCCGGCCTTGGGATATTCCTCTTCCATCGGGCCCTCCACCCCACGGGCCTATCCGACTGATCCGCCCGTGGAGTACCCGGCTGGAGCGTCTGCTTGGCAGCTCCTCCAGTGCCTGGGCATCCGCCGTCATATCCGACACCGGTTTTCCTAGGTCTGCAGTATCCTGCGCCGCAGTACCTGGTGCCGACCCCTTCGACGCCGCAGTACCCAGCTCCGGTATACCCGCAGCCAGGTTACGGATACTCCCCTCACAATTTCCTCCGTACACCTATCCCCCTTCTCCTCCTCTACCGCCCCCTAGGCCACCGGTGGACCTTCAGGAGACTCTTGCCTCCTGGTGGGCTGAGGCAAGGCTCAGCTCACCAAAGTGAGAAACCGTCTTCTGTGACGCTGCCACCCCCGGCTCCCGTCGCCCCAGGCGGCACCTCCCTCTCCTCCTCCAGTTCCCAGGCTTTACCCTCGGGATCCTGAGAGGAGCAGGACAACGTTCTGGGATTCCCCAAGGAACCCGTTCCTCCCCTAGTCAAGTTAGGGAGTCTTAATCTGCTTCAGATTCTTCCTCTTCTCTCTGGACTCCTTGGAGGCTTCCGATGGATGTACCGAGAAGAGCAGAGACCGCTCTCTCCGTCCAAGCCCCAGCCGAGGATTCTTCCGAAGTCTCTCTCCTTCCTTCACGGTTGCTCAGGAAGATCAGGCCGGTCCATCAGTGGCACTCGTTAGAGCCAGATCCTCAATGGGTTAAACTAGCCGAACATCTGGACTTACCCCTTACGGCTCCTACCCTTGTGCCACCTGGATCGAGCCTCACGCCCACCTTGTTTCCACGATTTGGAAGCAACCGTCTGCTTTAGTCCCACTTGCCAGGAGTCAGACAGGCTATACCAGGCTCCGGAGGGTGTAGACTTTAGACTCTCACCCCGTGCAGACTCTGTTGTGATTAGCGCCGCTCACGGCCGGTCAGCACACCCAAAACACTTGAGCTCGTCTCCCCCGGATAAGGAATCTCGCCTTCTGGATCAGTATGGAAGGAAGATCTATGCTTCTTCCACACTGGGGATTAGGGTCCTGAACTATGTAGCACATATGGGGATTACCAGAAGGCCGTCCTTGCCAGGCGGAATCTAAGATCGACTCCTTGCCTGACTCCCAAGTCAAGCAGGAGTTGGCCGTCCTGGTCCGGTCTGCTCGTTCGACCAGTCGTCATATTTTGAGGACGACTTACGACGCAGTGGACACCCCAGGATGGAGTTCTGCTTTTGCTGTCAGTCTTCTGCGTCATGCATGGCTTCGTGTGTCAGGTCTGGTCCCGGAGGTGCAGTCAGCGATCCAAGAAGCACCTTTCAGGGGTTCTGTGCTTTTCGGTGGTGATGTCAAGGACATCATCACTGATTTGCAGGAGAAGGGGACGGCCCTTAAATCGGTTGATTCAGTGTACCGTCCCCATCTCCCACAGCGCCGTCCCTTTCGCAGACGTAGCTGGCCTCAAGCGAAACCTCAGGGAAGCCGGGCCACTAGCGTCAGGCCCCACAGCTGCTAGGCCCCCCGCCAAAAAGCAACGAGTGCCCCAGCTGCAGCGCTGCCTCACACCACCTGACTCCTTCCTCTCCACGCCTCCGGTAGCCCGGAGGAACCCGGTAGGAGGATTCTCCCTCCACTTTCCGGGTTGGGAGAGATAACATCGGATTCATGGGTGCTTCAGATCATAGCAGAGGGCACTCCATAGGTTTCTACAGAAACCTCCGCATCACCCCCTCTGAACTTCGCTTACTCAAGGGACTATCTTCCTTTGGTCCAGGAAAAAATTTCGGCGCTCCTTGCGAAACAGGCTATAGAACCCGTCCCCCCTCACCTCTACGGGACGGGTTACTATTCCCACTTCTTCCTTGTACCAAAGAAGACAGGAGATCTCAGACCTATTCTCGATCTCAGCTCTCTGAACCTGTATGTGGAATACAAGAGGTTCAGGATGCTTTCCCTTCAAACCCTTTTGCCCCTGCTTCGGCCGGGCCAATGGCTTTGTGCACTAGATATGCAGGATGCGTACCTGCACATCCCCATTCGCCCCTCGCACCGAAAGTACCTCAGGTTTGCATTCCAGGGGGTTCACTACCAATTCCGGGCGCTCCCGTTTGGCCTTTCCTCTGCTCCCCGAGTCTTTACCAAATGCCTGGCGGTGGTAGCGGCCCACCTCCGTACTTTGGGAGTTCAGATTTTTCCCTACTTGGACGACTGGCTCCTGGTGGCCTCGTCCAGGGAGGAACTCCTGCATTTTCTCTCCCTCACCCAGCAGGTTTTCACTGGCCTGGGTATTACCATCAGCCATTCCAAGTCTCACCTGAAGCCTTCACAGAGGCTCCAGTTCATCGGGGCAATTCTCGACACTTCACTGTGCAAGGCCTTTCTGCCTCCGGACAGGGGCCTCCCTCCAGTCACAGATTTCCCTCCTATCGGAACGCAGGAGGGTCCCGGCGAGGTCAGTGCTTCGTCTACTGGGGCTCATGGCGGCGGCCATCCCGACGGTTCCGCGCGCACGCCTCCACATGAGAATCTCTCAGTGGACTCTCCGATCTCAGTGGGATTAGCGGGTAGACGATCTAGATCATCTAGTTCTGTTCTCCTCGCCAGTGGTAAGAGACTTGCAATGGTGGATGGATCTAGAGAACCTATTCCGGGGGCTCCCCTTTTTTCATCCTCCCCCCGATCAGACTCTGACCACGGACACTTCAGGCGAAGGTTGGGGAGCCCATCTGGGTCTTCACCGAACCCAGGGCCTATGGTCAAAGATGGAGATAGTTCTCCATATCAGCGTGCTCGAGCTTCAGGCAGTGCTGTATGCTCTCCAAGCCCTTCACCAATTCATCCTTCCCGGTCACTTAGCTGTCCAAACGGACAACATGTGTGTGGTTTGGTACATCAACAAGCAGGGAGGGACTTTGATCCTACCCGCTGTGCAGGGAAGCGATGAGGGTTTGGGAATGGGCAACGCTTCACAACCTTCACCTCACGGTGATCCATGTTCCGGGAGTCGACAACGTCCTGGCAGACAGACTAAGTCGCTCGTCGGCTCTACCACACGAGTGGGAATTGGACGAAAAAGTTCTAAAAAGCATCTTCCAGATTTGGGGGATTGCTCAGATAGACCTGTTCGCTTCCTCCCAAAATGCAAAGCTTCCAATCTTTTGCTCGCTCATTCCAGAGCGAGACGCTTTCTGGAACAACGCTTTATCTCTAAGCTGGAGGGACAGATTCGTGTGATCTTTCCCCAATCCTCTGGTCCCTCGTGTATTACAGAAGCTGGCTTTAGAAGGCGAGAATGATTCTGATCGCTCCTTCTGGCCCAAGCAAATCTGGTTCTCTCTTCTACAACAATACTCAGAGGTTCCTCCTCTTCCTCTTCCTTTATCTCCAGGATTGCTGACCCAGGAACAGGAGACCCTGGTCCATCCGGGACTCAAGTTCCTTCAACTTCATGCATGGCTCCTGCAGACCTAGCTCAGTCTCGTTTCGGTGTTTCTCCTAAGGTGGCCGAGATTCTGGTGGAGGCTAGAAAACCCTCCACTTGGTCCACCTATTCCATGAAATGGAAAAGATTTTCTATCTGGGCTGCGGCCAGGAATGTGGAACCATTTTCCTGCCCTGTGTCCACTCTGCTTGAGTACATGCGTCATCTTTTTGACCTGGGTCTCAGTCACTCCTCTTTGAAAGTCCATATGGCGGCTATTTCAGCCTACCATGTCCCTTTCACTGACAAGGCATTTGCTCAGCTGGAGGTATCCAAAACTTTCCTCAGAGGGGTCCTTCATCTCAGGCCCCCTGTCCGGATTCCAGCTCCCCCATGGGACTTGAACTTTGTTCTCGAGAAACTTACCCTTCCTCCTTTTGAGCCTGCGGCTTCCACAGACTTGAAGTTTTTATCGTGGAAGACGCTCTTCTTGGTGGCCATTACTTCTGCTCGTAGAATTTCTGAGCTCCAGGCCCTGATGTGCAAAATCCCTTATCTGATTTTTCACAAAGAACGAGTAGCTCTTTGCATGAATCCTAAGTTTCTCCCGAAGGTGGTAGTGGAATCTACCTTGAATCAGTCTGTTGAATTACCTGCCTTCTTCACGCAGTACTCCAATCAAGGAGAATACCTGCTCCATACCATGGATGTTCACAGGATCCTGAGATACTAGATAGGGCGAAGGATCTCAGAAAAGAACGATCAGTTGTTAGTCTCTTTGCTCCACAAAGAAGAAGGCAATGCTGTCTCTAAACAATACCCATCAAAATGGTTCATTGCATCACATGCTGTTATGACAAGTAACAAGACCCCTACGGGTCAAGTCAGAGGTCACTCCACTCGTGGAGTAGCATCCTCTGCTGCTTGTTTCAAGAACGTGTCTGCGGCAGACATCTGTGCTGCCGCCACTTGGACTTCCGTCCATACCTTTACTAAACATTACAGTTTGGACATTGCCTCTCGCCGTAGAGCAGGCTTCGGGTTAGCTGTTTTGCAAGGCCTCCTGTCTTGAGGCTCGCACGGCTAGAGCTATTTCTTGGAGTAGTTTCCTCCTTCCGGTGCCTTTTCTTTATTCCAGACTGCTTGGGATTCTGTCCTATATATAATTACCTACTGCAAGAGCCCTCTTGAAGTAAGATAGTACAGTTACGTAAGAACTTACTGTAACAGTAGATCTTCGAGAGAGGCTCTTGCAGTAGGTAATCTTCTACCCTCCATCCCCCTAGGCTTTCTCAGCTCCTTTTCCATTGAGGAAAATGTCTGCTTCTAGGGACATGGATATGTTGTTCATCCACACTTATTGGCAGGTTCCTTGCCGCTTTAAATCTTGCCGGAAGGTCTTCAAGCTGACTCCTCCACCCACCGGGTGGTAAAACTCTCGGCTCCGCCCCATGCGCCAGATCTTTTACGCTGAAAGCTCAGGTTCCTCCTTAGCGCTCTGCGTATAAGACTGGTTCCTAATTCTTGAAAGTTCGAAATCAAAAGTTTTGCGTAAAAGTCTTGGTCTTCTTTTCCTTGCGGCTCGATGGACAAATCGACCCCGGTTCGGAGGTGCCCTTGCGGACAGAAGATGTCTAGGGGCGGATCCGCACTCACGTCGTCTACTTTGGGCCTTGAGCACGACCCGCGAGGCCTACGACTTGTGCTCGTCCTTTTCGACCTCGTCCTTGAAGACCGTGCTGCCGATTACAACTAGGGCGCGAAAGAATTCCACTGGTTAAATCTAAGAGGCCCGGTTGGCGGTGTCCGGCGGAGACTCGGCGGATCAGCTCGAGCAGATGTCGCCCTCGAAGAAGGAGGCTGTTGGGCGCTTCTACCTCGGCTGCAGCATTTGTCCGCTCTCTCGGTGCCTCGTATGCGAGCTTCTTTCAAGGAGCTTTGTCATGCCCTCTTGGCCAAAGGTGAGGTCCAACTCTTCTGGACCCTTTTCCAGGTCCAAAAGAGCAAAAGTAAGTCTCACCGTCGGCGCTCTTGGGGCCGGAAAGATCCCCTCCTTGTATCGACAGTGGAAGCTTGGTCAGCCTCGGCTTCGGCCACTGGCTTCACGGTGTCCCCGTCGGGCCAGTTGACCCGAGACTACTTCCCGACGGTCGAGATTTTCTCGATCCGTTGAGCGGGTTGTCGACTGAAGGCTGAGAATCCCCTCTCCCGGTTCCCCGGTGGAGAGTTGAGGATCCGATCGGCTCGTCTTGCCTCAGTTCGGAGCCTCGGTGGGATCGTCTGAGCAGAGAGTGCATTTCTGGCACTTCTCCTCGCCTTACTCGACCTAGTCGAGACTCTCGGTCTCGGACATCCTCGCCCGGTCAGCCGATCCACGCCCGTCATAGCGGTCTCGGCACCGCTGACTTAGCCAGCGCCACCGCTCTTCCCTCCTCTCGGACGGGAGGCTTCAGCGCAATTTAGCCGGTATGAGGAACTCGTGGCAGCAGCTCCTTTGACCGAGAATAAGCCACCCAGTCGTCTCCGGCCATTAAGTAGCTGTCACCCGAGCGGCGAAACAACCCCTCGTTGTAGCCGAGGAGCCTGTTCCCAGGCCGGTTGTTCGGCCAATTCCAGCTACCCCACCGATTCTGGTGGAACCTCCGCCTCCACAGCCATTAGTTGGGGCTCCGACCAAGAATTCTCGGTCGGCTTTGGGTTTGCCCATAGGCTGTCTGTCACCCTCACTCCCGATAAACCTCGGCAGGTGGAGGGAAGCAAAAGCCAGGCAGCTCTTTGAGGACTCTTCCCGAGTCCGAGGATGATTCTCCCTTTTCTCCAAGCGATTCGACTTGGAGTCCTCGGGAGGACAGTCAGTGAACGTGAGCCCTTAGTCCTTCTTAGGGTTGCTCGGCTCATCTCGAGTCCACGGGATGAGCTTCGAACCTGTTTCTAAATGGGCCAGGTATCCACACAGAGACTCTGGACAAAGGGTTCTCACGGAGGCCTTTCTGGTGGCGAAGCCATAGTGGATCCGGCCTTGGAGCTTTGTCAGCCCTGCTTCCTGCCCTCGCCTTCGTCCAGGATGGCCAGGAAGTATCACGATCCTACCGGTTCCCTGTCTGTTTTTGAACACCTGTCTGCAGAGGTTTGGTTACCGACAGCGTTTTCCGGCGTGCCGGGAACGCCAGGGATGTGGACAAACCTCCGACAAGGAATCCAAGAAATTGGATTATGCCGGGCGAAAAGTCTGCTGCGTCCTCTCTCGGCCTTCGTCAGGCCAGTTCGGCCGTCCTCATGGCACATTTTTCACATGCCCTGTTGGGCTCCCTGGATGAGGTCGTCCCTCATCTTCCCGCGGATCTGCAGACTACGGTCAGGCAGGTGCGGGACCAGGGCAGTGGCCAAACAGCAGCTCCAGACTGCTTTGGACTTTGGGGACTCATGTGCCAGGTCGGTGGCGGCCGCAGTGGCCATGCGTCGTCGGGCTTGGCTGAGGATATCCACTTTTACCTCGGATACCCAGCACAAGTTGGCGGATGTTCCCTTTTTGGGGACTGACCTCTTCGGCCCTGGGGTGGAAGGTCACCTGCAGAGGATCGAGAAGTCCAATGCTACCTTGGACTCGGTCTCTTCCGCTCAAAGGACAAGGCCGCAAGCCCAGCCTAAGCCCTTTGCGTCCTTCTGCGCCCAGCAGCCCAGGCCCAGCAGCGTCAGGGCCCAGCAGGCTCGAGCTTGGCATCCCAAGCCCAAGCGTTGGCTTCCTCCACAGGAAGCAGGGAGGAAAGGCCTAGGAGGTCCCTCGGCGGTGCTCCTCAAGCCTGCCCAGTGACCGGCTGGCGGGTGTCACCCCCATCCCGTCACCTTGCCCCTAGTTCCCCGTGGAGACGGCTCCGACACTTCCTTTCCGCCTGGTCCGCTATTACCACGGACAGGTGGGTTCTGGAAGGTGGTGGAAAAGGCCTGCCTCTAGAATTCAGAGCAGGCCCGCCCTTCAGAGCCGTCGCACCTCGGAGGCCCTCGAGGTCGAAGCCTCACTGTCGGCTCACTGAGCCAGCATCTCCTCCTCCAAAGGGAGGTGATCAGGAGGTGAGGACCCCCCTTCAGAACCAGGGTTCGTGTCCAGGTACTTCCTGGTTCCGAAGCAGACGGGGCATGGCGCCCATTCTCGACCTACCGACCTGAACAAGTTCCTAAGGTCTCAAACCTTCAGGATGGTCACTCTGGCGCAGATAATACCATCTCTGGAACACAGCATGTGGTTCTGCTCTCTGGACCTGCAGGGCCAGCGTTCTTTCACGTCCCTATCCGTCCGTCACATGGAGATTCCTTACGCTTTCGGCGGAGGGATCCCTCTTAAGTTCGAGCCATGCCCTTGGCCTGTCTCCAGCTCCCAGGGTCTTCACCAAATGCATTGCAGTGGTGACAGCCTTCCTGTGGGCCCGAGGGGTCGGGTGTCCCCTTACCTAGACGATTGGCTGATAGCAGCCCCCTCCAGACAGGAGGTGGAAGCGGTCAGAGATCTGGCCCTCAGGTTTGCTCTCAAGTCGGCCTTCTCATCAACAAGGCCAAGTCGGAATTCGAGCCGAAGCAGGTGATTCTGTTTATCGGGGCAGAGCTCGACTCTCTTCGAGCCAGAGCATGGCTCCCGGCGGACAGGGCCGAGGTTCTTACCTCCTTTGCCCGATCATTTCTGCTTGGGCAATCGCGCCCTGCCTGTGACTTCCTGCGCCTCCTGGGTCTCATGGCGGCCTGTACCAGCGTAGTCCGTTGGGCACGCTGGCACATGCGCCCCCTTCAGTGGGGACTGGCCAGCCAGTGGTCACAATGCTGCGATCCATTGGACCAGCTAGTGATGGTGACCCAGGAGATGTGGAACGCTCTCCAGTGGTGGACCGTTCCATCTCATCTGCAGGAGGGCATCCCGTTTGTCCGCTGAGCGGCGGTCTCTCTATCGACCAATGCCTCCCTGATGGGTTGGGGTGCCCATCTGGGGAACACCAAGTGCAGCCTCTGGTCCCCGCTGGAGTCGATGCCACATCAACCTGCTGGAGCTCCGGCGGTCCGCCTAGCTCACCGCCTTTGCTCCGTTTCTCCGGGGTCAAGTGGTCCGAGTCCAGACGGACAATACCCGACCATGTACTACCTGAACCGCCAGGGCGGGGCGCCTCCATGCTTCTATGAGAGAGCTCTCCGCATTTGCTCACTGCGTGCGCAGCCTGGGCGGATCTCCTAGCCTTTCATGTGGCGGAGGCCTCCAACACGCCAGCATGCCCTGGAGCCGGATAGGGGCTGCATCTCACGAGTGATCTCTCCTGCCGGAGGTAGTACAAGATCTGTTGTCCCACTGGGGCACACCTCAGATGGACCTGTTTGCCTCCAGGGAGAACGCGAAGCTGAGGCTGTTTCATGCCCACCCCCCTCAGCAGGGCTCGCTGCAGGGGGATGCCTTCTCGAGGCTCTGGACCCCGAGCCTCTTTTACGCCTTTCCCCCATTTCCCTTGATTCACAAGGTGCTTCTCAAGGCAAGGAGGGACAAGGCGCAGATGATTCTGATAGACCCAGACTGGCCCCGCCAGGCTCTGGTACCCAGATCTCCTCAGCCTCAGCTCCAGGCTCCCGAGGCAGCTTCCAGCTCGCCCGGACCTGCCCTCAGTCAGTCAGGGGAAGGTGTTCCATCCGGACCTTCAATCCCTGCACCTGCGGCCTGGTTCCTAGCGGCTAGGTTCCAGGCCTTGGGTCTTTCAGCGAGGTCCTCAATGTTGTTAGGCGTCCCGTAAGGAGTCGACCAGAAAATGCTAAGCCTTCAAATGGAAGAGATTCTCCATTTGGTGTCAGGGCAAAACTTGGACCCTTCCTCCTGTTCTGTGGCAAGCATTTTGGACTATTTATGGTCCCTTTCTAGTCAAGGGCTTAGGATTGCGACCTAAAGGTGCACCTGGCAGCCATCTCTGCTTGCAGGGCACGGGCCGGGGAGCAGTCGGTGGCGCAGGAAAGGTGGTCTGGCGCTTTTCAAGGCCTTGATCACATTTCCCTCCGGTAGCGAGAACCTCCACCTCCGTGGGATTTACTGCTGGTAGTGGCAAGCTCATGGGCAAGCCATTCGAACCAATGCACAGGTGTGATCTCTCTCACCTGTGTGGAAGAACCGCCTTCTTGGTGGCTATCCACGTCAGCCAGAAGGATGGGAGAGCTTCAGGCGCTTTGCATCGTGTCTCCTTACCTGGTCTTCCACAGGGACAAAGGTAGTCCCTGCGCCCTCCACCAAATTCCTTCCAGGTGGTGTCGGAGTTTCACCTTAACCAGTTGCTGACTCTGCCGGTGTTCTACCCCAGTCACACTCGAGGCTGTAATAGGCTCCATACTCTGACTCTAGAAGGGCGCTCGCTTATTATAAGGAGCGCACGGCTGAAATCCGGGGGGAGGTTCGCCAGCTGTTTGTCACCTATGCTGAAGCCGCACCTGGCAGACCTGCAGCCAAGCAGACGATAGGCAGGTGGGTCACCTCCTGCATAGATTGCTGCTATAAGTTGGCGGGCATGGAGTCTCCCAGAGGGATAAGAGCTCATTCTACCCGTCATACTACTGCATCGGTGGCTGCTTCCAGGGACGTCCCTATCCAGGAAATCTGCAGGGCTGCTACCTGGAAGTCAGCACACACCTTTATTACCCATTACCACATCGACCTTGAGTCACGCCGGGATGCTGGTTTTGGGGCCTCGGTTCTTCAGTCTATTCCCTAAGTAGGGGGTGTGCGCCTTGCCTCCCTCCTCCCGGAGAACTGCTAGGAGTCTGCCAGACAGTGTGGATGAAGAACATATCCATGTCCCTAGAAATAAAGGTTACTCACTTGTAACAGGAGTTCTAGGAATGGTATATGTTGTTCATCCACACAACCTACCCGACCTCCCCAGCTTCGACGCACAACCTGAGCTTCCAGCGGGCCAGATCTGGCGTCATGGGGCGGAGCCGAGAGTTTTACCACCCGGGTGGGTGGGAGGAGCCAGCTTGAAGACCTTCCGGCAAGGTTTAAAGCGGCAAGGAACCTGCCAATAAGTGTGGATGAACAACATATACCATTCCTAGAACTCCTGTTACTGGTGAGTAACCTGTATTTCAGGATGCTCTCTCGTCCGGGCCTGTGGGCGGGAGCAGAACTGAGGCAGGCGTCAGGACCACCCCTTTATACCGACGTCGTATGACGCCGGTCACCTGATATGGGGGCGGTCCCTGCCAGGGACTGCTAGCTAGAAATTTTTCCGTGGGGTCCTGCCACCGGCCGGCGTCAGTCCTATATGTAATTACCTACTGCAAGAGCCTCTCCCGAAGATCTACTGTTACGGTAAGTTCTTACGTAACTGTAATTTCTAGGAATGGTATATGTCGTTCATCCACACAACCCACCCGGCCTCCCCAGCTTCGACGCACAACCTGGCTTCCAGCGGGCTAGATCTGGCGTCATGGGGCGGAGCCGAGAGTTTTACCACCCGGGTGGGTGGGAGGAGCCAGCTTGAAGACCTTCCGGCAAGATTTAAAGCGGCAAGGAACCTGCCAATAAGTGTGGATGAACAACATATACCATTCCTAGAACTCCTGTTACAGGTGAGTAACCTGTATTTATTGTCCACCTAGGGACAAATGACCTGGCTTTGAATAGGATCAGAGCGGTGCAAGAGGAGTTTGTAGAGTCGGGAAGGGGCTTTAGATAAGTAGCATGTACGGTAACCTTCTCGGAGGTGCTGCCTGTCTATGGTAAGGATGATGCTAGGGTATTCCGCACCATGGGATTCAACGAATAGTTGAAAAACTGGTCTGGAGCTCAGGGTTTTGGCTTCATTGGGAACTGGGGAGCCACCTGGAGGGATGCAGGCCTATACTGGCACGATGGTCTACATCTGTCGGGGGGGTGGGGGCAGGATCCTAGGTGATAGTTTGAAATGCTTCATTGGCAGGCATTTAAACTAGCCAAGGGGGGAGGCATTGAAAAGGAGCAGGGAAATCCCAACCTCCCCCCCACAAAACACAGTAAATAGTGAGGTCAACACCAAGGTAGAGAATTCAGTAGGGAGCAGGACGGGGGTAAATGCAGAAAAAGGCAGTAAGGACAGGGTTGGGACTAAAAGGGGTAAGGCCATTAAAAAAAAAAAAAAATGGAAGGTGAGTACCAGTGCTCGCAGTCTTTAGCAGTGTCAGTGGCTCAGTAGGTAGTGCACACTCCTCTGAGGCCAGGAAATCAGAAGACTGTGGGTTTAGTTCCCACATCTGGCACTTGGGTTAATATCCCAGTACTGACACTGTAGTGCAGCATGAGAGGGGTGTTGCACTTCTGAGGTGCCGCCTTTCGGATGAGACGTTAAACCGAGGTCCCATCTGCCTGGATTGGTGGTAGTTCAGGTGGATGTTAAAGATCCCATAGCACTTATCGAAAAGAGCAGGGGAATTTCCCCGGTGTCCTGGCCAAATTCTCCTCATTCACTAGAAATACCACCAATAGCTTAATCTGGTTCAAGGTCAGTTGGCATTCATCTGTATCCCCTTCCCCCAGGTCGTGCCTGAAAATAGGCAGAATTTGTCTAGTGCACTTACCTGGTCAACAAAAACTAAATAAAAGCAAGCTCCCTGAACTAGTGGTCTTGATGGAAGAGGGATGTCTGGATATTGTGGCAGTCACTGAAACATGGTACACAGAGAACCATGACTGGGATGTTAGCATACCAGGATACACAATCTACAGGAGGGACAGGGTGGGTAAAAGGAGGAGGAGTAGCTCTCTATATAAGAGAAGGGATTAAAGCAACAGAACTAAAGAGTAATCAGGAAGTTGATGAGTCACTGTGGGTCACCCTGGAGACAGGAAATCGCACCACAATCCGCATGGGGGTTGTGTACAGACCCCCATCTCGGGGAGGAAATGGACAAGGAAATGATAGAAGGCATCCTTAAAATGGCAGAAAAAGGGGAAATATTGTTGATGGTGGGGGGGGACCTGAATATGCCAGATGTTGACTGGAGTACCTTTGCTGCAGGCACATCCGAGAGCAGGGTCATTCTTGATGCCCTACAGGGGGCATGCCTCAGACTGCTAGTGTTGGAACCCATTTGGGGGGGAGCAATCTTAGACCTGGTACTCTCAAATGGGGAAGGAGAAAGGATCTCAGATTTAGAAGTGGGTAGCCATCTGGGAACAAGGGATCACCAGTGTGGTTCACAGTAAACACAGCCATTGAATCAAGGCACACAAAAACAACAGTATTGGACTTTAGGAAGGCTGACTTTGGGAAAATGAGAGAGTGCCTCAGAAAAGCACTAGCAAACGGGCAAGAAGGAGGGGTGGAGGAACAATGGGGAATAATCAAAACAGCCATCACAGAGGCAACAGGCCTTTGTGTGAAGCAAATCAACAAAACGAAGGAAAAAAACACTATGGTTCTCAAAAGAGGTGGAAGGGAAGGTTAAGGAGAAAAGGATAGCATTCAGGAAATACAAGGAAACACAGAAGGAGCAGGACAGAGAGCATTCACTTAAAGCAGGAGGCGGCAGGGAAGGCAGTCAGAATAGCAAAGGCACAAACTGAGGAAAAGAGAGCCAACTCTGTTAAGAAGGGAGATAAAACCTTTTATAGGTGCATTAGGGAGCGACGAAAGACCAAGGAAGGGCTAGAAACTTAATAAAGGGGTGGGAATGTGGGCAGAGGGTGACAGTGAAAAAGCAGGAATACTGAACGAATATTTCTGCTCAGTATCCACAACGGAAGAGGAGGAGGCGTTTTCTAAACCAAAAAAGAGAAACACTCTGAATAGGGGGGTCGATACCAGTCCATTCACAGAAGGGTTTTGAAAGAACTCTTGAAACTGAGGGTGGACAAAGCATTGGGGCCTGGTGGGATTCACCCAAGAATTCTAAAAGAACTAAGAGTAGAACTAGTAACGCCACTGACTACTCTCTTTAACAAATCATGGGTGGATGGAGTGGTACCTGAGGACTGGAGGAGGGCAATTGTGATTCCACTTCACAAAAATGGGAGCAGGGCAGAGGCAGGAAACTACAGACCAGTTAGTTTGACCTCCGTGGTAGGGAAAATGATGGAATCACTTCTGAAGGAAAGAACTGTTGAGTACCTAGTGGCCAGTGGGGCAGAGGACCCAAGGCAGCATGGTTTCACAGCAGGAAGGTCATGTCAGACGAACCTAATAGATTTTTGACTGGGTGACCAAAGTAGCAGACCAGGGAGGGGCTGTGGATATGGCCTACCTAGATTTTAGCAATGCATTTGACACAGTCTCACACAAAAGATTAATATACAAGTTAGCCAGCCTTGGAGTGGGTCCCAAGGTGGTAGCCTGGATAAACTGGCTGGACAACGGGGCGCAAAGGGTAATAGTAAACGGAGTCCACAGTGAAGAAAGGAAGGTAACTAGCGGGGTATCGCATGGGTTGGTACTGGGACCGGTCCTGTTTAATGTCTTTATAAGCGACATTGGAGAGCACCTGGAAGGAAAAGTATGTCTCTTTACAGATGACACAAAGATCTGCAACAGGGTTGATACACAAGATGGGGTGGAAAGGATGAAAAGGGACTCTGCAAGGTTGGAGGAATGGTCAAATATATTGCAGCTCACATTCAGTGCAAAGAAGTGCAAGGTAATGCATCGGGGAGGGGGGACCCAGAGGAAGAGTACACAATGGGGGTGAGTTAATAACAACAACAAAAATCGAGAGAGACCTAGGAGTAATTATATCAGATAACCTAAAGGTGGGCAAGCAATGTGAGAAGGCAGTAAGGAGGGCTGGGGGATACTGGGATACATAGGGAGAGGCATCAACAGTAGAAAACAGGAAGTTGTTATCCCTCTGTACAGACAGTTGGTAAGACCCCATCTGGAGTACTGCGTGCAATTCTGGAGACCCCATCTCCTCAAAGACATAGACAGAGTGGAGGCTGTTCAGAGTAGGGCAACTAAAATGGTGCATGTCTGCACCAGAAGACATACAAGGAGAGACTAAAGCAGCTTAATATGTATACCCTTGAGGAAAGGAGGAATATGATAGAAACTTTCAAGTATCTCAAGGAAATTGACAAAGTACAAGAGGTAGCAACTTTCAGAAGAGATGTGCAAGAACAAGGGGATGAAATTTGAAGATGGGTGGACAGCTCAGAGGTAACGTTAGAAAGTATTTTTTCACAGAGAGGGTTGTGGATGTATGGAACAGCCTTCCTGAGGAGGTTGTGGAGTCAGGAACATTGGGAGAATTCAAGAATGCATGGGAGAGACATGAGGCAATTCTAGTGGGGGGTAGGAGGAAGTAAGCTGTTGATTAACTAGAATCTGCAGCTTATCCATCAGGTAGGAAATGGGCAGACTAGGTGGGCCAAGCGATCCTCATGTGCCGCCAGATTCTATGCTAAAAAACATGATTTATGTTTTGTGCTGCAAGAGTGAGCGGAAGAGTCAGCAGAGGGCTTAAACAACACGTTAGTATTGGGTAACTGCTCACTCACTCGTTCAGCACCCTTTGTCTGGATCATGATTATCGACCGCCAAGTGACTTTTTGTGGTGACCGCTGGCGGCTTTGTTATGTGAAGTTCAGGCAGCTTTCATGAATGTGCTTACCTGGGGAATAGCAGTGGGACATACGATCTGGGCTTTGTTACATGAAGCCAATCAGCTTTCTCTAACGTGGTCACATGTGCAAATACCAGTGGGGTATCCAGTCTGGGCCTCCAGGAAATATCAATAGAGTATATGATCTGGGTGGAGGACACCAGAACAGTTATAGTGCAACAGTGAGGGAACATTAACAGCAGCACAGGAACAACAGTGCCTTATAAAGGCACTTCACACATAACATGGAAACTAAAAAGGCATGTTTTAAGAGCCTTTTTATTTATTTTATTAAAAGTAAGTCCTTTCATTAACGTTTTTACCTGTGGGGATCTATTTTATAAGTGAAATGAGACACGAGGTGTGGTTTATGGCCTGATAACAGCACTAAACCGGTGCCAAAGGCACTTGGTGTAGGTCCGTCATACCTCTCTGTGCACCTGGGGTGTGTTATCAAGCCATAAACCACACCCTGTTGTGTCTTATTCCTTACATGTTATAAAGTTCCCCTTGTGTGAGATGCTTCTATTTGTGTGACTCTCAGGTTGGCCCTCTAGGAGAAACATCATTATTATAGTAATTTTTTTCTTAGCCGTTCTGTCAGTACTTGGTTTTGTTAAAGGAATGTAGTACAGCCTAGAGCACAGAATTGTAAACATGGAGATACAGGTTTGACTCCCCATGTCCTCCACTTACTGTGTAATCCTGACCAAGTCACTTAACCTCCCTGTGCTCAAGTATCTTTCTCTCTACCGAACCCCCTGGCCTTTCTGTATGCCTAATAGGTGCTGCTAACTACTCTTTGATTGTAAAGCACATTTGGACACAGTATGTATAAAAGACTATGAAAACAAATTATTTTCTTTCCTTAACTTTCTAATGTCTCATTTTAGCGCACATGATCTCACGAAATGGGATCTGTTTGGCAACTGCTACAGGCTACTGAGGACAGGAATTGAGCATGGATCAATGCCAGAGCAGGTACAGTGATCAATGGATTAAGTCTCAGTCACAATTCCAGCCAACCTGTTACCATTTCTCTGCGTTGTTACAGACAAGAAGGGTACACTGTTGTTTGCTAATGAATGTATTTTTGGGTTGGGGTAGTATTATTACTCTGTTTGTGGGCTTTCAAATAAATCTTGCTGTGAAAACACTGCTCCAGATAAGTTACATACTAACTTTCTCTTTTTTTTTTCAACAGTCAATTATGTTACCTGAAAGTGTGTACGTGTGTGTTTGGGGAGGTGCCCATACACACAGACTCTTTTAGTCTTAGAAGAACAATGCCACTTGTGCATACTGGTTCTTCTGGGGTTGGAAAAGTTAATGTGCATTAGAGGAAATATATATGTCATGTAGTCACAATTGATTTTTCAATTCTTTTCCACTGCATGTTACTATTGATTTTTGTTATAAGGTGTAGTGGTGTTGAAAAAATACAGGTTACTCACCTGTAACAGGAGTTCTAGGAATGGTATATGTTGTTCATCCACACTTATTGGCAGGTTCCTTGCCGCTTTAAATCTTGCCGGAAGGTCTTCAAGCTGGCTCCTCCCACCCACCGGGGTGGTAAAACTCTTGGCTGCGCCCCATGACGCCAGATCTAGCCCGCTGGAAGCCAGGTTGTGCGTCGAAGCCGGGGAGGATGGGTGGGTCGTGTGGATGAAAAAATATACCATTCCTAGAACTCTTGTTACAGGTGAGTAACCTGTATTTCTAGGGACATGGATATGTTGTTCATCCACACTTATTGGCAGACTCCTAGCAGTTCTCCGGGAGGAGGGAGGCGAGGTGCACACCCCCTACTTAGGTATAAAGACTGGAGAACCAAGGCCCCGACCAACATCCCTGCGTGACCCAAGGTCGATGCGGAAGGGGGAACCGGTATAAGCCTGCTTCCAGGTAGGAGTCCTATGGATACCCTGGACAGGGGTATCCTCGGAAGCAGGCACCGATGCAGCTGAAGGGCGGGTAAAATGAGCACTTATCCCTCTGGGAAGCTCCATGCCCACCCACCTAAAGCGGAGATCTATGCAGGAGGTGACCCACCCGCTCGTCGTCCGCTTGGCTGCAGGTCTGCCAGGTGCGGCTTCAGCGTAGATGACAATCAGCTGGCGAACCTCTCCCAAACTTCAGCCCTACACTCCCTGGGAAGGCGAGCGTTATAGGGTCCCAATGGATCCTATATACGGCCTCCGAGGTGTGAATGGTGTTGAACCCCGGGCAGAGACAATACCTGGTTAGGGAAAAAGATTCCGCCACCGCCTACAGAAGGAACTTCGGGTGGGGCGCAGGACAACCTTGTCCCTGTGGAAGACCAGCTAGGGAGATTCAAAGGAGTGCCTGGAACTCTCCCGTCCTTCTGGTTGGCATGGTAGCCCCAAGAAGGTGTTCTTCCACAACAGGTGGGGGAACTCACACCTGTGCGAAGGTTCGAACGGCTTGCCCGTGAGCTAAGCCCATACCAGCGTAAGATCCCACAGAAATGAGGATACTGTTCCCCAGAGGGGAGGTGTGATCAAGGCCTTAGAAAGCGCCAGACCAACTTTCCTGCACCACCGACTACCTTCCGGCCCGCGCCCGGAAGACAGGAATGGCTAACAGGAGACCTTGAGGGTCGTCGGATCGAAGTCTAGTTCAAGAAAAAGAACGGGATCAAGAGATAGTCTGGAATGCTCGCCGAGGAACAGAGAGAGGGACCAAGCCCTATCCCAACACCAAATGGAGAACTCTTCCATTTGAAGGCGAGCATATCTGGTCGACCCCTGGCAGGACGCCTCGAAAACGTCGAGGACCTTGCCAGAAGACCCAAGACCTGGCCACTAGCTGCACAGGGGCCAGGCCGTCAGGTGCAGGGATTGAAGGTCCGGATGGAATACCTTCCCCTAACAACAGAGATCAGGACCGGGCAGGCTGAAAGCCGCCTCGGGAGCCTGGGGCTGAGACTGAGGAGAGCTGAATACCAGAACTGGCAGAACCAGTCTGGGGCTACCAGAATCACCTGCGCTTAGTCCCTCCTCGCCTTGCCTGTGGGTCAAGGGAAATGGGGGAGAGGCGTAGAAGAGGTCTGGGGTCCTCGGACTCAAAGGCATCCCCTACAGCGAACCTTGCTGAGGGGGCGGGCATGAGACAGTCTCGGCCTCGCATTCTCCCTGGAGGGAAAAAAGGTCCGCCCGAGGCGTGACCTAGAGGGAGAAAGATCTTGTGCCACCTCCGGCAGGGAGGACCACTCGTGAGGCGCAGCCCTTATCTGGCCTAGGGCATCAGCCAGGGTGCTGGAGGCTCCTGCCATCGAAATGGCTAGGAAACCGCCTCCCGGCTGCGCACAAGACCAAATGCGGAGAACCTCTTTACGCAATGGCAAGGGGCTCGTCCGACCCTGGCGGGTTAGGCAGCACACGGTCGTGGTATTGTCCGCCTGGACCTAAACCACTAGACCCTGCACAGACGGAGCGAGCGGTGCAAGCTAAGCGAACCGCCTGGAGCTCCAGCAGGTAGGAAGACATCGGGACTCCCGAGAGGACCAAAGGCGGTGCACTCTGTATTCCCCTTGATGGGCACCCCCCACTCATCCGAGATGCTTCGGTCAGAGAAGACCGTCGACTCGGGGCGGACGAACGGTATGATCTCCTGCAAAAGAGCTGGAACGGACCAAAGGAGAGCGTTCCCTAACCCCTGGGCTGTTATCACGGACTGGTCCAAAGGAACGCAGTGCTGTGACCGCTGGCTGGCCAGCCCCCATCAGGGGGACGCATGAACCGGTGGGTCCAAACAGACCACGCTGGTGCAGGCCGCCGCAAGGCCCAGGAGGTGCAGGAAGTCCCGGTCAGGACGCAAATAGCCCAGTCAGACCTGACTAGGTAAGGGAGGAAGAACCTCGGCCCTGTCCGCCAGGAGCCGAGCTCGGACTCAAGAGTTGAGCCTTGTCCCGAAGAAGGATCACCTGCTGAGGCACGAGTTCCAACATGGCTTCAATAAAAAGGAGACCAGTCTGAGAGCAACCTAGAGGGCCAGAGCTCTGGACCGTCCCCCTCCGCCGGGAGGGGTTGCCGTCAGACCGCCATCCGGTTGGGGTTACGCCCGGACCCATCAGTGCCGCAGGAATGCTGCTGAGCAGAGACCGAAGGGCCTGGCCTGGAACTCGTAACGGAATCCCCCGCTAAGGAAACAGAGGAGTCTCCCAAGAAACGGACAGAACGAAGTGTAAGTACGTCCTGGAGGTCCAGGAAAGGAGCCACACGCCTCGTTCTGAGGATGGGATATCTGAGACAGAGAGACCATCCCGACATGCGGATTGAGAATGGGGTGCAAGCCCCTCGTCCGTTAGGGACCAGGAGTATCTGGACACGAACCCTGGGTCTGGAGGAGGATCCGCAACCTTCCTGATCACCTCTAGTTCGAGGGGCCAGGCAAGTCGGCTCGGAAGGCCAACAACGAGGTTGCGGACCCCAAGATGTCTGTGGGGTAACGGCTCGAAAGGGTGGGGCCTGCTCGCAATCCCGAAGCAGGACCTTCCCCTAGCACCTCCGACACCCAGAGGTCCAGGAAAGCGGACCAGGTGGAGAAGGGGCGGAGCCGACTCCCAACGGGGGACCCAGGTAGGGGTGACAGGGCCGGGGACAGCTCCCCTCAGCCCGTCACTGAGCAGGCTTGGTGGAGGGATTGGCCGAGGGATCTCCTGGGCCTTTACCTCCCTGCTTCCCTTTAGAGGAAGCCGCTGGCTTGGAGTCAGGACGCCCAGCGCAAGCCTGCTGGCCCTCATGCAGGAGATGATGGGCCGGTCGAGCCACAGGGGCCGAGGGGCAAAGGGGCTTACGCAAAGGCTGCCGGCGGCCCTTGTCCCTCCGGGCGGGGGTGACCGAGTCTGGAGTGGTAACAGACTTCTTGGTCTCCTGGAGGTGTCCCTTCACTCCAGGGCCGAAGAGGTCAGTCCCCAAGAAGGGGATGTCCGCTAACTTGTGCTGGGTTTCCGTGGAGAAAGAGGATAACCTCAGCCACGCCCTGCGGCGCATGGCCACTGCGGCCGCCACAGACCTGGCACAAGAATCACCTAAGTCCAGAGCAGTCTGAAGCTGCTGCTTCGCCACCGCCCTACCCTGGTCCCGCACCCGCCGGACCGTGGTCCGCAGGTCGGCTGGGAGATGAGGGAGCACCTCATCCAGGGAGCCCAAAAGGGCGTGGGAGAAATGTGCCATCAGTGCAGCCGAGCTGGCCTGTCGGAGGCCTAGGGAGGACGCAGCGTAAACCTTGCGCCTGACATAGTCCATCCTTTTGGATTCTTTGTCGGGGTCTATCCACATCCCGAGCGTTCCCAGAACACTGGAAAACATTATCGGTAACTAACCCCTCAGCCGAGGGGTGCTCCGAGAAACCGGGCAAAGAACCGACAGGGACAGAATACTTCCTGGCTATCCTGGCCGAGGGCGCAGGACAGGAAGTAGGCCGCCACCAGAGCTCCAAGGCCGGGCCGACGATGGCCTCGGCCACCGGAAAGGCCTCCGAGGGTGAACCCCCTCGGTCTAGAATCTCCGTCAGGGGATAAGGGACCTGTTTGGACACGGGTTCAAGCTGCATCCCGGTGAACTCCGAGATGAGCTGAAGCAGACTCTTAAAGGACGATGGGCTGTCGTCCATAGAACGTTCCCAAGAGGACCCCGGGTCCTCCCGACTGGGGAACATCGAGGAGTCGACGTCGGACTCCGACGGGTCTGCAAAGAGCTGCCTCAGGCCTGAGTCACTCTTCGCCCGCCGGGGGCGGGCGGGAGTGAGGCGAACAGACAACCTGCGGGACAGGTCATGACCCGGCCGAGGTTCCACCGAAGACGGTGGGGCAGCAAGGTTTGGACGAACAACCGGCCCTGGAGTGGGCACCTTGACTGCATTGAGCGGTTGTGTCGACTGATCGGGCGGCAGCTGCTTGCTGGACGGGGAATGAATCGGAGTCGATTGATTCCCGGACAATAACAACTGCTGCCACGTGAACTCCTTGTAACGTCGACGCCATCTGCATTGAAGCCACTCCTCATCCGAGGAGGGAGACGAGGAAGAATGGTAATGCCACTTAACTCTGTGCCCCGACCGAGCTCGCCGAAGTCGGCATGAGCGGCTTGACCGAGAAGAGGACCAAGACCCAAATCCTCGGGGGAACCGAGGGTGGGCCTGGGAAGGAGCGGGGAGCGCCTGCTCTTCCTTCGGCTCGGACGAAAGGACCGAGGCCTGTCGCCCCGAAGGTACGGCAGAACCTCAGCCTCCACCAGGTGAACCGGCGAAGGGATGGAGGCTCCAGCGGAAGACAGCCCAGATCATGGGTCGAGAGACTCGACAATGTCGACGGGAGTCCTGGCCGGCTGACCTGACGGGGACACCGTGAAGCCAGCGGCGTGAGCCACACCCTCGACGGAAGTTGAAAGTCTGCTGGCAGGGGAAGGGGAGCTCTCCCGCTCCCGCCAGCACCGACGATGGGACTTAGCCTGCAGCTCCTTTGAACTGGGCCGAGAGGCAGGTCCCAAAGGTCCCTCTTCCTTCGAGGAAAGGGACTGGCAAAGCTCCTTGAACGAAGCTGAATGAGGAGAACTCAAGGGGAGCGGGATAAGCGCCACGACCGAGGGGGGGAGCCACCCCCTCCACGGGGGAAAGATGATCGAGCTGCTCAGCCGAGACAGCCAACGCGGACACTGCCCGCTGAGTCTCCAAGGATTTTTCTGGCGCAGAAAAAATTTCAGGTCACCCGAGCCCCGAACGGGCCGCACAGTCCTCCAGGGCGCTGGTCGAAAGGGCACAGCAAAAATTGCAAACTTTCGGATCGTGATCCAAGTCAAGGCAGTAAACCCACGTGGAGTGCGGGTCTTTCCTGGAGGTATTAACCGGGCGCCTCCGGGAGCCGGAAAATGAATGATCCATCGCAGCAGCAACGAGGGAAGAAGATCGAAGTTTTAGAAAACTTCCAACTAAATTCGGAGAGAGCGAAAGAATCAGGAACCAGTCAAAAACGCAGAGCGCTAATGAGGGAACCTGAGCTTCCAAGCGGTAAGGAAGATCTGGCGTCATGGGGCGGAGCCGAGAGTTTTACCACCTGGGTGGGTGGGAGGAGCCAGCTTGAAGACCTTCCGGCAAGATTTAAAGCGGCAAGGAACCTGCCAATAAGTATGGATGAACAACATATCCATTTCCCTAGAAGCTGTAATGCTTTGGAAGTACATTTTTTTATACACAGCTACAACATATCTGAAAATCAAGTAAGTTTTTTGTTACAGAAATATGGAAAGTTAGTGCCCATATATCTTGAGAAAGTTTGGGAAAACAATTTTTCTCGGATCGTGGATATGTTGTTCATCCACATTATTAGGCATGTCCCTTTCCCTTTAAGGATCACCGGAAGGTCTTCAAGCTGGCTCCTCCCACCCACCCAGGTGGTATATCCCTTGACTCAGCCCCATGACGCCAGATCTTCCTTTCCGCTGGAAGATTCAGGTTGCCTCCTGTGCGCTCCCGTATTTTGTAGGCCCTGGCTTCAAACCCTTCGTTATTCCGAAAATTCGTCTAGTTCACATTAGCGATAGCGACTACTTATCTTCGATTATATAAGACAAGTCTTCCCCCGGATTTCGCCGGTGTTCGTGCGGCCAGAAAATGTTGCGCACCAATCCCTACACTGCGTGCATCTATTCCTTGGGTGTCGACCATGGCACCTCGAAGTGCGACTTTTGTCTTGCATTTCACCCTAACGTCCTTGACAACCGTCTCGCACGCCTGAAATTGGGGAGGCCAGAAAAATGGAACCCTCTGGTGAAATCAAAGGAGGCTTGGTGGGCGGTTTCCACGGCCGCGGGATCCCCCGAGCAATTGGAATGCATGCAAGCCTTCAAGGAGGAAGCGGCTTCTGCTCACGGAATCTTCCTCTCAAAGCTCTTTTCGTTTCACTCAACCTGGGCTTGACCTCCTCGGGTTCTTTCAGAGAGTTGTGCCAGTCTCTCCTGACTGAGGGAGAGGGTCCTGCGGGCACGCACTCCTCTCGGTCCTGTAAGTGGGAAAAGGACCTGGGATCGTCTTTGTCTCGGCGAAGACGCTCTTGGGATCCGGAGAGATCTCGGTCCCAGGAACCGGCAGTCTCGACTTCGGTCGAACTTGCCTCTTCGGCTGCTGACTTCTCAGCTTTGCCATCTGGCCAGTCGACTGAAGTGTTGATCAACGAGGTTGAAATAATCATCGACCCTTTGTTGCCTACTCCGGTCGACGATTCTCTCAATCGGACTCTGGTCGTTTCTTTCCTCGATGAGGAGACCCAGCCCACTGGGAATCCCGTCAAGGAAGTGGGCCGTCCCCGAGCCTGGGAAATCACCGACCTGCTGGTGTCTCCCGAGCGACCGAATCGTCCCGTCCAATCTCGATCGAGGTCTAGGACCCCCTCGACCAACAGGCTGAGGAACAGCCACAAGCGCTCAAAAAAGTGGTAACGCCATCAGTCGTCCTCGTCCTTCTCGGAGGAGACGCTCCGTCGGAAACTCCAGTGCTACAAGGACCTCGTGGCAACAGCTGATTTTGTCCGGGCACAAGCCGACCCCAGCTTCTACCCTGGTCATTACTTGGCTTTTGCCTCCCAGGCCGAAGCAAACTCCTTTGGAGCCGATTAAGTTAGTTCCCCTGACCGCGGAGCTGGCGAAACCTCCGGTTTGGCCTAAACCGGTCTCTCTACCAATCGTGGTGGAACCACCGCCCAAGAAGCCTGTGGGAACAGGCTCCTTCTAAAGGAGATAGACCAGACATTGGCCTTCCCTGGCGTCTTTCAGTCACTGTCACCCCGGACCGCCCTCGGCAGTCGAAGGTGACCTGGCTGGTCGACCATTGTATTCAGAGTCCTCTGATTCGGATGAGACCAGCCTGCATTCTCATCCTGGGGATGACGAGTTGGCTGGTAGGATAGAGATGGAGTAAGGTCCTTCGTCTTTTCAGGGCATTCTTCGCCTCATCTCTGAGTCTACAGGGATGCCCTTGGAACCTATCCAGAAAAAGGCGGAGTACCCTCTCAGGGACATTCTCAAGAGAGGGGATACCCTGACGTAGGCCTTTCCTGTGGCCGAGGCCTTAGTTGGCCCGGGCTTAGAACTTTGGCAGCACCCTGCCTCCTGTCCAGCTCCGTCTGCCCGCATGGCCCGCAAGTATGCGGTGCCCATGGGGTCCCTTTCGGGGTTCACAGAGCACCCTTTGACTGAGAGCCTAGTGACAGCCTCTGTTTTCAGTCGTACTGGCAGTTCTGCCGACTCTGACCGACCTCCCTAGAAGGAATCCTAAAACTTGGATCATTCATCTCGAAAGGTCTATGTGGCCTCATCTTTAGGCCTCAGTCAGGCAAGTTTGGCCATCATCATGGCACACTTCTCCCAGCTCTCTTGGGGCCTTTGGATGATGTCCTTCCACACCTTCCGCGGACATGCAGACCACGGTCAAGCAAGTCCGGGACCAGGGCCGGGCTGTTGCCAAACAGGAGCTTTAGACAGCCCTAGACATTGGGGATTCTTGTGCCCTCTCGTTGGCAGCCGCAGTTGCCTGTCGCCCCAGGGCTTGACTGAGACTCTCCTCTTTCCCGGCAGATACTCAGCACAAACTAGCTGATGTGCTTTCCTGGGCACCGACCTTTCGGCCCAGGTGTGGCTGCTCACCTTCAGCATATTGAGCAGTCCAATGCTACCTTGGATGCCACTTCTGCTAAAGGTTCTTAGAGTAAGAAACAGCAGAAGAAGAAGCCTTTACGGCACTCTTCCCCTGCGGCCCAGCAACCCTCCTTTCAAGGAAGTCGGCAGCAGGCTCAAGCTTGGCTCCCCCGGCCCAAGCCTGGGCCCTCCCAGGTCCGTAAAGGAGGTCGATGTTCAGGTCCTGGATCCTTCTCCTCTTCCAAGCCTGCTCAGTGATTGGACAGGGGCTGCCTCCCCTTCTCCCGTCACGCCAGCTCTGGGTCCTCCCGAGGGGGGGGGGGCCTGCTCTGCCACTTCCTTTCCGCTTGGTCCGCTATCACCACCGACAGATGGGTCTTGGAGGTGGTCGGTCAGGGACTGCCTCTGGAATTCGTGCAGTACCCTCCAAGCCGAGCCCGCATCCCACGGGAGGAAAAGGTATCTGTCCATACTCAGTCGGCTCTCCAAGATGACATCGCTCATCTCCTCCTGAAGGAGGCAGTAGGTCCAGTGGTGGATTCTTCAGCAGACCCAGGTTTTGTCTCCAGGTACTTCCTGTTCCAAAGCGGATGGGGGGCTGGCGCACCATTCTAGATCTGCACGACCTGAATCAGTATCTCAGGTCACGCACCTTTCAGATGGCCACTCTGTTCCAGTTCATACCATCCTTGGAGTGAAATATATTCTGTTCACTTGATCTGCAGGACACGTTCTTTCACGTCCCAATCCGTCCGTCTCATTGGCGGTTCCTCTGCTTCAGAGCTGAAGGAACCCTATACGAGTTCTGAGCCATGCCGTTCGGCCTGTCATCGGCCCCATGGATCTTCACCAAATGCATCACAGTGGCGGCAGCCCGCGTCGGGTGGTGGTGGGGGAGTGGGTCAGAATTTACCCCTGCCTCGACGATTGGCTCTTAGCAGGTCCCACCCGACAGGAGGTGGAGAGGTCCAAGGACCTGGATCTCCAGACCTGCTCCCAACTCGGCCTCTTGATCAATGAGGCCAAGTCAGAACTCAGTCCATCCCAGGTGATGTGCTTCATTGGGACAGAGCTCGGCTCTCGTCATGTCAGAGCTCGGCTCCTGGTGGACAGGGCGGAGGTTCTCTTCTCCTTTGCCCAATCATTTCTGGTTGGGCAATTGCGCACTGCCCGGGACTTTCTGTGCCTTCTGGGTTACATGGCAGCGTGCACCTCCGTGGTCCGTTGAGCCCGGTGGCACAGTGCGCTCCCTCCAATGGGAGCTGGATGCCCAGTGGAATCAGCACCATGGTCATTTCGACTACCTGATCATTGTAACCCAGTGGTGGACCACACCAAACCGGTTGCAGGAAGAGATCCCGTTTTCCCGCCCCAAGCTGACTGTCGTCCTCACAACCGATGCCTCTCTCATGGGCTGGGTAGCCCACATGGGGACGAAAGGGCCCACGGGTTCTGGACCCCCCAAGGAGTCCTGGTACCACATCAACCTATTGGAGCTCGGAGCAGTCAGACTGGCACTGTCAGCTTTCGCTCCTCAGCTCCAGGGTCAGGTGGTTCATGTCCAGACGGACAATACCATGACCATATACTACCTCAACAAACAGTGTGGCACGCATTCCCGTCTGCTTTGCAGGGAGGCTCTCTGCAGCAGGACCCTCGTCAGCCGACTGGAGGCAGATCTCTTAGCCATTCATGTGGCAGGAGCCTCAAACCATCTGGCGGATGCTCTCAGCTGCTTAGCCAAGACATCCCACGAGTGGTCTCTGTATCCGGAGGTAGCTTACAGCCTGTTCTCCCACTGGGGCAAACCGATGGTGGACCAGTTTACCTCCAGGGACAACATCAAGCTGAGGCTGTTTTATGCCCCCCCTCCCCCGCAGGGCTCGCTACAGGGGGATGCCTTCTCAAGGCCATGGACCACAGGCCTCTTCCACGCCTTCCCTCCTTTTCCCCTTGATCCACAAGATGCTCCTCAAGGTGAGGAGAGACAAGGCGAAGGTGATTCTGGTAGCCCCAGACTGGCCGTGCCAGTTCTGGTATCCAGATCTCTTCAGCCTTAGCTGCAGGCCCCCGGAGTGGCTTCCAGCACGCATGTACCTGATCTCTCTATCAGGGGAAAGTATACCATCTGGATCTTCTATCCCTGCACCTCATAGCGTGGTTCCTAAGTGGCTAGAGTTCCAGGCTTTGGGTCTTTCCGAGGATGTCCTCACTGTGGTGGAGGCATCCAGAAAGGAATCAACCAGGAAATGTTATGCCTTCAGATGGAAAAGATTTTCCATTTGGTGCCAGGACAAGGGTCTGGACCCTCTCTCCTGTCCAGTGGCTAACATTCTCGACTACCTTTGGTCTCTGTCCAAAGGGGGTCTTCGGTCATCGACCCTTAGGGTGCACCTGGCAGCCATCTCTGCTTACCAGGCATGGGCCGGTCAGCCGACATTGGCGCAGGAGACAGTGGTCTGGCGCTTTTTCAGTGGCATGGATCACATATCCCCTCTGGTGCGTGAACCTCCACCTCTGTGGGATCTACTGCTGGTACTGGCAAAGTTCATGGGCAAACCATTCGAACCAATGCACAAGTGTGCATTGCCACACTTGTCATGGAAGATGGCCTTCCTGGTGGCTATCACGTCTGCCAGAAGGACAGGGGAGCTCCAGGCGCTTTCAGTGGGCTCCCCTTATCTGGTCTTCCACAGGGACATGGTTGTCCTATGACCCCACCTGAAGTTCCTTCCGAAGGTGATGTCAGAGTTTCACCTTAACCAGGTGTTAACTCTGCCAGTATACTACCCTAATTACACCTCGGAGGCCGAGTACAGCCTCCATGCCCTGGACCTGAGACGAGCCCTCTCCTATTATAAGGAGAGGACGGCGGAAATTTCGGGAGAGGTTCGCCAGCTGTTTCTCACCTACACTGAAGCTGCTTCTGGCAGACCTGCAGCAAAATGGACTGTTGCAAGGTAGATTACATCTTGCACAAGACTCTGCTGAGTTGGCAGGCATGGAGCCTCTCAGAGGGATAAGACCTCATTCTACCCACCATACCGCTGCATCGGTGGCTGCTTCCAGGGACATCCCTATCCAGGAAATCTGTCTGGCTGCTACCTGGAAGTCAGCAAACACCTTCATTACCCATTACCACATCGACTTTGAGTCATGCTGGGATGCTGGTTTTAGGGCCTCTGTTCTCCAATCTCTTTTCCCCAAGTGAGTATCAGTGGGGGTGTGCGCCTTGCCTCCCCCCTCCCAGAAAACTGCTAGGAGTCTACCAATAGTGTGGATGAACAACATATCCACGATCCTAGAAAACAGGTTACTCACCTGTAACAGTAGTTCTAGGAGTGGTATATATTTGTTCATCTACCCTCAAACCTCCCGGCTTTACGCACCACCTTGCTTCCAGCGAGCTAAGATCTGGCGTCATGGGGGCGGGCGAGGTATATACCACCGGGTGGGTGGGAGGACCAACGAGTCTTCCGGCAAGATTTAAAGGGGAAAGGGACATGCCAGACAGTGTGGATGAACAACATATACCACTCCTAGAACTGCTGTTACAGGTGAATAACCTATTTTTCTAGGAGTGTGGATATGTTGTTCACCCACACTCTTTGGCATGTCTCCTTCCACTTTAAGATATACCGGAAGTCTTCAAGTTGGCTCCTCCCACTCACCTGGGTGGTGTATACCGCGGCTCCGCCCCGTGACGCCAAATCTTCCTTTCCGCTGGAAGATTCAGGTTGCCTCCCTTGTGCTCATGCATTTTGTAGGCCCTGACTTTAAAACCCTCGGTTATTCTGAAAATTTGCATCGTTCAACATTAGCATTTGCAAGTTTACCGCCTCGATTATGGAAGACGTTTCCCCCGGATTTCGTCAGTGCCCTTGCGGCCAGAAAATGTTGCACACCGATCCTCACACCGCATTCATCTATTGCCTCGGTGTCGACCATGGCACCTCGAAATGCGATGTGTCTCGCCTTTCATCTCAACGTCCTTGACCGTCTAGCACGCCTGAAGCTGGAGAAGCCAGAGAAGAAAACCCTCTGGTGAAATCCAAGGAGGCTCAGTGGGCGGATCTGCTGACTCTTGAGATCCGTAAGCAATTGGAACACATGGAAGCGTTCGAGGAGGAAGCGGCTCATGCTGCAGAGACTTCTCGGAGCTTTTTTGTTCCGCTCAACCCGGGCTCCACCTTCTCGGGTTCCTTCCGAGAGTTGTTCCGGTCTCTCCTGACCAAGGAAGAGGTGCCTGCGGGCTCGCACTCCTCTCGATCCTGTAAGCGGGAGAAGGATCCGGGATAGTCTTTTTCTCGACAGAGACGTTCTTGGGAGCGGGAGAGATCTCAATCCCAGGAACTCAAGAGCGCTTCTTCGGCCACTGGTTCTTTAGCTTTGCCGTCTGGTCAGTCGATCGAATTGTCAATCAACGAGGTTGAAATCGTGATTGATTTAATATTGCCGACTGCGGTCGATGATTCCCTCGATCAAACACCTAACTTGGTCTTCCCAGATGACGAGACCCATCCTGCTGGGACTCCCATCAAAGAAGTGGTCCCTGATCCCTGGAAATCACCGGTCCCACCGGTGTCCCCCGAGTGACTGAGTCTGCCCGTCCGTTCTCTATTGAGGTTCGGACCCCCTCAACCGACAGGCTGAGGAAGAGCCATAAACGCTGTAAAAAGAGGCAGCGCCATCGGTCATCTTCCTCGGATGAGGAGAGGCTCTGGCGGAAACTCAGCGCTACAAGGACCTCATGGCAACAGCTGTTCTAGTAGCATGGATATGTTGTTCATCCACATTCTCTGGTATGTCCCTTTCCCCTTTAAATCTTGCCAGAAATCTTCAAGCTGGCTTCTCCCACCCACCTGGGTGGTAAATAGCTCTTCTCTGCCCCTTGACACCAGCTCTTCCTTTCCGCTGGAAGATTCAGGTTCCCTCATGCTACTTTAGCTGTTCGTAAGCCCTGGATTCGCAACGTCTGTTTTTTCCTGCAAATCACTCTAAAACTCGTCAGAGTTAACTACTCCGATTACAGCGCATTGGACGTGCAGGACAAATTGTTCCCTTGATTTTGCCGGTGTACCTTTGGCCAGAAGATGTTGTGCACTGATCCCCACCTCTCGTGTGTCTATTGCCTAGGTGTCGGACATGACACCACGTCTTGTACTTTCTGTCTGGCCTTCCATCCCGATGTTCTGGACGACCACAAGGCATGCCTAAAATTGGGGAGACCGGAGAATAGGAACCCCCCGGTGAAATTGAAAGAGGCGAGGTGGGCGGTTTTCGCAGCCGCGGGATCTGCCGAACAGCTGGAGCAGATGAAGGCATTCGAGAAGGAAGCGGCTCATGCTTCGGCCAGTCGAAGCTTTTTTGTACCACTCAACCTTGGCTCTACCTTTATGGGCTCCTTCAGGGAGTTGTGCCTGTCTCTCCCCACCAGAGGTGAGGCGCCCTCTGGCTTGCACTCCTCCCGACCTCGGAAGAGGGATAAGGACCCTCAGTCTTCGACTAAACGGAGACGCTCTTGGGACCGAGAGAGGTCAGAGTCCCAGGAACATGCAATCTCGACTTCGGTCGAGATCGCTTCCTTGGCCGCTGGCTTTATGGACCTTCCGTCTGGCCAAGGGAACAAGACAGAGGAAACAGCTGAACTGGCCGAGATTACTGTTGACCTGATCGAGCCTTTATTGCCGACTCCGGTTGATGATTCTTTAGAAAGGACTCCTGTCCTTTCATTTCCTGATGAGGAGACACTGCCCTCGGGTGTCCCAATCATGGAAACTGTGCCGGAACCTCGGTTTTCGCTGGCTCCAGTCACTCCTGATCGACCGAACCGACCCCGCCGGTCTCTATCAAGGACTAGGACCCCTTCGGTCGAACGGCCGAAAAAGGGCCACAAACACTCTAAAAAGAGGCGCCGCCACAGATCCTCATCCTCCTAGGACGAGGAGAGGCTTTGACGGAAACTCTGTCGACACTATGAGGATCTTATGTGGCAACAGCTGATTTTGACCATGCAGATGCCGGCTCCGCCGGCTGCACCAGCCATCACTTGGCTCTCGCCTCCAAGGCCAACGCCTACCCCTCCAGAACCGAAGGCCTCGGTTCCACTGCCTGTGAGGCCGGCCCGTATCCTGGCTCGGCCTGTCCTGGTCTCTCCACCGATTTTGGTAGACCACCGCCTAAGCAGCCTCAGGGAGGGGCTCCCTCGAAAGAGCACCGACCAGACACCGGGCTTCCCCGACTTCTGTCGATCACGATTGTCCCCGGCATATTGAGGGAGACCAAGGCGGGAGACCGTTGTATCCCGACTCTTCGGACTTGGACGACACTGGATTGCACTCTCATCCTGGGGATGATGAGTCATCCATGGTGGGATTGGAGGAAGGCCCTTCCTCCTTTCAGGGCATCCTCTGCCTGATCTCTGAATCCACTGGAATGCCCCTGAAGCCCATCCAGAAAAAGGCGAGGTACCCTCTTACGTATTTCCTCAAAAGGGGGGATACCCCGATGGAGGCCTTTCCAGTGGCCAAAGCCATCGTTGGCCCGGTCCTTGAGCTTTGGCAGCATCCTGCTTCCTGCCCAGCTCTATCTGCCCGTATGGCCCGCAAGTGTATGGTGCCCATGGGGTCACTGGCGGGGTTCACAGAACATCCTTTGGCCAAAAGCCTAGTGACTGCTTCTGTGTTCAGATGTACTAATAGCTCAGCTGACACT
The DNA here is from genome assembly GCA_016271365.2 of Neoceratodus forsteri. Lineage (NCBI taxonomy): Eukaryota > Metazoa > Chordata > Ceratodontiformes > Ceratodontidae > Neoceratodus > Neoceratodus forsteri. Next base: position 574,164,349 of record CM028137.1, read on the forward strand.
GACTGACCCCCGGACAAGGAGTTCAAGAATATGGACCATTCTGCTCATAAGGTCTATGCGGCCTCCTCCTTAGACCTTCGTAAGGCCAGCTCGGCTGTTATCAAGGCACACTTCTCTCATGCCCTCCTAGGGTCATTGGATGAAGTCCTCCCTCATCTCCCGGTTGACGTGCAGACCACAGTGAAGCAGGTCCATGATCAGGGCCGTGCTGCTGCAAAACAGCAGCTCCAGACGGCCCTGGACATTGGAGATTCCTGTGCCCACTCTTTAGCAGCCGCAGTGGCCACTCGCCGCAGGGCTTGGCTGAGGCTATCCTCCTTCCCGGCGGATACCCAGCACAAGTTAGCGGACGTGCCCTTCCTTGGCACCGACCCCTTCAGTCCAGGAGTGGCTGGTCACCTCCAGCGCATGGAGCAGTCCAGTGCCACCTTGAATGCTACTTCTGCGAAGGGATCTTCGGACAAGAACCAGTAGAAGCGCAAGAAGAAACCTTCTCGGCACTCTTCCCCTGCGTTTAGGCAGCCGTCCTATCAAGGAGGCCAGCAACAACAGCAGGCTCAAGCTTGGTGCCCCAGGCCCAAGCAGGGTCCTCAACAGCCCCGTAAAGGAGGCAGAGGTGCTGGTCTAGGAGCCTTCTCCTCTAAGCCTGCTCAATGACGGGTTGGGGGTTGCCACCCCTGCACCCGTCACGCCAGCTCTGGGTTCTCCTGTGGAGAGCCGGCTCCGCCACTTTTCTTTCCACCTGGTCTGACATCACCTCGGATAGGTGGGTTCTAGAAGTGGTTGGCCAGGGACTGCCTCTGGAAGTCGAGCAGTACCCTCTCAGTCGAGCCCGTGCCCCTTGGGAGGAAAGGATCTCAGCTTGCACTCAGTTGGCTCTTCAAAACGACATTGCTCAGCTCCTCAGCAAGGAGGCGGTAGCTCCAGTGCCGGATCCTCCTACAGACCCAGGCTTCATGACCAGGTACTTTCTGGTGCCCAAGCGCGGGGGGGTTGACTCCCCATCCTAGATCTCCACGACCTGAATCAATATCTCAGGTCTTGCACCTTCCGGATGGTAACTCTGAACCAGATCATGCCATCCCTGGAGTGAAACATGTGGTTCTGTTCACTGGATCTTCAAGACGCATTCTTCCACGTCCCAATCCGTTCAGCCCATCAGCGGTTCCTCCACTTCAGGGTCAAGGGGACCCTGTACGAGTTCCGAGCCATGCCATTCGGCCTGTGATTGGCCCCGAGGGTCTTCACCGAGTGCATCGCAGTGGTGGCAGCCCATCTCAGGCATTGAGGAGTTAGAATCTACCCTCATCTCGACGACTGGCTCTTGGCAGGTTCCTCCCTTCAGGAGGTGGAGAGATCCAGGGATCTGGCTCTTCGAACCTGCTCCCAACTAGGCCTCCTGATCAACGAGGCCAGGTTGGAACTCGTGCCCTCTCTGGTGATGGGCTTCATCGGGGCAGAGCTCGACTCTCGTCAAGCCAGAGCTCGGCTCCTGGCAGACAGGGTGGAGGTTCTTTCCTCCTTTGCCCAATCATTTCTGATTGGGCACTTGCTCCTTCCTCGCCTTCTGGGCTACATGTTGGCCGTGCACCTCAGTGGTCGATTGCACCAGATGGCACATGAGCCCCCTCCAGTGGGAGCTGGCCGCTCAGTGGACTCAGTGCCATGGTCATTTCAACCAGCTGATCACTGTGACCCAGAAGATGTGGGACGCTCTCCAATGGTGGACCGCCCCAGAACGGTTGCAGGAAGGGATCCAGTTTGTCCGTTCCAGGCCAATGGTCGTTCTTACGACCGATGCCTCTCTCATGGGCTGGGGAGCCCACATGGGGACAGCAGAGCCCACGGGTTCTGGTCTCCCAAGGATTCCTGATGCCACATCAACCTGTTGGAGCTCATAGCAGTCAGACTGGCGTTGCAGCTTTCGTTCCTCAGCTCCGGGGTCAAGTGGTTCAAGTCCAGATGGACAATACCACGACCATGTACTACCTCAACAAACAGGGCGGCACGCACTCCCGTCTGCTTTGCAAGGAGGTGCTCCGCATCTGGACCCTCATCAGCCGGTTGGAGGTGGATCTCTTAGCCATTCATGTGGCAGGAGTCTTGAACCAGCTGGCAGATGCTCTCAGCCGTATAGGCCAGACATCCCACGAGTGGTCTCTCCATCCAGAGGTAGGTCACCGCTTGTTCTCCTGTTGGTGGACCTGTTTGCCTCAAGGGAAAACACCAAGCTGAGGCTGTTTCATGCCCGCCTCTCTCAGTAGGGCTTACTGCAGGGGGATGCCTTCTCGAGGCCGTGGACCCCAGGCCTCCTCTACGCCTTCCCTCCATTTCCCTTGATCCACAAGGTGTTACTCAAGGTGAGGAGGAACAAGGCGAAGGTGATCCTGGTAGCCCCAGACTGGCTGCGCCAGTTCTGGTATCCAGATCTCCTCATCCTCCGCTGCAGGCCCCTGGAGCGGCTTTGTACATGCCCAGACCTGATATCTCTGAACCGGGGAAGGTATTCCATCTGGACCTTCAATCCCTGCACCTGACAGCCTGGGACCTGAGCGACTAGAGTTCCAGGCTCTGGGTCTTTCCGAGGATGTCTACACCGTGGTGGAGGCATCTCATAAGGAATCGACCAGGAAATGTTGTGCCTTCAGATGGAAAAGATTTTCCATTTGGTGTCAGGGTAAGAGTCTGGACCCCTTATCCTGCTCTGTGGCTAACATTTTAAACTACCTTTAGTCTCTCTCTCCAAAGGGGGTCTGCGGTCATCGACCCTTAGGGTGCACTTGGCAGCCATTTCTGCTTACCAGGCATGGGCTGGTCAGCCGACATTGGCGCAGGAGACAGTGGTCAGGCACTTCTTCAAAGACGTGGATCACATATCCCCTCCAGTGAGTGAATCTCCACCTCCATGGGATCTCTTGCTGATTTTGGAAAAGCTCATGGGCAAGTCATTCGAACCCATGCACAAGTGTGAGCTTTCACACTTGTCGAAGACTGCCTTCCTGGTGGCTATCACGTCAGCCAGAAGGACAGGAGAGCTCCAGGCGCTTTCGGTGGACTTCCCTTATCTGGTCTTCCACAGGGACAGAGTTGTCCTGCGCCTCCACCCGGAATTTCTTCCGAAGGTGGTGTCAGAGTTTTATCTTAATCAGGTGTTAACTCTGCCGGTATACTACCCTAATTACACCTCGGACGCCGAGTACAGGCTCCATACTTTGGACCTGAGACGTGCTCTCTCCTGTTATAAGGAGAGGACAGTGGAAATTCATGGAGAGGTTCGCCAGCTGTTTGTCACCTACGCAGAAGCCACTTTTAGCAGACCTGCAGCCAAACAGACCATTGCAAGGTGGATTACATCTTGCATAGGTCTGTGCTATGAGTTGGCGGGCAAGGAGCCTCCCAGAGGGATTACAGCTCATTCTACCCGCCATACTGCTGCATCGGTGGCTGCTTCCAGGGACATCCCTATCCAGGAAATCTGTCGGGCTGCTACCTGGAAGTCGGCAAACACCTTTATTACCCATTACCACATCGACCTTGAGTCACTCCAGGATGCTAGTTTTGGGGCCTTGGTTCTCCAGTCTCTATTTCCCAAGTAGGGGGGTGTGCACCTTGCCTCCCTCCTCCCAGAGAACTGCTTGGAGTCTGCCAGAGAGTGTGGATGAACAACATATCCCGCTCCTGGAAAGAACAGGTTACTTACCTGTAACAGGAGTTCTAGGAGTGGTATCGTTGTTTATCCACACGCACTCACCCCGACCTTCCCAGCTTAAGACGCACAACCTTGCTTCCAGCGGGCTAAAATCTGACATCATGGGGCGGAGCCAAGGTATTTACCACCTGGGTGGGTGGGAGGAGCCAGCTTGAAGACTTCCAGCAAGATTTAAAGGGGAAAGGGACATGCCAGAGAGTGTGGATGAACAACATATACCACTTCAAACAACATGAAGTCTTGCTATATTATGACAAGTGCAGTTCGTCCCACCACTAGAACTGCTCCGAAGGTGAAAGAGTTAACTTCCATGCAGAGCATGGAACTTAGAGCGCAAGCTGGGTTAAAGAAGCTCTGTTAGGGTGGTTTCAAACCGAAACCGTCAGATTCTTTACTCCACCTCACTGAACAGTCGCTCCGAGATTCCTCTTGCTGCTCGGTTCATTTCTCGGTTTAAAAGCGTTTTTCTCGGTTGAATTTAACCGCTATTTATTTATTTTACCCGCAAACCGATCGGTTCAAGCTCTGTCTATGGTATTGTAAGTAATAGGTAGGTTTTCTGTGTGGAACCTGTAAATTTTTATCGGTTCGGTTTGAACCGATCGAATTGTAATTAAATTTGGGTTTAAAGCCTTTTAAGGCTTGTTAGAGTGCGGTTCCCGGTTCTTATCGGTTCTAAAAGAAACGGATTTCATTACGTTTTTTTCCACGACCCGTGACACGGTTGGGAACCGATAAGGGTGTCTTGCCTGGCACTGCCGTTAAAAGGGCAAGTTTGTTGGTTAGGCTGGCATCATGTCTGAGAAACCCAAAAGAAAAACCGGGCCCACTGGGTTTCAGCACTGTAGTGTCTGGGGAAGACTTTGCAAGGCTGACCCACACACTACTATGTCTATTGTCTAAGGTTTGACCACCTCAGTTCAGACTGCCAGATCTGAAAAATTTCCCTGCAGCCACCCTGGACAAGAGGCGGGCAGGCTCAGGGAACAAGAGGCCAAAAAGTCCAGCTGACCCGGATGGCCAGCCGGTTCGGTGCCAACGAACGGAGGAATCCTCTGACCAGGCGAGACTCTCGGGCAAACAAAAGCTGGCTCTGAGGAGCCAGTTCCAGCAAAAACTAAAAATCAGCAGGTTTGGGTCCAAAATTCCTTCTCCAACTGCTGCAGAGATAACCAGGGCAATACAGATTGTCCAGTCACTGTCCCAGTTCCCTCAGAACCACCACTATCTGGCAAAAGGTCGGTGAAATTCGGTTCCACGGTTCAGGAATATGATATAGAAGAGTTTTATGAACCAGAGGAGGGAGGATGATTATGATCAGTGTGAATGTGACTTTGAGGTCTGGATGTGCCCATTGAACGGACATCTCCCAGACAGACCCTTAGGTGAATCTCCGCTAGGCTTTCTGAGTCCCCTTCTCATTTTTTGTTTTATAAAAAGTTGCTGAGACCCTCAGCTTCCCTTGGAGGAGGCTTTGGATGAGCAAGAGGAGCCTGACTATGTAGAGATGATGGATATCCCAGAGTCCAGGAGATTGTCCATCCCTTTACACAAATCTTTTTAGAAACAAACAACAAAAATTTTAAAAGCTCCTAATTCTGTGCCTCCTGTAGACAAAAAGATGGACAGGAGGTACACTTTGTCAGGTCCTGATACAGATTTTCTTTCACAGCAATGCAGTCATGTTGGGGTAGTTCAGGCTGCAGCCTGTGATAAAGCTAATATTCCCCTGGCTTCACATCCTCCTGACAAGGACTCAGGAAGATTGATGCCATGGCCAAAAACAATACATGGCAGCATCCTTGGGACTCAGACAAGCAAACTATATGGCTTATGTTGCGAGATACCAGAAATCTAGATGGGATACTGTCATGGCCTTAGCCAAACAGGTCCCTGGCCAGCTGCAAAGAGCTGGAACAGGTGGCTCTTGATGGTGTTGAGGCATCTAAGGTGCAATTCCATGCTGCAGTAGTTTTAATGATGTATCCTCTAGAGTCATGGCTACATCTGGCTTTTTGTAGATTGGCCTGGCTCAGGGTGTACTACTTTGTCATAGGATACCCAGTCTAAGGCTATGGATTTTCCTGTGGTGGGAAATTCTCTGTTTGGGAGCAGACAGAGGAATTATATGAAAAATGGATGAATGTAGAACCACTTATAGGGTGCACAGAAGCCACGCAAGCCACTCCTCAGAGGCAGCCCCAGGGGTGAGGGCAGGCCTTTCACAGGCCTTTTACCAGACCCAGGCCTCCTCCTCTTCAGCCTATGCTCAGGGGGTTCTTCAGAGGAGAGGCAGGCAAGTGCAGGCAGGCCTGCTCCCACCCCTCAGGCTAAAGCCCCTGCCAAACAGGCACCCTGATGGAATGCCCAGGGTCGGCTCTCATTACCTGTAGGGGCAGGCTGGCTTACTTACGTCAGGACTGGGAGTCTTTAACATCAGACAGGTGGGTCCTGGAAGTAGTGAGCCAGGGTCTGAGTTCTCAGCTTCAAAAATTCCCAAAGATGAGAGCCAGATCTTTCCACCTGCAAACCCTTTAGAGACTTTTGCTTTGGAAACAAGTCTCAACCCTCCTAGCTCTCAGAGCTGTAGAAAGGTTTCTCCCCACACAGGGCAAGGTCTGTACTCAGGTGCCTTCCTTACCCCAAAAAAACAGGAGAGTGGCGGCTATCCTCGATCTAAGATATCTAAACAAGCACCTTTTAAAACCAAAGTTCAAAATGGTGACTCTGGGAATGATTTTACCCTCCCTAAGGCCAGGGGACTGGCTAGCTTCCCTGGACCTCAAGGATGCCTACTTCCATGTTCTTATCAGACGCTCCCATCGAAAGTACCTCAGATTCGAACTGCATTCAGGCCATTATCAGTTCAGAGCAATGCTCTTGACCTCACTTCTGCCCCAAGGGTGTTCACAAAATGTCTAGCAGTAGCAGTTGCTCATCTAAGAAGGCAAAAGATTGCCATTTTTCCCTACCTGGACGACTGGCTCATTGTGGTCAGTCTCAGACCAGATCAAATCACACCTACTAGCTACCAGCAGCTGCTTACTCTTTGGGCTTTCTTCTCAATCTTCCAAAGTCAGTTTTGGAACCTGTCCAGGTACTCACCTTTATAGGCGCAGAACTGGACACAAAGCAGGCCAAACCTTCCTTCCCCTGGAAAAGGTAAGGACCTTAGTGGCCCTGGCCTCGTCTTTCACTCTGCAGGTCTCTCAACCAGCAAGGCATTTCCTGCAGCTCCTGGGACACATGGCTGCTTCCACAGCCGTGAGTGCAAGGAGCAAGATTTCAGATGAGGACATTCAGTTCCATTTGAGAGCTTTCTGGTCTCAAAGAGATCCATCCAAGTTAATCCCAGTGACTGAACCCTGATCCAGGCCCTTCAGTGGTGGCAGGATCAGAGCAATCTGAGACAAGGGTGCCTTTCATCCCTCTGTCCAACTCCTTGACCCTTACTACAGATGCATCCCTCTTGGGATGGGGAGCTCACATGGGCGACCTCTCCACCCAGGGGTTATGGTCCCTCAGGAATCTCTGCTCCACATCAATCTGTTGGAACTCAGAGCTGTTTTCTAGCACTTCAGGTTTTTCTGCATCTGTTCAGAACAAGGTGGTACAGGTCAGAACAGACAACACCACTACAATGTGGTACATCAACAAACAAGGGGTACTCGGTCTTGACCTTGTGCACCGAGGCGATGAAGTTGTGGTCTCTGGCTTATTCCTAGACACTTCCCTCATAGCAGTTCACCTCCCAGGCAAGGACAATGTCCTGGCAGATGCTCTCAGCAGGATTTCCCAGAGCCATCACGATTGGTCACTGGATCCCTAGTACTGGGGATAGTGTTTGCCAGATGGGGCACTCCTCAGATAGATCTTTTGCAGCCCAGACAATCATCAACTTCCACTTTTTGTTGCAGGCCCCAGTGTTGGGCTCAGTCCCCTGGATGCCTTTCTCTCGACTGGGAAGGAAGTTCCTTTTGCCTTTCCCACTTCCCTCTCCTGTTCAAGTACTAGTCAAAATCAAGTCTCAGCCCTGCAAGATGATCCTGATTGCTCCAGACTGGGCCAGGCAGCCCTGGTACCCACTCCTTCTGTCCTTAGCAGTCCATCTTCCCTGTGTCTCCCAGGAACCACAATCTGTTAACCTGTGCTCAGGAGAGTTTGGTATCCAATCTCAAATCCCTCAACCTCAAGGCTTGGCTCTTGAGCAGTTAGAGTTGCTGATCTACAACTTTCTCAAAGTGTTCTCGAAATCCTGAAGGCTGCTAGGAAGCCTTCCACCAGAACTGCCTATAACTCCAAGTGGAAAAGGTTTTCCATATGGTGTTCTGGGAAGCATATTCCCGGAATCTGCTGATCTACCCACTGTATTGGACTGTATGGTCCATCTTAATTCTTTGAGATTGAGACCAGCTACCCTGAAAGTGCACTGGCAGCTGTCTCTGCCTTCATTTCAGCAGGAAGCCCTCTTCTCTTTCTGCTCACCCTGTATTTTCCAAGTTTTTTAAGGGATTGCTTCATACCAATCCTCCATTCAGGGACCCTGCCCCTGCTTGGGATCTTAATGTTTGCATTGCTCAGCTGATGCAACCCCCCTTTGAGCCTCTGTCTTCGGTAGAGCTTAGGTATTTGACTTGGAGAACTGTATTTCTAGTAGCCATCACTTCTGCCAGGCGCATAAGTGAGTTACAGGCTTTATCAGTAGAGACTGACTTTATTTCCTTTCACAGGGATAAAGTAGTCCTCAGGACTAACAGAAGTTTTTGCCTAAGGTGGTTTGGTTCCACCTTAACCAATCTATTTCACTTCCAGTGTTCTTCACTGACCATTCCTCCTCTGGTGAGAGAGGCTGCACTAAGATGTTAAGAGGGCCCTAAGTTACTACATAGAGCATACCAAAGGTCACAGGTTTGACTCCTCCAACTATTTCTCACTTATGGTGAGGTTGGGAAAGGAGACCTGCCACTAAGAGATCCATTGCCAGGTGGATCGTCTCTCATATCAATTTTGCTATCAAAAGCTGGGTAAGGTTCCCTCTCAGGCCTGAGGGCTCACTCTACAGAGGTACAGCTGCATCTCTAGCTGCTGCTAGAGACATCCTATCTTGGAGATATGTCAAGCAGCTACTTGAAAACAGTACACACTCACCAAGCATTACTCCTGGATATCCAGGCCAGGAGGATGCTCAGTTTAACACAGCCGTGCTTCAGAGCCTATTCCTAAGTAGGTTCTGTCCCTCCTCCATGGAGGTACTGCTGTGTAGTCTGCACTTGTCATAATATAGCAAGACTTCATGTTGTTTGAAGAAAAAATTACTCACCTTAGTAATGTTGTTTCTTCTAATGGAGTCTTGCTATATTATGACCTCCCCCCCAGCCTGCCCCTCTCAGAACTTCTACTTTGGGTATGGGGTGGGCAGTCCGCTGTTGGCATTTATTGATGCCCTCTTTCATGTTTGGGTGTTGTGTTTTATTTAGTTATTTTATCTTATTTTCTGGTCCACTGACTTGAGTCTTGGTGTTGGGACCAGGAAAATGTGTGAATATGTTAGTAGCCAGTTGGCTGAGTGTAGGTTACAGCTTCCACACAGAGCCTTAGTGAGTTTTTGCTCGTAAAGATCTGACGATTTCAGTTTGAAACCACCCTAACAGAGCTTCTTTAACCGAGCTCGCGCTCTAAGTTCCATGCTCTGCATGGAAGTTAACTCTTTCACCTCCGGAGCAGTTCTAGTGGTGGGACAAACTGCACTTGTCATAATATAGCAAGACTCCATTAGAAGAAACAACATTACTAAGGTGAGTAATTTTTTCTTCTAGAACTACTGTTACAGGTGAGTAACCTGTTCATTTTGACCGGGCACAAGCTGATTCCGGCTTCCACACTGGCCATTACCTGGCTGTCGCCTCCTAGGCCGAAGCAAACTCCTTAGGAGCTGATTAAGTTGGTTCCCCAGCCCGCGGAGTCGGTAAAACCATTGGTTTGGCCCAAAACGGGGTCTCCACCGATTGTGGTGGAACTGACACCCAAACAGCCTGTAGGAGGGGCTCCTTCCAAGGCAGACAGACCGGACACTGGGCTTTCCCGGTGTTTGTCAGTCACAATCACCCCGGACTGCCCTTGGTGAGTCAAAGGTGACCTGGGTGGTTGGCCGTTATACCCGGATTCCTCGGATTTGGATGTCATCGGCTTGCATTCTCATCCAGGTGATGATGAATTAACCATTGGCTTAGAGACGGAGGAAGGTCCCTCATCTTTTCCTGGCATTCTCTGCCTCATCTCTGAGTCTACAGTGATGCCCCTGGAGCCAATCCAGAAAAAGGCGGAGTATCCTCTTACGGATATCCTTAAGAGAGTTGATACCCCAACGTAGGCCTTTCCATTTGGCTGAGGCTATTGTTGGCCCTGCCCTAGAACTTTGGCAGCACACTGCCTCTTGTCTAGCTCCGTCTGCCTGCATGGCCCGCAAGTATGCGGTGTCCATGGGGTCCCTTGCTGGGTTCACAGAGCACCCTTCGGCCAAGAGCCTGGTGACTACCTCTGTGTTCAGGCGTACTGGCAGTTCTGCTGACACTGACCGACCACCTGATAGAGTCCAGGCTCTTGGACCATTCAGCCAGGAAAGTCTATGCAGCTTCCTCACTGGGCTTTCGTCAGGCAAGTTCAGTCGTCATCGTGGCACACTTCTCTCACACCCTCCTAGGGTCGCTGGATGAAGTCCTCCCACATCTCCCAAAGGATATGCAGATTACGGTCAAGCAGGTCCGGAATCAGGACCAAGCTGTCACCAAACAGCCACTTCAGACGGCCCTGGACAGTGCGGATTCTTATGCTCATTCAGTGGCAGCCGCAGATGCCTTTCATTGCAGGGCTTGGCTGAGGCTCACCTCCTTCCCGGAGGATACCCAGCACAAACTAGCTGACGTGCCCTTCTTTGGCACTGACCTGTTTGGGCCAGGAGTGGCCAGTCACCTTCAGTGCATTGATTAGTCCAGTGCCATCATGGACGCTACTTCTGCCAAGGGTTCTTAGGGCAAGAACCAGCATAAGAAAAAGAAGCAGCCTTTTCGGCATTCTTCCCCTGCGGCTCAGTACTCCTCCTTTCAAGGTGGACAGCAGCACCAGAAACAGCAGCAGGCTGAAGCTTGGAGCCCCCGGACCAAGCCCAGACCCCAACAGGCCCGTAAAGGAAGCTGAGGTTCAGGTCCTGGAGATGCCTCCTCCAAGCCTGCTCAGTGACGGGGCGGGGGCTGTCAACCCCTCTCCTGTCACCTCAGCTCTGGTTCCTCCCGTGGGGGCCAGCTCCGCCACTTCCTTTCTGCCTGATGCATTGTCACTTTGGACAGGTGAGTTCTCGAAGTGGTCGGTCAGGGACTGCCTCTGGAATTCGAGCAGTACCCCCCCCTCCCAAGCCGAGCCTGTGCTCCTAGGGAGGAAAGAGCATCCGCCCAGACTCAGTCGGCTTTCCGAGATGACATTGCTCAGCGCCTCCACGAGGCAGTAGCTCCGGTGGCAGATCCTCTTGCAGACCCAGGATTTGTCTCCAGGTACTTCCTGGTGCCCAAGTGGATGGAGGGGGCTGGCGCCCCATTCTAGATCTGCACGACCTGAATCAATATCTCGGGTCACGCACCATTCGGAAGGTCACTCTGTCCCAGGTCATACCATCCTTGGAGCGAAACGTGGTTCTGTTCACTGGATCTGCAGGACACGTTCTTTCACGTCCCATCAGCGGTTCCTCCAGTTCAGGGTCGAAGACCATGTACGAGTTCCACGCCGTGCTGTTTGGCCTGTCATTGGTCCCATGGGTCTTCACCAGATGCATTGCAGTGGTGGCGGCCCATCTCCGGGGGGTGTCAGGATTTATCCTGGACGATTGGCTCATTGCAGGTTCCACCCAACAGGAGGTGAAGAGGTCCAGGGACCTGGCCCTCCAGAGCTACTCCCAACTCTGCCTCCTGATCAACGAGGCCAAGTCGGAACTCGTGCCTTCTCAGGTGATGGGCTTCATCGGGGCAGAGCTAGACTCTTGTCAAGCCAGAGCTTGGCTCCTGGTGGACAGGGTGGAGGGTCTTTCCTCCTTTGCCCAATCATTTCTGGTTGGGCATTTGCACCCTGCCCGGCACTTTCTGGGCCTTTTAGATTACATGACGGCGTGCACCTCAGTGGTCCGTTGGGCCTGGTTGCACATGCACCCCCTCCAGTGGGTGTCGGCTGCCTAGTGGAGTCAGCGCCATGGTCTTTTCGACCACCTGATCACTGTGACCCAGAAGATGTGGGACGTTCTCCAATATTGGACCACCCCAGACTGGTTGCAGGAAAGGATCCTGTTTGTCCACCCCGAGCTGACGGTCGTCCTCGCGACTGATGCCTTTCTCTTGGGCTGTGTGGCCCACATGGGGGACAAAAGGGCCCACGGATTCTGGACCCCCGAGGAGTCCCGATGCCACATCAACCTGTTGGAGCTCAGAGCAGTCAGACTGGCATTGTCAGCTTTCGATCCTCGGCTCAGTGGTCAAGTGGTTCAAGTCCAGGCGGACAATACCACGACCATGTACTACCTCAACAAACTGGGCGGCACACACTCCCGTCTGCTGTACAGGGAGGCACTCTGCATCTAGTCCCTCATGAGCCGATTGGAGGCAGATCTCCTAGCCATTCATGTGGCAGGAGTCTCAAACCATCTGGTGGATGCTTTCTGCCACTTAGGCCAGATATCCCATGAGCAGTCTCTCCATCCAGAGGAAGCTTACAGCCTGTTCTCCCACTGGGGTAAACCGATGGTAGACCTGTTTGCCTCCAGGGACAACACCAAGCTGAGGCTGTTTCATTCCGGCCCCCTCAGCAGGGCCCGCTGCAGAGGGACGCCTTCTCGAGGCCGTGGACCCCAGGCCTCCTCTATGCCTTCCCTCCATTTCCCTTGATCCACAAGGTGTTACTCAAGGTGAGGAGGGACAAGGCGAAGGTGATCCTGGTAGTCCAAGACTGGCTGCGTCACTTCTGGTATCCAGATCTCCTCAGCCTCAGGCCCCCGGAGTGGCTTCCAGCACACCTGGACCTGGTATCTCTGTTAGGTGTGGTATATGTTGTTCATCCTCACGGACCCACCCGACCTCCCCGGCTGCGGACGCACAACACCTGGCTTCCAGTGGGCTAAGATCTGGCGTCATGAGGCAGAGCCAAGGTATATACCGCCCAGGTGGGTGGGAGGAGCCAGCTTGAAGACTTCCGGTATATCTTAAAGTGGAAGGGAACATGCTAAAGAGTGTAGATGAACAACATATACCACTCTTAGAACTACTGTTACCGCGGGGGGGGGTTGCTGGCTGCTACCGAAAACCCCAACTGCTATCGCAGAATTTCTGCAGTAATAGGAAACTAATGCCACAGAGGTTCTGCTGCAATAGTGGGGCTTGCCACAGAATTTAGACCCAAACTGCTGCATAAAAATCGGGGCCTTGATTACCACATTGACCTACAGTCACGCCGGCATGCTGGTTTTGGGGCCTCGTTCTCCAATCTCTCTTCCCTAAGTAGGGGTGTGTGCCTTGCCTCCTTCCTCCCAGAGAACTGCTTGGAGTCTGCCAAGAAGTGTGGATAGAACATGTCCACGTCTCTAGACACACAGGTTACTCACCTGTAACAGTAGATCTTGCATGGGGATAATCTCTGGTAGCAGGTAATATACTTGGATTGTAACCAGAAGGCGCTGTGGTGCACGGCAGCTCTCTTCTAGCAGTCTTTTTTTTCCTGGGTCTGCCCACACATGACATCAACATTCTGCTCCTATATAAGAGTGGATGGTCTCTGGTATCCTCAGTTCATTTTCCTGCTGTCTTCAGCTCGCACGCAGCAGCTAGCGCATAGAGCAGCAGTCATTGAGAAGAACTTGAGCTGAAAATGGACTTTCCCTCTGTTTCCAGTCTTCATCAACGAATGTACAAAGAATCTACAAGCAAGTTGGCACTATTTCGGTCATGTCATTGTGGTAGGAAGATCTACCACTACAACAACCACAACGTTTGTGTTAGGTGTCTGGGTCCCACACACGACACCATCTCCTGCAAACACTACCAGGAATTCAACCAGGCAGTCCGTCGACGATGGCTACAGGAGCTTGAAGCTCACCTCATGGAGCGGAAATTGTCTCTCTTGGAGAAGGGGGTCTGTCCCAAGGAACCCCCTGCCTCAGCTTCACACAGGAAGCATAAATGTGACAAGGATAAATCAGCATCATCATCATCAGGCAGGCACTCGTCAACAGCCACCATCACAGGTGCTCCACCGTCGACATTGCCCTCCAGAACTGCTTCCTCATAGTCGAGAGTGCACACCTCCTCATCGATTATGCTTTCTGGCACCCTTTCAGCAGTTTCTGTGGAACCCTATGTAAGTTCCATCGACACCCTGTCGACAGGGACACATTTCTCTGCGACGGTGTCTGCTTTTAAGCATTCTAGTGCCTCTTCCTTTGCTACCCAGTTGTCGGACGGGCCTGGTTTTTATGGGGAGAATTATTGGTTTTGCTATTTCTAAGGCCCCTCCTCCTTCACAACCATTCTCTCGCAGGGGCCAGTCGGACCAGTACCCTGGTCTTTATCACTCAGGGACTAGACCTGTTTATCCCTCTCATCTTATTTCTTCAGCAATCCCTCCGGTTTCCCAGAAACCTCCTACCACTCCGTCTTACTACTACCTCATTGGACGTAGCCACAGTGTTACAACAGGTTCTAGAAGTGATGAGGCATTCTCAACCTCCCACTTCGGGGGAGGCGGGTCGCCCTTCCCTCTCTCCTACCCCTCTGTCTAAATGTTTCCAAGGCGACAGGGAGCACTCTCCAGCATGGTCCCCTCCATCATATGAGGAAGAGTATTTTTCAGAAGAGGCAGAATTTCTGGAAGGTTTTCTCGGAGATCTAGGAGATATTGACCTGCAGGACTTGGGACTCCCATCCCCCGTCCTCTCTTTCTACTATCTCCTCCTTCGACGAGGATGCCTCCCAACATGCGGCTGCCTCTCCTCCATATGACCCATCCATTCACGAGATGATGGTCCAAATTCAAAAAATCATGGGATTCTCAACTACAGAACATGATAAACAAAGAAAGGCTATGGCAGATTGTTTTGAACTGCCTGAAGAGCCCGTAGTAGTGGTATCCCCAGTTATAAAGAAACACTGTACTGGCAGCTTGGAACCAACCCTCAGCTGTTCCGGCCACCCTTAGAAAGGCAGATCACCTTTACCAGGCTCCTCTTGACCATCCTTTTCTTTCTACTTACCCTGAAGCGGATTCAATGGTGATCACTGTGGCTCATGATCATACCAAACGACCAAAACACATGAGCTCATTACCTCCTGATAAGGAGTCCCGCCGACTCGATTACCTCGGAAAGAAGGTATTCCAGGCGGTTACCATGAATCTCAGAATTGCAAGTTACATGGGACACATGCTTAAATACCAATGTACTCTCTGGTCCACTGCTATAGAACTAGTCAATAAACTTCCTCCATCTCATGAGGAGGACCAATTATTGGCAACAATCTCCACTGACAGTTCCATCTCTCAACACCTGCTCTGTTCAGGATATGATGCGGTAGATACTTCTGCCCGCGTGTCGGCTACAGGTATTACCCTGAGACGACACGTCTGGTTACGTGTATCAGGATTTACACCAGATATACAGCATAAAGTGGTAAATGCCCCTTTTATTGGATCTAAACTTTTTGGGCCAGGTACCCAAACACTTCTTTTATAATCTACAAGCCTCAGATCGGACCTTGTGTACAGTTCATGGCATGTATCATGCCTCACAGCTATCTTACCAGCACCGCTCCCAATCCTCTCTTCAAGCAAAGAGAAGCCGCAAACATAGAGGCACCTACAGTGGTGGATTTCGTGATCGTTCCCAGCCTTCTTCCAGGACCGCCACTCCTTTCTCTATGGCTCCCGCTTCCACCCGCCCGGGGCATTGCCCGGGCTTCCTCGACCATGCCTCAGAATCTGTGGGTGGTTGCTTTGCCCTCCATTTAGAGGCCTGGCAAGCAATAACATCGGATGAGTAGGTGCTTCAGATCATAAGGATAGAGCACACAGTTGAACTCACCTCAGTGCCTCCCCCCCTCATCCTCCCCGCTCAGTCCATTACCCACCCAACCATATCCCCATTCTTTGAGGAACTTCAGGTGCTTCTTCCCAAAAATTCTGTCTCTCCAGTTCCTCATTTGGAGTACCATCAAGGATTCTACTCCCATTTTCTCCTGGTACCCAAATGCACGGGAGATCTCAGACCTATACTAGACCTCAGACAACCGAATATACATATTCAATACAAAAGGTTCCGAATGGTCACTTTAACATCCATTCTGCCAATGTTAAACAAGGGGATTGACTGTGCGCATTACACATGAAAGGTGCCTTCCTACATATCCCCATCCACCCCGCCCTCCACCGGTTCCTTCGGTTTTACCTGCTAGAACAACATTACCAATTTCGGGCACTCCCGTTCAGTCCCTCATCCACCCAGAGAGTCTTTACCAAGTGCCTGACAGTGGTGTCGGCGGCCCTGAGATGGGACGGACATTTTGTCTTCCTGTCCCTGGACGATTGGCTCATAAAAGAAGACTCTGCAACCTCTCTGCTTTTGTCATTGCAGGCGACCCTCACTCTTTTCCAGTCCCTCGGAATTATGGTTAGTGGCCCAAATCCAATCCAACCTCTGCCCAGTTGCTGCAGTATATAGGAGCTGTTCTGGACACCGCCTCCGCCAGGGCTTGTCTCCCTGCCGACAGACAAGACAGACTTCTGTCTCTTGCTTCCCAGATACAAACTCAACAATTTCATTAGAGTCAGACATCTCTTATGCCTTCTGGGGCACATGGCTGCAGCCATCCCTATGATGGCCTTTGCCCATCTACATATGAGACCAGTCCAGTGGACTCTTCAGAATCAGTGCTGGCCAAAAACAGGGTATTTCGAAGACAGAATCAGAGTCACTCCCATCCTACTCTCTGCCTTAAATTGGTGGACCCATCGTGCCAACCTATCTCAAGGCATGCCCTTCCAGTCCCTTCCTCCCCAGCAGACGACCATGTATGCTTCCCTGGAAGGCTGGGGAGTGCACCTGGGTCCCCTACAAGACACAGGGCAGGTGGTCTCGATTCTCCATTCCTCATATAGATCTGGAAATGAGGGCAGTCCACCTTGCCATTCAGGCTTTCAGCCCCCACCTTTCCCGGGGCCTCTACTGATCCAATCTCATAATACCTCAGTGGTGTACTACCTGAACAAACAAGGAGGTACCAGTCCTGCACACTCTACAGGGAGACGATGGTGATCTGACAATAAGTCATACTTCAGCATCTATCATTGATAGCCGTCCATCTACCAGGACGCCACAGTACCCTGGCTGGCGTTCTCAAGTCACCAGTCCTCCATGCACGAGTGGACACTTCATCACAAAGTTCTTCAGATTATCTTTCGATTGTGGGGGACCCCGCACCTCGACTTTTTTGCCTCCTCCAGCAATCACCGACTCCCCAGATACTATTTCATTATTCCAAACAGAAAGGGACTGTCTGTAGATGCTCTGTCCCAGCCGTGGACAGAACTCTTATATGCTTTCCCCCTGTCCCTCTCCTGCAACAGACTCTACTGAAACTACAACTCGAGCCTGTCACCATTATCCTCATAGCCCCTCTGTGGCTCCGGCAGGTGTGGTTTCCCCTACTTCAACAGTTCTCAGTAGCAGACCCCATTCTGTTGTTGATCAGGTCAGATCTGTTGACTCAAGACCAGGGGACCCTTCTGCATCCCAACCTGAAGTCACTACACCTTCACGCTTGGCTCCTGAGTATGCTTTCATTGCCCGTCTTCAAGTCTTCACACCAATGGCCAATATTCTGTTAGCTTAACGCAAACCATCTACATGGGAAATATATAATGCTAAATGGAAATGCTTCTCCACATGGGCCTCTTTCTGGTCGTTGGACCCTTATTCATGTCCTGTGACTAAAGTATTGGACTACCTGGCCTCGCTTGCTGAGACAGGTTTGAGCTACTCCTCTATTAAAGTTCATTTGCCTTCTGTCTTGGCCTTCCATGAGCCCGTAGAAGGATGACTACTGTATCAACATCATCTTGCCAAAATGTTCTTAAGAGGAGTGTTAAACATCATACCTTCCATTAGACGGCCCACTCCTCCCTGGGATTTGAATTTCCTGTTGGAAAAACTCACCCTCGAGCATTTCGAACTGGCAGCCACTTGCAACCTCAGCTTCCTTTCCTGGAAGACAGTATTTTTAGTAGCTGTCACTTCAGCTCATTGTATTTCTGAGCTTTATGCCCTTGTGTGTAGAGCGCCTTACCTAATCTTTCACAAAGACAGAGTGGCTTTTCAAACCAATCCTTCCTTTTTACCTAAGATAGTCTCGGAGCACACCTTAAATCAGTCCATAGAATTGCCAGTTTACTACCCCGAGCACTCTAATCAGGGAGAATACCTCTTACACAGTTTAGATGTCAGTTTTATTTTGAAATACTATATAAATCATACCAGATCTGTTAGAAAAACTCCTCAGCTTTTTGTTACTTTTGCCTCAACCACGGAAGATTTCCCGGTCGCTAAACAGACATTCTCCAGCTGGTTAGCGCATTGTATAACCTTTTGTTATAAGAAATATAACAAACCATTTCCAAGACCATGCTACCCGAGCCATGGTCACTACAGTGGCCTGCTTCAAAGGGGCTTCTGTCACAGATATGTGCAATGCAGCTAATTGGTCCACAATATGTACTTTCATGAAGCACTGCAACTTAGACATTGCTTCGCGCTGTAGGACAGCCTTTGGCCGCGCTGTCCTACATGGTCTTCTGCCATAATTTTCCACCCTTCCTGTGTTTACTGCTTTGGAATCATCCCAAGTGTATTACCTGCTGCAAGAGATTATCCCTGTAGAAGATAGTACAGTTGCGTGCTTACTGTAACTGTAGATCTTTGAGGGGTATCTCTTGCAGCAGGTACGATACGTCCTTCCATCCCCCTCCTTCTCTAAGAGAACAACTTCTGATCCAGATATATATATGGGAAGGGATACCTATGGTACCTCGGCTCTCCCTCGGTCCTTGCTTAGCGAGCTGAATCAGGCGGGGAACTTAGGCTACCAGAGACTGCCCACTCTTATATAGGAGCAGAATGAGGATGTCGTGTGGGCAGCCCCTGGAAAAAAGACTGCTAGAAGAGAGCTGCCATGCACCACAGCGCCCTCTGGCGATGACCCAAGTGTATTACCTGCTTCAAGAGATACCCCTCGAAGATCTACCGTTACGGTAAGTACGCAACTGTACTTTCTAGGAGTGATATATTTTGTTCATCCACACTGACCCACCCAACCTCCCCAGCTTTGACGCACAACCACTGCTTCCAGCGGGCAAAATCTGGTGTCAAGGGCCAGAGCCGAGGGTTATACCACCTGGGTGGGACGAGCCAGCTTTTAGAGCTTCCGGCAAGATTATTAAAGGGAAAGGAGATGCCAAGAAGTGTGGATGAACAGCATGTTACCACTCCTAGAACTACTGTTAAAGTGAGTAAGCTGTGTATCCTTCGAGAGGAGTTTTTGCAGTAGGCAGGTTTTTCCATCCCCTGCATTCTTTCCATCTTGGCCTCTCTTGGCTCCAGGAGTCCTCTTTTTCTCCTGTTGGACCTTGTTCCAGGGTCTTCAGCGGGGGGAACTGAAGTGGACGTGGAGGACTGCCCCTCTTATACCAGAAAGGAAATGGATGTTCCGACGTCACGGGGTGGTCCCCCGTTGTAGACTGCTAACTAGAAATTTTCCATGTGGTCCTGGTAGCTTAGTCCTAACGGTGTTGCCTACTGCAAGAGCTCCTCTCAAAGATCTACTGTTACGGTAAGTTCTTGCGTAACTGCACTTTATCATTTATTAGTACTCCCAGATCGGTTTTGCTTTTAACGGTCCTAATGCATGCTCCATCTAATGTATGATCTTCTTTAATTGTGCTTTCCAAGAATAAGCACAGTGCATTTCTCCACATCGAATTGCATCTTATTGTTTTTTGCCCATTGTTCTGTATCCTATAGGTCATTTACTAGTAATTGATGTTTTTCTTCGTGGTCAACTTCCTCACTGATCTTAGTGTCGTCAGCAAATTTAAGTAGATTATTGCACACATTAGTGAGCAAATCACTTATAAAAATTCCAAACAAGGTCATGCCCAGTACGGAGCCCTGTGGGACCCAACTAACTAAATCTACCTCCCTAGATAATGTGTAACACACTGTAACCTGTTGTGTCTGTTTGGTTAGCCATTCTTCAGCCCATTTAATCAAGTATGAATTAAAACCTAGCTATTCCATTTTTTTAATTAATTTGAAATGGGGTGCAGTATCAAACACCTTTTTAAAACCAAGGTAAATGACATCCACAGGCGTTCCCTTGTCGATACTTTGGCTCACCTTGTCATAAAAACTATTGAGGTTGGTGGTACAGGACCTCCCTGCAGTAAATCCATGCTGTGTTGTGTAATCCCAGTGCTCTGGTTTCACCCTCTAGTGTTACGTTTAATAATTTCTCCATGACTTTACATATAACCGCAGTGAGACTAATAGGCCTATAGTTACCAGTAAAAACCCTACTACCTTTTTTGTAGATGGGAATAACTGTTGCCTTCTTCAAATCAGTGGGTATAACTCGTTGCTTGTATGATTAATTAAATAGTATGGTCAGTGGAATAGACAAAGGGTCGGCTAGCTCCTTTAAATATTTTGGATGGAGAACATGTGTGGTTTGTTTTTTAACCAAGGGATTTCAGTAGGGCTTGCAGTTTCTGAATTCAGAGCCCTGCAGTAGTGCGTGGCTCTGTGTTAACATTTGTCAGTTAATCTCTTGTTTTTCTTTTATAGATCGCAGTTCAGGCATTGCAGTGTTCCCATTATTCCATTCTCTGGCTTTTGGTTAAAATTACAGAAATCACCCCTTCCAAAGTAAGTCTTGGTTTCACATGTTGCATGTACCCACTCATTGTTTTCTGAATATTTTCTTTTATTGCAAGACCTTGTGTATCTGTATTTTATCATCACTATGTCGGCAAGTATCCACTTCAGTATGCACTTTCATAAGCACGCTTGGGCTCTTTACTTACTAAGAGTATCTCGAGACTCAATCTTCTCTAACACTGCTGATAGGAGTACTAGATGATTGATTTCTGCATCTCTCTCTCCCCCATCCATATGCATGCACTTTGAAGCATTAAACCCTGTGCAAAGCATCATGGCAACAGTATGCAAATTCTTGCATGGGACAAGCTGAAAAGGTTCCAGCAGAACAAAAGCAACCTCAAAACAGACTTTTATACTTGCTGCATTTACACTAAGCAACTAATTGCATACACTGGTTTCATCTTTAGAGATTCCCAAGTGTGTGTTTCAGTGGAGTAGCATGTGAAACACAGTGGGAGTCTGACATTTAGTGCATTCAGAGGTACTCTCTAGGAGAGGCAGATTACTAGAAGTGTTGGATGTCTGTCCCTAAATAGAATATTTGGGTATGTGGGGTTTCCTGATAGCGCAGTGGATGCACATTGCACTTCCTGCCTGCAGCCCAGTCGAATTTGTTGGTGTCAGATGGTCAGGCTGAGTGAAGTTCTGCCTAGCATAGTGAGTGTAGCTCAGGGCAGGGAGATGTCTGCTGTTCTTGGCAGTGTTCAGTACTTGATTTACTTCTTGCAAGAGATAAGCGTGCATAGAATTGATGTTATTCTGAAGATCTAGGTCACTAAATGTTTTGTTTGCATCTTTCAGGAAGATTTGTTAGCCCTGAGGAAGACTGTGAAAACGTTTCTTGCTGTCTGTCAGCAGTGCTTATCCAATGTTAACACTCCTGTCAAAGAGCAGGTAAAATTCCTGAAGCAAGGTCCACTATGAAAAAATGAGATGCTTGGCTACAAGATTCACATCTGGTTTGATTTTGCTGCATAAAAGATATACTAAAAGATTCAGTGTTTGTTTATGGATGATAATTCCTGAAATAGTTAAATAATGTTAATTAACTGGAATACTTTTCTGATATATTGAAGATTCTGATATATTTTTTGGGGGTGGGACAACATTTATTGTATTTTCCACCCCTGTGCTATCCCTTCCTCCTTCTAGTCCTTCCGGCTAGCGGTGGGGCTGGAATACTGCAGGGAGATTTCAGGTTACTGGGGAGTGGTCTTAGGCAGGTGGCAAGCTCAGTAGCTTTCACTAAGGTGCTGCCTGTCTACAACAGGAGGAAGACGAGATCTTACTTTGAGAGGGTTCCTACAGTAGGTCATAACATGTAGGACTGCGCCGTCTGGCGTCAGGACCGCACGGCAAACTTTTCCTGCAGTGTCTGACAGGGGACCACCCACCTGAGTTCGCGTGACTGACATCAGCGTGACCCTGTATAGTGGGCGGTCCCCATGCCCGGCTTCCAGTTCTTTCCCGCAGTCTACCTGCGCTAGTACCTTGCGGTAAACTGCAACTTTGTTGATCGCCATTTTGTTCGATTTATTTCTCGAATTCAGTCTGTCTTTTCACAATTGTATGTCTTCACTGCCTTCACCACCCAAGGCAGAGAAGAAGTGTGACAAGTGTGGGGGTGCAAATCCTCCACAAGGATGGCCATTGTCTTTGTCTATCTTTTGCCTAGGCCCAGACCATGACACCGCAGCCTGTCCCGACTGCCAGCCCTTTAACCAGGCCACGCGCAAACGACGACAGCAAGCTCTGGAGGCCCATCTCCTTAAAACCAGGATGGCAACACTCGAAAAGGAGATGCAGAAACATCGGGACACAGCTTCTTCCCCCTTCTCTGGAATCTAAGCAGAAGAAGAGTGTCAAGGAGAAGCACAGAGAAAAAGAGCGTCCAGAGGACCGGGACCAGTCCTCTGCTAGCCAGCCTTAGACTAGCAAGGCCCTTTTCCTGCTGCCCACCCTCGTGGTGACCCAGGCAGCTTCAGGGACAACTTCCAGTGCTTCCGCTGTCTTCCTCCCTATTTCGACCTGTAAGTCGTCCGCTGGCTCTTCTGGTGAACACCCGGTATTTGCCTGTAAGTCGGACCTCAGCTCCTCCAGGGCCTGCCTGTTAGTCGATAAGTTGGACCCCCACCAGAAGCAGCCTATAATCCACCCAACTATGGCCAAAAAGCCGGTGGAGGGTCACCCCTTCCTCCGCCTGGTCTCTGTTTCGCCCGGTCAGTTACTTGATCCTCGGATGACCCGCTGGGCGTTGTAACTAGCCCATCGAGAGCAAGCGCTGTCTCATACACGTCTGCGGCGCGCTGACTTCCCCTAGTCAGCCCTCCTCCCAGGAACTCCCAGAGCAGGAGTCTTCCTCTCCATCTCCCCTTGTGGTTTATCCTACCACGAAGCTTACGTCTGGGGTAGAGGAGGAAGGACAACTGGAACTGATTCTTTCCACACCCACTTCTCCGGTGCGTTCCCAGATCCCTCCCAGGGATACTCTCCCTTCAACAGACCCTCCTGTCACCCTGGCGTCGGGTCATCTTCCGCCTGCTAATGCTCCTCTTAGGGCAGGAGCACCATTGGATCTCTTTCGCCAGCTTCCTCCATTGGGGCCTTCTTCTCAGCCCCTGATGACGATGGGTCTGACATCGGTTCACCCTTCACTTGCTGTTCCAACGCTCACTACCTTTTCGTCGGCTACCCTGACGACGGCTATTATAACGATGACTGTCGTTACGTTGGATATTTTTCCCGGTCCTTCTAGGCCGCCAGACCATGCCCCGACACTCGGTCCACCTCTTTTTACCGGGCACCAGGCCCCCATTTTTCCACCATCTGGCCTGACGACAGCTCGCTATTCCCAGATTTGTTGTTCTGGGTATTTTTCTGGTTACCGGTATTATCAAGGGTACCCTCCTCCGCAGTATCCAGGTTTGAGGATGCACTATTATCCGCCCCTAACCAACCCACCCCCTCCTCCTCAACAGGACTTTCAAGCTCTTTTCCAATCCTGGTGGAAGGATGCTAGATCCCAACTAGTTTCTGACCTGGAAGGTAGGCTACCTAGCCCAGTGGCAGTGCCCACTTGTTCTCAATCACCTGCTAGTTCACTGCATTCCACTGTGCATGTTTCTGGCACCACCTCTCAGGAGATCACCATCCCAGACTTTGAAGGTCCAGAAGGGGAAGAGCCCCCTGACTTTGATGACGACATGTCGGAGTCTTCCTACATGACGGGTGGTAAGGTAAATACTGAGGTACAGTGCTCAACAGAGGGCAGGACAGGGGCAAATGGAAAAATAGACAAGGGCAAAAAGAGCAGGCATGGGAGGAAAAAAGGATAAAGCCAACATTAAATGGAGGGCAATGAGTACCAATGCCCGTAGTCTGGGAAACAAGCTTCCTGAGCTAGTAGCCTTGATGGAAGATGAACACTTGGATATTGTTGCAGTCACAGAAACGTGGTACACGGGGAACCATGACTGGGATGTCAACATACCGGGGTACACAGTCTACAGAAGGGACAGGGAGGAGAAAAGAGGAGGTGGAATAGCTCTATACATAAGGGAAGGATCAAAGCTACAGAACTAAAAAGTAAAGGGGGAGGACAAGAGGCACTTTGGGTCACCTTGGAGATGGGGAATGGCATCACAATCCGCACAGGGGTTGTATACAGACCTCCATCTCAAGGGGAGTAAATGGACAAGAAAATGATAGAGGACATTCTCAAAATGGCTGAAAAAAGGGAGATACTGTTGTTGGGGGACCTGGATATGCCAGATGTTAACTGGATGACATGTACTGCAGCCACATCCAAGAGCAGGGTCATTCTCAGTGCCCTGTAGGGGGCAGGCCTTAAACAGCTAGTGTTGGAACCCACTCGGGAGGAAGCAGTACTAGACCTGGTACTCTCAAATGGAGAGAGAATCACAAATTTAGAAGTCAGTAGACATCTGGGAACAAGCGGCCACTGCACAGTGTGCTTCGCAATAAGCACAACCATGGAGACAAAGCCATACAAAAACAAGCATACTGGACTTTAGAAGGGCTGACTTTGGCAAAATGGGTGAATACCTGGGAATACACTAGCAAATGGCCAAAAGGAGGTGGAAGAACAATGGAGAAAATCAAAACTGCCATCATAGAGGCAACAAGCCTTTGTGTGAAACAGATAAAGAAAACAAAGCAGAGTAAAAACCACAATGGTTCTCAAAAGAGGTGGCAGGAAGGTTAAGGAGAAAAATGCTGCATTCAAAAGTATAAGGCATCACAGAAGGAGCGACGAGGGAGCTGTATCAATTAAAGCAGAAAGAAGTGGGGAAGGCAATCAGAATAGCAAAAGCCCAAACTGAGGAAAAAATAGCCAAGTCAGTTAAGAAGGGGGATAAAACATTTTATAGGTACATTAGGGACCATAGAAAGGTTAAGGGAGGAATAGTGAAGATTAATAAGGGAGAGGGGAGGTGGGCAGAGGAGACAGTGAAAAGGCAGAGATACTGAATGAATACTTTTGCTCAGTATTCACAAAAGAAGATGAGGAGGAGTTACCTAAACCAGACAATAGAAGCACTCTGGGTAGGCGGGTTGACACCAGTCCATTTACAGAAGAAAGAGTCCTGAAAGAACTCCTAAAACTCAAGGTGGACAAAGCAATGGGGCCTGATGGGATTCACCCCAGAATCCTAAAAGAACTAAGGGAGGACCTAGTGACACCACTGACCACACTTTTTAACAAATCATGGGAGGATGGGGTGGTACCTGAGGACTGGAGGAGGGCAGATGTGATTCCCCTTCACAAAAGTGGGAGCAAGGCAGAAGCAGGAAACTACAGACCTGTAAGTTTGACCTCAGTGGTAGGGAAAATGATGGAATCACTTCTGAAAGAAAGAATTGTTGAATACCTAGAGGCCAGCAGGGCACAGGACCCAAAGCAGCATGGATTTACAGCAGGAAGGTCATGTCAGACAAATCTAATAGATTTCTTTGACTGGGTGACCAAAGTAATAGACCAGGGAGAGTCTGTGGATATGGCCTACCTAGACTTTAGCAAGGCATTTGACACAGTCCCACACAAAAGATTAATAATCAAGTTAGCCAGCCTGGGAGTGGGTCCCGGGTGGTAGCCTGGGTTAGGCAAGCTTGCACAACAGGACACAGAAGGTAATGGCGGTGGAACACATTCCAAGAAAGGGGGTCACTAGTGGAGTACCTCAGGGCTCAGTACTAGGTCCAGTCCTCTTTAATATCTTTATAGGTGACATTGTAGAGGTCTGGAGGAAAGGTATGCCTCTTTGCAGATGATACAAAGATCTGTAACAGGTTGATACACAAGGGGGTGTAGAAAGGATGAGAAGGGTCTTGGCAAGGTTGGAGGAATGGTCAGACATATGGCAACTTAGATTCAATGCAAAGAAGTGCAAAGTAATGCACCTGGGAAACAAAAACCCAGGAGAAGAGTACACAATAGCAGGAGAGGTACTAACAACAACAACAGTGGAACGGGACTTGGGGGTAGTCATATCAGATGATCTAAAGGTGGGTAAGCAATGTGAGAAGTCAGTAAGGAGAGCCAGGGGGATACTGGGATGCACAGGAAGGGGCATCACAAGTAGAAAAAGGGAAGTGATTATCCCTCTGTACAGACAGTTGGTGAGACCCCATCTGGAATACTGTGTGCAGTTTTGGAGACCTCATCTATGCAAGGACATAGACAGGATGGAAGCAGTCCAGAGGAGGGCAACTAAAATGGTGCAGGGTCTGCATCAGAAATCATATGAAGAGAGACTGAGAGAGCTTAATATGTATACCCATGATGAAAGGAGGGACGGGGGGACATGATAGAAACGTTCAAGTACCTCAAGGGAATCAGCAAAGTCCAGGAAGGTAGCATCCTTCAGAAAAAGAGATGTGTAAGAACAAGGGGACACAATTTAAAGATAGAGGGGGGACGGCTCAGGGATAATGTGAGGAAATATTTTTTCACAGAGAGTGGTGGATGCGTGGAACTGCCTTCCTGGGGAGGTTGTTGGGGCTAAAACAGTGGGGGAATTCAAACATGCATGGGACAGACACAAGGCAGTTGTAGTGGGGGGTGTCAGGAAGTAGGCTGTTGGTTAACTAGAATCTGCAGCTTGTCCAGTAGGTAGGGAAATGGGCAGACTGGGTGGGCCAAGTGGTCCTCATCTGCCGTCAAAGTCTGTTTCCTCGGATGAGCTATCCTCTCCATCAATGTGTAAGGAATCGCCCAAATTTCCTCTGGAGGATCCCTCCTTTACTGAGCTCCTCCGCATAACCCAACAAGCAAACAGTTGGTATACTGAGGTTCAGGACCCCAAGAGGAAGCACCTAGCCGAGCATCTGGATCTGGAAGCCGCCTCTCCCATCCCGGTTCCTCCTTGGATAGCTCCACATGAGAACCTTACTAGCACTATATGGCAGTTGCCTCATTCCGTTCCTGCTGTTCCTAAGAAGGCAGACAGGATTTACAACCCTTCTGAAGGCATCCCTTTCTTGGACTCCCATCCCAAGGCAGATTCTGTAGTTATAACCGCTGCTTATGATTGCTCAGCTAATCCCAAGCATATGAGCACGTCCCCCCTGATAAGAAGTCTAGGCAGCTGGACCAATTTGGGAAGATTTATTCTTCGGCCACATGTGCCCTGCACTCTCTAAATTATGTGGCACACATGGTGTCCTTCCAGAAGGCCACCATGGTTAAACTTGAGGCCAAGATCTCATCCATGGAGGACTGGGTGGATACTGGGATGTATAGAGAGAGAGGCATCACCAGTAGAAAACAGGAAGTTGCTATCCCTCTGTACAGACAGTTGGTGAGACCCCATCTGGAGTACTGTGTGCAGTTCAGGAGACCCCATCTCCGCAAAGACATAGACAGAGTGGAGGCTGTCCAGAGGAGGGCAACCAAAATGGTGCAGTGTCTGCACCAGAAGACATACGAAGAAAGGCTAAAGGAGCTTAATATGTATACCCTTGAGGAAAGAAGGGAGAGAGGGGACATGATAGAAACTTTCAAGTACTTCAAGGGACTCAACAGAGTCCAAGAGGGTAGCATCTTTCAGAAAGAGACGTGCATGAACAAGGGGGCACAATTTGAAGATACAGGGGGGATGGCTCAAAGGTAATGTGAGGAAGTATTTTTTTCTAGGAGAGGGTTGTGGATGCATGGAACAGCCTCTCTGAGGAGGTCATGGAGTCAAGAACAGTGGGGGAATTCAAGAATGCGTGGGACAGACATAAGGCAGTCTTAGTGGGGGGTAGGAGGAAGTAAGCTGTTGGTTAACTAGGATCTGCAGCTTTCTATGTTTCTAACAGTAGATCTTCGAGAGAGGTTCCTGCAGTAGGTCACCTTTTTCCCTCCCTCCCTCCTTCCCCCAGTTTCTGCATTTCTTTTAGCTTATTCTGAACTGGGCTCCAGGATTCCATCCTGTCTCCTCCTCCTTGGATCTCTGGCGGGAGAACTGGAAGGCAGGCGTGGGGACTGCCCACTATATAGGGTCACGCTGACGTCCATCATGTGACGTCGGGTGGGCGGTCCATCACCAGACATTGCTGGAAAAGTTTGCCATGCGGTCCTGACGCTAGAGGGCGCAGTCCTACATGTTATGACCTACTGCAGGAGCCTCTCGTGAAGATCTACTGTTACGGTAAGTTCTTACATAACTATACTTTGTCCACACCAGGACCTTCAACTCATAGTTTAGGGAATAGTGCAGAGAGGAGGGGTTTGGCCTCAATGGGGATTGGGGACCCACCTGGCAAGATGGGAGCCTATACAGGGGTGTTGGCCTGCATCCATCCAAGAGGGGAACTGCAGTCCTTCGTGAACGGTTTAAATGTTACTTCAGTGAGCATTTAAACTAGCTGACTGGGTGGCAGTAGGAATTGGGGAGGCAGAAACACACACACACACTCTGAAGTGCAGAGTATGGAAATCCTGAGGGGAGTGGAACCCCTCAGGTTGCAAATTAATACCAGAAGCAGGGTGATAGTAGTGAAGAGGGAGGGGAACAGGAACATTAAAAAGAGAGGAGGGAAGGAGTGGAAGGAAAAAGGGGGTGGTTAACAAGCAGAGTGCTAGCAAAATCTGAAGGTCATGTGTGTGAATGCTGGAAGTCTAGGAAATAAGATTCCAGACCTAGAGGCCATAATGGTGGATGCCGACCTTGATATAGTGGGCATTTACCAAGTCATGGTGCACTGAAAATGGGGACATGGCCATACCTTGCTACGCTCTGTTCAAGAAAGCGTGGGAAGAAAAGGAGGAGTGTGGTGCTTTTTATGAAGAAATGCATAAAAGCAACAGCGATATAGAGACGGGGGGGGGGGGGGCTGAGGTACTTCGAGTTACCCTGGAAAGGGAGAATAGAGCCTCTGTTTGCACCAGTGTGATCTACAGACCTCCAGCACAGGGAAATGAGTTAGATAAGGTACTGGTAGAAGCCAGTGGCAAGATGGCAGAAAAGAGTTAGGTGCTGCTGGTGAGAGATTTCAGTCTTCTGGATCTAGATTGGAGCCTCTCAGCTGCAGCTTCTAGTATAAGCAGGAATATCCTGCACTCCCTCCCTGCAAGGGGCATTCTTCAAGCAGCTAGTCCGTGAACCCAAACGTGATGAGGTAGTAGTGGACCTAGTGCTTACTAACAGAGACAGGAACAGCAATCATCATATCACGTGGTTCAGTATAAGGACAGCTGGGAATTGAACCACATAAGGGAGAGAAGCCCTGGACTTCAGTAGGGAGATTTTATAAAGATGGGTGAATACCTCAGGGATGACCTGGAAAGGGGGAGATGACCTGAGTGGAAGAACAGTGGGCAAAAATTAAAAGGGGGGCATAGTGAAGGCAACAGACCTCTGCATCAAAGAACTTAGTAAAAGTAAGGACAAAGAGACCACTATTTTTCTCGTAAGAGGTGGCTGGAAAGGTTAAGGCCAAAAGGAGGGTGGCATTTAAAAGATGTAAGGAAACACAGAGAGAGGATAGGGAGGTGCAGCAGGAGAAGCAGGGAAAGCAGTAAGGAGCACAGTGTCACAGTCTGAAGGAGGAGTAGCCCAAGCAGTAACAAACAGGGATAAGACATTTTTTAGGTATGTAAGTAAAAAGAGGAGTTCCACGGGAGAGATTGTAAGGTTAAAGAGGGATGAGGGGGATAATACAGAGGGGACCAGAAAAAGGCAGACATCCTAAACAAATACTTTTGTCCATTGTTCACAGTTGAGGGAGAAGGGGAGGGGCCACAAAAAAGTAACTGGAGCTCTGAAGGAAGGGAGGTGGACATTAGTCCTTTTTCAGAAGAGAGAGTCCCAAGGGGACTCGCTAATCTGAAAGTGGATAAAGAGTGGGACCAGATGGGAAATATCCTAGGGTATTGAGGGAGCCAGAGAGGTACTGGCTGCACCATTGACAGTCCTGTTCAACAGCTCACTCAAAACAGGTGTGGTTCCCGAAGGACTGGAAGAGGCTCAATGTAGTACCACTTCATAGAAGTGGTAGAAGAGAGGAGGCTGGCAACTGTAGACCAGTCAGCCTCATATTGGTGGTAGGAAAGTTAATATGGAATCACTGCTAAAGGAGAGTAGTGGAATATCTTGAATCTAATGGGTTGCAAGACCCGAGACAGCATGTATTCAGAAGTGGAAGGTCATGTCTAACAAATCTGATGGATTTCTTTGATTGGGTGACCAAGGAAACAGATCAGGGTAGAGCAGTGGATGTGGCCTACCAAGGTTACAGTAAGGCATTTGACACAGTTCCACATAGAAGACTGTTAAGTAAGCTGAGTTGCCTAGGAGTGGATAATAGTGATACACTGGGTAAGAAATTGGTTAGGGGATAGGGGGTAGAGGGTGGTAGTAAATGGAGTTTACTCTCTAAGGAGAGGGATGGTGACCAGCAGGGTGCCTCAGGGATCAGTGCTGGGACTGGTTCTCTTTAATGTCTTTATAAGTGGCATTGCAGATGAGCTAGAGGGGGAACATCTGCTTGTTTGTGGATGACACCAAAATCTGTAGTAGAATGGATACTGCGTTTGGGGGAAGGGGGCAGTATGGCAGCTGGGTTTTAATGTGAAGAAGTGCGCCTCTACAGATCCCTGGTAAGACATCACTTAGAATACTGTGTACATTTCAGGTGGTCCAGAGGTGGGCAGCTGAAATGGAGAGGGATCTGCATAAAAAGCCCTACAAGGAGAGACTAAAGGAACTCAATATGCATACCCTGGAAGAGGGAAGGGAGAAGGGGGATATGCTAGAAACCTTTAAATACCTCACGGGGTAAATAAGGTACAGGAAGAAAGTTTTTTGTTTTTTTTTTCTTTCAGAAGAAAAAAAGATGCTCAAGAACAAGGGGACATGCTATGAAATTGAAGGGGGGTAGATTAATGAGAGACTGAGGAAGTATTTCTTCACAGAGTGGTTGGTGGATTTGTGGAACAGCCTGCCAGCTGAAATGGAGCGAAGACAGTAATGGGGTTCAAGGATGCATGGGACAGACATAAGGGGATCTTAATGGAAAGAAATGGGAAGGAAAAAAAGCTGGAGATGACATAGGGAGGGTCTATGGTGATACAGTATGTAGGGAAAAATGGGCAGACTGGGTGGGCCAGGTAGTCCTTATCTGTTGGAAAGATTCTCTGTTTCTATGTAGGTTTTCAGTTTCACTGTGTGAGACTTTTTGTTTCATTTTCTGGGGAGAAGTAATCTAGTTCTCCCTCTCCAATTCCTCTAACTCCTCTCTGTGGTGCTCATCTTGTTCACCATCCTGTCCCACAAGGAGCTGTACCTGGTCTCCACTCCTGCCTTGAATGCTGAGATCATTCTCCCCTGACCTCTCCTTGTGCTGGACCGAACACTGCCTGTGTTGCAGGTCTCTTTCCAAGTCCATGCCAGCAGGCTCTGTTCTTCTGCTAGGATTGAAGACTATGCTGGAGCATCCCTTTGCCTTTCTCAGTAATTGTTATTGAAGTCACGGTCATTTCCATGGCCCTGCATTCTGATGTTTAGTAAAAATTGCATTCATAAAATAGTAATTTATGAACAGGGATGTGGCACTGTTGAGCAAAGCTAATTTTCAAAGAGGCATTGGGGTAGATTGACTTGAGTAAAAGAATTCTACCCATGTAGGTCCCAAACTCGTGGATCACTGTGAGGCAGCTGTGTGTTGGAAAACAGCACCCTCCCTCCTTCCTTCATTCCCTGAAGTATTAACACAAGTGTGCATTACCTCCTGTTGGCAGCTAAAGATTCCAGGCTTGAGAGTCAAACCCAGTTGATCCATGTGGTAAATGAGCGTGCTAACCACTTGGCCTTCTGGAGACCCTGAGCTTCTCATTTCCATTAGGTACTATACTCGGCCTTCCTGAACTAGAAATTGGAGTTGTTGAAAGGGACCTCTGAAATGTACTGACCATACCTATTGCACTTCATCATTGTTAGCTTTGTATGTGGTATCCTTTTTTGTTCTCAGGTGTATTGATCAGTTTACATGAATTGTACTGCTTCAAGATAACTAGCATGATCTCACATATGACAGTTACATATGTAAATCCAGACACAGCTTACAGTAGCCATTGGGTACATAGTGCTAGAAAATAATCTGTATTATATCTAATTGATAAATTTATGAGGTACAAATACTGGATTTCTTTGTTTTTAGCTTATCCACTTTCTTTAGAGTTCTAGATCTTACTTAGAGAGGGCTCTTGCAGTAGGTAATTACAAATAGGATTGAAGCCGGCAGGCGTCAAGACCCCACAGAAACATTTCTAGCTAGCAGTCTCTGGTAGGACCGCCCCATATCGAAGCGCCCGGCGTCAGTATAAAGGGCAGTCCCCCCCCCCGCATTCCAGTTCTTTCCCGCAAGTAGCTCCTTAGGCGCCTGTGGTTAAGTTACTGCTTCCGCAGTCAATCGTCAGTGTTTTACCACCTGTTTTACTATTTTTTCTGATATTTGTCCCCTTATCTTCAGCTGCCATGTATATCGTCCCGACTCCCTCCGAGCACAAAAACAAGTGCGATTCTTGTGGCGCCCAGCTCCCGCATAAGGACGGACATTCCCAGTGCATTTTTTGTCTAGGCCCCGATCATCCTGTCGAGAAGTACCAGCTCTGCCAGCAGTTTAACACGGCCACCCGAAAGTGGAGGCAGGAGTCCCTGGAGGCCCACGTTCTAAAGCAAAAAATGATCTCCATGGAAAAGGAACTGCAAAAAATTTTGGCAGGTTTCAACTTCTCCGGAGGGCCACCACAAGAAGAAGCACCGGGACTCTACGATCACCGCAGCCTTGGCTGGGGTCGTGTTGCTGCAGGTAACGCCTCCCACGGGAGGCAGCTCTGTGGCGGCCATCTTGGAGGCTTCCAAGACAGCGTCAACCCTCCCGTTGGGCTCGTGCTCGGGGCCCCTTGGGAGCCTCTGGGTCTAAGGAGGCAGCTGCTCCCAATAAGGTCGCTGCAGTGCGGCCTTCTGGTTCAAACGGCCCCGATAAGTTGGACATCGGCTCCTCCAACACTGCCCAGGTAAGGCCGTTAAGACGCCCAACCCTCCGGGGCAGCGCACAGCCTCCAAAGCACCTGCCAACGCTGCCCCTCCTTCACAGCCTTGGGCGGGAGCTGGGTCCGATAAGTCAGAAACCCTCTCCTCCAACGTCTGCCCGGCTCCCGTCGATAAGACGGACGTCGGCTCCGTGTTGGAGGCAATGCTGGACCCTTCAGGCCTATCCTTCATCCCGAGCTCGCCGCAACACTCGTTGCACACCAAGGCGCCAGCGTCTCCTCTGCTGGATCCCGGGGATGGTATTCCTTCTTCCTCGGGCGACACGGATGAGGTGCGTATGCTACCATCAGGTCTCCCTCCCGCTAGGCCGGATGACCTGACGCCGGATCCTCGGACGTTGGCGCCAATGCTGGCCTGCCCGACAATATCCCATTGCCAGACGCCGGACCTGCTGCCCGCCTGGCCTTCCATTCCTTGCCCGCCCGCTGAGCTGCTTCCGGGGCCTTCTGTTCCTGCAGACTCCCCGGTGCCTGGATATCCGACGCCGTCATACCCAGGCTTGCAGTATCCGGCACCCCAGTACCCGACGCCACAGTACACGGTGCCCCAGTACCCAACGCCAGGCTTCCCGCCTTCGGGATATGGATAGATGCCTTACGGATACCCTCAGTATCCGTATCCCCCTCCTCCACCGACCCCTCCGCTGCCGGTGGACTTGAAGGAGACTCTGGCTTCCTGGTGGGCTGAGGACAAGGCTCAGCTCACCAGGGAGGTAGAGAGCCGTCTTCTGACACCGGTCCCGGTCCCCCTACGTCTGAGGCGAGAGACCCGCTACCCACCTCCGAATACCAGAGGCGAGCCTTCCGGTTCCAGGGCAGGGCAGGATACACTTCCCCGAGGGCTTCCCAAGGGGTCTGTTCCTCCCCCGCACCGGGAGGAGTCGTCTTCTTCCTCTTCATCCTCCTCAGAGACCTCGGATGACTCTGATGGTCACTCTGACCCAGACAACGAGCCACGCACTCCGGACAAGCCCAGGCCAAGGACTCCCCCCGAAGTCTTCCCCGGAGGATCTTTCCTTTATGGAGTTGCTGCACATAATCCAGGCACTTCATCAGTGGCATTCCTTGGAGCCGGATCCACAGCATGAGAAACTTGCTGCACACCTGGATCTGCCCAAGACCGCTCCCACCCTTGTGCCACCCTGGATTGAGCCTCATGCCAATCTTGTTTCCACCATTTGGAAGCAACCGTCTGCATGAGCGCCCGCCCCCAATAGGAAGTCGGCCAGGCTCCGGAGGGTGTTGCCTCTTTTAATTCACACCCTCGAGCCGATTCAGTCGTGATTAGTGCCGCTCATGGCCGGACGGCTAACCCCAAGCACTTGGACTCGTCACCACCCGACTAGGAATCCCGCCTTCTGGACCAGTACGGGAAGAAGGTCTACGCTTCTTCCACTCTGGGTATTAGGGCCCTGAATTATGTTGGTCATATGGGGGATTACCACAAGGCGATCCTTAGTGAGGTGGAGGCTAAATTAGAGGCTCAGATGAAGCAGAAAGTGTCTGATCTAGTCCAGTCTGCGCGTTCGGCCAGTCAGCACATGCTTCGTGCCACGTACGATGCAGTGGACGCTGCTGGTCGGAGCTCAGCTTTCACCGTGGGTTTGCGGTGTCATGCCTGGCGCCGGGTGTCAGGTTTGGTCCCAGAGGTGCAGTCTGCTATCCAGGACGTGCCCTTCAGGGGTTCAGTGCTGTTCAGTGGCGATGTCAAGGACATCATCACCAATCTGCAGGAGAAGGGTACTGCACTTAAGTCGGTTGACTCATGCTAAACCCTCTCCAGGCTTAGCATCGTCCCTTTACTTGAATGTTCTTGGCAAAGGCGAAACCTCCAGGAAGAGCGGACCAACAACTGGGCCCGGCCGCTGCCAAGCTCCCCGCCCAAAAAGCAGTGGGGCTTCAGCCACACGCTGCCCCACCTCCTGACTCCTTTCCTCTCCCACGGCCTCTGGGCCTTCCAGAGGAACCGGTAGGAGGGAGGTTCTCCCTCAATCTACCAGGTTGGGAGAGGATCACTTCAGACACTTGGGTGCTCCAGCTGATCGCAGAAAGACACTCAATAGAGTTTCTTCGGAAACCTCCTCAGAACCCCCAAAAGGTAGTCTTACTCCCCAGAACATCATCTTCTGGTTCAGGAAGAAATATCCTCTGTTCTTCTGAAGGAGGCGATAGTCTGTTCCTCCACATCTTTGGGGGATGGATTACTACTCCCATATCTTCCTGGACATAAAGTCTCCACCACTCATTCACATTAATAGGATCTGCGCTGGAGGCACTAGGACCCAGCAGGAGCAAACTTTTTTAGTAGAGGATCGGCGCCAGAGATGGAGCGGCACCGCAAGCCCCAGCTCGTGCGGTAGTGACCATCTCGGCGTCGACCCTCCAACCGCCTCGGTTCCTTTTTTCACGCCGTCGAGTGCACTTCAGTGACGATGTCGCTCGCCCGCCGGGAGTCAGACTTCAAACTAGCAGCATAGTTTTTCAAGTTTTATTGTTTTGTAGTAATATCTCGAATAAAGTATCGCTTAGTTTATTTATTCTTATTTAAGGAAGAAGTCTCAGCCTACATTGATGGAGTTGACCATGAGCAGGACGGGTGACGGTAGGGAGACTTCTTATGAAAGCTGTTCAGTCAGCCAGGCTGAGTCCGGTCCGCCGCCTTCTCGGGGTTGGGGGGGGTCTGACAACGGACAGTCCAATGCCTGAGTGGCGGCTCCCTTGAAGCATAAAAGTAAACGGTCGCTCTCTCGGCACCGTTCGGCCTCGAGCTCTTCTTCGGCCCACAGGTCAAAAAAGAGAAGGCATCACTCGAGGTCGCCCTCTGATATGTCTGCGCGTAGATGGTCAGTTATTGGGGCTAGATGCCGGTCTCCTCCTTCGGAGTCGCTGATTTCTGTTTCTGGTAGCCGACGTCTT
The DNA here is from genome assembly GCA_016271365.2 of Neoceratodus forsteri. NCBI lineage: Eukaryota > Metazoa > Chordata > Ceratodontiformes > Ceratodontidae > Neoceratodus > Neoceratodus forsteri. The sequence goes on from CM028137.1 coordinate 574,200,544, forward strand.
TGACATCGGAGCCCTACCCCACCCTCTGGTAGGTCTTCAGATGTGCAGTTTCATCAGTGGGCTGCTCTTATGGAGCAGTGGGCTCGGAGGTTGGTCCAGCTGCCTGGCCCGGTCACTCAGGGGCCTTTGGGCTTTTTGGGAGATCAGGTAGGGTGGTTGAGCCTCCCTAGTTGCGCGGCGCCGTCTTCGGTGCTGTCGATTCCGCGTTTGGGTGTTCTTCTCCCCCACGGCTGTGGTGCAGGAGGCCACACCGATGGCTCTATCTCCTGGTATTCATCCTTCTTTTTCCTCAAATCCTGTTTTTCGGAGTCTTGGGATGTTTTCGACGCCCTTGGCGTTGATGGCAGGCTCGGCACCGTCTTCGGCGCCACGGCACCATTGAGTTTCTCTGTGCCTCGTCGGCACCTTGCGGCTTCTCGGTGTAGTCCTCGGCGCCGTGCGTGTTTTCGGCGCTGTGCTTTTCGGCGCTGAGACCTATTAGGGCGTCATCCAGTCTTCAGGGCTCCTCTTCTTTGAATCCTTTTCCTTCCTCATTTCCTTCTGATTTTCACTCCTTTCCTGTTCATACAGTCCCTCCTTGGCTGTCAGAAGATGACATTGAGCCTGACCCAGACCTTAGGCTGGGTGACGATGTGGAAGGAACAGGATCTTTTCCTGCTGCAGAGCCTGTGGTCGAGGACCTGTTATTTAAGTCTCTGCTGAAAAACTTGAATTCCACTCTTCTTCAGACTCCTGGGAAACTGTTAAGACTCCAATACCTCCATGTTCTGGAGATCCCTTTGCATTTGACTCCTCCAGTACAGCCCTCCTTTGAGACGCTTTCTCAAATGGTATGGAATAATCCTGCTCTCATTCCTTCCGTGGCTAAGTCCATAGATAGGAAATATGCTGCTCCCAAGGATCGACCCATTTTGGCATCCCAAGCCTTTGCGGATCCTATTGTAGTCTTGGCAAAGAATGATAAGGTCGTCTTTCCCCAGACTACTACAGCTCGACCTATTAACAATGAATCTCGTAAGATAGACACTTTAGGTAAGAGAGTCTTTGCTGCTTCCACCCTAGGTATGCATATTGCTAGCTACCAAGGCTATTTCTCTCAATATGAATATATCATTTGGCATTCGCTCAAACAAATGGTTGAAACTCTACTGGAATCGGACACTAATTCAGAGCTTCTTCAAACCATAACCAGGGGTATCGAGTCCAACTACCAGCAGGTTAAAGCAGCTATGGACACCTTCGATACTGCCTTCCGAGCGGCGACGGCGGGCATTTGTACTCGCCGTCATTCCTGGCTGTGCACTTCAGGTTTCATGAATGATGCCCAGCAACAGGTGATGGCGTTGTCTTTCGATGGTGTGTACCTCTTTAGTCCTCAAGTAGAACAGGCCCTAGAGACCACACAAAAGACTAGGTCAGCCATTAAATTGGCTCGACCTCCTCCCGTCCCCTCTCGAGGGGGTGTTAACAAACGCCAGTTTCATAACCGTCAGTCCTTTTGAGGCAAAGGCTGAGGGAAGTTTAATAAAGCCAAGCCCCCCAGCCTCAAAAGAAAACGCAGCAGAAGGCGCAAGGACCCAAAGCGCCTAGTGCCGCCTTCTGAGTTGTTGGGTCAAGTCCCACCTCAGCTGCCCGAGGGGGACTCTTCCTCAGCAGTGGGAGGTCGTCTGACTCATTTCTACAATCAATGGAAGTCCATAACCTCGGACAAGTGGGTCTTCTGGATAATCCGTGAGGGGCATTCTCTAAATCTTTTGGAGACCCCTCCAGATCGTCCCCCTAGACGACAGCCCAGGCTGTCAGATCTTCAGTCAGAACTTCTCGTCTCCGAGATACAAGGCCTTCTGAACAACAGGGCAGTGGAAGTAGTTCCGCTGGATCAACGGAACACAGGGTTCTACTCCCATTACTTTCTGGTTCCAAAGAAAACTGGGGGCATGCGCCCCATTTTGGACCTCAGAAAATTAAATTCCTTCCCAAAGAAAAATTCAGAATATCACTAGGAACCCTGTTACCTTTGCTTCATCAACACGACTGGTTAACCTCCCTGGACATGCAGGATGCTTACCAGCACATTCCTATACACCCAAAGCATCACAAATACCTAAAGTTCGTGGCTTTGGGACAGCATTATCAGTTCAGAGTCCTGCCCTTTGGGCTATCCTCGGCGCCGCAAGTTTTTACAAAGTATTGTGCAATTCACGCAGCGCATCTCAGAAAAATCGGAATATAAGTATTCCCATATCTGGACGATTGGCTTCTAGCAAGTCCTTCCAGGCAGGGAACTCTAGACGCTGTAGTCACAGCTTCACACTTTCTTACGTCCATGGGGGAGTCTTTCTAAACCTCAAAAAATCGCAGCTGCAGCCCTCCCAGAAGCTCCTTTTCATAGGAATTCTCCTGGACACCACCTGTGCGAAAGCATTTCGTCCAGAGGACAGGAGGAGCGATATCCTTCAGATGGCCCGATAGATCGGAGAAAGCAGCTCGGTGACAGCTCTCTCAGTGCAACGGATACTAGGTCTCATGGCATCCTCGGTGTTCACTGTACCCATAGCACGCCTCCACATGAGAACCTCTGAGTGGATGCTCAGTACTCAGTGGTCCCCGACCACTCACCCTCAGTCTTTTCTCATCAAGATGACAGAACCTCTGAAGAGATCACTCACCTGCTGGTCACAAGAGGACAATCTTCTGGAAGGATACCCCTTTGCTCCTCTAGATCATCAGATTTCCATTACCACGGACGTGCCTGATGGGGTGGGGAGCTCACTGTCGGACTCTCCACACTCAAGGTACGTGGACTCAGCATGAGTCCCAGCTTCACATAAATGTCTTAGAAATGAGAGCCGTCCTTTATGCAGTCCGGGCTTTGAAGGACATTCTCTGTCACAAGAACATTCTCCTCCAAACGGACAACAAAGCAGTGATGTATTATATCAACAAGCAGGATGGTGCTCACTCTTACCCCTTATGCAGGGAAGCGATGAGGGTATGGGAATGGTGTTTAGAGCACAAGGCTCTAATTCATGCGGTCTACCTGCCAGGGGTGCAGAACGAACTGGCAGCCTGTCTCAGAAGAACAGAGACAGATCCTCACGAATGGTCTCTCGACTCGGCCATAGCTCAGTCACTATTCGCAGAGTGGGGAACTCCAGACCTGGACCTTTTTGAATCCCCACTCAACACAAAACTGCCTCTCTTCTGCTCCAGAAATCCAGAGCCTGGCATTTTCTGTCGGGATGCATTCAGGCTGCGGTGGATAAAACTCTTTCTGTACGCCTTTCCGCCTCTTCCTCTAATTCAGAGAGTACTTCTCAAATTCGAGTCCAAGGGGGACAAAATGATCCTCATTGCTCCCTTTTGGCCTCGACAGATATGGTTTCCACTACTCAACATTATGTCGGAAACTCCTCTGAAACAGCTTCCCCTTCCGACGAACCTTCTGACTCAGGGGCCTGTGGTCCATCCCAATCTGAGGTCGCTTCACCTTCACGCTTGGCTCCTGAAGAGATAGAAGTGAACAGGTTCAATGTCTCTCTGAGGGTTTCAGATATTCTTCTGCTGCGCCGTTAAGCCAGCCACTAGGAAAACTTCACACAGCCAAATGGAGTTGCCGCCTGGTGTGCAAACCTCTTTGAATCCTTTTTCCTGCCCACCAGGTAAAGTTCTAGAGTACCTTTTATACCTCTCAAATTCAGGTCTGCAATACTCTACAGTTAAGGTTCACCTTTGTGCCATTTCAGCTTATCATGAGCCAGTACTTTCCTTATCACTGGCTCAGTTACCTGTAGTTAAGAGGTTTCTTAAGGGAATTCTGCATACCAGACCTCCTATAAGATGTCCAGTTGCAGCATGGGACATTAATCTGGTGCTAGACGTGCTCACTCAGACTTTTCGAGCCTCTAGCTACCTGTGAGTTAAAATTTCTCACTTGGAAGACTGCCTTCTTAGTGGCCATTACCTTAGCCCGCAGGGTCTCTGAGATGCATGCCTTGGTCACAGACCCTCTGTATACTGTGTTTCATAAAAACAAAGTAGTTCTTAGGACCCATCCTAAGTTTCTCCCTAAGGTTGTTTCAGAATTCCATCTAAACCAACCTCTGGTCCTTCCTTCTTACTTTGCGAAAAGAGCTTTGCGTTTCTGTCTAGACAGAACAAAAGACTTCTGTAAAGCTTAACAACTGTTATTCTCTGTATGCTGTCTTTGAATTCTTTACTGTTCAAATCCTCCCTGTATGTACCATTACTGTATTGTTCTTGTGCCATATAGTTCTCAAATACTGTTAACAACCTAATGTAATCCCTGCGATGCCTGTTATTCTGTGTATGCTACTTTGACTTCCTTACTGTACTTGTACTCACTTTCCCTGTAACCCTCCCGGATCGCACCTGAAAATAGGCACTTGTCTGTCTAGTGTGCCTACCTGGTTAACAAAAGCAAATAAATAAATAAACTGTTTGTTTCCTTCAGCGAGACCCAGCTGGGTCAACCTGTTGCTATCAGATGTATTTCTGCATGGCTGGTGGCATGCCTTCACCACTGTTATTCCATGGTGCAGGTTAAGCTGGAGGGCAGAGTGTATGCTCACTCTACTAGAGCAGTCGCGGCATCCCTAGCGGAAATCCGCAACATGCCCATTGCAGATATTTGCAGTGTGGCCAGCTGGAGCTCAGTACATACTTTTGTCAAACACTATGCCCTGGATGTCCATGCCAGACAACATCTTTCTTTTGGCAGAACCATCCTTAATGGACTCCTGTCCTAAAACTGTGAGCTCTTGGTCTCTCCTGCCGCCCTCTCGGGGGGATTATTAGCTCGGTACTCTTCCCATTAGTGTGAATGAATGGTGGAGACTTTATGTCCAGGAAGATATGGAAATTACGTACCTACTGTAATTCTTGATCTTCTTGGACGAGTCTCCACCACTCATTCACACGCCCACCCACCTTCCCTGGAGCTCACCTCTGTTGTTGGTCTTCACTCCCTCAATCTTTAGGCTGTGAGGACTTCCTTGTTGACCCGTCTTATACGGGTTGTCCGGACTGTCTTATGTCCGGTTGTTGGTTAGGCTATCCTTCTAGGTTAGTTACGCTGCACCTCCTCGGAAAAAAAGATACTGAGGCGGTTGGAGGGTCGACGCTGAGATAGTCACTACCGCACGAGCTCGTGCTCGCTGTGCCGCTCCTCATGGCTCCATCTCTGGCGCTGATCCTCTAGCAAAAAAGTTTGCTCCCGCTGGGTCCTAGTCCCTCTGGCGCAGATCCCATTAGTGTGAATGAGTGGTGTAGACTCGTCCAAAGGAGTACAGAAGGTTCCGGATGCTCTCTCTGCAGAGTCTTCTGCCCCTTCTTCGGCCGAGACAGTGGCTGTGCACTCTGAACATGCAGGATGCTTACCTGCATACCCCTATTCGCCCTTCCCACCTCAAGTACCTGCGTTTTGCTTTCCAGAGGGACCACTACCAGTTCAAGGCCCTCCCATTTGGTCTTTCCTCGGCGCCCCAAGTATTTAACAAATGCCTCTCGGTGGTAGCGGCCTACCTGCGTACCCAGGGGGTGCAGGTTTTCCCGTACCTGGATGACTGGCTTGGCGGCGGCTATCCAGGAGGAACTCCCATGCCTTTCCTTTCCTTACCCTGCAGGTTTTTGCCTGCCTGGGTATTACTGTCAACCAGGCCAAGTCCCACCTGATCCCATCCCAGAGGCTCCAGTTTATCGGAGTGATCTTGGACACGACCTCCGGCACGGCATTCCTGCCACTGGTCAGGGAGGCCTCACTCAGGCTCAGATCAGCGCCAGGTCAGTCCTTCGCCTCCTCTGGCTCATGGCGCTGCTATTCCGACAGTCTCTCATGCTCGGCTCCCCATGAGAATCTCTCAGTGGACGCTTCAGTCTCAGTGGGATCAGCTGGTGGATGACCTAGATCAACTAGTTCTGGTCTCCAACCCTTTGGCTTGGGACTTGCAGTGGTGGGTGGTTCAAGAGAACTTTTGCCATGGAGTTCCCTTCTGCTTCCCCCCCCTTCGAGACGCTGACTACAGACGCCTCGGGCAAGGGTTGGGGAGCCCATCTCGTGCCTCACAGGACCCAGGGCTCCCGGTTCAAGCTCCAAAAATCTCTCCACATCAATGTGCTCGAGCTTCGGGCTGTGCTCTGTGCTATTCAGGCTCTGCATCTTTATCTGCTTCCCGGACATCTGGCTGTCCAGACAGACGTGTGTAGTCTAGTACATCAACAAACAAGGAGGAACTCGTTCCTACCCTCTCTGCAGGGAGGCGATGTGGGTTTGGGAATGGGAAGTGCAGCACAACCTTCACCTCATGGCCATTCACGTCCTGGGGGTCGAGAACACATTGGCAGACCACCTCAGTCGGTCGTCTGCTCCCGCCCACATGTGCAAACTAGATTGGGGGTAGCAGACAATATCTTTCTACGCTGGAGAACCCCTTAGGTAGACCTGTTTGCGTCTCCTCTCAACACAAAACTTTCTGCCTTCTGCTCGCTCGCTCCAGGGCGCAGCATTTTTTGGAGAGACGCTCTGTCTCTAGACTGGAAGGGAAGATTCGTCTGTGTCTTCCCCCCGATCCCCCTTGGTTCCAAGGGTCTTACAGAAACTCTGCTCGGAAGGAGCTCGCATGATTCTCATCACTCCTTTCTGGCCCAGGCAAGTTTGGTTCTCTCTTCTGCAATAGTATTCAGAGGAACCTCCTCTTCCTCTGTCGCAACTTTTGCTGACCCAGGATCAGGGGACCCTGGTCCATCCAGGTCTCTGATCCCTTCAGTTGCACGCGTGGCTCCTGCAGATGTTGCTCAAGCCCGATTCAGGGTTTCCCCGCCAGTAGCTGAGATTCTGGTGGAGGCCAGGAAGCCCTCCAATAGATCTGCCTATGCCGTGCAATGGAAACTGTTCTCTGTTTGGGCTGCTTCCAAAGATTTCAAGCCTTTCTCATGCTCTGTTGGTCGGCTTTTGGATTACTTACGACACCTCTTTGATCTGGGTCTCCATGATTCCTCTTTGAAGGTTCACATGGCGGCCATCTCGGCGTATCATGTTCCTTTTGGGGACAGGACTTTTTCGCAACTGGGGGTCTCCAAGACCTTTCTTAGAGGAGTCCTCCACTTGAGACCCCCATTCGGGTTCCTGCCCCTCTTCTTGGGATTTGAATTTTATCCTTCAGAAGCCTACTCTGCCTCCTTTCGAGCCAGCAGCCTCAGCAGACCTAACGTTCCTTTCATGGAAGACTCTTTCTCTTGTGGCCATTACTTCTGCTCGAAGGATTTCTGAGCGCCAGGCCCTCATGTGCAAAATCCCGCATTTGATTCTTCACAAGGAACGTGTGGCTTTGCGTACCAACCCTAGGTTTCTTCCCAAGGTGGTAGCGGAATCTACGCTGAATCAATCCATAGAGCTGCCTGCTTTCTTTGCGCAGCACTTCAGTCAAGGGGAGTACCTCTTGCATACTTTGGATGTTCACCGAATTCTGAGATACACCACCACCAGGATGAAGGTTCTCAGAAAGACTGATTAACTTTTTGTCTCTCTTGCTTCTAAAAGAGAAGGCAATGCTGTTTCTAAGCAATGCCTGTCTAAATGGTTGGCTCATTGTGTCACTTTCTGTTACGACAAGTACAACAGGACCCTGCCGGGTCAAGTCAGAGGCCGCTCCACCAGAGGGGTCGCTGCCTCTGCTGCTTGTTTCAAGAATGTGTCTGCAGCAAACATCTGTGCAGCTGCTACTTGGACTTCTGTCCATACCTTTACGAAACACTACAGTTTGGACATTGCTTCTCGCCGTAGAGCGGGCTTCGGGTTGGCTGTTCTGCAAAGTCTTCTTTCCTAAGACCTTCGCAGCCAGAGGGTCTACTTTTGGGTAGTTTTCCTACTCCCGTTTGCTTCTGCTTGGGATTTAGTCCTGTTTGTAATTATGTACTGCAAGAGCCCTCTCGAAGTAAGATAGTACAGTTCACGTGAACATTACTGTAACAGTAGATCTTCGAGAGAGGCTCTTACAGTAGGTAATACGTTCCTGCTCTCCATCCCTCTAAACTTTTTTAGCTCCTTTTCCAGTGAGGGAAATATCTGCTTCTCTCTCATCTTGCCTTTTTTGGTCTTTAGTGGGAAAGAACTGGAAGGTGGGCATAGGGGACCGGCACTTTATACTGACGTCTGTCACCTGACGTGGGGGCGATACCCCGGCAGAGACTGCTAGATAGAAATTTTTCCGTGGGGTGCTGACGCCTGCTGGCTTCAGTCCTGTTTGTAATTATCTACTGCAAGAGCCTCTCTTGAAGATCTACTGTCACGGTAAGTTCTTACGCAACTGTACTTTTTTGGTTCACAACAGTGGTACAGAAGTTAGGTCTATGGCACTAATATATCGAACCCATCGTAGCCATTTTAATTGGAAACTCTGTAACCCATGTTGTAATTTAAATGTCAGACAATCTAATTTACTAGGTTTGACAGGGAAAAAAGTAGGCCGAGGCCCATCGAGATTTTCCCCCCACACTGTGTGGGCCATTTATTGATAATTCTGGCTTGACAAAAGCCAGATATCGAGTCCTTTTTTGAACGTTGTGAAGTTGATAGAATTAACTAGTTCTTAGGGTAAGGTGTTCTAAAGACATGGTGTTCGTACAGTAAAGTCATTTGTAATTTGTAAATGGATGCATCTATTTCCTGCCATTCAGTAGCTGGGGGTTCCTCTTTCTGTAGCCATTTTCTGGTTCTCCCCTTAGTGCAGCAGAGATCAAAATATTCCATAGCTATATGGCATCCTTAGCTGTCACAAAGGTGCCAGCCCCATGTTTAATTATCTCCTCAATAATAGCCCCCAGTACAGATTCTGCTTGCACATTGCCAGAAGATATGCGTGTCACCCACATGATTTCCCTACAGTCATGCCAACAAGTGGCCCAGTAGTTAGTTGGATGAAAGCTAACATTTGTGGTGTTTTAAAAAGTTGCACCCAAACTTTCCACTTAAGTCCTTCCACAAGGATGATTGTGATGTGCCAAGTCTAGAATTTTCTCCAAACCAGGTCTTTAACTTCCACCTGAGCTCCTGAACACCAAACAGTGTAAATGGGATAAGTATTTATAAAATGGACAAGAAAAAGCCTGCCATCTGCATGATCAGCGAGGGTCGTTACCCATGAGTAAATCTCACAACATACACACCATTTTTTTTTTTCTTTTTTTTTTTTAACTTTGTGTTTATTCCTGTTGAGAAATATAGCACAAAATAGATACTGGTTACAGAGTATAGCATATACAGATCTTAATCGCGGTATCTTGCATCAGGCCACACTTGTAGAACTACAGTCTCCAGGCACTAGGACCACACGGAAGTTTTTCTAGCTAGCAGTCTACAGTGGGCCACCCACAATGACGTCAGACGCAGCTACAGCTCTCTCATATAAAGGTGGGTGCCACTGCGTCGTCCTCAGTTCTTTTCCCATTGTCGACCATCATTTTCAACCTTTTGTCATCTTTTCTTTTCTTTTCTCACCCTAGTTTTAGTAATCGTTTTATTTAAAAGTGATTTTTTTTTTTTTTGTTTATGCCTACCGATCTTAAAAAAATGGACAACCACGACACCTGTCTGCTGCTTAGGCCAGGACCATGACATTAAGGCCTGCAAAGTGTGCCACAGATTCAACCAAGTTACTCAGCAGCGCTGCGAGAAGGCTCTAGGAAACTTCCTGCTGCAACAGAAGGTCACCCAAACGGACAAGGAGCTCCAGTCCAGAAGCTCCTTTGCCTCCTCGGCACTATCTACAGGCTCTCACTCTTCTAATTCCTTGGACAAGTCGGCCGGGAAGCACAACACTTGGGTAAGGAGCAGTCCTCCCCGGCTCGCTCGTAGTTGCAGCTTCAGGTGTCTGCCATCGGCCACTAAGGCAGCAGCCCCCTCTGCCACCCACACCCATTCTTCCACGGGGTCAGCTTTGGCAGCACCTCCCGCCAGTCTGACTTTGGCTGGCGGTGGCTCCCCTGTGTCAGACATCCTCTTGCCCCCATGACCTTTCAGCCCCTGCTGTTCTGGCCCCTATTATTCACGGGCCACTAGACAGGGAGCTTCACCAGATCGGATTCAACTAGCACTGGACCGTCATTGGGACTCCACCCCAGCAGCGTCCCTGGCCTGTACCTTGGACTCCTCTTTGATATAGAGAACTCAACTCCCTCCGTCGTTGCCTCAGCCTACCATGTCGTTATCAGGGTCTTAGTCTGCCCAGACAGTGTCCCAGGCTGACTTGTTGATGCTGCGGCTTCTGTCCACCCTGCCAATGCCACAGACAGTACTGCCAGCACTGGGACCTTGCTCGTCTCTCCTTGACGCCATCGGTGCCCATTTCAGAGCCTGGCAGTGAAGACGACTACTATCCTGGTCTCCCCCATGAGGATGAGGATGATAATAATGGGGGCAACAGGGCTGCTAGCCCTTCCCCTTCAACCTCCAAGATCTCTTCGGTGGGTGAGGACTCCACCATCTATACCCTGAGGTCTCAGTTATCTCCCCCCCCGATTTACTCCTCTTTCATCTCAGTGACGAGGCAGTTAAACACGACGATGGAGTTTGATGCTTAGGAGCAGGATGTTACCAGGAGGAACCTGACAGAATACCTGGAGTTGCCAGATTCTCCCCTGCTTATTATTTCTCCTCTCATACCGGCCCTTAAAGATGCCACTTCAACGGCCTGGTACAGACCTAATTTGATCCCTGCCATACCCAGAAAGGCGGACAGATTGTACCAAGCTCCCTCATTGGAACCATACTTTGCTGAGCAACCAAAGGCAGATTCAGTGGTGATAAATGCCTGTGACAGGACCAAGAAGCCTAAGCACCTCAGCTCTCTTCTCTTCCCCCCCCACACCCAGTGAGGAGCCCAGAAAGCAGGACCTCATGGGGAAATGGACCTTTGCCTCCGCTACGCAGGCCATCAGGATCTTGAATTATGTTGCCCACATGGTCAGATTTGAGAATACCCTCTGGAGAAAGGCAAAGGTTGTTGCTTTGGCCCTCCCAGAGGGAGGAATTGCGTAAGGCCCGTCAGTTTGGGGCCGACATTGGCAAGCATCTTTTGCAGTCTACCGGTGATGCTGCTGATGCTTCCGCTAGGGCAGCGGCATAGGCATTTGCTCGAGAAAGCATTGTTGGCTTAAGGTGTCTGGCTTTGCTACAGACATGCAGCAGTCCATCCTTAATGCCCCTTTCTGAGGCTGCAAGCCATTTATGCAGAACATTCTGTCTGACCTGCAGGCCTTGGGTAGGACTCTGCGGTTCGTTCAAACCTTCTGCCACACCCAGCCAAAAAGTGGCCATGGGTGCCCTTTTGTCGGGCCTTCCATAAGCAAGCAGGTGTCCGACCTCAAATGCTTGTCCAGGCTACAACATCCCTACCTCCCCTCTGGGAAGACCTCCAGAGGAGGGGGTGTGGCCATGGCCTAGCACAGCACAACTCCTTGCCAGACCCCCACCCTCCAGTATTGTAGCAGGCGGTGGTAGGAGGCTGTTTCTCCTTCCACCTGGACAGGTGGAAGGAGATCAAAAACGGATGTTTGGATCCTGCAGCTCACAGAACAAAGCCACCCTCTAGATCTTCTGGATTGGCCTCCAGATCAACCTCCAGTTCATTCAGTCTACCCTCCAGACCACATTCTAGTGCTGCTAGGGGAAATTCACACGCTGCTACAAAAAAGGGCCATAGAACTTCTCCCTGAAGATCAGAGGAACAGTGGTTTCTACTTCCACTTTTATTGGTCCCCAAGTCCACAGGGGATTTACGAACCATCCTAGATATGAGGAATCTGCTTTCCTGTATCCAGCACAAGAAGTTCAGGATGTGGCACTTATAAAGGTTTGTGCTCCCCAGAGACGGTGCCTCTGGTTCCATTTCAAGGGGGAGCACTACCAGTTCTGAATATTGTCCTTTGGCTTGTCTTCTGTGTCTTGGGTCTTTACCAAATGTTTGGCGGTGGTAGCAGTTGCCCTCAGGAGGGAAGGACTATATGCCTTCCCTTACCTGGATGGCTGGTTGCTCAAGGCACAGTCCAGGGAGCAACTATTTCAAACCCTGAAATGTACAATGCAGTTGATCTTCTTCGAGGTACAGCTCTTGCAGCAGGTTACACTATTAGGACTGAAGCCGGCAGGCGTCAGGACCCCACGGAAATCTTCTAGCTAGCAGTCTTCAGCAGGGACCGCCTCTGACTCGGTCCCGCCCCCAACGCCAGCGTAGTATACAAGGAGGCGTTCTGCCAGAACTTAAGTTTTCTTTTCCACCACACTTGCATGTCTCGACCTTCTCGTCAGTATCTAGCACGCGATTTATCAGGAAATTCGCTCAACCGCTTCTTCTTCAAGAATTTCTTCAAGAATCTCTTTCTCCAGATTTATTCTCTGTCTGATGTCCTCCCTAACTTCGTGGAGGGCCATTCGTCCAAGTGCGCCTGTGGGAAACAGATTCCATTCAAAGACCCACATTCGGCCTGCGTCCGGTGCCTGGGCCCAGACCACGACACCCAAGCTTGTTCCTTTTGTCAGGGCTTCAACAGCCGGACCCGGATCCGCCAACAGAAGGCTCTCCAGGCTTACCTTTTAGAAGAGAAGCTCAAGGCCATGGAACCTTCCTCCAAGGGGGAATCTTCGGAAAAATCCCACAGGCACCATGAGAAGCACAGGGAGAAGGTGAGACCTAGATCCCCTTCTAGGGCCTCGGACTCCCGCAGCTCTAGCTCCAGGTCTGACCGCTCTCCGTCTCGAGCCCGCTCTCGGCCTCCCCCGGTCGTGGTCAAGTCTGCCAGCAGTTCTTCCACCCTGCGGCCTGCTAAGACCTGTAGGCCTTCTTCTTCCTCCAAGGCCTCGTCTAGGTCAGGGGATCACCACAGGCGGCACTCGGCCCCCGATGTCCGGTCAGTTTCCCTACCGCCTCCCCCTCAACGAAAGACTAAGGAGCTGACCTCCCTGAAGAGGACGTCGGACCTGACGTCGGCTCACCCGACATCGGCCAAACATCATAGACCCCGGGAACTGACGACAGTCCGACACCCGTCGCCGTTCAGGCACTCACCTACCCGGTCGCCGGCTGGGGGACCGACGTCTGACACAGCAGAGAGAAGAACCCCACCGTCGCCTACTGACGTCGGCCAGGAGGCGTTGACGGAGGAGGAATCCACTCAGCCCGAGGACCAGGCGTGTGACCCCGGACCTGTCGAGCTCCCACGAGAGCCCTCCCAGAACCGAGACCCTAGAGCCGACAGCTGGACCCGACGACAGGCCACTGCTTCCGCCCGCCGTTGGGCCTTGAAGATCTCGAAGTGAAGGAGTTGTTCACTTTCTGGTGGGACACCATCAAAAAGGATGTGGTCACCACGCACCCTCCTCCCGCACCTGCGGCACCACCAGCCCCAGCGCCACCTCCTTCACCCAGTGGGGCAGCAGGCCGAGTACCTTCCCCCCAGGAGCCAGCCGGACCTCCTAGGGGCAGACCTACAGACAAGAGAAGGCCTCCGTCCAGATCCTCTTCTGGGTCATCCAGCCCCAAGAGATCCAGAAAATGCCGCTACTCACCGTCTACGGAGGACCCAAGATCGGACATCTCGGATGGCTCCAGATCTCCTTCTCCCATCAGCGTCCCCTCTCCGGACCCACGTGAACTTCCTAGGTCTCCTCCGGACGACCCCTTGTTCTCTGAGATCATGAGACATATCCAAGAGAACATGGGGTGGGACGCAGAAGAACTCGACCGCGAAAGGCAACGCCTAGCTCGTTATCTTCGGCAGAAAGATCCTAAGCCTGTGGTGGTACCACCCTTGGTGGACACCTTTGTGGGCGTCACCAAGGCAGCGTGGAACGCTCACATTGCCTCCGGCGATGCTGAAGAAGGACCGCCTGTACAAGACCCCAAGGGAGGACCAGTACTTGGCTAATCATCCTCTGGCCGACTCCCTGGTCATCACAGCCTCTCATGACCAGTCCCAGAGACCGCAACATCTGAGCACACAGCCACCGGACCCGGAGTCCAAGCAACTGGACGCAGTGGGTAGGCGTACTTATGCAGCTGCGACCTGTGCCATCAGGTCCTTAAACTACCTTACCCACATGGTTCAATTTCAGAACGCTCTGTGGGAACAGGGACAAGATCTGGTAGCAAAATTGCCAGACGGTGGGCAAAAGGAGGAACTTCTCCAGCTCCTCCGCACGGGTTCAGACGTGGGGACCCAGGTGCTCCGAGCCGCGTACGATTCTGCGGACTCCTCGGCCAAAGCGGCAGCCTCAGGCGTATGCCTCCGGAGACACTCATGGCTCCGTGTCTCCGGATTTACCCCGGATGTCCAGAAGAACATCCTGGACGCTCCCTTTGACGGCGAAGTCTTGTTTGGTGAGGCATCTGAGAAGGTCATCACCAAACTGCAGGAAGCTGGGAAGGCCGTTAGATCTGTCCAGGCCATGTACAGATCTAGACTCAGTTCCTTTCGTAGGAACCAGCCTCGCTTTCGCAGCCGGACTCAGAAACAACAGCCTCGTTCCGGCCTGCAACAGAGGGCTCCTTTACCGAAAGCCAGGGCAAGTCATCCTCAAGTAGAGACCAACGTCCTACCCTAGTCGGCCCAACCTGCTGACCCTCCGCCACACAGCATGACTCCTTCCCGACCCCCCCTCAGGATCAGCGGAATAAAGGTCGGGGGCCTCATCGCAGACCACCTGCCAGGGTGGCAGTCGATCACCACCGACAGGTGGGTGCTAAAGTTGGTCAAAAAAGGCCACTATATAGAATTCTTAGACAAGCCACCCACAAGGCCTGCTCTGCTCTCCCATTACTCGGGCCAGCACGCCCTGCTCATCAAGCAAGAAGTGCTCACGCTGCTGCAGAAAGAAGCTTTGGAGCACGTCCCAGAGAACCAGAGAGGAGCAGGATATAATTCCCACTTCTTCCTGGTTCCAAAGAAAACGGGACCTCCGTCCAATCTTGGACCTAAGCGACCTCAATGTGTCAGTCGCCTACAAACGCTTCTGCATGGTGACCCTTCCGGGCCTAATCCCCATGCTGAAGAAGGATGCATTCCTGGCGTCCCTGGACATGCAGGACGCTTACCTGCACATCCCCATCGCTCAAGCGCACAGGAGGTTCCTGCGCTTCGAGTTTCTCGGCCACCACTATCAGTTCCGAACGCTTCCTTTCGGGCTGTCATCGGCCCCCAGGGTCTTTACCAAGTGCATGGCAGTCGTGGCAGCATCTCTGAGGAGACAGGGCCACTATGTGTTCCCGTATCTCGACAATTGGCTTCTCGTGGCCTCCTCCGAGGAGGCGCTGTTGATAGCTATCCAGCACACCCAGATCCTTTTTCAGTCTCTGGGCATCCTAATCAACTACGAGAAGTCTCTCTGGTATCGTCCAGAAACTGCAATTCATAGGGGCAGTTCTGGACACCCAAGGAAAGCTTTTTCTTCGAAGACAGGACGGACGCATCCGGTCCCTCATAAGGGACCTAGCAGCGAAAACCGTCCCAGCCAGATTGGTCCTTTGCTTACCGGACACATGGCTGCGGCCATTCCAACAGTCCGATGGCAAGGCTCCACGTGCGGGTAACCCAGTGGATGCTCTGGCGCAGTGGGACCAAAGGCAAACCATCTGCAGCAGCCAGTCAGAATCCACGAAGACCGTGGTTCGGGACTGGCAATGGTAGCTAGATCCAGGAACCCTCTCTGTGGGGGTCCCGTTCTCAGCGCCGTCCCCGGTGATAACACTCTCCACAGACGCCTCAGGGCTGGGATGGGGAGCACACTTGAACAGGGTGAAGTCTCAGGGAACATGGACTACTGAGGAGGCTCATCTTCATATCAACATATTAGAGATGAGAGCGGTCCTTTATGCCCTGCAAGCCTTCCAGTCGGACATTCCACCGAGTACTCTTCTGTTAGACAGACAATACAGTGGTGATGTATTACCTCAACAAACAAGCAGGCACACACTCCTACCCCCTCTGCAGGGAGACCATGAGAGTGTGGGAATGGGTAGTATGACACGGTGCAAACCTCATTGCAGTTCACGTTCCCGGAGTGGACAGTACCGTTGCAGACAGCCTGTCTCGTTCCCAGGCCAGGGTCCACGAGTGGGAACTTCTACAGGAGGTGGCAGAGGATCTGTTTCACAGATGGGGCACTCCAGAATTGGATTTGTTCGCGTCCCCATCCAACGCAAAACTGCCCAATTTTTGCTCGCTAGATCCAGGGCCTGGTGTTTTCTGGCGAGACGCGTTGTCCCTCTCCTGGGCGGGCAGATTCCTCTATGCCTTTCCTCCCTTCCCGTTGATCCAGAGAGTCCTTCTCAAACTCCATGAGAGCACGCCTTCAGTTTGATGGCGCTTTTTGGCCCAGACAGATTTGGTTCCGCTTCTGAGTCACCTCTCCGGGAACCTCCGCTTCCTTGCCAATCAGCTCCCATCTGCTGTCTCAGGAGGAGGTTCACTAGTCCACCGGACTTACATTCACTGAACCTGCGCCTGGCTCCTAGAGACATAGCCATTTTGCTACAGGGTCTCTCAAGAGGTGGCGAAGTACTTCTGCCGCCAGAAAACCGCCATCTTGCATACGCCCATGAAATGGCATGAGGTTTTGCCTGTGGTCTCAAGCACGCCAAGCCCCTTTAGACTGTCCAGAGAAATTAGTTCTGGAATACCTGCTCTCCGTTTTTCAATCGGGGTTTGCTTACTCTTTGATCACGGTGCACCTTTGTGCAGTCTCAGCCTACCCCGGTAGGCCAGTGCATGGTAGCACAGTTGGATACGTCCCGGGCCTTCTTAAGAGGGGTACTCCACCTTAGGCCATCCATTAGGGATCCTGTCCCTCCTTGGGACCTACCTTTTGTCCTGGAGCAGCTTACGCTGCCACCTTTTGAACCTGCTGCAGATTGCAAGCTGCGTTTTCTGTCGTGGAAAACGCTATTTTTGGTTGCTGTTACTTCGGCGAGAAGAATCTCCAAACTACACGCTCTAATGTGTAGGAGCCTTGTTAATTTTTTACCAGGACAGGGTGTCCTTGAGGACGAATCCCAAGTTCCTGCCTAAGGTGGTCTCAGCCCTCACGCTAACCAGGACATTGATTTACCAGTGTACTTCCCTATGTACGCTAATCGAGGAGAAGCACTGCTTCACACTCTGGATGTTCACCGGTGTCTTAGATACTACTTGACCAGGACCAAACAGCACCTCAAAACGGAACAGCTGTTTGTCTCTTTCGCTGAGAGGATGTTGGGAGATCCAGTCTCGAAACAGACCCTTTCTCGCTGGCTCATCCAGTGCATTTCCCTTTGCTATAACAAGAGACAGAAACCCTTACCGGGGTGGTTAAGGGCCGTTCAACAAGGGGAGTGGCTACCTCTTTTGCAGCACTGAAAAACGTATCCACATCAGCCATATGTGCTGCAGCCACCTGGAGCTCAGTGCACACTTTTATCAGGCATTACAGCCTTGATATCCCCTCATGGCGAAGAGCGGGTTTTGGACTTGCTGTCCTGCAGGGCTTCCTGTCCTAGGCTCAGGACATGTTGGTGTATCAGTATTGCCTCTTCCCGATGGCTTTTCAAGGCGCCATTGCTTGGGAATCGGTCCTAATGGTGTAACCTGCTGCAAGAGCTATACCTCGAAGAAGATAGTACAGTTACGTAAGAACTTATCGTAACAGTAGATCTTCGAGAACAGCTCTTGCAGCAGGTACCTTCCCACCCACCATTCCCCTTGGAGGAGGTAAGTTCCAGCCCACGCTTAGCAAGATGCGTTTAGTCTTGGCCATCTGATGGCAGGTCCTCGGTCCCCTTTCTGATGTCATCCAGTGGCGGGAGTCTCCGGAGAACTGGGGATTCTGGTGGGACCGCCCTCCCTTATGTTACCTCGCCTGGCGTCGGCGGGACCGGCGTTGGGCGGTCCCGCTGAAGACTGCTAGCTAGAAGATTTCCGTGGGGTCCTGGCCTGCCGGCTTCAGTCCTAATGATGTAACCTGCTGCAAGAGCTGTTCTCGAAGATCTACTGTTACGGTAAGTTCTTACGTAACTGTACTTTCCATGCCCTGGGCATCACAGTCAACCTGCCAAAATCAGTCTTAACCCCTTGCCAACGTCTTCAGTACATCTGGGCAATCCTGGACATGACTCGGGGCTTTGCATTCAAACACCATGAAGTCTTGCTATATTAGGACCATTGCAGTCATTCCCCACACTTGAACTGCCCCGGAGAGGAAACAGTTAACTCCAGAGTGATCTGGAGTTCCACAGCGCGGCGCTGTTCAAAACTCTATCTGGCCTAGTTTCAAATGGGAAACTGTCAGATTCTTTACTCCCTTCACTGAACAGTCGCTCGGAGATCAGCTCCCTTCAGCTGGGTTCATTTCGGTTCAAGCGGTATTTTTGGTTCATTGGAACCGGCAAAAAATATTTATTTACCGCATTTCGGTTAAAAGCTCTATCTGGTAAACCGTAAGTACAGAAATTAAGTCTGTGTGGAAATTCATTATCGGTTCGGTTTGAACCGATCGACTGATTAAAATATATGTATCAAACTGTTTGGTTGGGCTTTTAGAGTGCGGTTCCGGTTCTTATCGGTTCTAAAAAACTGAATTTTATTTGGGGTTTTTCAAATACCCGTGATACGGTTAGGAACCGATAAGGGTGTCTTGCCTGGCACTGCCATCTAAAGGGCAAGTTTTTGGTTAGGCTGGCATTATGTCTGAGAAACCCAAAAGAAAAACCGGGCCCACTGGGTTTCAACACTGTGATGTCTGTGGGGAAGCCTTTGCCAAGGCTGACCCACACACCACTTGTGTTTATTGTCTGGGGCTGACCACCTCCTGTCAGACTGCCAGGTGTGTAAAATTTCCCTGCAGCCACCCTGGAAAAGAGATTGGGCGGCTCAGGGGAGCGAGAGGCCAAAATCCGCTGACCGGATGGCCAGCCGGTCCAGTACCACTGGACCAGAGGGACTGCCTCTGACCAGGCGAGACTTCCTCGGGCAAAGGAAGGCTGGTTCAGAGGAACCAGTCCCAGCAAAAAGACAAAGAAATCAAGCAGGTCTGGAGTACAGAATTGTCTCCAACTGCTGCAGAGATAACTAAAGCCATTCAGATTGTCCAATCTTTGTCTCAGGGATCTGTAGACCCCCTGCATCTGGGAAAAGGGTGGCTCGTTCAGTCCCAGTGGTTCAGGATTATGATGTTGAGGATTTTATGAACCACATGAGGGAGAGAATTTGATCAGTATGTTTGTGACTGGGAAGGTCTGGGCGTGCCATTGAACCGGACATTTCTCAGATAGACCTTTAGAATCTCCCCTATGCTGTCTGAGTCCCCTTCTCTTTTATGTTTTACAAAAGGTTGCAGAAACCCTCCAGCTTCCTTTAGAAGAGGCTGTGGATGAGCAAGAGGAGCCTGATTATGTTGAAATGATGGATATTCCAGAGTCTAGGAGGTTGTCTATTCCTTTGCATAAGTCATTTAGGAAGCAAACAACAAAGATTTTAAAAAATCCTCATTCTCTCCCTCCTGTAGATAAAAAAATGGACAGAAGGTATACCTTATCAGGCCCTGATACAGACTTCCTCTCTGAGCAGTGTAGTCATGTAGGTGTGGTGCAAGCTGCAGCCTGTGACAAGGCTAATATTCCCCTGGCCTCACATCCTCCTGATAAGGATTCCAGGAAGATTGATGCCATGGCGAAAAAACAATATATGGCAGCTTCTTTGGGACTCAGGCAGGCTAATTATATGGCTTATGTGGCTAGATATCAGAAATCTAGATGGGACACTATATTGCAGTTAGCCAAGCAGGCCCAGGGTCAGCTGGCTAGTGAGTTGGAACAAGTGGCTGCTGATGGCATTGAAGCCTCTAAAGTTCAATTTCATACTGCTGTTGATGTTAATGATGTTTCCTCTAGGGTCATGGCCACTTCTGTAGCTTTCCTGAGGTTGGCATGGCTCAGATGCACTAATCTGTCCCAAGATACTCAGTCAAAGGCTATGGATTTTCCTGTAACAGGAAATTCTCTGTTTGGTGATCAAACGGAAAATTATATGAAAAAGATGGATGAATATAGAACTACCTACAAAGTGCGAAGCTAAGGAGGACATGCCACTCCACAAGGCATGCCCACGGGGTAGGGGTAGGCCTTTCCACAGGCCCTTTACCAATCTCAAGCCTCCTCTGCTTTTTCACAGAGGGTTTTTTCAGAGGCAGAGGTAGGCGGGCACAGGTAGACAGTCGCCTCCCCTCAGCCTAAAGCTGCTGCCAAGCAGGCACCCTGATGGGGTGCCCAGGGCGATTCTCCTGTACCAGTGGGGGCAGGTTGGCTTATTCAGCCAGAACTGGCTGTCCCTAACTCGGACAGGTGGGTTCTGGATGTAGTAAGCCAGGTCTGGTTCTCAGCTTCAAACAGTTCCCAAAGATGAGAGCCGAGCAATTTCCACCTGCAAACTCTTCAAGCCCTTGCTTTGGAAGCAGAGGTTTCTTCCCTTCTGGATTGCAAAGCAGTGGAAAGGTCCCTCCCCTTGCCATCAGGGCAGGGACTGTACTCAAGATATTTTCTTACCCCAAAAAGACAGGAGAATGGCGTGCCCATCTTAGACTTAGGGTACCTGAACAAACATCTATTGAAACCAAAGTTCAAAATGTTAACTCTAGCAATGATTTTGCCTTCCTTGAGGCCAGAGGACTGGTTAGCTTCCCTGGACCTCAGGGGCCTATTTTCATGTCATGATCAGGCCTTCTCACCGAAAGTACCTCAGGTTCGAACTGCTCTCTGGCCACTACCAGTTCAGAGCAATGCCCTTCGACTAACCTCGGCTCCAAGGGTATTCACAAAATGTCTAGCTTGGTAGTGGCTCATTTAGAAGGCAAGGGATTGCTGTGTTTCCCTACCTGGACGACTGGCTCATAGTGGGTCAGTCTCCAGATCGAGTAAAATCCCACTTGCAAGTCACCAGCAGCTCTCACTTCCTGGGATTCCTGCTGAACTTACCAAAGTCAGTTCTGGAACCTGTTCAGGTTCTAACTTTCATAGGTGCAGAATTGAACACAAAGTTAGCCAGGGCATTTCTCCCTCGGAAAGAGTGGACAGGCTCATTGCCCTGGCATCCTCCTGTACCCTACGGGTCTCTCGACCAGCAAGGCACTTTCTGCAACTCCTAGGGCACATGGCTGCTTCCACAGCTGTCGTGCAGGGAGCAAGATTTCAGATGAGGGACATCCAGTTCCACTTGAGGTCCTATTGTTCTCAAAGGAGGGACCCCTTACCAAGTGGTCCGGTGACCAAAACCTGATCCTGGCCCTTCAGTGGTGGCAGGATCAAACAATCTTACTCAAGGGTTCCCTTTATACCCGTTTCCCTCCCTCACCCTCACCACGGATGCCTCCCTGTTAGGGTGGGGCTCACTGGGCGACCTTTCCACTCAAGGAGTGTGGTCCCCAGAAATCTCTGCTCCACATCAATCTTTTGGAACTCAGAGCTGTTCTTTTAGCTCTTCAGGCTTTTGCAACTGTTGTCCAGAACAAAGTAGTTCAAATCAGGACAGACAACACCACAACAATGTGGTACATAAACAAGCAAGGGGCACTCGGTCATCCAGCCTTGTGCACGAAGCAATGAGTTGTGGTCTCTGGCTTACTCCTAAACACCTCCCTGATCGCAATTCACCTTCCAGGAAAGGACAATGTCCTGGCGGATGCTCTCAGCAGATTTCCCAGGGCCATCACGAATGGTCTCTGAATCCTCAAGTATTAGGGTCGGTCTTTTGCCAGATGGGGCACCCTCAGATAGATCTCTTCGCAGCCCCAGACAACCATCAACTTCCTCTATTTTGTTGCAGGCCTCCAGTGCTGGGCTCAGTCCCCTGGGCGCCTTTCTGCTGGATTGGAAAGGGAAATTCCTATGCTTTCCCCCTTCCTCTCCTCTTCAGGGTATTGGTAAAATCAGAACTCAGCCCTGCAAAGTGGTTCTGATTGCCCCAGACTGGCCAGACAGCCCTGGTATCTCCTCCTGCCTTGACAATCCACCTCCCTGACCTTGCCCAGGACCCACGACTTGCTGAACTGTGCACAGGGAGAGTGTGGTACCGGACCTCAATCCCTCCACCTCAAGGCTTGGTTCTTGAGGAATTAGATTGCTGATTTGCACCTTTCTCAAGGGGTCCTGGATATTTTAAAGGCTTCTAGGAAGCCTTCCACTGGAGCTACCCACAATTCTAAGTGGAAGAGTTTTCTTCTGGTGTGGAGAAACAAATTGTGCCAGAATCTGCTGACTTGGCCACTTTACTGGACTGTTTGGCCCATCTAAATTCCCTAGGCCTTAGACCAGCTACCTTGAAGGTTCATCTGGCAGCTGTTTCTGCCTTTGTTTCCATGAGGAAGCCTGTTTCTCTTTCCTCTCACCCTGTGTTTTCCAAGTTTTTAAGGTTACTTCACTAACCCTCCCTTTCGGGAACCAGCCCCTGCCTGGGACCTGAACGTTTGCATTGCTCAGTTAATGCAACCTCCCTTTGAGCCCCTTTCTTCTGCAGATCTCAAGTATTTAACATGGAAAACTGTTTTTCTAGTGGCTATCACTTCTGCCAGACGTATAAGTGAATTGCAAGCCCTTTCAGTGGAAAAGGATTTTATTTCTTTTCACATGCGATAAGGTAGTCCTCAGGACTAACAGAAAGTTTTACCAAAGTGGTTTCAGATTTTCATCTGAACCAGTCCATTTCTCTCCCAGTATTTTCACTGAGCATTCTTCCTCGGGTGAAAGGAGACTACACAGCTTGGACGTCAAAAGAGCCCTAAGCTACTATGTGGAACGTACCAAGGGTCACAGGTTCGAATCCCTCCAACTCTTCCTTACCTATGGAGAGGTTGGCAAAGGGAGACCTGCCACTAAGAGGACAATTGCAAGGTGGATTGTCTCTTGTATCCAATTCTGTTACCAAAAACTAGGTAGGGAACCCCCCTCAGGACTGAGGGCTCACTCCACCAGGGGTACAGCTGCATCTCTAGCGGCTGCTAGAGATATTCCCATTTTGGAAATTTGTCAAGCTGCTACCTGGAAAACAGTTCACACCTTTACCAAGCATTATTCCCTGGACGTCCAGTCCAGGAGAGATATCGTTTGGCACAGCTGTACTTGAACCTATTTCCTAAGTAGGTTCTGACCCTCCTCCATGGAGGTACTGCTGTGTAATCTGCAATGGTCCTAATATAGCAAGACTTCATGGTGTTTGAAGAAAAAATTACTCACCTTAGTAATTGCTTTTCTTCTCATGGAGTCTTGCTATATTAACAACCTCCTACCCTCTCAGAACTCCTACTTGGGTATGGGGTTGGCAAATTAGTGCAAGCACTGTGTCATGCCATTTTAGTCTCTCTAGTTCCCCCCCCCCCCTTGTTTCTTTGGGTTAGGGAACTAGGTATTTCTGTTTTTTGTTAAGTGGTAGATGGTCCCCTCTCTGGACTTGAGTCTTTTGGGGAGAGGGGGCCTATTAGTGCTTGTAAGGGGTGATCCTAACAATAAATATTATTATTATTCTGTGATTGTTCTAATTCTACTAATGGTAGGTAGCCAATGGCTAGTGTAGAGCTTTTCCACACAGACTTGCTATGTTAGTTTAGCTCCGTAAAGAACCTGACAGTTTCATTTGAAACTAGCCAGATAGAGCTTTGAACAGCGCCCTCGCACTGTGGAACTCCAGATCACTCTGGAGTTAACTGTTTCCTCTCCGGGGCAGTTCAAGTGTGGGGAATGACTGCAATGGTCCTAATATAGCAAGACTCCATGAGAAGAAAAGCAATTACTAAGGTGAGTAATTTTTTCTTCCTGCCAAAGGACAGGGCAGACTGACTGATGGCCCAGGCCCCAGTGCTTTACAACAGCAGATGTGTCATGGCCAGAACTTTCTTGTGGCTTCTGGACCTCATGGCCGCAACCATTGTTATGGTGCCTTTTGCCAGGCTCGATATACAGATACGTAATGGACAGTGAGAGTCTAGTGGGATCGGCATACCAGTGACCTAGAACAACAAGTTCTAGGGGTGTGGATATGGTGTTCTATCCACACGTCTGGCAGTGTCCTTTCCTCTTTAAGACTTGCCGGAATGTCTTCAGGCTGGCTTCTCCCACCCACCTGAGTGGCAACTTCCTTGGCACCACGCCAAGCATGCCAATCCAGGGGAAGCATTGCTCCATACTGTACCTTCGATGTACAAAGGATTTGTATTACTGTACTCACCATATGTTTAAACCCTCTCTCATCTCTAAGACATTTTGTAACACAGTAAAGGAGATTTTAAATGCTTAAATTAAGTATTACATGTTCAGAAGCCTTTGCTCCTTATCCCTGTTCAGAGCACGGCTAATTATATAGCTCTTGCACCTCTTTATTTATATACCAAGGAAACCTTATACTATTTATTCACAAGCTGCCTTATTTGCTGCTTCATACTAAACACTGAAAAACAAAATGAGGCATTTGTATGTTACCAGCGGCTGCTTTGTAAGCCGTCAGCTCAGAATTACATTTTGGCCCTTCTTTCAAACACCGGCCAGTTTTCAACATTAAAATAAACAACCTCCATTTATGGAAGAGGGAACTGGAAATGTTAAAACAGCTTCTTTAGCGAGCTTGGCAAGGCTTTTCCACCTCTGAACTGATGCCAGGCTGTTTGGAGACTTTTGGTGTCTTCTGGAAGCGGGCGCATGGTGTGCAGAACGCACAGGGTCAGAGACGAGAGAAAGAGAGAGGGTTTAAACAGCAGCAGCACTGCTGTTTACTAGCAGAACTCTCTGTTCTCTGTTCGTTTGCTTGACTTTTTGCCGTTCTGGATTTGGAGCTTCTGAAAACAAATGGCAAGAGAAGCCACATACCTCATATTTTATTATTGTTCGTGGCTCCTCTTTACTTTTGAGCCCACAGATAGGACAGAGAGCAGCAGGGAAGGGAGCAGAAAGAAAAAGGGGTTGCTGCTCCTGTCCACCCAGTCGCTTTATATACAATACTTAATTTTTAGCCAAATAAGTAAAAACACAAGGCAATCCTCAACTGTATTAATTCTTTGAATCTCCACTTGCCAGCCAGGAGTCCATTTCTCAGCATCTCCTATTTCTAATTAAATTATAATATCCCTTTAATAATGTTTGTTAAGCACATAAACACAAGACTTTATTGCGGCACATGAACACTTTATGCCTCCCTATAAGCACTTCAGGCCCTTTATACCATTGAAAGCATTTTATGCATTTTAAAGTACTCCTGTACTTTATTTAATCAGCCAGCAAATAAGTCTGGCAAGTTAGCCATCTCTGTGCTTTCTTCACTTAATGCAAGGCTATAGGAGGTCAAGGTGAGGCACGGAAGGTGAAAGAGATATAGTAAGATGGGAAAAGATCTAGAAGGAATAAGTAAGAACCGTCATAGGTTACCAGCCTACATCAGTTGATAGAAAAGAATAGGAAAGTTATTCCGGAGCATTGTTCCATGCAACAGGTTTATATACAGGGAGAAGAAAAAGAGGATAAACAAGATATCCCTCCTCCTTGGCCTGCAGACTGGTAGAACACAGTTCTACCACACTCATAACTGTTTTTCTTTTGCCCTGGGGAAAGATGGCTACCCGTTTCTAAACAGTGCCTGTCCAAATGGTTGACTTAACTGTATTACTTTTAGTTATAGGAAGTACGGTAAGGAACTTCCTGGTGGTGTTCGTGGCCATTCAGCTAGCGGTGTGGCCACTTCAGTTGCATGTTTTAGCTGCAGAGATTTGTGCTGTTGCAACTTGGAATACGGTCCACACTTCAACTAAACACTACAGTCTGGATGTTGCTTCTAGGAAAAGGGTAAGCTTCAGCTTAGCTGTGCTTCAGGGCTTTCTGTCTTAGACTTAATAGCCTCCAGCCACCCAGGCTGTCTCTCTGTCTGTAACTGCTTGGGACTCATTCTGTAGATTTGGCTTGATGCAAGAGATACTCTCGATGAAGATAGTACAGTTACATAAGAACTTACCATAACAGTAGCTCTTACTTCCAAGAGGGTTCCTGCAGTAGGTCTTCACATATAGGACTGCGCCCCCTGGCGTAGGGTCCCAACGGCAAACTTGTAGGTAGCAATCATCAGTGGGGACCACCCCTGATGTCAGGTGATGCGACATCAGTGTGACTATAAAAGGGGCGTTCCCGCGCCCGCCCTCCAGATATTCCTGGACATAAAGTCTCCACTACTCATTCACACTGATGGGAGTACACCGGAGGCGCTAGGACCACATGGGAGCCAAACTTTTTCATCAGGGCTGGCGCTGAGATGGAGCCACGAGGAAGCAGCACCATGTGCCAGGCTCGTGCGGTATAGACTATCTCAGTGTCGACCCTGCAGCCACCTTAGTTCCTTTTTTCCCACCGCCAAGTGTGCTTCAGCGACGACATCGCTCGCCAGCTGGGAGTCAAACTTCAAACAGCAGCTTAGTTTTCAGTTTTATTGCTTTGTATTTTGTCACAAAAAGTACCGATTATATTTTAATAAATTATTACTTGTACAAGAAAGAAGTCTTCAGCCCTCCATTGACAGAGTAGACCATGAGTGGGGCAGGTGACAGTACGGAGACTTTGTATGAAAGCTGTTCAGTCAGCCGGGCCGGGTCTGGTCCGCCGCCCTCTCCAGAGAGGGGTCTGACAACGGACGGTTCAGTGCTTGGGGGGGGACTGTTCAGTCCCTCCTTCCCAAGGGATCACTGCTAATCCAAATGGACAACATGTCGATAGTTTGGTATATCAACAAACAAGGGGAAACCAGGTCGTACCCCCTGTGCCGGGAGGCGACGCAGGTATGGAACTGGGCGGTCCAGCACCATCTGGTTTTTATGGCCATGCACATTCCGGGCATTCTAAATGTCCTGGTGGACAGTCTAAGCAGGTCTCGGACCCTAGCTCATAAATGGTAACTGCATCAGGAAGTGACAGAATCCATCTTCCAACGTTGGGGGTGTCCAGAAATCGACCTCATCGCCTCCGAATTCAACGCAAAACTTCCCAACTTTTGCTCGCTCGTTCCAGGGCACGGTGCTTTTTGGAATGATGCATTGTCTCTCTCCTAGACAGGGAATTTTTTTTTTACGCCTTCCCTCCATTTACCATTCTACAGAGGGTCCTCCTCAAACTTCAGGCGGAGAGGGCAAAGATGATCCTCATCGCTCCTCTCTGGCCAAGACAGATCTGGTTCCCGCTGCTACAGCAGCCTTCCAGGGAACCACCAGTTCCACTTCCAGTGACTCACGACCTCCTGAACTAAGATCAAGGTCGACTGTTACATCCGGGGCTCAGGACCCTGCATCTTCATGCGTGACTCCAGCAGACATGGCGATCTCTCGCTTCGGGATCTCCTCCCTGGTTGCTCAAGTCCTCATCGAGGCTAGAAAGCCCTCCACCCGCTCCACTTATGCCATGCAGTGGAAGCAGTTTTCCATCTGGGTGACCGCTAAGGGTGGGAACCCCTTCTCTTGTTCTGCCCTGCAAGTCGTGGAATACCTCCTTCACTTATCAGACTCCGGTCTGTCCTACTCTTCTTTGAAGGTCCATGTTTCAGCTTTCTTGGCGTACTATGAGCTAGTGGATGGTAAACCCGTGGCTCAGTTGGAGGTCTCAAAAACTTTTCTGAAAGGGATTCTCCATCTGAAATCCCCCATCCGCAGCCCAACTCCGCCTTGGGACTTGAATTTCATCCTAGAGAAGCTCACTCTTCCTACTTTCGAGCCGGCTATGAGCTGTGATTTGCGCTTCCTTTCTTGGAAGGCACTTTTTCTCATGGCTATCGCATCAGCCTGAACAATTTTGGAGCTTCATGCTCTAGTCTGCAAGGAGCCATATCTGATTTTTCATAGAGACCGGGTTGTCCTTAGAACGCACCCGAAGTTTCTTCCCAAGGTGGTGTCAGAAGCCGCACTGAATCAGTCAGTAGAGCTTCCGGTGTATTATCCGTCCCTCTGTAACAGAGCTGAGGCACTCCTTCATATGATGGATGTTCATCGGATTCTCCCGGTGTTGCACTCAACGGACCAAAGAATTCTGTACCTGTGACCAGCTGTTTGTTTCCTTTGCCCCAAGATCGAAGGGCAAACCAATGTCTAAGCAGGGCCTGTCCAAATGGTTAGGCAATTGCATCAGGTATTGTTACCAAAAGTAGGAAAAGCCTCTGCCGGGTACCATCAGATGTCAGTCTGCTGGGGGCACGGCTGCCTCCATGGCTTATTTACGGAACGTTTCTGCGGCCGACATTTGTGCTGCCGCTACTTGGAGTTCTGTCCATACCTTTACCAAACACTACAGTCTGGACATTGCTTCTAGGCGGAGGTCTGGCTTTGGCCTAGACGTCTTGCATAGCCGTCTGTCCTAGGCTGGGTCCATTCTGGTCTCCAGTTTTTTCCGTTGGAGTTAGTTTTCCTCCTCCCTAGTTCCTCTCGGTCTCTCCTTGGAGGGACTGCTTGGGACTGTATCCTATTATGTGATGACCTACTGAAGGAACCCTCTCAAAGTAAGATAGTACAGTTACGTAGGAACTTATCGTAACAGTAGATCTTCGAGAGAGGTTCCTTCAGTAGGTCATATTTTTCCCTCCGTCCTTCCCCTCATTTTCTGTTTTACAGGGACTGCAAATCCTGTTGGCTCCTGCTGTCAAGCCTCTTCCTGGCTCCGGTGGGAGAAATGGAGGGCGAGCATGGGGACCGCCCACTATATACTGCCACAGTGACGTCAGGTGGGCAGTCCCCCGTCAGGTATTGCTAGAAAAGTCTGCCGTGCGGCCCGACGCCAGGTGGTGCCAGTCCTTTATGTGATGACCTACTGAAGGAACCTCTCTCGAAGAACTACTGTTACGGTAAGTTCCTACATAACTGTACTTTCCGCTGGATCAACGAAATACAGGTTTCTACTCCCATTACTTTATGGTTCCAAAGGAAACTGGCGGCATGCGCCCTATTCTGGATCTCAGAAAGTTAAAGAAATTCCTGCACAAGGAAAAGTTCAAGATTATATCACTCTGTACCCTGCTACCTTTGATTCATCAACATGATTGGCTAGCCTCCCTGGACATGCAGGACGCCGACCAGCACATTCTCATACACCCAAATCACTACAAATACCTAAGGTTCGTAATGTTGGGTCAACACTATCAATTCAGAGTCCTGCCCTTTGGACTATCCTCAGCGCCTCAAATTTTTGCAAAGTGCTGTGCAGTTCTCGTGGCACATTAAGAAAAATCGGAATCCAGGTGTTCCCATATCTGGACGACTGGCTTCTAGCAAGCCCCTCCAGGCAAGAGACTCTGGAGGCCATGGCCTCAGACTTCCTCATGTCCATGGGAGTCCTGCTGAACCTCAAAAAGTCACAGTTGCAGCCCTTCCAGAAGCTACTTTTCATAGGAACCATTCTGGACACTTCCTGTGCGAAAGCTTTTCTTCCGGGGGACAGAAGGAGCGATATCTTACAGATGGCCTGCTTCATCAGAGAACAGAGCTCAGTGCGAGCTCTCTCGATGCAGCGGATGCTAGGTCTCATGGCATCCTCGGTGTTCACTGTATCTTTGGTTAATCTCCACATGAGAACCTCTTGGTGGATGCTCAGTACTCCTCAACCACTCACCCGCAGTCCTTTCTCATCAAGGTGACGGAACCTCTGAAGAGGTCACTTACCTGGTGGTCTCTGGAGGACAACCTTCTGGAAGGATATCCCTTCGCCCCTCTGGATCATCAGATCTCGATTACCACGGACGCCTCCCTGATGGGTTGGGGAGCTCACTGCCGAGATCTCCACACCCAGGGTACTTGGACTGAGGATGAGTCTCAACTTCACATAAACGTCCTGGAAATGAGAGCCATTCTCTGTGCAGTCCGAGCTTTGAAGGACATACTCTGTCACAAGCACATTCTCCTTCAAACGGACAACAAGGCAGTGATGTATTACATCAACAAACAGGGTGGTGCACACTCTTACCCATTATGCAGGGAAGCAATGAGAGTGTGGGAATGGTGCCTGGAGCACAAGGCTCTGATTCAGGCAGTTTACTTGCTAGGAGTACAAAACGAGCTGGTGGACTGTCTCAGCAGAACGGAGACAGATCCTCACGAGTGGTCTCTTGACTTTACCGTCATTCAGTCACTTTTCAAAGAGTGGGAAACTCCAGACCTGGACCTTTTTGCATCCCCACTCAACGCAAAACTGCCTCTTTTCTGCTCCAGAAATCCAGGACCTGGCATTTTTTGTCAGGATGCATTCAGGCTGCAGTGGACAGAATGCTTTCTATACACATTTACTCCTCTTCTCCTGATTCAGAGGGTACTGCTCAAACTGGAGGCACAGGGGGGCAGAATGATTCTCATTGCCCCGTTCTGGCCTCGTCGGATCTGGTTTCCCCTAATCAACAGACTATCCGAAACCTCTCTGAAACCGTTTCCACTTCGGATGAACCTTCTGACCCAGGGCCCTATAGTCCCTCCCAATCTGAGGTCCCTTCACCTCCACGCTTGACTTCTGAGGAGATAGAGGTGAATAGGTTTAATGTTTCTCGTAGGGTTTCGGATATTCTTTTGGCTGCATGCAAGCCAGCCACCAGAAAAACCTACACAGCTAAATGGAAGCGTTTCTCTATCTGGTGTGCAAAATCCTCTTGGAATCCTTTTCCCTGCCCACCGAATAAAGTCTTGGAGTATCTCTTAGACCTCTTAAACACAGGTCTGCAATACTCCACAGTCAAAGTTCATCTTTGTGCAATTTCGGCATATCATGAGCCTGTACTCTCCATGTCGCTGGCTCAACAGCCTGTAATTGAGAGGTTTCTTAAAGGGATTCTGTATACCAGACCTTTTAGACGTCCAGTTGCAGCCTGGGACATTAACCTTGTGCTAGACATGCTCACTCGTAAATCTTTCGAGCCTCTAGCTACTTGCGAGTTGAAATTCCTCACTTGGAAGACTGCCTTCCTGGTTACCATTACTTCTGCTCGTAGGGTATCTGAAATACACACCTTGGTCACAGACACCCCCGTATACAGTATTTCACAAGGACAAAGTAGTTCTTAGGACATATTCTAAGTTCCTGCCTAAGATTGTCTCAGAATTCTATGTGAATCAACCTTTGGTCCTTCCTGTCTACTTTGCAAACTTCCAGAATGAAGGAGAGCGTACCCGTCATTCCCTAGATGTAAAAAGAGCCTTGCGGTTGTATCTAGATAGAACGAAGGAAATTCACAAGGCTCAACAACTGTTTGTTTCCTTCAGCATGATCCAGCTGGGTCAGCCTGTTGGTATCAGGTGCATTTCAGCGTGGCTGGTGGCATGCCTTCGCCATTGCTATTCCATGGCATAGGTCAAGCTGGAAGGCAGAGTGTACGCTTACTCTACCAGAGCAGTCGCGGCATCTCTGACAGAAAGAGCCGGCCCGTCGGCGCAGCGGTTGGATTTCTGTTTGCGACGCCGGCGACCCGGGTTCGGAAACGGACTCGGGTGGGTCGAAGAACCGGCGGAGTAGGATTGGCGTCTGATGGGCAGCTCTCCTACTCGGGGGAGAGTGTGGGCAGCGTTCGTGCGTTGGGGACCCCTGGTGGAGACCAGGGTTCACGCAACCGACACTCAGTGAATGGAGCGGAGCGGACGCTGGCGTCATTGCGCGACCCGCCTCCCTAGGGAGAAAACCGGAAAAAGGAGGAGGAGCTGCCCGCCGTCACGGATGAAGCTCGCCGCAGCTTCAGTGTGCTTCCAGGCCAGGCCCCAACCCTAATTACAGTGCCCGGCGGCATATATGAGGAGTGTGTCGCGGGCCCACGTGGGGGTAAGCCACGGGTGTCGGGAGCAATGACGATTTGGAAGCAGAAGCAGTGGCCGTGACGGGCAGAAGGATAAGCGGCGGGCGGCTCCAGGAAGGAGGGAAAAGTTAAATATAAAAAAAAAGAAATCTCTGACAGAAATTCGTAATCTCCTCATTGCAAAGATTTGTAATGCGGCTACCTGGAGCTCCGTGCATACTTTTGTTAAGCACTCTGCCCTGGGTGGCCATGCCAGATGACATCAGTCATTTGGCAGGACAATCCTTAACGGACTTCTGTCCTAAGCATGTGAGCTTCTCTCTCTCTCCTGCCGCCTGTTTCGGGGGATTATTTAGCTCGGTACTCTCCCATCAGTGTGAATGAGTGGTGGAGACTTTATGTCCAGGAAGATATGGAAATTATGTACCTACCGTAATTCTTGATCTTCTTGGATGAAGTCTCCACCACTCATTCACACGCCCACCCACCATCCCCCGAGCTCACTTCTCTGTTTCTGGTCTTCACTCCCTCAATGGTTGGGCTGTGAAGACTTTGTTTCTGACCCTTCTTACACGGGTCATTCGGACTATCTTATGTCCGATTTTTAGGTTAGTCCTCTAGGTTAGTTAAGCTACACCACTTTGGGGAAAAAAGGTACTGAGGCAGTTGGAGGGTCTACGCCAAGATAGTCTATACTGCATGAGCCTGGCTCATGGTGCCGCTTCCTTGCGGCTCCATCTCGGCGCCAGCCCTCGTGATAAAGTTTGGCTCCTGCTTGGTCCTAGCGCCTCCAGCGTACTCCCATCAGTGTGAATGAGTGGTGGAGACTTCGTCCAAGAAGATCAAGAATTACGGTAGGTACGTAATTTCCATTTCTTTTCCGCCATCGCATCAGTCCATTCAGCAGACGTGGCAGAAGAGCGATCAGCCGCCCGCTTGGCCAAGCCTTCTAGCACTCTTCAGCACAAGGAAACTGTTACTGACCCCTCCCTGCCTAGCAGGCCGGAATCTTCAGACTCAGATGAAGAGTCGAACATCAACCAGTCAGAACCCCATTCTCCGGTCAAACCTCCACCCAAGGAGTCCCCTAAGTCTCCCCCTCCTGAGGACCTTTCCTTTGGGGAACTTTTGAGGACCATCCAGAAGGCTTGTGGCTGGCCGTCCAAGGAACTGGACCCTCTGCACAAAAGACTAGTCAAGCATCTGGACCTTACTAGTGTGGATCTCCTATCCATTTCACCCTGGATGAGACCACATGAAGATCTCCTCCACCATCTGGCAACAGCCCTCATCCATACCGGCTGTTTCCCATAAAGCGGATAGGACCTGTTACTCCCCAGAAGGGGTCTCTCACCTGACCGCACAAGCAAATGCCCCTACCCCTTCTTGGGATCTGAACATCTGTATAGCATAGCTTATGCAGCCCCCTTTTGAGCCTCTGTCTTCAGCAGAGCTGAAATACTTGACATGGAAAACTGTATTCATGGTAGCCATTACCTCTGCCAGGAGTATCAGTGAGTTACAGGCTTCATCAGTGGAACCTGATTTTATTTCTTTTCACAGGGATGAAGTGGTCCTTGAAACTAACAAAGTTTCTTCCCAAAGTGGTCTCAGACTTTCATCTGAACCAATCTATGATATTGTCTGTGTGTTTTACTGACCATTCTTCCTCTGGGGAGCGAAGACTACACAGTCTTAATGTGAAAAGGGCCCCTCGTTACTATGTGGAGCATACTAAGGCCTATAGGAATGGGTGTTCTCAGTTATTTCTCACCTATGGTGAGGTGGGAAAGGGCAAACCAGCCACCAAGAGAACTATTGCCAGGTGGTTTGTGTCCTGTATCTGCTATTCAAAACTTGGGAAGGAACCTCCCTCAGGCCTGAGGACTCATTCTTCCAGGGGTACAGCTGCTTCGCTCGCAGCAGCTAGGGATATACCTTTAGTGGAAATTTGTAAAGCAGCCACCTGGAAAACTGTTCACAGATTTACCAAGCGTTATTCTCTGGACATTCAGTCTAGAAGTGATGCTAGGTTTGGCACAGCTGTGCTGCAGAGCCTGTTCCCAAAATAGGTTCTGTGACTCCCTCCTCCAAGAGGGTACTGCTTGGTAGTCTGCATTTAGTCAGAATACAGCGAGACTTCATGTTGTTTGAAGGAAAAATTACTTACCATAGTAATGTTTCTTCTAATGGAGTCTTGCTGTATTCTGACCTCCCCTCCTAGAACCCAGTAGTTTTGGGATGTGGGTGGGCAGGCACAGTGCTGCACCCCAGAGGTGTACTTGGCTTGCCCTGTCTTATGGGTTTCAGTTACGTTTTAGCTCTCTACCTATTTTGGTTTTATATTTAGCTGTCTTTTTGGGGTTCTCGACTTGAGTCTTTTGACCTTAAAAACAATTTGTGCAGCCATTTGGCTTGCAAGAGTTGAAATAATTTCCACCTATTACTTTTATTAGTTAGTGCTCATAATAATCTGACGGTTACACTTCAGAGTGCTAGAGACAGAGGTTTGAAAACCGAGCTCGAGTTCAACGTTCTATGCTTCTGCATAGAGTTAGCTCCTTGCTCTCCAGGGCGGTTCAAGTGCTGGGGCTAACTGCATTTAGTCAGAATACAGCAAAACTCCATTAGAAGAAACAACATTACTATGGTAAGTAATTTTTTCTTCCTTGTTGACGGGACATCATTCCTCAGCTCCCCCGTCGACGATACCTCATGCACTGTCGACGACGGAGGTCCTACTACATTCATCTTCGGGGCACACTCCCCCGTCGACGAGAGGCCTCCATAAGACATCCTCATCAACGAGAACACCTCCTCCATTGACAGAGCACACTCTACTTGCTTCCCTGTCGACGGGGCTTCCTCCCCTGTTGACGAGACATGCTCTTAAACCTCCATAATCCGGCGAAGTATGCTGCTGTCGGCCAGACATCATTGCCTTCTCATCGTCGAGACACACTTTCCATCATCGATGGAGCATGTCTCTAAGGTTCTGTCGTCAACGATGGGGATCCCACCGTCGACGGAGCATGCACTGACTTCCCCATTGTCAACGAGGAGTATTCCACCGTCGACGGAGCATGCATTCACTTATCCATCGTCAGTAAGACACATTACAACATCGACAGGGCATGCTTCTGTTCCTCATCCGTCAACGAGACTGATCACACCGTCAACGGAGCAGCCCCTGCACCATAGAACAGCACATTTATCAGCATATAATATATTTATGGAAGATCCTGATAGCAATTTAACCATGAAAAACCATGAAATATTTATAAAAACATATCAAAAGATACTTATGGGGCTGTATCACAGCAAAATAAAGGATCATACACTGTGGAACACAGAGGCAAACCAGCCTCATTTGCACTCATGCATGATGCTCAGAAACCAGTCCGTGATGAACAAAACTCTCAGACGTACTGGATCACATTATCAGGAGGCACAAATTGATCCTTCGACTCCAAGTACACAGGGCTCAGAACCCGCTTACAGGGCAATTCCATCTTCACAAATGCCAAGTATAGAAGAAATTGTAAATAAAGTATTGAATTCTATAGGTTTTGATTATAACCCTAAATCACAGATTGCGTCTCCGTCTCCATCAAAATAGGCACGCACAGAGCCAGAACGCTCGCCATTTCTACCTCCTCAGGAATATTCTGAGGAATATTTATCAGATTCTCATATAATTTAGGATCCTTCCGAAGGCACAAATTATGATGGTTCCCCTACCAGAAGAGGGTTTGAGTCTCCATACTCTACACCATCATACTGGGATGAAGAAATACTACAACCACTAAAGGTCATTTCCCCACTGGATGACCCCTCATTCTCAGAAATGTTGTTACAAATACAAAAAACAACGGGGTTTACCACAACAGAATAAGATAGATGATGTAAGGATATGGCTGAATATCTTGACATCCCGAAAGAACCTATCCAGGCAGCCCCTCCTTTTATACCAATGTTCAGAAATGTGATTACTGAAGCATGGAGTCAACCCATAAGTGGCACAGGAGCTACCTAAAAAAAAGTGCATAGGCTTTATCAGGCTCCTCTTGATTATCAATATTGAACAAATATTCCCACAGCGGATTCTGTAGTTATTGCAGCTGTTCACAACTGCACTGGCAAACCTAAACATACAAGTACAGTACCTCTCAAAAAAGACTCTAAACGTTTTGATTATATGGGGAAGAAAGTGTTTGCTCTAAACACATGAAATATTAGAATACTTAACTACATGGGACATATGCTGAAATTCCAGCGTACGGTGGGCACCTCTGCTGGAGACATAAGTAAATTACATACATCTCTTAGAAAAAGAACAGATCACATCAATGATAAGCACACTTACTTCCCTCTCCCGACATTTATTAAGATCAGGATACGACATTGCTGATGCCTCGGCTAGGGGCTGTGCAGTCTGTATTCTTTTATGCCATCAGGCATGGCTCCGACTCTCAGGGCTAGCACTTGATATTCAAAATAAAGTGGCTAATGCCCCTTTTTCTGGCGACCTTCTCTTTGGACCTGGAGCACACTCGACATTGGACAACCTGCAAGCCTCCGGCAGATAAGTAAAAACAGTACAATATATGTAGCACAATCCTTGTCCTCAGTATTATTATTCATATAAAACTTGAAATTACTATAACCAAAGAGGAAACTTCAGAGGCAAAGAACTAATGACGAGGAACACATCTAATCCAGCCCGTGGCAGCCCCTTAGGACGTCCGGATACCTCTTCCTCTCTTTAAAAAGTCCAGACTATGCCCCGGTCTCCTCTTCTAGGCCTCTGAGACCTTTTTGTGGGGCTTCAATTCGAAATTATACTGAGGCCTTCCCCATGAGGCTTTACACATCTAATCACTTTTTGAGGTATCACTGTTACAGGCGATTATGGTCATTCCTTCGGGATACCTCTCTGCCTGTTGTGTGCCGGACCCTTGTGTCCCTCCCACGAACAGGACCTGCTATTACTCACATGCTGAGAACTAATCAATATATACTGGTAATATTATAATATGGACCAAAAAAAAAAAAAAAGTGGAATCTATTGTGAAATGGATACATTGTTTCATCTCACAATGCCTGCTACTTATGTAGCCTATTTATGTCAAAAAGATGCATTTCTCTAATGACTTGACAGACATAGCAGAAAATTGTACTAATTTGCTACATTGTGGCAGTACAAAATAACATTTTATTATTTGGGTTACTGTTCAAACTCAGAACCAAATGGGCTTTGACATATACTGTCTTTTCCAGTGCATGCCACCGAGATGTACCAATTACTCCACTATACGTATGTCAGAATGCCATATTTGGCCACCCACTGCTACATAACTGCTTGGGAATCTCCCAGAAGTAATGATTTACTGCAAGAGATCATTCCATGGAAGATAGATCAGTTACGCAAAGACTTTTGCTGTAACAGTAGATCTTCTAGGAATGTCTGTTGCAGTAAGTAGCTTCCTTCCCTCTGGCCCCCTGCCATTCTGTAACAGGAAAAATGATCTAGGGTTGGGAGGCTTTGGTACTTCGGTTCCCCTCGGTCCCTCACCCTCACGAGCTGAAACCAGCGGGGAACGGAGACTACCAGGGATCACCCATTTTTATGGGCACAGCCCAGAAAGTGAGGTTGTGTGGGTGGTCCCTGGTGTGGAAACTGCTAGAAGAGACTGCCGTGCTAGAGCGCCACCTATCAGGAACTCCCAGAAGTAATTACTTACTACAAGAGGCATTCCTAAAAGATCTACTGTTACGGCAAAAGTCTTTGCGTAACTGATCTTTCTAGGAGTGGTATATATTGTTCATACACACAGACCTACCTGACCTCCCCGGCTGCAGATGCACAACACCTGGCTCCCAACAGGCTAAGATCTGGCATCATGGGGTGGAGCCGAGGGTTATACCACTTGGGTGAGTGGGAGGAGCCAGCTTGAAGACATCCAGCAAGACTTATAGTGGAAGGGGACATGCCAAAGAGTGTGGATGAACATAAACCACTCCTAGAACTACTGTTACAGGTGAGTAACCTGTTTTTACTGGTGCTGTGTTCATCGACTTCTCTAAAGCGTTTGACTTGGTACATCATCCTCTACTACTGGTTAAACTTCAAGCCCTCGGCACCTCTGACACTACCCTATCCTGGTTTGGCAGCTACCTTGACAATCGATCTCAAGCTATCTCCTTCTGTAAGGTTCTCTCTTCCCCTGCCCCATCACCTGTGGTGTCCCACAGGGTTCTGTTCTTGGTCCCCTGCTCTTGTCTCTCTTCATTAATGGCATTCCTAACCTTCTCCACCATGTAATACTATTATGTACGCAGATGACCTGGTGCTTAACGCGGCCTCCAAGTCTATAGATGACCGCAGTCAACAACTATCAGCATTTCAGATCCTCCAGTCCTGGTTTTCCTCCAATTATCAAATCGAAATCCTGTCTAAAACTCAGGCCATGCATCTTGGATCCTCAAGAAAGGTTCATGCCGAGTTCGCTAAGCTTCGGGTCCTCTGTTGTGATGGGTCTCCTGTCTTGAACACTGAATCCTTTAAATATCTTGGGGTCACGCTTGACCCGGTACTGGACTTCTCTGCACACATCGTCGAGGTATGTCACTCGGTTAACTCTAAGATTGGTGTGGCCTATAGAGTACGTCACTCACTCACACCAGCTGCCAGGATCTGAGTAGCTAGAGGTGTTTTACTACCGAGACTGCTATATGCCCTCCCTGTACTCTCCCATACCAATGCTGGTGTACTTCTTAAGTGGACTATTACATGTAACAGTATCTTTAGATTTGCCTAATCAGCTCCTCGACTAACTCATCACTGCCTGCTGTACTGTGCCTGAAACTGTCTGGCTCCCTATGCTCTTTGTTCTTATGCTCTAAATTGTTTTATCGACTCTTTAACCAGACGACCGCGTCCCAACACACTGGGAGCTATGCTAACCCCTGTCCCTCACTTCCACTCCCTTAGGTCCTCCACCTCTCCCTTGCTCTCAGTTCCGCCCTCCTCCACTAAAATGGGTGAGCTAGCTGTTTCCTATTTCACCCCCAAGTTCTGGAATTCTCTTCCCCTTCATGTTAAGAACTCTTCTCACCTTACATTTAAGCATGCTCTGTTCTTGCTCCTAATTGCTCTTGGTAATTGTGACTGCACTTAACTTCTTGTTTGTCTTTCTACTTGCCCGCCAGCCTATCTCTGTCTATTTCTGTATTCTTCAACTGAATAGGTATCTGCCTGTTTGTTTTCATCTCTATTTAGTCTATTCAGACTTGTTTACCCGGTTATTATGCACTGATGATTCCACAGCACTAATTGTATTTGTTATTGCTGCTTATTCCTGCGTTAGATAATCTGTTGCTTTTTTGCTATGATGTGTCTGCTGTTTTATTTTTGTCCTGATTGTACCATTGCATTTTGTACCTGTGCTCTCCCGGTTCGTGCCTGAAAATATGCAGGGTCATTGCCTAATGCACTTACCTGATTACCAAAAGCTAATATTTATAAATACTGCCTGGGCCACGAGTACGATCCCCAGGCCTGCGACATCTGTCGCTCGTTTCATCCCGCCGCTCTAGGGATCATTGCGCCCGCCTAACCTTAGGCCATACAGACATACGGAACCCACCGGTCAAATTGAAGGATGCCCATCAGGTGATCTCTACGGCTGTGGGGTTCACTGAACAGTTAGCGGCGTTTGAGAAGGCGGCGACCCAAGCCCCAGCTTACACCTCGTCAGCTTCAGCATTCGTGCCGCTTTCTCTGGACATCTCCTTCTCGGGGGCGTTCATGGATTTGTGCCAGGCTCTACTGACTTTCCTCCTCTAAGCCTGTCCAGTGATGGGATGAGGGGTATCTCCCTCAAGCCTGTCACGCCTCCCCTGGGTCCTCCTGTGGGAGGACGGCTCTGCCACTTCCTTTTCACCTGGTCCACTGTCACTACAGACAGGTGAGTCATCGAGGTGGTCGGCCAGGGTCTGCTTCTGGAATTCGAGCAGTACCCTCCTTGCCAAGTCCTCGCCCCACAGGAGGACTTGGTATCTGCAGACATTGTCGGCTTTTTGGAATTACATTGCCGAGCTCCTCCGCAAGGAGGTTGTGGTTCCTGTCACGGATCTTCCGGAACACCCAGGGTTTCTCTCCAGGTACTTCTGGTGCCAAAACGGACTTGGGGCTGGTGCCGCATTCTAGATCTGCATGACCTGAACAAGTTTCTCAGGTCACGCATCTTCAGGATGGTGTCTCTCTCTCTCAGATCATTCCTTCTCTGGAGCAAGACATGGTTCTGCTCCCTGGATCTTCAGGATGCGTTCTTTCATGTCCCGATCCATCCGTCTCACAGAAGTTTCCTCCGCTTCCGAGCAGAGGAAACCTCTACGAGTTCCAGGCCATGCCATTCGGGCTATCTTCGGCCCCCAGGTTCTTCACCAAGTGCATCGTATTGGTAGCAGCTTTCCTGAGACACCAAAGAGTCGGTTACCCCTACCTGGATGACTGGCTAATCGCAGGCTCTCCATGCAGGAGGTGAAGCGGTCCAGGGACCTAGCCCTTCAGACCTGTCTCTCTTGGCCTCCTGGTCAATGAGGCCAAGTCAGAACTCGTACCATCGCAGGTAATCAACTTCATCAGGGTGGAGCTCAACTTTTGCAGAGCCAGAGCCCGGCTCCAGGCAGACAGGTAGGAGGCTCTCCTCTCCTTTACCCGATCATTTCTGGTTGGGCAATCGCACCCTGCCTGGGACTTCCTGCGCCTGCTGGGTTACATGGTGGCTTGTACCAGTGTGGTCCATTGGGCCCTCTGAAGAATATGCTCTCTGCAGTGGGAGCCAGCTGGTCACAGTGACCCAGGGATGTGGGATATTCTGCAGTGGTGGCTAGTCCCAGAACATCTGCAGGAAGGGTTCCCGTTTGTCCGCCCAGAGCCGACGGTCATCCAGATGACTGATGCCTCTCTCACGGGTAGGGGTGCCCACCTGGAGGAATACAGAGTCCACGGGCTCTGGTCCCCCCAAGGAGTCTGATGCCACATCAGCCTGCTGGAGCTTGAGCAGTTTGGCTGGTGCTGACTGCCTTCACTCCTCACATTCGGGTCAGGTGGTCCAGGTCCAGATGGATAACACCACAACCATGTACTACCTTAACAAGCAGGGCGGGCTGCACTCCCTGCCTCTGTGCAAGGAAGCTCTCTGTGTGTGGACCCTCATGCGTAGCATGGGGGCAGATTTCCTAGCCATCCATGTGGCTGGAGCCTACAGTCAGCTGGCGGTTTCCCTCAGCTGTGTGGGCAAGGCATCTCACAAGTGGTCCCCTCCACCCAGAGGTAGTCCAAAATTTATTCTCCCAGTTGAGCACCCCTCAGGTGGACCTGTTCATCTCCAGGGAGAACACAAAACTAGGCTGTTTTGTGCCTGCCCCGCCCCCCAAGCAGTGAACGCTGCAATGGGATGCCTTCTTGAGGCCTTAGACCCCAGGCCTCTTCTGTGCCTTCCCTTGATCCACAAGGTGCTCCTCAACGCCAGGAGGGACAAGGCACAGGTGATCTTGGTGGCTCTGGACAGGCTGTGGCAGTTTTGGTACCCCGATTTCCTCAGCAACAGGCTCCCGAGGCATTTTCCTCTCTGCCTGGACCTGCAGTCCATCAGTCCGGGGAAGGAACTTCATCCAGACCTTCAATCCCTGCACCTGAGAGCCTGGTTCCAGAGCGGCTAGTGTTCCAGGCTTTGGGTCTCTCCAGCAATGTCCTCACTGTTATGGAGGCATCTCAGAAGGAGTCGACCAAGAAGTGCTATGCCTTCAAATGGAAGAGGTTCTTCATTTGCTGTCAGGGCAAGGGATTGGGCCCTTTGTCTTGTCTGGTGGCTAGCATCCTCGATTATCTGTGGTCCCCCCTCAGTTGGGTCTTCGGTCGACAACCCTCAAGGTGCACCTGGCAGCTATCTCTGCTTACCAGGCGCAGACTGGTCAGCAGTCAGTGGCAAAGGAGAAGGTATTTCTGGCACTTCTTTATGGGACTCTACCACATTTTCCCTCTGGTGCATGAACCAACACCACCCTGGGACTTGGTACTGGCAAAGCTCATGGGCAAGCCATTCGAACCAATTCACAGGTGTGAGATGTTATCCCTATCTTGGAAGACCGCCTTCCTGGTGGCTATCACGTCAGCCAGAAGGATCAGTGAGCTGCAGGCGTGTTCGGTGGAGTTTCCTTACCTGGACTTCCATAGTGATACGCTTGTCCACCCTACCCCCGAGGTTCTCCCCAAAGGTTGTGTCAGAGTTTCACCTTAACCAGGTGATTCCTCTCCAGGTGTACTTCACAAATCACACCTAGGAGGCCGAGCACAGGCTCCATACTCTGGACCTGAGGCGAGCATTCACTTATTACAAAGAGTGCCCGGCTTGAGTCCTGGGAGAGGCTCACCAGCTGTTTGTCATCTACACTGAAGCTGCACTTGGCAGACTGGCAGGTTGACTGCATCATGCATCGACCTCTGCTATAGGTTGGCGAGTAGGGAGCCTCACGTAGGGCTTGGGGGTCATTCCATCCACCATACCACTGCCTCGGTGTCTGCTTCCAGGGACATCCCTGACTAGAAAATCTGCAGGGCTGCTACCTGGAGGTCAGCACACACCTTCATTTCCATTATCACATTGACCTTGAGTCACACCGGGTGCTGGTTTTGGGACCTCAGTTCCCCAGTCTCTGTTCCGTAAATAGAGGTGTGTATCTTGCCCTCTTTTCCTGGAGAACTGCTGAGAGTCTGCCAACAAGTGTGGCTAGAACATAATGTCCTCGTCCCTAGAAAAACAGATTACTCACCTGTAACAGTAGTTCTAGGAGTGGTATATGATGATCTTGCTTCGAGAAGGTTCCTGCAGTAGGTCTTCACAGATGGGACTGTGCCTTCTGGCGTCAGGACCGCACAGCTAACTTCTAGCTAGCAATACATAGTGGGGGCTGCCCTCGGCATCACATGACTGGACGTCAGCGTGACAGTATATAGGGGACGGTCCCCACGCTCACCCTCCTGTTCTTTCCTGCTGTTGACCTGTATACATCAGACCTTGGGGTGAACTTGGTTACAGTTGAGTTGAGTTCCTGGACAGACCCCCAGACAATCCTCGGGGCAGGTCTTATTACCCATCAGGTCATCTGCTACTCATTCAGCAGGAAATCCAGGCTCTGTTAGTCAAATCAGCCATAGAGCCAGTTCCCCTTGGGCAGACAGGAAGGTGGTATTACTCCCATTTTTTTCTGGTGCCCAAAAAGACTGGCGATCTGAGGTCCATTCTGGAC
Organism: Neoceratodus forsteri; assembly: GCA_016271365.2. NCBI lineage: Eukaryota > Metazoa > Chordata > Ceratodontiformes > Ceratodontidae > Neoceratodus > Neoceratodus forsteri. Next base: position 574,243,663 of record CM028137.1, read on the forward strand.
CTCAGCCTGCTCAACCTCTTTGTGGAATACAAGAGGTTCCGCATGCTTACCCTCCAGGGACTCTTGACTCTTACACCTCTGCTCCAACCCAGCCAATGGCTATGTTCGCTGAACATGCAGGATGCTTACCTGTACATCCCTATCCTTTAGGCCCACTGCCATTTTCTTTGATTCACCTTTCAGGAGAACCACTATTAATTCAAGGACCTTCCTTTTGGCCTCTCTTCGGCACTCTGGGTTTTCACCAAGTGCCTGGCGGTAGTGGCTGTGGCCCTGTGCCTCAAGGGGATTTACCTGTTCCCATACCTGGACGACTGGCTGTCGGCCCTGTCTCAGGACAGTCTGACAGAGTCGCTCTCCACCACCCTGGACCACTTTACCCAACTTGGAATCACTGTGAACTATCCCAAGTCTCAACTCTCACCCTCTCAGCGCCTCCAGTTCATTGGAGCAGTGCTGAATACAGTCCAGGGCAGGGCCTTCTTACCTTTGGACAGGGCGGATACTCTGATTCAGTAAGTTTACTCTGTGTCCAACTCTCATTGGACCACAGCATGCACCATCCTTCACCTGTTGGGTCTAATGGTGTCTGCCATCCCCACAGTTCCATTGGCCAGACTACATATGAGGGTGACCCAGTGGACCCTCAGAATCCAGTGTGATAGCGCTCAGGCGACATGGACCACAGGGTCCTGGTCTCCAGCAGTATGAGAGGATCTTCTCTGTTGGCAGGAGCCATCCAACCTCTCAGGGCGGGGGCTTTCATCCCCCGTCTCCTTCCATAACCCTCACAACCGACGCCTCTGGTCAAGGCTGGGAAGCCAACCTGGGAGACCATCGAACTCGAGGGAGATTATCTCCACAAGAGGAACACTTGCACATAAACATTCTAGAGATGAGAGCTGTGCTGTACGCTTTCCAGGCATTTCAGCCCCTCTTACAACCGGGAACACTTCTTATCCAGACCAACAATGCTGCCACAGACGGCCTCTCTCTGGCAGCAGTCCATGTCTGAGAGTTCACAATGTCCTGGCAGACAGTCTCAGCTGCACCTTCGCACGGGCACACGAGTGGGAAGTAAAGCAGGAGGTAGTAGAAGATCTCTTCGATCAGTGGGGTCGGCCAGAAATAGATCTATTTGCCTCCCCATCCAATGCAGAACTACCCAACTTTTGCTCGCTTGTTCCCAGGCGTGGTGTTTTTTGGTGAGACGCGCTCTCTCTTTGTTGGACAGGGAGGTTTCTGTACGCTTTCCCTCCCTTTCCAAATCTGCAGAAGGTTCTACTGATGCTTCAAGCAGAGGGTGATCGCATAATTCTCATAGCTCCCCTCTGGCCTTGGCAAATCTGGTTCCACCTGCTACAGCAGCTAGCATCGGAACCCCCAGTACCTCTTCTTCACGACCTTCTGTCTCGGGAGCAGGGCAGCCTGGTGCAACCGAGCCTCAGGTCTCTCCACTTGCATGCGTGGCACCTTTGGATGTAGCGGTCTCACATTTTGGAGTCTCCTCGTGAGTCACCCAGGTCCTAGTGGAGGCCAGAGAACTGTCCACTAGATCTGTGTATGTCATGTCATGAAGTGGAAGAGATTCACCATTTGGGCCATGGCCTAGGGCCTGGACCCCTTTTCTTGCTCAGTGCCCCAGGTCCTTGAGTACCTCTTGCACCTGTCTGATTCGGGCCTCATTTACTCTTCCCTGAAGGTCCATCTTTCAGTGGTTTCTGCCTACCACCTTCCAGTAGATGGCAAAAACCTAGCGCAGTTGGAGGTCTCTAAAACCTTTCCCAAGGGGATCCTCCACTTAAAACCTCTGGTTTGTAGTCCGGTTCCCCCCAGGACTTAAATTTTATTTTAGAGAAACTTACTTTGCCCCCTTTTGAGCCGGCAGCAATTTGCAATGTGCACTATTTGTCCTGGAAAGTGCTCTTTTTAGTTGCCATTCCCTCAACTCAAAGAATTTCAGAGCTTTGGGCCCTCATTTGCAAGGAGCCTTATTTAATTTTCCATAGAGACAGGGTGGCTCTGTGGACTAATCCTTCCTTTCTACCGAAAGTGGTTTCAGAATTTACGTTGAACCAAGATGTTCAACTGCCAGTTTATTATCCTGAGTATTCCAACAGGGGGGAATACCTTTTGCACACATTGGATGTAAAGGATCTTGAGATACTCTATCTCTCAGACCAAGGAGGTGCACAAATCTGACCAGTTGCTTGTGGCTTTTGCACCCAGAGAGAAAGGTACAGCCATCTCTAAACAGGGCCTGTCCAAATGGTTGGCTAATTGCATCCTAGTTCATCTATCTGAAATACAAAGAAACCCCTTCGGGAAGTCCAAGGTCCTCGACCCGTGGCTAGCTTCCGGCCTTCTTCTGAAACGTGTCCACTTCAGATATTTGTGCCACGGCCACTTGGTCTTCAAGCCATACTTTCACCAAGCATTATAGTCTCAGGGTTTTATTTAACACTAAAAATTGATTAGCGTTTTGCTCATAAAAGTGCTACAACTTTGTGAAAATGCATAGCTCTTGCCTCACTGTGTTTAACAAACACAACACTTCTAGAAAACCTATATAAATACTTTCTGTACAGTTGGTATTGTCCTAAGAAAAAAAATGCTAATCAATTATTTAAAACCCTGAGTCTGGATATTGCCTCTAGGCCTTTTATCTTAACAGGCTTTCTAGTTGGTAGACATTCCGCCTCCCGGACCTTAGTCTCCGACTTGTTTTTCTTGACTGTTTGGTATTCAGTCCTATCTGTGAAGACCTATTGCAGGAACCCTCTCGAAGCAAGATACAGCAGTTACATAAGAACTTACCATAACATCTTTGAGGGAGGTTCCTGCAGTAGGTCACATTTCCCTCTCACCTTCCCCCAGTTCCTGTTTTTCCTATGCATTTTCAGGGCTACTACCAGCAGCTCTGGGCTCTAGGAGTTATGCTCCTTTCTCCCGTCACCCTTACAGGGATCTTCCGGCAGGAGATTTGGAGGCCGGGCGTGGGGACCACCCCCTATATACTGTCACGCTGATGTCCATCATGTGACGCCGGGGGTGGTCCCCCGCTATGTATTGCTAGCTAGAAGTTTGCCGTGCAGTCCTGATGCCAGGGGGCGCAGTTCTATCTGTGAAGACCTACTGCAGGAACCTCTCTGTCGAAGATCTACTGTTGCGGTAACCTCTTACGTAACTGCCGATCTTGCTTTCTTGAGGGTTCCTTCAGTAGGTCATCACATATAGGACTGGTGTTGGGCCACACAGCAGATTTTTCTAGCAATCCCTGACAGGGGACCGTCCACCCGACGTCACATGACTGACATCAGCATGACCGTATATAATGGGTGGTCCCCGCCGGCCTCGCCTCGTGTCAGTCGCTCTGCAGACTTCCATTTGCAATCGTCGTGAAAGTTCATCGCTCAAGTTATCCCTTGCTGCTTTATTTCTCAAAATTCTGTTCTTCATTGATGTCTTCTTCTAAGAAGTGCTTGTCCTGTGGCACCCAGATCCCACTCAAAGACTCTCATCCGAAGTGTGTCATTTGCCTAGGCCCAGACCATCCAGTCTTCTCTTGCCCTGAGTGCCAGTCCTTCAGCCAGGCCACGAAAAAGAGGAGACAGTAGGCTTTGGAGGCCCACTTGCTCAAAGCCCGCCTAGCTTCCCTAGAGAAAAAGATGGACTGGCTTAGGCACTCGTCTGAAAAATCTTCCCCTTCTAAAAAACACAAGAAGTCTAGGGAGTGGGTTCTCTCCGCAGAGCGGCGTCAGGACCCTCAGCGAGCAAGGCCATGCTGCCGCCCAGAAAACAGGGCGGTAAGATTTGGGCGTCCGCTTCTCCGGCGACAGCCACCTTAGTTGATAAATTGGCCCCAGGCTCCTCCGGAGGCCGGTGGCCAGTAAGTCAGTCGGGGTTCTACCCTGATCGCCTACCCTGTCCGGCTAAGTCATCGTCTCTTGATGACCACACGGGTTTGTCCGTCATAGCCTAACGCGCCTCACCTGAGTCCGCGGACCAGATAGAGAAAGCCCTCCTCCCTCCCTCCTCCTCCTTTCTCACCCATGTCCTCGCATTCCCCAGCGGACACGTCCGCAATGGCAGCAAAGACCCCATCAACCCTGTCGACATAGTGGTTTCCTCCCGCTCCCCTGCTGGGGTCCGGGCGCAGGAGGCTCCTCCTCAGCTGGCTGGTCTTTCAGTGGAGGCCCCTCTTCAGCCTGCCGGCCCGTCCTCCCACGCCAGCAATCCTGACGACAGTCCCTCAGCTGGGACCAGCCCTCTGGCCTATACCTTTGGCCCCGATGCTAGTCTCAGCTCCGACATCAGAGCCCCTTCGTCCAGTCCCGACGCCGGCCCCTCCAGCGCCGGATCGGGTAGTGCCAGTGCTGATGTCGGTCCCTCTGACGTGGGCTGTCCCAACGCTGGCCCCTTCTCCGATTTATACTACGGCAAGTCCAACGTGGGTTCCCCCAACGTCAGGTCTGACAACTGGGCTCTATACCTGACCCCAAACTGTCCCCCATTACCCATATGGGTTTCCTGTGGATCCTTTCCGGGGGGGGGGTGTTCCACTCCCGATTGGAGTCATTTGGGACAGTTCTACAGAGGATTTAACACTTATTCCCACTACATGGGACTGCAGGGTTATTATCCCCCACTGGTTGCTCCTCCTCTCCAGCCTCAGCCGGCCCCACCTCCCCCTCCTCTGGTTGTTCCAGATTTTAAGACCTTAATACAGTCTTGGTGTCAGGGGGCTAGGTCGGAGCTGGTTTCGGATCTGGAATCTAGACTCCCACAACCGCAGCTTCTTAGGTCCCCTTCCCTGAGCAGCTCGCTTCCAACTGTCCACATCTTGGGGAAGACTCGGCAGGACGTTTCCCTTCCGGATCTTAGACGTCGTCCTGTCGAGGAGGCAGATGATGACAGCTCAGATGGGAGAGAAGATTCCTCAGAGGAGGAGGTCCTGGAGGACCCCGAGGAACCGAAAGGCAAGGCCTTGCCAAAATTCCCACTGGAGGATCCTTCCTTCTCGAACCTCTTGAGGGCCTTGAGAGACTACTTCGACTGGGAGTCGGAGGAACAGGACCCGATGAGACAGAGACTCGCGGAACACCTAGACTTGGAGTCTCCGTCTCCCATCCCAGTTCCCCCATTGATGGTCCCCCATCAAGACCTCACCACAACCATCTGGCAGATGCCTCAGTCTATCCCGGCCGTCCCCAAATGGGGGGACAGACTCTACCAGACGCTGAAGGATGCCCCTTTCTTAAAGTCTCATCCTAAGGCTGACTCTGTAGTCATTTCAGTGGCTCATGATCGCTCCTCTGCTCCAAAGCACATGAGCACTACTCCTCCGGACAAGGAGTTGAGGCAGATGAACCAGTTCGGGGAAAAGGGTCTACTCTTCGGCCACGTGCGCCCTTCTGTCCCTCAGTTATGTGGCCCATATGGTGTCCCACCAAAAGGTGACTATGGCCAGGTTGGAGGCGAAGGTCCAGTCCATGGATCCTTTACCTCTAAAGGAGGAACTTGCCAAGGATCTCTGCCTCTGCCAAGATCTCTTGCAGGCATGCTCTGCGGGCCACTTAAGATTCTGTGACCCGTACCTCGGCAACTGCCGTTGCCCTTAGACGGCACTCCTGGCTTCGCCTTTCAGGCCTTGCCAACAAGGTCCAGTTGGCAATTCAAGATGCCCCTTTTAGGGGCTCTGTCCTTTTTGGCAGGGACACCAAAGATATCATAACAGACCTACAGGACAAAGGAGTTGCACTTAGGTGTGTTAGGTCTATGTACCGATCGGGCACTCAGCAGCAGCCCTTTTGGAAAAAGACCTGGAGGCAGACGAATACTCAGGCGCGCCACCAAGGGAGTAAGGCCACGGGTACAGCCTCCCCTCCTGCCTCCAAAAATCAGAGACATTCAGGAGGTCCTCCCCCTGAACGTCCCACCACTCTTGACTCCTGACCCCTGCCTCCTCAGTCTTGCGATGGGGAGCAGGTGGGGGGAGGTTTGCCAGTCACGTGCAGGAGTGGAGGCAATACCTCTGACGAATGGGTCCTGCAACTAGTGTCAGTCAGACACACCATAGAGCTCCTGGAGTTTCCCCCAGAAAATCCTCTGCAGAAGTGCTCGTACTCTCGGGACCAAGCCCTTCTCATTTGCGAGGAGGTAAATTCGCTCTTGCTCAAAGAAGCGATCGAGCACGTCCCCTCAGGGCAAAAGGGAAATAGATTCTACTCCCACTTTTTCTTGGTTCCAAAAAAGACCGGGGACTTCAGACCCATACTTGGCCTAAGTCAGCTCAATCAGTCTGTCGAGTACAAAAAATTTCGAATGCTGACACTCCAGAGCCTTCTACCTCTCCTCATGTAGAATCACTGGCTCTGCGCTCTGGATATGCAGGATGCCTAGCTGGACATCCCTATTTTCCCCAGCCACCGCCAATTCCTGCGTTTTCGTTTCCAAGGGGAACACTTCCAGTTCTGGGCGCTCCCTTTTGGTCTGTCTTCGGCACCACAGGTTTTTACCAAGTGCCTGGCGGTGGTCGCGGCGTTCCTGTGCTGCTGGAGTATTGCGGTCTTCCCTTACCTGGACGACTGCTTGATTGCAGCCCTGTCCAGGGATTCCTTGCTGGAGGCTCTTTCTTTTACTCTGGACTTGTTCAGTTGAGTAGGGATCACGGTCAGTGTGCCCAAGTCGTCCCTTATCCCTGCCCAGAAACTCCAGTTTATTGGGGCAGTCCTGGATATGGTCCGGTGCAGAGCCTTCCTTCCTCCAGACAGGGTGGAGATCCTTATCCGTCAGGCCTCCAAAGTAGCCTCCCTCGGGACCATCCTGGCCCGGGAAGTCCTTCCCCTTGGCGGCCTCCATCACTGCCGTTCCCCTAGCAAGGCTCCACATGAAGATCACTCAGTGATCCTTGCGAGTGCAGTGGGATCAGCTTCTGGACGATGTGGACCATCCGGTCCTGATCTCCTCAGCGGTTCAGAAGGATTTGCAGTGGTGGATGGATTCCCGCAATCTTTCCTTGGGACTTCTGTTTTGGAACCCTGCACCAGCAGCTAACCTCACCACGGATGCTTTGAATATGGTGTGGGGTGCTCACCTGGGGGAACATCAAGCTCAGGGACTTTGGTCTGGCTTGGAGATTTCTCTCCACATCAATGTTAAGGAGCTCAGGGCAGTCCTGTACATGTTACAGGCCTTTCAAACCCTCTTTCCGAAGGGAACACTGCTGATCCAAACGGACAATTTGTTGGTAGTTTGGTATATCAACAAACAAGGAGGAACCTGGTCATACCCTCTTTGCAGGGAGGCGACCAGGGTGTGGAACTGGGCAGTCCAGCACCATTTTGTCCTGGTGGCCATGCACGTTCCGGGTGTTTTAAATGTCCTGGCGGACAGTCTCAGCAGATCCCGGACCCTAGCTTACGAGTGGGAACTGCACCAGGAAGTGGCGGAATCCATCTTCCGAAGTTGGGGGCATCCGGAAATTGACCTCTTCGCCTCCTAATTCAACACAGAACTTCCCAAGTTTTGCTCGCTGATGCCAGAGCCAGGTGCTATTTGGAGCGACGCATTGTCTCTATCTTGGACAGGGAAATTTTTGTATGCTTTCCCTCCATTTCCCATTCTGCAGAGGGTTTTTCTCAAGCTTCAGGCAGAGAGGGCAAAGATGATCCTCATCGCTTCTCTCTGGCCAAGACAGATCTGGTTCCCGCTGCTACAGCAGTTTTCAAGGGAACCACCGGTTCCACTTCCAGTGACTCACGACGTCCTTACTCGGGATCAAGGCCATCTGGTTCACCTGGGGCTCAGGACCCTGCATCTTCATGCATGGCTCCTGCAGACATAGCAGTATCCCATTTCGGGGTTTCCTCTCGGGTTGCACAGGTCCTCATTGAGGCCAGAAAACCACCTACCCGTTCCACTTACGCAATGAAGTGGAAGTAGTTTTCCATATGGTCGACCGCTAAGGGCTGGAACCCCTTCTCTTGCTCGGCCCCGCACGTCATGGAATACCTTCTTCACTTGTCAGACTCCTGTCTGTCCTACTCTTCCTTAAAGGTCCCTATCTTAGCTGTCTCAGTGTACCACGAGCTAGTGGATGGTAAACCTGTGGCTCAGTTGGATGTCTCTAAAACCTTTCTGAAAGGGATTCTCAATCTGAAACCCCCCCATCCGCAGCCCAACTCCACCTTGGGACCTGAAGTTCGTCCTGGAAAAGCTCACCCTTCCTCCTTTCGAGCCGACTATGAGCTGTGATCTGCGCTTCCTGTCTTGGCAGGCGCTTTTTCTGGTGACCATCACATCAGCCTGAAGGATTTCAGAGCTTCACGCTCTAGTCTGTAAGGAGCCTTACTTGATTTTCCATCAGGACTGGGTGGTCCTTAGAACCCATCCAAGGTTCCTCCCAAAGGTGGTGTCGGAAACCACGCTAAACCAATCAGTACAGCTTCCGGTGTATTACCTGTTCCCCTCTAACAGAGGTGAAGCACTCCTTCACATGATGGATGTCCATCGGATTCTCCAGTGTTATACACATCGGACTAAGGAGTTTCGCTCTTTTGACCAGTTGTTTGTCTCTCTTGCCCCGAGATCGAAGGGCAAACCGGTTTCTAAGCAGGGCCTTTCCAAATGGTTAGGTAACTGCATTCGATTCTGTTATCAGAAGTACGATAAACCTCTGCCGGGTACCATCAGAGGTCATTCTACTAGGGGCATGGCAGCTTCCATGGCCTTCCTACGGAACGTTTCCGCGGCTGACATTTGTGCTGCTGCTGCACTCCATACTTTTACCAAGCATTATAGTCTGGACATTGCTTCTAGGCGGAGGGCTGGCTTTGGCCTAGCCGTCCTGCAGGGCCTACTGTCCTAGACTGGGTCCTGTTCAGACTTTAGTTCTTTTCCGTTGGAGTTGGTTGTTTCCTCCTCCCTAGTTTCTCTCGGTCTCTCCTTGGAGGGACTGCTTGGAACTCAGTCCTATATGTGATGACCTACTGAAGGAACCCTCTTGAAGTAAGATAGTACAGTTACGTAAGAACTTCCGTAACAGTAGATCTTCAAGAGAGGTTCCTTCAGTAGGTCATATTTTTCCCTTCCCCTCATTTTATGTTTTACAGAGTCTCCAAATCCTGTTTGCTCCTGCTGTCAGGCCTCTTCCTGGCTCTTTGGGGGGAGAACTGGAGGGCGGGCGTGGGGACTACCCATTATATACGGTCATGCTAACGTCAGTCACGTGACGTCGGGTGGGCAGTCCCCTGTCAGGTATTGCTAGAAAAGTCTGCCGTGCGGCCTGACACCAGGTGGCACCAGTCCTATATGTGATGACCTACTGAAGGAACCTCTCTCGAAGATCTGTTGTTACGGTAAGTTCTTATATAACTGCACTTTTCTTCCACACTAACCCACTCAGTCTCCCCTGGCGGTGGCACACACTGCTGCTTCCAGTGGGCAATATCTGGCGGGGGTTACCACCTGATTCGATGGGAGGAACCAGCTTGAAGACATTCCAGATAGTCTTAAAGGGGAAAGTCAACTGCCAACAAGTGTGGATGAACATCATATACCACTTCTAGAACTGCTGTTACAGGTGAGTAACCTGTTTTTGTGAGCAACACCCAGCACCCTGAGATCCTCTCGTGACTGCGTCAAACTCCTTTCTCCTGGCTCGGTTCTCAAAGCTCAGGTCCTGGAAGCAGTAGTGTTGTGTACCATCCACTGTGGACAAAAGTCCCTTGTTTTTAGCTGCCAACTGTATCATGGCCCTTGTGTGTGGGCAGCTGGTGACCACCAGCAGTGTGTGCAGTTGCTTAGTGTCTGTCAGGTCCTGTCTTGGAGTGATGTGGTATGCTTGTACAATGAGCCTTTGAAAGTCCAGTTTTTATACGTTTCCAACATATTAGTAATGTAAAGGACCTTAATTTGCCCTTGTAACTCCTCAGGGAGACCCAGAAGGTGAATATTCATCTTATGTGCACCATTTTCTAGATGTTCCACTTTAAAGTGCAAATGTTTATTTTCTTTAATTACACCTGTCACTGCAAGCAGAGTTTCATTTGCTGTGTCTGTAACCTGTTTAACTTCTGTGGTTGTTATCCATGCAATTTTCCAAAGCTATACATTTGTAGTTAATGCTCTACACATTTTGATTTAACTTCCTGATGGCCTGTATGAGTGCAGCATTAGAGGGCATGTCCGTCTTAATAATCCCAGCCTGCCTGTCTTGTGAGTGCTGTTCGTGTGGCTTACCAGTTTCCCCCTTGCCACCCTCCTGTCTGTTTGCATGGATTTCGCATGACCAAAGCATTTCAGATTTCATCTGCAGACTCTCGCTGTTGAGTTCTACCAGTTGAATTTCTTAAAATAACAAATTTGCAGCGTTAAAGCATACAAGATTAAGGTTGTTATACAACTGCTGAGGAGCTCACTCTAGAGTCACTATCCCTTCTGGCTGATATAGCCCCGGTCTGTTTTAATCTAATTACATTTTTCAGCTGTCTTTTAGTCTATTTCCGGGCACGTGGTGGTGTTTTATTTACCTACTTCATCAAATGTTTTATGACACTCTGCCGCACCTTGTGCCAGATCACACAAGGCATGAGTTCATCCCACAACAGCACACACCCTGTTGTGCATTATTACTTAAATTAAGTGGGCTATTGTGACAGGGTTGAATAAGACGCTGCCCCATTTGTTATGCAGAAAGAGTTTAAAATGCAAAGGTCTGTTCTGTCCTCTCATTTTCTGTCTCTTCTCTGTCAGGTTGTGCAACCAATTTTTCTTGTGAGACCTAGGAACTGATCACTCAGATGGTTTTGCAGTTGTCTGCCTCTCACTATCTCTCTGCCTTCCCTTGCTATTTCTGTCTCTTCTTCCCCCTTGCATATCTGCAGTTATAAAAAATACATGTGAACGTCTGTGTAAAACTGTATGTGATACTGGGATCTTTTTGTTTAAAACTGCATATAGTTGTACAGTGATCACCATTCATTAAAACTTGAGAGGCGGGCCGCCACACTGTCTTAAATGGGCACCTCTCATCTTGTGCAGCCGCCAAACTTTCAGCCTGCAATTTGCACCCTGGTACACTGTCCCTTTAAATTCTTGTACTCTCGCTACGAGCAAGTAAGCACCAGCATTCACAGATCCCAGTTGAGTGTTCTCATTCACCAACATCATTGCACATGCGCGAGAAGAAAGAAACCTGCAGCAGGACATCGTGGAATGTGGTCCGGGATTCAGCGCAGCCGCAGTTAAGAGTGAGCCAGTTGGGATCATGGGGTAAAGCATTCTGGTGGTCAGCAGACTGTCTACAGCATGGAAGGTGCCAAATCTCAGATCCAGTTGAAAGGAAGCAAGCGGAATGACAGCCCAGCAGCCCTATAGTGGAGCAGCCACAAAACTTCGGGGTAGGTCCCAGCTTGGTAGTCTGCTGCCACTGTGGGGTTTTTCGCCTTTGATTGTGTAGTTTCTTCAGAACAGAGCTATGTAGAGAGAAGTCAGCTCAATTATGTGTACTGAACTGACTGAGCAGGCAGTTTACTTATTTTGGAAGGAAAAAAGAATATTGCGTTTATTGATGAACTTGCAATCTTAATGCTGCTGAAAACCCAATATAACTGAAATATAGTGTGTTTGAGTGGGGGAGATTGTCACATGGTGGTCTCCCACACTAGACCTAGCAGCTTTCCCCAGTTGCAAGGGCAACATTAAAAAAAAAAAAGATAAATTACGTTTTACCGGTTGTAAAAGACAAGAGTTGGTCTGCACATACAGTATATATCTCTTCTGTGAAGAGAGAATATCATTTAAGTATAACTGCTAGAGCTCTGAGCAGGCAGCAAGACCGAATTATTTTATGATTTCTGAATCCTTGAAGACAACTTTAATTTAAAGCAGACTGTGTATTATTTTATGATAATTTCTGAATCCTTGAAGACATTTTAAGACTTTATTGAAGTGGGTAATTGAGTGAGTGGGAAGGGAAGGACAGATCATTGTGTGTTCTTACACACAGACAGTGGACCAAAATCCAAGCAGCCTTTACTGATCCTACAGTTGAAGGGCTATATTATACTACTAGCAGTAAAAGAAACAAAAAAATAAGTCTACACAGATCATATTTTATCACTGACCTGGTGCACAATATTGCCTGTTGAGTTTGTGAGGAGACACTGGGGACAGGACCTTGCCCTGATTTGACCCCCCAAATCCAGACCAGTGCAGTAAAGAAAAAATATCAGGGCTCCAAATGGTGCCACCAGTGCGTCTGCCGGTCCTTGTCCTGCCAGACTTGTACTTCGTTCATGTGTATTGTCACTTGTTTATAAGCCAGTAGTAATTCAAATATTTGTGTGAGGGAAAAAAATCAGGGCTCCAAACGGTTCCACCAGTGGGTCTGCCAGACCCTTTCCTGCCAGTCTTGTGCTGTCTGCCAACATAGCTTAGCTTGTACTCATCATTGTTCACCTCACAAGGTTTTTAGTCCATAACCAGCATTACCAAACGCTTGATCTGTTGTGACAAACGCAAAACAACATGCTTAGAAAAAATAAATGTTATTGAATAATCCACAATGCAGAAACTAACTTTGGTTTCAAATCGGCTTAAAATGGTAACATCTTGATGAAGATGACAGTCATGAGATCACAATGCCAGCTGGTCCAGTCGATATCAATGTCCAAAAGACTCCTTGCACCTCCACCTGTAATACAGAAAAAACACCTCTAAGCATAGAGCAACAGGTTTTTATACTGGCTGGCTTAACAAATACTGTTGGTTACAGTACAAAGAAAATGATGGTATGTTTTGTGCATTTTGCATAAAACATAAACAGATGCCCAAATCAGGCACAGTTTGGGTAATGAGTGAGTGCAAGATATTCACAGATGCTATCGAAAGGCATCAGAACAGTTCTGTTCATGTAATTACTTCTGAACTGGAAGCTAACTGCAAGATTTCAGATGCAAAAGGTGGAATAGAGTAGCAATGCAGCAGGTCCTGACCCTGGAACAAGAAGCTTTTATGATATCCCTTTGTTGCATGTACTGGCTAATAAAAAATGAGCTGGCTTACTGCTGGATCTCGCCAAATCATTGGGATGCAAATACCTAGACAGTATACATATTGCCTATGCTGTTAAATGTCGTTCCCAATGGAACTGTCAGAGAAATGGTTCCCTCCTGGGTGAGGTGGTCAGGAGATCGGTACTTACAGATTTGAAGGCTGACAGATTTTTTTCTTATTTGGTAGATGAAACAACTGATATTGCCGTTATGAAGCAGCTCATTTTATAGAGGTTCCATCTGCCTGGATTGGTGGTAGTTCAGGTGGATGTTAAAGATCCCATGGCACTTATCGAAAAGAGTAGGGGAATTTCCCCAGAGTCCTGGCCAAATTTCCCTCATTCACTAAAAAAAAAAAAATACCACCAACAGCTTAATCTGATTCAAGGTCAGTTGGCATTCATCTGTATCCCCTTCCACTGAGTCGTGCCTGAAAATAGGCAGGATTTGTCTAGTGTACTTACCCGGTCAACAAAAACTAAATAAATAAAATAAATATGGCATGTACCGTAATGAAGGGAAACCCGATTCCTGGGAGTTGAGAAACTAATTGATGGAAAGGCAGACACAATTGTTAAAAAAAAAAAAAAAAAAAAAATTTTAAATGCCGGAGTTCTCTGATAACAGTGGAATCTCGGTTGATCACCTTGCAAGGTTGGGCAGTGATGGAGCAGCCATTATGCTTGGCAGACAAAATGGAGTTGCTAAAAAACTGAAAGAAGTCAGCCCAATACTTGCTGAAAATCACTGTATGGCTCATCGGGAGGCCTTGGCTGTAAAGTCAGCAGCAAATGAAGTGAATGCAATTAAAAAGTTGAATCAAACACTAGATCACTTCTACAGATAATACGAAAATTCTGCTGTTCGCATGGCTGCCCTTAAAGAAATTCAGCAGGCAATGGAGAACCTTGTTTTAAAGCCAAAACGGGCAAAAGCAGTTAGGTGGCTGTCGCATGATGCAGCATGTGGCACACTAAGGAAGATTTATCTGTCTGTCGTTACGTCGTTGCATAGAGAGGCTTCTGAAAGGCATGACCCCCAAGCTGTGGGCCTAGTAAAGATGGTGGAAAACTGGGAGTTTTCTCTGTTTTATGCATGATGTGTGACATACTTCTACAACTTGGCATCTTATCTAAATGCTTTCAAACAGCAGCTCTGAATTTTACTGATATAAAGAGACATTTAAATTACACTTTAGGAATTCTTGGGCATGTCTACTGGTACCTGGTCAGTATGTCTCTATATGGACGAAACTAGTACTCCTGAATGATAATGGCCTAAACTGCCATTTAGCCAAGCATAGTTAAATAGTTTCGGAACCTCTGTGCATGACAACTTTATTAAGGCCCTAATTGCTCAAATTGAGCAAAGGTTTCCAAGCACAGAATTTTTGGATGTGTTCAGTATCTTTGTCCCCAGCGTGATACCAGAAGGTGATATTGAAGAGTTGGAAGGCTATGGTAGTGACAGCCTTGACATTATTCTTGGTCAATATGCTACTGTTGTGGATGTAAATGCTTCTACACTGGAATGGGTTTCTCCGCGTAGTCATGTTCACGGAAAAAGATAGCCTTTATTTCAGATGTGCTGCGCTCTCTTAACTACTAAATATGTCAACCTGTATCCAAACATTTCTACTTTGGCAGAACTGGCAATGATAATACCAATGCTGACTGCAGATTGCGAGAGGGGTTTCTCTGCACTTAATCAAATAAAAACGCAGAAACAAAATAGATTAGGTGCCAGTGTGCTAAAAGCACTTATGATTATCTCAGTTAAGGGCCCTGATGTTGATAATTTCCCTTATTTGGAAGCTGCAGCTCATTGGGCAGGACTGCGAAACCATAGATTACATCTAGACATTGCAGGCACTAGTAAAGAGAAGTAATATGAACCAAGAACAATGTCAAGACTCTCACAAACTGTTTCCTGGCCTGCTGCAAATTAATACAGAGGTTCTGCAGTATATCACACAACTTACCACACTTCTTTTGCTACTGCAGCAGCAGTAGCCAAGGCCTCCAAATCAGTCGTTTTACTCATATTTTTTTTTTTTTGTGTGTGTGTTTTTTTTTTTGCTCTGCTTCTTGGGCAGTATATGCATCCTGTGACTGACTCCGCCGCTGCTCCCCCCGCCCCCAACTGTGGCTCCGCTCCTTTACCACTGCTCTATATTTTCAGGCAATGTGAAACACTGGTTATACTGTTGAAATTATTGTAAAATGCTATTTGGAATTCAAGGGGTTAACCTGAGATCCAGTTTTTAAACCTTTTGCCATGCTGTAAAGAAGAGGTCAGTTCTGGGTCATTATGTTCTTTTTGCTGCACCTGCATCGAAACAGACAAGAACATTCTGTAAGAAGCAGAGACTCTTAACGAGTTCCCAGATAAAGACAAGTAAAAAGAGTAGCAGTGCTTTCGCTAGAGAGACAAGGAGAGTGAGAGACTGAAACTTGGACTTGAGATACTCTCAGAAGGACTTTTTCTTTCTTTATACCACCTTTGTAAATAGTTACACTGAATAATTTTAATTTTTTTATTTTGCTGTTATTGAGAAAATAAAACGCTATTTGCAAAATTGGAAACTGCTCCTGGTTTTCTTATGCTTCCTGACCTGTACCTCGATGGCAGATGGTGTCAAGCGTGGGATTTACACTGTGCATACTCTAAGCCAGGAGTTTTGTGCGTGGGTACTAGACCTGGTACCAGAGAAGCATAGTAGAATGGTATGGATTCTGCAGCAGCAAGCCCAGGAGTCATTACCAGAAGAATGGCAGCCAAACTAGAAGCAGAAACAAAATTCCAAACTGAGACTGTTCAGCCAGAACCAGAGATTGGGGGGAAATAACAGGCAGTGACAGAACCTGAAAGCTTGACTGCCTTTTTCAAATGGTGGGCTACATCAAACAGAGATGGAGAAACTGAGAAAAGAAGAGATGCAGCGATGGATGGATGCCTTGCAACTAGGGGTGTCACAGTAATAACATTTTGACGATGCGATAACCATGATGAAATTATTACGATGAACTTGTTATCTCGATAATTTTGCCACTGGTGCAACAATGTTAGAAAAAGTATTTAAATTCAACTTTTTTTTTTTTTTTTTTACATAATTTACACATTTGATTCATTCAAACAATATTGTGCAATTATGCACTTTATTTTGAAGTCTGTTGTAAAATAATGCAAAGAATAAAATATTTAAATATATTTTATTTTTTAACATTCAAATTTCTGATCTTTATAAAATTGTTTGCACTTTTTTTTTACAAAAATTCAGATACACAATTAATATGTTATTATACACACAGGGCCTGATATTCAGGCGTGTGCCTGGCAGTGGTGCAAGTGGATGCACAACGCAACTGAGTTGCACTGGCGCAACAGAAGGATATATTCAAAAGAGATGTGCCATGGAACATCTTTCTGAATATATCAAATAATGCACGCTGTGCAAATACAATCTGCCGGCACATCCCCCAGACAGGTCTGAATACCAGGAATGGGAAATGCGCCAGCGCATCAGAGATTCACTGTGCACAAATTCCTGATATTCAGACACCAATATGCAAATGGAGCCATAATGCATGCAAGGCGCAAATGGGGACATTTACATATCATTATGGCCCCATTTGCATGAGTTGTGCAGGGCTGGCCAGCGGAATACGCCTGGTACCCTGCACAGCATGCAGTCCTAGTACCAGGTACCACATTAGTACCCCCTCCCCATCCCTACCACCGATCGTAATGTAGTACTGTTAATATTCTGGTGGTCTAGTAGTCCTCCTCCCGCCATAACCCGATTCCATTATGTGCATTTCCCAATCCCTGGTAGTCTAGTGTACCCCAAATCCGTACCTCGACGTAAAACGAATCCCCATCTCCCTGGTAGGTCAGTGGTACCCCCTCCCCATCCCACCTCACATCCGCCGAGCGAATTCCCCATCTCCCTGGTAATCCAGTGGCACCTCCAGCTCCCCCCGGGGGCATGCCCACCTGCATACCTCTGTGGCTGCTCACGACGATTGAAGCTTCAGTATGTGCTGCAAGCTCATTTGGTACACAGTATAGACCAATGAGCTTGCAGCACATACTGTAAACTGTCATTTGGCTGGCAGCTACGGAGGTATGCAGGTGGTATGCTGCCCACTGATGATGGGGGTGAGAGCTGGGTGGGCTGGGGGTCCTGTGGGGGTTACCACTGGACTACCAGCGGGATGGGGAATTTGTTTTAATGGCGATCGAGGTACAAGATGGGGGGGGGTACCACTAGACTACTAGGGATTGGGATATAGACATAATGACAGCGTTTGGGGTTACGGCGGGGAAGGGGAACCACTCACCATCAGGGAACTATACTTTGAACAAACGGGCAGCAGGGTTACTGGAGGAGGGGGTACCACTAGACTACCAGGGACTATTGTGGGTGCTTGTGCAGGAGTTGGGGGCACCCATGGCTTGCAGCTGCTGTGTTGCACCCTGCACTACAGTGGCCCACCTGTGGGTGGCTAGCAGTTGAGCCATTTTGTACGGGCTCAACTTTGTGTCCAGGTATTGCACATCTCTGATGTGCCAAGATGCGCCTGCACGTCCAGGGTGAATATCGGATGTGTCAGACATCCATGGGCAACACCCCTGGAGATGTGCCGTGATACATTATCTTTGTGCTCTCAACGATCGGAAATTGCACTGCACATCCTCTTTGAATATTGTTCGGGCGCATTTCTTAGTTGTGCTGCAACTCCTTTGAATATCCTGGCCACAGAGTATAAATACATTTTAAAATGTGAGCAGATATTTTTACTTGCTTGTTTAAAGAGCGCCTTTCCTGGATTTTTCTCCTTGCCTGCAAAATCATCAGGAGATTCCCTTACCCGACTGCAAGTTCCTCCGTAGTAGTTGAAAAATGTTCTTCTCGGTCCCTAAGGAAGGGAAGGGATCGTATTTGCCTCTGAGGGGGGGTTATCCACTCGATCCCTTCCACTTCCCCATCTCCCTGGTAGTCCAGTGGTACCTTGTGTTTCCTTGTTTTGTGAGGTCATCATGTGCCTAGTGCATGGACGTGCTTCATACAAATGTGCGGGGTGGCATTTTAAAACTTATTTTTACATTTTTAACCCGATTTGTAGTACAAATTGGAGTTAGTATTCAAGTAACACAGTCTTTGTTTATTTATTTGTTTATTTATTTAAGAGTTTAATCAGTCAGGCATACTGAGTGGAGAACCACTTGTTTCCAGATGCGACCTGGGGAAATCAGGGGAGGGGACATAGGTGAAGGACAGCAATACATATATGATCTGTACATAGAAGTTTGAGACATTATACAATAGGTAGCTAGGGCAGACATGCAAAACCTATATATAAACTTATAACATGCACAGTGAATTCCCATACATAGCACTGGGAATTTATATCCACTACAAGTTGACAGTTTTAAGAGAGGAACACGTTAGGGTGTGGAGCCTTGGCTGTAACCTGCCTAGATTTCAGTAAGGCCTCCAACACCATTCCACATAGGAGAATCATGAACAAGCTGGGCAGCCTGGGAGTGGATCCAAAGGTAGTACACTGGGTAAGAAATTGGTAGGGGGATAGATGACAGAGAGTGGTGGTAAATGGAGCTCACTCCGAGGAAGAGAGGATGACCATCAGGGTGCCACAAGGATCAGTATTGGGACTGGTAGTCTTTTTAATGTCTTTTATTAGCAACATTGCGGAGGGGCTAGAAGGGAAGGTATGCCTTTTTGCAGATAACGCAAAGATCTGCAGTAGGGAAGACACTCTGGAGGGGTGTGTGTGAGAAATATGACTAGAAATTGAAGAAAGCTTGAGGAGTGGTCAAAAGTGTGATGACTAAGATTCTATGCTAAGAAGTGCAAAATCATGCACTTGGGACAAAGAAACCCAGGGTGGAGTACAAGATGGAAGGGAGCGATACTGATGATCACCAATTAGGAAAGAGACCTGGGGTAATTGTATCTGACAACCTAAATGTGGCCAAACAGTGTGACAATTCGGTGCAGAGAGTTAGTTGGATGCTAGGGTGCATAGGGAATGGTATCGCCAGCAGAAAGAGGGAGGTGGAGATACCGCAGTATAAATCGTTGTTGAGACCTTACCTAGAGTACTGTGTCCAGTTCCGGAGACCACGGGCCCGATTCCAGAAAGTGGGCGCAGGGCTTGCGCCAAGCCCTGCTTTCACCACAAAGTTTGACACAACTGCATCGGAGCCCTTCGACGCAACTCTGCGCCATTCCAGAAGGGTTGACGCAGTTGTAACAGTTTTCTCACTTTACAGCAGCTTGTGCCAAATGATTGTAGCAAGCCCCGTAATAAAGGTACCCCCCACGAGGAGATGGTCTAACTTCATGGTATCAGGGACTTGGCGCATCGGTTTGAATACCAAGGTGACGTAAGTCAGCACTTGTGTCAGACTGCCTCGCCACAAGTCCCCCTGGCGGCGATCGTGTAGCTGCTTTAGAATCGGGCCCCACATCTTCGAAGAACGGAGACAGCAGAAGCAGTCCAAAGGAGGGTATCTCAAATGATGCAGGGCCTGCATCAAAAGCCCTATGAGGAAAGACTAAAGACCTCAATATGTACACCCTGGGAAAGGGGGTATGATGGATACTTTCAAATACCTCACGGGTATAAACAGGGTACAAGAGGTAAGCATTTTTCAGAAAAAAAAGATGCTCAAGAATCATGCTGTGATGCTGGAGGGGTAGATTCAGGGGACATGTGAGGAAGTACTTCTTCACAGAAAGAGTGGTGATACCTGGAAAAGCCTCCCAGCAGAGATGGTCAGGGCAAAAACTGTAACAGGATTCAGGAACACATAGGATAGGCATAATGGAACTATATTGGTTAGGAAAGGGAGGATAAAGGCAAAGACCAAGTAGGGACTGTGGTATTACAGTAGGTAGAGAAAATGGGCAGACTAGGTGGGCCAAGCTGTCCTTATCTGACATCAGTTTCTTTGTTTCTATGTGAGTAAGTTGACTGGTGCACATACCTCCCCCCCCCCCAGTTTCTTTTTCTCATCCCTCGGGCTGGCACACATGCGAT
Source organism: Neoceratodus forsteri (assembly GCA_016271365.2). Taxonomy (NCBI): domain Eukaryota; kingdom Metazoa; phylum Chordata; order Ceratodontiformes; family Ceratodontidae; genus Neoceratodus; species Neoceratodus forsteri. The sequence goes on from CM028137.1 coordinate 574,263,791, forward strand.
CGCGGCGAGTGTGTGACGTAAAGATGTCACATGTACTCATCCCCTGCGCCCAATCAAAAGGCTGTTAATGCTGCATCATCCTGCCTCTGCTAGAAGGAGATCAAGCAGTGACTTGTGCAGTCCCTCCTCCTCAAAGGAGAGCTGTCAATGGATGCTCAGTCCTCCTTCATGCAGTCAGCCCCGAGCGACCCTGGTCTATTACTAAACCTGATTTACCAGCATGGCGACAGCTGAGATGCCCAGGCCCTGAAAACTCCACTCCACATGGCCAGCATTGCATTTCTTATTTTAAGGAAAAATACTAAAATTCTGTTAGGAGGATGGTGGGGAATCAGGAATCATGGTTGCACTTGGAAAGGGATGCGCTGCTGGAAAAGCAAGCTGAGATGCTTTCTCACTGTATATTGCGATATATAGAGCTGCACGAAAGTCGCAATACTGTTTTTTTACAATAATAAATTATAGTCAGTGGTAATTATCGTGATATATCACCATATTGTGTTATCGTGGCATCCCTACTTGCAAGTTATCAAAGCTGGAAGATCTGGTACTGGTGCAGCAGACCAACAAAACGCCAGTACCTTAAAAGACGTTTAACTTACAAAGTTGTGTCCCTCGGATGATATCGAGGCATACCTGGCAACTTTTGAAAGGGTTGCCGTAGCCTGCCAGTGGCCAAAGCTACAATGGGCAATCACACTGGTATCTTACCTGACTGGGAAAGCCCAACTTGCCTACAGCAGTATGGACACTGCACAGTCAGAAAACTATGACCTGGTGAAAAGCAAAGTCCTGAAAAGGTATGACATCTCATAGAGAGCTACAGGCAAAGATTCCGGTCTCTGAAGTACAACTCACTCGACAATCCCAGAGAAGCCTTCACCCGACTCTGAGAACTCCTTATGAAATGGCTCCTACCAGAGGACAAAACAGTCCCACAGATTGATGCATTTGTAATGGAGCAGTTCATCAACATCCTACCCTCAGATGTACAGCTTTGGGTAACCGTAAAAGAATACCGACCAGAAAGTGGGGAAAAGGCTGTTTCTGTGACTGAAGACTACCAAATGGCTACACAGACTCCACAGCAGCGAGGTAACAGCCAAGTACCGGTAAGATACTCTCTTTCCCATTTAGACTCCACGTCTGATAAGAACTCTGATGGGGGCAACAAATCTGCACTCAGACTGTCATCTGTTATAATTGTAATAAGCCAGGTCATAGTGCAAGAAATTGCCATAGTAAGAAGAGTGACACTGGAGTAGATTTGTCCTTAGCAAATTGGGGCAAGTACTTAACAGATGTGAAGGTGGAAGATAAGACTGTGAAGGGACTTATAGATTCAAGAAGCAGACAGACCCTAGTGCATATTGAAGTGGTGGGAATACCATGTCCAAAAGGACCAGGTACTGGTGTTATCTTCATCCACGAGGACACTCGATCCTTTCCCACCACCCACGTGACTCTGACTATTAATGGGGTGTCACACCAAATGAAAGTGGGGTATACCATACCTAAGTTTTCTGTACCTGTGAATATTGGAAATGACTTTCCAGGATTTACTGAGTTAATCAAAGAGGGAGTAAATCCTGATGTTTCAGCAGCTGTGGTGATAAGAGCTCAGACAAAGAAAATCTCAGATGGTGGGGACTCTTTTCCTTTCTCTGATTTTGAGTCGGACTTGTTTGAGAGCAGCTCTAAGATCTGGAAGTCAGGAAAGAAGATACCTGAAGAAACAGTGGCATCAAAAGACTGATGTACATAAGGGGTTAACGTATGAAAGTGCTGAAACTAAACTGATTGCTGATTGTGATTTTCTTTCAGAACAAGCTAACAATGTTTCTCTCCAGTATTATTTTAAGCAGCTGGGGTGAAACCCAAACAGGGTGAACCTATGTTTAAAAATATGTAATGGGCTACTGTACAAAGTTTGGGTTAAACCTCATACACAGGACAAGAAAAAAACAATTGGTTATATCACAAAAGTATAGGTGTGAGTTGTTGCAGATAGCAGCACATAATGATCCTATGCTTGGTCACTCAGGGAGGGATTGCACCTTTGCCAGATTGCTCTAAAGATTTTACTGGTGTGGAATTCTTGAAGATGTTGCTACTTATTGCAGTTCCTGTGCTGAGTGTCAGAAAGTAACCCCAGTGACTGAAAAAGACAAGGTGTCCCTACCCTTGATAGATCTTCCCTTTGAGAGAATTGCATGTGGATGTGGTTGGCCCCTTAGACAAAAGTTAAAAGGGTAATCGATTCGTTTTGGTAGTATGTGACTATGCTACTCAATACCCAGAGGCAGTTCCAGTGCGTACTGTCACAGCTCCAAAAGTGGCAGCTGAGCTTGCCAAGATTTTCAGCAGGGTGGGCATACCAGAAGAGATTATTACTAATCAGGATCGTAATTTTGGTGCTGCATTACTGAAGGAGCTGCACCGACTACTAGGTATCACTGCCATAAGAACCTCCCCTTATCACCCTCAGACAGAGACAGTCTTGTTGAGCATTTTAATCAAACCCTAAAACACATGTTAAAAAGGTTTGTAAAAGGGGAAGGGAAAGACTGTGACCAGTACTTACCTTACCTGCTTTTTGCTTACAGAGAAGAGCAGCAGGCACCTACAGGTTTTTCACCATTTAAAATGCTGTATGGTAGACAACCTAGAGGGCCACTAGATGTAATAAAAGAAACATGGGAAGATAACCCCAGTCAGAAACAATCTATTACATCTTGTATGTGTGCCCTGAGAAAGAAGCTGGCAAAATATGTTGAAATTGCCCATAGTAATCAGGAAGAGACCCCAAACCAGCATAAGGTATATTATGACCATGGGGTAAAAGAAAAGGTTTTTGAGCCAGGTGAAAAGGTCTTGCTACTGTGACCAGCTACAGAAAATAAACTGTTAATGAAGTAGCAAGGGCCTTATAAGTTTCTTGGACGTACTGGCACAGTTGACTATGAGATTCAGAACCCTCATAGGAAAAATCCTAAGATATACCACACTAACCTCCTCAAGAAATGGGTTGAAGAAAAACACCAAAAGCTGTTTTGCTGGTTTTACCAGAAACTGATAGACGATATTAATGTAGCTTATGACAGATTGAAACAAACTGTAACTGCTAATGCTGTAAAGGCGAATGTTTCTTTAACCTCTGAACAAACCGTAGAAATTTGTAACTTACTGAAAACATTTAACAGTATTTTTACCACAGTGCCAGGCCGAGCAAAAGGGGTCGAGCATGTAATAGTGACAAGGAATGCTCACCCTATTAGACAAAAGGCATACAGATTACCAGAGCGGTTAAAAGCAGACGTGGTTAAGGAAATACAAAAAATTTAAGAACTGGATATCATAGAAGAGTCGAACTGCTTGATCATCACCAGTGGTGATTGTAAACAAAAAAGAAGGGGGCGGGGCGTAACAATCTGCCTTGATTTTAGGAAACTTAATCAAGTGTCAGAATTTGACAGTTATCCTATGCCCAGAATAGATGATTTGGTGGACAGCCTGGGGAGTGCCAAGTATATCAGTACCCTCGCTCTCACCAAGGGTTACTGGCAAATTCCCCTAATTAAAGAATTCAGAGACAAAATTGCATTTGCTACTCCTATGGGATTCTTATCAGTTCACCACCATGCCATTTGGTTTACATGGCGTACCTACTACATTCCAGCAGTACATGGATGTAATTTTATCCCCTCACACTGTTGTATTTCCTGTACCCTCCCGGGTCGTACCTGAAAATAGGCAAATGTATTGTCTGGTGTACCTACCCGGTTAACAAAAGCTAAATTAATTGTGCTGTGTACCTGGATGATGATGTGGTGTATAGTCCAGACTGGAAGAGCCACCTTGAACACCTACGAGCTGTTATCCAGTTGATCAAAAATGCAGGTCTGACAATTAGTCCTACCAGATGTGCATTGGGCATGCAGGAAACAAGATATTTGGGCTATGTTTTGGCAAATGGAGAAGTCAAGTCAGAGGTTAGCTGTAGCTAACAGACCTGTTCCCAAAAACCAAGAAACATGTTCGGTCATTTTTAGGGCTGGCTGGTTATTGGAGATTTGTTGCCAGCTTTGCCGAGTTAACTACTTCCTTCCCTGAACTCACAAAAGAACAGTTCCCGAATAATGTGAAATGGACCCCAGAATGTGACGAGACTTTTCGGGCCATTAAGGCTGCATTATGTTCAGCCCCCATTTTAAGAAGCCCAAACTTTGAGAAACAGTTTTTGTTACAGACAGATGCATCAGAGGTAGGCCTAGGTGTAGTCTTAAGTCAGCATATAGATGGGAGAAAACATCCTATTCTATATGTAAGTAGGAAATTGCACAACAGAGAGAAAAGGTACTCCACAATTGAAAAGGGGAATGCCTTGCAACTAAGTGGGCCATGGAGTCCCTTAAGGTTTTACTTACTAGAAGCTGAGTTTGTACTTGTAACAGATCACTGTCCTCTCTGTTGGCTTAACCAAATGAAGGATAAAAATTCTAGAATCACACGGTGGTACCTTGCACTACAGCCATTTAAATTTAAAGTGATGCACAAATCTGAGAAAAAGAATGTCAGTGTTGATTTTCTGTCAAGATACGGATCAGGAATTGAGAATTCTGAAGGTTGAAAAAAAAAAAAAAAATGTGTGAGTTTAAATTTCTCTGTTTGCTGTGCTGCATGTGCACTGAACTGTAAAGATCATAAGCTAATGTTAGAAAGGAATTTAATAGAACAGTTTGGAAAACTGTTTTTGAAGATTGACACAGATGAGATATGAAAATAACGTACTTACCGTAATTCCTGATCTTCCTGTGTATCTTCATGATATATCACAATCCCACCCTCCATTCCCCTGGGGCCTAAGTCTCTGTGTCCCCCTTCTTCTGTGCCCCTCTCCCTTCCCTTTCCGCCGGTCAGAGCAGGGGTGATCTTGGACACACGGTTGGGTTACTCCCTGTCGGGAGGGGGATTGGGGAGGGACACTTTCTCCTCAGTGCTTCGGCTGCAGCCCTTTGGGGTGAGAGTTGGTGGTTGCCCTCTCCTCTCTCCTCCTCTTTCCTACTCCATTCTTGTCCTTAGAGACTCATCCCTCAAATTAATGTAAGAAACTTTGTTTCTCACCTGCAGATAGGTGGTTTCAGGGGGAGTACAGCCCTGTATCCTGTCTTTTTTTTTTTTTCCAGAATAGCCACTTCTGCTCATGTTGAAGTTTATTGCCAGTGATTCTGTGCATTGAATTCTGGCAGTTCAGCCTTCTGGCTACTCCTTCGCAGCTTCTATACAATCTGGAGACAGGTCAAAGGTCAAGGTATGTCCTCCCCCTCCCTATTTCTAATTTTTCCCTCCCTCTTTCCCTCTTTTTTCTGCTTCCAGAGATTGGGGCCCTTCCCAATCCCCTTAGGTTTCTAACTCTCCTTGTCCCTCCCTCCCAACCCTTTCTTACTCTCTGGCGACTCAGAACTGGCTGGGGCGGGTGCCGTAACACTAACTGCCAACCACATGGCGTCGCGCAGTCGTGACCTTGAGGGCAGCGACAGCTGTCGTCGACTCGCCCATCCAAAAATAAAATCTCCGCTGGGTCGTGACCCCGCCACGCACTCCACAGGTGATGAATGCTGAAGCTACACAGAAAGATCAGGAATTACGTGTAGGTACGCACTTTCATTTCTTGCCCTTCCCTTGCCAAGAGGAGAGCAGTCTTGAGGTCCTAACTTGTACTTCTAGGAGCGTGGATATGTTGTTCATCCACACTCTTTGGCATGTCCCTTTCCCCTTTAAATCTTGCTGGAAGTCTTCAAGCTGGCTCTTCCCACCCACCCGGGTGGTATATACCTCGGCTCCACCCCATGACGCCAGATCTTCCTTTCTGCTGGAAGTTTAAGGTTCCCGCGTGCTACTTTTGCAGTACCGTAGGCCCTGGATTCTAATCTACGGTTTTTGCCGCATTTGCTTTCTTTGAAACTCATAAGAGTTTACGATTCGATCCGAGCACATCGGACACGGAGGACAAGTCTTCCCCTGGGTTTTGCCAGTGTCCTTGAGGACAGAAAATGTCGTGCACCGATCCCCACCTCTCGTGCGTTTATTGCTTGGGTGTCGTGCATCACACCACCTCTTGCACCATTTGTCTGGCCTTCCATCCCAACGTCCTGGACGACCGCAAGGTGCGCCTAAAGCTAGGGAGACCAGAGCTTTGAAATCCACCAGTGAAATTGAAGGAGGCCAGGTGGGCGGTTTCCGTGGCTGCGGGATCCGCCGATCAGCTCGAACAGATGGCAGCCTTCGAAGAGGAAGGTGCTCAAACTTCGGCCAGCCGTAGTTTTTTTGTGCTGCTTAACCTGGGCTCCACTTTCACTGGGTCCTTTTGGGAGCTGTGGCAGTCTCTCCCTACAAAGGGTGAGGCGCCCTCGGGCTCGCACTCCTCCTGCCCTAAGAAAAGGGACAAGGACCCTAAATCTTCTTTTGCCCGAAGAAGACATTCCTGTGACCGTGAACGGTCCAATTCTCAGGACCTGGCGGTCTCAACCTCGGTCGAGATCGCTTCCTCAGCCGCCGGCTTCTCGGACCTTCCGTCAGGCCAAGGCACCGAGGCCAGGGATACAGCAGAACCAGCTGAGATTTCTCGACCCAATCAAGCCATTATGCTTGACCCAGTGTGACTCCTTGAAGCGACACCATCCTTTCTTTCCCCAACGAGGGAGACCCATCTTTCGGTATCCTGATCGAGGGTCAGGAGCGGAACCTCAGTTTTCACCTAATCCGGCCTCTCCCGATTGACAGAGCCGACACCGTCAGTCTCGATCGAGGACTAGAAACCCGTCTGTCGAAAAACGGAAAAAGGGTCACAGACACTCACGGAAGAGGAGAGACTTCGATGGAAGCTCCGTCTACGTTATGAAGACCTAATGTGGCAACAGCTAATTCTGACAGGTCAAAAACCGGCTCCACCGGCCATTACTTGGCCCCAGCCTCTTAGGCCGATGCCGACTCCTCCGGAACCGAAGACTCTGGTTCTCCCTCCGGTAGGACCGGCACGCATTCCTGTTCAGCCTGTTCCGGTCTCCCACCAATTTTGGTTTAGCCACCGCCTAAGCAGCCTCAGGGAGGGGCCTTCTCGAAGGAGAATCGGACAGATATGGGCCTGCCCCGTCGTCTGTCCATCACTGTTGTCCCCGATCGCCCTCGGCGTATTGAAGGGGACATAGGTGGGAGACCACTGTATCCTGACTCCTCGGACTCGGATACCACTGGTCTTCATTCACACCTTGATGATGAGTTGTCAGTGACAGGCCTGGAGGAAGGTCCTTCCTCTTTCTGGGGCATCCTTCAACTTATGTCAGAGTCCACCGGTATGCCCTTGGAGCCTATCGAAAAGAAGGCGGAATATCCTCTCACGGATATCCTTAAGAGGGGGGATATCCCGACGGAGGCCTTCCCAGTGGCCGAAGCCATTGTTGGCCCGGTCCTTGAGCTATGGCAGCACCCTGCTTCTTGCCCGACTCCGTCTGCCTGCGTGGCTCGCAAGTACACTGTACCCGTGGGGTCCTTGGGTTTCACTGAGCATCCCTCGGCCGAGAGCCTTGTGACTGCCTCAGTGTTCAGACGCACGGGTAGCTCAGCGGATACTGACTGCCCTCCGGACAAGCAGTCCAAAAATATGGACCATTCTGCCCAGAAGGTATATGTCGCCTCATCCTTGGGCTTTCATCAGGCCAGCTCGGCAGTGATTATGGCACACTTCTCTCACGCCCTCTTGAGGTCACTAGATGAAGTCCTCCCTTATCTCCCAGCTGACATGCAGGCCATGGTTAAGCAAGTCCGTGACCAGGGCCATGCTGTTGGAAAGCAGCAGCTCCAGACGGCTTTGGACATTGGAAATTCCTGTGCCTGTTCACTAGCAGCCTTAGTGGCCACTCACCGCAGGGCCTGGCTGAGATTATCCTCTTTTCTGGCGGATACTCAGCACAAGTTAGCGCACGTGCCCTTCCTTGACACCGACCTCTTCACTCCGGGAGTGGCAGGTCACCTCCAGCGCATAGAGCAGTCCAGTGCCACCTTGGATGCCACTTCTGCAAAGGGTTCTTCGGGCAAGAACCAGCAAAAGCACAAGAAGAAGCCTTTTCGGCACTCTTCTCCTGCGGTTAGACAACCCCCCTTCCAGGGAGGTCAGCAGCAACAGCAGGCTCAAGCTTGGCACTCTAGGCCCAAGCAGGGTCCCCAACAGCCCCGCAAAGGAGGCCGAGGTGCTAGTCCAGGAGCCGCCACCTCCTCTAAGCCTGCACAGTGACGGGTCGGGGTGGCCACCCCTACTCTAATTGTGCTTGTAACTGAAGGTATTAGGATAGCTGGGTCCTAGTGTGATCTCATTTTGGAATATCCCTGTTTGCTTAGAGTGGAGCTCCTTTGTGAAAGTCACAACATATTCTCCCGCTGCATAGTAATGAGAGGCTTTGTTTTCTCCACTACATAGGCAGCCCCCCCCCCAAAGCTAGGCACTCGGGACAAACAAGCAACACAAGCAGCTCATCTGAGGAGCTGAGGAAGCGAATCTCCAGCCTGATAGCTTTCAGGGTAAAGAGCCTCTTCTCTTCGTCTGGGCGCCTGCAGGGTGCTAGCCCGGCGGTGCTTGTGCCGTCTGCCTCCCTTCTAACCACCCAACCCCACCCAGGGCGGCGTCAATTTAGATCCACCCGTGACATCACATCCGGTGACATCACGTCCTGTTGCCCAGAACCTATCTCCCCACTTTCCCATTTGCAGGTTATACCTGCTGGACCACTAGAGGGACCTATGCTCCCTCGCTGCTTCCTCTCCTACCTGTACAGGTACTACTTCCTTGGATCTTGCTCACCACGATGTATTGGCCTGCCTCACGCTCTGCCTATCCCCACTAGCAGTGCACTTGCCCACTTACCCATCTGCTACTCCGCACTGTGCCCTGGCACCCTTCCCTCCCCTTGCTCCTGAACCTGCACTCCTGCCCCTTGGGACCTCTGTGTGTCTGTCCTCCCTGCCCTCCCCCTAGCTTCCTCCTCACCTCACGCACATCTTATTCTTACCTTCCTTCCTGTACCACCCTGCCCACCCCTGCTCCCTTAGCCTCCCCCCATGTCAATCGTAAGAAAACCTCTCACCATCTCCCAGCCAGGGTGTTAGTCATGCTACTACTCCTGTCAGGAACATTCATCCAAACCCTAGCCCGGTTCCCAGGAGCTCCCTGACTAGCACCGCAGGCCTATGCATGGTCTCCATGAATATCTGTAGCCTCCTAAAAAGTTTGACTCACCTACAATGCCTGGTCACATCAGCATTAACCCTGATGTCCATCGGCTCTGGTTGGAGACTTGGCTGTCAATCTCCCTGACTCCCTAGTCTCCTTCCTGGTTTCATCTTCTTCCAGTCTGACCGTGTTGGAGGCGGGGCGGCAGCTGCCATTTATTCAAGGAATCTCTCCCGTACTAGCCCTGCCTGCTCCCATCCTTGACTCCAGGGCCCAGGCGCTTACTGAAACTAACCCCTGACCCTTAAAGGGACCCCTTTATCTGACTACTGAATCACGTGCCCCCAGGGACCAAACGCAGAGCCATTGCCTCTCTTACAGAATACCTTCCTCACTACCTCCTTCCGCTGATCAAATTCTGGTGGGTGACTTAAATGTCAACTGGCTCAGCCCCTCCTCCTCCTCTACCGAGACTCCTTTCTGCAATAGACCTAACGCAACTAGTTACCCACCCTACCAGGACTAACCCAAGAGAGGCTCCAGTACCCTGCTTGATGTGGTACTCACCAACCGCCCTAGTCGGATCCCCAATGTACAAGTCCTCCCAGACACTCTCAGTGATCACTCCCCCATTCTATTCCACTGGTCATCCTCAGTTCCCAAACCCATAGCACAGTCCACATGCCGGCGGCGTCTAATACCTGGTGGACTGATAAAACTAAGAACTTCTGTCCCAAATTGACTGGTCCTATACAGGTAACTCCTGACATCGACACAGCTTCTCCTTCTTTACCGAACTTTTAATAATGCCTGTGATATCTTTGCCCAATGTTGACCCGCCGTTCTAAAAGGCAGAATGCCCCTAGGTAACTTCAGCTTTGATCCACCAACTCAAACATAGGGACAACCTGCAATACCGTGCCATTGAGACTGGCTGCCCAGTGACGAGGCAGTTATATGCTGCCGCCAAACAAGTGCACTCGGCCATCAGGCCAAGTCTGAGCACTATCGGTCCTCACTCACTGCCTCATGGGGAACCCCAGAACCTTCTGGGATAACATTAAACAGTTAAATGGGAGTGCACTCTTCCCCCACACCCACCCAGATCAGCGTTAATGGCGTGATCTCCTCAGACCAGCCTCATAGCCAACCACCTCAACACCTCATTCACTGACCTTAGCCCTATCCTCCCTACAAATTTTTTGACCCTCCTCCCCAGCACCTGCCGAAATCTTTTCTAGCCTTATTTTCTCCTCCGCCATGTTTCTGCCCAAGAACTTAGGCCGCACCTTGTCACTGCCTCAAGAGTAATAGTACAGGCAGTGACACCCTGGATCCATGTATCCTACGGCTGGTCTTAGACACAGTCCTTACCCCGATCACGTGCCTCATCAACCACTCTTTGCCTGGGGAAGGTTCCAACTGCCTGGAAAGTCGCCACTGTCACCCCTATCTTTAAAGGTGGTGATAGTACTGTGGCTGGAAACTATCGACCAATCTCCATTCTCTCCTCTCTCAAGGCCTTGGAAAAGTGGTGGCCTCTCAAATCTTGACTACCTCTCCACCTACAATGTCCTGTGTCCTGAGCAGCATGGCTTCCGGAGCGGCCACAGTACCAACACAGCCCTCCTAGAGTTCTCCAACTTTCTCCACCTCCTTAGACACTGGTTCTCTGGCTGGTGCGATCTTCATTGACCTCTCTAAAGCTTTCACACTGTCTCCCACCCCTCCTACTTGATGCCCTTAGTCTCTCTGGTTTTGCTGCTGGGCCTATCTCCTGGTGCACCAGTTTTCTGTCTGACCGCTCTGGCGTGTAAAATTAATGGGACCTACTCAGACATCTGTCCCATCTTTTCTGGGTTCCCCAGGGCTCCATTCTGGGCCCTTACTATTCTCCCTTTACCTTAACACCCTTCCACGCTCTTGCTCGGAACATTCTATTGTACGCTGATGATGCAGTCATCTTTGCCTCAAGTCGTAACCCTATTGCCCTCCAGGACTCGCTGCAGAAGTCCTTCGCTGAAGCCGAGGCTGGTTCAAGGAACATAGATTGGTGATGAATCTTAAAAAACAAAACCATGTTCTTCACTCATCCTCAAAACAAGTCCTGCAACTTCAAACTCCTCATTCACTCTGGGTTCTCTTTTCCACTCGAACAAGTTTGCTCTATAAATACCTAGGGATCCATTTTGACCCCTCCTCTCCTTCCATGGACACACTCGCTCCCTAGCCACTGCCACTAATATCCGACTGGATCTTACATCTGTATAAACACTGCCTCCCCGGAGGCTCTTCATCTCAGAGTCACCTCCTCTATCCTGTCCCTAGTGGACTATGGACTGCCGGGTATGGTGCTGCTGATCAGGACGCACTCCATAAAATTCGCTCTACTCTGAATAAGGTCTGCAGGTTAATTACTGGGGCACCTAGGCTGACACACACCTGTCTACTGTGCGCTGGAAGCACTGGTACTTGATCTTGTGGCGCCTCAAATATCTGACCTGTACCCTTACAAAAGACTCCGCCTTTGGGCTATCCCCGCCAGGATTGACTCACCACCATACGCCGCTTCTGTCCCACTAGTTCATACTGACCTCTGGGAAACCTCTCTTGTTATCCCTAGAGCTAGGACCTCTCACGGCCAAGAGCCTTCAGCTTTAGGGCCCCTCCTGGTTCAACACACTGCCCCCTCCATCTCCAGCTCCAACTATATCGTGCTTCAAAACTTCCTTACGTAATCACCTTATTAACACCGGAAGCTGTAATTGCCACTAGTCAAAGCCATACTCTGTACTTATGACAAAGCTTATTACTAAGCTGCTAAGGACAACATAACTCTGGTATTGTTTGCATCAATCCTACCTGTACCAGCTTGTTTGTATCTATGTCTTAAGTTACTGTTATACTGTGTATTTTTGTTTGTCTTACTGTGACAAGGTACCTTTGTAAATGAGCCTATGGCTCAAAGGTTTTCCAAACTGCTGTTTAAATAAATAAATAAATACTCCCGTCACGCCAGTTCTGGGTCCTCCCGTGGGGGGCTGGCTCCGCCACTTTCTTTCCGCCTGGTCCGGTATCACTTCAGACAGGTGGGTCCTGGAAGTGGTCGGTCGGGGACTGCCTCTAGAGTTCGAGCAGTACCCTCCTTACCAAGCCCGTGCCCCACGGGAGGAAAGGATCTCAGTTGGCACTCAGTCAGCCCTTTGGGACGACATTGCTCAGCTCCTCCACAAGGAGGCGGTAGCTCCAGTGCCGGATCCTCCTACAGACCCAGGCTTCGTGTCCAAGCGGACGGGGGGGGTTTGCGCCCCATCCTAGATCTCCACGACCTGAATCAATATCTCAGGTCTCGCACCTTCAGCATGGTAACTCTGAGCCAGATCATACCACCTCTGGAGCGAAACATGTAGTTCTGTTCACTGGATCTACAGGATGCATTCTTTCACATCGCAATCTGTCCATCCCAATAGTGGTTCCTCCGTTTCAGTGTCAAGGGGACCCTGTACGAGTTCTGAGCCATGCCATTCGGTCTGTCATCGGCCCTGAGGGTCTTCATCAAGTGCATCGCAGAGGTGGCAGCCCATCTCCGGCGTTCGCAAGGGGTTCGCATATACCCCTACCTCGACGATTGGCTCCTGGCATTTTCCTCCCTGCAGGAGGTGGAGAGGTCCCGGGACCTGGCCCTCCGAACCTGTTCCCAGTTAGGCCTCCTGATCAATGAGGCCAAGTTGGAACTCGTGCTCTCTCAGGCGATGGGCTTTATTGGGGCAGAGCTCGACTCTCGTCAAGCCAGAGCTCGGCTTCTGGCGGACAGGGTGGAGGTTCTTTCCTCCTTTGCCCAATCATTTCTGGTTGGGCACTTGCGTCCTGCCTGGGACTTCTGGGTGAGTGGGAGGAGCCAGCTTGAAGACTTCTGGCAAGATTTAAAGGGGAAAGGGACATGCCAGAGAGTGTGGATGAACAACATATACCACTCCTAGAACTACTGTTACAGGTGAGTAACCTGTTTTTCTGGAAGTTTGGGACTGAATTGAGACCATTAAGGTACATAAAGGGCATTAATAAAGTGAGTAATGAGAGCCTGTTTAGTCTCTGTGGCAGTAAAACTACAAGGGGACATTGCCTTAAGCTGGAGGTTCAGGAGAGAGGGGTTAGGTGGCATGTTTTCATGGAGAGGGTGGTTGCAAAGTGGAACAAGTTCCCTGAGGAAGTGGTCTGACTGGAGACAGTGTAGGGTTTCAAAAGCAAAATCCAAGCCAATTTAACTTTACTTTTACTATTATCTAATGTATGGCACTCTGGTATTTTGAGAGATCACTCTCTTAAAAAGAGTTGCTGACGCCTCTGGAAAAATAATGGAAAACATAATATTAAGACGCAAGTCGACTTGTATTTCTTTTTTTTTCATATACTTTATTTTGTTTTGCCCACTTGGGCTATATTAAGCATACAGTACACATCTCTTAACAATCAACTTCTTCAGTACAGTTTTGTATACATTTTACAACTATAAGTAGAAAACAAAGCCTACCATATACCAGTTAATTTTTCCAAAAACAAGCAACAACTTTAAGGTTAACTATAAGGTTAAAGTATTAGATAGCAAATATGCAGTAGGTTTAACCCCCCGGAGAGAACCACATAGACATCAGTGCAAATAAAAATTGATACAAATACACAAGTAGAAGCAGGGGGTGAAACAGGGCCAATTGTCTATAAATTAAGTCCTGAGGGATGGACGGAGCACCCAGACCCCTAGGGCCTTCAGATATGTCATCCTTCCCTCAAAAGTTTATTTATATATCACTTAACCCATGTTATTCTCATACAAGAGCCGTGTAGTCCATCTGTTTTGGTAAAGGTGGGTCTGTTGGCGGAGACCAAAGGTGACCTTTTCCATCAGATGTATGGTACTCACTACTTGTCTCCAATCTCCTGTCGAGGGTGGAGATACCTGACCCCATTTTTCAGTAATGGCTTTGATGGCAGCAATAACCAATGTCTGCCACAGGTATACTGCTTCTTTCCCTCTGATTTCTCTGGGGAGTATCCCTAAAATGAGATGCTCCAGGCCTAGCAGGCTATGTATTTGAAAAACAACTTCTAGGTGCTGTTTAATATCTTACCAGAATCCTACAATCCCGGGAGAATTCCAGAAGACGTGTGTCTGGGAAGTGTAGCCCTCCCTGCAACTCCTCCAACAGGCTGCTCCTACCCTTGGCGCATAGTGTACCACCTGTGCCAGAACCCTAAAAAATCTGGCCATCAGCTTCCAGCCAAACTGCCACCAGATGGACACTTCTGATGTGCTCCATGTACCTTTCCATACTTCAGTCAATTGTTTCTCTGTAATGGGTATTCCTTACTCCCATTCCCATTTAGTTTTAAGGTATGTCATGGAGAGGCCTAGCTGTGTTGTATAACCTTTATATAGGAAGGAGATTGCACCTCTCGTCTCACAAGAAGACCAGATTCCCCGGAATTGGAGCCCCCTTTCTTCCTGTGCCCCTCTATCCAACTTTCTTATTTGACTATATAAATAATCCCTGATCTGATAATATTGCAGGGTATCTGCAGACTTCAAACCAAATCTCTGCTGGGCTGCCTCGAAGGACAAAACTGTTCCCCCATTTAATATTTGATATGGCGAGTGAAATCCCCTCTGTGCCCATCTCTTATACCAGGGATCCAGTAAAGCTGGGATCGTAGGTCCACCATCGGAACTGCCATAATGTTTCCTTAGTTGGTCCCCTAGCTGTGCCTCTTCTCCATCCTTGCAGGACTGCCATTGTCCCTGAATTTCAACTATTCTTTTCTGGTCACACTCGCTAAAAAGTAAAGCTTGCAGGGGTGGGTCGCTCTGTTTCCACAAGTCATTTTTTTTTCCAATATGAGTCAAATCCAGGGCAGCCCCAAAGCAAGGCAACCCTCATCTGGGCCACAGCCCAGTAACCCTGTAAGTGGGGAAAGGCTAGCCCACCCTCAGTTTTAGATGCAAAGAGAAGGGATCGACATACTCTGGGTCTTTCTCCCAAAGAAAACCAAAAAACATATTCTGCCACGTTTCTAACTCCTTTTGAGGTACTATGCACGGGACACACTGAAATAGGTACAGCAGTTTCGGCAGGGCGTTCATCTTCAAAGCTTGTGTTTTGGCATAAATAAAAAGTGGCAATAGGGCCCACTTCCTAAGATCCACCTTCAGTTGCTCAACCAGAGGTGGGTAATTAAGTTTCTATAATTGACCCGTGTCCCTCCCCAGGGCAATCCCAAGACAGCTCATATGTTCCATCCCCCATCTCATTGGAAAGCTATGTTTAATCTCTGGGCTTGAGACATAGTGCCGGCACAGAACCTCTGTTTTACTTTTATTTAATTTATACTCTGAAAGATGCGAGTATGCCTCGAGTTGTTGAAACACGGCTAGCAGGGAAGTCCCCGGCTCGGATATACAGTATACTAGAGGACGCATCAGCATACAGCGCTAATTTGTGTTCATAATCACCTAACCTAGTCCCCTTGATCGCTGCATTCTCTCTGATGGGCTGGGCCAACGGCTCAATATAAAGAGCAAACAGCAGAGGGGGATAGGGGGCACCTCTGCCTCGTTCCCCTACAAGTCGGCTTGTATTTTACATATCTTCTAAGATTTCATCTCGAACATACGAAATTTGCCAGGAGATAAAGACCTAGGGGTCAAGTCTGCTCAAATGTGCAGCTAGCACCCCTTATTCTGCAGCTGCCCCTCCCTTCCACCCTTCCCCTTCATTAAACCTCCCCCTTGTCCTGTCCCATCCCCTTTTGAAGCAGTCCACTGTTCTACTGGATACCACTTCTGCAGGTAACGCATTCCACCCAGCCACCACCTTCTCTGTAAAAAAAAAAAGTGTCTCCTCGTCTCCTTCCTGAACCATCCTCCTTCCAGTCTCATATCATGGCCCCTGGTGTCCCTCCCTTCCCTTACTTTGAACAGCCCCTCTGTACCTGTCTTGTTTATTCCTTTCATGTACTTACAGGTTTCAGTCATGTCCCCCTGTCCCTCCTCTCCTCCAGCGAGTACATGTTCAACTCCCTCAGCCTCCTTTCGTATGAAAAGTCCCCCAGCCCCTTGATCATCTTTGTCGCCCTGCGCTGCACCCCCTCTTCAGATACGGGTGCCAGTACTACACGCAGTACTCCAGGTGCGGTCTAACTAATGACCTATACAGTGGCAGAATCACCTCCTCCCTCCTCAAAGATATACCCTTTGCAATGCAGCCCAGCATTTTTTTGGTCTTTGCAGCTGCCTTCCTACATTGTGCCGAGTTGTTCATTGACCCTGTAATGAGCACCCCCAGATCCTTCTCCTCCTCCTCTGTGTGGGCTAGCTGCACTCCCCCCAACTGGTAACTCCTCCTTGGGTTCTTTATCCCAAAATGCAGCACCTTGCACTTTTTGGCATTAAACCCCAGTTGCCAGGTGTCTGACCAGGTTTCAAGCTTTGCCAGATCATCCTGCAACCCCTGCCATCCCACTAGGTCATTCACCACTGCTCCTACCTTGGTATCATCAGCAAACAGACTGATCTTGCTCTTGATATCCAATGATATGTCTGCAATGAATATCCCAAACACTGGTCCCAACACCGAGCCCTGTGGGACACCGCTTGTCACTACCCTTGGGTGTGAGACTTCTCTACCCACCACCCTCTGTTGCCTTCCCTGAAGTCAGTTCCCTACCCTTCTCACCAGCTTTGCACCCGCCCCTGTGCCTACTAACTTACTTCCCAGCCTTCCATGCAGCACCGAGTCGAATGCCTTACTGAAGTCCAGATACAGGACATCCACTGCATGGCCCCTGTCCAGCTACCCAGTCATAGAACTCCATCAGGTTGATTTGGCAGGATCTGCCCCATATGAAGCCATGCTGTCTGCTGTCCTGTAGTCCTTTGGCCTCTAGGAGGGCCACCAGCCTCTCCTTCAGGATAGTCTCCATTAGCTTACCCACGATGGATGTGAGGCTCACTGGTCTGTAGTTTTCCGGTTCATCCTTGTGGCCACTCTTGTGGAGGGGCACCACATGAGCCATCCTCCAGTCCTGAGGTACACACCCCGAATGTAGTAAGACATTGAATAGGTCTGCCAAAGGCCCTGCAAGGACCTCTGCCAGCTCCTTCAGTACCCTGGGGTGGATGCCATCTGGGCCTGGCGCCTTTTCCACCCTCAGTGCCTTCAAACCCTCCCAAACTCTGCCCTCCATGATTTCGCCATCTGTCACCCCTCCCCCGCGTTTCTGCCATTTCTCCCCCAATTTGTTACTAAAGAAATATGCACGAAAACATTATCTTTGTCACTTGAGTTCATTGGCCCTTACAGCTTTAATCTGACTTGAAGTTGTAATCCTCTGTTGTGATGTCAGTTTGTTGTCACGGGAATGACTGTGATATCATAAGTAGTGTATTTTGACATCAGGGTCCAAATATTCAAAACTTAGCCCTGGTGCTAAGGGGTGTTTGCCTGTGCCAACCATGTCTTGTGCCTGATTTTTGAGTGGGGTCTATATTCTTATGCCCCCACAGTGTGGGCAAAACCCATTAGTGCCCGAGCACTGTTACTGCTGCACCCATGCAAATGAGGGGGTCCTCCTTTGCACACAAGTGCAACAGGAAGTTGAGAGGTGTGCACAAGCAATAATAATAATAATTTTATTTTTAAAGCGCCTTTCAAAAATATCAAGGCGCTTTACATCAAACACAATCTGTAATTCAAAACATATAAAAATACATTAAAACATCACTTAGTTAAAACAAGCCATGCGATCATCCATACAATAGCAGATATTTATAAATAGTTTCCATTAATCATCCAGATAAGCCAAATCCATAAGTAGGTCTTTAAATCTTTCTTAAATACCTCCACGGAGGTGCACTCCTTAACCAGCGTGGTAGAGAATTCCAAAGAGTGGGTGCGGCATAAGAGAATGCTCTACTACCAGAGGATTTTAAATTCACTCTTGGAATCTCTAACAGCCTCTCATCG
Source organism: Neoceratodus forsteri (assembly GCA_016271365.2). Taxonomy (NCBI): domain Eukaryota; kingdom Metazoa; phylum Chordata; order Ceratodontiformes; family Ceratodontidae; genus Neoceratodus; species Neoceratodus forsteri. The sequence continues at coordinate 574,282,031 of CM028137.1, forward strand.
GCTGGGGCAGTAAGGCACCAGAAGTTCTTTCAGATAGGTCGGACCCTGATTATGAAGGGCTTTGAAAGTCAATAAAATTACTTTAAAGGTGATCTGCCACTGTATAGGAAGCCAGTGCAGTTCGCACAGCACCGGGGTAATATAACTGGATCTCCTTGTCCCAGTCAGCACCCGGGCTGCAGCATTTTGCACCAGCTGAAGGCGACGGAGTTCAACCCCAGAAAGCCCAAAGTGAAGGCCGTTGCAGTAGTCCAAGCGCGAGGACACAAAAGCGTGGACCAGCGTTGGAAGGGAGTCAGACGGAACAAGGTGACGCACCCTGGCAATATTCCTAAGATGGTAAAAGGAAGTCCTGACAACGACCGACACTTGAGATTGAAGGTTCAGCCTATCGTCCAGGACAATTCCAAGGTTGCGCACCTGTTCAGAGGTCAGAAGTGACACGCCGCCAAGAAAAATTCCAGAGGGCGTGCCACCATGTGACCTCGCTATCTGACCACCCAGGTCCACCACTAACACCTCAGTCTTCTCTGAGTTCAACTTTAACCAACTAGAATCCATCCACCCTTGGATTTCTTCCAGACAGTTGTTAAACACAGAGAGTGCTCCATCCTGGTCAGGTGCAAAAAACAAGTATAGCTGGGTATCATCTGTATAGCAGTGAAACCTCAGCCCATACTGTCTTATAATGTCTCCGAGGGGCAGCATATACACTGCGAATAACATGGGTGACAGCACTGAACCCTGAGGCACCCCACACAACAAAGGAGTTGACAATAATTGCCACCCGAACAGGCCCAAGGTACTGCTTTTGCATATCTTGACTTAACTGGGCACAAGGCAGTGGTGGTGGGCAAAGGTACTGCAGCTGGCGGCCTCCATCCCAGTGACCCCAGCCCGATGTGGCTATGCATGCCTGGTGCCTAATGTCACCCCACCCTCCAATCCGCATAATAGAATAATTATTCCTTGGTGTCTAGTGACATATCCCACCCTCCAATCCCTGTCCCTGTAATAGAATTGTTATTCTCTGGTGACTAGTGGCACCCCCCCACCCTCCAGTCCCTGTCCCTGTAATAGAATTGTTCCCCGGTGTCTAGTGACACCCTGCCCTCAGTCCCCATCCATGGAATAGTTATTCCTGGTGTCTGTGGCACCCCACGACCACCTATCCTAGCTGAGGCCATAGTCCTTGGTGTCTTATCAGCCCTCCCTTGCAGAAAACCACCTGCCACCCCTTTACCTCTGTAGCCTTTGGTGCTGTGTGAATCTGATTAAAATGGCACAGCTCTGCCTCACCACCTGGCAGGCTGCCTTATGGAATGACAGGAGCATTCCTACTGTCTACAGTGCCTCTTTTACTGTAGACAGTATGCGCAGTCCTTGTCATTCCATACGGCAACCAGCCAAGGTGGTGAGAGGAGGGCTGGGGCAGTCACCGTATCAGATCCATGTGGCACCAGCGGCACAGAGGTAAGAGGGGTGGGTGACAGACACCTGGGACTATGGGCTCTCAGCCAGGATTGGTGCTCGGGGCTGGGGGTGCTACTAGACACCAGGAATAATTATTCTACTATGGGATGATATTGAGGGTGGAGGTGCGCTAGACACCAGGAAATAACCATTGTATTATGGGGATGGGTATCGGGAGGGTGGGCGTGCTAGTAGACACCAGGGAATAACTAATCTGCTATGGAGACAGGGATCGGAGGGTGGGAGGGGGTGCTACTGGACACCAGGAATAATTATAGTATTACAGGGATTGAGGGTGGGGGCTGCTACTGGACACCAGGGAATAACTATTCTGTTTCGGGGATTGTAGGGTGTGTGTGCGCCCCTTGACACCAGGGAGGTCATGTAACTTGCAGGGACAGGTGTTTGGGGAGGACACTTACCACCCTGCCTGACATTGCGGACAGCCTCTGTAGGGGTGTACTCTTCTGCTGCTTCCCATGCAAATTAGCCCATAATGGGCTGCATATGGCCTTAACACAGTGCATGCCCAATGGGCTCATTTGCTAGTTGTTGGCTAAATCTTGCACTGGGGGGCTCCTGACACTATAGGGTCTGGGGTGCTGTTCTTGTCAGTCTCTGTGGGCTGCATACAGCCCAGATCTCTCTTAAGGCAGCACAACTCAGTGTCACACTACGCCGATGCACTGTCCAACTTAATATAGCATCCTCCAGGTCATTGGCATGGGCAAGTGCAGAGCAAACCTTTATGCTCTGCAGTTTCCCAAGTTCCAGTATTGGGCTTCAGGTGAGGAATAGCACTAGCAGCTGATTAACTCTCAAGGAATAAAGGTCCCATTCTCACACATATGATCTTAATAAACATAAGCTTGAAGTGTTTCCAAATATCTTTTTTACATTTCTCTTGGAGGTTTGGGCAGCTCTTTAAGTAAATGATGTCTTTAAGACCGTCTTTATAAATTCCATATTAATTAAAATGTAATTCGTAAGAGATTGTTCAGAGTTACAAGACAGTTATGCCAGTACCCTTTTGCACTGCTACAGAGTCCTGCAAAGAAGCCATCCACAACATAGAGGATAATGGATGGGAAACCGACAGTGACCACGTTGTAATCACATTGAGTGGTTTCTGTGACGACTAGGTAAACCTCGAGAGCGCAGTTGGAGAGGTTTATAGTTGTCATTGAAACCGTGAGATGCGATTTCAATGCAGTTATTGTCAGTTTCCCATCCATTAGCTTTTATAGTATATGGGGCTAAAAACACTGTAAAAGCTAATGGAGGAACCACCACGGCCGCTGATCAGAAGCCCCATGATAGGGGCAGAACAATCTTTTTTTTTTTTTCCATTGCTCCAGGCTCCCTCAATCGTAGCGCTCACTGTCATGGCCTAATCTGAGCATGCACTATGATCGCTAATATGGTATCGATGTGACATAGTCAAGAGGGATTAACATCCTCTTGTTGTCATATTGATACCATAGCAACCTGGTAAGCTGTCTGAATTCAGACAGTAATAAGGGCTCCCCATACATTTTATCAAGGTACTGTGACCTGGAAACCTTACGAAACTTAAATTCTTACAGCTGTACGTAGCGTGAGTTATCGCATATTGTTTTTTTTTTTGTTTTTTTTTTTTAAACCTTAACGTTTTGTCCCATTCCACTCTCTCTGTCCTCTAGACCTGAGTGCCTCACTTTTGCAGTATGTTTCGCCCCTAGCTGATCTTGGTGAGGGATTGACACGAAAACACTGATTTAATCTTGAATGATCATGTCACCACTGCAGTCAGTTGGCAGGCTTCCCATTTCATATAACTGGTCCAGTAGCATTCCTCCTCGACAATATTGCTTTAAGCAACAGATAGGTTTTAACCTCTTGTCTCTGAAATGTGAGGCACTGGCACCCAGAATATGGGAAAATGAGGTACATAGACCCTTGTAATGTGGGCCGTATAATCAAACACTGGGACAGACGCTCAGAACCCTGTGGAAGTTGCTTTTATTTGTGTAAAGTTTAATTTTGATTTGGCATCATAAAATATTGTGGATTTTTACTTTAAAATCTGACTTTACAGAACGTTTTCTGCAGGCACTACATTTTTCATGTTGGACAGATGTTGAGCATAGCAATTCTCAGAGGTAAAATGATCGATGTCCCTCTTAATGTGGGACAGTTGAGAGGGATAAAGCAGCAATGATCAGTTATGTCTTTGATGTTTAGTTATGGTGTTTTTCGTTGATCCTTAACCTACTATTGCATGTGTGAGAGCTGGAATGGACAACTAAATAAAAGAAACTGCTTTGATGCATTTCAGGCCTTCATGCTACTTTGCGACCTCTTGATGATCTTCAGTCATCAGTTATCGACTGGGGGTAGGGATGCTCTCCAGCCCCTGGTGTTTAACCCTGACTCTAGTCTACAGTCTGAGCTCCTCAATTTTGTAATGGACCATGTCTTCATAGATCAGGATGAGGAGAACCAGAGTATGGGTATGTATGACTATCTGAGACAAGAGAGGGAATATTTTTGTTGTTGGAGGGAGTTCAGGATGATTTTTGCTTTTTGTTAAAAACACATGACCTGTTAGAAGCCTGTTGTAGAACTAAGTATGCGTACAACAGTCTAGCTTTGTCCTTGATTAAATGAATATAAATATATGGATTAGTCATTTTTTTCCATTTAGGAACCGTAACTCCCTTGCCATCATTGACATATACACGTTATATTCTCATTCTGACCTCATAGTGGATATGTAACAAGCTTGTTACTGCTGCACACTGTGGTTTCCATAGTGATTAACATTCAGCAGTTTCGGGTACCACTAATTATACTGTTTGTTTCATCTTATTGAAGTCCGTTAAAATTGCATATGTGGAAGAAATTCCATCGGACTTGCTGTAATTTATTTTTGTGTTGGTTCCAACATTGTCATTGGGCATTTGTTTACTGCTGTTTAAATTTATTTTAATGTTTTTCTCTTTCTGATTGCTGCCACCACGTTTTGATGCAATTTGTTGCATTTTTTCCCAGCATTACTTCATTTTTGAAAGGTTTTGGAGAATATTTCTTATTCACAAAGCTGCTCAAAAATGTGGATGCTATTTCACAGAATTAATGCAGGCATGTAAAAATTGATGCAAGTATGCAGATATAGACGAAGTTGTCCGAGAAAGCCTCTTAAGCAGACCTCCGTTTGATAGTTTTCTTGCAGTAGAGTAAGAACATAAAGCCCATGGCATTCCACAGGTCCTTTTCCATTTAAGAAATGTAAACCATGTTGTAAGGCGTTAAGACAGTTTCAGTATGGTCCCTGTGGCGCTGAGGGTTGAGGCCTCTTTACGCCACACTTTGTGCAATGCCGGCAACTCGTGTTTGGGAACGAACACGGGCCACTGGGGGTTGGCAGGGGAGGGAGAGGATCGAGCGTCCAGAGGGCAACTCTCCTCTCCCGGGGAGGGAGGACTGGCGCTCCCGCTGAACAACTGCCCCCAGGTGGAGGCCTGGTGGCAGTGCGGGACTGTGGGCACCTTGGAAGGGAGGTTGCTGCAGGACGCCCGCAGACGCCAACCTCCACATATGCACATCCGCGTGTGCACCCCAGCAATGGGGAAGGGGAAAAAATAGAGGATAAAACACCCCCAGCTGCGGATGACAGCCGACCTCCTAGAGGCTCCGCACCCGGCGGGCTCTGGGTAAATCCCAGTGAGACCGGGGTGACTCGGCTGGGGGAGGTGGTTAGAAGGGGGCAGCTGGGGGCAGAGAAGGAGATAAACACACACACATATATAAGGCACTCTCAATATGGTATGATCTGTTTATGTACTAACAAGACCATTGCAAATTTTTCAGCACCTAGTTCCAAAACTACTGGTGGCCCAGGTAATGGTGCATCTGCTTTCATGTTTAGCAGTGGCAATAGAGAGAGAGAGAGTTACACAGGTCCCCCTCTTTATCTTAGTCAGCTCTTCTACAAAGACTGTCAAATGACTAGCAGACAGAAGAGTGTACTTTCTTACACTTGATTCACAGTATACCCCTCCCTCTGTGGGTTCGGGGCAGGGACATCCAGATGTATTATACGAAACCAGCACTTGGATACCATAGAATTGATAATGCAGGGCTGGAACTCAGAGCTTAATGAACAATATAAACCCAAAGACTGGCTACAGTTCGCACCTCCAGCTTATTGGTTAACCTCAGTCATTTGTTGGCGTGAATTTTCGTGGAAATGTTGATCTTCCTGGACTAAAAGTCTCCATCACTCATTCACACTAATGGGACTACACCAGAGGAGCTAGGACCCTGCGGGAGTCAAAAATCTTGAGGAGGGCCGACACTGGGATAGGGCTGCACATGTGCCGTGAGACTAGCTCATGCTGTATAGGCTGTCTCGGCGTCAACCCTCCAACCGCCTCATTTCCTTTTCTGCCACCGAGTGCGCTTCGACAACAACAACGCTCGCTCACCAAGAGTCAAGTCCTCATCTATACGACAGCAGCTATAGCCGTTCAGTATTCATTTAACTTACCATTTTTAGTGTTCTTTTCTTATTTAACAAAAAAAAAAAAAACATGATGAAGAAATTCTCAGCCTGCCATCAACGGAGTCTACCTTAGATGGTAGCAGTGAAGGTAGGGAGACTTCGTTTGAAAGCTGTGAAGGCAGTGGGGCTGTGTCCGGTCAGCCACCCTTTGCAGAGGAGGGGGTCCGACCACAGGCAGTCGGTGGGGGACAGTCCACCTGAAGCACAAATGTAGCGGTTCTGGGACCCGGCTCCGCTTGACCTCGAGCTGTTCTTCCTCATGTCGGTGGAAGAAGAATCGCTACCGCTCGAGGTCACCCTCTGGTACGTCTCCATGGGGATTGTAGCTGATGGAGAGCAGTAGGCCTGACCCAACTCCAGTGGGTTGCTCTTAACGGCCACGATCTTCGACACCGGATCCCGTCTCTGTCCTCAGTGGGGTTCCAGTGAGCAGTTTCATCTCTGGGCTGCTCTTTAGAGCAGAAAGTGCAGCGTCTGCCCAGTTGTCCTGGCCAGTGAACCCAGTTCCAGGGCCTTCGGGCCTTGAACCGCTGGGCCAGGTCGGTTAGGGCTAGAATGTGTAGTGGTGCTCTTTCAGTGCCAGCGCCATTGACGCTGACTCTTGTGCTCTTCTTCTTTCTTCACGGTAGGCCGTACGGGTATCACATTCTTTCTCTCTTTCTTCAGGTCTAGGTACAGCAGCGGTTGGTGCCGGCCAGGTCTTGCCCCATATGTGGTGCTGGCGCCATGGGAGGTGCCGAATCTTGCGCGTGGATGTTGCGAACTCTTTGCCAATCCAGGTGGTGGCGTCTCCTGTGTTCCTGGTCTAGACCTGCCTTTTGGAGGTTATTCTGGGGTAGAAGTGGATCTGGATGAGTCTCTCCCTCTTCTGCTTTGTCGAAGATGCAGCAGATGACTAATTTTATGAGTTGCAATGCAAGCCCTCTGTATCAATGTGATTGAAAGCTCTTCTTTCCAGTTCTTTTTCCTCCAGGATATGGGGCTCCACCATAACACTTCAGTCTTCATCTGTGAACCACAGCAGACATCTACGTCTTGAGTTCCTACATTCCTCAGTATGAGTACACCCTGTGGAACACACTCAATGCAATGGTCGAGAGCCTCCTGAAATCTAACTGTCCATTGCTAGGGGCATATATAGCCCAATAATCAGCTGAAAGCTTTTATGGACACCTACGTCTCTACCTCTAGGGCAGCTGCCGCTGGCAGCAGGTGGTTATCTCCTTGACGGTGCTAATCTGTTCAGCCCTCAGGTTGATCTCTAGAGGCCACTTAGAACAGTAGGGTTGCCATTTAAACAAGACGACATCCTCGTAACAGGCAGTCTTTCAAGGTAGAGGCCTAGGTGCATTTTTCAGGAATCAACCCCTCAGCCACAAAGAGAACGCAGTAGAGGGCACAGGGCCTGAAAGCGCCCTATTCCAACCTCTGTGGATCCAGCCCAGGTCCCACCCCAGCTGTCTGAGGGGGAATGCCTCTCGTCGGTAGGAGGGGCTTCTAATTTGGTTTTACAACCAGTGAAAGTCCATTACAGCGGACCTATAGGTCCTCAGGATTGTCCAAGAGGGATACTCTCCCAATTTCTCAGGTTTTCCCAGACCTTCCACCCAGATGGCAGCCCAGTCTGTCTGCCTCTCAGTCACACTCTCTCTGCTTCTGAGATATGGGGCCTCTGTGGGAACTGGGCAGTAAAAGTTATTCCACAGTGGAACAGAGCACAGGTTCTTATTCCATTGCTTCTGGTTCCAAGTTAACAGGCGGCATGCGCCCATTTGTCAGCCTTGGAAGGTTAATAAACAAGTACCTGTTCAGGGAAGAGTTCACTAAAATCTTGGTGTTCATGTCTTTACTACCTGGACATGTGGCTTCCAACCAGTCCATCCAGGCAAGAGACACAGGAAGCAGTCGCCACAGCTTCTTAGTTCTGTCCAGGAGGTTCTCTGAATTGGGGAAGGTGCCAGTTTCATCTTCCCAACAGCTCCTCTTCTTAGGAGCCCTCCTGGATACCTTCAGGACGTCATTTTCATTCCAGAGGACGGGAGAAATGACATCTTCAGATGGCTCGTTCCATCACGGAAAACAACTCTATTCGAGCCCTTTTTTGGGTGATCGTATGCTGGGACTCGGAGCATCCTCCGCAGCAAACGGTGGATCTTATCTGTGTCAATCTTCACCATTCATCACAGATGGGTACTGGATCAGGACCCCGCAGGAGCTTTTTTATTATTTATTTTTCCAAAAAGGGTAGGCGGAGCCGACACACCATCAGCGCCGCTCTCGAGGCCGACGTACTGCGTGGCGCTCGAGGGTTGGCCATTAGGCTGTGTTGACTCCGACTGCCTACCAGTTCTTCGTCTCCCGCCATCGAGGTCACCTCGTGGGAAGCTTCTCTTCAGATTTTAGACCTTCAGCCTTTTCGAAATCGACGTTTCAGTCCGTCGGTCGCCTGCCGGTTCTGTGTTCTGCCTCCACTCGACGTCACCCGGTAAGATCTTTCCTTTTTATTTGAATTCTGCGACGTCGAGTCTGTTTTGGTGTTTTTTTTCTCCGTAGGTCATGTCTCGGTCGGAGGACAAAAAGTCTTCGAAGACGGGTCGGCCCCCCATGCGTCTGTGCCTGTGCGGCCGAAAGTTTTGGTCACCGACCAGCACGACCAGTGTCTTGCGTGTCTTGGCCCACTTCATGACATGGACTGCATGCGGCCTGCTTCTCCATGGACGCGGGTCCTCGAACAGTGCCGTTGAAAGTGGGCGAGCTCCGCCGACTTTCGGTAGGTTACTTTTCGTCGGGCCGACCCGCCTCTCGGCCCTTCCTTCGGGTTCCCTCACTGTTCTATATGGACCGAGGAGGAGGAGGGAGCCTCGCTACCAGCCTGGCCATCGCCGAGGCTTCCCCGCTGGCGCAGGAGGCCCGCCCGCTTCCTCCGGGGGCGGGCAGAAGGTGCCGCCACGGCAATCGCCTGGGGGTGAAGGCTCTCTGCGGCGCTCCCACGGCTTGAAGGCCTGGGTCGCGTTGTCTCGGCGCCGTCGGGTCGGCGCCGCTTGAGGCGCCGGGCCCTGTCGGTGCCATCGCCTGCGCCCATCGCTTAGCGCCGTGGGCCCTGTCGACGCCGTTCGCTGCACCGACGCCGCTCGCTGTGCCGTGGGAGAGGATCCGGCGTCCTCCTTTGCCATGTCTCGCCGTGGTGCCGATGGGCCAGTCGGTGCCATGTTCGGCGCCGGGTCTACCTTCAGGGCAGTCGTCGGTGCCGCTTCGGTCCTCGATGCCGCTTGCGGCGCCGTGGGGCCGAGCGGTCTCGTCGGCACCAAGGTGGCTGCTGTCGGCGCCGTCCCTGGTACCGCCCCCGGTGCTGGTGGACTTGACGGTGCTGCGTCTGGCCCTGGCTCTGGACCTTTGGCTCGAGCTGCCCCGGTGCCTCCATCAGGTCCCGCTCGCGGGGTTGCAGAGGGCACGGGTGCCATCTCTGTCACAACTCTGGCTGCTGGGCCCGCTGGCAAGGTTGGTTCTGCCCGCCCTCCTACTGTTTGGCTCAGAGCTTCGGACTCCACCTCGTCTGAGTCGAGCTCCAGGTCAGACGAGGAGGGCACCCCTGTGGTCTCTTCGACGAGCCTGAGCCAGCCCCCTACTGAGGAGATTCAGGTGGCCCCCGAGACTAGGGTCAGTGGTGCTGACCAGCAGGCAGTGGTGCGATCCACCATTGCTCTACAACCTGGTCTTGGGGGTTTCATCGACCCCTCGGTGGTGGTACCCCCTCCAGTGGTGTGTCTTGATTGCCCAACTTTGGGGCCAATCGAAAAGCCTACAGGAGGGGAGTGTACTGTTCCCTGGGTCTCCCCTTTGGAGGCTGCCCAGAGATGCCAGCTACCTAGGTTGGCCCTCTCGAGGAGGAGGACTCTCTCGGACTCTGAGGGGTCGAGGGGTGTGGGGTTGGCGCGTCGGCCTTTTCTGGGGTCCACTCCAGGCCCTGGACGAAGCCAAAGTGCGGATTTCCACCCTTCCCCCTCGGGTTCCTTGAGGGAGTCCCATTCTTTTGAGGCAGGGGACCGTCCTTCTGGACTTTTACGGCCCCGGTCGCCTCACTGGGGGGATCCTTCTGGGCGCAGCCAAGGCAGTACCAACGTGGTTGTACAGCTGTCGGCTGTGGAGTCTTCCGGGGCACCCTCCTCAGGTGCTCATGGTCCGCTTCCTAGCCCTGGCGGAGGTCAGCCGACTTCTTTTCTTGGCTCTGCCCCTATCCCTCTGCCACATTCTCCTGCGCTCCCAGGCATTCTTGGTCCTAGCGGCCCTCTCATCTGGGAGCAGTTCAGAGCAGTGGCTGCCCGGTTCCCTGCCTATGTTAGGGCTATGGACAGCCAGGTTTTTCAACCTCCCCCCCGTGCAGCCACCCTCGGGACGTATGGTGACCTCCAGCTCCTCATCCCCTCTTCTGGGGGAGAACCTTCTGTCCACATCTCTCCGGCTGCTGATCTCTCTGAGTATCAGCGCTTCCTCGTGAGGATGTTGGAGGACTTGCACCTTTCACCCTCTACTGTTAGCAATCCTGAGCATGCGGCACACGCCTTTCTAGGCGATTTTGGCAAGGCCACCCTTGTGGTGCCACCCTGGCCTGCTCCCTTTCGGGAGGCGTCCTTGCGTTTCTGGCAGAGGCCCTTCTCCGGAGTTCCTGCCCCTAGACCTCAGCCAGAGGTATTGTGCTCTCGAGTCTCCAGGTTCCATGCCTCATCCGCAGTCTGGCTTGACGATCTGGACACTCCTGATGGGCTTCGCGCCTCCACCGTAACGCGCCCCGGATCAAGACTCTCATGATTTTGATTTTGGGAGAGGAGGACCTTCTACTCGCACAGTTGCTCCTTTCATTTCTGCTCACCAGGCCCACTATACAGCCTACAACCGGTTCTTGTGGTCCAGACTAGGTCAGGTCCTAGCTTCTTTGCCTGACTCGGAGCAAACCAGACAAGCCATCGCACTCTCTGCACGTGGCTTGGAGCTAGCAAGGCACCAAGCAAGGGCATCTTATGACGCCAGCGAGGTAGCTACCAGGGTCGTAGGGACAGCGATCTGCACTAGGAGATCGGCGTGGCTACGTCTTTCCCGGTTGTCACCCTTGGCCCGGCATAGGGTGATTTGCTCTGCCCACCAGGGAACCTACCTTTTCTCCCGTGGAGCGAGATGGCGCTTGTCGGGGCAGCTTCCTTCCCCCTCCGGGGGACCCCGTCTCTCTCTCCCCAGGCCCTGAAGGTCCCCCCCCCTTAGTGTGTCACCCACTGAGGGCTAAGGAACTCTGTCCCTTAGGGTGTAGAACAACCTCTCCGGGGAGCTTAGGTTCACTATCTGTGATGAATGGTGAAGATTGATACAGATAAGATATGAAAATTCACGCACTCACCGTAATTCTGATCTTTCTGTGTATCTTAACCATTCATCACAACCCCACCCACCATCCCCCTGGGGCCTCAGTCTCTGGGTCCCCTCCTCTCTGTGGCTCCTCCTCTCCTCTTTAGGAGCGGGTTGAAGTAGGGACACACAGTGGGGTATTCTCCTTTAAAGGGCTCGAGCGGCACTCCTTCTCTACTACATGTCTCCACCCCAATGGGGTGGGAGTTGGTGGTTGCCCTCCTCCTGCTCTCCTTCTGGTTTCCATCCAACTGTCTAAAGAAGAAAAACCTTTTTTCACCAAACATTGTTCCTGAGAGAGTACTAACTCTCTGTACCCTGTTCTTCTTCCAGAATAGCCGACTCTGCTTCTGGGGTATTTGCCAGTTATTCTGTGCCTTGAATTCTGGCAGAGAGCTTTGCTACTCCTTGCAGTTCCTATACAATCTGGTGACGGACAAGGGTCTCGGATACCTTGATACCTCTCACTCTCTCCTAAATTCTCTCCCCTCCCTATCCTCCCTTCTTCTGCTTCCAGAGATTGGGGCCCCTACCCAGTCCCCTTAGTCTCATCTCTTCTTTGCTGTTCTCTCAGTCGATTATGTCTCCTTTTTGTTCAGTTATCCTTTCCTTTTTCTGTCCCTTGGACTCTCTTGTCCCACCCTCCATCCCTTCCTCTTATCTCTCCGGCGACTCAGAAATGGTAGGCAGGCGGAGTTGACGCAGCGTAACGGCCAACCTCAAGCACCACGCAGTACGTCAGCCTCGAGGGTGGCACCGATGGTGTGTCGGCTCCGCCTACCCATTTTGTAAAAAAAAAAGCTCCCCCGGGGTCCTGATCTCCGGCCAGTACCCATCTGTGATGAATGGTGAAGATACACAGAAAGATCAGAATTACGGTAGGTACGTAATTTTCATTTTCCGACCATGCATCCGCAATCCTCCATACAAAATGACAGCCTCAGACAAAATCTCTCGTGGGGGCTCACTGTCAAGACCTTCACACTCTGGTGTGGAGCCAGGAAGAACCTCACCTTGTGATAAATTTTTTTTAGAGATGAGAGTTGTCCTATAAGCAAAGTCCTGGAGGATGCCCCCTCCCACAAAGTGATCCCACTTTGGACGTATGACAAAGCTGTGATGTATTACATCAGCAAGCAACTTTGCTGGGTTCAAGAAGATGGGCAGCCTCTGACTCTGAGGTGTTGAGGGACTGTGGCGAAGCGCAGGTACCCCACTCCACTGCCCTGCAGGGAATAGAGAGGAGTCGAAACACTGAGCCCCGCCTTTCCCTTAAGGTCTTGGAGGCATCCTTAGTTGGCAGCGCAGAGGGTTGCCCTTCTGGACCCTTGCAACCCCAGTCATGTCTCAGGGGAGATTCTTCCTCAGGGCTCTTCTGGAGTTTGCCATCTCAGACACGGCCTTCGCAGCCCAGTTTGGCCCCAGGGTCCCCCCCATCTGGCGGGACCAGTCCCTGGGTCTCAGAGGTCAGGCACTGTCCCCATCTCCCATCCATCTGCAGACACCACCTCCTCTCCCAGGCCATGTGGGTCCTACAGGGCCCTTAATCTGGGAGATGTTCAGAGCCACTGCGGTGACCTTTCCCACTTATGTCAGGTCCATGGACGAACAGGTTTTTCATCTGTCTTCCCCGCCGCAGGAGGACTCTGAACATTCAAGCTCCTCTTCCTCCTCGTCTCCCTCTTCCGAGGGAAAGGAACCTTCCGTCCACCTGTCCTCCGATGCTGATTTCACTGAGTATCAGCAGTTCCTTTCGAGGCTGGTTCATGAGCTTCACATCTCTCACGTGCTGAGAAGCAGTACTGACCAGGAGATGCGCTCATTTCTTAGTGAATTCAGTGCCCACCAATCCTGGCTCATCCCTTTCCAGGAAGCGTCTGTCCGCACCTGGCAGTCTCCAGCCATCCCTTCCCCAGCCCCAGCGGACTGCAGGAGACAGTATTGCTCCCCCCAGGAGTCTCTAGTTCCCTACTTCATCCGCCTTCTGGGCTGACATCCCTAGACACTCATTCCGAGCTTCAGTGCCTGGCGCATGACCAACCCCCGGATCCGGATTCCCCAGAATTCGACTGGTGGGGACGAAGAGGTTTCACTTCGGCTCGTGCGTTGCTGTGTATAGGTTCTCATCAGGCTCACCACGCTGCCTGTAGTAGACACCTGTGGTTGATGCTGACGCAAGTCCCGGCATCTTTGCCTGATACAGAGCAATCTAGACAGGCCATTGCCCCCTTTTCTCAGAATCTATAGCTTGCAAGGCACCAAGCAAGGGCGTCTTATGATACCAATGAGATGACGTCCAGACTTGCAGGGACAGCGATCTGCATTAGTTGGACGGCATGGCTTCGTCTATCAAGGTTGTCACATTACCCGACGTAGGTTGATCTCTTCCGCTTTCCAGGGGACCCGACCTTTTTCCCCACAGGGCAAGGAGTACCTTACATGGGTGTCTCCCTTCCCCACGGCCACGGGGGACACCTCCTTGTCCTGAACATCCTTATATCTTGTTGGTCTAATAGGGCTTTAGGGTCCCCAACCCACCCTGCGCTTCACCCACAGGGGGCTGAGGGATCTGCTCCCTCAGGGCTGTCAGGTTTCCTCCGGGAGGCTTGGTACTCACCCAGCAGTAATGAATGATGAAGATTGACAAGGGAAGATATGAAAATTACGTATCTACCATTATTCTTTATCTTCTTTTGTATCTTCACCATTCATTACTGAATCCCACCCTCCATCCCTTCCTGGGCCTCAGTTCTTGGGCGTCGCCTCCACCCTGCTCGTCCTCCCCCTCCTGGAGGCCAGCTGGGGGCAGAGTCCCCCTGGTACCTCAGAACTCTTGTTTCCTTCTCTAAAAAGTCACAGAGTGTTCAGTCTGGAGGACGGCGGGTAGGGTCTTTGCCCTAACCTCTGAGGGAACTCCCTCATATTCTCCTCATGATGCACTAGGGTGTCCCCCTCTTGGGGCTTGGATAATCCTCTGGTTTATGTCACCCTCTGGTTGTCATTTACATCAGTGCAGTTCTAGGAGAGTCCATGGGATTTTCTTCCCTCTCTTTTTCTTATGTCATGGATGTCCTGTGGTTCTCTTCTCCTGAATTGGGGACTACACCAGTACTCCCATGGGAAAACTTCTACCAGATTTCTTTCCCTACACCTAAGTCGGGACTCGCTACTCTTCTGAGCAGGATGGATCGCCCTCCAAGGGACAGTCTGTGAGACCTAGGCTCTAGGATTTTCAAAACAATTACGGATAAAGGTTGGGGGGAGAGATTTGCCTCCGCCAACACTGACAAGACCATTAAAATCCTTCAGACCTTGGTTCTGTAACCTCTGTGACTAGTGGGATCCTTGCTCCCTTGTCTTCATTCCCGCAGAGGCTTTGAAACTCTCAAGCCAGTGGTCTTCCATTTTAGCGCGGTGGCGAGTACTCCTCCCCCTTATCCTTTACTTCCACCTCTTCTATCATTCTTCTTTCTATCCTTTGCCTTCTCCTCCTCCTCCTCCCGAGACGGCCCAAGAATTGAGGCCCCATGATCACTTAGAGTAGGGTTCTCTCCTTTCTGTCCTCTAATCGGCTTATACGTTTTTCAGTTTATATCCTTTCCTTTGTCTATCCCTCGGCTCTCTTGCCTCACTCTCTTTCTCTAAAAACTGTTCTAAGATTGTGGATATGTTGCTCATCCACACTTACTGGCATGTCCCCTTTCCCTTTAAGGATTCACCGGAAGTCTTCAAGCTGGCTCCTCCCACCCACCCGGGTGGTATATACCTCGGCTCTGCCCCATGACACCAGATCTTCCTTTCCACTGGAACATGGGACACAGGTTACCTCCCTCATGCTCACGCATTTTGTAGGCCCTGGCTTTCAAAACTTCAGATTTACCATAATTAAAACTCATTCAAGTTAGCGATCGTACTTTTGCATCTTCGATCATGGAAGAAAAATCTTCGCCTGGATTTTGCCGGTGTCCTTGCGGCCAGAAGATGTCGCGCACAGATCCCCATCTCACGTGTGTCTGCTGCCTAGGTGTCAGCCATGACACCTTGTCCTGCAGCTTTTGCTTGGCCTTCCATTCAAATGTTCTGGACGACCGCCTGGCATGCTTAAAGTTGGGGAGGCCAGAAAAAAGGAATCCTCCAGTGAAGTCCAAGGAGGCTAGGTGGGCGGTTTCCGTGGCCGCAGGCTCCGTGGAACAATTGGACCACATGATGGCATTCGAGGAAGAAGCGGCTCGTGCCGCCGACACTCGGGGCTTCTTCGTTCCTCTTGACCTAGGCTCTACTTTTTCGGGCTCCTTCCCGGAGTTGTGCCAGTTTCTTCACCACCCGGAGAAGGGCACCTGTGGGCTCGCACTCCTCCCGATCCCGTACACGGGAGAAGGAACTGAGTAAACCTACGTCTCAGCGACGGCACTCTTGGGACCAAGAGAGTTCCCAGTCCCAAGAGCATGCAGACTCGACTTCAGTCAAAATTGCTTCTTCAGCCACTGGCTTTTCGGACCTTCTGTGGGGCCAGACGACCGAAGATGTGGTCGACGAGGTAGAGATTGTCATTGACCCCATTGACCCACTTTCGACAGCTCCAGCCGATGACCCCTCGGAAAGGACTCCGGTTCTTGTCTTCCCCGATGAGGAGACCCAGCCTGCTGGTGTTCCTATCGAGGACCCAGTTTCAGAGCCCCGGAAGTCACCGGTTCCACCAGTGTCTCTGGAGTGACCGAGTCGACCCTCCCGATCTCGGTCGAGGTCTAGAACCTCCTTGACCGACAGGCCGAGGAAGAGCCATAAGTGCTCTTAGAAGAGGCAGTGCCATCGGTTGTCATCCTCAGATGAGGAAAGGCTCTGGCAGAAACTGTTGGCGCTACCAGGACCTCATGTGGCAACAGGTGATCTTGTCTGGGCACAAACCAACTCCAGCTCCTTCCCCGGCCATTACTTGGCTTTCGCCTCCTAGGCTGAAGCCGACCCCTCTGGAGCCGAAATCTTCAGTTCCCCCACCTGAGGGGCCGGCAAATCCAACTCTTCGGCCTAAACCGGCCTCTCCACCCATTGTGGTGGAACCGCTGCCTAAGTAGCCTGTGGGAGGGGTTCCTTCTAAAGAAGACAGACCGGACACCGGGCTTCCCCGGCGTTTATCGGTCACGGTCACCCCTGGCCACCCGCATCGTGTCGAGGGTGATTTGGGTGGCAGGCCGCTCTATCCAGACTCCTCGGATTCGGATGTCCTTGGGCTTCACTCTCATTCTGGGGATGAGTCGTCCGTTGGCCTAGGGATGGAGGAAGGTCCTTCTTCCTTCCAAGGGATCCTTCGCCTCATCTCCGAGTCCACAGGGATGCCCCTGGAACCCATCCAGAAAAAGGCGGAGTACCCTCTTACGGACATCCTTAAAAGAGGGGATACCCCGATGGAGGCCTTTCCTGTGGCGAGGCCATTGTTGGCCCAGCACTCGAACTCTGGCAGCATCCTGCCTCTTGTCCAGCACCGTCTGCCGCATGGCCCACAAGTATCTGGTTCCATGGGATCCCTTGCGGGTTCAGAGCACCCTTGACCGAGGCCTTGGACCGCCTCTGCGTTCAGGCGTGCTGGCAGTTCTGCCGACACTGACCAACCTCCTGACAGAGTCAAGCTCTTGGACCATTCGGTGAGGAAGGTCATGCGGCTTCCTCTTTGGGCCTTCGTCAGGCAAGTTCGGCCGTCGTCATGGCATACTTCTCTCATGCCCTCCTCGGATCATTAGACGAAGTCCTCCCACATCTCCCTGCGGACATGCAGACCACAGTCAAGCAGGTTCGAGACCGGGGCAAGCTGTTGCCGAACAGCAGCTCCAGACGGCCCTGGACATTGGGGACTCTGGTGCCTGATCGATGGCTGCCGCACTTGCCTCTCACCGCAGGGCTTGGCTGAGGCTCTCCTCCTCCTTCCCGACGTATAATCAGCCCAAATTAGCTGATGTGCCCTTCCTTGGACTGACTTGTTTGGCCCAGGAGTGGCCGGTCACCTTCAGTGCATAGAGCAGTCCAGTGCCACCTTGGACGCCACTTCTGCCAAAGGTTTTTTGGGCAAGAACCAGAAGAAGAAGAAGAAGCCCTATCGGCACTCTTCCCCTGCGGCTCAGAAGTCCTCCATCCAAGGGGGACAGCAGCATCAGCAGCAGACTCGAGCTTAGCACCATTGGCCCAAGCCTGGACCCCAACAGGCCCATAAAGGAGGCCAAGGCTCAGGTTCTGGAGCCTCCTCCTCTTCCAAGCCTGCTCAGTGACTGGGTGGGGGCTGCCACCCCTTCTCCCTTCACGATTGCTCTGGGTCCTCCCGTGGGGGGCCGGCTCCACCACTTCCTTTCCCGCCTGGTCCGCTGTCACTTTGTAGAGGTTGGTTCTCAAAGTGGTCTTTCAGGGACTGCCTCTAGAGTTCGAGCAGTGCCCTCCCAGCCTAGCCCGCGCTCCTCGGGAGGCACGGATATTCACTCATGCCCAGTCGGCTCTTCGAGACCACGTTGCTCAGCTCCTCCTCAAGGAGGCAGTAGCTCCTGTGGCAGATCCTCCAGCAGACCCAGGCTTTGTCTCCAGGTACTTCCTGGTGCCCAAGCGGACGGAGGGCTGGCGCCCCATTCTCGATCTCCACGACCTGAATCAATATCTTGGGTCTCGCACCTTTCGGATGGTCACTCTTCAAGCTGGCTCCTCCCACCCACCCTGGTGGTAAATCCCTCGACTCTACCCCTGATGCCAGATCTTCCTTTCCACTGGAAGAAGCAGGTTCCCTCCTTGCCGCTCTCATGCTGAGTTAGGCCCTTGTGACTTAAATCTTAGTATTTACTTCCTAAAACATTCAAATTCATTTGTCTTCAACTTAATAGTGATGGACAACAAGTCCGCTCCCAGGTTCCGCCAGTGCCCTTGCAAGTAGAAGATATCCCGAACAGATCCGCATGCCACGTGCTTCTGCTTGGGGCATGAGCACGATTCCCAGGCCTGTGATTTCTGTTACTCCTTTCATCCTAATGTTCTTGAGGACTTGTCTTGCATGGCTCAAGTTAGGACAACCGAATGAACAGAACCCGCTGGTCAAATCTAAGGATGCCCAGTGGGTGGCCGCCATGGCCGAAGGGTCCGCTGAACAGCTTGCACCGTACCAGGAGGCAGTGCAGGCCACTTCCCACTCCTCTTCGGCTTCTGCCCTCTTGTCGCTCCTGCTGGGATCGACATTTACGGGGTCCTTCAAAGAACTGTGCCAGTCCCTGCCTACCCTCGGTCAGGGACCTTCAGGGCACAAAGTGAAACAGTCCAAAAAAGGGTCTCCGGTGTGTGTGTGTGTGTGTGTCCCCCCCCCGTGGTTGAGGTCTTGGTGGTCTTCCCATGGGTTGAGCGGTTCCTGCCAGTGTTATGCGCTCCCGCTCTTGGCGCCACGGAAAGTGGCACCACTGCTACTCATCATCCTCCTTGGGTGAGGAGAGGCTTCAGCACAAATTACGTCAACGCTACGAGGATCTCGTGGCAACAGCTGGTGCTCACCGTCATGAAGCTGGCTCCAGCTCCTATGCTGGCTATCACCCGACTTTTGCCCGACCAGTTGGCACCTTCTCTGCCTCGGCAGCTTCCTAAGTCAGTCCCAGCTCAGCCAACCCTGTCATCGCCACCGATTCCTTGTGGAGCCGCCAGCCACTCTGCTGAAGGCCGTGACTCTGACCAGGGAGTCTTGGCCGGCCATGGGGCTTCCCCATTGGCTGCCTGTCACCATCATCCCGTCTGTGGTGGGTCAGCAATGACTCGAGCAGTCGACCCCTCTTTGATGACTCCTTGGAGTTGGAGGGTTCCTCATTGTACTCCCGTCCGGTCGACGTGGAGTCTGTGGGGGATCTCTCAACGGACGAAGGCCCTACCTCTTTTTTTGGGCCTTCTGCAACTGATCTCTTGAGTCAACGGGTATGAAAATGGAGCCTGTCCAGAAACAAGCTTGTTACTCGTTGACCAAGATCCTCGACCACGGAGATACTCCAGTGGAGGCTTTCTCAGTGGCGGAGGCCATTCTTGGCCCTGCCCTGGAGCTCTGGCAGCACCCCACTTCTTGCCTTGTGCCCTCTGCCCGGGTGGCCTGCAAATATGCACTACTTACCTGTTCTCTCTCAGGATTCCACGGACCCCCCTCCGGCCGAGGGAATGGAAAACTATTCTGTGTTTAGGTGCTCCAGCAATGCTGGGGATGTTGACATGCCGCCTGACACAGAAAGTCCAAAAAGTTGAACCATGCGGTGAAAAAGGTCTACGCTGCCTCTCCGCTTGGTCTTCGCCAAGCAAGCTAGGCCCTCCTTATGGCCCATTTCTCCCATGCCCTTATGCCCTGCTGGGCACCCTGGATGAGATGCTTCCTCATCTACCGGTGGACCTCCAGACCAAGGTCAAACGGCCAGGGCCAGGCTGTAGCTAAACAGCTCCAGACAGCCATGGACATTAGAGATTCTTGTGCCCGCTCCATGGCAGCTGCAGTGGCCATGCGCCACAGGGCTTAGCTGAGGATCTCGTCCTTCATTGCAGACTCTCAGCACAAGCTGGCAGATGTTCCTTTCCTGAGCGCCAACTTGCTCGGGCCGGAGGTCTAGGGCCACCTCACCCGCGTCGAGAATCCAGTGCCACCTTAGATTCCGTGACATCTGCCCAAAAGGACCCCAAGGGCTCCAAGCAGCAGCAGAGAAGGAACCCCTTTCGGTCCACCTCTGCTCCTGCGGCCAAACCAGCCTGACCTCAGGCTGGTCTGTAGGCCAAGGCCTGGCGACCTCGGCTGAAGTTAGTGGCCTCGGTCATCTGTAAGCCTGGGGTGAGAGGCTCTGGTAGCCCCTCAGCCAGACTTTCCTCCTCCTCCTCCTCCTCCTCCTCTAAGACTGCACAGTTACGGGATGAGAGGTGCCTCTCATGCCTGTCACACCTCCCGAGTCCTCCCGTGGGTGGCCGGCTCCGCTACTGCCTTTCTGCCTGGTCTGCTGTCACCACTGACAGGTGGGTCCTTGAGCTGGTGGATCAGGATCTGCCTCTGAAATTTAAGCAGTACCCTCCTTGCTGATCCCGCACCTCACAGGAGGACTTAGTATCCACAGACATTCCATCAGCTCTCAGAGGCAACATAGCCCAGCTCCTCCGCAAGGAGGTTGTGGTTCCTGTCGTGGATCCTCTGGAACACCCAGGGTTTGTCTCAAAGTACTTCCTGATACCAAAGCGGACAGGGAGCTGGCACCCCATTCTAGATCTGCATGACCTGAACAAGTTTCTCAAGTCGCGAACCTTCAGGATGGTAACGCCGTCGCAGATCGTACCATCTCTAGAGCAAGACATGGTTTTGCTCCCTGGATCTTCAGGATGCGTTCTTTCACATCCCAATCTGTCCGTCACGCTGACATTTCCTCCACTTCTGAGCCGAGGGAACCGTCTGAGTTCCAGGCCATGCAATGCGACCTGTCCTTTGCCCCCAGGGTCTTCACCAAGTGCATTGCAGTGGTGGAAGCTTACCTGAGGCATCGAGGGATCCGGGTTTACCCATACCTGAACAACTGGCTGATTGCAGGTCCCTCCAGGCAGGAGGTGGAGCAGTCTAGGGATCTGGCCACCCAGACCTGCATCTCCCTTGACCTCCTGATCAAAGAGGCCAGACGGAATTCGTACCTTTGTAGGTGATGCACTTCATTAGGGCAGAGCTTAACTCTTTCAGATCCTGGCTCCTGGCGGACAGGACAGAGGCGGTCTCCTCCTTTGCCCAGTCATTTTGGGTTGGGCAGTTGCCCCCTTCCCTGGACTTCCTGCACCTGCTGGGTTATATGGCAGCCTGCACCAGCAAGGTCCAGTGGACCCACTGGAGAATGCGCTCCCTACAGTGGGAGCTGGCCAGCCAGTGGTCTCAGCCTAGAGGTCACTTCGACCAGCTGGTCATTGTGACCCAGCGGATGTGAGACGCCCTCCAGTGGTGTTTAGTCCCAGAGCATATGCAGAAAGGAATCCCATTTGTCCTCCCAGAGCTGACTGTTATCCTGATGACCGATGCCTCTCTCATGGGCTGGGGTGCCTACCTGGGGGAACACAGAGTCCACAGGCTCTGAACCCCCAAGAAGTCCCGGTGTCATATCAACCTGCTGGATCTCTGAGCAGTTCGGCTGGCACTGACTCCATTCGCTCCGCACATCTGTGGTCCCGACAGACAACACCATGACCACGTACTTCCTCAACAAACTGAGCAGGACGCACTCCCTGTCACTGTGCAGGGAAGCTCTCTGTGTATGGACCCTCGTGTGCAGCCTGGAGGCAATCTCCTAGCCATCCATGTGTCTGGGGCCTCCAACAAACTTGCGGACGCCGTCAGCTGAATGGGCAAGGTATCTCACGAGTGGTCTCTCCACCCAGAGGTAGTATACAGTCGTTTCTCCCAGTGGGGCACCCCTCAGTTGGACCTGTTCTTCTCCAGGGTGAACACAAAGCTGAGGCTATTTTGCGCCCACCCCCTCAGGAGGGGGATACCTTCTCAAGGCCCTGGACTCCAGGCCTCTCTTGTGCCTTCCTTCCACTTCCCTTGATCCACAAGTTGCTTCTCAAGGCCAAGAGGGACAAAGCATAGAGGTGATCCTGGTAGCTCCGGACCGCCATGCCAGTTTGGGTACCCTGATGATCTCAGCCTCAGCAGCAGGTTCCTAAGGTGTCTTCCTGGACCTACTTTCCATCAGTCAGGGGAAGGTACACCCTCTGGACCTTCCAGGCTTTGGGTCTTTCCGACAATGTCCTCACTGTTGTGGAGACATCTCAGAAGGAGTTGACCAGGAAAAGCTATGCCTTCAAGTGGAAGAGGTTCTCTATTGGGTGCCAGGGCATGGGGCAGGATCCCTTGTCCAGTGGCTAGCATCCTTGACTATCTGTGGTCCCTCTGTAAGCTAGGCCTTTGGTTGTCGACCCTTAAGGTGTACCTGGCAGCCATCTCTGCTTACCGGGCGTGACTGATCAGTCAGTGGCTCAGGAGGTGGTCTGGTGCTTTTTCAGAGGCCTTGACCACATTTCTCCTCCAGTGTGTGAAGCACTACCACCTTGGGATTTACTGTTAGTTTTGGCAAAGCTCATGGGCAAGCCATTTAGACCTATGCACAGGTTTGATATCTCTCACCTGTCGTGGAAGACTGCCTTCTTGGTGACTATCATGTCAGCCATAAGGATCAGTGAACTCCAGGTGCTTTTGGTGGAGTCTCCTAACCTGGTCTTCCACAGGGTCAAGGTTGTCCTTCACCCCAACATGAAGTTCCTCCCAAAGGTTGTGTCCAGTTTTCACCTTAACCAGGTGATTAATCTCCCGGTGTACTTCACCAGTCACACCTCGGAGGCCGAGCACAGGCTCCGTACTCTGGACCAGAGGCAAGCACTCGCTTTTTACAAGGAGCGCAAGGCTGGAGTTCGGAAAGAGGCTTGCCAGCTGTTTGTCACCTGCGTTGAACCCACACCTGGCAGCCTGGCAGCCCGGCAGCCAAGCGGAAGATTGGCAGGTGGAGTGTATCCTGCATCGACCTCTGCTATAGGTTGGCAAGCAGGGAACCTCCCATAGAGCTAAGGGCTCATTCCACCCGTCATACCGCTGTCTTGGTGGCTGCTTCCAGGGACGTCCCTATCCAGGAAATCTGCAAGGCTGCTACCTGGAGGTTAGCACCCACCTTAATTTCCCATTACCACATCAACCTCGAGTCACACCAGGATGCTGGTTTTGGGGCCTCAGTTCTGCAGTCTCTGTTCCCTAAGTAGGGAGTGTGCGCCTTGCCGCCCTCCTCCCGGAGAACTGCTAGGAGTCTGCCAGAAAGTGTGGATAGAACATCGTGTCCAGATCCCTAGAAAAACAGGTTACTCACCTGTAACAGTAGTTCTAGGAGTAGTATATGTTGTTCGACCATACGGGCCCACCCGACCTCTCTTGGCTTTGGCACACACAACTGCTTCCAGTGGGCAAGATCTGGTATTGGGGCGGAGCTGAGGTAGTTACCACTCTGGTGGGTGAGAGTAGCCAGCTTGTAGTCATTTCCGGCCAAGCTGTAAAGGGAAAGGCACTGCCAGAAAGTGTGTATGATCATCTCATACCTCTCCTAGAACTACTTTTACAGGTGAGTAACCTGTTTATTTTGATGTACCCATTCCAACTGATATTGAATTGTTTACTGCCAGGACTTTTATTCGGTTTGCAGCAACTCTAAAAGAAAAGATGTAATGGTGGGTACAAAGGGAGTAGCAGAAATATATTTTAAATAAACTAAGCAAGTGCTGCATCAGTTGTGTAGCTCACCAAAAGCAGTGCTGTGCATCTGACTGTCGCACCAGATGCTCTCCTACGTATTGACGTGAACATGCATCTTCCTATCATTTATTCTGCCATTTTAGAAGCGAGTGTATTTATGATGAGATAAAATTTGCATCATCTCAGCCATGATGTGTTGCCCAGGAGATGGAACTTTAGAATGCTAAAATTCAAACTCGGACATGTGGTAATGCTCCATCTGGCCCCCCAATATCATATTTATTTCTTCCCTGAAGAGATCGACCTCCCTGGAGTTCTGTTCTAATCCCTGTGGCCAAGTGTTTTTACGTTTGACTACTGGTTTATTATTTTGTAAAGTTTTTGAATTTAGTGTATACTGTGTGTTTATCTTGGTTTATTCAGTTTTATCAGTTTGTTGCCAGTTGCATTGTGGTTCTTGAAACTGAGAGCTGAAGATTTTACCAGTTCAGATTTTCAGTTCCAAATCAAACAAAAATAAATTTTTGTTTAGATTGGACTTTATTTTTAAAATTGTCTTTTTCCTCACAACTGCTAAAATGAATTTTGTTTGACTTTGCTGCCAAATTGACATAACTGGGAGGCCGAAAAAGAAAGTAGTGCCTACAGGATTTTTATTTATTCATTTTTTACTTACTATGCTTTTAGCCATGACACCTCCCTAGATCAGCTCCTCTACTGTGCACGCATCCGCCATCTGCCGAGGCACCAAGGCCACCCCTACCCGGTGTTCCCCCTTGCTTACCCCCCAGGGCTGGGCCTCCAGGGCTTCCCCTTACCCCTTCGGGCTGCTGCATCCGGTGACTGGCAGGGAGCCATGGGCTTGCTATACAGTGGTAATGGCACAATGGGAGTGTCATTGAGCACATTTGGCTGGTTTTCTTTTTCCACAACTGCAGGAAGCGTGGCATGCAATGATGCTGTGGCGCGACCACGCCAGGCACGCGGCATGCCTCCCGTTACCTGCTGTAGCTGGGTCTTCAGTGATAGATTGCCTGTGGTCACTCAGGAGACCTGCATCGAAAGACACAATTTCCCTCTCCCCGGAGGTGGAGAGCGTGTGTAGACCGCTCAACCCCCCCCCCCCAGTTGACCCTCTAGTGACACTGATCTGTTCCTGAACTCGAGTCGCCAGCGTCATGAGTGGCAGCTCTACTGCTGCACTGGTGGGCCGGCCGGGGCTACAGGATTTAAATGGTGCATATCCTTTAAGCACTGGTTGGAAAAAGTAGACATAAACAACCTTTCATAGTTTGGGCCCAGATCACAGTTTAGAAAATTTGGAACTCTGCAGTTTTCTGCCCTGAAACAAAGTGGGGGGAAAGGGCAGCTAAACATCAGTTTGCCAATACCAGCTTCCACAACAGCTAAATAGGAGTGCTTGCCTGCAAAACTGCCTGTGTCTAAAAATGTGGAGAAAAGTACCTGTGGAGCTCTGTCCCTTGTGTGATCTCTCCCAGGCAGAGGGGTGAGGGTATTCTGTACCCTCAGGATGAGCCAACTACACCCTCAATTAAACAGAGAAGCTTGGTACTCAGACTTATTATGGATAGTCAGTGGTGATGACTGATTTTGGAAACATCTGTTACGTACTTAATGTAACTGATAATCTTCCAGGAAGCAGGCTTCACCATTGATTCATATTTTTTTTTCCCAGTTGTTTAACCAGGTGAGACACACTAAGCTGAAAGCTTGTTTACAGGTGCAACCTGGGAGCACAGGGAAGTTAAGTGACTTGCTCAGGGTCACACAGTATGCATGTGGCTGCTGTGGGATTCAAACCCAGGTCTCCAGATTTGCAGCCTAGAGCCTTAAACCACTGCGCTATACTGCCTCCCGTATTAGTGGGTCTTAGTCAGAGGCACTAGGATCCTGCAGGAGCCAGAACTTTTCAGGAGGGCTGGTGCCAAGGCAAGCTGTGCACCTTCGTGGAACCATGAGACAGGCTCGCAGCACCAGGCTTACCTCAACACAAGCCCTCAACTGCCTCAGTTCCTTTTTTCCCCACTGACTAGTGCGCATCAGTGATGACGTCACTCGTCCACCGGTAGTCAGACCTTATATATTTGTCAGTTTTCACACAGCCCTACCGTGTCTGCTGTCGACAGTCTTAGAGGATGACGATGGGGAGCTTTTTCAGGCAGGCTGCTCCATTTCGGGTTCATGGTGCCGCTTGACCTTGAGTTAGTTCGCTTCCCATCAGAAGAGGAAGAAACGGTACTACACATGCAGGTCACCCTCTAGGAGGTCTGTTGTGAAACTCTTGGTCTTCTGCAGCCGGAAGCCCTCATCAGCACCATTGGCGTAGCCAGTGGCGTCTGGTACTAGGATGTTGAGATCTTTGGCCCAGAGTTTCCGTATGTCTATATGTGGATACCCCAGTGGGCAGTTCCACCCTTGGGCAGCTCTTCGGGAGCAGTCGGTGCAGCGTCAGGCTTGTGTCTCTCTGCCAGTGGAGCCAGTCCTGGCCCTTAGGAGTTGGTAAAACTGGAGCTGCACATGGGGCCCTCAAGCCAGTTAAAGCATTTGACTGTGGCAACAGCCCTTCAGCCCTTGCCAGTGACCATTCCGCCAACTTCTTTCCCACTGACTGCACCACCACTTTGTGTCACCTAGTGGGACCATCCGGATACCATTGCCAGACAGTTCAGTGCCGGGCTGGATCTGGTTCCAGTGCTGGGTTTCAACCGTTTGGGGTCTGGGCTGTCGCCGATTCTGGTGCTGTTCCCAGCACCAGGAGTACAGAGTGTTGCACTTTGCACTGGAGATTTCCTGGTACCAGATTCAGTTTTGGTTCTGGTGCTGCCCTTGGTACCAGCCCGTTGTCCTTGGGGCCAGTGTTGTCGGTGGTGTTGAGCCTGCGAGCCACCCCTCTGTATGCCCCTTCCTCCGGGGAGGATGTGGAGGGACCCCAACCTCATCTTCTCTGAGGCAGTGACGACGACTTTCTTAGCCTAAACTCTTTGGATCCAGGCCCTACTTCTGTGCCTCAAAATTGCTTCTGCACTTAATTTTGAGCCTACAGCCACTGACCAAGATAAACATTGCATTCCTTCCTTTCCGTCCACATTTCAAACCCTGTCTGATACACTCTGGAGCAGGCCTGTTTCTGTACTATTTGTCTTCAAGCAGATAGATAACAAAACAAAAAAAAATTCTCCTAAGATGGTACAGTGTATCTTTCTGAGCCTTAGCGTATACCATTGTACTTCTCCCTGAGAATGACAAGGCTGTTCTTCCTCAAGAGGTTACTGCACACCCTCTTACAAGGAGTCGTGCAAGTTTTACTTTGTGGGAAAATGGGCCTGTGTAGCAGCTACCCTAGGCATGTGGATTGCTAGCTACCAGGGTTATTTTCAAGTCTTTGGGCCTGTGACTGATGTGCACCTCTGGTGCGAACTGGGCCATCAGTGGCCCCAGTGTCAATGTCACTTGGACCAGCCGGTCTTAAGTGACCCAGCTGATGTGGGTTGCCATCCATTGATGGCTGGTCCAGGAAGATCTAGAGGAGTCCCATTTGTCCACACAGAACTGACCGTCACGTTGATGATGGATGTGTCTCTGGTGGGGTGGGGAGCACACCTGGGAGACTACACTGCCCATAGTTCTGGTCACTAAGGGAGTCCCGTCACGACATAAATCTGCTGGAGCTCCATGCAGTGTGGCTAGCCCTCACGGAATTTGCTTCTCTGATCAGGGATCAGGTCATTCAGGTCAGGACAGACAACATCACAACCATGTTTTACCTGAAAAGACAGTGTGGCACACACTCCCTTCTCTTGTGTGGGAGGCACTCTGCACCTGGACCCTCTTCACGCAGCCTGGGTGCCAGTCTTCTTGCAGTTCATGTAGTGGGTGAGGACAATCAGCTGGAAGACACTTGTGGCTGGGTAGGATAGACGTCACAAGAGAGATCTCTGCATCAGGAGGTGGTGAACCACCTGTTTTCCTGGTGGGGCTCATCCTTGGTGGATCTGTTTGCCTCACAGGAGAATGCCAAAATGAGGCTGGTCTTGGGATGTGGATATGGTACACTATCCAAACTTCTGGCAGAACTTTCTTCCCCTTTAAAACTTGGCAGAAGGCCTTCAAGCTAGTTTCTCCCACCTACCCAGGTGGTATACTTTTCGGCACCACCCCATGACGTCAGATCTTCCTTTCCGCTGGAAGCATTAGGTTCCCTCCTTCGCAGCTCTGAGTTTGGTGTAGGCCTAACTTTCCTGGTCTTTGAGCCTTTGAAATGGGTTTTGATTTTGGGTTTACTACCCTTTTTCTGGTAACCATTTATTGTGATGACCACAGACTGTGTCACGGAGGTTCAAGTGGTCCGAAAATGTTGTGCACTGATCCGCATTCCTGTCGCTCTGTTGCTTGGGGGCTCAGCATGATCTGCAGGCTTGTGGCCTGTGCCAGGCATCATCCCTCCACATTGGGGACTGCTATGCCCGCCTTCTCTTAGGTTGCCCGGATAAACGGGACCCACTCGTTTGGTCCAAGGACACCTGCAAGGTGGTGTCTTCCCCAAATTAATCTTCACAATTCATTCCTACTGGAGGTCAGGAGCCTGCATTGAAAAAAGAGCACTACTTCTTTAAAATTTTCCAAGTTGGGAGGAGCCGGCATCAGGACGGTGCTGCCCATGAGACCTGCATTCTGCGTGGCGCTCGTAGGTTGGTCAGTAACCGACGCAGACTCCTCTGTACACTCAGTTCTGTCTTTTCTGCCATCGAGGGAAGGATCCTAAGGCTTGGAACTGTATGCTGTAACTGCATCATTGCCTAGGCTTCATCCTTTTGTAGTACTGTGAGTACCGGGTCATTCGCATCGGAGGTTTTCTTTTAGTTTTTTTTTATATATATATAGTTTCTGGCAATGGGTGTTTAATTCTTATTTTGTTATTTTAGCCATTGTAACGTCTGGGTCAGGATGTCATTCTAAATCAAACAATTGGGAGTTGCCCCAATGCGTCCGGTGTCCCTGAGGCAACTTCATTACAATATCGGACCTCCACAGTGTTGCTTTTCTTGCCTGGGTCCCTGCCATCCGATGGGCGAGTGCAGCGCCTGTTTTCGATGGACTTCCGAAATCTCTTGTCCATTCGCATTGGGGTGAAACCCCCAACTTTGACAGGCATCTTCACACTCGGGATGCCAAGGTGAGAACATGGCTCGCCCCCACCCCGGCCTTGCTGGGACAAAGGGTCCCTGCAAGAGTTGGTGGGGCAGCCAGTCTCCCTCGGGGGCACTGTCACTTCTCACAGTCCGGTGCCTCCTTGGAGGCCCGAACGACCCCCAAGGTGCAGTCAGAGCCACATGCGAGCTGTCCTTGTGAGGTGCCCTCGAAACTGCGCACCCGTCCGTTCCTGGCTCTCGGCGCCGATGAGCAGGGCAGACTGGACAGCGTGTCCTGGCCCCTTTCCAGTGCCTCTCTGGGCAATGGGAGGCCCAGGGTTTGGGGAGTGGCCCATTTGGAGGTCGCCCTGATCTCACCCTTAGCTTCTGAGGACAATGACTTGAAAGATCCCAACTGGGTCCCCGGCTCCTCGAACTCCGTTCGAACATCTCCAGGACCGGTAGAGTATCCTGGACCGGCGTCGCAGTTGGGAGACAGTGCCGTTGGTGGTGATGCTGCCGCGGATCCTCAGGCACCACCTCCGGTGGTGGGGGCCCCTCTGGGGAACCCGGAGAATGGCGGGACCACAGCTGGCACCATTCCCCCGTGCAGTGCTGTGGTAGGCGCTGCATCCTGCCCTCCTCTTAGCGGCACTGCTGCTGTCCCGTCTCACTGCCAAGACCACCTTGCCATCTGGCTCCGCTCTCAGCAGCCAAATCATGATCCACTGTGATCTAGATTCCATCCAATGACAAGCCTCTGGTGGCCCCTCTCACCTCTTCCGGGTTAGGGGTCTCTTCCCCTCCCAGGGTGATCCGTCTGGATTCCTCCACTGTGCCTACCAAGAAGGACAGATCCCCTTCTTAAGGGAAGAGGGAAGAAGATTGGTGGGACTGGTTCTAAGCTGCAGCCCTCACACTCCTGTAAAGCTGTTGAGTGCCACAGCCCAGGACCATCTCGGCCTGCCCCTCTCCTAGGGAGGGGTTCTTCAGTTACATAGAAACATAGACTTTGACGGGAAGATAAGGACCGCTTGGCCCACCTAGTCTGCCCATGTCCCTACCTATTGAATAAGGTGCAGATCCTAGTTAACTAGCAGCCTACTTCCTCCTACCCCCAACTATAATTGTGTTATGTCGGTACCATGCATTCTTGAATTCCCCTCACTGTTTTTGACCCCACGACCTCCTCAGGAAGGCTGTTCCAAGCATCCACCACCCTTTCCATCCTGGCACTCTAACCCATTAGTAATGAATAGTTAAGATTAATTTGAGAAAGATAAGTAAATTACATATTTACCATAATTATTGATCTTTCCAAATATCTTCACCATTCATTACACCCTTCCTAGATCAGACACTGGGCAGCTCAGTCCCCTTCTTTCCTCCCCTCTTTCCCCGAGATCAGGGATAAGGTTGGGGGAACAAAGGGATTCTCTTGGTGAACACTGTGTCATCTCAGATTGCTGTCAGCCTCACCAGTGCATTGCTAAGGAGGCAGTCCTGTTCGGTTACTGAGAACACATTTACAGATCGAGCCGTGTTGGCCGAGTCCTCCACCAGTCAGGCCACACGGGGGGCCTCACTCTTGCTCATCCTGGGAGCTATTGCTCCTCTTCCACTCTTCAGACAGTGAGGGCTTGCATAAATATTGGAAGGAGGGAAAGAATAGCTGAGAAAGACAGGTAAAGACTCTTGTCTTGAATACCGAGTAAACTGGTGTTCAGAAAGGGAAGCTTCTGCTGTTGCAGAATGGTCTTTGCACCCCTCCCTGGCTTCTCCTCCCTCCTTTTTTATTTTTAAATGGGTGATAATAAGTCGTCTTTAGGAAGGATTAGTGGCCTCTAAACCCCCTCGGGGTTCTTAGGGTAGCTCCCATCCCTGTCCAGGGGAGCTTGGTCCACCAGGCTTGTTCTGGAAGAGAGAGGTTCTACAGGGGGTCTTTGGGGGGGGTGCTGGAGGAGAATAGGTCAGATCTCACTTCGAGTGGGAGCTCTTGCAGCAGGCTATAACCATTAGGACCAACGCCGCATGCTCTTGGGACTGTTACCTCTCTCGGCCTGGTACTGTGGTAAAAGTACGATTAAAAATGTTTAGCACATTACGAATGTCTGCAGTTTGTTCTGAGGTTAAGGAAACATTCAGCTTTACAGCATCAGCATTTACAGTTTGTTCCAATCTATTATAAGCTACATCAGTATCTTTATCAGTTTTTGGTATAAGCAGCAAAGTAGCTTTTGGCATTTTTTTCAACCCATTTCTTCAGGGAGGTTAGCATGGTATATCTTAGTAGGATTTTTCCTGTCAGGGGTCTCAATCTTGTAGTTAACGGTAGAACCACATCTAAGAACCTTATAAGGGCCTTGCAGCTTCTTTAACAGTTATTTTTTGTTGTTGATTACAGTTACAAACCTTTTTCATCTGACTCGAAAACTTTTTCTTTTACCCCATGGTCATAATATACCTTCTGCTGGTTTTGGGCCTCTTCCTGATTACTATGGACAATTTTCAACTTATTGTTAGCTTCTTTCTTAGGGCACACATATAAGACATTATAGATTGTTTCTGAGTGTGGTTATCTTCCACATTTCTTTATCACATCCAGTGGCCCTCTTGGCTGTCTACCATACAGCATTTCAAATGGTGAAAACCCTGTTGATGCCTGTGGCACTTCTCTGTAAGCAAAAAGTAAGTAAGGCCAGTATTGGTCCCAATTTTTCCCTTCCCCTTTTACAAACCTTGGCATGCTGTTTAGGGTTTGGTACATCTGCTGACTTCTTCAGTCATAAAATAATGCTGTTTTTTTTATTATTTCAACCTTGTACTGTATTGTGTACACTGTATATATTTTTTCTTCCTTGTATATTATTGCTTTTTGTATACCTGCTTCTGTACTGTACTTTGATGTATTCATGACCAGGTCCACCTTGCAAATGAGCCTTGCTCAATGGTGCCTGCCTGGATAAATAAAGATTTTGATTGACTGATTGAAGACCATCTGTCTGAGGGTGATAGGAGGAGGTTCTTATGGCAGAGATACCTAGTAGTCTGTACAGCTCCTTAAGTAATGCAGCACCAAAATGACTACCCTGATCAGTAATAATTTCTTTAGGTGTGCCTACTCTGCTGAAAATTTTTGCAAGCGCTGCTGCCACTTTTATAGCTGTGACATGCGCATTAGAACTGCTAGTGGGTATCAAGTAGCAAGGCGCATACTACTAGGATAAATCTATTACCCTTTTTACTTTTGTCTAAAGGACCAACCACATCCATTGCAATTCTCTCAAAAGGCGCATCTGTCAAGGGTAGGGGCACCTTGTCTTTTCTAGTGACTGGGGCTACTTTCTGACACTCAGCACAGGAATTACAATAGGTAGCAACATCTTCATGAATTCCAGGCCAGTAAAATTTATACAGCAATCTGGCAAGGGTGTAATCCCTCCCTGAATGACCAGCCATAGGGCTATCATGTGCTGTCTGTAACAACTCTGTTCTATACTTCTGTAGTATAACCAATTGTTCTGTCTCTTCCTGTGTCTGAGGTTTAACCCAAACTCTGTACAGTAACCCATTACATTTTTTAAACATTGGTCCACCCTGCTTTGGTTTCACCCCAGCTGCTTAGAGTAACCCTGTAGAGAAACATCATTAGCTTGGTCTGAAAGAAAATCACAATCAGTTATCAGCTTAGTTTCAACATTTTCATATTTTAACCCTTCATGTCCATCAGTCATTTGTTGCACAGTTTCTTCAGGCATCGTCTTTCTTTCCTGGATTTCCAGATCTTTGAGCTGTGGTCAGACAAGTCCGAATCAAAATCACTGAAAGAAAAAGAGTCCCCACAATCTGAAACTTTCTTTGCCTGAGCTCTTGTCACCGCAGCTGCTGAAACATCAGGATTTACTCCTTATTTGATTAACTCAGAAAATCCTGGAAAGTAATTTACAGTAATCACGGGTATAGGTAATTTAGGTACTACCCCACTTTCATTGTTGCGACACACCGTTAATGGTCAGAGTCACTTGGGTGGTGGGATAGTATCAGTGGCCCGATGGATGCAAATGACACCAGTACCTGGTCCTTTTGCACAGTGTTTTCCCAGCACTTCAGCATGCACTAGGATCTGTCTGCTTCCCAAATCAGTGAGTCCCTTTACAGTCTTATCCCCCACCTTCACATCTGTTAAGTACTTGCCCCAATTTGCCAAGGACAAATCTGCTCCAGTGCCACTCTCCTTACTACGGCAGTTTCTTGCCATATGGCCTGGCTTATTACAGTTATAGCAGATAACGTCTTTGGGCACAAATTTGTTACCCTCACCAGAGTTCTTATCAGGCTTGGAGTTTAAATGGGGAAAAAGAGTATCTTACCGGTGCTTGGCTGTTACCTCGCTGCTGTGGTGTCTTGTCTGGCTAATTGGTAGTCCTCGGCCAAAGAAACAGTCTTTTCCCACTTTCTGGTCAGTGTTCCTTTACCTAAAGCTGCACATCTGTAGGCAGGCTGTTGATGAATTGCTCCATTGCAAATGTGTCCATCTGTGGTACTGTTTTGCCCTCTGATTGGAGCCATTTTATCAGGAGTTCTCTGAGTCGGGTGAAGGCTTCCGAGATTGTCTGCTGAGTTGTACTTCAGAGATCAAATCTCTTCCTGTAGGTCTCTCCTGAGATGTCATACCTTTTCAGGATTTCGCTTTTCTCCAGGTCATAGTTTTTGACTGTGCAGTGTCCATATTGCTGTAGGCAGGTAGGGTATCAGTCTGATTGTCCATTGCTGCTTTGGCCATTGGCAGACTGTGGCAACTCTTTCAAAAAGTTGTCAGGTATGCCTCAGTATCATCCGAGGGACACAACTTTATAAGTTTAATGGCTTTCAAGTTGCTTGTGTTTTGTTGCTCATCTGGCTCTGTGCCAGATCCTCTGCCTTGATAGCTTGCAGGCATCCAGTCATCGCTGCTCCTGTCGCTGCATCTCTTCTCTCGTCTGTGCTTCTAAATGTTGAATGTCTTTTTCTCTCTGCTTCTCCAGTTCTCTTTGTGGTATAGCCCACTATTTGAAAAAGTCCCTCAGGCTTTCAGGTTTTGTCACTGCCTGTTCATTTTCCATACCTTGTGCTAGCTGTACAATCTCAGCTTGGACTTCTGTCTCTACTAGTTTGGCTGCCATTCTCCTGGTAACCACTTCTGGACTTGCTGCTGCAGAATCCATACCTTTCTCTGTGCTTCCCTGGTACTAGGTCAAGTATCCATGCACAAACTCCTGGCTTAGAGTATGCATGGCATAAATCCCTTAGGCTGACACCATCTGTCGTTGTGGCACAGGTCAGGAAGCATAGGAAAAATGAGCAGTTGTAGAATTCACCAAAAATGTTTATTTGTACTCGTAGTAACATAAAAAATAAAATTGTTCAGTATAACTGTTTACAAAGGCAAAAAAAATGGAGGAGATGCATCAGAGTTTTCCTTCAGTTTCTGTGTCCAATTTGAAAGCAACTGAAGCTCTGTGTTATAAGTCCGTCCAACTCTCCCCCCCCCCGCCCCCAAATTCTTAACAAGCATCTTCCAAAGTGTCCTTGTATGTTTCAGGCAGGTGCTGGGAGGAACAGAGTGTGCCTGAGCTGAGGCCCTTTTCCACAGCTCTTCTGCAGAAGGCTTAACAATTGCACTCTGGTAACCTCTTGAGTTTCCAATAGCTTTTGCAGTCATCTCAAACTATAATTATAAACATTTCAGAAATTAACACTGTATAATTTCTAAACAAAGGGATCCCAATATCAGTTACATTTCCACATAATGATTTGCATATATTTTATATCAGCAAATATGCAAGGGAGGAAAAAGACAGAACAGCTAGAGAAGACTGAGAGACAGTGAGAGGCAAAGAATTGCGAGTGTCGGGGTGATCAAATCCTAGGTCTCACAGGAAAATTTGGTTGCGCAACCAAACATAGAGGAGACAGAAAAGGGGAGAACAGAACGGATCCCTGGATTCAGACTCTTTGCATAACAACTGGGACAGGGTCCTATTCAACCCTGTCACATGCACCACATAGCAGTGGTGAATTATCTCAGACCCTGCCTATTATGAGACAAAGAAATCCAGTATCTGCAGGTATCTAGTGGACTTGAAACTTTGTTTTATGATGCTCCTAGCCTGATCTCAGATATTAGGGCAGTCAGCTAACCAGTCCTACCATGATGTCGACATTAACTCGGCCTCGGCTTCCTCATTAAGCCCTGACTGCAGTCGGGACAGGCACTTCCCGATGACTACCGGAGAGTTTGGGGGTGGTACTGAGATGGCTCTCCAGTTATTTCTGTAAGAATATGGGGAGAGATACGAAATGTGCGATGCATGAAGTAATCTTCTCCTCACTTTGGAATGAGTACAGACACCTGAGTAACCTCTGCAAACAAGAGATCAAATTGTGCAAGGCCTAGAATCTCAAAATCTCCAATCCCAAAACCTTGCCAACCCCAAAATTTATGGTTTGCAGTTAATTCTCTCTTCTCAGCTAGGACCAAACAGAATGCCATAAAACTTGAAAGGGGCAGGATCTTTAACTGACCTGTTCAAGGTTGCCAGGACCGTCAACACCAAATTCATGGACCTGTCTGACTACCTTGCTAAACTTCCCACAGCGACTCTGTACATTGTCCTTTTGGCTATGTCGTAGACAACCCTAGCATTCCACTCTTTCCCGTTAAGGCCATCTCCCCACAAGAAATCCTAAGCTTCTCATGTTCCTCCCCAACCAGGGCAGCACTGGCTTCTCTCTGAGACTCCTAAAACTTGTAGTTCACGTTATTGCCAAATCTCTGGCTGTGTTATTTAACCTACCCTTAACATCCGCCATACCCCATATCTTCTGGAAGCAAACCAAAGTTTTCCCTATCTTTGAGTCTGATGATCCTACACAAGTTGACAGTTACTGCCCCATCACCATCCTCTCCCACCTGAGTAAAATCCTTCAAAAGGTTGTGGACCAGTAAATCTCTGATCATATGTCTAAGTACAGCCTCTCTCCCCAACAGCGTGGCTGTAGGAAAGGGCACAGCACCATCACTGCTCTGGCCTGTTTCACCAACCATGTTTTCAGAGGCATGGATGAAGCCAAACTCACTG
The DNA here is from genome assembly GCA_016271365.2 of Neoceratodus forsteri. NCBI lineage: Eukaryota > Metazoa > Chordata > Ceratodontiformes > Ceratodontidae > Neoceratodus > Neoceratodus forsteri. The sequence continues at coordinate 574,317,953 of CM028137.1, forward strand.
TTGCTATCTTTGTAGATCTCACTAAGGTCTTCAGCCTGGTGGACCATAACATGCTGCTAAGTAAGCTGAGCAGCATTGGGTTCTCTGCTATATCCACAGCTTGTTTTGCGACTATCTCTCTGGGTGAGCATGAGGCGGTCTGCATCGGGTGGGCAATCTCCAGCGCCTGGGAGGTCCATACTGGGGTCCGCAAGGATCCCTGCTTGATCCTTCTTGTTTTCCCTGTTCATCAACTCCCTTCTCAAGGATAGTATCACGTGCAACTTGCTACTTTATGCCAATGACCTGTCCTGTACCATAGTGCAAGGACTCCAGCTGAACTCTAATTTACACTCGCAAGAAACTTTGGCGCTGCCCGTGAATGGTTCCTTTTCAACAGACTCTTGGTAAATGCCCGGAAGACTGTGGCCATGCTGTTTAGATTGAAACCCAGACTAGCAAGGTGGGCCAGTGGTACTGCCTCTCCACACATCTTGTCCCCTGATGGCTCACCCCTCGAGTTAGTGACTTCCTTCAAATACCTGGGATCCTCCCTCAATCCTGCCCTGACTTTCTCTAATCACAGCAGACTTACAGTCTGGCATATGAACCAGAAACTAGGAATTTATTACAGGCTTAAGTTTTATGACCCCTGAAGTCAGATTCTCCATTGCCCAGGGCACTACTCTTCCATCTACATGCAGACTTATGCTCCTGCCTGTCCAGACAAAACACAGTTTGCAACAGCATCTATATATTTGCCTTGATGGCACCTTACTGCATCACTGTTCCCTTTACCAGATCCTAGGATGGCTCCCACTCGCGCCCTGGGACTACCTCCTAGGCTGGCTAGTTGACATATCCATCAGAGAAAGGTTATGTCTCCTCTCTCCTGTCCAGGCCAAAGCCTTGCAGTTGAGGCCTCCGACCTCCTCTAGACTACTACTGCAGTGCCCACAAGTCATCACATGTATGGGCCACAAGACTTTCTCCTCAGCTGCCCTCATTATTTGGAACAGCTTATCTGCTCCACTACGGACCTTGAGAACACAGACCCTATTTAATTCCCACTACACGACTTTCCTCGCTGCCACCATCATCTGTAAGTGCCCCCGCCCTCCCCCCATGATAAACTGACCCCATGCAAGGGCAAAGCATCTGCTCTAACCCTGTGGTAAACTGGAGTGCCACAGTGACTCTGGATATTGTTTTTATATTTGAGTCTAGAAACTGTTGGTATTGTAATGATATATGTTGGGAGCTGCACTGCCACATACTGTACACTCTGTGCAATATAATAGCTTACACTGGTTATTTTATACTCAACTTGCTTAAGTTTTATACCATTTGTTTCATATCAGTTATTGTATTTTAACTGCTCACTGTACCCTGCATCTTTTGTACACTTTGTTTGTTCTATTGTTATGACCCAGGTCAAGCCTGAAATGGTCCCTGGGGTCAGTGTACCCACGCAGTTAATAAATAAAATAAATGTAGGAGAGGGATCCAAGACCAGACGGTGGATGTCATTACTACCGTTCAAATGAATATACTACCAAATTGAAGCGCTAACAGTACTTTGCAATCCTAAAAATATCTGGACACCTGAATGTAGGAGAGTAGAAACTTCACAGCCTAGATGCAAAGGGCAGAAATGTCCAGAACTAGCGAGTGTTGTCAAGACACAGGTCAGGAAGAATAGGAAGACCAGGAGCAGTTGTAAAATTTGCAAGTAGTGTGTTATTAATAACAGTAAAATTTAAAATAAAATTGTTCAGTAGAACTATTTACAAGGGCAGTACAGAGAAAACAAAGTCCTTCATCTGAGGGTATCTCTAATTCCAGGTTTGTCTTTCTGGCAAAATTGTCGCTATTCTTTTTATAAGTCTTTGCCTGGGAACTCATTAAGGAGACATCCTGTTTTTCCCCAAAAAATTCTTGACTGTTTCTTTGCAGAGCAAGTTTGCAAATAGAACAATGCCCCAAGCTGCCCCCTGAATTCCAAAAAGCTTTTTGCAATCATTTCAACAGTATAAACATATACATTTCCAGCAAAGGGTTCCCAGTATCACTTACAGTTTCACACAAAGATTCGCAGATATACAAGGGGGGGAAGAAAAGACAGAAACAGCAAGTGAAGGCAGAGCGATAGCAAGAGGTGGAGAACCACGAGATCATCAGCATGATCAGTTCCTAGGTCTCACAAGAACATTTAGTTGTGCTACCAGACAGAGACAGAAAAGGAGGGGATAGAACAGATCCTTGCGTTTAACTCTTTCTGCATAGCAAATGGAACGGGGCCTTCCTCAACCCTGTCACAGTGAGGTAGGTAATGGTAGGTCAGCTGAAAAAAGACATTAGCTCATTGGATTGTTCTGTTGTATTTAGTTCTGTTATGAAAATCTGGCAAAGTGCCACCAGAAGGGTTGAGGCACATTCTACTAAAGCTACATCTGCCACTATTGCAGTTTTGAAGACTAGACCACTAAGTTTATTGCTTGAGTATTTTGCAGTTTCAAATTTTGCAGTTTTACAATTTGTCACATGGTGATTGTAATGTCTTATTGCATATACTGTACATTTGGTAGAATATAATATAGCATAGATTAGTTGGATGATCACTGCTCTCTTCTGGTCTTCAGCTGTAAATCTGCCACTAGAATGCTAAAGGGAGCATGGCACAGTTTGAAATTTAACATTTTAGAGTTACATCTCCGAGCAACACTTTGGGGCTGAGATGATGCCACTTGTACGACTCACTAATATACCTCTAGAAGAAGACTTACTACAATGAATAATTTTTTTCTAGGGACGTGGATATGATGATCTATCCACACTTCTTGGCAGTGTCCTTTCCCTTTAAGATGTGCGGAAAATCTTCAAGATGGCTCCTCCCACCCACGTGGTAATTCCTCGACTCCTCCCCATGACGACAGATCTTCTTTTCTGCTGGAAGAAGCATGTTCCCTCCTTACCACTCCTGCGCTGAGTAGGACCTAGCTCTTAATTTCTTCCGAATTACTTCCAAACCAACTGTCATGAGTTTTTCGTCTTCAACTCAATCTTCGATCGTGACAGCAATGGATGTTAAGTCCGCTCCCGGGTTCCGCTGGTGTCCTTGCGGGCAAAAGATGTCCAGGACTGACCCGCACATCATGTGCATCAACTGCCTGGGGCGCAACCATGATCACCAAGCCTGCGACTTTTGCCACTCTTTTCATTCTTCCATCCTGGAGGACCCGTCTCACCCACCTGAATCTGGGCGCCTGGCTGCATGGAACCCACGGTCAAATCCAAAGATGCCTTTTGGGTGGTCTCCAGCGGCTGCAGGGTCTGCTGAGTAGCTGCGGCCTTGAAGAGGAGGTGACCCATTCCTCCTCGGCTTCTGCCTTGTGCTGCTTCATCTGGGCTCGACTTTTACAAGCTCCAAGGAATTGTGCCAGTCCTGCCGACCTCGGTGAAGGACCCACTAGCAAATCTAAATCTAAAAGAGTCTAAGAAAGAAAAGACTCATCGATATTGGGATTGGGGCGCTCTCTGTGGAGGGCCTCAGATTCCAGCTTTTCTCTGGATTTGACTTTGTTCGAATACTTGGCCGCTGGCTCCACGGTAACCCTGTCGGCTGAGGCGCTGGTCAAGCCCCAACTGAAATTTTCTCAAGGTGACCGACCAGTTGTTGACCAAAGAGGATGATACTTCCTTGTCTAGGACCCCGGTCCTCATCAGACCGTTGCAGGAACAGATCAGTCCGCTGACCCGCCGCCTCTAGTTTCTGACTATGAGGAGCATCGGCAGTTGCCGACTCTCTCTGGGCCCTGCCACTGGTGTCGTTAGCCATACCCCACCCACCCACCCCGTGGTAGGTCTGCTTCCGTCGGTCGAGCCACCCCGCGTCATCAGCGCTCCCGGCACCACAGGATGCGGCGCCGCTGCTGTTCTTCGGTAATAAGTTTTGTTGATGCTACGAGGACTTGATGTGGCAACGGCTGGTGTTTACTGGCGCCAAACCGACTCCCAGTTTCTCCGCCAGTGGAACCAGTTAAGACAGTCCTAACTCTGCCAACTCTGGCTTCTCCGCCAATTGTGGTGGAATCGCCGCCCAAACAGACAGCTAAGGAGTTTCAGCTCAGAGGCTTACCCATTGGCTGTCGATCACCATCACCCCTGATCATTCATGGAGGGTCAGCGGGACTCCTGGGCGGTTGACTGCTCTTTGACAATCTCTTCGGAGTCTGAGGGTTCCTTACTGCACTCTCGTCGGTCAACATGGAGTCCATGGGAATCTCTCAACAGATGAAGGTCCATCCTCTTTCATGGGCCTCCTCCGTTTGACGTCTGAGTTGACAGGTATGAAGATGGATCCAATCCAAAAACAGGCTTGTTACCCGTTGACTGAGATCCTCGACCCGGGAGACTCTCTGATGGAGTCTTTCCCAGTGGCAGAAGCCATTCTTGGCCCTACCCATGAGCTCAGGCAGCACCCCACTTCCCACACTGCACCTTCTGTCCAGATGGCCCACAAGTATGCTGTGCCCACGGATCCCTTTGAGATTCACAGAACACTCCTCAGCCGAGGGGTTGGTAGCCAACACTGTGTTCCAGCTCCAGCAACATGGGGATGTTGACAAGCCACCTGATAAGGAGTCAGAAGTTGGACCATGCTGCAAAGGTGTATACAGCCTCCTCGCCTGGCCTCTGCCAGGTGAGCTCGGCCTCCTCATGGCCCACTTCTCCCATGCCCTGCTGGGCACCTTAGATGGGTGCTTCCTCGCCTGCTCACGGACCTTCAGACCATGGTTAAACAGGTCCAGGCTGTGGCCAAGCAACAGCTCCAGACTGCCATGGATATTGGGGACTCCTGTGCCCGCTCTGTAGGCAACACCTCAGTGGCCATGCGCGCAGGAAGCAGCTGAGATCTCGACCTTCACGGGACACTCAGCACAGATGCTGGCAGATGTTCAGGCCCGGGTCGAGGAACCTCACATGGATCCGAGGTCCAGTGCCACCTTGAACTCCGTAACATCTGCCCAGAAGGACCCCAAGGGCTCAAGCAGTTTCAGAAACGGAAGCCCTGTTGAGGGTTGAGACTGTTTGCCACCATACAAAATGTTTTGGGACTGGTGTTGGTCATGGTGGATTTACATATATATGCACTTGAATGCATTCTGGGGAATGGCGTGAAGTATTAATCTGTTTAGCCTTCTAAGTTTGGGAGTTCCCATGAGCGTTTGCCAGGCTCATGTTACGTTGGGGAAAGTCTATTACCTGTTTTAGGGTGCTGCTGTTTATGTTGAGTTGGAGGGCAGAGGTTTTATTATTGCCTTTATAAATTTGTAGTTAGAAGTCCTATTCGGGAGGGAACGGAGGGTTTGGATGTGGGATCCATATTTCTAGGAGCGTGGATATGTTGTTCATCCACACTCTTTGGCATGTCCCCTTCCACTTTAAGATGGACTGTAAGTCTTCAAGCTGGCTCCTCCCACCCACCCGGGTAGTACGTACCTCAGTTCCACCCCATGACGCCAGATCTTCCTTTCTGCTGGAAGATTCAGGTTGCCTCCCTCGTGCTCACGCATCTTGTAGGCCCTAGCTTTCAAACCTTCGGCTATTCTGAAAATTCGCAATGTTCGCTTTAGCAATTACAAGTTTGCTGCTTCAATTATGGAAGACAAGTCTTCCCCAGAATTACGTCTGTGCTCATGCCAGAAAATGTTGGGCACTCCATCCCCACACCATGCGCTCTGTTGCCCTCGGTGTTGACCATGACACCCTCAAATGCGATATGTGTCTCGCTTTCATCCCAACGTCCTCTACGACCATCTCACACACCTGAAGCTGGGGAGGCCGGAGAAGAGGAACCCTCCAGTGAAATTCAAGGAGGCTCGGCGGGCGGTTTCTGCGGCTGCGGGATCCGCCAAGCAATTTGAACACACGCAAACCTTCAAGGAGGAAGCAGCTCGTGCTGCAGAGACTTCTTGGAGCTTCTTCCTTCCGCTCAACCTGGGCTCCACCTTCTCGGGTTCCTTCCGAGAGCTGTGACAGTCTCTCCTGACCAAGAGAGAGGCACCTGCAGGTTCACACTCCTGTCAATCCTGTAAGCGGGAGAAGGATCCAGGATCATCTTTGTCTCAACAGAGACGTTCTTGGGAGCTGGAGAGATCTTGATCCCAGGAACATACGGTCTCGACTTCGGTCGAGACTTTCTTCAACCGCTGGCTTTTGGCTTTGCCATCTGGTCAGTCAACCGAATTATTGATCGATGTTGAAATCATGATTGATCCGATCTCGCCGACTCTGGTCAACAATACCCTTGATCGAACCCCTGATCTGGTCTTTCCAGATGACGAGAACCAGCCTGCTGGGACTCCCATCGAAGAAGTAGTCCCTGGTCCCGGGAAATCACTGGTCCCACCGGTGTCTCCCGAGTGACCAAGTTAGCCCATCTAATCTCAATCGAGGTCTCTGACCCCCTCGACAGACAGGCCGAGGAAGAGCCATAAACGCTCCAGAAGAGGCGATGCCATTGGTCATCCTCATCCTCCTCGGATGAGGAGAGGCTCCAGCGGAAACTGCAGCGCTACGAGGACCTCATGTGGCAACAGCTAATTTTGACCAGGCACAAGCAGACTCTGGCTTCTACACTGGCCATTACCTGGCTTTCGCTTCCTAGGCCGATGACGACTCCTTTGGAGCCGATTAAATGATGTTCCTCAGCCCACAAATGAGGCAAAACTACCAGTTCGGCCCAAAGCGTCTCTCCACTGATTGTGGTAGAACCGCCGCCCAAACAGCCTGTGGGAGGGCACCTTCCAAGGAAGATAGACCAGACACCAGGCTTCCCAGGTAGTTGTCGGTCACGGTCACCCCAGATGGCCCTCTGCGGGTCGACGTGACCTGGGTGGTCGGCTGTTATACCCAGATTCCTTGGATTCAGACGTCATCGGCTTGCATTCTCATCCAGGTGATGATGAATCGGGCATTGGCTTAGAGACAGAGGAAGGTCCCTCATCTTTTCAAGGGATTCTTCGCCTCATCTCTGAATCTACAGGGATGCCCCTGGAGCCAATCCAGAAAAAGGCGTAGTACCCTCTTACGGACATCCTTAAGAAAGGGGTTACCCCGACGGAGGCCTGTCCTGTGGCTGACACTGTTGTTGGCCCGGCTGTAGAACTTTGGCAGCACCCTGCATCTTGTCCATCTTCGTCTGCCCGCATGGCCCACTAGTATGCAGTGCCCATGGGGTCTCTTGCGGGGTTCACAGAGCACCCTTTGGCCGAGAGCCTGGTAACCGCCTCTGTGTTCAGGTGTACTGGCAGTTTTGCCGACACTGACTGACCTCCTGATAAAGAGTCTAGGCTTCTGGACCATTTAGCCATGAAGATCTGTGTGGCTTCCTCCTTGGGGCTTGGTCGAGGCAAGTTTGGCTGTCGTCATGGCACACTTCTCTCACGCCCTTCTAGGGTCTCTGGATGAAGTCCTCCACACCTCCCCGCACACATGCAGACCACGGTCAGGCAGGTCCAGGATCATGGCCGAGCTGTTGCCAGACAGCAGCTTCAGACGGCCCTGGACATTGGGGATTCTGTTGCCCGCTCGATGGCTGCTGCGGCTGCCTCTTGTCACAGGGCTTGGCTGAGGCTCTCCTCCTTTTGCGGTGGATACCCAGCACAAATTAGCTGATGTGCTTTTCCTCAGGACTGATTTGTTCGACCCAGGAGTGGCTGGTCACCTTCAGCGCATTGAGCAGTCCAGTGCCACTTTGGACGCTACTTCTGCCAAGGGTTCTTCGAGCAAGAACCAGAAGAAGAAAAAGAAGCCTTTTTGACATTCTTCTTCTGCGGCTCAGCAGTCGTTCTTTCATGGGGGGCAGCAGCAGCAGCAGACTCAAGCTTGGCACCCCTGCCCAAGCCCGGACCCCAGCAGGCCCATAAAGGAGGCTGAGGTTCAGCTCCTGAGCCTCCTCCTCCAAGCCTGCTCAGTGAGGGGTCAATCCTTCTCCCGTCACCTCAGCTCTGGGTCCTCCCTTGGGGGCGACTCCGCCACTTTCTTTCCACCTAGTCCGTTGTCACTTTCAGACAGGTGGGTTCTCAAAGTGGTCGGTCAGGAACTGCCTCTGGAGTTCGAGCAGTACCCGCCAAGACCGCGCCCCTGGGAGGAAAGAGTATTTGCTCAGACTGTCGGCTCTCCGAGATGACATCGCTCAGCTTCTCCTCAAGGAGGCTGTAGCTCCAGTGGCAGATCCTCCAGCGGACCCAGGCTTTGTCTCCAAGTAATTGCTGGTGCCCAAACGGACAGGGGGCTGGCACCCCATTCTAGATCTGCACAACCTGAATCAATATCTCAGGTCACACACCTTTCGGATTGTCACTCTGTCCCAGATCATACCATCCTTGGAGCGAAACATGTGGTTCTGTTCACAGGATCTGCTGGATGCGTTCTTTCACGTCCCAATCCGTCCCATCCATCAATGGTTCCTATGCTTCAGGGTTGAAGGGACCCTGTATGAGTTCCGAGCCATGCCGTTCAGCCTGTCATGGGCCCCACAGGTCTTCACCAAATGCATTGCAGTGGTGGTGGCCCATCTTGGGGGGATTTATCCTTACCTCGACGATTGGCTCCTAGCAGTTCCACCAACAGGAGGTGGAAGGTCCAGGACCTGGCCTCAAACCTGCTCCCAACTCAGCCTCCTGATCAATGAGGCCAAGTTGGAACTCATGCCTTCTCAGGTGATGGGCTTCATCGGGCAGAGCTTGACTCTTGTCAAGCCAGAGCTTGGCTCGCCGGACAGGCGGAGGTTCTCTCCTCTTTACCCAATCATTTCTGGTTGGGCAATTGCGCCCTGCCCAGGACTTTCTGCACCTTCTGGGTTACATGGCAGCACACGCGCCCCCTCCAGTGGGAGCTGACTGCCCAGTGGACTCAGCGCCATGGTCATTTCGGCCAGCTGATCACTAACCCAGAAGATGTGGAACACTCTCCAATGGTGGACCGCACCAGACTGGTTGCAGGAAGGGATCCTGTTTGTCTGCCCTGAGCTGACAGTCATCCTCATGATCTGTCCCTCTCACAGGCTGGGGAGCCCACGAGGGGGACAAAAAGGCCCACGGCCTCTGGACCCCTGAGGAGTCCTGATGCAACATCAACCTCTTGGAGCTCAGAGCAGTCAGACTGGCACTGTCGGCTTTCACTCCTCAGCTCTGGGGTCAAGTGGTTCAAGTCCAGATGGACAATACCACAACCATGTACTGCCTCAGCAAACAGGGCGGCACGCACTCCCATCTGCTGTGCAAGGAGGTGGTCTGCATCTGGACTCTCGTGAGCCGCTTAGAAACAGGTCTCCTAGCCGTCCACATGGCAGGAGCCTCAAACCATCTGGCGGATGCTCTCAGCCGCTTAGGCCAGACATCCCACGCGTGGTCTCTCCATCCAGAGGTAACTTGCAGCCTGTTCTCCCACTGGGCAAACCGATGGTGGACCTGTTTGCCTCAAGGGAAAACACCAAGCTGAGGCTGTTTCATGCCCGCCCTCCTCAGCAGGGCTTACTGCAGGGGGACCCCTTCTCGAAGCCGTGGACCCCAGGCCTCCTCCACGCCTTCATTTCCCTTGATCCACAAGGTGCTTCTCAAGGTGAGGAGGGACAAGGCAAAGGTGATCCTGGTAGCCCCATACTGGCCACGCCAGTTCTAGTATCCAGATCTCCTCCGACTCCGCTGCAGGCACCTGGGGCGGCTTACAGGACACCCAGACCTGATATCATCACTCAATCAGGGGAAGGTATTCCATCCAGACCTTTAGTCCCTGCACCTCACAGCCTGGTACCTGAGTGGCTAGAGTTCCAGGCTTTGAGTCTTTCGAAGATGTCTACACCATGGTGGAGGCATCCAGAAAAAATCGACCAGGAAATGTTATGCCTTCAAATTGAAAAGTTTTCATTTGGTGTCAGACGCAGGCGTGGACCCTCTGTGCTGCCAATGGCTAACATTCTCTCACTACCTTTGGTCTCTCTCCAAGGAGTCTTTGGTCATCGACCATTAGGGTGCACCTGACAGCCATCTCTGCTTACTGGGCGCTGGCCCGTCAGCCCGGCAGTGGGCGCAGGAAATAGTGGTCGGTGCTTTTCAAAGGCCTGGATCACATATCCCTCCGATTGCACGAACCTCCACATCCGTGGATCTACTGCTGGTACTGGCAAAGCTCATGGGCAAGCCATTGAACCTATGCAGAAGTGTTCCTTGTCACACTTGTGGAAGACGGCCTTCCTGGTGGCTGTCACATCTGCCTGAAGGACAGGGGAGCTCCAGGCGCTTTCGGTGGACTCTCCTTATCTGGTGTTTCACAGGGACAAGGTTGTCCTACGCCCCCACCTGAAATTCCTTTCAAAGGTGGTATCAGTTTCACCTTAATCAGGTGTTGACTCTGTCGGTGTACTACTCCAATTACACCCCGGAGGCGTAGTACAGGCTCCATACTTTTGGACCTGAGGCGTGCCTGTTCCTGTTATAAGGAGAGGGCGGCGAGAAATTCGGGAGAGGTTCGCCAACTGTTTGTCACCTACGCTGAAGCCGCTTCTGGCAAACCTGCAGCCAAACAGACTATTGCAAGATGGATCACATCACGCATCGGTCTGTGCAATGAGTTAGGAGTGAGGAGCCTCCCAGAGGGATAAGAACTCATTCACCGCCATACTGCTGCATCAGTGGCTGCTTCCAGGGACATCCCTATCCAGGAAATCTGCAGGGCTGCTACCTGGAAGTCAACAAATGCCTTCATCACCCACTACCACATCGACCTTGAGTCACGCCAGGATTCTGGTTTTGGGGCCTCTGTTCCCTAAGTAGGGGGTGTGTGCCTTGCCTCCTTCCTCCCAGAGTACTGCTATGAGTCTACCAAAAAGTGCGGATGAACAACATATCCATGCTCCTAGAAAAACAGGTTACTCACCTGTAACAGTAGTTCTAGGAGTGGTATATGTTGTTCATCCACACGGACCCACCCAACCTCCCCGGCTGCAGACGCAGAACACCTGGCTTCCAGCAGGCTAAGATCTGGCATCATGGGGCGAAGCCGAGGTATATACCACCCGGGTGGGTGGGAGGAGCTAGCTTGAAGACTTCTAGTCCATCTTAAAGTGGAAGGGGACATGCCAAAGAGTGTGGAAGAACAACCTATACCACACTTAGAACTATTGTTACAGGTGAGTGACCTGTTTTATTTGGTTTACCTCCCTAAACCAAAACAGGTTTAAATAGAAATCTTAGGATTGTGTGTACTATCCACTACCTAAATGCTTAAGTATCTAAAGCTATTGAAGATGGTTAGCAAATAACTTACGTAATTGTTTGATCTTTACTTTAGCAATACCGCCACTTCCTGTTGTACAAGATACATGGCTTTTATAGTATATGAATTTAACAGTACCTGTGTTACAATATTTATTGTACTTTTTGTCACAGTTGTCATGTATGAGAAGTATGGTTATAGTTTTCTGTATGGCTACTAAAACCTAATAAATATAAAGTTTAAAAGAAATGGAATCTCTTTTTGTCCCCCTCCACTCCTGCGGCCAAGCCAGCCCAGCAACAGGCTGGCCAGCAGGCTCAGGCTTGGCAACTTCAGCCCAAGTCAGTGGCCTCGGCTGTCTGTAAGCCAGGAGGAAGAGGCTCTGGTGGCCCCTCAGCCAGGCCCTCCTCCTCCAAGCCTGCCCTGTGACGGAATTGGCTTGCCTCCCTCATGCCTGTCACACCTCCCCTGGGTCCTCTCATGGGGGAGTGTGGTGACTCCACCGCTCCCTTTCTGCCTCGTCCGCTGTCACCACAGACAGGTGGGTTCTAGAAGTGGTGGGTCAGGGTCTGCCTCTAGAGTTTGAGCAGTACACTTCTTGCCGAGCCTGAGCCCCACAGGAGGACTTGGCTTCCACAGACATGCTGTCATCTTTCAGAGACAACGTAGCCCAGCTCCTCCACAAGGAGGTAGTGATTCCTGTCATGGATCCTTCAGAACATCCAGGGTTTGTCTCAGTTTCTTCCTGGTGCAAAGGGACAGGGGCTGGCGTTCCATTCTAGATCTGCATGACCTAAACACATTCCTCCGGTCACAAACATTCAGGATGGTAACTCTGTCTCAGAGCATACCATCTCTAGAACGAAACATGTGGTTTTGCTCTCTAGATCTTCAGGATGCATTCTTTCACGTTCCAATCTGTCCGTCTCACTGAAGGTTCCTCTGCTTTTGAGCCAAGGGAACCCTCTATGAATTCCTGGCCATGCCCTTCAGCCTCTCCTCGGCCCCCTGGGTGTTCACCAAGTGCATCACAGTGGTGGCAGCTTACCTGAGGTGCCAAGGAGTCTAAGTTTATCCCTACCTGGACAACTGACTGATAGCAGGTTCCTGCAGGCAGGAGGTACAGCGGTCCAGGGACCTGGTCCTCCAGACCTGTGCCAAATGTGGCCTCCTGGTCAACGAGGCCAAGTCGGAACTCATACCCTTGCAGGTGATCAACTTCACTGGGACAGAGCTCTACTGTTGCAAAGCCAGAGCCCAGCTCCCGGTGGACAGGTTGGAGGCTCTCTCCTCCTTTGCCCGATCATTTCGGGTTGGGCAATTTCACCCTGCCCGGAACTTACTGTTCCTGCTGGGCTACATGGCGGTCTGTACCAGTGTGGTCCGTTAGGCCCGCTGAAGAATGTGCTCCCTGCAGTGGGAGCTGGCCAGCCAGTGGTCTCGGCGCAAGGGGCACTTTGACCAGCTGGTCATGGTGATCCAGCAGATGTGGGATGCCATCCAGTGGTGGTTGGTCCCAGGAAATCTGCAGGAAGGAATCCCGTTTGTCCGCCCGGAGCCAGCGGTCATCCTGACAACTGATGCCTCTCTCATGGGCTGGGGGTGCCCACCTGTTCGCCTCCAGGGAGAACGCAACGCTGAGGCTGTTTTGTGCCCACCCCCCCTCAGCAGGGAACACTGCAGGGGGGGTGCCTTCTCGACGCAGTGGATCCCAGGCCTCTTTTATCCCTCCTCTTCCCTTGATCCACAAAGTGCTTCTCAAGGCCAGGAGGGACAAGGCACAAGTGATCCTGGTGGCTCCAGACTGGCCACGCCAGTTCTGGTACCCCATCTCCTCAGCCTCAGCAGCTGGCTCCCGAGGCATCTTTCCCTATGCCCAGACCTGCTTTCCATCAATCAAGGGAAGGTACTACACCCGACCATCTATCCTGCACCTGACAGCTTGGTTTCTAAGCGGCTAGAGTTCCAGGCCTTGGATCTCCAAGATGTCTTCAACTTTGTGGAGGCATCTCAGAATGAGTCGACCAGGAAGTGCTGTGCCTTCAAATGGAAGAGTTTCTCCATTTGGTGTCAGGGCAAAGTGACGACCCGTTGTCCTATCCAGTGACTAGCATCCTTGATTACCTTTGGTCCCTCTCTCAGTCGGGCCTTCAGTCGACGACCCTTAAGGTGCATCTGGCAGCCATCTCTGCTTACTGGGCAAGGGCTGTTCAGCAGTTGGTGGCATAGGAGGTGGTGTTCGGTTGCTTTTTCAAAGGCCTCGACCACATTTCTACTCCAGTGCGTGTACCACCACCACCGTGGGGCTTGATCTTCCTGGACATAAAGTCTCCACCACTCATTCACACTAATGGGATCTATGCTGGAGGCGCTAGGACCCAGCAGGAGCAAACTTTTCAAAAGGGTCGGCGCCAGAGATGGAGCCGCGAGGAAGCGGCACTGTGAGCCGTGGCTCATGCAGTAAAGACCACCTCGCATCGACCCTCCAGCCACTGTTCTTTTTTCCCCGCGTCGAGTGCGCTTCAGTGACGACGTCGCTCGTCCGCCGGGAGTCAAACTTCAAGCTAGCAGCATAGTTTTCAGTTTATTTTGTTGTAATTTATCTTAGAAAGTACTGAGTAGATTTTAATATACATTTATTGATTTATAAAACAAGTCTTCAGCCCTCCATTGACGGAGTCGACCATGAGCGGGTCAGATACGGTAGGGAGAATTCGTATGAAAGCTGTTCAGTCAGCCGGGCTGGGTCCGGTCCGCCTCCCTCCTCGGAGGGTGGGTCTGACAACGGACAGTCCATTGCTCAGGAGATGGGTGGACCTAAGCATAAAAGGAATCTGTTTCGCGGCACCGTTTGGCCTCGAGTTCTTCTTTGGCGCTGAAGTCGAGAAAGAGAAGGCATCACTCGAGGTCGCCTTCTGGTATGTCTGTGCATCGACGGTCAGTCACTGGGACTAGGCACCAATCTCCTACCCTCTCAGAGTCGCCGGTTTCTGGCTCCAGTGGCTGACTTCTTCGACATTGGAGCCCATCCTCGCCTATTGGACGGGCCTCTGATGAGCAGTTTCACCAGTGGGCTGCTCTTGTGGAGTAGTGGGCTCGGAGGTTGGTCCAGCTGCCTGGACCAGTCACTCCGGGGCCTTTGGGCCGCTCGAGGGACCGAGTAGGGCGGTTGGACCTTCCAGACGCATGGCACCTTCTTGTGCCGCAACCCTGCTCCGTGTTTTCCCCACTCACATGGCTGCGCAAGAGGGCTTCACACTGATGCTTCATCTCCGTTAATTTTCCTTCAAATTGCAGTTTTCGGACCTTGGGACACTCTAGAGCAATCCGCCCGATCCGAGGGCTCTGTCGGGCGCCGCCTGCGATGCTGGAGGCTCTGGCGTCTGCGTGCCGAGGCTCTTCCCAGTACTGCCCTTGCGCACCAGGGGGCTTGCTGGCGCCCGTGTACTTTGTCGGCTGTGTATTGGCCAGTCCGATGGCGCCACTTCCTGGGTCCAAGGCCAGGTTTTATCGGCGCCCGATGTTTGTGCAGCACCGTCTAGCCTCCAGGGCTTTTCGACTCCGATTCTTTCCTCTTCTAATTTCCATTCTGATTTTCACTCCTTTCCTGTCCATATAGTCCTCCCTGGACTGTGAGGAGATGATTTTGAGCCTGACCCAAATCTTCATCTGGTGATGATGTTGAAGGAACAGGGATTAATCCTGCTTCAGAGCCTGTGGTCGAAAACCTTTCCTTTAAGTCTCAGCTGAAAGATTTTAATTCCACTCTTTCTCTCCATACTACAGAAATCGATCCTGGGAAGCTTTTAAGACTCAATACTTATATGTCCCAGAGATCCCTATGGATTTAACTCCTCCGGTACAACCATCTTTGAGACCCTTCTAAGATGGTATGGAACAATCCTGCTCTCATCCCTTCTGTGGATAAATCCATAAATAGGAAGCAGCTGCACCCAAGGATCGACCCATATTGGCCTCCAAGCTTTTGCTGATCCATTGTAGTCTTAGCAGAGAAGACAAGGCCCCTCCTCAGGTATCCTCAGCTAGACCTATTAATAAAGAATCTCGTAAGATAGACACATTAGGTAAGAGAGTCTTTGCTGCCTCCACCCTGGATATGCGTATTGCCAGCTACCAGGGCTATTTTTCTCAGTATGAGTATGTCCTTTGGCATTCGCTCAAGCAAATGGTAGAAGCTCTGCCTCAGTTTGAAACTAAGTCAGAGCTACTTCACACCATAACCAAGGGCATAGAGTCCAACAACAACAGGTTTAAGCTGCAATGGACGCATTCGATACTGCTTCTCCAGTGGCGGCGGGCATTTGTACCCGTCGCCACTATTGGCTACGTACTTAAGGCTTCATGAATGATATCCAGCAGCAGGTCATGGTCTTACCCTTCAACGGTATGTATCTGTTCGGACCCCAGGTGGAACAATCTGAAGCCACACAGAGAAGACTAGGTCACCCATTAAGATAGCTTGACCTGCACCTTCTCGAGGTAAGGCCAGTTTCACAACAGTCCGCCCTTTCGGCAAAGGCAGGGGGACTTTAAAAGAAAAACGCTGCAGAAGGCCCAAAGTGCCCAGTGCCACCTTCTGAGTTCTCGCCCAGGTCCCACCTCAACTGCCCGAGGGGACTCTCTCAGCGTGAGAGGACGCCTGACTCGGTCTACAACCGTGAAGTTCATAACATCGGACAAATGAGTCCTCCTGATAATCCGCATGAGGGTATTCGTCAATCTTTCATAGAAAACCCTGGATCTTCCCCAAACTACAGCCCAGGCTGTCGACAGTACAGTCAGACCTTCTTGCTTCCAAGTGCAAGGCCTTCTGAACAACAGGGCAGAAGTAGTAGTTCCACAGACCAACTAAACGGTTTCTACTCCCATTATTTTCTAGTTCGAAAAAAACTGAGGTGCCCCATTCTGATCTCAGAAAGTTAAACAAATTCCTTCACAAGAAAAGTTAAAGATGATATCTCTAGGTACCCTTTACCTTTGATTCATCAACAGTTGGCTGAGCCTCCTGGACATGCAGGATGCCTACCAACTCATTCTTATACACCCAAAGCGCCACAAATATCTGAGGTTTGTGACGGGTCAACATCAGTTCAGAATCCTGCCCTTTGGGCTATCCTTGGCACCGTGAGTTTTTACAAAGTGTTGTGCAGTTCTCGCAGCGCATCTCAGGAAAATCGGAACTCAAGTGTTTCCATGTCTGGATGACTGGCTTCTAGCAAGCCTTTCAAGACAGGGAACTCTGGACGCATAGCCAAGGCTTCAGACTTCCTCTCGACCACAGGAGTCCTGGTAAATCGCAACAAATCGCAGTTGCAACCCTCCCAGAAACTCCTTTTCATAGGAATTCTTGTGGATGCTCCTGTGCGAGAGCTTTTCTCCCAGAGGACAGAAGGAGCGATATCCTACACATGGCCCGATTCATCAGAGAAAACAGCTCGGTTCGAGCTATCTCGATGCAATGGATGCTGGGTCTCATGGCATCCTCTGCGTTCACTGTACCCCTAGCACGTCTCCACATGAGAACCTCTCAATAGATGCTCAGTACTCAGTGATACCCAACCACACACCCTGAGTCCTTTCCCATCAAGGTGACAGAACCTCTAAAGTAGTCACTCACCTGGTGGTCACAGGAGAAAAACCTTCCGGAAGCATATCCCTTTGCTCCTCTTGATCATCAGATCTCCATTACCACCGACGCTTCCCTGATGGGGTGGGGAGCCCACTGCCAGAATCTCCACACCCAAGGTACGTGGACTCGGGACGAGTCCCGGCTTCACATAAACGTCCTGGAAATGAGAGCCGTCCTCTGTGCAGTCCGGGCCTTGAAGGACATATTCTATCACAAGAACACTCTCCTTCAAACGGACAACAAAGCAGTGATGTATTGCATCAACAAACAGGGCAGTGCACACTGTTACCCATTATGCAGGGAAGCGATGAGAGTGTGGGAATGGTGCCTGGAGGACAAGGCTCTAATCCATGCAGTTTACCTACCAGGCGTGTAGAACGAACTGGCAGACCATCTCAGCAGAACAGAGACACATCCTCATGAGTGGTCTCTCGACTCATCTGTCGCTCAGTCACTCTTCAAAGTGGGAAACTCCAGACCTGGACCTTTTGCATCCCCACTCAACACAAAACTGCCTCTCTGCTGCTCCAGAAATCCAGGACCTGGCATTTTCTGTCAAGGCCGTCCAGGCTGCAGTGGACAAAATGCTTTCTATCGTCTTTCCTCCTCCTCTTCTAATTCAGAGGTGCTTCTCAAATTCAAGTCTCAGGGAGACAGAGTGATTCTCATTGCTCCCTACTGGCCTCGACAGATATGGTTCGCGATGCTCAGCAGTCTGTCGCAACCCTCTTGAAGGCACTTCCCCTTCAGATGAACCTTCTGACCTAGGGGCCCGTGGTCCATCCCAATCTGAAGGCGCATCACCTTCACGCTTGGCTCCTAAAGAGATAGAGGTGAATAGGTTTAATGTTTCCTGTAGGGTTTCAGATATTCTTTTGGCTGCACGTAAACCAGCCACTAGAAAGACCTACACAGCCAAATGGAAGTGTTTCTCTCTCTCTGGTGTGCAAAATCTTCTTCGAACCCTCTTTCCTGCCCACCAAATAAAGTCTTGGAGTACCTCTTAGACCTCTCAAATTCAGATCTGCAGTACGCTACTGTCAAAGTTCATCTCTGTGTCCTTTCAGCTTATCATGAGCCGGTACATTCCTTGTCTCTGGCTCAGCTGCCTGTAGTTAAGAGGTTTTTTAATGGCATTCTGCATGCCAGACCTCCTATCAGACGTCCAGTCGCAGCTTGGGATTTGTGCTAGACCTGCTCACTCGGAAACCTTTCGAGCCTCTAGCTACCTGCGAATTGAAGATCTTAGTTCAAGAGGGCTCTTGCAGTAGATAATTACATATAGGACTGAAGCCGGCAGGCATCAAGACCCCACGGAAAAATTTCTAGCTAGCAGTCTCTGGCAGGGGACCGCCCCCATGTCAGGTGACCAGCGTTAGGCGACGTCAGTGTAAAGGGGCGATTCCCCCCACGCCCGCTTTCCAGTTCTTTCCCGCCATTAGCTTGTGAATGCACCTCACAGTTAAGTTCATTGCTTTGTCAGTCTGTCATCAGTTTTATTACCACCTTTTTTTCTCGATTTCTCGCAAAAATTTTAAGCTCTGCCGTGTTTGTTGTCCCCTACTCCATCCGATACCGAGAAGAACAAGGCGATTGGTGGCGGCGCCCAGCCCCGCAGATAAAACACCCAGCCTCTTCTGTCTAGGCCCAGAACACCCCTGCGGAGAAGTGCCAGCACTGCCAACAATTTAACGTCGCCACCCGCAAATGAAGGCAGCAGTCCCTGGTGGCCCATATCTTGAAGAAGATGTCCTCCATGGAGAAGGAGCTGAAAAAGTTTCGGCAGGCCTCAACTTCCCCTGAGGGTCACCGCAACAAGGAGGAGAAGCACTGGGACCCGGACTGCACTTCCACGGCCACCGTGACTCCAGCTGGAGTCACCGTGCTGAAGGTAACATCCCCCCGGGGGACCGCTCCTCGACGGCCATCTTGGAGTTTTCTAAGGCCGCAGTGTCCCTCTCATCGGGCTCACGCTCAGGCCCATCGGGAGCCTCCAGGATAAAGGAGGCAGCCGCTCCCGGGAAGACTGCCACCGTGCAGCCTTCCAGGTCGAGCGGGGCTGGTAAACCGGACGTCGGTGCCACCGACACCCGCACGGACAAGGCCGCTAAGACACCCAACCCTCCGGGGCAGCGCATGGCCTTGAAAACGCCCACCAAGACTGCTCCTCCATCGCGGCCTTCGTCGGGTGTCTATTCCGATAAGTCGGACGTCGGCTCCTCCGACGGATGCACGGCGTTAGAGCAGACACCAGACCCAATTGACCAGTCCACAGTCACCGGCTCTCTGGTGCTGACTGAGGTTCCAGCGTCTCCCCTGTTGGACCCAGGGATTGTAGTCCTCCTTCCCTGGACGACGTAGAGGACACCAGTACGCTTCCATCAGGTCTCCCTCCTGCTGGGCCGGATGACCCGACGGACCCTCGGATGCCGGCTCCGACACCGAGCGACATCCCCCTTACCGGACGCCGTCCAAACGCCGGACCCGATGCCCGTTGAGCCACCTGCTTCTGGCCCGCCTGCTGGGCCTCTCCCAGGGCCTTCTGCTCCATCAGAGCCCCTGGCTCCTGGGTATATGACCTTGTCTTATCAGATGCCATCCTACCCAGGACCGCAGTATCCTGCACCGCAGCACCCAACGCCGGCCTACCCAATGCTGCAGTACCCGGTGCCTCAGTACCCAACGCCAGGCTTCCCGCCATCTGGCTACAGATACTCACATTACGGATACCTTCAATATCCGTATACCCCTCCTCCTCCTCCACCGCCCCAAGCTGCTGGTGGCTCTGAAGGAGACTCTGGCTTCCTGGTGGGCTGAGGCCAAGGCTCAGCTTACTAGGGAGGTGGAGAGCCGTCTTCAGACACCGGACCCGGTTCCAGATGCCCGTCGCCGGAGACGAGACACCCTAACCCGACACCAGAGGTGAGCCCGAGGGTTGTCCAATGGGTCCGTTCCTCCCCCACGCCGGGAGGGGTCTTCATCTTCCTCTTCAGAGACCCCGGACTCCAATTCCGATGGGTGCTCCGATCCTGACAACGAGCCATGCACTCCAGACCAATCCAGGTCAAGGACTCCTCTGAAGTCGTCTCCAGAAGATCCTTCTTTTCTGCAGTTGCTGAGAAGGATCCAGGCGGTCCACCAGTGGCAATGTCTGGAGCCAGATCCATGTCGGAAGAAACTCACTGCCCATTTGGATCTGCCCGAAACTGCTCCGACATTGATTCCACCTTGGATCAAGCCTCATGCAGACCTCGTTTCCACTATTTGGAAACGGCCATCAGCGTTAGCCCTGCTTCCAAGGATGGCGGATAGACTATATCAGGCTCCTGAGGGTGTGGATTCTTTGAATACACACCGCAAAGCCGACTCTGTCGTGATTAGCGCCGCGCTCAGCTGGTCAGCGAACCCAAAACATCTCAGCTCGTCTCCACCGTTAAAGGAATCCCAGCTTCTGGACCAGTACAGGAAGATGTACACTTCTGCTCTTGGGATAAGGGCCCTGAACTATGTTGCACATATGGGGGACTACCAGAAGGCTATCCTGAGTGAAGTAGAAGCCAAGTTGGACTCCCTTCCTGAGTCTCGGACAAAGCAGGAAGCGGCTGATCTAGTCTGATCAGCTCGTTCAGGCAGTTGGCACATGCTCCGTGCCACGAACGATGCAGTGGACACTGCTGGTTGGAGTTCGGCTTTTACCGTAGGTCTTCGGCGTCATGCCTGGCTCCAGGTGTCAGATTTCGTCCCTGAAGTGCAGTCCGCTATTCAGGATGTACCCTTCAGGGTTTCTGTGCTGTTCGATGGAGATGTCAAAGACATCATCACTGATCCACAAAAGAAGGGCACTGCACTTAAGTCTGTTGACTCTATGTACAATCCCCCTCAGGGACAGTGCCGCCCTTTTCGTAGACGTTCTCGGTCTGAAGCGAACCCTTAGGGCAAGCGGGCCAACAAACGGGCCCTCCGACCTGCAAGGCCCCCGCCCAAAAAAGCGGTGGAGCTTCGGCTGTATGCTGTTCACACCTCTCCTCTCCCACAGCCTCTGGACTTTCCAGAGGAACCAGTAGGAGGGAGGTTCTCCTTCCATCTACCGGGTTGGGAGAGGATTATATCAGATGCTTGGGTGCTCCAACTGATTGCAGCAGGATACTCAATCGAGTTTCTTCAGAAACCACCCAGAAAACCACCCCCCAGGTCGTCTTACTCTCCGGAACATCTTCCTCTGGTTTCTGGAAGAAATATTCTCCCTTCTTCTGAAGGCAGTGATAGAGCTTTGTCCCAGCCCACCTTCGGGGGACAGGCTTCTACTCCCATTTTTTTCTGGTTACAAAGAAATCGGGAGACGTGAGGCCTATTTTAGACCTCCGCTTCCTGAACATGTTCGTGGAGTACAAACGGTTCAGAATGCTCTCCCTGCAGAGCCTTCTGCCCTTACTTCGGCAGACACAGTGGCTGTGCACACTGGACATGCAGGATGCCTACCTGCATATCCCTATACACCCTTCCCACCACAAATTCCTTCAGTTTTTGTTCCAGGGGGATCACTACCAGTTCAAGGCCCTCCCATTTGGTCTTTCCTCGGCACCCCAAGTGTTCACCAAATGCCTTTCCGTGGTAGCGACTCACCTGCATACCCAGGGAATGCAGGTTTTTCCGTACCTGGATGATTGGTTCCTGGCGGCCCCGTCCAGGGAGGATCTCCTACACTCTTTCCCTTACCCTGCAGGTTTTTAATAGCCTGGGTATCATCATCAACCAGGTCAAGTCCATCTGGTCCCTCTCAGAGGCTGCAGTTCATCAGGGCAATCCTGAACACGACCACCGGCATGGCCTTTCTGCCACCCGGACGGGGTGGACCCCTCTGGCTCATGTGAGCCTGCTGTCGGTTGCAGGTGGGTCAGCGCCAGGTCAGTCCTTCACCTCCTCGGGCTCATGGCAGCTGCTATTCCAACAGTCCCTCGCCCTCAGATCCATATGAGGATCTCTCAGTGGACACTTCGGCCTCAGTGGGACCAGATGTTGGACGACCTAGACCAAGAAGTCCTGGTTTCCAACCCCATGGCTCGGGACTTGCAATGGTGGATGGTACAAGAGAACCTTTGCCGGGAGTTCCTTCTGCGTGAAACCTCCCTCCCAAACTTTGACAACAGATGCCTCGGAGAGGGTTGGGGAGCCCATCAGGGTCTCACAGGACTCAGGGCTCCTGGTCCAGGCTCGAGCAGCTCTTCATATAAACGTGCTCAGCTCAGGGCCGCTATGTATGCTCTCCAGGCTCTGAACTTGTATGTGCTTCCGGTCATCTGGCTGTCCAGACAGAGAACATGTGCATGGTCTGGTACATCAACAAGCAGGAGGAGTGCGTTCCTACCCTCTATGCAGGGAAGCAGTGAGAGTTTGGGATTGGGCCGTGAAACACAACCTTCACCTGACGGCAGTTCATGTTCCAGAAGTTCGAAAATAAACTGGCAGACCACCTCAGTCGGTCATCAGCAAAGACTCACGAATGGGAACTGGATCTGGGGTAGTAGACAATCTCTTCCTGCGCTGGGAACACCTCAGGTAGACCTGTTCGCGTCTCCTCACAGTGCAAAACTTCCCGCCTTCTGCTCGCTTGCTCCAGGGCGAGGCAATTTTGGAGGGACGCCTGTCTCTAGACTGGAAGGACAGATTGCTCTATGCCCCCGATTCCCTTGATTCCGAGGGTCTTGCACAAACTCGGCTCAAAAGGAGATCGCATGATCCTAACTGCTTCTTTCTAGCCCAGGCAGGTTTGGTTCTCTCTTCTGCAACAGTATTCAGAGGAACCTCCACTTCCTCTGTCGCAACTTTTGTTGACCCAGGATCAGGGGACCCTGATTCATCCAGGTGTCGGGTCCCTTCAGTTACATGCGTGGTTCCTGCAGATGTAGCTCAAGCCCGATTCGGCATCTCCCCACTTGTGGCTGAGATTCTGGTGGAGGCCAGAAAGCCTTCCACTAGATCTACCTACGCCATGAAATGGTTCTCGATTTGGGCCTCTTCCAAGGATTTCGAGCCATTCTCGTGCTCTGTCGGGAGAATTCTGGACTATATGCGTCATCTCTTTGTCCTGGGTCTCAGCCATTGCTCTTTGAAAGTTCATATGGCGGCTATTTCTGCTTAGCATGTTCCTTTTGGGGACAGAACTTTCGCGTAACTGGAAGTCTCTAAGATTTTTCTTAGAGGGGTTCTCCATTTGAGACCCCCTATTTGCTTTCCTGCCCCTCCTTGGGATCTGAATTTTATTCTTGAGAAGCTTAACCTGCCTCCTTTTGAACCGGCAGCCTCAGCAGACTTAAAGTTCCTATCCTGGAAGACTCTCTTCCTAGTGGCCATTACTTCAGCTCGACATATTTCCGAGCTTCAGGCCTTGATGTGCAAAATCCTGTATTTGATTTTTCACAAGGAACGTGTGGCTCTGCGTACCAACCCTAAGTTTCTCACTAAGGTGGTGGCGGAATCTATGCTGAATCAATCCATTGAGCTACCTGCTTTCTTTACGCAACACTCCAATCAAGGAGAGTACCTCTTGCATACTGAGATACTACACCACTAGGACTAAGGATCTCATGAAATCTGATCAGATTTTTGTCTCTCTTGCTCAAGAAAGAGAAGGCAATGTTGTTACCAAGCAATGCCTATCTAAATGGCTGGCTCATTGTATCACTTTCTGTTACAAGTGTCACAAGACCTTGTCGGGTCAGGTCAGAGGCCACTCCACAAGGGGTGTCGCTGCCT
The DNA here is from genome assembly GCA_016271365.2 of Neoceratodus forsteri. Classification (NCBI taxonomy): domain Eukaryota; kingdom Metazoa; phylum Chordata; order Ceratodontiformes; family Ceratodontidae; genus Neoceratodus; species Neoceratodus forsteri. Next base: position 574,341,615 of record CM028137.1, read on the forward strand.
CTGCGACTTGTTTCAAGAATGTGTCAGCGACTGACATTTGTGCAGCCGCCACTTGGACTTCTGTCCATATCTTTCTGAAACACTACAGTTTGGACTGGCTGTTCTGCAAGGTCTCCCTTACTTGAGACCTTACAGCCGGAGGTTCTATGGTTGTATAGTTTTCTTCCTCCTGTGTGCTTCTCCTTGTTCTAGACTGCTTGGAACTCAGTCCTGTGTGTAATTACACTGCAGGAGCCCTCTCAAGTAAGATAGTACAGTTACGTAAGAACTTACTGTAACAGTAGATCTTAGAGAGGCTCTTGCAATAGATAATAACTTCCACCATCCATCCTCCTTAGTTTTTCAGCTCCTTTTGCAGGAAGGAAATATCCGCTTCTCTTTCTCGTCTTGCCTTTTGGGGCCTTTGGCGGGAAAGAACTGGAAAGCGGGTGTGGGAACCCGCTCCTTTATACTGACACAGGTCACCTGACATGGGGCAGTCCCCGCCAGAGACTGCTAATTCGAAATTTTTCCATGGGGTCCTGACGCCTGCCGGCTTCAGTCCTATATGTAATTACCTACTGCAAGAGCGCCTCTAGAAGATCTACTGTTACGGTAAGTTCTTACGTAACTGTACTTTCCTCACTTGGAAAACGGCCTTCCTGGTGGCCATCACCTCGGCCCATAGAGTTTCTGAAATACATGCTGTGGTCACAGACCCCTACCTCCCAATACACTGTATTTCACAAGGACAAAGTAGTTCTTAGGACTCACCCTAAGTTTCTTCCTAAGGTTGTCTCAGAATTTCATCTAAACCAACCTTGAGTCCTGCCTACCTTGCTAACTTTCAGAATGAAGGGGAACGTACCCTTCATTCTTTGGATGTTAAGAGAGCACTGTGATTCTGTCTGGATAGAACGAAAGGAATTCGCAGCTCAATAACTGTTTGTTCTAGGGACATGGATATGTTGTTCATCCACACTGTCTGGCAGGTATCCTTGCCGCTTAAATCTTGCCAGAAGGTCTTCAAACTGGCTCCTCCACCCACCAGGTGGTAAACTCTCGCTCACTCCCCATGGCGCTAGTCTTCCTTACGCTTGGAAGCTCAGGTTCCCTCCTTAACGCTCTCATTATAAGACTAGTTCCTAATTCTTGGTTTTCGAATTTAAAAATTTTGCATTATGAGACTTGGTCTTCTGTCCTCGCGGCTGCGATGGACAATCGACTCCCGATTTTTGAGGAGGTGCCCTTGCGATGCGAAGATGTCTCGAGACGGATCCGCTCCGACGTGTGTCTACTGTTTAGGCCAACAGCACGACCGCGGGCTTGCGACCTGCTCTTCCTTCTCAGCCTCCGTCCTCGAAGACCGTGCTGCCCGTTTACAACTGGGCGCCCTAGAGAAGCCCCGTTTCCTCGGTGAAGTCAAAAGGCCCGGTGCGGCGGTTTCCGTGAGCGGGCTTTCGTGAATCAGCTAGAGCAGATGTTAGCCCTCGAAGAGGAAAGGCGTAGCGGAGCGCACTCTTCTCGACCAGCAGCATTTATCCGCTCTCCCTGGGTTCTCTTACACAGCTTCCTTTAAGGAGCTTTGTCTGTCCCTCTCCACTAGAGGAGAGGGACCAGCGTCTGCTGGACCTTCTTCTCGGTCCAAGAAGAAGACAAGGAGTAAGTCCCTCCATCGGCGCTCTTGGTAGCCCGGGAAAAGGTTCCCCTCTCCCGAGTTGTCGGCCGCCGACTTGGTCGATCGTTTGGCCTGACCGCTGGTCTCAGCGGTGTACCCCGTCCAGGTCGGTTGACCGAGACTCCCGTCGGCGCGGTCGAGATCTTTCTCGACCCGTTGGACCGGGTTTGTCGACTAACAAAGCCAATCCTCTCACGGTTCGGTGGGAGTTGAGGATTCCGCGGGCTACAGTGCCTCCAGTTCCGAGCCCTCAGGTGAACCCTCCGAGCCAAGGAGGGCGGTTCCACCATCCTCCTGCACCGTCCTCGAAGGCCTGAGGGTTCTTGATCTCGATCTCCGGACTTCTTCAGCGGTCCAGCCGATCCCGCGTCATGGCGGTCTCGGTCTGCACCGCGGTGGCCAGCGCCCGCCACTCGTCCTCCCTCCTCGGATGAGGGAAGCCACGTAATTACGTCGACGATACGAGGACTCATGTGGCAACAACTCCTTCTGACCGGGAACAAGCCGACGCCCGTCGCTACCCGACCATTAAGTAGCTGTCACCGAGCGTGCCGAAACAACCCTCGTCTTACCCGAGAGCCTGTTCCCAGGCGGTTGTTCGCCAAAACCAGCTGCTCCACAGTTCGATTGGAACATCGCCTCCACAGCCACTGTTTGGGGCTCCGACAAAAGAACTCTCAAATTCGGCTCAGGGTCTGCCCCATGAGGCTGCGGTCACCCTCACTCCCGATCGCCTCGGCAGGTGGAGGGTGGCTCAGGCCGAGGCAGCTCCATGCGGACTCTTCTGAGTCCGGCGACAATTCCTCCCTTTTCTCCAGGCGAGGTGGACTTGGAGTCCTCTGGAGGGTCAGTCGCTGGGCGACAGCCCCGTCCTTCCTGGATTTGCTCAGGCTCATCTCAGAGTCTGCAGGGATGCAGCTGAGAGCCCACGTATCAAGCGGGCCAGTATCCCCCTCACGGAGATATTGGACCGAGGTTCCCCCTCTGAGAGCCTTTCCCGTGTGCGAGGCCATTGTGAGCCAACCTTGGAGCTCTGGCAGTGCCTGCTTCCTGCCCTCGCCTTCAGCCAGGATGGCCAGGAAGTATGGTCCCCTACGGTTCCCTGTCCGGTTTCTCGTAACATCCCTCAGCAGGGTTAGTTACCGACAGCGTTTTCTGGCGTGCCGGAAACGCTAGGGACGTGGACAAACCTTCCGACAAGGAGTCCAAGAAATTGGACTATGCCGGGCGAAAAGTCTACGCTGCATTCTCCCTTGGCCTTCGTCAGGCTAGCTCGGCTATGCTTATGGCACATTTCTCCCATGCCCTGTTGGGCTCCCTGGACAAGGTAGTCCCTCATCTCCCGGCTGACCTGCAGACCACGGTTAGGCAGGTGCGGGACCAGGGCAGGCGGTGGCCAGCAGCAACTTCAGACTACTCTGGACATTTGGAACTCGTGCGCCAGGTTAGTCGCGGCCGCAGAGTGGCTGTCGCCGCGGGCATATGAGGATATCTCCTTCTAGAGGATACCCAGCACAAATTGGTGGATGTCCCTCCTGGGGACCGACCTCTTCGGCCCTGGGTGGAAGGCCACCTCCAGAGGATAAGAAAAGTCCAATGCCACTTGCAATTCGGTCTCATCCGCTCAGAGGGACAAGGGCCGCAGACACAACCCAAGCCCTTTCGTCCTGCCGCGCCAGCATACGTCGCCCAGCAGCATCAGGGCCAGCAGGCTCGGCTAGGCCCCAAACCCAAGCCGCGCTTCCTCCTCCAGGAGCTTGAGGAGGTAAAGCCCTGGAGGTCCCTTGGCGGTCCTTCCTCAAGCCTGCCCAGTGGCGGGTTGAGGGGTGTCGCCTCAACCCCGTCAACACTTGTGGTGCCCCTTGGGGCGGCTACGCCACTTTCTTTTCCCGCCTGGTCCGTTATCACCACAGACCGTGGGTGTTGGAGGTGGTGGAAAGGGCCTTCCTCGGGTTGAGCAGGCCCCACCCTTCAGGCAATCGCACCTCGAGAGCCACGGGGTCCGAAGCCTTGCTGTCAGCTCACCCAGCTGACATCGCTGTCCTCCTCGAGAAGGAGGTGATGAGAGGTGGTGGACCCCCCCTCAAACCCGGGGTTCGTGTCCAGGTACTTCCTGGTTCCGAAACGGACGAGGGGCTGGTGCCCCATTCTCGACCTTCACGACCTAAACAAGTTCCTAAGGTCTCGAACCTTCAGGATGGTCACTCTGGCTCAGATAATACCATCCTTGGAACACGGCGAGTGGTTCTGCTCTCTGGACCTGCAGGACACGTTCTTTCACGTCCCTATCCATCCGTCACATCAGAGGGTTCCTTCGCTTCGGCGGAGGGATCCTTCGAGTTCAAGCCATGCCCTTGGCTTATCTCCAGCTCCCAGGGTCTTCACCAAATGCATGGCAATGGTGACAGCATTCCTCTTGGGGCCGAGGGTCGGTTTACCCTTACCTGGGCGATTGGCTGATGGCAGCCCCTCCAGACAGGAGGTGGAGGATCAGAGATCTAGCCCTCAGGTTTGCTCTCAAGGTCGGCCTCCTCATCAATGAGGCCAAGTCAGAACTCGAGGCAAAGCAGGTGATTCTTTCATCGGGGCAGAGCTCGACTCTCTTGAGCCAGGGCACAGCTCCCGGCGGACAGGCTCGGTTCTTTCCTCCTTTGCCCAATCATTTCTGGTTGGGCAATTTCGCCCTGCCCGGGACTCCCTGCGCCTCCTGGGTCTCATGGCGGCCTGTACCAGCGTGGTCGTTGGGCCCGCTGGAACATGCGCCCCATTCAGTGGGGGCTGGCCAGCCAGTGGTCCCAACGCTGCGATCCATTGGACCAGCTAGTGACGGTGACCCAGGGATGTGGCAGCGCTCCAGTGGTGAACCGTTCCAGTTCATCTGCAGGAGGGCATCCCGTTTGTCGCCCGAGCAGCCAGTCTCTCTATCAACCGATGCCTCTCTGATGGGTTGGGGTGCCCATCTGGGGAACACCGGCGCCTGACCTCTGGTCCCCGAGGGGTCGATGCCACATCAACCTGCTGGAGCTCCGGCGGTCCCCTAGCACTCACCGCCTTTGCTCCGTTTCTTCGGGGTCAAGTGGTCCGGGTCCAGACGGACAACACCACGACCATGTACTATCTAAACCACCAGGGCGGGACGCGCTCCATGCTTCTATGCAAGGAAGCTCTCCGCATCTGGTCACTCGTGCGCAGCCTGGGCGGATCTAGCCGCATTCATGTGGCAGGAGCCTCCAACACCCTGGCCGATGCCCTAATCCGGATAGGGCTGCATCCCACAGTGGTCTCTCTCCTGCCAGAGGTAGTACAAGATCTATTCTCCCATTGGGGCACACCTCAGGTGGACCTGTTTGCCTCCAGGAGAACTTGAAGGCTGAGGCTGTTCCATGCCCGCCCCCTCAGCAGGGATCGCTGCAGGGATGCCTTCTCGAGGGCCGTGGACCCCGGGCCTCTTCTCACTTTCCCGTTCCCCTTGATGCACAAGGTGCTGCTCAAAGCAAGGAGGGACAAGGCGCAGGTGATTCTGATAGCCCCAGACTGGCCCCGCCAGTTCTGGTACCCAGATCTCCTCAGCCTCAGCTCCAGGCTCCCGAGGCAGCTTCCAGCTCGCCCGGACCTGCTCTCAATCAGTCAGGGGAAGGTGTTCCATCCGGACCTTCAATCCCTGCACCTGACGGCCTGGTTCTTGAGCGGCTAGAGTTCCAGGCCTTGGGTCTTTCCAAGAGGTCTCAACGTAGTTGAGGCGTCCCGTAAGGAGTCGACCAGAAGATGCTACGCCTTCAAATGGAAAAGATTTTTCATTTGGTGTCAGGGCAAAGGCCTGGACCCTTCCTCCTGTTCCTTGGCAAGCATATTGGACTACCTTTGGTCCCTTTCTCAGCAGGGGCTTGGGTCGGCGACCCTTAAGGTGCACCTGGCAGCCATCTCTGCTTACCGGGCGCGGGCCGGGAAGCAGTCAGTGGCGCAGGAGAAGGTGGTCTGGCGCTTTTTCAAAGGCCTTGGATCACATTTCCCTCGATGCGAGAACCTCCACCTCCGTGGGATCTACTGGTACTCGGCAGAGCTCATGGGCAAGCCATTCGAACCAATGCACGGGTGTGACACACACTCACCTGTCGTGGAAGACCGCCTTCTTGGTGGCTATCACGTCCAGCCAGAAGGATGGGAGAGCTCCAGGCGCCTGCATTCAGTCTCCTCCTGGTCTTCCACAGGGACGGGTTGTCCTCGCCCCACCCGAAATTCCTTCCCGAAGGTGGTGTGGGAGTTTCACCTTAACCAGGTGTTGACTCTGCGGTGTTCTACCCCAATCACACCTCGGAGGCGAATATAGGCTCCATACTCTGGACCCTAGAAGGCGCTAAGCTTACTATAAGGGCACTGGCTGAAATTGGGAGAGGTTCACCAGCTGTTTGTCACCTACGCTGAAGCCGCACCTGGCAGACCTGCAGCCAAGCGGAGTGATAGGCAGGTGGGTCACCTCCTGCATAGATCTCTGCTATAAGTTGGCGGGCATGGAGCTTCCAGAGGGATAAGAGCTCATTCTACCCGCCATACTGCTGCATCGGTGGCTGCTTCCAGGGACTTCCCTATCCAGGAAATCTGCAGGGCTGCTACCTAGAAGTCAGCACACACCTTCATCACCCATTAACACATCGACCTTGAGTCACGCCGGGATGCTGGTTTTGGGGCCTCGGTTCTCCAGTCTCTTTTCCCTAAGTAGGGGGTGTGCGCCTTGCCTCCCTCCTCCCGGAGAACTGCTAGGAGTCTGCCAGACAGTGTGGATGAACAACATATCCATGTCCCTAGAATACAGGTTACTCACCTGTAACAGGAGTTCTAGGAATGGTATATGTTGTTCATCCCCATTTCTCCAACCTCCTGGCTTGACGCACAACTGAGCTTCAGCGGGCAGATCTGGCGTCATGGGGGCGGGCCGAGGTTTACCACCGCGGTGGGTGGGAGGAGCCAGCTTGAAGACCTTCCGGCAAGATTTAAAGCGGCAAGGATACCTGCCAGACAGTGTGGATGAACAACATATATCATTCCTAGAACTCCTGTTACAGGTGAGTAACTTGTATTTTCCTTCAGTGAGACCCGACTGGGTCAACCTGTGGCTATTAGGTGTATTTCAGCATAGCTCCGCCACTGCTATTCTATGGCACAGGTTAAGCTAGAAGACAGAGTGTACGCTCACTCTACTAGGGCAGTCGCGGCATCTCTGGTGGAAATCTGCAATGTGCCCATTGCAGATATTTGCAGTGCGGCTACATGGAGCTCGGTGCATGTTTTTGTTAAGCACTATACGTTACATGTCCATGCCAGACGATATCTGTCATTTGGTAGGACTATTTTAAAGGGCTTCTGTCCTGAGTATGTGAGCTCTTAGTTTCTCCTACCGCCTGTTCTTGGGGGGTATTAACTCGGTAGTCTCACATTAGTGTGAATGAGTGGTGGAGACTTTATGTCCAGGAAGATATGGAAATTACGTACCTACAGCAATTCTTGTTGTTCTTGGATGAAGTCTCCACCACTCATTCACCCGCCATCCCCCGAGCTCATGTCTCTGTTTTTGGTATTCACTCCCTCAGTGGCTGGGCTGTGAAGACTCTATTGTTGACACTTCTTACACGGGTCATTTGGACTATCTTATGTCCGATTTTGTTAGGTTAGACCTCTGGGTTAGTTCCGCTGCACCTCCTCTGAAAAAAAGGTACTGAGGTGGTTGGAGGGTTGACGCTGAGGTAGTCTTTACTGCACGAGCCACGGCTCCATCTCTGGCACCGACCCTCTTGAAAAGTTTGCTCCCACTGGGTCCTAGCACCTCTGGCGCAGATCCCATTAGTGTGAATGAGTGATGGGTACTTTGTCCAAGAAGATCAGGAATTCCGGTAGGTACGTAATTTCCATTTGCTGGTTTGGCAAAGCTCATGGGAAAGCCATTCGAACGGATGGACAGGTGTGACATGTCTCACCTGTCATGGAAGACCGCTTTCTTGGTGGTTATCACGTCAGCCAGAAGGATCAGTGCGTTCCAGATGTTTTGGGTGGAGTCTCCTTATCTGGTCTTCCAAAGGGACAAGATTGTACTGCGCCCCAACCCGCAGTTCCATCCGAAGGTTGTGTTGGAGTTTCACCTTAACCAGGTGATTAATCTCCCAGTGTACTTCACCAATCACACTTCGGAGGCAGAGCGCTTGCTTATTACAAAGGGTGCACGGCTGGAGTTCAGGGAGAGGGTCACCAGCTGTTCGTCACATACGCTAAAGCCATACTTGCAGCTAAGCAGACGGTTGACAGGTGGATTACATCCTGCATTGATCTCTGCCATAGGTTAGCAGTAAGGGAGCCTTCTGGACGGCTAAGGGCTCATTCCACCCGCCATACCGCTGCTTCCAGGAACATCCCTATCCAGGAAATCTGCAGGGCTGCTACCTGAAGGTCAGCACACAGCTTCATTTCCCATTACCACATTGATCTAGAGTCATGCTGGGATGCTGGTTTTGGGGCCTTAGTTCTCCAATCTTTATTTTCTAAGTAGGGGGTGTGCGCCTTGCCTCCCTCCTCCTGGAGAACTGCTAGGAGTCTGCCAAGAAGTGTGAATAGAACATCATATCCACGTCCCTAGAAACACAGGTTCTAGGGACATGGATATATTGTTCATCCACACTATCTGGCAGGTATCCTTACGCTTTAATTCTTGCGGAAGGTCTTCAGCTGGCTCCTCCCACCCACCGGGTGGTAAAACTCTCTGCTCCGCCCCATGACGTCAGGTCTTCCTTACCGCTTGGAAGCTCAGGTTCCCTCCTTAGCACTCTGCGTTTGAGACTGGATCCTAATTCTTCGGTTCGTCCGAAAATGATTTTGAAGTTTTTCAAACTTTGGTGGTCTTTTTCCCTCGCGGCCGCGATGGACAAATCTGTTCCCGGTTTTTGGAGGTGCCCCTGTGGACAGAAAATATCCAGGACGGATCCACTCCCGTGTGTCTACTGCTTGGGCCTACATCCCGACCTGTAGGCTTGCGAGTTGTGCCGTTCCTTCTCTGCCAATGTTCTGGACAATCGCGCTGCCCGTTTAAAGCTCGGGCACCCCAAGAAACGTTTTCCGTTGGTGAAATCCAAAGAGGCTCGTTGGCGGTGTCCGCAGCAGCTGGCTCGGCTGAGCAGCTCGAGCAGATGATCGCCCTCGAGGAGGAAGCGGCCCAGGTCGCATGTTCTTCTTCCTCGGCCGCGGCATTTATTCCTCTCTGAGTTCCTCTTATACAGCTTCGTCCAAGGAGGTTTGTCAGTCCCTTTCCACGAAGGGAGAGGGGCCTTCAGGACATTCTTCTTGGCCCAAGAAAAGAGAGTCGAAAGGTAAGTCCAACCGTCGGTGTTCCTGGGAGCGGGAAAGGTCCCCTTCCCCGGGTAGCCGACCGTCGACTTGATGAGTTGCGGCTGAGGCATGGCTTCAGTGTCCCCCATCAGGCTAGCCTGCCGAGACTCCCGTCGACGAAGTCGAGATTTTTCTTGAACCGTTAGACGGGCTGTTGACTGGAGAAGCCGACAGCCCTACTTCACCAGTTCCCCCGGTGGATACCGAGGATCTGCCTGCTCCTCGGGACCGCGGTCCCGGTTAAAGTTCGAGCCGAGGGAAGGCGGGTTTCCCGCCCTTCCCAGACCACCCTCGGTCCCCCCGGGGGTCTCGGTCGCGGACCTCTTCTCGGTCCAGCCGTTCCCGCCGACATCGGCGGTCTCTGTACCGAAGTAAACGTTGACGCTGCTCTTCCTCATCCTCCTCCTCGGAGAAGAGGCTTCAACGCAAGTTGCGCCGGAGCTACGAGGATTTGATGTGGCAGCAGTTGCTGCTATCCGGGCCTAAGCAGACCCCGGCTAAGACCCCGGCTATCAAGTGGCTGTCGCCGGAACGGCCGAAGCAACCACTCATTCCAGTCGAGTTGCCCGCCCCAGGGCCGGTTGCTAAGCCGAAACCGGCTGGTCCACCGATTGTGGTGGAACCTCCGCCTCCACAGCCGAAGTCCGGGGCACCGACCAAGAGTTCTTGGTCGGTCATGGCCTGCCCACAAGTTTTCGGTCACCCTCACTCCCAGCCGTCCTCTGCAGGTGGAGGGTGGCTCAGGGCCGAGGCAGCTCTTCGCAGACTCTTCGGAGTCCGACGATGATTCGTCCCTGTTCTCCAGGCAGTGCGATCTGGAGTCCTCCGGGGGCCAGTCAGTGGACAATAGCCCATCGTCCTTCTTGGGTCTGCTTTGGCTCATCTCGGAGTCCACTGGGATGCAGCTCGAGCCCGTGTCCAAATGGGCCAAGTATCCCATGACGGAGATTCTGGACCGAGGGGATTCTCCCATGGAGGCCTTTCCGGTGGCTGAGGCCATTGTCGGCCCAGCCTTGGAGCTTTGGCAGCGGCCTGCTTCCTGTCCAGCACCTTCGGCCAGGATGGCCAGGAAGTATGCGGTCCCTACCGGCTCTCTACCCGGTTTCTCGGAACACCCCTCTGCGGAGGGGTTAGTCACCGACAGCGTCTTCCGGCGCTCCGGTAACGCTCGGGACGTGGACAAGCCCCCTGACGAATCCAAAAAGCTGGACTTTGCCGGGCACAAGATGTACGCTGTGTCCTCCCTCGGCCTCCGACAGGCCAGCTCGGCCGTGCTGATGGCACACTTCTCCCACGCCCTCATGGGCTCCCTGGATGAGGTTGTTCCTCATCGCCTGACCTGCAGACCACGGTCCATGGGTCGGGACCAGGGCAGGCGGTGGCAGACCAGCAGCTCCAGACTGCTCTGGACATGAAGTGATTACTGTGCCAGGTCAGTAGTGGCCATGTGCGGCGCAGAGCGTGGCTGAGATATCCACTTTCTGGCAGATACCCAGCACAGGTTGGCGGGGCGTCCCTTTTGGGATTGACCTCTTTGTCCCTGGGTGGAGGACACCTCAGCGGATCAAAAGTCCAGTGCCACTCTGGACTCTGTCACCTCCGCCAGAGGGACAAAGGCCGCCGTCAGCAGCAGAAGTCCTTCGTCCTTCATCTCTGCTCCTCGACGGCCCAGCATCACCAGCAACAGGGCCAGCAGACTCGCGCTTGGCGATCCTAAAATAGCCCGGCAGCTTTCTCAACAGGCAAGGTAAAGGCCGGGGAGGTCCCTCGGCAGCCCTTCCTCTAAACCTGCCCAGTGCGGGTTGGGGGTGCCGCTTCAACCTCGTCCTCCCCTGGGGTTCCCCTGTGGAGACGGGCTCCGCCACTTCCTTTCCACCTGGTCCGCTGTCGACGGACCGCTGGGGTGTGGAGGTGGTAGGGAAAGGCCTGCCTCTGGGTTCAAGCAGGTTCCGCCTTTGAGGCCGTCGCCCTCAGCCACAGGGTCCATGCCTCACTGTTGGCCGCCCGGCGACATTGCCCTGCTCCTCGAAAAAGGTAATCAGGAAGGTGGCAGATCCTCCCTCAGACCCGGGGTTTGTGTCCAGGTACTTCCTGGTCCCAAAACGGACGGGGGGCTGGCGCCCCATTCTCGATCTGCACGACCTGAACAAGTTCCTAAGGTCTCGAACCTTCAGGATGGTCACTCTGGCTCAGATTATCACTTCCATGGAACGAGGCATGTGGTTCTGCTCGCTGGACCTCCAGGACGCGTTCTTTCATGTTCCAATCCGTCCGTCCCATCAAAGATTCCTCTGATTCAGAGCGGAGGGATACCTTGACGGATTTCGAGCCATGCCCTTCGTCCTCTCCCTAGCTCACAGGGTCTTCACCAAATGCATGGCAGTGGTGACAGCATTTCTGCGGCGCCGGGTATACCCTTACCTGGACGATTGGCTGATAGCAGCCCCTTCCAGACAGGAGGTGGATCGGTCCAGGGAACTGGCCCTCCAGGTTTGCTCTCAGGTTGACCTCCTCATCAACGAGGCCAGTCAGACTCATGCCAAGCAGGTGATTCTGTTCATCGGGGCAGAGCTCGACTCTCTGCGAGCCAGGCATGGCTCCGGCGGACAGGGCGAGGTTCTTTCCTCCTTTGCCCAATCATTTTGGTTGGGCAGTTGCATCCGGGACTTCCTCGCCTCCTGGGCCTCATGGCGGCCTACCAGGCGTGGCCCGTTGATGCGTCATCCTCAATGGGACTGGCCAGCCAGTGGTCTCGCGCGCGATCCGTTGGACCGGCCTGTGAGTGACCCAGGAGATGTGGGCAGCTCTCCAGTGGTGGATCGTTCCAGCTCATCTGCAGGAGGGTATCCCGTTCGTCCGCCCGAGCAGCGGTGTCTCTCTCGACAGCGCATCTCTGATGGGTTGGGGTGCCCACCTGGGGGAACACCGGCGCTTGGCCTCTGGTCCCCTCGGAGTCGATGCCACATCAACCTGCTGGAGCTCGGCGGTCCGTCTAGCTCTCCTGCCTTAGCTCCGTTTCTCGAGGTCAAGTAGTTCAGGTCAGACAGACAACACCCGACCATGTACTATCTGAACCGCCAGGGTGGGCAGCGCTCCCTGCTGTTGTTGCAAGCAAGCTCTCCACATTTGGTCCCTAGTGCACAGCCTGGAGGCGGATCTCTTAGCCATTCACGTGGCAGGGCCTCCAACACCCTGGCCGATGCCTAATCCAGATGGGGCTGCGTCTCGCAGGCGGTCTCTCCTGCGGAGGTGAGTACAGATCTCTTCTCCCACTGGGGCACCCTTCAGGTGGACCTGTTTGCCTCAGGGAGAATCTGGACTGAGTCTGTTCCATGCCGCCCCCTCAGCAGGGATCGCTGCAGGGATGCCTTCTCGAGGCCGTGGACCCGGGCCTCTTCTCGCCTTTCCCCATTTCTCTTGATCCACAAGGTGCTTCTCCAAGGCGAGGAGGACAAGGCGCAGGTGATTCTGGTAGCCCCAGACTGGCCCTGCCAGTTCGGTATCCAGATAGCCTCAGCTCAAACTCCCAGGGGGCTTCCAGCCCGCCCGGACCTGATCTCAGTCAATCAGGGAAGGTATTCCATCGGACCTTCAATCCGTGCACCTGACGGCCTGGTTCCTGGGCTAGAGTTCAGGCCTTGGGTCTTTCCGGCCGAGGTCCTCAGCGTCGTTGAGGCGTCCCGTAAGGAGTCGACCAGAAAATGCTATGCCTTCAAATAGAAGCAGTTTTCCATTTGGTGTCAGGAAGGGCTTGGACCCTTCCGACTGCCCTTAGCAAGCATTCTGGACTACCTGTGGTCTCTTTCTCAGCAAGGGCTTGATCGACGACCCTTAAGGTGCACCTGGCAGCCATCTCTGCTTACCGGGCATTGGCCTGCAAGCAATCGTGTAGCTAGGAGGAAGGTGGTCGAGGCGCTTTTCAAGAGCCTTGACCACATTTCCCCTTTAGTGCGAGAACCTCCACCTCCGTGGGATCTACTGCTGGTGGCCAAGCTCATGGGCAAGCCATTCGAACCAATGCACAGGTGTGATCTTTCACACCTGTAGTGAAAGAACGCCTTCTTGGTGGCTATCACGTCAGCCAGAAGGATGGGAGAGCTCAGGCGCTTTCCATGAACCTCCTACCTGGTCTTCCACAGGGACAAGGTTGTCCTGCGCCCCCACCCGAAGTTCCTCCCGAAGGTGGTGTCGGAGTTTCACCTTAACCAGGTGTTGACTCTGCTGGTGTTCTACCCCAGTCACACCTCGGAGGCCGAGTATAGGCTCCATACTTTGGACCCTAAACGAGCGCTCGCTTATTATAAGGCGCGGATGGCTGAAATTCGAGGAGAGGTTCGCCAGCTGTTTGTCACCTACGCTGAAGCCGCACCTGGCAGACCTGCAACAAAACAGATGATAGGCAGGTGGATCACGTCCTGCATAGAGTTCTGCTACAGGTTGGCGGGCATGGAGCCTCCCATAGGGATAAGAGCTCATTCTACCTGCCATACCGCTGCATCGGTAGCTGCTTCCAGGGTGTCCTATCCAGGATATCTGGGGGCTGCTACCTGGAAGTCGGCACATACCTTCATTACCCACTACCACATCGACCTCGAGTCACGCGGGATGCTGGTTTTGGGGCCTCAGTTCTCAGTCTCTTTTCCCAAGTAAGTATCGGGGAGTGCCTTCCTTCCTCCTCCCAGAGAACTGCTGGAGTCTGCCAGACAGTGTGGATGAACAACATATCCATGTCCCTAGATATACAGGTTACTCACCTGTAACAGGAGTTCTAGGAATGGTATATGTTGTTAATCCTGACAAACTAACCTCCCGGCTTGACGCACAACCTGAGCTTCCTCGGGCCAGATCTGGCATCATGGGTCGGGCAAGTTTACCACCGGGTGGGTGGGAGGAGCCAACGAAGACCTTCCGGCAAGAATTAAGCGGCAAGGATACCTGCCAGGCAGTGTGGATGAACAACATATACCATTCCTAGAACTCCTGTTACAGGTGAGTAACCTGTATTTCTAGGGACATGGATATGTAGTTCAATCACTCTTCTTAACGAGTACCTTACCTAAATCTTGCAGAAGGTCTTCAATAACTCCACCGTGATTAACTCTTGCTCCGCACCATGACGAATCTTCCTTACCGCTGAAGCTCAGGTTCCCTCCTTAGCGCTCTGTGTTTTAGGCCTAGATCCAAACTCGTCGGTTAAACCCGAAACTTATTCTTAAATTTTCTAGACTTGGTCTGTTTCTTCCTTAGCAGCCTACGATGGACCAATCGACTCCCAGATTTCAGCGGTGCCCTGCGAATGAAGATGTCTCGGACGATCTGCACTCCATGTCGTTTATTGACTTGAGCTTGAGCACGATCCTGAGCCTGCAGGTTGTGCAAGTCCTTTGGTCAGCGTCCTCGAAGACCGTGCTGCTAGACTTCAACTTGGGGCGCCCCAAGGGCGTATTCCTCTGGTGAAGTCAAAGGAGGCCCGTTGGGCGGTGTCCGCAGCGACGGGCTCGGCTGAGCAACTTGAGCAGATGATCGCCCTCGAGGAGGAGGCGCCCAGGCCGCATCTTCTTCTTCCTCGGTGGCAGCGTTTATCCCGCTCTCCTTGGGCTCCTCCTACACGATTTATTTCAAGGAGCTTTGTCAGTCCCTCTCTACAAAAGGTGAGGGTTCATCGAGACATTCCTCTCGGTCCAAGAAGAAGGACTCTAAGGGTAAGTCCCACCGTAGACGTTCGTGGGAGCGGGAGAGGTCTCCTTCCCCGGATAGTTGACACTCGACTTCGGTTGAGGTTGTGGCTAAGGCTGCTGGCTTCACGGTGTCCCCGTCAGGTCAGCCAGCCGAGACACCCGTCGACGCAGTCGAGATTTTTCTCTATCTGGCTGACGGGCTGTCGACTGGAGAAGCAACCCCTTCTTCACGGTTCCCCTTGTGGAAACCAAGGATTTGCCTGTGACTCCTGTGCCGGAGTCCCCGGTTAAGGTTCCCGAGCCGAGGGAGGAACAGGTTCCCCCGCTCCCTCCCAGACCCACTCTCGGAAACACCGAAGGTCTCGGTCTTGGACCTCCTCTCGGTCCAGCCGATCCTGCCAACATCAGCGGTCTTGGCACCGAGAGAAGCGGCGGCACTGCTCATCCTTGTCTTCATCCTCCTCGGCGGATAGGCTCCGGTGCAAGTTGCGTCGGTGCTTAGAGGCCTTGATGTGGCAGCAGCTCCTTTTGACCGGGAACAAGCCAACCCCATCGCCTTCCCCGGCCATTAAGCGGCTGTCACCTGAGCGGGCCGAAACAACCCCTCATAGTCATCAAGGAGCCGGCACCGGTTGTTCGGCCGAATCCAGCTGCACCACCCATTGTGGTGGAACCCCTGCCTCCACAACCTAAAACTGGGGCTCCGACCAAGGATTCTCAGTCGTGTCAGGGGCTGCCCCATTGGTTGTCGGTCACCCTCACTCCCGATCGGCCTCGGCAGGTGGAGGGTGGCTCAGGCCCTTGGCAGCTGTTTGCAGACTACTCAGAGTCTGATGATGACTCTTCCCTGTTCTCCAGGCCCTTCGACCTGGAGTCCACTGGGGGACAGTCGGTGACGAGCCCATCCTCGTTCATGGGTGTCTTTGGTTCATCTCAGAGTCTGCTGGGATGAGCTCGAACCCGTGTCAAGCGGGGCAAGTATCCTCACAGAGATAATGGACCGGGGGATTCTCCCACAGAGCCCTTTCCGGTGGCTGAGGCCATTGTTGGCCCAGCACTGGAGTTATGGCAGAGGCCGGCTTCTTTTCCTGCTCCTTCGGCCAGGATGGCCAGGAGGTATGTGGTCCCCACCGGCTCACTCTCCAGGTTTTTGGAGCACTCCTCTGCGGAGGGGCTTGTGACCGACAGTGTTTTCCAGCGTTCCAGAAATGCTAGGGATGTGGACAAGCCTCCCGACAGAGAGTCAAGAAACTGGACTACGCTGAGCATAAAGTCTACGCTGCTTCCTCCTTGGGTCTTCATCAGGCCAGCTCGGCTGTGCTGATGGCACACTTCCCACGCCCTTTTGGGCTCCCTGGATGAGGTGATTCCTCATCTCCCAGCTGACCTCCAGACTACGGTCAAGCAGGTGCGGGATCAGGAAGGGCGGTGGCAAAGCAGCAGCTCCAAACTGCTCTTGACATGGAGACTCCTGTGCCCAGTCAGTAGCAGCCGCAGTGGCCATGCTCCGCAGAGCTTGGCAGTGGATCTCCACCTTCACGGCGGATACCCAGCAGAAGCTGGCAGACGTACCCTTCCTGGGTACCGACTTGTTCGGTCCCGGGATGGAGGGTCATTTGCAGAGGATCGAGAAGGACAAAGGCCGCCAGCAACTGCGTAAGCCCTTTCGGCCTTCTGCCCTTGTGGCACGTCCGGCCCAGCAACACCAGCATCAGGGCCAGCAAGCTCGCACTTGGCACCCTAAAGCTAAGCCTGCAGCTTCCTCCAGCAGGAAGCCTGGAGGAAAAGGCCCAGGAGGCCCCTCGGCTGGTCCTTCCTCCAAGCCTGCCCAGTGACGGATTGAGGGGTTGTTGCCCCCAGCTTCGTCACTCCCCCTTGGGTTCCCCCCCCCCGTGGGGGGTCGGCTCCGCCACTTCCTTTCCGCTTGGTCCGCTGTCACCATGGACTGCTGGGTGCTGGAAGTGGTAGGAAAGGGTCTGCCTCTGGAATTTGAGCAGTCCCCACTCTACCGAGCCGTCGCCGCACAGGGGGCTATGGGGTCCGCAGCTTCTCTGTCGGCTCGTCGAGCCAACATTGACCTGCTCCTCCAAAATGAAGTGATCAGGGAGGTGGCGGATCCTCCACCAGACCCAGGGTTTGTGTCCAGGTATTTCCTGGTCCCAAAACGGACGGGGGGGCTGGCGCCCCATTCTAGACCTACACGACCTGAACAAGTTCCTAAGGTCTCGAACTTCAGGATGGTCACTCTGGCTCAGATCATTCCATCCTTGGAATGAGGCATGTGGTTCTGTTCTCTGGACCTCCAGGACGTGTTCTTTCACGTCCTAATCCGTCCGTCCCACCAGCGATTCCTCTGCTTCAGGGCGGAGGAGTCCCTTTTCGAGTTACGGGCCATGCCCTTCGGCCTCTCTCCAGCTCCTAGGGTCTTCACCAAATGCATGGCAGTGGTGACAGCATTCCTGCGGCGCTGAAGGGTCCGGGTGTACCCTTACCTGGACAACTGGCTAATTGCAGCCCCCTCCAGGCCGGAGGTGGAACGGTCCAGGGATCTGGCCCTCCAGGTCTGCTCTCAGATTGCCCTCCTCATCAGCGAGGCCAAATCGGAACTCGTGCCAACGCAGGTGATTCAATTCATCGGGGCAGAGCTCAACTCTGTTCGAGCCAGAGCACGGTTTCCGGCGGACAGGGACGAAGTTCTTTCCTCCTTTACTCAGTCATTTCTGGTTGGTCAAGTGCACCCTGCCCGGGACTTCCTGTGCCTCATGGCGGCCTGCACCAGCGTGGTCCGTTGGGCCCGTTGGCACATGCGTCCCCTTCAGTGGGGACTGGCCGGCCAGTGGTCACAGCACTCCGGTCCTCTGGACCAGCCAGTGGCAGTGACCCAGGAGATGTGGAACGCTCTCCAGTGGTGGATCGTTCCAGCTCATCTGCAGCGAGGGCATCCGCTTGTCCGCCCTGAGCCGGCGGTCACTCCAACGACCGATGCATCGCTGATGGGTTGGGGTGCCCATCTGGGGGAGCACAGAGGGCACGGCCTCTGGTCCCCTTGGGAGTCCCGATGCCACATCAACCTGCTGGAGCTTTGAGTGGTCCAACTAGCCCTCACCGCCTTTGCTCCGTTTGTACGGGGTCGAGTGGTCCAGGTCCAGACAGACAATACCACAACCATGTACTACTTAAACCGCCAGGGCGGGATACGCTCCTTGCCCCTGTGCAAGGAAGCTCTCCGCACTTGGTCCCTTGTGAGCAGTCTGGAGGCGGATCTCCTAGCCATTCATGTGGCAGGAGCCTCCAGCACTCCGGCTGATGCCCTAAGTTGGATAGGGGCTGCATCTCACAAGTGGTCACTCCTGCCGGTAGTATACAATCTCTTCTCCCACTGGGGCATACCTCGGGTGCATCTGTTTGCCTCAGGAGAATTGCAGCTGAGGCTGTTTCATGCCCTCCCCTCAGCAGGGCTCGCTGTGGGGATGCCTTCTCGGGCCGTGGACCCGGGCCTCTTATGCCTTCCCCCATTTCCCTTGATCCACAAGGTGCTTCTCAAGGCGAGGAGGGACAAGGCACAGGTGGTTCTGGTAGCCCCAGACTGGCCCCATCAGTTCTGGTATCCAGATCTCCTCAGCCTCAGCTCCAGGCTTCCAGCCCAACCGGACCTGATCTCAGTCCACCAGGGGAAGGTTCTCCATCCGGACCTTCAATCCCTGCACCTGATGGCCTGGTTCCTGATCGGCTAGAGTTCCAGTCCTTGGGTCTTTCCGACGAGGTCCTCAACGTGTTTGAGGCATCCCGTAAGGAGTCGACCAGAAAATGCTATGCCTTCAAATTGAAGAGATTCTCCATTTGGTGTCAGGATAAGGGGTTGGACCCTTCCTCCTGTTCCTTGGCCAGCATTCTGGACTACCTGTGGTACCTTTTTCAGCTAGGGCTTTGGTTGAGAACACTTAAGGTGCACCTGGCAGCCATCTCTGCTTATCCGGCACGGGCCAGGAAGCAGTCGACGCAGAAGAAGGTGGTCGGGCACTTTTTCAAAGGCCTTGATCACATATCCCTTCCGGTGCGAGAACCTCCACCTCCGTGGGATCTACTGCTGGTATTGGCTAAGCTCATGGGCAAGTCATTCGAACCGATGCACAGGTGTGACATCTCTCACCTGTCGTGGAAGACCGCCTTCTTGGTGGCTATCACGTCAGCCAGAAGGATGGGAGAGCTCCAGGCGCTTTCCAGCGAGTCTCCCTACCTGGTCTTCCACAGGGACAAGGTTGTCCTGCGCCCCCACCCGAAATTCCTTCCGAAGGTGGTGTCGGAGTCTCACCTTAACCAGGTGTTGACTCTGCTGGTGTTCTACCCCAATCACACCTCGGAGGCCGAATATAGGCTCCAAACTCTGGACCCTAGGTGAGCGCTCTCTTATTATAAGGTGCGAATGGCTGAAGTTCGGGGAGAGGTTCGCCAGCTGTTTGTCACCTACGCTGAAGCTGCACTTGGCAGACCTGCAGCCAAGCGGACGATAGGCAGGTGGTTCACCTCCTGCATAGATCTCTGCTATAGGTTGGCGGGCATGGAGCCTCTGAGGGCTAAGAGCTCATTCTACCCGCCATACCGCTGCTTTTGTGGCTGCTTCCAGGGACGTCCCTATCCAGGAAATCTGCAGGGCTGCTACCTGGAAGTCAGCACACACCTTCATTACCCATTACCACATTGACCTTGAGTCACGCCGGGATGCTGGTTTTGGGTCCTCAGTTCTCCAGTCCTTATTTCCTAAATAGCGGTGTCGCTGGCCTCCTCCTTCCGGAGAACTGCTAGAGTCTGCCAAGAAGTGGATTGAACAACATATCCATGTCCCTAGAATACAGGTTACTCACCTGTAACAGGAGTTCTAGGAATGGTATATGTTGTTCATCCACAACCCATCTGACCTCCCAGCTTCGATGCACAACCTGGCTTCCAGCGGGCTAGATCTGGCGTCATGGAACGGAGCCGAGAGTTTTATCACCCGGGTGGGTGGGAGGAGCCAGCTTGAAGACCTTCTGGCAAGATTTAAAGCTGCAAGGTACCTGCCAAGAAGCGTGGATGAACAACATATACTATCCCTAGAGCTCCTTTTACAGGTGAGTAACCTGTATTTACTCATCAGTAACAATAGTTCTAGGCGTGGTATATGATGTTCATCCACACAGACCCACCCTACCTCCCCAGCTTTGGCGCACACACTCTGCTTCCAGCAGGCAAGATCTGGCATCATGGGACAGAGTCAAGGGAGTTAACACTCGGGAGGGAGGAGCTAGCTTGAAGACTTTCCTGTACATCTTAAAGGGAGTGCAAATTGCCAAGAATTGTTGATGAACATCATATTCCAGTCCTAGAACTACTGTTACAGGTGAGTAACCTGTGACCTTACTTCGAGAGGATTCCTGCAGTAGGTCATAACGTGTAGGACTTGGAGAACAGACAGAACACCAGGAGGAAGGAGCTACTGGTATAAATAAAACTTCTCTAATGGGACTAAGAACTACAAATATTGTACTGGGACCTTCAATTTAGGGTTATAAAAAAAAAAAAAGGAGTGTTTGTCAGAGGTAGTTGAAGTAAACGGTTATCTGTCTACTTATCTAGGTGCTTGTCACAGGTGTCAGAAGGGAATTATCTGTGAAATTAACTAAGTGTAGAAAGATTTGCAAAGTAGGGGGAGTGGCTTAGCTAGAAGGAGCCAGGTTAAAACCAGATTTAAGCACTGCCCTAGATAGCTTCTGCCAGAGAACAGACAGAACACCAGAAGGAAGGAGCTACTGGTATAACTAAAACTTCTCTACTGGAACTATATTGCCCTCCTTCCTTCCCCTCCACCCTAAACCAGTTCTACTTTTATAGGCAAAGGATTTAACTGACAACGGGAACTTCCTGTTTGGGAGCAGGAAGTGAGTGATCACAGATCCACAAAACTCTCACCATCGTAGAAGGTTAAGAGTAGTTCTCCGTCCCCCTCTAGCTGCTGGAGGTCTGACTCTGAGGAAGTAAGGAGACTACTGAGAAATATAGAAACTTCTTGTCTTAGAATGGGAAGATCAGGAGCTAAAAGGGCACAGAGGCAGTAAGTAAGTAGGGGAAGAAAAAAAAAAAAGAAAATAAACAGAGGGAAGAGTAAGTATTCCAAACAGTTAGGGGGCCAGAAAAAAGACATGATGGGAGTGGTGCAGTGCAGTGGCTGTAGAGCAGCAGTCTTCCGGGAGACGTTCTGGAGGATGCAGTGTTGTTCCATCTGCAGGCACCTCTCTGGGCTGAGGGAGGAGGTTGTTCATCTCCGGGCTGAGTTGGCCAGGATTTGTGGGACCTCCTCTCTCACCCAGGGACCACCAGGGTCACTGCCGTTGCCTCAGAGGTTGCCAAGAAAGAGGAGTGGTTGGACCACAGTGGGCTCAGGGAGGGTGAGGGTGGTGGAACAGAGGCGCATCCCTCCAGTTGTACCTCTCCACAATTTCTATGCCGGTCTGGAAATGTGTGGTTCCTCTATGGAGACACCCACAGTGGAGACCAAGGAGAATGCTGGGAACCTCCACAAAGGAGACCCACAGGAGGGTGGCATGGGACCCCACAGGGGAAGGAAACAGCTCCTGGTGGGGACTCCATTGTTAGGAAGGTAGAACTGGGAGAGGAGAGAGGAGAGGAGGTAAGGTGCCTGCCTGGCGCCATGGCTTGCAGGGACAGGGAGGTAATCCTCAAGATCACAGGAGCAGCTGCACAGGGAAGGAGCTGGATGTCATTGTCCACCTAGGGACAAATGACCTGGCTAAGAAAGGATCAGAGCGCAAGAAGCATATGCGGAGATGGGGAGGGCCTTAGAGAAATAGCACACACGGAACCTTCTCAGAGGTGCTGCCTGTCTATGACACGGATGAGACTAGGGTGCTCCACACCATGGGATTCAATCATTGGTTGAAAAACTGGTGCAGAGGTCAGGAATTTGGCTTCACTGGGGACTGGGGGTCCTCCTGGACGGATGCAGGCCTATACTGGCGTGATGGTCTGCATCTGTCCAGGAGGGGAACCAGGATCCTAGGTGATATGTTTAGATACTTCATTGGCAAGCATTTAAACTAGCCAAGGGGGGGAGGCACTGGAAAGGATCAGGGAAATCCTAGCGTGCCCCCCAAGAAAATCAGGTTACTAAGTGAGGTAGACACCAACATAGAGATGTCAGTAGGAAGAAGCGCAGGGGTAAATGGAGAAAGTGACAAAAGCAGTAAGGACAGGAATGGGGCAAAAAGGGGTAAAGCCATCAAAAAATGGAGGGTAATGAGTACCAGCGCCCGTAGTCTGGGCAGCAAGCTCCCTGAAATGGTGGCCTTGATGGAACAGGGATGCCTGGATTACGTAGCAGTCTCAGAAACATGGTACACAGAGAACCATGACTGGGATGTTAACATACCAGGGTACACAACCTACAGGAGAGACAGGAGGGCAGAGCAGGGGAGTAGCTCTCTATGTAAGGGAAGGATAAAGGCAACTGAACAAAAGAGTAAATAGGGCGGAGAGGAGGCAATGTGGGTCACCTTAGAGACTGGAAATGGCACCACAGTCCGCACAGGGGTTGTATACAGACCCCCATGTCAGGGGGAGGGAATGGACAAGGATATGATAGAAGGCATAGTTAGGATGGCAGAGAAAGAGGAGATACTGTTGTTGGGGGGACCTTAATATGCCAGATGTTAACTGGAGCACCTTTGCTGCAGCCACATCCAAAAGCAGGGCCATTCTTGATGCCCTTCAGGTGACATGCCTCAGACAGCTAGTTTTGGAAACTACTCGTGCGGGAGCAATCTTAGATCTCATACTCTCAAATGGGGACAGTGAGAGAATCTCAGATCTAGAAGTGGGTATCCATTTGGGAACAAGTGACCACCAAACAGCGTGGTTCATGATAAACTCAGCTACAGAGTCAAGCCATACAAAAGTGAGGGTTCTGGACTTCAGGAGGGCTGATTTTGGCAAGATGGGAGAGTGCCTTAGAAAAGCACTAGCAAACAGGCTAGGAGGGTGGAGCAACAATGGGAAATACCAAAACTGCCATCACAGAGGCAGCAAGCCTTTGTGTGAAGCAAATAAACAAATCAGAACGAAAAGAAAAGCCACTATGGTTCTCAAAAGAAGTGGCGGTGAAGGTTAGAGAGAAAAATATAGCATTTAGAAGTATAGGGAAACACAGATGGAGCAGGACAGAGAACTGAACCAGTTAAGGCAGAAGGAAGCAGGGAGGGTAGTCAGACTAGCAAAGGCACAAACTGAGGAAAAGATAGCCAACTCAGTTAAGAAGGGGGGATAAAACCTTTTATAGGTATATTGGGGAGCGTAGAAAGACAAAGGGAGTGATAGTGAGGCTGAATAATGGTCATGATGGTCTGCATCTGTCCAGGAAGAGAAACACGCTCCTAGGTGACAGGTTTAAAGGCTTCCTTGGCAAGCTTTTAAACTAACCAAGGGGGGAGGTGCTGAGAGGAAACAGGAAAGTTCAAGCCTCCCCCCACAAAGCATGGCAGGTAGTAGGGTAAACACTGAGGTACAGAGCTTGACAGAGGGCAGGCAGGAGTAAATGGAAAATGGACAAGGGCAATAAGAGCAGGGATGAGGTAAAAAGGATAAAGCCAACATTAAATGGAGGACAATGAGTACCAATGACCGTAGTCTGGAAACAAGCTTCCAGAGCTAGTAGCCCTGATGGAAGAGGAACACTTGGATATTGTGGCAGTCACAGAAACATGGTACGGAGAACCATGACTGGGATGTCAACATACCAGGTACACAATCTACAGAAGGACAGAGAGGGTAAAGAGGAGGTGGAGTAGCTCTCTACATAAGGGAAGGGATTAAAGCTACAGAACTAAAAAGTAAAGGGGGAGGACAAGTAGAACTCTGGGTCACCTTGGAGACAGGGAATGGCATCACAATCCACACAGGGATTGTATACAGTCCCCTGTCTCAAGGGGAGGAAATGGACAAGAAAATGATAAAGGGCATTCTCAAAATGGCTGAAAAAGGGGAGATACTGTTGATGGGGGACCTGAATATGCCATATGTTAACTGGGCGACATGGACTGCAGCCACATCCAAGAGCAGGGTAATTCTTGATGCCCTACAGGGGCCATGCCTTAGACAGCTGGTGGTGGAACCCACTCGGGAGGGAGCAATATTAGACCTGGTACTCTCAAATGGAGAGAGGATCACAAATTTAGAAGTCAGTAGACATCTGGGAACAAGCGACCACTGCACAGTGTGCTTCACAATAAACACAACCATGGAGACAAGCCATACAAAGACAAGGATACTGGACTTTAGAAGGGCTGACTTTGGCATAATGGGTGAATAACTGAGGAATGCATTAGCAAATGGCCAGAAAGGAGAGGTGGAAGAACAATGGAGAAAAATCAAAACTGCCATCATGGAGGCAACAAGCCTTTGTGTGAAACAAATAAAGAAAACAAAGCGGAATAAAAACCACTATGGTTCTCAAAAGAGGTGTCAGGAAAGTTAAGGAGAAAAGGCTGCATTCAAAAGTATAAGGAATCACAGGCAGACACGACAGGGACCTGTATCAATTAAAGCAGAAAGAAGTGGGAAGGCAGTCAGAAAAGCAAAGGTGCAAAACGAGGAAAAGATAGCCAACTTAGTTAAGAAGGGGGATAAAACCTTTTATAGGTACATTAGGGAGCATAAAAAGGTTAAGGGAGGGATAGTGAAGATTAATAAAGGAGTGGGGAGGTGGGCAGAGGGAGACAGTGAAAAGGCAGAGATACTGAATGAATACTTTTGTTCAGTATTCACAAAAGAAGAAGAAGAGGAGTTGCCTAAACCAAACAGTAGAAGCACTCTGGATAGTGGGGTTGAAGCCAGTCCATTTACAGAAGAAAGAGTACTGAAAGAACTCCTAAAACTCAAGGTGGACAAAGCAATGGGGCCTGACGGGATTCACCCTAGAATCCTAAAAGAGCTAAGGGAGAACCTAGTGACACCACTAACCACACTTTTTAACAAATCATGGGAAGATGGGGTGATACTTGAGGACTGGAGGAGGGCAGATGTGATTCTCGTTCACAAAAGTGGGAGCAAGGCAGAAGCAGGAAACTACAGACCTGTTATTCTGACCTCAGTGGTGGGGAAAATGATGGAATCACTTCTGAAAGAAAGAATTGTTGAGTACCTAGAGGCCAGCGGGGCACAGGACCCAAAGCAGCATGGATTCACAGCAGGAAGGTCATGTCAGACGAATCTAATCGATTTCTTTGACTGGGTGACCAAAGTAATAGACCAAATGGAGAGGCTGTGGATATGGCCTACCTAGACTTTAGCAAGGCATTTGGCACAATCCCGCACAAAAGATTAATAATCAAGTTAGCCAGCCTGGGAGTGGGTCCCTGGGTAGTAGCCTGGGTAGCAAACTGGCTGCACAACAGGACACAGAAGGTAATAGTGAATGGAACACATTCTGAAGAAAGGGGGTTTACTAGTGGAGTACCTCAGGGCTCAGTACTGGGTCCAGTCCTCTTTAACATCTTTATAGGTGACATTGCAGAGGGTCTGGAAGGAAAGGTATGCCTCTTTGCAGATGACACAAAGATCTGTAACAGAGTTGATACAGGGGTAGAAAGGATGAGAAGGACTTGGCAAGGTTGGAGGAATGGTCAGACATATGGCAACTTAGATTCAGTGCAAAGAAGTGCAAAGTAATGCACCTGGGAAATAAAAATCCAGGAGAAGAGTACACAATAGCAGGGGAGGTACTAACGACAACAATAATGGAAGGGGATCTGGGTGTAGTCATATCAGATGACCTAAAGGTGGGTAAGCAATGTGAGAAGTCAGTAAGGAGAGCCCGGGGATACTGGGATGCATAAGGAGGGGCATCACAAGTAGAAAAAGGGAAATGGTTATGTCTCTGTACAGACAGTTGGTGAGACCCCATCTGGAGTACTGCGTGCAGTTTTGGAGACCTCATCTATGCAAGGACATTGACAGGATGGAAGCAGTCCAGAGGAGGGCAACTAAAATAGTGCAGGGTCTACATCAGAAACCATATGAAGAGAGACTGAGACGCTAATATCTATACCCTTGATGAAAGGAGGACGGGGACATGATAGAAACTTTAAGTACCTCAAGGAATCAACAAAGTCCAGGAGGGTAGCATCTTTCAGAAAAAAGATGTGTAAATCAAGGGGCACAATTTAAAGTTAGAGAGGGCGGCTCAGGGTAATGTGAGGAAATTCTTTCACGGAGAGAGTGGTGGCGCATGAAACCGCCTTCCTGGAGAGGTTGTGGGGTCTAAAACAGTGGGGGAATTCAAACATGCATGGGACAGACATAAGGCAATTATAGTGAGGGGTTGCAGGAAGTAGGCTGTGGGTTAACTAGAATCTGCAGCTTATCCAATAGGTAGGGAAATGGGCAGACTAAGTGGGCCAAGTGGTCCTTATCTGCCATCAAAGTCTATGTTTCTATGAATAGAATGGATGGTGGGTGGGCAGAGAGTGACAGTGAAAAAGCAGGGATACTGTATGAATACTTCTGTACAGTATTCACAAAGAATGGGAGGTGCCTAATCCAATTAATAGAAGCATTCTGGAGGGGGGTGGGGGCGATCCCAGTCCTTTCACAGAAGAAAGGGTTCTGAAAGAACTCCTAAAACTGAAGGTGGACAAAGCAGTGGGGGCCAGATGGAATTCACCCCAGAATTCTAAAAGAATTGAGCAGAGAACTAGTGACACCACTGACTACCCTTTATAACAAATCATGGGAGGATGGTGTGGTACCTTAGGACTGGAAGAAGGCTGATGTGATTCTCCTTCACAAAAGTGGGAGCAAGACAGAGGCAGGAAACTACAGGCCTGTCAGTTTTATCTCTGTGGTAGGGAAAGTGATGGAATCACTTCTGAAGGAAAGAATTGTTGAGTACCTAGAGGCCAGTGGGGCAGAGGACCCAAGGCAGCATGGGTTCACAGCGGGAAGGTCATGTCAGACGAATCTAATTGATTTCTTTGACTGGGTGACCAAAGTAGTAGACCAGGGAGGGACTGTGGACGTGGCCTACCTAGACTTCAGCAAGGCATTTGACACAGTCCCACACAAAAGATTTGTAGTCAAATTAACCAGCCTTGGAGTGGGTCCCAGGGTTGTAGCCTGGGTTAAAAGATTGGCTGAACAACAGAACGCAGAAGGTAATTGTAAATGGAGTCCACTCTGAAGAAAGAGGGGTTACTAGTGGGGTACCGCAGGGTTCAGTACTGGGTCCAGTCCTTTTTAATGTCTTTATAAGTGACATTGTAGAGGGACTGGAAGGAAAAGTATTCCTCTTTGCAGATGACACAAAGATCTGCAACAGGGTTGATAAACAAGGAGGCATGGAAAGGATGAGAAGGGACTTGGCAGGGTTGGAGAAATGGTCAGAGTATGGC
Source organism: Neoceratodus forsteri (assembly GCA_016271365.2). Taxonomy (NCBI): domain Eukaryota; kingdom Metazoa; phylum Chordata; order Ceratodontiformes; family Ceratodontidae; genus Neoceratodus; species Neoceratodus forsteri. The sequence continues at coordinate 574,368,755 of CM028137.1, forward strand.
AGCTTGGATTCAGTGCAAAGAAGTGCAAAGTAATGCACCCGGGAAACAAAAACCAAGGGGAAGATTACACAATGTGGGGGGTAGTAACAACAACACAAATGGAAAGGAACCTGGAGTAATCATATCAGTTGACCTTAAGGTTGGCAAGTAGTGTGAGAAGGCGGCAGGGAGGGCTGGGGGGATACTGGGATGTATAGGGAGAGGCATCACCAACAGAAACCAAGAAGTTGTTACCCCCCTGTACAGACAGTTGGTGAGACCCCATCTAGAGTACTGCGTCCAGTTCTGGAGACCCCATCTCTGCAAGGACATAGACAGGATGGAGGCAGTTCAGAGGAGGGCAACTAAAATGGTGCAGGGTCTGCAAGAGAAGCCATACAAGGAGAGGCTAAAGGAGCTTAATATGTATACCCTTGAGGAAAGGAGGGAGAGGGGGACATGATAGAGAACGTTTAAGTACCTCAGTGGAATCAGTGAAGTCCAAGAGGTAGCATCTTTCAGAAAAGAGATGTGCAAGAACAAAGGGACACAATTTGAAGATGGAGGCGGATCAGGGGCAATGTGAGAAGTATTTTTCACAGAGGTGGTGGAGCGCATGGAACAGCCTTCCTGAGGAGGTTGTGGGGTCTAAAACTGTGGGAGAATTCAAGAATGCATGGGACAGACATAAGGCAGTTTTGTTGGGGGTAGGAAGAAATAGGCTGTTAGTTAAATAGGATCTGCAGCTTATCCTCTAGGTAGGGAAATGGGCAGACTAGGTGGCCAAGCGGTCCCTTATCTGCGTCAAAGTCTATATTTCTGTATTTCACGCCCCCTGGCGTCAGACCATGGAAAACTTTTGCTAGCAATGTCTGGTGGGGACCACACCCGATGTCACTTGACAGACGCCAGCGGACCCTATATTGTGGGGCGTCCCCTCATGCTCCACCTTCCATTTTTTACCGCTGCTGACTCATGCAAGGACCTCTGGTGGTGAATGTTGTTCCAGTCGAAAACAATTTTGTTTAGGTATATTCTTTATTTTCTTGAGAACCAGTTTTTACTTTCTTTTCTATGTCTTCATCGCCCAGGACTCCAAAGACCAAGGAGAAGTGCGGCATGCATATCCCTCACAAGGATCACCACAAACTTTGCCTCATCTGCCTTGACCTGGGTCACGACACTGAGGCCTGCCCAGATTGTAAGCTCTTCAATCAGCCCACACACACACGCAGGCAGCAAACTCTGGAAGCCCATCTTCTGAAGTCCAGGATGGCCTCTTTAGAGCAGAAGATGCAAAAGCTGAGGGAATCTGTTTAGTCACCCTCTTCGGAGCACAAAAAGAAAAAAAAAGCACCAGGAGCATCTGGAGGACCAGGAGCGGGTCTTCTTCAGTAAGGCTGTTGGGCCTATGACCACGGTCTCCCCGGTGGCAAGGCCGCTCCCCCGCCACCTTCCCTGGTGACAGTCCAGGCTTCTTCTTCAAGTTCTCCAGGTGCCTTTTCTACTTTCAAGCCCATCAAGACGGGCTCCAAACCTGGATCCTCAACCAATAAGTCGCCTGCCTGGACCTTCGGCGATCACGCGGTCTCCACTAGTAAGCTGGACTTGGTCCTTCCGGAGCCCTTCTGGTCGTCGGTAAGACAGATTCCCACCCAGAGGGAACCCACACGGCACTAGCCGATAAGCCAGTCGGGAGCTCGCCTTCTGCCTCACAGCACTCTCTCCATCTTAGTGGCTGCCCAGGGACTCCAGCTGACCCGCCCGGTTGAGCTCTTCCATCCGGGTGTTGATGCTGCGACACCGCGCCCAGTCAGAGCTCGCTGACCTCTCATGGCCAGCTGTCCTGCCAGGTTACTCCTGTGCAGGAACCTTCCCAGTGGAACCACCTGTTCCCGAACTTCAGTATGTGATTTTGGGGGGGTCCTCTGGATGTGGTGCATCCCTCCCCACTCCAGTGCAGGTAACACCCGAGTCTCCTGTGGATCCTTTCCCAGGGAACCTGACGTTGGAGTCTGTCCCCATGCTGACTCTCAGGGACCTTCCTCTCCCATTGGGCCCTACATTTGCCCTGACGCCGGGGGTTCCTCTGTCAGGCACCGTGCCTCCAACACCTGATGCCCGTTGGACCTTTTGAGTCCATGCATCAGAGCCACCGTCGGGCCCTCACAGTCACCGTGACGCCAAATGTTCTGACGCCGGCTTATCCGTGCCTGATACTTTTCCTGGCGCTTTGAGGACTCCGGGACCTCCTCCAGATCATCATGGCATTCTCCCAAGGCCCCCCTTTGGGCTGCCTGCATTATCCGGTGTTTCTGGCGCCAGGTTATCCACTGTCTGGCCCGACATCAGCACATTTCACCCTCTGTTACTACCTGGAGTATCAGGCGCCTGGCTGTGCTCCACCCCGTTCAGGGGCCAGGGTGCCCATTATTTGGGGATGTGCCCCCCTCTTACTACCAACCTCCTCCTCTCCATTCTCAACCTCAGCAGGACCGCCAGACCTGGTGGCAGGAGGCCAGATCCCAGTTGGTCTCTGACCTGGACAAGAAACTGCCGGCCCCGGTTGTTACCCCCACCTCTTACCCCTTGTCACCCATGGGTTCTCTTCATTCGGACTTTGTGCACATTTCAGGAGGGCCACACAGGAGGTAATTTTTAATGGGAGCTAGGACCTCTGACAGAGAGAAGTCCGAGGAGAACTCTTCTGCCTCTTCTTCCGGAGAACAATCCGGAACCACGGGGGCTAAGGGTAAGGAGTCGCCCAAGTTGCCTCCCGAAGATCCCTCCTTCACAGAACGCCTCTGTATCCTCCTGCAGGCTAACGGATGGAACATGGAGGAGCAAGACCCTAAATGCAAGCATCTAGCAGAGCACCTAGACCTTGAAGAAGTGTCACCCATTTCAGATTCCTCCTTGGACTGCCCCCCATGAGGATCTTACCTCTACCATTTGGCAGTTGCCTCACTTGATCCTAGCCATCCCAAAAAAGGCAGACCATATCTGTCATGCTGGGCGTACCTAGCTAGGCTCAACCCAAAGCAGATTCTATCGTGATACTGCGGCTCACATTAAGTACTTGAGACCCAAACATATGAGTACCTCCCTCCTGATAAGGATTCAAGGCAATTAGACCAGTTTGGGCGCCAAGGTCTATCGTCTTCTCGTGTGCTCTATGTTCTTTGAACTACATAACACACATGGTGTCCTATCAGAAGGCCACTATGGCTGAGCATGAAGGCTAGGCTTGAGAACATGGAGGACTCAGACCTTAAGGCAGAACTCACTAAGGCCCTGCGTTTGTCTAAGATCTCTTGAAGACAGCACTGAGAGCCACCTGTGATTCCGTAGATGCAGTTGCTGGCTCCACCGCCACGGCAGTTTCCTTGGGTGCCGTGCCTGGCTGTGCATTTCTGGGCTTTCCCAGGTGTACAGGCAGCCAACCAGGATGCCCCATTTTGAGGACCCGTGCTGTTTGGGGGAAGACACTGAAGATGATATTACAGGCCTACAGGACAGCGGGCAGGCCCTTAGGTCTGTCAAGTCCATGTATAAGGGGGGCTTCAAGTCTAAACAGTCCTTTTGGTGCCAGCATAAGCATCAGAACAAGCAACCCTTCTCCAGGCATCAGACCAAAAGGAGAAAATCGGGGTCCACCATCACCTCCTCCCCGTGCCTCCAAGGCTTAGTGAGCCATGGGAGGAAACCTTCCTTCCCGCTCCTCTGCATCCTGATTCTTACAGCCTTCCCTTCCCTCCTTCACCTCCCAGCAGCGTGAAGCCAGTGGGGGAAGATTCACCCTTCACCTTGCAGAGTGGCAGGGCATCACGTCAGATTCATAGATACATAGATACATAGACAGTGTCGGCAGATAAGGGCCTGTGGCCCACCCAGTCTGCCCATTTGAGCTTGTAAGTTCAGTTTGTTTTCCTAGAAGTCTGTTTCCCCTTACCCCTGACCGCTAGAATTCCTTTATGTCTATCCCATGCATTCTTAAATCCCGTGATTGTTTCAGCCCCCACCACTTCCTCTGGCAGGGTGTTCCACTTGTCCACCACCCGTTCTGTGAAGAATTCTTCTCACATTTCCTCTGAATAGTCCTCCCTCCAACTTCATCCCATGCCCTCTAGTCCTGGAATATCTTTTTACTTAAAAATAGTGTATTCTTGCACCTGTTCCTCCCTGTAAGATACTTGTATGTCTCTATCATGTCCCTCTCTCCCTCCTCTCCTCCAGGAGTACATGTTCAGTTCCTTCAACCTGTCTTCATAGGACTTGTGATGCAATCATGCACCATCTTTGTTGCCCTCCTCTGAACCTTCTCTACACTCCTTACGTGAGGTATGGTCTCCAGAACTGTCACTGTACTCCAGGTGGGGCCTCACTAGTGTCTTGTGTGTGAATTATGACCTCCCTTTTCCTGCTGGTGATGCCCCTGCCTATACATCCCAGCATCCTATTTGCTTTACCTGCTACCTTGTCACACTGTTTCCTACCTTGAGGTCATCAGAGATGACAACCCGAAGATCCTTTCCTGCTTGGTGCATGCTATATCCTCACCCCCAACTGATATATTGTGCCAGGGTTTTGTGGCCCCATATGCATTATCTTGCACTTCTTTGCATTGAATTTCAACTGCCAACCCCTGACCATTCTTCAAGTTTCTGCAGGTCGCTTCTCATTCTGTCTACACCCTCTGGTGTGTCTACTCTGTTACAGAGCTTTGTGTCATCAACGAACAGTGAAATTCTGCCTTCTAGATCCTGCTAATGTCACTGATGAAGATGTTGAATAGGACCGATCCCAGCACTGATCCCTGTGGTACCCCACTGGTCACTCTTCCTCTGTGGAGTGACAGCCATTTACCACCACCCTCTGTGTCCTGCCACCCAGCCAGTTACCTACCCACCACTACTGTCCTGCCCACACCCATATTCCCCAGTTTGTGTAATGTCTTCTATGTGGCACAGTGTCAAAGGCCTTGCTGAAGTCCAGATAGGCCATGTCCACTGCCTCCCTGATCCACCTCCCTAGTCACCCAGTCAAAAATTCAACGAGGTTGGTCTGACATGACCTCCCCTGGTGAAACCATGCTGCCTTGGGTCCTGTGGTCCATTGACAACCAGATGTTCCACCAATCTCTCCTTCAGTAGTGCTTCCATGATCTTCCCCACTACCGAGGTGAGGCTGACTGGTCTGTAGTTCCTGCTTCCTCTTTGTTCCTACTTTTGTATAAGGGGACTACATCTGCTGTCCTCCAGTCTGTGGGTACCTCCCCTGTTTCCAGTGATTGGCTAGACAGGATAGCCAGAGGTTCAGCCACCATCTCTCTTAGTTCTTTAAGGACCCTGGGGTGCACCCCGTCTGGCCCCATTGCTTCATCAACTCTTATTACTTCCAGTTCCTTCAGGACCCTTTCTTGTGTAAAGGGACTTGTGTCCATTTCTGCACCATTCAAACCCCTTGTACTCCCTTCAGACCCATTACCCCCCTCTTCCTCAGTAAAGACTGAGCAGAAATACCTGTTCAATATGTCAGCTTTACTGTTGTCATCCTCCATGCGGCTCCCATCCTCCCTCTTCAGTCTCACTATCCCTCCCTTTGTCTTTCTTTTTTCACTTATATACCTGTAAAAGGTTTTGTCCCTTACCCACTGATTTTGCAATGTGTTCTTCTGTCTGAGCTTTGGCTTCCCTTACTGACCTCCCTGCCTCCCTTTGCTTCTCCTGGTACTTCTCCCTATCCCTTCTGCCTGTGTCTTTTGTATTGCCTGAATGCAATCTTTTGGCTTTCACTTCTTTGATACCTCTTTGGAAAACCATAATGGTCTCCTCTTCCTTTTCCACTTGCTAACCTGCTTAATGTATAATTCTGTTGTTCTTGTAATCCCCATTTTAAATACTGCCCACTGTTCCTCAACCCCTGATTCCTGTCCCATTCCCCTTAATGTCTCTTTCAAGTATCTCCCCATTTTCCCAAAGTCTGCCCCCCTAAAATCCAGGATACGTGTTTTTGTGTGGTTTGGTTCTGCTCTTTCTGTGATTTCAAACCACAATGACTGGTGGTCACTCTTACCCAGGTGCTCCCCCACTGTTACCCCATCACACTGTCCCTGTTTGTGAGCACAAGGTCCAGTATTGCCTTCTGCCGAGTTGGTTCCATGACCAGTTGCTTGAGGAAGGCACCCTGAAGGGAGTCCAGGATAAATCTGCTCCTAGTTGATGCTGCTGCTGGGATGCTGCAGTCCACGTCTGGAATACTGAAGTCTCCAACCAGTACTACCTCACCCTTGTCTGCCATCCTTTGGATGGCTAGCATCAGCTCCCTATCTGTTTCTTCCTTCGTGGGTCATACAACCAATAGCAAAAGGGCACACCACTGAGTTTCTGGAAAGGCCTCCAGGTCAATCTCATCCCTCAAACCAGGTGTCTGGTAAGGGACGAAATCCTGGCTGTAATTCAAAATCAGCTATAGAGCCAGTACCTTTGGCACAAGGGGAAAAGTTCTACTCCCATTTCTTCCTCGTTCCCAAATAGACAGGCAACCTCAGACCCGTCTTGGACCACAGACAGCTGAACCTTTATGTGGAATACAAAAGTTCCACATGCTGACTATCCAGGGACTCCTGCTTGCTCCAGACAGACCACTGGCTTTGTGCTCTGGACATGCAGGACACTTACCTGGACATTCTAGTCTTTCCCAGTCATGCTATTTCCTCGCTTTCTCTTCCAAGGTGAGCACTTTCAATTCAAAGCCCTTCCTTTGGCCTCACTTGGCTCCAAGTGCCTAGCAGTTGCTGGCAATGGCACTTTGCCGACAGGGCATCACGTGTTCCCGTACCTGGATGATTGGCTCATAGCAGCTCTGTCCAGGAGCAGCCTGGAGGACTCTCTGTCCTCCACCCTGGACCTTTTGCACGACTGGGTATTGCTATCAATTACATCAAGTGGTCCCTGGTTCCTCTCAATGCCTTGGGGCAGTATGGGATACGGTCCAAGAAAGGCCTTTCTACCATCAGACAGGACGGAAACTTTGCTGGAGCAGGCCAAACTGGTAGTCTTCTCCAGACATGCCCCAGCCAGGGTGTTTTTGCGCCTTCTTGGCTTGATGACAGCAAGCATTTCCACCGTCTACTTGGCCAGGCTGCACATGAGGGTCACCCAGTGGACGTTAGTCCAGTGGGATCAGCGTATGGACGTCCTGGATCATCCTGTCTTGATGTCCAACGCACTCAAGAGGGGACCGCTTGTGGTGGCAGGACCCTCAAAATTTTTCTCAGGATTTACCTTTTAGGCCCCCACCATCACCACAGATGCAGTCTGGATTGGGGGGCCCATCTTGGAGACCACCAGACCCAAGGGACGGGATCCCAGCTGGAGTCCTCTCTCCACATAAACATTCTGGTGATGAGGCCGGTCCTGTACGCCCTTCAGGCCTTCCAGTCCCTACTTTCTACAGGAACACTGCTGGTACAGATCGACAACATGTGTGTGGTCTGGTACATCAGTAAGCAGGGAGGCACCTGATCGTACCCTTTGTGCAGGGAGGCGATGCGGGTCTGGTACTGGGCAGTCCAGCACGGTCGACATCTCACAGCCGTGCACGTTCCAGGAGTTCACGATGTCCTGGCAGACAGCCTCAACTGAATCTCAGCTCAAGCTCATGAGTGGGAACTTCACCAGGAGGTGGTACAACATTTGTTCCATCGTTGGGGGCATCCAGAGGTAGATCTCTTCCCCTCACCATTCAAAGCAAAACTTCCCAAGTTTTGCTCGCTCGTTCAAAGGCCTGGTGCTATCTTGCTAGATGTGCTATCTCTCTGTTGGACAAGGAGATACTAGTACGCTTTCCCTCCTTTTCCCATTCTGCAGAGTTCTGCTGAAGCTTCAGGCAGAGGGGGCTCAAATGTTGCTGATTGCCCCCGTCTGGCCCAGGCAGATCTGGTTTCCACTCTTGCAGCAGCTGGCCATGGGACCCCCCAGTAACTCTTCCTCATGACCTATTAACGCAGAAATAGGGCAGACTGGTGCATCCGGGCCTTAGGTCCCTGCATCTTCATGCGTGGCTTTTATCACCCTTTGGAATCTCTGAGAGTGTCTCCCAAGTCCCGGTGGAGGCTAGGAAGCCTTCCACTAGGTCATCTTACGCTATGAAATGTGTTTTTCCATTTGGGTGGACTCGAAGGGATGGGGTCCCTTTTCCTGCCCAGTGCCCCAGGTGATGGAGTATCTTTTGCACCTGTCTGACTCAGGACTCCGCTGCTCTTCGTTGAAAGTCTGTCTCTGCCTATCACATCTTGGTGGATGGGAAAACTGTTGCCCAATTGAAGGTCTCCAAAACCTTTTTGAAAGGGATCCTCCACTTGAAGCCCCGCATCCACAACCCTATCCCACCTTGGGATTTGAGTTTTATTTTGGAAAAGCTTATGTTGCCTCCTTTTGAACCAGCAGTAAGTTGTGAGATGCGCTATTTGTCCTGGAAAGCGCTCTTTTTAGTTGCGGTTACTTCTTCTTGGAGGATTTCTGAGCTTCAGGCCCTGATGTGTAAGGGTGGCTCTGAGCACAAATCCTAAGTTTCTTCCTAAGGTAGTTTCTGAGTTCACCTTAAACCAGACTGTTGAACTGCCGGTGTACTACCCTACTTATTCTAATAAGGGTGAGGCTCTCCTGCACACATTGGATGTGCACATAACCTTACGTTATTATGTTAGCAGGACCAGGGATGTCCGAAAATCAGATCAGTTGTTTTGTTTCTTTTGCCCCCAAGGCTCTGGGGTCAGCAGTGTCTAAGCAGTGCTTGCCCAAATGGTTGTCTAACTGCATCCATTTTTGTTATCAGAAGTACAGCAAACCTGTTCTGGGGGAGGCAAGAGGCCACTCTGCTAGGGGTATGACTGCTTCTGAAACCTTCCTCAAGAATGTTTCCACAGCAGATAATTGTGCTGCAGCAACTTGGAGTTCGGTCCACACTTTCACTAAGCATTACAGTCTGGAGATTGCCTCTAGGAGTAGGCAGGTTTTAGCCTAGCCATCCTGTAGGGCCTTCTGTCCTAGACCTGCTCTGGTCTTTCTGCAGACTTTCCTCCTCCCTTGCTTCAGATCTACTGCAGGAACCCTCCCAAGTAAGATAGTACAGTTAATGCAGATCTTACCGTAACTGATGTAGATCTTCAGAGAGGTTCCTGCAGTAGGTCACCTTTTTCCTCCCTCCCTCCTTCCTGCAGCTTTTCTGCATGATTTTGCAGGCTCTTCTGGATTAGGCTCCAGGAATTTTATCTGCTTCTCCTGTCGCACCCACTCTGGGTCTCCGGCGGGAGAACTGGAAGGCGGGTGCAGGGACCGCCCACTATATAGGGTCACGCTGATGTCGCTCACGTAACGTTGGGTGGGCGGTCCTCCACCAGACATTGCTAGCAGAAGTTTGCCTTGTGGTCCCGACGCCAGGGGGGCGCAGTCCTACTAGTTATGACCTACTGCAAAACCTCTCTCGAAGATCTACTGTTATGGTAAGTTCTTACGTAATTGTGCTTTTATTTCCCCTCTAGAAATCCCACCTATTCTTGTAAAATAAGTTTTAAAATAATCACTGCTCTTAAGGGAGAGAATGATTCTTGTAACTTTCAGATTTTAGTTGAAAATGATGAATGACACACTGAAGGCAAACCGTTGTGTTTTTTCTTTTGTGCTGTTTACAGAGGGCGACGAGGAGGATGAAGCTAATAAAATTGAGGCCTTGCACAAGAGGAGAAACCTACTTGCTGCTTTCTGCAAGTTGATAATTTATGATATTGTAGATATGCACGCAGCAGCTGACATCTTCAAGCACTATATGAAGGTACATATGAGAAATAATTTTTATTTATTTTATAAGTTGATAACCAGGAAAAGCACCATGAGCCAAGGCTCATTTCAGAGTCGACCACAGGAGAGGAAACAAATGGTAGAAAAGGCAGTGTAACCCCTAGATGGCGCTTATCCAGGGGCTACTACCCTGCCTGATTTGCCACTAACAGGTTGAGGGGCCTGATCCAATGGCGGTGCCTCCACCCAGAGGTCAGGGTTTGCAATAGTTAAACTAACTTGGTCACAGCCCTCTGGGACACTGCAACCCCTTCTTCCCACTAGTGGCCCACACAATATATCAGAATTACCTTCACAGTATACACTTACCCCAGGACTGGTTCCGCACTGGGACTTCCTGTGAAATGAGATACAGTGCAACAATCACAGTACAGTACTTTAACATAGACAAATACTTCAGGCAGTATAACTTTACTGAAACAAGCAGCTCTGATTTATTTAGGGGATATAACAAGGACAGGGGAAATCAGGTTAATTAGCTTATCACTCTAATAATCTACCTATGGCTCTGGCACAGGCCTATCCCTATCAGTTACTGTCCCTGGGTACCCAAGCCCTAGTGGCTAGTCCAAACCGTGGCAGCTGGTAGGGGCCCTTTCACACAGAGAAAGGAGAATTAAACAGTCAGCAGTACAGTAATTCCATTTGGATTTAATGTGGCAATTCAACAGGAGCGACCCTGAATTAGTACTCACGACCTCCAAATAAGATAGGGTCCTTCAATGTCAGCAGGCTCACTTGAGGTACACAAACCTCTTCACACATCCATATAAAAGCACTATACCAGGCAGGCTGCATCTGTATCGATCGCAATTACTGCACAATACCCGGAGAACACACAGCAGATTCAGTTCCTGACAGACCGAGTGCAATTTTCAGCAATTCCTCCAGTCTTCTACAGGTGAGCCTGGTTTCTACTCTTCAGAGATCCTTTGATTCTTTTCACAGGACGGATTCAGTCCTAACAAGCTGTTACACAAGCTGCAGACTGGAACTCTGGGCCTTACACACGTTTTTGACTAAAACTGCACACTGAAAAGCACAGGGCTCCTTCCTTCTTCACTGCCAAAGCTCAACTGAAACTCCAACTGACAAAACCGGGCACTTCCTTTGAGTTCCTCCCAGTTCTTGACTGGATTGGCTGTCACTCACAATAGACTGCTGCTGTTGGTCCAAAAGGTGCTGAAGTCTAAACTACATCTCCCAGAGTCACTGCTCATACAATCCTCTTGTGGCTGGCTCAGATTATGAGTCCAAGTTCTGATTCGTCCAAGGCACCATTTTAGAGCTAGCTTACCCCACACTGATTGGTCCAGTTCAGCAGTTCAAAACCAGAATGGGGAACTAGGCAGACACTGTTCTGACTGCAAAAGAAAGTAGGTTAGACAAACTGTAATTTCATTATTACTGTAAATGATTTCTGGCAAACAGTTACATCTTTCAGATAGGTTCCCTTTGCACTCCTAGTGACTGCAAAAATGGAGTGAATTGGCAGCAGCTTGAGTGGTACTCAATCAAAGAAACACACAGTCCCCATACAACTAATTATGTCTGCAAGCAGACAGCTCTTAAAGAGACAGTACCAGAGGTTCTAAAAACACTCACTGATAAATGGCTTAAACGCCAAACACCATTCAGGCTTGGAGCATTCAAGCAAGCTCCTGGAAGTCTTTTGGGAACCCCCATTTGCAGGGTGGTTACAGCAGCATAAAAACACATAGAAAAGATAGCTAGTCAAGGATCAGGGTTACAAGACCCATTTACTGTAAAACCGCACACAACACATCTGTATTAAGCAGTGCAGTCAGGAGTCATATGCTCGAGAGAGGGAAGTTTGGTTATACAAGCTCCCCAAAACCAGTTCCAGTAGCAACAACTAATGTAGCAGCTCAGACAGAGTAGCACATAATTAAGGCGGTAAAGTTTGGGGGCATTGAGAGCAAGGCTGATGGGGAAGATGCCCGAGGAGCCTCTTGAGAGTTAAAAGGGAGGCACATGAGCAGAGGTCAGAGGGTAGTTTGTTCCAGAGGGAAGGGAAGTGGAAGGGAAAAGCAGATTGTCCGGAGACAGAGTGAGGGAGAGGAATAGAAAAGGAGCGAGAGTCTTTGTGACGAAGGGAGTAATTAGAGGGGACAGCTTGGGAGAGCCGGGAGGAGAAGTATGGGAGGAAACCGAACCAGAATTTGGCAGCAAAAGTAGCACAGTGCACCATTTGACTGTGCGGTAGGGGAGTAAAGAATAAGGGGGGATAGAGAAGAGAGTGGTGAATGGGGGTGGGGGAAAGGCAGTGGCAAAACGACAGGAGGGGTTTAGGAGAATGTCAAGTTTGCCTAGTGAGCTCTGATATAATAAAGAATGGATTATTTATTTTTGGTAAGGCGTGCACAGTTTTGTTACTCTAATTTGTGATGGTTACAGCTGCAGTCAAAACTATAACATGCTTAACTATTTTAGCTTGAACTGTAAGGGCAAATGTGGGGTGGGAGACAGTACATATGAACTATATTCATTACATTTTGCAATACTGTTTGATCAGCACAGTCCATGTTTCTATAAGCTGAACTTTAATTACCAAATAGTTATTATGTAAACATGTTCTGTATTTGTATTCCCCACTGCCCATCGATTAAATCTTGGAGATTCTGCTATGACACAGAAGCCATTGCTTGTAGGGTTCTGTTAGTCTGCAGTCCTGATAGACCACAGCAGTACAATTTCTGGCCCATTTTTTATTAACCATCCCCCATCCAATGTCTAACTGCATTGCAGAACCATGCTTTGGTCACAAAAAGCACATGGGTGCAGTTTCATATGAGACAAACACCAAATCCCTTGTGAAATTTCCATACCATTAACCCACAAACTTCTCGTATAGTGTACCCACTTGTCCAGGGAGTGATAGACCTCACGTCTAAACTCAGATCTTCCAGCAGTCAGTTTTCACCATTGATTTCCACTTGTGGGTCTGGGTCAGAGGTACTAGGACCCTGTGGGAGTAAAGTTTTTGGCCAGGGGGGTTGGCAGCATCTACCGGGCATGGCGCCTGCCCTCCCCTACTAGGTGCCACATGCTAGACAGTAACTGTTGCCACCTCCTTCACAGACCTCAGTTCAGTTCTCCCTGACGTGCACACAGTGGGAGCATAGTGCCTCAGCTTGCCTCGTCGTTGCAAGAATTTTACTATTTCACCATACATTTGTTTCTTTTATTCATGGTGTTGTCTTTATTATTTTCTACAGTGCTGAAGTCCAAAAAGAAAAGGGGCTGTGTCAAAGCAGAAAGTCCAACAGGCACCCATCATGTACCATTGCCCCTATGGAAAAAGAATGGCTGCGACATGCATGTGTGCAGTGTCTGTCTCGGAATGACAGCTGCACCCGTGAGAACCCCTGTTGAGGTGGAGTCATCTGATCTTCACTTCGGAAGCAGGCCTCGCACGCATGCACCCAAGACCAGGTATCAAGTCCTTTCCCCTGGTCCTCCTCCTGGGACCTCTGCTTCTGTGGAAGCATGGAGTGCTTCTTGAAGTCGCTGCACTAAGGCATCTGAGACTCCGGTGGAATGGGTCTGGTGGACAGCTGACTTTTTCTGGGTGGTTGACTGCAAACCTTCCACAGTGTACCTATTTTAAGCAGCAGAAGTCTCCAGTGGCAAGGCAGCAGCTGTTCACACAGTCTACACCTGTGGACACATCAGCATCGTCTTCTGGCATTGTTCTTGCTGTTGTTACCATTTGCGGTGATTGTTGCTTGTGGCAGCAGTGACGATGAGGTGAGTGGCACTGGGATGGTGCAGAACTCCTCCTGACACTTTTCATGGTGTCAGGTGAGCAAGAGCACTGGGGTTATGTCTGTACCATTTGGCAGTTCGGATGGTGGCTCTGGACACAGTGGACGGAGGTGACAGTGGCAATCGTGCCAATCCTGGGCTCTGCTGTGAGCGAGGTGTTGACAGCAGTGTCATTTGGAAAGTCATCCACAACTTGGGTGTCACCTGCGACACTAAGGAGGAAGATGGTGCAGTGTGTGACATTGAAGCTGGCACCAAGCAAGGTGTTGAGGATGGTGCCAGCCATGGCAACAAGGAAAACCTTGTCTCTGAGTCCGTCACTGATCCTGAACCGCTGTGCAGTGGGTGGTATCAGGAATGACACTGAGCCACCTTCTGACACTGTTCTCAGTATTGGGAGAGGGACTGATACGAGGCTGTTGCCTGTACTGGCACTGGTTTGGATGGTGGCAACTCCGGTCTTGCTGACTGTGGTTGCAACAGCAGTGGTGCCGATCCTGGACCTGTCTCCAAGTAAGGTGTTAAAGACGATGTCATCAAGGAGGTCGTCCCCGACTCAGATGCTGTCCACAACACTAAGGAGAGTAATGGCACCGAGTGTGATGTCTTAAGTCGACACCGAGCAAGGTGCGGAGGACAGTGACAACCATGACAGCTGGGAGAACCCTGTCTCTGAGACCATCACCCATCTGCTGCTGGGGTCAGCACCGACTCTGGGTTAGATGATGGCCACAGGATGGAGTTTTCTCCAGATCCATTGGATGTCACAGGCAAGGACCGTGGGGTCACCCTGTGGGTCCTGTACAGCTCGCTCTCTACACCTTAGGGTTCCCTCACCACTGGCACTAATTGGGTCCTCCTCAGATGTAGGAGGGCGTCCTTTAGGTGATTTTGCTAGGCTCTCACCTCAGACAAGGGCCCCTTTGCAGTTCCACAGCCCGGCTGAGGCTGTCAAGAATAGGAGTCTAAACCGTCACTAGATGGGCTTGGGCTTCGACACTTCAGGAGGATGTCCTCGTTCTTAGGCCCGAGGGGTCTTTAATGTGGGAGTAACACTGGGCATTCGTTGGTGCAGAAAGAACTGGCACAGGGAGGCTGACAAGACCCAGTACAAGCCCTTTCTCCCCGGCACCAACAGTACGTGGTGGCAGTGGCGCCTCGTCTCCATCGATGTCCTCCTCGAAGGAAGAGGTAGCTCCCTTCTTCAGTTTCTTTCCTGTCCTCCTCCTCCCTGCCCAGGGTGGATCCCCTTCTTGTGGTATACTCTTGTTAGTTGCTAAATGCAGCTTGTGCTTTGGAGCTCTATTCCAGTCTAGCCCCACTTGACAGTACTGCTGTCTGTAGAGGAATGCTGTGCACTGGATTGGATCAAGGTACATCCCTTTTGCAGGAGAGGCAGGTAGTTTTCTCTGATTCTTTTGTTTATTTATATATTTTTTTTCTCTTCTTGCTATGCCAGGTTATTCTTTGTTGGTATGTTGTTTCTTTCCTGTGACAGCAGGCTATTAGTTCACTACCCTTAGGGGCAACTGAGGAGAATAGACACATCTCAACTCCCTTGTTCTGTTCAGCTCTGCAGCTCCACATGCACCCAAGACACATTTTCTTTTTTCCCCCCGATGAGGAAATGGGGTGGCATAGATTAACTACTTATTTTGTCAGTCCTGTATCTGGTAGCACAAGGTTGTTTTTCCAGGAATTTGTTTGGTTCATTCCTATTTTTGGTGCATTTGTACCATCTCGGATGCAGTTGGGTCCCAATTCTGGGCATTCCCCTCTGTTTGTTCTGTCAGAGCCACATGCTTTGGGGCTGCTGCCTTAACCAACAGTCCCTACCGATCTGTCTGGCAAGTGGTGGTGAGATGACTGTTCCATATCTTTTTATTTTTTTATTTTACCAGGAGAGAGACACTAAGCTGAAAGCTTGTTTACAAAGTGCGACCTGGGAGCACAAGGAAGTTAAGTGACTTTCTCAGGGTCACACAGTATGCAAGTGGAGGCTATGGTTCAAACCCAGGTCTCCAGGTTTGCAGCTCAGAGCCTTAAATCACTCGCGCATACTGCCTCCCTAACTACTTATATCCCTATATCCAGCTACTACTTTGTGCCAACTAGTGTACCCCTCTCTTTGTTCAGAGGTTGGTAGTCCAGTTTTATTGTTTCCTATTATTACCTTATCTGTTTGGACTTAAGAAATTCTTAGCCTCTCTTCATTTGTCCCGCTTTGTTTCCTTCCTGCCAGACAGAACTGAGGTTTGTGAGGAAGCAGACAGAACTGAAGTTGATGAGGAAGCCAGCAACAGTTACTTGTTCCGTGGCACAGCTTAGGGATGCACAGGTGCCATGCCCTTTAGCTGTTATGCCCCCTGACCAAAAGCTTTGCTGCCATAGGGTCCTAGTGCCTCTGGCCCAGACTCATAAATGATAATTAGTGAAGAAGAGATCTTGGAAGAGCATACGTAACTTTAATATTTGTTTTTGTTTTGTTGTAGTACTGCAATGTGGTATGCTGTCACTGGGATTAGCAATCATAATTATATTTATGCATGTATTTATTTAAAATTACATCATACAGCTGGTTATATGGCCCCATGAGATATAAAATCTTGTTTTCATAGGATTCTTTGACATTTATTCATTTAACTGAGTACGTTTACTCAATTAAGGTTCTTTTATCAGACGTTATCCAGGCTAAAAAGCAGAACATGCAAAAATACATGAACAAAATTTACAATTTAAAAACGCCATACTACACCATTAACTTACACAAATGGAACAGTCTGTAAAGTATTTGTGTTAATGTTTTAATTTTATATGTAATGAGACAAAACATAAAGAGCGGAGAAGACTATTTCACCTGCTAGGAAGTGGGGCTGAAAATACGCTTTGACAGATATTAGAACATAAATGAGGCTGGGATAAGAAACTTTAATCAGCAGAGCTAAGAATTCTTACAATTCCTAGGTCATAAAAATTGCCCATATTAAGGTGACAAAAGTGCAAGATATAATGAACAGTGTAATAGGTTACAGTGGCAATAAACGCAAAAGATAAATGCAAAATTACAATGCAATAAAGATCCTGTTGGCAATGGTACCAATCTTATAATGTGGTGATAGTATCAGTCCAAATGTTTGCATCAGTTTACAAACAGAAACTGTAGAATGTTTGGGAGACAGGTGACTAGTATATACGTGTAAATAACTGGGTGTTTGCTGCAAAAGAAATTTAAGTTGGGAAACATCTGCAGGATCTGTGAGCTTATCAAGAATCAACCTTTCATAAGTGGGAAGCTTGATGGCCGGTAGCGCTGAGGTTGGGCGCTGGATGCCACATGTCGCGGCATGCGGTAACCCGGGTTCAGGAGCCGGCAGGGAAGGGATAGGATGGAGCACCTGCTGGACTGCTGTTCTGTCCCGGGGGGAGGATGGAGGGTGGCTCGGAGCTCTGGCGACCCCCGGTGGAGTTCGGGGGCGTTGCAGAGCGCTGAGCAGCATGTACATCAGTGTGGCCCGATGCTGGTAGAGTTGCCGTGCGCCGTAGTTGGGAGCGTGCACCACGGGAGGGGACTAAGGGGCGTAAAAGGCGTCGGCTTCCTCCAGCGCCACTGCCACACGTCCAACGCCGGTGTCCCGTCACTGCCCCCCGATCTCTCCGGGGTGTTAGTCCCCCGTGGCCCCAGAGAGGTCACAGCTGCCTTGAAGATGACGGGAGGGACGGCGGACAGTAGAGTGGTTAGGCCAGTGGGGATAGCCCGAGAGAGAGTTCCGGATCAGGGAGTGAGAAAGAGAATTGAAAAAATAAAAATAAAAAATAAGTGGGAAGCTTTGTAGTTTATTGAAGGAGGCTGGTAGACTATTCCTGTCTTATTGGGCCTGAGAAATAAATATGAATATGCACAGATGTGCTTCATTCATGCAGTGATCCTCGATTTTATTCCTAGCGAACAAGGGAGACCCCATGTCGACTAACTACTTGGGCAATGGTGCCATAAGCCATCCCATTCGCACTGTGTATGATGCCTCAGACACTGCCATGCATGCAGTGGCCACTGCTGTATGCCATTGTAGACGAGCCATTCTATGGTTTTCAAGGTGGAGGTTTCAACCCCTTTAAGGGCATTACTCACTTCAGTAGAGGTGCAGATTGCTTTATCAGTAAAATATCAGGGCCTGATGAAGAACAAAACTTTTCAGACTGCTCCTCCACTGCCCCACAGCCACCACCAGCTCTTCTTAAGGTTTTGCAGTGGATCATCTGGACCTCTGTCTTAGTTCAGAATACCACCGCCCTTAAATTCCCAGTGAATACCTCATGCTCCCTTCTGCTGCGCTAGGAATGTCTTCTGGTTCATTCTGTAGTCATCTCTTCCAGCTCATTCCCTAGTTAGGAGTTTACTCTAGACGTCTTTGACATCAGCAGGCTGTAGATCTTTTATTTTTAACTATATTTACACCAAATCAGAAAAGTTACATAAGCAGTAAAATTAATTGGTATAGGAAAAGAATACTAAACTAATGCATTTACAATTACATCAGTTAAAATTAAAAGTATTAAACGATCCTCTAAAGAGAAAGATGATCCAGGTTCTTTAGAACTGGAATAATTTTTTATAAAGGAAGCTACCTTGTTTATTTCAATTACTGTTAGATTGTCTTGAACAAACACTAGCTTAGTGTTGTTCGCTCCAAAGAAAGATGTACACTCCTATAACCATAGAAAGGCTTTCAGCTTCTTTTGTAATATGACAATCAAAAAGACCAGTGGGCATTGTTCCCTGTTACTCCCCTCAGTTACTAAGCAGTTAAGGGAAGAGGAGGAAAAAACCCACTATTACCTCAGCCAGACATGTGCGTGACCTCCAGGTGTTCTCAGTGGAGTCTACATATCTGGTTTTCCGCAAGGACGAGGTCATCTTTCACTCCTAAACAAAGTTCCTGCTGGAGGTAGTTTTGTCATAACCAACTATTTTATATCCCCATCTACTTATTGAAGCTGCATACTTCAGGTGCCAGGTTTATGCTGTGTACTGTGGACATGCACCAGGCACTCTGTTACTATAGGGAATGTACGGCAAGGGTTCAGAGAGAGGCTCACTAGCCGTTACCTGTGCTGAAGCTGCTTTGTGCAGATGGGCAGTTAAACAGACAGTTGGCCAGTGGATAACCTCTTGCATCGATTTGTGTTACAGGTTGGCTGGTAGGGAGTCACCCAAGGGGTTAAAGGCTGATTCCACCGGAGATACTGTGACCTCTGTTGCTGCTGCCAGGTACACCCCAGTCGAGGAGATCTGCAGGCCTGTTGCCTGGCTCGGTACACACACATTCCTATCCCACCGTAACATTGACATGCTGAGTCGTGATGCTGCATTTGGGGCTCAGTCCTCCAGTCATTGTTGACGAGATAATGTGTGTCGTCGCCGTCCCATCCACCCAGAGGACTGGTAGGAGTTTGGCCAAGTGTGGCTAGTTGACCAAGTGTGTCTAGTAAACTAAATCTAGAGTGTTACAAATGGAGGTTCTAGGGGCGTGGATATGTTGTTCAATCCACACTTATTGGCAGGTTCCTTGCCGCTTTAAATGTTGCGGAAGGTCTTCAGGCTGGCTCCTCCAGCCGGTGGTAAAACCCTCGGCTCCACCCATGGCCTTAGATCTTCCTTACCACTTGAGCTCGGGTTCCCTCCTTAGCGCTCTGTGTTTTAGGCCTGGATCCACACTCTTGGTTAACCCAAAACTAATTCTGAAATTTACAAGACTCCGGTCTTCATCTTCCTTCATGGTTGCGAATGAAAAATCGACTCCCGGCTTTCGTCGGTGACCCTGTGGGCAGAAGATGTCCCAGACCGATCCGCACTCCACGTGCGTCTACTGCCTGGGGCTTGGCCACGATTGGCAGGCTTGCGAATTGTGCAGCTCTTTCTCAGCTTCGGTCTTGGAGGACTGTGCTACTGGACTGCTTCTTAGGCACCCTGAGAAATTGTACCCGCCGGTCAAGTCGAAGGAGGCCCGTTGGGCGGTGTCCAGCGGCGGGCTCCACGGAACAGTTGGAGCAGATGATCGCCCTCGAGGAGGAGGAGGCGGCCCAGGCTGCTCCTTCTTCCTCCTTGGTCACGGCATTTATGCCTCTCTCCTTGGGCTCTTCCTATACAGCTTCTTTTAAAGAACTTTGTCAGTCTCTCTCCACCAAGGGAGAAGGACCATCGAGATATTCTAATCAGTCCAAGAAGGACGACTCAAAAGGTAAGTCCCATCGTCGATATTCGTCAGGAGAGATCCCTTCACGGACCGTTGACTTTCGACTTGATTGAGGTTGCGGCTAAGGCCGCTGGCTTCCTGATGTCCCTGTCAGGTCAGCCAGCCAAGACACCCGTCGATGCGGTCGAGATTTTTCTCAATCCATCAGACGGTTTGTCGACTGGAGATGCCGACAACCCAACTTCACCGGTTTCCCCAGTGGAAACCGAGGACTTGCCTGTGCCTCCTGTGCCGGAGTCCCCGGTTAAGGTCCCTGAACCAAGGGAGGAGCAGGTTTCCCCTGTCCCCTCTCAGACCCACTCTCAGAATCCCCGAAGGTCTCGGTCTTCTTCCAGGTCCAGCCGATCCCACCGACATCTCAGTCTCGGCACCATGGAAAGCGGCGTCGCCGCTCATCCTCTTCGTCTTCTTTGGAGGATAGGCCCCGGTGCAAGTTGCGTCGGCGCTACGAGGAATTGATGTGGTAGCAGCTCTTACTGTCCGGTAATAAGCCGACTCCGTCGCCTTCTCCAGCCATTAAGTGGCTGTCACCTGAGTGGCCGAAACAACCCCTTGTAGTAGTTGAGGAACCGCCACCGGCACCAGTTGTTCGGCTGAAACCGGCTGCTCCATCCATTGTGGTGGAACCTCCGCCTCCACAACCGAAGACTGGGGCTCCGACCAAGGATTCTCGGTCGGGTCAGGGCTTGCCCCATAGGTTGTCGGTCACCCTCACTCCCGATCGACCTCGGCATGTGGAGGGTGGCTCAGGTGTAGCAGCTGTTCTCCAGGCCACTTGACCTGGAGTCTGCAGGAGTCAGGCGGTGGAGGAGGCCCATCCTCATTTTGGGAATGCTTGACTCATCTCAGAGTCTACTGGGATGAAGCTCGAACCCGTTTCAAAATGGGCCAGGTAGCCCCTCACGGAGATACTGAACTGAGGGGATTCTCTCACGGAGGCCTTTCCTGTGGCGAAACCATTGTTGGCCTGGACCTGGAGTTGTGTCATGGCCAGCATCTTGTCCGCACCTTGACCAGGATGGCTCGAGTATGCTTCCCTACGGTTCACTCTCCGGTTTCTCGGAGCACCCCTCTGCGGAGGGGTTAGTGACCGATAGCATTTTCCAGCATTCCGGGAACGCTCGGGATGTGGACAAACTGCCCGATGAGGAATCCAAGAAGTTGGACTACTCAGGGCGGAAGGTATACGCTGCTTCCTCCCTAGGCCTTCGTCAGGCTAGCTTGGCTATTCTGATGGCACACTTTTCACACGCCCTTTTGGACTCCCTGGATGAGGTGATTCCTCATCTCCCAGCTGACCTTCAGACGACGGTCAAGCAGGTGCGGGATCAGGGAAGGGCAGTAGCTAAACAGCAGCTCCAAACTTCATTGGACGTTGCTGATTCATGTGCCCGGTCAGTAGTGGCCGCAGTGGCCATGCGCCGCAGAGCTTGGCTGCGGATCTCCACCTTCACGCAGATACCCAGCACAAGCTGACAGATGTTCCCTTCCTGGGTACAGACTCATTCGGGCCCGGGGTGGAGGGTCATTTCCAACAGATCGAGAAGTCCAGTGCCACCTTGGACTCTGTCACGTCTGCCCAGAAGGACAAAGGCCGCCAGCAGCAGTGTAAGCCCTTTCGTCCTTCAGCCCCTGCGGCTCGCCTGGCCCAGCAACACCAGCATCAGGGCCAGCAGGCTCACGCTTGGCACCCCAAAGCCAAGCCTGACACTTCCTCCAGCAGGAAGCCTGGAGGAAAAGGTCCAGGAGGTTCCTCGGCCAGGCCTACCTCCAAGCCTGCCCAGTGATGAGTTGAGGGGTGTCGCCCCCAACCTCGTCAATCCTCCCCGGGTTCCCTCCGTGGGGGCAGCTCTGCCACTTCCTTTCTGGTCCGCTATCACAGCGGACGCTGGGTGTTGGAGAGTGGTAGGCAGGGTCTACCTCTGGAATTAGAGCAGTTCCTTCTCCCTATCGGGCCGTAGCCCCACAGAGGGCTCACAGGTTCCCAGCACTCTCGGCTCGTCGGCAAGCCCGACATTGCCTACTCCTCCAGAAGGAGGTGAACAGCGAGGTGGCAGACCCCTCCAGACCCAGGGTTCAAACAACATGAAGTCTGGCTGTATTCTGATATATGCAGTGATCCCCAACCTTTGAACTGCCCTGGAGAACAAAGAGTTAACTTTCTATGCAGGCATAAACTGAAACTCGAGCTTCGGTTGGAGGCTCTGTCTTGAGTGTTTGAACTCAAACCGTCAGATTCTTTACTCCGCCTCACTGAGCAGTCGCTCCGGAGAGCTCTGCTTCAGCTCGGTTCGAAAGTCGGTTAAAGTCTCAGTTTTCTTGGTTTTAAAACAAAAGTTATCCATGGTCGGTTCAGTCTCTGTCTGTATTGCCATGAGTACTAGGGTTTCTGTGTGAAACTTGTAAAGTGCAGGTCGGTTCAGCTGAACCCGACCATTTGATAGTGAAATTTTGTGTTTTACTTAGTGTGTGGTTACGGTTCTTATCGGTTCTAAAAAAGTGTTTACTCGTTTTTTCCAATACCGTGAACCGAACAGATAAGGGTGCCTTGCCTGGCGGTTGCCATAAAAGGGTAATTAGCCATGTCTGAGAAACCAAGAAAAACAGTCCCGTTGGGTTTCAACACTGCAGTGAGTGTGGGGAGGTCTTTGCTAGGCGATCCCCACACACCTGTGTTTATTGTCTGGGGTTTAACCACCTCGATTCAGACTGCCAAATATGTAAAAATTTTCCCAAATCTACCCTTGAGAGAGATTAGGTAGACTGAAGGAAAGGAGGCCGAAGTCCGCTGACCGGATGGCCTGCCCAGTTCGGTTCCGACCGAACCAGGAGGAGTGCGTTCTGACAAGGCGATACTTCTTGGACAAAGGAGAGCGATTCAAGGGATCGGTTCCGACAAAAGAAGCGAAAGAAAAATCGTCCAGTTTGGATCCAGAGGTTCATGTTCCGATCGCCGAAGAGATAGCCAAGCGATTCGGATTGTAGAATCGCTTTGCCGGTTCCTACAGATCCGGCCCCTTCTGGCAGGGGTTCGCTTCAGTTGGTTCCCTGGTTCAAGATTATACCCTTGAAGATTTTTATGAACTGTAGTTTGAAGAGGAAGGGAATTTGAGGATGATGGTGAAAGTGAGGGTCTGGATGTGCCTGTGGAACGAACATCTCCCAGACAGACCTTCAAGTGTTTCCCTCCTGAGGCTTTCTGGTCCCTTCTCACTTTATGTTCTACAGAAAGGTGGCTGAAACCCTTCAGCTTCCTATGGAGGAGGCATTGGAGGATCAAGGAGCCTGATTATGTAGAAATGATGGACATCCCAGAGTCCAGGAGACTGTCTATTCCCCTCCACAAATCCTTTGGGAGGCAGACACAAAAAATTCTAAAGTCTCCTAAGACTATACCTCCTGTGGATAGAGGAATGGACAAGAGGTATACACTTTTAGGCTCAGACACGGAGTTCTTATACCAGCAATGCAGCCATGTTGGGGTAGTGCAGACTGCTGCCTGGGACAAGGCAAATATTCCCTTGGCTTCACACACCCCAGACAAGGACTCCAGGAAGATTGATGACGTGGCAAAGAAACAGTACATGGCATCTTCTTTGGGACTCAGGCAGGCGAATTATATGGCCTATACAGCCAGGTACCAGAAGCAGGTGGGACACTGTACTGGCACTGGCTAAACAGGCCTCCCCAGCTAGCATGAGGCTGGAGGAGGTGGCTGCAGATGGGATTGAGGCATCGAAGTAGTTTTATGCTGCTGTGGACTCCAGTGATGTGTCATCAAGAGTCATGGCTACATCTGTGGCTCTTGGGAATGGCTTGGCTCAGGTGTACTAGCCTCTCACAGGATACTCGGGCTAAGGCCATGGATTTTCCTGTAGTGGGTAATTCTCTGTTTGGGGAGCAGACAGAGAATTAAATGAAGAAAATGGACGAGTACAGGACCACTTATAGGAGTGCTCAGGCCAAGGAAAAGCAGGCAACTCCTCAAAGGCAGCAGTCTAGGGGCAGGGGCAAGCCTTTTCATAGGCCTTTTTACCAAGCACAGGCATCTTCTCCTTTTTCACAGAGGAGGTTCTTCAGAGGGAGAGGCAGAAGGGGGATGAGCAGGGCTGCATCCACTCCTCAGCCTCAGGCCCCTGCCTAGTAGACACCCTGATGTGTCTGCCGGGATCGACTTTCCTATTCCAGTAGGGGGCAGGCTGGCTTACTTTGTCTGGGACTGGAGATCTATTACATCAGACAAGTGGGTCCTGGAAGTAGTAAGCCAGGGACTGGTTCTCAGCTTCAAAAAATTTCCTAAGATGAGAGCCAGATCTTTTCCACCTGCAGGTCTCTCAGAAACCCTTGCACTAGAGGCAGAGGTTTCATCTCTTCTGGCCTTAAGAGCCATAGAGAGAGTTCCTGCCCTACACAGGGGCAAAGGTCTGTACTCCAGGTACTTCCTTACGCCAAAAAAGACAGGGGAGTGGCGACCCATCCTAGACCTGAGATACCTAAACAAACATCTTTTAAAACCAAAGTTCAAGATGATAACTCTGGGAATAATTCTTTCCTCTCTAAGGCCAGGGGACTGGCTAGCCTCCCTGGACCTCAAAGATGCCTATTTCCACATTCCCATCAGGTGCTCCCACAGAAGGTACCTCAGGTTCGAGTTGCCCTCAGGCCATTATCAGTTCAAAGCAATGCCCTTTGGTCTAACATCAGCCCAAGGGTTTTCACAAAGTGCTTGGCAGTAGTCGTTGCCTTTCTAAGAAGGCAAAAGATTTCCATTTTTCCATATCTGGACGACTGGCTCATAGTGGGCCAGTCTCCAGACCAAGTCAAGTCAGACCTGCAAGTGACCCAGCAAGTGCTCACTTCTCTAGGATTTCTTCTCAACCTTTCCAAGTCAGTTCTCGAGCCAGTGCAGCTCCCTACCTTTATAGGGGCGGAGCTGGATACTGTCAAAGCAAGAGCCTTTCTTCCCCTGGAAAGGGCAAGAGTTCTTATAGAACTGGCTTCTCCTTCAGCCTTCAGGTGTCTCGACCAGCAAGGCATTTCCTCCAGCTCTTGGGCCACGTGGCAGCTTCTACAGCAGTGGTCCAAGGGGTAAGATTCCAGATGAGGGATATTCAGTTCCATCTGAGGGCCTTTTGGTCCCAAGGAAGGATTCCCTTACCAAACTGATTCCTGTGACTCAGACCCTGATCCAAGCCCTTCAGTGGTGGCAGGATCAGGACAACTAAAGGCAAGGGTCCCATTTGCCCTCAGTCTGATTCGGTGGTCCTTACCACGGATGCTTCTCTTCTGGGCTGGGGAGCCCATCTGGGGCCTTCACTCCCCAGGACTATAGTCCCCTCAGGAATCCTTCTCCATATCAATCTCCTAGAACTCAGTGCAGTTTTTCTGGCCCTGAAGGCTTTCTCTGTCAGTGCAGAACAAGGTGGTTCAGGTTAGAACAGACACCACCACCACCACCATGTAGTAGATGAACAAGCAGGGAGGCACTCTGTCTACGGCCTTGTGCACAGAAGCCATGAAGTTGTAGTCCCTGGCTTATTCCCTGCAGGCCTTTCTGATAGCAGTTCACCTTCCAGTGAAGGACAATGTGCTAGCAGATGCACTGAGCAGGATCTCTCAGGGCCATCATGAATGGTCCCTGGAACCTCAGGTGTTGAAAGTGATTTTTTTCAAGGTGGGGCACTCCAGAGATGGATCTCTTTGCAGCCCCAGACAGTCCCCAACTTCCTCTCTTTTGCTGCAGACCCCCAGTCTTGGGCTCAGTCCCTCTGGATGCTCTGATTCTGAATTGAGAAGGGAAATTTCTGTATGCCTTCCCTCCCTTCCCACTCCTGTTCAAGGTTCTAGTCAAGATAAGGTCTCAGCCTTGCAAAGTGATTCTAATTGCTCCAGATTGGGCCAGGCAGCCTTGGTACCCCCTGTTGTTGTCCTTAACAGTCCATCTTCCCCTGTCTCTTCCCAGGAATTACAACCTGTTAACATCCTCTCAGGGAGGATTTGGTACCCCAATCTTCATTCTCTCAATCTCAAGGCATGGCTCTTGAAGAGTTAGTTCTGGACTTGCATCTTTATCAGGGGTTCTGGGTATTCTCAAAGCTGCTCGAAAGCCCTCCACCAGAAAGTCTTATAACTCCAAATGGAAAAGATTCAGCATTTGGTGTTCCAAGAAGCATATTTCTTCAGACACTGCTGAATTGCCTACGGTTTGGGATTATATGGTCCATCTTAATGGCCTAGGCCTCAGACCAGCTGCTCTCAAGGTACACTTGTCAGCTGTTTCTGCTTTTCTGTCAGTGGGAAAGTCTTCTTCACTATCATCTTATCCTGTGTTCTGTACATTTTTTAAAGGATTGCTTCACACCAGTCCTCCCTTTAGAGACCCTTCCCCTGCCTGGGATTTGAATGTTTGCATTGCTCAGCTTATGCAGCCTCCTTTTGAGCCTATGTCTTCAGCAGAGCTTAAGTACTTGACTTGGAAAACTGTGTTCTTGGTAGCCATTACCTCTGCCAGGCGTATCAGTGAATTGCAAGCCCTGTCAGTGGAACCTGATTTTATTTCCTTTCACAGGGATAAAGTGGTCCTTAGAACCAATAGTAGGTTCTTGCCCAAAGTGGTTTCAGACTTCTATTTGAATCAGTCAGTGTCTCTCCCTGTTTTCTTCACTGATCATTCTTCCTCGGGTGAGAGGAGGCTACACAGTTTAGACGTTAAGAGCCCTTAGTTACTACATAGAGCGCACCAAGGGTCACAGGTTTGACTCTCTCCAGTTGTTCCTAACTTATGGAGAAGTGGGAAAGGGCAAACCTGCCACTAAGAGAACTGTTGCCAGGTGGATTGCATCTTGTATACAATTCTGCTATGAAAACTGGAAGATTCCTCCCTCAGGCCTGAGGCTCACTCCTGCAGAGGTACAGCTGCTGAGGGATATTCCTCTCTTAGAAATTTGTCAAGCAGCCACCTGGAAAACAGTCCATACCTTTACCAAGCATTACTCTTTGGATATCCAGGCTAGGAGTGATGCTCGGTTTGGCACAGCAGTATTTCAGAGCCTATTCCCAAAGTAGGTTCTGTCCCTCCTTCATGTAGGTACTGCTTGGTAGTCTGCATATGTCAGAATACAGCAAGACTTCATGTTGTTTGAAAATAAAATTACTCACCTTAGTAACTGTGTTTCTTCTTTTGGAGTCTTGCTGTATTCTGACCTCCCTCCCTGCCTCCCCTCTCAGAACCTGTTTTTGGGAAGTGGGTGGGCAGGTGCAGTGTTGCACCCAAGGGGTGTTCCTTGTTTACACCTTCTTCCTTTTGTTTGGGTGTTGATTTATTACTGTTATTTGTATTAGATTGGTTTTTGGGTTTCTTGACTTGAGTCTTTTCTTTGGGAATCCAAAACTTATTACTGCCACTTGGCTAGTAGGAATTTTACAATTTCCACATAGAAGTTTTAGTTAGTGGGCTCGTAAGAATCTCACAGTTTGAGTTTGAAACACTGAGTCCAGACTGAGGCTCCAACAGAGCTCAAGCTCAGCATTCTATGCTCTGCATAGAAAGTTAACTCTTTGTTCTCCGGGGCAGTTCAAAGGTTGGGGATCACTGCATATGTCAGAATACAGCATGACTCCAATAGAAGAAACACAATTACTAAGGTGAGTAATTTTTTCTTTGTATCCAGGTACTTCCTGGTCCCAAAACGGACAGGCGGCTGGTGCCCCATTCTTAACCTACACAACCTGAACAAGTTCCTAAGGTCTCGCACCTTCAGGATGGTCAATGTGGCTCAGATCATTCCATCCTTGGAGTTAGGCATGTGGTTCTGTTCTCTGGACCTTCAGGATGCGTTTTCTCACGTCTCAATCCATCCGTCTCATCAGTGGTTCCTCTGCTTCGGAGCAGAGAGATCCCTTTGAGTTCGGGGCCATGCCCTTTGGCCTCTCTCTGGCTCTCAGGGTCTTCACCAAATGCATGGCAGTGGTGACAGCATTCCTGCGGCACCGAGGGGTCCGGGTGTACCCTTACCTGGATGACTGGCTGATTGCAGCCCCCTCCAGGTTGAAGGTGGAGCGGTCCAGGGATCTGGCCCTCCAGGTCTGCTCTCAGATTGGCCTCCTCATCAATGAGGCCAAGTTGGAACTAGTGCCATCGCAGGTGATTCAGTTCATCAGGGCAGAGCTTGACTCTCTTCGAGCCAGAGCCCGACTCCCAGCGTTCAGGGTCGAGGTCCTTTCCTCCTTTGCCCAGTCATTTCTGGTTGGACAACTGCACCCTGCCTGGGACTTCCTGCGCTTTCTGGGCCTCATGGCGGCCTGCACCAGCGTGGTCCGTTGGGCCCACTGGCATATGTGTCCCCTGCAATTGGGGCTGGCCCACCAATGGTCACAATGCTTCGGTCCTCTTGACCAGCCAGTGACAGTGACTCAGGAGATGTGGAACGGCCTACAGTGGTGGCTCCTTCCAGCTCATCTGCAGGAGGGTATCCCATTTGTCTGCCCAGAGCTGGCGGTCACTCCGACCGGCGCCCTCTGGGTTGGGGTGCCCATCTGGGGAGCTCGGAGCCCACGGCCTCTGGTCCCCTCAGCAGTCTCGATGCCTCATCAACCTGCTGGAGCTTGACGGTCGACTAGCCCTCACCGCCTCAGCTCCGTTTGTACAGGGTCAAGTGGTCCAGGTCCGATGGACAACACTACCAACCATGTACTGCCTGAACCAACAGGGCAGGATGCACTCCTTGCCCCTGTGCAAGGAAGCTCTCTGAACTTGGTCTCTCGTGATCAGCCTGGAGGTGGATCTCCTAGCCATCCATGTGGCAGGAGCCTCCACAATCTGGCCGATGCCTCAGTCGGATAGGTGCTGCATCTCACGAGTGGTCTCTCCTGCTGGAGGTAGTGCAAGATCTGTTCTCCCAGTGGGGCACCCCTCAGGTGGACCTGTTCGCCTCCAGGGAGAATGTGAAGCTGAGGCTGTTTCATGCCCGCCCCCATCAGCAGGGCTTGCTGCAGGGGGATGCCTTCTCAATGCTGTGGACCCTGGGCCTCTTCTGCGCCTTCCCTCCATTTCC
The DNA here is from genome assembly GCA_016271365.2 of Neoceratodus forsteri. Lineage (NCBI taxonomy): Eukaryota > Metazoa > Chordata > Ceratodontiformes > Ceratodontidae > Neoceratodus > Neoceratodus forsteri. Next base: position 574,397,690 of record CM028137.1, read on the forward strand.
CTTGATCCACAAGGTGTTTCTCAAGGCGAAGAGGGACAAGGCGCAGGTGATTCTGGTAGCCCCAGACTGGCCCCACCATTACTGCTACCTAGATCTCCTCAGCCTCAACTCCAGGCTCCTGAGGCAGCTTCCAGCCCGCCCGGACCTGCTCTGTTGACAAGGGGAAGGTTCTCCACCCAGACCGTCAATCCCTGCACCTGATGGCCTGGTTCCTGGCGGCTAGAGTTCCAGGCCTTGGGTCTTTCCGACAAGGTCCTCAAGCGCCATTGGGGCTTCCGTAGGAGTCGCCAGAAAATGCTATGCCTTCAGATGGAAGAGATTCTCCATTTGGTGTCAGGGAAGGGTTGGACCCTTCTTCCTGTTCCTTGGCTAGCATTCTGGACTACCTGTGGTCCCTTTCTCAGCTAGGGCTTCGGTCGACGACCCTTAGGGTGCACCTGGCAGCCATCTCTGCTTACCGGGCGCTGGCCGGCAATCAGTCGGTGGCGTAGGAGAAGGTGGTCGGGAGTTTTTTTTAAATGCCTTGATCACATATCCCCTCCGGTGCAAGAGCCTCCACCTCCATGGGATCTACTGCTGGTATTGGCTAAGCTCATGGGCAAGCCATTCGAACCGATGCACAGGTGTGACATCTCCAACCTGTGTTGGAAGACCGCCTTCTTGGTGGCTGTTACGCCAGCCAGAAGGATGGGAGAGTTTATCTTAACCAGGTGTTGACTCTGCCGGTGTTCTACCGCAGTCACACCTCGGAGGCCGAATATAGGCTTCATACTTTGGACCCTAGTAGAGCGCTCTCTTATTATAAGGAGCGGACGGCTGAAAGTTCGGGAGAGGTTCACCAGCTGTTTGTCACCTACACTGAAGCCTCTCCTGGCAGACCTGCAGCCAAGTGGACAATAGGCAGGTGGATCATCTCCTGCATAGATATCTGCTATAGGTTGGTGGGCATGGAGCCTCCCAAAGGGATAAGAGCTCATTCTGCCCGCCATGCCGCTGCTTCTAGTGATGTCCCTATCCAGGAAATCTGCAGGGCTGCTACCTTGAAGTCAGCACACACCTTCATTTCCCATTACCATATTGACCTTGAGTTGTGCCGGGATGCTGAGTCTGCCAATAAGTGTGGATTGAACAACATATCCGCCCCTGAAATACTGGTTACTCACCTATAACAGGAGTTCTAGGAGTGGTGTATGTTGTTCATCCTAACCACCAGACCTCCCGTCTTCGACATGCAACCCGGCATCCAGCGGGCTAGATCTTGCATCATGGGGCGGAGCCGAGGGTTTTACCACCCGGGTGGGTTGGAGCCAGCTTGAAGACCTTCCGGCAACATTTAAAACGGCAAGGACCCTGCCAATAAATGTGAATGAACAACATATACCACTCCTAGAATTCCAGTTAAAGGTGAGTAACCCGTATTTACTTGCTTGTAACCTTGGTTCTACTGTCGCCATTCAGTTCACACTCACACGACCCACTTGACCTCTCCTGGAAAGACTTTCTCAGATTCCTGCTTACAGTTCTGTTGTCAGACGGGGCAGAGCTGGAAGATGACACCAGTGGTGGGAATAAAAAAGCTTGAAGACTGTTCTCATAAAAGGAAAACTACACCCTCTTATCTTGTAAATTTTATTTGTTTCCATGTCAACAGATGACTCTTTCTGTGTGGCTGTTGGAATATATGTGATTGCTTTAGTTTATTTTCACTGATCATAGTAGTTCCTGTAACTATCCTGGGGGTCTCCCTTTCCTGGTTGTTGAAATCCCATTGTCCCCGAGAGCTGCATTAGCATAAGAGAATATGATGTGTCAGCACCCTGTATAACTCCACAGCATGCCTGTCTGCTTAGTTAAATTGCAACAAAACGAGTTGCAGCAATGTGTAAAATACCACTTTTATTTTCAGTTAACTTTGCAAACTGAGTCTTGATGTAGGGTATTCCCTTTAAATTGCATCCAGTTTGTGTGTTTCCAGAGAGTTTTATTCAGGATATTTGTACTTTCAACATAGAGATACATGGTATAAATGGGTGATGTGACATAATGTTCTCATAATGCTAACGTAGCTGCCATGAACAATGAGTTTTCAACAGCCATAAAATGGAGACCACAAGATAGTTATAGAGGACTAACATGAACAGTGAAAATTAACTGATGCAAACACGTATATCCCTAACTGCTACAAGAAAAGTTGTCTGTTGACATGGGGAAAAAAGTTTACAAGATGTGAGTGTGTAGTTTCATTTAATGAGCAAGCTTATTGGAAATGCCGAAGTGTGGATATGAACTAGAACTATACTTACAGGTAAGTAAGTAAGCTGTTTTTCTCTAGAGCAAAAGAGATCAGAAAAAATGAAACCACACATAGATGGAGAGCAAAAAAGGACATTGTGATGGGAGGAAAGATCTCTACCATCTATTGCAAAGTGCTGTGCTGCCAAAGAAAGACAACATACCTCAAAAGACTCTGAATGTTGCTCGCGCAAGTGGTGCAGGGAAAGTGGTGCACTGATGGGTAGCCAATCTAAGTTCAGTCACAGAAAAGATGGATGATCTTCGAGGATCTCATCAGGTCACACCTATGGAACTATAGCTGGCAGATGCTAGGACCCCACGGAAACTTTTTTGCAAGCAGCCCATTAGGGGCCACCCACAACAACGTCTTGCGTCAGTGTCCACTATATAAATGTGGGCGTGACTCCCTCTCCTCTGTTCTTTTTCGCCGTTGATCATACTCACCAGACACCATGGATACGCCATCGCTATTTTTCTCACCCTAGTAGTCATCACTTTATTTTAAAGTGATTACCATCGTCGTGTATGTCAGCAAAGAATGGCACTAAACTCTTCCATTACTGCGAGTGTGGTAGAAAAATCTACTCAGGCAACCAACACAGCATCTGTGTGTGCTGTCTTGAAGAGGCCCACGACGTTAAGGCCTGCAAGATCTGCCTGCAGTTTAATCAAGCTACCCGGTAATGCCGTCAGCAAGCCCTGTACACTTTTCTTCCCAAGCAGTAGGTACTCAAAATGGAGAAGGAGCTCCAGATGAAGAGCACCACCACATCACTGGCCGATTTCCCAGGCTCGCAGTCTTCCCAAGGCCCAAGGGAAGTCTTAAGGAAAACACAAACATCGGATGAGGAAGCGGAGTAAGGATAAATGCCCACCCCCAGTGTGCTCCTGATCGCTGCTTCATTTGACGCCAACCATTGCAGCGCCGTGAACCGCTTTAGTGGCGACCCCTCCTGCCGCTTAGACCTCAGAACCCACAAGGTTGGCTCTGGCGCAGAGTTCCACCAGGCCTACTACAGCCGGTGAAGACCCGTCGACGGGTGCCTCTGCGGTACAGGCCACTGTTGACGTGCAGACAGTGCTGTCCTTCTTTGAAGAGATCATACAGCACCTTATACCTCCTCCTTCTACTCCAGGCACAGTGTCGACAGGGCCTCTCAGACCAACCCCAGCATCGACGCCTGCTAGGTCAATGTGCCCAGTGTACTCCAGGGTGTTGACATCCTCGCTTCCTTCCTTCCTTGCATCAACAAGGATCAGGAATACAACCCTGATCCCCTTTTACAAGGGGAGGAAGAAGAGAAGAAAAATATGGGGAGCCCATCTGAGAGGTCTGGCTCCACCATTTCCATCAGGAGTGAGGGCTCCACATGATGTACTCCAAGGTCCCCTCCTGAAGACCCCTCTTTTATCTCTATGATGAAGCAGTTCCAAGCTGCAGTGAGGTTTGTTGCTGAGGAGCAAGACAACACTAGGAGAAATTTGGTGATGTTTCTAGAGCTGCCATATTCACCATCTCATTCCTTCTGTATTGGCTGCACTAGAGAATGCTATCCTGGCTCCCTGGCACAGACTAAGCTTGATCCCTGTCATGCCCAGAAAGGTGGGCAAGCTGTGGTAGGTCCCCTCAGGAAAGCCGTTCTTCACAGGCTAACCTGAGGCTGATTTAGTTATAAGTGTAGCCCATGATAGGTCTAAAGTGCCTAAGCAACTCACCCCCCCCCCCCCGATAGACTCCAACTGTACCTCATGAGAAAGAGAACATTTGCCTCTGCCACACCGGGCCTCAGAATAGCAGATTATCAGGCCCATATGGTCAGATACCAGCATACCCTCTGGAAAAAGGCTAACGCAGCAGCAGCTCAGTCCCCCCAGAGGGTACCAGAAGCAACAGATTCTCAAGGCTTTCCATACTGGGGCTGTCATGGGTAAACACCTCTTAAGGTCTACCTATGATATTTTGGATGCCTCGGCCAGAGCAGCTGCGGTTGGCATCTGCCTAAGAAGGTATTCTTCACTGAGGGTGTCAGAATTTGCTAGTGACATCTAGCAGTCCATTCTGAATGCCCGTTTCAGAGGATACAGGCTCTTTGGGGCAAATGTACAGGATATCCTCTCCTACTTGCAAGCTTTGGGTAGGACTCTGTCGGTCCATTTCCTCTACCACACACAACCAGGAAGTAGATAGAGGGTGCCATTTTGAGGGCTGCCAACACGCCTGGGTCAGGGACCAGATAACAGAACAGGGTCAGCTTTTTCAGTGCCAACCTCCTGCACAGGTGCCCACTCCAAAGCCTCTACAGATGGAGGAGAGGTTGCTATCACCGGATCTGCTTCGCATGACTCTTCTTAGAACCCCCCACACACCCACACACACACACACACACACACAAACACACCCTCCAGTACCAAATCTGGAGGTGCTGGTAGGAGGTCGCCTGGAGGGAGATTAGAACAGATGCTTGGGTCCTGCACTTAATAGACCAGGTCATGCTCTAGAGTTGCCCCCAGACCTTCCTCCATCTGCCTGAACTTATCTTCCACATCACATGCCAGTGCTGTTAGAGAAAGTATGTACACTGCTGCAGAAGAAGGCCATAGAACCATTTCCCAGGGAACAAAAGAATAGTGGGTTCTATTTTAATTTCTTTCTAGTTCCCAGATCCACAGGGGACTAAAGGCTCATTCTGGATCCGAGAACTCTGAACTTCTGTATTCAGTACGTGAAGTTCAGAATGGTCACTCTGCAAGGTCTTCTGCCACTCCTGCAAAAAGGGACTGGATATGCTCCCTGGACATGCATGATGCTTACCTGCATGTTCCTGTTTCAGAGGGAACATTACCAGTTCAGGGTATTGTGCTTTGGGTTGTCATCTGCACCACGGATATTTACCAAATGCTTGGCAGTTGTGGCAGTAGCTGTCAGAGAGATGGAGGAACCGTATGCGGAGGGACTGGAAGGAAAAGTATGCCTCTTTGCAGACACAAAGATCTGCAACAGGGTTGATGCACAAGGGGGAGTGGAAAGGATGAGAGGGACTTGGCACGGTTGGAGGAATGCTCAAAAGTATGGCAGCTTAGATTCAGTGCAAGTAATGCACCTGGAAAACAAAACACAGGAAGAATACACAATGTGGGGTGGGTGGGGGAGGTATTAACAAAATGGAAAGGGACCTGGTGGTAGTCATATCAGATGACCTAAAGGTAAGCAAGCATTGTGAAAAGGCAGTAGGGGCTGGGGGATACTGGGATGTATTGGGAGCGGCATCACCAGAAGAAAACAGGAAGTTGTTATCCCTCTGTACAGACAGTTTGTGAGACCCCATCTGGACTACTGCATGCAGTTCTAGAGACCCCATCTCCACAAGGACATAGGATGGAGGCAGTCCATAGTAGAGCAACTAAAATGGTGCAGGGTCTGCAACAGAAGCCATACGAAGAGAGACTTAAGGAGCTTAATATGGATACCCTCGATGAAAGAAGGGAGAGGTAGGGACATGATAGAAACTTTCAGGTACCTCAAGGGAATCAACAAAGTCCAAGAGGGTAGCATCTTTCAGATAAAGGGCACAATTTTAAGGTGTTTTGGGGGGTGGCTCAGCGGCAATATGAGAAGTATTTTTCACAGAGGGTGGTGGGACGATGGAATGGCCTTCCTGAGGAGGTCATGGGGTCAAAACAGTGGGTGAATTCAAGAATGCATGAGACAGACATAAGGTAATTCTGGTGGGGTAGGAAGAAGTAGGCTGTTGGTTAACTAGGATCTGCAGCTTATTCAGTAGGTAGGAATTGGGCAGACTAGGTGGGCCAAGTGGTCCTTTCTGCCGTCAAAGATGTTTCTATGTCTTCCCCTATCTAGATGACTGGTTGCTCAAAGCTCAGTCCAAGGAGCAACTGTCTCACACCCTAGCACGTACCAGACAGCTGTTCAGTGCCCCAGAGATCACAGTCAGTCTGCCCAAGTCAGTCTTCACCCCCTTATCAGCATCTGCATTAAATAGGGGCCAGTACTGGACACTGTGCAGGGTTTAGCCTTCCTGCCCCAGGACAGGGCAAAGCTCCTCATGGCATATGCTCAGCCGCTTTACAACAACAGGTATGTCACAACCAAGACATTGCTGAGACTGTTGGCCCTGAAGGCAGCAGCCATTGTCGCAGTACCCTTGGCCAGGTTGCACATGAGGATCTCTCAGTGGACATTGCAAGTTCAGTGGGATTAGCGCATCAACGATCTAGAACAGCAGATTCTACTAACTTTTTTGTCCAAAAGGTGCTCCAGTGGTAGATGGAACCCAGCAATTTGCTGAAAGGAGGGTTCCTTTCTTAATCCCTTCCCCTCATCAGTTTCCCACCACAGCTGCTTCAGGAATGGGCTGGGGTAGCACATCCTGGACCTCATCGGACACGAGGAACACGGACCAGAGTGGAGTCTTTCCTCCACATAAATGTCATAGAAATGAGGGCCATTCTGTATGGTCTGCAACTGCAAGCCTTCCAGAACCATCTGTCCCCGGGGTATCTGCTGGTGCAGATAGACAGCATCTGTGTAGTACACTACATAATCGGGGGGAGGGGGGGGAATCATTCTTACCCCCTGTGCAGGGAAGCAATGAGGGTTTGGTACTGGGCTCTATAATACGGTACAGAACTGCCGGCCATCCATGTTCCAGGTGTTCAGAACGTCCTGGCAGACAGGCTAAGCAGGTCACAGTCCAGAATTCATGAGTGGGAGCTGCTGACCTCGGTAGTAGAAGACCTGTTCAACAGGTAGGGTCGTCCAGAGTTGGACCTTTTTGTGTCCCCACTCAATGCAAAACTGACACATTTTTGTTCGCTCATTCCAGGGCCTGGAGTTTTCTGGTGACTCAATGTCCTTTTCTTGGAAAGGAAGGATCTTGTTGGACGTAACGTCTCCACCACTCATTCACACTAATGGGAGCGCGGAGGTGCTAGGACCCAGAGGAGCTGAACTTTTCTGGAGAGCCAGGCTGAGATGGAGCTGTGAGGGAGTGAGCACTGCAGCCAGGCTCGTGTGATATAGACTGTCTCACTGTCGACCCTCCAAACCACCCTCAGTTCTGTTTTCCTGCCGTCGAGTGCGCTCAGTGATGACGTCACTGCCCACTGGAGTTAAACATGAAACTAGCAGCTTAGTTTTCAGTTTTATTATTTTGTATTTTATCACAAAAAGTACGATTTACATTTAATAAAATGACTGCTAGGGTCGTGGATATGTTGTTCATCCACACTTATTGACATGCCCTTTCCCTTTAAGAATCACCGAAGTCTTGTTGGCTCCTCCACCCATCCGGGTGGTATAACCCTTGGCTCTGCAGCATGACGCCAGATCTTCCTTTCCGCTGGAAGAATTCAGGTTGCCTCCTTCATGCTCCGCATTTTGTAGGCCCTTGCTTCAAAACCTTAGGTTATTCTGAAAATTATCTAGTTCGCATTAGCGATCACAACTGCTTAGCTTTGATTATGGAAGACCAGTCTTCCCCTGGACTTCGCCAGTGTTCATGTGGCCTGAAAATGTCACGCACCGATCGCCACACCACGTGTGTCTGTTGCCTGGGTGTTGACCATGACACCTCGAAGTGCGATTTTTGTCATGCATTTCACCCTAACGTCCTCGATGACCATCTCGCATGCCTGAAGTTGGGGAGGCTGTAAAAAACTGAACCCTCCAGTGAAATCAAAGGAGGCTCAGTGAGCGATTTCCACTGCCACGGGATCCACCGAGCAATTAGAACGCATACAAGCCTTCAAGGAGGAAGTGGCTCGTGCCACGGAATCTTCCTCTTGGAGCTTCTTCGTTCTGCTCAACCTTGGCTCCACCTTCTCGGGTTCTTTCCAAGAGTTGTGCCAGTCTCTCCCGGCTAAGGGAGAGGGTCCTGCGGGCATGCACTCCTCTCGGTCCCGTAAGCGGGAAAAGGACTCGGGATGATCTTTGTCTCTGCGAAGACGTTCTTGGGATCAGGGTAGATCTTGGTCCCAGGAACCGGCAGTCTCGACTTCTTCGGTCAAAATTGCATCTTCGGTAGCTGGCTTTTCGGTTTTGCCATCTGGCCAGTCGACTGAAGTGTCGATTGACGAGGTTGAAATAATCATCGACCTGATCGACCCATTGTCGCCGACTCCAGTCGACGATTCTCTCAATCGAACTCTGGTCCTTTCTTTCCCGATGAGGAGACCCAGCTCACTGGAAATCCCATCGAGGAAGTGGTCCCCGACCCTAGGAAATCACCGGTCCTACCGGTGTCTCCTGAGTGACCGAATCGGCCCGTCCGATCTTGATCGAGGTGTAGGACCCCGTCAACTGACAGGCCGAGGAAGAAACACAAGTGCTCAAAAAAGAGGCGACACCATTGGTCATCCTCGGATGAAGAGAAGCTCCAGCGGAAACTCCAGCTATGCTACAAGGACCTCATGTGGCAACAGTTGATTTTGTCCAGGCACAAGCCAAGCCCGGCTTCCACTCCGGCCATTACTTGGCTTTCGCCTCCCAGGCCGAAGCAGACTCTTTCAGAGCCAATTAAGACGGCCCCCCACCCGCAGAGCCGGTGAAACCTCCGGTTCGGCCTAAACCGGTCTCTCCACCGATCGTGGTGGAACCACCACCCAGGCAGCTTTTGGGTGGGGCTCCTTCTAAGGAAGATAGACTGCACACCGGGCTTCCCCGGCGTCTTTCAGTCACTGTCACCCCAGACCACCCTCGGCAGGTTGAAGGTGACCTGGGCGGTCGACCGTTGTATCCGGATTCCTCAGATTCGGATAAGACCGGCCTACATTCTCATCCAGGGGATGACTAATCGGCCGGTGGGTTAGAGACGGAGGAAGGCCATTTGTGCTTTCAGGGCATTCTTTGCCTCATCTCTGAGTGTACAGGGATGCTCCTGGAACCTATCCAGAAAAGGGCGGAGTACCCTCTTACAGACATTCTCAAGAGAGGGCATACCCGACGGAGACCTTTCCTGTGGCCAAGGCCATTGTTGGCTGAGCCCTAGAACTTTAGCAGCGCCCTGCCTCCTGTCCAGCTCAGTCTGCCCGCATGGCCCACAAGTATGTGGTGCCCATGGGGTCCCTTGCGGGGTTCACAGAGCACCCTTCAGCCGAGAGCCTGGTGACTGCCTCTGTGTTTGGGCGTACTGGCAGTTCTTCCAAGTTCGGCCGTCATCTTTGCACACTTCTCCCATGCCCTCTTGGGGTCTTTGGATGAAGTCCTCCCCACGGACATGCAGACCACGGTCAAGCAGGTCCGGGATCAAAGCCGGGCTGTTGCCAAACGGCAGCTTCAGACAGCCCTGGACATTCTTGTGCTCGCTCGATGACAGCTGCAGTTGCTTCTCGTCGCAGGGCTTGGCTGAGACTCTCCTCTTTTCTGGCAGATACTCAGCACAAACTAGCTCTTGTGCCTTTCTTGGGCACCAACCTTTTCGGCCCAAGTGTGGCTGGTCATCTTTAGCGTATTGAGCAGTCCAGTGCCACCTTGGACACTACTTCTGCTAAAGGTTCTTTGGGCAAGAAACAGCAGAAGAAGAAGCCTTTTTCGGCACTCTTCCCCTGTGGCACAGCAACCTTCCTTTCAAGGAGGGCAACAGCAGCAGCAGCAGGAGGCTCAAGCTTGGTGGCCTGGAGCCTCCCAGGCCCGTATATGGAGGCAGAGGTTCAGGTCCTGTTCCTCCTCCTCCAAGCCTGCTCAGTGATTGAGCGGGGCTGCCACCTCTCCTGTCACACCAGCTCTGGGTCCTCCGTGGGGCCAGCTCTGCCACTTTCTTTCCGCCTGGTCCGTTATTACCACAGACAGGTGGGTTTTGGAAGTGGTCGGTCAGGAACTCCCTCTGGAATTTGAGCAGCATCCTCCAAGCCGAGCCCGCGCCCGTCCGGAGGAGAGTATCCATCCATACTCAGTCGACTCTCCGAGACGACATCGCTCAGCTCCTCCTCGAGGCAGTAGCTCCAGTGGCAGATTCTCCAGCAGACCCAGGCTTTGTTTCCAGGTACTTCCTGGTGCCCAAGTGGATGGGGCACTGATGCCCCATTCTAGATCTGGATGACCTGAATCGGTATCTCAGGTCACACACCTTTTGGATGGTCACTCTGTCCCAGATCATACCATCCTTGGAGCGAAACATGTGGTTCTGTTCACTGGATCTGCAGGACGTGTTCTTTCACGTCCCAATCCATCTGTCTCATTGGCGGTTCCTCTGCTTCAGAGCCGAAGGGACCCTATACGAGTTCCGAGCCATGCCGTTTGGCCTGTCATTGGCCCCACGGGTCTTCACCAAATGCATCACAGTGGTGGCAGCCCATCTCAAGCAAGGGGGGGGGTCAGAATTTACCTCTACCTCAACGATTGGCTCTTAGCAGGTCCCACCCAGCAGGAGGTGGAGAGGTCCAGGGACCTGGCCCTCCAGACCTGCTCTAACTCAGCTTCTTGATCAACAAGTCCAAGTCAGAATTCGTACCTTCTCAGGTGATGTGCTTTATCCGGGCTCTCGTCAAGCCAGAACTCAGCTCCCGGCGGACAAGGCGGAGGTTTTCTCCTCCTTTGCCCAGTCATTTCTGGTTGGGCAATTGCGCCCTGCTCGGGACACACTGTGCCTTCTGGATTACATGGCGGCATGCACCTCCGTGGTCTGTTGGGTCCGTTGGCATATGCGCCCCCTCCAATGGGAGCTGGCCACCCAGTGGACTCAGCGCCACGGTCATTTCGACCAGCTGATCACTGTAACCCTGAAGATGTGGGACGCTCTCCAATGGTGGACCGCTCCAGACCGGTTGCAGGAAGGGATCCCGTTTGTTCGCCCAGAGCCGACAGCCGTCCTCACGACCGATGCCTCCCTCGTGGGCTGGGAAGCCGACATGGGGGACCCCCAAGGAGTGCCGATATCACATCAACCTGTGGAGCTCAGAGCAGTCAGACTGGCACTGTCAGCTTTTACTCCTCAGTTCCGGGGTCAAGTGTTTCAAGTCCAGACGGACAATATCACGACCATGTACTACGTCAACAAATAGGGCAGTGCGCAGTCCCAACTGCTTTGCAGGGAGGCACTCCGCATCTGGACCCTTGTTAGCTGTCTGGAGGTGGATCTCCTAGCCATTCATGTGGCAGGAGCCTCTAACCATCTAGCGGATGCTCTCAGCTGCTTAGGCGAGACATCCCATGAGTGGTCTCTCCATCCAGAGGTAGCTTACATCCTGTTCTCCCACTGGGGCAGACCAACGGTGGACCTGTTTGCCTCCAGGGAATACACCAAGCTGAGGCTGTTCCACGCCCGCCCCCCCTCAGCATGGATCGTTGCAGGGGATGCCTTCTCGGGGCTGTGGACCCCAGGCCTCTTCTACGCCTTCCCTCCATTTCCCTTGATCCACAAGGTGCTCCTCAAGGTGAGGAGGGACAAGGTGAAGGTGATTCTGGTAGCCCCAGACTGGCGCGCCAGTTCTGGTATCCAGATCTCCTCAGCCTCAGCTACAGGCCCCCAGAGCAGCTTCCAGCACGCAGAGACCTGAGCTCTCTCAATCAGGGAAGATATACCATCCGGCTTCAGTCCCTGCACTTGGCCCTGGTTCTGGTGACTGGGGTTTGAGCCTTGGGTCTTTCGGCCAGGTCCTCAACATCGTTGAGGCATCCCGTAAAGTCGACCAGAAAATGCTACGCCTTCAAATGGAAGAGATTCTCCATTTGGTGTCGAGTAAAGGTTGGACCCTTCCTCCTGTTCTTTAGCTAGCAAGCTGGACTACCTGTTGTCCCTTTCTCAGCTAGGGCTTCGGTCGTCGACCCTTGAGGTGCACCTGGCAGCCATCTCTGCTTACCGGGCGCGGGCTGAAAAGCAGTCGGTGGCCCAGGAGAAGGTGGTCGGGCGATTTTTCAAAGGCCTTGATCACATATCCCCTCCGGTGCGAGAACCTCCACCTCCGTGGGATTTACTGCTGGTATTGGCTAAGCTCATGGGCAAGCCATTCGAACCGATGCACAGATGTGACATCTCTCACCTGTTGTGGAAGACTGCCTTCTTGGTGGCTATCACGTCAGCCAGAAGGATGGGATGGCGCACTTCTCCCACTCCTTCATGGGCTCCCTGGATGAGGTGATCCCTCATTTCCCAGCTGACCTGCAGACTACAGTCAAGCAGGTGTGGGATCAGGGAAGGGCAGTGGCGAAACGGCAGCTCCAAACTGCTCTAGATATCAGAGACTTCTGTGCCCGGTCAGTGCGGCTGCAGTGGCCATACGCCGCAGAGCCTGGCTGAGGATATCCACCTTTACGGCAGACACCCAGCACAAGTTGGCGGATGTCTACTTCTTGGGGACCGACCTGTTCAGCCCTGGAATGGAAGGCTACCTTGGACTCTGTCACATCCGCTCAGAAGGACAAGGGCCATCGTCAGAAACTTATGTCCTTTCGACCTTCTGCCTCTGCGGCACGTCCGGCCCAGCAACACCAGCATCAGGGCCAACAGGCTCACGCTTGGCACCCCAAAGCCAAGCCTGCGGCTTCCTCCAACAGGAAGCAGGGAGGAAAAGGCCCAGGAGGTCCCTCGGCCGGTCCTTCCTCCAAGCCTGCCCATTGACGGGTTGAGGGGTGTCGCCCCCAACCTCGTCACTCCCCACCGGGTTCTCCCCATGGGGGGATGGCTCCGCCACTTCCTTTCCATCAGGTCCACTATCACCACGGACCATTGGGTGTTGGAAGTTGTAGGAAGGGGTCTGCCTCTGACGTTCGAGCAGGCCCCGCCCTTCCGAGCCGTCGCCCCATGGGGGGGGGCTATGGGGTCCGCAGCCTCTCTGTCGGCTTGTCGAGCCAACATTGCCCTGCTCCTCGGAAAGGAGGTGATCAGGAAGGTAGCAGATCCTCCACCAGACCCAAGGTTTGTGTCCAGGTACTTCTTGGTCCCAAAATGGATGGGAGGGGCTGGTGCCCCATTCTCGACCAGCACGACCTGAACAGGTTCTTAAGGTCTCGAACCTTCAGGATGGTCACTCTGGCTCAGATCATTCCATCCTTGGAACGAGGCGTGTGGTTCTGTTCTCTGGACCTCCAGGACGCGTTCTTTCATGTCCCAATCCGTCCGTCCCACCAGCGATTCCTCCGCTTCAGGGCAGAGGGTCCCTGTATGAGTTCCGGGCCATGCCCTTCGGCCTTTCTCTAGCTCCCAGGGTCTTCAAATGCATGGCAGTGGTGACAGCATTCCTGCAGCGCAGAAGGGTCCGGGTGTACCCCTACCTGGACGACTGGCTGATTGCGGCCTCCTCCAGAATGGAGGTGGAACAGTCCAGGGATCTGGCCCTCCTGGTTTGCTCTCAAGTTGGCCTCCTTATCAATCACTGGGGCAGAGCTCAACTCTCTGAGAGCCAGAGCACGTCTCCCAGCGGACAGGGCCGAGGTTCTTTCCTCCTTTGCCCAGTCATTTCAGGTTGGGCAATTGCGCCATGCCCGGGACTTCCTGCGCCTCCTGGGCCTCTTGGTGGCCTGCACCAGCATGGTCCATTGGGCCCGTTGGCACATGTGTCCCCTACAATGGGGACTGGCCAGCCAGTGGTCACTGCGCTCCGGTCCTTTGGATCAGCCAGTGATAGTGACCCAGGAGATGTGGAACGCTCTCCAGTGGTGGATCATTCCAGCTCATCTGCAGGAGGGCATCCCGTTTATCCGCCCTGAGCAGCCGGTCTCTCTATCGACCGGCGCCTCTCTGGGTTGGGGTGCCCATCTGGGGAGCACAGGCGCCTGACCTCTTGTCCTCGGGAGTCCCAATGCCACATCAACCTGCTGGGGCTTGAGCGGTTCGTCTAGCCCTCACCGCCTAACCCCGTTTGTATGGGGTCAAGTGGTCCAGGTCCAGACTGACAATACCACGACCATGTACTACCTAAACCGCCAGGGTGGGACGTGCTACATGCCTCTGTGCAGGGAAGCTCTCCGCATTTGGTCCCTGTGCACAGTCTGGAGGTGGATCTCCTTGCCATCCATGTGGCAGGAGCTTCCAACATTGTGGCGATGCCCTAAACCGGATAGGAGCTGCGTCCCACGAGTGGTCTCTCCTGCCGGAGGTAGTACAAGATCTGTTCTCCCACTGGGGCATGCCTCAGGTGGACCTGTTTGCCTCCAGGGAGAATGTGAAGCTGAGGCTGTTCATGCCCTCCCCCCTCAGCAGGGCTCGCTGCAGGGGGATGCCTTCTCGAGGCCGTGGACCCCGGGCCTCTTCTACGCCTTCCCCATTTCCCTTGATCCACAAGGTGCTTCTCAAGGCAAGGAGGGACAAGGCGCAGGTGATTCTGGTTACCCCAGCCTGGCCCTGCCGGTTCTGGTATCCAGATCTCCTCAGTCTCAGCTCCAGGCTCCCGAGGCGGCTTCCAGCCCGCACGGACCTGATCTCAGTCAGTCAGGGGAAGGTATTCCATCCGAACCTTCAACCCCTGCACCTGACGGCCTGGTTTCTGAGCGGCTAGAGTTCCAGGCCTTGGATCTTTCTGACGAGGTCCTCAACGTTGTTGAGGCTTCCCTTAAGGAGTCAACCAGAAAATGCTACGCCTTTAAATGGAAGAGATTCTCCATTTGGTGTCAGGGCAAGGGCCTGGACCCTTCCTCCTGCTCCTTAGCAAGCATCCTGGACTACCTGTGGTCCCTTTCTCAGCAAGGGCTTCGGTCGATGACCCTTAGGATTCACCTGGCAGCCATCTCTGCTTACTGGGCGCGGGCTGGGAAGGAGTCGGTGATGCAGGAGAAGGTGGTAGGGCGCTTTTTCAAGGCCTCGATCACATATCCCCTCCGGTGCCAGAACCTCCACCTCCGTGGGATCTACTGCTGGTATTGGCTAAGCTCATGGGCAAGCCATTGAACAGATGCACAGGTGTGACATCTTTCACCTGTCATGGAAGACCGTCTTCTTGGTGGCTATCATGTCAGCCAGAAGGATGGGAAAGCTCCAGGCGCTTTCAGCGAGTCTTCTTATCTGGTCTTCCACAGGGACAAGGTTGCCCTCTGCCCCCACGAGAATTCCTTCCGAAGGTGGTGTCGGAGTTTCACCTGAGCCAGGTGTTGACTCTGCCGGTGTTCTACCCCAATCACACCTCGGAGCCGAAGATAGGCTCCATACTCTGGACCCTAGAAGAGCGCTCGCTTATTATAAGGAGCGGACGGCTGAAGTTCGGGGAGAGGTTCGCCAGCTGTATGTCACCTATGCTGAAGCCACACCTGGCAGACCTGCAGCCAAGCGGACGATAGGCAGGTGGGTCACCTTCTGCATAGATCTCTGCTATAGGCTGGCGGGCATGGAGCCTCCCAGAGGGATAAGAGCTTATTCTACCCGCCATACCGCTGCATCGGTGGCTGCTTCCAGGGACGTGCCTATCCAGGAAATCTGCAGGGCTACTATCTGGAAGTCTGCACTCACCTTCATCACCCATTACCACATCGACCTTGAGTCACGCCGGGATGCTGGTTTTGGGGCCTCGGTTCTCCAGTCATTATTCCCTAAGTAGAGAGTGTGCGCCTTGCCTCCCTCCTCCCGGAGAACTGCTAGGAGTCTGCCAGACAGTGTGAATGAACAACATATCCATGTCCCTAGAAATACAGGTTGCTCACCTGTAACAGGAGATCTAGGAATGGTATATGTTGTTCATCCACACGACCTACCTGGCCTTCCCAGCTTCGACACACAACCTGGCTTCCAGTGGGCTAGATCTGGCGTCATGGGGCAGTGCCAAGAGTTCTACCACCCGGGTGGATGGGAGGATCCAGCTGGAAGACCTTCCGGCAAGATTTAAAGCGGCAAGAAACCTGCCAGACAGTGTGGATGAACAACATATTCCATTCCTAGAACTCCTGTTACAGGTGAGTAACCTGTATTTATAGGGGAGCTAGTAGCTCAGGCAAATGCTAAAGAAAAGAGAGGGAGCCCTGCTGTGAGCTTAACTCAGTTTGCTTTGGTGTCCATTTTGTATCGAGGTTAAGCAGTGGAAGGCTCAGACTTTTGAAAGTGCCAGTGGTAGTTATATTTAATAACTTAAAGATTTAAAAAAAAAAAATGGGTTGGCCACACATAAAGCCATCTTATTAGCACACAGTAACAAATTCAAAGGGGACATAAATACTGCAGGAAAGATGTAATATGCTATATTCTGTACAGAGAGGAGGAAAGAGGGTTAATTGTGGGTGCATGACACCTAGAACAGGCTAACTGAATTTGGGAGCATGTTTCCCAGTGTCTTTTTTATGATAACCTTTGTTTGCTGTCCCATGCTTTATGAATTACCAAATTTATGGACTGGTAGATGAACTTGTTCTTTAGTTGGTTGATTCTTAACATGCTAGTGGTTCGCAGTGGCTTTAGAGAAGGTATTGATCTTACTTGTGTCAGTCTTCACCATTCATCACTGTTGGGTGTCAGCCGGAGGCAGCAGCACCTGTGGTATTTTTTCTTTCTTAGATGAAGGAGCCACGGCCACCCTTGAGGCCGAATAGATGCTATGGGAGCGCTTAGCGGGTTGGTCAGCAATGGTTGCCGACCCTCCTCCACCCCAGTTCTGCTTCTCCTGCCATCGAGAGTGCAACACCGCTGCTGAAGAAGTTTTCTACTCACGCTGTTGCGGTCTAGTGTTTTCTATGCTGCTCTAGTTCATCCAGTTCTGCTGTCCAAAGTCACTTGGTGCTGTTTCTTCAGGAATCCGGTAAGACCTTTCCTTACTTTTAAGTGACACCGGGTCTTTGTCTTGTTTTAGTTTACTACGAGTCATGTCTGGTTCATCCAGGGACAAGAAACGTTCTTCAAAGACAGCTGGCCTCCCATGTGTTGGTGTCGCTGCAGCTAGCAGATGTCTGTCACGAACCGGCATGACTGATGCCTCACCTGCCTGGGCCTGGCTCACGATATGGATAATTGCTATGCTTATTTCTCCATGGACCGCCAAGTACTGGAGCACCGCGTGTTGAAAGTCATCAGCGCTCTGCAGACTTTGAGTCCTGCGTCGCACGAGGGACTCCAAGCACTGGTCTATCCACCCTTCCTCTGGATCCCCTCACAGTTTTATACGGACCGGAGAGGAGGGGGCCTTCTCCCCTTCTTGCCTTGCCAGGGAAGGAGGCCTCTTCCGTGGTCCTGGAAGAACTGTCCGGCCCCCTTTGGGGTCGGGCCAAGAGCACCACACAGGCAGTCACCTCTTCAGAGGTGCAGGCTTCATTGATGTCGCAGCCCACAGTAGGTGG
Organism: Neoceratodus forsteri; assembly: GCA_016271365.2. NCBI lineage: Eukaryota > Metazoa > Chordata > Ceratodontiformes > Ceratodontidae > Neoceratodus > Neoceratodus forsteri. Next base: position 574,415,190 of record CM028137.1, read on the forward strand.
GCCCGACATGAGTGGCTCCTTGGCGCCGGTGCCATCCCGGAGCCATTCGCGGCTCCAGTGATTGGGCCGGCATCACGGTACTGGGCCTGCCCACACACCAAGCATGGGAGAACCTCAGGGGTCGCTCATCTGGAGGTCTTTTGGATCTCCTCTTCTCCAGATCCAGATGAACAGGAAGCTGATCCAGACTGGCGGCCTGACTCCTTGGAGTCAGGGGGATCTCTGGGGCCTAGTACCCTTGCGCCCTCCCCTGCACTCCTTCCCTCTGCTCCGAAGGATACTGTCGGCATCAGCTCCCGTGGGTGGTGCCGTGAGTGGGGCAGTCGATAGTGGCTCTCGGTCAGCGGGGATGGTGGTTCCGATCTCGGAGCTTGGACCGCCACCTTTCCAGGCATTGTCTGTCCTTCCGAGATGGGGACTCCTCTCTGCGTCTCTCTGGGGGACCTATGGGATTGGAGCAGTCCCTGACATCAGAAGCGAGGAAGAGGTCAACCTCGGAGGGGATGGGGCGAGGGGCTGCGGCCTTCCCCTGGGGTCCTTCAGGTCTCAGGGAGGAGTTGTAGCGCCGAGCCGTTCTTCTCTCCCTCGTCCCCTTCGAGGGAGATCTCGCTGGGTGGGGCAGGGGACTGCTTTTCTGGATCCATGCGGCCCTGGTCTCCTCACAGGGGCGTTTCCCCTTTGGGGCTTAGTCATGACTGCTTCGAGCTGGTTGAGCAGCCAGTAACTGCTGAGACCCGTGGATCTCCTCAGGGTCTTGGATCATCTGTGAGGTATTCCAACCCTGACAGAGGCCGTTCGCATGCGGTCAGATGCATCTCCCCCTTGCCTCTGTACCCCCCCCAATCTCCCAGGCCATGTGGGTCCTTCGAGGACCTTGACCTGGAACCAGTTAGAGCCACTGCTGCCACCTTTCTTAGATACTTCAGGGTCATGGGCAAGCAGGTCTTTCACCTGTGTCCCTCGCAGCAGCCTGACTCTTAATTCTTCAGGTTCGTCTGCCTCCTTCTCTCTCTCCATTGAGGAAGAGGATACTACCATCCATGTGTCCTCAGACGCTGATCAGACAGGGTATCGGTGCTTCCTTGCGGCCCTGGTCGGTGACCTGCACCTGTCCCATATTGCAGGACTCAATACTGACTGGATGACGCGCATTTTCTTCTGTCAATACAGTGCTGACCATCTGGTGGTCCCTTCCGGGCTGATCCCTTTCAGCAGGCATCGTACTGCACCTGGCAGTGTCCATCTGCCCAGCTCCAGCCCCAGTGGACTGCCAGTGCAGGTATTGTGCACCCCAGGGGTCTCCAGGTATCCTACCTCATCCCACTTCAGGAGTGAGGTTACTGGACACCCCTACCAGGCATAGACACCTGGTGCGTGACCGACCCCCGGATGCGGACTCTGCTGAGTTTGACTGTTGGAGACAGAGAGTGTTCTCCTCAGCACGTGTTTTGCTCTGCATTGCCGCTCATCAGGCGCACCACGCTGCCTGTAACAGGCATCTGTGTTCAGTGCTAGGCCAGGCGCTGGCATTGCTGCCTAATTCAGAGGCAACCAGACAGGTGCTTTCCCTCTCCGCACAGGGCCTGGAGCTAGCGAGACACCAGGCAGCGGCATCTTATTACACCAGCGAGGCGGTTTCCAGGCTGGTGGGAGCTGCGATCTGCATTGGCGGATGGTGTGGCTTTATCTTTCAAGGTTGTCACCTTGGCCAGCGTGAGGGTGCTTGCCTCTGCTTTCTAGGGACCTGTCTTTTCTCCTGCAGAGTGGCTGGAACTTCAGGGTGACTTCCATCTCCCAGGCAATGGGAACCCTGCCACCCTGATCAGTCACAAGCCCAACTGGCTTGTAATGGATTCCTCCTAGCGTGGTTCCCACCCCATGAGAGGCTGAGGCACTGTGTCCTTCAGGGACGTGCTGGGTCCCCTTTGGGGGGCTTGGTACCACCCAGCAGCAATGAATGGTGAAAATTGACACAGGCAAGATATGAAAATTAAGTGCCTACCATAATTCTAGATCTTCCTGTGTATCTTCACCATTCATCACTAAATCCTTCCCGTCTTCCCCTCTTGGGCCTCAGTCTCTGGATGATTCCTCCACCCTGCTTGCCCTCCCTTCCTTGAGGCCAGTTGTCGGCAAGGTCTCACTGGTACCACCGGGTCTCTGTGTCTTCATAAGTGACAGAGAGCACTCTCTGAATGGGAGGGGAAAGTAGGGCTTCTCGCCTGGCCTTAGGGACTCCCTTTGGGACCTCTCCCTCTACCCGGTGGGATCCCCCAGGTCTTGCCCGGACCCTTGAGCCATTGTCTGCCTCCTAGTAGTGGGGGATCTTGCTGGAGGTGGGAGAGGGTCCATGGGACTCTCTCTCTCTTTTCAATATTTTTCTCTCTCCCTCCTGTTCGGGAGTGTTCTCTTGGACCGGTCCACCTCTGAACCCCTTGGGTTCCCTCCTTTTGGGACAGTGGTAGCCAAGAGGGTCTTTTCAGGGGTGGCTGTCCCACCCTGTAGTAAGGTGGGGGGAAGGAGGCCCTTCCCACACCATTCAACTGGAAGGAGCTTAGTCCACCTAGGTGAGCTGTCTGTTGCTTAGCTAGTCTGTAACTCCTGTTGGAGTGGGAAGATCATTAAGCCTCTCGGATTACTTTCCAGCTGTCTCTCCCAAAGCTCTTCAGCTTCAGAATGTAGGTGTGGTGGGCTCTCCCTCTCTCCCCCCCCAACCCCTCTCTGTCCTTTCTTCCTTCTTTCTGTCTCTCTGGTGAGCCGCTCAGGGGCTGGGGCCCATGCCCAGATCCTCCTCCTCTGGCCGGCTCATTTCTTCTTCAGTTTTATATCCTTTCCTTTTGCTGTCCCTTGGGCTCCCTTGCCCCGCCCTTGGCTTTTCTCCGTCTGTCCTTTTCGTCTCTCTCCAGCGACTAGAACTGTGGTGGAGGAGGAGTCGGCGACTGTTGCTGACCAACCCATGAGTGCCCCATTGTACGTCGGCCTCGAGGGCAATGGTGCCTCAGCGCCAGCTCCTCCCCCAAAAGAAAAAAAAAAAGCCCCCACAGGGCGCTGCGTCTCCAGCTGACACCCAACAGTGATAAATGTTGGAGATTCACAGGAAGATCAGGAATTACAGTAGGTACGTAATTGTCATCTCCAGCCTACAACAAGGTCTGCAGTGTACATTAGAGTTTATGTAAGCTCTCATCTTTTGTTTGCTGTCCTCCCTGGGCTAAGTAGAGTTACAGATGTCTGTATTTAGCCCCTGGGGAAAAGCAGAACCGGAAAACATCTAATCAGAGATAATAAAAGCTGTAACATACATTGCAGTCTCTTGACTCTCCCACTGCTGCCTACTGCTCTGATGTCAGCTGCAGGGGATTCTGAGATTTGTAGTAACAGAAGATTTCAGCATAAACATAAATAAAATTAGTGTGATACAATCTACTATACTACAGTGAACAGTAAGTAAACCAAAATGATTTTGCACACAAAGTGCACAGTGGGGCCCCTTTGTTCTGTCTGTTCTTCTAGAAGGTCAGGATGTAAGGGATATCACTCTGATTATGCATCAGAGTGGCATAAGCCAAGTTGGGTAAGAATCAAGGTGCAACTTGCCCAGTCGTACAGGCTTCCGTATTCTATGACACAGATACCGACTGTACTTCTGAGTGTGCACCCAGGTCTTTTTTTTTTTTATTTCATCTTTATTAGGATTTTGTAACATATTTATAAATAAGTCAGCCAGATCGACAAGAGTAATGTATGGATATGTACATTATCAGTTCCAGAATGGGTAAAACACTTCATGACAGTGTAAAAGAGGATTAATAAGAGTTCAGGTTGAGTGCATATCCTAGATGAGAGTAATTTCTAACTAAAATAGTCTGGGCCTATTAATTTATAGGCGAGCTTTGAGATCATCAAGATTTTGAATGTCATAGAGCATCTCCTTGTTTAGGGAGATCAATTCCATTTTCTGGAGAAAGTTCTCAGCGCCCCAGTCGGGCCAGCCCAACTACGTATCCAACGTCATTGTGTTCATTACCTGCATAACAGGGATCCATTGGGGGTGCTGTCCTCGGCAGCAGATCACTGGCTTCTGTTCAGCGGACAGTGATCTCTCGGAACCCCTGGGTCACCTATACAGGGTAAGGTAGGGGTCCTCACCACTGCCATTCTACTCACCTCAGGGCACAAATGTGGGGCCCTTCAACATGTAGTATATTTGCCACCTAGCCCATCTGGTTGCAAATTTCCTTCTTGATTATTTAGGCTGTGTGTTATTTTTCCATAGTGTAAACTTGTCTAGTAATGTTCCACCATTCTTGTATCATGGGTGTTCTAGGCGTCAGCCAATGTTTTGTGATGGCCTTTTTGCTGCCATGAGGAGAATGAGTAGCAAATGCCTGGTTATTGGCCCACGGAGGTTTTGGGGGGAGAATTAGAAACAGGAGCATCTCCATTGTCAGCTGGAGATGAGGATCAAATATCTCCTGGAGGTGGGATTGCAGGAGCGCAAAATAAGGTTGCAGGGATGGGCAACCCCACATTATGTGGGAGTGATCTGCCCTCGTGTTGCCACAAAGGTACCAACACGTGGCCCCTAGTTGTGGCGCATAGTGGGCCATAATTACCGGGGTTCTGAAGTACACCCAGGTCTTAGATGCCAATGTGATAATGTATTTGACCAGATCTCACAAGTTCTATGAATACGGCACCAGTGGTGCGACACGGACACCCCTTTGACAGAATACTATGGTGAAATTTGGAGGAAAGTGGTGACATGTGAGGCATGGCAGTGGCAAGGGCATTCAACTGATTGGAGATGTGTGGGAGTACAGAGGCATCCTTCTCTTCATAGACTTAGACAGAAATGTGTGTTAAGTAATGCAGTGCAGTGGCTTGAAATGAGACTGTGCCTGATGGTGCTATACAGATAAAGGGAAATTGGCTCTGACACCTCCCCTGTCTTCAGTGTACTGAATAAGGTGATGAGGCCAAGGCATTTGATGGTTACATTAAAGCGCCCTGCTCAAACTCATTACTTGTCTAGAGTCTAGTTAGTAGAGAGGGGCCAGGCCCTCTCAGTGGATTCTACCCATTTGGTCTTCCACAAGGACAAGGTTGTCCTTTGCCTGCACATGAAATTCCTCCCGAAGGTTGTGTCAGAGTTCCACTGGAGCCAGATGATTAATCACCCGACTTCAGCAGCCTGACCGTGCTGACCTTGGCTTCTGGTCTGCCACGTGTCAATATAGGTGCAGCGAGGCTCACCAGCTGTTGGTCACCTATATTGACATGTGGCAGACCAGCAGCAAAGCAGAGGACTGCCAGATGGATCACATCCTGTATCAACTTCAGCTACAGGTCAGTTGGCAGGGAGTCACCCAAGGAGTTTGAGGCTCTTCTCCCACACATACCACTGCCTCTGTGGCTGCTTCCAGGGATATCCCCATCAAGACATGCAGGGTAGTAAATGCACCGGGGACTAAGGTACACCAAACGTCGCGCACACAAACGTTTATATTTCACTGTGATGTCATGTTCCTATTTTGTATGTAAATGATGATTTTACACAATGACATTTATTTAAGAATTAACATTTTTTTTTTCCAAGAAAACTTGCTCTGGAAGACTAGTAAAATAGTAAAGAAAAGGCGTCCCGTTGGGAGTGACAGTACTGAGGTGTATGCCACCACAGGTTTTCTGAGAACACATCCAGTTTACCTCAGTCATAGTTACAGAACTGGTGCAAACATGTGTTACTGAATTGTCTAGTAATATGCTAAAATGTTTTTATTTCTTCTTACTAGTACTACAATGACTATGGTGATATCATCAAGGAGACATTGAGTAAAACAAGACAAATTGACAAGATACAGTGTGCAAAGACACTCATTCTCAGTTTACAGCAGGTGAGAAACCACTTCATCTATATTACACTCTGGGGCTGACATTTCAGTAAAGTTGTATTGATCCATTGTTGTTTAGATACATAGATGTTGTCAGCAGCTAAGGGCCGTGTGGCCCGTCCAGTCTGCCCTGTCCCTCTTTCTAATGCTTAAGGTACCCTAGATGCTACAAGTGCCCCCCCTTCACCCTAGCTTGCTAATTCCCATGCCTATCCCATGCATTCTTGAATTCCTGAACCGTGGCCGCCCTCACTACTTTCTGGGGGAGATTGTTCCATCTCTCCACCACCCTTTCAGTGAAGTAGAATTTCCTCAAGTTCCCCCCTTTTAGTCTCATGCTGTGCCCTGTTGTTCTGCTATTGCTCTTCATGTGAAAGATGCTCCCTTCTGATACCCTGTTGATCCCCTTTAGATACTTGAAGGTCTCTATCATGTCCCCCCACCCCCACCACCTTTCCTCCAGGGAGTACATATTGAGAGCTCTGAGTCTGTCCTCACACAACTTATGCTGCATCCCGGACACCATTTTTGTCGCCCTCCTCAGTACCATCTCCATCCTGACTGTCTTTTTAGAGATGGGGCATCCACAGCTGAACACAGTACTCCAGATGAGGCCTTACTAGGGAGTTGTACAGTGGCACCACCCTTTCCCTCCTTCTTCTTGTTATACTCTCCCTATGCACCCTAGTATTCTCTTAGCCTTTCCAACTGCTTTGTCGCACTGTTTAGCCACTTTGATGTTGTCTTATATGACTACTCCTAGATCCCTGTCCTCTGTAGTGTCCTCCAGTGTTACCTTGTCTAGTTAATACTCGACCGTAGGATTCCCTCTCCCTAGGTGCATAATCTTGCACTTTTTGCATTGAAACCCAGCTGCCATTCCTTGGACCAGTTTTCTAGCCTTTGCAGATCTCTCCTCATTTTTTTATGCCTTCCTTTGTACCTACTCTGTTACATAGCTTTGTATCGTCCGTGAACAGGCTAACCCTTCCTTCTAGGGACATGGATATGTTGTTCAATCCACACTTATTGGCAGGTTCCTTGCCGCTTTAAATCTTGCCGGAAGGTCTTCAAGCTGGCTCCTCCCACCCACCCGGGTGGTAAAACTCTTGGCTCCGCCCCATGACGCCAGATCTTCCTTACCACTTGGAAGCTCGGGTTCCCTCCTTAGCGCTCTGCGTTTTAGACTGGATCCTAACTCTTCGGTTCGTCCGAAATTGGTTTTGAAGTTTTCTAAACTTCGGTCTTCATCTTCTCTTGCGGCTGCGATGGACAAATCTATTCCCAGCTTTCGGAGGTGCCCTTGCGGGCAGAAAATGTCCAGGACGGATCCGCACTCCACGTGCGTCTACTGCCTTGGCCTAGATCACGATCCGCAGGCCTGCGAGTTGTGCTGCTCTTTCTCGGCCAATGTCCTGGATGATCGCGCTGCCCGATTGAAGCTCTGGCGCCCCGAGAAGCGTTTCCCGCCGATAAAATCTAAAGAGGCTCGTTGGGCGGTTTCCACGGCGGCTGGCTCGGCTGAGCAGCTCGAGCAGATGATCGCCCTCGAGGAGGAGACGGCCCAGGCCGCATCTTCCTCCTCCTCGGCCGTGGCATTTATCCCACTTTCTCTGAGTTCCTTGTATACAGCTTCGTTCAAGGAGCTTTGTCAGTCCCTTTCCACGAAGGGAGAGGGGCCATCGGGACATTCTTCTCGGCCCAAGAAGAAGGAGTCGAAGGGTAAGTCCCACCGTCGGCATTCATGGGAGCGGGAGAGGTCCCCTTCCCTGGACAGCCGACCGTCGACTTCGGTCGAAGTTGCGGCTCAGGCCGCTGGCTTCACGGTGTCCCCGTCCGCCAGCCTGCAGAGACTCCTGTCGATGCAGTCGAGATTTTTCTCGATCCGTTAGACGGGCTGTCGACTGGTGAAGCCGACAACCCTCCTTCACCGGTTCCCCCGGTGGATACCAAGGATCTGCCCGTGCCTTCAGGGCCGCAGTCCCCGGTTAAAGTGCCCGAGCCGAGGGAAGAGCGGGTGTCCCCCGCCCCTTCCCAGACCCACCCGAGGGTCTCGGTTTGGTCTTGTTCCGCGAGTAGCCGGCGACACGTTCCTCCTCATCCTCTTCCTCTGATGAGGGGCTCAGCGTAAATTATGACGGCACTACGAAGAGCTTATGTGGCAGCAGTTGCTGTTGTCCGGGCCTAAGCCGACCCTGGTCCAGACCCTGGCCATCAAGTGGCTGTCGCCCGAATGACCGAAGCAACCACTCGCCCCAGTCGAGTTGCCCGTTCCAGGGCTGGTTGCTCGGCCGAAACCAGCTGCTCCACCGATTGTGGTGGAACCTCCATCTCCACAACCGAAGTCTGGGGCACCGACCAAGGATTCTCGGTCGGGTCACGGCCTGCCCCACAGGTTGTGGGTCACCCTCACTCCTGACCGTCCTCAGCAGGTAGAGGGTGGCTCAGGGCCGAGGCAGCTCTTCAGAATCAGACGACGACTCCTCCCTGATCTTACTTCGAGATACAGCTCTTGCAGCAGGTAACACCATTAGGACTGAAGCCGGCAGGCGTCAGGACCCCACGGAATTCTTCTAGCTAGCTATCTTCAGCAGAGACCGCCCCTGACGTCGGTCCGCCTCTGACATCAGGCGTAGTACATAAGGGCAGTCCACCAGATTCCCAGTTCTTTCCGCGTCGACTTGCATGTCTCGACCCTTGGTCGTTTCTAGCTAGGCGACACATGGTTAAGTTCTTCCTTGGAAAACATTATTTTCTTCAGCTCAGTTGCTGTCTGATGTCCTCTCCAACCTCCGCTGAAGGCCATCCTCGGAGTGCGCCTGGGAAGCAAATCCTGTTTTAGGATTCGTGATTCGCCCACGAGCCGGTGCCTAGGCCCAGACCACGTACACTCGGTCCTGCAATTTCTGCCAGGGGTTCAACAGCGGACCGGATCCGTCGTCAGAAGGCTCTGCAGGCGTTCCTGCTCGAGGAGAAGATTAAGGCCATGGACACCTCCAAGGGGGATTCAGCAGAAAAGGCCCAGAAGCACTCGCGGGAGAGGGTTCCTTCCAAGTCCCCGTCTAGGGCCTCTGACTCCCGTAGTTCCGGCTCCCGGTCCGACCGTTCGCCCTCCCGGGCCTGTTCTCAGCCTCCCCCCGCTGCGGTGACGAAACCTTCGGGCTCCTCTTCCTCTTCACAGGCCAAGACCTCCAGGCCCTCTTCGTCGTCTTCCTCCAAAGCCCTGGTCAGTTCTGGGGACCGTCATCATCATCACAAGTCGGGTTCCGCCATTCCGAACCCGTCAGGTCTGTCCTCCTCCTCCCTAGAGAAAGACCAAGGAGCTCACCTCTCTGAAGAAGCGGTCGGACACGACGTCAGCCCGTCCGACGTCGGCCACCCATCAGAGGTCCCAGGAGCCGTCGACCGCCAGACGCCCATCGCCGGTGAGGCCTTCGCCCTCTCAGTCGTCGGCAGGAGGGCCGATGTCCGTACCTGTAAGTTTAGAGAAGAGGACCCCGACGCCTCCTACCGACGTCGGTCAGGAGACTGTCACAGAGGAGGAGCTGACGCAGCCCGAGGACCAGACGGGCGAACCCGGTCCTGTCACACCAACCAGGGAGCCCTCTCCACAACCTGAGGCCCCTGAGGAGCCGACGCCGGAACCCGACGACCGGCCACTGGTGCCCGGTCCATCATCGGGCCTTTCCCTTTCAGAGGTTAAGGAGCTCTTTCTCACTGGTAGGATACCATCAAAGGGATATGGTTCCCACACCGCCTCCTCTTCCTCCTCCTCCTCCACCACCACTCGACCCCTCCGGCTCCTGTGCCCCTTCCCCATCCAGGGCTGCAGGCGAGTACCTCTTCCCCAGGAGCCTACAGACCCTCAAGGGGAGACCTGATAAAGGAGACCTCCATCTAGATCTTCTTCAGGGTCACCCAGTCCTAAGAGACCCAGAAGATGCCGCCGTCACTTCGACGGAGGTTACGGGATCGGAGTTCTCAACGGGATCCAGATCCCCCTCTCCTCTTCACATCCCCTGTCTGGACCCACGTGAGCTTCCTAGATCTCCTCCGGATGACCCATCGTTCTCTGAAATCATGAGACATATCCAAGAGAACATGGGATGGGATGCGGAAGAATTAGACCCCGAGAGACTACGCCTTGCAAGGTATCTTCGGCAGAAGGATCCCAAGCCTGTGGTGGTACCACCCTTGGTGGACACTTTTGTGGACGTCACCAAGGCAGCATGGAAGCGTCCACACTCGCTCCCGGCGATGCTGAAGAAAGCTGACCACCTGTACAAGACCCCTAAGGAGGACCAGTACTTGGCTCAACATCCTCTGGCCGACTCTCTGGTCATAACAGCCTCTCATGACCGGTCCCAGAGACCGCAACATTTGAGCACCCTGCCACCGGACCCGGAGTCCAAACAGCTGGACGCTATGGGCAGGCGCACGTATGCTTCCGCTACTTGCAACATCAGGTCCCTGAACTACTTGACCCACATGGTACAGTTCCAGAATGCCTTGTGGGAACAGGGACTGGATCTGGCGGAGAAATTGCCAGAAGGTGAGTAGAAGGAGGAGATGTTATAGCTCCTCCGTACGGGTTCGGACGTGGGAACCCAGGCGCTGCGAGCCGCGTACGATTCTGCGGACTCCTCAGCCAGAGCGGCAGCTTCAGGCACATGCCTCCGGAGACACTCATGGCTCCGTGTCTCCGGATTTACCCCGGATGTCCAGAAAAACATCATGGACGCCTTTTTCGAAGGAGAAGTTCTCTTTGGTGCACCCTCTGAGAAGGTTCTCGCCAAGCTCCAAGAGGCCGGGAAGGCGGTGAGGTCGGTCCAGGCAATGTACCAACCGAGGCTTAGTTCCTTTCGTAGGAACCAAAGCCGTTTTCGTGGACGGACACAGAGACAACAGTCCCGCACCGGTCCACAGCAGAGGGGCTCCGGTTCCCGCAGAGCCCAGGGAAGACGGCCCGCGGGCCGAGGTCAGCGTCCAGCTAAACTGGCTCAGCCCGCGGGTCCCTCCGCCGCCTCAGCCTGACTCCTTCCCGGCCCCCACCCCTCAGGATCAACGGGATATCAAGGTCGGAGGTCGTATTGCGAATTTCCTGCCAGGATGGCAGTCCATAACCACCGACGGGGGTTCTTCAGTTGGTCGAAAAAGGCCACTTTATAGAATTTGCAGACAAGCCACCCTCGAGGCCTCCTCTGCTCTCCCGTTATTCGGGTCAGCACAGATTGCTTATCAGGCAAGAAATACTTGCGCTCCTGCAAAAGGAAGTGGTAGAGTATGTCCCAGAGAACCAGAGAGGGTACGGATACTATTCCCACTTCTTTCTGGTTCCGAAGAAAACAGGGGACCTCCGTCCAATCCTGGACCTCAGTGACCGCAATATGTCCGTCGCCTACAAACGATTTCACATGGTGACCTTGCAGGGTCTTATTCCCATGCTAAAGAAGGACGCCTTCTTAGCGTCCCTGGACATGCAGGACGCATACCTGCATATACCCGTAGCTCAAGTGCACAGGAGGTTCCTGCGCTTCGAGTTCCTCGGCCACCACTTCCAGTTCCGAGCTCTCTCGTTCGGACTGTCATCGGCCCCCAGGGTCTTTACCAAATGCATGGCAGTCGTGGCAGCGTCTCTAAGGAGACAGGGCCACTATGTGTTTCCGTACTTGGACGATTGGCTTCTCATGGCTGCCTCCAGAGAGGTGTTGTTGATGGCTATCCAGAGCACCCAGACTCTGTTTCGGTCTCTGGGCATCATAATCAATTACGAGAAGTCTCTCCTTGTACCGTCACAGAAGCTGCAGTTCATAGGCGCAGTTCTGGACACTGTTCAGGGGAGAGCATTTCTTCCAGACGACAGAGCGGAACGCATCAGATCCCTCATCAGGGATCTCTCAGCGAAGAAGACTGTCCCTGCCAGGCTGGTCCTTCGTCTGCTTGGACACATGGCTGCGGCCATTCCGACTGTCCCTTTGGCAAGGCTCCACATGCGGGTAACTCAGTGGATGCTCAAGGTGCAGTGGGACCAAAGGCAAAACCACATGCAGCATCCGGTCAGGATCACGAATGGCGTGATTCGAGATTGGCAATGGTGACTAGACCCAGGGACACTTTCTGTGGTGTCCATTTACAGCGCCGTCCCCGGAGGTAATCCTCTCCACAGACGCCTCGGGGCTGGGGTGAGGTCCCAGGAACGTGGACCCTCAAGAAGCTCATCTCCACATCAACATTCTGGAGATGAGGGCGGTTCTTTACGCCCTGCAGGCCTTTCAGTCAGAGATCCCGCCAAATACTCTCTTGCTCCAAACAGACAATACGGGCGGTGATGTATTACCTCAACAAACAAGGAGGCGCACTTACCTCCCTTTGCAGGGAAGCATGAGAGTGTGGGATTGGTAATCCAGCACGCGAAGCCTGATTGCAGTTCACTTTCCCGAGTGGACAATACAATCGAGACGGCCTGAGTCGCTCCCAGGCCAAAGTCCACGAGTGGGAACCTCTTCAAGGGTAGCAGAGATCTGTTTCTTCGATGGGGCACTCCAGAACTGGACCTATTCTTCCCCATCCAGCATAAAACTGCCCAATTTTTGCTCGCTAGATCCAGGGCCTGTTGTTTTCTGGCGAGATCGTTGTCCCTCTCCTGGGCGGACAGATTCTCTACGCTTCCCTCCTTCCCTTGATCCAGAGAGTTCTTCTCAAACTGCGAGGAGCATGCAACAATGATCCTGGTAGCCCCATTCTGGCCCAGACAGATCTGGTTCCCCTTACTAACGCAGCTGTCCCGGGAACCTCCAATTCCGTTGCCTTTCAGCTCCCATCTTTTGTCTCAGGAGGAAGGTTCTCTAGTCCACTCGGACTTACGCTCACTGAACCTGCATGCTTGGCTCCTAGAGACATGGCCATTTTGCGACACGGGGTCTCGAAAGAGGTGGCGGAAGTCCTTTCTGTGGCCAGAAAGCCGGCAACACTTGCAACGTACGCCATGAAATGGCGCCGTTTTTGCCTGTGGTCGCAAGCACGCGGCCTTTCCCCTTTAGGTTGCCCGGTGAAAGCGGTGTTAGAATACCTGCTCTCCCTTTTCCATTCGGGTCTCACCTGCTCCTCTATTAAGGTGAACCTCTGCGCTATTTCTGCTTACCACTTCCCGGTGGGACAGCGCACAGTGGCGCAACTTGACGCCTCTCGAGATTTTCTGAGAGGGGTGTTACACCTAAGGCCACCCATTAAGGACCCTGTTCCTCCATGGGATTTACTCTTTGTCCTGGAACAACTCACGCTTCCCCCTTTTGAACCTGCCGCGGATTGCGAGCTGCGTTTCCTGTCATGGAAAACGTTATTTTTAGTTGCTGTTACGTCAGCAAGAATTTCCGAGCTTCACACTCATGTGTAAGGAACCTTATTTGATTTTCCACCAGGACAGAGTGTCCCTGAGGACGAACCCTAAGTTCTTGCCTAAGGTGGTCTCTGCACTCACTCTCAATCATTGACCTTTGTATATTGACATTGACCTGCCTGTATATTTCCCTAAATATGCTAATAGAGGAGAAACGCTGCTCCACACCCTGGATGTTCACCGCTGTCTTAGATATTACCTGAACAGGACTAAACAGCTTCACAAGTCGGAGCAACTCTTCGTTTCCTTCGCTGACAGGATGATGGGCCAACCAGTATCAAAGCAATCCCTTTCTCGCTGGCTTGTCCAGTGTATATCATACTGCTATGATGCAAAGCAGAAACCCCTCCCAGGTACAGTCCGGGGCCATTCCACTAGAGAGGTGGCTACCTCCTTTGCAGCACTTCGTAACGTCTCCTCCTCTGCCATCTGTGCTGCAGCCACTTGGAGCTCTGTGCATACTTTTATCAGGCATTATAGTCTGGACATTGCTTCACGGCGAAGAGCCGGTTTCGGCCTGGCCGTGCTACAGGATCTCCTGTCCTAGAGTCAGGACTTGGTATGGACTCTCCTAGTTTCCTCCTCCCAGAATGCTTACAAGCGTTATTGCTTGGAAATCAGTCCTAATAGGTGTTACCTGCTGCAAGAGCTGTATCTTGAAGTAAGATAGTACAGTTACATAGAACTTCGTAACAGTAGATCTTGAGAACAGCTCTTGCAGCAGGTACCTCCCCGCCCACCTTCCCCCTTGGAAGAGGCATGGCTTTCCGAGCCTTGGGCAGGGGTTTACGCCCTTTTACCTTCTGATGGTGGATCTTTGGTCTCCCCTTCTGATATCCTCCTGCGGCCGGAAGTCTCCGGCGGGAGAACTGGGGAATCTGGCGGGACTGCCCCCTTATGTACTACGCCTGACGTCGGAGGCGGGACCGACGTCGGGGGCGGTCCCCGCTGAAGATGGCTAGCTAGAAGAATTCCGTGGGGTCTTGACGCCTGCCGGCTTCAGTCCTAATGGTGTTACCTGCTGCAAGAGCTGTTCTCGAAGATCTACTGTTACGGTAAGTTCTTGCGTGACTGTGCTTTCTCCAGAGCAGGTGGACCTGGAGTCCTCCGGGGCCAGTCATTGGGCGATGGCCCATCGTCCTTCTTGGGTCTGCTTGACTCATCTCGAGTCCACGGGATGCAGCTTGAACCCATGTCCAAGCAGGCCAGGTATCCCTGAGCGGAGATACTGGACCGAGGATACCCCACAGAGGCCTTTCCGTGTGGCTGAGGCCATTGTCGGCCCAGCCTTGGAACTCTTGTAGCCAGCCTGCTTCCTGTCCTCGCCCTCGGCCAGGATGGCCAGGAAGTATCACGGTCTCCTGACTCTTTGCCCGGTTTCTCGGAGCACCCCTCTGCCGGGGTTAGTCACCGACAGCATTTACCGTGCTCCAGCCTTACGGCGACGTGGATAAGCCCCGACAAAGAGTCCAAAAAGCTGGACTTTGCCGGGTGCAAGGTGTACGCTGCGTCCTCCCTCGGCCTCCGACAGGCCAGCTCGGCCCTGCTGATGGCACACTTCTCCCACGCCTTTTGGGCTCCCTGGATGAGGTTGTCCCTCATCTCCCGACCGACCTGCAGACCACGGTCCGTCAGATGCGGGACCAGGGTAGGGTGGTGGCGAAGCAGCAGCTTCAGACTGCTCTGGACACAGGTGATTCCTGTGCCAGGTCAGTAGCGGCCGCAGTGGCCATGCACCACAGGGCGTGGCTGAGGATATCCACCTTCATGGTGGATACCCAGCTCAAGTTGTCGGACATCCCCTTCTTGGGGACTGACCTCTTCGGCTCTTTGGAGTGGAGGGACACCTCCAGCGGATCGAAAAGTCCAATGCCACCCTGGACTCGGTCACCTCCACCCAGAGGGACAAAGGCCGCCATCAGCAACAGCAGAAGTCCTTTCGTCCTTCGTCCTCTGCATCTCGACCGGCCCAACAGCACCAACAACAGGGCCAGCAGGCTCGCGCTTGGCGTCCCAAACCCAAGCCGGCGACTTCCTCCAACAGGAAGCAAGGAGGTAAAGGCCCAGGAGGTCCCTCGGCCGGTTCTTCCTCCAAGCCTGCCCAGTGACGGGTTGAGGGGTACCGCCCCAGCCTTGTCACTCCCTCTGTGTTCCCCCCGTGGGGGGACGGCTCCGCCACTTCCTTTCCGCCTGGTCCACTATCACCACGGACTGCTGGGTGTTGGAGGTGGTAGGAAAAGGCCTGCCTCTGGAGTTCGAGCAGGCTCCACCCTTTCAAGCCATCGCCCCTTGAGGGGCCACGGGGTCCGCAGCCTTACTGTCAGCCCGCCGAGCCGATATCGCTCTGCTCCTCAAAAAAGAGGTGATCAGGAAGGTGGTGGATCCTCCTCCAGACCCGGGGTTTGTGTCCAGGTATTTCTTGGTCCCAAAACGGACGGGGGCTGGCGCCCCATTCTCGACCTGCACGACCTGAACAAGTTCCTAAGGTCTCGGACCTTCAGGATGGTCACTCTGGCTCAGATAATCCCATCCTTGGAACGAGGCGTGTGGTTCTGTTCCCTGGACCTCCAGGACGCGTTCTTTCACGTCCCAATCCATCCATCTCATCAGAGATTCCTCCGCTTCAGAGCGGAGGGATCCCTTTACGAGTTCCGGGCCATGCCCTTCGGCCTCTCCCTAGCTCCCAGGGTCTTCACCAAATGCATGGCAGTGGTGACAGCATTTCTGCGGCGCCGAAGGGTCCAGGTGTACCCCTACCTGGATGATTGGCTGATTGCAGCCCCCTCCGGAGTGGAGGCGGAGCGGTCCAGAGATCTGGCCCTCCAGGTTTGCTCTTAAATTGGCCTCCTCATCAACGAGGCCAAGTCGGAACTCGTGCCGAAGCAGGTGATTCTCTTCATCGAGACAGAGCTCGACTCTCTTCGAGCCAGAGCTCGGCTCACGGCGGACAGGGCCGAGGTTCTTTCCTCCTTTGCCCGATCATTTCTGGTTGGGCAATCGTGCCCTGCCCGGGACTTCCTGGGCCTCATGGCGGCCTGCACCAGCGTGGCCCGTTGGTACATGCGTCCCCTTCAATGGGGACTGGCCAGCCAGTGGTCACAACACTGCGATCCGTTGGACCAGCCCATGACAGTGACCCAGGGGATGTGGAACGCTCTCCAGTGGTGGACCGTTCCAGCACATCTGCAGGAGGGCATCCCATTTGTCCGCCCCAAGCCGACGATGCATCTCCGATGGGTTGGGGTGCCCATCTGGGGGAGCACAGAGCCCACGGCCTCTGGTCCTCTCGGGAGTCCCGATGCCACATCAACCTGCTGGAGCTCCGAGTGGTCCATCTAGCTCTCACCGCCTTCTCTTCGTTTCTACGGGGTCAAGTGGTTCAGGTCCAGACGGACAATACCACGACCATGTACTACCTGAACCGCCAGGGCGGGACGCGCTCCATGCTGTTATGCAAGGAAGCTCTCCGCATTTGGTCCCTCGTGCGCAGCCTGGAGGTGGATCTCCTAGCCATTCACGTGGCAGGAGCCTCCAACACCCTGGCCGATACCCTAAGCCGGATAGGGGCTGCGTCTCACAAGTGGTCTCTCCTGCCGGAGGTAGTACAAGATCTCTTCTCCCACTGGGGCACGCCTCAGGTGGACCTGTTTGCCTCCAGGGAGAATGCGAAGCTGAGACTGTTCCATGCCCGCCCCCCTCAGCAGGGCTCGCTGCAGGGGGATGCCTTCTCGAGGCCATGGACCCCGGGCCTCTTCTACGCCTTTCCCCCATTTCCCTTGATCCACAAGGTGCTTCTCAAGGCGAGGAGGGACAAGGCGCAGGTGATTGTGGTAGCCCCGGATTGGCCCCGCCAGTTCTGGTATCCAGATCTCCTCAGTCTCCGCTCCAGGCTCCCGAGGCGGCTTCCAGCCCGCCCGGACCTGATCTCAGTCAACCAGGGGAAGGTATTCCATCCGGACCTTCAATCCCTGCACCTGGCGGCCTGGTTCCTGAGCAACTAGAGTTCCAGGCCTTGGGTCTTTCCGACTAGGTCCTCAAGCGTCGTTGAGGCGTCCTGTAAGGAGTCGACCAGGAAATGCTACACCTTCAAATGGAAGAGATTCTCCATTTGGTGTCAGGGGAAGGGCTTGGACCCATCCGCCTGTCCTTTGGCAAGCATTCTGGACTACCTGTGGTCCCTTTCTCAGCAAGGGCTTCGGTCGACAACTCTTAAGGTTCACCTGGCAGCCATCTCTGCTACCGGCGCGGGCCAGGAAGCAGTCGGTGGCGCAGGAGAAGGTGGTCGGGCGCTTTTTCAAAGGCCTTGACCACATTTCCCCTCCGGTGCGAGAACCTCCACCTCCGTGGGATCTACTGCTGGTATTGGCCAAGCTCATGGGCAAGCCATTCGAACTGATGCACAGGTGCGATATTTCCCACCTGTCATGGAAGACCGCCTTCTTGGTGGCTATCACGTCAGCCAGAAGGATGGGAGAGCTCCAGGCGCTTTCCATCGAATCTCCTTATCTGGTCTTCCACAGGGACAAGGTTGTCCTGCGCCCCACCTGAAATTCCTTCCGAAGGTGGTGTCGAAGTATCACCTTAATCAGGTGTTGACTCTGCCGGTGTTCTACCCACGTCACACCGCGGAGGCCGAATAATATGCTCCATACTTTGAACCCTAGACAAGCGCTCGCTTATTATAAGGAGCGGACGGCTGAAGTTTGGGGAGAGGTTCACCAGCTGTTTGTCACCTACGCTGAAGCCGCACCTGGCAGACCTGCTGCCAACGGATGATAAGCAGGTGGGTCACCTCCTGCATAGAGCTCTGCTGTAGGTTGGCGGGCATGGAGCCTCCCAGAGGATAAGAGCTCATTCTACCCGCCATACCGCTGCTTGGGAGCTGCTTCCAGGATGTCCCTATCCAGGATATCTGCAGGGCTGCTACCTGAAGTCGGCACATACCTTTATTACCCACTACCACATCGACCTTGAGTCATGCCGGATGCTGGTTTTGGGGCCTCTGTTCTCAGTTTCTTTTTCCCAAGTAAGTATCGGGGTGTGCGCCTTGCCTCCCTCCTCCCGGAGAACTGCTAGGAGTCTGCCAATAAGTGTAGATTGAACAACATATCCATGTCCCTAGAAATACAGGTTACTCACCTGTAACAGGAGTTCTAGGAATGGTATATGTTCATCCACATGACCCACCCGACCTCCCCGGCTTCGGCGCAAAACCTAGCTTCCAGCGGGCTAGATCTGGCGTCATGGGGTGGAGCCGAGAGTTTTACCACCCGGGTGGGTGGGAGGAGCCAGCTTGAAGACCTTCCGACAAGATTTAAAGCGGCAAGGAACCTGCCAATAAGTGTGGATGAACAACATATACCATTCCTAGAACTCCTGTTACAGGTGAGTAACCTGTATTTCTAGACCCTCTGCACTATCGCTATTGAAGAGCACTGGTCCCAGCACTGTTCCCTGGGGTACGCCACATGTTACCCTTCCCTCCTGTGAGCGAACTCCATTTAACACCAGTCTTTGTGTTCTGTTACTCAACCAGTTTCTAACCCATGTGACTACCTCTGTCCCCACCCCCAGATTTGCCAGCTTGTGGATTAGTCTCCTGTGCTACCACTCTGCCCTGGTCTATTTCCTTTGTCACCCACTCGAATAAATCAATCAAGTTGGTCTGGCATGACCTCCCTGCCATGAATCCATGTTGCCCTGGGTCCAGCAGCTCCCTTGTCTCTAGGTAGTCCACCAGCCTTTCCTTAGCAAGGTTTCCATGACTTTACCTGTTATCGAGGTCAAACTGACTAGGCGCTAGTTTCCTGCCTCCTCCTTGCTACTACTTTTGTGCTGGGGTACCACTTGTGCCCTCCTTCCTCCTCCGGAACCACGCCTGTTTCCAGTGATTCACTGAACAGCTTAGCCAGATCTTACTTGAGAAACAGCCCTTGCAGCGGGTTATACCATTAGGACGGTAGCTGGCAGCGCCAGGACCCCACGGAAAAAATTCTAGCTAGCAGTATCCAGCAGGGGACCACCCCTCAGTCGGCCCCTCCGGATGTCAGGCATCCCATAAAGGGCGGTCCCCAGCATCCCAGTTCTTTTCAACGATCAACTCATCAGCATAGCCTCCACGGACACCTGCATTAACGATCACGACGTTGAAATCTTTTTTCTACAAAACCTCAATCCATCTCTGCTTCTCCTACCCCTTCTTTCAAAGGACATCCCTCTAAGTGTGCCTGCGGCAAACAGATCCCTTTTGCAGACCATCTTTCTGCCTGTGTCAGGTGCCTGGACCCGGAGCACAACACCCAGGACTGCTCAGGACTGCAGGTCCGTCTCCCAACCTCCGAAGGTTCCTGAAAGGAAGATTGCAGAGCCGGCGTCCCTTAAGCGAACGACTGAGACCAAGAAGGCGTCCAACCCAGCGCCCACAAAACGGACTACCGCGACAACAGTAGTACCGACTCCAGTGGACACAGGATGTCAGGGGTCCTCGGGTGAAGAGGCTACTGTGCCGCCGGATGACTAGACGGGCATCACGGAGGAAGCCATCCTACCCAGGGAGCTGTCGCCAGACCCGGTGGTTCCCAGGCCCGTTATCGGGTATGAATGTTCAGGAGGTGAAAGAACTGTTCACCTTCTGGTGGGAGACCATAAGGAAGGACGTGGCTCCCCCTAAGCCTCCTCCACCTCCTCCTCCTTGGGGCACTGAAGGTTCCAGACCCCCGACCCCCAAGGAGCCAACTCCACCTCCTCGGGACCGATTAGAGACACAAACCTTATCACGCCTCCCTCAGGGTCCCGAGCCCAAAGCGACCCAGTGGCAGACGTCACTCACCGGGAGATAACTCCAGACCGGATACGTCCGACACCTCCAGGTCTCCATCTCCCTTCAGTTCCCCATCACCAGACTCACTGGACCTTCCAAGGTCACCTCCGGATGATCCTTCCTTTTCAGAAATCATGAGGCACATCCAGGAAGATATGGGATGGGAGACAGAAGACTTAGACCCCGAGAGACAATGCCTTGCGCGTTACCTCAGGCAGAATGACCCGAAGCCTGTGGTCGTCCCACCTTTGGTGGACATCACCAAGGCAGCTTGGAAGCATCCGCATTCCACACCGGCTGTTCCAAAGAAGGCCCTGTATTTGGCGCAACAACCCCTGGCCAACTCCCTGGTCATCACTGCATCTCATGATAGGTCCCAGTGGCCTCAGCATTTGAGTACCCAGCCTCCGGACCAGGAATCTAAGCAATTATATTCTGTGGGAAGACGCATGTATGCAGCTGCTACATGCTCAATTAGGTCTCTTAACTATGTGACGCACATGGTGCAGTTTCAGAATGCCCTTTGGGAACAGGGTCAAGACCTTCTAAAAGACTTTCCGGATGGCGAAAAGGAGGAGGAGCTGCTGAACCTCAACCAAACTGGGTCAGACGTGGGGACCCAAATTCTTTGAGCTGCTTATGACTCAAGCGCACTCAGCAGCCAGGAGCAGCCACAGGTGTTTGTCTCCGAGACACTCATGGTTGAGAGTCTCTGGATTTACCGGATGTCCAGAAGAACATCCTGGACATCCCTTATAATGGAGCGGTCCTGTTCGTGAGGAATCTGAGAAGATCATCACCAAACTACAGGACGCTGGGAAGGCAGTTAGGACTGTACAGGCCATGTACAGACCGAAATCAGGTTCCTTTCGAGGAACCAGAACCGGTTTGTGGCCTCCAACAACAACAACAGCCATGTTCCAGCCAGCAACCCAGGGGCAACTTCAATGGAAAAAATATAGCCAGGTTCCCCGTGGGCCAGGGCCCAAAGCAGCCCAGCCCACAGGGTCCAACACCACCACAGCATGACTCCTTCCCGGCCCCCGCCCCTCCTCTGGATCAAAGGGTCACGAGGGTCGGGGGTCGCATCTCTCATCACCTTTCGGGATGGCAGAGGATAACCTCCGACCGGTGGGTGTTGCTGTTGGTCGAAAGAGGTCACACTATAGAGTTCCTCGATCATCCAGACCTACCCTGCTCTCCCGCTACTCGGGTCAGCATGCCCTGCTTATTCGGCAGGAGAGCTTGGCCCTCCTCGACAAGGAGGCCATAGAGTATGTTCCACCGAACCAGAGAAAACAGGGGACTTGCGCTCGATGTTGGATTTCGGCGACCTCAACACATTTGTGTTGTACAAGCATTTCCGCATGTTGACCCTGCCGGGTCTCATTCCCATGCTCAAAGAGGTGCTTGGCTGGCATTACTGGACATGCAGGATGCTTACCTACATCATCTGATCGCTCGAGCGCACCGGAAATTTCTGTGTTTCGAGTTTCTGGGACACCACTGCCAGTTCCGAGCTCTCCCTTTCAGACTGTTTTCGGCACCTCGAGTATTCATGAAATGTATGGCAGTCGGGCAGCAGCTCTCAGGAGATGGGACCACTATGGGTTTCCTTATCTAGACGACTGTCTCCTCATGGCACCCTCACGGAGACCGTGATACAAGATACCTGTTCTTTCTTCCTATCGCTGGGCATCACCATCAACCAGGAGAAGTCGCTCCTTGTCCCGTCTCAGAACTTGCAGTTCATAGGAGCAGTTCTGGACACCACTCGGGGAAGGGCATTCCTTCTTCAGGACAGGGATGAATGCATCTGATCCCTCATAGGGACATAAAAGAAAAGGAAGATGGTACCAGCCGGTTCATCCTTTGCCTGCTCGGACACATGGCAGCTGCCATTGCAGCGTTCCCCAGCTTGATTCCATATGCGGGTCACCCAATGGATGTTGAGGGCACAATGGGACCAGAAGCAAGATCATCTGCAGCATCCAGTCCGGATCACGAATGCCGTCACCCAAGACTGGAATTGGTGGCTTGTCCCAGACTACCTCTCGACGGGAGTCCCTTTCATTGCGCCGCCTCCATCAGTAACACTCTCCACGGACGCCTCGGGGTCCGGATGGGGAGCTCACCTCACCGGGGTCAGGACTCAAGGCTACTGGTCGTCTCTGGAGTCCCAGCTTTACATAAATATTCTAGAGATGAGAGCCGTCCTTTATGGCCTACAGGCATTCCAGACGGAGATTCCACCGGGTACTCTTCTGGTACAAACAGACAATACCACGGTGATGTACTATCTCAACAAACAAGGAGGCACTCATTCCTACCCTCTCTGCAAGGAGGCTCAAAGGGTCTGGAATTGGGTACTGCAACACGGCACAGACATTATTGCAGTGCATGTTCCTGGAGTGGACAACACTATCGCGGACAGTCTAAGCTGATCACAGGCCAGAATCCACGAATGGGAACTGCTTCAGGAAGTCACAGAGGACCTGTTCCACAGGTGAGGGACACCAGAATTAGACCTCTTCACATCCCCTTCCAACGCAAAGCTGCCCAATTTCTGTTCGCTAGATCCAGGGCCTGGTGTTTTCTGGCAAGACGCATTTTCCCCCTCCTGGACGGACAGGTTCCTCTATACACTCCCGCCCTTCCCTTTGATCCAGAGGGTTCTTTTGAAGCTCCGACAAGAGCGTGCGCGTCTCATTCTAGTAGCGCCCTTTTGGTCCTGGCAGATTTGGTTCCCTCTCTTACATCAGCTGGCCCAGGAACCTCCAGTGCCTCTGCCATTCAGCTCTCATCTTCTGTCCCAGGAGGCAGGCTCCTTGGTCCATCCGGATCTTAGGTCTCTGAACCTGCATGCCTGGCTCCTAAGGACATAGCAGTCCTGAGATACGGGGTTTCTCAGGAAGTTGCGGACGTATTGGTAGCAGCCAGAAAACCCTCCACTTATGCCATGAAATGGCGCAGATTCTATTTGGGCTCAAGCTCGTGGATTGACCTCATTGGATTGTTCTGAGAGGTCTGTTTTAGACTACGCCTGTCCCTCTCGAGGCAGGTCTTGCCTACTCCTCCATTAAGGTGCACCTGTCGCCATTTCGCATACCATTCTCCAATAGGTCACGGTCTCTAGCTCAGCTAGAGGCTTCGCGCCTTTTGCACGGCATCCTGCACTTGAGACCTCCCATCAAAGACCCGGTTCCACCTTGGGATCTTCCTTTCGTTCTAGAGCAGCTTACATTGCCACCTTTTGAACCAGCCACGGATTGCGAGCCGTGTCTCCTCGCTTGGAAGACGCTTCTTTTAGTTGCCGTTACTTCTGCCAGAAGACTTTCTGAGCTTCTTGCACTTATGTGCAAGGATCCTTACTTGGTTTTTCACAAGGACAGGGTGTCCTTAAGAATGAATCCTAAGTTCCTTCCCAAGGTGGTCTGGGCTGTCACTCTCAACCAGGATATAGACCTGCTGATGTGCTACCCAAATCACTGTAACAGGAGGGAGTCCCTGTTGCACACTCTGGATGTGCATAGGTGTCTCAGATATTACGTGACCAGAACCAAGACACACCATAAGTCGGACCAGCTCTTTGTTTCCTACACACAAAGGATGCCTGGTGCTCCTGCTTCCAAACTGTCACTTTCTCGATGGCTGGTGAAGTGCATTATGTTCTGTTACCAGAAGCACAACAAGATTTTACCAGGACCGGTAAAAGGTCATTCTATGAGGGGTGGCTACCTCCTTCACTGCGCTCAAAAATGTCTCTACTTCAGCCATCTGTGCGGCAGCAACCTGGAGCACTGTACACACCTTCATCAGGCACTACAGTTTGGATATTGCCTCTAGACGCAGAGCTGGTTTCAGCTTGGCGGTCCTTCATGGACTTTTGTCCTGAAGTCTGAAACATCTCTCCTATCCTCCTCCCGATAACAGATTGTTCCCTTACTGCTTGGGAATCAGTCCTTATGGTGTAACCTGCTGCAAGAGCTGTTTCTCAGTAAGATTGTACAGTTATGCAAAACTTACCGTAACAGGTCTTAGAGAGCGGCTCTTGCAGCAGGTAGTTTCCTCCCTCCTTCCCCTCTGGAGGTTGTCTTCTGACCTAGTTTCTAGGCTACTCGCGCTTTTGATGCCTATTACAAACCTTCCTTTGAAGCGGATCCTCGGTCTCCCTTCAGATGTCACCTTTGGGCGGGGAGTCTCCAGTGGGAGAACTGAGGATGCTGGGGACCGCCCCTTTTATGTGATGCCTGACGCGTCGGGAGGGCCGGCGTTGGGGAGTGATCCCCGCTGGATACTGCTAGCTAGAATTTTTCCGTGGGGTCCTGGGCGCCTGCCATTCTGGTCCTAATGGTGCAACCTGCTGCAAGATCTGTTTTCAAAATCTACTGTTACGTAAGTTCTTAGGTAATTTACTTTTCCTCCTGGAGCTCCTTTAGGATGGCAAGGCAAATTTTATTTAAAAGCGCCCATCCTGGAGGGTCTGGGCCTATACAATTAAAATCACATACAGACAACACCAACAGTATAAAAATATATAAAAATAACACCACAATATAGAACCTAATAATATGTTACACTAAAACTCACTATTATAAAATTTTTAAATAACATACTCAGCAGTAGATATACAGTCAGGGACAAAAATAAGCATGAAAGTTGGGTATCAGATAAGATTATAAAACAAAGTCCAGGAAGGCCTTGCCTTGAGGCGGGCTTTGAAAACCTCAACAGAAGGGGCCTCTCTTACAGCTGGAGACAGTGAATTCCACAGGATGGAGGCGGCGATACAAAGCGCTCTTGTTTCCTGCCATTTTTAAGCTCATCCTGGGAATCGTGAGGAGGTCCCTAGAGGAGGAGGAGCGGAGGGGGTGGACCGAGACAGCAGGTGTGACAAGGTCCTTCAGGTAACCAGGGCCCAGACCATGGAAGGTCTTAAAGGTGAGCAAGCCCACCTTAAAGAAGAGGACCCTCCACCTGACCGCAGCCAGTGCAGTTCACACAGCACCAGGGTGATATGGCGGTGCCTAGACTGCCTGGTCAGCAATCTAGCAGCTGTGTTCTGCACCAGCTGCAGCCAGCAGAGGTACCTCAGAGACTCTGAGATGGAGCGATTATAGTAATCAAGCCTAGACATCACCAAGGTGGAGAGGCCGGGGTGGAACTAGGGGCTTTATCCTGTCGATATTCCAGAGATGGTTAAAACTGGTACGAACAGATACTCTGAGACTCCAGCATCAGTCTGCTGTCGAGAGTAACGCCAAGATCCTGCACCTAGAAGAGGCCTTCAGTGGTACAGGCCCAAGAAAAAGCCCCTTTTCTGCACCAGAGGCCAACCTATCACGCACTCTGTTCAACTTCATCACCAGTACCTCAGTCTTGTCAGGATTCAGTCGCAACCAGCTGGAGGCCAACCAGTCATTGATCTCAGCAAGGCGGATGATTAGCACTTCCACAGCATTGGATGCCCCCAGGGTGAAGGAAAGATACAGCTGGGTATCATCAGCATAACAATGAAAACCCAAACTGTACTTCCTAATGAGCTCTCCCAGGGGCAGCATGTACATGGCAAACAACATCGGCGACAAGACCGAACCCTGGGGAACTCCTCATGACAGGAGGCATGGGGAAGAGGAGAAATTCCCATCACTACCCTTTGCCTCCTGTTGGTGAGAAAAGACTCAAACCAGCAGATGACAGTGCCGGCGAGTCCACAGAATTCCCTTAGGCGGTCAAGTAACACACGATGGTCCACCGTGTCAGATGCTGAGGAGAGATCAGGTATATCCCATCGGACCCCATAGCTTTATCCACCCTAAGCTGTTATAGTGCTCTTTTTACTCTGTACTCTGAAAAAAGTCTGATGTCCACCCCTTCTCCCTGTTTGCCCTTCTCCGTTAATGGAGGACCATCCGCATTGTCGTCTTCCATGAATACAGAGCAGAAGTATTTGTTCAGGATGGTCATCTTGTCAGTGTCTTTCTCCACTACCCTGCCTCCTTCTTCCCTAAGTCTCGCAGTCCGTCCCCCGTCTTCCTCCTCTCGCTAATGTAGCTAAAGAATGCCTTCCCTCACCGATTTTGCTAGCTTTTCTGTGGTTTCGACCTTTGCTGCCCTTCGCCTTGTTCTTCCTTTCATTTTCTCAAGTATTCTTGCCTGTCCTCCTTGCTTTGTGTTGCCTTGTACCTCAGAAATGCCATCTTTTTCCTCTTACTAGCTCTGCTACTCCCCTATAAATATTATATATATATATATATATATGTGTGTGTGTGTGTGTGTATGTATATATCTGTATATACAGTATGTATATGTATATGCAGGTTTCCTATAAAATGGATATCTGTTTAAAGTGACAGATATTCCATCTGCTGAATGTTAATTGATTCTGTCTGGCATCACCACAAGGCCTCTGGATCCCCAAGGATTTGAGATACAAGTGTCTCAGGAACTCCTGCCCAGAAGCCGCTAGAAAAGTCTACTCAAATTATGTCTCTGCCAGCCTCCAAAACACTTAGTTCACCAAAATATTCTGGATGGTCACTCACTCTCTTTTTGACCCAGCCAATTTCCCGTCCTGAACTCTGATCAGAGTCACTCATTTCCGATCCTACTGAGGTGGCTTCCTTCTTCCATGAATTCTCCCTCTGTGCGTGTTCTCCTCTTAACCCCCCCCACCTTAATCCTCCTTTCCACATCTCTCATGCCTTTTCTCCTTATCTTCTGTCACCCCGTCTGCCACTTTTGCAGCTCTTTGGGCTCTGAATCTCTCTAAAGGTCACAACTCAGATGGACTAGACCTGAAGTTTATCATCCTATCTGTTCAAGCCATTGCTGACCCCTTTACTTGCCCTCCTTAACCTCTCCTTCTGTCTCAGTGCAGTACCACTTGTGTGGAACCGGCAAGGTACTCCCTTGCACAAAGGGGGGACCTTACATCCCCTGGGAACTAATGCCCTATCTCCTTCCTCCTTACCCTGGCTAAGCTTCAGGAGAACCTTGTCTTTTCCCAGTTCTCTGGCTTTGTTTCCCCCTACTAGTCTGGCCTTAAGGCCCACTACACCGTCTCCTCCTTCCTTTGCATCACTGATTATATCCTGAAGAGGATGGACCCGAAGCATTTTTACTGTCGCCATCTTTATTGACCTTGCTGAGGCCTTTGACATGGTAGCCCCCCTCCCCTTCCTGGAGAGTTGGGGGAAGCTGGACTGTCCGACTTGGTTGAATGGTTCCAGTCCTGTCTTACTGACTGACACCAGTCTGTTCATGCAGGTAAAGTCTTATTCTAGGTACATGGATATGTTGTTCAATCCACACTTACTGGCAGGTTCCTTGCAGCTTTAAATCTTGCCGGAAGGTCTTCAAGCTGGCTCCTACCACCCACCCAGGTGGTAAAACTCTCGGCTCCGCCCCATGACGCCAGATCTTCCTTACTGCTTGGAAGCTCAGGTTCCCTCCTTTGCGCTCTGCGTTTTAGGCCTGGATCCTAACTCTTCGGTTAACCCGAAACTAATCTTAAAATTTACAAGACTTCTGTCTTTTTCTTCCCTCGCGGCTGTGATGGACAAATCGACTCCCAGATTTCAGCGGTGCCCCTGTGGGCAGATGATGTCCCAGACCGATCCGCACTCCATGTGCGTTTACTGCCTTGGGCTTGAACACGATTCGCAGGCCTGCGACTTGTGCAAGTCCTTCTCGGCCACAGTTCTAGAGGATCACACTGCCAGATTGCAACTTGGGCGCCCCAAAAGACGTTATCCTCTGGTCAAGTCCAAAGGCCCGTTGGGCAGTGTCCGGCGACAGCTGGCTCAGCTGAACAGCTCGAACAAATGATCGCCCTCGAGGAGGAAGCGGCCCAGGCTGCATCAACATCTTCGGTCGCAGCATTTATCCCACTCTCTTTGGGCTCCTCTTAAACGGCTTAGTTCAAGGAGCTTTGTCAATCCCTCTCCACCAAGGGAGAGGGGCCTTCGGGACATTCCTCTCGGTCGAAGAAGGAGGACTCCAAGGGTAAGTCTCACCGTTGATGTTCGTGGGAGCGGGAGAGGTCCCCTTCCCCGGTTAGTCAACACACTACTTCGGTCGAGGTTGTGGCTAAGGCTGCTGGCTTCACGGTGTCCCCGTCAGGTCAGCCGGCCGAGACACCCATTGGCACAGTCGATATTTTTCTCAACTCGTCGGATGGGCTGTCGACTGGAGAAGCCAACAACCCTTCTTCACCAGTTCCCACAGTGGAAACAGAGGACTTTCCTTTGCCGGAGTCCCCGGTTAAGGTCCCCGAACCGAGGGAGGAGCGGGTTTCCCCCGCTCCCTCTCAGACCCACCCTCGGAAACACCGAAGGTCTCGGTCTCGGACCTCTTCCAGGTCAGCAACCCGCCGACATCGGCGGTCTCGGCACTGGGGAAAGCGGGGGCGCCGCTCATCCTCATCTTCGTCCTCTTTGGAGGATAGGCTCCGGCGCAAATTGCGTCGGCGCTACGAGGATCTGATGTGGCAGCAGCTCCTTTTGACCGGGAACAAGCCCACTTCGTCACCTTCCCTGGCCATTAAGTGGCTGTCACCAGAGCGGCCGAAACAACCCCTCGTTGTAATCGAGGAGCCGAAGCCGGCACCGGTTGTTTGTCGGCCAAAACCAGCTGCGCCACCCATTGTGGTGGAACCCTCTCCTCCACAACCTAAATCTTGGGCCCCGACTAAGGATTCTCGGTCGGGTCAGAGTTTGCCCCATTGGTTGTCGGTCACCCTCACTCCCGATCGACCTCGGCAGGTGAAGGGTGGCTCAGGTCCTCGGCAGCTGTCTGTAGACTCCTCAGAGTCGATGACTCCTCACTGTTCTCCAGGCCTCTCGACCTGGAGTCCACTGGGGTCAGTCGGTGGAGAGAGCCCATCCTCGTTTTGGGAATGCTTGACTCATGTCAGAGTCTACTAGGATGAAGCTAGAACCCGTTTCAAAGCGGGCCAAGTATCCCCTCACAGGATACTGGATTCCCCACGGAGGCCTTTCTGGTGACCCGACATTTTGGCCCGGCTCTGGAGCAACATTACATGGAAAGTGGGCGAGCTCTGCCGACTTTCGGGGGTCGGGCACACACTTGGGCCAAGCCATGCTCTCTCGGCCTTTCCTCTAGGTCCCCTCCCAGTTCTACATGGACCAAGGAGGAGGGAGCTTCGGCTACTAGTAGCCTAGCCATTGCCGAGCTCGTTCCGCGGCGCGGAGAGCCTGTCCGCGCTCCTTCGGGGCGGGCGGGAGGCTTACCCGCCCACGGCAGTTGCCTTCGGGGGTGAATTCTCCCCAGTGTCGGACCCTGCGGTTACGCGGGCGAGTCGGCACGCCTCTTAATGTCGTTCATGGTGCCGTGGCCCCGACGGAGCTGTCATTGGCTACCATCTTGTCGGCGGTGCTGTGGCCTCTGTCGGAGCCATTCGCAGCGTCGATACTGCTAGCGGCGCCGTGGGAGCTGCTATGGTACTGTCTTTGTCTGTCTCACCTCGGCGCCAAGATTGTGCACGGCGCCGTGTCCTTGTGGCTGTCGTATTCCGTCGTCGGCGCCGCCTCTGCCCTCTGTGGCACCGTGGAGCCAGGCGGCACCATCCTTGGCACCGATGGTGCCGTCGGCACAGTCGTAGGCTCCGCCTCTGCCCTCGGCGCCGCTCGTGGAGCTGGGCGGCGCCATCGGGTTCGATGGCGCCGTGACTGGTCCCGACTCTGGAACTCCTGTTTGGGCTGGAGCCGTGCCCCCTGTGGATTCCACTCGCGATGCTGTAGGGAGCACTGGCACCGATTCAGGCATGGCTCTGGTCTGTGGCACTCCCTTTGGCAAAGATGGCAGTGGGCGCCCTCCTGTGGTCTGGCACAGGGCCTCTGCCTCTACCTCCTCAGAGGCAGAGTCGGGCTCTGAGTCGGACGGACAGTGACTCTTTGGGGTTGGTTGTTGGAGTGAGCAGCCCAGTAGTTTCCTCAACAAGTCAGAGTCAGCCACCTTCTGAGGTGGGGTCGGTGGCTACCCAGACTGGGGTCAGGGGTACTGACCAGCGGGCAGTGGTGCAGGCCACCATTGCTCTGCAGCCTGATCTTGGTTGGTTTACTGACCCCTCAGTAGTGGTACCCCCACCTGTGATGTGCCTAGATCGCCCTACTTTGGGGCTGTTCAGAGCACCTGCGGGAGGGGAGGATGCTATGCCCTGGATATCTCCTTCGGGTGCTGCCCAGAGCTGTCAGCTACCTAGGCTAGCCCTCTCGAGGAGGAGGGCTCTTTCAGACTTTGAGGGGTTGAGGGGCGTGGGGTCGGCTCGGCGGCCTTTTGGGGTCACCGGGCTCTGGAGAAGCCATAGTGCGGATCTCCGCTCTTCCTCCTTAGTCTCTTTGAGAGCCCCATTCTTTTGAGGTAGGGGACCCCGTCCTTCTGGACTTACTCTGACCCTGGTAAGCCTCACAGTGGGGATTCTTCCCGAGGCGCAGCCAAGGCAGTACCGAAATGGTTGTTCGGCTGTCGGCTGTGGGGTCTTCTGGGGCACCTTCTTCCGCAGGTGCTCCCGGTCCGCTCCTTAGCCTAGGTGGAGGTCAACCTGCATCTCTTCTCGGCTCTGTCCCCATTCCTCTGCCACATTCTCCTGCGCTCCCAGGCATCTTTGATCCTAGCGGGCTCTCTCCTGGGAGCAGTTTAGGCGATGGCTGCTCGGTTCCCAGCTTACGTTAGAGGCGATGGACAGTCAGGTTTTCGACCTCCCCGAGCAACCACCCTCTGAACTGCCGGTGCCCTCAGGTGATGGGCTTCATCGGGCAGAGCTAGACTCTTGTCAAGCCAGAGCTTGGCTCCCAGCAGACAGGGTGGAGGTTGTCTCCTCCTTTGCCAGATAATTTCTGGTTGGGCACTTGCGCCCTGCCCGGGACTTTCTGCGCCTTCTGGGTTACATAGCGGCATGCACCTTGGTGGTCTGTTGGGCCCAGTTGCACATGCGCCCCCTTCAATGGGAGCTGGCCGCCCAGTGGACTCAGCGCCATGTTCATTTCAACCAACTGATCACTGTAACCCAGAAGATGTGGGAAACACTCAAATGGTGGACTGGCCCAGACCGGTTTCAGGAAAGGATCCCATTTGTCTGCCCCGAGCCGATGATCATCCTCACGACCGATGCCTCTCTCATGGGCTGGGGAGCCTACATGGGGGGACAACAGGGCCCACGGGCTCTGGACCCCCGAGGAGTCCTGATGCCACATCAACCTGTTGGAGCTCAGAGCAGTCAGACTGGCACTGTCAGCTTTAGCTCCTCAGCTCCGGGGTCAAGTGGTTCAAGTACAAACGGACAATACCATGACCATGTACTACCTCAACAAACAGGGTGGCATGCACTCCCGTCTGCTGTGAAAGGAGGCGCTCCTCATCTGGACCCTTGTCAGCTGGTTGGAGGCGGATCTCCTAGCCATCCACGTGGCAGGAGCCTTGAACCAGCTGGTGGATGCTCGCCGCCGCATAGGCCAGACATCCAGGTGGTGTGTCCATCCAGAGATAGCTACAATCTGTTCTCCCGTTGAGGCAAACAGATGGTGGACCTGTTGCCTCCAGGAAAACACCAAGCTGAGGCTTTTCATGCCAGCCCCTCATCAAGGCTCGCTGCAGGAGGATGCCTTCTCGAGGCTGTGGACCCCAGGCCTCCTCGCCTTCCCTCCATTTCCCTTGATCCACAAGGTGTTACTCAAGGTGAGGAGGGACAAGCGAGAAGGTGATTCTGGTAGCCCCAGACTGACCCACGGCAGTTCTAGTATCCAGATCTCCTCAGCCTCAGCTGCAGGCCCAGAGGCGGCTTTGTACACACGGACCCGATATCTCTAAATCAGAAGAAGGTATTCCATCCGTACCTTCAATCCCTGCACCTCATAGCCTGGTACCTGAGCGGCTAGAGTTCCAGGCTTTGGTCTTTCGAAGATGTCAACACCGTGGTGGAGGCATCTAGAAAGCAATCGACAGGAAATGTTATGCCTTCAAATGGAAAAGATTTTCCATGTGGTGTCAGGTTAAGGGCCTGGACCCTTCATCCTGCTCAGTGGCTGACATTCTCTACTACCTTTGGTCTCTCTCTCTCCAAAGGGGTCCAGCGATCCATCGACCCCTTGGATACCTGCAGCCATTTTGCTTCAGTGCGAGGCAGTCAGCCCGACATTGGCACAGGAGACAGTGGCCGGGCGCTTTTTCAAAGGCCTGGATCACATATCCCCTCAGGTGTGTGAACCTCCACCTCCGTGGGATCTACTGCTGGTATTGGCGAAGCTCATAGGCAAACCATTCAAACCAATGCACAAGTGTGAGCTGTCACACTTGTTGTGGAAGATGGCCTTCCTGGTGGCTATCACATCTGCCAGAAGGACAGGGGAGCTCCAGGCGCTCTTGGTGGACTCCCCTTATCTGGTCTTCCACAGGAACAAAGTTGTTCTGTGCCCCCACCTGAAATTCCTTCCGACGGTGGTGTCAGAGTTTCACCTTAACCAGGTGTTGACTCTGCTGGTATACTACCCTATTTACACCTCGGAGGCCAAGTACAGGCTCCATACCTTGGACCTGAGACATGCTCTCTCCTATTATAAGGAGAGGACAGCGGAAATTCGTGGAGAGGTTCGCCAGCTGTTTGTCACCTACGCTGAAGCCGCTTCGGGCAGACCTGCAGCGGAGCAGACTATTGCAAGATGGATTACATCATGCATAGGTCTGTGCTATGAGTTGGTGGGCAAGGAGCCTCCCAGAGGGATAAGAGCTCATTCTAGCTGCCATACTGCTGCATCTGTGGCTGCTTCCAGGGACATCCCTGTCCAGGAAATCTGTCTGGCTGCCACCTGGAAGTCGGCAAACACCTTTATGACCCACTATCACATTGACCTCAAGTCACGCCAGGATGCTGGTTTTGGGACCTTGGTTCTCCAATCTCTGTTCCCTAAGTAGTGAGTTGTTGCCTCCCTCCTCCTCCCAGAAAACTGCTAGGAGTCTGCCAATAGGTGTGGATGAACAACATAGCCACGACCCTAGAAGAACAAGTTACTCACCTGTAACAGTAGTTCTAGGAGTGGTATATGTTGTTTTCATCCTGAACCCGACCTCCCGGCTGTGGGCGCGCACAACCTGGCTTCCAGCGGGCTAAGATCTGCTGTCATGGGAGCGAGGTGTATACCACCCAGGTGGGTGGGAGGAGCCAGCTTGAAGACTTCCGCAAGATTTAAAGTGGACGGGAACATGCCAATAAGTGTGGATGAACAACACACACCACTCCTAGAACTACTACTTACAGGTGAGTAACCTGTACTTTTTTACTTGTGTATTGTTTTACTTCCTGTAATTAACTACACCAGAGTTTTGCTTTTGCTCCATAAGTCTTTCCCAGTCACTAATTTGAAATAAATAAATTGCAGCACATTAAGAACCAAAATAATTACTGGATTAGAAGGATTTCAGTTCTTTATGTTTATGAATTCTGAGATGATGATGTGGTGCAGCAGACTGATCAGCAATGAATCTGTAGTTCTTGCTTTTTCTTATCTTAGCTCTTCAATGAACTTGTTCAGGAACAAGGTCCAAACCTCGATCGAACATCTGCGCATGTCAGCGGAATCAAGGAACTTGCCCGTAGATTTGCTCTGACCTTTGGCCTCGATCAAATCAAGACAAGAGAAGCCGTTGCCACATTGCACAAGTGAGAGCTGGAAAAAAAAAAATTGAAATACTACCATAGCTTTAAATGGTTCCAGATTTTTATTACCTCTTTAAATACCTAGATTCATTTCAGTATTCACGTTTCGTCACTCTTCCACTGAGCATGCTCTGTCACTGGAATAGTCTTAAAGGGGCACTGCCAGCTTTATCCCTCCGTTTTCGTTAACCTCTGTGCAGTGTGCTTTTTGGCACACACTTAAGTAATTATCAATGCAGAATTACCCCATCGACTTAGAAATTCAGCACAAATACCTTATGTATGAATATTTAGTGAAGTTCGTCTTTCCCTTGGGTCCTCCAAAACTCCACTGAGACCAAAGCATAACCCCACTCAGGACGCGCACTAGGACCGAGCGTGGTCACAAAGTGTCATTTTATGCCAAGCCAGCTTTAAGAACATGCTGCCCATTTAAGTGTCTACGTCGCGAACTGCTCTTAGTAATTGAAAATTAAAACCAAGCCTTGTGTGGCTCGCAATTTACTTTTTAAAACCGATGTAGAAATCCCGCGCATGCGCAAGGGCGGCACTATCTTACGCATGCGCGGGATCTCCACACATCTTCACTGCAAGCATCGCGGGATTTCAGTTTCGCTTAAAAGTAAATTACGAGCCACACAGGGCTCAGTTTTAATTTTAAATTACTAAGAGCAGTTCGCAAAGTAGAAGTTTCTATGGGCAGTGTGTTCTAAAGAAGGATTGGCATAAATTATACTTTAGGCCATGCTAGATCCTGTGTGCATCCTCAATAGGGTTATGCTTCGGTCTCAGTGGAGTTTTGAGGACCGAAGGAAAGACGAACTTACTAAATATTCATACGTAAGGTATTTGTGCTGAATTTCTAAGTCAATGGGGTAATTCTGCATTGATAATACTTAGTGTGTGCCAAAAGGCACACTACTACGAAGGTTAACGAAAAGGAGGGATAAAGCTGACAGTGCCCTTTAAAGCACAACTCATTCTACCATCCAACCATGTGGTCCGCTGACTCCAACCCCTTTTGCATTCAGTTTTCTTCTGGAAGAAATAGGTCTCCTTCACAGCTCCTGCTAGTGAATTAAAATTCTGTTAGTTTTCTGGCTTTTTTTTTTAGTAATCTTTTTTGGAAGTGTACTCCGTTTTTTTGACTGTAGCCATACTCTCACCATTTGCTTCCTGCTCATTCATTGCAGTTCGTTATGGAACGTAAGTTGCTGGGATTGAAGAGGTGTGTTTTGTACATGTTCCAGATGTCTGTAACAGATGAACACAATGGCTGTATTTACTGTCTTGAGCTAGGCCACAGTGTGGGACATTGCTCCTAATGTTAACCGATGCATACATTGGTCCTTAAAGACCGTAGAAGCGCATGCTTCAGGACAAACCTACTAAAGTGCACATGCTGTTGGCGGTCCCATTGCAGGTGCAGTAGGAGAAAGAAACTGGCAAGGGTGTTCTGGTCCTGGACCTTGCGTTTGTATTGAATCTGCTGAGTTCTTGTGATGAAGAAGATTTTTGACATTTTCTTTTGCCTCTCCACTCCTTCAAAGATGAGTCCCTGTATTGTTGAGGAAAACACAAAAAGAATAGCCAACGCCAATCATGGGATCGCTGTCAGTCAAGGGTCTGTATTCACTCTCCCTGGCTGGATGTTTGACGTTGTTGGCCACCCTTGATATGGGTGGTGTGCTCTGGCAGCCTGTCAGTCTGCCTGTAGAGTTTACGTTGGTGCAGCCAACTGACTCAGTCTGGCAGTCAGCCTCATCGCAAACATATCTATCAAAAGGGAAGTTTCTTCTCTCTTTCAGATGGCAAGGTATGCCGGTCTGACACAGCTCCCAGTCTGGCCCTCCGAGACTCGGCAGTTAACTGGTTGTCCCTTCCCAACCCTGCTTCCTGTTTATTTAGTACCCAGGGTCTTTCCGTGGTGGTATCTGAACCTGGAGGCTCAGACGCCATGTTGCTCCCTGGATTGAGATTTATGGTCTCACTCTCTACATCAGCACCAGCATCCTTTTCAGTGGTCAGCATAGAGTTCTTCCTTGTCCTCCATCTTCTGCCACTGACATCAACTGGTGAGGGCGATAAATATATCCCAGCCTTGGCTACCTTTTCTGGCACCGTCTTTTATGTGCCCTGCAGCTCCCGCTTTAGCATTGCTGTCCATGCCAAAGCGACAATTCTGGTGGAGCCCCCACCTCCACTCTTGGCAAAGGGCAGTCCGACAAAGTACTCTAGACCTGAGTCTGGCTTTCCCCAGTTCCTGTTGGTTACCCCATCTAAGACAATTTTATACACCCCAATTAGGCAGCAGACAGGCCCTCACAAAGGTGGCTCCTCTTTCAGCTGGCTGGAACTCTGTATCATTTTAGAGCCATGCTTTTCAGCCTGTCATCTGCACACAGACAGATCTTCAAGTGGATGTGGCAGCCTTTCTTAGGTGCTGGAGCATCATGGTATTTCCATACCTCAGTGACTGACTCAGCACCAGAAGTTTGTTGCAGGATGTGGGTGGTGCAGGATCTGCTCATCCAGATTTTCTGGGACCTTGTTCCGATGGTCAGTCTGGCCAAATCCAAGGAAGCCTCAGCAGGTAATCCTTTTCATTAGAGTGGAACTAGACTCTCTTCAAGCCAAAGCTTGTCTGCCCCGGACATGGTTGAGGGTCCTGTCTTCCTTTTTGCCAGCCATTTCAGGTTGTGCAGTTGTGCCTGGCCCAGAATTTCCTCTGGCTTGTGGACTTCATGGCCTCTACCCCAGTCATGTGTGATGGATCTGCTGGAGTATCTGGTCCATTCTGTAGGAATTGAGGTGTCAGTGGTCTCAGTCACACATAGCGTTGAATCACCTGGTCCAGGTGACCCAGCTGATTTTGGATACCATCTGTTGGTGGCTGTCCCCCTTTAACCTCTTGGATGAAATCACATGTATTGATCCAGAGACCGTGGTCATGTTGACGATGGACATGTTACTGGTGGGCTGAACCGTAGAGCTCACAGGTTCTGTTGCCAAGCAAGGGTAAGGCTCTACACTAACCTACTGAAACTCTTCACAGTTTGTCAAGTTTTGACTGAGTTAGCACCAGCGATTTTGAGTACAAATGGTCCAGATCAAAACAGACAGCATGACCAACATGTTGTACCTGAACAAGTAATGTGGCACACACTCCTTTCCCATGTATCAGGAATCACTCCGGGTATGGTCTCTGGCTCAGTCCCTGTATACAAACTTGTTGGCAGACTATGTTGCTGGAGTCAACAACCTGTTGGCAGATGTTCAGTCGTGTGGCAAAGGTGTTCCACAAGTGGTCACTGTACCCAGAGGTGGTGTCCTATGTGTTCTCAGAATGGGGAACACTATCAGTGGATATATTCACTTCCCTGGAAAACAGGAAGCCGAGACTGTTCTAGGGACATGGATATGTTGTTCATCCACACTTTCCGGCAGGTATCCTTGCCGCTTTAAATCTTGCCGGAAGGTCTTCAAGCTGGCTCCTCCCACCCACCCGGGTGGTAAAACTCTCGGCTCCGCCCCATGACGCCAGATCTTCCTTACCGCTTGGAAGCTCAGGTTCCCTCCTTAATGCTCTGCGTATAAGACTGGTTCCTAATTCTTGGTTTACCCGAAATAAAGTTTAAGGTTTTCAAGACTTCGGTCAATTATTTCCCTCGCGGCTGTGATGGACAAATCGACTCCCAGTTTTGGAGGTGCCATGCGGGCAGAAGATGTCTTGGATGGATCCGCACTCCACGTGCGTTTACTGCTTAGGCCTTGAGCACGACCCGCAGGCCTGCAACCTGTGCTCTTCCTTCTTGGTCTACGTCCTGGAGGACCACGCCACCAGTTTACAATTTGGGGCGCCCCGAGAAACATTAACCGCCGGTGAAGTCGAAGAAGGCCCGTTTGGCGGTGTCAGCGGCGGCTGGCCGGCCGGAACAGCTCGAGCAGATGATCGCCTCGAGGAGGGCGGCGGCGAGGCCGCATCTTCGTCTTTCCTCGCCGTGGCCTTTATCCCGCCTCCTGGGATCCTCCTATTCAGCTTCTTTTAAGGAGCTCTGTCAGTCCCTTTCCACCAAGGGAGAGGGGCCATCAGGACTTTCCTCTCGGTCCAAGAAGGAGGACTCTGAAGGTAAGTCCCTCCATCGACGCTCTTGGGAGCGGGAGAGGTCCCCCTCCCCGGGTAGTCGACCCTCGACTTCGGTCGATCCTTCGGCTTCAGCCACTGGCCTCACGGCGTCCCCGTCAAGTCAGTTGACTGAGACACCCGTCGACGCAGTCGAGATTTTTCTCGACCCGTCGGACGGGTTGTCGACCGGTGAAGCCAACAACCCTCACTCCCCGGTTCCCCCGGCATAGATCAAGGTTACCGTGGACTTGCCTGTGCCTCCGGTTCCAGAGTCCACGGTCGAAACTGCCGAGCTGAGGGGAGAGCGGGTCTCCCCCGCCCTGCCCCAGAACCCTCTTCGGGAACGCCGAGGTTCTTGGTCTCGGACATCTTCATGGTCCAGCCGATCCCGCCCGACATAGGTGGTCCCGATTGCCGTGGCCGGCGCTCATCGCTCATCTATCTTCCTCCTCGGGCGAGGCGGCTCGGCAAGTTGCGTCGGCTACGAGGATCTCATGTGGCAACAGCTCCTTCTGTCCAGGAGCAAGCCGACGTCGTCACCTTCCCCGGCCATCAAGTGGCTGTCACCGGAGCGGCCGAAGCAACCCCTAGCCGAGGCGCCCGCCCCCGGGCCTGTTGCTCGACCAAAACCAGCTGCCCCACTGATTCTGGTGGAACCTCCGCCTCCACAGCCGAAATTTGGGGCCCCGACCAAGAATTCTCGGTCGGTCCAGGGCCTGCCCCATAGGCTGTCTGTCACCCTCACTCCCGACCGCCATCAGCAGGTGGAGGGTGGCTCAGGCCCAAGGCAGCTCTTTACGGACTCATCCGAGTCCGACGACTATTCCTCCCTGTTCTCCAGGCAGGTCGACCTGGAGTCCTCCGGAGGTCAGTCGCTGGACCATAGCCCATCGTCCTTCATGGGTTTGCTTAGGCTCATCTCAGAGTCCACCGGGATGCAGCTTGCACCCGTGTACAAGTGGGCCAAGTATCCCCTAATGGAGATATTGGACTGAGGGGATTCTCCCACGGAGGCCTTTCCGGTGGCCTAGGCCATTGTTGGCCCAGCCTTGGAGCTCTGGCAGCGTCCTGCTTCCTGCCCTGCGCCTTCGGCCAGGATGGCGAGGAAGTACGCGGTCCCTACCGGTTCCCTGTCCGGTTTTTCGGAACACCTCTCAGCCAAGGGGTTGGTTACCGACAGCGTCTTCCGGCATGCCAGAAGCGCCAGGGACGTGGACAAGCCTCCTGACAAGGAGTCCAAGAAGTTGGACTACGCCGGGCGCAAAGTCTAAGCTGCGTCCTCCCTTGGCCTTCGTCAGGCCAGCTCGGCCGTGCTGATGGCACACATCTCTCACGCCCTGTTGGGCTCCCTGGACGAGGTAATCCCTCATCTCCCGGCTGACCTGCAGACCACGGTCAAGCAGGTGCAGGACCAAGGTTGGGCAGTGGCCAAGCAGCAACTTCAGACTGCTCTGGACATCGGCGACTCATGTGCCAGGTCAGTCATGGCCCCAGTGGCCATGCGCCGTCGGGCATGGGTGAGGATATCCACCTTCACAGCAGATACCCAGCACAAGTTGGCGGATGTCCCCTTCTTGGGGACCGACCTCTTCTGCCCTGGAGTGGAAGGTCACCTCCAGAGGATCGAAAAGTCCAATGCCACTCTGGACTCTGTCTCCTCCGCCCAGAGGAACAAGGGCCGCAGACCGCAACCCAAGCTCTTTCGTCCGTCTGCGCCCACGGCACATCCGGCCCAGCAGCATCAGGGCCAGCAGGCTCGCACTTGGCATCCCAAAGCCAAGCCTGCGGCTTCCTCTTACAGGAAGCAGGGAGGCAAAGGCCCAGGAGGTTCCTCGGCTGGTCCCTCCTCCAAGCCTGCCCAGTGACAGGTTGAGGGGTGTCGCCCCCAACCTCGTCACTCCACTCCGGGTTCCCCCCGTGGGGGCACGGCTCCGCCACTTCCTTTCCACCTGGTCGCTATCACCACAGACG
Source organism: Neoceratodus forsteri (assembly GCA_016271365.2). NCBI lineage: Eukaryota > Metazoa > Chordata > Ceratodontiformes > Ceratodontidae > Neoceratodus > Neoceratodus forsteri. The sequence goes on from CM028137.1 coordinate 574,455,069, forward strand.
GTGGGTGCTGGAAGTGGTAGGAAAGACCTGCCTCTGGAATCGAGCAAGCCCCGCCCTTCCGAGCCATCGTCCCCCACCAGGGGGCCTCGTGGTCCGCAGCCTCGCTGTCGGCTCACCGAGCCGACATCGCTCTGCTCTTCGAGAAAGAGGTGATCAGAGAGGTGGCGGACCCTCCCTCAGACCCGGGGTTTGTGTCCAGGTACTTCCTGGTCCCAAGACGGACGGGGGGCTGGCGCCCCATTCTCGACCCTCAGAATGGTCACTCTGGCTCAGATAATACCATCCCTGGAACGAGGCGTGTGGTTCTGTTCTCTGGACCTACAGGACGCGTTCTTTCACGTCCCTATCCATCCGTCTCACCAGAGATTCCTTCGCTTTTGGGTGGAGGGATCCCTTACCGAGGTTCGAGCCATGCCCTTCGGCCTTTCTCTTGCTCCCAGGGTCTTCACCAAATGCATGGCAGTTGTGACAGCATTCCTGTGGCACCGAGGGTTCCGGGTGTACCCTTACCTGGACGATTGGCTGATAGCAGTCCCCTCCAGACAGGAGGTGGAGCGGTCCAGAGATCTGGCCCTCCAGGTTTGCTCTCAGATCGGCCTTCTCATCAACGAGGCCAAGTCGGAACTCGGACCGAAGCAGGTGATTCATTTCATCGGGGCAGAGCTCGACTCTGTTCGAGCCAGAGCACGGCTCCCGGTGGACAGGGCCAAGGTTCTTTCCTCCTTTGCTCAATCATTTCTGGTTGGGCAATCGCGCCCTGCCCGGGACTTCCTGTGCCTCCTGGGTCTCATGGCGGCCTGCACCAGCGTGTTCCGTTGGGCCCGCTGGCACATGTGTCCCCTTCAGTGGGGATTGGCCAGCCAGTGGTCACAGCGCTGCGATCCATTGGACCAGCTAGTGACGGTGACCCAGGGGATGTGGAACACTCTCCAGTGGTGGACCGTTCCAGCCCATTTGGAGGAGGGCATCTTGTTTGTCCGCCCTGAGCTGACGGTCTCTCTATCGACCGATGCCTCTCTGATGGGTTGGGGTGCCCATCTGGGGGAGCACAGAGCGCACGGCCTCTGGTCCCCTTGGGAGTCCCGATGCCATATCAACCTGCTGGAGCTTCGGGCGGTTCATCTAGCCCTCACCGCCTTTGCTCCATTTCTACAGGGTCAAGTGGTTCAGGTCCAGACGGACAATACCACGACCATGTACTACCTAAACCGCCAGGGCGGGACGCGCTCCATGCCTCTGTGCAAGCAAGCTCTCCGCGTTTGGTCACTCGTGTGCAGCCTGAAGGCGGATCTCCTAGCCATCCATGTGGCAGGAGCCTCCAACACTCTGGCCGATGCCGTGAGCGGATAGGGGCTGCGTCCCACAGTGGTCTCTCCTGCCGGAGGTAGTACAAGATCTGTTCTCCACTGGGGCACACCTCAGGTGGACCTGTTTGCCTCCAGGAGAATGCAAAGCTGAGCTGTTTCATGCCCCCCAAGCAGGGTTCGCTGCAGGGGATGCTCGAGGCCGTGGACCCCGGGCCTCTTCTACGCCTTTCCCCCATTTCCCTTGATCCACAAGGTGCAGGTGATTCTGGTAGCCCCAGGCTGGCCCCGCCAATGCTGGTATCCAGATCTCCTCAGCCTCAGCTCCAGGCTCCCGAGGCAGCTTCCAGCTCGCCCGGACCTGTTGTCAGTCAGTCGGGGAAGGTGTTCCATCCAAACCTTCAATCCCTGCACCTGACAGCCTGGTTCCTGAGCGGCTAGAGTTCCAGACCTTGGGTCTTTCCGACGAGGTCCTCAATGTAGTTGAGGGCCCGTGGGAAGTGCGACCAGAAAATGCTGTGCCTTCAAATGGAAATTCTCCATTTGGTGTCATAGCAAGGGCCTGGACCCTTCCTCCTGTTCCTTGGCAAGCATCTTGGACTACCTATGGTCCCTTTCTCAGCAAGGGCTTAGGTCGACGACCCTAAAGGTGCACCTGCAGCCATCTCTGCTTACCGGGCGTGGGCCGGGAAGCAGTCGGTGGCGCAGGAAAAAGTGGTCTGGCGCTTTTTCAAAGGCCTGGATCACATATCCCCTCTGGTGCGTGAACCTCCACCTCCGTGGGATCTACTGCTGGTATTGGCAAAGCTCATGGGCAAGCCATCAAACCAATGCACAGGTGTGACATCTCTCACCTGTCGTGGAAGACCGCCTTCTTGGTGGCTATCATGTCAGCCAGAAGGATGGGAGAGCTCCAGGCGCTTTCCATAGAGTCTCCTTACCTGGTCTTCCACAGGGACAAGGTTGTCCTGCGCCACCACCAGAAATTCCTTCCAAAGGTGGTGTCGGAGTTTCACCTTAACCAGGTGTTGACTCTGCCGGTGTTCTACCCCAGTCACACCTCGGAGGCCGAATATAGGCTCCATACTCTGGACCCTAGAAGGCGCTCGCTTACTATAAGGGCGCACAGCTGAAGTTCGGGAGAGGTTCGCCAGCTGTTTGTCACCCTACGCTGAAGCCGCACCTGGCAGACCTGCAGCCAGCGGCGATAAGCGGGTGGGTCACCTCCTGCATAGATCTCTACTATAGGTTGGCGGGCATGGAGCCTCCCAGAGGGATAAGAGCTCATTCTACCCGCCATACCGCTGCATTGGCAGCTGCTTCCAGGGACGTCCCTATCCAGGATATCTGCAGGGCTGCTACCTGGAAGTCGGCACATACCTTTATAACCCACTACCACATCGACCTTGAGTCATGCCGGGATGCTGGTTTTGGGGCCTCGGTTCTCCTGTCTCTATTTCCTAAGTAGGGGCTGTGCGCCTTGCCTCCCTCCTCCCGGAGAACTGCTAGGAGTCTTCCAGAAAGTGTGGATGAACAACATATCCATGTCCCTAGAAATACAGGTTACTCACCTGTAACAGGAGTTCTAGGAATGGTATATGTTGTTCATGCCGACCTCCCCGGCTTCGATTCACAACCTGAGCTTCAGCGGGCCAGATCTGGCGTCATGGGCGGGCGAGAGTTTTACCACCAGGGTGGGTGGGAGGAGCCAGCTTGAAGACCTTCCGCAAGATTTAAGCGGCAAAATACCTGCCAGAAAGTGTGGATGAACAACATATACCATTCCTAGAACTCCTGTTACAGGTGAGTAACCTGTATTTCTCTGCCCTTCCCTCTCTGCGGGACTTTCTTGCCAGTCCTTGGCTCTGGGCCTCCTGTGTGCCTTTCTTTAGTTTCTTTTGTTTCAAAAGGTGGTCCTCAAGGTGGAGAGGGACCAGGTGTCCATGATTCGGAGTGCTCTGAACTGGCTGTGCTAGTTATAGTATCAGGATCTTCAGTCTCAGCAGCAAACCTCCATGGCTGCTTCCAGTCTTGCTGGACCTTTTGATGACGTCTGAGGGAATGATGAGGAATCTGCACCTGTATTCCCTGCACTGACTGCCTAGTTTGCGAGTGGGTAGAATTCCAAGCCCTTGGGCTTTCGAAGATGGTCTTTTGATGTTAGAGACATCTAGAAGGAGTTGACTTGAAGATACACGCTTGCAAGTGGATGAAGTTTTCATGTTGGTGCATGGAGCGAGGATTGTTGCCCTCTCCAGCTCCATGTCGCACATACTCAATTGCCTTTGGTCCCTGTCTCAGGCAGGGTTGTGAGCCACATCCCTCAAGGTGCATCTGGCTACCATTGTGGCATATCTTACCAAGGCAGGGTTGCCAATGTAACACAGGAAAAACTAGTCAGTCATTTCTATAAAGGGCTGGACCAACTGTTCCCTCCAGTACAGGACTCTCCTCCACCAAGGGACTTACCACTGGTGCCGTTATGACTAATGGGTAAACCATTCACACCTGTGGACACTTAATCATTCACATCTGTTGTAGAAAACTGTGATCTTACTTCGAGAGGGCTCTTGCAGTAGATAATTACGTATAAGTCTGACACTGACAGGCAGCAGGACCCCACGGAAAAATTTCTAGCTAGCAGTCCCTGGCGAGGACCGCCCCCACGTCAGGTGACCCGGCATCAGAGGCGTCGGTATAGTGGTCCCTGGCCGCCTTCATTCTTTCCGCCGTTGGCCGTGCAGCTACCGTGGAAAAAGTTTGTTGCTTCGTCAGCCCTAACCGTGAGTTTTACCAGTATTTTGATTTTTCGATTAACGTCAGGTCATCGTCGGTGTATGTCATCCATACACCTCCGAGCACAAAATAAGTGCGACTAATGCGGCACCAACTCCCACACAAGGTCGGCAATTCCCGGTGCCTGTTCTGCCTAGGTCCCGATCACCCGGTCAAGAAGTGCCAGCACTGCCTCAGCTTCAACGCGGCTACCCGGAAGAGGTGGCAGCAATCCCTGGAAGCCCACATTTTGAAGAAAAAGATGAGTTTGATGGAGAAGGAGCTCAAAAACTGAGGCAGGCGTCCACTTCCCCCAAGGCCATCGGAAGAAGAAAGATAAGGAGAAGCACGGAACAAGGGCTCCTCTACAGCGTCTCCCTTGGAGCCGCCCGGGTCCCAGGTAACGTCCCCTCGAGGACCGCTCCTCGGCAACGCCTCGGAGGTTTTCCTAGAGGCGTCGGCCCACCTGCTTGGCTCAGGCCTTTCAGGTGCCTCCGGGCAATTGAGGCCTCCACCCCGGTCGACCGCGGGTTCGCGGCCTACTGGCGTGGGCAACTCCGGTAAGCGGGCGTTGGCTCCTCCGGCGTCCGGCGGGAGAAGGCAGGTAAGGCGCCCGACCGCCTCGGGCAGTCGCAGCCCTCTCCCATCGGACCAGGCCGATCCTTCTTCTTGGTCTGCCTCGGTGAAGGCTCCTTTAAGCGGACACCGGCTCCTCCAGTGCCCGCCCGGAAGCTCGCCGTAAAGCCACCGCGTTGGTTCGCCCGATGCCGGTCGGCGAGTGAACCGATGACGACGGCCCACGCCTCTGTCATTCCCTAGTTCTCCGCAGCCTTCGCTGCCATCCGGGACCAGAGTCCCCCAGCCCAACCTCGGGAATTTTCTCCTCCATCCCCAAGCGCGCTGGGGACCTTCCTCCGTTGGACTGTCCTCCTGTAGGTGCGCCGGGTCCACCGACGCCGGTTCTACCGACTTCCGGCCGACATCCCGCTTCCGGATGTCGCCCCTCCAACTTGGATCCGCCCTTGAGGCCGCCGGGCCGTCTGCTCCGGCTCCCAGGTACCCTCCGTCCTATCTGACACCGACGTACCCGGGACCACAGTACCCGATGCCGGTCTTTCCGATGCTGCAGTACCCGGCGCTGGGCTGTCCACAGCCAGGTTTTGGATACTCTCCGTATGGATACTTCGTATCCTTATCCCCGCCGCCTCCTCCTCCTCCACTGCCCCATCCGCGGTTGACTTGCGGAGACTCTTGGCCTCCTGGTGGGCTGAGGCCAAGGCTCAGCTCACCAGGGAGGTTGGAGCCGCCTACGGCAGAGAGTGCGGTCTCAGGTTCCCGTCACGTCCAGAGCGGCACACTCTCACCACCTCCGGACTCCAGGGCTCTCCCATCTGGGTCCAGAGAGGGCAGGACACACTTCCGGGGCTTCCCAAGGGTCCGATCTTACCGAGATACAGCTCTTGCAGCAGGTTACACCATTAGGACTGAAGCCGGCAGGCGTCAGGACCCAACGGAAATCTTCTAGCTAGCAGTCTTCAGCGGGGACCGCCTCCGACGTCGGTCCCGCCCCCGACGTCAGGCGTAGTACATAAGGAAGCGGTCCCGCCAGATTCCCCAGTTCTTTCCCGCCATTGACTTGCATGTCTCGACCCTTCGGTTTGTTTCTAGCGCGCGACGTCTGGTTAAGTTCTTCCATTTGGAAAAAAGTTAGTTTTCTCTTCAAAGTTGCTGTCTAATGTCCTCTCCAACCTCTGTTGAAGGCCATCCGTCGAAGTGCGCCTGTGGGAAGCAAATCCCGTTTAAAGATCCGTATTCGGCATGTGTCCGGTGCCTAGGCCCAGATCACGACACCCGGGCCTGTACCTTCTGCCAGGGATTTAATAGCCGGACCCTGATCCATCGCCAGAAGGCCCTGCAGGCGTTCCTGCTCGAGGAAAAGGTTAAGGCCATGGATTCAGCCTCAAGGGGAATTGTCTGGAAAAGCCGAGACAACTTGAGAAGCATAGGGAGAGGGTGAGATCAAAGTCCCTTCTGGGCCTCTGACTCCCGTAGCTCCGGCTCCCGTCCGACCCGCTCCCCTCCGGGCCTGCTCTCAGCCTCCCTGCAGCGGTGAAGACTCCTTTGGGTTCTTCCTCTCCTCCTCAGGCCAAGACCTCCAGGTCCTCTTCTTCATCGGCTTCCAAGGCCCTGCCGAGGTCAGGGGACCGCCACCACCACCACAAGTCCGGTATCCGTCATCCGGATCCCGACGCCCGGTCAGTCTCCTTGCCTCCTCCTCCCCAGCGGAAAACCAAAGAGCTGACTTCACTCAAGAGGACGTCAGATCCGACTTCGGCACACCCGGCGTCGGCCAGGCACCATCGGTCCCAAGAACCGACGACCGCCCCGTCGCCGGTTAGGCCTTCGCCACCACGGACGCCGGCCGGGGGACCGACGCCCGCCCCTATAGAGAGAAGAACCCCTATGCCTCCCACCGACATCAGCCAGCAGGCACTCACAGAGGAGGAGCTGACCAAGCCCAAGGACCAGACGGGCGTACCCGGCCCTGTCGCACCCCCCAGGGAACCCTCCCCAGAACTCGAGGCCCCTGGGGAGCCGACGCTGGAACCAGATGACCAACCATTGGCGCCCGGTCTGTCGTCGGGCCTCAGCTTTTCCGAGGTTAAGGAGCTGTTCACCTTTTGGTGGGATACCATAAAAAAGGATGTGGTTCCCACACCTCCTTCTCTTCCTCCTCCTCCTCCACCTGCGACTCCACCAGCCCTCCCCCCTACCCCATCCGGGGCTGCAGGCGAGTACCTTCCCCAGGAGCCTGCGGATCCTCCTAGGGTAGACCAGACAAGAGGAGACCTCCGTCCAGATCCTCTTCAGGGTCACCCAGCCCCAAGAGACCCAGAAGACACCGCCATTCGCCTTCGACGGAGGACACGGATCAGACTTCTTGGACGGATCCAGAGCCCCTTCTCGGACCCACGTGAGCTCCCAAGATCTCCTCCGGATGACCCATCGTTCTGGAAATTATGAGACATATCCAGGAGAACATGGGCTGGGACGCAGAGGAACTCGACTCCGAGAGACTACGCCTTGCCAGATATCTTCGCCAAAAAGATCCAAAGCCTGTGGTGGTGCCACCTTTGGTGGACACCTTCGTGGACGTCACCAAGGCAGCGTGGAAACGTCCACACTCTCTCCCGGCGATGCCGAAGAAGGCTGACCGCCTGTACAAGGCCCCTAGGGAGGACCAGTACTTGGCATCACATCCTCTGGCCGATTATCTGGTCATTACAGCCTCTCATGACCGGTCCCAGAGGCCGCAACATTTGAGCACCCTGCCACCAGACCCAGAGTCCAAGCAGCTGGACGCTATGGGCAGGCGCACATATGCATCCGCTACCTGCGCCATCAGGTCCCTCAACTACTTAACCCACATGGTACACAGTTTCCAGAGGCTTGTGGGAGCAGGGACTGGATCTGGCGGAGAGATGCCAGAAGGTGAGCAGAAGGAGGAGTTGCTACAACTCCCTCGCGCGAGGTTCGAAGTGGGAACCCAGGTGCTGCGAGCAGCGTGATGATTCCAGCCGGACTCCTCAGCCAGGCGGCAGCCTCAGGCGTGTACCTCGGAGACACTCTTGGCTCCGTGTCTCCAGTTACCCGGACGTCCAGAAGAACATCCTGGGCGCCTCGTTTCCTAGAAAGTTCTTTTGGTGAGTCCTCGGAGAAGGTCCTCACCAAACTTCAGAGAGGCGGGAGGCGGTGAGGTCTGTCCAGGCCATGTACAGACCCAAGCTTAGTTCCTTCGAAGGAACCAAAGCCGTTTGAGGCCAGATGCAGAGACAGCAGTCCTGCACCGGTCCGCAACAGAGGGGCTCCTTCTCCCGCAGAGCCCAGGGGAAGTTGTCCGCGGGCGGAAGCCAACGACCTGCAAAGTCGGCCCAGCCCGCAGGACCCTCGGCCGCCACAGCATGACTCCTTCCCGGCCCCCGGCTCTCAGGATCAACGGGACATCAAGGTCGGGGGTCGCATCGCGGACCACCTGCCAGGGTGGCAGTCCATAACCACCGACAGGTGGGTTCTTCAGTTTGTCAAAAAAGACCACTTTATAGAATTCGTGGACAAGTCACCCACAAGGCCTCCTCTGCTCTCCCGTTACTCGGGTCAGCACAGATCACTCATCACGCAAGTGGTACTCGCACTCCTGCAGAAGGGACCAGTGGAGTACGTCCCAGAGAACCAGAAAGGATCCAGATACTATTCCCACTTTTCTGGTTCCAAGAAAACAGGGACCTCCGTCCAATTCTGGACCTCAGTGACCTCAACATGTCGGTTGGCTTACAAACATTTTCGCATGGTGACCTTCCAAGGGCTCATTCCCATGCTGAAAAAGGACACCTTCTTAGCTTCCCTGGACATGCAGGACGCCTACCTGCACATCCCAGTAGCTCAAGCGCACAGGAGGTTCCTGCGCTACGAGTTTCTCGGCCACCACTTTCAGTTCTGGGCTCTTCTGTTCGGACTGTCATCGGCCCCCAGGGTCTTTACCAAGTGTATGGCAGTCGTGGCAGCGTCTCTAAGAAGACAGGGCCACTACGTGTTCCCATACCTGGACAATTGGCTTCTCATGGCTGCCTCCAAAAAGGCACTGTTGTTGGCTTTTCAGAGCACCCAGGATCTGTTCCAGTCTCTGGGCATTCTTATCAACTACGAGAAGTCTCTCCTCGTACCGTCCCAGAAGCTGCAGTTCATAGACGCAGTTCTGGACACCGTCCAAGGGAAAGCCTTTCTCCCGACGAAAGAGGAATGCATTAGATCCCCATCAGGGATCTCTCAGAGAAGAAGACTGTCCCGCCAGGTTGGTCCTTGCTTGCTCGGACACATGGCTGCGCCATTCCAACCGTCCCTTTGGCAAGGCTCCACATGCGGGTAACTCAGTGGATGCTCAGGGTGCAGTGGGACCAAAGGCAAGACCACATGCAGCATCCGGTCAGAATCACGAACACCGTGATTCGAGACTGGCAATGGTGGCTAGACCCAGGGACACTGCTGCGGGGGTCCCGTTTACAGCGCTGTCCCGAAGGTAATCCTCTCCACCGGCCTCAGGGCTGGGGTGGGAGTGCACCTGAGCACGGGTGAGGTCCCAGGGAACATAGACCCCTCAGGAAGCCCACCTCCACATCAGCGTCCTGGAGATGAGGGTGGTCCTTTATGCCCTGCAGGCCTTTCAGTCAGAAATCCCGTTGAGTACTCTTCTACTTCAGACAGACAACACAGTGGTGATGTATTACCTCAACAAACAGGGAGGCACACACTCTTACCCCCTTTGTAGGGAAGCTATGAGAGTGTGGGATTGGGTAATCCGACACGGCGCGAGCCTGATTGCAGTTCACGTTCCCGGAGTGGACAACACAATCGCAGACGGCCTGAGTCGTTCCCAGGCCAGAGTTCACGAATGGGAACTTCTTCAGGAGGTAGTAGAGGATCTGTTTCTTCGATGGGGCACTCCAGACCTGGACTTGTTCGCTTCCCCATCCAACGCAAAACTGCCCAATTTTTGCTCACTAGATCCAGGGCCTGGTGTTTTCTGGCGAGACGCATTGTCCCTCTCCTGGGCAGACAGATTCCTCTACGCTTTCCCTCCCTTCCCGTTGATCCAGAGAGTTCTTCTCAAACTACGCAGGGAGCACGCAACAATGATCCTGGTAGCGGCTTTCTAGCCCAGGCAGATCTGGTTCCCCATGCTGACGCAGTTGTCCAGGGAACCTCCAGTTCCGTTTGCCGTTCAGCTCCCATCTGTTGTCTCAAGAGGAGGGTTCACTAGTCCACCCGGACTTACGCTCACTGAACCTGCATGCCTGGCTCCTCGAGACATAGCCATTATCGACACGGGGTCTCGCAAGAGGAGTGAGACGTTCTTTCCAGCCGGCCAGAAAGCCGGCAATGCATGCGACGCATCCATGAAATAGCGCAATTTTGCTTGTGGTGCAGGAGCACGCGCTCTCCCCTTTAGAATGCCCAGTGAAATTGGTTCTGGAATACCTGCTTTCCCTCTTCCACTCGGGTCTCGCCTACTCCGGTACTCTATTAAAGTTCACCTCTGCACGATTTCAGCCTACCACTTCCCGGTAGGTCAGCGCACAGTGGCACAGCTAGATGCCTCTTGAGACTTCCTGAGAGGGGTGTTACACCTTAGACCTCCCATCAAGGATCCCGTCCCTCCTTGGGACTTGCTCTTCGTCCTGGAACAACTCACGCCTCCCCGCCCTTTGAACCTGCCACAGATTGTAAGCTGCGTTTTCTGTCGTGGAAAACGTTACTTTTAGTTGCTGTCACGTCAGCAAGGAGAATTTCCGAGCTTCATGCTCTCATGTGTAAGGAGCCTTATTTAATTTTCCACCAGGACAGAGTGTCTCTGAGGACGAATCCAAAATTCCTGCCTAAGGTGGTCTCTGCCCTCACTCTTAACCAGGACATCGATCTGCCTGTGTATTTTCCCAGGTACTCTAATAGAGGAGAGGCATTGCTTCACACCCTGGATGTTCACCGCTCCTTAAGGTACTACCTGAACAGAACTAAACAGCTTTGCACGTCGGGGCAGCTGTTTGTATCCTTCGCTGAGAGGATGCGGGGCCAACCAGTCTCAAAGCAGACCCTCTCTCGCTGGCTTGTCCAGTGTATTTCCTTTTGTTACAACAACAAACAAAAGCCCCTTCCGGGTACAGTCCGGGGCCACTCGACAAGGGGGGTGGCTACCTCCTTTGCAGCACTGCGCAATGTCTCCACCTTGGCCATTTGTGCTGCAGCTACTTGGAACTCAGTGCACACATTTATTAGGCACTATAGCCTGGATATTACATCACGGCGGAGAGCAGGTTTCGGCCTTGCCGTTCTACAGGGTCTCCTGTCCTAGAGTCAGGACTTGCTCAAGATCTCTCCTATTTGCCTCCTCCCAGAATGCTTAGAGGCGCTATTGCTTGGGAATCAGTCCTAATGGTGTAACCTGCTGCAAGAGCTGTATCTCGAAGTAAGATAGTACAGTTACGTAAGAACTTACCTTAACAGTAGATCTTCGAGAACAGCTCTTGCAGCAGGTACCTTCCCGCCGACCATTCCCCCTTGGAGGAGGTATGGCCTACCAGGCCTTGGCTGGAGCTAGCGCTCTTTCTCCCTTTTTCTTCTGATGTCGGATCCCTTTCTGATGTCATCCTGCTGCCGGGAGTCTCTGGCGGGAGAACTGGGGAATCTGGCGGGACCGCCTCCTTATGTACTACGCCTGACGTCGGGGGTGGTCCCCGCTGAAAACTGCTATCTAGAAGATTTCCGTGGGGTCCTGACGCCTGCCGACTTCAGTCCTAATGGTGTAACCTGCTGCAAGAGCTGTTCTCGAAGATCTACTGTTACGGTAAGTTCTTACGTAACTGTACTTTCCTCCCCCTGGTCGGGAAAGGGAGTCTTTTTCCTCTTCCTCCTCCTGTTCACCCTCGAACTCCTCAGATTCCTCCGATGGTTGCTTCGAAAGGGACGACGAGCCACACTCTTCGTCGAAGCCCAGGCTAAGGACTCCTCCAAAGTCTCCTCTGGAAGATCCTTCTTTTATGGAGTTGCTAAGGAAAATCCAGGAGGTTCATCAGTGGCACTCTTTGGAACCAGATCCTCAGCATCCAAAACTCGCTGAGCATCTGGATCTGCCCATGACAACTCCTACTCTGGTGCTACCCTAGATAGAGCCTCATGCCGACCTTGTCACCACCATATGGAAACAGCCGTCGGCTCTAGCCCCACTTCCGCGGAAGTCGAATAGGCTATACCAGGCTCCCGAGGGTGTTGATTTTATAGATTCTCACCCTTGTGCCGACTCAGTCGTGATTAGCGCCGCTTACAGCCGGTCGGCCAACCCAAAATATCTCAGCTTGTCGCCACCTGACAAAGAATCCCACTTTCTGGACCAGTATGGAAAGAAGATCTTTGCTTCCTCCACGCTGGGGAATAGGGCCCTGAATTATGTCAGCCATATGGGGGACTGCCAGAAGGGCATTCTGACTGAGGTGGAAGCCAAACTGGACTCCTTGCCAGACTCCCAAGTCAAGCAGGAGTTGGCTGATCTTGTCCGCTCTGCACGTTCGGCGAGTCGACACATGCCCGTGCGACCCTACGTGCAGTGCACACTGCTGGGCGGAGCTCAGCTTTTGCCGTAAGCCTCGTGTCATGCTTGGCTCCATTGTCAGGGTTGGTCCGGAAGTGCAGTCGCTATCCAAGAAGCGCCCTTCCGGGGGGTCGGTGCTTTTCGGCGGTGATGTCAAAGACATCACTGATTTGCAGGAGAAGGGAATGGCACTGAAGTCTGTCGACTCCATGTACCGTCCCCACCAGCAGCAGCGCCGTCCCTTTTGCAGATGGAATCGGCCCGAGGTGAAACCCCAGGGAAGGCGGGCCACAAAACGCCGGGCCCCCACAGCTGCTAAGCCTTTCTCCCCCCCGGCTCAAAAGCAGCGGGTGCTTCAGCCGCGCGCTGGCTCACACCACTGACTCCCTCCTCTCCCACAGCCTCCTAGACTCTCGGAGGAACCGTAGGAGGGAGGTTTTCCTTCCACCTTCCGGGCTGGGAGAGGATAACTTCAGATTCTTGGGTACTCCAGCTCATCGCAGAAGAACACTCGATAGAGTTTCTTCAGAAACCACCTGGCCACCCCCCTCTAAAGTCATCATATTCAAGGAACACCTTCTCTTGGTCCAGGATGAAATTTCAGCTCTACTTCTGAAACAAGCAATAGAACCCGTCCCCCTTTATCTGCAAGGGACGGGTTACTATTCCCATTTCTTCCTGGTCCCAAAGAAGACAGGAGATCTCAGACCAATTCTGGATCTCAGTTCCCTGAATCTCTTTGTGGAATACAAAAGGTTCAGGATGCTCTCATTGCAGAGCCTTCTGCCCCTCCTCCGGCCGGGTCAATGGCTGTGTGCCCTGGATATACAGGATGCTTACCTGCACATTTCCATTCGCTCGTCTCACCACAAATACCTTCATTTTGTGTTCCAGGTGGACTATCACCAATTCAAGGCTCTTCTATTTGGCCTATCCTCAGCGCCCTGAGTGTTTACCAAATGCCTGGCAGTCGTGGCGGCCTACCTGCGTACTTGGGGTGCAGGTTTCAGACCTGGACGATTGGCTCATTGCGGCCTCGCCCAGGAGGAACCCCGCGCTGCCTCACCCTTACCCAGCAGGTTTTGCCTGCCTGGGTATTGCCATCAACCATTCCAAGTCTCACCTGATCCCATCCCAGAGGCTCCAGTTTATTGGGGCGATTCTAGACACGACCACGGGCAGGGCATCCACCCTCCAGACTCGGAGAAGTCTGCTGTCCGGCTGCAGGCGGGTTTGTGCAAGGTCAGTCCTTCACCTTCTCGGGCTCTTGGTGGCTGCTATCCCGACAGTTCCTCGCGCTCGACTCCACATGAGAGTTTCTCAGTGGACTCTCCGCTCCCAGTGGGATCAGTTAGTGGACGACTTAGATCATCCAGTTCTAGTCTCCTTGCTGATGCTTCGAGACTTGCAATGGTGGATGGTCCGAGAGAACCTGTTTCGGGGAGTTCCTTTCTTTCGTCCTCCGCCCCTCCCAGACTCTAACCACAGATGCCTCGGGCGAAGGTTGGAGAGCCCATCTAGGTCCCCATCAGACCCAGGGTTCCTGGTCCAAGCTCGAACAAACTCTCCACATCAATGTGCTTGAGCTTCGGGCAGTGTTGTACCCTCTCCAAGCCCTTCACCAGTACATCCTTCCCGGCCACCTAGCTGTCCAGACTGACAACATGTGCGTGGTTTGGTACATCAACAAACGGGGGGACTCGGTCCTACCCTCTTTGCAGGGAAGCAGTGAGGGTCTGGGATTGGGCAACACAACACGACCTTCACCTCACGGCAATTCACGTTCCGGGAGTCGACAGCACCCTGACAGACAAGCTAAGTCGCTCTTCTGCTCTGACTCACGAGTGGGAACTGGACCAAGGGGTCCTAGACAATATCTTCCAACTTTGGGGAACACCACAGGTCTACCTGTTCACATCTCCTCTAAACGCAAAGCTTCCTGTCTTCTGCTCGCTCGTTCCAGAGTGAGGCATTTTCTGGAGAGATGCTCTGTCTCTAGACTGGAAGGACAGATTCGTCTATGCCTTTCCCCAATTCCACTTATCCCATGAGTCTTGCAGAAACTAGCTTCAGAAGGAGCACAAATGATTCTGATTGCTCCTTTCTGGCCCAGGCAAGTTTGGTTCTCTCTTCTACAACAATACTCAAAGGATCATCCTCTTCCTCTATCTTGAGGTTTATTGACCCAGGATCAGGGGACCCTGGTCCATCCAGGCCTCAAATCGCTTCAGCTGCACGCATGGCTCCTGCAAACTTAGCTCAATCCCGTTTTGTGGCATCTCCCCAAGTGGCAGAGATTTTGGTGGAGGCTAGAAAACCCTCCACTAGATCCACCTACGCCATGAAGTGGAAAAGATTCACTATCTGGGCTGCTTCCAAGAACGTGGAACACTTCTGTTCAGTGGGGCTTCTGCTGGAGTATTTACATCATCTGTTTGATCTGGGTCTCAGTCATTCTTCTCTGAAGGTACACATGGCGGCCATCTCGGCCTATCATGTCCCCTTTGCAGACAAGACATTTGCTCAATTGGAGGTCTCTAAGACCTTTCTCAGAGGGGTTTTCCATCTGAGACCCCCCTATACGTACTATTGCTCCCCCTTGGGACTTGAACTTTGTTCTCGAGAAACTTACTCTGCCTCCCTTTGAACCGGCAGCTCCGCGGAATTGAAGTTCCTTTCATGAAAGACTCTCTTCCTGGTGGCCATTACTTCTGCTCAGAGAATTTCCGAGCTCCAGGTCCTGTTGTGTAAAATTCCATACTTGATTTTTCACAAGGAGCGTGTTGCTCTACGCTCTCCCTAAGGTAGTAGCGGAGTCTACTCTAAATCAGTCTATAGAGTTACCCGGGTCGCACCTGAAAATAGGCACTTGGCTGTCTAGTGTGCCCTACCCGGTTAACAAAAACAAATAAATAATAATAAATAAATACCCACCTTTTTCATGCAGTACTCTAATCAAGGGGAGTATTTACTCCATACTATGTGTGTTCACCGGATTCTGAGATACTATACCAACAGGACGAAGGATCTCAGAAAGACTGATCAATTGTTCGTCTCTTTTGCTCATAAATAGGAAGGCAATCCCGTTTCTAAGCAATGCCTATCTAAGTGGTTGGCTCATTGCATCACTTTCTGTTTCGACAAATACAACAAGACTCTCCCGGGTCAAGTAAGAGGCCACTCCACCAGAGGAGTAGCTGCCTCAGCGGCTTGTTTCAAAAATGTGTCAGTGGCAGATATCTGTGCTGCCGCCACCTGGACTTCCGTCCATACCTTTATTAAACACTACAGTTTGGGTATTGCCTCTCGCTGTAGAGCAGGCTTCGGGCTGGCTGTCCTGCAAGGCCTCGTTATCTTGAAGCTTGCACAGCTAGAACTGCTTCTTGGAGTAGTTTTCCTCCTCCCGGTGCCTCTCTTTGTTCCAGACTGCTTGGGATTCAGTCCTATATGTAATTACGTACTGCAAGAGTCCTCTCGAAGTAAGATAGTACAGTTACGTAAGAACTTACCGTAACAGTAGATCTTCGAGAGAGGCTCTTGCAGTAGGTAATACCTTCCCGCCTCCATCCCCCAAGCTTTTTCAACTCCTTTTCCAGTGATGGAAATATCTGCTCCTCTCTCATCCGGCCTTTTCTGGCCTCTGGCGGGAAAGAACTGGAAGGTGGGCGTCAGGGACCGCCCCTTTATACTGACGTCTCCTGATGCCGGTCACTTGACGTGGGGGCGGTTCCTCGCCAGGGACTGCTAGCTAGAAATTTTTCCGTGGGGGCCTGCCGGCGTCAGTCCTCTATGTAATTACCTACTGCAAGAGCCTCTCTTGAAGATCTACTGTTACGGTAAATTCTTACGTAACTGTACTTTTGTGGTCGCCATCAGCTTGGCCATATGGTTGCGTAAGCTCCAGGCACTTTCTTTGGAGTCTTTGTACCTGGTTTTCCACAAGGACAAGGTTATTCTGTGTCTCCCATACAGATTTTCTCTCAAAGGTAGTCTTCCGGGTGTTTCACATTAATCAGGCACTCATTCTGCTGACCTTCCTGAAGCCTCGGGCTTCGGAGGCTGTTTTAACCTTACACACACACAATGTCACATACACTGAAGCTGCCCTAGACATACCAGTAGCCAAGTAGAAGATTGCCTAGTGGATAACCTCCCGCATCTCTCTGTGTTACAGGTTGGCTAGGAATAGTAACACATGGGGTAGAAAATTCACTCCCCAGGCATATAGCTGCCTCTGTTGCTGCTGCCATGTGCATTCCATTTCTAGAATATACAAGCCTGCTATGAAGTAGAATGGGCACACATTAATTCTATGAGCATGGATATAGTTCACTATCCATACACTGGCAGTATTTCAGAAGACAGCTGAGTCGGAGTGTCTTCAGGCTGAGCTTTTCTCACCACCCCAGTGGTATATTCCCTGTGCCCCATAATGTCAGATCTTTCTTTCTGCTGGAAGGCACAGGTCATCTTCTTCACAGCTTTGCATGCGTTGAAAGATCTTACGTCGAGGAAAGCTCTTGCAGCAGGCCCGGAGCACGGAGAAGTAGTGCCTCCTAGGACTGCTAGTGGGGTCCACTGGTGAGTGGTCCCTTTCTGGGGGCCGTAGTCCTGTTCCCGTTGGGGGTAAAAGTTTCCCCATTAGTTTGGCAGCTATTTTTCCCTGCAAACCCTTATTGTATTTTGTCATTTATGCCTGAATGGGTTATAAGCTTATCAAATTGCTTTGTCTGTTAGATTCTATAGGTTTTAGTGAGAGTAAAATCTGAATGTATTTATTGGATTGGGGAAGTGAGAGGCCTTAATCCTTTTTAAGACTTTCAACATCGAAATTCGAGCGTTATTGCCATTTCAGGATTTTATGGGGTATGATTTGTGTTTTATAATAATTTATTGAGTTAAATTTGTATATTGAGATTGTTGAGTTGTTTGGACATTCTTAGATAAATTATTATATTGAAATGTGCTGGGAAGGCATTAAGACGGTCAGGAGCTATTCACCCACTTTGCTTCGTGACCTCCGTCCTTTTCACTGTTCCCGTTTAGCGCCTGAAGTTTATAATAAATGTCGTTCATTTGGGACAGTGAGAAGGCTTTTGAGGGGTGTGTGGTCCGGGCAAAGTGGGAGAATGGAAAGGGGTCGATGGATCGAGGTAGTGGTGACTAGGAGATGCCCTGGGGTGAAATGGGTTCAGGAGAGGGGTTTTCCCTGCCTGATTCCAATACCCAAGGGCTCCACAAATAGCGGACCGGTACTGGGTTCCTCCTCGAAAACCCATCCAACCCGGCCGGTGTTATGTAATGCCAGGTCAGTTAAAAACAAGATCGCTGTTATAGCGGATCTTGTTGTAACATCTGATCTGGCATGCATCACTGAGACCTGGTTGGATGAGAACGCAGGCCCTATTTTGGCTTCTGCTGCTCCATCCGGGTTCTCGGTGATACACCACCCGAGGTTGGATCGTAGGGTCGGGGGTGTAGCCATCTTTTTTAGAACAGAACTGGGTCTTGTGGATGTACCAGTGGGTATCACTAGATCCTCTGAGTGTATCCTGGGAGCAGGTGCAGGGTTCAGGATTCTTTTCATCTACCGACCACCTGGTGATGGTGGAGCATGTCTGAAGGAGTTTGCGGACTTCATTGTTGACGTAGCGCTGGAGTCACCCAGGTGGTTAATACTGGGCTACTTCAACACTTGGGTCAATGATGAACTCTCAGCTTTTGAGAAAAATCTCCTCCAACTTATGGCAATGTTGGGCCATACACAGGTAGTTACCTCTGCTACCCATGTAGGGGGTCACTCATTGGACCTAGTGATCTTACTTCGAGTGGGAGCTCTTGCAGCAGGCTATAACAATTAGGATTATGCCGCAGGCACTAGGACCCTCCAGAAACCTTTTCGGCCAGCAGTGTACAGCAGGGACCGCCCCCAACCCCGCCCCGACGTTGGCCCTGGTACAGAAGGGGCCGGACCCAGCTCCACCTCAGTTCGTTTCCCGCCGCGTCCCGCACGTGAAGAGAAAGACTTTGTTCCAGCTTGCCAGAAACAGCTGAACTTCTTTTTCGAACCCACTTTTGCAACCATTTCTATGGTTTTTCGAGTTATCGTCGTCAGGCTGTTTTCCGACGGTTTTTTCAGTTGATCGACGGATGTCGTCGTCGGCCTCCCCAGAGCCCCATCAGAACAAGTGCGATTGTGGGAGGCAGATCCCTTCCAAAGATGGGCACAAAAGCTGTGTCTTCTGCCTCGGGCCGGACCACGATACTGTGACCTGCTCAGCCTGCCAGGCGTTCACTAGCTGGACCCGGATCCGACGTCTGAAGGCCCTGTAGGCTTTTCTTCTGGAGAAGAAGATGGATCTGCACTCCTCTGAGGGAAAGCGTAAGGAAAAAACCAAGTGCCACGGGAAAGACCGTAGTCGGTCCCGGCACCAGTCGTGGTCCCGCTCTCGTTCGCGGCCCTTTCCCAAGAAAGCCCATCTTTCCCTTGGCTCAGGAGAGCGCCCTGAGTCATCCCATGCCAAGGCTGACCCTTTGGAGAAGACGCCGGCCAAGCCAAAGGTAACCCCGCTAAGGGTTACCACCAAGCCCTTGGAGGTGAAAGCTGCGGCCCCACCTACCAAGGCACTGGTGCATCGCTAAAGGCGCCGCCTGGGCCCAAGGACTCTTCGCGCCTGAGGTAGCACCCCTGTCAAGCCGGTACCACCACCGACGCCCAGTTGAAGGTGAAGGGTGGGAAGCGGCCATGGAAGAGCAGACGTCCCCGTCTCCCAAGTCCTCTTTCCCCTGGGCCCTCAAGAGGGTTCTCTTTCGCGGGCCGATGTCCCAGATATTCCGTTTCAGCGCCGAGCTTTTCTCGAAGGACGAGCTGCAGGTGATGTTCTCCTTTTGATGGGGACAGGTCCAGAAGCGGCGGCCACCCCGTCAGCCCAGACACACCGGTACCAGACCCAGTGGGGAAACCACAGCCGGGAGGCGAGCCTTCCCCGAGGAAGTCCCCAGAGCGACCACCTACACCTCCTTCCAGGGCTCGTTCCCGTGCCCGGTCCAAAGACCACCGCCGATGCTCCAAGGACTCTGGAGACAGTCACCGGTCCAGGTCTCATACACGCAGCCCTCTCGCTCTCCCAGAGCGAGCGGGTCCCGACGCCGGTGCCTCGCCTGCCGCGGTCTTGACCGACGCCGGTACCCCAGCACCGACTACAGATGGGGTCTGGTTTCATAAGGAGAGATCAGACTATTCCAGATCATATAGTCGATCTCCCTCTTCAAATCAAATCAAAATGTATTTATAAAGCGCTTTTCAAAAAATCAAAGCGCTAATACAAAGCAGAGATAAAACATCAACACTAATAAATAAAAACGTAAAAACAGTAAAATAACCATAAAATAAACTAACCAAATGTCAACAAAAATAGATAATTTTTCAGGGATCTCTTAAATGCTTCCACGGACAGGCACTCTCTAATCTGACGAGGTAGAGAATTCCACAGGGTCGGGGCCATAAAGGAAAAAGCCCTTGCCCCAGATGATTTATAACAGACCCTGGAATCTCTAGCAATCCTCGCCAGTGGAGCGGAGTGGGTGGAGGACGATAAGGGACAAAGGAGATCTTGCAGGTAGCCTAGTCCTAGCCCGTTTAGGGTCTTATAGGTCAGCAGCACGACCTTGAGAGGTGATTCTCCATCGCACTGGCAGCCAGTGCAGTTAGCCTTAACACAGGTGTGACATGACAAGTTCTTGGTAGCCCTGTCAACAACCCAGCTGCCGCTCTGCACCAGCTGCAGGCTACGGAGATCTACCCCCGCAACCCCAGATATAAAGCATTACAGTAATCAAGACGGAAGAAACAAAAGCGTGAACCAGCACAGGAAGGTCATCATGTGGAACAAGGTGTTTTATCCGGCGATATTCCTCAGATGGTAAAGGAAGATTTGACAGTGGCCGACACCTCCATCTTTAATGTCACGACTGTAGAAAATAACCCATATTTCGCACCTGTTCAGAAGGTCTCAACTGGGTATCCCCTAATAAAAGACCAGAGGGGACCCCAGGAGTCAACTTCTTTGCATAATGACCCGGGTCAACGACTAATACCTCAGTCTTATCCGGATTTAACCTCAACCAGTTCGCACTCATCCAATCCTGAATCTCAGCGAGGCAGTTGTTAAAAACCGAGACAGCATCATTTTGTTCGGGTACAAAGGACATATAGAGCTGAGTGTCTTCTGCATAGCAGTGAAAACTCAGTCCATAACGCCTTATAATGTCTCCCAATGGTAGCATGTACACCGTGAACAACATGGGAGAAAGCACAGAACCCTGCGGCACCCCACAAGACAGAGCAAAGGGGGCAGAAGAAAAATTCCCTGAAACTACCCTTTGACTTCTGCCTGTGAGGAAAGAATGGAACCATCTGAGGACTGTCCCTGACAGTCCACAAAGTAGCCGCAGGCGATCCAGCAACATCCCATGGTCCACGGTGTCAAACGCTGCAGAGAGATCAAGAAGAACCAAGATCGAACGGCTCTTCTGATCTCTTGCTATTAGGAGATCATTAAGTACCCGAACTAATGCAGTCTCGGTACTATGCCTCTTCCTGAAACCGGACTGGAGAGGATCATAGACTTCATGGGTGGTAAGAAAGTCATCAAGCTGTAACGCGACTACTTTCTCAATAACCTTGCCCAAAAAGGGCAGGTTAGAGATCGGTCTGTAGTTAGCAAGGCAGTCGGGGTCAAGGGAAGGTTTCTTCAAAAGGGGTGTCACAACAGCCTCTTTCAAGGACTCCGGAAACACCCCTTGATCCAAAGAACCCAAGACTATCCTCGCAAGGATTGGTCCAATCGCATCCATGCATCCCACAAGGAGACGCGTAGGACCAGGATCCAAACTACAGCAAGTCGGTCGCAGACCTTGGACAGTCTTCATGATATCCATGATCGCTGGCTGGTCGAAGTCCATCCAGACAGGCCGAGGACATGTAACTCCATGTTGGTCACTGCAATGCTCGTTTGAACGCATGCCGCGGATCTCCGATCTGATTGACGACACCTTATCATCAAAGAACCGAGCAAGCTCATCACACTGTATTTGTGAAAAAGCTCTCCGATTCCGCAGACAGGCTGGATTGCACAGTCTGTCGACGGTCTGGAAGAGCTGAGCAGGTCAGTTTCTTGATGCAGTTATCTCCCTGGACAGGAATTCTGCCTTTTTATGGGAGATTACTGATTGATAGTCCACATAATGGGCCATCAATCTAAGTTTGTCATCTTCCAGGCCGGATTTCCGCCAACAACGCTCCAATCTTCGCCCCTTCCTCCTCAACTCCCTCAAAGTCCCATCAAACCAAAGGGATCGAGGCGGAGGAGAGAGGCTAACACGGACAGGCGAATGGAATCCAGTGCCCTCAACACCATATTATTATAGTGCACTACTAAGGCATCTGGTTCCTGCACCCATCGACACCTTGATAGGTCCAGCACCGCCATCAGACCCTCTGGGGTAACTCCCCTCAAAGGGCGGTACTGGACCATCTCCAAAGGGGTGGGTCTCATAAGGGGGGTCGCGAAATTGAACCTTACAGAGTGATGGTCAGACCACCCAACTGGTTCCACCACCAGTCCCGTGATCTCCATACCCAAGGTAAACACTAAATCCAGAGAATGACCATAAATATGGGTAGCAGCGGTAACCACCTGTGTGAAACCCAACAAACTCATTATTTGGAGAAAGTCTTGACCAAACTGCGAGAGTTCATCGTCGACCCAGGCATTAAAGTCCCCCAGAACCAACCACCTGGAGGGCTCCAATACCAGATCGACAATGAAGTCCGCGACTTCTTGCAGAAAAACTTTCTCGCCACCGGGTGGATGGTAAACGAGCAGAATTCTGCAGCCCACACCTGCTCCCATGATACATTCAAAGGATCCAGGGGACACCATTGGAACCTCTACAAGGCCCAATTCCGATTTAAAACAAATAGCGACCCCCCCCCCTCGATCCAACCTCGAGCGATGTATTACCAAGTACCCGGCTGGAACAGCTGACTCCAAAATGGGGCCAGCATTTTCGTCCAGCCAGGTCTCGGTAATGCATGTCAGGTCAGATGATTCAACAAAATCAGCAATTATTGCCGTCTTGTTTTTTATTGACCTGGCATTGCATAATAATGCCCGGGTTGGATGAGAGGCCCTGGAGGAGCAGGCTACGTGCCCACTATTAGTGGAACCCTTGGGTATGGGAACCAGGCAACGCACTCCCATATCCTGGACCCATTTCGCCCCAGGGCGTCTCCTCGACCTCACCGTCTCAATTCGCCCACTCCGCTCCCCCCCCATAGCCGAGGGACCCCCCTTCGCCTCCTCCGCACAATCCCCAAGGCACGGCAACTCCTATAAACTTTGGGCTGTAACGGAGGGCAATCAAAAGGGCGCAGGTCCCTCAGCCTAGAGGGAGAGTAGCGCCTGTCCATGGATATTTGATCCCAACACATAACTATATAGATCTTCAAGAAGCTCTTAAAACCACTTTAATATAAACGTTGTCAATACCAGCAACAAATCCAAAATAATAAAAACAATAATACACTTTTTCATTTAACCAACTCCAAAAATAAAACAAATCTGGACAAATTTTTCACAAATTCCACTGAGAAAAGAAGTTTATAGCAGTTCAAAGCAAAATCACAGTGCTTCTAATCCATGCTTTTACTAGAACAGTAAAAGATCCCACAGAGCTCTCACCCCTGGGGAAACTGTCCCATGGCCTATCTCTCACATAGGCCAAACGGAAATGCTTTATAGTTCTACCATATACTCCTAGAGTAGAAGTCAATCTGCAGAAAATTAGTTTGGCTATTTCGGGGATATAATCTATCAGTCAATAAAGGAAAACTCTCCCTATGGTCGTCCTCAATATATCCTCCAGGGAGACCAGCCTGTAACTGGACTTGTATGAGCAGGTTCTCCAATCTACTCCAACAATAATCCATAGACCACGGGTGCCCCAGGCCCATCCTCGATAGCTCCACGAGCTCCTATGGCAGCTGTTCACCCTGGAAAACCACACCGGGTTCAGACCGATGTTTTAATAAACAGAGGGAGTCTCCCTGATCGTCCCCCAAGGTGCCGCTGGAGAGATTGATTAATATCTGAAATTCACACTAGCAGGCTCTCCAGCCTGCCAGTTATGAAACAGAGAGCACAGATACCCTGGGGCCGTCCTCCGACAGCACCCGATAATCTGCCCAACCACCCCAACGGACTACCCTGGGTTAAGATCAAAAGAAAGACTGACAAACTCACCCACTTCCCAATGGTGAAAAAATCCATAAATCACAGATGCAGAAACAAAGCCAGATTTTCTTATTCCAGAAAGGTAAGCCCAGTCTCTAGTTTCAGGCACACCAAGGCATAAGCAGATCCAGGGAGATAATAAATAGCAGGATCAATTTAGCTCCAAAGTAAATTCCTCACTGAAATGCCTCCGGGCGAGGAAATTCATGCATTTACAAAAGTCAATATTTCTCGGAAATCCCCGAGAACTAGAGAGTTCTAAACCATCTCCCTTTCCAACTTGCAGGCCCAGGTCTCTCATATCCCATAAAACAACGGGATGCCAAAAAGATACAAAAACCCAAGAATCTGGGTCAGAAGGCAGTCCCGGGCCACAAACAGTCGTCCGCCAACACCAACATAATCCCAAAAAAAAAACAGCAAAAGGTGCAGGCTCCTCGACAAAGGCACTCGCAGTCCAGAAGAGAATCCAACGAGTCCAGAGCCCAGAAACAGATCCTCAGACAGTCCCTCCCTTAGTCCGAATCAGAGTCTGAGCTTATCACTAAGGGACATCTTGTTTTGCCATTATCATAACGGTTCCTTGCAGAAAATACACACGGGAGCTTCAGGAAAAGCGACAGTCACAGACTGAACATCCCCGAGGTCACTCTCCAGCAGACGATCTATCGACATCCACAGTACTCCCGTAGGATCCCAAACAGGAGAGCCACACAGACCAAAACGCTGAACACGATGCAAAACAGCAGCCCGAATCCAACAAAACGCAAATAAACAAAATAAAAATGTAAACGGAACAAAACAAAACAGACTAGAAAACAAACCAAAAAATAAAACAAATAAATTAAACAAATTAAAACGCTACTGAGTTGCTGCAACAGCCCAGCTCGGCGGCCGTCTTTTTTGATCTCTTCTTCTTCCTCATCTTCTTACTCTTTCAGCTTAAAGCGGTCCCCGAGAGAGAAGGACCAGCCTCAATCGCCTCCCGACGATCCAACCTTCATGGATGTAATAAGGCATATCCAGGCCTCCAATGAGTGGGAAACAGAGGACCTGGATCCGGAACGCCGGAGATTGGCAAAATACCTGAGGCAAAAGGAGCCGAAACCTCTTGTGGTCCCTCCTTTATTGGACACTTTCCAGGACCTGACTCGGACTACTTGGAGGCTTCCAGCTTTCATTTCGGCTGTTCCCAAGAAATCAGGTAGGCTGTATAAGGCCCCGAGGGCAGAAGCTTTTCTAGCAGAGAACCCTCAAGCGGACTCTTCGGTCATCACGGCTGACCATGACAAATCCAGGCAGCCGAAGCACCTTAGCTCGCAGCCTTCTGATCCAGAGTCTCGGTATTTAGACCAGTTGGGCAAGAAAATTTATTCTGCCTCCA
This sequence comes from Neoceratodus forsteri, assembly GCA_016271365.2. Taxonomy (NCBI): domain Eukaryota; kingdom Metazoa; phylum Chordata; order Ceratodontiformes; family Ceratodontidae; genus Neoceratodus; species Neoceratodus forsteri. The sequence continues at coordinate 574,479,966 of CM028137.1, forward strand.
CCTGTTCCATCTGGTCCCTTAACTTTCTGATGCATATGGTCCAGTACCAGAATGCTCTGTGGGAGAGGGGACGAGCTACTGAAGGCCATGCCAGATTCCGATCAGAAGACGGAACTTATGAAATCGGGCTCCAACGTAGGTTCCCATGTCCTGGGAGATCGTATGATACTGTAGCTGCGGTTGCCAGGGCAGCCGCTTCCGGGGTGTGCCTCTGGAGCAACGGTTGGTTGAGATTTTCATGTTACCACCAGGATCTGCAGTCTGGTATCAAGGATTTACCATTCCAAGGTACTGTGTTATTTGGGCAGGAGATGGAAGCTTTGCTTTCTCGTCTACAGGAGTCGGGCAAGTCCATCTGGTCGGTCCGCCAAATGTGCAACGAAAACGGACATTTCGTAGCCCCTCAGATGGTCAAGGTGGACACGCCCGAGGTAATCAGCAGGGTCAGAGAGGCGGCTTTCATAGGAGTGCCAGTAACCAGCAGCCTGGAGGTGCTTCTACCCATGGGTCCAAGTCCTCCCAGGCGCCTCTGCCTACACCCAGCTCAGCCCAATGACTCCCTTCCGCCCCGAGGAAAACTCAGGAGAGCGGTCAGGGCGCTTCCTCCTTCATCCTCAGGGTGGAAGTCGATTACTGCAGACCAATGGGTCCTGGACATTATCAGGAGAGGACACACTCTGGAGTTCACGGAGTTTCCTCCAAATACTCCACCAAAGTACTCCCGTTATCCTCCTTCTCACATCCCACTAGTAGGAGAAATTCAGACCCTCTTGCAGAAAAAGACAATAGAGGTAGTCCCCTTGCATCAGCGGGAAAAGGGGTTTTATTCCCACTTCTTCCTGGTCCCAAAAAAGACACAGGATCTTCATCCCATTCTGGACCTCAGCTCTCTCAATCTCTTTATAGAGTGCAAAAGGTTCAGGATGGTGACCCTTCTAGGGCTACTTCCTCTGCTGCACCAAGGAGACTGGCTCTGCTCCTTAGACATGCAAGATGCATATATGCATATCGGGGTCTTCCTTCCCCACAGGAAGTTTCTGAGGTTCCACTTCCAAGGGGAGTACTACCAATTCTGAGTTCTTCCGTTCGGCCTCTCCTCCACTCCGCGAGTCTTTACAAAATGCTTGGTAGTGGTGGCTGCGGCTCTAAGGTGCATGGGGCACTACGTTTTCCCATACCTAGACAATTGGCTGCTCACAGCCCCGTCAAGGTCATGCCTTCTTCACGCCCTCGGAGACACTTATACTCTCTTCCGAAAGCTGGGGATCACCCTGAACCTTCGGAAATCGTCCCCAGAGCCCAGTCAAAAACTTGTCTTCATTGGAGCGGTCCTGGATTCTATCCAGGGCGTGGCTTTCCTTCCCCGGACAGGGGCTGTCGCCTGCGAGAGATTGCCAAATGGATCTCAGTAACTCCTCAAGTTCCAGCACGGAACTTCCTCAGGCTACTGGGGCACATGGCGGCAGCCATTCCAGTCACTCCTCTGGCCCGCCTCCACATGCGGGTCCCACAGTGGATGCTCAGGGTACAGTGGGACCAGGGCAACGACGATCTAGACTTTCTGGTCAAGGTCACCAAGCCAGTCAGGAGAACGTTGCTTTGGTGGATGGACCCCCGGAATTTGGAGAAAGGGGTCAGGTTTCATCCGGAGCCACCAGGTCAGACTCTTACGTCAGATGCATTGGATCTGGGATGGGGAGCACACCTGGGTGCTCATCAAACGCAAGGGGTTTGGACACCCAAGGAGCGATCCCTTCACATCAATGTACTGGAAATGCGAACGGTTCTCTATGCCTTACAGGCCTTTCAAGAGGACCTAGTGCTGGGCTCTCTTCTAGTTCAAACAGACAATATGGTGGTTGTCTTCTACATCAACAAGCAAGGGGGTGCTCACTCATATTCCCTTTGCAGGGAGGTGATGAGAGTCTGGCGCTGGAGCGGTGCATTCTTCTGTCCGCAGTGCATGTTCCAGGCATCCTGAACGATCTGGCCGACAGCTTAAGCAGGTCTCGATCCAGAGCACACGAGTGGAGCTGCTACAGTCCGTAGGCAGATCAGCTCTTCGACAAGTGGGGTCATCCAGAGCTGGACCTCTTTGCATCACCACGCAATGCCAAACTGCCAGTTTTCTGCTCGCGAGAGCATGCACCTGGAGTTTTCTGGCCAGACGCGTTATCCCTTTGCTGGGCAAGGAGGTTTCCCTATGCCTTCCCGCCCTTCCCTCTCATTCAGAGAGTTCTACTAAAGTTACAGGCAGAAGAGGCCTGAATGATTCTAGTAGCCCCCAGATGGCCTCTGCAGATTTGGTTCCCACTCCTGCAGCGGTTATCCACGGAACCTCCGACTCTGCTGCCCATATGCTCACAGTTGCTATCCCAGGAACAGGGGTCGCTGGTCCATCTGGACCTTCGTTCCTTACATCTGCATGCTTGGCTCCTTCAGACATAGCTCAGCAGAGATACGGGGTGTCCCTGGAAGTGGCGGCAGTCCTAGTGTCGGCGAGGAGGCACTTTACCCGCTCCGCCTATGCCATGAAATGGAAGCAGTTTTGTTTATGGGCCTCGTCACAGCATTTGGACCCAGTCACCTGTTCAGTGAACTTAGCGTTACAGTACCTCCTCTCCTTGTACCAAACATGGCCTGAGTTACTCCTCTATTAAGGTGCACATGTGGGCTGTCTCCGTCTATCATGCTCTGATTGGAGCTAAGTGTTAGCACAATTGGATGTAGCCGCACCTTTTTGAGAGGAATTTTACATATGAGACCTCCCATTTGGGACCCTATCCCACCCTGGGATCTCCTTTTTGTGTTGGAGAAGCTCACCCTCCCTCTGAGCCGGCAGCGGATTGTGAGCTGCGTTATCTTTCTTGGAAGGTGCGTTTTCTGGTTGCTATTACCTCAGTTCGAAGAGTTTCCGAGCTTCAGGCTCTGATGTATAAAGAGCCATATTTGGTTTTCCACAGGGAATGGGTTTCCCTTAGAACAAATCCTAAGTTTCTTCCGAAAGTTGTCTCGGAGTTGACCCTCAACCAGTCGGTTGACCTTCCAGTCTATTTTCCTTCCCCATCTAATAGAGGGGAAGCTCTCCTTCACACATTGGATGTCCACAGGACTTTGAGGTATTACCTCAAACAGACGGCTACACACCGTCAGTCGGAGCAACTCTTTGTGGCCTTTGCGCCACAATGCGTGGGCCAACCGGTGACCAAGCAGACGATTTCGAAGTGGATCATCCACTGCGTATCCTTCTGCTTTGAAAAACACAATAAGCCTTACGGGGTCCGGTCAGGGGTCACTTCACCAGAGGAGTGTCTGCTTCTTTTGCCGCCCTGAGAAATGTCTATCAGGGACATATGTCGCGGCCACTACCTGGAATTCGGTCGTACCTTTGTCAAGCATTATAGCTGATGTAGTCTCAGGCCCAGTACCGGTTTTGGTCTGGCTGTTTTACAGGGACTTTTGTCCTAGGCCTCTGGAGTCAGCATATTCCACCTCCCGGGTCATCTACCTCTTTGGCGAGGGACTGCTTGGTATTCAGTCCTAATTGTTATAGACTGCTGCAAGAGCTCCCACCCGAAGTAAGATAGTACAGTTACGTAAGAACTTACCGTGACAGTAGATCTTCGAGAGGAGCTCTTGTAGCAGGCGCTACTTCCCACCCACCTTCCCCCTCGAGGTGTGCAGATCCATCTTCATCTACATCTCCATTGAGTGCTTCGTCTCCTTCTCTTGTCAGCGCTTGTTCACAGGCCTTGGCGGGAGAACTGAAGTGGAGCTGGGTCCGCCCCGCCTGTACCAGGGGCCGCGGGCAGAGGCGCGGGGCGGTCCCTGCTGTATACTGCTGGCTGAAAAGGTTTCCGGAGGGTCCTAGTACCTGCGGCATAGTCCTAATTGTTATAGCCTGCTGCATGAGCGCCTCTCGAAGATCTACTGTTACGGTAAGTTCTTACGTAGCTATACTTTCCTACTGGAGTTGGAGGTCGCACATTTTGGGGTGAAACCAAATGCGTGGACAGGCCATCATACCATAAGATTTAGCTGCGGGGCACCCTTAAATAGGCCTGCCCCTTTGGAGATAGTACAATATTGCCCTTTAAGGGGAGTTACTCCAGAAGGCCTTTCTTCGGTTTTGGACCTATCTGGTATTTCGAGTGAGAGCATGGATCCAGGGGATCTCGTACTTGCCTATAACAAGGTTGTGGGTGATGCCCTGGATCAAATTGCACCTGTTCGTGTTCGTTCACTCACTCAGCGCCCAAGATCTTCATGGTTTGATGGTTCTTTGAAGGAGCTGAGGAGAGTAGGACGAAGGCTAGAGAGAGCTTGGCGAAAGTCCGGTCTGGATGCTGACGACTTAGATTATTGGACCATTTTACAGTCTGTCAATCTGCAATTACCCGTAAGAAGGCAGAATTCCTGTCCAGGGAGATTGCTGCTGCGCGGAATCGACCAGCCGAACTCTTTCAGACTGTCGACAGATTGTGCAATCCACTCTGTCTGCAGTCTGGAAGAGATTTTTCACAGATGAAGTGTGATGAGCTTGCTCGATTCTTCACAGATAAGATTGCCAGCATCAGATCGGACATCCGTCCTGCTTTCTCTTTAGGGAGTTATGGTGGTCGACGAGAGGAAGCAATCCCTTGTGTCTCCTGGTTTGACTTTAGTAGGCCTGCATTCATGGATGTTGTGAGGATTATCCAGACTGTACGACCACAGCTGTAGCTTGGATCCGGGCCTCACACCACTGTTACTAAGTTGTGTAGATTGTCTGGAAATCTGTGGAGCAAGGGGTTTTCCCCGCCCTTCTAAAGGAGGCGGTCGTTTGACCACTCCTTAAAAAACCTTCACTGAATCCAGACGTCCCAGCTAACTACAGACCTATCTCTAACCTGCCCTTTGTGGGTAAGGTTATTGAACGGTGGTTGCGATACAGTTGGATGACCATCTTATGAATCACAACATCTATGAAGCTCTCCAGTCGGGGTTTAGGAAAAGACATAGCACTGAGACTGCCCTTGTCCGGGTTTTAAATGATCCAATTGCGAGAGATCGAAAGGCTTGTACTATTCTAGTCCTTCTTGATCTCTCTGCAGCATTTGGTACTGTGGATCATGGTGTGCTGTTGAGCGCTGCGCTTTCTTTGTGGACTGTCTGGTACAGTTCTGCATTGGTTTCAATCTTTCCTCACGGGCGGACCCAGAGGATTACTATGGGGATTTATTCCTCTGATGCCTATCTCTGTCCTGTGGGTACCACAGAGTTCCATCTTGCGCCCATGTTGTTGAGCCGTTATATGCTGCCATTAGAGATATCATTAGGCGTTGCAGTCTGGGTTTTCACTGCTATGCAGATGATACCCAGCTGTATTTATCCTTTACTCCCGGTCAGGATGATGCAGTCCCAGTGCTTAACAACTGTCTAGCCAAAATCAGTGACTGGATGAGCGCCAGCTGGCTGAGGTTAAACCCGGATAAGACTGAGGTGCTGGTTGTGGACCCAGGTCACCGTGAGGCGCGTCATAGGGCTGAAGTACCATCAGGCCTCTGGCTTGGTGGTGCCCAGCTCTTGACCTGAGGCCAGGTGTGTAACCTGGGCATTATTGTTGACAGCAGTTTGACTCTGAAATCACAGGTGTCAGCCGTTGTTAAGTCCTCTTTTTTTCCATCTGAGGAATATCGCCTGGGTGAAACACCTGGTTCCTCTGGCTGACCTTCCTACTGTGGTCCACATCTTTGTGATCACTCGCCTTGACTACTGCAATTCTCTTTACCTGTGGCTACGGGGGGTTGAAATTCGTCGCCTTCAGCTAGTGCAGAAAGCAGCAGCCAGGCTTTTGACTGGAACATCTAGGCATTGTCATATTACACCTGTTCTGCACGGGTTGCACTGGCTGCCGGTACAATGGCGAATCACCTTCAAGGTCGGGTTATTGACCTGTAAAGCCCTACATGAACAGGGACCACAGTATCTGAAAGATCTCCTTACTGCCCCTCTCGCTCACTCCGATCTGCCAGCGAGAGATTGCTAGAGATTCCCAGGATTCATTTGAAAACATCTGAGCTCAATCGTTCTTCATATGCAGCTCCTGCCCTGTGGAATTCTCACCTCATCGGATACTGAGTTGCCTTATCGTCGACAGTTTTAAAACAGAGTTGAAAACTTATTTGTAAAAGCTTATGGCCTGTGATTTTATGCTGTTAATATTGTATTTGTTTTGTTTATTGCTATTTATAAAGCGCCTTCATCTTTGGAAAGCGTTTAAAATAAATTTACTTACTTACACGGTAGGACTATGCATGAGCACTAGGACCACACAGAAAACATCTAGTTAGCAGTCTACACAGGGATGTCCTCTCTCGCAGCCGGCCAGTCATCTGACATCAGTACAGGCTATATAGGGAGGGCAGTCCCACACCCGCCTCGTTCTGTTCCTCACTCATCAGCCCGTGCGCGTCGGACCTAGTGAACGTTGCAGCTGCAGTCGACCGCCATTTCCCACTTCACTACACTTTATTTTCTATTGTTTCTCAGTTCAACATCACATTTTTTGATGTTTTTCAGACAAGTTTGTCTTCTACACCAGCCTTGTCTTTCGACTGCTCCACGAAGTGTGCTTGCGGCAAACAGATTCCAGAAAAGGATGATCACTCTTCATGCCAGATCTGCCTTGGACCCAGCCACGACACCAAAGCTTGCCAGCATTGCCAGAAATTTAACCAGTCCACTCAGAAACATCGATTGAAAACCTTGGAGAGCCATCTTCTAAAACAAAAACTGCTTGCCATGGAGAAGGAGCTGCAGGACAGGAGCTCTTCAGCCTCGCCAGTGCAATCTTCTGGGGCCTCTTCTTCCTCCCATAGGGAGAAATCGGGAAAGCACAAACACCGGGAGAAACACCAAGAATGAGCATGGTTAGCTTCCCAGTCGTGGTCACCCCATAAATTTTCTACAGCGACAGTGTCCTCCTCCAGTGAGGGGTCGGCGCCTCCAGCCCCGGCAGCCCTTCACTACTCCGGGCTCACAGTGGTTCCTCCGCCTGCCCTCATCTCCACTGGGGGCAAAGGCTCTTTGGGGCAGGGGATGTCCTCTCCTGCCCCCAGCCCCTGACACTCAGGCCCATCTTCTCTGTGGGTTCTCAGCCAGGTGACTCGGCCAGCTCTGGACTCTCAAGTGGTGGCTGTATGCCCGTAGCCTTCCCATCCCCAGCTCTGCCTTCGTCAGTTCCCACCTCTGGGACAGACAACAGTTCTGTTAGGCAGTGCCCACGGCAGGCCATTGCTGTTTCCTCCTCTCCGGCGTCACCTCTGCCACTGCCCAGGGGATCCCCTTCCCCTCGGGCACTGGCTTCCCCTGTGGACCCAACGCCAGGGCACCCTTCACCTGGGCGCTGTAGACCATCACTCACAAAGCCATCGCCCTCTAGGCCATCGCCAGTGCTGCCCAACGCCGCCGTTGCCTTTACCTTAGCCTTTCGTCACAACCGATGCTGGCTGGGCCATCACCGAATCGCCTACCGTCGCCACCTGTACCTTCACCAGGTCACCGGCCCCACATCCATTGTTCCCAACCCGGTGCCGGGGTTTCCCTTTCTGCCTGTGTATAATATTGCTCCACAGGTGGATTACAGTGTCCTTATCGCGACATGGTGGGCGTTCATGCAGAAACAGACTCCCGCCCCTCAAGGTCCACCTCTGGCTTCTCTCCTCCCTCCTGCCCAGGATCTTCAGCCCAGGGACGAGGGCAGGGCTGGACCTGCTGACCCCCATACATCAGGGGCCTCTGGAACCAGGCCTGATGTTGGTACATGCATCAGGTGAGATAAGTGCCAGCCTCTGTCACCAGTATCTGACAGTGAGTTCTCTGAGGATGATTCTGAATCCTCGGGGGTCCCCTACTTCCAGGGTAATCTTCGGTTGGCATATATGCCCAAGGAGGTGCCCAAGTCCCCACCCGATGATTCGTCCCTTCATGGACGAATGCCCTACATTTATTTATTTTATTTAGTTTTTGTTTACCGGGTAAGGTGCACTAGCCAAAAGACTATTTTCAGGCACGACGTGGGAGACATTCAGTCAGTTATGGGATGGGAGACGGAGGAGCAAGACCCAGACAGATGAAACCAGGCCCTTTTCCTTCGGCAGAAGGATGCTTTGCCAGTAGTGGTGCCACCCTTGATTGAGTCGTATGAGAATGTCACCAAGGTGACTTGAGCTTACCCTTCCCCTCCCCAAAAAGGCAGACTGGCTTTATCATGCACTGGCGGGCAGACCTTTTCTGGGGAGCCATCCTAAGGTGGATTCTGTGGTCATTTACACAGCCCACAACTGCTCCAAGAAGTCCCAGCACCTTGGTTCTTTCCCCTAGACCATGATCCTTGGCAGCTGGACCAGATAGGCAAGCGGTCTTCGTTTCAGCTACTCTGGCCATTCGTTATCAGTTATCTAACCCATATGGTACGATACCAAAATGCCTTCTGGGACCAGGCCAGGGACCTGGTCCAGACCCTGTCCAAGGATCCCAAAAAAACTCAGCTTGTCCAGCTCGTGAAGTCTGGCTCGGGTGTGGGCAGCCATGTGCTCCAGGCATCTTACAATGCCGTAGACACCTCTGGGCGAGGGACTGCAGCTGGCATTTGCCTTCGGCGCCAGTCTTGGCTCCAGGTTTCTGGGTTTGCCCTGGATGTTCATTCCAGCATTTTAGATGCTCCTTCAGGGGTCTGTTCTTTCTGTTGTAATGTCCAGGACCTCATCTCTAACTTACTGGAGTCAGGCAAGTCCTCAGCTCGGTCCATTCACTCTACCATACTCAGCCTAGAGCGAACCAGTGCCAGCCCTTTCATCAGTCCTCCTGCAGGCAAGCTTGAGGTCAGCCTACCTAGGGCAACCAACGCCATAAGACCACCAACACCCCCACAGATGCCGCTGCTCTCGATTCCCCGGGTCCCACGGCTCCGCTACCCACTCCTGACTCCTTAACTGACAACCCCTCTAACCGAAGGTCATGGGAGGTGGTCGGTTTTCTCTCACTTGAGGTGGTAAGCAGTGACCACAGACAACTGGGTGCTCCAGCTCATAGCTCAGGGTCACACTCTGAAGCTGGTGGAGTCTCTGTCCAAGACCTCTTCTGTCCACTCTGCCTGCCCTCCCGCACATCTGGTTTCAGAGGAAGTTCAGGCGTTTCTGCTAAAAAGAGCCATAGAGCCTGTCCCACAGGTTCAGTGGGGAAGGGGATTTTATTCCCACTTCTTCCTTATCTCCAGAAAGACCACGGCCCGTCCTAGACTTAAGCAATCTGAATCTCTGTATAGAGTACAAACGCTTCAGGATGCGGACCCTCCAGGGATTGCTGCACCAGAGGGTGACTGGCTGTGCTCTCTGGACATGCAGGATGCTTACCTACACATCCGGGGTTTTACTGCTCACCTCCTCTTCCAGTTTCAGGGTGCCCACTTCCAATTCAGGGCACACTCCTTTGGCTTTTTCTGCCCCCGGGCTGTTTACCAAATGCCTGGCCATAGTGGCGGCAGCATTGAGGAGACGGAGCTTTTATGTCTTTCTCTACCTGGACTGGCTGCTTACAGCCCCGTCCAGGAAGCGCTTGCTTCAGACCCTGGAATGCACTTCCAGGAACTGGGAGTCACAGTGAATCTCCCACAGCCCTGCCTCTCCCCTTGTCAGCACTTTCATTACATAGGGGTGGTCCTGGACACCTGCCAGGGCAAGGCCTTTCTGCCAGAGGACAGGGAGGGCCATTTGATGGAGCAGGCTCATCTAGTTTCCACGAGCCGTCGGGTTCCTGCCAGAGTCTTTCTGCGCTTCCTGGATCATATGACAGCATCAGTTGCCACAGTGCCCTTGGTCCAGCTGCAGATGCAGATACCACAGTGGATCCTACGGGTCCAGTGGGATCAATGCATAGATGGCCTCAACCAGTTGGTCCCGGTATCTGACCCTGTCTGGAGGGTTCTGGGCTGGTTGATGCACTCAGCCAGTCTGCTCCAGGAGGTTCCTTTCCAGATCTTAACCCCCTGACATGGGATGGGGCGCCCATTTGGCCGACCATCAGACACGCAGGGTACCTGGTCGGACATGCAGCATGCTCTTCATATCAGTATCCTGGAGATGCAGGTGGTTTTATACACCCTGCAAACCATCCAGTTGTATCTTCTCCTGGGCCCATTACTGATTCAGATGGACAATGCATGTAGTTTACTACATCAACAAGTGGGGAGGACTTTTATCCCCTGTGTCTGGAGGTGATGAGAGTTTGATATTGGGCCATCGAGCACAATCAGGAGCAGTCGTCCAAAACATGTTGGCCAGCAATCTCAGCCGCTCCAGGTCTCGGGCTCACAAGTGGGAACTTCTCACCTCAGTGGTCGAAGATCTCTTTGACAGGTGGGGTCGCCTAGAGTTGGACCTCTTTGCATCCCCACTCAACACAAAACTGTTGCTTTTTTGCTTGCTCGATCCCAGGCCTGGAGTTTTTTGGCGAGATGCATTGTCCCTCTCTTGTAAGGGGAGGTTCTAAGAACATGGATATGATGTTCATCCACACTGATTGGCATGTCCCTTTACTTCTTGCCGGAAGGTCTTCAGACTGGCTCCTCTCACCCACCCGGGTGGTATAACCCTTGGTTCTGCCCCATGACGCCAGATCTTCCTTTCCGCTGGAAGATAGAGGTTCCTTCCTTCTCGCCCCATGTTTAGTACACCCTGGCGCCCAAAACTCTGTTTTACCCTATCGGGATTATTGAATCACTCAAAACAAATACAATCTCACGACGCGATGGAGGACAAGTCCTCGCCTGGCTCCGCCCGGTGTTCCTCGGCAGAAATGTCTCGGACGCACCCGCATGCCACGTGCTTGTACTGCCTGGGTCACGATATTTCTAGGGCTCATGACTTGTCACTCTCTCTTCATCCAGATGTTTTGGATGACCGCCTGCGCTTTCTAGCTTGGACGTCCGGAAAACAGTATCCGCTGGTCAAGTCTAAGGATGCCCGCCATGCAGTCTCTGCGACTGCAGGGTCTGTGGAACAGCTGGAACAGATGAAGGCCTTCAGAGAAGAGGCGGCCCGTGCCGCTGAGCTCTCGTCTTCGCTCTCGGTTTTTGTTCCACTAAAACTGGGCTCCTCTTTCTCAGGTTCCTTTAAGGAGCTGGTCCAATCCCTTCCCACTCGTGAGGAAGGCCCTGGCTCGCACATCTCCAGATCCCGCAAGAAGGAATCCAAGGAACCAAGAGAAACCACGTCTCGTCGACGTTGCTCTTGGAACAGAGAGCGATCTCTGTCCCAGGAGACTCCTCCTTCGACTTCAGTTGATGATGTGGTCTTGGCTGCCGACCTCAGGGTGCCCCCATCAGGTCAGCCGGCCCAAATGCGGGACGACGATACAGTTGAGATCATCCTAGACCCTGTTGACCGAAGAGGCCGCCAACTCCTTGTGTAGGACTCCGGTCCTATTGGACCTTGCTGATGAGGCGACCCAGGCGGCTGTTGTCCCCGACCTGGAGGAACTGGGTTCTCCCTGACTTCTCCCAAGCATCCCCGTCGGTCCCCACAACGGTCGATGTCCAAGTCTGGGATATCCTCGACCAAAAGGCCTAGGACGTCACATGAGGCGCACCAAAAAGTGGCACCGCTGCCATTTGTCCTCATCCTCCTCGGATGAGGAGAGGCTCCTATACAAGTTGCTTCGGCGTTACAAGGACATGCTGTGACAGCAGCTAGTTCTGGCTGGGCCAAAGGCGGTCCCTTGAACCTCTGCCATTACCTGGCTGTTGCCCTCCAGGCCATCGACCACCCCGAAGTTGGTCGTCTCTGCCCCCGGAACCAGCAACTTCCCTCCCAACTCAGCCAAAGTTGGTCTCTCCATCTGTCTTGGTGGAGCCACCACTGAAACGGCCTCCCTCGGGGGCTCCCCTTAAGGAGAGTCTGCCTGCTTCAGGCCTTCTGCATAGGCTATCCATCATTCTTGCCCACGGTGGGTTCTTAGTGACTCCGGTAGCAGACCACTATACCTGGAGTCCGACGACTCAGAATTGGCATCTCGTTCATGGGACAACGATGCCATGAGTCTTTCTGGTGGGGAGAGGCCCTCCTCATCTTTGGGCATCCTCTGTCTCATCTCCAAGTCCACAGGGATGAAGCTGGAGCTCGTTGAGAAATGGGTAGAATACCCCCTCAACTGACATCCTCAGAAGATGGGATTCTCCGACCGAGGCCTTTTCCAGTTGCTGAAGCCATTGTCGGCCCAGCCCTGGAACTCTGGCAGCTCCCAGCCTCCTGCCGTGCTCCTTCCACTGGGATGGCCTGCAAGTATGCGCTGCCTACTGGCTCCCTTCGGGATTTACACAGCATCCTCGGCTGAGGGAGTGGTGACTGAGTCTGTGTTCAGACAGGTTGGGAACTCAGGAGACTCCGATAGACAGCCGTACAAAGAATCCATGAAACTGGATCACTCCGCCTGCAAGGTCTATGCCACCTCATTGCTTGGCCTCCGTCAGGCGAGCTTGGCTGTGATTATTGGAACACTTCTCTCGTGCTCTGTTGGGCTCCCTAGATGAAGTGCTCCCTCAACTTCCTGCAGACCTTTAGACCACGGTCAGGCAAGTCAGGGACCAGGGCCGGGCTGTTGCTAGGCAGCAACTCCAGACAGCCTTGGACATCGGGGATTCCTTTGCCTGATCAGTAGCGGCCGCGGCACCATGCACCGCAGGGCTTGGTTGCAGGTCTGGACTTTCACGGCGGACACCCAGTACAAGTTGGCAGATGTCCCGTTCTTGGGTACAGACTTGTTAGGTCCAGGAGTAGATGGTCACCTTGAACGTATCGAGAAGTCCAATACCACGCTGACTCTGCTACGCCTGCCCAAAGGAATCCCAAGGTTCCAAGAAGCAGAAGAAGAAGCCATTTTGTTCTTCTGCCCCTCAGTCCAAACAGCCCCAGTTTCAATCTGGGCAGCAGCAGAGGCCCAGTCTTGGCACCCTCGCCCAAGTCAGGTGCTCAGTCACGCAAACCGGGAGGAAGGGTCCCAGCTTCCACTTCCAGATCCTCCTCTTTCAGGCCTGCTCAGTGATGGGATGGGGTGACCAGCCCTTGCCTGTCACGCCTGCCCTGGGTCCTTCCGTGGTGAGCCGGCCCTACACTTCCTTTCCTCCTGGTCCGCTGTTACCACGGACAGGTGGGTGTTGAAGTGGTCACTCAGGTATTGCCTCTGGAGTTTGAGCAGTACCCACCAAACCGAGCCTGTGCCCCACGCGAAAAAGGGTATGAGTTCACACTGGTCAGCTTTCAGAGACAACATAGCCCAACTCTCCTCAAGGAGTTGCACATCCCCAGTCAACCTAGGGTTCATTTCCGGGTACTTACTGGTCCCAAATCGGACGGGGGGCTGACGCCCCATTCTGGATCTGCATGACCCGAGTCAGTATCTCAGGTCACACACCTTTCGGATGGTAACTCTGTCCCAGATCATACCATCTCTCAAGCAAGACGTGTGGTTCTGCTCCCTGGATCTTCAGGACGCGTTCTTCCACGTCCCAATCCGTCCGTCACACTGAAGGTTCCTCCGCTTCTGAGCGGTGGGAACCCTCTGAGTTCCAAGCCATGCCATTCAGCCTGTCATCGCCCCCCCCCCCGGGTCTTCACCAAATGCATCGAGTGGTGGCAGCCCATCTTCGGCGTTGAGGGGTCAGGGTATACCCTTACCTCAACGATTGGCTCATAGTGGGTCCCTCCAGGTTGGAGGTAAAGTCCAGGGATCTGGCCCTCATGACCTGTCTCAAGCTTGGTCTCCTAATCAACGAGGCCAAGTCAGAACTTGTGCCTTCGCAGATGATCTGCTCCATAGGGGCAGAGCTCTACTCTTGCCGAGACAGAGCCTGGCTCCCGGCAGACAGGGCGGAGGGTCTCTCCTCCTTTTGCCCAGTCATTTCTGGTTGGGCAGTTGTGCCCTACCCAGGACTACCTGCGTCTTCTGGGTTACATGGCAGCCTGCACCACCGTGGTCCATTGGGCCTGCTGGCGAATGCGCCCCATTCAGTGGTGCTTGGCCAGCCAGTGGTCCCAGCGACAGGGTCATTTCGACCAGCTGGTCAAAGTAACTGAGGCTTTGGGACACACTCTAGTGGTGTGCCGTCCCAGAACATCTTCAGGGAGGGATCCCATTTGTCCACTCCAGGCCGACGGTTGTCCTTACGACTGATAGCTCTCTTATGGGCTGGGGAGCCACGGGGTCCATGGGCTCTGGAACCCTGAGGAATCCCGATGTCACATCAGCCTGCTGGAGCGCTGAGCAGTGCGGCTGGCACTGACTGCATTAGCTCCGTTCCTGCGGGGTCAAGTGGTCCAGGTCCAGATGGGCAACACCACAACCATGCACTATCTCAACAAGCAGGGTGGTCCGCACTCCCGGCCTCTCTGCAGGGAAGCGCTCCACATCTGGAACCTCGTGAGCCAACTGGAGGCAGATCTAGCCATTCATGTGGCAGGAGCCTCAAACCAACTGGCGGATGCCCTCAGCCTTGTGGGTGAGGCATCCCACAAGTGTCTCTCCACCCAGAGGTAGTTCGCAGCCTGTTCTCCGTGGTGGGCACCCTCAGGTGGACCTGTTCACCTCCAGGGAGAACGCAGCTAAGGCTGTTTCATGCCCACCGCCTCAGCAGTGCTCACTGCAGGGATGACTTTCGAGGCCATGGACCCCAGGCCTCTTCTGTGCCTTCCTTCTATTTCCCTTGATCCACAGGGTGCTCCTCAAGGCGAGGAGGGACGAGGCGAAGGTGATCCTGGTAGCCCCAGACTGGCTACGCCATTTCTGGTATCCAGATTGCCTCAGCCAAAGGTTCCCAGATGTCTTCCAGCACACCCGACCTGATATCAATCAGTCAGGGAAGGTATTCCATCTGTACCTTTAGTCCTGCACCTGACAGCCTGGTACCTGAGCGGCTAGAGTTTCCAGGCTTTAGGTCTTTCCAACAATGTCCTCAATGTAGTTGAGGCATCTAGGAAGGAGTCGACCAGGAGGTGCTATGCCTTCAAATGGAAAAGGTTGTCCATTTGGTGTCAGGGCAAGGGCTTGGACCCTAGTTCCTGTCCTGTGGCCAGTATCCTCCATTGTCCTTGGTCCCTCTCCAAAGGTGGTTTCCGGACGACTACCCTTAAGGTGCACCTGGCAGCCATCTCCACTTACCGGGCGTGGGCCGGTCAGCGGACGGTGGCACAGGAGACGGTGATCTGGTGCTTTTTCAAGGGCCTTGATCACATATCCCCCTCTGGTGCATGAACCTCCACCACTGTGGGATCTACTGCTGGTACTGGCAAAACTCCTGGACAAGCCATTTGAACCGATGCACAGGTGTGAAATGTCACACCTGTCATTGAAGACCGCCTTTCTGGTGGCTACACGTCAGCCAGAAGGACTGGGAAGCTCCAGGCACTCTCGGTGGAGTCTCCTTACCTGGTCTTCCACAGGGACAAAGTTGTCCTGCACCCCAACCCGAAGTTCCCCGAAGGTGGTGTCGAAGTATCACCTTAACCAGGTGTTAACTCTGCCTGTGTTCTATCCTAACTACACTTGAGGTTCAGTACAGGCTCCATACCTGACCTGAGACGAACGCCTTATTATAATGAGCGGTTGGCTGAAGTTCGGGAGAGGTTCACCAGCTGTTTATCACCTACGCTGAAGCCGCACTCTAGCAGACTGTTGGCAGATGGATTACATCTTGCATTGATCTCTGCTATAGGTTGGCGGGTAGTGAGCCTCGCAAGGACTATGGGCTCATTTCACCCACCATAACACTGCGCCGGTGGCTGCTTCTAGGGACGTCCCCATCCAGGATATCTGCAGGGCTGCTACTTGGAAGTCGGCAGACACCTTCATTACCCATTATCACATAGACCGTGAGTCATGCCGGGATGCTGGTTTTGGAGCCTCAGTTCTCCAGTCTCTCTCTCCCTAAGTAGGGGTGCACGCCTTTCCTCCTTCCTCCTGGAGAACTGCTTGGAGTCTGCCAATCAGTGTGGATGAACAACATATTCACGATACTAGGAAAACAGGTTACTCATCTGCAACAGTAGATCTTCCACTGAATGGTTCCTGCTGTAGATAATTACTTCTGGGAGTTTCAGCAGAGGGTGCTGTCGCGACGGCAGCTCTTCTAGCAGTTTTCACCAGGGACTGCCCACACATGACATCATGTCTTGCTTCCTGTGTAAGTGTGGGTGGTCCCTGGTATCCTCAGTTCATTTTCCCCACTGTCTTCAGCTCGCGCGAACAGCTAGTTCAACTTCTTTACAGTCATCTATGAGAAATTGGATTAGAAAACGAATGTCTAAGATTCTTTAACCGAACAACCTCTATTTCATTCCTGCCTTTGCAGTAGGAAGATATACCGCTTTGACAACCACACATTTTGTGTAAGGTGTCTGGGACCCACACACGCGACACCAAATCCTGCAGCTCCTGTGAGGAGTTCAGTAGAGCAATCCGTCGACGAGGGTTGCTTGAGATTCAACATTTGCTTACAGAGCAGAGAATGTCTCTGTTAGAGAACCAGGGGGCTCATACCAAGGGCTCCCCCAGCTGTGGTTCTCGTTGTTCCCGGCAAGGTAAAGAGCAGGATAACCACCCCCTTTACTCCTGGCCACGTCACCCGCTGACGGCCACTGTTTCTATGGCTCCTCCATCAACGGAACGCCTTCTTATAGCCTCCTTGTTGACGGGCTCACACCATCTCGCCAACAGTGCTTTCTAGCACTTTAAATGCTGTGCAGGCTGTGCCTGTTCCATCGACGGGGCATATACCCTCTCATCAATTACACTGTCTAGCGTCCCAAATTCAGCCAAATAGACGGCTGCTCCATCGACAGGGCCTCTCCCGTCAACAATGTCTGACATATTCCAGGATAATCATTCCATGGGCTCCTCAACGACGTCCCGTGTTCCTCAGGGCAAACACATGGCTTTTGCCTTACAGCATACCCCTCTGCCCTTACAGGGTCCTTCTTACAGAGGGCAAGCAGACAGAGACTGGGAGCCAGGCTTCTTGTTCCCTGGGGCAAGACCTGCTCACTCTACCCATTCCATCTATTGCCCCCATTGTTTCTCAAACCCTGCTTCTTGCCCACCCTCCTCCCAGAAACAGGACATCACCAAGACAGTGACACAGGTCTTGCATAACATGGGGTATACCCAGCCCTCTGACCCAGGAGTGCTTGGGGATCCTTTCCAGTCTCCCTCCTCTGCCTAAAAGATCTCACAGTGACAGGGATATACTGCCACCCTGGTCGCTTCCTCCTAATATGGAAGATTATTTGTCAGATGAACCTTAGCTATTGGTGAATATCGACAAAGAAGACTTCCAAGACTTGATTTCCTGAATCAAGGAGTCCTCTACTCGAAATCTCTCCTGGATGAGGACATGCCTATACCGTTGCCACCTCTCCTCCAGATGACCCGTCCTTTAGCGAGATGATGGTTCAAATACAAAAGGTCATTTGGTTTTCTACCACAGAACTTGACAAACAACGTAAGGATATAGTAGAATATCTTGACTTGCCAGAGGAGCCGGCCTTAGTGGTGCCCCCCCTGATTCCGACCTACCAGAATGCCATACTGGGTGCCTGGCATCAGCTGTCAGCTATTACAACTGTTTCCTGAAAAGCAGATAGCTTATATCAGACTCCCCTGGATCATCCCTTCCTGTTCACCATCACAGAAGCGGATTCAGTGGTTATTACTGCCGCTCATGGTCGGACCAAAAACCCAAGCACATGAGATCTTACTTTGAGAGGAAGCTCTTGCAGCAGGTAACACATGTAGGACTGGCGGCAGATCTCTGCAATTCTTTCTCCAGCAGTACCGACATGGGACCAGCCCACCGATGTCGGCTCCACCACCTCACACCGTATCAAAGGCAGGTGGCGGTCCCACGTGCTCCAGTGCTCTTCCTGCCACGGCAACGCTGCTAGCTCTCTAACAGTTCCTCAGCTTTAGTACTTTTTTCTCCATCTCGCTTCAGCGATTCCTACGACGTATGTCCTTTCCACCGACCGGGCACCGTAAAAAGTGCTCTTGTGGGAAGCAGATTCCTTCCAAGGACGGACATTCAGCCTGCCTTTTTTGCCTGGGCCCAGACCATGACACTAGCACCTGTATCCATTGCCAGGCCTTCAACAGCCGGACCAAGATCTGAAGACAGAAGTCTCTCCAGGCTTACCTAGCCCAACAAGGTTTGGCCGCGATGCAGCAGGAAACGTCCTCTGGGAGGGAATCTCTTTCCCCCTCTCCAAAGAAAAAAACACAGAAAGGAGAAGCGCCACCACCAGAACCAGGATCGCTCGCCCTCCAGACCCAGGTCTTCCAGCTCCCAGTCTGCTGGTCCCTCCGGCCATGTGGCCCGGCTTACCTCTCTTAAGCCTCCCACCTCAGCTTCTCTTGCTAAGGGATCTTTCCTTCAGCCTATAAAAATTAGCCCCCGACTCTGGTTCCTTGCTGGCAAAGGCTCTTGTACTCCGGTTCTGCAGTGGCAAAGGCCCTTGGACTCGGGCTTCTCTGTGCCTAAGAGGGCACTCTGACACCAGCCTGCAGTGGCTAAAGGTAAGTTCTCCTCCCAGTTGGCCTCTGTCAATCCCTGGGAGTCCAAACAGTCCTGCGGGCACTCTTCTTCCAGGGCTTCGTCCCTGCCTTCTAAGCACAAGTCCGTCCAGCTGGATATGACCGCCTCGGACTAAGCCCCCAAGAAATTGTTGACAGGCCGGTCAGGGCCTCTTCGCGCTCCGATCTTCCCCACCCTTCTCCAGATAAGGGACATCTGTCGGACAAGACTTCTGGCCCAGTGCCAGAGAAGCCGCCCACCGTACCTCTACTGTTGTCTGTCCACCCAACGTCCCCTGTCAGTAGCCCCGTCTCTCCTCGGGACTATATGCCGGTCCATCCGACGTGGAAACTCGACGGTATTACTGAAGTACCACCGACGTCGCCTATGAGACCAACGCCGGATCCAACTGGCACTGGTTCGGGAGAAGGGAGACCGACATCGCCTCCAAAACCTGGTTCTCCGAAGCTGGGCATGTCTTAGGTGAAGGAACTATTGGTGGGAGACTGTTAAGCAGGATTTGGTTTCTCCTCCTTCACCCACGCCTAAGCCTACTCCCATTACCCCAGAGCCAGATGTTCAGGTCGCCCTTGTTCCATCTGGAAATGAGGGGGATAAAACCCCCAGTAGCCCCAGGAAGCACAAGGATAAGCGCAGGAGGACCAGATCTCCTTTCTTCTCCCGCTCTCCTTCACTCAGAAGACCCAGACATAAGAAGAGGAGACGACATTCCTCCTCCTCTCCTTCAGAGGACTATGGAGAGTTGGAACCTTCCTACCCTCATTCTGACCCTGATTCGCTTCCTGGTGATACAGAGGACCAGCCAGAATCTCCCGATGACCCCAGCTTTATGGAGGTCATGAGGCACATACAGAGAACATGGGATGGGATACAGAGGCCCTGGACCCCAAACTCTTGCGTCTGGCAAAGTATTTGAGCCAGAAGGACCCCTGGCCGGTGGTTATTCCACCCATTAGTGGATATCTTCCAAGATGTCACCCTTGCCACTTGGAAACATCCACATGCTTCCTCTGCAGTGCCCAAAAAGGCAAATAGTCTGTACCAGGCCCCCAAGCACCACTGTTATTTAGCCGAACATCCCACAGCTGATTCCGTTGTTATATCAGCTGCACACGATCGTTCGCAGAGGCCGAAGCACCTCAGTACCCAGCCACCAAACAGGGAGTCTAATTAGCTGGGCTCTTTAGAGCATAGGGTGTACTTGTCTGCCACCTGCAGCATATGTAGTCTCAATTTTTTGACGCACATGGTCCAGTTCCAGAACGCCCTTTGGGACCAAGGACTGGACATCCTGTAAGGCATGCCCACCTGCCCTCAAAAAGCAGAGCTTGCTAAGCTTTTGCATATGGGCTCGAATGTTGGTACTCGCATCTTCTGAGCAGCATATGACTCAGCGGATACCTCAGCGAGGGCAGCTGCTACCGGAATTTGTCTTCGGCACCATTCCTGGCTCCAGGTCTCAGGGTTCGACTCAGGGGTGCAAACTACCCTTCTGGACGCCCCTTCAGAGGCTTTATGCTCTTCGGTGAAGAAACAGAGACGGTCATAGTTAAACTGCAGGACTCTGGAAAGGTCATCCGTTCTGTGCAGTCTGTGTATCGCCCGAAACGAGAGCGTCTTCGCCGGCCCCGTTTTCGTGGCAGAGGGGGACATCAGCCCCGTGTTCAGTCTGTCACACAGCAGGCAGGCTTTGGTCGAAGAGGTGAGTCCAGAGGTGTTGCCCGACTCCCTCTAGACAGGCTAGACCTTCTGCCGCCGTCCTTCCTCCCCTCCGTCCAACCTATCTAAGCGACCCCCTCTTCCAGACCTGTCGCCAGGAGAGCCGGGAGGTCGCTTTTTCACGCCCATGCCTGCAGATAAGTGACCTCCGACCAGTGGGTCCCCGACCTCGTAGAGTTTGGGCACTCCATAGAGTTAGAGTCTTTACCCCCGGACAGACCACTGCCCCTCCTACTATCTGAGAGACCACAGAGCTCCTATCAGTCAGGAGATTCAGTCCTCCTGGCCCAGAACGCTATAGAATGCGTCCCAGAGGCAGAGGTAGATTCTGGTTTTTACTCTCACATCTTCCTGGTTCCCAAGAAGTCGGGGACTTGAGGCCCATTCTGGATCTCGGCGATCTCAATCGGTGGGTCTCCTGTCAGAGATTTGGAATGGTCTCGCCTCAAATCTCCTTCCTTCCTATGGTAGGGATTGATGGCTCCTGTGGACACGCAGGATGCATATCTCATGAGATTCCTGAGATTCAGGTTTAAAGGTCGGTCCTACCAATTCATGGTCCTCCCCTTCAGTCTTTCCTTTGCCCACAGGGTCTTCACAAAATGCCTTGCTGTTGTCGCAGCGGCACTTCGCAGAAACGGACATTTCCTCCTTCCCTTTCTAGACGATTGGCTTCTGTTGGTCCTATCCAAGTCTCGTCTTTGGGAGACCATCCTGGACACACACTCCCTCTGTCGGCGCCTGGGGATCACGGTGAACCCAGAAAAGTCACAGCTCCTTCCCTCCCAGAGTCTACAATTTATAGGAGCCCTACTGATACCTCCTTGGGGAAGGCCTTCCGACAGAGCAGAGCGCCTCAGGGCACTCGCAGTCCAAGCTTGTTAAGCATCTGTCGTCCCGGCCAATTCCATTCTTCGGCTTCTGGGACACATGGTGGCTGTCATAGTCTTGATCCCCTTCGCCAGGCTGAGCATGCGCACCATTCAGTGGATGCTTCGCTTCCAGTGAGACCAAAGTCAAGGGTGACTTGGATTTGCCTATCTGGATTACAGAACCAATTCGTCGAGAACTCCGCTGGTGGGGTCCCCTCAGAATCTCTGCAGAGGCCTCCTTCCAGCCAGACACACTTACCCAGACTTCACTACAGATGCGCCTGGGACCGGATGGGGACTCATCTGGGAATCCACAGGACTCAGACTGTGGTCCCCGTTAGAGGAGAACCTGCGTATCAATGTGTTTGAGCTAAGAGGTGTCCTGTACTCTCTACAGGCACTGAGTCCATTCTTGCCTCCCGGCCACCTGCGGGTTCAGATGGACAACACCTCCATGATGTTCTATGTCGACAAGCAGGGAGGCACACACTCTTACCCCCTATGTCGGGAAGCCATGAGAGCGTGGGACTGGGCAACGGAGCATCAGCTGTCTATGTTCCAGGTTCTCAACTTGGCTGCAGATGCTCTCAGCCAAGCCAAACCATTAACTCACGAGTGGTCCCTGCTACAGTCGGTAGCAGACACCGTGTTCGCCAGATGGGTGATGCCAGAGTTGGACCATTTTGTGCCTCAATGCAATGCAAAACTGCTCACTTCTGCTCGCTCGGTCCCGAGCCTGGAGCTTTTGGCAAGACGCTTTGTCCCTATCCTGGAATGGGAAGTTCCTTTATGCATTTCTCCTTCCCCTCTTGCAGCGGGTTCTGCTCAAAGCTCAGTCAGAGTGGGTGGTCAGGATCCTGATCGCCCCTCTGTGGCCCAGACAGATTTGGTTCCCACTGCTCAGGCTGCCTTGACAGTGGAACCTCCATGGCCCCTTCCACTTTAGGGTCAGCTACTCTTTCAGCATCAGGGAGCTTTTGGTCCTCCCAACTTATGCTCACTCCACCTGCATGCTTGGCTCCTCAGGACCTAGCGAAGCTCAGATTTGGAGTAGCTCAAATCTTGGTTGAAGCGCGGAAGCCCACAACCAGGGCCACTTAGACCATGAAATGGAAACATTTTTGTCTATGGGCTACAGCCAGGAGATTGGACCCTCTGGTCTGTCCGGTCAACTCTATCTTACAATACCTTTTATCCCTTTTGGAGTCAGGTCTCATTTACTCCTTCATAAAAGTACACGTGGCCGCTGTTTCTGCCTATCGTCACTGCGTCCATGACAGGACAGTGACTCAATTAGAGGTAGTTAAAAACCTTCCTTAAGGGGATCCTGTATCTCCGTCCCCTGTTCGGGATCGTGTTCCTCCTTGGGACTTACTGTTTGTTCTGGAAGGCTTAGCTCCGCCCCCGCCCAATTTGAACCAGCCATGAGTTGTGAGCTTACATTCCTCTCCTGGAAGACGTTGCTTTTGGTGCAGTCACCTCTGCTAGACACATTTCTGAGCTTCATGCCTTGATGTGTAGAGAACCTTATCTGATTTTTCAAAAGGGTAGGGTGGATCTCCACACCAATCCAAAATTCCTTCCTAAAGTAGTCTTGGAGATTACTCTTAATCGGTCAGTTCAGCTTCCGGTTTATTACCCAGAACAGTCCAGTTGGGGTGAGGCACTTTTGCACACCTTAGATGTGCATAGAGCGTTGCGCTGTTACCTGTCCAGAACTAAGGAGGCCAGGCAATCTGATCTGCTTTTTTTGTCCTTTGCGGACAGGTCCTTGGGGCGCCTGGTTACCAAACAAACGCTTTCGCATTGGTTGGTCAACTACATATCCTTCTGTTATGAGAAGGGTGAGAAAACCCTTCCGGGTGTGGTCAGGGCACATTCCACCAGAGTGGTTGCCATTTCTTCGCAGCACTCAAGAGAGTGTCGTGGCTGACATTTGTGCTGCTGCCTCTTGGCACTCTGTTCACACATTCATCAGGCACTACAGCCTGGATATAGTTTCCAGGTGTCAAGCAGGGTTTGGCCTCTGGTTCTCCAGGTCCTTATCTCATAGAGGTCTCTCTCCTGATGTGTGTCTGCTCTCCTTTCCCCCACCCAGGGTTGTCTTAAGCTTTATACTGCTTAGTAACGTGTCTGTGTGTTTACCTCCCTTCCCAAGGGTTGTCTTTAGTTTTATACTGCTTGGGAATCAGTCCTACTTGTGTTACCTGCTGCAGAGCTTCCTCTCAAGTAAGATAGTACAGTTATGAAAAAGGGCACTTTGTCTTCCCATATCTAGACGATTTGCTAATCAAAGCAGAATCCAGAGACGCTCTGTTTGCCTCCCTAGCCACTACTCTTGAGCATGTTCAGTGATCTAGTGATAACAGTCAACTGGCCAAAGTCCAGTCCACACCCGACTCAGTCTCTCCAATACATCGGAACTGTTCTAGATAGTCACAGCCAGAGCTTACCTTCCACCTGCTCATCAGGCCATTCTTATATCTCTGGTTTCGCAACTACAGACACAGAAAATAGTCACGGCCAGACAAATGCTGAGACTTCTGGGTCACATGTCTGCAGCCGTCCCAATGGTGGCATTTACCCGCCTTCACATGAGGCCTGCCCAGTAGACCCTCCGGAATCGGTGGTCTCAAAGAACTGGACAGTTCGCAAAATCAGGGTCACACCTTCTCTGAAGTCCTCCCTGAAGTGGTGGGCGATCAAAACTAATTTCTGTCAAGGAATGCCTTCTGCTCCCTCCTCCCTCCCATGCAGGCGTTAACCACGGATGCTTCCCTGGACGGATGGGGTGCACACTTAGGTCATTACCAGACCCAAGGCCGGTGGACTGCCTCTTTCCATCACTCTATCAGTCTCCTTGAGATGAAGGTGGTCCGTCTCTCCCTTCAGGCATTCCAGCCCTATCTCAAGCTAGGACCGTTGCTGATTCAGTCAGACAACACTGCAGTTGTTTTACCTCAACAAGCAAGGGGGCACGAAATCACGTACCCTCTGCATGGAGACCCTTTGCAGTCTGGCAGGAACCCATCAGACAAGACCTAACACAATGACAATGGCCATCCACCTACCAGAACGATGCAGTCAGTGGACCAGCTAAGTTGCCAGTCATCCGCTCACGAATGGACACTTCACAGAGAAGTACTCCAACAAATCTTCGACCTATGGAGAACTCCACAGCTGGATCTGTTTGCCTCCCCAGTCACTTATCGGCTCCCTAGTTACTTCTCCATTCTCTCGAGCAAAAAGGGACAATCTATACATGCCCTGTCCCGACCTTAGACAGGACTCTACTTATATGCCTTCCCTGTCCCTCTCTTGCAACGGACTCTATTGAAACTTCAAATGGAACCAGCCACCTTACTTCTGATAGCACCAATGTGGCCGCATCAACCGTGGTACCCTCTGCTCCAACAGCTGTCAGTAAGGGAACCCATTCAGTTGCCAGTCAGACCGGACCCTTCTCCACCCCAGCCTGAAGACTCTTCATCTTTACGCTTGGCTCCTGAGGACACATTCATAAATAGAATCCAGGTGTCCTCTCCTGTTGCCAGCATTCTCCTGGCTTCTCGTAAACCAGCAACCAGAGAAACCTATAATTCCAAATGGAAACGCTTTTCCATATGGTCTGCCTTTCACTCCCTGGACCCTTACTCTTGTCCACTGATGAAGGTTTTAGATTACCTGGCCTCACTATCAAAGTCAGGCTTAAGTTACTCCTCCATCAAAGTCCACCTGGCTGCCATATCGGCATTCCATGAACTTTTCAATGGCAAACGTCTGTATCAATATCATTTAGATGAGATGTTTTTGAAAGGAATGATGCATGTCGAACCTCCTATTAGAAGACCCACCTCCCACGGATCTCAATTTCATTATTGAAAACTGACTCTTGAACCTTTCGATCCTGCTTCCACTTGTGATCTCCGTTTCCTTTTATGGAAAAAGTTTGTATTGGCTATTACTTCAGCTCACCGTATTTCCGAGCTTCATGCCCTCGTGTAGGGAACCTTACTTGATTTTCCACAAAGACAGGGTGGTCCTTCATACCAACCCATCCTTCCTAAAGTAGTCTATGAACATACTTTAAATCAGTCCTTGGAGCTTCCGGTTTAGTACTCCCACTACTCCAGTCCTAGTGAACATCTGTTACATATCTTAGATGTTCATCATATTCTGCTCTATTACACTAATCGTGCCCAGCTGATTAGGAAAACGTCTCAATTGTTTGTGACCTTTGCCTCTGGCAGAGAAGGGCTTCCTGTTGCTAAATGAACCCTGTCTTCATGGTTGGCGAATTGTGTTACCTTTTGTTACAAAAAGTACAAGGCTTTACCTGGACCTGTCCAAGCCCATTCCACCAAAGCTATGGCCACTACTGCGGCTTGCTTTAAAGGAGCCTCCATTTCAGATATCTGCAATGCGGCTACCTGGTCCACAATCCACACCTTCTCAAGGCATTTCAATCTTGATATTACCTCATGACGTAGGATGGCCTTCAGCCATGCAGTACTACAAGGTCTCCTATCATAATCGTCCTCCCATATGGACATAACTGCTGGGGATTCTCCCAGAAGTAATTATCTAGTGCAAGAGACCATTCCGTGGAAGATAGTGCAGTTACGTAAAGTCTTACCGTAACAGTAGATCTTCAAGGAATGTCTCTTGCAGTAGGTGCAATCCCGCCCTCTGTCCCCCTTCTTCTCTGACTGAGCAAATTCTGGTCCAGTGACTTAGGATTGGGACTCCTTGGTACCTCGGCTTCCTCTCGGTCCTCGCTTTTGTGAGTTGAATCTGGCGGGGGAACTGAGGATACCAGGGACCGCCAACACTTATATAGGAAGCAGGACATGATGTCATGTGTGGGCGGTCCCTGGTGAAAACTGCTAGAAGAGCTGCCGTGCGACAGCGCCCTTTGCTGGAAACTCCCAGAAGTAATTACCTACTGCAAGAGACATGCCTTGAAGATCTTCTCTTACGGTAAGACTTTATGTAACTGCACTTTCTAGGAGTGGTATACATTGTTCATCCACACGAACCCACCCGACCTCCCCGGCTTCAGCATACAACCTGAGCTTCCAGTGGGCAAAGATCTGGCATCATGGGGCGGACCCGAGGGTTATATCACGTGGGTGAGAGGAGCCAGCTTAAAGACCTTCCAGCAAGATTCTTAAAGAGAAAGGACATGCCAAACAGTGTGGATGAGCAAAATATAACACTCCTATAACTACTGTTACAGGTGAGTAACCTGTTTTTCTTCAGTCTGACTACCAAGCATATAAAAACCTCGTGAATAATTGCACTGAGGCCATCCACCTCTCCAAGGCAAATTACATCAGGTGTCACCTGCAGCAAGATCATTATTCTCCTGCATCATTCTGAAAGGTTCTCCACTCCCTCCTAGATCCTTCTACCCAACTTTCCTCACCAGTCCTATCTGTTGACGGATCCCCTGTCTGTGACCCTGCCTCCGTCGCTAATATTGTCTACAAGTTTTTTGTCGCTTTGCTCTCCCGGATTCCATCCCCCACCGTCCTCTACTCCATCGGCCTTTTATTATTTCAACCCATTCACTCCTCTCGAGGTCTACTCTGCCCTCCTTGCCCTAAACCCCTCTAAATCCAGCCCTGACAATATCCACCTCAAGCTTCTCCACATCTCTGCTTCCATTATTGTAGCCCCACTCACACACGTCCTAAACCTTTCTCTCTTTGCACATCCTCTGTTCCCAAGGCCTGGAAATTAGCTAAAGTCCTTCCCCTCCAGAAATGGGGGGAACCCCTCAACCCCTGGTAATTATAGGCCTAGCTCCCTCGCTAAGCTACAACAATCTCTCATCCACTCTAAGCACTCTGACTACCTGGCCAGCTCCAGCACACTCTCTCCAGAACAGTCTGGCTTCCACAGGCATCACTCGACCATATCTTCTCTTCTGTGTGTCACAGATTCAATACTGTGCAATGGATAAGAGCCAGATTACAGCCGCCATCTTCATTGAGCTGGCGAAAGCTTTTGACTCAGTGTCCCACCCTCTTTTACTTCAAGCTCTCAGTTCTGTTGATCTCGCTGTTCTGTAGTAAAATGGTTCCATTCCTATCTTCATGGAAGAGTTTAGTCGGTTCAAGTAGGCAATGTCTTATCCCCCGCTCTACCAATCCTCTCCGGTGTCCCCCAAGGCTCCATACTTGGCCCTGTCCTTTTCTCCTGATTTATAAATACCTTCCCCTTAGTTTGCAGATCTGCTGAAATACACATGTATGCCTACTAGAGTATCCTTTTTCTCTCTGGGCCCTCTGTAAACAGTATGCAGGCCTGCCTCCAGGATGATTTCAATAGAGTCTAGTCCTGGTTTATGGAAAACAAACTCAAACTTAATGTTAAAAAACAGTGGCCATGACTTTTGGCTCCAGACAGAAACTAGCCACCCTTCAGCACCCTCAACCTTTTCTACCTTGAATGGTTCTTGTCTCAAAAACATCTCGGCTTTCAAATATCTAGGGGTTTGGATTGACTCCCACTTGGATTTCTCCACACACATGGACGCCATCTGTGCCAGACTTCGCCCTAAATTAGGTGCCCTCTACCAGCACAAAAATTGCCTCCCCCTCCCCACGCATCGTGAGTTTGTCACCAAAATGATACTGCCCACTTTTGACTACGCTGATGTGGTATATGGCACGGCTTCTCAGGCCTCCTTAGGCAAACTTGATATTTTGTTAAACTCCTTCTGTCATTTCGCCACTGCTTCCCCTCCTCTTACACACCACTGCCTTCTTTACTCTGCCCGATCACTCGCTCCTCTGTCCCACAGGACACTGATCCACTGCTCATCCTTTGCTGCTAAATTCTGGTTTTGCTCTCTCCCCCCTCTTACTGCTCCTCCCGCCTCTCCCTCTAACTACTCCCTTGGCCACAGAGACCCTCGAACTTTCTGTCTTCTCCACCCGCACTCTGCTTCTAGTCAATCTGCTTTCTCCTTCCATTTCCCTTCTCTCTGGAACAATTTACCCCATGACCTTCATCTGTCCTTCTCCCTACCTACTTTCAAAATGCTTCTCAGACTCCTCCCCTTCCAGCCTTGTTCCCAGTGTCCCCTCTCTGGACCATCCTAATATTTTGTTTCCCTGGTTGCTACTCCTTCAAGCCGTTCTTGTTCATCTTCGCTTCTCTAAGACTGCTAGTTTGCACTGCCTTTCCTCCCTCATTGCTCAGCCATCCACTACTCACTCTTCATTTTTTTTTCTGTTTCCCTCTGTTCTCTGTACTATGTCCTCTGGTTTATACCAGTTCTACTCCTGTCTCACCACCCTTCCCCCGACAGCTGCCTCTCACCTGCCAGTCTGTCGCCTAAGCATCCCCTCTCCCAGCCTCAGCAACAGTTACTGCAGTACTCGGCTTAATGTAGTCTCCAAAAGCCCCTGTTCTTTCTTCAGCCTACCTTCATTTTAATCTACTACCTTGCTAGCCGCTCTGACTTGTTTCTGTTCTCGCTCTGCCTTTTGTAATTGACCTGCAACCAAATGTTAATTACATATTACTTGTTATGTCTGTTTTATTTGTTTTCTGCATTGTGTACTATTGAAGCCCTTTGTTTTGTTACCGTGTACCCAGGTTGCACCTGGAAACGAGCCTCGGCTCAATGTGCTTTTCCCGGTCACCAAATTTGAAATAAATATAAAATGTGTAAGGAGCCTTATTTAATTTTTCATAGGGACAGGGTGTCCTTACGAAACGTCCTAAGTTTTTGCCCAAGGTGGTATCCGACCTATCAGGACATCAGCCTTCCAGTGTACTACCCTGATCACTCGAAGAGAGGGGAAGTGCTCCTGCATACTTTGGATGTCCAAAGGGCGCTACTGTATTATCTTAGCCGCACTGCTCTTATTGTAAGATGGAGCAATTGTTTGTGACTTTTGCGCCCTGCTGTCAAGGTGCTCCAGTGTCCAAACAGACATTATCGAAGTGGCTGGTAAATTGCATTGTGTTCTGTTACAACAAGTACAACAGACCCCTACTGGGCTCGGTTAGGGATCATTCTACCAGGGGAGGGGCTGCTTCATTTGCATCCTTGCGTAACGTCTCCATTGGAGACATCTGTGCAACGGCTACCTGGAGCTCCATGCATTCTTTCATTAAGCACTATAGCTTGGACACAGCTTCTAGAAGGGCAGGTTTTGACCATGGTGGTCTTTCAAGGCCTCCTATCTTAGGTGCCTTCCTAGCGCTGTTGCATTTCAGCCTCCTCCCCGATTTACCCATTTCCTTTTTTCAGAACTGCTTGAGATTCAGTCCTAATGGTAATATCCTGCTGCAAGAGCTCCCACTTGAAGTAAGATAATAAAGTTATGTAAGAACTTACCATAACAGTAGATCTTCAAGAGCAGCTCTTGCAGCAGGCACTGCTTTCCCTCCCTCCCTCCCCATGATGAGTTTCTGTGTATTTTATTATTTTTTCACGGCAAGCTTCCTCCCAGCCCACCTGCCGGCCTTACCAACTGGTCTTCAGTGGGCTAACTGAGGTGGGTCTGGGGACTGCCCCTGATATACCATTGACTGACGGAGCGGAGCTGGTGTCGGGAGCAGTCCCTGCTGGAGACTGCTAGCTGGAAGGTTTCCATGGGGTCCTAGTACCTGGCGGCATAGTCCTAATGGTAATAGCCTGCTGCAAGAGCTCCTCTCGAAGATCTACTGTTACGTAAGTTCTTACGTAACTGTGCTTTCTAACCCCAGTAAAACTCAGGTATTCATAACTTTTTGCAGTAAGCCTTCTAGGTAGGACTGCCCGGAGAGACTAGAACACATGCAAATGATGGAACTCTTTGCACGTGACAACTTTTCAAATGCTGCCCTATGCTAACTGCCAGTGTTCCAAACTCCTCAGATTTCACTTCCTGCCTGAAAAGTCTAGTCACTCGGAGTGTTGCTCTTGTACTTTTCTTTCTGCCGTGAAGAAACTTATAAAATACTAGAAGTATCTTTTGCTGCCTTATACTTATTGTTCATTGTATATTTAACTTAGTTTTACTGTTATTTAGCCTTTCCAGTTCCTCTCGGTTCAGTATAACTGGAATGGAACTGGGTTCGTTTTACTTTGGCCTGGGTTTTCTGACTAAAAAAGCCTGTTAGTTTTATAAATTTTAGTTTTAAAACTTTGTTTATTGTAACCGCTTTTCTGGGAGCGTGAATATGTTGTTCATCCACACTCATTGGCATGTCCCCTTCCACTTTAAGTTGGACCGTAAGTATTCAAGTTGGCTCCTCCCACCCACCCGGCTGGTATATACCTCTGCTCCGCCCCATTACGCCAGATCTTTCTTCCGCTGGAAGATTCAGGTTGCCTCCCTCGTGCTCACGCATCTTGTAGGCCCTGGCTTTCAAACCTTCGGTTATTCCGAAAATTCGTATTGTTCGCGTTAACGATTGCAAGTACGCTGCTTCGATTATGTAAGACAAGTCTTCCCCCTGATTTTGTTAGTGCCCTTGTGGCCAGAAAATGTTGCGCACCAATCCCTACACCATGTGCATCTATTTCCTTGGTGTCGACCATGACACCTCGAAATGCGATAAGTGTCTCACCTTTCATCCTAACGTCCTTGATGACTGTCTCGCTCACCTGAAACTGGGGAGGCCAGAGAAGAGGAACCCTCCAGTGAAATCCAGGGAGGCTCGGTGGGCTGTTTCCACGGCTGCGGGATCCGCCGAGCAATTGCAACACACTCAGGCATTCGAGGAGCAAGCGGTTCATGCTGCAGAGACTTCTCGGAGCTTCTTTGTTCTGCTCAACCTGGGCTCCACCTTCTCTGGTTCCTTCCAAGAGTTGTGCCAGTCTCTCCCGACCAAGAGAGAGGCGCCTGCTGGCTCTCACTCCTCTCGATCCCGTAAGCAGGCAAAGGATCCAGGATCATGTTCATGTAGACGGAGACGTTCTTGGGAGCGGGAGAGATCTCGATCCCAGGAACACGCGGTCTCAACCTTGGGCGAGATCGCTTCTTCGGCCGCTCGATTTTCGGCCTTGCCGTCAGATCAGTCAACCGAGTTATCGATCAACGATGTTGAGATCATCATCGATCCGATCGATCCGATTTTATTGACTCTGGTCAATGAATCGTTAGATCGAACCCCTAATCTGGTCTTTCCAGATGATGAGACCCAGCCTGCTGGGACTCCTATTAGAGAAGTGGTCCCTGATCCTGGGATATCACCAGTCCTGCTGGTGTCTCCCAAGCGACCGAGTCTGCCCATCCGATCTCGATCAGGGTCTCTGACCCCCTAGACCGACAGGCCGAGGAAGTGCCATAAGCACTCTTAAGAAGAGGCGATGCCATCGATCGTGCTCGTCCTGCTGGGATGAGGAGATGCTCCAGCGGAAACTCCGGCGCTATGAAGACCTCATTTGGCAACAGCTAATTTTGCCTGGGCACAATCCGACTCTGGCCTCTACCCCTGGTCATTACCTGGCTTTCGCCTCCTAGGCCGAAGCCGACTCCTTGTGAGCCGATTAAATCGGTTCCCCTGCCCGCAGAGCCAGCAAAACCACCAGTTCGCCCAAAAACAGTCTCTCCACAGATTGTGGTGGAACCACCACCCAAACAGCCTGTGGGAGGGGCTCCTTCCAAGGAAGATAGACCAGATACCGGGCTTCCCTGGTGGTTTTCGGTCATGGTCCCTCCAGACTGCCCTGGGCGGTTGGCCGTTATACCCGGATTCCTCGGATTCGGACATCACTGGCTTGCATTCTCATCCAGGAGATGACGAATCAACCATTTGCTTAGAGATGGAGGAAGGTCCCTCGTCTTTCCTAGGGATTCTTCACCTCATCTCTGAATCTACAGGGATGCCCCTGGAGCCCATCCAGAAAAAGGCAGAGTACCCTCTTACGGACATCCTTAAGAGAGGTGATACCCCAGTGGAGGCCCTTCCTGTGGCCGAAGCTATTGTTGGCCCGGTCCTAGAACTTTGGCAGCATCCTGCCTCTTGTCCAGCTCCATCTGCCCGCATGGCCCGCAAGTATGCGGTACCCATGGGGTCCCTTACGGGGTTCACAGAACACCCTTTGGCCAAGAGCCTGGTGACCGCCTTGGTGTTCAGGCGTACTGGCAGTTCTGCCAACACTGACCAACCTCCTGATAAAGAGTCCAAGCTTCAAACAACATGAAGTCTTGCTATATTATGGCATATGCAGTTTGACCCAGCCTTCGAACTGCTCCGGAGGTGAAAGAGTTAACTTTCCATGCCAGGCATGGAATCTTGAGCGCGAGCTCGGTTGAGAACTCTGTCTGTTGTTCTTCAAACTCAAACTGTCAGATTCTTTACTCCGCCTCACTGAACAGTCGCTCCGGAGATTTCTCCTGCTGCTCGGTTCATTTTGTCGGTTAAAAAGTGTAATTTCTTGGTTTTTAAACCGCATTTTGTCTATATTTTAACCGTAACCGGTCGGTTCAAGCTCTGTCTGTGGTATCGTAAGTAATAGATAGGTTTTACATTATTTCTGTGTGGAACTTGCAAACGATATTATCGGTTTGGTTTGAACCGATCAGGTTGTTATTAAACTTTATTAAATTGCATTTAGAGTGCGGTTCCCGGTTCTTATCGGTTCTAAAAAAAACGGATTTCATTACGTTTTTTTCCACGACCCGTGACACGGTTGGGAACCGATACGGGTGTCTTGCTTAGCGGATTGCCGTAATGGGCAAGTTTTTGGTTAGGCTGGCACTATGTCTGAGAAACCCAAAAGAAAAACTGGGCCCACTGGGTTTTAGCACTGTAGTGTCTGTGGGGAAGCCTTTGCCAAGGCTGACCCACACACCACATGTGTTTATTGTCTGGGGTTTGACCACCTCAATGCAGACTGACAGATTTGCAAGAATTTCCCTGCAGCTACCCTAGATAAGAGAGTTGGTAGGCTCAGGGAACGAAAGGCCAAAAAGTCCGCTGACCTGGATGGCCAGCCCGGTTCGGTGCCAACCGAACCGGAGGGAGTGCCCTCTGACCAGGGCGAGACTTCCTCGGGAACGGAGGGCTGACTCGGAGGAGTCAGTCCCAGCAAAAAGGACTAGAAAATCAGCAGGTGTGGAGCCAAAATTTCCTTCTCCAACCGCTGCAGAGATAGCCAAAGCGATCAAAATTGTCCAGTCGCTTTCCCCGGTTCCGACCGAACCGGCTCCATCAGGTAAGCGGTCGGTTCGGTCGGTGCCACCGGTTCAAGAATATGATATAGAGGAATTTTATGAACGGAGGAGGGGGAGGAAGATTATGAAGAGAGTGAATGTGATTTTGAAAGTCTGGATGTGCCCATTGAACCGGACATCTCCCCAGACAGACCTTCAGGTGTGTCTCCCTCAGGCTTTCTGGAGTCCCTTCTCATTTTATGTTTTATAAGAAAGTGGCTGAAACCCTCCAGCTCCTTTGGAAGAAGCTGTGGATGAACAGGAGGAGCCTGACTGTAGAAATGATGGATATCCCAGAGTTAGGAGATTGTCTATTCCTTTACATAAATCTTTAAGAAACAGACAATAAAAATTTTAAAAGTTCCTCACACTATACCTCCTGTGGATAAAAATGGACAAGAGGTACATTGTCAGGCCCTGATACGAGTTCCTTTCACAACAATGCAGCCATGTTGGGGTAGTGCAGGCTGCAGCCTGTGATAAGGCAAATATTCCCTTGGGCTTCACACCCCCCTGACAAGGAGTCCAGGAGGATTGATGCCATGGCAAAGAAACAGTACATGGCAGCATCCTTGGGACTCAGACAGGCAAATTATATGGCCTATGTTGCAAGATACCAGAAATCCAGATGGGATACTGTTATGGCTCTAGCGAAACAGGTCCCTGGCCAGCTTGCCAAGGAGCTGGAGCAGGTGGCTGCTGATGGTATTGAGGCATCCAAGGTGTGCAGTTCCATGCTGCAGTGGACTCTAATGATGTATCTTCAAGAGTCATGGCTACATCTGTGGCTTTTCGTAGAATGGCTTGGCTCAGGTGTACTAGCCTGTTACAGGATACCCAGGCTAAGGCCATGGATTTTCCTGTTGTGGGTAACTCTCTGTTTGGGGAGCAGACAGAGATTTACATGAAGAAAATGGATGAGTATAGGACCACTTATAGGAGTGCACAGGCCAAGGAAAGGCAGGCCACTCCTCAGAGGCAGCTTTGCAGGGGCAGGCCTTTTCACAGACCTTTTTACCAAGCCCAGGCCTCCTCTTCAGCCTATGCCCAGAGGGGTTCTTCAGAGGAGAGGCAGACTGGCACGAGCAGGCCTGCTCCCACCCCTCAGCCTAAAGCCCCTGCCAAACAGGCACCCTGATGGGAGGGCCAGGGCCGATTCTCCATTACCTGTGCAGGCTGGCTTACTTCGTCCAGGACTGGGAGTCTTTAACATCAGACAAGTGGGTCCTGGAAGAAGTAAGCCAGCGACTGGTTCTCGGCTTCAAAAAATTTCCAAAGATGAGAGCCTGATCCTTTCCACCTGCAAATTCATCAGAGACTCTCGCTCTGGAAACAGAAGTCTCAACCCTCCTGGCTCTCAGAGCTGTAGAAAGGGTACCTCCCCTACACCAGGGCAAAGGACTGTACTCCAGGTACTTCCTTACCCCAAAAAAGACAGGAGAATGGCGGCGCATCCTGGATCTCAGATACCTAAACAAGCACCTTTTAAAACCAAAATTCAAAATGGTGACTGGGAATTATTTTACCCTCTCTAAGGCCAGGGGACTGGCTAGCGTCCCTGGACCTCAAGGATGCCTACTTCCATGTTCTTATCAGAAGCTCCCACCGAAAGTACCTCAGATTCGAACTGCCCTCTGGCCATTACCAGTTCAGAGCAATGCCCTTCGGCCTCACCTCTGCCCCAAGGGTATTCACAAAATGCCTGGCAGTAGCAGTTGCTCATTTAAGAAGGCAAAAGATTGCCATCTTTCCTTACCTGGACGACTGGCTCATAGTGGGCCAGTCTCCAGACCAAGTCAGATTACACCTTCAGGTTACCCAGCAGCTGCTTACATCTCTAGGTTTCCTTCTCAATCTCCCAAAGTCACTTCTAGAGCCTGTTCAGCTACTCACCTTCATAGGTGCAGAACTGGACACAAAGCAGGCCAGAGCTTTCCTTCCTCTAGAAAGAGCAAAGACCCTGGTGGCTCTGGCCTCCTCCTTCACTCTGCAGGTCTCTCGACCAGCAAGGCACTTTCTGCAGCTCCTAGGGCACATGGCTGCCTCCACAGCAGTAGTGCAGGAGCAAGATTTCAGATGAGGGACATTCAGTTCCATTTGAGAGCCTTCTGGTCTCAAAGGAGAGATCCTCTAACCAAATTGATCCCAGTAACTCGAACCCTGATCCAGGCCCACAGTGGTGGCAGGATCAGAGCAATCTGAGACAAGGGTTCCTTTCATCCCTCAATCTCACTCCTTGACCCTTACTACAGATGTCCCTCTTGGGGTGGGAGCTCACATGGGCAACCTCACCACCCAGGGATTGTGGTCCCTCAGGAATCTCTGCTCCACATCAATCTGTTGGAACTCAGAGCAGTTTTTCTAGCACTTCAGGTTTTTCTGCATCTGTTCAGAACAAAGTGGTACAGGTCCAGAACAGACAACACCACTACAATGTGGTACATCAACAAGCAAGGGGGCACTCTGTCTTCGGCCTTGTGCACCGAGGCAATGAAGTTGTGGTCTCTGGCTTATTCCCTGAACACCTCCCTCATGGCAGTTCACCTCCCAGGCAAGGACAATGTCCTGGCAGATGCTCTCAGCAGGATTTCCAGGGCCATCACGAATGGTCTCTGGATCCCTAGTACTGGAGGTAGTATTTGCCTGTAGGGCACCCTCAGATAGATCTTTTTGCAGCCCCAGACAATCACCAACTTCCGCTATTTTGCTGCAGGCCCCCAGTGTTGGGCTCAGTCCCTCTGGATGCCTTCCTTCTCAACTAGGAAGGGAACTTTCTCTATGCCTCCCCCCACCCCCTTTCCCTCTCCTGTTCAAGGTGCTAGTCAAAATCAGATCTCAACCTTGCAAGATGATTATGATTGCTCCAGATTGGGCCAGACAGCCCTGGTATCCACTCCTTATGTCCTTAGCAGTCCACCTTCCCCTGTGTCTTCCCAGGAATCACAATCTGTTAACCTGTGCTCAGGGGAGAGTTTGGTACCCGATTCTCAAACCCCTGAACCTCAAGGCCTGGCTCTTGAAGAGTTAGAGTTTGCTGACCTACACCTTTCTCAAGATGTGCTCGATATCTTGAAAGCTTCTAGGAAGCCTTCCACCAGGGCTACTTATAATTCTAAATGGAAAAGGTTTTCCATATGGTGCTCTGGAAAGCACATTTCCCCAGAATCTGCTGATTTGCCCACAGTCCTGGATTATATGGTCCACTTAAATACTTTGGGGCTGAGGCCAGCTACCCTGAAAGTGCATTTGGCAGCTGTCTCTGCTTTTATATCAGCAGGAAAGCCCTCTTCTCTTTCTGCTCACCCTGTATTCTCCAAGTTTTTCAAGGGATTGCTTCACACCAACCCTCAATTCAGGGACCCTGCTCCCGCCTGGGATCTTAATGTTTGCATTGCTCAGCTTATGCAACCCCGCTTTGAGCCCTTGTCTTCAGCAGAGCTTAAGTACTTGACTTGGAAAACTGTGTTTCTAGTAGCCATCACTTCTGCCAGACGCATAAGTGAATTACAAGCTTTGTCAGTGGAGCCTGATTTTATCTCCTTTCACAGAGATAAGGTGGTCCTCAGGACTAACAGGAAGTTCTTGCCTAAGGTGGTTTCAGATTTCCACCTTAATCAATCTATATCTCTTCCAGTGTACTTCATGACCATTCCTCCTCTGGCGAGAGGAGGCTGCACAGCTTAGATGTGAAGAGAGCCGTTAGTTACTACATAGAGCGTACCAAGGGTCACAAGTTTGACTCCCTCCAGCTGTTCCTCACTTATGGCGAGGTTGGTAAAGGGAAACCTGCCACTAAAAGATCCATTGCCAGGTGGATTGTCTCTTGTATCCAATTTTGTTATCAAAAACTGGGTAAGTTTCCCCCTTCAGGCCTGAGGGCTCACTCTACCAGAGGTACAGCTGCATCCCTGGCTGCAGCCAGGGACATCCCTATCATAGAGATATGTCAAGCAGCTACCTGGAAAGCAGTTCACACTTTCACAAGCATTACTCCCTGGACATCCAGGCTAGGAGTGATGCTCGGTTCTGCACAGCTGTGCTTCAGAGCCTATTTCCTAAGTAGGTTCTGTCCCTCCTCCATGGAGGTACTGCTGTGTAGTCTGCATATGTCATAATATAGCAAGACTTCATGTTGTTTGAAGAGAAAATTACTCACCTTAGTAATGTTGTTTCCTATAATGGAGTCTTGCTATATTATGACCTCCCCCCTGGCCTGCCCCTCTCAGAACCTCTGCTTTTGGGATGTGGATGGGCAGTGCAGTGTTGGCACTTAGTAGATGCCCACCTTGTTTTTTCACCCCTTTTTTTGGGGGGTGTTTGGGTGTTGTGTTTTTATTTTTTGGATCCCCTGACTTGAGTCTTTGTTTTGGGACCAAAAAATGTGTTAATATTTTAGTAGCCAGTTGGCTAGTGTAGGTTTACAGCTTCCACACAGAATCTCAGTGAGTTTTGCTCGTAAACATCTGACAGTTTGAGTTTGAAGAACAACAGACAGAGTTCTCAACCGAGCTCGCACTCAAGATTCCATGCCTGGCATGGAAAGTTAACTCTTTCACCTCTGGAGCAGTTCGAAGGCTGGGTCAAACTGCATATGTCATAATATAGCAAGACTCCATTAGAAGAAACAACATTACTAAGGTGAGTAATTTTTTCTTTTGGACCATTCAGCCAGGAAGGTCTATGCGGCTTCCTTCTTGGGCCTTCATCCGGCAAGTTCAGCCGTCATCATGGCACACTTCTCTCACGCCCTTTTAGGGTTGCTGGATGAAGTCCTCCCACATCTCCATGCAGACCACGGTCAAGCAGGTCTGGGACCAGGGCCGGCTGTTGCCAAACAGCAGCTTCAGACGGCCCTGGACATTGGGGATTCTTGTACCTGCTCAATTGCCGCCGCAGTTGCCTCGTCGCAGGGCTTGGCTGAGGCTTTCCTCCTTTCCAGCAGATACCCAGCATAAACTAGCTGATGTGCCAGTCGCCTTCAGCGCATTGAGCAGTCCAGTGCCACCTTGGACGCCACTTCTGCCAAGGGTTCTTTGGGCAAGAACCAACAGAAGAAAAAGAAGCCCTTTCAGCATTCTTCCCCTGCGGCTCGGCAGTCCTCCTTTCAAGGTAGACAACAGCACCAGCAACAGCAGTAGACTCAGGTTTGGCACCCTCGACCCGAGCCTGGACCCCAACGGGCCCGTAAAGGAGGCAGAGGTTCAGGTCCTGGAGCCTCTTCCTCCAAGCCTGCTCAGTGACTGGGTGGGGGCTGTCGACCCCTCTCCCGTCACCTCAGCTCTGGGTCTTCCTGTGGGGGGGCCGGCTCCGCCACTTCCTTTCCACCTGGTCTGTTGTCACTTCAGACAGGTAGGTCCTCGAAGTGGTCGGTCGGGGACTGACTCTGGAATTCGAGCAGTAACCCCCCCCCATGCCAAACCTGTGCCCCTCGGGAGGAAAGAGTATCCGCTCAGACCCAGTCAGCTTTCAGAGGTGACATCGCTCGGCTCCTCTTCAAGGAAGCAGTAACTCCAGTGGCATATCCTCCAGCAGACCCAGGCTTTGTCTCCAGGTACTTTCGGTGCCCAAGCTGGCCGGGGGATGGTGCCCCATTCTAGATCTGCATGACCTGAATCAGTATCTCGGTCACGCACCTTCGGATGGTCACCCTGTCTCAGATCATACCATTCTTGGAGCGAAACATGTGGTTCTGATCACTGGATCTGCAGGACGCATTCTTTCATGTCCCAATCCGTCCATCCCATCAGCGGTTCCTCTGCTTCAGGGTCGAAGAGACCCTGTACGAGTACCAAGCCATGCTGTTTGGCCTGTCATCAGCCCACAGATCTTCACCAAATACATTGCAGTGGTGACAGCCCATCTGGGGGAGGGGGGTCAGGATTTATCCTTACATTGACAATTGGCTCCTAGCAGGTCCCACCCAACAGGAGGTGGGAAGGTCCAGGGACATGGCACCCCAGACCTGCTCCCAACTCTGCCTCCTGATCAACGAGGTGAAGTCAGAACTCGTACCTTCTCAGGTGATGGGCTTCATCGGGGCAGAGATCAACTCTTGTCAAGCCAGAGCTTGGCTCCCAGCGGACAGGGCGGAGGTTCTTTTCTCCTTTGCGCAATCATTTCTGGAGATCGCTCCACAACGGCTGTCTTGGTGGTCACCAAGAAGGTGTCACCCCTCCCGTCTGGCTTGCGCTGTGGCCCTTCGGGAGCATCCAGGGCAAAGGAGGCCTTCGCCTACATGAAGGCTGCTTCTTCCACGTGGCCCTCAGGTCAGAGCGGGTCTGGTAAGTCGGATGTCAGTCCCACCGATACTCGCCCGGACAAGGCTGCTAAGTCACTAACCCCTTCGAGGGAGTGCCCAGCCAAAACACCTCCCGAGAAGGCCGCATCTCCTTCACGACCTTCCTCAGGCAGGGAGTCTGATAAGTCGGACGCCAGCTCCTCCGACATCCGCCCGGATTCTGCCGATAAATCGGACACTGGCTCCACTGACGCCTGCCTGTCCAAGAAGCCTGTGCCGAAGCGTATAGAGCAGTCAGACGCCCCAGGCTCTCCGCAATGTCTCACCACGTTGCCTTCTGAGGTCCCAACATCTCCTCAACTGACCCACGGGGATTATAATCCTCCTTCCCCAGTCGTCACCAAGGATACTGGGACCCTGCCATCAGGGAACCCTCCTCCTGGGCCGGACCCCCTGACGCCAGTCCCGATGCCGGCCTTCCAGACGCCATCCGGTGGCCCTTTACCTGGCTATAGGCCTATCCTTCCGTCAGGTCCTTCGGACCCTCTCAATGGTATATTCACGCCAGGCCCGACACTTGCGTGGCCAGCGTTACCACCATCTGACCCGCCAGCAGGGCCTCTTCCAGGTCCCTCTGTCCGGCCAGAGTCCCTGGGTACCTTACACCACAATACCCGGCTCCCCTGTATCCGTGCCACAATATCCCAAGCCGCAGTACCCGACGCCAGGCTACCCACTGCCGGGTTACGGATACTCCTTTTATGGATACCTTCAATATCTATCCCCCTCCTCCTTCACCTCCGCTGCCCACTCCCCAGCCGTCGGCGCATTTGAAGGAGACCTTAGCCTCCTGGTGGGCTGAGGCCAAGGCTCAGCTCACTAGGGAGGTAGAGAGTCGTCTAACGCCGGACCCTATACAGGATTCCCTACGTCAGAGACGGGAGACTCCCTCCCCCCTTCCCGACACCAGAGGAGAGCCCTCTGGCACCTGGGGAGGGGAGGATATGCGCCCCAGGGAACTCCCCAGAGGGGCCATCCTTCCCCCTCGTAGGGAGGAGTCTTCCTCCTCTACATCAGATACTTCTGACTCTGATTCAACAGTCCGGCCACTCTGACCCCAAAGACGAGCCCCGTACTCCGGAACGCCCCAGGCCAAGGACTCCTCCAAAGTCTCCTCCGGAGGACCCTTCCTTTCTGGAGTTATTGAGGAAAATCCAGGAGATACATCAATGGCAATCAGTGGAGCAAGACCCACAATGTAAAAAACTCGCCCATCTGGATCAGCCTGAGACCGCTCCTGCGCTGATTCCACCCTCAATAGAGCCTCATGCGGATCTTGTTTCCACCATTTGGAAACAGCCTTCTGCGTTAGCCCCGCTTCCGAGGAAGGCGGACAGGCTCTTGAGGGTGGAGACTTTCTTAGCCTTCACCCCACGGCGGACTCTGTTATCATCAGCGCTGCTCATGGCCGCTCCGCCAATCCAATACACCTCAGCTCATCTCCGCCTGATAAGGAATCCCAGCTTCTGGACCAATACGGGAAGAAGATCTATTCCTCTTCTACCCTTGGTATTGGGGCTCTTAACTGTGTGGCACATATGGGGGATTTACAGAAGACCATCCTTAGTCAGGTGGAATCAAAATTGGACTCCCTTCCTGAGTCCCAGAAGAAGCAGGAAGTGGCTGATCTTGTCCGTTCTGCTCATTTGGCCAGAGTTTTAAATTCTGATATGTTGATGCTGTGGGCCAATTTCAAGGTTTTTTGCAATTTGTTCCAGCACACAGTTAGCATATGGCTCATAGAAGCCCTACCAAAGCGTGATTTGATCTTTGGCACTGCCAGGTAGATATGAGGCACTTCTGAGCATATGCGTACTTATCAGGCTTGGGGGTAAACAATCCAAGATATACTGAGGCAGCTTCTGGGCAATATCTCTGAAGATCCAGAGAGAGAGATGTTTCTCTGTCTTCTGTAAGAGAGAGATGTCCATCCCACGGCATTGTATAGAGAACAGTGGTGTGTTTTGTAAGGAAGATCGGTGATAAACCTTAGTGCTCTATAATAGAGCGTGTCCAGTTTCGAGAGCGCAGCAGCTGGGCCCTGGCTGTACAGAAAGTCTGCGTAGTCCAGGAGGGAGAGGGAAGTGGCTTGGACCAGTCTTTTCTTGGCATCTCTTGTAAGAAGATGCTTAATCCTATAAAACAGACCTTACCTCTGTCTAAGCTTTTTTGATGGTTCTTCGATGTCAAGAAGAGAGTCTGTGGTCAATCCATACCCCCAGGTACTTAAACTTGGATGTATACTCCAGTGGTTCACCAAGAAGGGTGGTGATTGGAGGCAGTGTTCCAAGTAGAGCTAGAAATCTTGATGGCGCAAGTGGGGAGAAGAACATTGCCTTAGTTTTTTTGGCATTTAGGAGTAGCTTTTGATTAAGACGCTGATGTTGCAGAAGATTGAAATCCTGTTGAAGGTGACTGCAAGCAGCCTCAAGGGTAGATCTACTGGTGTAAAGAACAGTGTCATCTGCAAAAAGATGTATATTGGAATTTTTGATGCAGTCACCTGTTTTGTTAATACAGTATGTATTGCAAAAAGCAAGGGGCTTAGTATGGGGCTTAAGTGGAGATAGTTCCCTTTCTGCTTTGACCTGCTGGAACTGATCTACTAGATAATTGGAGAACCATTTCAAGGAGAGGTGTTCCAGTCCAGTGTTCCTGAGGGAAAGGAAGAGCAGGTCGTGGTCGACAGTATCAAATGCTTTGCTAAGGTCTAAGAATACTGCACAAACACAGTTTTTGGCATCAAGTTCACGTTGACAGTTGTTAGTAACCTTAGCATGT
Source organism: Neoceratodus forsteri (assembly GCA_016271365.2). Classification (NCBI taxonomy): domain Eukaryota; kingdom Metazoa; phylum Chordata; order Ceratodontiformes; family Ceratodontidae; genus Neoceratodus; species Neoceratodus forsteri. Next base: position 574,522,422 of record CM028137.1, read on the forward strand.
ACAGAAATTGTGCTATGCTGTGGTCTGAAGCCAGATTGCAAAGGGTTAAGGAGATTGTATGATTCCAAGTAATTCCTTAGTTGGGAGCTCGCAATTTTTTCCAACAATTTAGACAGGATGGGGAATAAGGAAACAGGTCTATAATTGTTTAGATCGCTGGGGTCTCTAGATTTAAAAAGGGGAATAACATGAGCAGTGTTCCATACGGAAGGAAGGACACCCTGAGAGATGGATAGATTAAAGTAAATGTGTGATTTAAACAAAATCAGAGTTTGGGCTTCATAGCCTGCTACTACCCTGTTAGTTGAGCAGTGGCTTTCATTTTTATCAAATGTTTGTTTAAAGTTTAATAAAATAGTTTTAAAAGTTGGCCCCATAGACCTGTATTAGGTGCATCCCCACGCACTTCCTGGTTAACCGTCACAAAACCGGGGAGCGCAGGGACAGAGCAGGCAAACTCTGAAGTGGGAAGGGATCGTCTGGATCCCAGTTCGGACAAAATTACGATCCCTTCCCAAACATTATCAAGTGAGTAAAAACATTTATTTTTACACAGAGGGACTGTCACCGCCCCAGAGTAGCGGGCTGCGAAGCCCAAACTGTTAGCTCACACTGTTCCTTAAAGGTGAGTAATTGGCACAGCCAGGAAGTGATAACCAATCTTGAGGAAGAAGGGGTCAAGCAGATCTGCTCTTGCACTCTTCCTAGTATACAGTTGTTGCAACAGATCTTCAACCTCTTTTAGGGATGCAGGTTGAAGGCAGAATGAAGAACTTGTGACAGGGACTTCAAGGTGCTGTACACCAAGTTGGTTGCGGAGAGCACTGGCAGGGGATGAGTTAAAGGCCAGGCCTGCGGTAGAGAAGTGATTGTTGAGAGACTCAAGGATGGTTGGCTTATCAGAGATTGTAATGTCTCCAAGGCAGATTTTCGCTGTCAGGGTATTTCCAGATGAGTGGCCTTCCACATCCTTTAAGGTTCTCCAGAACTTAGCTGAGCAATTAGAAGTAGGGTCACGTTCAGCTCGGTAAAAGTTTACCTTAGCCTCTCTGACCATTTTAGTACAATAGATCTTCAAGAAACAGCTCTTGCAGCAGGTCACACCATTAGGACTAAAGCCAGCAGGCGCCAGGACCCTACGGAAATTTTCTAGCGAGCAGTATCCAGCTGGGACTGCCCCCATTGGCCCCGCCCCCGACGTCAGGCATCAAACAAAAGGGGGCAGTCTCCCAGAATCTCCAATTCTTTTCCTTCCGTCAACTCGCCAGCATCAGCCTCACGGACACCTTATTAGCGAACGACAACTAGAACTTCTCCAACAAAAACTTTTGCTTACTAAATGTCGGCATTTCCTACTCCTTCCACAGAAGGATGCCCCTGTAAGTGTGCCTGCGGCAAACAGATCCTTTTCAAGGATCTTCATATGGCCTGCCTGCGGTGCCTAGGCCCGGAGCACGAGACCAAGGCCTGCTCCATTTGTCAGCAATTTAACAGCCGTACCAGTATCCGCCGTCAGAAGGCACTTCAGGGGTTCCTGTTAGAGGAAAAATTAAAAACGATGGAAGAAGACCCTGCCTCCAGAGGTGAGTCAGCATCCAAGTCCGTAAACACCGGGAGAAGGCCAGGTCCAGATCCCCGAACCGGGCCTCGGACTCTCGCACCAGCTCCGGCTCCACGCGCTCAGACTGCTCTCCCTCCAGGGCTCGCTCTCAGCCTCCACCTGTTAGTCAGATCCTCGGGTGGTACTCCGGCTTCTCTCCATTTTCTGAAGACTTCCAGGACTTCGGATCCTTCTCCAACGCCCTCCCGGGCCTCAGCCAAGTCTTCCGACTGTCATAGGTCCAAGTCCTCCTCGAAGTCTGCTTCTGCTTCCTCGGACAGATGCCGGGAACCCGACTTCAGGTTGGTCTCCCAGCCTCTCAGGGGACCTGATCCCCCTCCCAGGAAGGCCACGGACCTGACGTCCCTCAAGCGGACGTCTGAGTCGAAACAGACTGCTGATCCTTCACTGGCCAAACGCCTGATGGACCAGACGTCCCGCAAGTACCCGACATCGGTCAAGCGACTTTCGGAGCCAATGACCACCCTCCCTTCACCGGTCGATACCAGTCGCCAGAGTTCATCGGAGGAGAATTTGACGTTGTCCGACGACCCGGCCTATCATGCATCTATAGGACTATGGTCCATATCCCAGTTGGAAGCCGCACATGCTTTTTTGCGAGGTGTTCTCCACCTTAGACCTCCGATTAAGGATCCCATTCCACCCTGGGACTTGCCCTTTGTCCTGGAGCAGCTTACGCTGCCTCTCTTTGAACCAGCCGCGGATTGCGAGCTACATCTTCTTGCATGGAAGACGTTATTTTTAGTTGCTGTTATTTCTGCCAGAAGGATTTCTGAGCTCCACGCACTCACATGCAAAGAACCTTATTTGGTTTTTCACCAGGACAGGGTGTCTCTAAGGACAAATCCAAAATTTCTGCCTAAGGTGGTCTCAGCCCTTACTCTTAACCAGGATATCGACGTCCCGGTGTACTTCCCAAAGTACTCCAATAGAGGAGAGGCCCTGCTGCACACTCTTGATGTGCATCGGTGTCTTAGATACTACCTGACCAGAACCAGACAACACCGTAAATCTGATCAGCTCTTTGTCTCCTTTGCCCATAGGTTGCTGGGTGCTCTGCTCTCTAAGCAATCTCTTTCCAGATGGCTCATACAGTGCATCACGTTCTGTTACCAGAAGCGTAATAAGTCCCTGTCGGGCTCGGTCAAGGGACATTCTACAAGGTATACCTCTTTGCTGCTTTGAAGAATCAGCTTCACTTCCACCATCTGCGGGTTACAGCTACTTGGAGCACCGTGCACACCTTCATTAGGCATTATAGCCTGGATGTTGCATCAAGGCAAGGAGCTGGTTTTGGTCTAGCAGTTCTTCAGGGACTACTGTCCTAGGCTCCAGTTCAACTCATGATCTCTCCCTAGCCTCCTCCCATCTGAGAGGGATTTCCAAAATTGCTTAGGAATCGGTCCTAATGGTGTAAACTGCTGCAAGAGCTGTTTCTCGAAGTAAGATAGTACAGTTACTTAAGAACTTACCGTAACAGTAGATCTTCGAGGACAGCTCTTGCAGCAGGTAGTTTCCCCTCCCACCATCCCCTCTGGAGGTAGAGTTGTTCCATTTATTACTTACCTAGGTTCGGTGTTTACAGCACCTTCCTGCTGCATAACTTCTTTGAAGGCGGATCCTCAGTCTTCACTTCAGATGTCATCTAGCATCCGGGAGTCTCCGGCGGGAGAACTGGGGATCTGCCCCCTTTTGTATGATGCCTGACATCGGGGGCGGTCCCTGCTGGATACTGCTAGCTAGAAAATTTCCGTGGGATCCTGGCGCCTGCCGGTTTCAGTCCTAGTGGTGTACCCTGCTGCAAGAGCTGTTCTCAAAGAGCTACTGTTAGGGTAAGTTCTTACGTAACTGTACTTTCCTAGCCTTCCTAAATGATAACCAGTCTACTGGGAGCTTAGTTTTCCTGGCCTTTTTCCAGAGTGAGTCTCTCTCAAGCAGGGTGGACTTTATCTGTGCTGAAAACCATTGGCATGATTTTTTCTTGGCACAGAATTTAACTATGGGAGAATGTTTGTCTAGTACCACCAACACAGTTTCTTGGAAGATGTCATAGGCCCTGATCACTGACTTTGCCAGGTAGAAGTCCTGCCAGCGCAGGGAGAAGTATAGATCTGTGATGAAAGCATAAGGATCAAAGTTATGCCGCCATCTCTTAAAGGTAAATTTGGATGTAGAGGCTGAGGCTATTTTAGGGGTAGATCTTATACAGGCAATAAAGCAGTGGCCACTGATGTCGGAGAAAAATACTCCTGTGTGGGAAAATAGATACGGTTTACTAACCATAATAAGGTCCTGAAAGGTGCTGTTGTTAGGGATCTTCTTGTTAGGACGCGTAATATCAGTAATGAGCTGAGACGAGCCGAGTGTATCACAGACAGTTTTGAGTGGTAAAGAGGCACTGGAGGATTAGTCCAAGTTAAGCTGTCCTAAGACGATAAACTCAGAGGGCGAGGAACACAGGGAGTCGAGTAGGTGGTTCGGAAACTGTAATCCTGCCAATGGGGGCCTATAGCACCCTATAACACAAAGTGAGGTAGTGGGGGATATTTCGAGTTTGAGGGACAGACTTTCGAACTCTTTATGAATTGAGGTTGAGTCAGTGACAGATGCAGTGAATTTATCCTTGACGTAAACTTGTAATTTCAGTAATGAGCTGAGACGAGCCGAGTGTGTCACAGACAGTTTTGAGTGGTAAAGAGGCACTGGAGGATTAGTCCAAGTTAAGCTGTCCTAAGACGATAAACTCAGAGGGCGAGGAACACAGGGAGTCGAGTAGGTGGTTCAGAAACTGTAATCCTGCCAATGGGGGCCTATAGCACCCTATAACACAAAGTGAGGTAGTGGGGGATATTTCGAGTTTGAGGGACAGACTTTCGAACTCTTTGTGAATTGAGGTTGAGTCAGTGACAGATGCAGTGAATTTATCCTTGACGTAAGTTGCAACTCCTCCTCCTCTAGTCAGCCTGTCTGTTCTAAAGAGGGAGTAAGAGGGGATATTTACCTCCCAGTCAGCAATTCCAGGTTTAAGCCATGACTCCGTAACCACCAGGACATCAGGCATAGTATGACAGACCCAGGCCTGGATAGATGCAAGTTTTTTTTTTAATAGACTACACGCATTAACGTGCATGAAGCTCACCCCTTTGAGGCTGGATAAGTCGGTGGGGGCTGTAATATTTGCAGGGGGACTTGGGTTAAGTTCAGCATTGCCAGAGCACAACAGTAGAAGGAGAAGAAGCTTCTTGACGGCTCCTCTGAGAAACCTAAGTGCTCTTGTCCGTTCCCATCTGTGGTAATTAATTGCAGAAATAGTGCGGTCCCCAGGACTGATACCTAAAGGACCTATGGCCTCAAATATTAATACCCTGAACATGTAACTCGGGGAGTGTTGTAGTAATGAAGCCGAGGAAGATAAAAGTGACAGCCTTAATAGATGCCTCTGTAGACTGGAAGGCTCGCCTTCTCCTTTGCAGGCTGATCGAAACCCAAAATTCCAGGCCTGTGGTGGTTGCAAGACCGCCTCCACTACAGCGGGCAGCCCAGCTAGCAGTAATGGAAGAGGCAGTGGCTCAGGCTGCAGTGGGCACCTTTTTGGCCTTAGTGCTGCTCTTGGCTCTGGTCAACTTGGGAGCATCCTTCACAGGTAAATTCCGCTATGTATGTTAGGTGCTCGAAACATTTGGGGAGAGCCCTGCCATCATGGTAAGAAGCACAAGAATAAGAAAAACTGCCATTGGTCGTGGGACCGGGGGAGAGCGCAATCCTCCTGCTCCCTCAACTCCCCCGCCTGCTCGATGGTTGTTGAGTCCCTTAGCCGAGGGACAAGTCGATGGCTCCACAGTACCATCATCGGGCTTGCCAGTCTCAACATTGGTCTGTCAGGTGGTCAAGATTTTTTCCTGTCGGCACATTGTTGGAGGGGGTTGACGAGTCGATCTCCAAGACCCCGGTCATCCTGGTCCTCTCCCAAGACAATGTGAAGCGATCGGTATCCCCGGCCGTGCCGGCTTGGGATCAGTGTCCACCTTTGGTTGTGCAGTGGAATCTGGTACCAGTGTATTACACTGCAGGTCCCGGTTGTGTCTCCTTGACATCGACCTTTGAGTGCAGTGGTCGAGGTTGAAGGACTCCTTGAGTTCTCAATCCACTCGACCATGAGGCGTCACCATCAAAGCTCCACATCCTCTTTATCTTTGGATTGGGAGAGACTCCACTGGCGGATGCAGTGGTGCTGTTAGGAGCTTCACTGACAGCAGTGGACCTTGGTTGGGCCAGGTAGGTTTCTACCCCAACCCATAAGGTTGTCTGACCAGTGTCAGTCAAGCTCATGCCAGTCTATCCAAGACATTATCCCTGACATGCATCTCTCCACTTTTGTTGGTAGATCCACATCCACAGCAGCAGTGGGGGGGGGGGCCTCTTGCAAAGGACTCCCGTCTGGGCACTGGCTTGCCAGACCAGTTGTCAGTGGAAATATCCCACTCTGATGATTCCAGGGTGGTCTATGGTAGTAAGCGGCCACTGGCTATCTTTGAAGAGTCCTTGGATGGCTCCAGTGCATCCTTCATGCAGTCTTTGAGGACGCATCTGTTGACCAAGTATCGGTCAAGGAACTGACCACCAGCCATGGGCCGGTGTCTTATGGAGCACTCCTCCAGCTGATGTTGGAGTCCATGAACATTCCTTTGGAGCCAGTTCAGAAGGGGGCTTGGTACCACTTCACTGACATCCTGAATAAGGATGAATGCCCACAGGTTGCCTTTCCAGTGACCAAAGCTATTCTGGGTCAGGCTCTGGAGCATTGGCAACATCCAGACCCCTGCCTGGCACCCTTCACCTATATTTAAAAACAAAAACAAAGCACTGCGTCAGCATGTGGTCTAAAAGCAAAACAAAATGGTTATATTAAATGCACAGTGAAAATAGAAAATAGTTAAAAATCTACTTTTCGACCTTAGGTTTTCTTCAGGAAATATCTAAAAAGGAAAAAAACTAAATTAGTGTAGAGGGAAGGTAAAATGAGGATATATATATATATATATATATATATATATAGAAAGAGAAAAGGGGAGGCTTAGGGAGAAGAAGTGATAAATGGCAAGATTAAGAGAGAATCTGTGAAACAAAAAGGTGATGATGGGAAAGATAGAGCAAAATAGGAGTGAAAGAGCTAGAGAAGTCCCCAGGTGGGGATTAATTAACAGGGCCTAGTAAGAAGGCTGAAAGGTGACAAATGTGGGGGAAGACAGAGATGGAGTCTTATGGTGGAAATGAAAAAGAAATTAAATGTGCACAGATGCAAACAGACTTTAGGGAAACTAAGGGGTGGCTGCAAGATGTTAGTGGAAAATAAGTCTATCGTTTAAATCAGAGGGCTGCTGGGAGCCAAGTCGGATGATCAGCTTGGCTTCCATGTCTTTTCTGTGGTCAGAATCCCAGAAGCCCTGCTGAAGGACACAAACAGAAAGGTCATTGACACTGTGGTCCCTGGAGATAAAGTGGGATACAGTTGGTTTAGCAGTGTCACCATTCCTGACTGCTCTGTAATGTTCCCTGAAACGGTCAGCAAGGTGCCTACCAGGCTCTCTCCGATGTAAATAGCTATACACTTCCTGCAAAGAATACAATATACCACATTAGTGGAGATGCATCAGAATTCCTATATGGTTCACAAGTATGCAGCATCTACTGGTTTTATGCCTGGATTTTCTGACTACCCCCTTAGCCGAAGGTCTGGGCTCTGGTTCTGTTTTCCAGAAGTCAGAGAATACAAGGGATGTGGACAAGCCCCTCAATAAGGAGACAAAGAAGCTTGACCACATGCCCAAAAAGGTCTAGGCAAGTTACATCTTGATGGCCCACTTCAGTCACTCCCTGCTGGGAGTACTCGACAGTGTCCTCCCTTACTTACCTGTCGACAAGCAGTTCCCGATAAAGGTAATCCAAGACCAAGGTTAAGCAGTGACTATACACCAACTCCAGGTGGCCCTTGTACATTGACAGCTTTTGCGCTCATGCCATGGCAGTGGCCATTATGATGCATCACAGGGCCTAGCCGAGAATCTTCACCTTCACAGCAGACACTCAACACAATTTTTCCAATGGCCCTTTCTTGGGCACCGACCTGTTTTGCCTGGGGATGGATGGGCATCTCCTAAGGATTGAACAGTCCAGTGTTACCCTGTATTCTGTGACTTCGTCCCAGAAGGACCAGAAAGGCAAAAAAAAAAAAAAAAAGCCATTCAGTTTTGGCCCTTTTAGCCACAGTAGTCTCTACAGCAGCAGTCCCAGCAAGAACAATTCCAAGCCTGGTATGGCTGGCCCGGTGGCGCTGAGGGTTGAGGCACTGGATGCCACACCTCGCGCCACGCCGGCGACCCGAGTTCGGGAATGAGCCCAGGCCGGGGGTCGGCAGGGGAGAAAGAGGATCGAACATCCAGAGGACTGCTGTCCTCTCTTGGGGGGGATTCAGTGCTATGCCCAGCATCGCAGTGGCCCCCGGTGGAGACTGGAGGCACTGCAATGCTACAGAGCACTGTAGTGGGATGCAAAGCTGTGGCGAGACGTCCCCTTGTGTCATTGCATGCCTGGAATCTGCATGGGGGGGGCAAGGGGAGGGCGTAAACACCAAAAAAGGAAAAAAACTCTGCCTTCAGATAAGTAAAGTATGGTCCCGGGGTACCAGCCTACTATGCCCAATGTCGGGCTCTTTGCAAGTCTCCTCTGCTCTCCTCCATCTCCGGTTGCCTATCTAGATTCTAGACAGAGCGCCAGGAGGAGCAATGTGGCGGTCCCACCTCGGGAACTCTGAACCAGGGGGCTGGGTGGCCGGAGATGCGGATGGAGAGCAGGGCCCAAAGAGGAGCATGCAAGGGCTTCAGACGGGCGGGATCAAGGGGGCACTGAGTGACCTCTCCGGAGAGAGTTCCAGAGGTCGAGTGATAAAGTTGTAAAAACAGATTCCAAGCCTGCTGTCCCAAGGCCAAGTTCTCTGGCCAGGGGCCCAAAAAAGGTGTCGTAGAGGAAGTGATGTCCCTCTGGCCTCAGCGGCCAGTGCCTCCTCCAAAGCTGCCCAATGACAAGTCTGGGGGGGGGCTTGTTCACCTCTTGCATGTCCAGTCAGTGACTTGACTCTAGGAGGGCGGTCAGCTTCGCCAGTTCTGGCCTCACAGTTCTGTCAGTGCTGTGGACAAGTGGTTTCTCAAGATGGTCAGCAGCGGTTGTTTCTGATTTCGGACCCTTCCACCGCATACATACTCTCTTCCCCCGAGGACATTGCTCAACTTTTCTCAAAAGGAGCAATAGCCTGTTTCCAGATACCTTGGCAAATCGGGGGTTTGTGTCCAGATACTCCTGTTCCTGAAATGGAGGGGTGGAATAGTGCTCCATACTGGACCTTCACGATCTGAATCAGTTTCTGAGGAAGCGCAAGTTCAGGATGGTCACGTTGAAACAGATTATACCATGTCTGGAGAAGGGCATGTGGTTCTGCTCCCTGGACCTCCAGGTCGCATTCTTCCATATCCCAGTCCATCCGTTCCACTAGCAGTACCTCCGGTACCGTGCAGAAGGGGTGGTGCAGTAGTTCCAGGTGATGCCATTCAGCCTGTCCTCAGGGCTTCACCAGTGCATCGCAGTGGTGGCAGCCTTCCTGTAGTGCCAGGACATGAGTGTTTATTCCTATTCCTACCAGGATGACTGGCTGATAACCAAGCTATCCAGAGAGGCAAAGGAGTTGTCCAGAGACTTGGGCCTCTTGGTCAACCCAGCCAAGTCTGAACTGATCCCCTCACAGGTGATTCACTTCATTGGGGCAGAGCTATACTCTGTTGTCCAAGGCCTGCCTCCCAGTGGACTGGGCATTGGATCTTACCTCCTTTGCCTGATCATTTCAGGTTTGGTGCTTGCACTCTGCCTGGGACTTCATGAGGCTGCTGGGGTACATGACGTTTTGCACCATTGTGGTCTGGTGGGCTCACTGGTGGACATAGCACCATCAGTGGTCCCAGCTCCTAGGACACCTGGACCAGCTGCTCACAGTGACCCAACCGATGTGGGATGCCATCCAGTGGTGGCTGATCCTAGAATGTCTGGAGGAAGGAATCCTGTTTGTCCCCTCAGAACTGACCATCGTCCTCATAACTGTCACGTCGCTTTTGGGACACACTAAAACAAGAACAAAACCAAAAAAAAAAGCGTCTGTAACAGGAAGGGACACTGACATGTGGGGAGTGGTGCAGTGCACTGGCTGTGGAGCAGAAGTCTTCCGGGAGACATTCTGGAGACTGTGTTGCTGCCCTTTTTGCAGGCACCTCTCTGGTCTGAGAGAGGAGGTTGTTCATCTCCATGCTGACCTGGCAAGAATTCGGGAAACCTGCTTCCCCCACCCAGGGACCATCCAGGCCACCGCCACTACCTCAGAGGTTGCCAGGAAAGAGGAGTGGTTGGACCACGGTGGGCTCAGGGAGGGTGAGGGTGGTGGAACAGAAGTACATCCCTCCAGTTGTGCCTCTCCACAGTTCATTCAGCACTCTGGCAGAGCATGGTTCCTCTATGGAGGCACCCGCAGTGGAGACCAAGGAGGATGCTGGGAACCTCCACAATGGAGACCCACAGGAGGGTGGCACAGGACTCCACAAAGGAAGGAAACAGCTTCTGGTGGGGGAACTTGGTTTTTAGGGGGGTAGAACTGGGGGAGGGAGGAGAAAGGGAGGTAAGGCGCCTGCCCCAGCACCATGACTTGAAGGGACAGGAAACGAATCCTCAGGATCGTGGGAGCAGCTGCAAGAAGGAGTGAGCTGTATGTCATTATCCACCTAGGAATGAATGACCTGGCTGAAAATGGGATTGGAGCAGTGCAACAGGAGTTTGTGGAGTTGGGGAGGGGCCTTAGACAAGTAGCACATACGGTAACTTTCTTGGAAGTGCTACCTGTGTATGGTGTGGATGAGGCTAGGGTACTCCGCACATGGGATTCAATGACTGGTTGAAAAACTGGTGCAGAGCTCAGGGATTTGGCTTCATTGGGGACTGGGGCTCCACCTGGAGGGATGCAGGCCTATACAGGCACGATGGTCTGCATCTATCCAGGAGGGGAACCAGGATCCTAGGTGATAGGTTTAAATGCTTCATTGGCAAGCATTTAAACTAGCCAAGGAGGGAGGCATTGAAAAGTAGAAGGGAAATCCTAGCCCCCACCCCCCAAAAAAAATCAGGGTAGTTAGTGAGGTAAACACCAAGATAGAGTAGTCGATAGGGAGAAGGGCAGGGGTAAATGGAGAAAAAGACAAAGGCAGTAAGGACAGGGATGGGGCAAAAAGAAATGGGCATAAAAAAATGGAGGGTAATGAGTACCCATGCTCGTAGTCTAGGTAAAAAGCTCCCCGAAATGGTGACCTTGATGGAAGAGGGATGCCTGGATAGCGTGGCAGTCACAGAAACATGGTACACAGAGAACTATGACTGGGATGTTAGCATACCAGTGTACACAATCTACAGGAAGGGAAGAAGGGGAGGAGGAGTAGCTCTCTATGTAAGGGAAGGGATCAAAGCAACAGAACTAAAGGGTAAACAGGGAGGCGAGGAGGCACTGTGGGTCACCCTGGAGACTAGAAATGGCTCCACAGTCCGCACAGGCCAGAAGCTTGATCCCCTGGCCTGCCCTGTGCTTAGCATCTTGGAATACCTCTGGCACTTGTCCCAACTGGGACTGCGTTCAGTGACCTTTAAGGTGCACCTGGCAGCCATCTCTGCATACTAGGTGTGGGCTGGTATGCCGAAGATGGCGCAGGAGAAGGTGTTTGGCGCTTCTTTAAGGGCCTTAGCCATTTGTCCCCCAGGAACGTGAGCCACCACTACCTTGGGACTTATTGCTGGTGCTGATCATGCTTATGTGCAAGCTTTTTGAGCCTATGTACAGGTGTGAGGATGTCACACCTGTCATGGAAGACGGCCTTCTTGGTGACCATCACATCAGCCAGGAGGATTAGTGAGCTCCAGGCACCCTCAGTGGAGCCTCCTTCCCTAGTCTTCCACAGGGGCAAGGTAGTCTTTTGCTCTCACCCGAAGTTCCACCTTAACCAGGTGATAAACTTTCCAGTTTACTTTACCAGCCCATCTTCAGAGGCTGAGCACAGGCTTCATCCTTTGGACCTGCGGTGGGCGCTGTACTGCTGTGTGGTGTGTACAGCTGGAGTTTGGGGTGAGGCATGCCAACTCTTTGTTACCCATGCTGAAGCTGCGCCTGGCAGACCTACAGCTGAGTGGATGATCGGCAAGTGGATCACTTCTTGCATCGACCTCTGATATTGGGTGACTAGTAGTGAGCCTCCCGTAGGGCTCAGGGCTCATTCAGCCAGACATACCCGTATTTCTGGGAGTGATATATATGGTTCACATCCACACCACCCACCTGGCAAGTGGCACACAGATCCCTGCTTCCAGTGTGCAAGATCTGACATGTGGCAGAGCTGAGGAATAATACCACCCGAGTGGTGAGAGTAGCTTTACTTAGTCATTCCAGTGAATTATCTCTTAAGGAAGAACTACCAGTGTTGGACGTGAACCGAGTTTTATCTAACATTAGGATAAGCTTTCAGGGTTACTGTATTTGTTGTTGACTGATTGTTTCTGCTCTTACCTCCTTGTTCTTTCGTCCATGGTTTTCCTTTTTCGGCAGGGGAAGGGCCCAGCCACCCACCCCCATCCCCAACCACCCCACACTACACTCCTTTTATAGGGTACCACAGTTGTGACATTTCCTGTGGCAGAGCAGGAGTGGATCAGTGGGGCCTCCACAAGGTGAGCTCATTTACAGGGGCACTAGTAATTTAACTTGTTATAACAAGTTAAACAAAACACAATCAAACCACTACTTGCATTTTTTTTTTTTTTTTTTTTCCATCTAATTACTCTGACTATGTTATAAACCCAGCAACTTATCTGGAATGGATATCATTAACTGCAGGTACTGTGGAACAATTTTCAGGAGGACAGTCTTACAGGATTTAGGACACTGTCCTACATGCTGGGCCTTTAGAGATCTTAGGGCTCAGCTCCGGGCAGCATGGGCGGAGATTGCATGCCTCAAATTTCATATTCAAGAGGAAATACATTATAAGAACAACCCGCAATTTCCCCAGCATCCAACAGAAAAACCTCGACCGCAGAGGGTGGTTGGTCTAGGAGGTTGGCAGGTGGTTAGGAGGGGCAAATCGGGTGCCCCATCACTCTCTGCTCTCCAACATATTACTCCAAAACCATATAAACACTACAAACAGCTATCTGCCTCTATCTCTGAAATCAAACAAAGAGGCAGAAAACACTGCAGAGCAGGACACTGCAGCACAGGAGCTAGCACAACAAAACTCACCCAAATCAGGAACCAAAACAAAAAAAGCAAAAAGGAAATCCAAAAAACTTCTGATCATAGGAGACTCCGTGATTCGGGGAGTTGATACCCATCTCCAGCCAGGGGTAATGGTCAGATGTCTCCCAGGTACATCAACATGGAGAGACACTGACCGCATTGCTAAAATTGTTCACAAAGCAGGAGAAAACATTGATGTCCTAGTACACATAGGGACTAATGATTTCACCTGCCGGTCAGTTGTGGAGACCAAGGAACACCTGACAAGGCTGGGTGACAAACTATCATCTATTTCGTCCGGCATCTCCTTCTCTGAGATCCTGCCAGTCTGGGAGAGGGGAACAGATGGACGGAAGGTCAGAGAAGGGGAGATAGGGGAGCTAAACACGTGGCTCAAGGGCTGGTGCCAGGAAAAGGGACACAGATTTGTAGGGAACTGGCAACAGTTCTGGGAGCAAAAGTTCTTTAAATTTGATGGACTGCATCTGACTAAGGAGGGAGTCAGTGCATTGGGGCAGAAGTTTGACGTCTTTGCAGAATATTTAAACTAGCAACTGGGGAGATGGGTGCAGCACCCCATCCGTTGAATGGGAAGAACACCCTTCCCCCCTCAGCTAGTTGTCAAACAGGGATTCGGCATGTTTGCAGTTCATTTGCATCACCAGGTAAGAAAAAAGGTTTGTCTCCCCATACGACGCACAGGGGTAATGCCAAACCTCACCCAACAACTAACACACCAAAATCTGGCCAATGGAAAATCATGTACACAATGCTCACAGCCTGGGAAATAAGATCCCAGACCTGCAGGCAATAATGTCAGAGGCTAAACTGGACATAGTAGCAATTAGTGAGACGTGGTTTACTAGTAACCACACTTGGGAGACTTCAGTACCTGGCTATGTATTGTTCAGAAGAGACCGAGGTGAAAAGGGGGAGGAGGGCCCTGTATGTCAATGAAAATATCAAAGCTACAGAAACTCAGAATACACATAAGGAGCCAGAAGAACTGTGGGTCACCCTGAAACAGGAAATGGGACAGCCATAAGAACTGGGTTGTCTACAGGCCCCAGACCAGGGGAGAACATAGACACATTACTGTTAGAAGATATACAAAACATGAGAGCTAAAGGAGGTTCTGATAATGGGAGACTTCAACATGCGGATACAGATTGGTCAATACCAGCAGGAACATCTGCCAGAACTAGACACATAGTGGATTCTCCTGCAGGGGCCTCAAACAACTGGTACAGCAACCCACAAGAGACAGGGCTATCCTAGATCTAGTACTGACTAACAAGGAAGGGATCACAGATCTCCAGGTAGAAGGTCACCTGGGGGCCAGTGACCATCACCAGGTATGGTTCAATTTGGCTACTACATCTAAATCATCCCATTCCAAGGCAAAAATATGGGACTTCAGAGGAGCTGACTTTGATAAGATGGCCAACAGAGTTAAGCTAGCCCTGGCAAAAAGAAACACAGGTGAAGGGGTACAGGCAAAGTGGGCAATCATTAAGGATGCAGTACTTGAAGCAACATCCCATTGTGTTAGACAGAAAAGGAAGTACAAAAGAAGAAGGAAACCACTTTGGTTCTCAATACAGAGCAGAAAAGGTCAGAGCCAAAAGGCTGGCCTTCAGGAAATATAAGGGAACACAGCGGATGAAGATAGGGAGACATACCAAACTGCCCTAAGGGAAGCAGGGAAGGCAGTAATGCAGGCAAAGTCCCAAACTGAGGAAACACTAGTACGTAACAGTAAAAGAAGGTGACAAGACTTTCTATAGATACATTAGTGAAAGGAGAAAGTCCAGAAGGGGTATTGCTAAGCTTAATGGAGAAAAGGGAGCATGTGAGGAGGAGGACCCTGTAAAGGCATCTATCCTAAATAGATACTTTTGCTCAGTATTTACTGAAGATAAGGTAGGGCAGGGCCCACAGCTGAGCATCATGCACACACGGGAGAGGGAGGTGAGCACTACTCTCTTCACAAAAGAAAGGGTCCTACAAGAGCTTACTAAGCTCAGGGTGGATAAGGCAATGGGACCTGATGGCATACATCCCAGGGTACTTAAGGAGCTAAAGGTGGAACTAGCAGAGCCATTATCAGAACTGTTTAGTGAGTCTCTGAGCACAGGAGAGGTCCCAGAAGACTGGGAAGGGTTCATGTGATCCCGCCTCCACAAGAGTGGTAGCAGGAGGAGGCGGGAACTACAGACCAGTCAGTCTTACCTCAGTAGTGGCAAGATTATGGAGGCACTCTTAAGGAAAGGATAGTGCAACACCTGGAACCATAGGGCACAGGATCCAAGACAGCATGGGTTCTAAAAGGAAGGTCCTGTCAAACTAATCTCATAGATTTCTTTGACTGGGTAACCAGAGTGGTGGACCAAGGGGAGCAGTTGATGTCGCCACCTTGACTTCAGCAAAGCTTTTGCCACTGTTCCACATAGAAGATTGATAAATAAGCTGGTTAGGCGCGGGTGGGTCAGAAGTTGGTCAACTGGGTGGCAAACTGGTTGATGGGCAGAAACAGAGAGTGGTGGTAAATGGTATACAGTCAGAAGAGATGCAAGTCACAAGTGGGGTACCTCTAGGACAGTCCTGGGGCCAGTCCTCTTCAGCATCTTCATTAGTGACCTTGCAGATGGACTAGAGGGTAAGGCTTGTCTGTTTGCAGATGACACCAAGATCTGCAACAGAGTAGATGATCCAGATGGGGTGGGTAGAATGAGAAGAGATCTGGATAAACTAGCAAAATGGTCAGAAGAGTGGCAACTGGGATTTAATGCAAAGAAGTGCAAAATCATGCACATAGAGAAGAGAAACCCTGAAGCCACCTATAGGCTGGGAGGGGAGTTGCTAGCAGTCACAAAGGAAGAAAGAGACTTGGGCATCATCATCACTGATGACCTGAAATCATCCAAGCAGACCTCTAAAGCAGTAGGTAAGGCTAGGGGTGTTAGGGTGTATTAGTAGGGGTATCACAAGTCATAAGAGGGAGGTAATAATCCCTCTTTACAAGACACTGGTTAGGCCCCATCTGGAGTATCATGCGGCAGTATTGGAGGCCACACTTCACAAGGACATTAACCAAATTGAGGCAGTCCAGAGAAGAGCAACCAAAATGGTGCAGGGACTGCATCAGAAGACATATGAGGACAGATTAACAGAGCTCAATATGTATACCCTTGAGCAAAGGAGGGAAAGAGGTGATACGATCGAGGCATTCAAACACCTTAAGGGCATTAACAAGGTGAAAGAGTCTAACATGTTTAAATATAAGAAAAATAGCAGGACAAGAGGACACAGCATGAGATTAGAGGGGTCTTACGGGGAATGTGAGGAAATTCTTTTCACAGAAAGGGTGGTGGATGCATGGAATGGCTTACCACAAGAAGTGGTGGCTATGAATACAGTGCAGGGCTTCAAACAGACATGGGATAGGCATAAGGGAGCAATACAAATGACTATGACTAGATAGGATACTAACAGAGCAAAGGCCAATGGCACATTTGTAAGGTAGAAAAAGAAATGGGCAGACTGGATGGGCCTTGCGGTCCTTATCTGCCGTCAACTTCTATGTAACCATATACCATTCCTAGAACTACAGTTACAGTTAAGTAACCTGTTTTTCTATTGCTTGTTTTAGAAATGTTTCTGTGGCTGACAGTTGTGCTATAGCCACATGGAGCATTGTCCACACCTTCACTAAACATTACAGTCTGGACATAGTCTCTTGTAGACGTGCTTTTGTCAGGCTTGCTGTACTGCAATTCCTGCTATCCTGAATATACAGTATATCGGACTGTAACTGCCTCCCAGTTAGGGTGTGGGACTGCTTAGGAATCATTCCAAAGGTGTGGACTAATGGAGGAGATATCCTTGAAGAAGATAAAACAGTTCAGCACTTCTTATAATGGTAGATCTTTGAGAAAATCTTCATTATTCCATGCCATCCCTCCTTCTGTCCCCCTTCTGCTTCAGTAAGGGTTGTAGCAATCTGATATTGTGCCTGAACCCAACATATGCATCATATGTCCAGCTCCATGCCTCTCCTTGTGTGTCTGCTGCTGGTATTTTCTCCTGGTTCCCTATGTTTGGAGGTCCTCGGAGTCTAATCTGTTGCGGGGAACTGAGGAGTGCTAGGGTCGCCCGTGTTTATGTAGACACTGATGCATGACGTCTTTCATGGTCGGTCGCCAGCTAGCAAAAGTTTCTGTATGGTCTTGGTACATGGCAGCTATAGTTTAAAAGGAATGGACTAACAGAGAGGATATTCTGTTGAAGATTTTCTGTTACAGTAAGTACATAACTATTCTTTCTTTATCGTCCAGAACATCTTCACTGTTCTGTCACACGCCCACCATCCCCTGCTCAGGTAAGAGTCAGAACTTCTTGGCAGGTCAACCTTTTGCACTGGTGCTGTAGCACTTCTGCCACTCCCTCAGAGCTCCTCCTCTCCCTCGAGGGTTTAGCTTTCCTTCCTGTTACCTTGGGATGGGCTCTTTCCCCCTTTTCCCTTTTTAAAAGAAAAAAATATATATGGGATGCTTTTGTTTCCCTTTTTTTCCTCCCCCTTGAACTCTGTCCCTCTCTCTGTGGGGATGTTTTCTCTGAGACACATCCCTTGGCTGATTGCAACCTATTACCTTGCCTATATGCTGAGCCTATGTCATTTGGCAGTTCTTTCCCTCGCACAAGGTGCAGTTTCAACTTTCCGAGCTCAGAGAGAGAGAGAGGCATATGCAGCTGGGGCTTTTATTCTGATCCCTCAGCCTGTGGGGAGAGTGTTTTTACCACACCCTCATCTTGGGTTTCTTTTTCGGTGCTATTATGCACGCTTGTGTTGTGGATTTTTTCCATTGCTATTTCCTTTGCTCCTCTGGAGCTCTTGCACTTAGTCTCCTAATTCTTGTCTTCTGATGAGTATAAGAATGTAGGTTAGTTGGCACCCTGCTTCTCTACACTGAGATCCTCCAGGCCTCTTGTGCCAGCCAGAGCTCTATGCCAGGAGTGCTGCCCCCTTGTCTTCACCTTCCTGTCCAGGTGGCTGAGGGTAGGTTCTCTCTCTTACACCTGCTACCCTACCCCTATACCACTTTAGGCCCACTCCTTAGTTCTATTAAGTTGGTACTTTGGTTTTGTTATGTTTTTATAGCCTCTATCCATTCCCTGTCCCTTTGGGTCAGGAGTCTATAGCCCTCCTGTCTTTTTCTCTCCCACTTGTTTTCTGTCCTGGCAAACAAAACTGGTGAAGGGAGGGGGTCAGCATCAGTTCCCAGCCAACACATGTGCATAGCGTCACTACATCTGTTTTGTGTGCTGTGCCAGCTCCGGCATGGTCCTAGTGCCTCCGACTTAGGCCCGTCATTGTGACTGAATAAGGAAGATATTCTGGAAAATCAAGAATTATGGGGAGTGTGTAATTTTCATTTCTGGGACTGGTATACTGTTCAGATCAACACCACCTACCCGACCTCCCCTGACGGTGTGACACCTGGACCCCTGCTTCCATTGTGTAAAGATCTGACGTGGGATGGAGCTGGAGGATGTACCACCCGGGTGGTGGGAGGAGCTTAGCGTGAAGACATTCCAATTACTCTGCTGTCTCCTAGAAGACTGCCAGTATGTGGATGTGAACTTGTCTCTGTCTCACTCCTAGAACTATGGTTAAGGGTGAGTAACCTGTATTTATCTTATGTACTTGCCCTTCAACACCCTTTTTCAGATCTTTCCAAGGTGGCCTCCCCTGCTCACTCCTGGGATCTGCTGACACCTCCCTTGTCAGTGCCACCACTCTTTGCTGTTTTGTGATGCACCAAGGATAATTTATGTTCTCATTATGACAAGGGAAAGATGATGATGGCTGAGTCCATGCGCTGCCGGGTGGGATGACATGGATAAGGCTGCTGTCGTCCGTAGTGTTGGGGGCGATTTTCCTCACCCTTACCTGCATGTACACAAGGGGGGGGGGTGCACATGATCACCCATGAAGCTGAGGATATCACCACAAGCCTCCACTGGGAGCCACTATTGTAATGCAGGGTCCCAGCCCATCCTGTCCAGGAGGTGAGCAGTCAGGGATGCTGCTTGTCACTCCTCACCAACCTTCGTTCGTGATGTTGCAGGCTTGTGCAAACTGGAGTTGCCAGAGTGCCTTAGTGTTCCTCCTCTCTTCAGCACCACTGAACCAGCTGGTTTCAGTTTAAACAAAAAACTCAGATGTCGTCCCGCCAGTGCAGTGGTAGCGCTGCCGCTTGCAACGCCAACAACCTTGGTTCGGGAATGAACCTGGGCCGTCAGAGGGCTGGACAGGGGAATGAGGATTGAGCATCCCACGGGACACTGTCCTGTGAGGAGGGAGGCTTTCACATCCCATTGCTTTACTGCCACCTGGGTGACCACAGGTGGTGATGCAGAGGATACCCAAAAGTGAGGGACCAGTCGCGCATTCCAGTGGATTGGCTGCATAAGGCCTCACCAGCAGCCAATCCCCAGTGCACGCTTCTGGAGGGGGACGGGGAGAAAACATAAAAAGAGTGCACAGGTCAGGCAGATGACGCTTCTCCGCTAGCCCACCCTGCTGTCGGACCCTGGCTGCACCATTCCTTGGACGAACCACATCTTCACCTCCACCCCCGGGAAAGAAATGTCTAAGGAGCTGATGGCGTACCTGGCCCTAGGGGATAAGTAGGGGGTGAGGGGGCAGCACAGGGGTGTGTCGCAGGTGCATGGGGACCAAGAGTGGATGTAGCAGTGTTTCAGACAGGGGAAGCATGCAGTTGAAGTAGCAGAAGGTGGTCTTGGTGTTTGGCATAGAAGAATAAAGTAAGCTTGTGGGGTAAAAGCTAAGATTTATAAGGGTATAGGAGTGCTGTCATTTCTGTGATTGTTATTTAACTTTACAGCTAGAATGTTGTGCATGCACTGCAGCTGAAAGGAAGTGTTTCCCTCCCATAATTTTTGTCTGCCATGGAATACTATTATTTCCTTATGTCCCTCGCTGCTCTTTCCATGTCTAGCAACCTCCCAGCCTCAACATTGTGTAACTAAAAATCTGTGTTCCTCACAGGTGTCCCACCATGGCTGGGCTTTTGGGGGCAGCATTCTATGAAATGATGTCCAGGTGATCTGTACAGTTTCTTCCCCAGCCCCCTGATCAGGACATTGATATCTTGGGTCCCAGTCAGGTACACACCGAGCATGCTGTGACAGACCCAATCAGTGTTCTCTGTTATGCAGATGTCTCTCACTGCACTGCCACCTGTGATAACAGAGTTGAAGGTAGGACTGCAGAGCCTGCAGCACTCCTTTGCAGAGAAGAGTCCTCTGGAACGCTCAGCCTGCATCACCCCAGCCCAGTGCCTCAGGTTTCAAATGGCAGTGCTCTCGTTGTGCTTGGAGGTTGGCTGTGCATTTGCAATACTTGTAAACACTGTTAAGTTTGAGTAGATTTTAGGAGGAGATAGTGAACAAAATTTTTTTTTATAAATTGACAAGGTTGGATACAAGTGAACTGAAATTTGTTATTGTTTTCTTAATTTAGGGATGGTATAGAGTTTGCCTTTAAGATCCCAAATTCCAAAGGACCAGAGTATCCACCTCCTAACCTTGCTTTCCTTGAAGTACTCAGTGAATTTTCTTCTAAACTCCTTCGACAGGACAAGAAAACAGTGTAAGTTGGAGAATTTAGACTTGTTTTTGGTTCAGGGCGCAGCTAAACAAATGTGATGGTTCTGCCTTGAACAAACTACTTTAAGTAATTATTTTAGGTTTGTTTTTTTCAGTTCTGACTTTGCAGGTTGTCTCAAAAAGAGCATCAGTGTTATGTTTTTACTGCCGAAGTTCTGTGCAGAAAAGAATATGCTGCAAAACTTAAGTGTATTCCTACAGAAAAAGAAGTGCTGGTTGATTGTTCTAACTTAGCGCCGAGGGCAGGAACAGAGATACAGACATATGCCAACCCCTTGTCCTGTGAGGCTCCCAGCCTTAGCAGATCCTTGTCCTTCTGGTAGGCCCATGATAGCCAAGCCTCGGGGTGGTGGGAGCTAAGCCCACAGAGGTTTAGCAGAGGGAGGTGTTGAGAGGTGTTCTGGACAAGAAGAGGACTTTTGGATGTGAAGAGAGGTCCTGAACACCCTTATGAGTACACACAATAAAGAGGTTTGCAAACCAACTTTCATATCTATGGATATCAAATTAAACTGCACTATACTTCAAAGAGTACAGTATCGGTTACCTTCAGATGTTACAGCATGCTTCACTTTTTATATAGAGGTGTATTAGTGATTATATTTTTATGAGTGCCAACAACTAACCTCAACAGATTTTATCCAGGAATACTTTTGTGTCCCAAAACTGTGTTCAGTTTTAGGATGGGATATAGTCACCCAGTGTTCAAGCAGTCTCTGCATCTGGGCAGGGAGCAGCACTGGACATCACACAGGGCCATGCAAACTACATCCCTTCTCAGTGTACCTCACTGAGGAAAGCTTAGAGGGATTCATCTGGGGGAACAAGGGGGAGCCGTAGCAGGATGATGCATTCCCACAGCCTCTGCGTAATGGACAAATATGCCATTGTCCGTGTTCCTGCTCCTGCATTGTATCCTGAGGTGATGGAACAGATGCTTTGCTGCGAAAGGGAAAGCCGCAGTGACATGATGTGGGCACAGGAGGACAAGCATGATGGCACCAGTAGTGTTGGGTGATAGTGAGGTGGGCAGAGGGGTGCTTCAGAACCTTGGCTAAACAGGAAGAGCATGTGGCACTCCTTAATAACATAGGGTGTGTTGGTCTAACTCATGGAGCTTCAGATTCAGTTGAGCCATATGCATGGTGCTATATCATAGAATTGTGACAGCAGAAAAGGACCATTCGGCCTATCAAGTCTGCCCGAGACAGCCCCCACTGCCCTTTTACCTCCCACCCCGTTGCCCTCTCTCACCTCCCCTTCCTAGTCCCATGTAGTTACCCCATGCTGTTTTGAATTTCTCCACTGTATCCACCTCCACCACCCACTCCGGCAACCCATTCCATGGTTGTACAACCCTCTCTGAGAAGTAACACCCCCTCACATCTCCTTTAAATCTGCCCCCCTCCAGCTTAAATGCATGACCTCTGGTGGTTTTGTTCTCGCTTAATCTGAAGATGCTATCTCCCTTAACCTTATTTATTCCCTTCATGTATTTCAAGGTTTCCACCATGTCCCCCCATCCCATCTCATCTCTAGTGTATAAAGACTAAGCTCCTCCAGTCTCTCCCCATGTGGTCTCCCCTGGACCATAGGAAAAAAAGAGGTATGACGTACACAGTGTGTGGGGCTCATTTTACTGTGGTTGATGAGGAAAAGGACCTATGGTGATAAGAGACAATGATCTGAAGCAGGACAAGCAGTACGTTGATGCTGTCAGGAGGGCCAGCAGAATGCTGGTGTATACTAAAAAATTGGTGACATGCAAGGTGGATATAATCCTGCAACTTTACAAGGCTTTAGTTGTGTTGAGTTTAGACCAGTGAAGGTGGTAGAGGTCATTGAGGTTGTTTCTAAACTGCGGCAACCTTGTGAACTGGACCCGGTGCCAACTCGTTTCTTAATGGGATGTGTTGACTCCGTTGGCCCAGTGTTTGCCCTGATTGTCCAGTGTTCCTTGTCAGAGGAGGTCCTGATGTCTTGAAGGAGGCACTGGTGAGACCCCTTCTGAAGAAACCATCTTTGGACCCTGACATCAAGGCAAATTATCGTCCTATCTCCAATCTTCCATTTTTAGGTAAGATCGTTAAGAAAGAGATGGCGCTTCAGCTCGAGGAACACCTCATGGCCCATGATCTATACAAGCCTCTCCAGTCTGGGTTTTGTGTGAGGCACAGTACAGAAACTGCATTAGTTCGGTTGCATAATGATCTCCTTAGGGCGAGAGATCGAGGGGAGGGGACAGTTCTCGTTCTCCTTGATCTCTCTTCAGCATTCGACACAGTAGACCATCGTGTGTTACTTGACCGCCTAAGGGAATTCTCTGGACTCACCGTCACTGTCATCTGCTGGTTTGAATCTTTTCCCACCAACAGGAAGCAAAGGAGTAGTGATGGGAATATCTCCCCCTCCCGCCTCCTGTCATGTGGAATTCCCCAGGGTCTGGGTTCTGTCGCAGATGTTGTTTGCTGTGTACATGCCCCTGGGAGAGCTCATTAGAAAGTACAGTCATGAGTTTTCATTGCTATTGCTGATGATACCCAGCTATATCTTTCCTTTGCCCCGGGGACATCCAATGCAGTGGAAGTACTAAACACCTACCTTGCTGAGATCAGTGATTGGATGGCCTCCAGCTGGTTGTGATTGAACCCTGATAAGACTGAGGTACTGGTGGTGGAGTCGAACAGAGGGCGGCATGATAGGTTGGCCTCTGGTACAAAAACTGGGCATTTTCTTGGGGCTGTACCACTGAAGGCCTCTTCTAGGGTACTTGACCTGGGCATTATTCTTAACAGTGGACTGACGCTGGAGTCCCAGGTGTCGTCCGTTCGTTCCAGTTTCTATCATCTGAGGAATATCGCCAGGATAAAGCCCCTAGTTCCGTTCCCTGGACCTCCCCACCCCGGTTCATGCCTTTGTGACGTCTAGGCTTGACTACTGTAATGCACTCTATCTCGAGGTCTCTGGAGGTACCCTCCACCAGCTGCAGCAGATGCAGAATGCAGCTGCCAGATTTCTGACGGGGCAGTCAAAGTACTTTCACATCACTGTGCTACTTGAACTGCACTAGCTGCCAGTCAGGTGGCGAGTCCTCTCTAAGGTGGGCTTACTCACCTTTAAGGCCATACACGGCCTGGGCCCTGGTTACCTGAAAGACCTTCTTACACCCGCTGTCTCAGTCCACTCCTCCTCGCGATTCCCAGGACGAGGCTAAAAACAGCAGGTGACAGAGTGTTTAGTGTTGCCACCCCCGTCCTGTGGAATTCACTGTCTCCAGCGGTAAGAGAGGCCAGTTCTGTTGAGGTTTTCAAAGCCCACCTCAAGGCCTTCCTGTATAATCAGGCCTTCCTGGACTTTTATTTATTTTTTTATTTTTTAATCTTTTTAGCCGCCACCCATGCCAGAACCCTCGGTCCGGTCACAGACCCCTCACCGCGCACTCCCGACATACCCCTGGCTTTCCCCAGTGCGGGACACAGCACCTGGTCCATAGTAGCCGCGAACGCATGGGATAGGTTGGGAGTCTGCCTAGAGGATGAAGGTGGCAGTGGCCATCAAGGTGGCGGTGTTTTTCCCACTGTAAGGGGGGCAGGAATGTGCAGTGATGACCTGCGTCCGCCTGCCCCTGAACGTACTGGTGCTGGTCGCTATGCACTCCTGGCCTCCGCCAGGGTCAGTGTGTGCCGGACACACTCCCACCCTCCTCTGGAGAAGGAGAGCAGTCCACAGGATGCTCCATCCTGCTCTCTCTCTCCCCCCCCGGCCGGCCCTCCGACACCCTTAGTCTGTTCTCGAACGCAGGTCACCGGTGTCACAAGCGGAATTCCAACCGCTGTGCCGACGGGCCGGCTCTGGACTTCGATTTATAGCTTTACCTGATACCTGACTTTTGTGCTTATATCTGTCCCAGGCTATGTATTTAGTTTGGGTATTTACTGCTGAGCATATTATGTAAATATTTTTTAATGGTGAGTTTTAGTGTAGAATATTTATTAGATTTTATATTGTAATATTATTTTATATACTATATATGTTATTTTTCTAATTTTCACATTGTTGGTGTTATTTATATGTGACTTTGATTGTTCATCACCCAGAGCCTCCGGGATGGGCATCTTTTTAAATAAAATGTGCATTGTCTTGCCTCTACTCAGACACCAGCTGGAGTACTACAGGTAGTTTTGATCTCAATACAAAAGCATTAAGGCAGTTAAGAAAGGACAATACTGGACCACGAAAACTGATCAGTGATATGGGTGAGAAAAGCTGCAAGGAGAGCTTGGAGACCCTTAACATGCTCACCTCGTAGAAATAAGATGATTTTGGTTTTTCACATACTCAAGGGTATCCAGAAGATTGAACACAGAAACACAAGACGGTGACGGTTGAATAAGACCACAGTTCCTTCCAGTCTACGCAGAGATGTTTGATCTGGTGTTCTGCATCAGAATGCAGGGACATCTCAACTCGGTGGGTGCTAGAGGTGTATTGAACAGCCTACTAGCAGAGACAGACATGAAGACAGTACAGGCCTTTATAATGAATCTATTTCTAGACAAATTTCTGATTACCGTGGGAGTCACAGGGTATCCTGAGTAGTAGGTAGGTGGGGAAGCTCTCTAAACTTGTTGGTGTTTGTACAGTATAATTATGTTATCCTTGATTGTGAAGCAGTGGGTTGGGGGGAGGGGCATGATGGACTTAACGTTCAATTACTGTCTTTATACAATCGATGGTGTGTCATTTTCAGTCTTGACTTTGTGACTCCTGTGTTACGTTGATTCTCACCCCAGGAATACTCCAATATTCCTGACTCTTCTGCAGTATACCTTTAAGGTCAGATCCGCCCAGAGATAGAATGCTATGCTTATGATGGAATCATTAGCATGAGACACTTTTCAAATGCTGCCACCTATCAACTGCCTACATTCTAACCCTCAGATTTCTCTCTCCGCCTGTCAAGACCAGATGCCTGGAGATCTCCGATTCATCATCCAGTCTAAGAAGCCTTTATTATTAACAAATACTAAAGTATTTTCCATTTATTTTCATTTGCTGCCGCTTATCAGTGTTATTTTAATAACCGTTAGTTTATTTAGCTAGTTTTGTGTTGTTTCCTCAGTTTCTCACGGTTCAAGATAACAGTTGAGGAACCAAGGTACTTTTAGTTAGTCGTCTCTGCTTATTTAATATTTGCTGTAAGTTTTATTTGCTAAAATTTTAGTTTTTAGAACCAATAAATTTGGTTTCGAACTGCTAATCCCGGTTCCATTTCTGTCGGTTCCTGGTTCCGCTCAGTTTCTCCTATCGGTTCCTGAACCGACCGCAACCGATACATTTGTTGTTTTTTGAATTTAAAAACCTGTCATGTTTTGCGGTTGCGGTTTTTCTCCATCATATCAGAAAAACCTAAAAAGAGAACTGGGGAACCCGGTTTTTCAAAATTGTTCCGAGTGTGATGAGGTCTTTGCCAAGGCAGATAAGCACTCTGTTTGTGTTTTCTGCCTGGGCTGTGACCATTTGAAAACTAATTGTGATATTTGTAAATCTTTTCCAGACAAAACATTGGAAAAACGTCTGGACAGATTAAATAAGAGATTAAAGGGTCTCTCTGGCTCAACCAGCCGAAACCCTCAGGGTCTGTGGGTGACACGACAACTTCTACTATTTCTACCCCTGATACGGGTAAAACTAGCTCTCTGGTTCCAGTTAAAAAACTAAAGAAGACAAAGCACACTGAACCCCCTGTGGAAAAGGGGACTTCTGTGATGCCTGCTACTGTGTCTTCTCCTTCTGAGATTGCACAAGCAATAAAAATAATGCAAACCTTGCAGGGTCTGCTGCCTGTGGTTTCACAGTCCCCAGTCCAGACTCCTGCATCTTCCAGCCCACCTTCTTTTCCTGAGCAGCGTGATGAGGAAGACTAGGAGGAAGAAGAAGGTGAGCCTATAGAGTCTGAGGTCTCCCCTGAACAGGCGTTTGGCTTCCCTCCCAGGACCATAGAAGATTCTTCTTCTCATTTTTCCTTCATCAGGAAAATTGCTTATGTTTTGGACATCCCTACCGCTGAAGCTGTAGAGGATGAGGAGGAGGCTGAATATCTGGAAATGATGGGGCTGACTCCTACTAAAAAACTCACTCCCCATCAATAAGTTCTTTAAAAGAGATATTTTAAAACTCCTCCAAGCTCCTGGGTCTGTCCCTCCTTTAGACAAAAGGTTGTATAAAAAGTATCAGCTTGACAGAACAGTCTGAATTCTTATTTTCACACCCTGACCACCATGGGGTGGTGCAAGCTGCAGCTTGTGACAAGGCTAAAGTCCCTCTGGCTTCCCACCCTCCAGAGAAGGACTCCCGGAAAATTGTAAGCCTGGCCAAGAAAGGTTACCGGTCAGCCTCTCTGGCCATTAGGCAAGCTAATTACCAGGCCTATGCAGCCCAATACCAAAAGGCTGTCTGGCAGTCTGTCCTGGACATGGCTGAGAAAGCACCTTCTCTTTCAGCAGACCTAGCTGAAACTGCTAGGTTTGGCCTATAAGCTGCAAAATACAAGTTCCAGATGACAGCAGACAGTAATGAGACTGCTGCAAGGTGGATGGCAAATACCATCGCACAGAGAAGGTTGGCTTGGTTGAGAGCCACAAACCTCACACAGGATACCCAGAATAAGACTCTGGATTTTCCTGTGGAGAGCAGTTCCCTATTTGGTAGCCATACAGAGGCCTACATGAAGAAGGTGGATGAGTATAAGGCCACCTTCCATAGCAATTCTGCAAAGGAAAGACCCTCCACCTCCTCTAGATCCTTCAGTAGGGGAGGCAGGGGCAGACAGTTTAATTCCAGGCCTTTTTACCAGACCATGGTACTTCCTCAGGCACCCCAATACCCGTAGCAAAGGTATTTCAGGGGTGGGGTCAGAAAAGGTGCTAGGCATGGTGCCCAGTCTCAGACCCAGCCCAAGCAGGACTCCTGACTTCATCGATCAGGCTGCCCTTCATTTGCCAGTAGGGGGCAGGCTGGCCTATTTTTTCCAGAAATGGAAAACCATCACCATGGACAAATGGGTTCTGGAGGTAGTGGGTCAGGGCCTGTCTCTAAGTTTCAAGTCCTCCCCTGTTCAAAAAATCAGAGTTTTCAAACCAGCTTCCTCCCTGGAAAGTAAAAGGCTGAAAAACACTACCACCATGTACTACATAAACAAGCAAGGGGGGGAACAAGGTCAATCCTCCTTTGCACGGAGGCTATGAGAATTTGGACCCTAGCTTACTCACTGGGCTCCTCACTTCAGGCCATTCATCTGCCAGGCAAGGACAATGTTCTGGCAGATGCCCTTAGTCGAATCATCCAGGACCATCACGAATAGTCCCTGAACAGGCAAGTGGTACAGACATTATTCAGGAGGTGGGGCACCCCAGAAATAGACCTCTTTGCCTCTCATCAGAGTCATCACTTACCATAGTTCTGTTGCAGTCCTCCAGTAGAGGGCATGGTTCCTCTGGATGCCCTTGTTCTGGATTGGTCAGGGAAATTCCTGTATGCACTCCCTCTCTTTCCCCTGGTATACAGGGTGCTGTTGAAACTCAGGTCTTTGCCAGCAACAATGATTCTGATAGCCCCAGACTGGGCCAGGCAACCATGGTACTCCCTGTTACTGTCCATGTCAGTGGACAAACCACTACACCTTCCCAGGAGGTACAGTCTTCTGACCTCCAACCAGGGGAGGCTCCTGTATCTGAACCTCGGGTCACTCAGGCTCAAAGCTTGGCTCTTGAGGACCTAGAATACGCTGGTTTACATCTTTCTGAACCAGTTATGGATGTTTTAAGAGGTTACAGGAAATCCTATACCATGAAAACCTATGCTGCAAAGTGGAAGAGGTTTTCTGTTTGGTGCTCTAGTAGGAGTATAGTGCCAACCCAGGCAGGAGTGCTGTTGGTACTGGACTACCTGGTCGTCTTACACTCCTCAGGCTTACAGCCTTCTACACTAAAGATTCATTTGGCCTCAGTCTCCGCCTATGCATCTTCAGGCAAGTCTGTTTCTTTGGCATCAAACTCCATTTTTAAAAGGTTCTTTCCCTGACATGCTATACGTCTGGATGCCCCACTTTCAAGGCAGTCCCTCCAGGAGAGACACCAGTCTTATAATTTTGGGTCCATATTATGACCTGTGATATTGGAAGTGTTCATCACCCTCAATTCTTGCATGACATCCAGTTAGTGTCACCAAATTTTTTTTTTTTTCTGTTTTTTCCCCTTCCTGGGGTCACAGCGTACGCACGCATACACACCAGGATACAGTGACCCCTTCCACCCCACCCCAGACTTGCTTCGTCACTCCTGCAGCTTGCGCACCCATTGGACTGCCACCCAGTAGGTGCGGGACTACGGAGAAGCTGGCGTCCACCCCTGGAGGGGAATTCCGCTCCATCCCTCCCCCCAGCTGCCCCGTGACCTGAGGTCGTTCCTGAACCCAGGTCGCCAGCGTGGAGCGAGGTGTGGTGTCCAGCGCCTCAACCCTCAACACCACCGGGCCGGCTCCCTGGTGTCCCCATCTTTGAATGTTATCTCAAGTTTGGCTGTATGCTCCGTAGGACACTATAGTATCTCCTTCAATACAGTTATACTCTTTAAATGTTAATGGGCTCACTGACTCTACTAAGAGGTCTAGGATATTAACACACATTAAAAAATCCAAACCAGATTTGGTTTATGTACAGGAGTCTCTCCTCTCCCGATCCAAACACTATAAACTGACTAAATTTGTATTTTCCTTCGTCTTCGCTTCAACTTTCCAAGCGGGGCAGAGATGTGGAGTAGCGATTCTCATCCCCTGTTATAACACCTTTCAGGTGACTCAAACTTGGTCGGATCCAGAGGGGTGCTTAAAAATAGTTCAGGGGCTCCTGTATGATGAGGACATCACTCTGGTGAATCTGTACTTCCCACCAGGGGCTAACTCCCCAACTATAAAATTGTTACTTGACAAAATCTTTGCAATGATTGAGGGTCTTCTCCTGCTGGCTGGGGAGTTCAGTATAGCACAAGTCCCCAGTTGGGACTCATCCAGCCTGCATTCCCCACCCCCCACCCGGGGAACCAGCAGCCCATAAGACTTATAAGTGCCTCACTAGGTAGATGGATTGGGACACATGGTGTTTCTTGTACCCTTGGGCTCGTAATTACAGACCAGTCAGTCTGACCTCCATTGTGGGCAAGCTCATGGAGACCATACTAAAGGAGAGGTTGGTGGAATATCTAGAGGAGCATGGTCTCCAGGATGCGAGGCAGCATGGGTTCATAGGGGGGAGAGTGTGTCAAACAGATCTGACTCACTTCTTTGACTGTGTCACTAAGACAGTAGATGGGCCAAGCGGTAGGCATCCTCTATCTTGATTTCAGCAAGGCCTTTCACTCTGTGCCCCACAAAAGATTGATCAGGAAGTTGGTGGATCTTGGGGTTGGGGAAAAGATGGCCAGACGGATGGAAAAGTGGCTAAAGGATTGAACCCAGAGGGTGGTTGTGGGGAGAGTTATCTGGCACCAAACAGGTGACCAGTCAGGTCCCGCAGGGCTTGGTGCTGGGGCCGGTGGTGTTCAGTGTCTTCATCAGTGACATTGGAGATGGCATTAAAGGCAAAATGTGCCTATTTGTGGATGACACCAAACTCTCTGGGAGAGTGGACACAACTGAAGGGATACAGGACCTACAGGAAGATCTGGAAAAGCTAGGGTGGTGGTCCAGGATATGGCAGCTTGGCTTCAATGCCAAGAAATGCAAAGTTATACATATTGGAGCCAAGAATCCTAGAACAGAGTACTACCTGGATGGAGTCCGCGTATCTGCATCAGAGGAGAAGGACCTGGGAGTGATGATCACTAGTGACCTGAAGCACTCCACATAGTACAAGAAAGCAGCAACAAAGGCAGACAAGATGCGGGGATGCATATCTAGGGGGATCAGTAGTAGTAGGAGAGAGGCAGTTATACTGCCCTTGTACAGGTCACTGGTAAGGCCGTATCTCAAGTATGAAGTTCAGTACTGGTGCCCACACCTCAAAAAGGACATTAACCTGCTGGAGAAGGTCCAGAGGAGGGCTACAAAGATGATAGCTGGTCAGCAGGGTGAGGCATATGAGGAGAGGTTGCGGGCACTGAAAACGTATTCCCTGGAAGACAGGAGAGAGAGAGAGGGGGTACATGATTGGGACCTTCAAGTACTTAAAAGGGATAAATAAGGTTGATAAGGAAAGTCTTTTTAAGCTGAGTGGCAGCCATAACACAAGGGGGCACAGTCTTAAGCTGGAGGGTAGAAGGTTTAGGAGAGAGGTCAGGAAACACTACTTCACAGAGAGGGTGGTGGACACTTGGAATGCGCTGCCAGAAGTAATCTCATTGAGGACAGTGGGCGGCTTTAAGAGAGGCTGGGACAGGTATAGGGGAGGGTAAGGGTCATGGGTTGGGAGGAGTGGGGAGGGAGAGCAGGGACATTAGCTCAAGCTATGAACCTTGCAATACAAGCAGACTTGATGGACCAAATGACCTTCTGCTGGCTTCTTCATATGTATGTTCATATTATACACACTACTCTGCAGTGCACGGCACATAGTTTAAAATAGATCACTGTTACACTCGCTTAAAAACTTACTGTGGCTGGTAAATTGCAATCTTACTTCGAGAGGGCTCTTGCAGTAGGTAATTACAAATAGGACTAACGCCGGCAGGTAACAGGACCCCAAGGAAAAATTTCTAGACTTAGCTGGGCGAGGGACCGCCTCCCGCCAGGTGACTGGCGGCCAGAGACGGTATAAAGGGGCGGTCCCTCACGCCCACCTTCCAGTTCTTTCCCACCGTTAGCTCATGCCAGCGCCTCGCGGTAAAGTGCCTTGCTCATCAGGCTCTATCATCAGTATTTTCACCAAGTATTTTCGGTTTTTTCCTATCATCCATCAGGTATTCGTTGGTGTATGTCGTCCCCTACACCCTCCAAGCACAAAAACAAGTGTGACTCGTGCGGCGCCCAACTCCCGCACAAGGACGGCCATTCCCTGTGCCTTTTTTGCCTAGGCCCCAACCATCCAGTAGAGAAATGCCAGCACTGCCTTAGTTTTAGCGCAGCCACCCAGAGAAGGCGGCAGCAGTCCCTGGAGACCCATATTTGGAAAAAGAAAATGAGGTCCATGGAGAAAAAATTGAAAAAGCTTCGGCAGGCGCCAACTTCCCCTGAAGGCCATCGCAAGAAAAAGGATAAAGAAAAGCACCGGGACACAGGCTCCTCACCCACCGCAACTTCCTCGAGAATCGCCTGCTTAAAGGTAACGCCCCCCACAGTGGAATGCTCCACGCTGCCTTAGAGGTTTTGGCGCGGCCAGCTCCTCCTGGTCTGGCTCAAGGCTCCTGCCTTTGGGTGCCTCCGGCTTTTGGAGGCCTCCACCCCGGTAAAGCTGTGGTTTTGCGGCCTACTGCTGCGAGCGGCTCCAATAAACCGAACGTCAGCTCCTCGGACGCCCGCACGGAGAAGGTCCGTAAGTCGCCCAACCCTTTAGGGCAGCGCGCAGCCCCTACTCTGCCCGACCAGGCCGCCCCTCCATCTCGGTCTCCCTCTGGCGATGGGTCCGTTAAGTCAGATGCCGGTGCCGGCCCGGATCCCGCTGCTAAGCCGCACGTCGGTTTGCCCGACGTCTGCACAGCGGAAGAGCCGACGCTGGACCCTCCCATGTCCATCGTTCCCGGCTCCCTGCTGCCTTCCGGGGACCCTGAGTCTCCTCAGCCCGACCCAGAGGATTTCTCCCCTCCATCCCTGGGCGACGCTGAGGTTCCTGTTCCACCTTCGTCAGACCATCCACCCGCTGGTCTGACTGATCTGACGTCGGCTCCCCGGACGCCGGCACCTCGGCCGCCGGCTCCAACTCTGGTATTGCCGACTCCAGGCGACATTCCGCTCCTGGATGCTGCCCCTACACGGGCCCTCCCGGGCCTTCTGCTCCAGATCCGCCCGTGGGGCCTCCAGCTGGGCCGTCTGCTCCGGCATCCCCCCGGTTCCTGGGTACCTGACCCTGTCGTATCAGACTCCGTCATATCCGGGACCACAGTATCCGATGCCGACCTATCGAACGCCGCAGTACCCGGTGCCTAAATGCCCTATGCCGGGCTTCCCGCCATCGGGTTACGGATACGCGCCTTATGGGTATAGTCCATACCCGTATCCCCCTCCTCCTCCACCGCCCCCCAGCCGCCGGTGGATGTGCAGGAGACTCTGGCCTCCTGGTGGGCTGAGGCCAAGGCTTACCTCACCAGAGAGGTGGAGAGTCGTCTTCCAACGACGGTGCCGGTTCCCGTACGTCCACAACGACAAACTCCCTCCCCACCTCCAGACACCAGGGCTAAACCCTCTGGGTCTAGAGAGGGGCCGGACATACTTCCCAAGGGGTCCGTTCCTCCCGCTTGTCGGGAGAGAGAGTCTACTTCTTCTTCATCTTTTTCTTCCTCTGACACCTCAGATGCTTCTGATGGTTGTTTTTCTGAGCAAGACGACTAGCCACGCTCTCCGTCCAAGCCCCAGCCAAGGACTTCGGAGAATCCTTCCTTCACGGAGTTGCTACACAAGATCCAGGAAGTGCATAGTGGCAATCCTTGGAGCCAGACCCCCAGCATAAAAAACTCACTGAGCATCTGGATCTACCCGTGATAGCTCCTACTTTGGTGCCACCCTGGATCGAGCCTCATGCCGACCTTGTCACCACTATATGGAAACAGCCGTCAGTCTTAGCCCCACTTCCCAGGAAGATGAACAGGCTATACCTGGCTCCCAAGGGTGTTGACTATCTAGACTCCTACCCTCGAGCTGACTCAGTTGTGATCAGCGCCACTCATGGCCAGTCAGCTGACCCCAAACACCTCAGCTCATCTCCACCTGACAAGAAATCCCGCCTTCTGGACCAGTATGGCAAGAAGATTTTCGCTTCTTCCACTCTGGGTATTAGGGCCCTGAACTATGTCGGTCACATGGGGGATTACCAGAAGGCGATTCTCAGTGAGGTGGAATCTAAATTGGACTCCCTTCTGGACTCCCAAGTCGAGCAGGAAGTGGCTGACCTTGTCCGCTTTGCACGTTCGGCCAGTCGGTACATCCTTCATGCGACCTACGATGCAGTGGACACTGCTGATAGGAGCTCAGCTGGGCCGGCCTCACGCGCCATGCTTGGCCTGGAGTGTCAGGGTTGGTCCCGGAAGTGCAGTCCGCCATCCAGAAAGTGCCCTTCCGGGTTCGGGTGTTGTTTGGGGGTGATGTCAAGGACATCATCACCGACCTGCAGGAGAAGGGGATGGCACTAAAGTCTGTGGACTCTATGTATCATCCCCATCAATCGCAGCGCTGTACCTTTTGCAGATAGAATCGGCCCAAAGCGAGACCACAGGAAAGAGGGCTACTAAAACGCCGGGCCCCCCAGCTGCCAGCCCCCGCCTCAAAAGCAGCTTCAGCTGTGGCGCTGCCCCACACCACCTGACTCCTTCCCTCTCCCACAGCCTCTGGGCTTCTCGGAGGAACCGGTAGGAGGGAGGTTTTCCCACCACCTTCCAGGCTGGGAGAGGATAACATCAGATTCATGGGTGCTCCAGCTAATCGCAGAAGGACACTCAATAGAGTTTCTACAGAAACCACCTCGTCACCCTCTCCCAAGGTCGTCGTATTCTCGGGAACATCTTCTTCTGATCCAGGAAGAGATTTCAGCACTTTTGCTGAAAGAGGCGATAGAACCTGTCCCCTTCCTCTGCAGGGAATGGGTTACTATTCTCACTTCTTCCTGGTCCAAGAAAACAGGAGATGTAAGACCTATTCTAGATCTCAGTTCCCTGAACCTATTCGTGGAGTACAAGAGGTTCAGGATGCTCTCACTGCAGAGTCTTCTGCCCCTCCTCCGCCCGGGCCAGTGTCTGTGCGCTCTGGATATGTAGGATGCTTACCTGCACATAGCTATCCGTCCGTCTCACCGCAAATATCTCCGTTTTGCTTTCCAGGGGGACCATTACCAGTTCAACGCACTTCCATTTGGCCTCTCCTCGGCTCCCCGAGTATTTACCAAATGCCTTGTGATTGGCGGCCTACCTGCGTACCCAGGGGGGTACAGGTTTTCCTGTACCTGGACAATTGGCTCCTGGCGGCTCCATCTAGGGAGGAACTCCTGCACTGCTTCTCCCTCACCCAGCAGGTTTTTGCCTGTCTGGGTATTACCATCAACCATTCCAAGTCTCACTTGATCCCATCCCAGAGGCTCCAGTTTATCGGGGCGATACTGGACACGACCCTGGGCAGGGCCTTCCTGCCACCGGAAGGGCGGCCACTCTTCAGACTCGGGTAAGCCTGTTGTCTGGCAACAGGTGGGTCAGTGCAAGGTCGGTTCTTCGCCTCCTCGGGCTTATGGCGGCTGCTATCCCGACAGTTCCTCGCGCTCAGCTCCACATGAGGGTCTCTCAGTGGATGCTCCACTCCCAATGGGATCAGCTGATGGACGACTTGGACCAGTTGGTCCTAGTCTCCTCTTCCATGGTTCGAGACTTGCACTGGTGGATGGTTCGAGAGAACCTTCTTCGGGGAGTTCCATTCTTCCTTCCTCCCCACTCCCAGACTCTGACCACAGACGCCTCGGGCGAAGGTTGGGGAGCCCATCTCGGTCCTCTTCGGACTCAGGGCTCTTGGTCCAAGCTCGAACAAACAGTTCACATCAATGTGCTCGAGCTTCGGGCAGTACTTTATGCTCTCCAGGCTCTTCGTCTGTGTCTCCTTCCCATCCACCTAGCCATCCAGACGGATAATATGTGTGTGGTATGGTACATCAACAAACAGGGAGGGACTCGGTCCTAACCTCTTTGCAGGGAAGCACTGAGAGTTTGGGATTGGGCAGCACAACACGACCTTCACCTCATGGCAATTCATGTTCCTGGGGTCGAGATCACCTTAGCAGACAAACTGAGTCGCTCGTCTGCTCTAGCTCATGAGTGGGAACTGGATCGGGGGTCCTAGACGATATCTTCCTACGTTGGGGAACACCAGCTCACCTGTTCGCCTCTCAAACGCAAAGCTTCACGACTTTTGCTCGCCTGCTCAAGAGCGAGACATTTTCTGAGAGACGCCTGTCTCTAGATTGGAAGGACAGATTCGTCTATGCCTTCCCCCAATTCCTCTGATCCCGCGAGTCTTGCAGAAACTCAGTTCAGAAGGAGCACAAATGATTCTGATCAATCCTTTCTGGCCCAGGCAAGTTTGGTTCTCTCTTCTGCAACAATACTTGGAGGAACCACGTCTTCCTCTTCCTCTGTCACGAATTTTGCTGACCCAGGATCAGGGGACCCTGGTCCACCCAGGTCTCAAGTCCCTTCAGCTACATGCATAGCTCCTGCAGACATAGCTCAAGCCCGTTTTGGAGTTTCTCCCCATGTGACAGAGATTCTGGTGGAGGCTAGGAAACCCTCCAGTAGGTCTACCTATGCCATGAAGTGGAAAAGGTTCACAATCTGGGCCGCTTCGAAAGACTTCGAGCCTTTCTCCTGCTCGGTTGGGTGGCTGCTGGAGTACCTGCGCCATCTCTTTGACCTGGGTCTTAGTCACTCATCTCTGAAAGTTCACATGGTGGCCATTTCGGCCTATCATGTTCCCTTTGCAGACAGGACGCTGGCTCAACTGGAAGTCTCTAGGACTTTCCTCAGAGGGGTTCTTCACCTGAGATCCCCTATCCGAGTCCCTGCCCCTCCTTGGGATTTGCACTTTTTTCTTGAGAAACTTACTTTGCTTCCTTTTGAACCGGCAGTTTCCACAGACTTGAAGTTCCTTTCATGGAAGATGCTCTTCCTAGTGGCCATTACATCTGCTTGGAGGATTTCCGAGCTCCAGGCCCTGATGTGTAAAATTTCGTACTTGATTTTTCTCAAGGAACGTGGTGGCTCATGTACCAATCCTAAGTTTCTCCCCAAGGTGGTAGCGGAATCTACATTGAACCAGTCCATAGAGTTACCCGCTTTCTTTACGCAGTACTCCAATCAATTGGAGTATCTACTTCACACTATGGATGTCCACCGGATTCTGCGATACTACACTAACAGAACAAAGGATCTCAGAAAGACTGATCAACTGTTTGTCTCTTTTGCACCCAAAAGAGAAGGCAATGCTGTTTCTAAGCAACGCCTGTCTAAATGGTTGGCTCATTGCATCACTTTCTGTTACAAGTACAAGACCCTCCCGGGTCAAGTAAGAGGACACTCCACCAGAGAAGTCACTGCCTCGGCGGCATGTTTCAAGAACGTGTCAGCGGCAGACATCTGTGCTACCTCCACTTGGACTTCTGTCCACTCGTTTACAAAACACTACAGTTTGGATATTGGTTCTCGCCGTAGAGCAGGCTTCGGGCTCACTGTTCTGC
This sequence comes from Neoceratodus forsteri, assembly GCA_016271365.2. Classification (NCBI taxonomy): domain Eukaryota; kingdom Metazoa; phylum Chordata; order Ceratodontiformes; family Ceratodontidae; genus Neoceratodus; species Neoceratodus forsteri. Next base: position 574,559,520 of record CM028137.1, read on the forward strand.
AAGGCCTCCTTTCTTAAGGCCTTCACAGCTAGAGGATCTGCTTGGAGTAGCTTTCCTCCTCCCATGTGCTTCTTCTTGTTCCAGACTGTTGGGACTCAGTCTCATTTTAATATTTACTTGCAAGAGCCCTCCCAGGTAAGATAGTACAGTTACGTAGAACTTACCGTAACAGTAGATCTTACTGGAGGGCTCTTGCAGGTAATTACATATAGACTGACGCCGCCAGCGGCAGTACCCCACGGAAAAATTTCTAGCTAGCAGTCCCTGGTGGGGACCACCCCCACGTCAGGGTGACCGGCGCCATACGACGTCGGTATAAAGGCGGTCCCGGACGCCCCGCCTCCAGTTCTTTCCTCATCAGCTCGTAGCGCCTCATGTTAAGTTCATATCACTCAGTCCTGTTACTTCGTCATTTTTTTCCAAACAGTTTTCAGTATAGAATTTTATTCTTCTTTCATCAGGTGAACGTCAGTATATGTCGTCCCCTTCAAAGAATAAGTGCAACTCGTGCAGCGCCCAACTGCCTCACAAAGACTGTCATTCCCTCTGCCTTTTCCGCCTAGGCCCCGACCACGCGGTCGACAAGTGTCCGCACTGCCTCCGGTTCAACGCGGCCACCCGCAGACAACGCCAGCAGTCCCTCGAAGCCCATCTCCTCAAAAAGAAGATGTCTGCGATGGAGAAAGAGTTGAGAAAACTTGGGCAGGCGTCGACCTCCCCTGAAGGGCATAAGAAGCGGGAGAAGGCCTCCAGGGGATCGCCCGACAGCAGCCTCCAAGGCTTTGGAGGAGGCGTCGAGTCCGAGCCCGCCGGGCGTCTCCGGGCAAAAGGAGACTCTCGCCCCCAGTACCGCCGCAGGCCTGCGACCTACTGGGCGGGCACCTCCCTTAAGCCGGACGTCGGCTACTCCGACGTATGCCGGGAGGAGGCCTCTAAGACGCTCGACCCTTCGGGGCGGCGCTCGGCAGTGTCTCCCTCGGACCGGGCCTGATCTCATCCTCAGCCCGCCTCCGACGAGGGACCCCTGCCGGACGCTGGCTCCTCTGGCGTCCGCTGGATTCGCCATTAGCCACACTGCCCTCCGACGCGCCGGGCCTCGGAGCCACGCGAACCTGCTGTATCTGTCGCTCCAGGCTCCCCGCAGCCTTCACGGCCGCCAGGAGCCCCAGTCCCCCCAGCCTGACCCCGGATTTTTCCTCCGTCCCCGGACGAGACTCGGACCTGGCTAATGTCCGATCCTCTTCTTGAAGAACCGGATCTGACGCTGGTTCCCTGACGCCGCTCCGACGCTGGCGCCGTTGGGGGATTTTCCTCTTCCTTCGGGCCCTCCTCCCCACGGGCCTATCCCGGCTGATCCGCCCGTGGAGTACCCGGCTGGGCTGTCTGCTCTGGCAGCTCCTCCAGTGCCTGGGTATCCGCCGTCATATCCTGCGCCGGTCTTCCCAGGCCCGCAGTATCCTGCGCCGCCGCACTCCGTGCCGACTCCTTCGACACCGCAGTACCCAACGCCAGCAGCACCCGACCCGGATACCTGCAGCCGGGTTACGGATACTCCCCCTACAGATTTCCTCCATACAATTATCCCCCTCCTCCTCCTCCACTGCCCCTTAGGCTGTTGGTGGATCTTCAGGAGACTCTTGCCTCCTGGTGGGCTGAGGCCAAGGCTCAGCTCACCAAGGAAGTCGAGAGCCATCTTACAGCGACGGTGCCACCCCCGGCTCCTGTACGCCCTAGACGGCACTCTCCCTATCCTCCTCCGGATTCCCGGGTTTTGCCCTCGGGATCCAGAGAGGGGCAGGACACGTGTTCTGGGATCCCTCCCAAGGAACCCATTCTTCCCCCTAGACGGGTTAGGGAGTCTTACTCTGCTTCAGATTCTTCCTCCCCTTCTCTCTCGGACTCCTCAGACGCTTCCGATGGATGTTCCGAGAAAGACGACGAGCCACGCTCTCAGTCCAAGCCCCGGCCAAGGACTCCTCCGAAGTCTCTTCCGGAGGATCCTTCCTTCACGGAGTTGCTCAGGAAGATCCAGGAAGTCCATCAGTGGCATTCCTTAGAACCAGATCCTCAACGAGTAAAACTCGCCGAACATCTGGACTTGCCCCTTACGGCTCCTACCTTAGTGCCACCCTGGATTGAGCCTCACGCCCACCTTGTTTCCACTATTTGGAAGCAACCATCAGCTTTAGCCCCACTTCCCAGGAAGTCGAACAGGCTATACCAGGCTCCGGAGGGTGTAGACTTTTTAGACTCTCACCCCTGTGCAGACTCGGTTGTGATTAGCGCCGCTCACGGCCGGTCAGCACACCCGAAGCACTTGAGCTCGCCTCCCGGATAAGGAATCTCGCCTTCTGGATCAGTATGGAAGGAAGATCTACGCTTTTTCCACACTGGGGATTAGGGCCCTGAACTATGTAGCTCATATGGGGGATTACCAGAAGGCCGTCCTTACCCAGGCGGAATCCAAGATCGACTCTTTGCCTGACTCAAGTCAAGCAGGAGTTGGCCGACGTGTGTCCGTTCTGCTCGTCCGGCCAGTCGTCACATTCTGAGGATGACGCAGTGGACACCGCAGGACGGAGCTCTGCGTTCACCGTAAGTCTTTGGCATGACGCATGGCTCCGTGTGTCAGGTCTGGTCCCGGAGGTGCAGTCAGCCATCCAAGAAGCACCTTTCAGGGGTTCTGTGCTTTTCGGTGGTGATGTCAAGGACATCATCACTGATTTGCAGGAGAAGGGGATGGCCCTTAAATCCATTGATTCAGTCTACCGTCCCCATCCCCCACAGCACCGTCCCTTTCGCAGACGCAGCCGGCCTCAAGCGAAATCTCAGGGAAGGCGGGCCACTAAATGTCGGGCCCCCACAGCTGCCAGGCCCCCGCCGCCCAAAAAAGCAACGGGTGCCCCAGCTGCGGCGCTGCCTCACACCACCTGACTCCTTTCCTCTCCCACTGCCTCCGGAGGAACCGGTAGGAGGGAGGTTCTCCTTCCACCTTCCGGGTTGGGAGAGGATAACTTCGGATTCATGGGTGCTTCAGATCATAGCAGAGGGGCACTCCATAGAGTTTCTACAGAAACCTCCACGTCACCCTCCCTCTGAACTCCGCTTACTCAAGGGACCATCTTCCTTTGGTCAGGGAAGAAATCTCAGCGCTCCTTGCGAAACAGGCTATAGAGCCCATCCCTCCTCACTTCTACAGGACGGGGTACTACTCCCACTTCTTCCTTGTACCAAAGAAGACGGGAGATCTCAGACCTATTCTCGATCTCAGCTCCCTGAATCTGTATGTGGAATACAAGAGGTTCAGGATGCTCTCCCTTCAATCCCTTTTGCACCTGCTTCGGCCGGGCCAATGGCTTTGTGCACTAGATATGCAGGATGCGTACCTGCACATCCCCATTCGCCTTCTCAGAGAAGTACCTCAGGTTTGGTGTCCAGGGGGTCCACTACCAATTCCAGGCGCTCCCATTTGGTCTTTCCTCGCCCGAGTCTTTACCAAATGCCTGGCGGTGGTAGCGGCCCACCTGCATTCTTTGGGAGCTCAGGTTTTTCCCTACCTGGATGACTGGCTCCTGGTGGCCCCATCCAGGGAGGAACTCCTGCATTTTCTCTCCCTCACCCAGCAGGTTTTCACTGGCCTGGGTATTACCATCAACCATTCCAAGTCTCACCTGGATCCTTCACAGAGGCTCCAGTTCATCAGGGCAATTCTCGACACAACTTTGTGCAAGGCCTTTCTGCCTCCGAACAGAGGGGCCTCCCTCCAGTCACAGATTTCCCTCCTGTCGGAACACAGGAGGGTCCCAGCGAGGTCAGTGCTCCGTCTACTGGGGCTTATGGCGGCGGCCATCCCGACGGTTCCGCGCGCACGCCTCCACATGAGAATCTCTCAGTGGACTCTTCGATCTCAGTGGGATCAACGAGTAGACGACCTAGATCATCTGGTTCTGATCTCCTCGCCGATGGTAAGAGACTTGCAATGGTGGCTGGTTCTAGAGAACCTCTTCCGGGGGTCCCCTTTTTTCATCCTCCCCCCGATCAGACTCTGACCACGGACACTTCAGGAGAAGGTTGGGGAGCCCATCTGGGTCCTCACCGAACCCAAGGCCTTTGGTCAAAGTTGGAGACAGTTCTCCACATCAACGTGCTCGAGCTTCGAGCAGTGCTGTATGCGCTCCAGGCCCTTCACCAATACATCCTTCCCGGTCACCTAGCTGTCCAAACGGACAACATGTGCGTGGTGTGGTACATCAACAAGCAGGGAGGAACTCGGTCCTACCCGCTCTGCAGGGAAGCGATTAGGGTTTGAGATTGGGCATCTCTCCACAACCTTCACCTCAACGGCGATCCATGTTCCGGGAGTCGACGATGTCCTGGCAGACAGACTAAGTCGCTCGTCGGCTCTTCCACACGAGTGGGAATTGGACGAAAAAGTTCAAAAAAGCATCTTCCAGACTTGGGGGACTCCTCAGATAGACCTGTTCACTTCCTCCCAAAACACAAAGCTTCCAATCTTTTGCTAGCTCGCTCCAGAGCGAGGCGCTTTCTGGAGCGACGCTCTGTCTCTAAGCTGGGAGGACAGATTCGTCTCTGCTTTCCCCCCAATTCCTCTGGTCCCTCGTGTGCTACAGAAGATTGCTTTAGAAGGAGCGAGAATGATTCTGATCGCTCCTTTCTGGCCCAGGCAAATCTGGTTCTCTCTTCTACAACAATACTCAGAGGTTCCTCCTCTTCCTTTATCTCCAGGATTGCTGACCCAGGATCAGGGGACTCTGGTCCATCCGGGACTCAGGTCCCTTCAACTTCACGCATGGCTCCTGCAGACCTAGCTCAAGCTCGTTTTGGCGTTTCTCCTAAGGTGGCCGAGATTCTGGTGGAGACTAGAAAGCCCTCCACTAGGTCCACCTATGCCATGAAATGGAAAAGATTTTCTATCTGGGCTGCGTCCAGGAACGTGGAGCCTTTTTCCTGCCCTGTGACCATTCTACTTGAATACATGCGTCATCTTTTCGACCTGAGTCTCAGTCACTCCTCTTTGAAAGTCCATATGGCGGCTATTTCAGCCTACCATGTCCCTTTCTCTGATAAGGCATTTGCCCAGCTGGAGGTATCCAAAACTTTCCTCAGAGGGGTCCTTCATCTCAGGCCCCCTGTCCGGGCTCCAGCTCCGCCTTGGGACTTAAACTTTGTCCTCGAGAAACTTACCCTTCCTCCCTTTCAGCCTGCGGGTTCCGCAGACTTGAAGTTTTTATCATGGATGACGCTCTTCTTGGTGGCCATTACTTCTGCTCGCAGAATTTCCGAGCTCCAGGCCCTCATGTGCAAAATCCCTTATTTGCTTTTTCACAAAGAACGAGTAGCTCTTCGCACGAATCCTAAGTTTCTTCCGAAGGTGGTAGCGGAATCTACCTTGAATCAGTCTATTGAATTACCTGCTTTCTTCACGCAGTACTCCAATCAAGGAGAATACCTGCTCCATACCATGGATGTTCACAGGATTCTGAGATACTACACTGATAGGATGAAGGATCTCAGAAAGACTGATCAGTTGTTCGTCTCTTTCGCTCACAAAAGAGAAGGCAATGCTGTCTCTAAGCAATGCCTATCAAAATGGTTGGCCCATTGCATCACTTTCTGTTATGACAAGTACAACAAGACCCTCCCGGGTCAAGTCAGAGGTCACTCCACTCGTGGAGTTGCCGCCACTTGGACTTCTGTCCATACATTCACTAAACATTACAGTTTGGACATTGCCTCTCGCGGTAGAGCAGGCTTCAGGGTAGCGGTCTTCGGGGTAGCGGTCTTGCAGGGCCTCCTTTCTTGAGGTTTGCAAGCTTTCTTACTACCTGTTGAAGTAGTTCCTCCTCCCGGTGCCTTTTCATTTGTTCCAGACTGCTTGGGATTCTGTCCTATATGTAATTACCTACTGCAAGAGTCCTCTTGAAGTAAGATAGTACAGTTACGTAAGATCTTACCGTAACAGTAGATCTTCGAGAGAGGCTCTTGCGGTAGGTAATACCTTTCCGCCCTCCATCCCCCTAGGCTTTTTCAGCTACTTTTCCATTGAGGGAAATATCTGCTTCTATCTCGTCCAGGCCTTCCGGGCTGTGGTAGAGAACGCTGGAAAGCGGGCGTCCGGGGACCATCGCTATATAAACGTCGTATAGCGCGGTCACCAGCGGCGGTACCCGCCAAGGACTGCTAGCTAGAAATTTTTCCGTGGGGTCCTGCCGCCGGCCGGCGTCAGTCCTATATGTAATTACCTACTGTAAGAGCCTCTCTTGAAGATCTACTGTTACAGTAAAATCTTGCATAACTGTACTGTCTTCAAGAGAGGCTCTTGCAGTAGGTAATGCCTTCCCGCCTTCCATCCCCCTAAGCTTTTTCAGCTCCTTTTCCAGTGAGGGAAGTATCCGCTTCTCTCTTGTCCGGCCTCTTTTGGCCTGTGGCGGGAAAGAACTGGAAGGTGGGCATGAGGGACCGCCCCTTTATACCGACGTCTCTTAACGCCGGTTACCTGACGGGGCGGTCCCTCGCCAGAGACTGCTAGCTAGACATTTTTCTGTGTGGTCCTGCTGCCTGCCGGCGTCAGTGCTATTTGTAATTACCTACTGCAAGAGCCTCTCTTGAAGATCTACTCTTACAGTAAGTTCTTACGTAACTGTACTTTGGGGGGAAATAGCCCACTTTGATCACGCCCCGGTGATCAGCCGCTAGATTCTTGTACTTAAAGAGGCATACAACCCAGTGGTGCTTAGACCCATACTACCTCCGCAGACAGCCCTTCCAGGAGTTCATCCAAAATAAAATAGAGAAAATCCTCAGAGGCAACCAGTCCCCAGATACCCCACATTCCGTAACATAGGAGACCCTGAAGGCTGTCCTACGTGGTTGTATTATTTGGTATACCACCCATCAAACCAAACTGCAGTGTGAAAGACAAAAAACTTCAGAGGACGTGCATTTTGTTTGCGGATGGCACACCAACAGGGGGACGCCTCGGTCACCCCCCAGCTGAGACAAGTTAAGGCGGCTCCAGATGCTCAATGTGTACAGAAGAGGTTAAGGCAGATCTAGGCATTTGCTATGTACAGAAGACTGAAATAGCTTTAACTTTCCTTTGCTAGCAGTATTATGAAGTGGGTGCCAGAGCCACCCATCTATTGACATACCAGATTCAGAAAAATCATACTGCAAAGATTCCAGCGGTCTTACAGCCACTCATCAGGGTGCACCTCACCAAACTGCACATCACCCAGGCATTTAGTACCTATTATTGGACATTATACACCACGAACCCCACAGCCCACTCAGACCTTATTCACAACCTTCTTAACTCGCTAACTCTCCCTACTGTCTCTCTCTGAAAAAAACAGAACATGACTAGTGGGCCCAGTTTGGCTTTCAGAGATGGAGGGTGCCATTGGCCACTCTAAAACCCAGAATGCTCCAGGCCTGATGGGTATGGAGTGGGATTTTCAAAGTAACTAAAGAACACATACGCAACCCACTTCTCCAGACAGTTAATGAGGTTCTGGAAGGTGGACATCTCTCACCGAGTTGGGCGTATGCTGCCATCTTAGCAACTCCAAAACAAGATAAAAACCCTCAACTCTGTAGTTCATATTGACCAATATTGGTTCTAAATACCAATTATAAGTATTTAATGCCCATTCTGTGGCATAGAATGGATTTGATTCTCCCCACCTTGATTGGCCTTATCCACACTGAGTTCATTCATTCTTGAGCTATTGATGATACTAGATAAATTCTACATCTTATTCGTGAAATGCATAGGAGTCAGGTTCCCTCAGTCCTTCTCGGCCTAGATGTTGAGAAGGCATGTGATCAGGTCTCTTGGCCCTTTCTTTATGCCATTCTTGGAAAGCTTGTGTTCTCTCTCTCCCCCACGTGCTCCATATCCCGACACTTCTTCAAGCTTCCTAGGTCCCCACTGACCCACCTATCCCCTCATAAGCGTCCAACCTCATATGCAGCCGCCCCCGGGGTAAACTGGCGTAACCCTTCACTGGATGGGTCCCCCTCCAAGGGGGGGCCAGCACAACTACTTGGCCCCGGGGTGCTGAGGCGGATATGACTCCCTCGGGGCTTTGTGGTGTTGGTGGACTGGCAGCCATCATCCGGCTGGTTGTGGAGCAATTTCTGCCTCTCCCCGGTTGTTCCCTTATTGTGCCGCCCATGCAGTGTTCCTGGCCTACACCAGGGGCCGCTGCTGAGCGATGCTACCCGCTACCCACCCCAGGAGAGGGAGGGCAGTCCATGGACGCTCAATCCCTCTCCTTCCCCTCTCAGCCCCGGCGTCCCGAGTCCATTCCCGAACCTGGGTCGCCAGCGTGGTTTGAGGTAAGGCACCAGCGCTTCAGCCCTCTGTGCCACTGGGCTGGAACTGGAAAGCTTGGTTTTATGAGGCATTGCGGGCCTGTGTTAAAGTTTTGGGCCATCATTCTGAATATTTCTCCCAATTCACAAGAATGAGGCAAGACTGTCCGTTCTCACAACTTTTATTTGCCCTTTGTATCAAACCTCAGGTCCAAGCCATTCCTGAATCCCCACATTTCAAGGGGGGAGGATACCTTTGCGAGCGGGACACCAGCAGATCGTCTTATATTGGGATGACATGCTCCTCTATTAAGACGATACTGAAAAGTCACTTCTAGCAGTGTTCCAAATTCTGGATACAGTAATAATGGGACGGTCTCTGGGTATAGGCTTAACTCCACAAAAATGGACTCCCTGACCTTTCACTATTGACCCTCTTAGCAGACCAGGCAACAATTCCAGTTTTGCTGGAACATGGAGAAATTAAAATACTTGGGGATCTATCTCTCTAGGACCCCAGAAAGGGCCTATTAAAATAATTTTTCCCTCTTTTTCACATAAGTGTCACTAGATTTAACCACATGGAAGTTGTTGCCCTTGAGCCTTTCCAGAAGGATTGAGGAGTTTGAAATGGTGCTTCTCCAAGCGCACTACCTGTTTCAAAATGTTCGACTTAAATTGCCCCGACTATGTTCCAACAGTGGAACAAAGACATCACGAGATTCCTCTGGGCAGGTCAGCATCCTTGAGTCAAACTCCACACTGTTTTTGCCCAAGAAGTGGGGTGAACTAGCCCTTCCAAACATAAAACTTTATTACTGGGCCTCCCACCTCTGCTGTATGGCACTTCGTCATCTTGGCTCATCTCCTGACCTGTGGCAGCGGATGGAAGCAGCAATATTCCCTAATTCTGAGTTTATTAGAGCGGTATACCATATGGACATACAGCCACAATTTTCAGCAGATTTTAATCCATGGCTTAAATATCAGGTCACAACATGGTTAGGAATTTGTGGAATACTCCACTTAATGCCCTTCCTTAGCCTACTCTGTCCTATTCTACTACTAGAATGTTTCTGTCTGATCCAAATAGACCAGGCCTTCCACAGATTGGAACTCCTCTCTGCACTATACCGCTGCAATTTGGGGATACCTTTAAATCCTTTTTTTGGTGCCCAGAGGGAGCCTGGTTTATGCCAGGTAGAGTTCTACAGATTTTTGCAAGTCCAACGTTATGATTCCCTCCCTAAAGGAGTACGTAACTCTGAAACCTATCCTGTAGTCATTATTTCTTTTATTGCTATGATGCAGACCAGATACACTGAGCATGATCTCCTTTTTAGGGCTGTGGGCAGAGCCTACAGCCATTTTGAGATCGTAGCTCTAAAAACAGCCAATCGTGGAACCTTACGTTGGACTTTTGGAAGTATCTTTCCGAAAGGTCAACGGAGCTTGAAACCCTCCGCCACGATCGGCCGCTATGGAATAACAGCTGCACTATTTTGGCTGTTACTTCCGCATTCTGGGGTATGAACTGCGCATGCGCGGCTCGCACGGATGCACAGTTCTGCTGGCACTGTCATATTGTGAATGGCAAACTGATATTCACCACAACTCTGCATGCACGAGTGCCGCGCATGCGCAGTTGCGTTGCTGCCACCAGCAACAAAGAAAACAGTCTTGCACCCCCCCCCACACTGCTGCTGTCCTCCCCGCTCCCTCTGTTCCTGTCTCTACGCCGATGACAGGGTCCCCAATCCCCGTGTTGGCATTATGTAGCACACACATACGGCATGCTGGTAACCCACTCAATTGTCCCCAATTCCTGTGTCGGCATTATGTAGCCCAACCCCCCAAACTCATGTGGCACACTGGGAGCCCACCCCAGTGTGCCCAAATGTATTTATTTTTTCTCCTCTGCCAACATTGGGGTGCCCAATCCCCATGTTGGCATCATGTACCCCTCCCAACTCGTGTGGCACACTGGGAGCCCACCCCAGTGTGCCCAAATGTATGGGTTTTTTCCCCCTCTAAATAAAGAAAACTGTCCCCTGACGTTTTTTTTTATCTGTAAAAAAGGAAAACTGTTCCTAGTCATCGCCCCAGTCCCTCTCCCCCATCCCCACCCTCCCACTGAGCACCCACCCCACCACCACCCCATACTTATCTCTGGAGTTTGGCACTGTCCTCTTCTGTGGACTGGGACACTTCTGCACTCTTCAAAGCCGAATCGCAAACTGAAGAATCAAAGTTAAGCGTGCTATGACATTCAGTGGGGTTTTCAACTTGTGTTGCTAAATCCGTCATTTTTTTGAATTTTGGCCCCAGATTTTCAACATGGGGTTCTTGGGGACCCCACCTCATGAAAATATTCACTGACATTTCGTTACTCTGTCCCGAAAGGTGATTTTGCAGTCGCTGTGCGGAATCGCCTTTCGAGACCAATTCATGAAATGACAGTGGCACTCTTCATGAGGTGGGGTCCCAAAAATTTGGTGAAAAAATTCCAAAAAATTATTGCATTAAGAGCATGCTTTGGGCAGTTTCTACGCACACTCCTAACTTTGCCAATTTTTAATATTTTCACTCCACATTTTCAACATTGCCATTTTTGCACACCTCCTTTTTAACTGTACAGCTGTCATTTTTCACATACTGCCTGAAACGTGTTTTCACACCTGTGGCACAGAATGGCGTGGTCCCTCTGCAGAATCACCTTTTGGGACAAGTGAACAAAATGATGCTGGCACTCTTCGTGGGGAGGGGTCTCAAAAAGGCCATATTGAAAATTTGGTGCAACACCTCCAAAAAATGGACAAGTTACACCCGAGCTTTCAATAATTTTTATACACACATGTAACTTTGCTCACTTGGCAGCTCTTCATAGCCGTATCAGCTCTGGCCAGAACTTGTTATATAAGGCTCTGATGCAGTAGAGGTATATACTTTAGATATGTCAGGAGGAACTAGGTATCCATACCTGTTACCACCACACAGTGGTACAGAACATGCCAGGTTACTTCGAAAGTCACCTCATCCTATCAATGGTACGAGTATGCTTGGAAGCATCTTGTGCACTTTTTTCAAACCCCTGCAGTAATGGCACACTACTACTCCATATGAGATGCCACTTGTTGGAGTAATTGTGGCAAAATCCTGGTGCATCATACATGTATTGTGTGGGCATGCGCAGGTTTGCACCCACTTACTTCAAGCCCTATAAGATAACTTAGAGGAGCTCTTTGGTAAACCTGATCTTACTTCGAGAGTCAGCTCTTCCAGCAGGTAACACAATTAGGACTGTAGCCAGCAGACAACAGGACCCCATGGCAAACTTCTAGCCAGTGGTCTATGGCAGGGACCGCCACCTGACGTCGGCCTGCGCCCGGGACGCTGATGGTATAAAGGGGGTGGGCTGCCTCAACATGCTACAAAGTTCTTTCCTGCCGTCGACTTGTGTTCATCTGCTCCACAGCTTGCCTCTTGCTAATCCAACTGCCATTTTCGTACAACTTTTAAAAGTTTCTTGTTTTCTTTGACTCTATTTCTGTATGTCGTCTTCCCCGATGTCGTCTTCTAGGCACACTGATAAGTGCACCTGTGAGAAGCAGATCCAGTCAAAAGATGGCTATTTGGCCTGCCTGCTGTTCCTGGGTCCCGATCACAATACCCAGAACTGCCCACACTGCAAGAAATTTAACAGCTGGACACAGATCTGTCGTCAGAATACCTTGCAGGCCTACCTAACTGAGCAGCAATTGACTGCCATGCAACAGAATTCCTCTTTGGAGAGAGAGTCTGCCTATCACAAAAAATCATCGGGGAATCGTAAAGAAAGAATGAGAGATCCCATTCGCAATCGAGATCCTCTGGATTGCACTCTGCCTCCAGCGGCAGCTCTGACTTTCCCGGCCATGACACCAGACTTGCCGTCATCAAGGCCCCAGCCATGGCCCATGTTATGAGTCATAAAGACAGAGGAGCCGGGTCTTTGGGCCCCTCTCTCCAGCTTATTTAGATGAGGCCTCCAGCTCCACCAACAGGCCGCTCTTTGGTCTCAGGTAAGGGACACCAGTCTGTGCCTTCCCGGTTGGCTTCTGTATGTAGCGCTGACCCCTGAGATACGCAGAACGCCTCGGGTCATTCGTCTGAGAGGTCTTGGCCCCCACCACCACCACTCAGGCACTCCTGAGAAATCGATGGAGGAGTCCCCTAAACCGCCGTCAGACAAACATTTGTCAGATAAGCATCCACACTCTCAAGACTTCGTCGGACCAGCACCGACATCAGACCACTGATGATATTCCTAAGATTCCCCTCACACTGGCTCTGCCGGCAGGAACTCCGGCATCTCCACTGCCTCTGGTTGACAACCGGACCGATGACACCCAGATGGAAGAAGAGCAGACATCGGTCCCCAAAGACAAACCGACACCCAATGACGGTACGGCTCACACCACCCCGTCGTCACCTCCTGTAAGTCCTCCGACGCCAGACCGACCTGAGTCCGGCGTCGGTGATGGCACAGGAATCGTACCAATGCCGGACCAGATACCAGGTTCAGAGCCTAAGCTGAATTTGTCACATGTTAAAGACCTTTTCAGCCATTGGTAGGAGACCATCTGTCTAGACAATCTCTCCCCAAAGCCACAACCAGATGTTCCGGCTGCACCAGATGAGACAAAAACTCCAGATGGTGGGGCACCCATAAAACTCCCCCACCTCCCTCCCAACTCCAGACACAGCCAAGGTCCTCAACTCCCCAGATGAGGGCCATGGCAAAGAGCCTACTCTGCACAACAGGTCCAAAGGAAAGGCCACGCATAAGAGAAGCTACAGATCTCAGTCAAGGTCACGGAGCCAGAGTCTTCCAAGCTCTCCTGACAGGCATGGACGTAGGAAGCGGCTTGGGTCCCTTGGGGCTGGCCATGGAGCAATTCATCAGCATCTTGCCTAAAGATGCGCAGCTCTGGGTAAAGGAACACCAACCAGAGAGTGGAGAAAAGGCTGTTTCTTTGGCTGAGGACTACCAAATGGCCAGACAGATGCCACATCAGCGAGGTAACTGCCAAGCACCAGTAAGACACTCTTTTTCCCATTTAATCTCCAAGCCTGATAAGAACTCTGGTGGGGGTAACAAATCTGTGCCAAAAGACATTATCTGCTATAACTGTAATAAGCCAGGCCATTTTTCAAGAAATTGTCATAATAAAGAGAGTGGCACTGGAGCAGATTTGTCCTTGGCAAACTGGGACAAGTACCTAACAGATGTGAAGGTGGGGAATAAGACTGTAAAGGGATTCATTGATTCGGGAAGCAGACAGACCCTAGTGCATGTTAAAGTGCTGGGAAAACACTGTGCAAAGCGACCAGGTACTGGTCTCATCCACGTCCACGGGGAGACACTATACTATCCCACCACCCAAGTGACTCTGACTGTTAAGGGTGTGTCGCACCAAATGAACCGGGGGGGTAGTACCAAAGTTACCTGTACCTGTGATTATTAAAAATGACTTTCCAGGGTTTACTGAGTTGTTCAAAGAGGGAGTAAATCCTGATGTTTCAGCAGCTGTGGTGACCAAATTTCAGAGTGGGGGGACACGTTTCCTTTCAGTGATTTTGATTGACTTGTTTGAGCACAGCTCCAAGATCCGGAAATCCAGGAAAGAAAGACGAAGCCGGAAAAAATTATGGCAACAAATGACAGATGGACATGAAGGGTTAAAATATGAAAATGCTGAAACTAAATTGATAACCGATTGTGATTTTCTTTCAGAACAAGCTAACAGTGTTTCTCTCCAGGGTTATTTTAAGCAGCTGGGGGTGAAACCAAAACAGGGGGGACCAATGTTTAAAAAATATAATGGATTACAGTACAGAGTTTGGGTTAAACCTCAGACACAGGAAAAGGCAGAACAATGGGTTATACCACAGACGTGTAGAACAGAATTGTTACAGAAAGCACATGATAATCCTATGGCTGGTCACTCAGGGAGAGATCACACCCTTGCCAGATTACTGTACAGATTTTACTGGCCGGGAATTCATGAAGATGTTGCTACCTGTTGTAATTCTTGTGCTTAGTGTCAGAAAGTAGCCCAAGTCACTAGAAAAGACAAGGTGCCCCTGGTACCCCTACCCTTAATAGATGTGCCTTTTGAGAGAATTGCAATAGATGTGGTTGGTCCTTTAGACAAAAGTAAAAAGGGTGGTAATAGATTTATCCTGGTAGTATGCGACTATGCTGCTTGATACCCTGAAGCAGTTCCAGTGCATACTGTTACAACCCCAAAGGTTGTAGCAGAGCTAGCCAAATTTTTTAACACAGTGGGCATACCTAAAGAAATTATTACTGATCAGGATAGTAATTTTGGTGCTGCACTGCTTAAAGAGCTGTACAGACTGCTAGGTATCACTGCCATAAGAACCTCCCCCTATCACCCTCAGACAGACGGTCTTGTTGAGTGTTTTAACCAAACCCTAAAACGCATGTTAAAAAGCTTTGTAAAAAGGGAAGGGAAAGATTGGGACCATTACTTGCCTTACCTACTTTTTGCCTACAAAGAAGTGCCACAGGCATCAACAGGGCCACTGGATGTGATAAAAGAAATGTGGGAAGATAACTGTACTCAGAAACAATCTATAACTTCTTATACGAGTGCCCTAAGAAAGAAGCTGGCAAAATATGTTGCAGTTGCCCATAGTAATTAGTAAGAGGCCCCAAGTCAGCAGCAGGTATGTTATGACCATGGGGTAAAAGAAAAATTTCAAGTCGGGAGAAGATTTTGCTACTGTTGCCCACAACAGAAAATAAACTGTTAATGAAGTGGCAAGGGCCTTATAAAATTCTTAGACATACTGGCACTGTTAACTATGAGATTGAGACCCCTGACAGGAAAAATCCTACTAAGATATACCATGCTGACCTCCTCAAGAAATGGGTTGAAAAAATGCCAAAAGCTGCTTTGCTAGTTTTACCAGAAACCAATAAGGAAGATATTGATGTAGCTTATGATAGACTGGAACAAAGTGTAAATGCTGATGCTGAAAAGGTGAATGTTTCCTTAACCTTAGAACAAACTACAGACATTCAGAATTTGCTAAAGACATTTAACAGTACTTTTACCATGGTACCAGGCTGAGCAAAAGGGGTTGAGCACGTAATAGTGGCGAAGAATGCTCGTCCTCTTAGGCAAAAGTGATGCAGGTTACCAGAGCGGTTAAAAGCTGATGTGGTTAAGGAAATACAAAAAATGAAAGAATTGGGTATCATTGAGGAGTCCTTGGTCATCTCCCATGGTAATTGTAAAAACAAAAGAAGGGGGTGTTAGAATATACCTTGATTTCAGAAAACTTAATCAAGTGTCAGAATTTGACAGTTATCCTATGCCCAAAATAGATGATTTGGTGGACAGACTGGGGAGTGCAAAGTATATCAGTACCCTCAGTCTCACCAAGACTTACTGGCCAAATCCCTTTAACTAAAGAATCCAGAGATGAAACTGCATTTGCCACCTCTATAAGATTCTATCAGTTCACCACCATGCCCTTTGGTTTACATGGTGTGCCAGCTACATTCCAGCGGTACATGGATGTAATTTTATCCCCTCACACTGTTTATTGTGCTGCGTACCTGTATGATGTCATGGTGTACAGTCCAGACTGGAAAAATCAAGTGAAACACCTACAAGCAGTTACCCAGGCTATCAAAAATGCAGGTCTGACTATTAATCCTACTAAATGTGCATTGGGCATGCAGGAAACCAGATATTTGGGCTATGTGTTGGGAAATGGAGAAGTTAAGCCAGAGGTTTCTAAAGTAGAAGCTGTAGCTAACAGCCCTGTACCCAAAACAAAGAAACATGTCAGATAATTTTTAGGGCTGGTTGGTTATCAGAGATTTGTTCCCAACTTTGCTGAGTTAGCTACTCTCCTCACTGAACTAACAGTACCCAAATAATGTGAAATGGACTCCAGAGTGTAAGGAAGCTTTTCAAGCCATATGCTTCTCTATGCTTCCTGACCTGTGTCTCGATGACACCAAGCTCCAGGCATTGATGTGCAAGGAACCTTATATCGTTTTCCACAGGGACAGGGTGACCCTGCATACGAACCCCAAGTTCGAGGTGTGCCCAATCCCCCTCAGCTCTTGCCCCCCAATTTGTTGTGTGCCGACAGGGGTGCCTAGTCCCCTGTTGGCTACAGTCCCCCAACACTTGGGTGGCATGCTGGAAGCACACCCCAGCGTACCAAATGTCCCTGTAAAAAAAAGAAAACCTTCCCGTGATTGTTTTTTTTTTAAACCTGTAAATTAGAAAACTGTCCTTCATTGAGTCCAGTGGCCCCTGCAACCCATGTCCACCCTCTGCGCTCCCACCTCCCCATACCCCCTCAACCCATACTTACCTCCAGTGCCCGGCGCGATGATCTTCGGAAGACTGGGAACATGTCTGCACTCTTCAAAGCCGACTGCAAACTGAAGAAATGCCAGTAAGCTGTATAATGGCATAAATAGGGTTTCTTCAACTTTGGTGCATATCTCGGGTATTTTTTGGATTTTTCACCAAATTTTCAACATAGGCATTTGAGCCCACCTCATGAACAGTGGCACTGTCGTTTCGTTAATCAGGCTCGAAGGTGATTTCTGCGGTCACTGCAGCGGATTCACCTTCGGGACTGATTCTTAGCTAAAGAATATACCGTGTTTGAGGGCTCTCCAACAAGCCTATAATTGATGCATCAAATAATGTTTATTTTCAGGCGTCGTTGCACAGTTTCCACGCACACTCGTAACCCGTGAATTGTAAATTTTCACCCAGATTTTCAACATTGGTATTTTTTGCACCTCCTCATGAACAGTACAGCTGTCATTTTCAGCATCCTGGCCGAAATGCATTTTTGCAGTTCTGGCACAGAATAGCGCAGTCGTTGTTGGAAATCAGTGTTTGGGACAGATTACGAAAATCACAGTGACACTGTTCATGAGCGGAGGCCTCAAAATACCTTTATTGAAAATTTGGTGACAGAAGTCCATATGACGACTGTTGCAAGCGTGTGTTGTGCAGTTTCCAAGCACACTCATAACGTCGGGGATTTGTAATATTTTCACTCAAGGGTTTCAACAGTGTCAGTTTTGCACACCTCCTTATGAACAGTACAGCTGTCATTGTTCACATCCTGCCCAAAATGTGTGTTCGCACAATGGCACGGTCGCTGTGGGAAATTAACATTCAGGACAGAGTAAGAAAATCGTAGTGACAGTGTTCATGAGTAGAGGTCACAAAATGCCTATGTTGAAATTTTGGTAAAATTATTCCACTACATGACTGTTACGAGCGTGTGTTGTGCAGTTTCCACGTATGCTCGTACGTTCGAGCATTTTTAATATTTTCATTCCAGATGTTCAACGATGCCTTCTCTTCACACCTCCCTATGAATGGTACAGCTGTAATTTTCACATCCTGCCGAACTGTGTTTCCACATCTGGTGCAGAATGAGTGCAGTCACTACGAGAAATCAGCGTTCGGGACAGATTAACAAAATCACAGTGCCACTATTCATGAGCAGAGGTCCCAAATGCTTTCATGAGGTGGGGGTCACAAAAGACCATGTTGAAAATTTGTAGTGCAGATACCAACAAACACCCAGGCATTAGGGTTTCTAACCATAACACCCCCCCCCCCCAAAACCCATGGTGGGGCTCCACTGCCCTCATCTGCTCTGAACCTCAGACACATCTTCACTCTTCAAAGCCAGATCGTGGATTAAGGAAACAGGTATGCACTTCACTGTATTGCAACGGGAATGTGAACTTGGTGGCATAACGTGTTCTTTCTGCTGGGAATTGTAGTCCTACCAATCTGTGCATACCAACATCAATTCCAAATGACAGACTTTGGCTTTGACAAATGCTTGTTTTCTCTGTTTATACTGCCTATGTATTTCACTATACTGAACATTTTTTTTAAAATTTTAGTCCGTTATTGATAATCAAACGCCAATTGTGAATGTCATAACTGCTCCTAGTTTTCCTGTACTTCCTGATCTATGTCACGATGACAGCAACACTGTCCTTCCTTGGGGAGTACATCTCTGACACTGCTGTCATACCTCCGTGGCCTCTGCCATTCACAGAGGTGTCGCAGAAGGTTTGGCTCCGTCCCTCTGCCCCATCTCAAGCCCTGAGGGAATACCAGTGGAGGTACTGGATACCCCCTCGGAGTATCATCACCCAAGGCACAACCTCTAGCACCTCTAGTTTTGCCTCTGATGCCCAAGTCTGACTGGGCTGAGTGACTTCTGGGGTAGAAGGGTTTTATCGGTGACATGCCTTATGTTGTGCATTGGTGCACATCAGGCTGCCTATGCTAGGCACCTGTGGACAATGCTCAGACAGTTTCTGGCATCGATGCCTGACCGTGAGGCAACCAGACAGGCCATTCACCTTTCCACACTGGGTCTGGAGCTGGTGAGATACCAAGCAAGGGCATCCTATGACGCCAACAAAATAGCTTCTTGACTTGTGGGAACTACAGTCTGCGTCAGGCAGATGGTGTGGCTTTGCCTTTCAAGGTTGTCACACTTGGCCCGGCGTAGGGTGATTGCCTCATGTTTCCAGGGGGCCCATTTCTTTTCCCACAGGGTCATGCAGGAGTTAGTTGTGCACTTTAGTTCTCCCAGGTCATGGGTGCCTACGCCTTCCCCTGACCAGTCTTGGGCCTCACCAGACCCGTAAGGGGACCTCGCCTCCTCGTGTGTCCCCACGAGAGGCTGGGGGTACAGCCAATTTCCTCAGTGTTTGCGAACACCACCTGTGGTGGTAGCTTGCTACTCGAATCCACCAGTGGTGAATGGTGAAGATTGATTCTTGGAAGATATGAACATTACATACTCACCGTAATTCTTGATCTTCGAGGATACCTCTTTTAGCAGGTCACATCTTAGGAACTATGGCCATCAGGCACCAGGACCACACAGAAACATTTTTGCTAGCAGTCTAACTTGGGCCACCCATGATGACATTATCAATCCACCGTCCTCCCTATGTGTCCGTTGGGGGCCCCACGCCCTCTTCAGTTCTCTTCCCACCATTGACCATCACACTTTGGATTCCACATAGCCCCGTTTCTTCAGTCGACAGCCATTTTCCAGAATATTATGTTTATTTTCTCATTCTAGTTTTTCAGTCACTTTTTCCCAAAAGTGATTCCCCTTTTCCTTTCATTTATGCCAAGTGGATCTGATGATCCTTTCTGTCAGTGCAGCTACAGACAGAAGATCTATGATGAGGCCTGCATCAGCTGTCTTGGCACCGACCACGATGTTCAAGCTTGCAAGATCTACTGCGGCTTCAATCATACTACCCGGTGGCATCGCCAGAAAGAGATAAAGTCCTTCCTTGAAGAACTGCGTTGACTCTATAAATTATTTTCCCCAGTAGAAGCTGTTTTTAAATACTGGTTCAAATTCTGTTGCTCTTGCAATCCAGGTTTTTTAGCTATCCTAGTGAGTGTTTCTGAGTTGCATGCTGCTGGTAAGAATCATTTTAGAACTGCATGATGTAGTTTATATCCCTGTTCTACCGTTCTATTGTCGGCACAATGCATTCATGTTCTGTTACAGAATTCTGTGGTTGAGGGGGACATAAACTATATCATGAAGTTCTAAAATGGCACTTAACACCAGAGTGTAAAGTAAAAACACCCACCAAGGTTACTATACATCCTGAACAGATGGAACAGTAACAGAAATTTAACCAGTACTTAAAAAATAGCTTCTAATGGGAAAAATTACTTACAGATTCAGCGCAGTTCTCCTCTAAGGAGCAGAAGGTCGCCATCCTGGAAATGGAACTTCAGGCTAGGAGCTCCTCCTCAGCCCGGCATTGGTTCGTCGGTGGGCCTACCCCTTCTCCCACCAACAATTCCTACTACCTCCCTCACACGGTCTGCCACGGGGGGGGGGGTACTCTGGCATTACAGCACATCAGTTCCTCTTCTGCCAACACTGGCCCATCATCAGTGGTATTTTCCTTACCCCTGTGACACATCCACCCCTTTTGAACGCCCCTCTGCCTCCTTGAGCCACAGACACAGAGTGCCGCCAGCCTGCTGGTGGGCGATGGTCATGCTTCATCGGGCTTCATGCCTCTTCAGCCAACACCCTTAACTGTTGGTTCGACATCTGGGATGCAGGTTCCTCAGCTGGTCCCTCAACCTGGCCCCATCTCATCACTGCTTTAGCCCTCTCTATTGTTTCTGGAGCCTCAGTGCCCCCCCGTCACTGTCGCAGGGCTCCCTGTCGATGCCTGTGACCATCAACGTCCAGGCCCTACTTTTTTCGGTGTTGGAGTTCATGCAGAGGGTTGCCCCACCTCAGGGCCCATCACTGGCGGGGCCCTCTCGGCCAGTGTCGGCGCTGTCCCACAAGGCGTCATCCTGACCACCCACTTCATGGTCATCAAGTTCTCGGTGCCTTTCTCTGAGCCAGGGGATGGCAATGATTATTGCCCTGACTTCTTCCTACCCAGTGAGGATGATGAGGGTGCCAGGGCCTGGACCTCCCCCCAACCACTTCTACTGCTTCCTCAGCAGGGGAGGACTTCCCTCCAAATACACCCCTCCCCCCCAGATGATCCCTCCTTCATAGCAGTGATGCAACAACTACAGTCGGCTATGGGGTTTGATGCTGCAGAGCAGGATATTACTCTTGTCGATTGCCTGGATCTGCCAGATTCTCCTTCCCTCGTTATTACTCCTCTGATCAGTGCATATGAGGATGCCACCATGGCCGCTTGGTGCAGGCCTAACTTGATCCCCCTCATGCCCAGAAAGCCAGTCAGGCTCTTCCAGGCCCCCTCTGGGAAGCCCTTTTTCGCAGGGCCCCCACAGGCAGATTCTGTGGTGATCAGTACTGCACGTGATACATCTAAGAGGCCCCAGTACCTCACTTCTATTCCCCCTGACAGGGAATCCCAGAAGTTGGGCCTTAGGGGCAAGAGAGTATTTGTCTTCTCCACCTTGGCCATAAGGATTATCAGTTACATTGGCCATATGCTCAAGTTCCAGAATTACCTGTGGAAAGGGGCAAGGTTTGCAGCTCAGTCCCTTCCAGAGGACCTTCAAAAACATGGGCTCAAGACCCTCCAGACAGGTGCAGATGTGGCCAGACACCTCTTGCAGGTCACCCATGATGCCCTAGATACCTCCACCAAGGCCTACATGGTGGGAGTTTGCCTGAGGAGGTACTCCTGGCTCTGGGTGTCCAGTTTTGCCTCTGATGTCCAACAGTCCATCCTGTATGCTCCCTTCAGTGCAGAGGTGCAGGATATTCTCAATGACCTGCAGACCTCGGGGAGAACTATGCGGTCTGTTCACGCTACCACATCTACCAGAAAAGTTGGCAGAGGGTGCCCTTTTGGCGTGCCACCCATCATCTCAGATCTGGCACTAGACAGCCCAGGAAGTGCAAAGCTGCCATGGCCCTACCTACCTACCCCCTCCTCCACCAGAGAAAAGTCCTCCAGGGGCGGAGGAGCAGGCCCAGCTGGGGATCAGCCTCAGCCTGACCCCATCCATCCGTTTCCCCAGGATGTGGTGGTTGGAGGTAGTTCCTCCATCCATCTGGATGGGTGACGGGAGATCACAACCGATGCCTGGGTGCTGCAACTCATAGAACAAGGACATGCTCTAGAATACATGGAGATGCCTCCAGAGCTACACTTACCCTCCAGACCACGTACCCATATTGCTGGAGGAGATCCAGATGCTGCTGCAAAAAAGGGGCATAGAACCCATCCCCAAGAATCAGTGCAACACAAGGTTCTACTCCCCCACTTCTTCTTTGTTCCCAACTCCACCGGGGACTTGAGGCCCACCCTGGACTTAAAAAACCTGAACTACTACATCCAGGATTCAAGATGGTCACCCTCCCAGGTCTGTTGCCCTTGCTGTGGGAGGGAGATTAGATCTGCTCCCTAGATATAGTGGCAGCGGCCCTCAGGAGGGAGGGAGCTCTACATCTTTCCCTATCTGGATAACTGGTTGCTCAGAATTCAGTCCAAAGAGCAACTGTCCTTGACCCTGGCGCATGTCTTGCAGTTGTTCAGCCAGTTGGGGATCACAGACAACCTGTCCAGTACAATATCAGTTTGGTGCACTACATCAACAAGCAAGGGGCGCCCACTCTTACTCCTGTGCAGAGAGGCAATGAGGGTTTGGTACTGGGCTCTGGAACACAGCCTCAAACTATTGTCTGTCCATGTTCCAGGTGTCCAAAACATTCTGGCAGAAAGCTAAACAGGTTGCAGTTCAGAATGCACGAATGGGAACTGCTCACATCAGTGGTAAGAAGACCTGTTCAGCAGGTGGGGTCACCTACAGTTGGACCTTTTTGTGTCCCTACTCAGTGCAAAACTGCCGGTTTTCTGTTCGCTTGATCTGGGGCCTGGAGTTTTCTGGCAAAATGCACTGTCCCTTTCTTGGAAAGGGAGAATCTAACTACGAGGGGCTTTTGCAACAGGCAACACCACTAAGACCGAAGTCGGCAGGCACCAGGACCCCATGGAAAACTTCTAGCTAGCAGTATACAACAGGAGACCTCCCCCTGACGTCGGTCCGCCTCCAATGTCCGCCTAAGGTATAAAAGTGGTAGTCCCCCAACACAACCTCAGTTCTTTTCCCGCCGCCGTCAGCCCACAGAAGTCAGACCTTCACGGTCGCTTTCTGCTATAGTTGACCTCCATTTTCTTTGCGTTACCCGCGCTTTATTAGTTTCTTAAAAATTATTTTTGCAATATTTCTTACATGTCTTCTTCTCCATCCTCCTCTTCGGAATGGCAGCGGACTAAGTGTGCATGTGGCAGACAGCTTCCCCACAAGGAGAGACACGCTCCTTGTCTGCTGTGCCTAGGCCTAGACCACAACACTGAAGCCTGCCAGCACTGCCAGGATTTTAACCAGCACACCAGGCTACGCCACCAGAAGACCCTGAAAGCGTTTCTGCTGCAGCATAGACTATCAGCGATGAAGAAGGAGCTCCACAAAAGCACCTCTTTTTCCCCAGTCTCTGGAGCTACGACTTCTTCATCTCACAAGGAAAAGAAGTCCAGCGGAAAGCACAAACACTGGGAGAAGCGTAGGGACAAACCTCGGTCAGCTTCCTACTCCAGGTCCCCACGCAAATCGGGAACCAACCCTGGGTCTTCCTTCTGTGGGAGGTCGGCCGTGTCCACTCTGGCAGCCCTCGCTCCCTCCAGGCTCCCAGTGGTCAAACTACTCGCTATCTCAGGCGGTGATTCTCCAGGTCTCGGGACCTCATCCTGAGCCTCTCAGCTCTTACATCAGTCGGGTCCTCCTTGAGCAGCAGGTCTTCGTCCGTTGCCCTCCCAGTCTGGGCGTCTGCTAAGTTGGCCCCAGCTTCAGGGACCAGCGCCACAAAGTGATGCCAGTGGCGTGCATTCACCTCCCCCATGAGAGTGATGCCTCTGCCTCGCTCAGGAGGTAGCTGCCCAGGACAGGCTTCTCCTTCGCAGCTGGCTGCATCACCAGACCGGCATCGGCCCACGCCTGGTCGGTCAATGCCTCAGCCATCATCCCCTAACCCTCCACTGTCACCGGCAGAACCTGTTGTCACTAAGCTGACACTCGAAGGTCCATCTCCTGTCAGATAACTGGTGCTCCATACCTCAGGGACTGACTCCCGTGAGAACCGCGCCCGAGTTACTTTGAGCCTAAGGAACCAATGCCAGGGCCTTCTAAACCTACCCCGCCAACATTGGATCCCCCTTTCATGCCTCAGAATCCACCCACAGATCTTAACTCCCTTTTTGCAGCCTGATGGGCGTACTTTAGGGGTAAGAAGCCCCCAAGGGAGCCTCCTACTCTGACTCCAGGTCCACCCTAGGAAGACTCCAATGCCACCTCCTAAAAAGCCTACCCCACGGCCAGACAGAGCTGGCATCAGTCACCCACGGACTCACCAACGAAGACATCATCGCTCACCCTCTCCATCTCCGGACTCAGGTGAGTTAGGAGGATATTCTTCCTCTTCTTCTGAAGAACCCAAGGGCTCTGACTTGCCTTCAGAACCAGAGGAGCCCAAGGATACCCCTCGCTGTCCTCCCGATGACCCTACATTTATGGAGATGATGAGGCACATCCAGTCCCTCATGAGTTTGGACACGGAGGAAGTGGACCCCGAGCGATGTAGTCATCTTTCTCCTTAAAAAGGAGTCACTATGGGGAGCACCCAGAGGCTGATTCAGTAGTTAACGCTGTCCATCACCACTCTAAGCGACCCAGTCACCTTAGGATTTGGCCTCCTAGTCGAGACTCCAGACAGACAAATTTGTCAAGAAGGTCTATGCCTCTGCTACCTGCACTGTCCGTTCCCCAAACTTTCTGGCCCACGTGATCCAGTACCAGAATGTCCTGTGGGAGAAGGCTTTGGAGGTTGCACAGGCCCAGTCTGATGCTCCTGACAAAGCTGACCTTTTGCACCTCCTCAAATCAGGCTCAAATAGCAGGACTCACGTTCTCTGAGCCTCCTATGACTCAGCAGACTCCGGAGACAGAGCTGCGGCTATGGAAGTTTGCCTTTGTCGCTACTCCTGGTTCAGAGTATCCAGTTTTGCTCCAGATGTACAGTCCAAGATCCTAGATGCCCTTGTTAGGGGCCTTGTTCTGTTTGGCGAGGATTCTCAAAATGTAATTACTCGCCTACAGGAGTCTGTCGAAGCTTCGCATTCAGTACAAACTTTATACCCGTCTTTCAGCCTAAATCCTCCCAGTGTCAGTCCTTTCGTCACCCCTCCAAACAGCAATCCAGGGGCCAACAACCCAGAAGTGTCTTTAAAAGAAAAGCCACTACCCAAACCACTGGAGGTTCTGCCCCCAGAACCTCCCAGGCCGCATTGCCTGTCCTTGGCTCCTCAACCTGACTCCTTACCCGACCCTAGCTGAAGCAGTGGGGGGTCATTCGTTTCTTTATGCAGAGGGCTAGCACAGGATAACCTCAGACCTTTGGGTTCCTCAGTTAGTAGAAAAGGGGCACACTCTGGTATTCTTGGAGATGAACCCAGACAATCCCTCATTGTCATCCCATTACTCTCGGGCCCATTTCGCCCTCATACAAGAGGAGATTCAGATGCTCCTGCGAAAACAGGCCTTAGAACCCATCCCATCTGCACAACAAGGGAAGGGCTTCTATTCTCATTTCTTCCCGGTTCCAGAGAGAACCGGAGACCTGCGTCCCATCCTGGACCTCAGCCAGCTGAATCATTACATAGAATACAAATGATTCAGGATGGTCACTCTTCCCGACCTTCTTCACCTGCTACATCGGGGGTTGGATTTGTTCTCTGAACATGGAGGACGCATACCTTCACATCTTGCTCTTCCCACCCCACAGAAGGTTCTTCCTCTTCCAAGGAAACCATTACCAGTTCAGGGCTCTGCCGTTCGGCCTGTTCTTGGCTCCCAGAGTCTTTACAGAGTGCTTCACTGTAGTGGCTGTGGCCTTAGAGAGGGAAGGCCACTATGTCTTCCCTTACCTGGATGATTGGCTTCTGACAGCTCCCACCAGAGAACAGTTGCTCAGAACCATGGAGGCCACTTATACTCTAGTAAGAGATCTAGGGATCGCTCTAAATCTCCTTGTGTCCTTCCCATGACCCAGTCAGAGGCTTCAGTACATCGGGACAGTCTTGGACACCGCCCAAGGCAAAGCTTTTCTGCCCCCAGACACAGGACAGTATGCCTTCAGGCACAGGCTCAGCTGGTCTCATTGTCTTGCCAGATCTCTTCTACAGCTGCTTGGACATATGGCGTCGGCCATTGCAACAGTTCCCCTGGCCTGCCTGCACATGAGGGTAGCCCAATGTAACCTTTGGGTCCAGTGGGATCAGTGCACAGAAGATTTGGAGCAGCTGGTGTCGGTCTCCAACTCTGTGCGACAGACTTTGACGTTGTAGTTGAACCCCTCCAACCTTTCCAGAGGGATCCATTTTTGGAAAGAGTCACCTCGTCAGATCCTGACCACGGACACGTTGGGCCAGAGATGGGGCGCGCCCATCTGGCAGACATGGACTTAGTCCCCACAGGAGCAGCATCTCCACATCAGTGTTTTGGAGATGCGGGCGATCCTGAACTCCCTGCAGGCCTTTCAGACGAACCTGCTTCTGGGCCCTCTTTTGATCCAGATGGACAATATGTCAGTAGTCTTTTACATAAACAAGCAGGGGGGAATGCATTCTTACCCCCTCTGCAGGGAGGCCATGAGAGTCTGGTATTGGACCATGGAGCATCACCTGGACTTGAGTGCTGTGCATGTTTCACGTCTCTCCCAGCCATCCCCACCTGCTGCCCTCGCGAGCTCACCCTCTGCCCCGGCCTCCTCCTACCCTACTTTCCACATGAACCACCTGCCCTTAGCCTTGCCTGCTGAACCTGCTTTTCATCACCCACCCCACCTTCCTTTCCTTCTCAACGCATGGCCTTTCACTCCAATCCGGTGCCATCACTCTTTTCTGCCTGGCACTTGGAGGCCATACTGTCTTGCACTTAGGCAAGAGAACTGCCTGTATAACATGTTCTGACTTAAAACTGCTACTGTAACCATAACAATTTGTAACTGATGTATGTACCTCAATATATAATTTGTATACAGTATATAATTCATACCCCTCCCACTAACTCTCCATCCTTACCTACCCTGCTATATATTGTATTCACCTGACCTTTGCCTTAAATTGTGCTCTTTCCCAAGTGTCTCATCCTATTCTAAATGTATTAACTCCTAGACTTGTTCTCATCTTAAGAGCATGGAGGAGAACATCAATAAGCCCAGGGTCCTACATTCTAGCTCCTTAGTTATGAACAGTACTTCTATTGGATATTGTCAAAAATTGAATACTTTGTTAGTTAATGCCAGGAGTTCAAACAATAAAATAGATGAGTTGAAATATACCTTATATAATGATAGGACTGATATATATGGAGTCACAGAAACATGGTTTACAGATACTAGCTGGGGAACTGAGATCCCTGGCTATACAGGTATTATTAAGAACCGTAAAAATTCTAAAGGAGGTGGGATCGCCTTAGATATAACAAAAACTTAAGTAGCAATGAAATCCCAATCATTACACAGTCAGAAACTGACACTGAAATAATTTTAGCTAAAATTCATAATGAGAGAAATAATACATTTGTATTGTGTTATTCACCAAATTTAGACACTTTAGGTAATAACTCTTTCATGCAAGTTCGTGAGAAATTGGAGATCAAGACTTAATACTAATGGGAGATTTTAATTTATCGTCTATTTGTTGGCAAACATTACCTGGAAATACCCAGCTTGAAAAAAGATTTATTGAATTTACATTACTGCATGATTTGGAACAATTAGTCAAGGATCCTACTAGAAAGGATAATATTTTGGACCTCATCTTAACTAATATTAAAGATATAGGAGACCTACCTAAGGTTATAACACCATTGGTGGATAGCTACCATAATATGGTTCTCTGGAATATTAAATATTTTAATCTAAAAAATCATGGTGTTACAAGAACAAAGAATTTTTATAGGGCTAATTATGAAGCTATTCGAGAATATATGCAGGCATGGAATTAGAAAACTGAATTAATCAATTTAACCAGTGAACAA
This sequence comes from Neoceratodus forsteri, assembly GCA_016271365.2. NCBI lineage: Eukaryota > Metazoa > Chordata > Ceratodontiformes > Ceratodontidae > Neoceratodus > Neoceratodus forsteri. The sequence goes on from CM028137.1 coordinate 574,587,527, forward strand.
ATATGGTTAGCCATTAAAACCAAAATTGATTATTGTATTCAACTTGGGTTCCCGAAAACAAAAAAATATGATAATAAGAGTTCCACCGTGGTTGAATGGTAATATAAAAAGATTGATTAAAAAGAAAAAAAGGGCATTTAACAAGTACAAAAAGGATAAAACTGAAAATATATGGACCAAATATAAATGCAGGGCCAAACAGTGTAAAGTAGCAATAAGAAATGCAAAAAAGAAACCAAGAACTGAAACTTGTTACTATTACAAAGAACAATAAAAAAAATGTTGTAATTACATAGGAGCTCTTAAAGGGAAAGTACCAACTGTTGGTCCGTTACTTAGACAATGTGCCGATAGTTAGAGAACTTGATATGGCCAAGGAATTTAATAATTATTTCCTGAGTGTATATAAAACCAAGGTTAATGTAAACTCAGATATGATATTTTCTAATCTCTTTTACCTTGTTATAACTATAAAGGAAGTTAAATCAGCCGTACAGGCAACTAAAGTTAATTCTTCATCTGTCCCAAATGGCATTCCGTCAAAGTTTATTTTAGAATTAGCATCAGAACTCTTAGAGATCTTGGTATTATTATTCAACGTATCTCTTAAGAAGGTACCGTCATACCTGATTGGAAATTAGCCACTCTGGTGCCTATTCACAAAGGAAGTAGTAAACATCATGTAAATAATTACAGACCGATTAGTCTCACCTCATGCTTAGGCAAAATAATGGAAAGGATACCACAACAAAAGATGGTGGCCCACCTACATAATAGGAATATTATAGATATTTCCCAGTATGGTTTTGTAAGAGGTAGATCTTGTCAGCAAAACTTGATAAACTTTTTTGAACCTGTTAGCATATCCTTAGACCAGGGATTACTTGTGGATGTTGTTTTTTTGTGTAACCCCCCTGCAAATGGGGGTTCCCAAAAGACTTCCAGGAGCTTGCTTGAATGCTCCAAGCCTGAATGGTGTTTGGCGTTTAAGCCATTTATCAGTGAGTGTTTTTAGAGCCTCTGGTACTGTCTAAGAGCTGTCTGCTTGCAGACATAATTAGTTTGTATGGGGGTACTGTGTGCTTCTCTGTTTGAGTACCACTCGAGCTGCTGCCAATTCACTCCATTTTTGCAGTCACTAGGAGTGCAAAGGGAACCTATCTGAAAGATGTAACTGTTTGCCAGAAATCATTTACAGTAATAATGAAATTACAGTTTGTCTAACCTGCTTTCTTTGCAGTCAGAACTGTGTCTGCCTAGTTCCCCATTCTGGTTTTGAACTGCTGAACTGGACCAATCAGTGTGGGGTAAGCTAGCTCTAAAATGGTGCCTTGGGACGAATCAGAACTTGGACTCATAATCTGAGCCAGCCACAAGAGGATTGTATGGGCAGTGACTCTGGGAGATGTAGTTTAGACTTGGCCCTTTTGGACCAACAGCAGCAGTCTATTGTGAGTGACAGCCAATCCAGTCAAGAACTGGGAGGATCTCAAGGAAGTGCCGGTTTTGTCTGTTGGAGTTTCAGTTTTGCTCTGGGAGTGAAAGGGAAAAACCCTGTGCTCCTTCAGTGCACAGTTTCAGTCAAAAAGCGTGTGTAAGGCCCAGAGTTCCGGTCTGCAGCTTGTGTAACTGCTTGTTAGGACTGAATCCGTCCTGTGAAGAGAATCAAAGGATCTCTGAAGAGTAGAAACCAGGCTCACCCTGTAGAAGACTGGAGAAATTGTTGAATTGCACTCGGTCTGTCAGGAACTGAATCTGCTGTGTGTTCTCGGGTATTGTGCAGTAATTGCGATCGGGATAGAGAAGCAGCCTGCCTGGTACAGTACTTTCTTTTTTACCATATAAATGTGTGAAGAGTCTCGTGGAGCTCAAGAGTAGCCCTGCTGATGTTGAAGGACCCTATCTTGTTTGGAGGTTGTGAGTACTAATTCAGGGTCACTCCCTGTTGAATTGCCACATTAAATCCAAATGGAATCACTGTACTGCTGACTGTTTAAACTAATTTTCTTTTCACTGTGTGAAAGGGCCCCTACCAGCTGCCACCGGTTTGGACTAGCCACTGGGCTTGGGTACCCAGGGACAGTAACTGGTAGGGATAAGCCTTGCACAGAGCCATAGGTAGATAGTAAAGTGATAAGCTAATTAACCTGATTTCCCCTGTCCTTGTTATATTCCTCCTAAATAAATCAGAGCTGCTTGTTTCAGCAAAGTTATACTTCCTGAGGTATTTGTCTATGTTAAAGTACTGTACTGTGATTGTTGCACTGTATCTTATTTCACAGGAGGTCCCAGTGCGGAACTAGTCCTGGGGGTAAGTGTATACTGTGAAGGTAATTCTGATATATTGTGTGGGCCACTAGTGGGAAGAAAGTGGGGTTGCAGTGTCCCAGAGGGCTGTGACCAAGTAAGTTTAACTATTGCAAGCCCTGACCTCTGGGTGGAGGCACCCGCCATTGGATCCAGGCCCCTCAACCTGTTAGTGGCAAATCAGGCAGGAGTAGTAGTCCCTGGAATAGCGCCATCTAGGGGTTACATTTGGATTTCCAGAAAGCTTTTGATTCTGTTCCGCATGGAATTCTAATTGAAGAATTAATAGAGTATGGTTTTCATGCTAATATTATTAAATGGGTCGACTCCTGGTTGAGTAATAGGATGCAAAGAGTTAGCATTAAAGGACGTATGTCTGACTGGGGAATAATTACTAGTGGCTTCCCCCAGGGCTCTGTCCTGGGACCTTTGTTATTCAATATATTGATTACTAGCTTACAGGTAAATAAAGGCGCCTGGATACATAAGTAAGCTGACGACTGTAAAATTGGTTGTATCGTTAATTTTAAAGCCGTTAATTCCTTACAGATTAATCTAGATAAGCTTGCAGAGTGGTCTTTAAGAAATAAAATGTCCTTTAATGTTGCCAATTGCAAGGTGATGCACCTGGGAAAGAACAACAGGTTGGCAACCTACACCCTAGGAAGTAATATGTTACAAACTGTAAAAACAGATAAGGATCTAGGAATCCCAATTACCAACAATTTGAAGTTTACAACTCATATAAATAATATTGTTAAAAAATATCATGGTAGTCTCTCCTGTATTTTGAAACCTATTAAAAGTAGGGAGTCAGAGGTGTTGCTTCCCCTATACACTAATTTGGTTAGGTCACACATTGACTATTGTGCTTCCTTCTGTTCTCCTTCTACTTCAGGATGTAAGAACATATTGAAAAAGGTTCAGAAAAGATTTACCAAGCAGATCAGAGACTTATCCGATATTGACTACAGTAGTAGACTACAAAGATTAGGGCTGTTTTCATTGGAATATAGATCACTGAGGTGGGACTTCTGTTTGGTATGTAAAGCATTTCAAGACCCAGCCCTATGTGAGGCTGTTTGTCTGGAAAGAAATGTACATATGCTGAATACCAGATCACATAACTTTAGGTTAAAAACTATGATTAATAAAACTACCAAAAGAAATAATTTATTTTAACTCCGCGGGTATCAACTATATGGAATACTTTACCTGCCAAAGTTGTTACAAGTGGAACCTTGGTGGAATTTAAATTGACTAGATAGCTACATGGAGCATAAGAAATTCAGTTATTGCCTCTAGGCAATGAGTTCCATATGGGCACGTCCTCTGAACTCGTACTACACACCTATGACCTTTTTACTGTGTATGCAGTGGCTGACGTGGAACCCCTGTAAAAGAGCCTCTGGCTCAAAGGTATATCCAAAATCTAATAAATGTTCCAGGCATTCAAAACACCTTGGCCAACCGCATAAGCCTGTCTTGGTCCAAGGCACATCATTGGGAGCTTCTCCCCTCTGTGGTCAAAGATCTCTTCAACAGGTGGGGTCACGCCGAGCTGGGTCTCTTTGCGTCCCCATCCAGTGCAGAACTGCCCAGTTTCTGCTTGCTAGATCCAGGGCCTGGTGTTTTATGGTGAGATGCAGTGTCCCTCTCCTGGACAGGGAGGTTTCTGTATGCCTTCCCTCCCTTTCCATTGCAGCAGAGTTTTCTTCTCAAGTTGCTGCCAGAGGGAGCAGAGATGATCCTATTAGCCCCTTATTGGCCACGCCAAATATGATTTCCACTCCTCCAGCAACTAGCAGTGGTGCCTCCGATTCCCCTTCCTTTGTGCTCTGATTTGCTCTCCCAGGAGCAGGGCACTCTGGTCCATCCGGACCTCAGGTCACTGAACCTTCCTGCATGGCTCCTGCAGACTTAGCAGTTGACCAATTTGGAGTTTCTTCCCTGGTGGCAGATGTCCTAGTGGCAGCCAGGAAACCTTCCACTAGAGCCACCTATGCTATGAAGTGGAAGCAGTTCTGTATGTGGGCCTCCGCTCGTCACCTGGATCCCTTCACTTGTCCAGCGAATCTTATTCTAGAGTACCTCCTTTCCCTGTTCGACTCTGGTCTGAGTTATTTGTCTCTTAAGGTGCACTTATCTGCCATGTCTGCGTAGCATGCACCTATCGAAGGCAAGACTCTTGCCCAGCTGGATCTCTCCCGCACTTCCTTGTGGGGCATTCTGCATCTGAAACCTCCCATCAGGGATCCTGTCCCTCCCTGGGACCTTTTTATTTGTTTTAGAAAAGCTTATGTTGTCTCCCTTTGAACCTGCCGCAAGCTGCGAGCAATGCTGTCTGTTGTGGAAAGCATTGTTTTTAGTTGCTATTACATCTGCTCGAAGGATATCCGAGCTTCAGGCTCTGATGTGTAAAGAGCGTTATTTTGTTTTCCACAAGGACAGGGCGTCCTTGCAGACTAATCCTAAGTTTCTTCTTAAGGTGGTGTCAGAGTTTACCCTGAATCAAAACATCCACCTGCCAGTGTATTACCAGAGTACTCGAATGGGGGCCTTACTACTACATATACTGGGTGCCTTGCTATTATTTAGATCACACCTTGCCTATAGAAAATCAGATCAGTTGATCTTCCCCTTGTCAGTCTTCACCATTCATTACTGCTGGGTGTAAGCCGGAGCTGCGCACCCACCATGGGAGCTTTTTATTTTTCTTGAGGAGGATTGGCGCCTGTGGTGCCTTGTAGCTCACATGGGTCGGCTGTTGGGCGCCATGGACTTATTCTCCATCCCAGTTCTGTTTCTCCCACCGTCGAGGACATGCCTACTGCGCGAGTTCAGTTTTTTTCTGCGCATTAGGCCTTTGCATAGTTTGAAGCCAACTCCTTCATCCCGGTTCGTTTATACCCACCACCATTACAAACCAATAAGACCGTTCTTTCATTGTTATCAACGGTGTTGGGTCTTTTGCTTCAGTTTTTATACTTTTCTTTAGCATCATGTCTGGTTCTGGGGCTATAAACACAAGTCGAAAGCGGGCCGTGCCCCCCATGCGTCGGTGCCCCTTTGGCTGGCATTTTTCTGTTTTGGACCGGCATGATGCTTGCCTTCGGTGCCTGGGACCCAACCACAATATGGACCACTGCGAGGCCTGCTTCTCCGTGGACCACCGCATCTTAGAAGTCCAGGCATTTATAGTCGTCAGGGCCTCGTTGACTTCAAGAGGACGACGTTGCCGCGGGCTACCCAGACCAGGACCTTACACCCTTCCTCCGGGTCTATACAGCCCGGCAGTGAGGGGGCTTCCTCCAGTTCCAGCCTTGCCAAGGAGGAGGCCTCTTCCATGACGCTGGAGGAGCAACATGATTCCCCCCCGGAGTCGCATTGCCCCAGCAATCATCTCTTCAAAGGTGCAGGCTCCCCCAGTGTTGCGGACCATGGCTTCTGGGCCCTGCGCTGCTGCCAGGGGTTCTCCTGGAGTTGCTAGCCTGGAGGTCCACCTGGTCGCCTCCTCTTTGGAGGGGGACGACTCTGAGGTGGATCCCGACTGGCAGCCTGACTCTATAGAGTCGGAGAGCCCTGTGGGATGCAGTGCTAGGCGACCCAGTGTCCCTGTCCCTGAGTCCCCTGAGCCTATTGCCAGGGAGGATCCTTCGGCTGGGGGTGGCCACGTACCCTTTGGGGACGACAGCTCGGGATGGGGTGCCCTCCTCTGGGGAGGGGGAGGTCCAGGCAGCTGCCATCTTTGGTGCTGCTGCGGCCCTTCGGGGGGGCCTTACTCCTTCAGCCTCCTTCGGGGGTCCTGTGGGTTTGGGGGAACTCACCCTGCTGGGACCGAGGAAGAGGGCTGCCTCTGAGTCAGAGGGGTTGAGAGATCGGGGCAAGGTGCAGCAGCCCCCTTCCACCACCCTGGGGGGGTGGGGAGGAGTAGCAGTGTTCCCTTAAGGTTTCGGAGGCACCTTTGGTTGGCAGTGCAGAGGGTTGCCCTTCTGGACACATGCAACCCCAGGTGCGTCACAGGGGAGACTCCCCTTCAGGGGTCTTCCTGAGTTTGCCTTCTCAAAATCAACCTTTGCAACTCAGTATGGTCTCAGGGCCCCCTCGTACAGTGGCATCAGCCTCAGGATCTCAGAGCACTGGCAGAGGTTGGGCACCCTCGGTGCAGTGCCCATCACCCATCCCTCTGCAGACACCTCCTCCTTTTCTAGGCCATGTGGGTTCTACGGGGCCCTAAACCTGGGAGATGTTCAGAGCCATTGCGGCGGCCATTCTTACCTATGTTAGGGCCATATACGAACACATCTTCCGCCTGTCTCCCCCCTGCCCCACTGCAGGAGTCCTCTGGACATTCAAGCTGCTCATCCTCCTTTTCTCCCTCTACAGAGGGAGAGGAACACTCTGTCCACCTGTCCTCCAACATTGATTTCACTGAATATCAGCAGTTCCTTTCTAGGCTGGTACAGGAGCTTCGCACCTCTCATGTTCTGAGGACAAATACCAAGCGGGAAACGCATTCATTCCATAGTGAATTTAGTGCTCACCACCTAGTGGTGCCCTTCTGGCCATCCTCTTCCAGTAGGCGTCTGTCCGCACCTGGCAGTCTCAAGCCACCCCCTCTCCAGCCCCATCAGACTGCAGGAGACGGTATTGTGCCCCACAGGAGTCTGTAGGTTCCTTACTTCACCCTTCTTTGGGCCTGACATCCCTAGACACTCCTTCCGAGCCTCAGCACCTGGCGCACGACCAACCCCCAGATCCGGATTCCGCAGAATTCGACCAGTGGGGACGAAGGGTTTTCTCTTAGTCTCATGGGTTGATGTGCATAGGTTCACATCAGGCACACCACGCGGCCTATAACAGGCATCTGTGGTCAATGTTAACTCAGGTGCTAGCATCTTTGCCTGATACAGAGCAATCTAGACAGGCCATTGCCCTCTCTGCTCAAGGTCTGGAGCTTGCAAGGCAAGGACATTTTATGATGCCAATGAGGTGGCTTCCAGGCTGGGAGGGACAGCGATCTGCATTAGGCGCACGACATGGCTTTGTCTCTCCAGATTGTTACTCATTGCCCAGCATAGGGTGATCTCCACCGTTTTCCAGGGGACTCGTCTTTTTTCCTGCAGGGCAAGGAGGATTCTTCAGGGCAGCCCCTCCGGCCACGGGGGACACCTCCTCATCCTGAGCAGCCTTAGACCTTGTTTGGTCTAGTACGGCTAGGGTCTCCTCCTCCTATCTCTTTTCCGCAGGAGGCTGAGGGATCAGTTCCCTTGGGGCTGTGCCAGATACCCTCTGGGGGCTTGGTACTCACCCAGCAGTAATGAATGGTGAAGACTGACATGGGGAAGATATGAAAATGATGTACCTACCGTAATTCTTGATCTTCTCTTGTATCTTCACTGTTCGTTACTGATTACCATCCACCATCCCCTTAAGGGCCTCAATTCCTGGGCATCACCTCCACCCTGCTCTCCCTCCCCCTCTTTGAGGCCAGTTGGGGGCTGAATCCCCCTGGTACCTCGGAGCTCTCTGTCCCTTCTCAAAGTCGTAGAGCATTCATCCTGGAGGAGGGTGAGTAGGATCTTTGCTCTAAACCCTCTGAAGGAAAACTCTCTGATTCTCTTTACAACTTATAGGGTGTCCCCCATTTGGGGCTTGAATAATCCTCTGGCTTATGTTACCCTCTGGCTGTCATTGCTCTACTGCAGTTCTTAGAAAGTCGGGAGTTTTTCCCTCTCTTTCTTATAACACGGTGGTCCCATGGTCCTCTTCTTCTGAAGTGGAGACTACACCAGTACTTCCGTGGGAAAACCCTCCAGATTTCTTTTCCTACGCCTGAGTCAGGACTCACTCCTCTTCTGAGCAGGACTTCTACACACACACACACACACACACACACACACACACACTGGACGTTCTACGAGACCTAGGCTGTACAATTTAGTAACGTTTTGGATAAAGGAAGTGCGGAAGGGGTCTGCCTCCACCTAGTCTAACAAGACCATTAATCCCCTTTGGACTTTGGTTCGATAACCTCTTATCTGGTGGGATCATTGCTCCCTTGTCTTCAAATCCCGAAGGGATTTGAAACACTCAAGCCAGTGGTCTTCCAAGTTACTGTGACAGACAACCCTCTCCTCTCCCCTTTACCCTTACCTCCTTCTCTTCTATCCTTTCCTTCTGTCCTTTGCCTTCTTTTTTCTCCGAAACCAACCACCCAAGGATTGGCTCCCTGTGGCCACTTACGGTAGTGTTCTCTTTTCCTGTACTCTATTCAGCTTATACCTTTTTCAGTTCATATCCTTTTCTTTTTCTATCCTTCGGCTCTCTTGCCTCACCCTCTTTATCTGGAACCTGTCTTTCTGCCTCTCCAGCTATCACAGAACTGGGATGGAGGAGTAGTCTACTGCGCCTAACGGCCGACCCACGTGCTTCACGCAGTGCATCAGCCACGTGGGCGGTGCCAAAGGCACCAGCTCCTCCCTCAAAAAAAAAAAAAAAAAACTCCCGTGGCGGGTGTGCACCTTCGGCTTACATCCAGCAGTAATGAATGGTGAAGATCAAGAATTATGGTAGGTATGTAATTTTCTTTTTCTTTTGCCCCTAGAAAAGAAGGGACTCCTGTTTCTAAACAATATTTTTCCAAGTGGTTAGTCAGTTGCATTGTTTATTGTTACCACAGGTACGACAAGCCTTTACCGGGCCCGGTTAAAGGCCATTCAACCAGGGGCATGGCTGCTTCTTTTGCCTCCTTCAGGAATGTGTCTATTGCTGATATTTGTGCAGCGGCCACTTGGAGCTCTGTCCACACTTTCATTCGGCACTACAGTTTGGACATTGTATCTAGGCGTAGGGTAGGCTTTGGACTTACAGTTCTGCAGGTCCTGCTCTCTTGAGAACCTTATTCTGACTTCTACCTCCTCCCAGCTGATCGGGGTCAGTCCTTGCACTGCTTGGGACTCTGTCCTAATGGTGCTGCCTGCTGTAAGAGCCCCCTCGACGTAAGATAGTACAGTTACGTAAGAACTTGCCATAACAGTAGATCTTTGAGAGGAGCTCTTGCAGCAGGCGCTGCTTTCCTGCCCTCCTTCCCCTTGGTGGCTGTTTCTCCATCTCTGTTACCTCTTTTCTCAGTGTAGAGGAACCACCTCAGTTCTCCAATTTCTGTATGGGGTCTCAGGTGGGAGAACTGAGGTTGGGCTTGGGGGACCACCCCTTTTATACCATAGGCAGATGTCGGGGGTTGGGACAATGTCAGGGGGTGATTCCCGTTGTATACTGCTATCTATAAGTTTTCTGTGGGGTCCTGGCACCTGCTGACTTCAGTCCTAATGGTTTTGCCTGCTGCAAGAGCTCCTCTTGAAGATCTACTGTTACGGTAAGTTCTTACGTAATTGTACTTTCTAGGGATGTGGATATGATGTTCTATCCACACTGTCTGGCAGGTGCCTTTCCCTTTTAAGGATTGCCGGAAACGTTTTCTAGCTGGCTTCTCCCACCCACCCGGGTGGTAACTCCCATGGCTCCACCCCATGATGCCAGATCTTCCTTTCCGCTCACGCGTTGAGTAGGCCCTGGCACTCAAATCTTCAGATTTTCTTCTAAAACTTACCTTAAAACTCGTTCAAGCTCCATCTTCACCTCGATCTTTGCTCGCTACCGCAATGGTGGACAAGACCGTTCCTGGATTTCACCAGTGGCCTTGCAGACAAACGATGTCCCAAATGGACCTGCACTCCTCGTGCGTCTACTGTCTGGGCCACGATCACAATCTGCAGGCCTGTGACTTTTTGTTAGTTGTTCCACCCTAGTGTTCGTGATGACCACGCTGCCCTCCTGAAATTGGGTAGACCAGAGAGACTATACCTGCCAGTCAAATCTAAGGACGCCCGTTGGGTGGTCTCCGCGGCTGCGCGTCCGCTGAGCAATTGGAACAGCTCAAGGCCTTCGAGGAGGAGGCGGCCCAGAGTGCTCCTCAATCCTCTCCTGCCTCGGCCTTTGTTCCGCTCCATTTGGGCTCCACCTATTCAGCCTTCTTCAAAGAGCTGTGCCAGTCCCTCTTGACTAAAGGAGAGGGCCCTACCGAGTCGCACAGATCTTCCTGGACATAAAGTCTCCACCACTCATTCACACTGATGGGATCTAGGCCGGAGGCGCTAGGACCAAGCGGGAGCAAACTTTTTGCAGGAGGGCCGGCGCCAGAGATGGAGCCATGAGGAGCAGCGCCGCGAGCCTTGGCTCGTGCGGCAGTGATTATCTCGGCGTCGACCCTGCAACTGCCTCAGTTCCTTTTTTCCCCACCGTCGAATGCGCTTCAGTGACAACAATGCTCACCCTCCGGGAGCCAAATTTCAAACTAGCAGCATAGTTTTCAGTTTATTATTTTGTAGTATATCTCGAATAAGTACCGCTTACTGTAACTTATTAAAGAAAGAAGTCTCAGCCTACATTGACGGAGTCAACCATGAGCGGATCAAGTGATGGTAGGGAAATTTCGTATGAAAGCTGTTCGGTCAGCCGGGCTGGGTCTGGTCCACCGCCCTCTCTGGAAGGGGGGGTCTGACAACGGATGGTCCAGTGCCCGAGGGAAGGGGCGGGCCCCCCCAGAAGCATAAAAGAAAACAATCGCATTCTCGGCACTGTTTGGCCTCGAGCTCTTCCTCTGCCCACAGGTCAAAAAAGAGAAGGCATCACTCGAGTTCGCCCTCTGGTATGTCTGCGCGTCGACGGTTGGTCATTGGGGTCAGTTGCCGGTCTCCTCCTCTGGAGTCACCGGTTTCTGTTTCTGGTTATCGTCCTCTTCGACATCGGAGCCCTTCCCCGCCTTCTGGTAGGGCTTCAGATGAGCAGTTTCATCAGTGGGCCTCTCTGATGGAGCAGTGGGCTCGGAGGTTGGTCCAGCTGCCTGGTCCATTCACTCCGGGGCCCTCGGGCTCTTCGGGGGATCGGGTAGGGCGGTTGGGCCTCCTTAGTCGTGCAGCGCCTTCTTCGGTGCCGTCGACTCCGTGCTCAGGTGTTTTCCCCCCTCACGTGGCTGCGGCACAGGGGGCCACACCGATGCCTCTATCTCCTGGTATTCTTCCTTCTTTCTCCTCAAATCCTTGTTTTCGGAGCTCTGTGTTGGTTTCGGCGCTGTCGGCTTCCTAGAGATCCCTATGGATTTAACTCCCCCAGTACAGCCTTCCTTTGAGACGCTTTCTCAAATGGTATGGAATAATCCCGCTCTCATTCCTTCTGTGGCTAAGTCCATAGAAAGAAAGTACGCTGCTCCCAAGGATTGACCCACTTTGGCCTCCCAAGCCTTTACGGAACTTATTGTAGTCTTGGCAGAGAATGATAAGGTCGTCCTCCCTCAGGCTACTACAGCCCGACCTATAAACAAAGAATTTCATAAGATAGATACTTTAGGTAAGAAAGTTTTTGCTGCATTCACCCTGGGTGTGCGTATTGCCAGCTACCATGGTTATTTATCTCAGTATGAGTATGTTCTTTGGCATTCACTCAAACAAATGGTAGAAGCTCTACCGGAGTCTGACACTAATTCAGAGCTTCTTCAAACCATAACCAGCGGTATTGAGTCCAACAACCAGCAGGGTTAAAGCAGCTATGGGCGCCTTCGATGCTGTCTTCCGAGCGGCGGCGAGCATTTGTACCCGCCATCACTCCTGGCTATGCATTTCAGGCTTCACAAATGATGCCCAGCAACAGGTCATGGTGTTGCCCTTTGGTATGTATCTCTTCGGTCCTCAAGTAGAGCAAGCTCTAGAGGCCACACAAAAGACTAGGTCTGCCATTAAATTGGCTTGACCTACTCCTGCCCCTTCTCGGGGGGGGGTGTTAATAAGCATCAATTTCATAACCGTCAATCCTTTCAAGGCACGGGCAGGGGAGGTTTTAATAAAAACCAAGCCCCCCAGCCTCAAAGGAAAATGCAACAGAAGGCACAAGCGCCCAGTGCGGCCTTCTGAGTTTCTGGCCCAAGTCCCACCTCAGCTGCCCGAGGGGGACTCTTTCTCAGCAGTGGGAGGTCGCCTGACTCAGTTCTACAACCAGTGGAAGTCCATAACATAGGACAAATGGGTCCTCCGGATAATCCACGAGGGGTATTCCCTCAATCCTTCAGAGACCCCTCCAGATCGTCCCCCCAAACGACATCCCAGGCTGTCAGTGCTTCAGTCAGTAATTCTCACTTCCGAGATACAAGGCCTTCTGAACAACAGGGCAGTAGAAATAGTTCCGCTGGATCAACAGAACACAGGATTCTACTCCTGTTACTATCTAGTTCCAAAGAAAACCGGAGGCATGCGCCCCATTTTGGACCTCAGAAAATTGAACACATTTCTTTCCAAGGAAAAGTTCAAAATGATTTCGCTAGGAACCCTGTTACCTTTGCTTCATCAACACAACTGGCTAGCCTCCCTGGACATGCAGGATGCTTACCAGCATATTCCCATTCACCCAAAGCATCACAAATACCTACGGTTTGTGGCTTTGGGTCAGCATTATCAGTTCAGAGTCCTGCCCTTTGGGCTATCCTCGGCACCATGAGTTTTTACAAAGTGTTGTGCAATTCTCGCAGTGCACTTCAGAACGGAATACAAGTGTTCCCATATCTGGACGACTGGCTTCTAGCAAGCCCTTCCAGGCAAGGAACTCTCGATGCCATAGCCATGGCCTCAGACTTTCTCACGTCCGTGGGAGTCCTGCTAAATCTCAAGAAATCGCAGTTGCAGCCCTCTCAGAAGTTCCTTTTCATAGGAACTCTTCTGGATACCTCCTGTGCTAAAGCTTTTCTACCAGAGGACAGAAGGAGTGATAGCCTACAGATGGCCCGATATATCAGAGAGAACAGCTCTGTTCGAGCTATCTCGATGCAACGGAAGCTGGGTCTCATGGCATCCTTGGTGTTCACTGTACCCCTAGCACGCCTCCACATGAGAACCTCTCAGTGGATGCTCAGTACTCAGTGGTCCCCAACCACTCACCCTCAGTCCTTTCTCATCAAGGTGACAAAACCTCTGAAGAGGTCACTCACCTGGTGGTCGCAAGAGGACAGTCTTCTGGAAGGGTATCCCTTTGCTCCTCTGGATCATGAGATTTCCATTACCACGGACGCATCCCTGATGGGGTGGGGAGCTCACTGTCAGAATATCCACACCCAAGGTATGTGGACTCAGGACGAGTCCCAGCTTCACATAAATATCTTAGAAATGAGAGCCATCCTTTATGCAGTCCGGCCTTTGAAGGACATTCTCTGTCACAAGAACATTCTCCTTCAGACGGACAACAAAGCAGTGATGTATTACATCAACAAGCAGGGCGGTGCACACTCTTACCTTTTATGCAGGGAAGCAATGAGAGTGTGGGAATGGTTTCTAGAGCACAAGGCTCTAATTTAAGCGGTCTACCTGCCGGGAGTGCAGAACGAACTGGTAGACCGTCTCAGCAGAATAGAGACAGATCCTCACAAGTGGTCTGTAGACTCAACCGCAGTTCAGTCACTATTCGTAGAGTGGGGAACTCCAGACCTGGACCTTTTTGTATCCCCACTCAGCATAAAACTGCCTCTCTGTTGCTCCAGAAATCCAGGGCCTGGCATTTTCTGTCAGGATGCGTTCAGGCTGCAGTGGACAAAATGCTTTCTATACACCTCTCCTCCTCTTCCTCTAATCCAGAGGGTACTTTTCAAGTTTTTGCTTGGCTCCTAAAGAGATAGAAGTGAACAGGTTCAATGTCTCTCGCACAGTCTCAGATGTTCTTTTGACTGCACGTAAGCCAGCCACTAGAAAAACTTACACAGCCAAATGGAAGCGTTTTTCTCTCCGGTGTGCAAGATCCTCTCTGAATCCTTCTTCCTGCCCACCAAATGAAGTTCTAGAGTACTTTCTAGACCTCTCAAATTCAGGTCTACAATACTCTACAGTCAAAGTTCACCTTTGTGACATTTCAGCTTATCATGAGCCAGTGCTTTCCTTGTCACAGGCTCAGTTACCAGTAGTTAAGAGGTTTCTTAAGGGTATTCTGCATACCAGACCTCCTATCAGACGTCCAGTCGCAGCCTGGGACACATTAATCTGGTACTAGACATGCTCACTCGAAAGCCTTTGAGCCTCTAGTTACCTGTGAGCTGAAATTTCTCACTTGGAAAACGGCCTTCCTGTTGGCCATTACCTCGGCCCACAGAGTCTCTGAAATACATGCCTTGGTCACAGACCCTCCGTATACTGTGTTTCATAAGGACAAAGTAGTTCTTAGGACCCATCCTAAGTTTCTCCCTAAGGTTCTTCCGGAATCCATCTAAACCAACCTTTAGTCCTACCTACTTACTTTGCGAACTTACAAAATGAAGGTGAGCGTACCCTTCATTCTTTGGATGTCAAAAGAGCTCTGCGTTTCTGTGTAGATAGAACAAAACAAATTCGCAAAGCTCAAAAGCTGTTTGTTTCCTTCAGCGAGACCCGGCTGGGTTAACCTGTCGCTATCAGATGCATTTCGGCATAGCTGGTGGCATGCCTTCATCACTGTTATTCCATGGCGCAGGTTAAGTTGGAGGGCAGAGTGTACGCTCACTCTGCTAGAGCAGTCGCGGCATCCCTGGCGGAAATACGCAACGTGCCTATTGCAGATATTTGCAGTGCGGCCACCTGGAGCTCAGTGCATACTTTCGTCAAGCACTATGCCCTGGATATTCATGCCAGGCGACATCTTTCATTTGGTAGAACCATCCTTAATGGACTTCTGTCCTAAATTTGTGAGCTCTTGGTCTCTCCTGCCGCCCTTCCGGGGGATTATTAGCTCGGTACTCTCCCATCAGTGTGAATGAGTGGTGGAGATGTTATGTCCAGGAAGATATGGAAATTACGTACTTACTGTAGGTCTTGATCTGCTTGGGCGAGTCTCACCACTCATTCTACCCTGCCTCCTGCATCGAGCTTCTCTGTTGGAGGTCTTCATTCCCTCAATCTTTAGGCTGTGAAGACTTATTTGCTGACTCTTCTTATATGGGTCGTCCGGACTATTTTATGTCCTGTCTTTGTTAGGCTATCCTTCTAGGTTAGTTACGCTGCACCTCCTCGGAAAAAAAGATACTGAGGCAGTTGGAGGATCGACGCTGAGATAGTCATTGTTGCACGAGCCAAGGCTCGTGGCACCACTCTTCACAGCTTCATCTCTGGCGCTGGCCCTCCTGCAAAAAGTTTGCTCCCGCTGGGTCCTAATGCCTCTGGCGTAGATCCCATCAGTGTGAATGAGTGGTGGAGACTTCGTCCAAGAAGATCAAGAATTACGGTAGGTACGTAATTTTCATTTCTCGCTCACACAAGGAGGAGTCCAGGAAGGACAAAGAGAAGACTCATTATAGATGCTTCTGGGACCAGGAACATTCTCACTCGCAGGAAACTCTGGTTTCAACTACAGTTGAAACCGCGGCCTTGGCCGCTGGTTTCATGGTAATCTGTTCGGACCAATTGGCTGACACGCCAGCCGTCGATGTGGCTGAGATTTGTTTCGACCCTATCAGCTGGTTGGCATCCGAAGAGGCTGACTGCTCTCTTTTTCAGGACTCCGGTCCTGCAAGTGACCACTGACTGGTCAGCCCAGCTTACTGAGCCGGAACCACCAGTCATCAACCTCGACCAGGAGGAGCCGTGGATCTTCCTGGCTCCCTCCGAGGCCCCCAGTTGTTACCACAAACGGTCGAGGTCTCAGTCATCTTCGGGGTCGAGCAGGTCCCACTGACATCGGCAGTCTCACTCTCGACACCATGGTAAGTGGCACCACCGTTACTCATCTTCATCCTCCTCGGGTGAGGAGAGGCTTTGGCGCAGATTGCATCGACGCTATGAAGACCTAATGTGGCAACAGTTGGTTCTGTCCGGGGCCAAAGCCGAAACCAGCTACCATCCCTGCCATTACATGGCTGTCACCCGAAAGGCCAATGCCGACTTCCAGTGGAGCCAGTTCAGACCCCGTCGGCTAGGACAAAGCAGGCTTCTTCGCCAATCGTGGTGGAGCCGCCACCCAAACAGCCACAAGCCAGGGCTCTGACCAAGGTGTCTCGGCCAGCCAAGGGACTTCCCCCGTCAACTGTCGGTCACTCTTACTCCCAACCATCCGCGGCAGGTTGAGGGTGACACAGGTGGTTGTCTGCTTTATGCGGACCCCTCGGAATCTGAGGATTCCTCTTTGCATTCCCGTCCACTGGATACAGAGTCGATCGGGGATCTTTCCACGGACGAAGACCCTACTTTGTGAATAGCCTTCTTCAGCTCATTTCCAAATCTACGGGGATGAAGCTGGGGCTCCTTTATTTATTTGTTTCACCAGGAAGGCATACTGAGCGGAGATACCGCTCGATTCCAGATGCGTCCTGGGGGAAGGGGGAAGAGGAGTAGAATACAGACAATAAATAATATCGGGCTCGATTTCCCCTCACAGAAATCCTAGATAAAGGGGAATCTTCCTGGATATAAAATCTTAACCACTCATTCACACTAATGGGATCTACGCCGGAGGTGCTAATACCCAGCGGGAGCAAACTTTTCAGAGGTCGGCTCCCAGCGAGAAAAGCAACCATGAGCCATGACTCATGCAGTAAAGACTACCTCAGCGTCGACCATTCAGCCGCCTCAGTTCCTTTTTCCTTGCCTCGAGTGCGCTTCAGTGACGGCGTCGCTCACCCACCGAGTCAAACCTCAAACTAGCAGCATATTTTTCAGTTTATTGTTTTGTAATTTATCTTCGAAAGTACAGAGTAGATTTTAATTAAATTTATTGATTAAAGGCGGCCGGTGGCGCTGAGGTTGGCGCTGGCGCCACACCTCGCTCCACGCCCGGCGACCCAGAACTGAGCTGATTGAATTGGCTGGTGGGTGGCTGGGAGAATACAACAGGCGTCCCGACCTTCGCCGTCTCAGGGAGGTCAGGTGGAAGGCCGTTGCCCATCACACTTGTGCGACTCAGGGTGGAGGCTCGGGAGACTGCAAGCTCCCATTAGAAGGGAGATGGGCGGCCCAACACACAGTAGACGTCGGTGACTAGCGCCATGACGTCGGGGAAGGGGGTTGGAAGCTGCGTGGGGGAGGAAGGAAAGCGGAAAAACGCCTGTCTGCTCCGGGATGATGGGCTTCCTGGGGTGTGCCTTCAATGCGCCCCCTACTTGCCGACTACCTCCGGACCCGACGAAAGTTGATTGACGGGGTTCCGCCCCACCTCGTCCCTGTTTGGGGGGTAAATCTAAGCTACATGGGGGATCCGGAGGTAAGTATCGGTGAGCAGAGTGGCAGAAGGATGACCCCTTGGATGCCCTGAAGGGTCGGGGCTGACAGGTAGTGGGAGAGGGGAAAAAAAAACAAATTTATTGATTAATAAAGAAGTCTTCAGCCCTCCATTGACAGAGTCGACCATGGTCGGGTCATGTGACAGTAGGGGAGACTTCATATGAAAGCTGTTCAGTCAGCCGGGCTTAGTCCGGTCCACCGCCTTCCCCGTAGGGTGGGTCTGACAACGGATGGTCCAATGCTCAGGGAGATATGTGGTCCCCCCGAAAGTATAAAAGTCCCATTCGCGGCACCATTCGGCCTTGAGTCCCGGCTCCACATAAATGTCCTGGAAATGAGAGCCGTCCTCTATGCAGTCCAGGCATTGAAGGACATAACTCTGTCACAAGAACATTCTTCTTCAAACGGACAACAAAGCAGTGATATATTACATCAACAAACAGGGCAGTGCACACTCTTTCTTGTTATGCAGGGAAGCTGTGAGAGTATGGGAATGGTGCCTGGAGCACAAGGCTCTAATCCATGTGGTTTACCTACCAGGCGTGCAGAATGAACTGGCAGACCGTCTCAGTAGAATGGAGACAGATCCTCATGAGTGTGTCTCGACTCGACCGTCGCTCAGTCACTCTTCAAAGAGTGGGGAACTCCAGACCTGGACCTTTTTGCATCCCCACTCAACACAAAACTGCCTCTCTTCTGCTCCAGAAATCCAGGACTTGACATTTTCTGTCAGGATGCGTTCGAGCCGCAGTGGACTAAATGTTTTCTATACACCTTTCTTCCTCTTCCTCTAATTCAGAGGGTGCTTCTCAAATTCGAGTCTCTGGGAGACAGAATGATTCTCATTGGTCCCTTCTGGCCTCGACAGATATGGCTCCTGCTGCTCATCAGTCTGTCGGCAATCCTCCCAAAGGCACTTCCCCTTCAGACGAACCTTCTGACCCAGGGACCTGTGGTCCATCCCAATCTGAAGGCGCTTCACCGTCATGCTTGGCTCCTGAAGAGATAGAAGTGAATAGGTTCAATGTTTCCCGTAGGGTTTCAGATATTCTCTTGGTTGCGCATAAACCAGCCACTAGAAAAACCTACACAGCCAAGTGGAAGCGTTTCTCTCTCTAGTGTGCAAAATCCTCTTCGAACCCTTTCTCCTGCCTACCAAATAAAGTCTTGGAGTACCTCTTAGACCTCTCAAATTCAAGTCTGTAGTACTCTACTGTCAAAGTTCATCTCTGTGCCATTTCATCTTATCATGAGCCGGCACATTCCTTGTTTTGTTTTTTTTCTTAAGGGCATTCTGCATACCAGACCTCCTATCAGACGTCCAGTCGCAGTCTATAACATTAACCTTGTGCTACACACGCTCACTCGGAAACCTTTCGAGCCTCTAGCTACCTGGAAGTTGAAGTTGGAAAGCGGCCTTTCTGGTGGGCAAAACTTCGACCCCTAGGTTTCTGAAATACATACTCTGGTCACAGACCCCCCTTACACAGTATTTCCACAAGGACAAAGTAGTTCTTAGGGGCTCACCCTAAGTTTCTTCCCAAGGTTGTCTCAGAATTTCATTTAAACCAACCTTTAATCCTACCTACCTATTTTGCTAACTTCCAGAATGAAGGGGAATGTACACTGCATTCTTTGGATGTTAAGAGAGCACTGCGTTTCTATCTGGATAGAACAAAAGAAATTCACAAGGCTCAACAACTGTTTGTTTCCTTCAGCGAGACCCGGTTGGGTCAACCTGTCGCTATTAGGTGCATATCAGCGTAGCTAGTAGCATGCCTCTGCCACTGCTATTCTATGGCACAGGTTAAGCTAGAAGGCAGAGTGTACGCTCACTCTACTAGAGCAGTCGCGGCATCTCTGGCGGCACCTGGGACAGCCACTCTCTTCCTCCAGAAGCAATGGGCGTACATCCCACTCGGGAGCTACACCTCCTCCGCAGATGCCTCTTCAGGAGAGCCCGGTGCTTCCACACTCTGTGCAGCCACCGGCTGACTCCCAGCGCTCCTGGTAGGCCGATGCCCAACAACCAGACGCTGGATCCAATGCCTGAGGGAATTCCCCTGGCCTCGACACTAGATTCTCAGGACCTGACCACCCTGATGCAGGAGATGGATGACCTGACACTGGGTCCTTCTATTCTTGCCCCCCCCCCCAAACACCAGAGGCTCCATCTCTACTGCAGAAGCCCTGGAGGGACTTATTGAGTTGTTCTCGGCATGGCGAGCCTACTTTAAGGATAAAGAGACCCCTACAGCTCCTACAAAGCCAGAACCCCTGGGCCACCCACCTACTCTGCCTCATAGGAAGCAGACACCTGACAAGGATCTTACTCCTTCACCCAGGGAACGACCACGCAAGCCGCTGAGGTCACCTTCACCTCTCTGGATTCAGAGGACTCTGATGTGGATTCCTACTCCTTCAGCCGTTGGGACTCAGACCCTCCGTCTGACCCTGATGTCAACAAGGACACCCTGCGCCCCTTGCCTGATGACCCTTCATTTATGGATGTAATGCATCACATCCAACAGCTGAACAGATGGGACTCTGAAGAACCTGACCCGGAACGGAAGCGGTTGGCCATCTTTCTTTGAAAGAAGGATGCTGTACCCATGATAGTCCCTCCGATGGTTGAATTCTACAAGAACGCCAAGTTTGCATGGAAGCATCCTTTGTTGATTCCAGTAGTGTCCAAAAAGTCAGACCGATTGTACACTGTTCCCCGGGAGAATCCCTTTTACAGGGAACAACCAGAGGCAGATTCTGTCGTGTTGGATGCTGCCCACGACAGGTCCAGGCACCCTCAGCACCTCAGTACGCAGCCTCCAGATAAGGACTCCCCAAGCAGTTTGATCATCCTGCCAGGAAGGCTTTTTCCTTAGCCATCCGGTCGCAGAACTTCCTTGCCCACATGGTCCAGTACCAAAACATCCTGTGGGACAAGGCACTTGAAATTGTTCAAGCCATGAAAGACTCCCCCAGACAGGCGGAACTCATAACCTTAATGAAGTCCGGCTCAGACGTCGGTAATCATGTCCTGTGGGCTTCATATGATGCTGTGGACTCGGCGGGTAGAGCCGTTGCTTTGGCACTCTGTGTCTGCCGGTACTCTTCATTCAGAGTCTCTGGGTTCACCCAGGACGTCCAGTCCAAAATAATGGACACTCCCTTCAGAGGGCCGGTTCTATTCGGGGAAGATACCCAGAATATCATCACCTGTTTGCAAGAGGCCGGGAAAGCCATTAGATTGGTGCACACTATGTACAGACCCAATCTGCAACCTAAGCAGTCCTTTCGGAAGACTGAATGGCAGCAATCTAGGGGACAGCAGCAACAACAGGCAAGCTTCAAACATAAGGCCTCCACCCCTGTCTCTGGGGGTTTTGCCCCATGGGCTCCCAGAACCTCTCGACCCACGCTTCTTCTCCCTGGCTCATCCGCCTGACTCGTTACCTGTCCCCCTCCACCAGCCAAGGCCTCGGGGGAGGTGGTGGGGGTGGTCTGTTCTCCTTGCACACTGAAGGGTGGCATCAGATACCATTGGACAGCTGGGTCCTGCAGCTCATCGAGAGAGGACACACTCTCGAATTCATGCAGGTTCCTCCAGACAGCCCTCCAGTACAGTCTCACTACTCTCCGGCCCACAGCGTCCTCATAGCAGAGAAAATACAGGCTCTCCTTCAGAAGAAGGCCATAGAGCCTGTACTCCCCAGGACAACCAAGGACAGGGTTCTACACCTACTCCTTCCTCGTGCTGAAGGAAACGGAGGATATTCGTCACATCTTGGACCTAAGCCACCTGAACCAGTACACCGAGTACAGAAAGTTCAAGATGGTTACCCTGATAGGCCTGCTCCATCAAGGGCATTGGCCATGCTCCCTGGACATGCAGGTCGCACACCTCCATATTCTGATTTTCCAGCCACACAGGAGGTTCCTGCACTCCCATTTTCAGGGACGCCATTACCAGTTCAGGGCCTTGCCCTTTGGCCTATCATCGGTCACTACGGTGTTCAAGTGCTTTGCTGTAGTAGCTGCAAGTCTCAGGAGGCAGGGGCATTATGTCTTCCCCTACCTCGACGTTTGCCTCCTAACTGCTCGTTCTTGGGATCGGCTCATAGGCACCACTCAAGACACTTTCTCCCTCTTTCAAGATTTAGGGGTCAATCTAAATCTCCCCAAGTCCTCCCTTTGGCTAAGCCAGTGGCTACAATACATATGGGCATTCCTGGAGACGGCACAAGGCAAAGCCTTTTTACCCAGGACAGAGCAGAGCACAGTCAGTCCCATGCTCAGCAGTTACTCTCAAATGCGCCAAGTTCCAGCCAGGACAGTGCTCACTGTTAGGCCAAGTGACAGTTGCTGTTGCCACAGTTTCCCTAGACCCGTCTTTACTTGAGGGTGGTCCAGTGGAATCTTGAGGTTCAGTGGGACCAGTGGTCAGATGACCTGGACCAACCAGTCCTGGTCTCTAGCCCAGTCATGTGGTCCCTGTCATGGTGGCTAGATGCTTCTAACCTTTCCAGCAGGGGTTTATTTCCAGAAGGAATATCCCACCCAGATCCTTACCACAGATGCGTCAGGCCTGGGTTGGGGAGCTCATCTGGGGACTCGCCAGACTCCGGTATCCTGGACTCACAAGAGCTTTATCTCCACATCAGTGTTTTGGAGATAAGGGCAGTCCTTTATGCCTTCCAGTCCTTCCAAACAGTCTTGCATGGCCCCCTGCTGATACAAACTGACAACATGTTGGTGGTGTTTTATGTCAACAAGCAAGGGGACTCGCACTCTTATCCTCTTCGCAGGGAAGCCATGCGAGTGTGGACTTGAGCAGTGGACCATCAGCTGGAGCGCTTAGCAGTCCACGTCCTGGGTGTTCGCAACACTCTGGCCAACAGCCACAGTCAGACTATGTCCAGGACCCATGAGTGGAAACTTCATCCCCCAGTAGCGGAAGATCTTTGCTAGATGGGGTCGCCCAGTGCTCGATCTGTTTGCCTCCTCATACAACGCAAAACTGCCAAATTTCTGCTCACTAGATCCAAAGTATGGTGTTTTCTGGCAAGATGCGTTGTCCCTCTTCTGGGCGGGGAGGTTTCTTTATGCCTTCCTTCCCTTTCTGCAACAAGTCCTCCTCAAGTTGCAGTCGGAGGGTGCAGAGATGATCCTGGTGGCTCCGTTCTGGTCTAGTCAGATCTGGTTCCCACTGTTGCAGCAACTGCTGGTGGAACCGTCGGTGTCCCTGTCCCTTCACTCCGACTTGCTGTCCAAGGAGCAGGGTTCCCTGGTCCTTCCGGATCTCTGATCGCTGCATCTACATTCGTGGCTCCTGCGGACCTAGCCGTCTCCAGATTTGGGGTTTCTCCCAGAGTAGCAGACGTCCTAGTGGCAGCCAGGAAATCCTCCACTAGGGTGACCTACGCTATGAAATGGAAGTGGTTCTGTGTTTGGGCCACTGCTAGGCATTTGGATCAATTCACCTGCCCAGTGAATTCAGTGCTGGCGTACTTCCTCTCCCTTTCTGATGGAGCACTCAGTCACTCTTCGCTGAAAGTGCATTTTTGGCGGGGGGGGGTTATTTATTGTACTTTTTCCTGCCACCAACCGCCCGGTCACGGACCCTACAGCTCCCACTCTCACATTGGCCACGACACCCTGATGCCCCCTGGCTTGCCCCCCCGCGGAGTTGAGGAACCAGCCCTAAGTGCCACATCCAGCGGGATGGGTCAGGGAGCTGGCCTGAGAGCTAATTGAAGCCAAGGGCGGCCTTCATCAAGGGCAGCCGGCAGTGCTTTTCTAGACTGCCCTAGGGGCGTGGATGTGCAATGATGTCCATCATCCACCCCACCCCTCTTACATGCTGGTGCCGGTTGCCTGTGGTACCCCATCCTCTGCGGGGGTCCCTTGGGTGCCGGACACTCTACCCTCCCTCCCGAGAAGAGGCAGTCCAGTGGACACTCGATCCCTTCTCCCCCGGCCGGCCCTCCAACTCCCCAGATCTGTTCCCGAACCTGGGTCGCCGGCCTCGCAAGCAGCAAACCAACCGCTATGCTGGTGGGCTGGCTTAAAAGTGCATTTGTCTGCCATTTCTGTATACCATGTTCCTATTGAGGGCAAGTATGTTGCCCAGCTGGACCTTCCCCACACTTTTCTGCAGGGCATTCTACACTTGAAGCCTCCCATCCAGGATGCTGTCCCGCCTTGGGATCTTTTGTTTGTTTTAGAGAAGCTCATTCTACATTACTTTGCGCCTGCCGCGAGCTGCGCTTTGTCATAGAAAGCATTATTTTTGGTTGCCATTACTTCTGCTCTGAGAATTTCTGAGCTTCAGGCCCTGTTGAGTAAGGAGCCTTATTGGTTTTTTCACAAGGACAGGGTGTCCTTGAGAACGAATCTTAAGTTTCTGCCGAAGGTGGTCTCGGAATTTACCTTGAGTCAGGATATCCACTTACTATCCAGAGTACTCCAATCGATGGATGCTCTTGCATACTGTGGATGTTCTCAGGGTGCTCTGTTGTTATTCAGAGCGCACCTGTCCAATTGTAAATCTGATCAGTTGTTTGTTTCCTTTGAATGGCGGGGTGCCAGTTTCTAAACAGCGTTTATCCAAATGGTTGGTTAACTGCATTATGTTTTGCTACAATAATTACGACAAACCCTTCCGGGTTCGGTAATGGTCATTCTACACTGAAAAACGTGTCTGCCACTTGGAATTCTGTCCACACCTTTGTGAAGCACTGCAGTGTGGACATTACCTCTTGACGCAGAGCTGGCTTTTAACTCACGGTCCTTCAGGGCCTCCTGTCCTAATTTTCTTTGGAGAGATTTCTCCTCTACTGCTTGGGACTCTGTCCTAAAGGTGTTAGCTGCTGCAAGAGTGCATCTCAAAGTAAAATGGCACAGTTACATAAGAACGTACCATAACAGTAGATCTTCTAGAGGAGCTCCTGCAGCATATACGGTATTTCCCTCCCTCCTTCCCCCAGGTGCTTTCTTCTCAATCTCAGATACCTTAATTCCTCAGTTCTCACTTTTTTATAACACACTTGCTGGTCTCCGGTGGGGGAACTGGGATCGGCTGGGGGAACCTCCCCTTTTATACCATGCGTGATATCGGGGTAGGCTGACGTCTGAGGCGGTCCCCCACTGTATACTGCTAGCTAGAAGTTTTCCGTGGGGTCGTGGCACCAGCTGGCTTCAGTTTTTAATGTGTTGCCTGCTGCAAGAGTTCCTCTCGAAGATCTACTGTTACGGTAAGTTATTATGTAACTACTTTTTTCCATATGGGGCTCACTTCCGGTGGATCTGTTTGTCTCCTGGGAGCCCGCCAAACTGAAGCTGTTTTGTGCCCACCCCCCACAGTCCGGGACATTGATGAGGGATGCCTTTGTGAGGCCTTGGACCCCAGACCTTGTGTGTGGCTTTCCTCCCTTCCCCCTGATCCACAGAGTGCTGGTTGGGGTCAGGAAGGACACGGCACGGATGATCCCGATAGCTCCAGACTGAACCCCAGCAGTTATGATACCCAGCTCTCCTCAGCCTCAGCAGCAGGTCTCTGCAGCAACTGCCTCTCCATGCAGATCTGCTGACCAGACTTCAGGGGATGGTCCTGCACCCAGACCTTCAGTCCCTGCACCTCATAGTCTGGTTCCTGAGTGGCTAGAGTTTCAGATCTTGGGTCTTTCTGAGGATGTCCTCCACGTGTTTTTGGTATCCAATAGTGAACTTGGTGCTGTGCCTTTAAATAGAAGAGATTTTCCATTTGGTGTCAGGACAAGAAGCTTGATCTCCTTACCTGCCCTATGGCCAGCATCCTTGACTACATCTGGTCCCTTTCCCAGCTGGGACTGCGAGTGACAACCCTTTAAGTGCACCCAGCAGCCATCTCTGCTTACTAGGCATGGGCTGGTATGTCATCGGTCATGCAGGAGAAGGTGGTCAGGTTCTTTTTCTAGGGCCTCAACCACTTGTCCCCTCCAGTGCGTGAACCACCTCTACCGTGGGACTTAATGCTGATCCTGGCTTTGCTCATGGGAAAGCCTTTCAAACAAATGCACAGGTGTGAGTTATCACACCTGTCTGAAAGATAGCCAGCCTAGTGACAGTTATATGTGCCAGAAGGATTGAGGAACTCCATGCACTTTCGGTGGACTCTCCCTGTCTGGTCTTCCACAGGGACAGAGTTGTCTTTCGCTCCAAACTGAAGTTTCCACCGAAGGTGGTATTGAAGTCTCACCTTGACCAGGTGATTAACTTACCAATATATTTTACCAACCCATCTTCGGAGGCTGTCCGAAGGCTCCATAGCTTGGACCTGCGGAGAGCGCTTTCCTGTTATGTAGTGCATATGACTGAAGTTCATGGACAGGCTCGCCAGCTGATTGTCACCTAAGCTAAAGCTGCACCTGGCAGTCCGGCAGCATAGCAGACGATTGCAAAGTGGATCACATCTTGCATTGACCTCTGCTATAGGTTTGCTGGTCAGGAGCCTCCTGTAGGGATTAGGGCTCATTCTATCAGACATACCACTGCTTCATTGGCTGCTTCTAGGGATGTCCCCATGCGAGAGATCTGTAGGGCTGCTAGCTGGAAGTTGGTACATACCTTAATTTCCCATTACCACATCGACCTTGAGTTACTCTGGGATGTGTGTTTTGGGGTCTAGGTTCTACACTATGTGTTGGACAAGTAGGGGTGTGCACCTTGCCCCCTCCTTCCGGTGAAGTTCTAGGAAACTGTCAGTGTGTGGATGCGTGAACCATATCTATGCCCCTCAAAGAATAGGTTACTCACCTGTAACCATAGTTGTAGGAGTGATATATGGTTCACATCCACACAACCCACCTAAACTCTTTTGCAAGTGGCATTTGGTCCTGCTTCCAGCATGCGAGATCTGATGTCACGGGGTGGAGTCAGTGATTATACCTCCCGGGTGGTTGGCAGAGCTTAGCTTAAAAACATTCTGGCCAATAACATTTTTCCAGTGGATCGGCCAGTGTGTGAATGTAAACCATATACCTTACCTAGAAGTACGGTTACAAGTGAGTAACCTATTCTTTCAGCAGCTTTGCTACAGGGTTGTCTGACAGTATGCAACTAGAGTTGCCTTGGTTCAAGGCAGATGCTTTTACAGTTCGTGCTGGGATTCAGACCCCAGCTGCAGTGCTTGCCATGTAGTACAGCAGATGTGTTTCATGTCTGTGAAACTGGTAACAGTTTGAATGCTTGGATGAATTTTAACATTTTGTATTTTAAAAAGTTTAACAATATATTTTGTATTCTGATTTTACCAGCGTGGTGATCTATTGGGTGAGTGGCATTATAATTCTAAATCTACAGAAAAACTGACTTGGTTACGGAGGGAACCTGTGCAATAGGAAAAACTGGAACTACTGTATTTACTGAAAGCATACATGGTGTGTTTTTTTTATAAATTTTCCAGACACTCATACCTTGAAAAGTTTATGACAGAACAGATGATGGAAAGGAGGGAGGATGTTTGGCTTCCTCTTATCTCGTATCGGAACTCCCTGCTTACTGGAGGTGATGAGGACAGGATGTCAGTGATCAGTGGAGGCAGCAGCAGCAAAACATCATCAGTCCGGAGTAAGAAGGGACGGCCACCATTGCACAGAAAAAGGATAGATGGTAAGTCAGAAGCTGGTAGATATTTAGAGATACTATCTCTGCTTTGAAGCAAGCCTGTCTGCAGTTTTAAAAATTAAAGGCAAGTTGCCAAGATGTAACACATTAAACTACTTTAGGGACAGTTTGGCTTGTGACAGCACTTTCTGTTCAGCGCAGTATCAGTGTAGGGGCTAGTGCCATGGTCGATATCGAGGTAGAACTCAACATCGAAACTGGCCAAACCCCCAGTGTTGACACCCCCGGCACTTTTGACTCAGATGACAAAGATGGTAGCATTGACTCTCAGTTCTCCCCCAGGCCTCGATGCCGGTTGTGAACCAGACCTCTTAGAGGGGCCAGCTCTGTAATGGCCTTCCTGCTATCATTTTGGCATCCTCTGGACTGCCTCATTCCTGTCTACGTCCTTTCTGAGATGCAGCCTCTAGAACAGGATACAGTACTCCATGTGGGGACTCACCAGAAACCGATGAAGTGGTAACACCACCTCCGCCCTCTGGCTGGTGATACCTCTCCCTATGCATCCTAGCATTACACTGGTCTTCCCCACTGCCTTGTTACACTGCCCTGCCACTTTGAGGTCCTTAGATATGCTAACCCCAAGGTCTCTTTCTAGGAACATGGATATGTTGTTCTGTCCTCACTGTTTGGCATGTCCTTTCCATTTAAGATTCTTGCCAGCAGGTCTAAAAGCTGGCTCCTCCCCACCCATCCGGGTGGTATATTCCTCGACTCCGCCCCTTGATGCTAGATCTTCCTGTGCGCTGGAAGATTCAGGTTCCCTCTTTATCACTCCCACATTGATTAGGCCCTGGCGAACAAATCTTCAGATTTACCCATAATCAAATTTGTTTGAGTTTCTCCACATCGCTTTGTGACCGTGATGGAGAACAAGTCCTCACCCGGGTTCCGCCATTGCCCTTGCAGGCAGAAAATGTCCCGCACCGACCCGCATGTTTTGTACGTCTACTGCCTGGGCCATGCCCATGACACCCAGGCCTGCGACTTCTGTCACGCATTCCAACCCAGTGTTTTGGACGATTGTCTCACACGTCTTCAGCTCAGCAGACCGGAGAAACGGAACCCACTGGTCAAATTGAAAGAAGCCCGTTGAGCGGTCTCTGCGGCTGTGGGGTCCACTGAGCAACTAGAGGAGATGATGGTCTTCGAGGAGGAGGCGACTCGGGCCGCTGATTGGTCCTCTTCCATGTCGGTCTTCGTCCAGCTCAGTTTGGGCTCTACCATTTTAGGCTCCTTAAAGGAGATGTGCCAGCCTCTCCTGACCAAAGGGGGAGGGCCCTTTGGGCGCATGTCTCCTGCTCCCATAAAGGTAATAAGGAGTCAAAGGAAGGTTCATCTCATCAATGATGTTCCTGGAATCGAGAGAGATCTTGGTCCCGGGAATCTGCTGTCTCGACTTTGGTCAAGATTGCGGCCTGGGCCGCTGGCTTCACAGTACCCCCATCAGGCCAGCCGGCTAAGACGCGGGATGACTACCCGATCGAGATTGATCTTCCTGGACTAAGTCTCCATCACTCATTCACACTTGTGGGATAGTGCCGGAGGCGCTAGGACCAAGCGGGAGCCTAAAGTTTTTCAGAAGGGTCGGGCGCGGAGGAGAGGGCCCACAATCGCGGCACCGCGAGACTAGCTCTCGCCTTTGTAGGCTATCTCAGCGTCGACCCTCCAACCGCCTCAGTTCCTTTTCTCCCGCCGTCGAGTGCGCTTGGATGTCGACGTTGCTCATCTGCCGGAGTCGAAGTTTTCGTCTATACAACAACAGCTCTTAATGTTTTAATATTTTAAAGTAGTAATTTCTTATTTTACAAAGAAGAAGATTGTGAAGAAGAAGAAAAAGAAATTCTTTCCTGCCATCAATGGAGTCATCCTTAGACGGTAGCGGTGATGGTAGGAGGTTTTCGTTTGAAAGTTTTTATGGCAGAGTGGCTGTGTCCGGTCCACCGCCCTTAATAAACGGGGGGGGTCTGACTACGGACAGTCCTGTGCTCGGGGGGAGGACAGCCCTCGGAAGCACAAATCTAACGGTTCCGGTGGTCCGGCTCCGCTTGACCTTGGGCTCCTCTCCTCGTTAGGGAGAAGAATGGTGCGGACATTGCGTTGATATGTCTGACGAGGAATGTTTGTCTGGAGGGGCGATGGGCCCGAACCGACTTTGGTGGGTTCCTCTTGGCCCCGCTCCTAACGGCTGCTTTCTCGACTCCGAGCTCCATCTCTGACCTCGCTGGAGCTCCGGTGAGCAGTTTCACCTTTGGGTCGCTCCTATGGAGCTTGGGGTTCGACTTTCCAGTTTTCCTGGCTCTGTTCCTGATTTCTGGGCCTCGGAGCTGTTGGACTGGAGCCGGGTTGATTGGATCACGTATGGTGAGGTGCCCTCTGGGTGCCTTTGCCATCGTGTCGACCCCTCGTGCCTACCCCCCTCTCCCTTTTCCATGCAGGGGCCGGCACGGGCACCACCTTTTTCCTTCTCCCCTTTTCAGGATTTCCATTGGCATTTTCCTTGGCGCGTGGTTGGTATGTGACTCAAAGCCTTGGTTGGTGCGCGTGGCTCGGTGCCTTAGTGGCACCGTGCCTCGGAACCATGGCTTGGTGCCTTCGTCGGCAGCGTCGTCGGATCGCAGTCGGAGCCATGGCTCGAACCATGGCTCGTGTGTCGTAGGCATGCGGCCCCGGCCATGGGTCGGCGCCGTGGCTCCAGTGCCTTGGTGAGACCGTGGCGGAGCCATGGTCGGGCCGTGGCTCGGGAACCCATGGTCGGGAACACGTGGCTGGAGTCATGGTGGGCAAGTGACTCCGTGCCAGCAATTGGCGCCCGTGCCTTGGTGCCGTGGTTTGGGGCCGTTGGTCGGCACCGTGGGTCAGCACCGTCACTCTGTGCGGCGCCATGGGTGCTCTCTTTGCTGCCACTGGTTGTCGGCACCATCAGTAGTGCCGTGCACCCGCAGGTGGCGCAGTGCTCCCGCGGGCGGTGCCTGGCACCTGCGGGTGCCATGAGTGCCAGAGATGCTAGGGGTGGCGCTGGGAGCACCCGTGAGTGCCGCGGGTGACGCTGTGGGCACCCATGGGTTCCATGGATGCTTCAGGTGCCATGGGTGCCACTGGTGCCTTGGGTACCGGGTTGACGCCCGTGGGTGCCGCGGGCTGGTGCCCTCAGGTGCCATTGGTGCCCTCGGGTGCCATTCTTGCCATGGGTGTCATTGGTGCCATGGGCGTCGGAGGTGCCCTCAGTGCCATTGCTACATGGGTGCGGGAGTACCTGCGGATACTGCCATGGCTGCCCGCCGGTATCGCCCAGGTTGGCATAGGCACTGCTTGGTGCCCTCCTGTGCCACGAGTGCTGCTGATGCCTGTGGTGCTGTATGGCAGAAGTGGTCACATTTTTCCTTTCAGACTCATTTCCACAGAACTTGTGGAGGATGTTTACTGCAGAATGAACTCCTGTTCTGCAGATTATTTTTTCCACACATTTTAGTGAGTGGTGGTCTATGTGGGATCTTGTGTCATCCAGCGGTTTTCTGCTATGGAACTCTGCTGTACCGTTCTGCCAGCGGAATCTCATTCTGCTCAGCACTTTCTCTGCTTCCTACGTGGTACCAAGCTCCTCGACATCCTCCTGATGGCGGAGTCTCTAGTGGCTTTGACCTAGACCTCTATTGGAGGTCCTTCTGGGGTAGAGGTGCATCTAGATGAGTCTTTCCCTGTCCTTCTGGTCGATGACGCAGCGGACAGCTCATTTTATATACTGGAGGGCGCGTCATCTCTATCTTCAGAGTCCATGTTGGAAAATCCTTTCAGTAGATCTTACTTCGAGATACAGCTCTTGCAGTAGGTTACACCATTAGGACTGAAGCCGGCAGGCGCCAGGACCCCGGAGATCTTTTCTAGCTAGCTATCTTCAGCGGGGATGGCCCCCGACGTCGGTCCGCCTCCGGCGTCAGGCGTGGTACAAAGGCGGTCCGCAGAAATCCCCAGTTCTTTCCGCCGTCAAAGTGCATGCCTCGACCCTACGGTTTGGTCTAGCGATGCGACGCGTGGTTTTGAGAATTTTGTTGTGGAAGATTTCTACAATCGCAGGTGACCTGTCTGATGTCCTCTCCGATGGCGGCCATTCCTCCAAGTGCGCGTGCGGCAAACAAATCCCGTTTAAAGACCCGCACTCCGCGTGCGTCCGGTGCCTGGGCCCAGACCACAATACTAAGGCCTGCTCCCTGTGCCAGGGGTTCAATAGCCGCACCAGGATCCGCCGGCAGAAGGCCCTTCAAGCGTACCTCCTAGAAGAACAACTGCGGGTGATGTCGTCCAAGGGGGATTCGGCGCACCGGCACGGCGAGAAAAAGAAGAAATCGAGGGATCCTGCCCAGTCGCTGGTTCGGGCCTCCGAGTCCCGGAGCTCTGGGTCTCGGTCGGACCGCTCTCCTTCGAGGGCCTCATCTCTGCCCCCTGCTGCGGTGCCCGCCACCAAGCCCGCTCAGGCCTCTGCTGCCAGGCTGTCATCTTCATCTTCTGCCCAGAAGGCCGTGGCGAAGTCGGGGGAACGCCACCACCACAAGTCGGGCTCCCGCTCCTCGGCCCCGGACGCCCGGTCTTCCTCTCCCCCCCGGAAGACCTTGGAGCTTACTCCGTTGAGGAAGCCGGTGGATCCGGCGTCGGCCAGACCGTCGTCGGCCGTTCGCCACCGTTCCTCCGAGCCGACGCCCGGCGGCGTCGTCGGCCTCTTCAGCGCATCGGACGTCGGTGGGGGCCGGCGTCCGCGCCGCCCTGAGCCGAGGGCTCCTGAGCCTCCGGCGCGGTGGGACAGGAGTCCCTCACCGAGGAGGATTCGGCCCAGCCCGATGACCAGGCGGGCGTTCCCGGCCGCGAGGAGTCTTCCCGGGGTCCCTCGCCACCACCCAAGGCCCCCGTGGAGCCGTCGCCGGGACCCGACGTCCGTCCCTCGACCTTGGAGCCGACGCCGGGGCTGTCCTTGGCCGAGGTGAAGGACCTTTTTACCTAGTGGTGGGATACCATCAGGAAGGACGTGGTACCCCCAGTCCTTCCTCCTCCACCTCCTCCTTCTACTCCAGCTCCGGCCCCACCTTCACCTGTGGGTTCAGCTGGCCGTTCTGTCCCCAGGGAGCCTGAGACTCCTCCCAGGGGCCGACATTCTAAAAGGAGACCTCCGTCCAGATCTTCGTCTCCTGGATCACCCAGCCCTAAGAGGTCCAGGAGGCGTCGTCGCCGTCAGCCGGAGACGCAGGATCATCCTGTTCATCATCCAGATCCCCATTTCGGTCTCGCTTCCTCGCGGACCCACGTGAGACTCCAAGGTCTCGTCCGGACGATCCATCCTTCATGGATATAATAAGACATATCCAGGAGAACATGGATTGGGAAGCAGAGGAACTTGACCCCAAATTCGCCTGGCAAAATACCTTGGCAGAAAGACCCTAAGCCTGTGATGGTGCCACCCTTGGTGGACACTTTCGTGGGCGTCACCAAGGCTGCGTGGAGCGTCCACATTCGCTCCGGCAGTGCGAAGAAGGCTGACGGTTGTACAGGGCCCTAAGGGGACCAATACCTGTCACAGCACCCTCTGGCTGACTCCCTGGTGATCACAGCCTCACATGATCGGTCCCAGAGACCGCAACATTTGAGCACCCTGCCACTGGACCCAGAGTCAAAAAGCTGGACTCTTTGGGGACGCACTTATGCTTCCCTGACTTGCGCCCTCAGGTCCCTGAATTACCTTACCCACATGGTGCAGTTCCAGAGCGCCCTGTGGGAGCAGGAATCCTAGGCGAGCGAGGCTGCCGGAGGTGAGCAGAAAGAGGAGATGCTTCAGCTTCTCCGGACGGAGTTCAGGCGTGGGGACCCAAGTCTTAAGAGCCGCATATGATTCAAGCGAATCGTCAGCCAGAGCGGTTGCTTCAGGTGTTTGCCTCCGAAGACACTCTTGGCTCCGTGTCTCCGGTTCACCCAGGCGTCCAGAAAAACATTATGGGCGCTCCCTTTGAAGGTGAGGTACTGTTTGGTAATCCGTCCGGGCGTATAATTACCAAACTCCAGAAGCTGGAAAGGCGGTCCGGACAGTCCAGGCGATGTACCGGCCGAGGCTTGGCTCCTTTCGTAGGAGCCAAGGCCGTTTCCGTGGGCGGACTCAGAGGCAGCAGCCCCGTTCCGCCACACAACAAAGGGGCTCTGGCTTTCGAAGGACCCAGGGGAAGCAGCCCGCCAGCAGGGGTCAGCGCTCTTCCAAGGCCACCCAGCCGGCGGGTCCTTCAGCCGCCACAGCATGACTCCTTTCCGGCCCCCGCCCCTCAGGATCAACGGGATGTTTCGGTCGGGGGTCGCATTGCGAACTTCCTGTCGGGATGGCAGGCGATAACCACCGACAGGTGGGTACTTCAGCTGGTCAGCAGAGGCCACTTTTTAGAGTTCGCAGAACAGCCACCCTCGAGGCCTCCTCTGCTCTCCCGGTACTCGGGTCAGCACCGCGACTTAATTTGGCAAGAGGTGATCGCACTCCTGGACAAGGGGGTGATTCAGCCTGTCCCAGGAAACCAGAGAGGACTAGGGTACTATTCTCACTTCTTCCTGGTTCCCAAAAAGACAGGGGACCTCCGTCCTATTCTGGACCTAAGCGACCTCAACTTGTCAGTCGCATACAAAGGTTCCACATGGTGACCCTTCGGGTCTAATTCCATGCTAAAACAAAGGGCCTATTTAGCGTCCTTAGACATGCAGGATGCCTACCTGCACATTCCCATAGCTCAAGTGCATCAGGGTTCCTGCACTCGAGTTCTTAACCACCATTTCCAATTCCGAGCTCTTCCTTGGGCTGTCATCCGCTCCAGGGTTTTCACCAAGTGCATGGCAGTCGTGGCAGCTGCTCTAGGGAGGAAGGGCCACTCGTGTTCCGTACCTCGACGATTGGCTTCTCATGGCGTCTCCAGAGGCGCTTCTGCAAGCGATCCACGACACTCAGGTCCTGTTCGGATCACTTGGGATTCTGATAAACCACGGAAGTCGGTCTTGGTACCGTCGCAGAACCTGCAGTTCATAGGTGCAGTGCTGGACACGGTCCAGGGGTGGGCTTTCTCCCAGTCGACAGGGCGGAACGCATCAGGTCCCTCATACAGGACCTATCAGCGAATCAGACCGCTCCGGCCAGGTCGGTCCTTTGCTTGCTCGGTCACATGGCTGCGGCCATTCCCACGGTCCCCCTCGCGCGGCTCCACATGCGCATAACGCAGTGGACGCTCGGCGCAGTGGGACCAGAGGCAAGACCATCTGCAGCATCCAGTCAGAATCACGAAACGAGTGGTTCAGGACTGGCAATGGTGGTTAGCCCCCGGGTCGCTCTCCAAGGCGTCCTTTAGCAGCGCCGTCCCTGGAGATAACCCTCACCACAGGCGCTTCAGGTCTGGGTGGGAGCTCACCTGGATGGGGTGAGGTCTCAGGGTGTATGGAGTCCGCTGGAGCTCATCTTCACATCAATGTTCTGGAGATGAGGCGGTGCTCTATGCTCTCAGGCTTTCAGTCCATGATCACCGTGTACCATCCTGCTTCAGACGGACAACACGGCGGTGATGTACTACCTCAACAAGCAGGGCGCACTCTTACCCCTTTGCAGGAGGCCATGAGTGTGGGATTGGGTAGTCGGACCGCGCAAGCTAGTCGCGGTACATGTTCCCGGTGTGGACAACACGATCGCAGACGGTCTGAGTCGCTCCCAGGCCAGAGTCCACAGTGGGAACTTCTTCAGGAGGTAGCAGAGGATCTGTTTCTTGATGGGGAACTCCAGAGCTAGATTTATTAGCATCCCCATCAGCATAAAACTGCCCAATTTTTGCTCGCTAGATCCAGGGCCTGGAGTTTTCTGGCGGGCAGTTGTCCCTCTCCTGGGAGAACAGATTCCTCTACGCTTTCCCTCCTTTCCCGTTGATCCAGAGTTCTGCTCAAACTGCGCAGGGGTGTCGTGTTTGATTCTGGTGCCCATTATGGCCCAGACAAATCTGGTTCCCATTGCTGGCGCAGCTGTCCAGGAACCCCGCTCAACTACGCAGTTCTCACCTTCTGTCTCAGGAGCAAGGTTCGTTATTGCATCCGGATCTGCGGTCTTTGAACCTGCGCCTGGCTCCTAGAGGCGTAGCCATCATGCGACCACGGGGTCGCAAGAGGTCGCAGAGGTACTCTCTGTGGCCAAGCTGGCTACTCACGCTACTTCGCCATGAAATGGCGCCGATTCTATCTATGGTCATGGGCTCATGACCTTTCTCCTTTAGGTTGCCCTGTGGGGGCAGTCTTGGACTACCTCCTCTCCCTTTTTCATTCAGGGTTAGCCTACTCCTCTATTAAGGTACACCTTTGTGCTATTTCGGCCTATCACCAGCTGGTGGGCCAGCGCACCATTGCTCAACTGGACACCTCTCGGGAGTTCCTGAGAGGGGTGCTGCACCTTAGGCCTCCTATTAAAGATCCGGTTCCTCCATGGGATCTTCTTTTTGTTTTGGAGCAACTCACGCTCCCTCCCTTTGAACCAGCCGCGGATTGCGAGCTACGTTTTCTGTCTTGGAAGATGTTGTTTTTAGTTGCAGTTACTTCAGCCAGAAGGATTTCTGAGCTTCATGCCCTGATGTGTAAGGAGCCTTATTTGGTTTTCACCGAGATAGAGTGTCTCTGAGGCAGATCCTAAGTTTTGCCTAAGGTGGTCTCAGCTCTGACCTTAAATCAGGATATCGACCTTCCGGTCTACTTCGAACTACTCCAATAGAGAGGCTTTGCTCCATACTTTAGATGTTCACGCAGCCTGAGGTATTACCTCAATTAAACTAAGTCCTTCGGACTTCTGAGCAACTCTATGTCCTTCGTGCACAGGAATGAGAGGTCGGCCAGTGTCTAAGCAATCCTTATCCGCTGGCTTGTGCAATGCATCTCATTGCTACCAATCCAAACAAAAGCCCTCCGGGTTCCATCAGGGCCATTCCACTAAGGCGTAGCCACTTCTTTGCAGCTCTCAAGAATGTCTCAACCTCAGCTATTTGCGCTGTACTTGGAGCTCTGTGCATACCTTTATCAGGCATTACAGTCTGGACATCGCCTCTAGGCGAAGGGCTGGTTCGGCCAGGCCGTGCTGCAGGACTCCTGTCCTGAATCGGGGCGGGTTGGTCCTCCTCAGTTTCTTCTTTTCCTCCTCCGGTGTAGAGGGACAAGCTTTATTGCTTGGGAATCAGTCCTAATGGTGTAACCTGCTGCAAGAGCTGTATCTTGAAGTAAGATAGTACGATTCGTAAGAACTTACCGTAACAGTAGATTTTCGAGAACAGCTCTTGCAGCAGAGTACTCCTCCCACCGTGTCCCCTTGGAGGAAGTCTTTAGCTCGCTGTTGCTCCTCTTAAAAAAAAAAAAAAAAAAAAGATGAATGAGAGAGGTGAAGGTGAATATTCAGCCAGCCAGTCTGAATGTCCAGAGAGCAGGAAGTTATTTCCTTCCGCATGGCTGGCGGCGCAGGAGTCGGATATTCACCTGTAAAGTGAATGCTTTTTTCATCCTGGGGTTTCGTGCCCTTTTGCCTTCTAACGGTGGATCCTCGGTCTCCCCTCTGTGCAACCTCTGGCCGGGAGTCTCCGGTAAGAACTAGGGATTCTGGCGGGACCGCCCCTTGTACCACGCCTGATGTCGGGAGGCGGGACCGGCGTCGGGCGGTCCCCGCTGAAGATAGCTAGCTAGAAAAGATCTCCGGGGTCCTGGCGCCTGCCGGCTTCAGTCCTAATGGTGTAACCTGCTGCAAGAGCTGTTCTCGAAGATCTACTGTTACGGTAAGTTCTTACGTAACTGTACTTTCCTCAGTAACGGGGTCCACTATAGTATTTCACACTGCGTCCGTGGACCATACTCTTCTGCGTCTAGACTTTTTCAATGGTCAAGACAGTTATACTCTGTGTAACATTTTAATTTAATGGTCAGGGGCCGCTCTGACTCTTTCCGCTCCTTTGATAGGGGTATATAGCCCCCTTGTGATATTGCCTCTTCGGTGGCTTCTTTGGCACAGGTGGTTAACTTCTCTCCAGCTATGTTTGTTAGTCGGTCATGATTTCAGTATGGACACTCAGGCTCTTTCCACACTCAGATGGAGAACATCTTGTCTTTTTGTATCAAGACAATCCTCAAAATAGCAGCCTGAAGGCCTTCTTGAAGCTCGGACAAAAAAAAAAAAAAAAAAATTTATATCATATGGTTTTATCACAGCACTGGCTACTTGAAATACCCAGTGTCCCCCTCCCTTTTTGGGGGTGGGGATCCTGGTCAATTCCTCCTCAGCCCCTCGGCGTGCGTCTCCGGAATACGGTAGAGTACCTGATTTTTCTTCCCCTCACGGGAGTCCGATCTGATGACGATATGGGTCATCTCTTTCTCTGAGAGATTTCTCTCATTCAGAGACATTTTCTAGACCTAGGCGACTGCCCAGTCTGTTAATTCCTATTCTTTTATCAGGCTTTCTTCTCTCGAACAGAGCCTTACAGCAGCAAGCGACTCTTCACAGAGTCGAACTCAGTTCCTGCTTCCTTGCCTTAATTTAACAGGCATTTTCTCCTTCTTGACGGATGGTCAAGTAGGTCCCTTCTGAGGAAGCTTCTCAGATATTCACACCTTGGTTCCTCGCTCTGGTCCATACCAGTCGCTCAGAAGCTATCCTCTTCAAGTGTGAGAGGGTGGTGATGTTTCTTTTCAGCAAATGAACTAGAATCCTTTCCTACTCCTTTCAGGAAAGCCAGAGTGGCTAGTGCCTCACTGCATTGAGTCACTGCCTCTTTCAGTCACTCCAACAAATGGGTTAGCCCTAACTTGGTCCTGCTGTGTCCCTCGTCAACGCACATCTGCCTCTATTGACCTTAGAAATCTAGCCCCTGTATTTTTGTTTTTGTTGGAATGTTTTTTTCCGCAGTGGACACATCCTCCTGTACACCTTTTTACTTTCTTCCCTGAGTTCAGAGACTGCTGCTACAGTTGTACACACAGGGGCAGAATTATTCCTCTTGGAATATACAGTGGGTAGGATCTGGTTTTACTAGACCACCACGAGAGGCTTCTAAGTCATGCTTGGCCTTCCATCAGGAAGATCCTGTGACTAAGTGGAGACCATTCTCCTTGATGGGCTAACCCCACCTGGACCCCCTTGCTCACCAAGTAAGGGGTTCAAGTGCTTCTGGACCTGTTGTTTACAGGTCAGCCATACTGGATAGTGGGGGTTCCCATCTGCACTTTCCGGCCTGCCTGAACCAGTAGACTTTACCTCCAACTCTTTCAGTTCCTGAAGTTCATTTACATTACATTAGTACATATCTTTGACACTATTACTTTTGGTCCTAGACCAAATTGTGAACCAGGTTCTTCCACTCTCCTAAAATGGTTGTGGTTTCCTGGCAGACTTTCATTTGTGCCCATTGCAGTTGTCTGTAAAGTGGTGAGTTACAACTCGAGCGCTTATCTTGTAAACACCATGTTCTAGATGCTCTTTACAAGACAGCTCTTTTTATTAGCAGGATAGTCCTTGGCCGTCCTTTCTGAATGAACCCTATCTCCTACCACCCTACTCAGGGTTGTTGGTTTTAGCTTGGTACTCTCCCACAAGTGTGAATGAGTGATGGAGACTGTCCAAGAAGATCAATAATTACGGTAAGTACGTAATTTCCATTTCTTGACCCTGTCAACCTGTTGTTACCTGATAGGCTGACAATTCCTTATTCAGGATCCGATCCTGACCTAAGCCACTGAAGAGTAAACCCAGCCTGCTGGGAACCTCATTACGGTTCCTGACCCTCACCCGGGGGAGCCTTGGTCCTCCCCAGCTCCTTCCGAGCACCAGCACCCTGTCTGCCCCCGACAGTCTAGGTCGAGGTCTTGGACTCCTTTGACTGATAGGCCAAAGAAATCGCATAAGCGATTTAAAAAGCGGCGCTGCCGCCATTCATTATCCTTGGAAGAGACTTCAACGAAAGCTGCGCCAACGCTACGAGGACTTGATGTGGCAGCAGTTAATTATGTCTGGTCTGAAGTTGACCCTGGCTTCCACACCAGCCGCCGACCCCTCAGGAGCTGGTCAACGCCGCCTGTAGAGCCAGTGAAGACCCTCCCGGCTCGTCCCAAACCGGTCTTTCCACTGATTTTGGTGGAGCCGCCCCCTAAGCAACCTCCCTCTGGGGCTCCAGCCAAGAAGTCTCGACCCATCAAGGGCCTCCCACACAGGTTGTCTGTCACCCTCACTCCCAGCTGTCCCCAGCGGGTCCAAGGTGACATGGGTTGTCAGTCGATCTACTCTGAGTCCTAGGACTGATTTGCATTCTTGTCCCCTGGACGAAAAATCCATTGGGAATCTCTCAATGGAGGAAGGTTCCACGTCCTTCATGGGAATCCTCGCGTCTCGTCTACGGGGTTGCTGATGGAGCCTGTTCAGAAACTGGCTGAATATCCTCTGACTGATATTCTCAAAAAAGGGGATTCTCCAATGGAGGCCTTCCCTGTGGCTGAAGCCATTCTTGGCCCGGCCTTGGAGCCGTGGCAGCACCTAGCCTCCTGCCATGCGCCCTCAGCCCGGATGGCTTGCAAATACGCGGTTCCCATCGACTCCCTTTTGGGATTCACAGAACACCCCTCGGCCAAGGGGCCGGTGACAGAGTCTGTGTTCCCTCGCTCGGTTAATTTGGGAGACACTGATATACCTCCAGACAAAGAGTCCAGAAAGCTGGGTCATTCCACCAGAAAGGTCTATGCTGCCTCATCGCTTGGCCCTCGTCAGGTGAGCTCAGCCATAGTCATGGAACATTTTTCTCACGCACTGCTAGGCTCTTTGGATGAGGTTCTTCCTCATCTGCCTGCAGACCTTCAGACCACTGTCAAGCAGGTCCGCGACCAGGGTTGAGCGGTTGCCAAACAGCAACTTCAGATGGCTCTGGATGTCTGGGATTCTTGCACCCGCTTAGTGGTGGCTGCAGTCGCCGTGCGCCGCAGGGCATGGCTGAGGGTCTCAACCTTTACGGCGGACACTCAGCACAAGCCAACAGATGATCTTACTTGGAGAGGGCTCTTGCAGTAGGTAATTACATATAAGACTGAAGCCAGCAGGTGTCAGGACCCCACGGAAAAATTTCTAGCTAGCAGTCTCTGGCGAGGGACCGCCTCCACGTCAGGTGACTGGTGTCAGGTGACATCGATATAAAGGCGGTCCCTTACCCGGCTTCAGTTCTTTCCACCGTTTGCTTTTCGACAGCGCCCTCGGCAGTTAAGTTCCACTGCTCATCAGTCAGTATTCGTCGCGGTAGTTATACTGTCGTTTTTCTTCAATTCGATTATATTCGTCAGGATTTTTTTACCTGCCTTGTATGTTGTCCCCTACCGTCCGAGCACAAGAACAAGTGCAGCTCGTGCAGCGCCCAACTCCTGCACAAGGACGGCCATTCTCGGTGCCTCATCTGCCTAGGACCCGACCACCCCATGAATTCCTGTCAGCACTGCCTGAAGTTCAAGGTGGCTACCCGCAAAAAGAAGGCAGCAGTCCCTGGAAGCTTACATACTATAGAAGAAGATGTCCTCCATGGAAAAGGAGCTAAAAAACCTCCAACAGGCTTACACCTCTCTCGAGGGCCTTAGGAAGAAGAAGCAGCACCGGGACTCCTCATCCGCGGCTACAGCGACCTCGGCTGGGGTCTCCGCCCTTCAGGTAATGTCCACTCCAGGGGACCATTCCTCGACGGCCATCTTGGTGGTGTGTGAGACGGCGTCTGTCCTCCCGTCTAGTTCGCGCTCGGGCCAGTCGGGAGCCTCTGGGACAAAGGAGGCATCCGACCCAGTAAGGCCACCCCTGCGCAGCCTTCTGGTTCGAGCCTCTCCGATAAGTCAGGCATCGGCTCCTCCGACGTCCGCCGAACCCGACCACTAATCGTTCGAACCGCCGGGGCAGCGCACAGTCATCAAACACCGCCCGTCAAGGTCGCCTCGCCGCAGCGAGCGCTAAGGTCCCTGATCAGTCGGACTATGCTCCTCAACGCTTGCCGGATCGGCGGTCACTCGGTAAAGAAGCCTACGCCGGATCCTCTGCTCTCATCTCATCCGGCACCGCGGGCTCCCCGCAGCCTTCGCCGTTGCTGTCTGAGGCCCCTGCATCTCCCCAGTTGGACCCAGAGGATCCCTCCGGCCCTCCCCCGGATGCTGCTGGGGACTCTTCGGTGCCTCCATCAGGCCTTCCTCCCTACTCTTAAACTGTCAGGTTTTCATTTTAATTCTCATCCCTCTCCTCTGGCCCTACTCCCTTCACCAATGCCTTTCCATGCACTTCCCCTGCTAGCCTTGAACGGCCATGTCAGCATCTCCCATGCCCTGGCTAAACATACCTCAATGACTGAACACCACACAAGAACCCATACAAAAAGAGCCCACTTCTACCTGATAAATACCCTCAAGAAAATGTTTCTAATTCTCCTTTTCTGTTCAGGCAATGTCGAACTAAATCCAGGTCCCCCAACTCAAATCACTTCTCCGTCAGAGTTTGCAGCTGCTCCTGGGATGAAACTGATGATGGTCAATATTCTAAGCGTGCTCAAAAGACTTGATCATCTTCAAGTTTGGGCAGCCCACACTGACCCAGATCTGATTATAATTACCGAGTCATGGCTAAAAAAGACCAACACTGATCTGCAAATTACTGTACCGGGCTTCAAACTCTTTAGGGCTGATGGGGATGTGGGGGGTGGTTGTATATGGCAAAT
Organism: Neoceratodus forsteri; assembly: GCA_016271365.2. Classification (NCBI taxonomy): domain Eukaryota; kingdom Metazoa; phylum Chordata; order Ceratodontiformes; family Ceratodontidae; genus Neoceratodus; species Neoceratodus forsteri. The sequence goes on from CM028137.1 coordinate 574,629,516, forward strand.
CAAAATTTGATGATGGCAGCATTTCCTGTAAAACTAAGCCCAAGGAATATGAGATTGTCTTGCTTAAACTTCACCTTCCATCCTCAGAGTGCATCACAATCATTTTGGCTATAGACCCCCGTCAGGAGGCACACAAATTCTTAACGTGTTGAAATCCATAACTATGGCTGCTAACACAGAAACAATAATCTTAGGGGACTTCAATATGGATTGGCTCACTGCTAAATCCCACTCCCTAAAAGCCATCTGTGATGAGCTGGGTCTTACACAGATAGTAACTGAACCCACAAGAATCAATGCTTCTAACTCTGCCAACAGCTCACTCTTAGATGTCATCTTAACTTCGCATCCCCATAAAATCTCACATTCTGCAGTTTTCCATAATGACATGAGCGACCACAGTATCGTTGTATGTACAAGATTCCAATCTAAAACCTAGCAGCACCCTAAATTCAGAATCAAACGCTCGTTCCGTAAATTCAACTCATTAAACTTCCTAACCGATCTAGCTACGATCAGGTGGCAAGACCTATATCTTGCCAAATCTGCTGATGCCGCCGTCTCTGTCCTAAATGACAACCTCACCACCCTAATTAACAAGCATGCTCCTCTTATTAAAATGAGGATGCGGAAAATCTCGCATCCGTGGTTCATCCAAGAGCTCAAATCTGCACTTACCAATAGAGACATGCTATGGGCTAGGGCTAGGCACACGAAGAACCAGGCAGACTGACAGGCGTTTAGAACTGCCAGAAATGCCTGTGTTAAAAAGTGTATGTGCTACTAAAGCAAACTTCTACACCTCCACTCTGGAGCAGGCCAAAGGGAACTCCCAAAAAATCTGGAAGACACTGAGATCCATTGAAGGCCATCCTGCTGCTTCCTCCCTTCCCACCAAGATTCTGGCCAAGGACAGGATGGTTGAAAATAAACTGCGAATCCTCAAAGAACTTAACCTTCACTATGCCACTGCCGGGTTGGCATTCGACTCCTCCCCATACGCTAGCCGAGTGAATAGCAACACTAGCCCAGATTCTACACATGCTACTCCACCTCACCCCTTCCAGTTGTGCCTGTTTAGCTACAGAGAATTCGAAGACATAATTCTTAGTCTTGACACCAAGAAAAGTGCAGGGGACGATGGCCTTGAATCATTTTTCTTGCGGCTAGGCTATGCCCAGCTCACAGCCCCCATCCTTCACATCTTCAACCTCTCTATTACCACAGCCACTGTTCCATCCTGCTGGAAATCTGCCCATGTTCTTCCTCTCTTCAAATCAGGAGATCCTTGTGACTTAAACAACTACCATCCTATCTCTATCTTGCCCGTTCTATCCAAAGTGCTGGAAAAACTTATATACAACCAACTAAAAAAAATCACCTTGAAGAGCACTCACTCCTAAATCCAGCCCAATCTGGCTTCAGGTCGAAGCACAGTACCATCTCAGCTTTGGCTAAAGTCTCTAATGACTGGATCCATGCTATGGACACCAAGAAGGTTACTAGTGCAGTCTTTCTAGACCTTAGTAAGGCCTTCAACACTGTAGACCATAGCCTCCTAATCACCTGTCTTGCCTACATAGGTGCCACTCCACTTACCTTACAGTGGTTTAACAGTTATCTCACGGGAAGGATACAGAAAGTCAAAGTTGATGGCCTACTATCTGCCCCGCTTCCATTTGCCAGAGGAGTCCCTCAAGGCTCCATCCTAGGACCAATCCTTTTTTCCCTGTACATCAACAACCTTGACTCCCACATAAAGAACTCTAGCATACATTTCTTTGCGGACGATACGGTTTAGTACGCATCAGGCTCGTTCTTAACTGAAGTCAGGGAAGCACTCCAAGCTGACTTTATCCAGTTAGAAAGCAACCTTATCAATGCCAAGCTTCTCTTAAATGCCAAAAAAACCAAGACAATGATTTTCTCGAGACTTGCCTTGTCCGTTCTACTACCCACCTAAAAACTTCATAGTTGCCTCCCTAGGTGAACCCTTGGAAGTCGTACCTAAATTTAAATATCTAGGTATGTGGATAGACGACAAGCTTTCCTTCAACGACCACATTGACGATTTATCAAAGAGGCTTAAAGCACACTTGGGTTTCTTCTTTAGAAATAGGACCCTCTTTTCTCTCGCAACTCGCAAAAGACTTGTCCAAGCAACATTCCTTCCCTTGCTTGACTACGGAGACATTATCTTTATCTCTTCCCCAACCTTGAGCCCGTCTTAACTGGACGTACTCTATCACCATGCTCTTCGCTTCATTACTAACTCTGCGTACAGGACCCACCACTGTGATCTTTATGCAGCAGTTGGGTGGATCTCTCTTGCCACCAGACGCCTCCTGCATGCTGGCATTTGGACCCTCAAATTACTACTCCACAAACTGCCTGTCTATTTAACGTCTCTTATACACATCTCGCATAGCGCCTACTCCCTAAGGAAATCCGACCTTATCCTACTAGATGTTCCCAGGACACGTACCACAACTGGCCAAAGAGCTGTCTCATACGCCCTCCCAAACATTTGGAACCAACTACAAGCCATGCTGAAGCTAACCAGCATCGTATCAATTAACTCCTACAAAACACTAGCTATCGCTAAATTAAAAGACATATGTAGGTGCTACTAGGCCCGCAACGCCAGGTCAACTTCCTAGGTACCAACTGTCCATCTACTTATTAAGCTGAAATGTGTTGCATAATTTAGGGTAAGGTTAAAGCTGGAATGTACTGCATATATAGCATAAGGACTTCTATTGTGTATATCTCTTGTATTATATATTTTTTCTTTGTTCTGCATTTTATATTTCCTGTCTGTGTAATTGCGAACTGTATGTGTATGTGCCTCAGGACCTCCTTGTGAATGAGCTTGCGCAACGGAGTCTTTCCTGCAATAAACTTGAACTCCCGTAGGTCCGGATGGCCTGACGTCTGACATCTGCCCCGTCGCTGGCCAACGTCCCCTTGCTGGACGACACCCTGACGCCCGCTGGGCCACCCTGTTCCAGGCGCCTGCAGAATCTTCCAGGACTTTCTGCGGTGAGGGCCCCTGGTGCGGATCTTAAGCGTGTTATCCGACTCCGCAGTATCTGGCACCGCAGTACCTGACGCCGGGGCTTCCCGATCGTCGGGCTATGGATACTTGCCCCACGGATACCCCAGTATCCGTATCCCCTCCACCTCCCCTTAGCCGGTGGATCTGGGGAGACACTGGCTCTTGGTGGGCTGAGGCCAAGGCTCAGCTCACCAGGAGAGTAGGAGAGCGGCAACGGACCCGGTCCAGGATCCGTCGCCGGGGCAAGAGACCCTCCCCCAACCCCAGAGACATTGCTCACGGGGTCTAAGGCTGGGGTGGCACCTGCCCCTAGGGCCGTGTTCCTCCCCAGTGGGGAGGGGTTTTCGTCGGACTCATCGGATGACTCTGATGATAGCTCCGATCTGGACGAGCCTCGCACTCCTGACAAGCCCAGGCCCAGGACTCCTCCGAAGTCCCTCCAGAGGATTCCTCATTTACGGAGTTGCTGAGAAAAATCCAGGCTCTTCATCAGTGGAAATCTCTGGAGCCGGATCCACAGAGGCAGAAGCTAGCTGCCCATTTGGATTTGCCAATCGTCGGCTTTAGCCCCCCTTCCTCTGAAGGAGGATAGGCTGTATCGGGCTCCCAAGGGGATTGACTTTCTTTTGTGTCACCCCAAGGCTGATTCGGTCGTGATCAGTGCCGCCCATGGCCGTTTGGCTAATCCGAAACACCTAAGCTCGTCCCCATCCGATAAGTAATCCCGCCTTCTGGACCAATGTGGCAGGAAGGTCTTTTTTTCTTCCACTCTGGGTATCAGAGCCTTGAACTATGTGACTCACAGGGGGGATTACCAGAAGGCTATCCTTAGTGAGGTGGAAGCCAAGTTGGGACACCCTTCCTCAGACCCAGACTAAACAGGTAGTGGCAGACCTAGTCCGCTCTGCACGTTCGGCCAGTAAGCATATGCTGCGCGCTACTTACAATGCGGTGGACGCTTCTGTGGGCGGTTTGGCGTTCGCTGTGAGTCTCTTGGCGTCGATACTTAGCCGGTGTCAGGTTTCGCCTCAGAGTACAATATGCCATTCAGGACGCCCCCTTCCGAGGTTTGGTGTTGTTCGGTGGTGTCAATGACATCATTACCGGACTGAGAGAGAAGAGCACTGCTCTCAAGGAGGTTGACTCCATGTACAGAGTCCCTCAAGCACAGCGTTCCTTCCGCCGTCGTGCACGGCCTAAGGCAAAACCACAAGGAAAGCGGGCCAACAAACACTGGGCCCCTCCGACTGCGAGGCCCCCACCCCCCACCCAAACTGGCTGCGGAAGCTCCAGCCGCAGCGCTTCCCCACACCTCCTGACTCCCTCCCTCTCCCACAGCCTCTGGTCGATCCAGAGGAACCAGTAGGCGGGAGATTCTCCCTTCATCTGCCGAGTTGGGAGAGGATCATTACTGACGCTTGGGTCCTCCAGCTCATAGCAGAGGGCCACTCCATAGAGTTTCTTCGGAACCCCCCCACCCAAGGTCGTCTTACTCCCCGAACATCTTCTCAAGGTTCAGGAAGAAATCTTCTCCCTTCTGTTGACGGAGGCAATAGAACCCGTCCCTCCTCCTCTTCAGGGGACGGGTTTCTACTCCCATTTCTTCCTGGTCCCCAAGAAGACAGGAGATGTGTGGCCCATTCTGGACCTCAGCTCTCTAAATCTATTCGTGGAGTATAAAAGGTTCAGGATGCTCTCCCTGCAGAGTCTCCTGCCCCTCCTTCGGCAGGGACTGTGACTGTGCACTCTGGACATGCAGAATGCGTACCTGCATATCCTTATCCGCCCTTCCAACCGCAAATACCTCCAGTTTGCTTTCCAGGGGGACCACTACCAGTTCAAGGCCCTTGCATTTGGTCTTTCCTCGGCCCCCCGAGTATTCACTAAATGCCTGTCGGTGGTGGCGGCCCACCTGCGTACCCAGGGAGTGCAGGTTTTCCCGTACCTGGACGATTGGCTCCTGGCGGCCCCATCCAGGGAGGAGCTCCTGCGTTCCCTTTGCCTTACCAGGCAGGTATTTACCAGCCTGGGTATTTCCGTCAACCAAGCCAAATCCCATTTGATCCCATCTCAATGCCTGCAGTTCATCGGGGCGATTCTGGACACAACCACCAGTATGGCCTTTCTACCCCCAGACAGGGTGGCCACACTCCAGGCTCAGGCAAGCTTCTTGTCCTCTCGCAGGCAGATTCCATGGAGTGGGGTCCCTTGGTCTCCTGGGGCTCATGGCAGCTGCAATTCTGACAGTTCCGCACTCTCGGCTCCACATGAGAATCTTTCAGTGGACTCTTCGGTCTCAGTGGGATCAATTGGTTGACGACTTGGACCAAGAGGTGCTAGTCTCGACCCCGATGATTCGGGATTTGCACTGGTGGTTGGTTCAGGAGAACCTTTGTCACGGAGTTCCCTTCTGCCTTCCCCCCCCAAACACTGACAACGGACGCCCCGGGCGAAGGTTGGGGAGCTCATCTGGGATCCCAGCGCACCCAGGGCTTGTGGTCCATACTCGAGCAGACGCTTCACATCAGCATGCTCGAGCTCAGAGTGGTGTTGCACGCTCTTCAAGTGTTACACCCCTTTCTGCTTCCCGGTCACCTGGCTGTCCAGACCAACAACATGAGTGCAGTCTGGTACCTCAACAAATTGGGGCACTCGTTCCTACCCTCTTTGTCGGGAAGCGATGCAGGTCTGGGAATGTGCAACCCTCCGCAACCTTCACCTCACGGCAGTCCACGTCCCGGGGGTAGAGAATTCATTGGCAGATCACTTGAGCCGATCCTCGGCACAACCTCACGAGTGGGAATTGGACCAGGAAATAGCAGACGGCATCTTCCTACGTTGGAGAACCCCTCAGGTCGACCTGTTCGTGTCCCCACTAAACGTGAAACTTCCCACCTTTTGCTCGCTCACTCCAGGGTGCAGGTGGCTCTGGAGAGACGCTGTGTCTCTCGACTGGTAGGGCAGATTCGTCTATGCTTTTCCCCTCAATTCCGTTGATTCCGAGGATCCTGCACAAGCTCAGCTCAGAAGGGGGCCCGTATGATTCTCATCGCTCCCTTCTGGCCCAGGCAAGTTTGGTTCTCTCTTCTGCAACAGTACTCGGAGGAACCTCTGATTCCTCTTCCTTTCTCGTGGCTTCTGTTACCCAGGATCGGGGATCCCCGGTCCATCCGGGCCTCAGGTCCCTTCAGCTGCATGCTTGGCTCTTACAGACATAGCACAAGCCCATTTTGGGGTTTCCCCTCAAGTGGCAGAGATCTTGGTGGAAGCCAGGAAGCCGTCCACTCGCTCCACCTATACCATGAAATAGAAACTGTTTTCCATTTGGGCTTTGTCCAAAGACTTGGAGCCTTTCTCCTGCCCCGTTGGGCAGCTCCTAGCCTACATGCGTTATCTGTTTGACCTGGGTCTTAGTCATTCCTCTCTGAAGGTTCACATGGCGGATCTGGCCGCTTATCATGTTCCCTTTGGGGGCAGAACTTTCGCTCAGCTGGAGGTCGCAAAGACCTTTCTACGAGGGGTTCTTCATTGAGACCCCCAATTCGGGTTCCTGCCCCTCCTTGGGATTTAAATTTCGTTCTTGAGAAGCTTACGCTGCCTCCCTTTGAGCCAACAGCCTCAGCAGAACTTAAGATCTTACTTCGAGATGGCTCTTGCAGTAGGTAATTACATATAGGACTGACGCCGGCAGGCGGCAAGACCCCACGGAAAAATTTCTAGCTAGCAGTCCCTGGCGAGGGACCGCCCCCATGTCAGATGACCGGCATCAGGAGACGTCGGTATAAAGGGGCGGTCCCTGACGCCCGCCTTCCAGTTCTTTCCCGCCGTTAGCTCATGCAGCGCCTATGAGAAAAGTTCGTGCTTACGTCAGCCCTATCTTCATGGTTTTGCCGAAATACTTGCTTTTTAGACTACAGCAGTACAATCGTCGGTGTATGTAGTCCCACACCCTCGAGCACAAAAACAAGTGCGATCGTGCAGCGCAACTACCTGGGCATAAACCACTCCCTGTGCCTGTTATGCCTAGGCCCCGATCACCCGGTCGAGAGTGCAGCACTGCCTCAGTTTCAACGCGGCTACCCGGAAAAGGCGGCAGCAATCCCTGGAAGCCCATATTCTGAAGAAGAAGATGAGTTCAATGGAGAAGGAGCTCAGAAAACTGAGGCAGGCGTCCACTTCCCCCGAAGGCCATCGGAAGGAGGAGAGGCACCGGGACAAGGGCTCCTCCACCACGTCTCCCTCGGGAGTTGCTGGGACGCAGGTAATGTCCCCTCTGGGGACCGCTCTCGACGGCCGCCTCGGAGGTTTCCGGCGTTGGCCCGCCCATGTGGCTGCTTTTCAGCGCTGCCCGGGTGCCTCCGGGCAGTTGAAGGCCTACCACTGTGGGCGACTCCGGTAAGCCGAGCGTCGGCTCCTCCGACGTCTGCCCAGAGAGAGCCAGTAAGACGTCCGACCCTTCGGGGCGGCGCATGGCCTCCACTCCACCAGACCAGGCTGATCCCTCTACTCGACCTGCCTCCGGTGATGGCTCTCATAAGTCGGACGCCGGCTCCTCCAGCGCCCGCCGAAGCTTGCCCCTTAAGCCACCGTCGGCTCGTCCGACATCCGGCTAATGAAGAATAAAGCCGGACCTCCGTCCATCGTACCCTCCGGTTCCCTGCAGCCTTCACTGCCGTCTGGGGAACCAGAGTCTCCCCAGCTCGACCCCAGGATTCTTCCCCTCCATCCCAGGGTGAAGCTGGGGATCTTCCTCCTTCGTCAGTCCTTCCACCACCTGATGCGCGGACCTGACGCCGGCTCCCCAGGCGGCGCCCCTCCGGCGTTGGTACCTCCACGCCAGGGCCTCCAGCGTCGGCCTGGCGCCATGCCGACCTCGGAGACATCCCACTCCCGTCCGGGCCCCTCCGGGCCACCACACTATGGACGCATGTGAGGCACCAGCCGGACGTCTGCTCGGCATCCCCCCCAGCTCCTGGTTACCCTCTGTCCTATCTGACTCCGGCGTACCCGGGACCGCAGTATCCGGCGCCACAGTACCCAACGCCAGGCTTCCCGACACCGGGTTTGGATACGCTCCATACGGTTACAACCCGTATCCTTATCCCCCACCTCCTCCTCCACCGCCCTCGCGGCCGCCGATGGACCTGCAGGAGACTCTGGCTTCCTGGTGGGCTGAGACCAAGGCTCAGTTCACCAAAGAGGTCAGAAACCGCCTTCAGCCAGATGGTGCCGTCCCAGGTTACGTTCGGCGGCCACTCACTCACCACTTCCGATTCCAGGGTTCTTCCATCTGGATCCAGAAGGGCAGGACACGCTTCCCCGGGGACTTCCCAAGGGGTCCGTTCCTCCCCCAGGTAGTGAAAGGGAGTCTTTTTCCTCTTCACCCTCGGACTCCTGGATTCTTCCGCTGCTTGGTCCGAGAGGGACGATGAGCCATGCTCTCTGTCGAAGCCCAGGTTAAGGACTCCTTCAAAGTCTCCTCTGGAGGATCCTTCTTTTACAGAGTTGCTTAGGAAAATCCAGGAGGTTAATCAGTGGCACTCCCTGGAACCAGATCCTCAGCGTCTGAAACTCGCTGAACATCTGGATCTGCCCGTGACAGCTCCTATCTTGGTGCCACTCTGGATAGAGCCTCACGCCGACCTCGTTACCACGATATGGAAACAGCCGTTGGCTCTAGCCTCACTTCCTAGAAAGTCAAACAGGCTATATCAGGCTCCAGAGGGGGTTGATTTTCTGGATTCTCACCCTCATGCCGACTCGGTCATGATTAGCACCGCTTATGGCTGGTCGGCAAACCCCAAACATCTTAGCTTGTCACCACCTGATAAAGAATCGCGCCTTCTGGACCAGTATGGGAGAAAGATTTATGTTTCCTCCACGCTGGAGATCAGGGCCGTGAACTATGTTGGCCACATGGGGGACTACCAGAAGGTCATACTGACTCGGGTGGAAGCCAAACTGGACTCCATGCCTGACTCCCAAGTCAAGCAGGAATTGTCTGATCTTGTCCGCTCTGCTCGTTCGGCCAGTCGCCACATGTTTCACGCGACATACGATGCAGTGGACACTGCTGGATGGAGCTCAGCTTTCGCTGTAGGCCTACGGGGTCATGCTTGGCTCCACGTGTCAGGGTTGGTCCCGGAGGTGCAATCTGCTATCCAGGAAGCACCTTACCGGGGGTTGGTGCTTTTTGGGGGTGATGTCAAGGACATCATCACCGATTTGCAAGAGAAGGGGACGGCACTGAAGTCATTTGATTCATTGTACCGTCCCCATCAGCAGCAGCGTTGTCCCTTTCGCAGACTGAATCGGCCAAAGGCGAAACCACAGGGAAGGCGGGCCACAAAACACCGGGCCCCCACAGCTGCTCAGCCCCCCCACCCAAAAAAGCAGCGGGTGCTTCAGCTGCGGCGCTGCCCCACACCACCTGACTCCTTTCCTCTCCCACTGCCTCCGGACTCCCCGGAGGAACCGTAGGGAGGGAGGTTTTCTTCCTCCTTCCGGGATGAGAGAGGATAACCACAGATTCTTGGGTGCTCCAGCTCATAGCAGAGGGGCACTCAATAGAGTTTCTTCAGAAACCACCTCACCGCCCCCCTCTGAAGTCGTAGTATTCACGGGAACATCTTCTTTTGGTCCAGGAGGAAATTTCGGCTCTCCTGCTGAAGCAAGCTATAGAGCCCATCCCCCTTCATCTGCGAGGGACGGGTTACTATTCCCATTTCTTCCTGGTCCCAAAGAAGATTGGAGATCTCAGACCAATTTTAGATCTCAGTTCCCTGAATCTTTTTGCAGAATACAAAGGTTCAGGATGCTCTCTCTGCAGAGCCTTCTGCCCTCCTTCGCCGGATCAATGGCTTTGTGCTCTGGATATGCAGGATGCTTATCTGCACATTCCCATTCGCCCTTCTCATCGCAAATACCTTCGTTTTGCGTTCCAGGGGGACTACTACCAGTTCAAGGCGCTCCCGTTTGGTCTATCCTTGGCCCTCCGAGTGTTTACCAAATGCCTGGCAGTGGTGGCGGCCCACCTGCGTACCAGTGGAGTGCAGGTTTTCCCGTACCTGGACGACTGGCTCCTGGCGGCCTCATCCAGGGAGGAACTCCTGCGTTGCCTCTCCCGTACCCAGCAGGTTTTTGCCTGCCTGGGTATTACCATCAGCCATTCCAAGTCTCTCCTGGTCCCATCCCAGAGACTTCAATTTATTGGGGCGATTCTCAGTACGACCACGGGCAAACTTTCCTGCCTCCGGACAGGCGTCCACCCTCAGACCAAATAAGTCTCTTTGTTCGACCGCGGGGCGGTCCTGCAGTCAGTCCTTCCGCCTTCTCTGACTCATGGTGGCTGCTCCTGGCGGTTCCTCATGTTTCGCCTCCACATGAGAATTTCTCAGTGGACTCTCGCTCTCAATGGGATCAGCTAGTGGATGATCTAGATCATCCAGTTATGGTCTCCTCGCCGATGCTTGAGACTTGCAGTGGTGGATGGTTCAAGAGAACCTGTTTGAGGAGTTCCTTTCTTCGATCCTCCCCTCCCAGACTCTGACCACAGGCGCCTCAGGCGAGGTTGGGGAGCCTATCTAGCCTTCATCGGACCCAGGGCTCCTGGTCCAAGCTAGAACAAGCTCTCCACATCAGTGTGCTCGAGCTTCGGGCAGTGTTGTACGCTCTCCAAGCCCTTCACCAATACATCCTTCCCGGCCACCTTGCCGTCCAGACGGACAACATGTGCGTGGTGTGGTACATCAGCAAACAGGGAGGGACTCAGTCCTACCCTCTTTGTAGAGAGGCAATGAGGGTTTGGGACTGGGCAACACAACACGACCTTCACCTCACGGCAATTCACGTTCTGGGAGTTGACAGCACCCTGGCAGACAAGCTAAGTCGCTCTTCTGCTCTGACTCACAAGTGGGAACTGGACCAAGGGTTCCTAGACAGTATCTTCTGACTTTGGGGAACACCACAGGTCGACCTGTTCGCATCCCCTCTAAACGCAAAACTTCCCGTCTTCTGCTAGCTCGTTCCAGAGCGAGGCGCTTTTTGGAGCGACGCTCTGTCTCTAGACTGGAAGGACAGATTCGTCTATGCCTTTCCCCCAATTCCACTTATCCCACGAGTGTTGCAGAAACTAGCTTCAGAAGGAGCACGAATGATTCTGATCGCTCCTTTCTGGCCCAGGCAAGTTTGGTTCTCTCTTCTACAACAATACTCAGAGGATCTTCCTCTTCCTCTTCCTCTCTCTCTCTCTCTCTCTCGGTTTACTGACCCAGGATCAGGGGACCCTGGTCCATCCAGGCCTCAAACCCCTTCAACTGCATGCATGGCTCCTGCAGACTTAGCCCAATCCCGTTTTGGAGTGTCTCCCAAAGTGGCGGAGATTTTGGTGGAGGCCAGAAAACCCTCCACCAGATCTACCTATGCCATGAAGTGGAAAAGATTCACTGTCTGGGCTGCTTCCAAGAACGTGGAACGCTTCTGTTCAGCAGGGCTTCTGCTGGAGTATCTACGTCATCTTTTTGACCTGGGTCTCAGTCATTCTTGTCTGAAGGTACACATGACGGCCATCTCGGCCTATCATGTTCCCTTTGCAAACAAAGGTTTCGCTCATTTGGAGGTCTCCCAAGACCTTTCTCCGAGGGGTCCTCCACCTGAGGCCCCCCATTTGTACTCCTGCTCCCCCTTGGGACTTGAACTTTGTTCTCGAGAAACTTACTCTCCCTCCCTTCGAATCTGCAGATTTGAAATTCCTTTCGTGGAAGACTCTCTTCCTGGTGGCCATTACTTCAGCTCTGAGAATTTCCGAGCTCCAGGCCCTGATGTGCAAAATCCCATAATTGATTTTTCACAAGGAACGAGTTGCTCTTCGCACGAATCCTAAGTTTCTCCCTAAAATAGTAGCTGAGTCTACTCTGAATCAGTCCATAGAGTTGCCTGCCTTTTTTACGCAGTACTCTAATCAAGGGGAGTATTTACTCCATACTATGGGTGTCCACCGGATTCTGAGATACTACACCAACAGGACAAAGGATCTCAGAAAGACTGACCAATTGTTTGTCTCTTTTGCTCATGAAAGGGAAGGCATACTGTTTCCAAGCAATGCCTGTCTAAGTGGTTGGCTCATTGCATCACTTTCTGTTATGACAAATATAACAAGACCCTACCGGGTCAAGTAAGAAGCCACTCCACCAGAGCAGTAGCTGCCTTAGCGGCTTGTTTCAAAAATGTGTCTGTGGCAGACATCTGTGCTGCCGCCACCTGGACTTCCGTCCGTACCTTTACTAAACACTACAGTTTGGATGTTGCTTCTCGCCGTAGAGCAGGCTTCGGGCTGGCTGTTCTGCAAGGCCTATTGTCTTGAGGCTCGCACAGCTAGAACTTCTTTTTGGAGTAGTTTTCCTCCTCCTGGTGCCTCTCTTTGTTCCAGACTGCTTGGGATTCAGTCCTATATGTAATTACCTACTGCAAGAGCCCTCTTGAAGTAAGATAGTACAGTTATGTAAGAACTTGCCGTAACAGTAGATCTTAGAGAGGCTCTTGCAGTAGGTAATACCTTCCCGCCCTCCATCCCCCCAGGCTTTTTCAGCTCCTTTTCCAGTGAGGGAAATATCCGCTCCTCTCTCGTCCGGCCTTTTCTGGCCCGTGGTGGGAAAGAACTGGAAGGCAGGCGTCAGGGACCGCCCCTTTATACTGACGTCTCCTGACACCGGTCACCTGACATGGGGGCGGTCCTTGGCCAGAGACTGCTAGCTAGAAATTTTTCCGTGGGGTCCTGCTGGCGTCAGTCCTATATGTAATTACCTACTGCAAGAGCCTCTCTCGAAGATCTACTGTTACAGTAAGTTCTTGCGTAACTGTACTTTCCTTTCATGGAAGGCTGTCTTCCTAGTGGCCATTACTTCTGCTCGAAGAATTTCCGAGCTTCAGGCCTTGATGTGCAAAATTCCATATCTGATTTTCCATAAGGAACGTGTGGCTCTGCGCACCAATCCTGAGTTTCTTCCTAAAGTGGTAGCGGAATCTACGTTGAACCAGTCCATTGAACTGCCTGCCTTTTTCACGCAGCACTCCAATCACGGGGAGTATCTTTTACATACCCTGGACATTCACCGGATTCTGAGATACTACACCAACAGGACGAATGACCTCAGAAAGACTGACCAACTATTTGTTTCTTTTGCCAGCAAAAAAGAAGGCAACGCTGTTTCCAAACAATATTTGTCCAAATGATTGGCTCACTGTATCACTTTCTGCTACGACAAGTATCACAAGACCTTGCCAGGTCAGGGGTCACTCCACCAGGGGTGTCGCGGCCTCTGCTGCCTGTTTCAAGAATGTGTCAGCGGCTGATATTTGCGTCGCTGCAACTTGGACTTCTGTCCATACCTTTACGAAACACTACAGTTTGGACATTGCCTCTCGCCGTAGAGCCGGCTTTGGGTTGGCTGTTCTGCAAGGACTTCTTTCTTAAGTCCTTCTCAGTCAGAGGATCTCCTATGAGTAGTTTTCTCCTCCCGTGTGCTTCTCTTTGTTCCAGACTGCTTGGAACTCAGTCCTATATGTAATTACCTACTGTAAGAGCCCTCTTGAAGTAAGATAGTACAGTTAAATAAGAACTTACCGTAACAGTAAATCTTCGAGAGAGGCTCTTGCAGTAAGTAATACCTTCCTGCCCTCCATCCCCCTTAGCTTTTTCAGCTCCTTTTCCAGTGAGGGAAATATCCGCCTCTCTCAGTCATCTTTTTGGCCTTTGGCGGAAAGAACCGGAAGGCAGGTGAGAGGCACCCCTTTATACTGGCGTTGCCTGATGCAGGTCACCTGGCGTGGGGCAGTCTCTGCGCCAGAGACTGCTAGCTAGACATTTTTCTGTGGGGTCCTGATGCCTGTCGGCTTCAGTGCAGTATGTAATTACCTACTGCAAGAGCCTCTCTCAAAGATCTACTGTTACGGTAAGTTCTTACGTAACTGTACTTTCCCTTACTGGGCACCGATCTGTTCAGTCCAGGAGTGAACTGTCACTTCCAGCGCATAATGAAGTCCGATGCCACCTTGGACTCTGTTACTTCTGCCCAGGAGGAATCCCAGGGTTCCAAAAAGCAGAAGAGAAAACCTTTCACTTTCAGTCAGGGCAGCAGCAGGCTCAACCTTGGTGCCCTCAGCCTATGCAAGGGCCCTCAGCGGCCGTAACCTAGAGGAAAGGGTCCCGGCGGTCCCCAAACCGGATCCTCCTCCTCCAAGCCTGCACAGTGATGGGATGGGGGTTGCCCACCCCATATCCGTCATGCCCACTCTGGGTCCTCCCATGGGGGCTGGCTCCGCCACTTCCTTTCCATTTGGTCCACTGTTAGAATGGACAAGTGGTCCTGGAAGTGGTCAGCCAGGGACTTCCTCTGGAATTCGAGCAGTACCCACCAAGCTGAACCCGCGCCCCGCGGAAGGAAATGATTTCCATGAACACTCAGTGGGCTCTCCAAGACGACCTCACCCAACTTCTCTGCAAGGAGGTAGTGGTCAGAGTCGCGGATCCTCCTGTCAACCCAGGATTCGTTTCCAGATACTTCCTGGTCCTCAAACAGACGGGCGGGGGGGGGGAGACTGACACCCCATTCTAGATCTGCACAACTTGAACCAATTTCTCAGGTCTCGCACCTTCAGGATGGTAACTCTGTCTCAGATCATACCATCTCTCGAGCAGAACATGTGGTTTTGCTCACTGGATCTGCAGGATGCATTCTTTTACTTACCGATCCATCCGTCACACCGGAGGTTCCTCCGCTTCCGAGCAGAAGGTGCCCTCTTTGAATTCCAAGCCATGCTGTTCAGTCTGTCATCGGGCCCCCGGTTCTTCACTAAATGTATTGCAGTAGTGGTGGCTATCTTCGGCTTGAAGTCTGAGTGTACCCTGTCTAAACAATGGCTCCTCTTGAGTTCCCTCAAATAGGAGGTGGAGAGGTCAAGGGATCTGGCCCTCTAGACGTGCATCGAACTTGGTCTCCTTATCAACGAGACCAAGTTGGAACTCATGCCTTCGCAGGTGATCAGTTTCATCGGGGCAGAGCTCAACTCTTGCCAAGCCAGAGCCAGGCTTCCAGTAGACAGGGCGAAAGTTCTCTCCTCCTTTGCCCAGTCATTTCTGGTTGGGCACTTGAACTGTGCCCTGGACTTCCTGCACCTTCTGAGTTACATGACAGCCTGCACCTCCATGGTCTCCATTGAGCCTGGTGGCATATGCGCCCCCTTCAATGGAAGCCTGCCAGTCAGAAGACTTAATGTCACGGTCATTTCAACCAGCTGATCACGGTGACCCAGAAGATGTGGGATGCTCTTCAGTTGTGAACCGTCCTAGAACATCTGGAGGAGGGGATCCCGTTTGTCCGCCCCGATCAGACGATCATTATTACTATCGATGCCTCTCTCACAGGTTGGGATGCCCACATGGGGAGTGTCAGAATCCACGGATTCCGGACCCCCGAGGAATCCCGATGTCACATCAAGCTGCTGGAGCTCCGAGCAGTTCGGCTGGCGCAGACTGCATTCACTCCACTGCTTTGGGTTCAAGTGATTTAGGTCCAGACAGACAATACCATGACCATGTACTGTCTCAACAAGCAGGGCGGCACGCACTCTCGGCCTCTGTGCAGGGAGGCGCTCTTCATCTGCACTCTCGTCAGCCAACTGGAGGCCGATCTCCTAGCCATCCATTTGGCAGGAGCCTCAAATTAACTGGCGGACACCCTCAGCCGTGTGGTCGAGGCGTCCCACGAGTGGTCTCTCCATCCAGAGGTAGTACACAGCCTGTTCTCCCAGTGGGGCACCCCTCTGGTGGACCTGTTTGCCTCCAGGTAAAACACCAAGCTGTGGCTGTTTCATGCCCCCCCCCCTTTAGTTGGACTCGCTGCAGGGGGATGCCTTTTCGAGGCCGTAGATCCCAGGCCTCTTCTGTGCCTTCCCTCTGCTACCCTTGATCCACAGGGTGCTCCTCAAGGTCAGGAGGAACAAGGCACAGTTGATCCTGGTGGCACCGCACTGGCCCCGCCAGCTTTGGTACCCTGATCCCCTCAGCCTCAGCAGCAGGCTCCCAAGGCATCTTCCAGCATGTCCGGACCTGATCTCAGTCAATCAGGGGAAGGTCTTTCACCCGGACCTTTAATCCCTGCACCTGACTGCCTAGTTCCAGAGTGGCTAGAGTTTCAGGCTTTGGATCTTTCCGATGATGTACTCAGTGTAGTTGAGGCATCTAGGAAAGAGTCGACCAGGAAGTGCTATGCCTTCAAATGGAAGAGATTCTCCATTTGGTATCAGGGTAAGGGCCTGGACCCTTCATCCTGTCTGGTGGCTAGCATCCTCGACTACATTTGGTGTCTCTCCAAGGGGGTCTGCGACCCTTAAGGTGCACCTGGCAGCCATCTCTGCTTACCGGGTGTGGGCCGGTCAGCACACGGTGGCAGAGGAGAAGGTGGTCTGGCGTTTCTTTAAAGTCCTCGACCACATTTCCCCTCTGGTGCATGAACCACCACCACTGTGGGATCTACTGCTGATACTGGTAAAGCTCATGGGCAAGCCATTCGAATCGATGAACAGGTGTGAGATGTCACATCTGTCGTGGAAGACCTCCTTCTTGGTGGCTGTCACATCAGCCAGAAGGACTGAGGAGCTACAGGCGCCCTCTGTCAAGTCTCCCTATCTGGTCTTCCACAGGGACAAGGTTGTCCTGCTCCCCAACCCGAAATTCCTTCCGAAGGTTGTGTCAGAGTTTCATGTGACCTAGGTGATGACTCTGCCTGTGTACTACCCCAGTTACACCTCTGAGGCCGAGTACAGGCTCCATACTTTGGACCTGAGACAAGCGCTCTCTTATTACAAGGAGCACATGGCAGAAGTTCGGGGAGAGGTTCGCCCAACTGTGTTGTCACCCTCGCTGAGCCGTCGTGGCAGTCCTGCAGCCAAGTGGATGATTGGCAGATGGATTACATCTTGCATTGATTTCTGCTATAGGTTGGCAGGCAAGGAGCCTCCCATAAGGATAAGAGCTCATTCCACCCGTCATGCCGCTGCGTCGGTGGCTGCTTCTAGGGACGTCCCTATCTAGGATATCTGCAGGGCTGCTACCTGGAAGTCAGCAAACGCCTTCATTTCCCATTACCCCATTGACATTGAGTCACACCAGAATGCTTTTTCTAGGATCCTGGATATGGTGTTCATCCACACTTACTGGCATGTCCCTTTCCCCTTTAAGAATCGCGGAAGTCTTCAAGCTGGCTCCTCCCACCCACCCGGGTGGTATAACCCTCTGCTCCACCCCATGACACCAGATCTTCCTTTCCTCTGGAATATTTAGGTTGCCTCCTTCGTGCTCCCGCATTTCGTAGGCCCCGGCTTCAAAACCTTTGTTTATTCAAAAATTCGTCTAGTTCACATTAGCGATCGCGAATACTTATCTTCTGTTATGGAAGATAAGTCTTCCCCCGTTCGCCGGTGCTCGTGCAGACAGAAAATGTCGCGCACCTATCCCCACACCGCATCGTCTGTATTGCCTGGAATTGTCGACCATAGACACCTCGAGTGTATTTTTTTCTTGCATTTCACCCTAACGTCCTCGACGACCGTCTCGCACGCCTGAAGTTGGGGAGGCCAGAAAAATGGAACCCTCCAGTGAAATCGAAGGAGGCTCTGTGAGTGGTTTCTGCGCCCGCAGGATCCGCCGAGCAATTGGAATGCATGCAAGCCTTAGAGGAGGAAGCTGCTCATGCCGGGGAATCTTTCTCTTGGGGCTTCTTCATTCCACTCAACCTGGGCTCCACCTTCTCTGGTTCCTTCCAAGAATTGTGCCAGTCTCTTCTGACTAGGGAAGAGGGTCCTGCTGGAAAAGGACCCAGGATAGTCTTCATCTCGGCAAAGACGTTCTTGGAATTGGGAGAAATGTTCGGTCGAAATTGCCTCTTCGACCGCTGGCTGCTTGGCTTTCTTATCTGACCAGTTGATCGAAGTGTCGATCAACGAGGTTGAAATAATCATCGCCCCATTGTCGCCGACTCCTGTCGACGATTCTCTAAATCGGACTCCGGTCCTTTCTTTCTTCGACGAGGAGTCCCAGCCCACTGGGAATACCACCATGGAATTAGTCCCCGACCCTGAGAAATCACTGGTCCCGCCAGTGTCTCCTGAGCGACCGAGTCAACTTGGTCGAGGTCTAGAACCCCATCGGCCGAACGGCCAAGGAAGAACCATAAGCGCTCCAAAAAGAGGCAACGCCACCGTTCGTTCTCAGATGAGGAGAGGCTACGACGGAAACTCCATCGCTACGAGGACCTTATGTGGCAACAGCTTATTTTGACCGGGCAGAAGCCGGCTCCTCCGCCTACCCTGGCCATTACTTGGCTGTCGCCTCCCAGGCCGAAGCCAACTCCCTCAGAACTGAAGCCTTTGGTTCCCCCTGGCCCGTCCTCTGGTTCAACCTTTGCCGGTCTCTCCACCGATAGTGGTGGAGCCGCCGCCTAAGCAGCCTGTGGAAGGGGCTCCTTCCAAAGAGGACCAACCAGATACCGGGCTTCCCCGACGTCTGTCGGTCACGGTCACCCCGGACCGTCCTCGATGGGTTGAGGATGATTTGGGCAGCAGACCGCTGTACCCTGACTCTTCAGACTCTGATGTCACCGGGCTCCACTCTCATCCCGGGGATGATGAGTCATCCGTTGGCACAGGGATGGAGGCAGGTCCTTCCTCCTTCCAAGGGATCCTCCGTCTCATCTCTGATTCTACAGGAATACCCCTGGAACCCATCCAGGAAAAGGCAGAGTACCCTCTCACGAACATCCTGAAGAGAGGGGATACCCCGACGGAGGCCTTTCCTGTGGCCGAGGCCATTGCTGGTCCGGCACTCGGACTGTGGCAGCGCCCTGCCTCATGTCCAGCACCATCTGTCCGCATGGCCCTTAAGTATGCGGTGCCCATGGGGTCCATTGCGGGGTTCTCAGAGCACCCTTTGGCCGAGTGCCTGGTGACCGCCTCTGTGTTCAGGCGTACTGGCAGTTCTGCCAGCACTGACCGTCCCCCCGATAGGAGTCCAATCTTTTGGACCATTCGGCGCAGAAAGTCTGTGCGGCTTCTTCCTTGGGCCTTCATCAGGCCAGTTCGGCCATCATCGTGGCACACTTCTCGGGTCATTAGATGAAGTCCTCCCACATCTCCCCGTGGACATGCTAACGACAGTTAAGCAGGTCCGGGACCAGAACAGATGCTGTTGCCAAACAGCAGCTCCGAAGCGACCTGGACATTGGGGACTATTGTGCCCACTCGATGGCCACCGCAGGGCTTGGCTGAGGCTCTCCTCCTTCCCAGCAGATACTCAGCATAAGTTGGCTGATGTGCCTTTCCGTGGGACCGACTAGTTCGACCCAGGAGTGGCCGGTAACCTACAGCACATTGAGCAGTCCAATGCCACCTTGGACGCCACTTCTGCCAAGAGTTCTTTGGGCAAGAACCAGCAGAAGAAAAAGGAAGCCTTTTCGGCACTTACCCTGCAGTTCAGCAGTCCTCCTACCAAGGAGGACAGCAGCAGGCTCAAGCTTGGCACCCTCGGCCTAAGCCTGGACCCCAACAGGCCCGCAAAGGAGGCCGAGGCTCAGGTCCTGGAGCCTCCTCCTCCTCTAAGCCTGTACAGTGACGGGGTGGGGGTTGCCACCCCATGTCGATCACACCAACTCTGGGTCCTCCCTTGGGGGCCGGCTCCGCCACTTTCTTTCTGCCTGGTCCGCTATCACTACAGACAGGTGGGTTCTCGAAGCGGTCGGTCAAGGACTGCCTCTAGAATTCGAGCAGTACTCTCTGAGCCGGCGCCACTCAGGAAGAACGGATTTCCGCATGCACTCAGTTGGCTCTTCGAGACGACATTGCTCAGCTCCTCCTCAAGGAGGCAGTAGCTATCGTGGCGGATCCATCGGCAGACCTAGGCTTTGTCTCCAGGTGCTTCCTGGTGCCCAAGCGAATGGGGGGCTGGCGCCCCATTCTAGATCTCCACGACCTGAATCAGTTTCTCAGGTACGCACCTTTCGGATGATCACTCTGTCCCAGATCATACCATCCTTGGAGCGAAACATGTAGTTCTGTTCACTGGATCTGCAGGACGCATTCTTTCACGTCCCAATCCATCCGTCCCATCAGCGGTTCCTCCGCTTCAGGGTCGAAGGGACCCTGTACGAGTTCCGAGCCGTGCCGTTCGAGCTGTTATCGGCCCCTCGGGTCTTCGCCAAATGCATTGCAGTGGTGGCGGCCCATCTTCAGCGTCGGGGAGTCGGAATTTACCCCTACCTCGACGATTGGCTCCTGGCAGGTTCCACCCAACAGGAGGTAGAGAGGTCAAGGGATCTGGCCCTCTGGACCTGCTCACAACTCGGCCTCCTGATCAACGAGACCAAGTCGGAACTCATGCCTTCCCAGGTGATGGGCTTCATCAGGGCAGAGCTCGACTCTTGTCAAGCCAGAGCCCGGCTCCCAGTGGGCAGGGTGGAAGTTCTTTATTCCTTTGCCCAATCATTTCTGGTTGGGCACTTGTGCCCTGCCCGGGACTTTCTGCGCCTTCAAGGTTACATGGCGGCATGCACCTCAGTGGTCCGTTGGGCCCGGTTGCACATGCGCCCCTCCAATGGGAGCTGGCCGCCCAGTGGACTCAGCGCCACTGTCATTTCAACCAGCTGATCACTGTAAGCCAGAAGATGTGGGACACTCTCCAGTGGTGGAAGCCCCAGACCGGTTGCAGGAAAGGATCCCATTTGTTCGTCCCAAGCCGACAGTCGTACTTACGACCGATGCCTCTCTCATGGGCTGGGGAGCCCACATGGGGGACAACAGGTCCCATGGGTTCTGGACCCCCCAGGAGTCCTGATGCCACATCAACCTATTGGAGCTCAGAGCAGTCAGACTGGCATTGTCAGCTTTCACTCCTCAGCTCCAGGGTCAAGTGGTTCAAGTCCAGACGGACAATACCACGACCATGTACTACCTCAACAAACAGGGTGACACGCACTCCCGTCTGCTGTGCAAGGTGACGCTCCGCATCTGGACCCTTGTAAGCCGGTTGGAGGCAGATGTCCTAGTCATCCATGTGGCAGGAACCTCGAACCAGCTGGCAGATGCTCTCAGCCGTATAGACCAGACATCCCACGAGTGGTCTCTCCATCCAGAGATAGCTTACAGCCTGTTCTTCCACTGGGGCAAACTGATGGTGGACCTCTTTGCTTCAAGGGAAAACACCAAGCTGAGGCTGTATCATGCCCACCCCCCTTAGCAGGGCTCGCTGCAGGGGGATGCCTTCTCGAGGTTGTGAATCCCAGGCCTCCTCTACACCTTCACTCCATTTCCCTTGATCCACAAGGTGTTACTTAAGGTGAGGAGGGACAAGGCGAAGGTAATTCCGGTAGCCCCAGACTGGCCGCACCAGTTCTGGTATCCAGATCTTTTCAGCCTCAGCTGCAGGCCCCCAGAGTGGCTTTGTACACGCCCAGACCTGATATCTCTGAACCAGGGGTAGGTGTTCCATCCGGAGCTTCAATCTCTCTACCTCACAGCCTGGTACCTGAGCGGCTAGAGTTCCAGGCTTTGGATCTTTCCGAAGATGTCTACACCGTGGTGGAGGCATCTCAAAAGGAATCGACCAGGACATGTTATGTCTTAAAATGGAAAAGGTTTTCCATTTGGTGTCAGAGTAAGGGCCTGGACCCTTTATCCTGTTCAGTGGCTAACATTCTTGACTACCTTTGGTCTCTATCCAAAGGGGGTCTCCGGTCATCGACCATTAGGGTGCACCTGGCAGCCATCTCTGCTTACCGGGCGCGGGCCAGTCACTCGATGGCACAGGAGACAGTGGTCGGGTGCTTTTTTAAAGGCCTGGATCACATATGCCCTCCGGTGCGTGAATCTCCACTTCCATGGGATCTACTGCTGGTACTGGCAAAGCTCATGGGCAAGCCATTTGAACCCATGCACAAGTGGGAGCTGTCACACTTGTCATGGAAGACTGCCTTCCTGGTGGCTATCACGTCTGCCAGAAGGACAGAGGAGCTCCAGATGGACTTCCCTTATCTGGTCTTCCACAGGGACAAAGTTATCCTGCGCCCCCACCCAAAATTCCTTCCGAAGGTGGTGTCAGAGTTTCACCTTAACCAGGTGTTGACTCTGCTGGTATACTACCCTAGTTACACCTCGGAGGCTGAGTACAGGCTCCATAATTTGGACCTGAGATGTGCTGTTTCCTATTATAAGGATAGCACGGCAGAAATTCATGGAGAGGTGTTTGTCACCTATGGTGAAGCTGCTTCTGGCAGACCTGCAGCCAAACGGACCATAGTTAGATGGATTATATCATGCATAGGTCTGTGCTATGAGTTGGCAGGCAAGGAGCCTCCCAGAGGGATAAGCGCTCTTTCTACCGCCATACTGCTGCATCGGTTGATGATTCCAGGGACATCCCTATCCAGGAAATCTGTCAGGCTGCTACCTGGAAGTCAGCAAACACCTTCATTACCCACTACCTCATCGACCTTGAGTCACGCCGGGATGCTGGTTTTGGGGCCTCGGTTCCCCAATCTCTGTTCCCTAAGTAGGGGTTGTACGCCTTGCCTCTCTCCTCCCATAGAACTGCTAGGGGTCTGCCAAAGAGTGTGTATGAACAACATATCCACGATCCTAAAAAAACAGGTTACTTACCTGTAACAGTAGTTCTAGGAGTGGTATATGTTGTTCATCCACACGGACCCACCCGACCTCCCCTACTGCAGACGCACACAACCTGGCTTCCAGCAGGCTAAGATCTGGCATCATGGGGCGGAGCCGAGGTGTATACCACCCGTATGGGTGGAAGGAGCCAGCTTGAAGACTTCTGGCAGGATTTAAAGGGGAAAGGGACATGCCGAACAGTGTGGATGAATAACATATACCACTCCTAGGACTACTGTTACGGGTGAGTAACCTGTTTTTTGGGGGCCTCAGTTCTCCAATCTCTGTTCCCTAAGTAGGGGGTGTGCACCTTGCCTCCCTCCTCCCAGAGAACTAAGAGTCTGCCAAACAGTGTGGTTAGAACAACATATCCACGAGCCTAGAAAAACAGGTTCTAGGGACATGGATATGTTGTTCATCCACACTCATTGGCAGTATCCTTGCCGCTTTAAATCTTGCCGGAAGGTCTTCAAGCTTGCTCCTCCCACCCACCCGGGTGGTATAACTCTCGGCTCCGCCCCATGACGCCAGATCTTCCTTACGCTAGAGCTCAGGTTCCCTCCTTAACGCTCTGCGTTTGTGACTGGTTCCTATTTCTCCGTTTGCGGATTTAAAAATAAATTTTGCAAAAAGACTTCAGTCTTCTATCCCTCACGGCTGCGATGGACAAATCGACTCCCGGATTTCGGAGATGCCCATGCGGGCAGAAGATGTCTCGGACGGATCCACACTCCACGTGTGTCTACTGCTTAGGCCTTGAGCACGACCCGCAGGCTTGCGACCTGTGCTCATCTTTCTCGGCCTACGTCCTCAAAGACCGTGCTGCCCGATTGCAACTGGGCCGTCCGAAGCGTTCCCTCGGTGAAGTCCAGGAGGCCGGTTGGCGGTGTCCTGGCGGCGGGCTTTCGGCGGATCAGCTCGGCGGATGGTGCGCTCGAAGAGAGGCGGCGGGCGTATCTTCCTCGGCGCGGCATTTATCCGCTCTCTCTGGGTTCTTCCTACGCGGCTTCTTTTAGGAGCTTTGTCTATCCCTCTCCACTAAAGGAGAAGGGCCTCGTCTGCTGGACCTTATTCTCGGTCCAAAAGAGGACGAGGTAAGTCCCTCCGTCGGCGCTCTTGGGGCGGGAAGGTCCCTCTCCCGGGCCGTCGACCGTCGGCTTCGATCGACCGCTCGGCTCGGCCACTGGCCTCACGGTGTCCCGTCAGGTCAGTTGACCGAGACTCCCACCGATGAATCGAGATTTTCTCGACCCATTGACGGGCTGTCGCCTTTAGCAGCCGAATTCCCCTCTCCCGGTTCCCCGGGAGGAGTTGAGATCCGTGGGCTCGCCTGTGCCTCGGTTCCGGGCCCTCGGATGGACCATCCGAGCGAAGGAGTGCGGTTCGGCGACACCTCCCGCACCGACCTCGGAAATTCCGGGACTCTCGGTCTCGGTCTCGGACCTCTTGGCGGTCAGCGATCCCACCGTCATGGCGGTCTCGGTCTCGGCACCATGATGGCAGCGTCGCCGCTCGTCCTCGTCCTCCTCCTCGGATGAGGAGCTTCGGCGTAAATTCGTCGGCGATGCGAGACCTTATGTTTAACAACTCCTCCTGGCGGGAATAAGCCGACCCGTCGCTTCCCGGCCATTAAGTCACTGTCACGGGCGCCGACACAACCCCTCGACTTATCCGAGGCCTATACCCAGGCGGTTGTTCGGCCAAAACCAGCTGCTCCACCGATTCGGTGGAACCTCCGCCTCCACAGCCACCAATTGGGGCTCGACCAAGGATTCTCGGTCGGCTCAAGGTCTACCCCATCGCTGTAGTTACCCTCACTCCCGACCCGACCTCGGCAGGTGAAGGGTGGCTCAGGCCAGAGGCAGCTCTTCGAGGACTCTTCCGAGTCCGAAGATGATTCCTCCTTTTTCTCCAGCGACTGGACTTGGAGTCTTCAGGAGGTCAGTCAATGGGCGATAGCCCGTCGTCCTTCCTAGGACTGCTTGGCTCATCTCGAGTCTACGGGATGGGCTCGAACCCGTTCCAAGCAGGCCAGGTATCCCCTCACGGAGATTCTGGACAGGGATTCTCCGGCGGAGGCCTTTCGGTGGCGAGGCCATAGTGGGTCCGGCACTGGAGCTTTGGCAGCGCCCTGCTTCCTGCCCTCGCCTTGGCCAGGATGGCCAGGAAGTATACGGTCCCTCCGGTTCCTTGTCGGTTTTGAACACCCTCTGCTGAGGGTTGGTTACCGACAAGCGTTTTCGGTAGCGCCCGCATCAGGATGTGGACAAACCTCCTGACAAGGAGTCAGAAATGGACTATGTCGGGCGAAAAGTCTCGCTCGTCCTCTCGAGCTTCGTCAGGCCAGTTCGGCCGTCCTCATGGCACATTTTCTCATGCCCTGTTGGGCTCCTGGATGAGGTCATCCCTCATCTTCCCCGATCTGCAGACTCACGGTTAAGCAGGTGCGGGACCAGGGCAGGGCAGTGGCCAAACAGCAGCTCCAGACTGCTTTGGATATGGGGACTCATGTGCCAGATCGGTGGCGGCCGCGGTGGCTATCGTCGGCGGGCTTGGCTGAGGATATCCACCTTTGCCGGATACCCAGCACAAGTTGGCGGATGTTCCCTTTGGGGACTGACCTCTTGACCCTGGGGTGGAAGGTCACCTGCAGAGGATCGAGAGTCCAATGCTACCTTGGACTCGGTCTCTTCCGCTCAGAAGGACAAGGCCGCAAACCACAGCCTAAGCCCTTTGGTCCTTCTGTGCCCTTTGGCCCGGCCAGCAACGTCAGGGCCAGCAGGCTCGACCTGGCATCCCAAACCCAAGCCGCCGGCTTCCTCTAACAGGAGGCAGGGAGGAAAGGGCCCAGGAGGTCCCTCGGCCGGTCCCTCCTCCAAGCCTGCCCAGTGACGGGCTGAGGGGTGTCGCGCCCATTCCCGTCACCTTACCCCTGGGTCCCCCCGTGGGGGGACGGCTCCGGCACTTCCGTTCCGCCTGGTCCGCTGTTACCACGGACAGGTGGGTCTTGGAGGTGGTGGGAAGAGGCCTGCCTCTGGAATTCGAGCAGGCACCACCCTTCAGAGCCGTCGCCCCTCGGGGGCCTTCGGGATCCCCAGCCTCACTGGCGGCTCGTCGAGCCGACATCGCTCTCCTCCTCCAGAAGGAGGTGGTAAGAGAGGTGGTGGACCCTCCTTCAGACCCAGGGTTTGTGTCCAGGTACTTCCTGGTTCCGAAACGGACGGGGGGCTGGCGCCCCATTCTCGACCTACACGACCTAAACAAGTTCCTAAGGTCTCGAACCTTCAGGATGGTCACTCTGGCTCAGATAATACCATCCTTGGGCAGCGTGTGGTTCTGCTCTCTGGACTTGCAGGGCGCGTTTTTCACGTCCCTATCCGTCCGTCTCACAGAATTCCTTCGCTTCGAGCGAAGGATCCCTCTTGAGTTCAAGCCATGCCCTTGGCTTGTCTCCAGCTCCCAGGGTCTTCACCAAATGCATGGCAGTGGTGACAGCATTCCTCTTGGCGCCGAGGGGTCGGGTGTGCCCTTACCTGGGCGACTGGCTGATAGCAGCTCCTCCAGGAAGGCGGGTGGTCAGAGATCTGGCCTCAGGTCTGCTCTCAACTGGGCCTCCTTATCAAGCGAGGCCAAGTCGAACTCGAGCGAAGCAGGTGATTCTATTCATCGGGCGCAGCTCGACTCTCTTCGAGCCAGAGCGCGGCTCCCGGCGGACAGGGCCGAGGTTCTTTCCTCCTTTGCCCGATCATTTCTGGTTGGGCAATTGCGCCCTGCCCGGGACTTCCTGCGCCTCCTGGGTCTCATGGCGGCCTGCACCAGCGTGGTCCGTTGGGCCCGCTGGAACATCGTCCCCTTCAGTGGGACTGGCCAGCCAGTGGTCTCAACGCTGCGATCCCTTGGACCAGCTTGTGTCTGTGACACAGGGGATGTGGGCAGCTCTCCAGTGGTGGACGTTCCAGATCATTTGCAGGAGGGCATCCCGTTCGTCCGCCCGAGCCGACGGTCTCTCTGTCGACGATGCCTCTCTGATGGGTTGGGGTGCCCATCTGGGGGACACACGGGCTCATGGCCTCTGGTCCCGGAAGTCGATGCCACATCAACCTGCTGGAGCTCCGGCGGTCCGCCTAGCTCTCACCGCCTTTGCTCCGTTCCTCCGGGGTCAAGTGGTCGAGTCAGGCGGACAATACCACGACCATGTACTATCTAAACCGCCAGGCGGGGCCGCGCTCCATGCTTCTATGCAAAGGCTCTCCGCATTTGGTCACTCGTGCGCAGCCTGGGCGGATCTCCTAGCCATTCACGTGGCAGGAGCCTCCAACACCCTGGCCGATGCCCTGAGCGGATAGGGCTGCATTCCACAGTGGTCTCTCTGCGGAGGTAGTACAGCATCTGTTCTCCCTTTGGGGCACACCTCAGGTGGACCTGTTTGCCTCCAAGGAGGCAGGCTGAGTCTGTTCCATGCCGCCCCCCTCAGCAGGGCTCACTGCAGGGGGATGCCTTCTCGAGGCAGTGGACCCCGGGCCTCTTCTACGCCTTTCCCCCATTTCCCTTGATCCACAAGGTGCTTCTCAAGGCGAGGAGGGACAAGGCGCAGGTGATTCTGATAGCCCCAGACTGGCCTCGCCAGTTCTGGTACCCAGATCTCCTCAGTCTCAGCTCCAGGACTCCGCGGCAGCTTCCAGCTCGCCCGGACCTGCTCTCAACCAATCAGGGAAGGTGTTCCATCGGACCTTCAATCCCTGCACCTAACGGCCTGGTTCTGGCTAGAGTTCCAGGCCTTGGTCTTTCGACGAGGTCCTCAATGTAGTTAGGCGTCCCGTAGAGTCGACCAGAAAATGCTATGCCTTCAAATGGAAAAGTTTTCCATTTGGTGTCAGAAACAAGAGCTTGGACCCTTCCTCCTGTTCCTTGGCAAGCATCTTGGACTATTATGGTCCCTTTCTAGTCAAGGGCTTGGCCGGCGACCATAAGGGTGCACCTGGCAGCCATCTCTGCTTACGGGCGCGGGCGGGAAGCAGTCGTGGCGCAGGAGAAGGTGGTCTGGCTTTTCAAAGGCCTTGATCACATTTCCCTCCAGTGCGGGAACCCCACCTCCGTGGGATCTACTGCTGGTACTGGCAAAGCTCATGGGCAAGCCATTCGAACCTATGCACAGGTGTGCTCTCTCTCACCTGTCGTGGAAGACCGCCTTCTTGGTGGCTATCCGTCAGCCAGAAGGATGGGAGAGCTCCAGGCGCTTTCCATCAGTCTCCTACCTGGTCTTCCACAGGGACAGGTTGTCCTGCGCCCCCACCGAAATTCCTTCCGAAGGTGGTATCGGGAGTTTCACCTTAACCAGGTGTTGACTCTGCCGGTGTTCTACCCCAATCACACCTCGGAGGCCGAATATAGGCTCCATACTCTGGACCCTAGAAGGGCGCTCGCTTATTATAAGGAGCGCACGGCTGAAATCCGGGGAGAGGTTCGCCAGCTGTTTGTCACCTACGCTGAAGCCGCATCTGGCAGACCTGCAGCCAAGCGGACGATAAGCAGGTGGGTAACCTCCTGCATAGATCTCTGCTATAAGTTGGCGGGCATGGAGCCTCCCAGAGGGATAAGAGCTCATTCTACCCGCCATACTGCCACTGTGATGGCTGCTTCCAGGGGCGTCCCTATCCAGAAATCTGCAGGGCTGCTACCTGGAAGTCAGCAAACACCTTCATACCCACTACCACATCGACCTTGAGTCACGCGGGATGCTGGTTTTGGGGCCCTCGGTTCTCAGTCTCTCTTTCCCAAGTAAGTATATAGGGTGTCGTCTTGCCTCCCTCCTCCCGGAGAACTGCTAGGAGTCTGCCAATGAGTGTGGATGAACAACATCCATGTCCTAGAAATACAGGTTACTCACCTGTAACAGGAGTTCTAGGAATGGTATATGTTGTTCATCCCACCACCTATCCGACCTCCCCGGCTTCGACGCACAACCTGAGCTTCCAGCGGGCCAGATCTGGCGTCATGGGGCAGAGCCGAGAGTTATACCACCCGGGTGGGTGGGAGGAGCAAGCTTGAAGACCTTCCGGCAAGATTTAAAGCGGCAAGGATACTGCCAATGAGTGTGGATGAACAACATATACCATTCCTAGAACTCCTGTTACAGGTGAGTAACCTGTATTTACTCACCTATAACAGTAGTTCTAGGAGTGGTATATGTTGTTCATCCTCACGAACCCACCCGACCTCCCCAGCTTCGACGCACAACCATCTGCTTCTAGCAGGCAAGATCCGGCATCAAGGGGAGTAGCCAAGGCATATGCCACCTGAGTGGGTGGGAGGAGCCAGCTTTTAGACCTTCTGGCAAGAATCTGAAAAGGAAAGGACATGCCAAACAGTGTGGATGAACAACGTATACCACTCCTAGGACTTCTGTTACAGGTGAGTAACCTGTTTTCCTTCTTAGTGACCACCCATACCTCCAACCCCTCCCCCATTTTACGCTCAGCTCTTGGGTTTCTATGCCCTATGTGCATGATTTTTCAGGGGCAGGGTTGTCACCAGGATTTTGTGGCCTTGGCCTTGGGCAAGGCCTAGAAAGCCAGGAGTCTCAACCATCCTTAGAGGAAGTCTTGGCACTTTTTTGAGAAGTTGGCCATGTTCTTTACCTCTCCGGGGCTTGGACATGGGATCAACACCAGATATGGTTTGGTGCCATGAAATAGAGGTACAGGAAGCATATAGGACCCGGGCTTCTTCTCCAGCACTGAACCTGCCTGGGGTCTGTTTTTCTTCTCAAGATAAGGAATCATCTGTCCACTTAACCAGTTCTGCTGAATATGTGCTGTATCAGTAAATCGTGGTGGAGGTGCTTTAGTCGTTAGACCTCCCAGAATTTATAAGTCGCAAACTAGTAGTATTAAAAATCTTTATACAGGATTAAAGATGGTACAAGTGTACCATTAGGACCAAAGTCCTATTTTCAAACTGGTCATCCTACCATTGAGACTTCTCACAGTTCCCAGTATGGATACCACTGTTATGGCCCAGACCCATGAAAGAAGGCATCCAGGGCCTTGTGGAGCTGTCTCCTTGCTACTTCTCCCCTTTCCAGGGACCACCATGTGTGGTTTTGCACACCCACTGGGTCTACAGGAGATGCATGTCATTCCACATTGGGACTTCAGGTACAGCAGACTGTCTGGGCCACAGTGCCTTCAGCATGACCAACCTTCCAGTACAGACCTACGGAGTCTGATTCCTTGGGACAAAAGGTATTTACCTCCACACGCTGTCTGCATAGCTGCACATCAGGCCCACGTGGCAGCCTTTAGTTGCTTCTTGTGGTTGCAGCTCCACAGTTTAATAGCTGCCGTGCCACAGAGCAAGATAGCCAGGCGAGCCATTGACTTTTCCACTTGGGGCCTAGAGATAGCACGGCCCCAAGACAGGGCATCTTTTGATGACGAGGTGGCGTCTAGATTAGTAGAAACTGCAGCCTGTATCAGACAGACAGCATGGCTTTAGCTCTCCAGGCTCGCACAGTTGGCCTGATGAGAGATGCTTAAGTCACACTACCAAGGGGGCTCATTTCTTCTCCCTTTGGATCAGGCAGCAGTTTTCATGGAACCCTTCTGCTTGTAGCTCACAGAAGTCCTGGCCTTGACCTAACAAGTCACAGGTCTTTCCTGACATGCATGAGTCCCTTCCTCCAGGTGTTCTTCCCCACACAAAAGGCTGAGGATAATATTATACCTTTAGGATGAATCTGTTCCTCCCTCAAGAAATGGGGAAGCCTGGTACTCTGACCCATGAGTGGGACTCTGTGGAGAAGATCGATTTTAGGAAGATATAAAAGTTATGTACTCACTCTAATTGTTGATCTTCCAGAATATCTTCTCCATTGGGTGCCACACCCACCCTCCATCCCCCTCTATCTAGTATAGGCAGGGGGCTGTGGGCAGCTCACCCTGTTCATGCATAGGCAAGATATAACTTATTTTCTAGAAGTCATTCTTCATCATTGAGTCCCACCAGTGGGTCTCTTCTGGAGGTGCAATGCCCCGCTGGAGCCAGAACTTTTCAGAAGGCTGGCACTGAGGTAGGTTATGCAGATATATGTGGCTCCGCAAGACTGAGCTCACGGACACAGGCTTACCTCGGCGCCAGCCCGCAAGCACCGCCGTTCCTTTTTCCCCATCATGAGGTGCACATTAGTGACAATGTTGCTCGCCCTCCGGGAGTCAGAACTTCACATCTATACATCAGCAGCTTTCTTAGTTTTAGTGTTTAAAGCTAGAGTTTATTTTTCTGTCATTCTAGTGTATTTGTCACAAATAATTTTTCTGCCAGTTTTTTCTCAGCCCTTCCGAGCATCAGTAGTCAAAGGCCATGGAGGATGGTAGGGAGCCTGTAGAGGCAAGCTACTCCAGCAGCGAGGCCATATCTGGTCCACTTTACCCTTTGGGGAAGGGTTTTAACCACTGGTGGTCCAGTGCACAGGAGGAGGTTCAGTCCTCCTGGAAGCACAAGAAGCCGCCACCCTGATCTGATCTTTGTCAGGATCTCGGTGCTGCTCGGCCTTGACTTGTTCCTCTTCCCACTGGAAGGGGACGAAAGAGTACTGGTTGAGGTCGACCTCTATGAGGTCTGCCACAAAATCTCTGGTCTCTAGGGACCAGAGGTCCTCACCATCACCTTCATGTAATTGAGGGCCAAACCCAATCTATAACTTCCCTTTCTGAGGAGTGTGTAGAGGAGGAGGAGGGATGAGTCTGACCTCAACCTCATTATTTCCGAGGGCTGCGATGATGACTTCTTCAGCCTGGATACTTCTTACCCAGCTCCTGTATCTGTGCCTCAAAAGGATCTAACTTTTCAGGCTTTGCTCAGAAATATGCATTCTACACTTAATTTAGAGCCTACAGCCATTGACCACGGTAAATGACTCTGACTGAAGTGGCTTAACATTTCCATTTTACCAGTCAGTTTGGTTCCTCCCATTCCACCCACATTCGAAATCATGTCTGGTGCTGTCTGGAGTAGGCCTTCCTCGGTGGCGTCTGCGAGCAGACTGACAAGAAATACCCTGCACACAAGGATAAGTCAGTGTATGTCTCCCAACCTGTAGCTGATGCCATAGTTATCCTTGCTGAGAATGACAAGCACATTCAAACAACATGAAGTCTT
The DNA here is from genome assembly GCA_016271365.2 of Neoceratodus forsteri. Lineage (NCBI taxonomy): Eukaryota > Metazoa > Chordata > Ceratodontiformes > Ceratodontidae > Neoceratodus > Neoceratodus forsteri. Next base: position 574,661,443 of record CM028137.1, read on the forward strand.
GCTATATTATGACATATGCAGTGAGTCCCAACCTTCAAACTGCTCCAGAGGTGAAAGAGTTAACTTTCCATGCCAGGCATGGAACTTTGAGCACGAGCTCGGTTGAAAACTGTCTGTCTGTTCTTCAAACTCAAACTGTCAGATTCTTTACTCCGCCTGACTGAACAGTCGCTCCGGAGATTTCTCCTTCTGCTCGGTTCATTTTGTCAGTTAAAGTATTAATTTTTCAGTTTTTTAACCGAATTTAAACCGCAACTGGTCGGTTCAAGCTCTGTGTGTGGTACTGTAAGTACTAGATAGGTTTTACATTTACTTTCTGTGTGGAACTTGTAATCGGTATTATCGGTTCGGTTTGAACCGATCAGGTTGTTGTAAATACATTAATCTGTCTTTTAGAGTGCGGTTCCCGGTTCTTATCGGTTCTAAAAAAAAAACGGATTTCATTACGTTTTTTTCCAAGACCGTGACACGGTTGGGAACCGATAAGAGAGTCTTGCTTGGCGGATTGCCATAAATGGGCAAGTTTTGGTTAGGCTGGCACTATGACTGAGAAACCCAAAAGAAAAACCGGGCCCACTGGGTTTCAACACTGCAGTGTTTGTGGGGAAGCCTTTGCCAAGGCTGACCCCACACCACCTGTGTTTATTGTCTGGGGTTTGACCACCTCAATGCAGACTGCCAGATTTGCAAAAATTTTCCTGCAGCTACCCTGGATAAGAGAGTTGGTAGGCTCAGGGAAAGGGAGGCCAAGAAGTCCGCTGATCCGGACGGCCAGCCTGGTTCAGTTGTAACCGAATCGGAGGGAGTGCCCTTTGACCAGGGCGAGACTTCCTCGGGCAAAAGGAGAGCCGACTCGGAGGAGTTGGTTCCAGCAAAAAGGACTAGAAAATCAGCAGGTGTGGAGCCAAAATTTCCCTCTCCAACCGCTGAAGAAATATCCAAAGCGATTAAAATTGTCCAGTCGCTTTCCCCGGTTCGATCGAACCGCACCATCAAATAGCGTCGGTTCGGTTGGTTCCACGGTTCAAGAATATGATTTAGAAATTTTATGAACCGGAGAAGGGGGAAGAGGAGTATGAGGAGAGTGAATGTGGATTTGAAAGTCTGGATGTGCCCATTGAACCGGACATCTCCCCAGACAGACCTTCAGGAGTGTCTCCCCCTAGGCTTTCTGAGTCCCTCTCATTTTATGTTTTATAAAAAAGTGGCTGAAACCCTCCAGCTCCCTATGGAGGAAGCTGTGGGTGATCAAGAGGAGCCTGACTATGTAGAAATGATGGATATCCCAGAGTCTAGGAGACTTATTCCTTTGCATAAATCTTTTGGGAAACAGACAGTAAAAATTCTAAAAACTCCTCATACTATACCTCCTGTGGATAAAAGAATGGACAAGAGGTACACATTGTCAGGCTCTGATACGGAGTTCCTTACACAACAATGCAGCCATGTTGGGGTAGTGCAGGCTGCAGCCTGTGACAAGGCAAATATTCCCTTGGTTTCACACACCCCTGACAAGGACTCCAGGAGGATTGATGCCATGGCAAAGAAACAGTACATGGCAGCATCCTTGGGACTCAGACAGGCAAATTATATGGCTTATGTTGCTAGATACCAGAAATCCAGATGGGACACCGTTATGGCTCTAGCAAAGCAGGTCCCTTGCCAAGGAGCTGGAGCAGGTGGCTGCTGATGGTATTGAGGCATCTAAGGTGCAATTTCATGCTGCAGTGGACTCTAATGATGTGTCATCAAGAGTCATGGCTACATCTGTGGCTCTTCGCAGGATGGCTTGGCTCAGATGTACTAGCCTGTCGCAGTATACCCAGACTAAGGCCATGGATTTTCCTGTTCTGGGTAACTCTCTGTTTGGGGAGCAGACAGAGAATTACATGAAGAAAATAGACGAGTATAGGACCACCTATAGGAGTGCACAGGCCAAGGAAAGGCAGGCCACTCCTCAAAGGCAGCCTTCCAGGGGCAGGGGCAGACCTTTTCATAGGCCTTTTTACCAAGCCCAGGCCTCCTCTTCAGCTTATGCCAAGAGGGGGTTCTTTAGAGGGAGAGGCAGATGGGGAACAAGCAGACCTGCTTCCACCCCTCAGCCTAAAGCCCCTGCCAAGCAGGCACCCTGATGGGGTGGCCAGTTCCGATTCTCCACTACCTGTAGGGGGCAGGCTGGCTTACTTTCTCCAGGACTGGAAGTCTTTAACATCAGACAAGTGGGTCCTGGAAGTAGTAAGCCAGGGACTGGTTCTCAGCTTCAAAAAATTTCAAAGATGAGAACCAGGTCCTTTACCTGCAAATCCATCAGAGCACTTGCCCTAGAGACAGAAGTTTCTACCTCCTGGCTCTCAGAGCTGTGGAAAGGTTCCACCCTACACCAGGACAAGGGTTGTACTCCAGGTACTTCCTTACCCCAAAAAGACAGGAGAATGGCGGCCTATCCTGGATCTCAGATACCTAAACAAGCACCTTTTAAAACCAAAATTCAAAATGGTGACTCTGGGAATTATTTTACCTCTCTAAGGCCAGGGGACTGGCTGGCGTCCCTGGACCTCAAGGATGCCTACTTCCATGTTCTTATCAGAAGCTCCCATCGAAAGTACCTCAGATTCGAACTGCCCTCAGGCCATTACCAGTTCAGAGCAATGCCCTTCGGCCTCACCTCTGCCCCGAGGATATTCACAAAATGCCTGGCAGTAGCAGTTGCCCACTTAAGAAGGCAAAAGATTGCCATCTTTCCTTACCTGGACAACTGGCTCATAGTAGGCCAGTCTCCAGACCAAGTCAGATTACATCTTCAGGTAACTCGGCAACTGTTCACATCTCTAGGTTTCCTTCTCAATCTTCCAAGGTCAATTCTAGAGCCTGTCCAGCTTCTCACCTTCATATGTGCAGAACTGAACACAAAAGAGGCCAGAGCCTTCCTTCCTCTGGAAAGAGCAAGGACCCTGGTCTCTCTGGCCTCCTCTTTCACCCTGCAGGTCTCTCGACCAGCAAGGCATTTTCTGCAGCTCCTGGGGCACATGGCTGCTTCTACAGCAGTAGTACAGGGCAAGATTTCAGATAAGGGACATCCAGTTCCATTTGAGAGCCTTTTGATCTCAAAGGAGAGACCCTCTAACCAAATTGATCCCAGTGACTCAAACCCTGATCCGAGCCCTTCAGTGGTGGCAGGACCAGAGCAATCTGAGACAGGGGATCCCCTTCGCCCCTCAGTCTCACTCCTTATTCCTTACTACAGATGCATCCCTCTTGGGGTGGGGAGCTCACATGGGTGACCTCACTACCCAGGGATTGTGGTCCCCTCAGGAATCTCTGCTCCACATCAATCTGTTGGAACTCAGAGCAGTTTTCTAGCACTTCAAGTTTTCCAAATCTGTTCAGAACAAAGTTATTCAGGTCAGAACAGACAATACCACCACAATGTGGTACATCAACAAGCAAGGGCACTGGTCTATGGCCTGGTGCACGAAGCAATGAAGTTGTGGTCTCTGGCTTACTCTCTAAACACCTTCCTTATTGCAGTTCACCTCCCAGGCAAGGACAATGTCCTGGCAGATGCTCTCAGCAGGATTTCCCAGGGCCATCACGAATGGTCACTGGATCCCTAGTACTGGAGGTAGTATTTGCCAGATGGGGCACCCGCAGATGGATCTTTTGCAGCCCCAGACAGTCACCAACTTCCCTTTTTGCTGCAGGCCCCAGTGTTGGGCTCAGTCCTCTGGATGCCTTCCTTCTCAGTTGGGAAGGAAGTTTCTCTGTCTTTTCCCCCTTCCTCTTCTGTTCAGGTGCTAGTCAAAATCAGATCTCAACCCTGCAAGATGATCCTGATTGCTCCAGATTGGGCCAGACAGCCCTGGTACCCTCCTTATGTCCTTAGCAGTCCACCTTCCCTGTGTCTTCCCAGGAATCACAACCTGTTAACCTGTGCTCAGGGAGAGTTTGGTACGAACCTCAAATCTCTCAATCTCAAGGCCTGGCTCTTGAAGAGTTAGAGTTTGCTGACCTACACCTCTCCCAAGGTGTATTGGATATCTTGAAGGCTTCTAGGAAGCCTTCCACCAAAGCTACTTATAATTCCAAATGGAAGAGATTTTCCATATGGTGCTCTAGCAAGCATATTTCCCTAGAATCTGCTGACTTACCCACAGTCCTGGATTATATGGTGCATTTGAATACTTTGGGGCTGAGACCAGCTACCATAAAAGTGCACCTGGCAGCCGTGTCTGCTTTCTTATCAGCAGGTAAACCCTCTTCTCTTTCAGCTCATCCTGTATTCTCCAAGTTTTTCAAGGGGTTGCTTCACACCAACCCTCCATTCAGGGACCCTACCCCTGCCTGGGATCTTAATATTTGCATTGCCCAGCTTATGCAACCCCCTTTTGAGCCCTTGTCTTCAGCAGAGCTTAAGTACTTGACTTGGAAAACTGTGTTTTTGGTAGCCATCATTCTGCCAGGCGCACAAGTGAATTACAAGCATTGTCAGTGGAGCCTGATTTTTATCTCCTTTCATAGAGATAAGGTGGTCCTCAGTACTAACAGAAAGTTCTTGCCTAAGGTGGTTTCAGACTTCCACCTTAATCAATCTATGTCTCTCCCTGTGTACTTCACTGACCACTCCTCCTCTGGCGAGAGGAGACTGCACAGTTTAGATGTCAAAAGAGCCCTTAGTTACTACATAGAACGTACCAAGGGTCACAGGTTTGACTCCCTCCAACTGTTCCTCACTTATGGTGAGGTTGGTAAAGGAAACCTGCCACTAAAAGATCCATTGCCAGGTGGATTGTCTCTGTATCAATTTGCTATGAAAAACTGGGTAGGTTCCTCCCTCAGGCCTGAGGGCTCACTCTACCAGAGGTACAGCTGCGTCTCTGGCTGCTGCCAGGGACATCCCTATCCTAGAGATATGTCAAGCAGCTACCTGGAAAACATTTCACACTTTTACCAGACATTACTCCCTGGACATCCAGGCTAGGAGTGATGCTCGGGTTTGGCACAGCTGTGCTTCAGAGCCTATTTCCTAAGTAGGTTCTGTCCCTCCTCCATGGAGGTACTGCTTTGTAGTCTGCATATGTCATAATATAGCAAGCCTTCATGTTGTTTGAAGAAAAAATTACTCACCTTAGTAATGTTGTTTCTTCTAATGGAGTCTTGCTATATTATGACCTCCCCCCCGCCTGCCCCTCTCAGAACCTCTGCTTTTGGGATGTGGGTGGGCAGTGCAGTGTTGGCACTTAGTAGATGCCCACCTTGTTTTTTCACCCCTCCTTTTTTGGGGTGATTGGGTGTTGTGTTTTTCATTTTTTGGGTCCCCTGACTTGAGTCTTTGTTTTGGGACCAAAAAATGTGTTCTTATATTTAGTAGCCAGTTGGCTAGTGTAGGTTTACAGCTTCCACACAGAACCTTAGTGAGTTTTGCTCGTAAAGATCTGACAGTTTGAGTTTGAAGAACAACAAACAGAGTTTTCAACCGAGCTCGTGCTCAAAGTTCCATGCCTGGCATGGAAAGTTAACTCTTTCACCTCCGGAGCAGTTCGAAGGTTGGGACTCGCTGCATATGTCATAATATAGCAAGACTCCATTAGAAGAAACAACATTACTAAGGTGAGTAATTTTTTTCTTATTCCCCAAGAAGTCACTGTGCACCCTGTTGTTGGGAGTCATGGAAGCTTGGCACTGACCTTGACAAATATGGTTTCCTCTGTTGAATGAACTATCAATCAGTAAATAGAGGATCCTTCTTCTCAGGTTGGACAGTTGGCTCAAGGTCTCCTAGTCCATTGCAACCTGCAGTGTCTTCACCTTCAGGCCTGACTCTGGAAGTGAATAGGTGCAGGGCATCTCAGTATGTCTCTGGACGTACCTTCTGCTGCCTGTAAACCTTCCACTAGGAAAACGTACACAGCTACTGTATATGGAAGAGTTTTTCCATCTGTCACTCCAGAACTCACATAGAACCCTTCTGGAGTCTAGCTAGGTGTGTTCTGGAGCTCTTGCTGACCTTTCTGATGCTGAATTGCAGAATTCCAGAGTCAAGGTCTGATTCTGTGTTGTATCCGCATGCCTTCAGTCCTCTGTCCCTCTATCTGGCCGAACTACCTCTTTTGACATTTCTTTAGGGCATCTTTCTCACAAGGCCCTTCTTCTGGAAGCTGCTGGTTCACGCAAAATCAACCTTGTGTTGCCCAGGCTCACCCGCAAGCCCCTTTTAGCCTCTTTCAACATGTGAGCTATGATGCTTACTTGGAAAGCACCTCTCCACTAGATATTTCTTCTATTCGCAGAGTATCTATCACTTTTTAGATTGCTGATCCCCAATATACTGTTTTCCACATGGACAAGATAGTGCTCCATACATGTTAACTTTCTTCCTAATTGGCATCAGGGTTCCTTTACAACAGCCACTTTGCTTCCTACCTTCTTGCCAGCTTCCAGAATGACAGGGAGGCCCCCTCTCCATTCTCTATGTTCGGTGGTGGGGCTCACTTTTACATGGGCAGATCCAGGATTTCAAGATATCCAGATAACTTTTCGTCTCCTTCGCTCCCATTTTATAGGTCAGCCTCTTTCAGTCAGGTGCATTCTGCCTGGATGGCAAGCTGTCTGCACCTCTGCTGTGCCATGGCACTGCTCATGCTGAGATGTCGGGTATGCGTCCTTTTCACCCCTGCAGTTGTCTCATCCTTTACACAGGTTCTCTTGTGCCTGTCGGTGAAACCTTGTGAAGCTGTAACTTACATCCCAGGGCCCACTAGGTACACTGTCTGCCCTGAATGTCACTGCCAGGTAGTATGCCATTTTTGACACGTCTGGCCTGGATGGACTCCAGTCCTGAGTGAGCTCTTCACTCCTACTTCCCTAGCCAGTGGGTTTTATCTAAGCTTGGTATTCTGTCCCATTTATGGGACTTAATGGTGAAGATACAATCTTACTTCGACAGTCAACTCTTGCAGCAGGTAACACATATAGAACTTCTAGCCTAGCAGTCTGAAGCGGGGACCGCCCCCCATCTTTGGCCCACCCCTGACACGTATGGTATAAAGGGTGGGCGGTCCCTGGCATGCCCTAATTCTTCTCCTGCCGTTGACTCGCGATCATCGGCTCCGCGGATTGCCTCTCGCTAGTCAAACCACCATATTAGTCTCATAATTTTGTTGAAATTTTCTTATTTTTACTCATGAAAGTTCTGCTTTTCAGCGATATATTTCTGTATATCGTCTTTCCCAATGCCTTCTTTCAAGGGGCATCCTTCCAAGTGTGCCTGTGGGAAACAGATCCCATCTAAGGATGGCTGTTCAGCCTGTCTGCCGTGCCTGGACCCAGACCATGATGCCCAGAACTACCCGCACTGTCAGAAATTTAATAGCCGGACACGGATTCGACATCAGAAGACCCTGCAGGCCTATCTCACAGAGCAACGTCTGGCTGCCATACAGTGGAACTCCTCTTCCGAAAAAGGCTCTTCCCACCACAAGAAATCTTCAGGGAAGCATAAAGAGGGGGGGGAGAGAGAGAGAGAAAGAACGGTCCACTTTGAGATCCTAGGGCTCCCACTCTGCGTCCAGGGGCAGTTCGGATTCCACCTCACAGGTGACCCGTTCTCCCTCTAGGCTCACTGTGATCAGGCCCCCTGCCCTGGTCCGGGCATCGGGCACTAAAAACTGCTGATCTGGGTCTTCGGGCCCTATTCTTCAGCCTTTAAAAATTAGACCGTTGGACCTTCCGTCAGGCCGCGCTACGGACGTCGGTAAAGGGCATTCGTCAGTACCTTCCCTGTTGTCCTCTATCTGGTGCCGACTCCCAGGATAGGCATAAGACCTTGGGGCACTCCTCCAGGAGGTCAGCTTCACAGCCCCCCAGGTATTCAAATCCGTCGTCGAAGCATACATTGGACCAACACTGATGTCAGCCTACCAACTTCACCACCTCGGCTGCTCAAACGCCAGCTCCGCTGGCACAGACACCGTCATCACCAGTTTCACCCCCGCCACCAATAGACGATCGATCAGGCACCATCCCTACAGAGGCCGAACAATAGTCTGCCCCCAAAGCAGATGCCAGGTACGGCGCCGTCTTCTAATGCTGCCCCGACATCGCCTCCTGCCCACCCACCATCACCAGACCATGGCAGTGTGCCAGACACAGACAGGTGCTGGACCAGCGTCGGACCCAACGACAGATTCAGATCCCAAACTGAATTTATCCCAGTTCAAGGACCTCTTTCACACGTAAGCCACAAACAGTGGTGGCTACCACCCTGGATACTGGGGCTCCTGCTAAGGTTCCTACCCCACCTCCAGACAATGACACTGGCACAGAGCCTCCCCCTCCTTCAGATAAAAATAAAGGAAAGGCTCCCCGCAAACGCCGTCCTAGATCTTGGTCATGGAGAGTTCCTCCGATTCTCCTGACCGTCCTAGAAATCTCCACCTGGTGACCCTTCCTTCAATCATATATGGGGGGGGAAATAGGAATTAAGCCCAGAGAGACACTGCCTTGCAAATATATACACCAGAGGGACCCTAAGTCAGTGGTTATCCCACCATTAGTGGACGCCTTCATGGATGTAACGAAGGCGCCCACACATCTGCACAATCCCAAAGAGGCAGACTGCCTCTGAGGCTCCTAAAGAAACAGCCCTTTTTGGTGAAGCATTCATTGGCTGACTCGGTGGTGATTTTGGCCGTCCATGATAGGTCTCAGAGGCCAAAGCACCTCAGCACGTAACCCCCAGATAAAGAATCCAAACAGCTGGATTCCATAGAGCATAAGATATACGCATCCACCACTTGCAGCATTCGGAGCCTGAAATTTTTAACACACATGGGTCAGTTCCAGAACGCTCTTTGGAAACAAGGGATCGATATAGTAAAGGAGATCCCAGATTGTCCACAGAAAGCAGAACTGGTTAAGCTTCTGCAGACCACTTTGGATGTGGAAACACATGTCCTCCGGTCAGCCTATGATTCGGCGGAGACGGCGAGGCCAGCAGCGACTGGTGTGTGCGTACACAGACACTCCTGGCTCTGGGTCTTGGGGTTCGCACAGGATGTTCAGACCAACCTCCTAGATGCACCCTTTCAGGGCTCAGTCCTCTTTGGTGATGACCCAGAGAGATTCATCACCAAACTGCAGGATTCTGGCAAGGCTGTTCGGACTGTCCAGTCTATGTACCGGCAGAAATGAAGGCCCTCTCGAAAACCTTGATCTTACTTCATGAGGGCTCTTGCAGTAGGTATTCACAAGTAGGACTCTGGCATCGGGACCCCACAGAAAAATATCTATCTAGCAGTCTCTGGCGGGGACCACCCCCACATCAGGTGACCAGCGTCAGCCGACGTCAGTATAAAGGGGGCAGTCCTGATGCCCGCCCCGTAGTTCTTTCCCACTGTCTGCTTGCGAAAGTACCTCTCGGAAGAACAACGCTCGTTTTTTCTCGCCATTTTGGATAAGTATCAGTCTTTTTTGACTTTATTTTATTCTGATATTTGTGTAATACTACCTCACTGTGCATGTCGTCCCCGATGCCGTCTGAATCGCATGAGAACAAGTGCGACTCATGTGGATCCCAACTCCCTCACAAGGACAGCCATTCCCTCTGCCTCTTCTGTCTGGGCCCAGACCACCGCGTGGAGGAGTGTGAGCACTGCTGAAAATTCAATGCTGTGACTCGGAAACGAAGGCAGCAGTCCCTGGAAGCCCATTTACTAAAAAAGAAAATGGCATCCACAGAAAAGGAACTGAAGAAATTGAGGCAGGTGTCAACTTCTCCTGAGGGCCATCACAAGAAAAAGAGGGACAAGGAGAAACACCGAGATTGGGACTCACCATTCACAGCATCGGTCGCGGCTCTCCAGGTAATCCCTCACCCCCGTCTGGTTTGCGCTCGGACCCGACGGGAGCTTTGGGGGCAAAGGAGGCCCACACTCCCACTACGGCCTCTAAATCCAGGCCTTCCGGTCAGAGTGTGTCCGATAAGTCGAGCATCGGTCCCACCGACGCCTGCCCGGATAGGGCTGATAAGTCGGTCATCGGCTCGCCCGACGTCCGCGCAGCTGGCGACCCTTTGTCAGGTAATTTATCCATCCCTGACGGAGAGTCGCCACAGCGCAGGTTGGCTGTGTTGCTCTGAGGACCTCGTATCTTCTCCATCTCCTCCCGAAGAGTTTACTCCTCCCTCTCCCCCGCTAGGGTCGAGGAGCCCGACACGCTGATGTTGGGGGTGCTCCCCAACGCTGGATCACCTGACGTCACTCTAGAGCATTCAGCTCCTTGACAATCTAATGTCGGAGCCTTCTGGGTTCCCGGGCCCACCGACTGGTTCCCCTCTGGGACCTACGCCTGATCCGCCTGCAGGGCCGCTGCTGGCACCTCCGACTCTGTCGGATACCCTGGCACCAGGATTCCCAATGCCGCAGTATCCAGGCCTCCTGCCGCCGGGTTATGGGTACCCTTATTACAGGTTTCCAGCTTTCCCGTACCCAGGCCCCCCTCCACCTCCTCTTCTACCTACCCTGCAGCCTCAGGTGGACTTGAGGAAGGTCTTGGCCTCCTGGTGGGCTGAAGCAAAATCACAGATCTCCCAAGAGGTTGAGAAACACGTCCTGATGCCAAACTCCTCTTCCTCTGCCTGACACCAGAGCTGAGCCTTCTGTTTCTCGGGCCAGGTAGGACACGCTCCCCCAGGGAACCTCCAGAGAGGGCAATCCTCCCCCTCCTAGGGAGGCCTCTTCTTCCGCTTCTCCGTCTTCGGAGTCAGATTTGGACTCTGAACACTCTGATCCAGAGGACAAGCCCCGCACTCTAGATAGACCCAGGCTGCAAGGTTCTCCGAAGTCCCCTCCGGAAGATCCTTCCTTTCTGGAGCTGCTGAAGAAAATCCAGACCGCCTGCAAGTGGCAATCAGTGGAACCAGATCCCCAGCTTAAGAAGTTTGCGGCCCATCCGGACCTCCCGGAGACTTCTCCCACCCTGATTCCCACCCTGTATAGAGCCTCATGAGGCTCGTGTCTCCACTATTTGGAAGCAGCCTTCCTCGTTAGCCCTCCTTCCTCGGAAGGCCGACAGGCTATATCAGGCTCCTGAGGGGAAGGATTTTCTCGTCCTTCACCCCAAGGTAGATTCGGTCATGATTAGCACCACACACGACCGAGCAGCCAACCCTAAACATCTCAGCTTTGCCGTCGCTCCCCGGACAGGGAGTCTCGTCTTTTGGATCAGTTCGGGAAGAAGTTCTATGCTTCTTCCACTCTGGGCATGAGGGCCCTCAATTCCGTCGGCTACATGGGGACTACCAGAAGGCTATCCTTAGTCAGATGGAATCAAATCTGGTCTCCCTCCCAGATTCACAAACAAAGCAGGAAAGTACAGTTACGTAAGAACTTACCGTAACAGTAGATCTTCGAGAGGAGCTCTTGCAGCAGGTAATACCATTAGGACTGAAGCCGGCAGGCTTCAGGACCCCACTGAAAACTTGTAGCTAGCAGTCTGAGGCAGGGGATCGCCCCCAACATCAGCTATGCCCAACGTCAGACGTGGTATATAAGGGGTAGTCCCCTGGCGCCATCTCAGTTCTCCTGCCGGAGACCTGGCTAGAAGCCAAACTGGAGAACCAAGCAGGAAATCGCCACCATGTTCTGGTGACATAAGAACCAAATCACTATCCTGGGGGGATGGAGGGTGGGAAAGCCACCTGCTGCAAGAGATCCTCGTGAAGATCTAAAGTTATGGTAAGTTTTTACGTAACTGTACTATCTGACTACGAGGGTGGAGCTCTTGCAGCAGGTAATACCATTTGGACTGAGTCCCAAGCAGTACCCAAGGATAGACCCAGGTCTGAGAGGGTGATAGGGAGATATGCTGCAAAACAGCTGAAGCTGATGAAAGGCACTTATGAGAGCAGGACTGCTAGTCCGAAACCTGCTCTCCTTCTGGATGCGATGTCCAGGCTGTAATGCATGATGAAAGGGTGGACTGAACTCCATGTAGCTGCAGCACAAATATCTGCCAGAGAGTCATTTTTCAGTGCTGTGAAGGAAGAGGCCACTGCTCTGGTAGAGTGGCCCCTGACTGTTTCCAGTAGTGGTTTATGTTGCTGGTAGCAGAAAGTAATACATTGCACCAGCCAGCGGGCTAGTGACTGCTTGGAAACAGGAGCCCCTAGCATTCGCTCGGCGAATGAGACGGACAACTGGCCCAGCTGTCTGGAGCAGTGGGTCCTGTGGAGGTAATACTTCAAAATCTTATGAACGTCCAAGGTGTGCAACAGCGCTTCACCTTGATTGACAAATTCCAGATAATAAACTGGAAGGTTAATGTCCTGGTTAAGAGTCAGCACGGACACCACCTTCGGCAAAAACTTAGGGTTCTAGGGACATGGATATGTTGTTCAATCCTCACTTATTGGCAGGTTCCTTGCCGCTTTAAATCTTGCCGGAAGGTCTTCAAGCTGGCTCCTCCCACCCACCCAGGTGGTAAAACTCTCGGCTCCGCCCCATGACGCCAACTCTTCCTTACCGCTTGGAAGCTCAGGTTCCCTCCTTAGCGCTCTGCATTTTAGACTGGCTCCTAACTCTTTGGTTCGTCCGAAATTGGTTTTGAAGTTTTCTAAACTTCGGTCTTCATCTTCCCTCGCAGCTGTGATGGACAAATCTATTCCCGGCTTTCAGAGGTGCCCTTTCGGGCAGAAAATGTCCAGGACGGATCCACACTCCACGCGGTGCTACTGCCTTGGCCTAGATCACGACCCGCGGGCCCTGCGGTTGTGCAGCTCTTTCTAGGCCGCGTCCTGGATGTCAGCTGCCCGATTATTTCGAGCGGCATTTCTCGCCCGGTAAAAATCAAAAGAGGCTCGTGGCGGTTTCCGCAGCGGCTGGCTTCGGCTGAGCAGCCTGAGCGAGATGATCGCCCCGAGGAGGGAGGCCGCCCAGGCCGCATCTTCCTCCTCCTCGGCCGCTGCATTTATCCCGGCCTCTCGAGTTCCTCAGATACGGCTCGCTCAGGAGCTTTGTCAGTCCCTTTCCACGGAGGAGAGGGGCATCCGGGACATTCTTTCAGCCCAAGAAGGAGTCAGCGGTAAGTCCCATCGCGGGCGCTGTGGGAGCGGGAGAGGTCCCTTCCCCGGACAGCTGACCGTCGACTTCGTCAAAGTTGTGGCTGAGGCTGCTGGTTTCACGGTCCCTGCCGGGTTAGCCTGCCGAGACTCCCTGCTGATGCAGTCGAGATTTTTCGATCCATTAGACGGCTGTCGACTGGTGAGCTGACAACCCTCCTTCACCGTTGCCCTGGTGGATACCGAGGATCTGCTCTGTGCCTGGGCCGCGGTCCCCGGTTAAAGTGCCCGAGCTGAGGGAAGAGCAGGTGTCCTCGCCCTTCCAGACCCACCCTCTGTCCCCTGAGGGTCTCGACCTCATCTCGGTCAGGCGCTGCTCCGCCGACATCGGCGGTCTCGGTCTCGATATCGGGCGGCCGGCGACACTGCTCCTCCTTGTCCTCTTCCTCGATGAGGGAGGTTTTACAAGAATTATGTCGGGCGCTACGAGGAGCTTGTGTGGCAGCAGTTGCTGCTGTCCGCCTAAGCCGACTCCCGGTCCAGGCCTCGGCCATCAAGTGGTTGTTGCCCGACCGATCAAGCAACCACCGCCCAGTCGAGTTGCTCGCCTCCAGGGCCGGGTTGCTCGCCAAAACCAGCTGGTCCACTCAATTGTGGTGGAGCCTCCCGTCCACAACCAAAGTCTGGGGCACCAACCAAGGATTCTCGGTTGGTCACGGCCTGCCCCACAGGTTGTCGGTCACCCTCACTCCCGATCGGCAGGTAGGGGGTGGCTCAGGGCCGAGGCAGCTCTTCGCAGACTCTTCGGAATCCGACGACGACTCCTCCCTGTTCTCCAGGCAGGTCGACCTGGAGTCCTTCGGGGGCCAGTCATTGGACAATAGCCCATCGTCCTTCTTGGGTCTGCTTCAGCTCATCTCGGAGTCCACCGGAATGCAGCTCGAGCCCGTGTCCAAATGGGCCAAGTATCCCCTGACGGAGATACGGGACCGAGGGGATACCCACGGAGGCCTTTCCGGTGGCTGAGGCCATTGTCGGCCCAGCCTTGGAGCTTTGGCAGCGGCCTGCTTCCTGTCCTGCGCCCTCGGCCAGGATGGCCAGGAAGTATCGGTCCCTACCGCTCTTTGCCGGTTTCTCGGAGCACCCTCTGCCGGGGTTAGTCACCGACGGCATTTTCTGGTGTTCCGGTAACACTCGGGACGTGGATAAGCCGCCCTACAAAGAGTCCAAAAAGCTGGACTTTGCCGGGCGCAAGGTGTACGCTGCATCCTCCCTCGGCCTCCGACAGGCCAGCTCGGCCGTGCTGATGGCACACTTCTCCCACGCCCTCTTGGGCTCCCTGGATGAGGTTGTCCCTCATCTCCCGACTGACCTGCAGACCGCGGTCCGCCAGGTGCGGGACCAGGGTAGGGCGGTGGCGAAGCAGCAGCTTCAGGCTGCTCTGGACATAGGTGATTCCTGTGCCAGGTCAGTAGCGACCATGGTGGCCATGCGCCACAGGGCGTGGCTGAGGATATCCACCTTCACGGCGGATACCCAGCACAAGTTGGCGGACGTCCCCTTCTTGAGGACTGACCTCTTCAGCCCTGGAATGGATGGACACCTCCAGCGGATCGAAAAGTCCAATGCCACCCTGGACTCTGTCACCTCCGCCCAGAGGGACAAAGGCCGCTGTCAGCAACAGCAGAAGTCCTTTCGTCCTTCAGCCCCTGCATCTCTACTGGCCCAACAGCACCAGCAACAGGGCCAGCAGGCTCGCGCTTGGCGTCCCAAACCCAAGCCGGCGGCTTCCTCCAACACGAAACAAGGAGGTAAAGGCCCAGGAGGTCCCTCGGCCGGTTCTTCCTCCAAGCCTGCCCAGTGACGGGTTGAGGGGTGCTGCCCCCAGCCTCGTCACTCCCCCATGGGGGGGTGGCTTCGCCACTTCCTTTCTGCCTGGTCCGCTATCACCACGGACCGCTGGGTGTTGGAGGTGGTTAGGAAAAGGCCTGCCTCTGGAGTTCGAGCAGTCTCCACCCTTTCGAGCTGTCACCCCTCGGGGGGCCACGGGGTCTGCAGCCTCGCTGTTGGCCCGCCGAGCCGATATCGCCCTGCTCCTCGAAAAAGAGGTGATCAGAAAGGTGGTGGATCCTCCTCCAGACCCGAGGTTTGTGTCCAGGTATTTCCTGGTCCCAAAATGGACGGGGGGCTGGCGCCCCATTCTCGACCTGCACGACCTGAACAAGTTCCTGAGGTCTTGGACTTTTAGGATGGTCACTCTGGCTCAGATAATCCCATCCTTGGAACGAGGCGTGTGGTTCTGTTCCCTGGACCTCCAAGACGCGTTCTTTCACGTCCCAATCCGTCCGTCTCATCAGAGATTCCTCCGCTTCAGAGTGGAAGGATCCCTTTACGAGTTCCGGGTCATGCCCTTCGGCCTCTCCCTAGCTCCCAGAGTCTTCACCAAATGCATGGCAGTGGTGACAGCATTCCTGCAGCGCCGAAGGGTCCGGGTGTATCCCTACCTGGACGACTGGCTGATTGCAGTCCCCTCCAGAGTTGAGGCGGAGCGGTCCAGAGATCTGGCCCTCCAGGTTTGCTCTCAAATTGGCCTCCTCATCAACGAGCCCAAGTCGGAACTCGTGCCGAAGCAGGCGATTCTCTTCATCGGGGCAGAGCTCGCCTCTCTTCGAGCCAGAGCTCGGCTCCCAGCGGACAGGGCCGAGGTTCTTTCCTCCTTTGCCCAATCATTTCTGGTTGGGCAATCGCGCCCTGCCCGGGACTTCCTGGGCCTCATGGCGGCCTGCACCAGCGTGGTCCGTTGGGCCCGTTGGTACATGCGTCCCCTTCAGTGGGGACTGGCTAGCCAGTGGTCACAACGCTGCGATCCGTTGGACCAGCCCGTGACAGTGACCCAGGAGATGTGGAACGCTCTCCAGTGGTGGACCGTTCCGGCACATCTGCAGGAGGGCATCCTGTTTGTCCGCCCCGAGCCGATGGTCCCTCTGTCGACCGATGCTTCTCCGATGGGTTGGGGTGCCCATCTGGGGGAGCACAGAGCCCACGGCCTCTGGTCCCCGCGGGAGTCCTGATGCCACATCATCCTGCTGGAGCTCCGGGCGGTCCGTCTAGCTGTCACCGCCTTCGCTCCATTTCTACGGGGTCAAGTGGTTCAGGTCCAGACGGACAATACCACGACCATGTACTGCCTGAACCGCCAGGGCGGGACGCGCTCCATGCTGTTATGCAAGGAAGCTCTCCGCATTTGGTCCCTCGTGTACAGCCTGGAGGCGGATCTCCTAGCCATTCACCTGGCAGGAGCCTCCAACACCCTGGCCGATGCCCTAAGCCGGATAGGGGCGGCGTCTCACGAGTGGTCTCTCCTGCCGGAGGTAGTACAAGATCTCTTCTCCCACTGGGGCACGCCTGGTGGACCTGTTTGCCTCCAGGGAGAATGCGAAGCTGAGACTGTTCCATGCCGGCCCCCCTCAGCAGGGCTCGCTGCAGGGGGATGCCTTCTCGAGGCCGTGGACCCCGGGCCTCTTCTACGCCTTTCCCCCATTTCTCTTTATCCACAAGGTGCTTCTCAAGGTGAGGAGGGACAAGGCGCAGGTGATTCTGGTAGCCCCAGATTGGCCCCGCCAGTTCTGGTATCCAGATCTCCTCAGTCTCAGCTCCAGCCTCCCGAGGCGGCTTCCAGCCTGCCCGGACCTGATCTCAGTCAATCAAGGGAAGGTATTCTATCCGGACCTTCAATCCCTGCACCTGACGGCCTGGTTCCTGAGCGGCTAGAGTTCCAGGCCTTGGGTCTTTCCGACGAGGTCCTCAGCGTTGTTGAGGCATCCCGTAAGGAGTCGACCAGGAAATGCTACGCCTTCAAATGGAAGAGATTCTCCATTTGGTGTCAGGGGGAAGGGTTTGGACCCTTCCGTCTGTCCTTTGGCAAGCATTCTGGACTACCTGTGGTCCCTTTCTGAGCAAGGGCTTCGGTCAATGACCCTTAAGGTGCACCTGGCAGCCATCTCTGCTTACCAGGCACGGGCCGGGAAGCAGTCGGTGGCGCAGGAGAAGGTGGTCGGCGCTTTTTCAAAGGCCTTGACCACATTTCCCCTCTGGTGCGAGAACCTTCCACCTTCGTGAGATCTACTGCTGGTGTTGGCCAAGCTCATGGGCAAGCCATTTGAACCGATGCACAGGTGCGATATTTCCCACCTGTCGTGGAAGACCGCCTTCTTGGTGTCTACCACGTCAGCCAGAAGGATGGGAGAGCTCCAGGCGCTCTCCATCGAGTCTCCTTACCTGGTCTTCCATAGGGACAAGGTTGTCCTGCGCCTAAATTCCTTCCAAAGGTGGTGTCGGAGTTTCACCTTAACCAGGTGTTGACTCTGCCGGTGTTCTACCCCAATCAGACCTCGGAGGCTGAATATAGGCTCCATACTTTGAACCCTAGACGAGCGCTCGCTTATTATAAGGAGCGGACGGCTGAAGTTCGGGGAGAGGTTCGCCAGCTGTTTGTCACCTACGCTGAAGCCACACCTGGCAGACCTGCAGCCAAGCGGACGATAAGCAGGTGGGTCACCTCCTGCATAGCGCTCTGCTATAGGTTGGCGGGCATGGAGCCTCCCAGAGGGATAAGAGCTCATTCTACCTGCCATACCACTGCTTCGGTAGCTGCTTCAAGGGATGTCCCTATCCAGGATATCTGCTGGGCTGCTACCTGGAAGTCGGCACATACCTTTATTCCCACTACCACATCGACCTTGAGTCACGCTGGGATGCTGGTTTTGGGGCCTCGGTTCTCCAGTCTCTATTTCCCAAGTAAGTATCGGGGGTGTGCGCCTTGTCTCCCTCCTCCTGGAGAACTGCTAGGAGTCTGCCAATAAGTGTGGATTGAACAACATATCCATGTCCCTAGAAATACAGGTTACTCACCTGTAACAGGAGTTCTAGGAATGGTATATGTTGTTCATCCACACGCCCCACCCGGCCTCCCCGGCTTCGACGCACAACCTGGCTTCCAGCGGGCTAGATCTGACGTCATGGGGCGGAGCCGAGTGTTTTACCACCCGGGTGGGTAGGAGGAGCCAGCTTGAAGACCTTCCGGCAAGATTTAAAGCAGCAAGGAATCTGCCAATAAGTGTGGATGAACAACATATACCATTCCTAGAACTCCTGTTACAGGTGAGTAACCTGTATTTTGTGCACAGGATCACCCTGTCCCTGTGGAAAACTGTTAAGTTTCCTTACACATCAGGGCCTGGAGCTTGGAAACCCTTCAAGCGGAGAAGATAGCTACCGAAAGGAGGGCCTTCCATGTGAGGAAG
Source organism: Neoceratodus forsteri (assembly GCA_016271365.2). Taxonomy (NCBI): domain Eukaryota; kingdom Metazoa; phylum Chordata; order Ceratodontiformes; family Ceratodontidae; genus Neoceratodus; species Neoceratodus forsteri. The sequence continues at coordinate 574,679,800 of CM028137.1, forward strand.
TGTAGCTCACAGGAAGCTGCTGGCTTGAAGGGAGGGAAAGTGAGTTTCTCGAGGACGAAAAGTAAATCCCAAGGAGGAATGATGTCTCTCCTGGGAGGTCTGATATGCAGGACCCCCTCGTAGGAATGTCTTACAAACGTTGAGCTGTGCAAGTGTTCTATCTCCAAAGAGATCATGATATGTGGAAACCGCACACATGTGCACTTTATGGGACGAATAGCTCAGTCCTAAGTCCAGAAGATGACAGAGATATTCTAGCACGTGCCTAGCTGGACAACCCAGAGGATGTAGGGCACTGGCCGTAGCCCAAAGACAGGAGCGTTTCCATTTCTGAGCATAGGTGGCCCTGGTGGAAGGCTTCCTCGCTGCAACCAAGATCTCAGCCACCCTGCTTGACACTCCTAGCCTCTCTTCTGCTAGGATTGTAGGAGCCACGCATGCAGGTGAAGAGCAGGATGGACGAGTGCCCCCTCCTCTTGTGAGAGCAAATAGGTGGAGAGTGGCAACTGTACTGGAGGTTCTAGCAACAGTTGCTGGAGCAATGGATACCAGATCTGGCGGGGCCATAGAGGGGCCACCAGAATCATTCTGGCCCTCTCTGACTGCAACTTGAGCAGTACTCTCTGAATGAGAGGAAAAGGAGGGAAGGCGTACAGGAACGTCCCTGTCCAAGTGTGGGACAATGCATCTCGTCAGAAAACATCAGGCCCTGGAGCGAGCAAGCAGAAAATTTTGCAGTTTGGCATGGTACGGGGACGCAAAGAGGTCTAACTCTGGACGGCCCAGCGACCGAACAGGTCGTCTGCAACTTCTTGGAGCAATTTCCACTCGTGATTCAGAGAGGTAGAGTGGCTGAGACTGTCGGTGAAAACGTTCTGTGCACCTGGCAGATGAACTGCGATGAGATCCAGTCAGCGTTCTACTGCCCAATCCCACACTCTCATGGCCTCTCTGCAAAGGGGGTACGAATGAGTCCCCCCTTGCTTGTTGATGTAGAAAACCACTATTGTGTTGTCTGTCTGTACCAGGAGAGGACCCGTCAAGAATTGGTCTCTGAAAGCGATACGTGCATTCAGCACGGCTCTCATTTCCAGAACATTTATATGCAGAGAGCTCTCTATGGCAGATCAAGACCCCCCAGGTCCTGTGACCCCATAAATGAGCCCCCAGCCGGACAGGGAGGTGTCTGTGATTAGAGTCTGAAGGAGGGGTGGGGCTCCGGAATGGGACCCCTCCCGCTAGACTGACATGATGGAGCCACCATTTAAGAGAGTGGTGTACCGCCCGAGAAATCTGGATTCGGAGATCCAGATCGTCCACTGGTTGGTCCCACTGGACGCTGAGATGCCATTGGAAGGTCTGCATATGCAGTCTGGCTAAGGGTACTATGGCTATGGCAGCTGCCATATGGCCTAGGAGTTGAAGAACAGCCCGGGTGGGGGAAGAGGAGGCCTTCTGGAGCCTGCTGGCCAGATCCTGAAGGCGTTCTGCTCTGTCTAGGGCAGAAAAGCTCTCCCCTGCTCGGTGTCCAGAATAGCCCTTATGAATTGCAGCCTTTGTGTCAGCCAAGAATATGATTTTGGCCAGTTTATTGTGATCCCCAGGGTGGAAAATAGATCCGGTCTCTTGTAAGGCGATTAGGAGCTCCTCCTCCTGAGCGGAGAGGAGCCAATCGTCCAGGTAAGGGTACACGAAGAGGTCTCTCCTTCATAGGGCCACCGCTAGACACTTGGTGAAAACCCTGGAAGCAGATGAAAGGCTGAAGGGGAGTACCCTGAATTAGTAGTGCTCGTCCTGGAAGCTGAAGCGCAGAAACCTTCTGTGAGACTTCAGGACTTTGATATGCATGTAGGCGTCTTGCATATCTAGGGAGCACAGCCATTCCCCTCGACGGAGCAAGGGGAAGAGGCCTGCCAGAGTGATCATCCGGAATTTCTGGTATTTTACCTAGAGCTTGAGCTGGCTTAAATCCAGAATGGGACGAAGGTCTCCCATTTTGTTCAGGACAAGGAAGAAGCGGGAGTAAAAATCCTTTACCTTCTGGGCCTGTGGAATCCTTCGGATGCCCCATTTTTCTAGAAGCTGTTATATCTCCGCTTCTAGGAGGAGACTGTGCTGGTGGACAACAGGCCGGAGTGGGGAGTGGTGTTGTCCTGTGGGACTAACTCTATTGTGTACCCTTTTCAAATGTTGTCCAGTACCCATTGGTCCGCCATGAGACTGGACCATTCGAGTGGGTAAAGTGCAAACCGCCCTCCTACCGTCTCATTCTGCCTGTCCTTGAAGGGAGATGGGGGGGGGGTGTAGAGGGAGTCAGGCTGAGGGGGTCGTGGTGGGGCCCTGGGAGTTTTGGGCTGCTTGGGGCCCTGGGAACCTTGAGGAGCAGGGTTACCCCGTCTCTTGAAGCCCTGACCATGGGACTGTTTGCTCCCCTGTCCTTGCCCTTGTCCTTTACGAAAAGGGCGTCAGCAGGGTTCCTGAGGCTGGGATTTATACATCCAGTGCACATCGGCCACTGGTTTCCCAGACTCCTGGAGTTGCTTGATCATCTCTTCAACTTTTGGGCCAAACAAAACGGGACCCTGAAAGGGGGAATCCAGGATAGACTCTTGTAAGTCTGGCTAGAAGCCCATGAACCTAAGCCATGACTGCCGCCTCATGCATTCCTGAGGCGGCTGCTTTGGAGGTCATATCTACGGCATCATAAGAGCACCTCAAGGTGTGTTCGTCAACGTCTAATCCCGACTGGTCACACGCCAGTACTTCTGCTTCGAGTCTGAATCTGGCATAGAGTTGACGAGGTCCATCGTCTTTTGCCACAGTGGCTGTTGATAGGTAATCATGTGGGCCATGAAGTTCAAGGATCTGATGGCTCCAGTGGCTGAGGGAGAAGACTTTTCGGCCCCGACCATCCAACTTTTTAGAGACAGGATCCGGAGGTTGGGAACTCGAATGTTTTGTCTGGGAACCTCTGCCCTGAGCAGCCGTGAGGACCAAAGAGTTGACCTTCGGTTGTTCGGCTAGAAAAGGTTCAGACATCAGAGGCTTATAAAGTCTGTCCGCCTTTCGAAGGACTGCGGGTACGGAGGACGGTGTATGACAGGTCAGGCGGGTCATGTCCTGGAACGGTTCCACAACCGGGGGAATAACCAAAGGTTTGGTTGCTTCTCTCTGAGGAACTTGGCCAGGCGCTTGCACTCTGGATCCACCTCCTCCGTGTCCCACTCGTATATAGCCTGGATGTGCCTCATGATGCCCACAAAAGAGGGGTCATCCGGAGGGGGAGGGGACCACGGGGAATCTTTAGGTCCCAGGGAGGGAGGACAAAATTCCCCATCTGAGTAAGGCTCTGATTCAACGTCGCCCTCATCTGAGGAGAACATGACAGGAGGGGAAGGAGGAGACTGAAACGAAGGGCGTGTCCTTTTCTTTCCCTTAGGGTAAGGACATGGGTGCTCACCCTCACCCCCCTGAGGCTCTGGGGTGGGAGGGGGACCCATGAGTGGAGGAGTAGGGACAGTGTCTGGGGATCTATACAGGAGATCCCTTTTTACTGTATGCCACCAGGTAGTAAAGAGACTACCAATGTCTGCTACTGGGACGACCGCAGGGCCCGGCACCGGGTTCGAGGGGCTGGGCATTGGGTCTGTAGGCGCGGGCGTCTGAAGCTCAGGTTCCTTGGGCAGGCGTCAGGTCCAGGATCCTGGCATCAGTGGGCCGATGACAGATAGCTCCTTCGTCTTGTGGCCCTGTCAGGTGTCCGGTCCCTCGGAGGAGGGGTGGACTGCTGATTTTCATCCAGCGACTGCGCCGTGTCAGGCGTCTGGGAGCGGGACAATGGAGTAGGCGACCAGCTAGGTTTGCGCTGATCGGGGGGGGGGGTGCATGCTCCTTAGCCGGTGGAGGGGGAGGCGTCCAAGCCTGGGCGACCTCCTGCCTACCTGAGGGTTCTTCTGAATGCTTGCATTTGTCTGAAGAACCGGGCCTGTCCTGAGCCCTGGACAGGCTTTCCTGGGTTGACCCTGAAGGTTTGAGGGGTCGATGGGCCAGGAAAGTATGGTGACCCAATGTTTGCCCTGAGAAGAGACGGGAGTGGACTTAAACTCGCGGGAAGGTTCGGACGACTGGGCCGGAACTGTACCTGACTTCCGGCCGGAGGTCGAGGAAGACGAGGCCTGCTTGACTGGCAACTTAGGATGGGATTCAGACCTGGCCCAATCCTTATCCCTGTGCTGATGCTTCCCCACAATGACTTATCTCTCAGTGGGGAATCCCTGGTGGGAGAGGATGAACTGGCTCCTGATCCTCATTGCATGGCCGCAAGCTTCTTCTCGAGCAGAAAGGTCTTGAGTGCATTGGCCTTCCTGGCGCACGTCTTCTTATTAAACTTCTGGCAATGTGTGCAGGCGTCTGGCCGGTGTTCTGGGTCTAGGCAAAGGAGGCAGGCTGCGTGGCCGTCTTTGGCCGGTATCTGCTTCCCTCACGCACACTTTGCCTTTTGCAGTGGTGGGGAGGGCGATGACATATTCGAGGCGATGGTTGAAAATGCTGAAGAATGAAAATATTTATGTCTTTTGTTGGCTGTCAACTGCTAAGAAAGGTATTCAAGGAGTCTAACTACGTGGGTCGACGGAAAAAGAACTGAGATGGTGCCAGGGGACTGCCCCCTATATACAACGTCTGACGGCGGTTCCCTGCCTGAGACTGCTAGCTACAGGTTTTCCGTGGGGTGCTGATGCCTGCCGGCTTCAGTCCTAATGGTATTACCTGCTGCAAGAGCTCCACCCTTGAAGTCGGATCTGGAAGATCTTGTCCGCTCCACCTGTAGATACATGCTTCGTGCTACATATGATGTGGTGGACACTGCAGGCAGGAGCTCGGCCTTCACCGTATCCTTACGGCGTCATGCCTGTCTCCAAGTGTCAGGTTTGGCTCCTGAAGTGCAGTCAACCATCCTCAATGCTCCCTTCAGAGGGTCTGTGCTGTTTGGCAGTGATGTCAAGGACATCATCACCGAATTACAGGAGAAGGATCTGGCATTAAGGTCTGTTCAGACAATGTACAGATCCTCTCAGAGGCAGAAACGGTCCTTTCAGCGCCCCAATGCCAAAGGCCTAAGTAGACACAACCCCGGCGTCCCAACAAATGCAAAGCTGCGTCAGCTGCCAAGCCCCCCCCCCCAGCAAGAAAGCTCCCCGGGCCTCGGCTGCTACTCTGCCCCCTGCCTTCTGACTCCCTGCCTCTCCCACTGCCTCTGCCCAGTCCAGAGGAAGCAGAAGGGGGGAGATTCTCCTCCTATCTACCAGTGTGGGAGAGGATAACAGCAGGTGCCTTGGTGCTCCAGCTAATTGCAGCAGGACATTCGATAGAGTTCATTCAAAAAAACCTCGCAGACCACCCCCTCCCTCCTCTTGCTCCCACACTCATCCATCTGCAGTTGGTACTGGAAGAAATCCACTCTCTTCTGCTAAAAGAGGCAGCAGAACCCGTCCCCTCCCACACACCCCTTCAGGGAACAGGTTACTATTCTCACTTCTTCCTAGTACCAAAGAAAACCAGGGACCCGAGGCCCATTCTCGACCTCCGCTTCCTCAGTCAGTTTGTGGAGTACAAACGGTTTTGAATGCTCTCCGTCCAGACCCTTCTCCCCATTCTTTAGCCGGGACTGGGCTATGCACCCTGAATATGCAGGATGCCTACCTGCATATCCCCATTTGCCACTCCCACCTCAAATACCTCTGTTTTCGTTTTCAGGGTCCCACTACCAGTTCAAGGCCCCGTGGCGGTGATGGCGGCCTTCCTGCACACCAAGGGGTCCAATTCTTCCCCTACTTGGACGACTGGCTTCTGACAGCCCCGTCCAGGGAGGAACTTTTGGGCTCCCTTTCCCTCACCCTTCAAGTATTCTCCAACCTGGGGATTACAATCAACCGTGCCAAGTCCTATCTGATCCCTTGCCAACTGCTGCAGTTCATAGAGGCAGTGTTGGACACGACTCTGGGCAAGGCTTTCTTACTCCCGGACAGAGCCGAGACGCTGTCAAACCAAGCTCGGCTTTTACGAGTTTCAGAAGGGTCAGAGCCAGGAAGGTCCTTCATCTTCTTGGCGTGATGGCGGCTGCCATCCCGACTGTCCCACTCGGTCGTCTCCACATGAGGATCTCTCAGTGGACCCTGCGGTCTCAATGGGACCAGTCTCAGGACGACCTCAATCACGAAATCCTGGTGTCAGACCTTGTGGTCAGGGACTTGCAATGGGGGATGGTTCCAGAACATCTCAATCTGTTGATGCCATTCTGCACCGCCCCTCCCACCCAGACCATGATGACGGATGCATTGGGCAGGTTGAGGTACCCATCTCGGGCCTCACCAGACTCGGGGCAGCTGGTCTCAGTTCGAACAAAGGCTCCATATAAATGTCCTCGAGCTGAGTGCAGTTTTTTATGCCTTCCAGGCTCTCCTCCGAGTTGTTCTTCCTGGTCACCTTCTTGTACAATCAGACAACATGGGAGGAACTCGTTCCTGTCCGCTCTGCCGGGAAGCCAAGAGAGTCTGGCTCTGGGAGTCCCAGCACAGCTTTCATCTGACAGCCATTCACGTGCCGGGGATGGAGAACACTCTTGCGGATGCCTTAAGTCACTCGTCAGCCAAGTTTCACAAGTGGGAACTCGACCAGGACGTGCTAGACGACATCTTCCAGCACTGGGGGACTCCTCAAATGGACCTCTTTGCCTTCCCTGACAACACCAAACTTCCCGCCTTCTGCTTTTTCGTTCCAGGGTGAGACCGTTTTTGTCGGACTGCGCTGTCTCTGTGCTGGTTCATCTACGCCTTCCCTCTAATTCCTTTGATCCCGAGGGTACTCAACAAGTTCAGGGCGGAAGGAGTGAAAATGATCCTTGTCACTTCTTTTTGGTTGAGGCAAGCCTGGTTCTCTCTTCTGCAACAGTTTTCCGAGGACCCTCCTCTTCCTCTACCACTGTCGCAACATTTGTTGACCCAGGAGAAGGGGACCTTGGTTTATCCAGGCCTCAAGTCTGGGATAATTGTTTTAGTTGGGGTGGATTTGGGGGGAATTTATTAGTTGTTTTTTTTTACTTTTGTTTATTTATTTGAGCTGCAGAATGTGTTGGATGCCAGCCCCCACAGTTGTGCGCTACTCATCCTCTGCTCTTCTTGCCCTCTGCCCTTTCTACACTCCTCCTCTCCAGTTTGTAACCTAGCAGCACTGTAGAACGCTGGGTATTATGCGTAGGAGGAGGGTGGGGTGTTACGACTAGTGGAGGATGAACGAGGGGGGTCACCAAATTGGGTTGGTAGGATCCACAAGACGGCCTGGGGTGAAATGGAATCCAGATCATGGTTCGCCATGTCTGGTGCCCATACCCAAGGGCACTACGGACTGTGGTAGGCAGATGGCCCAGGCGGCCAGAGAGGTTCGTCCAACTCGGACGGTGTTGTGCAGTGCCAGGTCCATTAAGAACAAGACTGCAATTATTGCAGACCTTGTTGAAATGGTGGACCTGGCATGCATCACTGAGACCTGGCTGGATGAAAATTCTGGCCCCATTTTAGAGGCTATGACTCCAGCTGGGTACTCTGTGATACACCGCCCGAGATTGGATTGGGGGGGCTGCAGTCTGTTTCAAGACCAAACTGAACCTCACGAGGGTACTAGTTAAGGAGGATGTCTTTTGAGTGTACAGTAGTAGCAGGTGTAAGCTATCGAATCGCTCTCATCTGCCGTCCACCCAGTGATGAGAAGCGATTCCTTCAGGAAGTGGCAGACTTCGTCATCGAGATGGCTTTTGAGTTGCCCAGATTGATGGTTCTGGGCGACTTCAATGCCTGGGTCGACGACGAACTCTCGCAGTTTGGACAACACTTCCTCCAGTTAATGACATCTCTGGGCCTTACACAGGTGGTTTCCACTGCTACTCAAAAACATAGACATACTCTAGACTTAATCTTCCTCCTAGGGATCGAAACATCTGACTTGGGGGTGGAACCAGTTGGGTAGTCTGATCATCACACCTTGGGGTTTAGTTTTAGCACCGCCCCCGTAGGCCTACCCCTGTGGAGATGGTTAGGTACCGCCCTTTACAGGATATAAGCTCCCATGGCCTTGCGTCGTTCCTTGACCTCTCGTCACCCTCGTTGGAAAGCAGTGATCCAGAGACCCTCGTGTCGGCCTATAACACAGCTGTTTCGGCGGCTCTGGATTCTGTTGCTCCAGTCCGTGTTCGCTGTCTCTCCCTTCTCCCAGGTCCCCTTGGTTTGATGGGACTTAGAGGGAGATGCAGAGACTAGGGTGAAGGTTAGAGCGTTGCTGGCGAAAGTCCGCCCTTGATGCCAACCACCTTAGATTGATGGACCATTATTTAGTCTATCAATCTGCAGTCACCCATAAGAAGGCAGAATTCCTGTCCGAGGAGATTACGGCTGCTCAGAATCGACCAGCTCATCTATTTCGAACTGTGGACAGACTGTGCAGCCCAGCCTGTCTGCATGTTCAGAAAACTTTTTCGCAGTTGGAGTGCGATAAGCTTGCTCAATTCTTTGCAGATAAGATGGCCGACATCAGGGCGGTACTGCAGCCAGCACACTCTATGGGGGTGGTTTGTGATCAGTATGGGGTCACTGTACCTCAGTTTTCGTGGAGTACCTTCAGTCGACTGGAGTTCATGAATGTCATGAGGATTATCCAGAGTGTGCGCCCTACATGCTGTAGTTTGGACCCTGGACTGACTTCCCTAATTTTGGGTTGTATTGACATCGGTCCAGTCCTTGTGCGGATAGTCCGGTGCTCCTTGGAATCAGGAGAGTTTCCCAGCTCCCTGAAAGAGGTGGTGGTGACACCACTCTTGAAGAAAGCTACCTTGGACCCAGACTGTCACGCAAACTACAGACCTATCTCTAACCTTCCCTTTGTTGGGAAGGTGATTGAGAAAGTAGTGGCAGCACAATTGGAAAACCATTTGACCATCCATGACATCTATGAACCGCTCCAATCTGGTTTTTGTAAGAGACATAGTACCGAGACAGCGCTGGTTCAGGTGCTCAATGATCTGATGGCAAGAGAGATCAGAAGAGCCGTTCCATCTTGGTTCTTCTGGATCTTTCTTCAGTTTTTGACACCGTGGACCACATGGTGTTAATAGGACGCCTGAGGCATATCTGTGGAATGGCGGGGACAGTCCTCAGATGGTTTACGTAGTTTCTCACGGGTAGAACAGAGTTGTGTCTGGGGTTTTTTCTTCAGGCCCAACTGCTTTGTCTTGTGGGGTGCCTCAGGGTTCACTGCTGTCACCCATGTTGTTCATGGTGTATATGCTACCCCTCAGAGACATTGTAAGAAGGTGTGGTCTGAGGTTTCACTGTTACGCAGATGATACCCAGCTCTACCTTTCTTTTGCACCCGACCAGGATGGAGCTCTCTTGGTCTATAACAGCTGTCTGAAAGAAATCCAGGAGTGGATGGATTCCAGTTGGCTGAAGTTGAACTTGGAAAAGACTGAGGTACTGGTTGTGGACCTGGGCCGTCAGATGGGGGGGTCGGGTGTTGGTGCGCCCTCTGGAATTTTTCTTGGCAGCGTCTCACTCCCGACCTCTGGACAGGTGCGTAACCTGGGGGTAGTTTTTGATGATGGACTGACCCTGCATTCTCAATTGTCGGCCGTTGTCAAAACCTCCTTTTATCATCTTAGGAATATTGCCAGTGTTAGGCATCTGGTTCTGTCTGACAACCTTCCCACCCTGGTCCACGCCTTTGTGTCCTCGCGCTTGGATTACTGCAACTCTCCTTATCTAGTGCTTTCTGGGGTTGAAATCCGTCGCTTGCAGCTGGTGCAGAATGTAGCAGCCTGGCTTTTGACAGATTCTACTTGTTCCTGCCATATTACTCTGGTGTTGCGCAAACTGCACTTGCTGCCAATACGGTGGCGGATCACCTTCAAAGTCGTCTACTGACTGTCAAAAGCCCAAGCCCTACGTGGACTGGGCCTGGACTATCTGAAAGAACTACTGGTTCCCTGCTGCCCTGGTCGATCACTCCTCTCAGCCGACGAGGGATTGTTAGAAATTCCATGGGTGAACTTGAAGTCATCTGGTTCAAGAGCTATTGCTTATGCAGCCCCCACCCTTTGGAATTCTCTACCCCCTCGGTTACGGGAGTGTACCACTGTGGAGGAATTTAAGCAGGGCTTAAAAACCTATCTGTGGCAGAAAGTTTTCACAGTTAACTGAAATGTTTTTTTATTGTATTGGTGTACGATTTTAATTGTATTGTTTTGTCGTTTGATGTTTTATATTGTTAGGCACCTTGGCATTGGAAAGGCGCTATGTAAATAAATAAATTATTATCAAGTCTCTTCACCTTCATGCGTGGCTCCTTCAGATGTAGCTAAAGCCCGATCTTATGTGTGTCAATTTTCACCATTCATCACCTTTGGGTTACTGGCCGGAGGTCATGACCACGCAGGAGTTTTATTTTTTTGGATGGGTGGAGTCGATGCACCATTGGTGCTGCCCTCGAGGCTTACGCACCGCATGGGGCTCGCGAGTTGGCCGTAGGTGTTGTTGACTCTGCCCTCCTGCCAGTTCTTTGTCTCCCTCTATTGAGGTCACCTCGTGGGAAGCTCTAAGAAGAATTTTCAGAGGCCTACCTCTACAGTTGAAGCCTTCAGCTAAATTTTCGATTCCGTGTCGCTGCATAGTCCGTCAACTCCTGTATATCCTGCGGTTCTGTTAGCTCCACTCGGCGTCGCCTGGTAAGACTGTTTCATATTTTTGTTGCGACGTTGGGTCTTGTTTTGGTGTTCTTTTTCCGTAGGGTCATGTCTCGGTTGGAGGGCAAAAATCTTCTAAATGGGACGGCCCCCGCGACGTAAGGCATGTGGTCGTAAGTACTCTTTCACAACATGACTCTAGGCGCCTGTTACTCCATGGGACCACCAGGTCATCGAGCAACACACGAGAAATTGTGGCTAGCCCACCGACTTTCAGGGTCAGGCGCGCACTGTGGCTAAGCCGCGTTTCTTTGGCCTTTCCTCCGGTCCCTCTCGGTTCTATACAGACCAGGAGGGAGGCCTCTGCCTCTTCTAGCCCAGCTGTGGCAGAGGCCCTTCCAGCAGTGCAGGAGGCCCAGTCTTCGGGGCGAAGGCTCCCCTGAGTGTAACGCGGCTTCCAAGGCCTGGGTCAGCGCCATCTTCACACAGGCTGTCTGTGTCGCTTTGGCCCTCAGCACCATTTGCAGCGCCGTGGCCCTGATGGTGCCTTCGCCATTTGGTGCTGTTCTGCTGTCAGCTCTGTTTTGTATACCGGGAGTAGGGGCTGTTGGTCTCGTGGGAGGCTCTACAGCTGCCCCTGTCTGTTTCTCCCCCAGCGCCCATTCGCAGCTCCAGGGTTGAGCACAGCGCCATGTCCAGTTCTGGGGCAGTTTGCGGCTCCGAACATGGACACGGCGCCATGGGGGTTTCGGACCTCGGTGCCAAGAGCACTGTCAGGGCTGTCGTTGCCATTGTCTTTGTCCTCGGCACCACTTGCAGCGCTGTGGGATGGGTTGGTGCCGAGAGCGCAGTCGGAGCCATCGTCAGCGCCATTGCTGATCTCGGCGCCGCGGGTCGGGATGACGCCGTGACAGGCTCCGGCTCCGAGGCTGCCGCCCTTCTTGGGGCCATGTCCTCTTCTGACACCATTCGCGGTGCGGAGGGGGCACCGGTATCAACTCTGGTCCTGGTGCCCTGTTCACTAGGGATGGCAGCGGGCATCCGTGCACTGTCTGGCACAGGACTTCAATCTCCACCTCTTCGGAGGAGGAGGAGGAGGAGGACTCGGAGTCAGATGGGCAGTCTGACTCCCTGGAGTTGGCTGAGAGCGTGGACACCCTGTTAGTGTCTTCAACAGACCACAGTCATACCACCTCTGAGGAGTGGAGAGTGACTCCCGGGATCAGGGGTTCTGACCAGCAGGCAGTGGTGCAGGCCACCATTGCCCTGCAGCCTGGCCTCAGAGGGTTCTCTGACCCCTCAGCGGTGGTACCCCCTCCTTTGGTGTGCCTGGATCTCCCAACTTTGGGGCTGATCAGAACACCCACGGGAGGAGAGGGTGCTGCTCCCTGGATAGCCCCTTCGGGGGCTGACTAGGGCTGTCAGTTGCGTAGGCTGGCTCTCTCGAGGAGGAGGGCGCTCACAGACTCCGAGGGGTCGAGGGGCATGGGGTCTGTGCGGCGGCCTTTTTCTGGAATGCACCCGGGCTCTGGGAGAAGCCGTAGTGCAGATCTCCGCTCTTCCTCCTCAGTTTCCTTGAGAGGGCTCCATTCTTTGGAGGTAGTGGACTGTCCTTCTGGACCTATACGGCCCTGGTAACCTCACGGGGGGATTCTTCAGGGTACAGCCTGGGCAGTACTAGTTGGCAGTGGAGTCTTCCGGAGCACCTTCTTTCCCTAGGACTCCCAGTGCGCCCTAGCCCAGGCGGAGGTCAGCCGATCCCCGTTGTCGGTTCTGCCCCTATTCCTCTGCCACCTTCTCCTGCGCTCACAGGATTTCATGGTCCTATCGGGCCTCTCTCCTGGGAGCAGTTCAGAGCTCAGGCTGCTCAATTTCCCTCTTACGTTAGGGCAATGGACAGACAGGTTTTTCAACCTCTTCCTGAGCAGACAACTTCTGAACCTTTGAGATTCTCTGACTCTTCATCCCCCTCTTCCGGGGGACAGGAGCAGTCTGTCCACATCTCTCCACCTGCTGATCTCGCTGAGTATCAGCAATTCCTCGTGAGGATGTTAGAGGACCTGCATATTACCCCTCCCACTCTACACAATCCAAAGCACTCGTCGCACGCCTTTCTAGGCGACTTCAGTGAGGACACCCTTGTGGTGCCCCCTGGCCTGCTCCCTATCAGGAGTCGTTGTTGCATTCCTGGCAGAGAACCTTTTCCAGAGTTCCTGCCCCTAGAGATCTCTGCCAGCGGTATTGTGACCCCCCCCCCCCCCAAGAGTCTCCAGGTTCCATGCCTCATCCTCAGTCAGGATTGACACAACTGGACACTCCTGATGGGCTTTGCGCCCTGCTCCGGGACCAGCCCCCAGATCAAGATTCTTCGGATTTTGACTTCTGGGGGAGGAGGACCTTCTACTCGGCACAGTTGCTGCTCTCTGTTGCAGCACATCAGGCCCACTCTGCAACCTATGACAGGTTCTTGTGGTCCAGGCTGGGTCAGCTCCTAGCCTCCATGCCTGACACGGGACAAACCAGACAAGCCATTGCACTCTCTGCATGTGGCCTGGAGCTAGCAAAGCACCAAGCAAGGGCATCATATGATGACAGTGAGGTAGCTACCAGGGTCGTAGGGACAGCGATCTGCACTAGGCGGACGGCATGGCTGCATCTTTCCCAGTTGTCACCATTGGCCCGTCGTAGGGTGATTAACTCCGCCCACCAGAGAACCTATCTCTTCTCCCATAGAGTGAGGCGGCATCTGTCAGGGTAGCTTCCTACCCCCTCCGGGGGTCCCCGTCTCTCTCCCCACACTCTGGCCTCTCCAGGCTCTGAAGGTTCTCCCACTTAGTGTGTCACCCACTGAGAGCTAAGGGACTCAGTCCCTTAGGGTTTAAAACCCCCTTCGGGGGGGGGGGGCTCGGCACTCACTCAAAGGTGATGAATGGTGAAGATAGACACAGATAAGATATGGAAATGACGTACCTACCGTAATTCTGATCCTTCTATGTATCTTCTCCATTCATCACAATCCCACCCTCCATCCCCCTAGGACCTCAGTCTCTGGGTCCCCCTCCCTCCGTCTCTGTGCCCCCTTTCTAACCCCCCTCATTTCTGTGTGTCAGGAGTGGGGTAAACTAAGGCACATAGGGGGATAGTTTTTCCTTAAGGATGGAGTGGTCAGGAGTGGGGAAACTCCTTCCTCAGTGCTTCGGCTCCACCCCTGTGAGGTGGGGGTTGGCAGTTGCCCCTTTTTCTTTCCTTCTTCCTTTCTCCCCTTCAATCCTTGATTTCCTTGTCCTGTGGACATAACCTCAATTAATTTAAGAAACTAGGTTTCTTGCACCAAAATCTCCTGGGGAGGGGGGGAGATATCCTTGTTTTTCCTGTCTTTCTTCCAGAGTAGCTGATTCTGCTTATAGGAGTTGTTCCAGTAGTTCTGTGACTGCAGTTCTGGCAGTTAAACTCTTGGCTACTCCTTCGCAGTTCCTATATAAACTGGAGACTAGTCAAGGGTACGGGGTATGTTTCTCCTGTTTCCCCTTCCCCACTAAAATTTTTCCTTACCTCTAAAAACCATTCCCTCCCTCCTCCTTTCTACTTTCAGAGATTGGGGCCCCTACCCAATCCCCCTTAGTCTTCAAACTTCTTCTGTCCTCTGTCGTTTATTTCTCCTTTTAGCCTGAGCCTGTGGTCGAGGACCTGTCCTTTAAGTCTCTGTTGAAGAACCTGAGCTCCACTCTTTCTCTCCAGACTACAGACATCGATCCTGGGAAGCGGTTAAGACTCCAATATCTTCATGCTTCGGAGATCCCTACGGATTTGACTCCTCCGATTCAACCTTCCTTCAAGACGCTGTCCCAAATGGTATGGAATAATCCTGCTCTTACCCTTTGGTGGCTAAATCCATTGATAGGAAATATTCAGCCCCCAAGGATCGTCCCATTTTGGCATCTCAAGCCTTTAGGATCCTATTGTAGTCCTGGCAGAGAATGATAAAGTCGTTCTTCCTCAAGTTACTACAGCTCGAACCTATTAACAAAGAGTCTCGTAAGATTGATACATTAGGTAAGAGAGTCTTTGCTGCGTCCCACTCTAAGTATGCGTATTACAGTTACCAGGGCTATTTTCTCAGTATGAGTATATCCTGTGGCACTCTATCAAACAAATGGTTGAAGCTCTTCCGACTCGGACTCTAAGCCAGAGCTTCTTCTGACCATTACCGAGGTATTGAATCTAATAACCAACAGGTCAAAGCAGCCATGGATGCTTTCGACACTGCTTCTCGTTCAGCAGCCGCTGGTATTTGTACTCGCTGTCACTCCTGGCTGCGTGCTTTCGACTTCACGAATGATGCACAGCAGCAGGTGATGGCGTTGCCTTGACTGCCTCGTATCTTTTGGTCCTCAGGTAGAGCAAGCTCTAGAGGCTACTCAGAAGACTAGGTCGGCCATTAAGCTGGCTCAACCCCCTCCTACCCTCTCTCGAGGGCATGTTGGTAAACGTCAGTTTCATAATCGGCAGTCCTTTCGAGGCAGGGGCAGAGGAAGTTTCCATAAGAACCAACCTGCCCAACCTCAAAAGAAGACGCAACAGAAAGCGCAAGGGCCCAAAGCGCCCAGTGCTACCTTATGAGTTGCCGGCCCAAGTTCCATCTCTACTGCCCGAGGTGGACTTTTCCTCTCCGGTGGGAGGTCGTCTGATGTACTTCTACAACCAGTGGAAGTCCATAACCTCAGACAAATGGGTCCTTCGGATAATTCGCGAGGGGTATTCTCTCAATTTTCTGGAGACCCCTCCGAATCGTCCTCCCAAACGACAACCCAGGCTGTCAATCCTTCAGTCAGACCTTCTCGCCGCCGAGATCCAGGGCCTTCTGAACAACAGGGCAGTAGAACTGGTGCCTCTGCATCAGCGAAACACAGGGTTCTACTCCCACTACTTTCTGGTTCCAAAGAAGTCTGGGGGTATGCGCCCCATTCTAGACCTCAGAAAGCTAAACAAATTTCTCCCCAGGGAGAAATTCAAAATGATTTCTCTAGGAACCCTGTTACCTTTGCTTCATCAACACGACTGGCTAGCCTCCCTGGACATGCAGGACGCTTACCAGCACATTCCTATTCACCCGAGGCATCACAAATTCCTGAGGTTTGTGGCTCTGGGTCAACACTATCAGTTCAGAGTCCTGCCCTTTGGGCTATCCTCGGCGCTGCGAGTCTTTACAAAGTGTTGTGCAGTTCTTGCAGCGCATCTCAGGAAGCTCGGAATCCGGTGTTTCTCACCTGGACGACTGGCTCCAGCAAGCCCTTCCAGACAGGGACCCTGAAGCCCTTCAGACAGCCTCTCGCCTTCTACGTCCATGGGAGTTCTGCTGAATCTAAAGAGTCACAGTTGCAGCCTCCCAGAGACTCCTTTTCATAGGGACTCTACTGGACACCTCTTGCGCGAAGGCTTTCCTTCCAGAGGACAGAAGGCTCGATATCCTTCAGATGGCCCGTTACATTGGGGAGAACAGATCAGTTACAGCTCTCTCAATGCAACCTATGTTAGGCCTCATGGCATCTTCAGTGTTCACTGTACCCCTAGCTCGGCTACACATGAGAACCACCCAATGGATGCTCGATGGTCAGTGCTCAGTGGTCCCCAACCACTCACCCACAGTCTTATCCCATCAAGGTGACAGAACCCTTACAGAGGTCTCTCACCTGGTGGTCTCAAGAGAGCAATCTCCTGGAAGGATTTCCCTTTGCTCCTCTGGATCATCAAATCTCCATCACCACAGACGCATCGCTAACGGGATGGGGAGCTCATTGTCGCTCTCTCCACATTCAAGGTGTATGGACTCAACTCAAGGCCCAGCTTCACATAAATGTCCTAGAGATGAGAGCCGTCCTTTATGTGGTCCGGGCTTTGAAGGACATCCTCTGTCACAAGAACATTCTCCTTCAAACGGACAACAAAACTGTGATGTATTACATCAACAAGCAGGCGGTGCTCACTCTTACCCCTTATGCAGGGAAGCTATGAGGGTGTGGGAATGGTGCTTGGAACACAAATCTCTAATTCAAGCGGTCTACCTGCCAGGTGTACAAACGACTTGGCGGACTGTCCTCAGCAGAACAGAGGCAGATCCTCACGAGTGGTCTCTCGACTCAACCATAGTTCAATCACTATTCGAAGAGTGGGGAACTCCAGACCTGGACCTTTTTGCATCCCCACTCAATGCAAAACTGCCTCTCTTCTGCTCCAGAAATCCAGGGCCTGGCATTTTCTGTCAGGATGCGTTCAGGCTGCAGTGGACAAAACGCTTTCTTTACGCCTTTCCGCCTCTTCCTCTAATTCAGAGAGTACTTCTCAAATTCGAGTCCCAGGGGACCAAGATGATTCTCATTGCTCCCTCTTGGCCTCGACAACTATGGTTTCCACTACTCAACAATATGTTGGCAGCCCCTCCAAGACCACTCCCCCTGCAGATGAACCTCTTGACTCAGGGTCCGGTGGTCCATCCCAACCTGAGATCGCTTCACCTTCACGCTTGGCTCCTGAAGAGGTAGAAGTGAACTGTTCAATGTCTCTAAGAGTTTCAGACATTCTTCTGGCTGCTCGGAAGCCAGCTACTCTGAAAACTTACACGCCTAAGTGGAGCGTTGTCAGCTCTGGTGTGCAAAGTCCTCTTGGAATCCTTTTCCTGTCCACCAGATAAGGTTTTGAGTACCTTTTGGACCTCTCAAATTCAGGTCTTCAGTACTCTACAGTCAAAGTTCACCTTAGTGCCATTTCAGCGTATCATGAGCCGGTTTCTTCTTTGTCTCTGGCTCAGTTACCTATGGTTAAGAGATTTCTTAAAGGAATTCTGCATACCAGACCCTATAAGACGTCCGGTTGCAGCCTGGGACATTAACCTTGTGCTAGACATGCTCACTCGGAAACCTTTCGAACCTCTGGCTACCTGTGAGCTAAAATTTCTCACCTGGAAGACGGCCTTCCTAGTGTCCGTTACCTCAGCCCGCAGGGTCTCTGAGATACATGCCCTGGTTACGGACCCTCCGTATACTGTGTTCCATAAGGACAAAGTAGTTCTTCGCACTCATCCTAAATTTCTTTCCAAGGTTGTGTCGGAATTCCATCTAAACCAACCTTTGGTCCTTCCCTCTTACTTTGCGGACTTCCAAAATGAAGGGGAACGATCTCTTCATTCCTTGGCTGTTAAGAGAGCCTTGCATTTCTATCTAGATAGAACCAAGGATTTTTGCAAAGCCCAACAACTGTTTGTTTCCTTCAGCGAGACCCGGCTGGGTCAACCTGTCGCTATCAGATGCATCTCATCGTGGCTAGTGGCATGTCTTCGACATTGCTTTTCCATGGCACAGGTTAAATTGGAAGGTAGGGTTTACGCTCACTCTACCAGAGTGGTCGCGGCATCCCTAGTGGAAATTTGCAATGTGCCGATTGCAGACATCTGCAATGCCGCCACCTGAGCTCGTGCATACCTTCGCTACATTATGCACTGATGTTCATGCCAGGCGACATTCCACCTTCGCAGAACTATCCTTAATGGACTTCTGCCTAGAAACGTGAGCTCTTGGTCTTCCTGCCGCCTCTCGGGGATTATTAGCTCGGTACTTCCCAATAGTGTGAATGAGTGGTGGAGACTTATGTCCAGGAAGATATGAAAATTACGCATCACCGTAATTTTGATGATCTTGGACGAGTCTCCACCACTCATTCACACGCCCACCCTCTATCCCCCGAGCTTACCGCTGTGTTGGTCTTCACTCCCTCAAATCTTTAGGCCGTGAAGACTTCTTTGTTGACCCTTCTTACACGGGTCGCCCGGACTATCTTATGTCCGGTCTTAAGGTTAGGTTACACTTTATGTTAGTTGTGCTGCACCTCCTTGGTAAAAAAGGTCTGAGGCGGTTGGAGGGTCGACACCGAGATAGTCATTGCCGCGCGAGCTAGTGCTTGCGGCGCCATTTCTGGTGTCGACCCTCCAACAAAAGTTTGCTCCCGATGGGTCCTAGTGCCTCCGTGCAGATCCCAATAGTGTGAATGAGTGGTGGAGACTCGTCCAAGAAGATCAAGAATTACGGTAGGTACGCATTTCTAACCTCTACGGCGACTCAGAACTGGTGGGAGGGCAGAGTCGACACTCCAACAGCCAACTCCAGCAATGCCGCAGTGCGCCAGCCTCGGGATCGGCACCGATGATGCCGACTCCACCCATCAAAAAAAAAAAAAAGAGCTCCCGCAAGATCATTACCTCCAGCCAGTAACCCAAAGGTGATGAATGGTGAAGATACACAGAAAAATCAGAATTACGGTAGGTACGTAATTTCCATTTTTGGAGTTTCCCCCGCAGTTGCTGACATCCTGGTGGAGGCCAGAAAGCCTTCCACCAGGTCCACTTGTGCCATGAAGTGGAAGAGCTTCACCGTCTGGGTGGGTTCTAAAAACATAGAACCTTTTTCTTGTCCAGCCAGTAAGGTTCTGGACTACCTTAGGCACCTGTATGACTTGGGCCTTAGCTACTCGTCAGTGAAAGTACATATGGCAGCCATTTTGGCTTACCACATATATTGGATATACAGTGTCAGTGGCTCAGTAGGTAGCACACTCGCCTCTGAGGCCGGGAGATCAGAGGGCTGTGGGTTCAGTTCCCACATCTGGCACTTGGGTTAATATCCCAGTACTGACACTGTAGTGCAGCATGAGAGGGGTGCTGCACTTCTGAGGTGCCGTCTTTCAGATGAGACGTTAAACCGAGGTCCCATGTGCCTGGATTGGTGGTAGTTCAGGTGGATGTTAAAGATCCCATGGCACTTATCGAAAAGAGTAAGGGAATTTCTCTGGTGTCCTGGCCAAATTTCCCTCATTCACTAAAAATACCACAAACAGCTTAATCTGGTTCAAGGTCAGTTGGCATTCATCTGTATCCCTCTCCCCCTGGTCGTGCCTAAAAATAGGCAGGATTTGTCTAGTGCACTTACCCGGTCAACAAAAAAAAAAACTAAACTAAATATCAGTAACACTGTGAGTTGCAGGATACTGTATAGACCTGCACAGCATATGTTTGCATTTTAAATTATTGCAGTATACCTTGTATCTATGTTTTAAAATATAGCATTGCTGAGAGTGTGTGATTGGCACTTTTGAGACCTGTGACCACTGAAGGTTTCAGGAAGAGGGAATTGTAGTCCCACAACGCTAGTAGGACTACATTTTCGGTTCTGTAAGGGTGTTTTTGATACTAACCACCTCATTTTACACAAACACTTGCCAGGTCACAGATAAGCGGCTCTCATCAGCATTTGGTGCTGTTTTTAGTAATATTTTATTTTAAGCAAAGAGAACAGCTGACGCTGACCTCTACGTTATACTTCCGGGTTATCCTGGTTCTTTAAACAGCCCTGCTACGAGCAGGGCGGGCGCGTGTGCAAAGACCGCGCGTGTTTCCTCGTGTTTATTGCGTGTATTTGCAGTCCTGAACAGTATCGGTTGTCACATCTGAAACATGTAGAGGGTAAGACTTAATATGCTGTGGTAATAGATGCAGGCCAAGAGGGATATTTTAACCTTGTACGTTTCCTTGTAATAAAATACAAATCATGTCAGAATTTATTAAAACAATAGATGGAGAAACAGGTGAAATGTAGTCACTGTGACATATATAAACTGATTCTTACAATAGTGGATACTGACACTCAATATCGGTGCGCTAAATGTCTCGAAAACGAAATGAAAAGGGAGACTTCGAACTTTAATAGCTGATTAATGTTACTAGAGGCTAGTCAGTTAGATAGGGCGGTTAGATTCAGAACAACAAATGACATTGGACTTCTAACGCCTGTGGTATTATTCAAAACAGGAAGTATTAATAAAAAGGTATCAAACAATACTGATCCTCCAGAGGTGCAACTATTAACAGATATATCAATAAGCAGTACTACAAAAGTTAATCAGAATAAGAAAAGACTAAGAGACCCTGAATTACATGAGGAGGAAGAATGTTATAATGTGCAGAGTGCAAAGGCCCCCAAAAAGGCTGAAAGGCTGGGACCTTTGAGTTACCTTTAAAAAATCGTTTCGATATTTTCAGTAGTACTGGCGATACTGGTGGTATAACCAATTCAGAGCATTTGTTTCATTCTACAACAAATGAGATTTCACTACAACACATGGAAGAGAGTTATTGTACTTCTCAGATCCATATGCCTGGGCCTAGTAGTCTAAATAATATAATTCAAGACCAGATATCTACTCCAGAATTGGATATTTCCCTGATAGAATTTAATAACGAATTAACTATCCCCGAACAAAATATAACTCTAATACCAAATGCTCACACTCCAAATTGTCAGTCCATCTCTTTAGGACCTTCAAGCACAAATGATAGCACAAATGATATCACAAATAATTATATTCCTGTATATGATATCGAAATGGCTCAACATGAAGCTATAAATCAAATTCAAGTGCAGTCTGAACACGTATCTAAGTTGGTATATGTATTGGGTAATTCTGTGATCACTTAGATAGGAAAATTTGTAATGATAAGGAAAACAGAACATTGTCTTCTTTTGGCAGGGCCAAAATAACCGATATCACCTCTGTGTTGGACAGTATTCTGGGTACCACTAGAAATGCTCTAGTAATAATGCACGTCGGTGTTAATATTTTCAGGGAGCCAATTTTGAAAATTAAGCAAGATCTTGTAGGAATGTATAACAAACTTGCATTATTAAATTGCAATGTAGCCTTCTCTGGGATACTTCCAATTCCAAAAGCACACAAGTGTCTAAATAATAAAATAAAAATGTTTAATAATTGGCTACGTCAGCAGTGCTTTAAACAGATTGGTTGCTTTACCCATTGGGAGGAATTTAATGATCAAAATGATTTATTTTCGAGGGATGGTTTACACTTAAGCAGAAAAGGAAATGGAATCTTGGGGAAACGCATTGTCTCTTATATAAACAAGTTTTTAAACTAATACAACGGGAGGGAGGATCCAAATGTACAGGACCCTCGGAACAACTGTACGAAAAAAGATGGAACAGAGGACAATTGTGTATTGTTTCCAACTACAAATATTGGTACTAATAAACTTAGTTACGCATGTGTTAGAGGACTCCAGTAGAAACTCGATTAATTTATTACTTGTTAATGCCCACAGTTTAAACAAGATCAATGAATTAAGGGCTTTTTTAATAAGAAATAATATTGACATTATTGGGGTTTGTGAGACATGGTTTAGTAATAATGACTGGTGTACTGAAATTAGTGGATATACCAAAATATGCAAGAATCGTAAGAATTCTAAAGGTAGTGGAATTGCTCTTAATATATCAGACGAATACAATTGCTAAGTTGTAAATTACAATAATATGGATAATAATGAATCTGAGTTGTTATGGACTAATGTCAAGATAACAAATAATTATAGTCTGACAATAGGACTTGCTTATAGAGCTCCAAACCTCAACAGTTATGATAACTTGTTCATGAGCACTATGGAAAAAATGGTTTTCAACAATTACGTCTTAATGGGAGACCTAAATTTTCAAAAAATAAACTGGCTAGAATACTCATGCACAACAGAATTAGAAAAAAAGACTCCTCGATTACTGTATTACAAATAATCTTGAACAGATTGTTCAAGAACCAGCACGGGGAAATAACATATTAGATTTATTTTTTTCAAATATTACAGAACATATCACTAATGTTCAAGTTGTACAGTCATTATCTAATAGTGATCATAATAAGGTCCTGGTTAATGTAAAAATAAAAAGTTTTCTGCCAAGTAAGGGATGTACTCGCAAACACTAAATTTTTATAAAGCTGATTACAATAAAATTACTAAATATTTGGAAGAATGGGACTGGGCTGCAGAATTATCAGATTGTAATTTAGATGATATTTGGATGAAACATCAGTCCAGAATAAACCATTGTATTAAATATTGGGTACCTAATCAGACAAAATACAAATTTAATAACAATAAAAGAACCCCTATATGGTGGAATAAAACTATACAATGTAGCTTAAGAAAGAAAAACCTTAATATAAGACACAATCTAACGAAAATTTGGTTTCTTATAAAAAAGCAGTCAATTACAGTAAAAATCTAATAAGAAAAACAAAATCACATTATGAAGAAAAATTAGCTTTATCTGCAAAAGACAATAAAAAGGCTTTCTATAATTATATTGGTTCATTAAAAAATAGTAATTCTATCATAGGACCCCTAATTACCAATGAGGGAATTATTTCTAATGAAGCAGAAATGGCCACTGAACTAAACAATGATTTTGTTAGTATTTTCAATAAAAAGAAAATATGTTATCCCTAAGTCGCAAGTCTTCTCTTGCCTTCACACCCTTTACTCAACATGAAGTACTAGATGTCATTAAGAACATCAAGTCTGATAGTTCAGCTGGACCAGACGGAATTCCATCCATTTTTATCAAGAATAATGCTAATAAATTGATGGGTCCTCTAACATACATGTATAACATTTCTGTAACATCTGGAAAAAACTATCCCTTTATGGAATCAGGCCACAGTAATACCATTATATAAAAAGGGAGCAGAAACTTAGTACAAAATTATAGGCCAGTAAGCCTCACAGCAATATTTTGTAAGATATTAGAAAGGATCCTGAAAAACAGAATGATTGATCACTTAGATGAAACTGGCCATATAGATTTAATGCAGCATGGGTTTGTCAGAGGGCGATCATGTCATACTAATCTTTTGACTTTTTTTGAACCTGTAAGCGAGGCACTGGATAATGGCCTTGCAGTGGATATTGTTTATTTAGATTTTTCAAAAGCATTTGACTCGGTAGCACATAGAATACTAATACAAGAATACATACATGCAGATATACCTTATTTTATAGTCAGTTGGATTAAAGCATAGCTTACTGATGGGAAACAACAAGTGTCATTATAAGGCTACTTATCTTCAGTGGAGAGTTTTAACTAGTGGAGTTCTGCAGGGATCTGTACTGGGTCCTGTATTATTTAATATATTAGTTTCCTCATTACAACCGCTAAATTCCCAATGCTGGATGGTAAAGTATGCAGACGATTGTAAAATAGGTGGAATTGTAACTGATCAAAAGTCTGCATTGCAGTTTCAAGAAAATTTAAACTATTTAGAATTTTGGTCCAAAAAAAATAAATTACTATTCAATGCCCAAAAATGTAAAGTGATGCATTTGAGCAAAATAAATAAATGTTTTACTTATACATTTAATAATACCATACTCCAAACTTCTGATAATGAAAAAGACTTGGGAGTTACTTTTACAAAGGATTTTTCCTTTGATGCAAACATAGTTAAAAAGAGTAATCATATAATGGGTTGTGTACTTAAAAACATCAAAAGTAGAAGTGTTAAAGTTATAATACCTCTTTTTTCAAGCTTGATTAGACCACATTTGGAGTACTGTTCTTCAGTATGTGGCCCCTCCTCAGAGGGGAAAAAGTTAATCGAGGGGGTGCAGCATAGACTTACCAGAAAAATTAAATCAGTTAAAGAATAAGACTATGGTACCAGATTAAGAAATCTAGGTCTTTATTCTATGCATTACAGAAAATTAAAGGGAGATATAATATTAGTCTA
The DNA here is from genome assembly GCA_016271365.2 of Neoceratodus forsteri. Taxonomy (NCBI): domain Eukaryota; kingdom Metazoa; phylum Chordata; order Ceratodontiformes; family Ceratodontidae; genus Neoceratodus; species Neoceratodus forsteri. The sequence continues at coordinate 574,704,146 of CM028137.1, forward strand.
CAGTGCTTTTAACAATAAGAGTATATTTGAAACTGTTGGATTATGTTTCAATACCTTTGTACCGTTTACAAGATCCCATAATAAACAACTGTCTGGCACACATAATAAGACCAGTAATAGAATTCAGTGGTTCACTCAGAGAGTGATTTCTACTTGGAATGCACTGCCTGAAGAAGTAGTTGAAAGCAAATCATTAAGTATTTTTAAAAAGGGACTAGATTCATTTATGGGAGATTGTAAATACTCCTTCCACCAATGATTGGTGGCGAGCTCATAAAAGGCATCACTGCCTACTGAGCTTGTAATTTACCTATGAACATCCCTTTCAGGAGCAGGACGTTTGCACAACTAGAAGTCTCGAAGACTTTTCTGCAAGGGGTCCTGCACTTAAGACCCCCGATCCGCAACCCTGCTCCTCTTTGGGACTTGAATTTCATTCTCGAGAAGATTACTCTGCCTCCCTTCAAACCTGCCACGGAGGCAGAGCTGAAGTTTCTTTCTTGGAAGACTTTGTTTCTAGTGGCCATCACCTCAGCTCGGAGGATTTCTGAGTTGCAAGCCTTGATGTGTAAAATCCCTTATTTGATTTTCACAAGGATAGGGTGGCCATGCGCACTAACCCTAAATTTCTTCCAAAAGTGGTAGCTGAATCTACTCTGAATCAATCCATCGAGCTTCCAGCCTTCTTCACGGAGCACTCCAATCAGGGGGAGTATCTCCTCCATACCCTGGATGTACACAGAATTCTGAGATACTATACTCACAGGACTAAGGATCTCAGGAAAACAGACAGACTCTTTGTGTCTTTCGCTCACAAGAGAAAAGGCAACCCTGTTTCCAAGCAATACCTTTCTAAATGGTTGGCCAGTTGTATCACTTTCTGTTACAAGTATCACAAGACCCTTCCGGGTCTGGTCAAAAGCCACTCCACTAGAGGGGCCGAGGCCTCTGCCGCTTGCTTCAAGAATGTGTCCTTGGCTGGGGTTTGTGCAACCGCAACTTGGACTTCCCGTCCCTACCTTCTGAAACATTACAGTTTTGGACATTGCCTCTCACCATGCATAGAGCAGGATTTGGGCTGGCTGTTCTGCAGGAATCCTTTCATGATCCCTGTCCAGAAGCTCAGCCTGTGTGGATGTTTTTCAACCTCCGCTTTTTTGTTCCAGACTGCTTGGGACTCAGTGCTACTTGTGAATACCTACTGCAGGCCTCTCTGAAGTAGATAGTCCTGGTTAAGTAAAGACTTACGTAACAGTAGATCTTCAAGAGAGGCTCTTGCAGTAGGTATTACCTTCCCTCCCTCTGCCCCCTCATTTCTTCTCTTTCAGATATGGGACCATACCCTCTTCTCTCCTGTCAGCTCTTTGGCGCTTGGGAAAGCACTGTAGGGCGGGCGTCGGAACAGTCCCCTTTATACTGACATCTGCTGACTCCGGTCACCTGATATGGGGGCGGTCCCCGCCAGAGAGTGCTAGCTAGAGATTTTTCCGTGAGGTCCTGGCGCCTGACAGCTTAGTTCTACTTGTGAATACCTGCTGCAAGAGTCTCTCTCGAAGATCTACTGTTACGGTAAGTTTTTGCGTAACTGTAATTTTTCAAAGCTGTGGGGGACAACCACAACCTCGCTTTCAGCATCAACAGCCACAGCGAGGAGGTTACAGCTGTAGAGGTTCTGCAGGGCCCACCTCTCATTCTGCCATGTTGGCTCAAGCCATCCTCCAACAACAGCCTGTCTGCTTGTTGGACCCATGACCTTGACAGGAGGTGGTCGAAAGCCGCTTTATGCCAACATTGACGGAAGATAACCTCCAATCAGTGGGTCCTTCAACTAGTTGACAACAGACACTCGACAGAGTTCGTCCAGTTTCCACCGGACTGGCCTCCACCCCCCTCCCCAAAATCCCATTACTCATTGGTGCACATCAGGCTAGTTGAAGAAGAAGTTCACGCCTTCTGCTCAAGAAAGCTATAGAGCTAGTCGTCCCCCCAGCCCAGAGGGTCAGGCTTGTACTCGCACTTTTTCATAGCGCTATTTGCGACCCATTCTGGACCTTAGTGACCTCAACCAGTTTGTGGAGTACAAGAGGATCTTACTTCGAGATACAGCTCTTGCAGCAGGTTACACCATTAGGACTGAAGCCGGCAGGCGCAGGACCCCACAGAAATTTTCTAGCTAGCAGTCTTCAGCAGGGACCGCCTCCGATGTCAGTCCCGCCCGCGACATCGGGCGTAGTACATAAGGAGGTGGTCCTCTATAATTTCAGTTCTTTTCCCGCCGTCGACTTGCCAGTATCGGCCTCTGTCTCCTTTTCTAGAATGCAACAACCATAAGAACTACGACGATTTTTGTCTGTTTTTCAACTTTTGAGATGTCCTCTCCAACCACTTCTTTAGAGGGTCACCATACGAAGTGCACCTGCGGCAAACGGATCCCCTTCAAGGACCCACATTCAGCCTGTGTGCACTGCCCAGGCCCGGACCACAACACCAAGGCCTGCTCCTTCTGCCAGGGCTTCAACAGTCGCACCAGGATCCGCCGCCAGAAGGCACTTCATGCATTTCTCGTGGAGGCGAAACTTAAAACCATGGATAAGGAACCTTCCTCCCGGGGAGAGCCTTTGGGGAAAAACCCACAAACACAGGGACAAGCACCAGGAAAAGGAAAGATCCAGGTCTCCTGCGAGGGCCTTGGACTCCCGAAGCTCCCACTCAAAATCCGACCGCTCTCCCTCCAGGGCTCGGTCGCAACCTCCCCCGGTCCAGGTCAGGTCATCCAGCGGCTCCTCTTCTTTTCAGCCTCTGAAGACTTGCAGGCTGTCGGCCTCTTCTACTCCTTCCAAGGCCTCATCGAAGTCCGGGGAGCGCCATAAATCTTCCTCCCATCGCTGGGACACCGACGCCAGGTCAGTTTCCCAGCCTCCCTGTGGTTCGGATCCGGTTCTCCGCAAAACCCAAGCACCTGACGTCCCTTAAACAGACGTCGGACCCGATGTTGGTTAAACACCACCGGCGCTCCCAGGAGCTGGCGACACGTAGACACCCGTCGCTGGCCAGGCGTTCGCCTTCGAAAACGTCTGCCAGGGGACCGACGTCGGCTACCCCTGAGAAGAGGACCGCACCACCATCGTCGGCAGACGCCGGTCAGAAGGAATCATCCGAGGAGGACACCACACAGCCTGAGGACCAGGCGGGCGACACCGGAGATGCCGAGCTCCCACGGGAACCTTCCCTGGGTGGGAGACCCCCAGGGACCCGACCCGGCACCAGGCCGCAATAAGTAGGGCGTTATGAATTTGGCAGAGGTAAAGAACTTTTTACCTTCTGGTGGGACACCATCAAAAGATGTGGTCACCACATGTCCCCTACTCCTACTCCACCTCCATCGGAAAGGAGAAGGCCTCCCTCCAAATCCCCCTCAGGGTCACCCAGCCCCAAGAGACCCAGACGACGCCTGTACACTTCGGGGGAGGATTCAAGATCTGACACTTCGGAGTGTTCCAGATCACCTTCTCCTATCAGCATTTCCTCTCCTGACCCACACCACCTACCCAGGTCTCCTCCGGATGATCCCTCCTTCACAGAGATCATTTGGCACATCCAGGAGAACATGGGGTGGGATGCTGAGGAGCTTGACCCCGAGAGACAACGCCTTGCCCACTACCTTCGGCAAAAAGACCCGAAGCCTGTGGTACTGCCGCCCTTGGTGGATACCTTCGCGGACATCACCAAGGCTGCCTGGAAATGTCCGCATTCCACTCCTGCGGTGCCGAAGAAGGCTGACCGCCAATACAAGGCCCCTAGGGAGGACCAGTATCTGGCGAACCATCCTCTGGCTGACTCCCTGGTCATCACTGCCTCGCATGACCAGTCTCTGAGACCTCAGCATTTGAGCACCCAGCCACCACACTAGGAATCCAAGCAGTTGGATGTCCTGGGAAGGCGCATATACGCGGCCGCGACTTGCGCCATCAGGTCACTGAACTACCTCACCCACATGGTTTAGTTCCAGAACGCACTGTGGGAACAGGGTCAAGACCTGGTCGAGAAGATGCCAGATGGCGACCACAAGGAGGAGCTCTTGAACCTCCTCCGCACGGGTTCAGATGTGGGGACCCAAGTGCTCAGAGCTGCATACGATTCTGCGGACTCTTCAGCCAGAGCTGCAACCTCCGGCTTGTGTCTCTGGAGATGCTCTTGGCTCCGTGTCTCCGGCTTTACCCCAGACGTCCAGAAGAACATCCTAAACGTCCCTTATAATGGCGAGGTCCTATTTGATGAAGCCTCCGAGAGCGTAATCACAAAACTCCAGGACACAGGGAAGGCAGTCCGATCTGTAAAAGCCATGTACAGGTCTCAGCCTAGTTCCTTTCGTAGGAACCAGAGACGTTTTCGTGGCCAGCTACAAAGGCAACAGCAACGTTCTGGCCAGCAGCAGAGGGGCACTTTCACCTGCAAGGCCCAGGCCAAGTCATCCCCAGGCAGAGGTCAATGATTTTCAAAGTCGGACCAGCCTTCCGGATCAAACGTTGCCACAGCATGACTCCTTCCTGGCCCCTTCCTCCCCAGGATCAGCGGGAAAATCGGGAATTGGCATGTGCGCCACTTCCCAGGGTGGCAGTCGATCACCACCGACAGGTGGGTTCTGCAACTGGTCAGAAAAGGCCATTATATAGAATTTGTAGGCAGCCCACCTACAAGACCTCCCTTGCTCTCCCGTTATTCGGGTCAGCATGCCCTGCTCATACAGCAGGAAGTGCTCGCGCTTCTGGAAAAGGAAGCCTTAGAGCACGTCCCAGAGAGGACTAGGGTACTATTCTTACTTCTTCCTGGTTCCAAAGAAAACAGGGGACCTCCATCCAATACTGGACCTCAGCGACCTCAACTTTTCAGTCATTTACAAGCGCTTCCGTATGGTGACCCTTCCGGGCCTAATTTCCATGCTGAAGCAGGACGCCTTTCTGGCGTCTTTGGACATGCAGGATGCCTACCTACACATTCCGATTGCTCAAGCGCACCAGAAGTTCCTGCGCTTCGAGTTTCAGAGCCGCCATTATCAGTTCTGAGCTCTTCCCTTCGGACTGTCATTGGCACCTCGCGTATTCGCGAAGTGCATGGCGTGTCGAGCTAGGCCTCTGAGGAGACAGGCCACACTCACGGTTCCCCATACCTGGACGACTTGCTTCTCATGGCGCCCACCAGGGAGGCCTTGATGACGGCTGTTCACTGCACCCAGTCTCTTTTTCAATCACTGGGTATTCTCATCAACTACAAGAAGTCATTCCTGATTCTGTCTCGGAAACTGCAGTTTATAGGAGCAGTTCTGGACACCGTCAGAGGGAAAGTTTTTCTTCCCCCGGACATAGCAGAACACATAAGATCCCTCATCAGGGAGTTGTCGTCGAAGAGGACCGTCCCAGCCAGACTGGTCCTTTTCCTGCTGAAACACATGGCTGCGGCCATTGCAACAGTCTCCCTAGCCCATCTCCACATGCGGGTAACCCAGTGGATGCTACGGGTGCAATGGGATCAAAGGCAAGACCATCTGCAGCATCCAATCCGGATCACGAAAGCCATAATTTGAGATTGGCAATGATGGCTAAATCCAGGGAACCTCTCTGTGGGGGTTCCCTTCACAACGCCGTCCCCTACTGTGACCCTCTCCACAGACGCCTCAGGGCTCGGCTGGGGAGCATACCTAGACTGTGTTCAGTGTCAGGGCTGGTGGACAGCCTAGGAGTCTCATCTCCACATCAGCATCTTGGAAATGAGGGCAGTCCTTTACGCTCTGCAAACCTTCCAGTTGGAGATCCCACCAGGTACACTTCTGTTACAAACAGTCAATACGGCAGTGATTTATTACCTCAACAAACAAGGAGGCACTCACTCCTACCCACTTTGCAGGAAGACCATGAGAGTGTGGGAGTGGGTATTGCAACACGGCGCAAACCTAATTGCAGTACATGTCCCAGGAGTGGACAACACCATTGCAGACAGCCTGAGCCGCTCTCAGGGCAGAGTCCACGAATGGGAACTTCTGCAGGAGGTGGCAGAGGATCTGTTTCACAGATGGGGCATTCCAGAGTTAGACCTTTTCGCGTCCCCATCCAACACAAAACTGCCCAATTTTTGCTCGCTAGATCCAGGACCTGGTGTTTTCTGGCGAGATGCGTTGTCCCTCTCCTGGGTGGGCAGATTCCTGTATGCCTTTCCTCCTTTCCCCGTTAATCCAGAGAGTTCTCTTAAAACTTTGCATGGAGCAAGCGACGCTTATTCTGATCACACCCTTCTGGCCCAGACAGATTTGGTTCCCTCTTTTACACCAGCTATCCAGGGAACCTCCAGTTTCTTTGCCAGTCAGCTCCCATCCATTGTCTCAGGAGGCGGGTTCATTGGTCCATCCGAACCTACGCTCATTGAACCTGCACGCTTGGCTCCTAGAGACATAGCCATGATGTGATACGGGGTCTCGCAAGAAGTGGCAGAAGTACTCTCTGCCACCAGAAAACCGGCTACCCACGCAACTTACGCCATGAAATGGCGTAGATTCTGTTTGTGGGCTCAAGTGCGCAGCTTTCCTCTGTTAGATTGTCCAGAAAAGCTGGTTCTGGACTACCTGCTTTCCCTCTTCCACTCCGGACTGGCTTACTCCTCGATTAAAGTGCACCTTTGTGCCATTTCTGCTTACCATGCCCCCATAGGCCATCGGACAGTGGCCCAGCTGGACACTACTCGTGCCTTTCTAAGGGGCGTCCTCCACCTTAGGCCTCCCATTAAAGATCCAATCCCTCCTCGGGACATGCCTTTTGTCTTGGAGCAGCTCACGCTGCCACCCTTTGAACCAGCTGTGGATTGTGAGCTACGTTTTCTCTCTTGGAAAACGTTATTTTTAGTTGCAGTTACTTCTCCCAGAAGGATTTCGGAATTGCATGCTCTTATGTACGAAGAGCCTTATTTGGTTTTCCACCAGGACAGGGTATCCCTAAGGAAAAACCCAAAGTTTTTGCCTAAGGTGGTCTCAGCTCTCACCCTCAATCAGGATATCGATCTACCAGTGTATTTTCCAAGGTATTCTAATCCAGAAGAAGCCCTTCTGCACACCCTAGACGTGCACAGGTGCCTCAGATACTACCTGACCAGAACCAAACAGCTCCGAAAGTCTGACCAACTTTTCATCTCCTTTGCTCACAGGATGAAAGGAGCTCCTGTCTCCAGTCAACTTTCCAGGTGGTTCATCCAGTGCATTACTTTCTGTTATGAGAAGCGCAATAAACCCTTTCCGGGCACGGTCAAGGGTCATTCCACAAGAGGAGTGTCTACTTCCTTTGCGGCGTTAAAGGACGTCTCCACCTCAGCTATTTACGCTGCAGCTACTTGGAGCTCTGTGCATACCTTTATCAGGCATTACAGTCTGGACATTGCATCGCGGCGATGAGCGGGTTTCGGTCTAGCTGTCCTTCAGGGACTTCTGTCCTAGGTTCGAGTTATCTCGAGGTCTCTACCTTTCCTCCTCCCGATGGTGCATGATTGCCACTACTGCTTGGAAATCAGTCCTAATGGTGTAACCTGCTGCAAGAGCTGTATCTCGAAGTAAGATAGTATAGTTACGTAAGAACTTATCGTAAGAGTAGATCTTCGAGAACAGCTCTTGCAGCAGGTACCTTCCCTCCCACCATCCCCGCTGGAGGTAGGTCGGAGTCAAGCACCCATCTTATCAGATGGGATGTGCTTTTTACTTGTTTTTGCCATCTGTTGGCGGATCCTCGGTCTCCCCTTCTGATGTCATCTAACGGCCAGGAGTCTCCAGCGGGAGAACTGAGGATTATGGGGGGACCGCCTCCTTATGTACTACACCCGACGTCAAGCGGTCCTCGCTGAAGACTGTTAGCTAGAAAATTTCCGTGGGGTCCTGGTGCCTGCCGGCTTCAGTCCTAATGGTGTAACCTGCTGCAAGAGCTGTTTTTGAAGATCTACTGTTACGGTAAGTTGTTACGTAACTGTACTTTTTGGATGTTCACCCTCCAGGGCCTGCTCCCCATGATCAATCAAAGGGACTGGTTGGCATCACTGGACATGCAGGATGCTTATCTGCGTCCTCGTGGCCAAGCCCCACAGGAGGTTCCTCAGATTCCACTTTTAGGGGAGGCATTATCAATTCAGGGCATTGCCCTTCAGCCTACCATCGGCCCCAAGGGTCTTCACCAAGTGCCTTGCGGCGGCCCTTTGAAGAAAAGGACATTGTCTTCCCCTGCCTGGACGATTGGCTCTTGACGGCCCAATCCAAAGGGCAACTACAATGGTCCATTCAAGACACCTGTTCTCTCTTCAGAGAACTGGGTATCACTGTCAGCGTCCCCAGATCCTCCCTGATACCATCCTACACCTTCCAGTTCATCGGGGCACAACTCAGTACCACTCGAGGGAGGGCCTATTTGCCTCAGGACAGAGCTCTTCAGCTTCAAGCCTTAGCACAAAACGTCTCTTCTGCCTCCACGGTCCCAGCCAGGACTCTGTTACGGCTGTTAGGCCATATGGCAGCATCCATCATCATTAGCGAGACTGTACATGAGGACAATCCTTTGGACCCTGCGTGTCTAATGGGACCGAAGATGGGATGACTTGGACCAACTGGTTTCCATCACAAACCTGGTCCATCAAGAACTCTGTTGGTGGATAATATCCCCTTCCCTAGGGGAAGGGATGCCCTTTCAAAAAGGAGCTCCAGACCCAGTCTTGACGTCCGATGCCTCAGGCACAGGGTGGGGAGCACACCTCAGCGTTCACAGAACTCAAGGCTCCTGGTCAGGGAACGAGGAGATCCTCCACATAAATATTCTGGAGATGAGAGCAGTTCTCTATGCCCTGCAGGCCTTGAGCACCGTGCTGCACCCAGGACACCTTCTCATACAAACAGACAATATGCCTGTGATGATCTACCTCAATAATCAGGGAGGCATGCACTCCTACCCCCCTTTGTAGGGAAGCAATGAGGGTGTGGAACTGGGCTATATTCCATCACCTAGAGAGCTCAGCAGTCCACATCCCAGGGACCAGAATACTCTGGCTGATGCTCTCAGCCGCACTCGGTCCAGGGCACATGAACGGGCACTATTTCAGTCTGTTGTTGACCCTCTCTTCGACAGATGGGGCATGCTAGAGCTGGACCTCTTTGCCTCCCCTTTCAACACAAAACTGCCCAATTTTTGCTCGCTAGATCCAGGGCCTGGAGTTTGTTGGTGAGACGCATTGTCCATCTCCTGGAAGGGGGAGCCTTTATGCTTTTCTTCCCTTCCCGCTCCTTCAGAAGGTCCTTTTAAAGTTGCAAGCAGAGGGAACAGCAATGGTCCTCGTGGCACCACTGTGGCTACTGCAGATTTGGTTCCCATTGCTGCAACAGTTGGCTGTAGAACCTCCGATTCCCTTGCCATTGAGCACTCATCTACTCTTCCAGGATGATGGAACCTTGGTTCATCTGAATCTTTGGTCCCTGTACCTACATGTATGGCTCCTGAGAACCTAGCCAGACTCCATTTTGGGGTCTCCGACGGGGTCGCTGACATTCTGGTGGCTACCAGGAAACCCTCCACCAGAGAGACTTACACCATCAAGTGGAAACGCTTTTGTCTCTGGGCTATGGCTCACTATCTAGATTCCTTGGCTTGTCCAGTGAACTTACTCTTCGAGAACCTGTTGTCGCTTTCGTACTCGGGATAGGGCTAGTTCTCCATCAAGGTGCCTTTAATAGCCATTTCTGCCTACCATCTTCCTGTTCAAGGCAGAACTGTAGCACAGATGGCGGTAACCCGTACCTTTCTCGGGGGAATCCTACACATGAAGCCTCTCTTAAGGGACCCCATCCCTCCTTGAGATTTGTTGTTTGTTTTGGAAAAGCTGACCTTACCCCCATTGAGCCAGCTGCAGATTGCAAGCTTTGCTTTCTCTCTTGGAAAGCGTTATTTTTAGTTGCTGTCACTTCTGCTCAAAGGATTTCCGGAGCTTCAGGCCCTGATGTGCAAGGAGCCTTATTTAGTGTTTCACAAGTACCGGGAAAGCCTTGAGAACTAATCCTAAGTTCTTACCAAACGTGGTGTCCGATTTGACTTTAAATCAGGACATCCATCTCCCAGTGCATTACCCTGATAACTCAAACCCAGGGGAGGCTCTTCTCCATACTCTTGATGTTTACTGCATTTTGCGGTTTTATTTATCCTGAACAAAGGATTTCAGATGTTTTGATCAGTTGTTTGTTTCATTTGCCCCCAGGATCTAAGGGGCTCCTGTAGCCAAACAGACCCCTTTGAAATGGCTCGTCAGTTGCGTCTCCTTCTGTTACCAGAAGTACAACAAACCCTTGCTGGGCTCAGTGAAGGGTCACTTCACATGGGGAGTAGCGGCCTCCTTTGCCACCCTCAGAAATGTGTTTGCAGCTGACATCTGTGCAGCAGCCACGTGGCGCACAGTCCACACATTCATCAGACACTACGGTCTGGACATTGCCTGTCGACACAGAGCAGGCTTCGGCCTTGCAGTTCTGCAGGGACTCCTCTTATAAGGGTACTTCCCTCTTCACTCTTTCCCTACCACCCAAGACTAGTCTGGTCTCTTGTACTGCTTGGGACTCTGTCCTTTATGTGTTACCTGATGCGAGAGCTGACTCTTCAACTAAGATAGTACAGTTATGTAAGAACTTACCGTAACAGTGGATCTTCGAGAGAAGCTCTTGCAGCAGGTATGCTTCCCGCTCTCCTTCCCCTAGAGGTTTCTCTCCTGTAATTGGCTTACGTTGGCAACATTCTGATTGCACTGTGAGGTATTGGCCTTGGTTCTTCTGATTATGATAACCTTCCATCCTGATGTCTGAGTCTCCGGCGGGAGATTGGGGCATGTCGGGGACTGCCCAACCTTTATACCATATGGGGGGGTGTTCCCGCTTCAGACTGCTAGCTAGGAGTTTTCTGTGGGGTCCTGCTGGCTACAGTCCTATATGTGTTACCTGCTGCAAGAGCTTCTCTCGAAGATCTACTGTTACAGTAAGGTCTTATGGAACTGTACTTTCCTGGAAGATATGAAAATTACGTACTGTAATTCTTGATCTTCTAGGAATATCTTCACCATTAATTCACACACCCAGCTGCCATGCCCCGAGCTCACGCCAGTATCCTTTTGAACTTCTCCCCTTGTTCAACGGTTGAACTGTGAAGATAGTGTATTACTCTAATTCTGACCACACTTACACAGGTCATCAGGGCTCCTTATGCCCTTAGCATAAGGGCATGACCAATAGTTAGAGTATACCGCACCTCCTTGATTTAAAAAAAAAAAAAAGGCGGTGGGGGGCTGGTGTCGAGGTAAGCCTGGCGCCACGAGCCACTCTCGTGGCTCCGTGCATATACACAGCTTGCCTCAGTGCCAGCCCTCCTTAAAAGTTCTGGCTGTGGCACAGACCCATTAGTATGAATTAATGAAGATATTCTTAGAAGATCAAGAATTACGGTAAGTACATAATTTTCATTTCTAGGAGTGGTATGTGGTTCACATCCACACCATCCACCCGACCTACCCTGGCAAGTGGTGCACAGATCCTACGTCCACCATGCAGTTTCTAATGTCACAGGGCAGAGCGGAGATATATACCCCCTAGTATTGGGAGGAGCTTAGCTTGAAGACTGACAAGAATAGCTCTTAAAAGAAGACTGCCATTGTATGGATGTGAACCATATGACACTCCTGGAACTACGGTTGCAGGTGAGGGTATCACGTTGCAACAGCGACGGGAATACAGCGAAGACCATCACAGCGACATTTTGGTCAGTTCACTGTGATGGTCTGCTGGGTTCCCAACACTGTTGCCTCCAGGGCGTTTGCCCCCCTCCCCGAATGAACTCCGACTCAGAGTTGGTTAATTTAATTGCGGGGCATGCGGAGAGAGCAAAGCCCCCACAGAAAACACCAGTTCCCCCAGCAGTGGTACAACACCAGTTGGCAGTGTTGTGCTGACGGTCGGCAGATTCCGTGTCGCCGCGGCATGGTGGAACTGCAGGTGAGTAAGGTATTTTTATCTGCTTCAGGGCACACCTCAATGGGGAGCTTGTAGCAAAAATAATAGGTACAAAACCAAGGAGGTGTTACTCAAATGACATGAACTGAACAATAATGTAAGGTTTTCCATTGCTGTCTTCTACAGGGAAATAAAGTAACAATTCGTGGAAAAGTAACACAGCTCTTTTGATTTAGCAGAGGAGAATGTTGATGGATCTTGGCTGAACAGAAATGATAGCATCCAAACACCTGGACCGTTGCAAACTCCTCAGCTTACCTCCACAGTACTACGAGAGAACCCAAGGCAAGCAACAGAGCAGATGCCAGAACAGGAATCAGAATTATCGTCTGAATCAGACTTCATGCACAAGTAGGTACCAGTAAATAGAATCTGATTTGTTCTCTGAATTTAAGACTTTGCATGCCTAGGTAGCAGTAAGCAGGTTTGTCTAAAAGTTTCGGCTCTGACACTGGAAAAGTAGAACAGAAACATCATAACTCAATTAACCAAAAAAAAAAGACCAACAGGTTATTTCCTTATGGCTGCTCTTGCTTGGGCATTTTGTTCTTTAGACCTTTTACTTGTATGCCTAGTCAGAGAATGTAAATTACCTTTTGGAGCATAGCAGTGCCCTCCACTTTTATTCTGGGCTAAGCTGGAGCTAGAAGACTGACAAGCTGTTGGTATCAGTGTGTCAGACTTGTACACTTGCTGGGACTTTTTTGTCCCCTTAATTTTCTCTTCTGTCAGGCCTGGCCAGGGTGACCAGTGTTGTTCCCTGCTCTGCCCTTTTGCTTTAGTCCTACAGCATGCTGCTCACAGCAAGACCTCTTGGAAACTTGGGATTCATGTAACATAGTAATTCCAGGTCAGAAAGGACTCTAGATCAATCAAGTCGCCACCCCACCTCTTAAACAGACCTACAGGTAAGGTGTTAAACATGTACTAATAAGGATTTCCTTACCCACCAATAAGTGCTTCCTGTATTTGCCACCCTTGTGTTTTGTTGCTAAGGCAGGACTTTGGAGGTTGTCTGGAAAATGCCCTTTCTAGGGACGTGGATATGTTCAGTCCACACTGTCTGACAGGTTCCTTGCCGCTTTAAATCTTGCTGGAAGGTCTTCGAGCTGGCTCCTCCCACCCACCCGGGTGGTAAAACTCTCGGTTACAGCTTGGGCGCCCCGAGAAGCGCTGCCCGCTGGTGAAGTCAAAGGAGGCCCGTTGGATGGTGTCCGCGGCGGCTGGCTCGGCTGAGCAACTCGAGCAGATGATTGCCCTTGAGGAGGAGGAGGAGGCACAGGCCGCATCATCCTCTTCCTCGGTCGTGGCATTTATCCCGCTCTCTTTGGGATCCTCCTACACAGCTTCTTTTAAGGAGCTTTGCCAATCCCCTTCCACGAAGGGAGAGGGGCCATCGGGACATTCTTCTCGGTCCAAAAAGAAGGACTCAAAAGGTAAGTCCCACCGCCGGCATTCGTGGGAGCAGGAGAGGTCCCCTTCCCTGGACAGTCGACACTCGACTCCGGTCGAGGTTGCGGCTAAGGCCGCTGGCTTCATGGTGTCCTTGTCAGGTCAGCCGGCAGAGACATCCGTCGATGCGGTCGAGATTTTTCTCGACCTGTCGGATGGGCTGTCGACAAGTAAAGCTGACAACCCTTCTTCACCGGTTCCCCCGGTCAAGGCTTCCGAGCCGAGGGAAAAGTGGGTGTCCCCTGCCCCTTCCCAGATCCTTCCTCTGAAACACAGAGGATCTCGGTCTCGAACATCGTCTCGGTCCAGCCGATCCCACCGACATCGGCGGTCTCAGCACCTAAGGAAGCGGTGCGGCCGCTCGTCCTCGTCTTCCTTCTCAGAAGGAGAGCGGTGCAAATTCGTCGACACTCTGAGGACCTGATGTGGCAGCAGTTACTTCTGTCCGGGAACAAGCCGGCCGCCATCGCTTTCCCCGGCCATCAAGTGGCTGTCACCCGAATGGCCGAAACAACCCCTCGCTGTAGTCGAGGTACCCAAGCTTGGGCCGGTTGTTCGGCCGAAACCAGCTGCCCCACCGATTGTGGTGAAACCTCTGCCTCCACAGCCGAAATCGGGGGCGCTGACCAAGGACTCTCGGTCGTGTAAGGGTCTGCCCACAGGTTGTCAGTCACCCTCACTCCTGACTGTCCTCGGCAGGTGGAGGGTGACTCAGGCCCCAGGCAGCTCTTCGCGGACTCCTCGGAGTCCGACGACAACTCCTCCCTGTTCTCCAGGCCCATTGACCTGGAGTCCTCCCATGGCCAGTTGATGGACGAAAGCCCATCGTCCTTTATGGGTCTGCTTCATCTCATCTCGGAGTCCACCGGGATGCAGCTCGAACCTGTATCCAAATGGGCTAAGTATCCCCTGACGGAGATACTGGACCGAGGGGATTCACCCACGGAGGCCTTTCCAGTGGCTGAAGCCATTGTTGGCCCAGCCTTGAAGCTTTGGCAGGGGCCGGCTTCCTGTCCTGTGCCTTCGGCCAGGATGGCCAGGAAGTATATGGTCCCTACCGGCTCTTTGTCCGGTTTTTCAGAACACCTCTCCGCCGAGGGGTTGGTCACCGATAGCGTTTTCCGGCATTCTGGGAACGCTGGGGATGTGGATAAGCTCCCCGACAAGGAGTCCAAAAAGCTGGACTATGCCGGGCTCAAGGTGTACGCTGCGTCCTCCCTCGGCCTCCGCCAGGCCAGCTCGGCCATGCTGATGGCACACTTCTCCCACGCCCTCATGGGCTCCCTGGATGAGGTGATCCCTCATCTCCCGGCCGACCTGCAGACCACAGTCAAGCAGGTACGGGACCAGGGAAGGGTGGTGGCAAAACAGCAGCTCCAAATGGCTCTGGATATTGGAGACTCCTGTGCCAGATCAGTGGCGTCCGCAGTGGCCATGTGCCGCAGAGCATGGCTGAGGATATCCACCTTCATGGCGGATACCCAGCATAAACTGGAGGATGTCCCCTTCCTGGGGACTAACCTCTTTGGCCCTGGAGTGGAAGGTCACCTCCAGCGGATCGAAAAGTCCAATGCCACTCTGGACTCTGTCACCTCCGCCCAGAAGGACAAGGGCCGTCGACAACAACATAAGTCCTTTCGCCCTTCTGCGTCTGCGGCACGTCCGGCCCAACAGCACCAGGGCCAGCAGGCTCACGCTTGGCACCCCAAAGCCAAGCCTGCGGCTTCCTCTAATAGGAAGCAGGGAGGAAAAGGCCCAGGAGGTCCCTCGGCCAGTCCCTTCTCCAAGCCTGCCCAGTGACGGGTTGAGGGGTGTCACCCCCAGCCTCGTCACTCCCCCCGTTCCCCCCGTGGGGGGACGGCTCCGCCACTTCCTTTCCGCCTGGTCCGCTATCACCCAGACCGCTGGGTGTTGGAGGTGGTAGGAAAGGGCCTGCCCCTGGAGTTCGAAAGCAAGCTTCACTCAGCCTGGCCGCCTGGGGGCTGGGCCGGGGTCTGCATCCTGTTGGCTTGCCGAGCCGATATCACCCTGCTCCCCCGAAAAGAGGTGATCAAGAAGGTGGCGGATCCTCCTCCAGGCCCAGGATTTGTGTCCAGGTGCTTCCTGGTCCCAAAACGGACGGAGGGGGCTGGCGCCCCATTCTCGACCTGCATGACCTGAACAGGTTCCTAAGGTTTCGGACCTTCAGGATGGTCACTCTGGCTCAGATAATCCCATCCTTGGAACGAGGCGTGTGGTTCTGTTCTCTGAACCTGCAGGATGTGTTCTTTCACGTCCCAATCCGTCCGTCCCACCAGAGATTCCTTCGCTTCAGGGCAGATGGATCCCTCTACGAGTTCCGAGCCATGCCCTTCGGCCTTTCCCTAGCTCCCAGGGTCTTCACCAAATGCATGGCAGTGGTGACAGCATTCCTGCAGCGCCGAAGGGTCCGGGTGTACTCCTACCTGGACGACTGGCTGATTGAAGCCCCCTCCAGAACGGAGGTGGAGCGGTCCAGAGATCTGGCCCTCCAGGTTTGCTCTCAGGTTGGCCTCCTCATCAACGAGGCCAAGTCGGAACTCGTGCCAAAGCAGGTGATGCACTTCATCGGGGCAGAGCTCGACTCTCTAGGAGCCAGAGCACGGCTCCCAGTGGACAGGGCCAAGGTTCTTCCTCTTTTGCCCAATCATTTCAGGTTGGGCAATTGCGCCCTGCCCGGGACTTCCTGCACCTCCTGGGCCTCATGGCGGCCTGCACCTGCGTGGTCCGTTGGCCCCATTGGTACATGCATCCCCTTCAATGGGGGCTGGCCAGCCAATGGTCACAGCACTTCGATCCTCTGGATCAGCTAGTGACAGCGACCCAGGGGATGTGGAACGCTCTCCACTGGTGGACCGTTCCAGCACATCTGCAGGAGGGCATCCTGTTCGTCCGCCCCAAGCCGACGGTCTGTCTATCTGCCGATGCCTCTCTGATGGGTTGGGGTGCCCATCTGGGGAGCACAGAGTGCACAGCCTCTGGTCTCCTCGGGAGTCCCGATGCTACATTAACCTGCTGGAGCTTCGTGCGGTTTGTTTAGCCCTCACCGCCTTCACTCCGTTTCTACGGGGTCAAGTGGTTCAGGTCCAGACGGACAATACCACGACCGTGTACTACCTAAACCGCCAGGGCAGGACGCGCTCCATCCCTCTGTGCAGGGAAGCTCTCCGCATTTGGTCACTCGTGGGCAGCCTGGAGGTGGATCTCCTTGCCATCCATGTGGCAGGAGCCTCCAACACTCTGGCCAATGCCCTAAGCCGGATAGGGGCTGCGTCCCACGAGTGGTCTCTTCTGCCGGAGGTAGTACAAGATCTGTTCTCCCACTGGGGCATGCCTCAGGTGGACCTGTTTGCCTCCAGGGAGAATGCGAGACTGAGACTGTTTCATGCCCTCCCCCCTCAGCAGGGCTCGCTGCAGGGGTATGTCTTCTCGAGGCCGCGGATCCCGGGCCTCTTCTACGCCTTTCCCCCATTTCCCTTGATCCACACGGTGCTTCTCAAGGCGAGGAGAGACAAGGCGCAGGTGATTCTGGCAGCCCCAGACTGGCCCCGCCAGTTCTGGTATCCAGATCTCCTCAGTCTCAGCTCCAGGCTCCCAGTCCGCCCGGACCTGATCTCAGTCAATCAGGGGAAGGTATCCCATCCGGACCTTCAATCCCTGCACCTGACGGCCTGGTTCCTGAACAGCTAGAGTTCCAGGCCTTGGGTCTTTCCGACGAGGTCCTCAACGTCGTTGAGACGTCCCGTAAGGAGTCGACCAGAAAATGCTATGCCTTCAAATGGAAGAGATTCTCCATTTGGTGTCAGAGCAAGAGCCTGGACCCTTCCTCCTGCTCCTTGGCAAGCATTTTGGACTACCCATGGTCCCTTTCTGAGCAAGGGCTTCGGTCGACGACCCTTAAGGTGCACCTGGCAGCCATCTCTGCTTACCGGGCGCGGGCTGGGAAGCGGTCGGTGGCGCAGGAGAAGGTGGTCAGGCGCTTTTTCAAAGGCCTTGATCAAATATCCCCTCCGGTGCGAGAACCTCCACCTCTGTGGGATCTACTGCTGGTATTGGCTAAGCTCATGGGCAAGCCATTCGAACCGATGCACAGGTGTGACATCTCTCACCTGTCGTGGAAGACTACCTTCTTGGTGGCTATCACGTCAGCCAGAAGGATGGGAGAGCTCCAGGAGTTTTCCATCGAGTCTCCTTATCTGGTCTTCCACAGGGACAAGGTTGTCCTGCGCCCCAACCCGAAGTTCCTTCCGAAGGTGGTGTCGGAGTTCCACCTTAACCAGGTGTTGACTCTACCGGTGCTCTACCCCAATCACACTTCGGAGGCTGAATATAGGCTCCATACGTTGGACCCTAGAAGAGCGCTCGCTTACTATAAGGAGCGGACGGCCGAAGTTCGGGAGAGGTTCGCCAGCTGTTTGTCACCTACACTGAAGCCGCACCTGGCAGACCTGCAGCCAAGCAGACAATAGGCAGGTGGGTCACCTCCTGCATAGATCTCTGCTATAGGTTGGCGGGCATGGAGCCTCCCAGAGGGATAGGAGCTCATTCTGCCCGCCATACCGCTGCATTGGTGGCTGCTTGCAGGGACGTCCCTATCCAGGAAATCTGCAGGGCTGCTACCTGGAAGTCAGCACACACCTTCATCACCCACTACCACATCGACCTCGAGTCACACCGGGATGCTGGTTTTGGGGCCTCGGTTCTCCAGTCTTTATTTCCTAAGTAGGGGGTGTACCTTGCCTCCCTGCTCCCGGAGAACTGCTAGGAGTCTGCCAGACAGTGTGGATGAACAACATATCCATGTCCCTAGAAATACAGGTTACTCACCTGTAACAGGAGTTCTAGGAATGGTATATGTTGTTCATCCACACGACCCACCCAGCCTCTCCGGCTTCGACGCACAACCTGACTTCCAGCGGGCTAGATCTGGCGTCATGGGGCTGAGCTGAGTGTTTTACTACCTGGATGGGTGGGAGGAGCCAGCTTGAAGACCTTCCAGCAAGATTTAAAGCGGCAAGGAACCTGCCAGACAGTGTGGATGAACAACATATAACATTCCTAGAACTCCTGTTACAGGTGAGTAACCTGTATTTATAGTTCGTGTTAAGCACCGAGATTGGTCTATATGAGCCACACTGTAAAGGGTCCTTATCCGGTTTGGGGATGAGTGAAATTGTTGCATATGCCCAGTTGGGGGGAAGGGGTTTCCCGTGAGAGAACCTCGTTAAAGGCACCCAGGAGGTGTTTAATTACCTGTGTTGTACCCTTATAGAACTCTGCCCCGTATCCATCTGGACCAGGGGCTTTTTGAGTTTTGGATCCAGAGATGGCCAGTATCGGCTCTTCCGGGGTAATCTGCATCGTTAAGATGTTTTGCCGATCGATATTAAGTTTGGGTAAACCTAGGGCCGATGATAAAAAAAAAAAAAAAGGTGTTGGTGAGTGTGGGATCTGTCATGTGGTCTGTAGTGTAGAGGGCTCTAAAATATTGACAAAAAACTTGAGATATATTTTTAAGCTTGGTGTGGTGTAATCCTGTATTGGGGTCCTTTATTATTGTGTTGGAGGACATTTTATGTTGTTGGCGCAAACGATATGCCAAAAGGCGAGAGGGTCGAGGGCCAGTCTCGCCATATTCTCTGACGTAGGTATGCCAATGTCACTTCCATTTGTTGGAGGCATAAAGCGTCTTAAGTCCTTCTTAGTCTGCTTAATCCGAGCGAAAACCGTATGGTCGCCTTGCTGATGTTCTAGCTGTAGGAACTGCAGTGTCTGTTCAAGCTATGTTTGTCTTTCTTTCCGTTCCTTCGCTAATATGGCTGTATATTTTATCAGGTGACCCTTCAGGGTATCCCATTGAATGGTAGATGGGATTCCTTGGGAGGAGTTGTCCTGAAAAATTTCCGTGACTATCACTGAGAAAATCCCTGAACTGTTCACTTTTCATATGGGTTGGGTTAAATCTCCATCTAGTACTGCGCTTCTCCAAACCCAGATCCCATGTGGTGATTAGTGGTGCATGGTCTGACTGTACTATAATACCCAGTGTTGCGTCAATCAGTAAGCCGAGGTTTTCCCTCTGTGTATAGCAGTGATCATTTCTTGTGTAGGCCCCATGGACCGCAGAGTAGTAGGAATACCCCCTATCCCTAGAATGCAGGGATCGCCATACATCTAGCCACCCCACTTCCCCCACGAATTGTTTAAAAAGTTTGTGTGAGGCCTGCTGCCCTGAATCCTAGTGGTGTCTAAGGATGGGCTTGGGGCAATATTAAAATCCCCCGCTAGAATTAGAGTCCCCCTGGTTATCTCATTCACCTTGTCCAGCAGGAAACGGATTGTGGGCGAGTTTGAGGCTGGTGGGAGATAAATATTGGCCAGGGTCACTTCTTGCTCATGCAAGGTCCCTTGAACTATTACTAACCGACCAGCCGGAACTGCCCATTCCCTCACTTTCTGGAAGGGAGTGTGTGCCGACTCCCTTTCTCCCGCCACCAGGCATTGCCAATGAAAAGACCTGTGTATTGCCCCTTCCCTGGAGTTTCCCATGCTCCACAGGAGTCAAATGGGTTTCCTGCATATAAACAATTTCAGCAGTAGATTTCTTCACTAGCGAAATAATTCTAGACCTCTTCGTCGGGCTGCTCAGACCATTCACATTCAACAAGTATACCTTCAGGTATTTGTGAGCCATCTATCAAACTGATATAAATCTGGTATATTAAACCATTTAACACATTGCATCTGCACTGTGACCTCTATCTGGTTTGTTAAAGCCTTGTGACTGCTTACTACCTTCCAGAAGTACTTCCCCTGCCAAGGGTTTTTTGAGATTATTTTATCTAATCAGTAGCCCATAACAAAAACCCACGGGCTTAAACAAGTAACCTTTCTATCAATAACTATAGCTAATTCCAGCAGAGTGATTAGCTTTAAGGAGTACATAAAAACCCTGTGAAGGGCAAAAAATTTGTACACTAGCCAGATGCAGAGGGAGTCCAGAAGCATAAAAGAGGTGGGGGAATACAGGGTTATTAGGCCCGATGCCTCCTCCTCCTCCATATATGTGTGGAAAGGCTTCCAAGGGGCAGCTGTAGGGCGACTGCAATTATGCAAAAAAGGAGGGCACCCCAGAAACAGAGGAGATGGCCCTCGAGCTCCTGGGGTAAAATCCCATATAGAGCTTGCCCTATGGTCAGATGTAACCATATTTTGTGGGGATCCTTCCCCGCCCCCCAACCCACCCAAGCCGACCCATCTGAAATGCAAGTATAAAGAGTCACCAGTAAGAATAGCTTAGTTGACTGCAATCATTGAACGGTGTCTAAGGGAGCAAGTACTTTATATAGGGGGCACATCCTAATTAGTAATATGAATAAACTTTGGTGGTTATCTAAACAGCTCCCCCCTGCCCAAATAAGTGGATGGGACTAATAAGGTCACATAATAGTGGCTACCTTAGCAAAAAATAAATGTCTAGTCCTTTTAATTTAGTCCATCTGTGTGAGAAGGAAAAGGGTTATACCATAGAATTGGGTGACATAGAGCAAACAGAAGGGTAACAGGAGTTCATAGCAATTAATCAAGGAGACCCCAACAATCGTCTGAGGAACCCCAGTTATCTTGTTGGGGGAGTACCCCACCCATCCGAAAGGGCCCTCACGATCCGGAGACAGTGTGAAACCCCAAGTAAACAAAAGTGGTTTCAACACCTTCCCTATACGGAGCGAGTGGAGACAGATAAGTACTTGCCTATGCTTGGATGTAACTTGTGGTCACATTAATGAATGGGCATCAAACCTTATTGTGTTGCCCTAAGGACACTGCCGGTTTCCATCGCCATGGTAGGCTAGGGACGATTGCCAGCAGGAGAGGAAGAGCATGAAAGAGATCAGAAGAAAATCTCTAGTGAACGCCTCTCAGCGTGGCATTAACCAGGAGGATGTCTGATTTCCCTCCCCCACCCCGACACTCCCAACACAGGTCAGGCAGGTCGAAGTAAAGTAGATCAAAATTATACTGGCAAGGCATCGATAGGGAGACTACTGCACAGCAACAATATGGAATAAGCTGGCAGGGCTACCCCACGTGACCTGGATGTGCTGACCCGGAAAGAGTGGAGACCTTGCCGAGGAGGAAACATGAGGTGAAGGGAGGGGGCATCCCAAAAGAGCAAATATGCCCTATAAAAAGAAGATTCTACAGGAGCTTTGATCAGGTCTCCATTTCAGATTGAGGATCATCATTTTGAGAGGGTCCCTCAGCCTCATCTTGCAGGTGCATCGCCTTCTTGTTTATCATGGCTGGATCGCTGTAATGTCAGAGTAAAGTGGAGACATCTGCATGGAGGTTCGTCTGAGAAGTCTTCTGGGAGGATCCAGGACGAGAGGTTCCCTTTCACGCAATGGACCAGGCAGAAGCGAATAAGTCCCTTTCTAACTTCTCTTTGAAAAGGGGAGGTGTGGCAATTACTAAGGTCTCAAGATATGAAGAGGCTGCTAACAAGTCCTGAACGATTTTGGGCCCATTTTCAGTGAAGACCTTAAGCTTTGCAGGGTGGAGAATTTGGGCTTTGAGGTTTTTCGCCCGAAGCTGTTTTAAAATTGGCCACAGGGTTCTTCTGGCGTCTTGCACTGCTGCAGTATGGTCGTTGTCGATGGTGATTCGGTGACCGGAGAATGTTAAGGTACCTCGCTGCCAAGCTTTCTGTAACAGCTCTTCCTTGACTCTGTACAGGGTTAGTTTGGCTATAATGAAACAGGGTCTCACATCCACATTCCGGGGCTTGGGTCTGAGGGATCTATGCGCACGGTCCATAGACAGATTGAACTCCGGAGGAAGATCAAGGAGGTTCTGGAGAAATGTTTGCAGGAATCCGATTACATTTGGGTATTTGTCTTCTGAACCCTGTGGAACCCCATAGATCCTTATGTTCTGCCTCCTGCTTCTGCCCTCCAGGTCATCCAGACAGTGAGTGAGCTCGCGATCTCTAGCTAGGAGATATAAGAGCAGCCTGTCTTGCCTATCAGACTGCTCGGAAATTTGTGATGTACACAGCTCTAATTTCTCAGTTTTGTGACTGATGCTATTAATATCAGCTTTGAGATCGGTCAAAGTCCGGTCGATCTTTGAGACCGTGTGAGCCATTTGCCGGATTGTTGTAGTGAGGTCGGAATGGGTTTCTTCGCCATGCCGGCCAGGCTGCAGTAGGCCCTCCATTGCTTCCCAGGTTTCCAAGCCTTCTGCTCTCTCATTCTGGATCAAATCTTTCAATTTTTGTGTCGGAGTAGACAGGAGTTTCCCCGGTTTATTTCTCTTCTGTTTTGAAGGGGAAGACATCCTGGGATTAGGTGATTCAGTCGGATTACTGTCAGCTGGGGAGCGGAGCACTAAGGCTAGGCAGCCATTAGTTCGCTGACATCACCGGAAGCTGGTGCAGCAATTTCAAATGCATATGTCTACATTGCACAGGATAGTAATTGCTGCGAAAATATCTAAAATGCTAGCGCTATCTTAAAGAGAAAAAAATGATCACCCCCGTAATTGAGCGCACTTTCCCCATGAAAACCTTGGTACCACAGAAATCAAGGCGCCTAGCAAGTCACCTCAAAATCATAATCCCAGCATTCATCAATTGTGCAATTATTTCCCCACCTTAAATAACTCAAACTAGTATAACAAAGTACTGTGACAGGCAGGACCTTGACCAGTTACAGGGAAAAAAAATGGAAAATTAGTCCGTACAGGAGAAAAAGTCATCTTCACCCATCAGAGTCAGGGAGTCATTGGTCCCCAGTTGCGGAATGAAAGTCCCGCTTAATCATGTCTGACTTCTTGCTGGCTTCTGTCGGTTCATTAAACAAAAAATATTTTCCTGCATAGGAGATCTTAAGGTGAGCAGGCATTTGTAGGGAGTGCGCAATACCAAGCTTCCTAAGTCCAGCCCGAACTCCATCTAATGCCCTGTGGTGTTCCCTAGTTGAAAAACTAAGGTCTGGATAGCAATGCACCAATTTGTCACCTTCCAGGAGTAATGGGGCATGATCTCGAGCTTTCAACAAAAGTTTATCTCGTTGGTGGGAACCACCTGTGATTCTCAACAAAAGTTCACGGTAGGGTGGTGTTTTTCAATTCTTTCTCTGGCTAACTCGATAAACTGGGAGCATATAGATGTCTTGTAGGTCTCCAAACCACTGTTTGAAAAGGTACAGAATAAAGTGAGTAGGGTTTGGGGCTTCCAGTCCTTCTAGGATACCCAAAAGACCAACGTTAGTGGAACAGACCGCATTCTTCACAGTTTCCAATCTATAGTGGAGCAGCTTATTTTCTTTAAACACACCTTTCACACTGGTAAATGATTTATTAGCAGTCTCTGTAATTGTTTTTGCATACATTATAACTTTCTCTATTTTGGTTTCCAAATAGGGTAACTGCTGTTAAAAGTGTCCACTTTGTCTGCAGGGTCCTTAACCACTGCTATAAAAGCATCACAAATGGCCTGAAGGGTTAGACCAGACTCTATCTTGTCATCGTTACTTTGCCCTCCTTTGTCTGAGGGTCCAGCTGCTGGTAGTTGTTTACCCTTCCTGGGCTCCGAGGGCGGCTGATTTTTCTATCTCCTCATATTGCCTTCCGCTCAAATTTGGTAGCTGGTTAAAGCACTCAATGAACTCTAAACACTGGTGCTAGTCAGAACCACAGAAAATGAGTTTAGAAAAGAATATAGCTGGTTTAGGACCTCGATAGTAGCGAGCTCTCTCCAGAGCATCTTACCCAGTCAGCTGTTCACTCCACCCCACAAAATCATTTCATTTCATATGTCATTTCTCAGCATGTTTAAGCTTTCCTCAGAAGGGGTTGTGTTAATGGATAAGTAGATGATCATCGAGGACGTCTCCCTTCATAAAACCACACCTTGGGAATTGTAAGATCTTACTTTGAGTGGGAGCTCTTGCAGCAGGCTGTTACCATAAGGACAATGCCGCAAGGCACTAGGACCCCACGGAAACCTTCTAACTAGCAGTCTTCGGCTGGGACCGCCCCCAGATCCGCCTCAACGTTGGCCAGTGGTATATCGGGACGGTCCCCAGCCCCACCTCAGTTCTTTTCCCGCTGCAGACCTGTCTGCTACAGCTCTTTGGTTGCCTTCTAGAACTAATCTAGTGTTTTCAGAGAATTTAGGGTATACTTTATTTTCTCGAAGAAAAGTCCACTTTTCTTTAGCATGAAACTCCTCTGCATGTCTTCTTTGCTGTTGTCAGCTTCTTCTGCCGAGAAGAAGAGGACCAAGTGTGCCTGCAGTTGTTGGATCCTGGCCAAGGACAAGCAAAGGACCTGTGTCTTCTGCCTGAGGCCCGACCATGACACCAAGGCCTGTTTCATCTGCAGTGGCTTTACTGGACGGAATCGCATCCACTGCCTTAAGGCACGCATTTTAGAACAGCAGCTGGCCATCATGCAGAGCTCACCAGCCGAGAAGTTAGCCTCCTCTTCTCACTTCTCAAAACACACAGAAAAAGGATCCAGACCAGCATAAGTCCCGTGAAAAGGACCTGGGCAGGTCTAAGGGGCATTAGCACTCCCGGTCCCCACACCACAAAAAGGCCTCCTCGAGTTCCAACTCCGGGGGCTCAGATCATTCCTCTCGGCACTCTTCTGGGCACCAGGACTCCTCCACTCCTGCCAAAACCCCGACAGGGAGTGGAAAGTAGGGCTCGGGTTCTTCTACCCTGGCCTTGGCTACCCTGCAGGCGAAGGCCATACCCATGTGGTCACCCTCTGCCTCGAGTCTGAACCTCCTCTTCCGTGGGGACCACGGTCCTGTCGCACAAGGTCCGGACGTTGGTCTCTCCCGGGGCTCTGGGTAAGACTAAAGAGCACTGGGGTCAGGAGTCGGTCTCCAAACCGACCTCGGTTCACCATACCTCGGTCTCCCAGACATGTACGCCCAAACCGACGATGGTCCATGAGGCAGACAGCTCCAGACCATCAACGGCACCGGCCAAGGGACGTACATCGGACAAAGCACCTCTGAACCTCACTTGTTCACCGGTCCATAAGCCTTCTACACCCAACGATCAAGGGGATCAGTGTACTCCCTCTCCTAGGGATCAACCGGACCTCACTTCTTCCCCTGTTGCTCCACCCATGCCGGACGGTCAAACACCTTGCTCCCCGGCGGGCACAGTGATTCCTCAGTTCTCCAAGGTGGAACTGACGGAACTTTTCCAATTTTGGTGGAGCTAGATAAAGCAGGATGTCCTTCCACTGCAGCCAGATGCAACCCCAAAGCTAGATGCGGATAATGACCAGGGCCGAGGTGGAACCATCCTCACCCGCTCCAATATCCAAGTCCCGTTTACACAGTCCCACCAACTCCCACAGCAGGACTTTGCAGAGAACAGCATCACCAACGTCGCTTCCACTCGCCAAGCTCTTACCAATGTCGCTTCTCCAGCCGTAGGCGGTCAGGCAGCCGACATAGGTTAGATAGCCATCGTTGGTGCTCCACCAGCCATCGCCGGTTCCATAACCGTTGCCGGTCTTCTAGTGGGCGGCATTCAACTGAGAGACGCGGGTCTTCAGATTCTAGATCTTCCTCCCCCTCTTCTAGGGATCATGGTTCGGACTCCCACCACATCAGGTTCCGACCGTTCTCCTTCAAGAGAAAGTCATGAATCGCCAGAGGAGAAGGACACCCCTAGATCACTTCCTGACAGTCCTACCTTTATGGACGTCATGAGGCATATTCAGACCTCCAACGGATGGGAGACTGAGGATCTGGATCCAGAGCACCGGAGGTTGGCCAAGTACCTGAGGCAGAAGGAGCCAAAGCCCTTGGTCATTCCTCCTTTAGTGTACAGTATATGTTCCAGGACCTCTCCAGGATCACCTGTAAGCATCCCTGTACCACTCCACTGGTCTCTAAAAAGTCAGGCTGCACTGGGCGCCAAGGAATGAGCTTTTCCTGGCTGAACACCCTCAGGCAAACTCGATGGATATCATGGCTGCTCATGACAAGTCGAAGAAGCCGAAAACACCTCCGTTCGCAGCCTCCAGACACAGAGTCCAGATTTCTAGACCAGGTGGGCAAGAAAGTTTATTCTGCCTCCACCTGTTCTATTAGATGGTTGAACTTTCTCACACATATGGTTCAGTACAAGAATGCGATGTGGGAGAAAGGCTTAGAGGTTGCTCGGGCCTTGCCAGACTCGGCTCAGAAAACCGAGCTTCTGGATATCCTTAAGTCGGGATTGGACGTAGGCACTCATGTCCTGAGGGCCTCGTACGACACTGCAGATATGGTTTCTAGAGCAGCGGCATCAGGCTTTTGCCTTAGATGCCACGCCTGGCTCAGTGTCTCTGGATTTTCATAGGATCTGCAGTCCAGTATCCTGGACCTTCCCTTCCAGGGTTCCATTCTTTTTGGGGAGGAGATGGAGAAACTGATCTCCCATCTCCAGGAGTCCGGGAAATGTATCTGGTCCATCCGAAAGATGTACAAGGGGGACCAGAAGCCTTTTAGAAAACTGCCTTTTCGGAAGCCCTCAGGGCAAATCACCCACAACCAGTTCCAGCAGAGGGGAGGCTTCAAGAAGAAAGCACCAACCCAAACTCCTGGGAGCTCTGCCTGTAGAGGTCCCTAGACCTTCCAGCCCTCTCTGCCTGTTCCCAGATTTGTCCAGTGACTCACTACCTGCCCCCCTGGTGGCCAAGGGGGAGGCAGTAGGACGTCTCTTCTCCCTCTGTCTAGAGGGATGGAGAAACGTCACCACAGACCTCTGGGTGTTGGATCTAATCAGGAGAGGACATAGTGTAGAGCTCTTGTCTGTGTCAGTCTTCACCATTCATCAGTGTTGGGTAGTGAGCCGGAGGATCAGGACCCCACGGGAGCCTTTTTTTTATTGCAGTAGGAGTCGTCTACATCGGGGATGGCGCCGCCCTTGAGGCTGACCTATTACATGGCACTCGCGGGTAGGCCAGTAACCATTGTCAACCCCTCCTCAGCCCCAGTTCTGCTTCTGCCACCGTTGAGTGAGCAAGACCTCGTGTATGAGCACCATTATTCTGCTGTCTAGTCCGTCAGTACATATCAGCAGTCCCAGTTCTGCTGCTCCGTTCCTCGGTGTCGACTGGTAAGGATCTTTCCTTTTTATTTTTTCGTCGACGCAGAGTGCTGATTTTGGTTTTGTTTTTCCGTCCAGTCATGTCTGGTTCAGGAGACAAGAAAACATCTTCGAGGGCAGGTCGGCTTCCGATGCATCGGTGTCGCTGCGGCTGACTGTACTCCGTCATGTATCAGCATGGCCATGGCCTTACCTGCTTGGGACCAAACCACGACATGGACAGATGCGACGCCTGTTTCTCCATGGATCGTCGTGTTTTGGAGTTGCGCTCATTGAAGGTTGGATTCTTGACCCTTCCTCCGGGTCCCTTCCGTAGCTATATGGCCCATGGAGGAGGTGGGTTTCCACCAGATCTAGCCTTGCCACGGCATGAACCCCTTCCACGGTGCAGGAGGACTGGCCTGGCCCCCTTGAGGTCAGGCGGGAGGCACTGTCCAGGCAGCCACCTCTTTGGAGGCAAGGGCTCCCTGGCATTGCGATCTGAGGCCTCCGGGCCGGTGCGCCCACCAGTGCCAACCCTGATTTCGGGGATCGGGTTGGCGCCGCGGGTAGCATGGTGCTGGGGATGGGGGCGGTGCCATGGGCAGTGCAAGGCCAGCTCACGGCTGAGAGGGATCGGGGAGTGGTCTGGGTTCGGGCCTGCAGGGAGGATGATTCTGAGGCTGACCCAGACTGGCTTCTGGATTCTAAGGAGTCCACCGATTCTTCTTTCTCCAGCACAGCGACTCCAGTTCAGCCCCCTCCTATGGAGCAGATGACTTCGGCCGATTCCAGGGTTGGTGGCACCAACCAGTCCTCTGGTGGCCCAGGTGGCACCTCACGACAGCCTGGAGTTGGTGATCCATTTGCTACCTTGGGAGGCTTACCCCCTCTGGTGGTAGTTCTTAAAATGATTCTAATTATAGGAAGTCTGCAGTAGTATTCATTTTCCATAGAAAGTCCCTTTTAGGTTCACGTCCCAATAGTCCAACTATGGAGACAGGGGAATGGTCTGATATTACTCGTGGGTGGATTTCGGCTTCTACAATATCTGGTACCATATGCAAGCTTACCAGTAAATAATCTATACGCGAACATGTGTTGTGGGGTTGGGAGAAGAAAGTATATTGTTGCTCATTGGGATTTAATATCCTCCAGATGTCTAGGACACCCAATCCGCCCATTAGGTCCTGCAATGCTCTCTGAGCCGGGGAAAGGACAGCCTTCTTAGGGTCTGATTTATCCAGTAAGGGTCGGGGTGTGATGTTCCAATCACCTCCTAACACCAGAGCTCGGGGGGATAAGGCGGACACAGTGCCCATTAGTTCAGTGAAAGTCAGGGAGCCAGTTCAGGGAGTCTCGGTTTGGACCGTAAATTGATCCTATAGTTAGTTGGTGTACCCCCAGACTGCCATGTAAAATTATGTTTCCCGCCCCACAGGATTGTCCCATCCATCCTTTACACCACAGCAGGGCATCTTCCCTCTTAAGGTGTGTTTCTTGTAGGCATATGATATCTGCTTTAAGAAGTTTGAGGTGCCTAAGTATTACCTGTCGTTTGGTCTGATCTTTGGCCCCCTTAACATTCCAGCTAATAGTCTTGATAGGACCTGCCATACTTAGTCAGAAAAATCAGGCAGTTGGTGTTCACGGAGAGGGTTGGAGTTTGAGCTAATTGCTTGATGTCTCCATTACTTTGCCAAAAACGTAAAAGGAGGTAGAGTGATTCAGTAAAATGTTCTCTCCCCCCCCCCCTTATTTTCGTACACATTCCCCACATCAACACTCGGTTCCAATGAACTAACTCCTAATTACAATGTCAGGTGATGTTAAACAAGCAACCTAGAACCCCCACTTCCATCCCGTCTCGCCAGGTTGTATTGCATTCACCTATGTTAATAACTCTGGCGGTATTTTCGGAGAACCGACCCTGAAGAACACTAAAATGAGAACATATCTGCAGATCTTACTTCGAGAGGGCTCTTGCAGTAGGTAATTACATATAGGACTGACGCCGGCGGCGGCAGGACCCCACGGAAAAATTTCTAGTTAGCAGTCCCTGGCGGGACCGCCCCCACATCAGGTGACCGGCGTCGGTATAAAGGGGCGGTCCTAGACGCCCGCCTTCCAGTTCTTTCCCGCCGTCAGCTCGTGCAGCGCCTCGCGATTAAGTTCATATCGCTCAGTCCTGTTACTTCGTCGGTTTTTCCGAAAAAGTTTTCAGTATAGAATTTTGTACTTCTTTCGTCAGGTGAACATCAGCATATGTCGTCCCCTTCAAAGAATAAGTGCGACTCATGCGGCGCCCAACTGCCTCACAAAGACGGTCACTCCTCTGCCTTTTCTGCTTAGGCCCCGACCACGCGGTCGACAAGTGTCCGCACTGCCTTCGATTCAGCGCGGCCACCCGCAGACGACGCCAGCAGTCCCTCGAAGCCCATCTCCTCAAAAAGAAGATGTCCGCGATGGAGGAGTTGAAGAAACTTCGGCAGGCTTTGACCTCCCCTGAAGGGCATAAGAAGTGGGACAAGGAAAGGCATCGGGAGAAGGCCTCCTCCTCCGCGACTCCGGCCGGAGTTGTGGGCAAGGTAACATCCCCTCCGGGGGATCGCCCGACGGCAGCCTCCAAGGCTTTGGAGGAGGCGCCGGCCCGCTCGTCAGGTTCGCCGCTCGAGTCACGCCGGGCAAAAGGAGACTCTAGCCCCAGTATCACGCGTGAGGCCTGCGGCCTACTGCGCGGGCACCTCCCAAGCTGGACGCCGGCCTCTGACGATGCTGGGAGAAGGCCACTAAGACGCTCGACCTTCGGGCGCGCACGGCAGTGTCCCTCGACTGGGCCTCCTCTCATCCTCGGCCCGCCTCCACGAGGGACCCTCAAGTCTGACGCCGCTCCTCTGGCGCTCCACCGATTCGCCCATAAGCATACCGTCGGCTCCGACGCTGGCGCCGGGCTCGGAGCCCACGGCAGACCCCTGCAAGCGCCTGTCGAGACTAGGCTCCCCGCAGCCTTCGCTGCCGTCAGGGGAGCCCCACTCCCCCCCTGCCTGACCCCGGGGATTTTTCCCCTCCGTCCCCAGACAAGGCTCGGGACCCTGGGCTACCGTCCGATCCTCTTCCTGAAGAGCCGGATCTGACGCCGGCTCCTCCGACGCCGGCCCCACCAGTGCCGGTTCTGACACCAGGCCCTCCGACGCCGGCGGGGGATATTCCTCTTCCATTGGGCCCTCCACCCCACGGGCCTATCCCGGCTGATCCGCCCATGGAGTACCCGGCTGGGCCGTCTGCTCCGGCGGTTTTCCCAGGTCCGCAGTATCCTGCACCACTGTACCCGGTGCCGACTGCTTCGACGCCGCAGTACCTGACGCCACAGTACCCGGCTCCGGTATACCCGCAGCCGGGTTACGGATACTCCCCCTACGGATTTCCTCCGTACAACTATCCCCCTCCACCGCCCCCTAGGCCGCCGGTGGATCTTCAGGAGACTCTTGCCTCCTGGTGGGCTGAGGCCAAGGCTCAGCTCACCAAGGAAGTCGAGAGCTGCCTACGGGCGACGGTGCCACCCCGGCTCCTGTGACACCCCAGACAGCACACTCCTCTCCTCCTCCAGATTCCCGGCTTTACCCTCGATCCAGAGAGGGCAGGACACCTGCTCTGGGATCCCCCAAGGAACCTGTTCCTCCCCCTAGACGAGTTATGGAGTCTTACTCTGCTTCAGATTCTTCCTCCCCTTCTCTCTCAGACTCCTCGGAAGCCTCCGATGGATGTTCCGAGAAAGACAACGAGCCACGCTTTCCGTCCAAGCCCCGGCCGAGGACTCCTCCGGAGGATCCTTCCTTCACTGAGTTACTCAGGAAGATCCAGGAAGTCCATCAGTGACATTCCCTAGAGCCAGATCCTCAACAGGTTAAACTCGCCGAACATCTGGATTTGCCCCTTACGGCTCCTACCCTAGTGCCACCCTGGATCGAGCCTCACGCCCACCTTGTTTCCACGATTTGGAAGCAACCGTCGGCTTTAGCCCCACTTCCCAGGAAGTCGAACAGGCTATACCAGGCTCCGGAGGGTGTAGACTTTGTAGACTCTCACCCCCGTGCAGACTCGGTTGTGATTAGCGCCGCTCACGACCGGTCAGCACACCCGAAACACTTGAGCTCGTCTCCCCCGGATAAGGAATCTCGCCTTCTGGATCAGTATGGAAGGAAGATCTACGCTTCTTCCACACTGGAGATTAGGGCCCTGAACTATGTAGCACATATGGGGGATTACCAGAAGGCCTTCCTTATCCAACGGAATCTAAGATCGACTCTTTGCCTGCCTCCCAAGTCAAGCAGGAGTTGGCCGACCTGGTCCATTCTGCTCGTTCGGCCAGTCGTCATATTTTGAGGACGACCTACGACGCAGTGGACACCGCAGGACAGAGCTCTGCGTTTGCCGTGAGTCTTCGGCGTCATGCATGGCTCAGTGTGTCAGGTCTGGTCCCGGAGGTGCAGTCAGCGATCCAAGAAGCACCTTTCAGGAGTTCTGTGCTTTTGGTGGCAATGTCAAGACATCATCACTGATTTGCAGGAGAAGGGATGGCCCTTAAATCTGTTGATTCAATGTACCGCCCCCATCCCCCACAGCCGTCTCCTTTGCAGACGCAGCCGCCTCAAGCGAAACCTCAGGGAGGGCGGCCACTAAACGCCGGGCCCCACAGCTGCCAGGGCCCCACCGCCCAAAAGCAACGGTGCTCCAGCTGCGCGCTGCCTCACACCACCTGATTCCTTCCTCTCCCACCACCTCCGGACGTCCCGGAGGAGACCGGTAGGAGGGAGGTTCTCCCTCCACCTTCCGGGTTGGAAGAGGATAACATCGGATTCATGGGTGCTTCAGATCATAGCAGAGGGACACTCCATAGAGTTTCTGCAGAAACTCCACGCCACCTCCTCAACTCCGCTATACTCAAGAGACCATCTTCCTTTGGTCAGGAAGAAATCTCGAGCGCCCTTGCAAACAGGCTATAGAGCCCGCCCTCACCTGTAATGGATGGGTTACTATTCCCACTTCTTCCTTGTACCAAAGAAGACGGGAGATCTCAGACCTAATCTTCCTGGACCTAAGTCTCCACCACTCAATCACACTAGTGGGATTAGGGCCGGAGGCACTAGGACCCATCGGGAGCAAACTTGCTGGAGGGTCGGCGAGAGATGGCGCCGCGAGACACGTGGCGCCGCGAAGGCGGCTCGAGCGTAACGACCTTCTCGGCACCGACCCTCCAACCGCCTCAGTTCTTTTTTCCCGCCGTCGAGTGCGCTTCAGTATACGACGTCGCTCGTCTGTCGGGAGTCAAACTTCAAACTAGTGCTTAGTTTTCAGTTTGTTTTTTTGTAACATTATCACGATAGTAGTATCGCTTAATTTTATTCTATTTCGAAAATTTTTTCTAATATCTTAAATTTAACTTACTTGAAGAAGTCTCGGCCTACTGGACGGAGTCAACCATGAGCAGGTCAGGTGACGGTAGGGAGACTTCGTATGAAAGCTGTTCAGTCAGCCGGGCTGGGTCCGGTCAAACTCCTTCTCAAGAAACTCAGCGGGTTCCGGCTAACGGTCAGTCCGATGTCTGGGATGGGCGGTCCCCGCCAGGCATAAAATAAACGGTCGCCACGGCACCGCTCGGCCTCGAGCTCTTCTTCGGCCCTACAGGTCAAAAAAAAGAGAAGGCATTCGAGGTCGCCTCTGGTATGTCTGCGCTGGCTAACGGTCGGTTGTCATTGGTTGCCGGGTCTCCTTCTTCCGAGTCGCCAACTTCTGGTAACTCGCCCGACATCGGAGCCTCCCCGCCTATAGGTAGGGCTCCAGATGAGCAGTTTCATCAGTGGCCGCTTTATGGAGCCGGCGGGCTCGGAGGCTGGTTCTTCTGCCTGGCTCGTTGCCCTCGAGCCTCGGCCCTCCGGCGATCAGGTAGGGCGGTTGACCTTCCTAGTCGCACGGCGCCTTCTTCGTGCCTGCGACTCCATGCTTAGTGTTTCCCTCACATGGCTGCGGCGCAGGGGCCACACCGATGCCTCTATCTCCTGGTTTTGTTTCTCCTCTTGCTTTCCAGGTTCCTGGGGCTTTTCCGGCGCCTTTCATGGGTCTGTTGGCTTGTCGGGCGCAGTTTCTGGTGCCGGTGGGTCTTGCGGAGCCGCCCGCGCCGTTGATCTGGCGGTATGCTGGGCCGTATGCACCGCTGGGACGGGCGGCGCTGCGGTGTGGCGCCACGCTTTGGCGGTGTTGCGTGTGGCATTGTTGGCTTGGCGGGCGCTGCGGTGCGGCGCTGCCGGCTTGGGCGGCACCGCCTTGGGTTTTGCGGGCTGCCTTTCTTGGTCGCCGCCTTGCTCCGCCGCTCGCTTTGTCACCTCGGCCGGGGTCCTCGGGACTCTCCTTGTTTTTCTGATATTTCCTCCTCTCCTAATTTTCATTCCTTTCCTGTCCAAACAGTCCTTTCTGACCATCAGGAGATGATGTTGAGCCTGACCCAGACCTTCGTTGGGTGATGAAGTGGAGGAAACAGGATCTTTCTTTGCTACAGAGCCTGTGGCCGAGGACCTGTCCTTTAAGTCTCTGTTGAAGAACCTGAGATCCACTCTTCTCTCCAGACTACAGACATCGATCCTGGGAAGATATTAAGACTCCAGTACCTTCATGCTCGGAGATCCCTCACGGATTTGACTCCTCCGATCAGCTCTCCTCTCGAGACGCTGTCTCAAATGGTATGGAATAATCCTGTTCTTAATCCTTCAGTGGCTAAATCCATTGATAAGAAGTATTCAGCTCCCAAGGATCGCCCTATTTTTGGCATCCCAAGCATTTATGGATCCTATTGTAGTCCTGGCAGAGAATGACAAGGTCGTTCTTCCTCAAACTACTTCAGCTCGACCTATTAACAAAGAGTCTCGTAAGATTGATACATTAGGTAAGAGAGTCTTTGCTGCCTCCACTCTAAGTATGGGTATTGCCAGTTATCAAGGCTATTTTTCTCAGTATGAGTATATCCTGTGGCACTCTATGAAAAGAATGGTTGAAGCTCTTCCAGATTCGGACTCCAAGTCAGAGCTTCTATTGACCGTTACTAGAGGTATTGAATCCAATAACCAACAAGTCACGCCATGGACGCCGACACTGCTTCTCGCTCAGCTGCTGCAGGGATTTGTACTGACGCCATTCCTGGCTGCGCTTCGGGCTTCACGGAGGATGCTCAGCAGCAGGTAATGGCGCTGCCTTTGATGGCACCCCATCTTTTCGGCCCTCAGGTGGAGCAAGCCTAGAAGCCTCCCAAAAGACTAGATCGGCCATTAAATTGGCATTAGAACCTCCGCCTGCCCCTCTCGCGGGCATGCGAACAGACGCCAGCTTCTTAGTCGTCAGTCCTTCGAGGCAGAAGCAGGGAAGCTTCCATAAAAGCCAACCTGCCCAACCTCAGAAGAAGACAGCAGAAAGCGCAGGGGCTCAAAGCCCCCAGCGCCACCTTATGAGTTGTTGGCCCAAGTTCCATCCACACTGCCCGAGATGGAACTTTCTCCTCCGTGGAGGTCGCCTGATGTACTTCTACAACGAGTGGAAGTCCATAACTTCAGACAATGGGTCCTTCGATAATCATGAGGGTAATCTCTCTCAATTTCCCCCCAAATTGTCCTCCCAGACGACAACCCAGGTTGTCGGCTTCTCAGTCAGACCTCCTCACCGCCGAGATCGAGGGCCTTCTGAACAACAGGGCAATAGAACTGGTGCCTCATGATTAGTGAACACAGGGTTCTCCCATTTCTTTCTGGTTCCAAAGAAAACTTGGGGATGCGCCCATTCTAGACCTCAGAAAGCTGAACAAATTCCTCCCCAGGAGAAATTCAAAATGATTTCCCACGACCTGTTACCCTTGCTGCATCAGGACGACTGGTTGGCCTCTGGATATGCAGGATGCGTACTCAGCATATCCCCGTCCACCCGACCCCACCGCAAGTTCCTCAGGTTTGTAGCTTTGGGTCAGCATTATCAGTTCAGAGTCCTGCCTTTTGGCTATCCTCGGCGCCCGCAGTTTTACAAAGTGTTGTGCAGTTCTCAAGGGCGATCTCAGGAAAGGCGGGATCGTCTTTCCCTCACTCTGGACGATTGGCTTAGCAAGCCCGGCTCCAGCCAAGGGACTTTGAAGCAGTGCAAACGACTTCGCCTTCTCACGCCCATGGGAGCTCTGCTGAATCTGAAAAAAATCCCAACTGCAGCCCTCCCAGAGGCTCCTTTTCTTAGGGACGCTTCTAGTCACCTCTTCCGCAAAGGCTTTCCTTCCAGAGGACAGAAGACTCGACATCCTTCGGATGGCCCGTTACATCGGGGAGAACCAATCGGTTACAGCTCTCTCGATGCAACGCATGTTGGGTCTCATGGCGTCCTCGGTGTTCACTGTACCCCTGGCCCGGTTGCACATGAGAACCACCCAATGGATGCTCACCACTCAGTGGTCTCCGACCTCTCACCCCCAGTCTTATCCCATCAAGGTGACGCAACCCCTTCGAAGGTCTCTCACCTGGTGGTCTCAAGAGAGCAATCTCCTCAAAGGGTTCCCCTTTGCTCTTCCGGACCATCAGATCTCCATCACCACCGCATCGCTAATGGGATGGGGAGCTCACTGTCTCTCCCTCCACACTCAAGGTGTATGGACTCCATTCGAATCTCATCTCCACATAAATGTCTTGGAGGTGAGAGCGGTCCTCTATGCGATCCAAGCTCTGAAGGATGTCCTTTGTCACAAGAACATTCTCCTTCAAACGGACAGCAAAGCTGTGATGTATTACATCAACAAGCAAGGCGGTGCTCACTCTTATCCCCTTTGCAGGGAAGCAATGAGGGTATGGGAGTGGTGCTTGGAGCACAAGTCCACTTCCCTTGCAAGTCAGTCTCTTGACCCAGGGTTCGTTGGTCCATCCCAACCTGAAATCACTTCACCTTCATGCTTGGCTCCTGAAGAGATAGAAGTGAATCGGTTCAACGCCTCCCAGAGAGTCTCGAGCATCCTTCTGGCTGCTCGGGAGCCAGCCACATCGAAAACATACGCATCCAAATGGAAGCGCTTTTCTCTGTGTGCAAAGTCCTCTTGAACCCCTTTTCCGTCCTCCTGACAAGGTTCTGGAGTATCTTTGGACCTATCTAACTCAGGTCTTCAGTACTCCACAGTTAAAGTTCACCTTAGTGCCATCTCAGCGCTCCATGAGCTGGTTTCATCCCTGACTCTGGCTCAGTTACCTATGGTGAAGAGATTTCTTAAGGATTCTTCATACCAGACCCCCTGTTAGCGTCCAGTTGCAGCCTGGGACATTAACCTGGTGCTGGACATGCTCACCGGAAGCCTTCTCGAACCCCTAGCTACCTGTGAGCTAAAATTTCTTACCTGGAAGACTGCCTTCCTGGGGCCATTCCTCAGCCCTGCAGAGTCTCTGAGATACATGCCCTGGTTACAGACCCTCCGTATACTGTCTTCCATAAAGACAAAGTAGTTCTCCATACTCATCCAAAATTTCTTCCCAAGGTTGTGTCAGAATTCCATCTAAACCAACCTCTGGTACTTCCCGCTTACTTCGCTAATCTCCAAAATGAAGGGGAACGAGCTCTTCATTCCTTGGATGTTAAGAGAGCCTTGCGGTTCTATTTGGACAGAACCCAGGATGTTCGCAAGACTCAACAACTCTTTGTTTCTTTCAGCGACACCCGGCTGGGTCAACCTGTCGCTATCAGATGCATCTCCTCATGGTTAGTAGCATGCCTTCGACATTGCTACTCCATGGCTCAGGTTAAATTAGAAGGTAGAGTGTACGCTCACTCTACTAGGGCGGTCGCGGCATCCCTGGTGGAAATTCGCAATGTTCCAATTGCAGATATCTGCAACGCCGCCACCTGGAGCTCAGTGCATACCTTCATAAGCACTATGCACTGGATGTTCATGCCAGGCGACATTCCGCATTCGGCAGAACCATCCTTAATGGGCTTCTACCTTAGACATGTGAGCTCTGGCTCTCCTGCCGCCCTTTTGGGGGATTATCAGCTTGGTACTCTCCCACTAGTGTGAATGAGTGGTGGAGACTTAGGTCCAGGAAGATAGGAAAATTACGTACCTACCGTAATTCTTGATCTTCTTGGACGAGTCTCCACCACTCATTCACACGCCCACCCTCCATCCCCCGAGCTCACCGCGGTGTTGGTCTTCACTCCCTCAAATCTTTAGGCTGTGAGGACTTCTTTACTGACCCTTCTTACACGGGTCGTACGGACTATCTTATGTCCGTGTTTTTAATGTTACAGTTACTCTTTACGTTAGTTGCGCTGCACCTCCTTGGTAAAAAAGGTACTGAGGCGGTTGGAGGGTCTGCACGAAGTCGCTCCCGCTGAAACAAGAGCTCAAGGCTGTGTCTCAAGGGCGCCATCTCTCCGGGCCACCTCCAGCAAAAAGTTTGCTCCCGATGGGTCCTAGTGCCTCCGGCCCTAATCCCACTAGTGTGAATGAGTGGTGGAGACTCGTCCAAGAAGATCAAGAATTACGGTAGGTACGTAATTTTCCTTTCTCGATCTCAGCTCTCTGAACCTGTATGTGGAATACAAGAGGTTCAAGATGCTCTCCCTTCAAACCCTTTTGCCCCTGCTTCGGCCGGGCCAATGGCTTTGTGCACTAGATATGCAGGATGCGTACCTGCACATCCCCATTCGCCCTTCGCACCGAAAGTACCTCAGGTTTGCATTCCAGGAGGTCCACTACCAATTCCAGGCGCTCCCATTTGGTCTTTCCCTGGCCCCATACCTCTCAACCTCCCTCATCACAAATCAGGGACAAGGCTTAAAATGATCAGGGACAAATGACCAAAATCAGGGACACATCTGAAAAAATAGTAATATTAGTTCCAGAAGCTGTGTACAACATGCTTCTTAGTATGAATAGCATTTTCTTAATGAGAACTAGACTGTAACACCAATGGCTAGCATTATTTTGTGATTCAGATCCCCATTCTTCAGTGACAGAAATGCCAAATTTAGGAGGGGCAGAAGAAATTTCAGAGGCAAAATCAGGGACACTTGAGAGGTATGCTCGGCCCCCCAAGTCTTTACCAAATGCCTGGCGGTGATAGCGGCCCACCTGCGTTCTTTGGGAGCTCAGGTTTTTCCCTACCTGGACGACTGGCTCCTGGCGGCCTCGTCCAGGGAGGAACTCCTGCATTTTCTCTCCCTCACCCAGCAGGTTTTCACTGGCCTGGGTGTTACCATCAACCATTCCAAGTCTCACCTGGATCCTTCACAGAGGCTCCAGTTCATCGGGGCAATTCTTGACACATCATTGTGCAAGGCCTTTCTGCCTCCGGCCAGGGGTCCTCCCTCCAGTCACAGATTTCCCTCCTATCGGAACACAGGAGGGTCCCAGGCTTATGGCGGTGGCCATCCCGACGGTTCCGCGCGCATGCCTCCACATGAGAATCTCTCAGTGGACTCTCCGATCTCAGTGGGATCAATGGGTAGACGACCTAGATCATCTGGTTCTGATCTCCTCGCCGATGGTAAGAGACTTGCAATGGTGGATGGTTCGAGAGAACCTATTCCGGGGGTCCCCTTTTTTCATCCTTCCCCAATCAGACTCTGACCACGGACGCTTCAGGCGAAGGTTGGGGAGCCCATCTGGGTCCTCACCGAACCCAGGGCCTATGGTCAAAGTTGGAGATAGTTCTCCACATCAACGTGCTCAAGCTTCGAGCAGTGCTGTTTGCTCTCCAGTCCCTTCACCAATACATCCTTTCCGGTCACCTAGCTGTCCAAACGGACAACATGTGCATGATGTGGTACATCAACAAGCAGGGAGGGACTCGGTCCTACCTGCTGTGCAGGGAAGCGATGAGGGTTTGGGATTGGGCAACGCTTCACAACCTTCACCTCACGGCGATCCATGTTCCGGGAGTCGACAATGTCCTGGCAGACAGACTAAGTCGCTCGTCGGCTCTACCACACAAGTGGGAATTGGTCGAAAAAGTGCTAAAAAGCATCTTCCAGATTTGGGGGACTCCTCAGATAGACCTGTTCTTCCTCCCAAAAGCAAAGCTTCCAATCTTTGTTGCTCGCTCGCTCCAGAGCGAGGCGCTTCCTGGAGCGACGCTTGTATCTCTAAGCTGGAAGGACAGATTCGCTCATGCTTTCCCCATTTCCTCTGGTCCCTCGTGTGCTACAGAAGCTTGCTTTAGAAGGAGCGAGAATGATTCTGATCGCTCCTTTCTGGCCCAGGCAAATCTGGTTCTCTCTTCTACAACAATACTCAGAGGTTCCTCCTCCTCTTCCTCTTCCTTTATCTCGAGGATTGCTGACCCAGGATCAGGGGACCCTGGTCCATCCGGGACTCAAGTCCCTTCAACTTCATGCATGGCTCCTGCAGACCTAGCTCAGTCTCATTTTGGCGTTTCTCCAAAGGTGGCTGAGATTCTGGTTGAGGCTAGAAAACCCTCCACTAGGTCCACCTTCGCCATGAAATGGAAAAGATTTTCTATCTGGGCTACATCCAGGAATGTGGAGCCCTTTTCCTGTCCTGTGACCATTCTGCTTGAGTACATGCGTCATCTTTTCGACCTGGGTCTCAGTCACTCCTTTTTGAAAGTCCATATTGCGTCTATTTCAGCCTACCATGTCCCTTTCACTGATAAGGCATTTGCCCAGCTGGAGATATCCAAAACTTTCCTCAGAGGGGTCCTGCATCTCAGGCCCCCTGTCCGGACTCCAGCTCCCCCTGGGGACTTAAACTTTGTCCTCGAGAAACTTACCCTTCCTCCCTTTGAGCCTGCAGCTTCTGCACTCTTGAAGTTTCTATCGTGGAAGACGCTCTTCCTGGTGGCCATTACTTCTGCTCGCAGAATTTCCAAGCTCCAGGCCCTGATGTGCAAAATCCCTTATCTGATTTTTCACAAAGAACGAGTAGCTCTTTATACGAATCCTAAGTTTCTCCCGAAGGTGGTAGCGGAATCTACCTTAAATCAGTCTATTGAATTACTTGCTTTCTTCACACAGTACTCCATTCAAGGAGAATACCTGCTCCATACCATGGATGTTCACAGGATTCTGAGATACTACACCGATAGGACGAAGGATCTCAGAAAGACTGATCAGTTGTTCGTCTCTTTTGCTCACAAAAGAGAAGGCAATGCTGTTTCTAAGCAATGCCTATCAAAATGGTTGGCCCATTGCATCACTTTCTGTTATGACAGTACTAGACGCATCTCTACCGGGTCAAGTCAGAGGTCACTCCACTGGAGTAGCAGCCTCTAGCGGCTTGTTTCAAGAATCTGTCTGCAGACATCTGTGCTGCCGCCACTTGGACTTCCGCTCACACCTTTACTAAACATTACAGTTTGACATTGCCTCTCGCCGTAGAGCAGGCTTCGGGTTAGCGGTCTTGCAAGGCCTCCTTTCTTGAGGCTTGCAAGGTTTCCTTGCTACTTCTTGGAGTAGTACCTCCTCCCGTGCCTCTCTCTTGTTCCAGACTGCTTGGGATTCTGTCCTATATGATTATTACTGCAAGAGCCCCCCTCAAGTAAGATAGTACAGTTACGTAAGAACTTGCCGTAACAGTAGATCTTCGAGAGAGGCTCTTGCAGTAGGTTATACCTTCCCGCCCTCCATCCCCCTAGGCTTTTTCAGCTCCTTTTCCATTGAGGGAAATATCTGCTTCTCTCTCATCCGGGCGTCCGGGACCGCCCCTTTATACCGACGTCGTATGATGCCGGTCACCTGACGTGGGGGCAGTCCCCGCCAGGGACTGCTAGCTAGAAATTTTTCCGTGGGGTCCTGCCGCTGGCCGATGTCAGTCCTATATGTAATTACCTACTGCAAGAGCCTCTCTCGAAGATCTACTGTTACTGCAAGTTCTTACGTAACTGT
The DNA here is from genome assembly GCA_016271365.2 of Neoceratodus forsteri. Lineage (NCBI taxonomy): Eukaryota > Metazoa > Chordata > Ceratodontiformes > Ceratodontidae > Neoceratodus > Neoceratodus forsteri. The sequence continues at coordinate 574,745,684 of CM028137.1, forward strand.
ACTTTCTTTATTCCTCCCCATTATTTATTGCTGAGGTCATTTGCATGAAAACAGAATTTTTGCTCCTGAAGAGCTCATCTATTTCTGTTGCTGTCAACCTACCTGAGATCATAATGCACTGCTTGTGACATCACAGTTACTCTCATGGCAACATATTGTGATGTCACAACGGAGCATTATGACTTGAAGTAGGGAGTAAGTACTGATCTTACTTCGAGATACAGCTCTTGCAGCAGGTTACACCATTAGGACTGAAGCCGGCAGGCGTCAGGACCCCACGGAAATCTTCTAGCTAGCAGTCTTCAGCAGGGACTGCCTCCGACGTCGGTCCCGCCCCCGACCTCAGGCGTAGTACATAAGGAGGTGGTCCCGCCAGAATCCCCAGTTCTTTCCCGCCGTCTACTTACATGTCTCGACCCTCCGGTCAGTACCTAGCGCGCGATGCCTGGAAAAGTTCTTTTCCTGTTTCTCGAATTGGAAACTCTTTTTTCATCAAATCATCTGCCATCTGATGTCCTCTCCAACATCCGCGGAGGGCCATCCATCAAAGTGCGCCTGTAGGAAGCAAATTCCCTTTAAAGACCCACATTCGGCCTGCGTGCAGTGCCTAGGCCCGGACCACGACACCCGGGCCTGCTCCTTCTGTCAAGGCTTTAACAGTCGGACCCGGATCCGTCGCCAGAAGGCCCTCCAAGCTTACCTTCTAGAAGAGAGATTGAAGGCCATGGATCCTGCCTCCAAGGGGGAATCATCCGAGAAAGCCTGCCGGCACCTCGAAAAGCACAGGGAGAGGGTGAGGTCAAAATCCCCTTCTAGGGCTTCCGACTCTCCTAGCTTCGGCTCCCGGTCCGACCGCTCGCCTTCCAAGGCCCGCTCTCAGCCTCCCCCAGTCGCGATCATGTCATCCTCCAGTTCCTCCACTCTGCAGCCTGTTTCGACCTCCAGGCCTTCTTCCTCTTCGTCCAAGGCCTCGCCGAGGTCAGGGGACCGCCATCACCACAAGTCCAGCTCCTGCCACTCGGCTCCCGACGTCCGGTCGGTCTCCTTGCCTCCTCCACCCCAGCGGAAAACCAAGGAGCTGACATCGCTCAGGAGGACGTCGGCCCACCCGACGTCAGCTAAGCACCACCGGTCCCGGGACCAGACGACTGCCAAACGCCTGGCCAGGCCTTCTCCACCGCTGGATGCCGCCGGGGGACCGACTCCTGCCCCAGCAGAGAGAGGAACCCTATGCCACCTCACCGACGCTGGCCAGGAGGCGCTACGGAGGAGGAGGTGCGACTCAGCCCGAGGACCAGGCGGCGAACCGGTCCTGTCGAACCCCGAGAACCCTCTCCCCAAACCTGAGGGGCCCTGGGGTCCATGCGAACCCGGCGCACCGCGCCCGGCCTGCTATCAGGTCTCAATATTTCTGAGGTCAAGGAGCTGTTTACCTTTTGGTGGGATACCATAAAAAAGGACGTGGTTCCCACACCTCCTCCTCTTCCTCCTCCTCCTCCTCCTCCTCCACCCGTGACTCTACTGGCCCCAGCGCCCCCCACCCCATCCGGGGCAGCAGGCCGAGTACCGTCCACCCAGGAGCCTGCAGATTCTCCTAGGGGCAGACCAGATAAGAGGAGACCTCCGTCCAGATCTTCTTCAGGGTCACCCAGCCCCAAGAGACCCAGAAGACGCCGCCACTCGCCTTCGATGGAGGACTCTGGATCGGACTTCTCAGACAGATCCAGATCCCCGTCTCCCATCAGCATCCCCTCTCTGGACCAACGTGCGCTCCCAAGATCTCCTGCGTATGACCCATCGTTCTCTGAAATTGAGGCATATCCAAGAGAATATGGGCTGGGACGCAGAGGAACTTGACCCCGAGAGGCTACGCCTCGTACGCTATCTTCGGCAAAAGGACCCAAAGCCTGTGGTGGTACCACCCTTTGGTGGACATCACCAAGGCAGCGGGAAACGCCCATCTGCCTCCCGGCGATGCCGAAGGCTGACCTGCTGTACAAGGCCCTAGGAAGGACCAGTACTTGGCATCTCATCCTCTGGCCGATTCCCTGGTCATTACAGCCTCACATGACCAGTCCCAGAGGCCGCAACATCTGAGCACCTTGCCACCGGACCCAGAGTCCAAGCAATTGGATGGGATGGGCAGGGGCACGTATGCAGCTGCAACCTGCGCCATTAGGTCCCTCAACTATCTCACCCACATGGTCCAGTTTCAGAATGCCTTGTGGGAGCAGGGACTGGAGCTGGCAGAAAAGAAGCCAGAAGGTGAGCAGAAGGAAGAACTGCTTCAGCTCCTCCGCACGGGTTCAGACGTTGGAACCCAGGTACTTCGAGCTGCGTATGACTCCGCGGACTCCTCAGCCAGAGCGGCAGCCTCAGGCGTATGCCTCCGGAGACACTCATGGCTTCTTGTCTCCGGATTCACCCCGGACGTCCAGAACATCATTCTGGGCGCCCGTTCAGCGATAGTTCTCTTGGTGAGTCTTCGGAGAAGGTTCTCACCAAGCTTCAGGAGGCCGGGAAGGCCGTGAGGTCTGTCCAAGCCATGTGTAGACCCTGGCCCGGTTCCTTTCGTAGGAACCAGAGCCGTTTTCATGGCCGGATGCAGAGGCAACAGTCCCGTTCCGGTCCGCAACAGAGGGGCTCCTTCTCCTGAAAAGCCCAGGGGAAGTCGTCCTCGGGCAGAGGCCAACGCCCCGCTAAGTCAGCCCAGCCTGCAGGACCCTCAGCTGCCACAGCATGACTCCTTCCTGGCCCCCACCCCTCAGGATCAACAGGACACTAAGGTCGGGGGTCGTATTGCGGACCACCTGCCTGGGTGGCAGTCTATTACCACCAACAGGTGGGTTCTCTAGTTGGTCAAAAAAGGCCACTTCATAGAATTCGTGGACAAGCCACCCACAAGGCCTCCTCTGCTCTCCCGTTACTCGGGTCAGCACAGATTGCTTATCAGGCAAGAAGTACTGGCTTCTGCAAAAAAGAGCGGTGGAGTACGTCAGAGAAACCAGAGAGGAGCAGGCTACTATTCCCACTTCTTTCTGGTTCCAAAGAAAACAGGGGACCTCTGTCCAATATTGGACCTCAGTGACCTCAATGCGTCGGTTGCTACCAAACGGTTTCGCATGGTGACCCTCCAAGGGCTTATTTCCATGCTGAAGAAGGATGCCTTTTTAGCCTCACTGGACATGCAGGACACCTACGTGCACATCCCCATTGCTCAAGCGCACTGGAGCTTCCTGCGCTTTGAGTTCCTCGGCCACCACTTTCAGTTCCGGGCACTTCCTTTCGGTCTGTCATCGGGCCCCCAGGGTGTTTACCAAGTGTATGGCAGTCGTGGCAGCGTCTCTAAGGAGACAGGGCCACTATGTGTTCCTGTACCTGGATGACTGGCTTCTCATGGCCGCCTCCAGAGAGGTGCTGTTGTTGGCCATCCAGAACACCCAAGCTCTTTTTCAGTCACTAGGCATTCTTATCAACTACGAGAAGTCTCTCCTGGTACCGTCCTAGAAGCTGCAGTTCATAGGCGCAGTTCTGGACACCGTCCAAGGGAAAGCTTTTCTTCCCGAGGACAGAGCGGAGCGCATCAGGTCCCTCATCAGGCACCTTTCAGCAAAGAAGACCGTCCCTGCCAGACTGGTCCTTCGCTTGCTCGGACACATGGCTGCGGCCATTCCAACCATCCCGATGGCAAGGCTCCACATGCAGGTAACCCAGTGGATGCTAAAAGCGCAATGGGATCAAAGGCAAGACCACATGTAGCAGCCGGTCAGAATCACGAAGGCCGTGATTCGGGACTGGCAATGGTGGCTAGACCCAGGGACACTCTCTGTGGGTGTCCCGTTTGCAGCGCCGTCCCGGAGGTAATCCTCTCCACAGACGCCTCAGGGCTGGGGTGGGGGGCACACCTGAACGGGGTGAGGTCCCAGGGAACGTGGACCCCTCAGGAAGCTCACCTCCATATCAACATTCTGGAGATGAGGGCGGTCCTTTATGCCCTGCAGGCCTTCCATTCAGAAATCCAACCAAGTACTCTGCTTCAAACAGACAATACGGCGGTGATGTACTACCTCAACAAACAAGGAGGCACACACTCTTACCCCCTTTGCAGGGAAGCTATGAGAGTGTGGGAATGAGTAATTCGACACTGCGCGAGCCTGATTGCAGTTCATGTTCCCAGAGTGGACAACACAATCGCAGATGGCCTGAGTCGATCCCAGGCCAGAGTCCATGAGTGGGAACTTCTTCAGGAGGTAGCAGAGGTTCTGTTTCTTCGATGGGGCACTCCAGAATTGGACTTGTTCGCTTCCCCATCCAACGCAAAACTGCCCAATTTTTGCTCGCTAGATCCAGGGCCTGGTGTTTTTTGGCGAGACGGTTTGTCCCTCTCCTGGGCAGACAGATTCCTCTACGCTTTTCCTCCCTTCCCGTTGATCCAGAGAGTCCTTCTCAAACTTCGCAGGGAGCATGCAACAATGATCCTGGTAGTGCCCTTCTGGCCCAGACAGATCTGGTTCCCCATGCTGACGCAATTGTCCCGGGAACCTCCACTCCCGTTGCCCATCAGCTCCCACCTGCTGTCTCAAGAAGAGGGTTCGCTAGTCCATCCGGACTTACACTCTCTGAACCTGCATGCCTGGCTCCTCGAGACATAGCCATTATACGACAGGGGTCTCTGAGAGGTAGCAGAAGTCCTTTCTGCTGCCAGAGAAGCAGCTTGATGCAGCCTGGCCTACGCCCGAAATGGCGCGGTTTCCTGTGGTCTCAGGCACGCGGCCTATCCCCTTTAGAATGCCCAGAGAAATCAGTCCTGGAATACCTGCTTTCCCTCTTTCACTCAGGCCATACCTACTCCTCTATTAAAGTTCAGCTGTGTGCGATTTCGGCCTACCACTACCCGATAGGTCAACACACAGTGGCTGCATTTCGATGCCTCTCGTGATTTTCTGAGGGGGGTGTTACACCTTAGACCACCCATCAAGGATCCCGTCCCTCCTTGGGACCTACTCTTTGTCCTGGAGCAGCTCACGCTGCCGCCTTTTGAACCTGCCGCAGATTGCGAGCTGCGTTTTTTGTCCTGGAAAACGTTATTTTTGGTCGCTGTTACGTCAGCAAGGAGAATTTCTGAGCTACACACTCTCATGTGTAAGGAACCTTATTTAATTTTCCACCAGGACAGAGTGTCTCTGAGGACGAATCCTAAATTCCTGCCTAAGGTGGTCTCAGACCTTACCCTTAATCAGGACATCGATCTGCTGGTGTACTTCCCTAGGTACACCAATAGAGGAGAGGCACTGCTTCACACCCTTGATGTTCACCGCTCCTTAAGATACTACTTGACCAGGACCAAACAGCATCGCAAATCCGAGCAGCTGTTTATTTCCTTTGCTGAGAGGATGTTGGGCCAACCAGTCTGAAAACAGACCCTTTCTCGCTGGCTTGTCCAGTGCATTTCTTTTTGCTATAACAACAAACAGAAGCCCCTTCCTGGCACAGTCCGGGGCCACTCGACTAGGGGGGTGGCTACTTCCTTCGCAGCACTGCGGAACGTCTCCACCTCGGCCATTTGTGTCGCAGCTACATGGAGCTCAGTGCACACCTTCATTAGGCATTACAGCCTGGACATCTCCTCACGGTGGAGAGCAGGTTTCGGCCTCGCCGTACTACAGGGTCTCCTGTCCTAGAGTCAGGGTTTTTAAGATCTCCCCCTTATGCCTCCTCCCAGAGTGTCTATAGGCGCTATTGCTTGGGAATCAGTCCTAATGGTGTAACCTGCTGCAAGAGCTGTATCTCGAAGTAAGATAGTACAGTTACATAAGAACTTACCGTAACAGTAGATCTTCGAGAACAGCTCTTGCAGCAGGTACCTTCCCGCCCACCATTCCCCCCTTGGAGGAGGTTAGGCCTAACCAGGCTTCGTCAGGATCTTTCTTTCCTTTGTCCTTCTGAGGGCGGATCCTCGGTCTCCACTTCTGATGTCATCCAGCGTCCGGAAGTCTCCGGCGGGAGAACTGGGGATTCTGGCGGGACCGCCTCCTTATGTACTACGCCTGACGTCGGGGGCGGGACCGACGTCGGAGGTGGTCCCCGCTGAAGATTGCTATCTAGAAGATTTCCGTGGGGTCCTGACGCCTGCCGGCTTCAGTCCTAATGGTGTAACCTGCTGCAAGAGCTGTTCTCGAAGATCTACTGTTACGGTAAGTTCTTACGTAACTGTACTTTTTCCACAAAAACATCTCTCTTCCAAAGTGTATATCTGTGGGATGTGCCACACATTTTAAAATACTTCTGGTGCATGGTCTTTGCCCAGAGAACACTGGTACCCATTCACGAACCACTTAGCCCTACCTGAAACTCCAGATGGCATTCCTCTCCCACCCTTTGCCCCAAACAGCCTCTGCCATTCCTTCAGGGTTACACCAAATGAGTCTCCAATCCCCAGTGAACTGCTAAAGACTCCTAACTTTAACTTTAATTTCAGCATAGATGTGGTGAAAGGGGTCTTGACCGGTGTGAGCTAACATTATCTAGGGCACATGCACCTCAGAGAACAGTCTCAAATTCTGTACTCACAGACTAGCTGTTCCTTCCTCCAGTCACGGAAAGAACAAAAAGCACCTTTCTTTCTCTGGTAGCTGTCAAATTCTACTCATTGTTCTTCCTTAAGGCAGCTGTGGACTTCAGGGGATTGCCCCTTGGATCCACAATAACTGCATTCCCTCTCACTTCCCCTGGAGTAAAACTAAATTTTAGGGTCCTGCAGGCAGAATGAAGATTTTACCAAACTAGGGTGAAAAATAACAGGGCTCCCTTTGACAGAATCCCAGTGGCAGACCTCCTGCCACTCGTAACTGCCACATTTGAACTTACTGATGAACATTCTAAGCTGCCCAAGAGCAGCTGACTTTAAAATGGTTATTCTGCTGCGAGAGTTCTAAATGACATAATCATCCTTCTCTCAGGCTAGCTGAGTAAACAATGATGTCATTATGTAGAAAGTCCCTAATGAGCTCCCCACCAGCTGCCTTTTCCTACCTGCCTAAGACTAGTACTAATGGGATTCTAGTAACCCAAGGAAACTGGGTTGTTGCACGTAGTTATGTCAGTACTGCCATGTTGTGCAAGGCTGACTCCAGGGCAAACTGCACATGTGCGAGTATCACGCTTGCGCAGTACTGTAATCGCTGCAGTATTACGGCTGACTCCTGTGCAGCGAGAGCACAGCATATTTTGTGCACCACTCTTGCCGCTCCTAAGAGCTCTCCACAGTCATATAGGCTCTGACAAGAGTTTATTTCTAGGAATGATATATGGTTCATATCCACGCACCCACCTGACCACCCAGCTAGTGGCACACAGATGCCTGCTTCTAGCATGCAAGGACTGACATGATGGGGCAGAGCCGAGAGACGTACCTTCTTGGTGGTGGGAGGAGCTTCTCTTATAAAGACAGTCCAGCAAATCAGCTGTTAAAGGGAGACTGCCAGAAGTGTGGATGTGAACCATATACCACTCCTAGAACTACGGTTACAGGTGAGTAAGCCTCATATTCCGAGCATCCCTTGTTTGTGGCATAATAGCTTTTTCATACGAACATATGAAAAGGCCAGCAGATACAGGCCTAACGGTCTTTTGAGTCTGCTCGATTGTGCAGCTAGCATCTCAGCTTGCAGCTGCCCCACACATCCATCCCCTTTTCATAATTAACCCCCCTCTCGCTCTTTCCCTTCCCCTCTTAAAGCCAACTACCATGCTACAGGCTGCTACCTCCTCAGGCAGAGTATTCCACTTGTCCACCACCCTCTCTGTGAAATACTGTCTCCTGACTTCTGTCCTATATCTCTCTTCCCCCCCCCCCCCGTGTCAGCTGGTGCCTGTGACAGGGTGGAATATGACCCTGTCCCAGTTGCTATGGAATGAGTTTGAAAGCAGGGATCTGTTCTGTTCTCTCCTTTTCTGTCTCTTCTCTGCTTGCACAACCACATTTTCCTGTGAGACCTAGGATTTGATCACTCCGACAGTCTCGCGGTTCTCTGCCTCTCACTGTCTCTCTATCTTCACGTGCTGTTCTGTCTTTTTCCTCCCTTGCATATCTGCTGATATAAACATATATGCAAAACATTATGTGGAAATGTAACTGATATTGGGATCCTTTTGTTTAGAAATTATATAGTGTTACTGTTGAAATGTATATAGCTATAGTTTGAGATGATTGCAGAAAGCTGTTGGAAAAATCAAGAGGTTACCTGAGTGCAATTTTTTAAGCCTGGGGGATTGGAAGGACTTATAAGAGAGCAATGCAGTTGCTTGCAGAGTGGGACACAGAGACTGAAGGAAAACTCTGATGGCTCTACTCTTATTTTGCCTTTGTAAATGGTTACACTAAATTTTATTTTTTATGTTGCTGCTAGTGCAAATAAATATTTTTGGTGACTTCTACAACTTCTCCTGGTTTTCCTATGCTTCCTGACCTGTTCCTCGACGACAGTGCCTCCTCATGATCCTCCCCCTTCTGATCTGGAAAATCCCTTCTGTACTAACCTTTAGGTATTCAAATATCTTACTTAGAGAGATATAGCTCTTGCAGCAGGTTACACCATTAGGACTGAAGCCGTCAGGCAGCAGGACCCCGTGGAAGAATTCTAGGTAGCAACATACAGCGGGGGACCATCCCCGAAGTCGGCCCCACCCCCGACGTTCCCTACATCATAAAAAGGGCAGTCCCTCAGTTCTTTTCCTGCCATCGACTCACAAGCATCGACTCCACAGATGCGTTCAGCTACCAAACGACAACGTTGCTTATCTTTATTTTATTTGTTTTATACGAAAGTCCGCCTTTCTTTTCCTGTATGTTGTCTTCCCCGACATCCACTGAAAGACACTCATGTAAGTGTGCTTGTGGCAAACAGATTTAAAGACAAGCATATGGCCTGTGTCAGGTACCTAGGTCTGGAGCATGACACTAAGGCCTGTCCTTTCTGCCAAAACTTTAATAGTCGGACGAGGATCCACCACCAAAAAGTTTGAGACCTTTCTTTTAGAGAAAAAAATGGCAGCAACGTAGAAAAGTACCTCCTCCATGGAAGGATGTTCTCATAGGTCGGGGAAGCATCAAGAAAAAAGGAGGGAAAGGGAGAAAGAGCGCTCCCCATCCACGTGGACATCCAACTAAGCTTGGTCCTTTCAAGGTCTCCCTCAGAAGCCATCTGACAAGCACTCGCTGCTGCAGCTGCACATAATCCCCCACCTGCCCCTTACCTTCACCCCTAGGCTGGGTCTGCCCTGTCTACTTTTGCTGTATATACCTGGGGTCTCATGCAACATCTGCTGACTAATGTATTAAAATATCTCTGGTTGCTACCTGACGTGGTACTCGTGTACCTATATTATAACTACTGTGATCTACCCATTACCAAGCGTGTACCACCAGTGAATGTCTGTAACACTGTTTGCTTTTTTAATCTAAGCGTTCTGTACTGTACTGTTTTGTTTGCTGTGATGTATTGCTTTCTTGACGAGGTGCCTTTGTAAATGAGTCTATGACTCAAAGGTCTGTAAACCGATGATCTAATATTAAATAAATAATAATAAAGATTCAGCAAACCACTCCAACAGGTATTCGTCTCAGCCAAAGACCCAGAATCTGCCAGCCAAGGTCCAGATGTTGGGTGACTCTGGTTCTGCATCCACCCTCCAGCTCCTGAAAGTCCGGCCTCAGGTTCACTCTTCCAGCTGGCCTTCAGGCTCAACAGGCCAATTGGCAGACCTCGGACCCTAAACGGACGTCAGATCAGACGTCCACCAAATGGTCCAAGGACCAGCAGCCACCGACTGAGGTCCTCTCTCACAGAAGGGATGACGCCTTTGCAATACCGGACATCAGCCCATCCAGACATATGGATGAAGAGGGCAGTTAGTGGGTTTTTTGCTCATAAGAATCTGACGGTTGGATTTCAAAGGGCTGCAGACAGAGACCTCAACCGAGCTCGAGCTCAGCATTCTATGCTTTGCATAGAAAGTTAACCCTTTGTTCTCCGGGACAGTTTAAAGGCTGGAGCTAACTGCAATAGTCAGAATACAGCAAGACTCCATTAGAAGAAACATAATTACTAAGGTGAGTAATTTTTTTTTTCCAAGACGTGACTAAGGCTGCTTGGAAGCATCCCTACACTTCCTAAGCAGTCCCTAAAAAGGTGTGTCACCTATATCGGGCTCCCCTAGAAGACCCTTATCTGGGAGAACAGCCAGTGGCAGATTCGGTGGTGATCACTGCCACACATGACAGGTCACAGAGGCCACAACATTTAAGCACTCAGCCCCTGGACCGAGAGTCAAAACAGCTCAATTCCAAGGGAAGGAAAATGTACGCCTCAGCCACATGTTCCATCTGGTCACTAAACTTCTTGACCCACATGGTCCAATTCCAAAATGCCCTGTGGGAACAGGGGCTGGATTTGGTCAGAAACCTTCTGGATGGTGACCAGAAGGAAGAGCTTACCAAACTTCTTCAGACAGGCTCTGATGTCGGCACACAGGTGCTCAGGGCAGCATACGACTCAGCGGATTCAGCTGCCAGAAGTGCGGCTTCAGGCGTATGTCTAAGATGGCACTCTTGGTTGAGGGTCTCAGGCTTCACACTAGAAGTCCAAAAGGGCATCCTAAATGTCCCTTTCAAGGGCTCAGTTCTTCACCGGAAGGAATCCGAAAAAGATCATAACAAAGTTGCAAGATGCCAGAAAGGTGGTACATTCTGTGCAAGCCATGTACAGACCAAAGCCATTTTGGAGGCAGGAGAACCATTTTAAAGGAAAACTCGGACAGCAGCAGAGGTGTGGCTTTAACCGCAAGGGCCCATCTCAAGTTGCAGGAGGAGCAGGTGCCAGGAAAGCAAAATCCTCCCAGGCAAACCTTCCCTCCCCCCCACTGCCTGACTCACTACGGAATACTCCACTCCCTTCAGCCCAAGGGGAAGAGGCGGTTGGGGGTCGTTTCTCCATCACCTATCATGGTGGCAGCAGACTACCTCCGATCAATGGGTTCTTCAGCTCATTCAAAGAGGACCCTATAGAATTCATTGGGCAACCACCATCCAGGCCACCACTGTTCTCTCAGTATTCAAAAACGCCACACTGATCCGGGAAGAGATGTAGGCTCTTCTAGTAAAAGAGGCCATAGAGCCGTTCCCATGGATCCAGAGAGGGAAAGGGTACTATTTCTACTTTTTCATAGTATCCAAAAAGACGGGATTTACGCCCAGTACTGGACCTCAGTGATCTAAACACCTTTGTGTCGTACAAACGCTTCAGGATGGTCACCTTACCAGGCCTTATCCCGATGTTACGCTCGGAAGCTTAGCTCGCATCGTTGGATTTTCAAGATTCATATCTTCATATCCCTATCGCACACTACAGGACACTTTTTCAGTATTCGAGAACCCAAGTGTCACAATCAACCTACCAAAGTCGTTCCTCACACTTTGCCAAAGGTTGCAGTTCATTGGGCCTTCCTGCCAGACAACAGGGCAGAACGCCTAAGAAGTCTAACAGGACACTTCCTAGGGCAGAGGCAGGTCTCAGCGTGGACCGTGTTGCATCTTTTGGGCCACATGGCAGCTGCAATAGCCACGATTCCCCTGTCATACCTACACATGCGAACCATTCAGTAGACACTCAGCGTACAGTGGGACCAATGCCAGGACGACCTCGACAGTGTGATTTTGGTCCCCAACTCTATTCACAGAGTATTGCAGTGGTGGCTAGTTCCGGAACACCTCACTGTAGGGGTCCCTTTCCAATCACCCACTCCAGCATGGATACTGACTACAGACGCATCAGGATCGGGCTGAGGCACCCATCTGGGCGACAAGAGGACCCAGGGCCTATGGTCCAGAACAGAAGGTTCCCACCACATAAACATCCTGGAGTTGAGGGCGGTTCTCTACGCCCTACAAGTGTTACGAACAGTACTTTCATCAGGACATCAACTGATTTAAACAGACAATATGTCAGTAGTGTTCTATATCAAGAAACAAGGGGGCACCCAGTCATACCAGCTCTGCCAAGAGGCGATGAGGGTATGATATTGGGCAATAGAACACCACATCACCCTGTCTGCAGTCCATGTCCCAGGGTTGCAGAACACGCTAGCGGATCTACTCAGCAGATCCAGATCCAACGCGCACAAATGGGAGATTCTGCAACAAGTTGCAGAAACTCTGTTTGCAAAATGGAGAACGCCAGAACTAGATCTATTTGCCTCCCCATACAGTGCTAAACTGCCCAATTTCTGCTTGCTAGATCCAGGGCATGATGTTTTTTGGCGAGATGCGTTATCCCTCTCCTGGACAGGCAGATTCCTTTACGCCTTCCCTCCCTTTCTGTTGATCCAGAGAGTCCTGCTCAAGCTGCAGAACAAAGAAGCAGATATGGTTCCCCTTACTCCAAGAACTAGCAAGCGAGCCTCCTTTTCCTCTTCCCCTCAGCTCGCACTTACTGTCGCAAGACAATGGGTCCCTGGTTCACCCGAACTTGCAGTCTCTACACCTGCATGCCTGGCTCCCGAGGACTTGGCAATCTCTCAACATGGAGCCTCTGACAGAGTGGCCAATGTCCTAGTAGACGCAAGAAAACCCTCTACTAGAGCCACATATGCCATGAAATGGCTCAGGTTTTGCCTTTTGTCCTCTGCCCGTGACCTGGAACCCTCTAACTTGCCCGGTGAAATCGGTACTGGGGTACCTTCTTTCCTTGTCAGATGCGGGGTTCAGCTATTCCTCAATAAAGATGTACCTTTCAGCACTATCTGCATATCTTGCACCTTTCGGGGATAAATCCTTGGCCCAACTGTACCTGTCACACACTTTTTTGCGTGGCATCCTACACTTAAAACCTCCCATTAGGGACCCAATCCCCACCTGGGATTTGCTATTCATTTACTAGAACAGCTCACACTACCACCTTTCGAACCAGCCACAGATTGCAAGCTACGCCTTCTTTCTTTGAAGGAGTTACTTTTGGTTGCAGTCACCTCTGCAAGCAGAATTTCTGAGCTCTAGGCACTCGTGCAAAGAGCCATATTTGATCTTCCACAAGAACAGGGTGTCCCTAAGAACAAACCCTAAGTTCTAGGGACATGGATATGTTGTTCATCCACACTCATTGGCAGGTATCCTTGCCGCTTTAAATCTTGCCGGAAGGTCTTCAAGCTTGCTCCTCCCACCCACCCGGGTGGTATAACTCTAGCTCCGCCCAGCGCCAGATCTTCCTTACCGCTTGGAGCTCAGGTTTCCTCCTTAACGCTCTGCGTTTGAGACTAGTTCCCTATTTCTCCGTTTGCAGTTTTAAAAATAAATTTTGCTAAAAAGACTTCAGTCTTCTATCCCTCGCGGCTGCGATGGACAACTCGACTCCCGGATTTCGGAGATGCCCATGCGGGCAGAAGATGTCTCGGACGGATCCACACTCCACGTGTGTCTACTGCTTAGGCCTTGAGCACGACCCGCAGGCTTGCGACCTGTGCTCATCTTTCTCGGCCTACGTCCTCGAAGACCGTGCTGCCCGATTGCAACTGGGCCATCCCGAGAAGCCTTTCCCTCTGGTGAAGTCCAAGGAGGCCCGGTTGGCGGTGTCCGCGGCGGCGGGCTCGGCGGATCAGCTCGAGCGGATGGTCGCCCTCGAAGAGGAGGCGGCGCGGGCCGTATCTTCCTCGGCCGCGGCATTTATCCCGCTCTCTCTGGGCTCTTCCTACACGGCTTCCTTTAAGGAGCTTTGTTTGTCCCTCTCCACTAAAGGAGAAGGGCCTACGTCTCAGGACCTTATTCTCGGTCCAAAAGAGGACAGGAGTAAGTCCCTCCGTCGGCGCCTCTTGGGAGCGGGAAAGGTCCCTCTCCCCGGGCCATCGACCGTCGGCTTTGGTCGACCGCTCGGCTTCGGCCACTGGCCTCACGGTGTCCCCGTCAGGTCAGTTGACCGAGACTCCCACCGATGAAGTCGAGATTTTTCTCGACCCATTGGACGGGCTGTCGCCTTTAGCAGCAGAGATTCCCCTCTCCCCGGTTCCCCCGGGAGGGGTTGAGGATCCCGTGGGCTCGCCTGTGCCTCCGGTTCCGGAGCCCTCGGATGGACCATCCGAGCCGAAGGGAGTGCCGGTTCCGGCCGACACCTCCCCGCACCGATCTCGGAAATTCCGGGACTCTCGGTCTCGGACCTCTTCGCGGTCCAGCCGATCCCACCATCATAGGCGGTCTCGGTCTCGGCACTGCGTAAGCGCGCTGCCGCTGCCCTCGTCCTCCTCCTCGGACGAGGAGGCTTCGGCGTAAATTCGTAGGCGGATGCGAGGACCTTATGTTGCAACAGCTCCTCCTGGCCGGGAGTAAGCCGACCCCGTCGCCTTCCCCGGCCATTAAGTGGCTGTCACCGGAGCGGCCGACACAACCCCTCGACTTATCCGAGGAGCCTATACCCAGGCCGGTTGTTCGGCCAAAACCAGCTGCTCCACCGATTCCGGTGGAACCTCCGCCTCCACAGCCACCAGTTGGGGCCCGACCAAGGATTCTCGGTCGGCTCAAGGGTCTACCCATCGGCTGTCAGTTACCCTCACTCCCGACCGACCTCGGCAGGTGAAGGGTGGCTCAGGCCAGAGGAGCTCTTCGAGGACTCTTCCGAGTCCGAAGATGATTCCTCCTTTTCTCCGCGACTGGACTTGGAGTCTTCAGGAGGTCAGTCAATGGATCATAGCCCGTCGTCCTTCCTAGGACTGCTTCGGCTCATCTCGGAGTCCACGGGATGGAGCTCGAACCCGTTCCAAGCGGGCCAGGTATCCCCTCACGGAGATTCTGGACCGAGGATTCTCCAGCGGAGGCCTTCCGTGGCGAGGCCATAGTGGGTCTGGCACTGGAGCTTTGGCAGCCGCTGCTTCCTGCCCTGCGCCTTCGGCCAGGATGGCCAGGAAGTATGCGGTCCCTACCGGTTCCCTGTCCCATGCTGAACACCCTCTGCTGAGGGTTGGTTACGACAGCGTTTTCAGGCGAGCCGCAACGCCAGGGATGTGGACAAACCTCCTGACAAGGAGTCCAAGAAATTGACTATGTCGGGCGAAGTCTACGCATGCCTTCTCTCGGCCTTCGTCCAGGCCAGTTCGGCCATCCTCATGGCACATTTTTCTCATGCCCTGTTGGGCTCCCTGGATGAGGTCATCTCATCTTCCGCCGATCTGCAGACTACGGTTAAGCAGGTGCGGGACCAGGGCAGGAGTGGCCAAACAGCAGCTCCAGACTGCTTTGGAATAGGGGACTCATGTGCCAGATCGGTGGCGGACGGGTGGCTATCGTCGCGGGCTTGGCTGAGGATATCCACCTTTGCCTGGATACCCAGCACAAGTTGGCGGATGTTCCTTTTGGGACTGACCTCTTCGGCCCTGGGGTGGAAGGTCACCTGCAGAGGATCGAGAAGTCAGTGCTACCTTGACTCGGTCTCTTCCGCTCAGAAGGACAAAGGCCGCAAGCCACAGCCTAAGCCCTTTCGTCCTTCTGTGCCCCCGGCGCACCGGCCCAGCAACGTCAGGGCCAGCAGGCTCGGCCTTGGCATCCCAAACCCAAGCCGCCGGCTTCCTCTAACAGGAGGCAGGGAGGAAAAGGCCCAGGAGGTCCCTCGGCCGGTCCCTCCTCCAAGCCTGCCCAGTGACGGGCTGAGGGGTGTCGCCCCATTCCGCCACCACTCCCTGGGTCCCCCATGGGGGACGGCCCGCACTTCCGTTCCGCCTGGTCCGCTGTTACCACGGACAGGTGGGTCTTGAGGTGGTGGAAGAGGCCTGCCTCTGGAATTGAGCAGGCACCACCCTTCAGAGCCGCCTCGGGGGCTTCGGGATCCCCAGCTCACTGGCGGCTCGCCGAGGCGACACCGCCTCCCTCCTCCAGAAGGAGGTGATAAGAGAGGTGGTGGACCTCCTTCAGACCCAGGGTTTGTGTCCAGGTACTTCCTGGTTCCGAAGCCGGACAGGCTGGCGCCCCATTCTCGACCTACACGACCTAAACAAGTTCCTAAGGTCTCGAACCTTCAGGATGGTCACTCTGGCTCAGATAATACCATCCTTGGAGCAGCGGCGTGTGGTTCTGCTCTCTGGACTTGCAGGACGCGTTTTCACGTCCCTATCCGTCCGTCTCACCAGAGATTCCTTCGCTTCAGGCGGAAGGATCCCTCTTGAGTTCCAAGCCATGCCCTTGGCTTGTCTCCAGCTCCCAGGGTCTTCACCAAATGCATGGCAGTGGTGACAGCATTCCTGGCGGCGCCGAGGGTCCGGTGTACCCTTACCTGGACGACTGGTTGATAGCAGCTCCCTCCAGGCAGGAGGCGGAGTGGTCCAGAGATCTGGCCCTCCAGGTCTGCTCTCAACTGGGCCTCCTTATCAACGAGGCCAAGTCTGAACTCGAGCCGAAGCAGGTGATTCTATTCATCGGGCACAGCTCGACTCTCTCTCGAGCCAGAGCTGGCTCCCGGCGGACAGGGCCGAGGTTCTTCCTCCTTGCCCGATCATTTCTGGTTGGGCAATTGCGCCTGCCCGGACTTCCTGCGCCTCCTGGGTCTCATGGCGGCCTGCACCAGCGTGGTCCGTTGGGCCCGCTGGAACATCCGTCCCTTCAGTGAGGACTGGCCCAGTCAGTGGTCTGGCAGCTGCGATCCTTTGGACCAGCTTGTGTGGTGGCCCACGGGAGATGTGGAGCGCTCTCCAGTGGTGGATCGTTCAGGTCATTTGCAGGAGGGCATCCCGTTCGTCCGCCCGGGCGCGGTCTCTCTATCGACCGATGCCTCTCTGATGGGTTGGGGTGCCCATCTGGGGAACACGGGCTCACGGCCTCTGGTCCCCGCGGGAGTCGATGCCACATCAACCTGCTGGAGCTCGGCGGTCTGCCTAGCTCTCACCGCCTTTGCTCCGTTCCTCCGGGGTCAAGTGGTCCGAGTCCAGACGGACAACACCACGACCATGTACTATCTAAACCGCCAGGGCGGGACGCGCTCCATGCTTCTATGCAAGGAAGCTCTCCACATTTGGTCACTCATGCGCAGCCTGGAGGCGGATCTCCTAGCCATTCATGTGGCAGGAGCCTCCAACACCCTGGCCGATGCCCTAAGCCGGATAGGGGCTGCATCCCACGAGTGGGCTCTCCTGCCGGAGGTAGTACAGCATCTGTTCTCCCATTGGGGCACACCTCAGGTGGACCTGTTTGCCTCCAGGGAGAACGCGAAGCTGAGGCTGTTCCATGCCCGCCCCCCTCAGCAGGGCTCGCTGCAGGGGATGCCTTCTCGAGGCAGTGGACCCCGGGCCTCTTCTACGCCTTTCCCCCATTTCCCTTGATCCACAAGGTGCTTCTCAAGGCGAGGAGGGACAGTAGGCGGGGTGATTCTGATAGCCCCAGACTGGCCTCGCCAGTTCTGGTACCAGACTCTCCTCAGTCTCAGCTCCAGGACTCCGCGCAGCTTCCAGCTCAGCCGGACCTGCTCTCAGTCAATCAGGGAAGGTGTTCCATCCGGACCTTCAATCCCTGCACCTGACGGCCTGGTTCCTGAGCCGCTAGGAGTTCCAGGCCTTGGGTCTTTCCGACGAGGTCCTCAATGTAGTTGAGGCGTCCCGTAGGAGTCGACCAGAAAATGCTATGCCTTCAAATGGAAAAGGTTTTCCATTTGGTGTCAGAACAAGGGCTTGGACCCTTCCTCCTGTTCCTTGGCAAGCATCTTGGACTATTTGTGGTCCCTTTCTAGTCAAGGGCTTGGGTCGGCGACCCTAAGGGTGCACCTGGCAGCCATCTCTGCTTACAGGCGCGGGCAGGAAGCAGTCGATGGCGCAGGAGAAGGTGGTCTGGCGCTTTTCAAGGCCTTGATCACATTTCCTCCAGTGGAAACCCCACCTCCGTGGGATCTACTGCTGGTACTGGCAAAGCTCATGGGCAAGCCATTCAACCTATGCACAGGTGTGCTCTCTCTCACCTGTCGTGGAAGACCCCTTCTTGGTGGCTATCACGTCAGCCAGAAGGATGGGAGAGCTCCAGGCGCTTTCCATCGAGTCTCCTTACCTGGTCTTCCACAGGGACAAGGTTGTCCTGCGCCCCAACCCGAAATTCCTTCCGAAGGTGGTGTCGGAGTTTCACCTTAACCAGGTGTTGACTCTGCCGGTGTTCTACCCCAATCACACCTCGGAGGCCGAATATAGGCTCCATACTCTGGACCCTAGAAGGGTGCTCGCTTATTATAAGGAGCGCACGGCTGAAATTCGGGGAGAGGTTCGCCAGCTGTTTGTCACCTACGCTGAAGCCGCATCTGGCAGACCTGCAGCCAAGCGGACGATAAGCAGGTGGGTAACCTCCTGCATAGATCTCTCTTAAGTTGCGGGCATGGAGCCTCCCAGAGGATAAGAGCTCATTCTACCCGCCATACTGCTGCAGCGGTGGCTGCTTCCAGGGACGTCCCTATCCAGGAAATCTGCAGGGCTGCTACCTGGAAGTCAGCAAACACCTTCATTACCCATTACCACATCGACCTTGAGTCACCCTGGATGCTGGTTTTGGGGCCTCGGTTCTCCAGTCTCTCTTTCCCAAGTAAGTATTGGAGTTGTCGTCTTGCCTCCCTCCTCCCGGAGAACTGCTAGAGTCTGCCAATGAGTGTGGATGAACAACATATCCATGTCCCTAGAAATACAGGTTACTCACCTGTAACAGGAGTTCTAGGAATGGTATATATTGTTCATCCACATTCCCTCCATCCTCCGGCTTGACGCACAACCTGAGCTTCCAGCGGGCCAGATCTGGCGTCATGGGGCGGAGCCGAGAGTTATACCACCCGGTTGGGTGGGAGGAGCAAGCTTGAAGACCTTCCGGCAAGATTTAAAGCGGCAAGGATACCTGCCAATGAGTGTGGATGAACAACATATACCATTCCTAGAACTCCTGTTACAGGTGAATAACCTGTATTTTCTTCCCAAGGTAGTGTCCGAGCTTACTCTCAATCAGGACATTGATCTCCCAGTCTACTTCCTGGATTACTCCAGTAGAGGAGAGGCTCTCTTGCACACTATGGATGTGCACAGGATACTCCGATACTATCTTACTAGAACCAAGGGGCACCGATAGTCAGATCAGTTGTTTCTCCCACAGGATGTTAGGGGCACCAGTTTCTAAACGGTCACTCTCAAATGGCTGGTAAACTGTATTGTCTTCTGTTACCAGAACCGTAACAAACCCTTACCGGGACCAGTAAAGGGTCACTTTACAAAAGGAATGGCGACCTCCCTTGCCTCCCTGAAGAATGTGTCTGCTTCATCCATCTGTGCAGAAGCTACTTGGGAGTACTGTGCACACGTTTATCAGGCACTACAGTCTGGATATAACCTCCAGGCGCAGAGCGGGCTTTAGCCTTGCAGTACTGCAGGGGATCCCTTCATGAGGGGTTTTCTTTCACCCTTCTCCTGTCCTCCTCTCATCTTCTAAGGGCTAACGCACATGGCTTGGGACTCAGTCCTAATGGTGTTACCTGCTGCAAGAGCTGTATCTTTAAGTAAGACAGTACAGTTATGTAAGAACTTACCGTAACAGTAGATCTTACTTCAAGAGGGCTCTTGCAGTAGGTAATTACACACATAGGACTGACGTCGGCAGGCGGCAGGACCCCACAGAAAAATTTCTAGCTAGCAGTCCCTGGCGGGTGCTCCGTCAGGTGACCGGCGTCAGACGACGTCGGTATAAAGGGGTGGTCCCAGACGCCCGCCTTCCAGTTCTTTCCCGCCGTCAGCTTGTGCAGCGCCTCATGGTGAAGTTCATGCTCAGCCCTGTTGCTTCGTCAGTTTTCTACCGAAAGTATCAGTATTTTGCAATTTATTTGTCAGGTGAACGTCGGTTTATGTCGTCCCCTTCAAAAAATAAGTGCGACTCATGCGGCGCCCAACTGCCTCACAAAGACCATCACTCCCTCTGCCTTTTTTGTTTAGGCCCCGACCACGCGGTCGACAAGTGCCCGCATTGCCTGCATTTCAACGCGGCCACCCGCAGATGATGCCAGCAATCTTTGGAAGCCCATCTCCTTAAAAGATGTCTGCAATGGAGAAGGAGTTGAAGAAGCTTAGGCGTCGACCTCCCCAGAAGGACACAAGAAGCGGGACAAAGAAAGGCACCGGGAGAAGGCCTCCTCTTCCGCGACTCCGGCTGGAGCCGCGGCTAAGGTAACGTCCCCTCCGGGGGATGGCCCGACGGCAGCCTCCAAGGCTTTGGAGGAGGCGTCGGCCCGCCCGTCGGGTTCGCGTTCAAGCCCTTCGGGTGCCTTCCGGGCGCCTCCAGGCAAAAGGAGGCTTCTACCCCCAGTACTGCCACAGGCTTGTGGCCTACTGGTGCGGGCGCCTCCCATAAGCTAAGACGCCCGACCCTCTGGAGCGGCTCACGGTAGTGTCCCCCTCGGACCGGGCCGCTTCCCACCCTCGGCCCACCTCCAATGAGGGACCCCCTAAGTCAGACGTCGGCTCCTCTGGCGTCCGGCGGGATTTGACCCCTAAGTCGCATGTCAGCTCCGACGTGCGCCGGGCATCGGAGCCTACGACAGACCCTTAATCGTCTGTCGTCCCAGGTTTCCCGCAGCCTTCGCTGCCGTCCGGGGAGCCCAAGTCCCCCCTGCCTGACCTCGGGGACTTCTCTCCTCCGTCTCCAGGCGATGCTCGGGATGCTTTTCTGCCGTCAGACCCTCCTCCTAGAGAACCGGATCTGACACCGGCCCCTCCCGGCGCCCGGCGAGGATGTTCCTCCCCTCGGGCCTCCACCCCACGGGCCTATCACGGTTGATCCGCCCGTGGAGTTCCCTACTGGGCCGTCTGCTCCGGCAGCTCCTCCGATACCCGAGTATCTGCCGTCCTATCCGACGTCAGTTTACCCGGGTCTGCAGTATCCTGCGTCACAGTACCCGGCGCCGACTCCACCACCGATGCCGCAGTACCAGACGCCGCAATACCCAGCTCCAGTATTCCCGCAGCCGGGTTACAGATACTCACCTTACGGATATAACCCATACAACTATCCCCCTCCTCCTCCTCCACCGCCCCCCAGGCCGCCGGTGGATCTTCGGGAGTCTCTGGCCTCCTGGTGGGCTGAGGCCAAGGCTCAGCTCACCAAGGAAGTCGAGAGCCGCCTCACGGCGACGGTGCCACCTCTGGCTCCCGTACGCCCTAGACGACACACTCCCTCTCCACCTCCGGATTCCCGAGCTCTCCCCTCGGGATCCAGAGAGGAGTAGGATACGCGTCCAGAGATCCTCCCCTAAGGAACCCGTTCCTCCCCCTAGACGAGTTAGGAAGTCTTACTCTGCTTCAAATTCTTCTTCTTCTTCTTCTCTCTCGGACTCCTCGGACGGCCTACGATGCAGTGGACACCGCAGGACGGAGCTCCATGTTCACCGTAAGTCTTCGGCGTCATGCATGGCTCCGTGTGTCAGGTTTGGTCCCGGAGGTGCAGTCAGCAATTCAAGAAGCACCTTTCAGGGGTTCGCTGCTTTCCGGTGGCGATGTCAAGGACATCATCACCGACTTGCAAGAGAAGGGGACGGCCCTCAAATCTGTGGATTCCATGTCCGTCCCCATCCCCCATGGCGCGTCCCTTTCGCAGGCCTTGGCCGGCCTCAGCCGAAACCTAGGGAAGGTGGGCCACTAAGCGTGAGCCCCACAGCTGCCAGGCCCCATACGCCCAAAAAAAGCAAGCGGGTGCCCCAGCTACTTGGCGCTGCCTCACACCACCTGATCCTTCCCTCTCCCACGCTCCAGACTCCCCGGAGGAACGGTAGGAGAGGGTTCTCCCTCCACCTTCCGGGTTGGGAGAGGATAACATCAGTTCATGGGTGCTTCAGATCATAGCAGAGGGCACTCTATAGAGTTTCTGCAGAAACCTCCACACAACCCCCCTCTGAACTCCTCTTACTCAAGGGACCATCTTCCTTTGGTCAGGGAAGAAATATCTGCTCTCCTCACGAAGCAGGCCATAGAACCCGTCCCCCCTCACCTTCACGGGATGGGTTATTATTCCCATTTCTTCCTTGTACCAAAGAAGACTGGAGATCTCAGACCCATTCTCGATCTCAGCTCCTTGAACTTCTATGTGGAATACAAAAAGTTCAGGATGCTCTCCCTTCAAACCCTCTTGCCCCTTCTCCGGCCGGGCCAGTGGCTTTGTGCACTGGATTTGCAGGATGCATACCTGCACATCCCCATTCGCACCTCGCACCGAAAGTATCTCAGATTTGCGTTCAAGGGGGACCATTACCAAATCTGGGCGCTCCCTTTTGGTCTTTCCTCGGCTCCCCGTTTTTAAATGTCTGGCGGTGGTAGCGGCCCACCTGCGTACTTTGGGAGTTCAGGTTTTTCCCTACCTGGACGACTGGCTCCTGGCGGCCTCGTCCAGGAAGGAACTCCTGTATTTTCTCTTCCTCACCCAGCGGGTTTTTATTGGTCTGGGTATCACCATCAACCATTCCAAGTCTCATCTGGACCCCTTCCCAGAGATTCCAGTTCATCGGGGCTATCCTCGATACGACAGTGTGCAGGGCCTTCTTGCCTTCGGACAGGGGGACCTCCCTCCAGTCCCAGGTTTCCCTTCTTTCGGAACACAGGAAGGTTCCGGCGAGGTCGGTGCTCCGTCTTCTGGGGCTTATGGCGGCTGCCATCCCAACGGTTCCGCGTGCGCACCTCCACATGAGGATCTCTCAGTGGACTCTCCGCTCTCAGTGGGATCAACTTGTAGATGACCTAGATCATCTGGTGCTGATCTCCTCGCCGATGACAAGAGACTTCCAATGGTAGATGGTTCGAGAGAACCTGTTCCGGGGGGTCCCCTTCTTTCATCCTCCCCCCGCCCAGACTCTGACCACGGACGCATCAGGCGAAGGTTGGGGAGCCCTTCTGGGTCCTCACCCGAACCCAGGGGTTATGGTCCAGATTGGAGTTAGCTCCCCACATCAATATGCTCGAGCTATGAGCAGTGCTGTATGCTCTCCAGTCCCTTCACCAATACATCCTTCCCGGTCACCTAGCTGTCCAAACAGACAACATGTGCGTGGTGTGGTACATCAACAAGCAGGGAGGGACTCTGTCCTACCCGCTGTGCAGGGAAGCAGTGAGGGTTTGGGAATGGGCAACGCTTCACAACCTTCACCTCACGGCGATCCATGTTCCGGGAGTCGACAATGTCCTGGCAGACAAGCTGTCATTCTTCGGCTCTGCCACACGAGTGGGAACTGGACCAAAAGGTTCTAAAAAGCATCTTCCAGCTTTGGGGGACTCCACAGATAGACCTGTTCGCCTCCTCCCAAAATGCAAAGCTTCCAACCTTTTGCTCGCTCGCTCCAGAGCGAGGCGCTTTCTGGAGCGACGCTCTATCTCTAAACTGGAAGGACAGATTCATCTATGCTTTTCCCCAATTCCTCTGGTCCCTCGTGTGCTGCAGAAACTTGCATTGGAAAGAGCGAGAATGATTCTGATCGCTCCTTTCTGTCCCAGGCAAATCTGGTTCTCTCTTCTTCAGCAATACTCAGAGGTTCCTCCTCTTCCTCTTCCTTTATCTCGAGGATTGCTGACCCAGGATCAGGGGACCCTGGTCCATCCGGGACTCCAGTCTCTTCAACTTCATGCATGGCTCCTGCAGACCTAGCCCAATCTCGAATTGGCATCTCTCCTAAGGTGGCCGAGATTCTGGTGGAGGCTAGAATACCCTCCACTAGGTCCACCTACGCCATGAAATGGAAGAGATTTTCCATCTGGGCTGCCTCCAGGAACATGGAGCCTTTCTCCTGTCCTGTGGCCATTCTGCTTGATTATTTGCATCATCTTTTCGACCTGGGTCTCAGTCACTCCTCTTTGAAAGTCCACATGGCTGCTGTTTCAGCCTACCATGTCCCTTTCGCTGATAAGGCATTTGCCCAATTGGAGGTATCCAAGACCTTTCTCAGAGGGGTCCTTCATCTCAGACCCCCTGTTCGGACTCCGGCTCCCCCTTGGGACTTGAACTTTGTTCTCGAGAAACTTACCCTTCCTCCTTTTGAGCCTGTGGCTTCCGCAGACTTGAAGTTCTTATGGTGGAAGATGCTCTTCTTGGTGGCCATTACTTCGGCTCGCAGGATTTCCACGCTCCAGGCCCTTATGTGTAAAGTCCCTTATCTGATTTTTCACAAAGAACGAGTAGCTCTTCGCATGAACCCTAAGTTTCTTCCTAAAGTGGTAGCGGAGTTTACCTTAAATCAGTCTATTGAGTTACCTGCCTTTTTCATGCAGTATTCCAATCAAGGAGAATACTTGCTCCATACCATGGATGTCCACAGGATTCTGAGATACTACACTGATAGGACGAAGGATCTCAGAAAGACTGATCGGTTGTTCATCTCTTTTGCTCACAAAAGGGAAGGCAGTGCTGTCTCCAAGCAATGCCTATCAAAGTGGTTGGCTCATTGCATCACTTTCTGTTATGACAAGTACAAGACGACCCTACCGGGTCAAGTCAGAGGTCACTCCACTCGGGGAGTAGCAGTCTCTGCGGCTTGTTTCAAGAATGTGTCCGCAGCAGACATCTGTGCTGCCGCAACCTGGACTTCCGTCCATACCTTTACGAAACATTACAGTTTGGACATTGCCTCTCGCCGTAGAGCAGGCTTCGGGTTAGGGGTCTTGCAAGGCCTCCTATCTTGAGGTTTGCAAGGTTGTTTGCTACTTCCTGAAGTAATTCCTCCTCCCGATGCCTTTCATTTGTTCCAGACTGCTTGGGATTCTGTCCTATATGTAATTACCTACTGCAAGAGCCCTCTCGAAGTAAGATAGTACAGTTACGTAAGAACTTACCGTAACAGTTGATCTTCGAGAGAGGCTCTTGCAGTAGGTAATACCTTCCCGCCCTCCATCCCCCTAGGCTTTTTCAGCTCCTTTTCCATTGAGGAAAATGTCTGCTTCTCTCTCTTCCGGGCTTGTGGCAGGAAAGAACTGGAAGGCGGGCGTCTGGGACCGCCCCTTTATACCGACGTCATCTGATGCCGGTCACCTGACGTGGGGGCGGTCCCCGCCAGGGACTGCTAGCTAGAAATTTTTCCGTGGGGTCCTGCCGACGTCAGTCCTATATGTTTAATTACCTACTGCAAGAGCCTCTCTCAAAGATCTACTGTTACGGTAATTTCTTGCTTAACTGTACTATCTTCGAGAACAGCTCTTGCAGCAGGCACTTTCCCACCCACCTTCCCCTCAGGAGGTCAGAGGCATTGCATATCAGTTATTGGCCTGCCTTTGGAAGTGGATCCTCTGTCTCCCATCTGAATTCAAGTGCTTTGCTGGGGTCTCCGACGGGAGAACTGAGGGACGCTGGGTGACTGCCCCTTTATGATGCAGGAAACGTTGAGGGCAGTCCCCACTGTATGTAACTAGCTAGAATTTTTCCATGGGGTCCTGCTGCCTGACTGCTTCAGTCTTAATGGTGTAACCTGCTGCAAGAGCTGTTCTCGAAGATCTACTGTTATGGTAAATTCTTACATAACTGTACTATTTCGATCATGTCCCCCCCATCCCTCCTCTTTACCAATACATGTTACGCTGTACACCTTCCAACAATTTGGTGTATTGTCACACACATGTTGCTGCATGCTTACGCTGAAGGAGTCTAAACTGGAACTGGCCTACTAGCCAGATGCCGGTAGATTTTGTATCTGGCTAGTAAAAAATTTTTTAAGTAGCCCTGTGGGCTTGTATTGAGGGAAGTAATACTGTATTTCAGTAAGTACACCAACTGGGCCAGTAAAAAAAAAAAAAAGTCTGTGGGGCTAGTTGAGTTTCCCAGTCACTAACCCTGCTGACCTGTGGCTGCAAAACTTAATTTCGACCCCTGCACTATGGAGTTAAATGGATTTTAAGGAAGAAAGACCATGTTTGAACACATACTTCAGTAGTGAGTAATAATGAAAAGAAACATTTAAAAAATGTATTTGCAGTGTTGATATTGCATACTAAAAACTTGTCAGTAATAAAATCCATTTTGACATGCCTCATAAAGGACCTTCCAGGAATCCGTCCTCATTCATTCACACTCATGGGTGTTTGCCAGAGGCACTAGGACCCTGTGGGAGCAAAGTCTTTTTGCAGCTTGGAGGGACCGATGTTAATGCTGGCAGCATCCTCAAGACTGACATCGTGCATGTGAGACAGCAGGCCTCCTCATTCTTTCTTTGCCTGTCATAGAATGTGCACCACAAGCGCAGCTGAAATCAAACTGCGTCAGCAACAGTTTTTTCTCAGTTTGATGCCCCTGTCTTGCTCTCTTCGATGCTGAACGTTTACTTGATGCTGAATTTGGTACAATTTTTCATTTTCAGCTCTGTGTTTGTCAGTTCAGTGCCGATTTCAGGACCTTTTCTCATTATTCTGTCCGTCGAGATGCGGAGTTGGAAGGGGCAAAACAAGAAGAAAGGCCACAGCCCCCCATGCGTCAGTGTTCCTGTGGGGGCCCTCTCACAGCGTCAGACCAGCATCCGAAATGCCACACATTCCTTGGCCCTGACTATGACATGGACCAATGTGACACCTGCTTTTACATGGACTAGCATGTCCTTGAATTCCTCATGTTAAACCCTCACCACACACACACACACACACACTTTTGGAGGCAGATGTTGCGCCCACAGATGCCAAGGTTTGGTCTCTGGGTCTTTCTCCTGGTTACCATCCCTGTACCTCTGGTACTGAGGATGAAGAGGGTCCTCCCTGCTCTCACCTTACCGAGATTTTCGAGGTCGTGGGGAGGGATCTGGTGAACAGTCGACTCCTTCTAAGGAGTTGGCTAAGCATGCCCCTGTCAACTGTCCTGGACAGCGGATACTTCCAGTGGTGAGGACAAAGCGCTGTGGTCAGTCTACACCAATGGTCACCTAGTGCTGCAGTACCAATGAGCGAGGTGGTGCTGGTCGCAAGGCGGAGTTCTCTATTGGTACCGTTCGCAGTGCCAAAAGATGGGTTGGTTTTGGAGCAGAACTTGAGTTTGTGGTAGTTGTCATCTCCTCCCCCTGAGCGCCCTTGTGGCCTGGGGTAGGATGGAGGACACTGGCTTTGGGCTCAGGGATGGCAGTGATAGCACCAACCCTGGGCCAGGTTCCAAGCATGATGCCAGTGACAGTGTCGCACTTGGCGCCAGGACGGTTCCGGCGCCAGTTCTTATGCAGCCCACAGTGACAGTTCTGGTCACTGTGCTGGGTTCGGACCCATTGCTATTCAAATGTCAAATGCAGGACAGTTCCGGAGGTAGCACTGGCTCTGGTAACATGCTCGTCTCAGAGACAGCATTGGCCCTGGTGAGAGGATAAGACCTGTCACTGAGCCTACTGCTGACCCTATAACTGGTGCTGGAGGCAGCGCTGGCCAGGGTTCTGGCAGTAGCCTGGTGGCCAATTTCTCCCCGGAACCTGATGATATGGTCACTGGTGAGAACTGGAGCTGCCCCATTGGACATATACAGCTCTGCTTTCCTCACTTGGTGGTCCCCCCAAAAGGGCATCAGCTGGGTGGCACCACTGAGGTTGGTTGGCTCCACTCGGGTAGGTTTGCCAGGTCTTAAAAACAGGATATATCCCCTGAGCACTCCTGCAGTTCTGGCTAAGAGTCTGGAGCCTCTGGCTTCATTATCCTTCCTGGATCTCTGCCACCGCTCACTGAGTTACTAGGTATTATAGGTCCCCCATGGCCCTGGCACCACTGCTTCCCGAGTCCAGCTGCTCCTTTCTTACTTCCTCCTCCTCCAAGGATGAATACTTATCCCTCCACATGTCCACGAATGCGGAGTACTCTGCATACCAACAGTTCCTCATGGAGATGCTGAAGGAGCTTGAATGTAGGGTCGTCATTAGGCCACAATCCTGCGTCCTTGTCATTGAGATTCCTTGGGGGGTCTCAGTGATGACTCTGTTGTCATCCCTCCTTGGTTTCGTGCCTTTAAGGAGGCATCCCAGACTGTCTGACGCCATCCTTTTTCCCTTTCTCCATCCCCATAGGACATCCAGCATAGGCATTACACTCCTGTGGGGTCTGCAGGAGCTGTATCTCACCCTCACTTCAGGGATTTTGGTACTGCAGACGTCCTGTGTGTGACCACTTTCCCAAAGCTGATTCTACAAAGATAGATGTCTGGGGGAGGAGAGAAAGCCAATGTTGGCCGAAACCTGGTCGGGAGCTTTTAGAAATGTGTCTGTCTGCATGGTTTTTATGTACTATAGCGATGAATAAATAATTTATTGTTGCAGCTGATTACCTGGTGCCGGTTCGTTTTTGTGTGAGTTCTACTAATTTAATTGAATATGGCACAGGTATCTGTGAGGTTTGGAGCAGATTTTTTTTTTGATTAATTTTGTTGTAGCTTGCATCAAGTGCCTATGATCACAGCTAGGTCAGGTCCAAGCTATAGTGCCTGACAGTGATTTATCCGGCAAGCCATTCACCTTTCTGTTCAGGGCCTGGTTGGCACCAATCAGTGGTGTCGTACAGCACCAGAGAGGTAGCTTCCAGGTTGGTAGGAACAGCAGTTCTGCATTCAGCAGACGGCATGGCTTCACCATTTCAGGTTGTCACTTCCGGCCCGGCATGAGGTGCTAAACTTGCATTTCTACGGGACTCTCTTCTTTTCCTTTAGCGTTAGGCATGAGATGTCAAGGTACCCTTCTGCTCCTGGCCCAATAGAGCCACTGCCTGTCTTGAATCCTGTCAGAAGTGTAATGAGTCCACACCTTCAGGTAGTTCTTCTCTGTTGTGACAGAGTTGAATATGGCCCTGTTTCAGTTGTTATGCAGAAGGTGTTTAAACACAAGGGTGTGTTCTGTTCTCTCCTTTTCTGTCTCTTCTCTGTCTGCAACCAAATTTTCTCGTAAGACCTAGGACTTGATCACCCCGACAGTCTTGCAATTCTCTGCCTCTCGCTATCTCTCTACCCTGACTTACAGTTCCGTATTTTCTTCCCACTTACATATCTGACGGTATAAAAATGTATGGAAATCATTTTGTGGAAATGTAATCAATACTGAGATTCCATTGTTTATACTGTTGAAATGATTGCAAAACTATTTGGAACTCAAGGAGTTGACCTGAAATGTAGTTTTTTAAGTAGGAGGTAAGTTCTAAGTCACAATGTTCTTTTTGCTGCACCTGCTAAAACTGACAAGAACGATGGAAACTTACAAGAACACTGTGTGAGAAGCGTGCTATTTTCTTAACGAGCTCCTACACAGACTTATAAAAAGGAGCTGCAATTTTTTGCGAGAGAGAGAGAGAGAGACTATGATTGGAAATTGAGAAGAAAAAATCAGGACTCTTGTTTTCTACTGCCATTGTAAATAGTTATTCTAAAAAAATATATATTTTGCCGTTATTAATAATACAGTGCTACTTGCAAATTTTGAAACTGCTGCTGATTTTCCTATGCTTCCTGACATGTGCCTCGATGACATCTATGCTGAGGGGCATAGTTTCTCAGGGTGAGCTAACTCCTCCCATTTTGGGAAAGCTTGGTACTCTGACCCATTAGTGTGATTGAATGGTGAAGATTGATTCCTGGCAGATATGAAAAATACATTCTCTCTGTAGTCTTCCAGAATATTTTCACCATTCATTCTCATGTCCACTCACCATCCCCTGCTCAGGTAAGAGCAAGGGCCTCTAGGCAGCTCACCCTGTTGTGCCTCAGCACACTGTCATTCTTTTTGCTACTCCCTCTTGAGAGGTATTTTTTTCCCTTTCCTTTTCTCAAGTTGGAACATTATGTCCCCGAGACAAAAAAAAAAAAACTGAAATGGGTCAAGGGTCTCCTTACACTGTTATCAACCCCCACCCCCCCAAATCCTTTGGGGAGTTTTTTGCTCTCACTTAATAGTTTCTCCCTGTCCCTTGTAGGGTATCTCCTGGGTATGTCCTTGATCTTCCTTGACTAAGTCTCCATCATTCATTCACACTAGTGGGATAGCGCCAGAGGTGCTAGGACCAAGCGGGAGCCTAAAGTTTTCAGAAGGGTCGGCGCCGAGAGAGGATCCATGTCACAGCGCGCCCAGAGACTAGCTCATGCCTGTCAGGCTATCTCGGCGTCGACCCTCAACCGCCTCAGTTCCTTTTCTCCACGCCGGTGAGTGCGCTTGGATATGTAAGTCGCTAGTCTGCGGATGGAAGTTTTCGTCTATCGACAACAGCTCTTAATGTTGTAATATTTTTAAGTAGTAATTTATTTCTGAACAAGAAGAAGATTATGAAGAAAAAGAATTCTTTCTGCCATCAACAAGTGCGTCCTTAAGCGGTAGCAGTAGTGATGGAGGACTTAGTTTGAAAGTTTTATGGCAGAGGGACTGTGTCGATCCGCGCCCATAATTAGCAGGGGGTGGGGGGGTCTGACTACGGACAGTCCTGTGCTTGGGGGGGGGACAGTCCTCTGAAGCACAAATCTAACAGTTCCGGTGATCCGGCTCCGCTTGACCTCGAGCTCCTCTTCCTCGTTCGGGGAAGAAGAATTGGTGCCGCTCGAGGTTGCCCGTTGGTATGTCTGCTCGAGGAATGTTCGTCTGGAGGGGCAATGGGCCCGAACCGACTTTGGTAGGTTCCTCTTGGCCCCGCTCCTAACGGCTGCTTTCTTGACTCCGAGCTCCATCTCTGTCCTCACTCCGAGCTCCATCTCTGTCCTCACTCCGAGCTCCATCTCTGTCCTCGGAGCAGTTTCACCTTTGGGTCGTTCCTGTGGAGCAGGGGGTTCGACTTTCCAGTTTCCCTGGCTCTGTTCCTGATTCCGGGACCTTTGGGCCTCAGGCCGTTGGACCAGAGCCGGGTTGATTGGATCACGTATGGTGAGGTGCCCTCTGGGTGCCTTTGCCATCGTGTGCGACCCTCGTACCCCCTTTACCATGCAGGGGCGACACGGGCACCACCTTTCCCTTATCCCCTTTTTCAGGATTTCATTTGGCATTTTCCTTGGGCTGTGGCTCAATTGCCATAGTCGACACCGTGCTGGAGCGTTGCTCAGGGCCTTAGTTGGTGCCGAACCTCGGGGCCTTGCTCGGCGCCGTGCCTTAGTCAGCGCCGTGGGTCGGCACCATCACTCTGTGCGGCGCCGTGGGTGCTTTCTTTGCTGCCCCGGTTGTCTGCGCCATCAGTGGTGCCGTGCACCCGTGGGCGGCGCCGAGCTCCCATGGGTGCCAGGGATGCCAGGGTGGCGCCGGGAGCACCCGTGGGTGACGCTGTGGGCACCCATGGGTGCCACTGGTGCCTTGGGTACCGGGGTGACACCCGTGGGTACTGCGGGTGGCACCACAGGTGCTGATGGATGCCAATGGTGTCATGGGTGCCATGGGCGTCAGAGGTGCCCTCAAGTGCCATTGCTACATGGGTGCCGGGAGTACCTGTGGATACTGCCATGGCTGCCCTTGGGTATCGCCCAGGTTGGCATAGGCACTGCTTGGTGCTCTCCTGTGCCACGAGTGCTGCTGATGCCACACAGGTGCTAATGGGTGCTGTATGGCAGAATTAGTGAGACATTTTTCCTTTCAGACTCCTTTCCACAGAACTTGTGGCAGGATGTTTACCGCAGAATGAACTCCTGTTCTGCGGATTAGTTTTTCCACACATTTTAGTGAGTGGTGGTCTATGTGGGATCTTGTATCACAGCGGTTTTCTGCTATGGAACTCTGCTGTACCGTTCTGCCAGCGGAATCTCATTCTGCTCAGCACTTTCTCTGCTCCGTATGTGGCACCAAGCTCCTCGACACCCTTCCTGATGGCGGAGTCTCTAGTGGCTCTAACCTAGACCTCTCTTGGAGGTCCTTCTGGGGTAGAAGTGCATCTAGATGGGTCTTTCCCTGTTCTTCTGGTCAGTAGCGCAGCGGACTGCTCATTTTATATACTGGAGGGCACGTCATCTCTATCTTCAGTGTCCGTGATGGAAAATCCTTTCAGTAGTTCCTCAGTAATGGGGGTCCACTATAGTATTTCACACTGCGTCCGTGGAGCATACTCTTCTACGTCTAGACTTTTTTTTTTTTCGTCTTTATCCTCCTTTTTCCTACCCACGGTACCCCCTCCTTCCATCCGCTCATGTCCCCCGCTACCTACCTTAGGGATCTGCCCCTAGAGTGCCCTTCCTCTCTCCCTGGCACATTGGGGTCTGTCCTGTAGGTGGTCGGGTAGAACTTTAGGAGCAGACTTCATCTAGGGCAGCGGGAGGTTTTTTTCTGATTTTCTCCCACGCCCTACATCCCTGGGACGCCTTGCGCTTGGGACGACGTCCCGAGTGGCGCGTGCTGACGCACGCCAGCCCCTCATGCGCCGCGACGCCCTCCCGGCTCCGACGAGCTTGAGCTGCCTCCATCCTTCTTCCTGCTGCGGTGCTTCCACCGGCTATGGAGGGGATACAGAACACAGGCGTTCTTGGTCACCCACCCTGAGGAGGAGAGCATCCGTTGGGATGCTCGATCCTTCCGACCCTCGACGCCCGAGTCCGTTCCCGAACCCGGCCGCCATGAAAGCGAGACGCCTAGACTTTTTCTAATCGTCAAGACAGTTACACTCTGTGGAACATTTTAATTTGATGGTCGGGGGCCACTCTGACTCTTCCGCTCCTTTGATAGGGTTATATAGCCCCCTTGTGATATGGCTTCTTCGGCACAGGTGGTTAACTTCTCTCCAGCTGTGATTGTTAGTCTGGTCATGATTTCAGTATGGACACTCAGGCTCTTTCCACACTCAGATGGGGAACATCTTCGTCTTTTTGTATCAAGACAATCCTCAAAATAGCAGCCTGAAGACCTTGTTAGGCTCGGACTAAAAAAAAAAAAAATGTATATCATATGGTTTTTATCACAGCACAGGGCCTAGCCGAAATTACCGTAACCCCTTTTTTTTTGGGGGATCTGGTCAGATTCTCTTCAGCCCCTGAGGCTGCTCCTCCGGGATATGGTAAAGAGTACCTGATTTCTTCTTCCCCTACGGGGACGATATGGGTCATCTCTTTCTCTGAGAGATTTCTTTCATTCAGAGATATTTCCTAGACCTGGGCTACTGCCCAGTCTGTCAATTCCTTTTCTTTTTATCAGGCTTTCTTCTCTTGAACAGAGCCTTACAGCAGCAGAAGCGAATCTCCACCGAGTTGGAACTCAGGTTCCCGCTTCCTTGCTTGCTTAATTTAACGGGCGATTTTCTCCTTCTTGAGGGATGGTCAAGTAGATCCCTTTTTCTGAGGAAGCTTCTCAAATATTCACACCTTCGGTTTCTGCGCTCTGGTCCATGCCAGTCGCTCACGAAGCTATCCTCTTCAAGTGCTAGAGGGAGTGGTGATGTTTCTTTTTCAGCAAATGAACTAGAATCCTTTCCTGCTCCTTTCAGGAAAGCCAGAGTGGCTAGTGCCTCACCGCATTGAGTCACTGCCTCTTTCAGTCACTTCAACAAATGGGTTAGCCCTAACTTGGTCCTGCTGTGTCCCTCCTCGACGCACATCTGCCTCTGTTGACCTTAGAAATCCAGCCCCTGTTTTTTTTTTTCTGTCATAATGTTTTTTTCCGCAGTGGACACATCCTCCTGTACACCTTTTTCCTTTCTTCCCTGAGTTCAGAGACTGCTGCTACGGTTGTACATACAGGGGCAGGATTATTCCTCTTGGAATATACAGTGGGTAAGATCTGGTTTTAATAGACCACCACGAGAGGCTTCTGAGTCGTGCTTGGCCTTCCATCAGGAAGATCCTGTGACTAAGTGGAGACCATTCTCCTTGATGGGCTAACCCCACCTGGACCCCCTTGCTCACCAAGTAAGGGGTTCAAGTGCTTCTGGACCTGTTGTTTACAGGTCAACCATACTGGATAGTGGGGGGTTTCCATCTGCACTTTACGGTCTACCCTGAATCAGTAGACTTTATCTCCGACTCTTTCAGTTCCTGAGGTCCCGTTAAGTTACATTGGTACATGTCTTTGACACGATTAATTTTGGTCCTAGATCAGATTGTGAGGCCAGGTTCTTGAAGCTCTCCTAGAGTGGTTGCGGCTGCCTGGCAGACTTTCATTTTGTGCCCATTGTAGTCGTCAGCAAGGTGACGAGTTACAACTCAAGCGTTTATCTTGTAGGCACTATGTTATAGATGCTGTTACAAGACAGCTCATTTTATTAACAGGACAGTCCTTGGCTGTCCTTTCTGAGTGAACCCTATTTCCTACCACCCTACTCAGGGTTGTTGGTTTTAGCTTGGTACTCTCCCACTAGTGTGAATGAGTGATGGAGACTTAGTCCAGGAAGATATGGAAATTACGTACTTACCGTAATTATTGGATCTTCTTGACAGTCTCCATCACTCATTCACACGCCCACGCACCATCTCCTGGGTTCACTCGTTTTTCTTTCCTGGTCTTCACAGTCCTATGATTCAGACTGTGAGGACATTATTCTTTAGCCTTTCTTGCAAAGGCCATCTAGGCCCTCTGAGGTCCAGAAACTCAGGATGTTATTCTCATTAGTCACGCTGCACCTCCTCAGTCGAAAAGGTACTGAGGCGGTTGGAGGGTCGACGCCGAGATAGCCTACACAGGCTAGCTTGTCTCGTGGCGCCACAGCATGCGGGTCCCTCGGCCCGACCCTTCTGAAAACTTTAGGCTCCCGCTTCGTCCTAGCGCCTCCGGCGCTATCCCACTAGTGTGAATGAGTGATGGAGACTGTCCAAGAAGATCAATAATTACGGTAAGTACGTAATTCCCATTTGCTGCTGCCTACAACTTTGGCTCCACCTTGTCCACATTTTTTCAGTTTTGTGCCACTTGGAAAGTGCTTGGCACGTGGGGCAAGGTAAAATGTCCTGCATTGCAGGGAGCAGCAGGTGCTTTAGGATTTTCTGTTCCATACACCTCAGCTTGTTGGAGTATGTTTTTTCTGTGTTTTACTCTCCATATAGTTGTAGTTTATGCTCCAGTTATTACCTTTTTCCTTTCTTGCTTCTTTGGAGTGGCAAGAAGATAGTATTTGTGCCGGCTGGACTCTGTCCATTCACACCTGTTGTTTTTGCGCCTCTTGAGAAGCTTTGGGGTCTTTACCCTACAAAATGTTATTGTCCTCTTGGGAGTACAAAGGCCGTTTTTTAGTTACAGTAAGTTGGTATTCTGCTATCTTAATCACACAGAGGTCTTTTTCTAGACACCTGTATACAAGCCAGAGCTATATGCCAGGCTGCTGCTTCACTCTCTCTTTCATTTATTTCTACCCTTACTGTCCAGGTAGCTGATAATAGGCTCTTGCTCTTACAGCCACTACCCTTGTGTCACCCTGTAGGCCCAACCCTTAGTTTTACTAAGTTGGCACTCAGGTTTTATTTAATTATTTTTATATCCTGTATCCTTTCCCTATCGGTTCCACGACTCTGGTTCAACAGCAAAGCTGTCGATCGTCTCTACAGCCATGGCACAAATACCGACCTTTGTTGCTGTCTGCATTGTGCCGCCGAGAATACTGGTGTGTTTTGTGGGGGGCTGAGCCTGCAAACCACCCCCCCCCAAAAGATCTTAGTATAATCACCTCCACAGCAGAGGTGTTTCGAGGAGGGGGCACAGCACCCAGAGAGGTTGTGCCAGGGTCTCAACCCTGTACGTGACCATTACAGCAACCTGTCATTGGTTGCTGTAAACGACCAGTCGCTGTAGAATTGTTACTGTAGCAACAGTATACCTTCCTGTTCGTTTGGGCTAGAAGTCTATAGCCATTTCTTATTTTGTTTCCCACTTGTTTTCTTTTACTGGCATAATCACATGCATGATGTCAGTACGTTGGCCTACTGGGTGGCGCCAGCACCTATGTCGGTCCCATCCAACCTGCAAAAGACTTTGCTGCTATGGAGTCCTAGTGCCTCCAGCTAAGAGTATTGTTGTGAATGGTGAAAATATTCTGGAAGATCAACAATTCCGGTGAGTACATAATTTTCAATCTTATCTTTGTCAATCTTCACCATTCATCACAGATGGGTACTGGCCGGAGATCAGGACCCCGCGGTAGCTTTCATTTTATTTTTTTTTAAAAGGGTAGGCGGAGCCGACACAGCATCGGCGTCGCCCTTGAGGCCGACGTACTACGTGGCGCTCGAGGGTTGGCCTTAGGCTGTGTCGACTCCACCTGCTTACCAGTTCTTCGTCTCCCGCCACTGAGGTCGCCTCATGGGAAGCTTTCTCTGTAATTTAGGCCTTTCAGCCTGCTCAAAAAAGTCGACATCAGTCCGTCGGTCGTCTACCGGTTCTGGGTTCTGCCTCCACTCGACGTCGCCGGTAAGATCTTTCCTTTTATTTCAAATTGTGCGACGTCGAGTCTGTTTTGTGGTGTATTTTTCTCCGTAGGTCATGTCTCGGTCGGAGGGCAAAAAGTCTTCTAAGATGGGTCGGTGCCCGTGCGGCCAAAAATATTCTTTCACCGACCAGCATGACCGGTGTCTCGTGTGTCTTGGCCCACTTCACGACATGGATTCGTGCGATGCCTGCTTCTCCATGGACCACCGCTTCCTCGAACAGCGCGCGTTGAAAGTGGGGCGAGCTCCACCGACTTTCGGGGTAGGGTTCGTGCTTCGTCGGGCAAACGCCGCTCTCTTGGCTCCTCTTCCCTCCGGGTCCCTCCCGGTTCTATACGGATCGAGGAGGAGGGAGCCTCGCTACTTGTAGCCTGGCCATTACCGAGGTTCCTCCGCTGGCGGAGAGAGGCCGTCCCGCTTCCTCCCGGGAGGCGGGCGGAGAGTACCCGCCCACGGCAGTCGCTCCTTCAGGGTGAGGCTCCCCGGTGTCGCTCCGCCCGCTCGGAAGAGCCCGGAGTCGCGCGATACGCCGTGCCGACTTGTCGCCACGCCGGCGGCCCCTGTTTATGCTGTTCATGGTGCCGTGGGTCAGACCGGGCGGCGTTTTCGCCATGTCGCCGCCGCTGCGTGTTCCGCGCTGCCTGGCACCATAGAGCCTTCGGCTTCTTCTGTTGGTGCCGTCCCGGCGCCGCTCCACGCCTCGGTGCCATGTTGACGCCGGAGTCCCACCCTTGGGGCGTCGTCGGCGCTGCTTTGGTGGCGAGGGCCTGGCAGTGTCGCATGCGAGCGCCATGGTTTCTGCTAGGGCTGCTGTCGGGCGCCGTCTCTGTCCCTGGTACGCCACTGGTGCTGAGTGGAGTTGACAGCGCCGCGTCTGGCCCTGGCTCTGGACCTTGGCCGAGCTGCCCTGGCGCCTGCGAGCCCGCCCGCGGGGTTGCGGAGAACGCGGGTGCCGTCTGGACACAGCTCTGGCTGCCGGGCCCTCTGGGAAAGTTGGTTTCGCCCCCTCCTACTGTTTGGCTCAGAGCCTCGGACTCCACCTCGCTGGAGTCGGGCCTGAGTCAGACGGGCAGTTACACCCTTGGGGTTGTTCATGAGGAGGGCTTCCTGGTCTCGCCAACGAGTCGAAGCCAGCCCCCTACTGAGGAGAGTCAGGTGGCCCCCGAGGCTAGGGTCAGTGGTACTGACCAGCAGGCAGTGGTGTGTACCACCATTGCTCTGCAACCTGGCTTTGGGGGTTTCATCGAGCCCTCGGTGGTGGTACCTCCTCCAGTGGTTTGTCTTGATCGCCCAACTTTGTGGCCCATCGAGAAGCCTGCAGGAGGGGAGGGTGCTGTTCCCTGGGTCTCCCCTTCTGGGGCAGCCCAGAGATGCCAGCTACCTAGGCTGGCCCTCCCGAGGAGGAGGACTCTCTCGGACTCTGAGGGGTCGAGGGGTGTGGCGTCGGCCTTTCTCTGGGGTCCACCCGGGCCCTGGGCTAAGCAGGTGCGGATTTCCACCCTTCCCCTTTCGGTTCCTTGAGGGAGTCCCATTCTTTTGAGGCAGGGGACCGTCCTTCTGGACTTTTATGGCCCCGGTCGCCTCACTGGGTGGATTCTTCTGGGCGCAGCCAAGGCAGTACCAACGTGGTTGTACAGCTGTCGGCTGTGGAGTCTTCTGGGGCACCCTCCTCGGGTGCACATGGTCTGCTCCCTAGCCCTGGCGGAGGTCAGCCGACTTCTTTTCTCGGCTCTGCTCCTATCCCTCTGCCACATTCTCCAGCGCTCCCCGGCATTCTTGGTCCTAGCGGCCCTCTCACCTGGGAGCAGTCCAGAGCGGTGGCTGCTCGGTTCCCTGCCTACGTTAGGGCTATGGACAGACAGGTTTTTCAACCTCCCCCCTGTGCAGCCACCCTTGGAATGTATGGTGACCTCCAGCTCCTCATCCCCCTCTTCTGGGGGAGAGGAACCCTCTGTCCACATCTCCCCGGCTGCTGATCTCTCCAAGTACCAGTGCTTCCTCGTGAGGATGCTGGAGGACTTGCACCTTTCTCCCTCTTCTGTTAGCAATCCTGAGCATGCGGCGCACGCCTTTCTAGGCGATTTTGGCGAGGCCACCCTTGTGGTGCCGCCCTGGCCTGCTCCCTTTCGGAAGGCGTCCTTGCGTTTCTGGCAGAGGCCCTTCTCCGGAGTTCCTGCCCCTAGGGACCTCAGCCAGAGGTATTGCGCTCCCCCGGAGTCTCCCAAGTTCTATGCCTCATCCGCAGTCCGGCTTGACGCATCTGGACACCCCTGATGGGCTTCGCGCCCTCCACCGTGACCAGCCCCCAGATCAAGACTCCTCGGATTTTGATTTTTGGGGGAGGAGGACCTTCTACTCTGCACGGTTGCTCCTCTCTATTTCTGCTCACCAGGCCCACTATGCAGCCTACAACAGGTTCTTGTGGTCCACGCTAGGTCAGATCCTAGCTACTTTGCCTGACTCGGAGCAAACCAGACAAGCCATCACGCTCTCTGCACATGGCCTGGAGCTAGCAAGGCACCAAGCGAGGGCATCTTACGACGCCAACGAGGTAGCTACCAGGGGTCGGAGGGACAGCGATCACCAGGAGATCGGGCGTGGCTACATCTTTCCGATTGTCACCCTTGGCCCGGCGTGGGGTGATTTGCTCTCGCCCACCAGGGAACCTACCTCTTCTCCGTGAGAGCAAGAGGCTTGTTGGGGCAGCTTCCTTCCCTCTCGGGGGACCCGTCTCGCTCTCCCCACTCTGGGGCCTACTCAGGCCGGAAGGTTCCCAACATTGTGTCTCCCACTGAGGCTAGGGACTCGTCCCTTAGGGTGTAATGAATCCAACCCCCTTCGGGGGCTTGGTATCACCTTCTGTCTGATGAATGGTGAAGATTGACACAGATAAGATATGAAAATTACGCACTACCCTGATTCTGATCTTTCTGTGTATCTTCACCATTCATCAACTTCCTCCCACCATCCCCTGGGGCCTCAGTCTCTGGATCCCCCCCTCTGTGGCTCCCCTCCTTTTGGAGCGGGGTAAGTAGGGACACACAGGGGTTATTCTCCTTAAAGGGACAGCTCGAGGGCACTCCTTCTCTACTACATGTCTCCACCCCAGTGGGTGGGAGTTGGTGGTTGCCCTCCTCCTGTTCTCCTTCTGGTTTCCATCCAACTGTTTCAAAAAAAAAAACTTTTTTTTTTTTTTCACCAAATATCTTTCCTGAGAGAGTATTAAGTCCCTGTACCCTGTCCTTCTTCCAGAATAGCCAACTCTGCTTCTGGGATATTTGCCAGTTATTCTGTGCCTTGAATTCTGGCAGAGAGCTTTGCTACTCCTTGCAGTTCCTATACAATCTGGTGACGGACAAGAGTCCTCGGATACCTTGTTACCTCTCACTCTCTTCTAAATTTTCTCCCTTCCCTTCTTCTGCTTCCAGAGATTGGGGCCCCTACCCAATCCCATCTCTTCTCTGCTGTCCTCTCAGTCGTTATTTCTCCTTTTAGTTCAGTTTTTCCTTTCCTTTTTCTGTCCCTTGGACTCTCTTGTCCCACCCTCCATCCCTTCCTCTTACCTCTCCAGCGACTCAGAACTGGTAGGCAGGCGGAGTCGACACAGCCTAACGGCCAACCCTCGAGCGCAGCACTGATGCTGTGTCGGCTCGCCTACCTTTAAAAAAAAAAAAAG
Source organism: Neoceratodus forsteri (assembly GCA_016271365.2). Classification (NCBI taxonomy): domain Eukaryota; kingdom Metazoa; phylum Chordata; order Ceratodontiformes; family Ceratodontidae; genus Neoceratodus; species Neoceratodus forsteri. The sequence goes on from CM028137.1 coordinate 574,785,661, forward strand.
TCCCTGCGGGGTCCTGATCTCCGGCCAGTACCCATCTGTGATGAATGGTGAAGATACACAGAAAGATCAGAATTATGGTAGGTATGTAATATTAATTTTTAGTTTGTGGCACTGCAGTTCATATTCTGGCAGCAGCCAGCTTCTGTGTTGAAGCAGAGCTCAGTAGTTATTATCCTTCCGAACAATTTCCTGTTCTGTCATTCTGCCTTTCCTTTTCCAGTCCTCAGATGCAGATGTCATGGTTAGGCCAGCAGAAGCTAGAAGATGTGAATCGGAAAGACCGAGTGGGAATGAACTATATGAAAGTTCGAGCAGGAGTGAGGCAGGCAGTGTAAGTACTACTTCAACTTGGAATGTCTTTACGAGGTTTGGGTAGCATGTGTTTTTCATCCTGCATTTGTATGAAGTTGTTGGTGGTTGGGAGTTGTTTGGGGGATTTGCAGGCTGCACTGGGAGAGCAAGAAGCCTCTTGAGAGAACAAAGCATCAGCTGTTACTTGGCTGGACAAACTGGGTTCCTGCAAACACCCTTGACATTTTCAGTAATGCTACAGTTGAGTTATTATAGTTGGCCGCAAACTCCATACTGTGTGAGCAAACAGTAAAGCAATAACCTACTACTCAAGAAATCATTCTTGGAGCCTAACAACCTCAGAAATTATCAGCCAGTCTCCAACCTTGTATTCTTGGATAAGGTTGTTGAGAAAGTGGTGTCGGAGCAGCTGATGGAACACCTTGAAGAAAATGACATCTTCGAGCCATTTGTCTGGTTTCCGAAGTAGGCGCAGCAGTAAAACAACTCTGTTTAGTGTGTGCAGTGATCTTCAGTTGGCGATGGATCGAGGGTAGATGTCTATTAAACTTCTTGATATCACTTTTGAAACCACAGACCATCGGCAGTTATTCGCCAGACTTGGGGCTGGCAATAACTGTGTTCAAATGGTTTGGTCATCCCTATACTGGAGAGAGCAAATGATGATGATCAGTTCAGTCTTCCAGGAATGTATCTTCCCCATTTATTCTCAATAATGGGTCTGTGCCAGAGGCACTTAGGACCCTGAGGGAGCCATAACTTTTCAAGAGTGCTGGTGCTGCAGCAAGCCGTGAGAGTGGCTTGTGGCGCCAGGCTTACCTCTGCACCAGCCCCTAACCACCTTAGTTCCTTTTTTCCCCCGTCGTCGAGTGCACTTCAGTGATGACGTCACTGACCATTAATCAGAATGTCACGTCTGTATGACAGCTGCTTTCAGTTTTTTGTTTTTAGTTGTTTAAAGCTAAAATTTATTATTTTTGTGCATCTCATCCCTATCGAGCCTCATCAGGATGATGGTTGGGAGCCTTCCCAGTGCTGTGCTTGGCCCAGTCACCGGCGTTGGCACCATGGTTTGCAGGCTGCTCCAACAGCAGAGGCCATGTCCGGTTCACTTTTCCATGAGGGAAGGGTTCTGACCACAGGTGGTCCTATGCTCGTGGAAAGGCAGTCCTCCAGAGCACGAAGGAACAGGCCGGTTCCCAATTCCAATCAGGTTCTTGGTGACACTCTGCTTTGAGTTCTTTCTCTTGCCTTCGGGAGAGAATGAGATGGTACCACTCAAGGTCACCCTCTGGGATGTCTTCCACAAGACCCTGGGTCATGGCCCTTTTTGTGGTGTCCATGTCGCCGTGGGTCTTGGTGCTAGGACATTGAGATCTTGGGTCTGGGGTTGCCCCGGGAGGGATCCCCAGTGGGCAGTCTTCCCTGGGCTATTGTTTGAAGTAGCTGGTGCAGCGTCAGGATGGGGTGTCGCTGCTTGTGGTTCACGTCCCTGGCCCTTGTAGGTTGGGTGGCACTGAACCCAAGAGCAAGGGCCCCCCCCCCAAAGCCAGGTAGAGCATTTGGCTCCAGTAACGGCCTTCTGCCTTTGCCGGTGACCGTGCCTCCAACTCCTGCCCCGCTGGCCGCACCCCCACCTTGTGTAACTTGGTGGGACCATTGCTGGTTCTGGTTCTGGCATCGGTGCTGGGTTGAGTCTTTAGGGGGCTGACCTGGAGCTGCTTCTAGTGCTAGTCCCGATGCTGGGTCAGTCCCTCTTCAGTGTCATTTGGGCTCGTGCTAGCATCAGGTTGACGGGATCTTCTGTTGTCATTCTTTGGTCTCCCTGGCCCTTGCTGCCTGGGTGGGTGCTGGTTCCAGTGCTCCAGGCGCGGGGTCATTTCTTTACGGTGCCGGGTTGGCTCCGGGAGTTCCTGGCACCAGGGACCTTCCAGCACCGTCCCCCCAGATTCCACTGGTTCCGGTGTCATTCAACACCACGTTGGTGCCGGGATCTCCTGGCACCACATCTAGTCCTCCTGGTGCCACCCCTTACGATGCTGGCCCCCGATGCTGTGTTTCTTATTCTGTCAGCGCCATGTTCCCAGTGCCATGTGTCTAGTGCTAGACACTGTGTCCAGCGCTGAGGGTCCGGTGCCGGATCTGATCCAGGTCTGCCACTAGGTCTGTACTGTCCCTGGTGCTGCCTCCGGCGTCCTGTCTGGCACCCAATCGATGTCAGAGGTTCCCACTTGGGGAAACCTCTCTACTCCTCTCCCCCCGGGGAGAGATTGAGAAAGATAAGTCTTAACCCCTCCTCATCTTTTCTCAGGGTGGTGATGTGACTTCTTAGCCTGGACTGTTCAGACCCAGGTACTTCTATTGTGCCTCAGGGCATGCTGTTGTGGTTTTTGGCTCCAAGGGTATTTTCTCTGTGTGTCTATCCCTTTGCAGATCACCCAGCTCCTGGCACAGGTTTTAAAGAAAAAAAAAAGAAAGGGAGCATTCTGCTGACTGCCATATACAGGATTTTATTCAAGCGGTCACCATTTTTTATTTCTCCTGCATTGGTCAGCTCCGTGGATATGCAAGCTTCTAGGTCCTGCCCCCTGCGCTCTCTTGACTCTCCTGAGATGCTAGGGCTCCTAGTTCCCCTTTCCTGGGTAGTTGGCTAATAGCCTCTTCGTCCAGCCCTGCCTTCTTGGAGTTCTGTTGAGTCTAGAAGTCTCCGCTCCAACCCTCTCAGTAACTGCTGTTCCTAGGAGCTCTACTGAATGCGATCAGGGCCTAGCTTTCCCTTTAGAGAAATATACAGATAAGAAACAAAAAACTCAAGCACTACCTACTACAGAAAAAAATGAGTCAATAAAATCACTATAAGGTTAATTTACTCCCCGATGACGCTTTGATGCGAAACCGGTAGGAGGTCTGTGTGTCCCAGTGGGTAGGTAGTTCCTGGTTGGAGTCACTAATGTTGCCTGGTATGTTTCATTTTATATATATGCTGTAATAAATTCACCTTATAGTGATTTTATAGACTCATTTTTTCTGCAGTAGGTAGTGCTTAAGTTTTTCGTTTCTTATCTTGGTTTGGTACTCCTGAGCACACCTGGCTGCTGGGGTGGCTTCTGTTTTGAACAATATACAGATAATCCGACAGATAGCATGCTACATTATGGACAGCAAATCTCTTTAAACCCGCGCCATGTGACCCATGCTGGGCCTTATAGCAGCTGATCAAACCCCTGGTTTGATCAAACCCCTGGTTTGATCACTCGCTTGCCAGTCAGTGGAAAACAATCTCCTCCACAGTTTGCCTTATCCCATTCAGATCCCCGGGCAACTCTGTCTTCGGAGGCCTCCTTGTTGAGTAGCCTACTGTGAGTGTTTCAACTGCAAGGTGTATGGAACCCATCGGAGTCTCATCTCCACTTCAGTGGGTTACACACGTGAACTGTTCTGGTATGGCCTGTCAGCCCTAGTGGATCTCAACAGCTACAAAACCGTCCTTTTCCAGACAGCCGACAGTCTGCCTTGTATTGCTCAAGCAAATAACAATGAGCACTCTCTTATCTTGTTTGCTGAGAAGCTGTGAGGGTGTGAAGAGAGGGCCTGGAGCAGGGGATCCTACTCCAGGCCAGTTATCTGCCAGGAGTCTAGTACACACTGGTAGGTGAGCTCGGCCAGACAGCGGCCCATCTTTTCATCTGATTTTGTGAGATCACTGTTCAGTGAGTGGGGCACTCCAAATGTAGACTCTTTTGCTCAGATTGCCTCGAGTTTGCTTCAGTAGGCTAAAACATGGCATTTTCTGCTAGGATGCATTTAGACTGCTATGGCAAAATCTCTCCTGTATGTATTCCCTCCAAGCATCCTAATACTGGAAATATTGCTCAAACTGGATGAGCTAGGGGGCAGAATCACTCTGAATGCACCGTTGGCCTCGGCGATTAAAGTTTTTCTGCTAAACAGACCATCAGTCAGCCAACAGAGGATCCTGCCTCTCTGGCTGGACGTGTCTCAGGGTCTTCTACTTCATCCCAGCCTGCACTTCCTTCACCTTTAGTCCTGGTACTAGAGAGATGGAGGTGATTAGGAACGAGGTATTTCAGAGGGTTCCTGCAATATTTTTTCCTGCCCATAACCTTAGGAAGCCCTACACAACCAGATGGAAAGGTTTTCCATCCAGTGCTCCAAAACTCATATAGACCCCCTCCGGGTCCAGCTTACTAGGTTCTGGAGTTCTTGCTCTTAGGGACAAGGTAATGCTCCGCACTAAGTATGTTCCTTCCTAAGTGGCATCGAGTTTCTCTCTCTCTCTCTCTCTCTCTGTGCTGCTCTACTTACTTTACCAGCTTCCAGAATGATGGGAGAGCGCTCTCTCTCTCTCCATCCTCTGAATGTTCAGGGGGTCCTCACTTCTCACCTGGGCAGAGCTAGGATCTCAAGTAATCCTAGCAGCTTTTGGTCTCGTTTCCATTTGAACAGTCATTCTCTTCCAGTCGATCACATTTCTGCCAGGGTGGCGAGTTGTTTGCACCTCTGCTATTCCATGACATAGATCATGCTGAAAAGTCAAGTACGCGCCAGACCCACCACTGTAGTTTCCACGTCCCTAGCAGGAGTTCACTTTGTGCCTGTTGCCGATGCATTGCAAAGCTGTTACTGGTATCACAGTGCGCATTTTTGTTATGCACCATGCCTTGCATGTCACTGTCGGGCAGCATGCCATCTTTGCAGGACTGTCTTGAGTGGACTTAAGTCCTGAGGGAGTTTTTCACTCCTACCACCCTACCCCAGGGGTTCTTTCTCAGCTTGGTACCCTGACCCAGTAGTGTGAATAAATGGTGAAGATACATACATGGAAGATATGAAAAGTTCGTACTTAACGTAATTCTTGATGATCTAGGAATATCTTTACCATTTATTTACACGTCCATCCACCATCCCCCAAGCTTAATTTGTTGTGTTTTTGCTCTCTTCCTTGTTCAGGGTTTGAGCTGTAAAGACACTGTCTACTCATACACTGACCACGCTTGCACAGGTCTTGAGGGCTCATCATGCTTTTCGAGGAAGTGCATGACTACTAGTTGGCTTATTCTGCACCTCCTTGGTAAAAAGGGAACTGAGATGTTTAGGGGCAACTCTATCGGCGCTGTGCTTGCGCATGGCCTGCCTTGGCACCAGCCCTCCTGAAAAGTTCTGGCTCCCACGGGGTCCCAGTGCCTCCAGCACAGACCTGTTGGTGTGAATAAATGGTGACGATATTCCTAGAAGATCAAGAATTACAGCAAGTACGTAATTTTCATTTTTGGTCATGTACAGTTGCTCTCAACAGTGGAGTTAAAGGATCTGTACTGACACGTTTGTGGTGTACATGCTATTGCTGGGTGAGATCATAAGGCAATATGGTATGAAATTTAATTGCAATTATGTTGACACCCAACTGTATCTGTCCTTTTCCCCTGACAGAGCGTTGGTGTTATTGGACAGTTGTGTGTCCAAGATCAGATCCTAGATAACCTCAAATTGGCTAGTACTGGACCCAGAGAAGACCAAACTGCTCCTGGTAGGGAATGATAACCAGTTGTTGGTCTGATAAGGCTGCCTTTGACACTCCCCATGTTTGATGGGGTTCAGTTCAAGGTGAAAGGGGAAGTTCAAAGTATGGGAGTAGTACTTTATAGACAGCTGATATGTGTAAACCAGGTGCCTACTGTAGGCTGGAGCTGTCTATGACTTTAAAATAAATATTGCCACACTGCGCCCCTTTCTCTGTCTCAGCATTTGTCTCTTCCAGGATAAGATGCTGAAATGTACCCAACGAGGGATTGCTTGGTGATTAGATGTCACCTGCAGCTAGTCCAGAACACAGCAGCAAGGCTTTTGACTGTTGCTCAGAAGTCAGATCATGTAACTCCCTAACTCCAGATCTGGGCTGGTTGTCTGTTAGGTTGTTCATTGGCTATAAAATACTTTTATTTACAAAGCCAAGAATGAGCTGGGCCCCATGAATCTCCTGACTCCCTACACCCGTCTATGGGTTGTGATGTCCATGGGGCAGGGCTTTTGCAGGTGTCACCTCCGTGTTGAAGTCGGCAGGTGATTGAGCTTTTTCGTAGGCAGCCCTTCTCCACTGGAACTTGCTTCCTGTTAATGTCTGGGTCTTGCCCGATATCTATCTTCATGGCAAAGCTGAAAAGACACCACATTAATCCAGCTTAATAAACATTATTAGCCCTCAGTCTTGTTGAGATCTGTCTGATCTTGTAGTCCCACTTGTGGGTCCAGACCACAGGTGCTAGGATCCCACAAGAGCAAATCTTTAAGGTGGGGGACCAGGAGTGGCAGCTGCACAACACCCAGTGTGGAACACGCCTGCCAGTAACCGTTGCCGGCTCCCTCACCAACGTCCATTCTTTTCTTCCCAAGTGCATACTATGGGAGGAAAGCATCGTCTGAGTTTGTCTTTGTGTCACCACTTTTCTTAAACTTCTCTTCATTATTTTTACCATGATGTCCAGTGCATTGAAGAAGGAGACCTTATTTTCCATCTGTACCCTTGTGGCAAGAGGATTGCTACTGATCGCTTGCATCAGGCCTGGTTATTCTGTCTTGAGCGTACCCTTGACATGGATTCCTTTGACCTCCGCTTCTCTACAGACCTCCGCATGCTGGAACACCACATGCTGGAGCGGGGTCACCTGACTCCTACCTTCAGAGGCAGGTGTCAAACCAGGATTTCCAATTAGAGGACATTGGGTCTGTCCTCTTGAGTCCCTTCCAGGTCCTTTTATGTCCTTGGAAGCGCAGAGTTCTCCCCAGCCCCACCTTGCTGGAGCGTCGGAGACTCTGGTGGCAGCATCGTGTGGACAGTGGTCCTCTTATGAGTAGCTGACTGAGAACTTGCAACAGTGCCTGCCTTTCAGTGGCAGACAACCCCGGTCTTGGACCCGAAGCCTCTGGCCTTGTTGTTGCCATTGGGTTTCTCAATGCTGGCCTCTGGTGCTGCCTTTGCTGTTGTCAGCGCTTGCAGTGATGACTCTGCAAGTAACACTGGAGGTGGTGCTAGGCCCTCTGCGGCCTGACACCAGTGTTGTTGCTGACATTGATGCTTGCTTGGAGCCTGTCCCATGGAACTAGGCTAGACGTCCGTGCCAGCTCTGGTGTCAGAATAGGGCAAGACAGCAGTCTCAGTGGCAACAGAGACATCAATCTGGGGGACGGGCATTGCGCTTGGTATTGGTGTCTGTGCCATGTCTGAGGGCAAGAATGACTTCAGTGTCTGCTCCCTGCAGTGGCTTGGCGCCGAGTCTGTTGTCCATTTCTGTGCAGATGGCCGCACCTGCTTATAGAATGTTTGACAGACCAGCTGCTTTTCTCTTCAGGGCTGATCTTCCCTTGTCAGTCTTCACCATTCATTACTGCTGGGTGTAAGCTGGAGGTGCACACCTGCATGGGAACTTTTTTGGTGGGTGAGTCGGCGCCGATGCACTGCCCATGAGGCCGAATCACTGCGTGTCGCACGAGGGTCGGCCGTTAGGCACCGCAGACGACGACTCCACCCCAGTTCTGTTTCTCCTGCCATTGAGGTCGCACCTGCTGCGTGAGTTCCACAGTTTGCTGTGTCACTAGGCCTAGGCTGAAATCCAATGCCACGTTCCTGCACCTCCGTCTCCATCCCGGTTCTGAGTACCACCCAATACTGTTGACTCCGGTAAGCTCATTCCTTTTATTTTCCTTACCGACGGCGCCATGGCCTTTCCTGTAATTTTCTTAAATTGTTTTCGCTTCATGTCTGGTTCAGGGGGCCAAGAAGAAATCCAAAATGGGCCATGCCCCCATGCGTCGGTGCCCCATGGCTGGTATTTTTCCATTACGGACTGGCATGATGTCTGCCTTCGCTGCTTGGGTACCAACCACGATATGGACAACTGCGATCCCTGTTTCTCCAAGGACCGCCGCTTTCTTGAGATCTGCACGTTTAAAGTCGGTAGGGCCCCGCCAACTTTTGGAGGACAGCGTCATTCTAGGAATGCCATGGCGAGAACCCTTGACCATGCCTCTGGGTCCCCTCTCAGGTCTATATGGCCTGGTGAGGAGGAAACCTCTTCCGATTCCTGCCTTGCCATCAAGGAGGTTTCTTCCACAGTGCCGGAGGAACAGTTTGGTTTCCTGCGGAGCCAGATCGGGAGCACCGCTACGGCAGTCACCTCCTTGGAAGTGAAGGCTCCCCCGGTGTTGCGGCCCATGGCTGGCGGATCCCAGTGCCGTTCGCTGTGCTGGTGTTCAAAGTGGCACTGCAGGTGGTGTCGTTTCCCACGGAGGTGCTGTTCGTGGCGCCGTTGGCAGAGGAGCTCCCAGGGTTGCTAGTCTGTCAGTAGATGTGGTCCCCTCCTCTTCGGAGGAGGGTGATTTGCTGGCCGATCTGGACTGGCATCCCGACTGCTCGGGGTCAGGGAACCCTCTTGGACATGACACCAGGTGGCCCAGTGTTCATCTCCCGGGCTCCCCGGAGTCCGCAGTGTCTGCGATCCCCCACATCGACCCAAGTGTTGGCGTCCCCACAGCGGATAGCGCTACTAGCATGCCTGGGATGACGGTCTAAACCTCGGGGGCCAGGACAGCTGCCACCCCTGGTGCTGCCCTGGCTACCACGGTTGGGACAGGGCCCCCCTTTTCTGTGGCCTCCCTCGGGGGACCTGTGGGCTCGGGGACCCTTCACTCTGGGCTCGAGGAAGAGAGCACCCTCTGAGTCTGAGAGGTTGAGAGGCTAGGGTGAAATGTGCAGGCCCTCTTCCACTACCCTGCAGGGGGTTGGGAGGAGTCACAGTGCTGAACCCCGTTTCTCCTCCTTTGAAACTTTAGGGGCACCCTTAGTGGGCAACGCTGGGAGTTGCCCTTCTGGATCCATGCAGCCCCAGTTGCACCATAGGGGAGATTCTGTCTCAGGGCTGAGACAGGTTTTGTTTTCACATTTACAGCGCCCACTGACTGGATCGACCCCAGATCCTTCCCTGTGGGAGGATCTTCTGTGGGGTCTCAGAGGTCGGGCACTCTCGGTTAAGTGTCTTTCCCCAGTCCCTCTGCAGACGCCTCCCCCTCTCCCAAGCCATGTGGGCCCCACGATTCCTTTATCTTGGGAGACGTTCAGGGCCACTGCAGCAGCTTTCCCTAGGTATGTTAGAGCCATGGACGGGCAGGTCTTTCGCCTGTTTCAACCACCGCAGGAGGACTCTGAGCATCCAAGCTCCTCTACTTCCTTATCTGAGGAAGAGGAACGTTCCATCCACCTTTCCTCTGATGCTGATTTCACTGATTATCAGTGATTCCTCTCTGGGCTAGTTTAGGAGCTCCACATTTCCCATGTAGTAAGATGCAATACTGAGTAGGAGACGCGCTCCTTTTTGAGCGAGTTTAGCGCTAACCACCTGGTGGTACCTATCTGGCCCATTCCCTTTCAAGAAGTGTCAGTCCACACCTGGCAGTCACCAGCCGCCTCATCCCCAGCCCCAGCGGACTGCAGGAAGAGGTATTGCGCTCCCCAGGAGTCTCTTGGTTCCCTGCCTCACCCTCCCTAGGGGCTGAGGGCTTTAAATACTCCTTTCCAGGCTTCAGCACCCGGAACACGACCAGCCACCGGATCCAGATTCCGCTGAGTTCAACTGGTGGGGTAGGGTTTTCAGCTCGTATGTTGCTCTGCATCAGCTCACATCTGGTTCACCACACGGCCTACAACAGGCACCTGTGGTCGATACTCGTGCAGATTTTGGCATCTTTCCCTGATTCGGAGGAATCTAGGCAAGCTATTGCTTTCGAAAAAATGTTGCCCAGACGGATCTGGCCCAAACATTTTTGAGGGGAATGCTTCATCTTAAACCTCCCATTAAGGACCCCATCTCTCCTTGGGATCTTTTGTTTTTGTTAGAAAAACTTGCGTTGCTTCCCTTTTTACCAGCTGCGGATTGTGTGCTATGTTTTCTGTCATTAAAAGAGTTGATCTTATCTGTGTCAGTCTTAACCATTCATCACCTTTGGGTATATAACAGGAGGTCATGACCCCACGGGAGCTTTTTTTTTTTTGTATGCGGAGCCGACGCACCATCGACGCCACCCTCGAGGCCAATGCATTGCGTGGTGCTCGCAGGTTGGCCGTTGGACGCTGTCAACTCCGCCTGCCTGCCTGCCAGTTCTTCATCTCCTGCTGTTGAGGTCGCCTCGTGGGAAGCTCTAGAGAACTTCAGGCCTCCTGCCTACGCAGGTGCAATTTTTCGACTATTCTTTCATGCCGCAGTCCGTCGGTTTCTTCCTGATGGTTCTAGTTGACATATTCGACGTCGTTTGGTAAGCCCTTTCCAATTATTTGTATTTCTGGCGACGTCGAGTCTGTTTTTGGTGTTTTTTTTCCTCGTAGGTCGTGTCTGGGTTGGAGGGCAAGAAGACTTTGAAGACGGAACGGCCCCTCATGCGATGGTGCCCTTGCGGCCGTAAGTTTTCCATCACCGACCAGCATGACTGGTGTCTTACGTGTCTTGGCCCGCTTCACGACATGGATTCGTGTGACACCTGATTCTCCATGGACCGCCAGGTCATCGAGCAGCGCGCGTGGAAAGTGGTGCGAGCTCCACCGACTTTCGTGGTCGGGTGTGCACTCGCCGGGCTGCCGCTGCATTTCTGCCTTTTCTCCAGGTCCCTCCTGGTTCTATACAGACCGAGGAGGAGGAGCCCTGCTTCTAGTAGCCTGGCGCGCTGAGGCTCCTTCCCTGGTGAGTAGGCACGCCCGCCTCCTTCGGGGGCGGCGAGAGGCAGTCGCCTTCCAGGGTGGAGGCTTCCCAGTGTCGGACCCGCGTCTGCAGGCTTCCGGGTCACGCCATCCTCAACGCTGTCGGTCGGCACCATTTCGGCCTCCGCCGCGGGCCCTGACGAGCCTTCGTCGGGCACCCACGGCTGCTGTCGGCGCGAAAGTGTTAGTGGCATCGCAGAGTCTCACGGTGCCGCTTTGTCCCTCTCGCCTCAGCAGCGAGGTGCCGGACACTGCACCATGGGGCTTCAGAACTCGCTGCCGGGCGCTGCCCCTGCCCTTGGCGCCTGCGGAGCTGGCTGTGTCGCCCACAGTGCCGATGGCACCCTCTGAGCTGTCGCCGGCACCGCCCCCACCGGTGCCACTCATGGCGCCTGCTAGTGGACGGCGCGACTGGTCCTAACTCCTGGATTGTTGTTCAGGACGGGCCGTGTCCTTCAAGTGATACCACTTGCGGTGCTATGGGGCACTGGCACTGGCCTGGCTCGGGTGTGGTCTCTGTTTCTGCACCCTTTGGCAAGGATGGCAGAGGACGCCTTCACGGCCTGGCACAGGGCCTCGCCTTTCTCTTCGGAGGCGGAGTCGACTCTGAGTCAGACGAAAGTCTGACTCTGGGGTTGACTGTTGGGGTGGGCAGCCCCGTAGTGTCTTTGACAAGCCACAGTCAACCCCCTTCTGAGGTGCGGTCGGTGACTGCCGAGACTGGGGTCAGGGGTGCTGACCAGCGGGCAGTGGTGCAGGCCACCATTGCTTTGCAGCCCGGTCTTGGTGGATTCACTGACCCCTCAGCAGTGGTACCCCCACCTGTGGTGTGCCTGGATCGCCCAACTTTGGGGCCAATCAGAGCACTTACAGGAGGGGAGGGTACTGTGCCCTGGGTAGCTCCTTCGGGTGCTGGCCAAGGCTCTCAGCTACTGAGGAGGGCTCTCTCGGATTCCGAGGGGTCGAGGGGCACGGGGTCTGCATGGCGACTTTTTTCTGGGGCCCACCCGGGCTCTGGGAGAAGCCGTAGTGCAGATCTCCGCTCTTCCTCTTCACTTTCTTTGAGAGCGCCCTGTTCTTTTGCGGTAGGGGACCGTCCTTCTGGACCTATACGGCCCCGGTTGCCTCACAGGGTGGGGGATTCTTCTGCGCGCAGCCAAGGCAGTTCCAAAATGATTGTTCAGCTGTTGGCTGTGGAGTCTTCCGGAGTACCTTCATCTTCTGGCGCTCCTGGTCTGCTCCCTAACCCAGGTGGAGGTCAGCCGGCTTCTCTTTTTGGCTCTGTCCCCATCCCTGTGCCACACTCTCCTGTGCTGCCAGGCATCCTCGGTCCTAGCGGGCCTCTGTCCTGGGAGCAGTTTAGAGCTGTGGCTGCTCGCTTTCCCGCTTACATCAGGGCAGTGGACAGACACGTTTTCAGCCTCCCCCGAGCAGCCACCCTCTGAGCAGTTGAGGTCTTCCAACTCTTCATCCCCCTCTTCTGGGGGAGAGGAGCCTTCTGTCCACATCTCCCCAGCCGCTGAGCTTGCAAAGTATCAGCGATTCCTTGTGAGGATGTTGGAGGACCTGCATCTCTCTCCTGCCACTCAGAGCAATCCAGAGCACTTGGCGCTTGCCTTTTTGGGTGACTTCATTGAGGACACCCTTGTGGTGCCCCCCCTGGCCAGCTCCCTTTAGGGAGGCATTGTCATTGCATTCCTGGCAGAGACCTTTTTCTGGAGTTCCTGCCCCCAGGGATCTCTGCCAGTGGTATTGTGCACCCCGAGTCTCCAGGTTCCATGCCTCATCCTCAGTTAGGATTGACGCAGCTGGACACTCCCGATGGGCTTCGCGCCTTTCACCGTGACCGGCCCCCAGATCAAGACTCCTATGATTTTGACTTCTGGTATAGGAGGGCTTTCTACTCGGCACGGTTGCTGCTTTCTATTTCCGCATATCAGGCCCACTATGCAGCGTATGACAGGTTCTTGTGGTCCAGGCTGGGTCAGCTTTTAGCCTCATTGCCTGACACTGAGCAAACCAGACAAGCCATTGCACTCCTTGCGCGTGACCTGGAGCTAGCAAGACACCAAGCAAGGGCGTCGTATGACGCCAGTGAGGTAGCTACTAGGGTCGTAAGGACAGCAATTTGCACTAGGCAGACGGCATGGCTGCATCTTTCCCGGTTGTCACCCTTGGCCCAGCGTAGGGTGGTTAACTCCGCGCACCAGAGGACCTATCTCTTTTTCCGCAGGGTCTGGTGGGTCAACTTCCTTCCCCCTCCAGGGGGTCCCCGTCTCACTCTCCCCACTCTCTGGCCTTTCCAGGCCCAGAAGGTTCTCCTCTTAATGTGTCACCCACTGAGAGCTAAGGGAATCTGTCATTTAGGGTTTTTGCCTCCGGGGGCTCAGTCACCATTTCAGTTGAATGGGAAGATTGACACAGATAAGATATGAAAATTACGACTTGCCAGAATTATGATCTTTCTGTGTCTCTTCACCATTCATCACAAACCCACCGCCATCCCACTGGGGCCCCAGTCTCTGATCCCCCTCCCTCTCTGTGCCTTCCTGTCTCCATCTCTGTCGGAGGGGGGTAATCTGGGGCACATGGTGGGATGGTATATCTGGGGAGTGGTCAGGATGGGCAGCACTCCCTGTCTAGTGCTCTGGCTCCACTCCTATGGAGTGGGAGTGGGCGGTTGCCCTCCATCCTCGCTTCTTTCTTTTCCTCTTCAAACCTCAGTTTACTTGTCTGCTGGACATGTTTTAAGAGGAGACTTATCCCTACTTAAAATTTCATTTTTCCATGGGAGAGGGGGGAAGAACCTCTGTTCCCTGTCCTCTTTAGAAGATCCATTTTCTGCCTTAAAGGAGTTTCTTTTGCCAGTGATTTTGTGCCTTGAATTCTGGCGATTAAGCCTCTTGGCTACTCCTTGCAGTTCCCATACAATCTAGAGACAGGACAGAATCCAGCAAGTTACTGGTGTTTTTTTTCCCCCCCCTCTCATGCTAAACTTTTGTGTTTTCATATATTCCCTATCCCTTCCTAACTCCTGCCCTTTTCTGTTTCCAGAGATTGGGGCCCCTTCCCAATCTCCTTAGCATCTCGATCTTTCTTCCCTCTGTCATTTATTTCTCCTTTTGGTTTTATATCTTTTCCTTTTTTTGTCCCTTGGACTTTCTTGTCCCACCCTCCTGACCCCCTTTTTTTCCCTCACCTCTCCGGCGACTCAGAACTGGCAGGCGGAGTCAACGGCGCCAATCCGCGAGCACCATGTAGAACGTTGGCCTCAAAGGCAGCACCGAGAGCGCATTGGCTCCACCTACCAAAAAAAAGCTCCCGCATGGTCCTGACCTCCTGCCGAGTACCCAAATGTGATGAATGGTGAAGATACACAGATAGATCATAATTACGGTAGGTACGTAATTTTCATTTTCTGCTCACTAGATCATGGGCCTGGTGTTTTCTGGCGAGACACATTGTCCTTCTGCTGGACAGGGAGGTTTCTGTATGCCTTTCCTCTTCTTCAGGTGGCTCTGCTCAAACTCCAAGTGGAAGGAGCGGAAATGATCCTTGTAGCTCCACTTTGGCCTCATCAGATATGGTTCCCTTTACTGCAGCAGCTAGCAGTGGAACCTCCAATCCCTCTGCCCTTCTCTTCCCACTTACTGTCGCAAGAGCAGGGCAGATTGGTTCACCCAAACCTCCGGTCACCACACCTGAATGCCTGGCACCTGCAGACGTAGCCACTGCGCGTTGTGGGGTATTTCCTAGAGTGGCCGAGGTTGTGGTTGCAGCTAGAAAACCTTCCACTAGAGCCACCTACTCTATGAAGTGGAAGTGCTTTTGTTTGTGGGCCACCACTCTGGGACTCTACCCTGTCCTGTGCCCTCTAAACTCTGTCCTTGAGCATCTCCTCTCCCTTGTCAGACTCAGGCCTTCATTATTCATCCATTAAGGTATACCTCTCTGCAGTTTCAGTCTATCATGTACCGGTGGATGGCAAATATGTTGCCCAGACGGATCTGGTCCAAACATTTTTGAGGGGAATCCTTCATCTCAAACCTCCCATTAAGGACCCCATCCCCCCTTGGGATCTTTTGTTTTTGTTAGAAAACTTAAGTTGCTTCACTTCGAAACAGCCACAGATTGCAAGCTACATTTTCTGTTGTGGAAAGCGCTGTTTTTAGTTGCCGTTACATCTGAGGATTTCCGAGCTTCAGGCTCTGATGGCGGGAGAGTCATATTTAGTTTTCCACAAGGACAGGGCATCCTTGTGAATTAATCTTAAGTTTTTACCTAAGGTGGTGTCACAGTTTACCCTTAATCAGGACATCATCTTTCTGGTTTATTACCTGGAGCATACCAGTCATGGGGAGGCTCTACTTCACACTCTGGATGTTCACAGAGTGCTCAGATACTACATCAGTCATAATCAGACTCTCAGAAAATCTGACCAACTTTTTGTTTTATTTGCCCAGAGAACCCTGGGGTCACCTGTGCAAAACAGACTTTGTCCAGGTGGCTAGTCCACTGCATCACATTCTGTTACGAGTACAACAAGCCCTTACCAGTCTCGGTTAAGGGTCACTTCACCAGGGGCGTGTCAGCCTCCTTTGCAGCATTCCATTATGTCTCTGCAGTAGATATCTGTGCTGCAGCTACTTGGAGCTCATTGCACACCTTTGTGAAGCACTATTGTTTGGACATTGCTTCCTGTTGGAGAGCTGGATTTGGTCTGGCGGTGCTTCAAGGCCTTCTGTCTTGACGCTTCCTCCGCCGTTCAGTTTTCCACCTCCCAGCCCATTCGGGATTATTTTGGTACTGCTTGGTACTCAGTCCTTATGGTGTAGCCTGCTGCAAGAGCTCCCACTCGAAGTAAGACGGTACAAATTACTTAAGAACTTATTGTAACAGTAGATCTTCAAGAGGAGCTCTTGCAGCAGGTGTTATTTCCCTCCCTCCTTCCCCCTGGTCTTTCTCTTTTCTTTCCTTAACCTAGGCGGGGTATTCCACTAACCTTGGCTCTCTATGATTTCTCAGCCAGGTCTCCGGCGGGAGAACTGGGGTGTGGCTGGGGATCGCCCCCTTTATACCATTGGCGGATTTTGGAGGCAGTCCAACGTCAGGGCATGGTCCCCGCCAAGTACTGCTAGCCAAGAATTTTTCTGTGGGGTCCTAGTGCCTGGCGGCATAGTCCTTATGGTGTAGGCTGCTGCAAGAGCTCCTCTCGAACATCTACTGTTACGGTAAGTTCTTACGTAAGCTGTACTTTCCTTTCTGTTAGCAGGTGTGTTACAGGATAGACTGTGAGCGATTGTCATGGGCTATCCTAATCTGTGGTTAGGGCCTCTCCTCATGTGCCCCTGGGGTTCCACAGTAGGCACATCCATCACCAAGCAGATCTTCCTGGACACTCTCCACCACTCAGTCACACTAATGGGACTGTGCCGGAGGCACTAGGACCAAGCGGGAGCCAAAAATCTTTAGGGGGGCCTTCACAGAGGTAGGACTGCGTGGAGCGCGCGCAGAAACTGGGCTTGCATCAGATAGGCTACCTCAGCGCAATCCTGCAACCGCTTCTGTTCCTTTTTTCTCACCATCGAATGCGCTTCAGTGATGACGTTTCTCACCCGCTAGGAGTCAGTTCCTCATGTCTATACTTCAGCAGCTTTAGTCGTTCAGATTTGATTTGTAGTATTATTTGTTTTCTTATTATTTAAAAAAAATAAACGTTTTTCATCGAAAACAACACAGAAGTCTTCTTCAGCCCGCCTTCAATGG